>CM042990.1:7648982-12448982 GCA_023678885.1 Pogostemon cablin | reverse complement strand
TATCCCATAAATTTGATTTATCTTGGGATCTGTACATAACATTTTATCCCAAAATTTAGTATAAAATGTTCTATATATACAGGGAATTCCTGTTTCGGTATTACCTGCTTCTGGAGATCATTTAAAAATCCATGGTATTGAGAATTCAATGAAAAAGTAACATGAGGCCATTCCCTCAATGTACAGTTTTAATTCTTGCTTTTTCAAAAGCTGTGGGGATATATCCACACATTTATCAAATGAAATCTTCATTTTTTCTGGCAAAATAATGAAGTGGGGCCAAAACAATAAAACCAGTGTATAAACCAGTGTGGGATATCATCCTTGTAAACATTCGAACATATCTTGATGAACCAAGTATGTTTCTTTTTATCATTCTCATAATTAAGTACCTTCATAAAGGCATCACAATAGTCCCAATAATTAAATTTCATTGGAACCCCTTTATTATTCATGACATCTTTTTCTCTCAATGGAGAAATTCCCCAATCTTCCAAGGATATAACATTTTTAATTATTATTTTGCTGAAATTATAAATTTCATTACTAATTCCTATAAAATGTGAAAATTCACAAGAACCAGTTTGAAGTAATATCTGTTCATACAGATATCTTGACTTATAAGTCCTCATTTGCATGGAATTATTATCCATATATCTATGCATTATAGTCCAGGGATCATTGATCCATTTTAAATCTCTTTATTCTAAAAGAAATATAATTTCTTTATATTTGTTTTGAATAAATCCAATATTATCGGATTCTTCTTTCTCAACCATTTGAGCATATGATGTAGAAGAAGTATTACTTTCTTCATTTGGTTTCTGCTGTTTATTCCTTTTATTAAGGAATTCTTGATAGGCTTCTTCCTCGGCCCTATTCATTGCTATAAGCTTTTTATTGTCATGTTGAGATATTATCTCTGGCATTTTTCCTCTGCCACCTCTTCCTCTATAAGAGGAAGATCCTCTGCCTCATGTGCTCATTCCTGAAAATATTCACGAGTTAAGAAATCTGGAAGACTATTATCTTCTCATTTTTTTATAAATAATTTCAAAATCAAATGGGGCTAAATGAGCCTGCCATCTAGCAAACATTTGTTTAGAAACATCATACTTGAAATTTTTTTGAAACATAAATTTAGCTGCATTGCAGTCTGTTACAATAGTAAATTTCTGATTATATAAATCATCTTGAAATTTTAAAACACATTTAACAATTGCAAGAATTTCTTTAGCAATAGTAGCATAATTTTTCTGAGAATCATTCCATTTCCCAGAATGAAATCTAACAAGATATGTTTGTTTATTATCAGGATTAATCTAGGTTAATATACCACCAAATCCTATATTAGAGGCATCTGTCTCTATAATCTTATTCCAATTTGGATTGCTAATCATTAAGCAAGGTAGAGTTTTAATTCTAGATTTAATCTTTCTAAAAGCATTATATGACTATTAGTCCATGGTTTAGGATTCTTTCTAAGTCTATCATATAAAATAGATGTGTCCTTAACCAAATTATGATAATAAGGAGAAATATAATTAAGACTTCCTAAAAATCTCTGTAACTGAGTTTTATCAGTTATCTCATCAGGAAATTTATCAGCAAAATCAATGCTTCTATTAATAGGAATAATATTTCCTTTTTCAATAATGTGACCTAGAATTTTGGTTTAGATATAACTAATCCATTCTGAACAATTAATGATTTAAAAATATGCAAATGTTTAAAATGCATTTCAATGGTTTTCGAATAAACCAAAATATCATCATTGTAAACAATTATAAACTCACTATAAGGAGTAAAAATATAATTCATAATCTTCTGAAATTCAGAAGGAGCATTCTTCAAACCAAATGACATTACATTCCATTCATAATGTCCTATTGGAACATTAAACGCTGTCTTCTATCTATCAGATTTATTAATCTGAATTTGCCAGTATCCTGACTTAAGATCGAATATCAAAAATATAAGACTATTATAAAGTCTATCCAATAAATCCTTTTTATTAGGAATTGGATGTCTGATCCATTTCAGAACTTTATTTAGAGGCTTATAATTAATAACCAATCTTGGTATACCTCTTTCAATCTCAGAATGTTTATTAACATAAAATGCAGTGCATGACCAAGAAGATTGAGAGTGACTAATAAGTCCTTTATGTAATAAAGATTCAATTTCTTTTTTACATAATTCTAAATACTCTGAATTCATTTGACAAGGCCTAGCCTTTGTTGGAATATTCTTTTCATAAAAAGAATCCTCATAAGGTAAAGAAATAATATGCTTTTTTCTATCCCAAAAAATATTAGGATGATCATTACAAATTTCTAATGAAAATTGATTTTTCAAAAGACTGATTTTATCCTGTAATCTAGGATTTTTCAATTGATCATCAAGAGTAATAATATTAATCTCTTGTTTCAAAAAACTAATTTGATCTTGTTTTGCCTTGATATTATCATAAAGACTATGCAAAACTTTTGTAAAAGGCTCAATAATAAATTCAAGGAAAATATCATCTCCTTTAAAAGTACCAATAATACCTTTATCAATCTTTTTTATTGGATAAATATTATTTAAAAACGGAGTACCAAGTATAACTTGATTTGAAATATTTTTTGCAAGTATAAAACTTTGCAAAATACATTTGTTATTAACACATACATAAGCTTTAGGGAGCTTATAATTAATCTGGAGTTTATCACCTCCTGCATGCCATAATGTATGACTAGTTTTATGAAAATATCTTGTAGGTATTAACCCTTCCTGTATAACATTTAAATCTGCACCACTATCAACAAGAGCAGTAAATGTTTTTGTATAATGATTATCAATCAATAATGATATTTTTATATACCATTTCTGGGATATAACCATTTCAATAGTAGAAAGAAATGTGCATTAAACATACTAGGCTTATTAAGCTCAACTTTTTGAGAAATATCCTCTTTTGAAATATTTTTCCCTTTTGAAAATTCTTCTAATCTAGATATTCTAGATTCTTGAATAAGATTCTTATTCTTTAATAATTTTATTTCTTTTATGAGATTATTAACCTCAATATGAAGATCTTGTAGAGATATATCTCTCTGAACCTGATATTTGGTTCTCAACTGATTCATGACTTCTGTCATGTTTGTTATAAGACTTATTCTTATTAAGAATGTCTTGAGTTAATTCTTCTTTTTTATTAGAAGAGGAAGCTTCATCTTTATTACCAATATCATTGATAATCTGATTCCTTAACAAAGGATCTTTAATCATTTTTAACACCTCAAAGATATTATCAGAGGTTAAAACATTAATAGTCATATCTGAGAATTGAGATATAATCTTATAAAACTCAGATTGATTATTATCAAGATTATTAATCTCTTTTGGACATATTAATCATTCTTTACAAGGCTCACATTCTTCTGATTCAGAAAAGTCTTTATCAACTAAATTGTTGATAATTTCTTCTTCTGATTCAGAAGTAGATGAAAATTCTGATTCTGATTTTTCAAATTCAGATTTTTCTTCAAGAGTCTGTATAATAATTTCCTTGATATCATCAGGAATTTCCAGATTATTAATCCTTTTCTTCGTCCAATAAAATTCTTTGGTATGACCATTTTTTCCACATACTTTGCAGTATCTTTCTTTTTTCTTATTATACCTCTGTCTATAAGACTTTTTTGGAACTTTTCTTCCTTTCTTTTATTCTTTTTCTCAATCTGTCTAGGAGAATATCTCCTATGTTTAGGTTTATAAACCTTTTTATCTCTATTAATTTTGGTTTTACTGGATGAAGGATTATCCAAACCAAATTGTTGACAAAATTCTCACAATTGTTTTTTCTCATCGAGATTTTGTCTTTTAATCTGTTGATTTAGCTTTATTTCATTACATAAAGCTAATCATTCTTGTATACAGGTGTTTATTAGAGCACCATATGTATAACTTTCATATGGAATCGTAATATTATTACGCTTTAAAGTTTTTCTTACCCTTTCAGCAAATAAGCTGGGTAATCCGTCAATAAATTTTGACTTCCAATGAATGTTATTACATTCTGGTAATTCCATCACTCTGCTTAGGAAAGTATCCTTATACCACCTAAAATCATAGAGTGTTTTACACCTTAATGTTTGGAGCAGTGTTCTAATAGTATCACTATTATCACTGAATCTTCCAGTAAAGTGTTCAATTATATTGACTGCAAGTGTATAAACTGCATTTTCGGTAATATTATTACCTTCTTGTTTAACCATATTGAGAATATTATCTCTATCATCTTGAGATAAATAATTATCCCACCAGCCTTTAAGCTGTCCAGTAAATCTAGCAACTATCATCGCTGCAATAACCTTATCAGTATTATTGCTATTTTTACAAATAGTTGAGTACATAAGCATTCTATGTACTGTATTATAAATCTGTTTATTAGAATAGCCATCAATATTCCACTCATAGATTTTATTACCAGAATAACTAATATCAATAGTATCAGTGTATTCTTCATGTAATAAATCCATGGGTGTTGGTCTATTGTAATAAAACTTATTCTGAATTGGCTTATCAGCCCATTTGGTATTGATCTTATTGATCTGATTTTGAAAAACCTGCCTATAATCAGGATTTTCTATAACATTATCATATAACTCTTTATCAAGAGTTTTTATGCTAAGTTTATTAAACTTTTCCTCAAAAAATTTCTCAAGCTCATATAATGGCTTGATTTTGAAATTAGATATTACTGGAGGTGGTTGGAAGCTTGGCAAAGCTTCTTTTCCCTTATCTGTAATTATTACAGGTTGGAGATTTTGTAAATCTTTTTTCTTCTCCTTTTCTGTAATTATTACAGTAGGTTGACTATTTTTATTAATGACTGATATAATCATATCCAGTTTATTATGAATAGACTGGATTTGTATTCCTAATACATTTAAAAACAAATTTGTATAATTTTGATTTTCAAACATAGTATTAATATGTTTACAAGTCATCTGTATAGTATCATCTTCAATAAGCTTAGCAAAAGCTAGAAAATTATAAATTTCCCATTTTTCTCAATATGAAAAGATTGTTGTGGAGGATATATCTCTGTTATAACTGTGCCATTTTGCAAATTATAATTTCTTTCTAGAATAGAAATATAATTTCTTACATAGGTATTCATAAAACATGATGTAAAAGGTATTAACATATTTTTCTCTTTACAAGTTGTATAAAACTCATCTTGAAAACTTATAATCTCATTTTGAGTAAAATTCTCAAAAAACCATTTTCTAAAAGGTTCATAACCTTGACTTTTAAACTTCTTCAGAAATAATTTTTCTGGCTGAAGAACCAGGATTGAAATCTATTTTTTCATATAAATCCATAAATTATATTTTAAAATCCATTTCCGACATTGTCGGTTCTGACTCATCAATATGACGAGTATTTGCCTCTCTGACAATATTATTCCTGTTAATATATAATCTATCAGTAACATGAGTAAATACTTCAGAATTAGTATCTTCTCTTATCTGAGAAGTTGAAGAACGTGGTAATTCCACTTTATAATCAATTGGAGAAATATAATTTCTCATTGAATTGTATCTTTGGAGAGACTTATTATTCTCAAATCGTATATTAACCTTTCCATCCGTATTCTGGAAAATATCAGAAATATTATTCTGATTTTGTACCTGTGTTTGAACAGGAACTGCTTGCTCAATAATTATTGAAACCAATTTTAGTAGGTCTAATATTACGACCAGAAGACCTATTAAATGGGAATAGATTGACTTTCCAGAAAATTTATTGGGTGTTACATAACTAACAGAAATAAGTTGAGTTCACATAACTAACTACATAGTAAATTCAGTACACACACGTGTGCATTTTTCAAATGTCTAATTTATCATTTTCTTAATTTAATACACACCCACATATTCCCAACTTAATTCTATTCATTTAATTTCATACCCTAGCAATAATATAAACCCTAATCATATATAAATTTAAGATACGTATGCTAATCGTCGCTATTTTCACCTAAAATTTTGTGTTATTTTACTTATTAATATCGTACTATTTGTCCGTTTATTGTAGATTTGGTGGTGGATTTTGTTCATATGGATTTAAATTGTGTTGAGATGAAAATATTATGAAAATTATCATAAAATGTATAAAACAGGTGATAAATGGAGCAAAATGGAGACGGGAACCGAAACAAAGAAGAAATGCAAAGTTATGTCTGATTTCGACACAGGCTCAGATCTTGAGTCGAGATCTGGTACCAAACATATGTCAAGTTCAAAAATTGATGAGGCCGAATGTCGACTGCATCCAAGAGAAACATAAACTCGGCCTCCCATGCTAGTCGACCTGTGCAACTCGCGTCGAGCTCCGTCACTGCCGAGAAGGTCTGCGAGAAACGCATCACAACTTGACTCAAGTTGTAGAGCTCGAGTCGAATTCGGACACTTTTTGCCCGAAGTTTGAGAAAAGATTCTAAAAGATTTCACTGTTATAAATATCCTATTTGCATGCTTATTACGAGAATTATTCATTTCTGGAGCAGTTACACACACTTTACACTATTATTCTCACACACATCCTCTCCATCTCAAATCCATCTATTTCTCCATCAATTTCCACACAATTTCCATAATTTAATCCATAGATACTCCACCAATCTTAAATCGAAGAAGGAGAACATCAATTGGTGAGAGATTGGACATGCTAGAAGAAGATGAGCTCTACCTTTCAATGGAAGCAAATCAAATTCTATTTTGTACTTTTTCTCTTAATTTGGCTCAAATGGAGCATTGTAAGAATTGTATTGAATTGATGATTGTTACGCATTTTCTGTGCACATAAAATTAATCACAAAGTATTAAGGATGTAATTGTAGCTTAGGCAAGTGGACCAATTTAAATATCGAACCCAAAGGACGGCGTACTATCAATATAATTATCAACTAAATTGATTAAAACAAGTGGCAATAAAGTTTAAGGTACAGAATTATTATACTACTAAGAAAATTAATTAAATAACAATTAAAATTAAATTAACACTATGAAGCAAACGAAGGTGTTTCAAGAATGGAGAATAGTAGCTGTAGAGTAATCCAATTTTACTAATTAATTTCCCTCTCAAGTGTATTGGCCGACTATATCTTATGGAATATGAACACATTACTAAACCATGCAAACTTACTCTATAGCCATAAGCAAATAAGCGTGTAACACGTGTGAATCACTTTGGAGCAAGAGATATAATTTCACCCTCTTTCTAGGTACTATCAGTATCAATTCTTTTCCCCACGACAGTATTCAACCCGATATGATCTCCCTTTTTAGGTATTATAAAACTGTACTCTTAATCCTACTTATTAATCCACAATTAATATGTTGTATGACAACACGAGGAAGATCATGTTATTGATTTTCTTATTTTTTACAGATGCTTACAATCAAGATAGGCGAGGACAATCTATCGGGATGGTTGTAGTGTGATTTGGTATTAGTTTGTCTTGACTATAGAATCATATTAGTATGACTTGTGTGTATTGAGCAGGACCGCTTAAGATTTCGACTTATACTGACTATATAAAAGAACTTGATCTCTGTTATTATGGATGTTCATGCTCTTAATCCCTATACAATAACCTCAAAACGTAAGCCAGCATGTATTTCTTTGATTCATATATGAGTGAGATTTACATGTATTAAATCAACAAACTCGGTGAGTAGGGAAATAATGTTGTCTCTATGGTGTGCTATTGATTGTAGAATGAATCTATGTCCTATTAAATTGGTTGATGATGTCCCCTTGAGGAGCTCATAAAGATTATCATGTAAATCTTGCAAGTGGATTAATTCCGACATGATAATGAGGTTGAGTGGTACTACTCTTGGATGAGATATTAATTAATGGAGTTGTCAGTAACTTAATTAATTAATGGACATTTTATATCTTAAACATGGGGAGACTAACAGACTCATAATAAGAAGGAGCCCATAAAGTAATTTGGGATTGGAGCGACAGTGCAATAATAATATTTTATCGAATATATTATTATTATTGGACTTAAATATAAGTTTTGTGGTAAACTTGGATACTTAAGCCAAATGGAGGCCCGACTCTTATTTCTCCTCTTGGTCCCTGCTGTAGCCTATAAATAAGTCATCTCAATTATTTGATAACCCTAGTTTTACAAGCCTAACCGTGAGAAGGGAAAGAGAACAACAGATTGAGAGGATCTTGAAGATCGTCACCCACATGACGTCAAGATTGGACTTGGGAATACAACAGAAGATCTAAAGGTTGTTTTCTATAGCTATTCTTCATCAATATACACTGGTGAAAGGTAATGCAAACTTTGAATACTTGCTTCTGCTGATTTAGTTTGCATGGAACCCTAACGGTCACGTTAACCAAAGGATCAAACGCCAACAATTGATATCAGAGCTTCACTTTTATGGCTAAACTTGACACGTTAGGCTAAGGTTTATTTGTTAAACGTGGATTAGGGTTTAGAAATTATGTTTCTTGTTGAATACTCTATGCGTTTGACGGTGGCGGAACGCGGCAGAGGAACGACAGCGGCTGTCGAATGGGTCACGCTGGATGGAAGCATGAGTCGTGCCACTGTATGGCACGATTTGTGCCTGTGAAAGATGATGTCGACAGTGGATGAGGACTGGACAGAAGTGACGCACGACAACACATGCGGCAGGGCACAACAAAACGCGACACGACACGAGTCATGCCATGATATGGCACGAGTCGTGCCGACTCAGGATCGTCGATGGGTGCGTGCGACAGGGATGTACAAAGCATGCGGCACTGATAGGCAGTGTCCTGGTATACGTGTGGCGCTGACGGCACACACGAGTCCTGCCGGTGATGAAGGGCACGAGTAGTGGTGCTGCCGGTAGAAATGTGTCGCGGCAAAAGAGTATGGTGATTTATCTCAGCACACAACACAAGAACGACCAGTAGGCGCGAGCGCCACTGGAAGCTTGTGCATGAGTCGTACCGATTGGGTGCAGGACTAGGCGAGGACAGGTGGGACACACATAGCGCGTATGACAGACGTGTGAAGGTGACGACACGACAAACGCTAAAGATCCCGCATGAGTCGTGCACGTCTGGCACAACTGCGAGTGATTTCCAGTGTGCCAGAGATGGGCAACACAAGTGGCAGGCATATGCAGCACGAGTCATGCCAGCTTGCGGCGCGATCGCCGGTGGATGAGTGAGCACGAGTCGTGCCGACGTGTTTGGTGTCCAGCAGAGTCATTTTTTCATTTTTAATGTGTTTTTATGAGTTTTTCGTCGTGATATATAAGTGTCATAATTTGATTTAATTATCTGATTATTATTATATGTGATATGCATGTTTTATGTAATTTATTGCTTTAAATTGCTGAATATCGAAGCATGCTAGGATGCATATTTTATTGATGGATATTATATTCATGTAAAACCTTGGGTGTTAAATAACTAAGTGGGAGAGGGAATTGGTAAATAATTCCCATAACCTCTGGTTTGTAATTGATGTGAGTAAATTTGCGTGTTGGCTATAGTGCCTTACTCCCCATCGGATGAGTTTATTCTTGGATTGCTGGTACGAATTTATTTATGATGATTGTAGGAAGTTATCTGAGTGCATGTGTACTTCTCCATCTGTAAGACACACAATTTTGGGCAATGGACTTGGGATCAAATAATAGTGTACACTTAGGTGCAAATAATAAGTATTCTCCCCATCGGAGCCACTGCTATTATTTGCATGGCTAAAGAGGAACAGACTATTAATTATTTTGTCATAAAGTTAGGTTGGCAAATGAAATTAATGGGTTAAACATTCTCTTGTAAATGTTTGGGTTTATATACGTCCACACTATCGTGGCATGTAGACTCACGGTGCTTGAGATGTTGGTGAATTTTATTTTATATTGTTTTGAGGGAATCAATATAAATTGATAAATTTGAAGTATTTGATCTGTTTAATTATTTTTGATTCTCAGGATTTTCAAATGACATTTAATTCACTTTCTATCATACTTAAAGAACACAAACTTACTGGCACAAATTATGTTGACTAGAAATGAAACATGGACATTGTTTTAACTATTGAAGATTATATCTTTTTGTTCACTGAGGAGTGTCCAGTGGCACCTACTGATGACTCCAGTAATGAGGAAAATACTGTTTATAATAGATGGGTTAAGGCTGATAGGATGGCTAAGTGCTATATTTTAGCTTCTATGTCAAATGTGCTTCAGCATCAACATCAAGCTATGAACTCCGCTTATGATATGATGCAGAATCTTAAGAAACTTTTGGGACACCAGAGTTATCCTGCTAGGTTGCGGGGCATGGCTGTACTAATAAATACCAAAATGGCTGAGGGCACTCCTATAAGGGAACATGTCCTTAGGATGATGTGCCAACTTAATGAGTTGGAGGTTCTTGGAGCTAAAATCGATGGGGAAACCCAAATCAATATCATACTCCAAAGCTTGCCTAGGAGTTTTGAGCAGTTTCGTCTGAACTACAGTATGAACAAATGTTTGTACACATTAGTGGAACTTCTGACAGAACTTGTGGTGGTGGAAGAACTATTTCGTAGAGCTCCTCGGTTCATGTTGTTGAAAATGCTACTTATCCTAGGCCAAAAGGTGGTAGGAATAAGAAGAAGCAAAGAAATTCAGCACCGGTGAACCAAGTGAAGGCAAAGGGTGGTGTAGTCAACAAGCCTAGAGGCAAGTGCTTCAAATGCAAGTAGCCGAGACATTACAAGTTAGACTGCCCTCTTCTGAAAGGGAATAGGAATGGTAAGTCTTATTTACTGGTTGTTGAATCGTGTTTAGCGGCTGTATCTGCTAACACTTGGTGTGTAGATACGGGAGCCACTGACCATGTCTGTAATTCTTTGCAGGGGTTCCACCAACCCCGACAGCTTAGTGATGGGGAGATTACCATACTCATGGAAAATGCTACAAGAGTAGCAGCTGTTGCAGTGGGAGACGTCTATTTATTTTTCAATAAGAATAAAATTCTTGTTTTGAGGAATTGTCTTTATGTACCTCATTTTAGAAAGAATTTAATTTTGATTTCTAAATTTTTTATGGATGGATATTCTATTTCTTTTAATGACAAGATTGTTTTAAGGAAAAATGGAATTAATTTTCTGTGATGGTGCATTGATAGATAATTTGTATACTCTTAATCAAATTTCTCACACAGTGCAACAAATTGAATTGAATAATACATCTACCAATAAAAGAAAAGAACCTTCGAAAATGAACCAAACATATCTTTAGCATCTAACATTAGGTCATATTAACTTAAGTAGGATTCAAAGGTTGATAGCTGATAGACCTCTGAGTTCATTAGTAGTGGAAAATTATCCAACTTGCGAATTCTGCTTGGAAGGAAAAATGACCAAAAGGCCTTTTAAGGCAAAAGGGGTATAGAGCCAAGGATATGTTGGAATTGGTTCATTCTGATTTATGTGGTCCTATGTCTATCTAGGTAAGAGGTAGTTATGAATACTTCTTCACTTTCATTGATAATTATTCTAGATATGAATACATTTATTTGATGCGCCGCAAGTCTGAGTGCTTTGATAAATTCAAAGAGTATAAGGCTGATGTGGAGAAGCAACTTGGAAAATGTATCCAGACACTACGATCTGATCGTGGTGGCGAATACCTCTTGGGAGAGTTTAAGAATTATTTATCAAAGGAAGGAATAGAATCCCAATTGTCTGTACTGGGTACACACCAGCAGCATGGTGTAGCGGAAAGAAGGAATAGGACTCTTATGGAAATGGCAAGATCAATGATGAGTTATTCGGAATTACCAAATTCCTTCTAGGGATATGCCTTGAAACAACAACTTATATCTTGAACTTAGTACCTTCTAAGTCAGTAGCCTCCACACCCATAGAACTGTGGACCGGGCGAAAGCCTGTTCTGAAACACATTTGGATTTGGCGTGCTCCGGCACATGTGTTAAAGGCGGATGCTAATAAATTAGAATCACGTACTGATTTTTGTTTATTTATAGGATATCCTAGAGGAACAAAAGGTGTTTTGTTTTATAATCCAAATGATCAAAAGGTAATCGTAAGCACGAACGTCAGATTTTTGGAAGAGGATTATGTAATGAACCACAAACCTATGAGTAATAATGTTCTAGAAGAAGTAAGAGGGGAAACACCAAATATAATACCAACTGTACAAGAGGATATACCACAGGACACTGCACCACGTGTCACAACTGATACATAATTTCCTGCGTAGCCTCGTCGTAGTGGGAGGGTTGTGAGACAGCCTGATAGATTCATGGGATTGGTAGAGTCATCCGACTTGGTCCCTGGTGAACATTAAATTGACCCATGGAATTAAAATTAAGCTTTGCATGATAAATATGCTTAATCATGGCAAAAAGCAATGAAATATGAAATAGAATCCATGTATTCTAATCAAGTGTGGGAGCTTGTAGAACCACCCAATGGTGTAAAAGCTATTGGATGCAAGTGAGTCTATAAAAGAAAAAGAGGATCTGACGGTAACGTGGAAACCTTTAAAGCAAGGCTCGTTGTGAAGGGACATACTCAGAAAGAGGGAATCGATTATGAGAAAACCTTCTCGCCCGTCGCCATGCTTAAGTCAATCAAGATTCTTTTATCTGTTGCTAATATGGACTATGAGGTATGGCAAATGGATGTCAAGACAGCTTTCCTAAATGAAAATCTTGAGGAAAATATCGATATGAAGCAAATAGAGAGATTCATTGCAGAAGGGGAAGAGCATCTTGTGTGTAAGCTTAATAGGTCCATTTATGGATTGAAACAAGCTTCTAGATCATGGAACATCCATTTTGATGAAGTAATCCAGTCATGTGGATTTATTCAATGTCCGGATGAATCATGTGTGTACAAGAAATGTGACGGAATAGTAGTGGTGTTTCTTATACTTTACGTGGATGATATCCTACTCATTGGAAACAATGTAAAGATATTGTCGAGCGTCAGGGTATGACTATCCAAGCAGTTTGAAATGAAGGACTTAGGAGAAGCCTAACACATTCTAGGGATCAAATCGATAAGGGATCACAAGAAAAGAATGTTGAGCTTATCCCAAGCTTCATACATTGATACAATCTTGGCTCATTTTAGCATGCAAGACTCCAAGAAAGGATTCCTACATTTCAGAAATAGAATTCCTCTATCTAAGGAAATGTGTCCAAAGACACAAAAGGAAATAGAGAAAATGAAGCTGGTTCCTTAAGCTTCGGCAGTAGGAAACCTCATGTATGCAATGCTATGTACGAGTTCAGATATATGTTATGCCGTGGGCATGGTCAGTAGGTATCAAAATAACCCAGGACTAGGGCATTGGATTGTGGTAAAGAATATTCTAAAGTACCTGCAAATAACTAGGGATTATATGCTGATTTACCGAGAAGATACTTTGTTACCTTTGGGTTATACTAATTCAGACTTTTAGTTAGATAGGGATGCTAGTAAATCCACCTTGGGTTATGTGTTTACTCTTGGAGGAGTATAAAACAGAAATGCATTGCGGAACTTCTTAATGGACTTAGATGTGATTCCTGGTTTGCCCAAAGCGATAACAATTTATTGTAATAACAGTGGTGTAGTAGCAAACTCGAAGGAACCACGAGCTCATAAGGTGAGTAAAAACATTAAGCGCAAGTACCACCTCATACGAGACATCGTTAAAAGAGAGGAGGTCGTTGTCGCTAAGATTGTATCTGAGGATAATCTAGCTGATCCTTTTATAAGAGCCTTCCAACGAAAGCGTTTGATGGGAATGTAGAAGGAATGGGGATTAGATACATGTCAACAGATATGACAGCGTAATCTTTTAGTATAAGTGGAAGATTGTTAGATTATATACTAAAAGTCTAGCTTTTGTGTAAATAATGTTTTAACAATTTATTTGAAATGAGAATAATATGATCAAACATTTTGTATATTATAATTTATTTATATGTTTATGCAAAAGTCCACTTACTTTATACTGTAGATAATATGTTGTGCAACAACACGCGAAAGATCATATTATCAATTTCCTTATAAAGTATAAACAAATGCTCACAATCGAGATAGACAGGGAGACTCTATCGGGATGGTTGTAGTGTGATTTAGTATTAGATTGTCTTGACTATAGAATCACATTAGTATACCTTGTGTGTATTGAGCAGGACCCCTTGAGATCATTTGACTTATATTGACTATATAGAAGAACTTGATCTCTGTTATTATGGATATGCGTGCTCTTAATCTCTATACAATAACCTCGACACGTAAGCCAGTATGTATTTCTTTAATTCATCAATGTGTGAGATTTACATGTATTAGATCAACAAACTCGGTGAGTTGGGAAATAGCGTAGTCTCTATGGTGTGCTGTTGATTGTAGAAGAAATATGCGTCCTATTAAATAGGTTGATGATGTCCCCTTGAGGAGCTCATAAGGATTATCATGTAAATCTTGCAAGTGGATTAATTTTGGCATGATAATGAGGTTGAGTGGTACTACACTCTGATGAGATATTAATTAATAGAGTTGTCAGTAACAGATGAGAGTGAAAATAAGTGTGTTTTAATATTCAATCTAACACCTTTTTGATGGGAATTGATGTTATATTGGCACGAGTGTCTTATATTCAATATATGTGAGAAAAAAGTACACTTGAGGTGTTTTATTATGTTTTAGGTGGTAAAAGGATCAAAAGTGCAAAGTTGGAGAAAAGGTGCAACTTGTGAATGAATGCTGAAAAACGCACGTCCAACTTGTGCAATTTTTTTGTATTTTTGTAGAGATCCAAACTGGTGTTGTGATACATGGTTGGAAAGTCACTGAAGAGAGAGTCGTTTTGGCATAAAGAACACCCCAATTGGAATCCAAACAAGAAATTTATGATCAAAATGGTGACGTCGCGCGAGATGTGCCAAACAGAATAGATGTGTCACTTTCCATGGCTTTTTAACATTCAATTTTGGAGTTTTTGAGAGTTCTTTATATTGATAGAAAGCCATGAGGATCATGTGAGCGCAAGAATCACTTAAATCGGAGCTTGTATGTGGAAGTTATATACGAAACGGTGAGACTGCGCACTGCAGTTTGACCAGAGTTCAACAACGACACGAGCGGTTCCACCACGTGTCGTGGTAGAACCAAAAGCCTGAACAAGCGCAAAATTGGGATTTTTACCCCTTGTTCATGAATTTTCGTGCTTTCCAAGAAAAGCCCATCCTAGGTCCATAAGGAGAGCTTACAAGTATAAAAGGGGATGTAGATCACACCAAGAAGACACAATACAATACGGATTGAATACAACACAACACAACCATCCTACACCCCACAAGGGGGGTTCACCCCCCAACCATCATCCACATCCTTTCCTTCATCCATCCATCCATCACTTTGAAGATTCGTTTGTGG
Organism: Pogostemon cablin; assembly: GCA_023678885.1. Lineage (NCBI taxonomy): Eukaryota > Viridiplantae > Streptophyta > Magnoliopsida > Lamiales > Lamiaceae > Pogostemon > Pogostemon cablin. The sequence continues at coordinate 12,433,507 of CM042990.1, read as the reverse complement.
AATCAAGAGGAGAACCAGAGGATTTGAAGAGACGGAAGAGAGAAGGAAGGAGACTTCTACACCAAGGGTTTTTCTAATTCTTTTCTTCTACTTTCTAATTTTCCAGACATATGGGTAAGATCTATCCAACCCCCCATGAATGTTCTTCGCAACATCATGGGCTAGAGCCTTTTTGGTAGAACTAGGGTTGTGAAGGTTTTTACGAATTAATTGAACTTTACTGTGTAAACTCCGTACAACACTACTTGTGGATTTATTTTATATATGATTGTGCCTTTTTAATTCATACTCATGGTCGTTTTGTGCATCATTAACTGTTATGTAGAGTCTGAATACATATCTTGGTTATTGATTGAGTGCGTTCACTGCTGAGCAGGATTCCATGCTATGATTCTAAGTGAGGGGACTCCGAAGCTTCATTAGAACTATCATATATGAATACTTATTAATTGAATTAAATTCGGGTTATTAAGTAGGATAAAGAGGATACTTTTATAGTACCTATAAAGAGAGATCATATCGGGTTAGAGTACCAATTGGCCAGGAAAATAATTGATACTGATAGTACTTAGAAAGGTTGGTGGAATTATATCTCTTGCTTCGAGATTATTCACACGTGTTACACGCATGTTTACTTGTGTCTATAGAGTAGATTTTCATGGTTTAGTGATGCTTCCATATTCCACAAGTCAGAGTCGGACATCAACACACGGAAGGGAAATTAATGAGTGAAACTGGATTATCCTAGAGATACATATTCTCCTACTTGATCCAGTTTCGTATTCTTCGAGTGTTATTTTATTTTATTTGTTATTTAATATATCTGCTTAGTAGTTTAATAATTAAAATCCCAACCTTTACTGTTTTTCGTCTTAATTAATTTAATAAATAATTAAATTGATAATACGCCGTCCTTTGGGTTCGATATTCACTTAGTCGTTTACTTAAGCTGCAACTGATATCTGATGAGCGTTTTCTCAACACACAAAATTAATCCTCAAGTATAAGGATATCAATTGTAGTTGCAATAGGTGACCAAGTGTTTATCATACACAAGAGAAGGAATAGTATCAATTTGATTATATTCTAATTAACTAAGATTATGTTGGGAAATTCGATTAGATTTAATTGTGAAACTAAATAACATATAATTGAAATAGCAGAATAATAAGCAAGCAATAAAGAAATTTCGGTTGTGACCAAGTAATTAATAGAGTAGTTCTTCAGGTAATCCAGTTTTATTTATTAATTTCCTTTCCATGTGTTGATGTCCGACTTTGCCTTGTGGTTTATGAGCGCATCACTAAACTATGCAAGCGTACTCTATAGACACAAATAAGCAAGCGTATGACACGTGTGAATATCCTTGGAGCAAGACGTATACTTCACCCCCTTTCTAGGTACTATCATAATCAATTATTTCCCGTGCACTTAGTACTATAACCCGATTTGATCTCCCTTTTTAGGTACTATAAAGTTATACTCTTTATCCTACTTATTAACCCGAATATGATTCAATTAACAAGTATCTATATAAGACAATTCTAATAAGACTTCGGAATCCCTTCACTTAGAATTATAACATACAATCCTGCTCAGCGGTGAACGCACTCAATCAATAACAAGAGATGTATTCAGAATCTACATAACATTTAAAGATGAACAAAACGACCGTGAGTATGAATTAGAAAAGCACAATCTTATATAGAATAAACCACAAGTAGTGTTGTACGGAGTTTACACATGGAATTTCAATTAACTCATAAAACTTTCATAACCCTAGAACTACCGGAGAGTTCTAGCCCATGATTGATCTAGGAATAATCATGGCTAGTTAGTATGATCTTACTTGACTCGCCAGACGAACCTCTCCTCACGACTCCTTCGGATGATGGTAGGGTTTTGGTGAAGAATGGATGATGAATGTTTTCTTTTTTCCTATGAAAGCTCTTCTTTTATACTTGTAAACTCTCCTTACGGGCCTTGGATGGGCTTTTTGAGCAAACACACGCACCGAAGGCGTAAAAATACGAATTTGGTAAGTTTCCAGACATCAATTCGACCAAACAAGTTGGTCGAACTCTTCCATGCAGGTCGAATCCCAGGTCAAATCCGTCTGTAACTTGGCCTCTGATTCCAAATTCGACCAGAGTGTTAGTCACACTGAATACTTCCTGGTCAAATAGGTACTGCTTCTGTTTAGGCTTCGAGTTCGACCAGGATTTGACCAAGTGATTTGGTCGAACTCGCCTGTCGTGGTCGAACTCCATTCTTCTTGGTCAAATCTGACCCCTGCGTGGTCGAATCGCACCCCTGTTTCTTCCTCTTTCCGAATCTGATCACTTCCAACTCGTTTTCCATTGAAAATCAACTCAAATAGCCTTGTAAACTCCCAATTTGTTACTTTCCACCATGTATAGCAATTCACATCAAATTACAACCATTTATCATACCATAAGTACATGAATCTGGGATCGAAAGTAGTGAATTTACACACTAATCAAACCCCCAAACTTACACGTTGCTCGTCCCGAGGCAACGAAATCAAAACCAAGGAGTAGTGTAAAATTCACCAACCACCAATTCAATTCATACTCACGCATGCAATTCATCAATCGAACACAAATATTACAAGCATCATATGCATCATTCATGCAAAATAATCCTCTATTATAATACCTTTCGGAGTACAAAATCATCTAGCTCACAAGACATAATTACTCTCACTCTCAAGTGTAAAAGATGTACACTCTAGCAGGTTAGTATTTACGCTCATATTCAATCAATACTTCTGATAACCATAAGCTTGGCAAGGGTCTCAAAACTCAACTTATAATCAATTCCCTACTAGGATCACAAAGGACTTGCTTTTGGGTTCTAATGTTGGCTCTTTGGTAAAGGTAGGAGAATTTAGGTAAAGTGACTAATTCACTAGTAGAGAATTACCTTGGAGTTTTGCTTTTCGTCATATAGCTTCGTCTGTTTCTCCATCTTCTCTCATAAACTTCATAATTTGATTCTCCTTCTTTCTCCAAGCATCAATATCATCTTTCTTCAATGAGCAAGGGTACCAATTTCGGGCACTACCCTTTCTAAGCAATCGGGGTACCAGTTTCAGGCACTACCCTTAAACAAGATTTAACCATACTTCTTTCTTTTTTATAATTCTCAACCAAGCTTTCACCTTTCCATTCATTCAAGCACTTACACACCTCAACTCTCTACTAATGAATAGAATATTCAACAAGGCTCAAGTAAAGGTTTAATAAGGCTTTTTATCAAGGCTTGCCAAAGAAAAAAGCTTTTTTAATACTCAAAAGGGCTTACAATTATACATATTTTCAAAGGTAAGGTAAAATTTTAGTTAAGTAACTTGATTACACAATAATGGCCAAAGATCATGTCCTAGTAATTTCTCAATCATAAGTTTCACACAAGACGCCAAGCCATGTTCTAGAATATGGTCATACGAACGATTCTCTCAAGAATAAATTATCATGAACTAGCATGATTTAAATGGCTCAAATCCTCACATGGGTAAATAGATTCCTAAGTACTCAACCAAGATCAATTTCACAATGAATCCACATACTTATCAAGCATGCATGCTTCTAATCAATAAAAATCAACACATGTAACATACGAATGCATCATATAAAACCAAGAACCCTTATAGCAATACAATTCTTCCAAGTATAACTACCATCAAGTATCAATCATAACCTCTCAATCTAACATCCAAATATATCAATACATGTCACTCACACCACAAACACCAATCACGTGAAGAGAAAAAGAGAAGGGAGATGAGATGAAACAGTTGAAGGCAAAAACCCAGTGCATCCTACTCCTCCGGAGCATCATCATCATTCGCACCATCTTCATCATCTCCATCACCCATCTCCACACGCAATCGATCCAAATCTCTATGAAGACTGTTTAGCTTTCTATCCAACTCGCGCTCATGAGCATATATCCTCTCCAATCTCCTATCCATCCCCACGTAGTTATTTTACAGACTGTTGTACTTCCCATCCAGTGCTGCGAAGTTTGCATTTGCCAACTCCAGCTGCCTATTCATCTCTTGCTGGTTCACATTCAGTGTAGCGAACTGCTCATGAATCAACCTAAACTGCTCCTGCAAATAGGCATTTGGACCAGCCCACTGCTGCTGTGGCACTGCTGGAAAGGGTCTTGGTGGCCTCTCATGCGCTGTGGATCTCCCATCTCTGGATCCACCTAATCCTCTCCAAGCTCCCACTGCTGCTGCTGTTGCTGCTGTGGCGGCTGAAAACGCCTCTCGTCTACAATTCTCTTCAGCTCATCCATCATCCCCTTATTATACATCCGAGCTACAGTCCTCCAATCACCCTTTGTCAAGCAAGTGATGGAGAGAGCAGTGTGCCCGAGTGTGTTCATCAGTTTGTTCCCTTCATTCCTAATAGTAGTCAACACACCCACATCAAAAGGAAATATGAAAGTGAAGGGCTTCGATCCCCTTGTGAGGAACCAATCTCCATCCCTCAGATGGGCGAATCCCTCCTTCACACACGTGCTTATCACTAAATCGGGATCCTCCAAGATAGGTGAAATGCTGGCGAAGTCCATATGATATTACTCAGCCACCGAGGTAAGCAACCCTCCTATGTTCACTCTCTGAAATGGAGAAATTCTGAACCTGTTAAGCTGATAAATGAGGTACGCTCCCATGTTGAACCTCATTCCATTGAGCATACACCAGAGGACGTATAACTCTCCCCTCGACATACAGTTTCCCTCAGACCGATCAAATAGTGTGTTGCTCAACACTCGATCCATGTATCAGAGCATTGGATTCTGAATCAACGAGGCACGAGCACTGCTAGTCTTATAATCCACATCCTCACCAGAAATCTCTCTCCAGAATCTATTGGCATTGAAGTACCCATGCTCTAGCAGGTTAGTATTTACGCTCATATTCAATCCATACTTCCGTGTAACCATAAGCTTGGCAAGGGTCTCAAAACTCAACTTATAATCAATTCCCTGCTAGGATCACAAAGGACTTGCTTTTGGGTTGTAATGTTGGCTCTTTGTTAAAGTAGGAGAATTTGGGTAAAGTGACTAATTCACTAGTAGAGAATTACCTTGGAGTTTTGCTTTTCGTCATATAGCTTCGTCTGTTTCTCCATCTTCTTCTCATAAACTTCATAATTTGATTCTCCTTCTTTCTCCAAGCATCAACACCATCTTTCTTCAATGAGCAAGGGTACCAATTTCGGGCACTACCCTTTCTAAGAAATCGTGGTACCAGTTTCAGACACTACCCCTAAATAAGATTTAACCATACTTCTTTCTTTTTTATTATTCTCAACCAAGCTTTCATTCTTTCAAGGACTTACACACCTCAACTCTCTACTAATGAATAGGATGTTCAACAAGGCTCAAGTAAAGCTTTAATAAGGCTTTTTATCAAGGCTTGCTGAAGAAAATGCTTTTTTAAGGCTCAAAAGGGCTTACAATGATACATATGTTCACAGGTAAGGTAAAATTTTACCTAAGTAACTTGATTACACAATAATGGCATAAGATCATATCCTAGCAATTCCTCAATCATAAGTTTCACACAAGACGCCAAGCCAAGTTCTAGAATACGGTCATACGAACGATTCTCTCAAGAATAAATTATCATGAACTAGTATGATTTAAATGGCTCAAATCCTCATATGGGTAAATAGATTCTTAAGTACTTCTCAAGTAAATAACCAAGATCAATTTAACAATGAATCCACATACTTATCAAGTATACATGCTTCTAATCAATAAAAATCAATACGCGTGACATACGAATGCATCATACTAAACCAAGAACCCTTATAGCAATACAACTCATCCAAGTATAACAACCCTCAAGTATCAATCATCACCTCTCAATCTAACATCCAAATATATCAATACATGCCACTCACACCACAAACACCAATCATGTAAAGAGAAAAAGAGAAGGGATATGAGATGAAACAGTCGAAGATAAAACCTGGTGCATCCTACTCCTTCGGAGCATCATCATCATTCGCACCCTCTTCATCATCTACATCACCCATCTCCGCGCGCAATCGATCCAAATCTCTATGAAGATTGTTTAGCTTTCAATCCTACTCACGCTCATGAGCATATATCATCTCCAATCTTCTATCCATCTCCACATAGTTATTCTGCAGTGTGTTGTACTTCCCATCCAGTGCTGCAAAGTTTGCATTCGCCAACTCCAGCTGCCTATTCGTCTCTTGCTGGTTCGCATTCAGTGTAACACACTGCTCATGAATCAACCTAAACTGCTCCTAGAAATAGGCATCCGGACCAGCCCACTGCTGCTGTGGCACCGCTGGAAAGGGTCGAGGTGGCCTCTTATGCAGCTGTTGATCTTCCATCTCCGGATCCACCTGATCCTCTACAGGCTCCCGCTGATGCTGCTGCTGTGGCGGCTGAAAACGCCCCTCGTCTACAATCCTCTGCAGCTCATCCATTATCCCCTCATTATACATCCGAGCTAAAGTCCTCCAATCACTCTTCGTCAAGCAAATGATGGAGGGAGCAGTGTGCCCGAGTGTGTTCATTAGCTTGTTCCCTTCATTCCCAATTGTAGTCAACACACCCACATCAAAAGAAAACATGAAAGTAAAGGGCTTCGATCCCCTCGTGAAGAACCAATCTCCATCCTTCAGATGGGCGAATCCCTCCTTCACACACGTGCTCATCACTAAATCGGGATCCTCCAGGATAGGTGAAATGCCGGCGAAGTTCATATGATAGTACTCAGCCACCGAGGTAAGCAACCCTCCTATGTTCACTCTCTGAAAAGGAGAAATCCTGAACCTGTTAAGCTAATAAATGAGGTACACTCCCATGTTGAACCTCACTCCATTGAGCATACACCAGAGGACGTATAACTCTCCCCTCGACACACAACTTCCCTCAGACCGAGCAGACAGTGTGTTGCTCAATACTCGATCCATGTATCAGAGCACTGGATTCTGAATCAACGAGGCACGAGCACTGCTAGTCTTATAATCCACATCTTTACAAGAAATCTCTCTCCAGAATCTATTGGCATTGAGGTACCCATACTCTAGCAGGTTAGTATTCACGCTCATATTCAATCCATACTTCCACGTAACCATAAGCTTGACAAGGGCCTCAAAACTCAACTTATAATCAATTCCCTATTAGGATCTCAAAGGACTTGCTTTTGGGTTTTAATGTTGGCTCTTTGGTAAAGGTAGGAGAATTTGGGTAAAGTGACTAATTCACTAGTAGAGAATTACCTTGGAGTTTTGCTTTTCATCATATAGCTTCGTCTGTTTCTCCATCTTCTTCTCATAAATTTCATAATTTGATTCTCCTTCTTTCTCCAAGCATCAACATCATCTTTCTTCAATTAGCAAGGGTACCAATTTCGGGCACTACCCCTTCTAAGCAATCGGGATACCAGTTTCAGGCACTACCCCTAAACAAGATTTAACCATACTTCTTTCTTTTTTATAATTCTCAACCAAGCTTTCACCTTTCCATTCTTTCAAGAACTTACACACCTCAACTCTCTACTAATGAATAGGATATTCAACAACGAAAATTATGAAGAATAAATTGATCTAGGTTTCCCTTTCAATTTCTATTCCAAGCATTCCCAATTCATTCATCAACTTATCCATGACCTCTTGCCTTTCTTACTTACTCAAGTATCTAAAGAGTCGCATGAGACCATCATACTTATATGAACCTCTCATCTCTCCACTAGAGACTTTAATAAGCATCGTATAAACATCCTTAGTGAGAACACATTTTATTTTCCTAAGCAGTAAAATTCGAAACCAAGATTCTTTTCTAATCATCTAATTTTGGACAAGTAAATATGTTTTTTTTAGTAAACAATAAGTGAATTAAAACCATTTTAAAAATTCAGAGAATCATAAATAAATATACCGATCAAATCTTCGAATTTTATCCTTTTATATTGATTCCATTAAACAATATAAAAATAAAATTCACCGACATCTCAAGCACCGTGAGTCTGCATGCCACGTTAGGGTGGATGTATACAAACCCGAACATTTACCAGAAAAGGTTTTACCCATTAATTTCATTCGTCAACCTAACCTCTTGACAAAATAATTAATAGTCAGTTCCTCTTTAGCCATGCAAATAATAGCAGCGACTCTGTTGGGGAGGATACTAATTATTTACATCTAAGTGTACACCATTATTTGATCCCAAGTCCGCTGCCCAAGCTATGTGCCTTGCTGTTGGAGAAGTACACACGCGCTCAGATAACTTTCTACAACCATCAATTATATAAGTTTGTACCAGTGAACCACATATAAACTCATCCGTTAGGGAGGAAGACACTATAGCCAACGCGCAAGTCCATATGCATCACATTACAAATAATAATTATTTAAAGAAGTTTGTACCAGTGATTCTTGAATAAACTCATCTGTTAGGGAGGAAGACACTATAACCGACGCGCAAGTTTATTCACATCACTTTACAAACTAATAATGGAGGCCGCGGGAATTATTAACACCAAGGATTTTTACATGCATATAATATTCCAAATAAAATACACAACCTAGCATGTTATTATTACGGCACATAAGGCAATAAATCATAGAGTAACATACATAGCATATATAACAATAATCAATTATTCCATCAATTATAAACAGTTATATATCACGGCGAATTCGATTGTTCACTACCAATCACAAATGCGGGCAACTACGACTATGCGGGGTTCGACCTCCCCGAATTTCAGAAGAATCTGATCAAATTTTCCCCAATTCCTTGCCCGCCATCCAGTCTACGCACGATCCATGCACTCCAACAGGCATCATGTGCATGACTCTGAGTTGTCCGACCATGTGTATCACGTGGCAACCAGCACGGAAATGGGCACGACCCATATGCCAATCAAGAGTCCCGTGCATAGGTCTGCGCCTACTGCTCGGCTCTCCACACCGCAGCCAACTCGTCGACTCGTCAGCTCACCCGTACGCCTTCCAGCTCACGTTGTATCGACTTTCCAATCCACTCATGCCATGCAAATTGCAGCGAGCTCACGCAGCTCACACCATTTGCCCATTTCCTGGCATCATCACAAGCAGCCGAGCAGTGCTGGAACGAGCACCACCAGTCGCCACCGGAATCAAGAACCTGCAAGCTACCCAGCGATATCATTGCACGGCCACCCAACACACGGCTTTGTCTCGCCATCCAGCCAAGTGCCGCCTACCTGTCGTCTCGCCTTGCGCTTTATTGGTTGTACATGGTGCCGCCGTCGCCAAGAATCTATCAAGACTCAACTAGAAACTCGATGGACCCGCCTCAAACTTTGTGCTTTCTCGATCGAAAATAGGCAGACCCGCTCATAACTCTCTCGTGGCCCACTCGAAACACTTAGTGGACTTGCCCATAACACCAGCTACTCCACACGGCTTGCCTGGCGCTAGGTAACCTGCGCTGTAAGCCACCACGAAGGGAAGACTGCTCGCCATGCCTGACATCATCCAGCCATGCTGCACCATCGTTGGCCATCAGCGAGTGTGTCCATCAACGCCTCTGCCTCAGCCTTTATCGATTACAAACCATACTGCCATCCAAATTTCACCATTTCAGATCAGAACTCCTGCTCACGGCTATCGTCGAATAGTCCAGTGAGAAGGTGGAGCTTGCTAATCAGAAGAACTGCCTGCATTATAGTGCTGCTTCCCGGTGCTCGCCTACTGCCATAGTTATTCTTTACGTCGATACCATTTCAGAAGACCCGATCAAAATACTACAGACTCGCTCGGAAAGTAGATGGACCCGCCTGGAAACTAGCAAGACCCGACCTAGAAAACCCACAGACTCGTCTAGAAAACGCATCTGGCCCAATCGTAACTTTTTATTGATGCGCTTGAAATTACTTCAAGCCCGCGTGAAATGCCGCCTGAAATCTGTAGTCTCTTTTGCAACACCATCCACCGATCGTGTAGAAATTCCAAAACTAAGCCTCCATTCGGAATACAAGCTTCACGCACTCTCCGACCCAGCTTGGTCGTCCTGGCGTCCCATCACGATTCCAGCAACACTGTCCTTTCGTCAGCCACCGCTGGGTTCGTTGCAACCAACACGGGACAGCGCCGCTCGGGCGTCGCTTTCGTGCAATCCCGACTGTCCTGCCCCCTTTCTGATCAAAACCGTGAGACCCCAGCCTCCACCAGTTCTTTCAAAAGCAGCCGCCTGTCTCATCTTTATCACGCCGCATGATAGCCACATTGCAGCGAGTCACCGCCCCATCATCACCACCACTTGCCATTGCCGCGGTGATAGTGTGTGCCGTGTACAGTTAGGGTGTTCTCCAATAAAACAAAATTCTATAACCCTAACAACACGTACGCACATAAACCCTAGCCTTACTTTTCACGCTTCACCACGAAACCGAAGCTCTGATACTAATTATTTACATTCGATCATTTGGTTAACGTGAACCATTAGGATTCCATATATTTCTAACAGTCAGCGGAAGCAAGAAAACAAGAAACGTATTCCCTTTCATCAAGGTATGTTGGAGAAGATGAATTCTCGTCGGCAGCCTGTGCAGCCTCACCGTTTTGGGAACAACTCTCTCATCTGATATCGGATTTTAGTGATCTACATACCAAAATGATCCTCTCTTTCGTGGCTTTCCATCAGTTTATCACACGTTGAATTTTGATATATGTACGATTTTGTAAAAATCATGCAAGTTGGAGGACAACAGCAACAAAAGACCTCTTGATCTTCTGTTGTATTTCCAAGTCCAATCTCGACGTGGTGTGGGCGACGATCCTCGAGATCTTCCCAATTTGTTGTTCCATCTACCCTCTTCATGTGTCAGGCGTGTCTCATCTATGGTTAAAACATCTGAGGTGACTTATATATGGGCTACAGCAGGGACCAGGAGGAGACATTAGAGTTGGGCCTCCATTGGACTAAAGTATCCAACCTTAGCCCTAAGCTTATACTTAAGTCCAATGATAATAATATATTCCACTAAAATATTATTACTGTACTACTATTGTAATCCCATAATTACGTTATGTGTTCCTTTTTATTATGAGCCCGTTAGTCACCCCATGTTTAAGATATAAAATAATTAATTAAGTTACTGACAACTCCATTAATTAATATCTCATCCGAGAGTAGTACCACTCAACCTCATTATCATGCCGGAATAAATCCACCTACAGGATTTACATGATAATCCTTATGAGCTCCTTAAGAGGACATCATTAACCTATAACGGACGCAGATTCCTTCTACAATCAACAACACACCATAGATACAATACTATTTCCCAACTCACTGAGTTTGTTGATTTAATTACATGTAAATCTCACCCATTGATGAATCAAAGAAATACATACTGCCTTACGTGTCGAGGTTATTGTATAGGGATTAAGAGCACGAACATCCATAATAACAGAGATCAAGTTCTTCTATAAGTTAGTATAAGTCGAACGATCTGAAGCGGTCCTGCTCAATACACATAAAGCGCACTAATGTGATTCTATAGCCAAGACAAGCTAATACCAAAGCACACTACAACCATCCCGATAGAGAGTCCCCATCTATCTTGGTTGTGTGCATCTATTTATACTTTATAAGGAAACCAATAATATGATCTTTCGCGTGTTGTCGCACAACATATTATCTACAGTGTAAAGTAAGTGGACTATTGCATCGACATATAAATAAATTATAAGACGCAATCATTTGATCATATGATTCTCGTTTTAAATAAATTATTATAACATTGTTCATACAAAAGCTAGACTTTTAATATACAATCCAACAATCCTTAGATAGAGGAATTCCATGTCTGAAAGGCAGGAATCCTTTCTTGGAGTCTTGCATGCTAAAATGAGCCAGGATCATATCAATGTATGAAGCGTGGGATAAACACAATATTCTTTTATTGCGATCCCTTATTAATTTGATCTCTAGAATGTGTCCGGCTTCTCCTAGGTCCTTCATCTCAAACTGCTTAGATAACCATACCCTTATGTCCGACAATACTTTTATATTGTTTCCAATGAGCAGGATATCATCTACGTAAAGTACAAAATACACCACTACGTTTCTGTCATACTTCTTCCACACACATGATTCATCCGGACATTGAATAAATCCATATGACTGGGTTACTTCATCAAAATGGATGTTCCATGATCTACAAGCTTGTTTCAATCCATAAATGGACCTATTAAGCTTACACACAAGATGCTCTTTCCCTTCTACAATGAATCCCTCTGGTAGCTTCATACAGATGTTTTCCTCAAGACTTCCTTTCAGGAAAGCTGTCTTGACATCCATTTGCCATACCTCATAGTCCATATGAGCGACAATAGACAAAAGAATTCAAATTAACTTAAGCATGGCGATGGGCGATAAGGTTTCCTCATAATCGATTCCCTCTTTCTGAGTATATCCCTTTGCAATGAGCCTTGCTTTAAAGGTTTTTACTTACTGTCAGATCCTCTTTTTCATATATAGATCTACTTACATCAAATAGCATTTACACCATTGGGTGGTTCTACAAGCTCTTAGACTTGATTAGAATACATGAATTCTATTTCAGACTTCATGGCTTTTTGCCATGATTTAGCATCTTTATCATGCAGAGCTTCGTTGTAATTTCATGGGTCTATTTCATGTTCACCAAGGACCTCGGATGGATCTCCCAATCCCATGAATCTATCAGGCTATCTCATAAACCTCCCACTATGACGAGGCTCCACAGGCAATTGTGTATCAGGTGTGACATGCGGTGCAATGTCTTGTGGTATATCCTTTTGTACAGTTAGTATTATATTTGGTGTTTCCTCTCTTACTTCTTCTAGAATATTTTTACTCATGGGTTTGTGGTTCATTACATAATCCTCTTCCAAAATAGAATTCGTGCTAACAATCACCTTTTGATCTTTGGGACTATAAAAAAACACCCTTCGTTCCTTTAGGATACCCTATAACAGATAAACATCCATACGTTATTCTAATTATCAGCATCCGCCTTCAACACATGTGCCGGAGCACCCCAAATTTGAAATTATTTCAGAACAGGCTTTCGCCCGGTCCACAGTTCAATGGGTGTGAAAGCTACCGATTTAGAAGGTACTAAGTTCAGGATGTAAGCTGCTGTTTCTAAGGCGTATTCCCAAAACGAATTTGGTAATTCTGAATAACTCATCATTGATCTTACCATTTCTATAAGAGTCCTATTCCTTCTCTCCGCTATACCATTCTGCTGGGGTGTGCCCGGTGCAAACAATTAGTATTCAATCCCTTCCTCTGATAAATAATTCATAAACTCTCCCAAGAGGTATTCACCACCACAATCAGATCGTGTGTTGATACATTTTCCAAGTTGCTTCTCCACATCAGCCTTATACTCTTTGAATTTATCAAAACACTCAGACATGCGGCACATAAATAAATGTATCCGTACCTAGAATAATCGTCAATGAAATTGACGAAGTATTCATAACCACCTCTTGCCTGGACAGACATAGGACCACATAAATTACAATGAACCAATTCTAACTGATCCTTGGCTCTATACCCCTTTGCCTTAAAAGGCTTTTTGGTCATTTTTCCTTCCAAGCAAGATTCGCAAGTTGGATAATTTTCCATAACTAATGAACTTAAAGGTCTATCAGCTACTAACATTTGAATCCTACTTAAGTTAATATGACCTAGTCTTAGATGCCAAAGATATGTTTGGTTCATTTTCAAAGGTTCTTTTCTCTTATTGGTAGATGTATTATTCAATTCAATTTGTTGCACTGTGGGAGAAATTGGATTAAGAGTATACAAATTATCTATCAATGCACCATCACAGATAATAATTCTATCTTTTCTTATAACAACCTTGTCATTAAAAGAAACATAATATCCATCCATAAACAATTTAGAAATTGAAATTAAATTCTTTCTAAAATGAGGTACATAAAGACAATTACTCAAAATAAGAGTTTTATTCTTATTGAAAAATAAATAGATGTCTCCCACTACAACAACCGCTACCCTTATAGCATTCTCCATGAGTATGATGTAATCTCTCCATCACTAAGCCATCGGGTTTGGTGGAACCCCTGCAAAGAATTGCAGACATGGTCAGTGGTTCCCATATCTACACGCCAAGTGTAAGCAAATACATCCTTTTAACACGATTCAACAACTAGTAAATAAGACTTACCATTCTTGTTTCCCTTCAGAAAAGGACAATCTGCCTTGTAGTGTCCCTACTGCTTGCATTCAAAGCACTTGCCTCTAGGCTTCTTGGCCACAACACCTTTTGCCTTCACTTGGTTCACTCGTGCTGAATTTCTTTGCTTCTTCTTATTCCTACCGCCTTTCGGCCTAGGATAAGCAGCATTTTCAGCAACATGAGCCTGAGGAGCTCGACTAAATAGTCTTTCCATCACCACTAGTTCTGTCAACGTGTATAAACATTTGTTCATACCATAGTTTAGGCGAAACTGCTCAAAAACTTTAGGCAAGCTTTGATGTATGATATTGATTTGGGTTCCCTCGTCGATTTCAGCTCCAAGAACCTCCAACTTATTAAGTTGTCCCATCATCCTAAGGACATGCTCTCTTACGGAAGTGCTGTCAGCCATTTTGGTGTTCATTAGTCTAGCCATGCCCTCCGACCTAGCAGGAAGACTCTTTTTTCCGAAGAGTTCCTTGAGATTCTGCATCATATCATAGGCGGAGTGCATAGCTTGATGTTGATGTTGAAGTGTATTTGACATGGAAGCCAAAATATAACACTTAGCCATCGTATCAGCCTTAACCCACCTTTTATAAGCATCTCTTTCCTCTGCACTAGAGTCATCAGTAGGCCTCACAGGGCATTCCTCAATGAATACAAAGATATAATCTTCAGTAGTTAAAACAATGTCCATGTTTCGTTTCCAGTCAACATAATTAGTGCCAGTAAATTTGTCTTCTTTTATATTATAGAAAGTGAATTGAGTGCCATTTGAAAATCCTGAGAATCATAAATAAATAAACAGATCAACACTTCGAATTTATCAATTTATATTGATTCCCTCAAAACAAAATAAAAGAAAATTCACCAACATCTCAAGTACCGTGAATCTGCATGCCACGTTAGTGTGGATGTATACAAACCCGAACATTTACAAGAGAAGGTTTACCCATTAATTTCATTCATTAACCTAACTTCATGACAAAATAATTAATAGTGGGGCCCTTTTTAGCCATGCAAATAACAGCAGTGACTCCGTTGGGAAGGATACTTATTATTTACACCCAAGTGTACACCATTATTTGATTTCAAGTCCGTTGCGCAAGCTTGTGTGCCTTACAGTTGGAGAAGTGCACACGCACTTGGATAACATTCTATAGTTTTCATAAAGAAGTTTGTACCAGTGATCCATGAATAAACTCATCCGTTGTGGAGGAAGACACTATAGTCAACGCGCAAGTTTACTCACATCACTACAAACCAATAATGGAGGCCGCGAGAATTATTTACCAATCACCTTTCTAATTTAGTTATTTAAAATCGAGGGTTTTTACATGCATATAATATACATCAATAGAATACGCATTCTAACATGCTTCTATATTCAGTAATTTAAAGTAGTAAATCACATAGAACACGCATATCATATATAACAATAATCAGATAATTAAATCAAATTATGATAATTATATATCACGATGAAAAATGCAGAAAAAACACACGTCAAATGGAAAAACGAAATTGCTATCCTTCAGACACGTCTGCAGGACTCGTGCGCACTCCTGCACGAGTCGTGCCGCTCCCGTGCTGCCCACATCCGCGCCTGCATCCATCTCTCTGCCGATCGTGATGCCTATCATCACGACTCGTGCTGACCCTATTTGTCGGTCGTGCCCATCACCTCTGGGCACGCTGGAAACCACTCGTAGTTGTGCCAGTGATTAGCACGACTCATTCGGCATAGATGTGCCCGTCGCGTTGCGCTTGCACTGTGTGCCTGTTCTCGCCAGCACTGCAGCCCTCGGCTCGACTCGACTCGTGTGCGAGGCTCAATGGTACTCGCGCCTGCTGGTCATGCTCATGTTGCGTGCAGAGGTGAATCACCACCCTCCATCGATGCAACACGTCGTTGCCAGCAGCACCACCGCTCTCCAAGTCATCGCTAGCTCGACTCGAGTCAGCGACTCGAATTGTTCTCCTGTTCGTGCCGCCCGCCTCGCCAGAACACCGCCCGTTAGTGCAGCACATTTCGTACAGATCGACACACCCACTGACATCCTTCATACAGCACAACTCGTGCCACATGATGGCACGACTCGTGCCGTGTCTTCAGTCGATGTTTGTCATCGTCAGTTTCAGCATGCATCGTGCCTGTCCAGCATTCATCCACCTTCCGTGTGGTCCAGTTATCATTATCGTCACACGCCACCACTCAACCCGCGCCGACAACTCTACTCGAGCCATTGTCAGTCGTTGCCGCCGTCCACCGCCAGTGTCACCGTCAAACGTATAAAAATTCAACAAGAAACAATAATTTCTAAATCCTAATCCACGTTTGAAACATTAAACCCTAGCCTAATGTGTCACGTTTAGCCACAGAACTGAAGCTCTGATACCAATTGTTGGCATTCGATCATTTGGTTAACGTGAACCGTTAGGGTTCTATGAGTTTTTAAATCAATGGAAGCAAGAACATTAGAACGTATTACCTTTCACCAGGGTATGTTGATGAAGAATAGCAGTAGAAAACAAGCTTTTGATCTTCTACTATATTCCCAAGTCAAATTTTGACGACGTGTGTGCGACGATCTTCGAGATCTCTCAATCTGATGTTCTCTCTCCCAACTCACTGTTAGGCATGAATTATTTAGGGTTTTCGAATAGTTGAGATGACTTATATATGGGCTACAGCAGGGACCAGGAGGAGAAATTAGAGTCACGCCTCCATTGGGCTTAAGTATCCAAGTTTAGCCCAAAACTCATACTTAAGTCCAATAATAATAATATATTTCATTAAAATATTATTACTGCACTTCCGCTCCAATCTCAAATTACTTTATGGGCTCCTTTTTATTATGAGCCTGACAGTCTTCCCATGTTTAAGATATACAATGCCCATTAATTAATTAAGTTACTGACTACTCCATTAATTAATATCTCATCTGAGAGTAGTACCACTCAACCTCATTATCATGCCGAAATTAATCCACTTGCAAGATTTACATGATAATCCTTATGAGCTCCTCAAGGGGACATCATCAACCTATTTAATAGGAAACAAATTCCTTCTACAATCAACAACACACCATAGAGACAACAATATTTCCCTACTCACTGAGTTTGTTGATTTAATACATGTAAATCTCACTCATTGATGAATCATCAAAGAAATACATACTGACTTACGTGTTGAGGTTATTGTATAGGGATTAAAATCACGAACATCCATAATAACAGAGATTAAATGGATTACAAGAGAACTTGACCACTGTTATTATGTATGTTCATGCTCTTAATTCCTATACAATAACCTCGACACGTAAGGTAGTATGTATTTTTTTGATTCATCAATGGATGAGATTTACATATGTTAAATCAACAAACTCGGTGAGTTGGGAAATAGTGCTTTCTCTATGGTGTGTTGTTGATTGTAGAAGGAATTCGTGTCATATTAATTAGGTTGATGATGTCCCCTTAAGGAGCTCATAAGTATTATCATGTAAACCCTACCGATAAATTTATTCTTGCAGGTTGAGTGGTACTACTCTCAGATGAGATATTAATTAATGGAGTGGTCAGTAACTTAATTAAATAATCGGCATTGTATATCTTAAACACGGGGAGACTGTCAGGCTCATAATAAGAAGGAGCCCATAACATAATATGGGATTAGAGCGGCAGTGAAATAATAATATTTTAGTGGACTATATTATTATTATTGGACTGAAGTATAAGTTTTGGACTAAACTTGGATACTTAAGCCCAATGGAAACCCTACTCTAATTTTTCCTCCTTGTCCCTGTTGTAGTCCAAATATAAGCCACCTCATTAACCTGGAAACCTTAGTGATTAGTTCTTGTGCCTAAAATGTGAGATTGAAAGGGAGGATTACAGATTAAGAGGGTCTTGAAGATCGTCGCCCACACGATGTCAAGACTAGGCTTGGGAATACAGCAGAAGATCGGAGAGGTCGTTTTCAGCAACCTGATTGTCAACTTCCACGATTTTTCTGAATTCATGTGGAGCTTAAAACTGGTGGTGTAATACTTGGTTGGAAAGCGACGGAAGAGAGGATCGTTTTGGCGCAAAAATTACTTAAATCGGAGATTGGATGAGGAAGTTATTCTTAAAGTTGTGAGGCCGCACAAGCTGCTGGCGAGAATTTTCTCTTCTTCAACATACCCTGGTGAAAGGTAATGCAAATTTATATTCTTGCTTCCACTGATATAGATTGCATGGAACTCTAATGATTCACATTAACCAAATGATCGAACGCCAACAATGGAAATATGGGCATGTAGAGTTAGCATCAAATAAAAAGTTAACCAGAGACATGCTTAGGATAGTTTCAATATGCTAACAGGAGACTTTTTAGATGCTCCAATATCGCGTGAACTAGAAAATCATTATTTCAAATTAAACAAATCAACATAGTGAGATATGGGTTATTTTGGTCTTGCAATTCTCCTAATGTAATTTCAGATTATTCTACTTTGAATGGAAAATGGGTAGAAGTTAGTTTTGCTGATTTCAGTTATGATATGATGTATTGTAGATAAAACTTCACCCTGTGATCTATCACCTTTTGGAGGATATAAGTGAGTTAATTGTTTAAAAAACTCTTGGAACACTTGAGACCAAGGTGTCTGGAGAAGCTCAAGTGCAAGACATATATGAAATTAAGGCAAACAAAGCCATGGGAGGGGGCTTTATGCGTGCGGGTGCTGAAAGATTATGGTGATTTCCAGCCAAATTCTAGATGATAATGGAGATGCATTATTGTAACGATTTGCAGTTTTTTTTAAACATGTTAGCAACTATTGACTCCCGAGTACTTTTATTGAACCAATAATATTTGTTTTATGTCCTTAGTACTTCTATCGAACCAATATATATGTTATTTTAACAAAATAAGACAACATATATAATCAATTGGTATTTTTAAAAAAATAGTAATATAGATACACAAAGAGTACACATATAATATGTTGTCATTTAAAAAAGAATTTGATAAAAAGATGCACAGAGAGAACATATATAATCTGTGTCTTTGTGCATATTTTTTTGAAAAAAGACGCACAAAGACAACACATATAATGTATTGTCATAAATAGACTCTAAGACAACAGAGGCTTTAACTACATATCATTTTTTCAAAAATAAGCTAATGGACAACAGATTATATATGTTGTCTTAATGCTTTTTTGTTCAAATTTAAACTTAGCCTCTTGAATGCAGAGTATGACATCAAGTTGATGCTAGCTCAAGGCCTTACTCGGAGGTCCTATTCCAATCTCAAAGGGAATGGTGAAACTGCCTGGATCTTTCATCTTTTTCAGCAACCTCTTCTGAATAACCGAGCTGTAGTTTTCTGTTAGATTCACTGTCTCCATACTGTTCGTACTCCTCTTCATAGACATGATTTCCTTAATGATCCTAGCTTGGTATGGTATCTCCAAGATCTCATTTGAGGGAATAATCTCCTTGGCCTTCTTGTAAAAATCTATGAACTTTCTGAACTTCTCATCAAGGCTTTTGCTCAATAATCTCTAAGGAAAGGGAAGTGGTACCTTTATTTTTGGAAGTCCTAAACTGTCTCTCTCGAACCCCACATCCGTTTCTCTCAGTTTCTTAGCTCTATGCCACTTTTTCTCTGTAATAACCTGATCAAATTGGCTCTGCACGGAATTAGGATGTTTTAGAAAATCCAGAGGGCAGCGCCAAGCTGGGTGCAGCTCGGCTCGAGTGGGGTGCGAGCATATCCTGAGCCAATTCTTGATCATCCTGGCTCCGACTCGGCTCGATCTGGCAATGTCAATTCTGAATCTTCATACTGTTTTTCAGACCTCGAAGTGATGAAGTTGCCATGTTCTCTTGGGTTTATTTCAGTTTGGGATGGAAATTTATCCTTCTGAAACTACTGCTGCTGCTGATTGACTGTGGTCGCAAGTTGGCCCACAGTATATGTAAGATTCTACAACTGCCTATTTACTTCCTCATTCTTCTTTGACATTTTTGAATCCATGAGTACAATGCAGTTATTGATCTTGCTAATATCACCATCAGTCTTTTTATATACTTAGCCAACACATCATCAACACTAGCTTTCCAGTTTTTAGTTTTGGCTGCATGATCAAAGTTAGGTGGGTACTGAACTGCCATATTCGGGTTAGAATAAGAGAAGTTCTCATGCCTCTGCTTGTCTTGCCAATTCCCCCTTGGTAGTTCCTAGAGTTAGAACTCACTTGAGTGTTTCAACCCATGACCAAGTTTTCATCCTCTACCTCTTAAAGGTTCATGACCACATTATCACTAATGTTCCCTTGTTTCCCCCTCCATTGTTCCTCGAGAACAAATTATTCAAGTGCTTCTTCATCTCTTCCAACTGAGTGGCAACCCTATCAATCTTATCAGCTTCAACAACCTTCTCCTCCACCTGTACAACAGTTCCAAGTACATAGCTTCTATGAACTCTTTCAGAGGTCAATCCCTAGAGTTCACAAAAATATCATCAAACAGATTTTCCATGACTCTTGACGTCTTGCCAAAAATCATTCCTCTAGCAGATGCATTTACTAACACCCTTAACTCATTGTCAAGGACATTGTAAAAGACACTGATGAGTTGAGACTTTTTAAACCATGTTGTGGGCATCTACTCAAAGCATCTCGGAATCTCTCCCATGCCTCCCCAAACAACTCATCTCTCCATTGCTTAAACTCACTGATCTTCTATCTCAAAGCAAGAATTTTTCCTGGTGGAATAAATTAATCAACAAAAAGCTGCTGCAGTACAGTCCAATTTGCATAACTATCTCATTCCATATTATCATACCATTCCCTTACCTTGTCAGCCAAAATTGGAATAGTCTCATTTTCCGTCTATCATCTGTAGCATCAGAGACTTTCACAGTATCCATATAACTATTGAATTGCTTTAGATGTCAGTATGGCTCATTAAAACTCCTCCCGTGAAAGGATTCCTCTCCACCATACTGATCAGAGCTGGCCTTATATCGTTCATCTCGTTTGCACGAATACCTCAAACTACGCCTGATACTCCAATGCTAGTGGAGTTGAAAGTTTCCCGAATGATGATGTCATCCTCATGTGGTGGTCTTTCTGCTATTACCTCAATTTCTGTTTCTACTTAATCTTCTTCTGGCATGTCCTAATTTTCAATCTACTATTCCTACTCTATGACCACTTAAGGATCTGAGATGTCTATTTTCTTCATCGGAGACAGACCGATAGCAACTCTTGGAAGTGTGTAAGATTTCTTCATGTTCCTATTCTTTTCCTTGTAGATGCTTCAGGATATGAATAAAATTTGAGATCTTGTGTTCTCTTCTTTGATCTGGTGTGCATGCATGATGGGCATTTTCTCAATACATAATTAATCTCCAAGTATGAAGGATATGATTGTAGCTTGATAAGCGACCAAGTTATATTATCGAACCGAAAGGATAGTTGGTTATCAATTTATTATTATCTAAATTAATTAAAACTATTATTCAGCAATATAATTAGAGAATGATTATTAAATTAATAAAAAAATAACTAAATAGCAAATACTCCCTCTGTCTCGCACCAAGAGTGCATTTTGCTTTTTTGCACGTGGATTAAGAAGTATTATTATTTAATGTGTAGTGGGTAGTTGTATTAGTGGGAGTGTGGGCCTCATATTTTAATTGTATTAGTGTGTGAGTATGAGACCCCATGTGTATAAAAAAGGAAAGAGGATCCTTTGGGTGGGACGACCAAAATAGAAAAAAGAGACCCTTGGTGCGGGACGGAGGGAGAAAATAGAGACAATAGAGAATATTCGAGAGTTGAACAAGTGAGAAGATATGTAGCTCTTTGGCCATCCAGTTTCACTAATTAATGTCCGACTCTGCCTTGTAGACTTTGGACGCATTACTAAGCCATGCAAATCTACTCTATAGACACAAGTAGACGAGCTTGTAACACATGTGAATTACCTCGGTGCAAGAACATTATTTCACCCCCTTTCTAGGTACTATTAGTATCAATTATTTCCCTTGCACTAAGTACTCTAACCCGATATGATCTCCCTTTATAGGTACTATGAAATTACCCTCTTTATCCTACTTATTAACCCGAATTAAATTCAATTAATAAGTATTTATATAAGATAGTTTTAATGAAGCTTCGGAGTCCCCTCACTTAGAATCATAACATGGAATACTGTTCAGCAGTGGACGCACTCAATTAATAACCAAAATGAACATTCAGACTCCTTTCAATAGGTAATGATGCACAAAACAACTCTGAATATGGCGCATAGCCTTTTATAAAATAAATCCATTAGTAGTTTGTACGGAGTATACATGCGGAGTTCAATTAACTAGTAAAACCTTCATAAACCCTAGAACTACCAAAGCAGTTCTAGCCTATGACGCTTCGAAGAACGTTCATGGTAATTGGATAGATATTACCCACGGTCTTAAAAATTATAAGAAAGATTAAGTTGCGAAATAAACTCTAGATATGGGCGCCGTCTTTTCTCGGTCCGTCTTGAATCTTCACTTGGTTCTCACTTGATTCGCTACACGAATCTCACTCTACAGCTTCATAGGTTGGAGTTGAGGTTAGGCTGTGGTGTAAGATGGATGTGGAATCTAACTCTCATTTTTATTTGATCTGCATCTTTTTTATACTTGTAAACTCTCCTTATGGACCAGTACTGGGTTTTTTCTTAGTAAATACACACATCCATGAAAAGGAGGTAAAATCTCGACGTTTCGGCACTGACGTGTCCCAGCTCGACCAGAATGGTGTTGGTCGAGCTATTCTCGCCCAGCTCGACTTTACTGCTGTAGCTCGACCAAATTGCTCTTGCTCAAGCTACACGACCTTGGTCGAACAACATTCCTATACACCGAATGTAGCCAGCTCGACTTCCCTTGTGTAGCTCGACCAGACTGGGCTTGGTCGAGCTACACCTCGAAAAACATGTTATCCATTTCTGAGCACTTCTGACCTATTTTCCTGTATAAACATCCTCAAATAGCCATAGTAGCCTCTGATTCATGGATTTTACATAAACATCCCGATTTGCCTTGATAATAAACCAAATCATATCAATTTCCACACAAATCGAAGCTAAAAATACGTGAATTGTTACTCTCATTAAACCCCCAAACATTCATGTTGCTCATCCCGAGGCAACACAATCAAAATAAGGAAAGAGAGTGTAATTCACAAGATCCTTATAACAAGCACAACCTACTCTAACACATGCAATTCTATCGACTCAAAACATGTATTCAGCATACCTTTCATCCCTACAAAAATATTAATTAATCACAATACTTCTACGAGTGCTAATTCATCTAGCTCACTAGGTAAGTGTTTACTCTCACTCTCAAGTGTAAAAGATGTACACGTAAAGGGTTAGTATATACGCTCAAAATCAATTTATATATTCGCGTAACCATAAGTTTGGCAAGGGTCTCAAAAATCAATTCATAATCATATCAACACTAGGATCACAAAGGGCTTGTCTTTTGGGTTGTAATGTTGGCTCTTTGGAAAAGGTAGGAGAATATAGATAAAGTGACTAACTTCACTAGTAGAGATTACCTTGGAGTTTCACTTTTCATCAAAATGCTTCTTCTCCATTATCATTCTTATGATCTTTTTGATTTCTCTTTTCTCCTTCTTTACTTTTGAATCAATATCTTTCTTCTTTTAGAACATAAGGGTACCAATTTTGGGCACTATCCTTCTAAGTAGTCGTGGTACCGGTTTAAGACACTACCCCCCCAAACAAGATTTAACTATATATTTTCCATAACTATCACCAATTTTTCCTTCCTTTTCTTTTTCAAATTCATTAATAGAATTTATTTACCTCAACTCTCTACTATTAAATAGGATATAAAAAGCTCAAGTGAAAGGTAAATAAGGCTTTTTATCAAAGGCATGCCAAAGAAAAAGCTTTAAAGGCTCAACGGGTTTTCCAAGTATATACACATTATAAGGTAAGGTAAAACTTTGCTAAGTGGCTCAATCAAACAATAATGACCTAAGATCATGTCTTAGTATCTAGCAATCATAAATCTCAAACAAGAATCCAAGCCAAGTTCTAGAATACAAACATATGAACGATACTCTCAAGAATAAACTCTCATGCATAGCATGATTTCATAAGACTCAAATTCTCACATGGGAAATAGATTTCCTAAGCACTTTTCAAAGTGTACAATCAACATCAATCTCTACATAAACTACAAATAGTAAATGGTACATATCTATCATCAATAAAATTAACATGAATAAAAAATTAGTGCACATGCGTATACAATAAGAATCGTCATCTCTAATCTGGCGCACTCTACTTCTGAGGAGAATCAACATCACTATTAAGCTCCAAACGCCATAAGTCGAAGTCTCTCCGAAGAACCCCTAGCTTTCTATCCACCTCTTGATAGTTAGCATCCATCTCTCCCAATCTCTTATTCATAGCATCATATCTGAGGTTGAGCGCATAATAATTTGTATTCGCCAATGCCAGCTATCGATTCGTCTCTTGCTGGTTCGCATTAAGAGTGGCAATGTACTCATTCATCAGTCGAAACTGCTCTCTATAAAAATGATCCTGGGACTACCAAAAATCATACTGCTGCTGCGGTGGCTGATCATAATACTGGTGCGGTTGCTGCTGTGGCGGTTGCATCGGAGGAATACCCATCTCTGGATGCTCATGAGGCATATCTCCATGCACCTCATGAAATGACTGCTCCTGCTAGTCCTCATAATCCTCAACGAAATATTCTGGATCACCCACTAAGATAATCCTCATCCAAGTAAACACATTGGATGTGCATGTCAGCTAAGAGCCTCCAATCTCCATATCCAATGCAAGTGTCGGAGATCGCCTTGTGCTCTGGAGTGTTCATCAACAGATTGTTGTTGATCTAAATAGAGGTAAGATCAACAAGAGATAATGGGAACTTGAAGGAGACCGGATTATTTCCACGAATAAACATCCACACGTCTTCCTTTCTTTGAATTAGCCCCGTCCTCACACAAGTCGACAAGATCAAGTCTAGGTCCCCTTGGACCGGCCGATACCTAGTCAAATCAACATTATAATACTTCGCTATCAGAGTAATCAAACCTTCGATGTTGACCTTCTGAAAAGAATGAGTCGAGAATCTATTCAACTACTGAAAAAGATATGCTCCAACATTGAAGCGAACTCCATTCACCATACACATAGTATGTAGAGCTCTCCTCTAAGTATACATCCTCCCTTGGTTTGAGCAAATAGAGTGTTACTCAAGATCCGATTCATATATGCGATCACTGGGTTACGATTAAAAGCAAGAAGTATTAGCATTGTAGTCTCCTCACCTCCCAGTGATAGACCTCCAAAACTCATCAGCATTAAAATTCTCATTCTCTGCTTCAGAAATACCCGTCGGACATCCAGCCATCTCACAATCTGCATACATCAACTTCAGCTGCCCGACAATCTGCATCCACAATCCATAAATAGATAATGATCTCCACGATCAACGGTCATCGTACACAAAACCTCAGCTGTGATGTGGAATTATCTCCCTCTTTATCTCCATAAACTGAGTGATCCCTACTCGATTAAACATCCAACGAATATCGTTAATGATATTCATTTCCAACATTGCTTGGTCATCTTGGTATCGAGTCCTCGCTATCCGACCAGAAATATCTCCCCACAATTCCTCTTTCTCCTCCCAATCCCCAATCTATATGCCAAAGTCGAAAGGTCTCCACTTATTTCTCTTTAGCTTCTTTGCAACCTCACCCTTCTCAGGAGATTTAGTCTCCTTCCTCTTAGAGGGTTTAGTAATTCCTTTACCTACAAAGATTAAATTTCAATACGAAATAGAGGAAATAAAACAAGTATATCCAACCTAGGACTAATTAAAGCATAAATTCTACTTAAGACTTCAAATTCATATGCAATAACCAATTCGTGAATCAAATTCCCAAAATTTCAAGTGTTAACTTCAAAAATAGAATCTAAATCCACAACACTTTCAATCAAGAGAAAATTAAAAGAAAAAATCCTAAGTCTCAACTTCACATAGTCAACATACTTCAAGAATCCAATATGCTTCAAAATTCATCAAAACTACAACAATTAAAATAATTCAAAGCTTGCCAAACTTCCACAATTTAATTACTCACAAACGTCACTTCAAATCAATGATCCCATATATACATTCTACGATTAAACTCAAGCCTGTAAGATATGCATCATTAATTTCACAAAATTTCATCAATCCAACGTAAAATTGAACCCATGCAAAATTCATGTAAAATTTCAACAAGAACACCAAAAATTCAAATTCAATCCCAACTAAAAACATGTTTAATCAACTTACCCATCCAAACTAAGTATAGAATAATCAAATTCAAGGGTAAAGATTCAAGAAAGCATACATTTATCTCCAGACATGGTGTGTATGTGATGAATGATGGAAATTCCAAATTTGAGTAAAAAAGTCTCAAAATTGGACTTGAATCCCCCCAAAGATTGGTGTGGAAGTGCGTGGTGAGGAAGAATAAGGTGTGGTATGAGTTTAGAGTGAAATTCTTATATTTCCACGAGTACTCGGAGAAAGGTGGTGGAAAAGTGGTCGAGTAGCGCAAAAAACTGACTTAAATCGCGATTTCTGTCCTAGCTTGACTCAAGCTGCATGGTCGAGCAACGCTTGACCTGGTCAAGCTAGGTGCCTGTAAACTGAACCATTTGTAGCTCGACCTCAACTCGACCAACATGTCTTGATCGAGCTACAAAGGATTGGTTGAGCTACACCTCTGTAAACTAAAAATTCCACCCTGTCCAGCTCGACCATAGCTTGACCAGCACGATTTGGTCGAGCTACATGGTGTTGGTCGAGCTAGCTCTCTATAAACTGAACTATCCTTCCGGAGTGCAGCTCGACCATAAATTCTTGGTCGAGCCACAATGGTTTGGTCGAGCTAGCTTCATGATGCTCGTTTTTTGTGTTTTTCTTCATCCCCCGGCAAAACTTAGACTCGACTACTATATCAAAGATCATAACCGACCAACATAATAGAAAGAGAACCAAAAACTTAGTCTCAATAAATCATGCATATAACTCTGCTCACACTACAAAATAACTAAACGCCACTGAACACTAAGCAAATTACAAAAAAAATCGACACATCAAAATCGGTTAAAGTTTCAATATACCGCAAAAAATCAACTCCCCTATCAAACATTACAAAGAAAAGATTATACTCCTGGTGCTACGATGAGGTAAGAACTTCACACCCCCAACTTAGTAAAAACTTAAGTTGAAATTAAGTTTGCAAAGAGATATAATTGTCGATATGTAAGCACCTTAAATATAAAAATTTTTTACTCACACGAAATAAATAAAGTAATAAGACAAAAGGAAAAGCCCCCAACAGGCACTCATGTTTAACGTCAGAGAGTCACGACGGCACCAATTCAATACAAGCTATCTTCAAAGATGATGCAAGCGTCACCCAGCGACTTAAAATGCTTCAATCGATGCCCATTCGCCGCTATGATGTCTCTCCATCTTTGTCCATGATCTCAAAATTCCCCCCTCCGCAGGCTCTGTGGATAATGAATGGTCCCATCCATTTCGATTTTAATTTCCCTGTAAAAAGTTTCAAATGAAAGTTAAAGAGTAATATCTCATCTCCTTGCTTGAATTCCTTAAAAGCGATCTTCTAGTCATGCTAATTTTTCATCCTCTCTTTGTAGATCACATAGTTCTTAAAAGCTTGATTTCTGAACTCATCCAATTGATTGATTTGAGTCATCCTCAACTCCTTTTGCTCCTTAATGGATAAGTTCAAAATCCTCACGGCCAAAAAGACTAATGCTGAATCTCTACGGGTAAGTGGCACGACTTTCCAAAGATAATTTGATAAGAAGACATGTCTAACACAGTCTTGTATGCCGTCCGGAACCCCCATAAGATATCATCGAGCTTCATAGCCAATTTTTCCTATTGGTTCCAATTAGCTTCTCTAGGATTTGTTTCACTTGCCAGTTAGAGACTTCGGCTTGCCCATTCTATTGAGGATGATTGGGTGTAGTGACCTTTTGCTTAACACCATACTCCTTGAGAAGTCTTTCAATAAGCATATTGATGAAGTGGGAACCTCCATCACTCACAAGGGCTCTAGGAACTCCATAGAGGGCAAAGATATGCTTCTTCAAGAATGACAATACCGTCTTTGCATCATTCATGCGAGTAGCAATCGCTTCTACCTACTTAGAAATATAATCAACAGCAAGAAGGATGTAGAGAAATCCATTAGATGGGGGTAAAATTGATTCCCCATACATCGAAGATCTTTACTACAATGCTTGGCTGAAGTGACATCTCATCCCTTTTACTTATGTTTCCCAACCTTTAACATCTATCGCATGTCACTACATAGGATTCACAATCTTTAAACAAGGTAGACCAATACAAAGTGGATTGAAGTACCTTCGCTGTAGTCTTTTGGGCTCTGAAGTGCCCTCCGTTCAGTTGTGTATGAGAAAAATCAAGAACACTCTACATCTCCATCTCGGGCACATACCTACGGATGATAGAATTCGTACAAATCTTGTAGACGAACGAATCATACCATATGAAAGTCTCAACATCTCTCTTAAACTTGGCAAGTTGATACCTATTGAGACCTTTAGGAATTTCGGCTGATGCAATATAATTGACATAATCAGCGTACCATTGATCCATTCCTTGAGTAGCGACTACACATGCTTTATCCGTTCCTTCAGCAAACACTGCCATAATCTTCTCATTAGGGAATATCTCTTCTATATATTCAAATGAATCATCACAATGCTCCCTTGTCTCTAACCTTGCTAGGTGATCCGCTAACACATTCTCTGTTCCTTTCTTATCTCGGATCTCCATATCAAACTCCTACAGAAGAAGGATCCATCTAATGAACCTTGGCTTCGCTTTCTTCTTTTCCATCAAATACAGATCGCATAGTGATCCGTATACACTGTGGTCTTCATGTCAACTAAATATTGTCGAAACTTATTGAATGCATACACAACAGCTAAAAACTCCTTTTCAGTGACAGTGTAGTTCTTTTGTGCTGTATCAAAAGTCTTACTCACATAGTAGATGGCGCTGAACTTCTTTTCTCTCAACTGTCCGAGCACCACTCCAAGTGCTATATCACTTACATCACACATAAGTAAAAATGGTTGAGTCCAATCCGGTATGATCAAGATAGGTACAGTAATAAGCGCCTCTTTCAAAATCTGAAAAGCTGTTAGACATTCCTCATCAAAATTAAAAGGAACATCCTTTTCAAGTAAGTAAGACAAACTTGGAGTATTTTGAGAAGTCTTTGATAAATCTTCTATAAAATCTGGCGTATCCAAGGAAGGACCGCACTCCCTTCTCATTAGTAGGTGGTGGAAGCTTCTCAATCGCCACCACCTTGGCTCTATCAACTTGCAATCCTTTGGCCGAAACATGATGCCCTAGAACAATCTTGTCTCTCACCATGAAGTGGCACTTCTTCCAATTCAAGATAAGATTAGTTTCTTAACATCTCTTCAAAACAGTAGATAAGTTAGACAAAAAAATATCAAAAGAGGAACCAAACAAAG
The DNA here is from genome assembly GCA_023678885.1 of Pogostemon cablin. NCBI lineage: Eukaryota > Viridiplantae > Streptophyta > Magnoliopsida > Lamiales > Lamiaceae > Pogostemon > Pogostemon cablin. The sequence continues at coordinate 12,403,572 of CM042990.1, read as the reverse complement.
AAATATCATCTATAAACACCTCAATGATCTTTTCTATCAACCCATCAAATATGGTCATCATGCACCTTTGGAAAGTAGCAGGTGCATAAGGTTCCATAAGGGCAAGTAAAACTAGTCTTTTCTTGATCCTCTAGCACAATCATGATTTGATTATAACCCGAGTACCCGTCTAAGAAGTAATAAAATTCATACCCTGCTAGATGATCTAACATTTGATCCATGAAAGGAAGAGAGAAGTGGTCTTTGGATGTATTTTCATTCAGTTTCCTGTAATCCATACGCACACGCCATCCCGTAGGAATCTTAGTAGTTAATGTCTCTCCATCATAAGCTTTTACAATAGTCCTGCCCCTCTTCTTAGCTACAACATGCATGGACTCACCAGGGGACTATCACTAATGGGATAAATAATTCTTGCATCTAACCTCCTTAAGATTTGCTTCCTAATCACTTCTTGAATCGCGAGGCTAACCCTTCGTTGATTCTGAATACACCCCTTAGCTTCATCTTGCAACTTTATTTTATGTATGCAATACGATGGATTTATACCTTTCAAATCATCAAAAGGCCATCCAATAGTAGACTTGTATTTCCTAAGCACATATAACAACTCTTCAAGTTGATCATCAGTAAGGGAAGAAGATACAATTACCGGACATGTTTCATTGTTGCCTAGATAGGCATACTTCAAGTGTTCCGGTAGTGACTTCAACTCCTCCTTCTTTTCTTCCTTCGGTGTGCTCTCTCTATCCAATGGTAGGTACTGCCTAGTCCACTTGACCTCTTCAATCTTGGTTCTTTTTAATTCCTACCTATCATCACCAAAGCAAGTAAGTTTTCAAGAAATTTAATACATAACTCATTGGAGAGCTCATCTAGCTTTGTAGTGGGAAAAGTAAGAGACTCCGCTAACACTACACCAAAAAAGTTGATAGATATCACTGAATAAACATCGGTTCTTCTGAAAATGTGATGTCTTTTGGTGAAAAACCGATGTCTATCAGCATAAAAGTACGCTGATAGACATCGGTTTTCATGGAAACTACGCTGATAGACATCGATTTTCATTAACCGATATCTTTAAAGTGATGTCTATTCTCAAATTTATAAAAAAGACGTTGATAGACATCAGTTTTCATTAACTGATGTCTTTCAATCGATGTCTTTTCTCAACTCTTTAAAAAAGATGCTGATAGACATCTGTTTGAAGAACCGATGTCTTTTTACCTAATGTTTATGCTCTGTTTAACATCGGTTCTTTAAACTGATGTCTTTGACCTTGATGCCTATTATAATACTTAGCGATGTCTATTTTAATTCTTTTTTAAATTTTTTATTTTAAAAAATATTTCATTATTACATGATTTATCCCAAATCTGAGCCCTAACCTTTCAAAGGAAAAATCTTCTAATCTCACCTCTCTCTCTACAAGGTCAAAACTCTTCTCTCATTTCATCTTCAATTAATCTCAATCTGAAGAAAATCATGAGAGATTAATTGCGAAGAGAGAACAGCGTACGACGGGGCATTCCAAGGGCAAAGAAAAAGAATTCGAAGACCCCTTCTAAACCCTCAATTTTCGATCAAAGCACTGATTCTCATAAAATGAAGCCCTAGGGTTTACATTCTCCTTCACTTCAATTCGGCAGACAGAGGAAGAGTGACTTGGCAGTGTTCTCTTCTCTACAGACGACCAAAATGGTAAGTTAATTTCTTCTTTGTTATGCATCTGTTTTGATAATTAATCGCTTTTCATGTTTACAAACAATTATGGATTGTTGTGATTGATTGAATTTCTTCTGAACCCACATTTTTTTACTTGCATCATTCGATTTGGGTTTGATTTTGTGGGTCCTTCTCTTATTCGTCTACCTCTCCATAGGCAATTTATAATTTGTTTATGTTTATGCTCTATTGCAACAATGTGTTTCGAATTTTCAGTAGCAGCAGCTCAAATTTCAAAAGCTTTATATTCTTTGAATCTTTGAAGAGTGACAGTTCTTCGATTTTTTTGGTTGTGCTTTCCTTTTCAATTTGAATTCCTTTTTTTATAAGGTGATAATATTAGGTTTCGTAAATGGGATGCTTTCTAGTTTTCTTTTCTTGATGTTATATTATGTCTTCTAATTTATAGTAGTGAATTTTTATCCTAGATCTAATGCTAATCTATCAGGAAATAGAGAGGAATTTATTCAGGGGTTTTAATATATAACTCAAATTAGTCCAAACCTGGTGCAAGTATAAATGTTAGACAATCACTGTTGATTCATTTGAACGAAAATACAATAATTGCATTATTCTACACTTCTAGTGGACCTTCATGATGCAGCTTGATTGCTTTACACTTTATCCATCGTCGATCAGCCTTAGCTCTGCCAAATTGTTGTCCTCTCTCGATGAAGCTTCAGCAAAGTTCCCATCTCTCATCTCCAAAGCTTATCAGCAGAGTTGTGAACGATGTCGTTCCCGGTTCCAGAGGTTGCAAAATCTGGCTATTCGAATTAGCCATGGTCTCTTCTTCCATTTTACCAAGTTCTCTTATCTCGGTACTATTTTTCCCCCTTTTTCAATCCCCTTCCCTTTAATATTATGTGACGCACGTGTACAATATCATTGACCATATGGCTATCATTGTGAGAGACGTATACAATATCACATCTTTCTATCTACATTAGTATCCGCAATACCTTTCATGCTCATTTCTTGAGAAAAGATTATAAGAATAGAAATGTGAAGTGTCGTGCTAATCCCAGTTGTGAGTTTGAAATAAGGGAATTTATCCTATATTTTGTTTGAGAAAGATGAGTAACTTTTGTGCAATCTCTACAAAATTATTTCCACGGAGATCTTGCATGGTAATAATTCTTAATCTTATTGTATGCAATGTATGGGCTGCTAAAGATACTCTCTACATATAATTGCAGGCTGCTAAAGATGTATTTCTAACATTGAATTGCTCATTGTGATTTCTTCATAATAAAATGCTCATTTTCAGTTGTGAATCTCATTAATTTATTTATTGTTAAAAGAAAAAAGAATATCTATTTTTTCACTATCATTGTCTTTTACATATTGTAACTAAAATCAAATATTGGTGACAGGCTCAAGGAGTTAATGTTTTCGGCTGACTGTCATGACTTTGGGAATTAATGAATACCAATTTCGTATATTGCTACCTTGAAGTGAGATGCATGGACAGGTTCTACTCTAGTGTGGCTCGGACTGCATTTAAGGTTGAAAGTCAACAAGTTTACACCGTTTTTGGTATGCTATTTGCTTAATTATTCTGGATTCTCTTCCTGCTTTGAAATAATCTTGCCATTATCCTTTCTTTTTATATTAATAATTACCAAATTTGAGTGAAACTAAACTATTTTTTAAGCAGCAGATATGACTCGGCCATGTAGAATTTGTTGATTACAGAGCACCATATCCCCTTGTTACCTTAGAGTTAGAGCTACACTCTTTCAACATGTATGTACTTATTTATGGTCAATTGAGTTTTAGGCAATACACTAACATAAATATCACTATAGTTAATGACATCTTTTTTTTTTTTAATTTTCCTAACATAGGTATACTATAGTTTACTATTTTGATTAGCTTGCTGGTTTTTTAATATTATTATTTGTGTATACACATTAGAAATATCTTGTGATCAAGCATATACGAAAAGGTGATTGAGAATTTTGATGTTTGAAAATTACAAGTCATTTATTAATGTATATTTGGTTTATATTCTACAGATCCTTACTGGTTCTTTGATGCTATGTGTGTACACACTTGAAATATCTTGTGATCAAGCATACATTTATTAGCATATTTGGTTTATATTATACAGATCCTTGATTGATTTATTTTTTTTGCAAGTATATTTTTAGTTAATATCTATCTTCTTCAAAATAGGATTATTTATGATTTCTTACATCTATGATAAGTTTTGTAGGACATTACGTGAGAGTGTCAAAGGAATGGTTAAAAATGAAGCTATATCCAAGTTAATTTGGTGTTGCAATTTTTAATGCAGCAAACTATATCCTTACTGGTTTTACTTTTGAATTTGAAACTGATACAGAAGTCATACAAAACATTCCAAAGTTCATCTTTGAGAATTCAAAAGAAGAAGGTATCTTGCTTCCATGCCTATAAAGCAACCTTTATTTATTTCTTTAATTAATTAATTAATTAATTTTTTAGGGTTAATTGTTGGATACATCACGCCTTCTTATTTGATTGCAAAAAAAAAATCAAACTTTTGGAATTTAGCAAATTAAGAAATAACTTTAAATATTCATTGCATCTCAAATAAATGAGTTGTTTGGTTGAAGGGTTGCTGTTTGATCTTTTTTTTTAACTTTTATATTTTTCTTTACATTTTTTGGCTATAATTGATCTTGGTGTGAATTTCTTATTCTTTTCTTTTAGGTGACAGTAGTGTAACGTTTAGTCAACTTGTGCTTGAAGTTATGAGGCATCTTGAAGGAGCATATGCTCTCATTCTTAAAAGCTGCCATTTTGCTATTGAATTGGTTGCATGCAAACGTGGTAGTCCATTGCTCCTTGGAGTGAAAGTAAGTTCTATTGACCCTTCTTGCTAAAATAAGCTCTTTTTTTTAGTCTTTTTTTTAAATATTGATGAACTTTAGCGAAGTTATTCCCGTACAAAAAATTTAGGCCTTTCTCATACTCAGCTTACATATATTTGTAGATCTGTAATATACTTAAAATGGTGGAAGTTATCTTTTTCTGCATTATGGAATTCTTCTCTAACTTTCTAAATTCGCATTTTTTGGCATCAATATATTTGGGGGTAGAAAATTGTAATATTAAGTAAATGTGCTTTGATAGAAGTATCCCTCTTTTTATAGGAGTTTAATGAAGAGGAAAATGCTGGGCCATCTTTTAGTGATATTAAACTTCTTTCAGGCAATGAGCAACTAAAGGAATTCTTTTTGTCAAATGATGTCAATGCTCTGGTTGAGCAAACCAAAAAGGTCATAGTTATTGAAGATAATGAAGTTGTTCATTTGAAGGTACTAATTTTGTTGTATTACTTTACTTTTATTGTAATTGATTTATTATCAAATTGTTTGTTAGGCATGTGATGGTGGTAGGCTAATTAGTTTTCTGAGATGCCTATATATAAGCAATTTCATTTTTACTTAGTTGCCTTAATTCCATTTTTTGTATTTTGATGATACGATAAAGATGAATTGCGTAAATTTCATTGTGTGTATTATGATGACCAATTTATTAATTTGATCTTTCAAAATTCTTGCAGTTTTTGAATGGGAAAATGGATGATTCATGTTTTTCTCTGTGAAAGATTTGAAGTCTGGAGACTTTAATGGTATACATGCAATGTCTCACAGATACGTGGATTGGAAACATAGGTTGTGTATCTCTTGATCAGGAGGTTTTAGTATAAATTTAAGTTTTATTTATGTAAAAATGATGTTTGGATTTAATTAATTAGGATATTATTGTACTTTTAGATTTAAATGATGATTTACTGTGTATTTTAAATTAAATATTTAAAATTTTTGTAAAAAAATTCATAATTTTTTAGTTATATAGCATAATTGTGTTTATTCTTATATAAATAATATAATAAATTTATGAATAAAATTAAATAAAAATAAAAAAATATGAAAGACATCATGTAAAAATTGATGTCTATTGGTGTAAAACTGAAGTCTATTCTATGTAAGACATCAATGGAAAAACGATATCAAATGAATGCAACTGATGTCTTTACATGGAAAGACATCAGTTAATAATCGATGTCTAATGTGTCTTTGCCGATGTCTTTACCGAGAAAGACATCGGTCTTTATCCGATGTCTTTTTATCCTATTCGATGTCTTTTCTATGAAAGACATCGGTGGATAACCGATGTCAAAGAATGTAACTGGTGTCAAATAGTGCAACAGATGCCTATACAATGGAAAATACATCGATTAAAAATCGATGTCTATCAGCGCCCACTTTCAACATCTGGGGCTTCAACATTGGTTGCTTGGTGAAATAGACATTGGTTTTTAATCGATGTCATCAGCATTTTTGGAGTAGTGTAAGCATGTCTCCAAGGGATCCTTTGAAAGGAATAAGGACATGTCTTCTTTCACGATCACCTCCACCACGTCAATACTATTGCATTGCATCTCCATAGACATTTTCATTGCTTTATCGAGATTAAACAGAACCTCTTATTTATCCATTTACAACCTAAGCTCTCTCTTCTGTACATCAATCATAGCTCCAACAGTGGCAAGAAATGGCCTCCCTAAGATAAGAGGTACATTATACCTGTCATTTTCCATATCTAGCACTAGAAAATCCACACGAAAGACGAGCTTCTCTACTTTCACAAGTACATCTTCTATCACACCTTTTGAAAAAGTCATGGACCTATCCGCCAATTGTAGAGCCACTGTCGTGGGAGCAAGCTCCCCCCAAACTTAGCTTCTTGAATATAAATAAGGGCATCAAGTTGATACTTGCACCAAGATCGCACAAAGCTTTTCGTGCCCAGCCCTTTCCAATCTCACATTGAATCGTGAAGCTCCCCAGATCCTTCAACTTTGCAGGCAGCTTCCTCTGTATGATCGAGCTGCAGTTCTTGGATAGATTGACAGTTTCAACCCCATTCAAGCTCATCTTCTTCAATATGATATCTTTAGGAATCGGGCATAGTATGACATCTCCATGATTGCTTCAGAGAAAGAAATGTTCAAACTTATCTTGTTCATGATATCCTGGAATCTCTTGAACATACGAGGAGGTATCTTTGTCTTATGGATACCCCATTCGTTATGTTCAACCTCCTTTGCCTTATCCTTCTTGGCTCTCAATCTCTTGGATCTTTCCCACTTTTTCTCAACTATTTGCTCACTATTCTGCTATTGTGATGGTACTGGAGCGTTCTGAACAACAGGTGTAGCATTTGGCATGGAAATGGGAGACGATTGTTGTTGGTCGACCACAGCTCGACCAGATTGGTCTGGTAGAGCTAGGTGGTACTGGTCGAGTTGGGTCCCTAAAAATAGAATCTGCCTGTTCAGTTTAGAAAGTGGTGGCTCGACCATAGCTCGACCAGTGATGTCTGGTTGAGCTGGTGCTCTGCAAACTGAACACGTCTTTTAGGCTCAATAGTAAGCGGCTCTACCATAGCTCAACCAGTGATATCTGATCAAGCCGGAACGTGATGGTCGAGCTGTGAGTCTGAAAATAGAGTATCGTTTTGTCTGTTCTACCACATGTTGCTCCACCGTAGCTCGACCAAAAGGATTGGTTGACCTGCGATCGAGATGGATCGTGCTGTTATCATTTTAGCCCACCGTCTTTATCAGACCTTCATATTGTGTCCTGGACCTCAGTTTGATGGTATTACAAGATTTCGGGTTTGTAATACTTTGAGACAGAAACTTTCCCTTCTCAATTGTTTGTGTCAACTTGTTCACATTCCCCGCCATCTCTCCCATCAACAAAGTAATGATTTGAATCTATCTTTGCTTCCAAACAATCTACCCTAGCATCTTTCCTAGCCATATACCGGTTCATAGTCTCCTCCAAACCAGGTTCCCTTCTTCGATCTTAGCACCAGGATCAACACCAATAGGAGGTTGGACTGCCGCGTTCGGATTGTTCCATGAAAATTCCAGCCTCCTTGGTTGTTGATAATTATCAGGGAGATCACGATTATTGTAGTTCCCTAGGTAATTCCTGTTTCCTTGATTTTGGTATCTAGTTCCTTGAATACTTTATCACATGGCATAGTTTGCCTCTTCTAGCTCCTCTTGGATCGATCTCTCTTCACCAACATCCTGCTGCTGCATCATTGGTACTCTTTGTGATAGCTCAGTAATCTGCTTTTGCTAAGATTCAAGTATCTTGTTGATATTGGCCAAGCTAGAAACGATCTCATCTTCTCTACTCGACTTTACCATAGTGTGTTCAACCTGCGCTACCTTTCTAAAAACATAGGTGCCCCTTATTCTATCAGTAGGGTAATCTTTTGAATTTATCAAAATATTCTCAATGAGCTTTTCGGCCTCAATTGGTGTCTTAGCAAGTAATGCTCCACTTGATGAAGCATCAAGTAGAACACGAGAATCAAAATCTAACCCATTATAGAATACACCGATGTATTGACCTTTTGACATTCCATGTTGTGGACACCTTCTAAGCATGTCCTTGAATCTATCCCAAGCTTCATGGAACTTTTCTCCTTGATTGATCACGAATTGATGAATATCTTGCTTCATCTTGAAAATCTTTGAAGGTGGAATGTATCTCTCTAAGAATTTCATCTTCAGTTGGTCCCATGTAGTGCAATCAGCAGCACTAAGAGTGTCATACCAATCTCTCGCCCTTTCAGTAAGTGCGAATTTAAACAAAATGATCCTTCTTGCATCTTCATGATCTCCTGCGATTTTTTGTGTACTAGTATAATCAAGGAACTTATTTAGATGTTGTTGAGGATCTTCAAAATTTCCTCCAGAGAAAGAGTTCCTTTCGATCATGCTGATAAGAGCGGGGTGAAGATCAAAATCCACATCGGCTCCTCGCACTCCTAACAGCCATAAGTTGCCCCCTCCGTTGTTCTTAAAGACTTCACGGATGGCAACATTATCTGGATTTGGCCTCTCTATGGCGGCCATGTTGACTGCTTCTGCTTCCGACTTGTCTCCAGTTACATCATCAATCGTTTCTGAGTTTGGTACTTCAACTTCAACTCCTAGATATAGAGTCTCGGTTGCTTCCAAGTTCTTATTCTTCTTTTTCTTTGCATCCTTCTTCTTTGACGATGCTCAAATTTCCTGATCAAAAGGCGCTATTGTTGCTCCCTTCAACCTTTTGTGCATACACCTAAGAAAAATTAAGCGTTAGAAATTAAAAACAAGTATGGAGTAGTTTCAATTAAACTAGAGATAATAAAATTGATAAGGACAACCGTCCCCAGCAACGGCGCCAGAAACTTGATGGGCGTTTTCTCAAAACACAATTAATCCCCAAGTATGAAGGATTCAATTGTAGCTTGATAAGCGACCAAGTTATATTATCGAACCCAAAGTACAGTTGGTTATCAATTTATTATTATCTAAATTAATTAAAACTATTATTCGGAAATATAATTAGAGATTGATTATTAAATTAATAAATAAAATAACTAAATAATAAATAAAATAGAGACAACATAGAATAACCGAGAGATGAACAAGTGAGAAGATAGGTAGCTATTTGGGCCATCCAGTTTCACTAATTAATCTCCCTTCTGTATATCAATGTCTGACTCTGCCTTGTAGACTATGGACACATCACTAAGACATGCAAATCTACTCTATAAACACAAGTAGACAAGCGTGTAACATTTGTGAATTACCTCAAGAAAAAACATAATTTCACCCCCTTTCTAGGTACTATCAGTATCAATTATTTCCCGTGCACTAAATACTCTAACCTGATATGATCTTCCTTTATAGGTACTATGAAATTACCCTCTTTATCCTACTTAATAACCCAAATTCAATTCAATTAATAAGTATTCATATAAGATAGTTCTAATGAAGCTTCAAAGTCCCCTCACTTAGAATCATAACATGGAATCCTGTTCAGCAGTGAACACACTCAATCAATAACTAAGATGAACATTCAGACTCTATTCAATAGTTAATGTTGCACAAAACAACTCTAAATAGGAATTAAAAACACATAATCTTTTATAAAATAAATCCACAAGTGGTGTCGTACGGAGTATACACATAGAAGTTCATGAATTAACTAGTAAAACCTTCATAAACCCTAGATCTACCAAAGCGGTTCTAGCCCATGACATTTCGAATAACATTCATGGTAATTGGATAGATCTTATATATGGTCTTAAAAATTACAAGAAAGATTAAGTTGTGAAATAAACCCTAGATATGGGCGCTGTCGCTTCTCACTCCGTCATGAATCTTCACTTGGTTCTCACTTGATTCGCTGCACGAATCTCTCTCTACAGCTCCGTAGGTTGGAGTTAGGGTTAGGATGTGGTTTAGAATGGATGTGGAATCTAAATCTCTTTTTTATATGATCTGCATCCCTTTTTATACTTGTAAACTCTCTTTATGGACCTTTACTGGGCTTTTTGGTGGAAAATACACACATGCATTTCTAAATTAGCGGAAGCAAGAACATAGAAACATATTACATTTCGCCAGGGTATGTTGAAGAAGAACAGCTGCAGAAAACAACCTCTTAATCTTCTGTTATATTCCCAAGTTCAATCTTGACGTCATGTGGGCGACGATGTTTAAGATCCTCTCAATCTGCTCCCCTCCCTCAATCTTACGATTTTAAATGTGTATTATTAGGGATCCGGATAGCTAAGATAACTTGTATATAGGCTACAGCAGGGACCAGGAGGATAAATTAGAGTCGGGCCTCCATTAGGCTTAAGTATCTAAGTTTAGCCCAAAACTTATACTTAAGTCGAATAATAATAATATAGTCCACTAAAATATTATTACTGCACTGCCGCTCTAATCCCAAATTACGTTATGGGCTCATTCTTATTATGAGTCGGACAGTCTTCCCATGTTTAAGATACACAATGCCCATTAATTAATTAAGTTACTGATATTTCATTAATTAATATCTCATCCGAGATAATACCACTCAACCTTGTCATCATGCCGTAATAAATCCACTTGCAAGGTTTACATAATAACCCTTATAAGCTCCTCAAGGGGACATCATCAACCTATTTAATAGGATAATGATTTCTTCTATAATCAACAGCACGACATAGAGACAACATTATTTCCCAAATCACCGAGTTTATTGATTTTATATTTAAATCTCACCTATTAATGAATCAAAGAGATATATAATGGCTTACGTGTCGAGGTTATTGTATAGGAATTAAGAGCACGAACATATATAATAACAGAGATCAAGTTCTTCTATATAGTCAGTATAAGTCGAACAATCTGAAACGGTTTTGCTCAATACACACAAAGCATACTAATGTGATTTTATAGTCAAGACAAACTAATACTAAATCACACTACAACCATCCCGATAGATTGTCCCCGTCTATCTCGATTGTGAGCATCTGTTTATACTTTATAAGAAAACCGATAATATGATCTTCTATGCAACGCCGCACACCATATTATCTACAGTATAAAGTAAGTGGACTTTTGCAATAACATATAAATAAATTATAATATGAAAAATATTTGATCATATGATTCTCATTTCAAATAAATTGTTAAAATATTGTTCATACAAAAGCTAGATTTTTAGTATACAATCTAACAATCTCCCACTTTTACTAAAAGACTGCGCTGCCATATCTGCTGACGCGTATCTAACCTCATTCCTTCTGCACGCCCATCAAACACTTTTGCTGGATGTCTCGTATCAGGTGGTACTTGTGCTCAATGTGTTTACTCGCCTTATGGACTCAAGGTTCCTTCGAGTTTGCTATTGCAAAACTGTTATCACAATAAATTGTGATCACTTTGGGCAAATCAGGAATCACATCCAAGTCTATCAAGAAGTTTCTAAGCCACACTGCTTCTTTAGCTGTCTCAGAGGCTGCTACATATTTAGCTTCCATGGTAGAGTTTGCAACGCATTTCTGCTTTACACTCCTCTATATTATGGCTACTGCTCCAAGAGTAAACACATAACCCGAGGTGGATTTACTAGCATCCCTATCTGACTGAAAATCCGAATCAGTATAACCTAAAGGTAACAAAGTATTCACCCGGTAAATTAGCATATAATCCCTAGCCCTTCGCAGGTACTTCAAAATATGTTTTTCCTCAGTCCAATGCCCTTGTCCTGGGTTACTTTAATACCTATTGACCAAGCCCATAACATAACAGATATCCGGCCTCGTACATAGCATTGCATACACGAGGCGTCCTACTACTGAAGCTTAAGGAACCGCCTTCATATCCTCTATTTCCTTTTATGTCTTTGGGATACATTTCTTTAGATAAAGGTATTCCATGCCTAAAAGGTAGAAATCATTTCCTGGAATCTTGCATGCTAAAACATTCCAGGATTGTATCAATATATGTAGCCTGGGACAAGCATAACATTCTTTTCTTGCGATCCCTTATCAATTTGATCCCTAGAATGTGCCTGACTTCTCCTAACTCCTTCATCTCAAACTGCTTGGATAACCATACCCTTACGCCCGACAATACCTTTACATTATTTCCAATGAGCAGGATATCATTCACGTAAAGTACAAGAAATAACACTACATTTCCATCAAACTTCTTGTGCACACATGATTCATTCGGACATTGAATAAATCCATATGATTGGATTACTTTATCAAAACGGATGTTCCATGATCTAGAAGCTTATTTCAATCCATAAATGGACCTATTAAGCTTACACACAAGATGCTCTTCCCCTTTTGCAATGAATCACTCTGGTTGCTTCATATAGATGTTTTCCTCAAGACTTCCATTTAGGAAAGTTGTCTTGACATCCATTTTCCATACCTCAGAGTCCATATGAGCGGCAACAGATAAAAGAATCTGGATTGACTTAAGCATGGCGATGGACGAGAAGGTTTCTGTTCAGCATAAAAATTTGTGCTTTTCATAAGCCGTTTTCATATGATTATTGCATTATTTTAGCATTGTTTGTGGAGTTTATTACTTATTTTTATAATTCCTATTATTTCACGAATGTAGTTGAGATTTTGCAGATTTTAAGCATATTTTGAGGTGAAATTGATAATTTTATGAAAAAAAGGAATGACTAAATTGAAGAATTGAGTTTGAGGGTCCACAACTTATTTGACATATGCATCAAGTGATTGGAAAAGAGAAAGAATAAATTGCTTGGCTACATCTGCTATTATCAGACACATCTTGGGTATATGGGGCCCATCACTACCTATTTTATTTAGTTGAATGGCAGAACCGCATATTGCCATGCCACATCACTTAATTGGCATACAATAAGTGATTAATGGGCCCACAATCAAGAACTATTTTAATTAACTGGAGAGGATAATTCAAGCCCAACTACTGAAGCCCATCACACGCGTGTACAATGTGAAACATAGAAGCGAGGCAGATTGACGCTAAAAAAGAGGGAACAAAACACAGAACTCACGATATGCACGCCCTGTTTTGATTGCGAACAGCCGTGAACACGCATTGCGTCAGAACACCATCCACCACTACCCTCTCACCATTCGCCTATTCCACCCCATTCAATCCATCATCCCGGTGTGCTCGATTAAAGGATGAGATTCATCTCTATTGGAAGAGATGGAGAGAGGATACGATTCTTCGATCCAGGGTTTTGTTATTGAACTCAAATTTCCTTTCAATAAATATGTCAAATGGTAAGATCTTTCTTACACCCATGGAAGTTGCTTGTAACTCCATGGGGTAAACACTTTGAGTAGTTCAAGAGTTAGATGGATTGAATTATTTTTGATTTGATACTTGATGAAGGGTTAAAACTTGTATAATATTTATATGCTTTTTTACGAATTTCTTGGAGGCTATTTAATTTAAATCGTGTAACGTTTGTGGTTGTTTCATGATATTGAACAATAATTGGAATAATCATAACTTGTGCGCATGATTGAATTATTTGGTTATTTTGTATAAATTAAAGTAATTGACTTGATTCTTTAGCTTATTAGACATAAAAATTGTGATGGTTGTTATTGATATTGATGAATTGTCATATTAGTAATATTCACGAAATTATGTAATAAAATTATAGTACCTAAAAAGGGAAAACGTATTAGTTCTAGTGCACGACGAGGGAGGGAATAATATAGTAAGTACCTAGAGAGGGAGATAAGTTTATTAACCTAGAGTCTTAGGAGATAAGCCAGATCATTTACAAATTTACTTAGACCAAATAAGTGAATTAGTAAAGTTTAGTGTCTCTTCTATAAGTGTCTATAGGAATTGAACCCGACCATCAAAGAATTGAATTGATTAGCTTAATCCAGAACCCCTAGGGCTACTATTTCTCATTCTTGAATATCCTTATTTTATTTAATTGCTTTTTATTTCATTTTGAAAGTATTCATTAGATTTATATATAATCATCATATAATTGAATTAGTGAATATAAAAAATAGATAATTTACCGTCCTTGTGATTCTATATTAAAACTTGGTTGCCTGCTACAGCAGTTGATATCCCTACACTTGGGAATTCATTTGTGTGCATTCAAAAACACGCATCAAGTTTTTGGCGCCGTTGCTGGGGATGGCATAATTGTTTATTTTTCTTTTAATTGCAAGATTATTTAAGACTATTTTTGTTTTAGTTAATTTTCTTTTAAACTTTTATTCTTCTTCGCAGGTGTATGCACATGAGATCAAAGAAGGGACTTCCACTCCTGGAATTTGATCTTGAAATCGAAGCATCAGCAAGGAGAAGAAGTGGAGAAGGAAGAGTTGCTAACACAACACCTAATACTGTAAAAGCTCTAAAAAAGAAAGATAAGACAAAAGTGCCAGAGCAGTCTATAGTGTTAGAAGTGGAAGAAGAAACTGAGAACCTCAACTTGCCAGAAGTTAAAGAAGAACTAGAAACAGTGATCATGGCAGAGGGTAGACAGCCAAATGAGGATGACATCATAATCCGCGAGACTTTGAAATCCACTAATTTGGGAGGTACAGACGTAGTTGGAGATGCCAATGTAACAAATGACATCAAACTAGCCCTGATGAGCCGTATGGGCACCTTAAGCATTATAACAGCTATGTCAACACGGTGAAGATGGCGGATGCCAGTGACGATACTTGGAAGATGAAACTATTTCAGTTCTGCTTATTTGATAAGGCAAGAGAGTGGTACGATACACTGGAGCAAGGGAGCTGCAGCAATTGGACTAAACTTCAACAGCTTTTTGTGGAACGCTTCATGCCACCATCAAAAGTGATGGCTCTAAAGCAAGAGATAAACCATTTCAGGCAGTGAAGAGATGAGACATTCAGTGAGGCGTGGGAAATATTTAGAGAAGCTTTAAGGAGATGCCCACAACATGGCCTCAAGAAGTCTCAAATTATCAGTGTATTCTACAATGGTTTAGGTAATGATTTGAGAGTCTTAGTAGAAGCATCTGCTGGTGGAACCATCTTTGGAAAGAGCTCTAGAGATGTTGAAAAGCTCTTTGATGACATCTCAATGAACTCAAGGGAATGGCCCTCAAATAAAGTTCGAGGAAGCTATGTACTTGGAATAGTTGCCAGAGTAGAAGAGAAAGTGGCTGAAAATGATAAGTTTGATAGGGTTGAAACTCAGTTGGAAGAGATGAACAAGCATTTGAGAAATCTCTACAGTGGAGGAAGCAGTCAAGGAAGTGACAATGATAGTATTGTGATGAACTTGCAAATAGTTGAGGATGCTAATTGGGCCATAGGTCAAAGCATACAAGGGAACAGAGAGCCACCTAATAACTAAAGTGGAAATTGGTAAGGGAACGGGAACAACCAAGGAAATTTCAAATTTAGAAATTTCCAAGGGGATAACTACCCAAACCAAGGTAGCAATCAAAACTATCAAGGTGGTGGTGGAAAATGGCAAGGATAAGGAAGGCATGAGAATTTCTCATATTCAAATCAGAATAATGCAGTCCAATTTCCAGCCAACTTTGATCATGGTGCAAAGACTGAGGATGGAAAACTAGATTTTAAGGATTTAGTTAAGCAATATATGTTGAACAATAAAGCAACTCATAAGGGTCATGAATCAAGAATCACCAAGTTGGAATGAGTGATAGTGAGGATGAATTCCTCAATGTCGAAGCAATTTCAAGGGTTGGAGCACTCAATTAGTTAGATGGCTACTACATTGGGTTCGCAGCAGCAAAAAGGTAAATTTCTGTCTACAATGGAAATAAACCCAAAAGAAGAGTGCAAAGCCATCACAAAGGTCTGGAAAGCAGTATGAAGGTTTGAAAATTCCAACATATAAAATAGAGAATACAGTGGGCAACAGTGAGCCAATTCAGCTTGACAGTTACCCAACACAAGTTGAGTTGGAGTGAGTTCTAATGTGGCTACTTCAGAAACTCCAGATTTATCCCAGAGTCAGATTGAGATGGAAATTCCTGAGAAAAAATGGTAAAAGGCTAAGAGATTGAGGAAGAAAAACTGAAACAAGAGGAACCAGAGAGAGATAGATGGGGAATTCCAAAAAAAACCCCTTTCATTTCCTCAACATCACCTTAAGAAAGGGCTTGATGAGAAGTTCAACAGATTCTAGGAAATTTTCAAGAAGATTCAGATAAATATCCCCTTCGCAGAAGCATTGGAGCGGATGCTTTATTATGCCAGATTCATCAAGGATATTATGTCCAAGAAGAGGAGCTTGACTTGGGTAGAGATGGTAAATCTCACTGAAAATCGCAATTCAATCATTCAGAGGAAGATACCTGAAAAGCTTAAGGATCCAGGCAGCTTTATCATTCCATGTGAAATAGGGATAAGATCTGAAAAGAGGGCCTTATGCGATCTTGGAGCCAGCATCAACTTGATGCCCTACACCATGTTTAAAAAGTAAGATTTAGGGGAGTTGAAGCCGACATCGATAGCGCTTCAGTTGGCTGATCGATCTCTAACCTACCCAATGGGGGTGATAGAAGATGTGTTGGTGAAGGTTTCCAAGTTTATCTTTCCAGTGGACTTCTTAGTGCTCAACATGGAGGACGACAATAATGTACCTCTTATCCTAGGAAGACCTTTCCTAGCTATGGGAGGAGCATTAATTGATGTGCAAAAGGGAGAACTGAAGCTGAGGGTTAATGTTGAATAAATTATCTTTTCCCTGGAGAAAGCGATGAGGTGGCCAGAAATAAGGAAGAATGCAACAGCTTGGAAGTGGTAAAGGAGATTGTTGATGAACACATGCCTCTTATCCTGTCTAGAGATCCTTTGGAGATAAGTATCAGCGAATCTCTCACTTTTCCCACCACTGTTTGAGATAATTTGTTTAATGAGCTTTCTACTAAAAATCTTGATTGCTTACATAATTTAAATGACTGCAGTGACACTAAGGAAGAAACAGCTAGGTTAGAACTGGCGAGATGGAAGCATCAGTACCTCCCACTGAAGAAAGAGAAGTTCAGAAGGAGAGCTTATGAGAAGTCAAGGATCTACATAGATAAGATAAAAAAGTGGCATAAAACTAAGATCAGCTACAAGGAGTTCCATGAAATAGAAAATTATGCATGGAAAAACCAGAAAGGAGAAATTTTTGCAGCTAATGGTCATTGTATGATGCACTACAAGTTACCACTAAAAAGGGAAGTTCTCTTCTCTGATTACTTGAATTGATAGGACATTACGTCGTGCTCAATGACGTTAAAAATGAGCATTTGTTGGGGGCTACCCTCCCGTTTTAATAGCTTTATATTTATTTTATTTTATTTTGTGTTGTGTGTTGGAAATTATATCTTCGGTGCATGATTTCACTTAAGGCAATCACATCCTTTTCAAACTTATTTTCAAACTTTGTTCGAAATAAGTTTGGGGGAGGGTGATGTTCTAACCTTGTCTCGTGTTTACCGGGCATAAAATTTCTTCATTGTGTCTTGTTGTGTGAGTACCCTAGAGATCGAAGGTAATAATTCTGTTGATGATTGATAGAGTCTGAGTTTTCTCCTTATATTTGATTGGTAATGTGATGCTTGATGTTGGATACTTGAGTTTTTCGAATGTTTGTTCATGAGCTAGAAAGGAAGAAGAAGTCGGCTGCGAATCATATGAGGTAAGTATTTTATTCTCACTTTTCTCTCATTATTATTTGTTTTATAATTTTATATTTCAAGACCCCTATATTTTTTTCTTGAACTTATTTTGATATTCTATCAAAAATAAGTTTGGAGAGGAAGAGGTGGTTTCTTGAATTATTATTTTGATTTGGAGAGCAGAGAGACTGTAGAAAGAGATTGCCAGCCGAGGTAAGTAAGCTAACCTTCTGAGCTGTGTTTTGAGTTTGGAGTGATTTATTGTTTGCATGTTGTGTCATGAAAAGCATAATTTTCTATCGACTGCTCCATGAACTTAACACTTCTGATAGAATTTTAGGTTTGTGACATGATTTGGTTTATGATGAAAATATTTTTATGCTTAACTTGAAAATTTTTATTGATTGAGTAGATGAAATTGTGTAGTTGCATAAATCATGAATTACAAGATAGCCTTAGTTATTGGAATTATTTTGCACCTAGTGAGATTTTGAGCCTATTACAAATCATGAACATCTTGATACATGATTGTTTTATTCTTGAAAGTCTCTTGATTAATTGTGATGTATTTCTAGAACTTGCCCTTAGTCTCCTTGGATATTCGAGAAATGAAAATGATATTGGGCCATCTTTAATTTTTAGCTCATCTTTTTCATACACTTTACCTGAATTCATTTAATCCTTAGTCAACCCATTAAGCCTTAAAAATACATTCTTTAAATAACTCATTTGAGCTTAATCAATACTTGATTTTTCCTTGTTTTACTTGAATCAATTAGGTAATTGTTGAGGAGGTTAGAAGAGGAACGTGATTAATTTAGAGTTGAAAAGGGTGATGAAGAAATGAGAAGAAGATGATGTAAAAATCCTAAATGAGTAGAAAAAGAAAACAAATGGAAAAAGAAAGAGTTGAAAAAAAATAATAATAGTAAAGGGAGAAATAAAAAAATCAATTCCCTCGTTTTGAGTATATCCCTTCGCAACGAGCCTTGCTTTAAAGGTTTCCACCTTATCGTCAAATCTTCTTTTTCTTTTGTAGACCCACTTGCATCTAATAGCTTTTACACCATTGGATGGTTCTACAAGCTCCCAGACTTGATTAGAATACATGGATTCTATTTCAGATTTCGTTATTTTTTGCCATGATTGAGTATCTTTATCATGCAATGCTTCGTTGTAATTCCATGGGTCGATTTAATGTTCACCAGGGATCAAGTCTAACGACTCTCCCAATCCCGTGAATCTATTAGGTTGTCTTAAAACCCTCCCACTATGACGAGGCTCCATAGGCAATTATGTATTAGGTGTGACACGCGGTGTAGTGTCTTGTGGTATATCCTCTTGTACAGTTGGTATTATATTTGGTGTTTCCCCTCTTACTTCTTCTAGAATATTCTTACTCATGGGTTTGTGATCCATTATATAATCTTATTCCAAAAATCTAGTGTTCGTGCCAACGATCACCTTTTGGTCTTTCGAGCTATAAAACAAACCACCCTTCGTTCCTTTAGGATACCCTATAAACAGATAAACATCCGTACACGATTTTATCTTATCAGCATTTGCCTTTAACACGTCCCGGAGCACCCAAATTTGAATGTGTTTCATACTAGGATTTCGCTCGGTCCACAATTCGGTGGGTGTGGAAGCTACCGATTTAGAGGGTTCTAAGTTCAGGATTTAAGCGGATGTTTCTAATAAGTATCCCCAAAATGAATTTGGTAATTCTGAATAACTCATCATTGATCTTACCATTTTCATAAGAGTCTTATTCATTCTTTCCAGTACATCATTCTGCTGGGGTGTTCGCAGTGTATTGATACATTTTCCAAGTTGCTTTTCTACATCAACCTTGTACTATTTGAATTTATCAAAGCACTTAGACTTGCGGCGCATCAAATAAATATATCCGTATCTAGAATAATCGTCAATGAAGGTTACAAAATATTCCTAACCACCTCTTGCCTAGACAAATATATATAAGACCTCATAAATCAGAATGAACCAATTCCAACAGATCCTTGGCTCTATACCCCTTTGCCTTAAAAGGCCTTTTAGTCATCTTTCCTTCCAAGCAGGATTCGCAAATTGGATAATTTTCCACTACTAATGAACTCAGAGGTCCATCAACTATCAACCTTTGAATCCTACTTAAGTTAATATGACCTAGTCTTAGTTGCCAAAGATATATTTGGTTCATTTTTGAAGGTTCTTTCTCTTATTGGTAGATGTATTATTCAATTCAATTTGTTGCACTATGGAAGAAATTGGATTAAAAGTATACAAATTATCTATCAATGCACCATCATAGATAATAATCCTATTTTTCCTTATAACAATCTTGTCATTAAAAGAAACACAATATCCATCCATAAACAATTTAGAAATCGAAATTAAATTATTTCTAAAATGAGGTACGTAAAGACAATTTCGTAAAACAAGAGTTTTATTCTTATTGAAAAATAAATAAACTTCTCTCACTGCAACAGCTGCTACTCTTGTAGCATTCCGCATTAGTATGGAAATCTCCCCATCACTAAGATGTCGGGTTTGGTGGAATCCCTGCAAAGAATTGCACACATGGTCAGTTGCTCCCATATTTACACACCAAGTGTCAGCAGATACAATCGCTAGACACAATTCAACAACTAGTAAATAAGACTTACCATTCATGTTCCCCTTCAGAAGAGGGCAGTCTGCCTTGTAGTGTCCCGACTGCTTGCATTTGAAGCACTTGCTTTTAGGCTTCTTGACCGCACCACCCTTTACCTTCACTTGGTTCACCGGTGCTAAATTTCTTTACTTCTTCTTATTCCTACCGCCTTTTAGCCTAGGATAAGTAGCATTTTAGCAATATGAACTTGAGGAGCTCTACGAAACAGTCCTTTCGCCGCCACAAGTTCTGTCAGAAGCTCCGCCAACGTGTAGAAACATTTGTTTCATATCGTAGTTTAGACAAAACTACTCAAAACTCCTAGGCAAGCTTTGGAGTTTGATATCAATTTGGTTTTCCCCATCAATTTCAGCTCCAAGAACCTCCAACTTATTAAGTTGGCCCATCATCCTAAGGACATGTTCCCTTACGGGAGTGCCCTCAGCCATTTTAGTGTTCATCAGTATAGCCATGCCCCGTGACCTAGCAAGAAGTCTCTGGTGTGCGAAGAGTTTCTTAAGATTCTGCATCATATCATAGGCGTAGTTCATAGCTTGATGTTGATGCTGAAGCACATTTGACATAGAAGCCAAAATATAGCACTTAGCCATCATATCAGCTTTAACCCATCTATTATAAGCAGTTCTTTCCCCTTCAGTTGAGTCATCAATAGGTGCCACAGGGCACTCCTCACTGAGTACAAAGATATAATCTTCAGCAGTTAAAACATTATCCATGTTTCATTTCCAGTCAACATAATTTGTGCCAGCAACTTTGTGCTCTTTAAGTATGACCGAAAATGAATTGAGTGCCATTTGAAAATCCTGAGAATCATAAATAAATAAACAGATCAAACACTTCGAATTTATCAATTTATATTAATTCCCTCAAGACAATATAAAATAAAATTCACCAACATCTCAAGTACTGTGAATTTGCATGCCACGATAGTGTGGACGTATATAAACCTGAATATTTACAAGAGAAGGTTTTACCCATTAATTTCATTTATCAACCTACCTTTATGACAACATAATTAATAGTCGATTTTTCTTTAGCCATGCAAAAAATAACAGTGACTCCGATGGGGAAGATACTTATTATTTGCACCTAAGTGTACACCATTATTTTGTTCCAAGTCCATTGCGCAAGCTTATGTCCCTTCCGATGGAGAAGATCACACGCGCTCAGGTAACTTTCTACAATCATCATAAAGAAGTTTGTACTAATGACCCATGAACAAACTCATCCGATAGAGAGGAAGGCACTATAGTCAACGCGCAAGTTTGTTCACATCACTTACATACTAATAATGGAGGCCGCGGGAATTATTTACCAATTCCCTCTCCCACTTAGTTATTTAACACCGAGGGTTTTTACATGCATATAATATTTGTAGATAAAATACGCATCATAGCATGCTTCAATATTCAACAATTTAAAGCAATAAATCACATAGCATATCTTATATAATAAAAATTAGATAATTAAATCAAATTATGATAGATATATATCACGACAAAAAATGCAAGAAAAACACATCAAATGGAAAAATGAATCTGATGTCCATCAAACACGTTGGCACGACTCGTGTGCACTCCAGCACGGGTCGTGCCGCTCCCGTGTCGCCCAACATCGTGCCAGCGTACCACACCTCCACTGGTCATGTCTCCCATAGACAAGACTCGTGTCGTCCCTGTACGCCGCTTGTGCCCGACATTTCTGGCACGCTGGAAACCACTCGCAGCCATGTTAGTGGTCAGCACGACTCGTGTGGCATAGTTGTGTCAGTCGTACAGATGGCTTTTGTCTGCCAGTCACGCCGTGCCTGCGCCGTGTGCCAGTCCTCGCTAATTCATGCAGCCGCTCAACACAACTCGTGCGCGAGCCTCCAGTGGCGCTCGCGCCTGCCGGTTGTGCTCGTGTTGCATACCGAGGTGAATCACCAAGCTCCGTCGCCGCAACATGTCCTCTCCAGCAGCACCATCCCTCGCCATCGTCGATGCAGGCATGACTCGTGCTAGCGCCTGGATGACTCGTGCTGCCATCAAGGCCACTCGTACACCGAAACTCTGTCTGTTAGCATTGCACACCTCACACATGCTGACGCACCTGCCGATGTCCTACTACCGGCACGACTCGTGCCATATCATGGCACGACTCGTGCCACATCATCTTTCGACGTTTCGCGCCATCCAGCCTTCGCCCACCGTCCATGTGCTCCAATCATCGTCGTCACGTAACACCAACGTATCCGGATAGAGTATTCAATAAGAAATAATAATTTCTAAACCCTAGTCCATGTTTGATACATAAACTCCAGCCTAACGTGTCACGCTTAGCCACGAAACCGAAGCTCTGATACTAAGTATTGGTATTTGATTGTTTGGTTAACGTGAACCGTTAGGGTTCCATGTGTATCTAAATTAGCGAAAGCAAAAATATAGAAACATATTACCTTCGGATTCAGGAAAAAAATTGGGGATACGACATGTTATTACAAAAATATTATTTAGTATTCAAATTCATATAATAAGTCAATCATAATTGAAAATTTACAATTATTATTGACATTGTCCAATTTTTATTTTTAAAAAGTAATTTAAGACATTATTGTTATCATATTTAGAAAAATAGTAATGAATTGAATGTAAATTTTTATTGCAATTAATAATTTGAGTAATAAAAGATTAAGAAAAATATTGATAATTTTATAAAACATGAATATATTTGTGTTTTGTGTGTATATATATAGGTTTTTTCAAAAAAAAAGTAGTATTATGTTAAAAAAATATGTTTGAATACAAATATAAAGAAATATACAAATATAAATATAGAAAAGAATAATGACATAAACTAAATTATATATAATATAAAATAAATAGAAAATAAAAAGATTAAATAATTTACACTGGCTAGTCTAGAACCCACGACCTTACTACCTACAAGTGCGCCTAAAACACCAGGCTACTAACAACATTGATGATTACATCTTATATGTATAGTAATTATTTTCTATTTTGGGGGTACAGCTGTACCCCCATGTCCCCATACTATATCGCCCCTGACCATGGTATATTGAAGAAGAACAGCTACAGAAAATAACCTCTTGTTCTTCTATTGTATTCCTAAGACCAATCTTGACGTCATGTGGACTACGATCTTCAAGATCATCTCAATCTGCTCTCCTCCCTCAATCTCACTATTTTGGCATGTATTATTAGGGTTCCAAGCAGCTGAGATGACTTATATATAGGCTACAGCAGGGACCAGGGGGAGAAATTAGAGTCGGCCTCCATTGGGCTTAAGTATCCAAGTTTAGCCCAAAACTTATACTTAAGTCCAATAATAAGAATATAGTCCATTAAAATATTATTACTGCATTGCCGCTCTAATCTAAAATTACGTTATTGGCCCCTTCTTATTATGATCCTGACAGTCTCCCCATGTTTAAGATATACAATGGCCATTAATTAATTAAGTTACTGATAACTCCATTAATTAATATCTCATCTGAGATTAGTACCACTCAAACTTGTCATCATGCCGGAATAAATCCACTTGCAAGATTTACATGATAACCCTTATGAGCTCCTCAAGGGGACATCATCAACCTATTTAATAGGACACAGATTCCTTCTACAATCAACATCACACCATAGAGACAACACTATTTTCCAACTCACCGAGTTTATTGATTTAATATTTAAATCTCACCCATTGATGAATCAAAGAGATATATACTGGCTTACATGTCGAGGTTATTATATAGGGATTAAGAGCAAGAACATCCATAATAACAGAGATCAAGTTCTCCTATACAGTCAGTATAAGTCGAACGATCTCAAGCGGTCATGATCAATACACACAAAGCATACTAATGTGATTTTATAGTCAAGACAAACTAATACCAAATCACACTACAATCATCCCGATAGATTATCCCCGTCTATCTCCATTGTGAGCATCTGTTTATACTTTATAAAGAAACCGATAACATGATCTTCAGTGCGATGCTGCATGTTAAGAGTAATAATTCTCGTATTTGGAGCTCGGATTTGTGTGGAAATTGAGTATGATTTGATCTGTTATCAAGACGAATTGGGATGTTTATTGAAAACACACGAATCAGATGCTACTGAGGCTATTTGAGCATATTTGTACAGAAAAACAGGTTAAAAGTGCCTCCAACTTGGCACTTTTGATCCCTTTTTCCACCTAAAACACAATAAAACATCTCAAGTGCATTTTTTCTCACATATATCAAATATAAGACACTTGTGATAATATATAACAACAATACTCATCAAAAAGGTGTTAGATTGGACACTAAAACATGCTTATTTTCACTGTCAACACCCACACTGAGTAGATTAGTGCATAGTTTTGGTACTCATAGCACATCATGGATGTACCGCGTACCTTTTCTTGTGTAATGGGAAAACACATTTTTCTAAGTGCGGTTCGACTATAGTTATGCCGTTCGACCAAGCTCAGGTTGGTCGAACTACAGAGGCGAAGTCGAACGGGGATGTTTTAGCTTACAGAGAGGTCGTTCGACAAAGACCATCCCGTTCGACCAAGTTACAACAAGTCGAACTAAGAAGCCAAGTCGAACGGGAAGAGTTTCAGCGTATAGACCTGTGGTTCGACCAAGAAGGTCCCGTTCGACCAAGCCCAGTCTGGTCAAACAGGGACACATTAGCATCGAAATGTCGATATTTTCATCTCCAGTACGTGCATGTGCATGTTTTTTACGAAAAAGCCGAGTAAAGGTCCATGAGGAGAAGTTACAAGTATAAAAAGGAGTGCCAATTACATCAAAAAGAGAGTTAGATTCCACATCCATCCTACACCACTTCTAAACCCCAACTCCATCCGTAGGAGCTGTAGAGAGAGATTCGTCCAGCGAATCAAGTGAAAACCAAGTGCAGATTCAAGACGGAGCGAGAAGCGACGACGCCAACATCTAGGGTTTACTTCGCAACTTAATATTTTTTGTAATTTTCAAGACGATGGGTAAGATCTATCCAAACACCATGAACGTTCTTCGAAGTGTCATGGGCTAGAACTGCTCTGGTAGTTCTAGGGTTATGAAGGTTTTTATCTAGTTAATTGAACTTCTATGTGCATGCTCCGTACAACACTACTTGTGGATTTATTTTATATAAGACTATGCTTATTAATTCATACTCAGAGTCATTCTATGCATCATTAACTGTTATGTAGAGTTTGAATACATATCTTAGTTATTGATTGAGTGCGTTCACTGCTGAGTATGATTACATGTTATGATTCTAAGTGAGGAGACTCTGAAGCTTCATTAGAACTACCTTATATGAATACTTATTAATTGAATTGAATTCGGATTAGTAAGTAGGATAAAGAGGATTCTTATATAGTACCGAAACGTACTTCCTGTACGTGAATTGATAACAAACCGTCCTTTGGGTTCGATAATATAACTTGGTCGCTTATCTAAGCTACAATAACATCCTTCATACTTGGGGATTAATTGTGTATTGAGAAAATGCCTATTAACGCAAACCATATTATCTACAGTATAAAGTAAGTGGAGCTTTGCAAAAATATATGAATAAATTATAATATACAAAATATTTGATCATATGATTCTCATTTCAAATAAATTGTTCAAACATTGTTCATACAAAAAGCTAAAATTTTAGTATACAATCTAACAGGTCGAGCTGCAGTCGAGCTACGTGTCTGTGAACTTAAACTTCATCTTCACGCCCATCTCGACTTCACTGCTGTAGCTTGACCAAATTGCTCTTGGTCAAGCTACACGACTTTGGTCGAATAGCACTCATGTACGCCAAAGCTGTTGGCATTTGGATCTTTAAGCTAACGTGAATCGTTAGGGTTCCATGCAATTCTACAGCAGCGGAAGCATAAGTATAGAATCGAATTACCTTTCACCAGGGTTGATGTAGAGGTTGAATTCTCGCCGACAGCTTGCGCAGCTTCATGGTTTTCGACATAACTCTCTCATCCAATATCAAAATAAAGTGATCTACATACCAAAACGATCCTCTCTTCAGTGGCTTTCCAACTATATATCACACATATAGTTTTGACTTCCACACGATTTTAGAAAAATTGGTGAAGTTGACAGACAGAAATAGCAAACGACCTTCCGTTCTTCTATTGTATTCCTAAGCCACGTCTTGACGTCGTGTGGGCAACGATCTACAAGACGATCTCAGTCTACAACCCTAATCTACCTTTCACGTGTGTTATACTTGTGATCCAGATTTTGAATTGATGAGATTGGCTATTATATAGGCTATAACAGAGACCAGGAGGGTAAATTAGGGTTTGTAGCCCAAAACTTATACTTAAGTCTAATAATAATAAATCATTCCACTAAAGAAATATTATTGCACTGCCACCCTAATCCCAAATTACGTTTATAGGTTCCTTATTATTATGAGCCCGATAATCTCCCTGTGTTTAAGATTCAATGTCCATTAATTAATAAAGTTACTGACAACTCCATTAATTAATATAATTACCAAGAGTAGTACCACTCAACCTTATTATCATGCCGAAATAAATCCACCTATAGGGTTTATAAGATAATCATTATGAGCTCCTCAAGAGGACATCATCAACCAATTCCGTTAAGACACGGATTCCTTCTACAATCAACAACACACCATAGAGACAACATCATTTCCTAACTCACCGAGCATATTGATTTAACAATTAAATATCACCCATTGATGAATTAAAGAAATAAATACTGGCTTACGTGTCGAGGTTATTGTATAGGGATTAAGAGTACGAACTTCCATAATAATAGAGATCAAGTTCTATTATATAGTCAGTATAAACCGAACGATCTCAACGGCGGTCCTATTCAATACACACAAAGCGCACTAGTGCAATTTAATAGTAAAGACAGACTAATGCCAAATCACACTACAACCATACCGATAGATAGTCCCCGTCTATCTCGGTTGTGAACATCTGTTTATACTTTATAAGGAGCTGATAATATGATCTTCCGTGTGTCGCCGCACACCACATTATCTATAGTACAAAGTAAATGGACTTTTGCAATAACTTAATTGCAAAATTTTGATCACATGATTCTTATTTCAAATATTATTTAAACATTGTTCATACAAAAAGCTAGACTTTTAGTATACAATCCAACAATCTCCCACTTATACTAAAAGACTATGTTGCCATATCTGCTGTCATACATCTAATTACTACTCCCACTACTTGAGCATTAAAAGCTTTCACCTTAAGGTCCTTGTAAAAGGTTTACTAGGTTATCGTCAGATGCAATCTAGGTGACAACAACCTTCCCCTCATCATACGAGTTCTTGTATCAGGTAGTACTAGCTATCAATGTGTCTAAGTACCTTATGGACTCGTGATTCCTCCAAGTTTGCAACTTCACCATTTATCACAATAAATTGTGAAAATCTTGGGCAAACTTAGAAGCACATCTAAGTCCATTACGAAGTTTCTAGAGCCATACAGATACTTTGGCTGCCACAAGGCTCCAATATTATCATTTTCCATGGTGGAGTCCAAAATATATTTCTATATAACACTCCTCCATACTATGGATCTACTTCCAATTTAAACACATAACCTTGAGGTGGATTTACTATCGTCCTTATGATTTTAAAATTCGAATCTAAGTAACCGTGAAGAAGTAATGAATTATTCCGGCAAGCTTACATATAATTTCCAGTCCTCTTCATGCACTTCAAATATGTCTTACCATAATTCAATATTCTTATTCCGGGTTACCTTGATGCCCACTGTCTATGCAATTGGCAAAACAGACATCCAATCTCGTGCATAGCATTCTATAAATTAAGTTTTCTTATTGCCAAAGCATGAGGAACCGCCTTTATCTATTTTATCTTCTTTTGTGTCTTAAGATAAAAATCCTTAAATAAAGTCACATGCTAAAACGAGTACAGATTGTATCAATTTATGAAGCTCGAGATAAGCACAACATCCTATCTTGTGATCATTATTACTATGATTGCAAGGATATATTTTGCTTCTCTTAAGTCCTTCATTTCATACCACTTTATTAACCATACCCATACAACCGACAATACTCTTTCATTGTCTCCAATATGCAAGATATTATCTACGTACTTACAAGAAATACCACCACTTTCTGTCACTCTTTTCAATACACAAGACCCATCCAAGCATTGATTAAATCCATATCACTGGATTTCCTAATCAAAATGAATGTTTCATGATCTTGAAGCTTGCTTTAGTCCATCTATGAAAACTTTTAAGCTTACAATCAAAATGCTCTTAGCTCTTTGCAATGAATCACTCTAGTTGCTTCACATGGATGTTTTCCTCAAGACTTCCAATCAGGAAAGTTGTCTTGACATCTATTTGTGTTACCTCATATTTAATATGAGAGGCAACAAATAAAAGAATCCGGATAGACATAATGTAATCGATCCTCTTTTAATTTTTGTAGACCACATATCCAATGGTTTTTACAACATTTGATGGTTCTACAAGCTCACAGAGATGATTTTGAATCCATTGCAACTTGCTAATATTCTGCATTTCGATCTTGTAGTGCATCGTCGTGTCCATGGGACATATTATGTTTACTAGGGATCAAGTCTCACGACTCTCTCAAAACATAAATCTTTTTGGTTGTTTAACAACCTCCTACTATGACAAGGCACTACATGTAATTGTGTATCAGATATGACACGCGATGCAGTTTACTTGTGGTATATCCTCTTGTATTCTTGGTATTAAAATTTGTGTTTTCTTTCTCACATTTTTAGAACTTATACATGGATTTGCAATTTATTACATAGTCCTTTCCAAAAATCTAGTATTCGTGTTAACAAACACTTTCTGACCTTTTGGAGTTTTAAATAAATCATTCTTCATTTTTCTAGGATATCCCACAAATAAACAAACATTATATGTCTTGCTGTTTCCATGGCATACCCATAAAATGAATTTAGTAATTCCAAATAATTCATCATCTGTCTAATCATTTCCATAAGAGTCCTATTCCTTCTTTCCGTCACACCATTCTGCTAGGGTTTGCCCGGTGTATTCTGATTAATAGCTCCTAAACTATCCTAAGAGGTACTCGTCACCATGATTTACATCGTAATAACTTAATATACTTTCCATGACACCTCACTGCATCAGCTATGCACTTCTAGATTTAAATCATAGTACTTAGACTTGCAGTGCATCAAAAAATATATCTTGTTTCTAGAATAATCTTCGAATATTCATAAACACCTCTCGACAGGATAATCTTAGAATCGCTTAAATCAGAATGAATAATTTCTAACATATCTTTTCATGACTCTATACCCCTTTGCCTTGTATAGGCAATTTGATCATTTTCACTTCCAAGTAAGACTCACAAGTTCGATAGTTTTCACTTCCAATAAACCTAAAGGTCTATCGAACATCAACTTTCGAATCGTACTTAAGTAAAATGATCTAGTCTTAGATGCCAAAAGTACGTTTAGTTCATTACCGAAGGTTCCTTTCTCTTACCTAGATTAAAAGATGCATTATTAATTAATATTTGTTGCATCCGTGGAATAAACATGATTTAATAGTATAAAAATTGTCACCAACGTACCATAACAGATTATAGCTCCATTCTTCATTATAATGACTATGCATTTAAATGCAATAGAGTATCCATCCGTAAAACATAGAAACCGAAATAAAATTCTTTCTATGAAAACGTGCGTAAAGATAATTTCTTAAAATCAAACGTTTATTCATATCATAAGATAAATAAACAACTCTCACTGCAACAATCACTACTCTCGTAGTTTACCCATGTACTTAATTATCTTATCATCACTATGTTTAAAACATTTAATGACTCCGGTATTTACAGACGTGTCATTAAACGCCATCATTAATCATGTTTCAACAACTAGTGAATAAGAAATTAACCTTGTTCAACTCTTGAAGAAATTGGTTTGCTTTGCCACATGTTTTGTTAGAAGTTTCCCACCATATACAACCTTTTGTAATTCAGGTGAAACTTGCTCAAAAAGTTAAGGCAAACTACGAAAACAAATTGAGCAAGGTTTCCCCTTCAATTTGTATTCCAAGTATTTCTAATTCATTATTCAAGTTTAACCATAACCTCTTGCCTTTTTATCTTTCTCAAGTGTCCGAAGAATCACATGAGACCATCATATTTCTATGAACATCTCATCTCTTCACTAAAGACTTAAATATGCATCAGAAGTCATCCTTAGTGAGAACACATTTTAATTTTCCTAAGCAGTAAGTATTTAAAATCAAGATTCTTTTCGAATCATTTGTTTTGGACAAGTAAATATATTTTCTTTTAGTTAACAATAAGTGAAATAAATTATTCAAAAAAATCAGAGAATCAAATAAATAAATAAGACGATCAAACACTTCGAATTTAAATTTTATATTGATTTCCTCAATACACTATATAAAATAAATTCACCGACATCTCAAGTACCGTGAATTTACATGCCACGTTAGTGTGGACGTATATAAACCCGAACATTTGTAAGAGAAGGTTTTACCCATTAATTCCATACGTCATAACTAACCTTATGACTCAATGGTTAATAGTCGGTTGTCCTTTATCCATGCAATTTAATAGCAGTGACTCCGTTGGGGAGGATACATATTAATTGCACTTAATTGTATACCATTCTTTGATATTAAGTACGTTACAAAAGTTTGTGTGTCTTACAGTTAGAGAAGTTCACATGCCCTCAAATAATTTCCTACAACCATCAATTATTAATTTGTACTAGTGATCCACAAATAAAACTCATCTGTTGGTGAGGAAGGCACTATAACCGACTCATAAGCTTACTTACATCACTTAATAAATTAACAATGGAGGCCGCAGGATCATGACCAATCACTCTCCCACTTAGTTATTTAACAAGATGATTTTTACATGCATACAATATAACAGATATAATTATGTAAATAAGCATGTTATTATTACGGTAAATAGGGTAGTAAATCAAATAGCACATGCAATCCAAATATATAATAATAATTGGCAAATAAAACAATTATTAGCAATTACATATAAGGAAATAAAATAAATGGCCCAAAAAAATAACTTGGTCAACAAACAAATTAAACATGTGGCTTGCACAACAAGTTGGACAAAAAAACTTGGGCCCCAATCCAACTCCCTTCTCATGTGAATACTCGATTCCAACAGAAAGTGCAAATTGGTGTGGGGACCAATCCAAACTTGCCAAGTCACCAACTTCACGAGCCCACAGCAACCGAAATTGCCGCCTGAAGCGGCGCTACTCCACCCGTGCTGCAGCCCGCCGATCAGTTTCTGGTATACATAGCCATCACCAGCGCGGCTCCTTCCGTGATCCCCCGTCGGAAACGTCGTCATCCCAGCCAGCTCACCGAAAACTACCTGTTGTCGAAGTCCCATCGTGAGCGTGAGTAGACTGCCGACGCAGCGCTATCCTCCTACGAGCTGCCTGGCCACCGGTAATCTTTCATCCAGTAGTCGCCAACTGCCACCGTCAGCAACTAGAACCACCAGGTTCGCCAACTTTCACCGTCGTTGCAGTTCAATCCTACAACTGCTCGCTGGAAAGAATGGTTTGCCAGAAAAATTGGAAGATCGTGCTCCCGGATGTTCTAATCACCTTAGAAAACTTTGGCTACTCGCTGGTCAGGTTATCCGAAAGCTCGCTTCCCAGCATCGCCGTAAACTTCCTGCCAGCCTGATGTCGTGATGATCATCACTGTAACTGCCGTCATGATGTGATCAAGCGCTCACCATGATGCTGTCGCCATTGAGCGTAAGTCCACGCCGCCGAACAGGTACAAGTCTAACAGTCAAAGCTCTTCCTAGCCACGCCTCCGTCAGCTAAGCTTCCTACCATGCCATCTACAGCCAGTCGGCCGCTGGCCATCGAGCAATCCCCTGCCTCGCCGCCTGGCATCAAGCATGCCCAGCACGACAAAGGAATCGCCTGAAATGCGTCGAACTAGCCCTAGCTTCGTCAAACCCGATCAACACCCGGTTGCAGACTAGACCGGAATTCACACCGACCCACTCCAGTCTGTTGCAGACCCGACCTGCTAATCTACAGACTTGATCGGAAATAGGTACCGACCTTCTCGGAACTCCATGGAGATTCAACCGAAAAGCTCAGAATACGCCAGAAACTACTGCAGAATCGATTGAAAATACTCCAGTCCTTCAATCGTGCACTGCCATACCGTGCATCACCACCAGCCATATTTGCTAGTGACACACACCTTTCGGCATGTTTCGAGCCGTCAATGATCAGTAGCAGATGCTGCCCTTCAATGACATCAACAGTCGCGCACGTCTATCATTTTCACCATCAGCACAGGATTTAATATCGTCAACTATGGCTTTCACCACTCTGCCGTCAGCGACCAGCCTCTCACCGGTGTTAAACATCCTTTCACCGATCTTTCACCAGCGACATTCACCGTCACCAAGAAACTGATTGGTAATGTGTGTGTGCGGTGCACAGTGTTGGCGTAAAGAAAAAAACGTGGAGCATCCGTGAAGAACTACTTAGGGTTTTGCAGCCGTGAATTAAAACATAGGGCATATACATGTTGTACAAAACATCAAACCTTATCATGCGATCATAACTCATGTATAATTCACATAATTCACATCAAACCCCTTATACTAAATTCTAGCACCACATTATGCAATCAAACCGTAGCCTAACGTGTCACGTTTAGCCTTAAAATCTACGCTTTGATACTAATTGTTGGCATTTGGTTATTTAGTTTATTGTGAACTGTTAGGGTTTCATGCAATTCTACAGCAGCGGAAGCATAAGTGTAGAATCGAATTACCTTTCACCAGGGTTGATGTAGAGGTTGAATTCTCATCGACAGCCTGTGCAGCCTCACAGTTTTTGACATAACTCTCTCATCTGATATCAGAATCGAGTGATCTACGCACCAAAATGATCTTCTCTTCAGTGGCTTTCCAACGATGTATCACACGTATAGTTTCGACTTCCATATGATTTTAGAAAAATTGGTGAATTTGATGGATAGAAACAGCAAACGACCTACCGGTCTTCTATTGTATTCTTAAGCCACGTTTTGACGTTGTGTGGACAACGATCTATAAGACGATCTCAGTCTACAATCCTAATTTGCCTTTCAAGTGTGTTATGCATGTGATTCAGATTTCGAATTGATGAGATTGACTATTATATAGGCTACAACAGGGACCAGGAGGAGAAATTAGGGTTTGTACCTCTCATTGGGCTTCAGCATCCAAGTTTAGCCCAAAACTTTTACTTAAGTCCAATAATAATAAATAATTTCACTAAAAAAATATTATTACACTGCCACCCTAATCTCAAATTACGTTTATGGGCTCCTTCTATTATGAGCCCGTTAATCTCTCCGTGTTTAAGATTCAATGTCCATTAATTAATTAAGTTACTGACAACTCTATTAATTAATATAATTACCAAGAGTAGTACCACTCAACCTTATTATCATGCCGGAATAAATCCACCTGCAGGGTTTACATGATAATCATTATGAGCTCCTCAAGGGGACATCATCAACCAATTCCGTTAGGACACGAATTCCTTCTACAATCAACAGCACACCATAGAGACAGCATCTTTTCCTAACTCACCGAGCATATTGATTTAACAATTAAATCTCACCCATTGATGAATTAAAAAAATAAATAATGGCTTACGTGTCGAGGTTATTGTATAGGGATTAAGAGTACGAACTTCCATAATAACAGAGATCAAGTTCTTTTATATAGTCAGTATAAAAACTGAATAATCTCAACAGCGGTCCTATTCAATACATACAAAGCGCACAAGTGCAGTTTAATAGTCAAGACAGACAAATGTCAAATCACACTATAACCATACCGATAGTTATTCCCCGTCTATCTCGGTTATGAACATCTATTTATACTTTATAAGGAGCCGATAATATGATCTTCTGTGTGAGCCGCACACCACATTATCTTGCAATGACTTAATTGCAAACGTTTGATCGCATGATTCTCATTTCAAATATTATTTAAACATTGTTCATACAAAAAGCTAGACTTTTAGTGATCAATCCAACAAATGCAGCCAGCTCGACTTCCCTTGTGTAGCTCGACCAGACTGAGCTTGGTCGAGCAATTCTTTTGTGTTCGAGCTACACTTCGAAAAACATGTTTTACAATTCTGAGCAGTTCTTACCCGTTTTCCTATATAAACATGCATTAATAGCCTCAGTAGCCTCTGATTTGCGAATTTTTCATAAACCTCCCGATTTGCCTTGATAATAAACCAAATCATACTCAATTTTCACACAAATCGGAGCTAAAAATACGTGAATTATCATTAATGCATGACTGCACGTGCAACTAGAATCCAAGTTAAAGAATAATTCCTAACACTAAAATTATCCTAGTCAAACTAGCAATAAAAGAAAGCAAATAATTAAAACTGTCCCTGGCAACGACGCCAAAACTTGTTGAGCATTTTCCGACACACTAATAATCCCCAAGTATCAATGATATCAGTTGTAGTGGCAAGCAACCAAGTTTAAATATCGAACCCATAGGACAGTCAATTATCTACTTCTAAAATTATTAAATTAATTAAGATGAGTAGCCAATTTCAAATTGTTTTGAATTAATTGTCTAAAAGACTAAAAATAATAAATAACTTGTAAAATAAATTCACAAAAAAAAAGAATTCAAGTTTTAATCAAGAGAAAATCAACAGTTCTAAGGTAATCTGGTATAAACTAATCAATATGAATCCCTAAACTTCCAATTGTTCATTCATGCAAACTTTATGAAAACACACCACATAATCCTGTTTTCCCACCGGATATGATCCGATTCAAAGCTAACAGTATAATCTGGTTTTTATCCTCATGTGTGAATATAACCAAGCCCCTTTCTTATATACTAAAAAAGCAAACACAATACCTTCGGATGATAAGTTTGACTAATAAGAATTCTCTGAAAGTACTATAACGCTCTATTCACTTCATACTTGAAAGTCTAATTGCATTCTTCCACTAAACAATTCAAGTATCTGATTTACCAGTTCTTAGAATTAACGTGTTCACGAGCAAATTACCATGTTTCCCAACAGATAGACAATTCAATTCATGAATGCACACTAGCTAACATAATAAATCCATCATCATGGGCAATGTCATGAATTTAATATGACGACGTTTCGAAGCATGATTTCAGAATCTCAATATGAATCAAATAAATCAATATAATAATCAGAATGAATTCACAAATTCAATCTAGTTCATCAAACCAATTACGTCCATCCTTTAAACCTTAAAACTGTAAACGAAATTAGCCCATGGGGTCACAAGCCACTCCCATGGCTATCAAAGTCATATCAGAAGTCTTGACAAACGAAAAGATAAGAAACGAATAGAAAAACCCTAGTGTCATCGTTGTTCTGCTTGCCTAATTTTCCGTCTCTCTGATTAACTGATCTCCCTCTTGAATGATACTTGAATCTCCTTCAATGTTGATGGATGATGGGATGGATGTGGATAAGTGAAAGATGGATGAGGAAGGGTATAGAGAATACGATGGACGGATTCTCTTGATGTGTGGAATTGGGGATCTTTCTTTTTCCTCTCCTTTCAGGCCATTTTATAGATGTAGGCCTCCAAAATTGCCTTTTATCCCAAGATTTCGTCCCTCACACACCTCCACACAATAGGGGGTGTAAAAATAAATATTTTTGGCCCAAAAAGACCCCAGCTTGGCACCTGGCTCGGCAGCTCGCTACCTAGCTCGAGCTATTCCCGAGCTGGCTGCGTGAACACAACGTTTCGTGCATATCTTTCATATCCAAACTCCGATTCGAGTTATTCTTACGGAAAAACGATTCTTTCTTCAGTGGCTTTCTAAAAATATATCATATGATAAATTTGAACTTCTACACAAACACAAAAAAATTATGCAATGTGAACGTGTATTTTTTGGCATTCTTTCACAGTGTCACTCTTCGTTCCAATTTTGAACTTTTGATCTCTTTTCCACCTAAAACACAATAAAACACCTCAAAAGCACTTTTTTCTCAAATATATGGACATATTAGAGACTTTTGCTAATAAACGACAATAATTCTCACAAAAAGGTGTCAAATTGGATAATAAAATACGTTGATTTTCACTCTCAACAACGTGTTCGCATGACTTAAATATATTAATTAATAATGAGCGCCTTCGGGCAACCTGACATATTAAATAATGAGTGTCTTTGGGTGACTTGAGGTATTAAATAATGAGCGATTTTGAGCGACTTGACTATACGGTTAATTCCCTTTATATTATAGTACGGGATGCTCATTTCTCAAGATATGAAGTCATTTTCAACTGTGTAATTTGACAATAAATCCCCACTGAGTACACCCCGTGTGTGCTCACCCCACATCTATTTTCTATTACAAATAAAGTGCATAGGTGGAAGTGACGAAAATTGAGTCGATGGAAGCCTTCAAGAAATATCTATTATAAATGGATTTAATTTACTTCGTGAATGATATTTTTATAAACCTGTAAAAACACACGAGCTACACATTTTTACTTTCCGCTGCAACACAACTTTGATTTTGTTAAGAATTATATATTAAATTTTTAATTGAATAGTCAAATTTTCAATCCATAAATAAGTTTTGACTAAAATTCAATATCTTTATTATAATTTATTTGACTACAAAATTTCAAATGAACCACATTTAAATTTAGAGGCGGTGCACCTATAAGATCTACACCATTAGATTTTATGTTATTTAATCTCCACCTTCAGATTTAAATTAGTAACTAACTTTATAAACTAAGAAATTACTATGTTACCCTATATTAAAGCTATAAATCATAGGGTGCACCCCCAAAATCACCCATAAATTTAACAAAATAAAACTAAGGGATTTACAAACTTCATGAATATTCTTTTTACTTAATATGTATTGCAAGCTTATATTTATACTACTTTATCTAAATCAAAATTTTTGTCTTTAAATATTTAGTGAACTATTTACTTGAAATCTAGTTTTTTTTAATGCTTGAATATCTTTTCCTTCACTTTCGATTTTAATAAAATTTTAAAGGTATTCAAGTGTTACTAAAATAGAATATTTGTTAAAGCAAATTTTAATTGCGCCCTTAATAATGAATTAAGGGTTTATTTATCCAACGATTACTTTATAAAAAATTTCAATTAACGAGAAATTGAAG
The DNA here is from genome assembly GCA_023678885.1 of Pogostemon cablin. Classification (NCBI taxonomy): domain Eukaryota; kingdom Viridiplantae; phylum Streptophyta; class Magnoliopsida; order Lamiales; family Lamiaceae; genus Pogostemon; species Pogostemon cablin. The sequence goes on along the minus strand of CM042990.1, from coordinate 12,365,874 downwards.
CGGGTCCTGACAGATTAGGAATTACTTTATTATATTAAAAATATTACCACATTTTATTCATTCCATAAATTGTTCATAAAATATACACTTTCATAAATAGTTCTCACTTTTTATTGAATATGTTATCACTATTCCTTTAAAATGCAATCATTTTTCATTTATACTATAAATTTTTAATAAAATAGTTCACAACACCATTTTTTTTTAAAACGATAGGATTTCATTTACTAGTCAAATGACAACAAGGGTCTCCTGTTGGATTGTATACAGAAAGTCTAACTTTTTGTATGAACAATGTTTTAACAATTTAATTTATTTGAAATGAGAATCATGTGATCAAATATTTGCAATAATGTTGTTGCAAAAGTTCATTTGCTTTATACTGTAGATAATATAGTGTGCAGCGTCACACGAAAGATTATATTACCGGCTCTTTATAAAGTATAAACAGATGTTCACAACCGAGATAGACGGGGACTATCTATCGGTATGGTTGTAGTGTGATTTGGCATTAGTCTGTCTTGATTATAAAATTGAACTAGTGTACTTTGTGTATTGAACATGACCGCGTTGAGATCGTTCGGTTTATACTGACTATATAATAGAATTTGATCTCTGTTATTATGGATGTTCATATTCTTAATCCCTATACAATAACCTCGACATGTAAGCCAGTATTTATTTCCTTGATTCATCAATGGGTGAGATTTAATTATTAAATCAATATGCTCGGTGAGTTAGGAGATGATGTTGTCTATATGGTGTGATGTTGATCGTAGAGGAATCCGTGTCCTAACGGAATTGGTTGATGATGTCCCCTTGAGGAGCTCATAATGATTATCATATAAACCATGCAGGTGGACTTGTTCCGGCATGATAATAAGGTTGAGTGGTACTACTCTCGGTAAATATATTAATTGATGGAGTTGTCAGTAACTTAATTAATTAATTGACATTGAATCTTAAACACAGGGAGATTAACGGGCTCATAATAAGAAGAAGCCCATTAACGTAATTTGGGATTAGGGTGGCAGTGCAATAATATTTGTTTAGTGGAATGATTTGTTATTATTGGACTTAAGTATAAGTTTTGGACTAAACTTGGATGCTTAAGCCCAATGGAGGTCCAAACCCTAATTTCTCCTCCTGGTCCCTGTTGTAGCCTATATAATAGCCAATCTCACCAGTTTGAAAAACTCATTCACGCCCAAAAACACGTGAGAAACAGTTGGACTACAAATTGAGTGCGTCTCGTAGATCGTTGCCTACACAACATCCAGACGTGGCTTAGCAATACAACAGAAGACCGGAAGGTCATTTGCTATTTCTATCCATCAACTTCTATAATTTTTCTAAAATCGTGTGTAAGTCCAAACTGTATGTGTGATACACCGTTGGAAAGCTACGGAAAAGAGGATCATTTTGTTTTGTAGATAACTCGAATTGGAGATCAGATGTGGAAGTTATGGACAAAACCATGAGGCTGCACAGGCTGCCGGTGAGAATCCGTCTTCTTCAACATACCCTGATGAAAGGTAATACGTTTCTTTGATTTCTTGCTTTCGCTGAATTAGAAACATATGGAACCCTAACGGTTGACGTTAACCAAATGATCGAACGTCAACAATTGGTATCAGAGCATAGGTTCTAAGGCTAAACGTGACACGTTAGGCTAGGGTTTAATGTGAATTATTCGTGAATAATGATCACATGATAGTTAGGGTTTTGAATTTTAAGAAATATGTAAAAACCCTAAGATAATTCACGGCTGAACCCCCCTAATTGTACACCACACACATGAGCACCGTACGATTGATCAACGGCGGGTTTGATTGATGGTGGATGGTATACAGAGGCAGAAAGGGCTGATATCGGTGGCTGTCGGGTGCTTCTGATCGGCATGTCTTGACTTGTGAAAGCAAGCAAGTTTTTCGCTGATGAAAGGCTGAGCCTGATGGTTGACGAACATAATCTGACGGTGGGAAAATGGTCGGTAAAAGGGCTGGCTATCGGCGGTTATATGGCACGATCAGGCGGCATGAGTCGCGACGATGAAGGCACTCTGGAGACGGCGAGTTCAGTCGGGGTAGACGTTGCTCGCTGGCGGTCGACGTTGATGCAGGCAAGAGGGGAATCCCGAAAGACCGCGACGCATTCATGATCGAACCAGAAGGTATTTTGATCGGACCTAGCATGGTTTGGTGTGGGTTTAACCAGATTCCGGGCGAGTCCATCACCTGTTTTGATTGAGCCTGGCTTTATTTCTATCAAGGCACGGTGTTCCGGGTGAGTCGTTGGTGTTTCCAAATGGGGCTGATAGAATTTCCAGGTGGGTCTACGGCTTTTCGATCAGGTCTGTTGCAATTTTAGATTAGGTCCACGTGGAGTTCGGGGCAAGTCTATTGGCAGGAGCTTTGATTTCTCCGGTTCTGACATAGAGCGAACGTACGTGAACCAGGCAGCAACGGAAGGCTTGACTGGAAAGGCGGACCCCGGTATAACTGATAGGTGTTGCTGACGGCAATTCTGCTCGGCATGGGTACAATTAGTGACGGGAATATTGGCATGTTTCGGCAAGGATCTTGTGGCCCGCTCAATCCGCAGTACGGAATTCAATGCTGGCAGCGGCGATCGGTTTCATCGTGCTATGGGCTTGCGACAGTGATGATCTGAACTGAGTTGGAGCACGCTTGCCGGCGTATGATGGTTGCATGGTTGGCTCAGGTCGGACAACAGCAAGTCGTGGCTTTGCTGCCATGTGACAAGATTGGCGGCAGGTTCACCTATGAAAGCAGCGGCCGGTAGCTGCTGCTAGCGTGGTATCCGGCAGTGGACGGCGTGCTGGTGGTGGGTTGATGAACAAACTGCAATGGTCCCTTCGGCGTGACCAGTTCGCTGGACGTTGACGCTGAGGCGGCGGTGGGATTATTCCAGCGACGCTGGGGAGCGGATTATGCTTCAGTGCGACCAGCTGGTCCGTATAGCCGGCGACGAGCGTGGTCGCCTGATAGGAAGCTTGCCGACGACGAGACGTGGTGGTGGCATCGGAAACCTGGCGCGTGGCAATGTCGGAAAGGTAGAAGGTGTGGCCCTGGTTCTAAGACGTGTTGCCGGTGGGAGCTTTGCAATACATGGGGCTAGTCGGCGGTAACTTTTGGGTCAAGGCAGCTTCTATGTGTTGAATTGGGGCACAAGACTTCTTTCTTGTTGTGCAAGTCACTTGTTTAATTGCTTTGATTGTTGACCAAGTCAACTTATTTTTAGCAATTTTATTTTCCTTATGTATAATTGCTATAATTGTTTTATTGGTCAATTATTGTAATATATTTAGATTGGAAGCATTTGCTATTTGATTTACTGCCTTATTTGCTGTAATAATAGCATGCTTATTTGCGTATTTTATATCTGTTATATTGTATGCATGCAAAAACTCTCTTATTAAATAACTAAGTGGGAGAGGGATTGATCATGATCTCGCGGCCTCAATTATTGATTATTAAGTGATGCAAATAAGCTTATGAGTCGGTTATAGTGTCTTCCTCCCCAATGGATGAGTTTCATTTGCGAATCACTGGAATAAATTTCATGAAATAATTATTATTCGTAATGTGATGCAAGTAATCTTATGAGTCGATTATAGTGTCTTCCTCCCCAATGAATGAGTTTTATCTATGGATCACTGGCACAAATTAATAATTGATGATTATAGGAAATTATCTGAGGGCGTGTGGACTTCTCCAACTGTAAGGCACACAAACTTGGGTAACGTACTTGTATCAAATAATGGTATACACTTAGGTGCAATTAATATTTATCCTCCCCAATTGAGTCACTGCTATTAAATTGCATGCTAAAGGACAACCGACTATTAATCATTAAGTCATAAGGTTAATTGTGACATATGGAATTAATGGATAAAACCTTCTCTTGCGAATGTTCGGGCTTGTATACGTCCACACTAACGTGGCATTCAAATTCATGGTGCTTGAGATGCCGGTGAAATCATTTTATATTATTTTTGAGGGAATCAATATAAAATTTAAATTCGAAGTGTTTGATCGTCGTATTTATTTACTTGATTCTCTGTATTTTCGAATAGTTTATTTCATTTATTATTTACTGAAAGAAACATACTTACTGGTCCAAAATAAATGATTGATAAGAATCTTGGTTTTAATTATTATTGCTTAGGAAAATAAAATGTGTGTTCTCACTAAGGATGTTCTCTAGTGCCTATTAAAGTCTCTAGTGAAGAGGTGAGAGGTTCATAGAAATATGATTGTCTCATGCGACTCTTCGGATACTTGAGAAAGTAAGAGAGGCAAGAGATCATGGTTAACTTGATGAATGAATTGGAAATATTTGGAATATAACTTGAAGGGGTAACCTAACTCAATTTATTTTTCATAGTTTGCCTAAACGTTTTGAGCAAGTTTCACCTGAAATACAATGGCTTGTATATGGTGGGAAACTTCTGACTAAACATGTGGCGAAAGAAAACTAATTTTCATCAAGATGTGAACAAGGATAGTATCTTATTCACTAGTTATTGAAGCATGATTGGTGATGGCGTTCACAGACATGTTGTGTGTAAATACCGAATTTACTAACCTGCAACTAAGTGATGATGAGATTATTGAGTATATGGGTTAGCTACGAATGTAGTGGCTGTTGCAGTAGGAGTTGTTTATTTATCTTATGATATTAATAAACTTTTGATTAAGAGAAATTGACTTTACGTACGTTTTCATAGAAATAATTTCATTTCGATTTTTGTACATTTATGGATGGATACTCTATTTCATTTAAATGACGTGATCATTATAATGAAGGATAGAGCTATTATCTGTTTTGGTACGTTGTTAGACAATTTGCACACTCTTAAATCATGTTAATCCCACTGGTGCAATATTTACTAATTAATAATGTGTCTTCTAATCATAAATAAGAGAAAGGAATCTTTGGAAATGAACTAAACATACCTGTGGAATCTAAGACTAGATCATTTAGTTAAGTACGATTCGAAAGTTGATAGTCGATGAACCGTGAGGTTTATTGGAAGTGGAAACTATCAAACTTGTGAGTTTCTTACTTGGAAGTAAGTATGATTAATTGTCTTTTCAAGGCAAATGGGTATAGAGCCATGTAAAGATATGTTGGAAATAGTTCATCCTGATTTATGTGATCCTAAGATAATCCTGGCAAGAGGTGTTTATGAATATATTTGTCACTTTGTTCGACGATTATTCTAGAAATAAGATATATTTATTTGATGCACTGCAAGTTTGAGTACTATGATTAAATCAAGAAGTACATGGCTGATGTGGTGAAGCATCATGGAAAATATATCAAGTCACTGCGATCCTATCATAGTGGCGAGTACCTCTTATGATAGTTAGGAGCTATTAATCAGAGGTTGGGATTGAATCCCAAGTTGTCTACACTGAGCATACCCCAGCTGTATGGTGTGATGGAAAGAAGCAATATGACTCTTATGGAAAAGGTTAGATAGATGATGAATTATTTGGAATTACTAAATTTATTTTTTGGGTATGCCCTGAAACAGCATGGCATATGATGTTTGTCTTTTTGTGGAATATCCATGAAAAATAAAGGTTGATTTATTTAAATAGTCCAAAAGATCGAAGGGTGATTGTTAACACAAACACTAGATTTTTAGAAAGAACTATGTAATAAACTACAAATCCATGTATAAGTTGTTCTAAAGGTGTGAGAAGTGAAACACAAATTTTAGTACCAAGACTACAAGAGGATATACCACAAGTAAACTGCATCATGTATCCATCTGATACACAATTACATGTAGTGCTTTGTCGTAGTGGGAGCATTATTTGATAACATGATAGATTTATATTCTGGGAAAGTCATGAAACTTGGTCCCTGGGAAACATGAAACCATCCCATGGTATTGCGACGAAGCACTACAAAATCAAAATGCGGAATTTTAGTAAGTTCTGAAATAGAATCTATGGATTCAAAATCAACTCTGGGAGTTTGTAGAACCATCAAATGGTGTAAAAGCCATTGAATGTAAGTGGCTCTAAAATGAAGCAATCAGAGTGGTTCATTGCAAAGGGCTAAGAGCATTTTGAATGAAAGCTTAAAAGTGTCCATCGATAGACTAAAGCAAGCTTCAAGATCACGTGACATTCGTTTTAATTAGAAAATCCAGTCACATGAATTTAATTAATGCTCGGATGGGTCTTGTGTATTGAAAAGAGTTACGGAAATATGGTGGTATTTCTTGTGGGTATGTAGATGGTATCTTGCTCATTGAAGACAATGAAAGAGTATTGTCGGGCATATGGGTATGGTTAATAAAGCGGTATAAAATGAATGACTTAAGAAAAACAAATATATTCTTGCTATCTTGCTAATAAGGATCACAAAAAAGGATGTTGTACTTATCTCAAGCTTCATATAAATGATACAATCCTTACTCGTTTTAGTATGTGACTTTATCTAAGGACTTGTATCTTAAGACACAAAAGTATATAAAATAGATAAAAGTGGTTCCTCATGCTTCGGCAATAAGGAAACTTAATCTATGGACTTAATCTATGGAATTCTATGTACGAGATTGGATATATGTATTGCCAATGACATAGTCAGTAAGTATCAAGGTAACCCGGAACAAGAATATTGAATTATGGTAAGACATATTTGAAGTGCCTGAAGAGGACTAGAAATTATATGTAAGCTTACCGGACTAATTCATTACTTCTGGACGGTTACTTAGATTTGAATTTTTCAAATCATGGGGACGGTAGTAAATCCACCTCTAGGTTATGTGTTTAAATTGGAAAATAGATCCATAGTATGGAGGAGTATTATATAGAAATATATTTCAGACTCCACCATGGAAGGATGATATATCGAAAACTTGTGGTAACCAAAGTATTTGTATGGCTCTAGAAATTTTGTAATGGACTTAGATGTGATTCTGAGTTTGCCCAAGGTTATCACAATTTATTGTGATAATAATGGTGCAGTTGCAAACTTGAAGGAATCACAAGCCCATAAGGCACTTAAACACATTGAGAGCCAGTACTACCTGATACGAGAAATCGTATAATGAGGGGAAGATTATTGTCGCCTAATTACATCGGATGATAACCTAATAAATCCTTTTATAAGGACCTTAAGACGAGAGTTTTTAATGGTCAAGTAGTGGGAGAATGAATCAGATGTATGATAGGAAATATGACAGCATAGTTTTTTAGTATAAGTGGGAGATTGTTGGATTGTATAATGAAAGTCTAGCTTTTTGTATGAACAATATTTTAACAATTTAATTTATTTGAAATAAGAATCATGTGATCAAATGTTTGCATTAATGTTGTTGCAAAAGTTCATTAACTTTATACTGTAGATAATATAGTGTGCGGCGTCACACGGAAGATTATATTATCGGCTCCTTATAAAGCATAAACAGATGTTCACAACCGAGATAGATGAGGACTATCTATCGGTATGGTTGTAGTGTGATTTGGCATTAGTCTGTCTTGACTATAAAATTGCACTAGTGCACTTTTTGTATTGAACAGGGCCACGTTGAGATTGTTCGGTTTATACTGACTATATAATAGAACTTGATCTCTGTTATTATGGATGTTTGTACTCTTAATTCCTATACAATAACCTCAACACGTTAGCCAATATTTATTTTCTTGATTCATCAATGAGTGAGATTTAATTATTAAATCAATATGCTCTATGAGTTAGGAGATGATGATGTCTCTATAGTACGTTGCTGATTGTAGAAGGAATCTGTGTCCTAACGGAATTGGTTGATGATGTCCACTTGAGGAGCTCATAATGATTATCATGTAAACCCTCCAGGTGGACTTGTTCCGGCATGATAATAAGGTTGAGTGGTACTATTCTCGATAAATATATTAATTAATAGAGCTGTCAGTAACTTAATTAATTAATGGGCATTGAATCTTAAATACTGAGAGATTAACGGGCTCAAAAGAAGAAGGAGCCTATAAACGTAATTTGGAATTAGGGTGGCAGTGCAATAATATTTCTTTAGTGGAATGATTTATTATTATTGGACTTAAGTATAAGTTTTGGACTAAACTTGGATGCTTAAGCCCAATGGGATGCCCAAACCCTAATTTCTCCTCCTGGTCCCTGTTGTAGCCTATATAATAGCCAATCTCAGCAGTCTAAAAAACTCATTCACACCCAAAAATACTTGAGAAATAGTTGGACTGCGGATTGAGTTCATCTCGTAGATCGTTTCCCACACAACGTCGATACGTGACTTAGGAATACAACTGAAGACCGAAAGGTCGTTTGCTGTTTCTATCTGTCAACTTCCACAATTTTTCTAAAATTATGTGTAAGTCCAAACTGTAAGTGTGATACACCGTTGGAAAGTTACGGGAGAGTGGATCGTTTTGGTGTATAGATAACTCGAATCGGAGATCAGATGAGGAAATTATGACCAAAACTGTGAGGCTGCACAGGCTGCCGGCGAGAATCCATCTTCTTCAACATACCCTGGTGAAAGGTAATACGTTTCTTTGAGATCTTACTTCTGCTGAATTAGAAATGTATGGAACCCTAACGGTTTACGTTAACTAAACGATCGAACGCCAATATTTCCATGGTTAAAACACCAAGTGAACGGAGTCCACGAAAGGGGATACAACACTCCATATATGAGATTAAATACCTCAATAAATGAGAACCACGACACTCCCTAAGGGACTTAACGAAAAAAACAAGCTCAAACAATTGAGCAAATAAGTAACACATTTACAAATCTAACATAGGCAAACTATTGGCCATAGCAACCTATGCGATTTAGATCGATAGACAAATCACCGAAATATAAGATAGTTTTACAAACAACTCAATCAAAATAAAAAAAGATAGTAAAGGCACAATAACAAAGACGGAAGATAAACGAACAGAAGAAGAGCCTCCTCTCACCCCATTCACCACACCATCCTAAATCCACTGCCGGATCCTATACCCACCACCAAAACGGCTGAAACCCTCCAAAGCCCTCTCAGAACTGGAGTCATCTCGCAAGGAAGGAGAAGAGCCCCACGATACCTTCCAAAGTTTCACAACAAGCACAATCTCCGAAGATACATAGATCTACATCCTCCAAACCAAAAGGAAAGATCTAAAGTCCCCAAAGCAAGAAGGGCGAAATCACACACCTCCAAGTTAAAGGAGGGTGAGTCTAGGGAAGGAAGAAAAAGAGGAAAGAAAACAAAAAAGATGGGGTTGTAGGAGCCTCGTCGGCGGCCTTGTGGCCACTGACGAGTAACGACTGGAGCAGGTGGGAGGTTTTGGGGGAGAGGCGGAAAATTAGGGTTTTCTCAAGGGAGGAAAAAGATAGAGAGAGAAAGTGTTTTTGGAATTATGTATACAACACTGTTATTACTTTTTATCAATTGAATATTACTTTTTATTATAAAGGATCATTATTAAATATCATCACATTTTATAATTTATAATACTCTCTCCATCACACGTAGTTATGTCGTTTTTACTAAAACGTAGATTAAGAAATATTTTTTTAATATATATTGTAAGAAAAAGTAGGAGTAAATTAGTAATTTAAAGAGAAAAGGTGAGTAGAATGGTTGACGTAGGTAAGATGTATAGTATATTTTTTTAATAATGCAATATGCATAAAATATTTGAGATACCTAAAAATGAAAAGTGTGCATAAATACGTGGGAGGAGATGGTATTTAAATGAGTTGATATCATGTGCACCCAGATACACATATGCATCTATATGTGTATAAATTTTTATTTAATAGTATATACTCCCTTCGTCCCACCAAAGGGTAGATTTTTCTTTTTGCACGTGGATTAAGGAGTATTATTATTTAATGTGTAGTGGATATGTATAATGTATTTTCTTATTAATGGAATATACATAAAATATTTGAGATACCTCAAAATGAAAAGTGTGCATAAATACGTGGGAGGAGGTGGTATTTAAATGAGTTGATATCCTGTGCACCGAGGTACACATATGCATATATATATGTATATAAATTTTTATTTAATAGTGTATAACAAAGGGTAGCTTTTGCTTTTTGCACGTGTATTAAGGAGTATTATTATTTAATGTGTGTTGGGTGTTGTATTAGTGAGAGTGTGGGCTCCATATTTTAATTGTATTAGTGTGTGTATGAGTCTCATGTGTGTAAAAAAAGAAAGAGAACTCTTTGAAAGGGACCCCCAAAATGGACAAAAGACACTTTTTGAGTGGGATGAAGGGAGTATATGTTTATAGTTTGTTTACATTCAATTTTTCATTAAAAAATACTAATAGAAAATTCACTAACAAAGTATATAGATTTTTATTCATAAGTATTTTTCTGAGGTTCATAGTGCATCCGCGCGCACTGGATAATTAACCTATTTAAATAAAAAATATAAATTAAATAAGGGAAGAGCATAAATATATATATATATATATATATATATATATATAAATGCAATGCCTAATTAATTTTTCACAAACACTTATGTAAATCGAGTTACATACGTTTGTTTGTAAATCATATCACTATATAGTACATAAAAATTACTTTTAAACATATAAATTGTTACTCGTCAAAATTAATAAATTACTCTTCAAATTATTGAAAACCCTGATTTTCGATTACTATTTTGTGTATGAAAAATTAACCTTTAAAGACATGAATAATTACTCTTCAGTATAAAAATTATTATCCTTCAAAAAATAATTTTATATAATAAAGAGTAATTTGAAAAAAAAAACTTTACATGTTAACCAATGTAAATTCAGTTTATATGAAACTCACTCTTAATTTTCTTTCCTAATTAATTTTTAAATTTTCTAATTTTATAGTAACAAATAGTGCCTTAAAAAAAACTCAATTGATTCGGTTTACCTGAAACCCACTCTTAATTTTCTTTCCTAATTAATTTTTAAATTTTCTAATTGTATAGTAACAAATAGTGCCTTAAAAAAACTCAATTGAATCCATATAATTAGTCACACAAATTAAATCAATGAACAATCTCACCCAAATCTTTGTTTCGTGACACAAATTAAATGTTATCACTTTTTATTTTATTATAAATTATTCATTTAATAACATTGTAACTTTTTAAAAATTAAGTATCATTTTTCATTATAAAAATTAATTTTTTATCTAATTAAAAAGGTAATTCAATTAGGTGCTCTGCCATAAGTTTAAATAGTGGTTATCTATAAAAATAAGGCAAAGTATCTTGTGTCGAGACCCATGGGAACACAAGAGTTTTACCGTGCCCCATGGGAAGACAAGAGTTTTAAAACTCTTGTGTTCTTTTCATGGGGCAACACAAGAGTTTTAAAACTCTAAAACTCTAGTGTTCCCATGAAGCACGGTCTATCCCAAGAACACACGAAATCAACTCTAAAATTAATTTAAAATATAAATTTCGCATGTCTCGGAGGAGTATTAACAAGTAATTGAGTAGATACTCTGCCATAAGCTCAAGATAACCCAATTCCACGTGTAAAACCCAACACCACTGCACTCCGGCTTAAGAAGTGCTCCTCCATCTATCCATACTCACTCCAAACCCGACACAAATCCACTATTCCACCCTATATTCTCTCCTATTCAACTCAACTCAATAAATGTCATCTTTTTATCCCCTTATAATAGGGGATGGAACACCCATGGAATAGGGGATTGCTCCAAACCCAACTATATCAACGTTCAATAAATCGATGCTCAGTTTGCTGAGATTTTTCCACTCTTCACTCTCACTTCTCAGCCACAAGATTCGCATTCCACGTGCCAATCAACTCCAATTTCCTCTCCATTATTTCATTAAATCTCTCCCATTCTCTCTCCTCTTCAATTCAACAAAATGGCTTTACCTCAACTCTTACATTCCCCTCAATCCTCTTCCTCCTCCTCAATCTCCCACAAACCCCACTTAAACCCCTCTTATTCCCCCAACTCCACTAGTAATTTTATCATCCCACCCCACCTCCGCCGCCAGCGGCGGCGGAAGCCTCACTCCCTCTGCTGCTCCGCCTCCTCTTTCTCCGAGAAGCACCACACCAACTCCCCGAAATCCGACGACGTCGTTGAGCTCCCTCTTTTCCCTCTCCCGCTCGTCCTTTTCCCCGGCGCAATCCTCCCCCTTCAAATCTTCGAATTCCGTTACCGCATGATGATGCACACCCTCCTCCACACCGACCTCCGCTTCGGCGTCATCTACACCGACACCGCCACCGGCACGGCCGACGTCGGCTGCGTTGGCGAAGTCATCAAGCACGAGCGGCTCGTCGACGATCGATTCTTCCTCATCTGCAAAGGGCAAGAGCGTTTCCGAGTCACCAAATTGGTGCGCACCAAACCCTATTTGGTGGCGGAGGTGGTGTGGCTCGAGGACCGCCCCTCCGGCGAGGTGGAGGATCTTGACGCGTTGGCCAGTGAGGTGGAATTGTATATGAAGGATGTGATTAGATTATCGAATCGATTAAATGGAAAGCCGGAGAAAGAGGTTCAGGATTTGAGGCGGAATCATTTTCCGACGCCATTTTCATTCTTTGTTGGGAGCACGTTTGAAGGGGCACCCAGAGAGCAACAGGCACTGCTTGAACTTGAGGATTCGGCCATGAGATTGAAGAGAGAGAAAGAAACTCTGAGAAATACTTTGAATTACTTGACTGCTGCTTCTGCTGTTAAGGATGTGTTTCCATCTTCATGACAATCTGGGGATTGGAGGTAATATTGTTTGTCTTGGTTAATGATATGTATAACTCTTTTATAGTTGTACACTAATACAGGCTTAATTATTTTTGTGGGATTGTGTAAACTTATTGTTTAATAGATTAATTGAGTTAATGCTTTGGTGGACCATGCTTTTGCAGGTTTCTTGATTGTTTAATTTTGACTACTTAGCTTGTTGAGATCATGGTGAAAACTGAAAAAGGAATGAATGATATAAGCCATGAGTTATAATAATTAGAATCTTGATGAAATAACTGTTGTATCTTGAACCATTGTGCTTGAAATACTGCTGAGTATCCAAGGTTGGATGTTATTCAAGATTTGTGCTATTATTCTGCTTCAATTGTTGGATATGCTGAGGATGGTTTTCTAGTTGAAGCTGCCCTGGAATGGGCTAGAGCCAGTCAATGAAAAATCTTGTAAAAAACATTTAATTTAGATTTGTCTCCCCTTTGTTGCCTGCAGTCTCCCATGGCTCATGTAAAAGACCCCTATCGCAAATGCCGTATATTTTGCGATTTACCTTTTTCATTAATCTTTTGGACAGGGGCCGTGGAACCCTAACGTGGCAAATTTTCAAATATATGTAGACTAGTTCATGTTGGTGCTTTGTGATTAGGTTACAAAAGTTCAGGGATGATTTATATCGTGATCTTTTGGCTGGTAGTTGATTGAGTTAAGCTACAGTTTCTTGACTTTCCCAAGAGTTTAACACCTCGTGGTATCCATCTTTGATAAGAGCAGTCACTGATAGCCGGTAGCGTATCATTTTTGCCAGCTTTCTTGTAGCATCTAGTAGTTTAGAATTTAGAATTATTGAGAGCAACGTGTAGAAAATCATGGCAGATGTAGGCTTTGCGGTTTCGCTTTCCCCTCAATTTATGGGGTTGCTTCTCTTTAGAGTATGTGCCCAATATCTTTAACTTATGTTAAGTCATATGGCACTGTAGTTCTGGTTATTGATGTTGTACTTCTGTTAATCAACAAATTTAAATTATAGCTTTACAAATTACAGGTGTAGACACTTTTGCAGCATTGAAACAGTGGATTCTAAAGAAATTTTGCCAGCCATCTTTCCCTTGGTTGTAATACGCTGTATAATACCCTATAGCTTCCATCAATATAGTATCCATTATTTGTATTCGACACTTCCATTTGGTTTGGATTTGATTGTGTGAAGTAGATGGAAGATTCTGTGCCTTGTATGCTATTGCAATCTGGGTTCAACTCTGTGTTGATTCAACTATGCATTGTGTGCTTTAAATCACCTAGGAAAAAACTTGTGTATACTCAGGTGCTATATTACTGTTTTATCCTTTAGTTCAACCTGGTTATATTGAACTAAGATCCGCGCAATCGGAGGTATAAAAGACTCACTCAATTGGCTAATTCCATAATTCTTTTGTTTCGGGAACACATAAGCTCTCCTTGTAGGACATGGATTCCTTGGATTGTTGTCTTTTGGTTTCATTCTCTTCTCGATATCCCTGGTACACAATTCAATCGACCGTAGATTGGTTTAATAGCAGGTTTGTCTCGAGACATTCTTTTGGAACTGTAGAGCTAAATTTTATCTGCTAAATGAAGCATTGGGTTCGGTTACTTGTTTGAATAATTTCATTGTGCTGTAGAGCTAAATACTACCTCTTGAGCCTTGTGAATTCCACAAAATTGTGGGGTCGCTTTATAAAAATTTCATAATTGGAATGACTATGGGTTATCATTAAGAAGTCAATTACAATCTCATAATTACAATGTGATTAAAAAATGATTGAAGAATGAAGGGTGATTATTGAATCAATGAAACTAATGGAGGAATTTTGATTATTACCACACTAACCAAACATCAACCAAGGGATAAATATGTCTCATTTCCATTACCCCACCCAAGTAGCTCTAATATGTTTTTTTAATTAAAACCTTATATTTTAGGGGTGCTTTGTTGTGTGTATCGATCATATGATAAATGGGAACGACGTCTCGTTTATTGTCATTGTTGATGATGCTTGTGGGGTGACGTGAAAATGATAATTTATCGTCATTCTTATTATTTAAATGATTACTCCATCTTCATTTCACTGAATTGCTTAACAATGTTCATTATAATTCTAATTCCGGAACTTGGAACTAGAAGGCCCTTAATTATAATTTGACAAAAACTTGTATAAGATCGTCCCACGTAAGAGCTTACGTGAGACGGATAAATAGTGATAACAATATTATCACTTTTGCCATACAATATTATAATTTTTTATTTTATTATAAATTGTTCAAGAAATAGTTCACTGAACCATTATCACGATAATTTTCATAGATTAAATATCAGTTTTCATTAATAATATTATTTTTTTTATTCATTTTAAATAGGTGAGACGAGCTCATATAAGACTTACCCTTTTAATTCTTTGTTAAAAAGTAACACTTATATTTATAAGAATTACTTATAATACAATTTTGAAAAATATTTTTGAAAGTGGATCAAAGAGTAAAATATTTAATCTCTTCTTTCCACAAATGTTTGCACCCTTCATCTGGCACAGATATTAAAGAACATTGATAACTTTTGGGGATAAACGGTCTCATACAAGACTTACCCTTTTAATTCTCTATTAAAAAGTATCACTTATTTATAAGAATTACTTAAAATACCATTTTGAAATATATTTTTGAAAGTGGATCAAAGAGTAAAATATTTAATCCCTCTTCCACACAAATATTTGCACCCATCTTCCGATACGAATATTAAAAAATAGTAATAACTTTTAGGGTAAACGATCTCATACAAGACTTACCCTTTTAATTCTCTATTAAAAAGTAAACTTATTTATAAGAATTACTTATAATACCATTTTGAAAAATAGAGTAAAATATTTATTCCCTCATTCTCACAAATGTTTGCACTCCTCATCTGGAACGGATATTAAAAAAAGTTATAACTTTTAGGGGTATTATGGTATTTTTTGGTAATAAATAAATGATAAAGTATGTTATGTATGTCAGGTAGGGATTTTTTTTCTTAAATACTCCCTCCTTCCCCTTGATACGTATCAATTTTTTCATTTTGATCCGTCTCATTACAAAGTATCCATTTCCCTTTTTGGATTGATGTGATCCAACCACTACACATGACTCCACATTCAACACTAATACAACTACTCACTACACATTAAAATATTGTTTCTCTCACCTTACTATACATTAAATTATTATACTCCTTAATCCACGTGCAAAAAGTAAACGAATACTTTTCAAGAAGACGGAGGGAGTAGAGTGTATAAGAAAAGTGATTTTATTTGACTTTTTGCTATTTTAAGGAAGTTGCAAATTTTTGTGTTGGGACAACCCAAAATGAAAAATGAGTAAGGCGGATTGAATAATATTTAGTGGAAAGTTTATAGTTTATATATATATATATATATATATATATATATATATATATATATATATATAATGACGTTCTATTGTATTTCAAAATATGTTTTTACTTGAAATTATATTACACCCAAAAAGGATAATTAAACCACTGGGGCACTTTGTGTTAACTAAGTGGATTAGTTTTATGGCGTAATTTAAAGAATAAAATTGGAGATACACATCATCGAATGATAGATGAATCGGAGTGTTTGTTTTGATGCCAATATTAAAAATTTGCCAATGTTGATTGTAAAAAATTAATGTCACTCAATATTTGTAAAAAAATTTATTTTACCCAAATGAGATTTTTTTAATCAAATTGTCCTTTAATTTAAAAGAATGTCAACTGTCGGTATTTTATGTCGGTGTTTTGACATCTTGACCGACATTAAATTCGACATTCGATGATACGACGACGGTGTCGTATATGGTGTTAATATCCTATGTTGGGGCTCTAACGGTGTAAAATATGGTGTCTGCATCCTTTGTCAGGGCTTCGACACTTTGATCGACACCAAATCTAATATTTTATTCTATGACAATAGTGTCGGATATGATGTCAGTGTCCTGTGTTGAGGCTCCGAATACATAACTGACACCGAATCTAACATCCGATGCTATAACAATGGTATCGAACATGATGTTGGTATATTAGTGTTAATTTTAAAGGTATATTTGTCGTTAATTAAATTTCATTTAAAAAAAATAATTCACCGGTTGCACTATGAAATCGGTGGCACAATAGTCCTCTTTATTTTTTATTAAAAAAATCTTAATTAATTCATTATTATTTGTTTATATAATTTTAAAATATTTAAAGAATAAAGGATCTCAAATCACACGTTTAAAATAAAATTTAGAAATTAATTCAAAACATCTAAAAAAGTATGAACTTCAAAGGCATGAAGCTCATTCATTTTAAATTATGAATTTAAAAATCTATTAATCTAGTGTTGCATCCAAACCAGTGCTAGAAATTTGAAGGAGGGATTTATGAATCACCCTAAATTCTTCAATACATACAAAACCTAAAGATAAATACGCCCTTAGGTAATGTTTGTTTTTGTTTTGAAAACCAGATTTTATTTTTCAAAACATATATCTAGGTTTAAAAAACCACCCCTATATACATTTAAAAATCATATAATCCTAAAACATTACTTAAATTCAAAAAACGTTGAGTGTGAAAATTAGTGTGTTTTAAGGTTCGTTTTAACACCTTTTTATTGGAATTGTTGTTGCATATTATAAAAAATCTCTTACTTTTTATACATTTGAGAGATAAGTGCATTTGAGATATTTTATTATATTTTAGGTGAAAATTTAGGAGGAAAAGAGTAGCTTACAAAGCAGGGCCAAAACAGGAGTCAAATGTGGGGTAGAAAAACTACATGAAAAGAGGTTGCAAGAGTTTTTAAGGCATGAACATGACTCGTGCGAGACGGAAAATTCATCCGAAATATGTGGCACGACTCATGCCGACTGAAAATTTCTTCTAAAAAGTTTGCACGGGTGCAAGAGAGGTCGTGTGCCTCATTGTACGATTCGTGCTGTTTATCCAGATCTTCCAGAGAGTGTTGCACAAGTGGTGCTGCACATTGAACGAGGCAAGAAAAATATAAAAAAAAGTAAGGTTTGTTTTGTAACGATCGTCACCAACCTCATAACTATCGTTACTTATTGTGAGGAGCTCAATACTAATTAATACACATTCCATAACAATCATTAGCTCATTGCAATGGAAGGAAGAACTATAAGCCCATTGTTGCGTGTTTTCTACGCACTTTAATTTAATCTCCAAGTGCGAAGGATATCAATTGTAGTGGAGAAGCGACCAAGATAAATTATCGAACCCATAAGATAATCAATTTTCTACTTCTGAAATTACTAGATTAATCAAGTCAGGTAACCAATTTCCAAGTTTAAGAATAATTTTCTAAATACTGTTAAATAACAATATTAATTAAAATTGCATAAGAAAGAATTTAAGATTTAATCAAGAGAAAATCAACACTTTTAAGGCAATCCAATATAGACTAATCAATCGAATGCCTAGACATCCAATTGTTCATTCATGCAAACTTTATGAAAACACACTACATAGCCCTGTTATCCTACCGGATTTAGTCCGATTCAAAGCTAACAGTATAGTCTAAATTAATTCCTAAGGTGCATGAATACGACCCAACCCTCTTTTTAAATACTAACAAGGCAAACGCAATACCTCCGGCTGGCAAGCATGACTAACAAGAATTTTCTAAAAAGCACTACAGGGTTTTATTCAATATCTTTCTTGAAAGTCTAATTGCATTATTCCACTAGATCATTCAAACATCTGATTTACCAGTTCTGAGAATTAACATGTTTATGATGGAACTACCTTAATTCCTAACAAGTAGACAGTTCAATTCACGAACGCACACAAGCTAACATAATAAATCAAGTATTATGATGGATGTTATAAATTTAATATGAAGACATTATGAAGAATGATTTCAGAGTTTTAGGACGAATCGAATAAACCAAAATTAATCCACATGAATTTACAAATTCAGTCTAGTTCATCAGACTAATTACGTCTATCCTTCAAACCTTAAAACTATAAACGAAATTAGCCTATGACGTTATAAGAAACTCCAATGACTATTGAATTCATACTAGAAGTCTCGACAAAAGAAAAGTAAAGATAGGAATTGAAAAACCTTAATGTCGGCATTGTTCCACGTTCCTTCTCCATCTCTCTAATTGTCTGATCTTCCTCTTGAACAACTCTTGAATCTCCTTTGATGTGGATGGATGAGGGTATGGATGTGGATGGAGTGAAAGATGGATGAGGAAGGGTTTTGAGAAAATGTATCGATTCTGCTACCATTGTGTGTTCTGATCCCCTTTTATAGATGTATTCCTCCAACCTTCTTCCTAGGGCATTATTTAACCAAAAATACGGACTAACACATACTGGGAGTGTAAAATATGGACTGGACCGACCTAGGCCACACTCGGCCATGTTTACATAGCTCGGCACCCAGATCAGCTGGAGCTGGGTCTTGAACTGCGGGTTTGCTGCCAAGGGGGGTTTGCTTCCAATGGACCCTCACTCTCCCCGAGCTGCATTTTTGAGGATCATGTTTGATTCCGAACGAGACTCCAAAGAAAGATGACATCATGCTTATTATATTGAACCACAGCTCTCCTCTATCGGACTGCCGAGCGGTGGAATTTTGGTCCAGCTCGCCTCGAGCGGACTACAGAGCTGCTGGCTGACTTGCGCAACCTCACCGTTTCGAGTATAACTTTCTCATCCAAACTCTGATTTGAGTGATTTTTATGCCAAAACAATCCTCTCTTCCGTGGCTTTCCAAAAATATATCACGCAATCAATTTGAATTTCCAAAAAAGCACAGTAAAATTATGTAATGTGGACATATGTTTTTTATCATTCCTTCACACTTTCACTCTTTATTCCAACTTTATCATTTTTCTATCTAAGACACAATAAAACACCTCAAATGCACCTTTTTCTTAAATATATAGACATGTAAGAGACTTGTGCTAATAAAAAAATAATTCTCGCAAAAAAGTGTTAAATCAAACACTAAAATACGCTAATTTTTACTTTCAACACCCACTACCATGGAGGAGAAACATATACCAACCGAAAGTTATCAAGGGTCTCACAATCGTTAGATTTTGTGTGAATGCCCATACTGTTCATTAATCCAAGCCTCACAACTGTTAGCTCATGTGGGAGGATGGGTAACGATCGTTACCTCTAATATTAACAGCCATTATCATGTTTTGAGCAAGTAGAAGTGTATTGTTGATCATTACAAAGGAGCTTAAGCTTGTTATCCATGTAATATCCCTCACCTCACAATTTTTAGCTCCATAGGTTATGGTTGTTACTTCATGTTTTCAAGGGTTTCTAGATTGTTATTTGAGGAGTTGATGGATGTTTTCTCAACACACAATTAATCCTCAAGTATGAAGAATGTAACTTTAGCTTAAGTAAGCGACCAAGTTATATTCATCGAACCCAAAGTACGGATGATTATCAATTTATTATTATCAAAATTAACTAAAACTATGGTTTGACAATTTAACTGTGGAATTATTATTTATCTACTAAGCAAATCATTAAATAACAGATAAAATAAGAAAACTGTAGAGAATTATTGAGATTGAACAAGTGAGAAGATAGGTAGCTCTTCGGGTCATCTAGTTTCACTCATTAATTTCCCTTCCATGTATCAATGTCCGACTCTTCCTTGTGGAATATGGACGCATCACTAAGCCATGCAAATTTACTCTATAGACACAAGTAAATAAGCATGTAACACGTGTGAATCACATCGGAGCAAGAACACAATCTCACCCACCTTTCTAGGTACTATCAGCATCAATTATTTCCCGTGCACTAAGTACTCTAACCCAATATGATCTTCCTATATAGGTACTATGAAATTATCCTCTTTATCCTACTTACTAACCCGAATTCAATTCAATTAATAAGTATGTATACATTATAGTTCTAATGAAGCTTCGGAGTCCCCTCACTTAGAATCATAACATGGAACAGCGGTGAACGCACTCAATCAATAACCAAGATATATATTTAGACTCTATATAACAGTTGAAGATGCACAAAACGACTCTAAATATGGATTAAAAATGCATAGTTATAGATAAAATAAACCACAAGTAGTATTGTATGGAGTATACACTCGGAAGTACAATTAACTCGTAAAACATTCATAAACCCTAGAACTACCGAAGCGGTTCTAGCCTATGATTTGTTTAAGAACAATCATGGTTGTTTTTGATAGATCTTACCCATAGTCTTGAAAACTACAAGATAAATTAAGAAGCAAAATAAACTCTAGATGTGGGCATCGTCGTGTCTCTCTCCATCTTGAATCTTCACTTGATTCTCACTTGATTCGCTGGACGAATCTCTCTCTACAGCTCTGTTGGATGGAGTTAGGGTTTGAGTGGGGTGTAGGATGAATATGGAATCTAACTCTCTTCTTCGTATGATCTGCATTCCCTTTTATACTTGTAACCTCTCCTTATGGACCTCTACTTTTTTCGTGGAAGTTACGCACATACACACACTCGAGGTGAAATCCTGACAATTTTGAGCTTATTGTCCTTGCTCGACCAAACTGCTCCTGGTCGAGCAAGGTGGGCCTTGGTCGAGCGGCACGTCTGTAAGCTGAAACTCCTTCCAGTGTCTTGCTCGACTGTCTGTCCATGTTCGACCAACTATCTCTTGGTCAAGCAAGCCTCCTCGTGGTCGAGCAGCACCTCAAAAATCGTGTTTTCTAATTTTGAGCACTTCTAATATGTTTTCATGTAGAATTATGCTCAAACAACCTCAGTAACATCTGATTGGTGGCTTTACCATACACATCCCAATTTGCCTTGATTTAAGATCAAATCGTACTCAATTTCCACATAAATCAGAGCTCATAATACATGAATTCTCACTCACAACAAACCCCCAAACTTACATGTTTCCCATCCTTTGACATTTATTACAAGTCGATACATATGATTCACAATCTTTAAACAAGGAAGGCCAATATAAAGCGGATTGAAGTACATTCACTGCAGTCTTTTAGGCTCCAAAGTGCCCTCCGTTAGGTTGTGCATGGCAATAATCAAGCACGCTCTCCATCCTCATCTCGGGCACACATCTACGGATGATAGAATCTATACAAATCTTGTACACAAAAGGATCATACCATATGAAAGTCTCAACATCTCTTTTAAACTTAGCAAGTTAATACCTATTGAAACCTTTAGAAATTTCACCTGATACAATGTAATTGACATAATTAGCATACCATGGATCAATTCCTTGAGCAGCGACTACACAAGCTTTCTCCGCTCCTTCGGCAAACACCACCATAATCTTCTCATCAGGGAACATCTCTTCTATATATTCGAAAGAGTCATCACAATGCTCCATTGTCTCCAACCTTGATAAGTGATCTACCAACACATTCTCCGTACCCTTCTTATCTCGGATCTCCATATCAAAATCTTGTAGAAGAAGGATCCATCTAATGATCCTTAGCTTCGCTTCCTTCTTCTCCATCATGTACTGGATCGTAGAATGATTTGTGTATAATATGGTCTTCATTACTACCAAATACAGCCGAAATTTGTTGAATGCATACACCACCGCTAGAAACTCCTTTTCGGTACAGTATAGTTCTTTTGTGTTGCATCTAAAGTCTTGCTCGCATAGTAGATGGCGATGAATTTTTTATCTCTTAACTTCCCAAGCACCACTCCAAGTGTTAAATCTCTTGCATCACACATAAGTACAAACGGTTGAGTCCAATCTGGTGTGATCAAGATAACGCAATTATAAGTACATCCTTCAATACCTGAAAAGCAATTAAACATTCTTCATCAAAGTTAAAGGGCACATCCTTTTCAAGTAAGTGTGATAGAGGTTTGGAGTATTTCGAGAAGTCTTTGACAATCTTCTATAGAATCTGGCGTGTCCAAGAAAGGACCGCACTCCCTTCTTATTAGTAGGTGGTGGAAGGTTCTCAATCGCCACCGCCTTTGCATGATCTACTTGATATCATTTCGCTGAAACATGATGCCCTAGAACAATCCCATCTCTCACCATCAAGTGACATTTCTTCCAATTCAAGACAAGATTAGTTTCTTGACATTTCTTCAAAATAATAGAAAGTTGGACAAACAAATATCAAAGGAGGAATCAAATACAGAAAAATCATCCATAAACACCTCCATGATCTTTTCTATCAACACATCAAATATAGCCATCATGCACCTTTGAAAAGTAGCAGGTGCATTACACAGTTCAAAAGGCATCTTCCTAAAAGCAAAGGTTCCATAAGGGCAAGTAAAAGTAGTCTTTTCTTAATCCTCAGGTGCAATCATGATTTGATTATAACCCAGTACTTGTCCAAGAAGAAATAAAACTCATACCCTCCAAGACGGTCTAACATTTGATCCGTGAAAGGAATGGAGAAGTGGTCTTTACATGTATTTTCATTCAATTTCCTATAATCCGTACTCACTCACCATCCCGTAGGAATCCTAGTGGCTAACATCTCTCTGTCATCAGACTTCACAATAGTCATGTCCCCTTCTTAATTACAACATTCAATGGACTCGCGTGGGGACTATATCTAATCGGATAAATAATACCTGCGTCTAACCACATTAGGATTTGTTTCCTAATCACTTCTTGAATCACGTGTTAACCTCTGCTGATTCTGAATACATCCCTTAGCTTCATTTAGCAACCTTATCTTATGCATGCAATATGATGGATTAATACCTTTCAAATCATATAAAGACCAACCAATAGCAGACATACTTCCTAAGCAAATCTAACAACTCTTCAAGTTGATCATCAGAAAGAGAAGAAGATACAATTACCGGATACGTCTCATTATCACCTAAATAGGCATACTTCAAAGTGATCTGGTAGTGGTTTCAACTCCTCCTTCTATTCTTCCTTTGTTGTGTTCTCTCTATCCAACGGTAGGTACTGCCCAGTCCACTTGACCTCTTCAATCTTGGTCTTTTTGGTTCATACCTGTCATAACCCAAAGCAAGTAAGTTTTCAAGAAATTCAATGCATACTTCATTGGAGAGCTCATCTAGCTCCGTGGTGGGAAAACTAAGAGACTCCACCAAGCATTTCTCCAATGGATCCTTAGAAAGGATCAAAGACGTATCTTCCTTCATGATCTCCTCCACCACATGCCGAACAGAACAGCTGTGTTACTTTGCATGGATTTTTATACCTACAATTCTTAGAGTTTTTGTGAGTTCTTTATATGGATAGAAATTCAAGGAAGAGAGGATCGTGTGAGCACAAGAATCACTCAAATCGGAGTCTGAAAGTGGAAGTTATACGCAAAATGGTGAGACTGCGCACTGCAATTCGACCAGAGTTCGACCACGACACGAGCGGTTCGACCACGTGTCGTGGTCGAACTAGAAGCCTGAACAAGCGCAAAATTGGGATTTTTACTCCCTGTTCATGAATTTTCATGCTTTCCAAGAAAAAGCCCATCCTAGGTCCATAAGGAGAGCTTACAAATATAAAAGGGGATATAGATCACACCAAGAAGACACAATTGAATACGGATTGGATACAACACAACACAACCATCATACACCCCACAAGGGGGGATCACCCCCCAACCATCATCCACATCCTTTTTCTCCATTCATCCATCACTTTGAAGATTCGTTTGTGGAATCAAGAGGAGAACCAAGAGGAGGATTCAAGACGGAGAAGGACGCGACGACTCCCGCATCTAGGGTTTATTTTGTTTCCTAATTTATCTTGTAATTTTCCAGACATCTAGGTAAGATCTATCCAACACCCATGATTGTTCTTCGCAACATCATGGGCTAGAGCCTTTCCGGTATATCTAGGGTTTATGAAAGTCTTATCTATTTAATTCAACTTTCGTATGTAAACTCCGTACAACACTACTTGTGGATTTATTTTATATATGATTATGCTTTCTTAATCCATATTCACGGTCATTTTGTGCATCTTCAATTAGTATATAGAGTCTGAATATATATCTTGGTTGTAGATTGAGTGCGTTCACCGCTGAACAGGATTCCATCTTATGATTCTAAGTGAGGGGACTCCGGAGCTTCATTAGAACTATCATATATGAATACTTATTAATTGAATTGAATTCGGGTTATTAAGTAGGATAAAGAGGATAATTTTATAGTACCTATAAAGGGAGATCATATCTGGTTAGAGTACCAATTGGCCAGGGGAATAATTGATACTGATAGTACCTAGAAAGGGGTGTGGAATTAGATCTCTTGCTCCGAGGTTATTCACACGTGTTACACGCATGTTTACTTATGTCCATAGAGTATATATGCATGGTTTAGTGATGCGTCCATACTCCACAAGGCAGAGTCGTACATCAACACACGAAAGAGAGATTAATGAGTGAAACTGGATTATCCTAGAGCTACCTATTCTCATACTTGATCACTTTCGTATTCTTCTAGTGATATTTATCTTATTTGTTATTTTAATTAATTGTTTAGTAAATTATAATTAAATTCCAAAAACTATATTCCCACACTTGTCTTAATTAATTAGTAAATAATTAAAATGATAATACACCGTCCTTGGGTTCGATATTCACTTGGTCGCTTGCTTAAGCTGCAATTGATATCTTTAATACTTGGGGATTAATTTTGCGTGCAAAGAAAACGCGCATCAGTCGCATGGTGCTGCTCAACCGCAGCTCGACCAAAATGATCTGGTTGAGCAAGGTGTTCTTGGTCTAATAGGGTTCCCATGCACGGAGTGGCCTCGTACTGTCTTGACAGAGATTGCTCGACTGTTGCTCGACCTAGATGGCTCGGTCGAGCAACATCATTTTGGTCAAGCAAGGGACCTATAAGCGGAATGGTGTTCTTCAGTCCAATAGAGGGCTGCTGGAATACTGCTTGACCAAAATGGTCTGGTCGAGCAAGGTGCATTTGGTCGAGCGGAGAACCTGTAAACTAAAAGTGATTTTTTTGCTCTGTAACCTGTTGCTCGACCAAGGGATTTGGTACAGCGGTCGAGCGGGGACACTCCGCCTCTATTTTCGCCCAATGTCATCATTGGACCTTCATAATTGTTCCTGACCTCAATGTGATGGCATTACATGATTTCGAGTTCGTTATGCTTGTAGAAGGAAACTTTCCCTTCTCAATTGTCTGTGTTAGCTTTTTAACATTTCCCGCCATCTCTCCCATCAACAAAGTAAGGTTTTTCATCTGCTTGGATAACTCATCATTGTTGGAATCTATCTTAGCTTCTAGACGATCCACCCTTGCATCATTCCTCACTACATAATGGTTCACAGTATCCTCCAAGCCAGGTTTTTCTTTTTTGATCTTAGCACCAGGATCAACGCTAATAGGAGGCTGCATAGGTTCATTCATATTACTCCATAAAAATTCCGACCTCCTTTGGTTTTTATAATTACCTGGGGAACCACGATTGAAGTTTCCTTGATAATTCTTGTTTCCTTGATTTTGATACCTAGTTCCTTATATACTTTGACCCATGGAATAGTTCACCTCTTTTAGCTTCTCTTGGATAGATCTCTCTTCACCAACATCCTGCTATTGCATCATTGGTACTCTTTTTGACAACTCCGTAATCTGCTTCTACTGAGATTCAAGTAGCTTGTTAATATTAGCCAAGCTAGAGACAATCTCATCTTCTTTACTCGACTTCACCATTGTATTCTCAACTTGCGCTACCTTTCCAAGTACATAGGTGCCTCTCACTCTATCAGTAGGCCAATCTCTGGAATTCATCGAAATATCCTCAAAGAGCTTTTCGGCCTCAACGGGTGTCTTTGCAAGCTTGCTCGACTTCACCATCGTATGTTCAACTTGCCCTACCTTTCCAAGTACTTAAGTAATGCTCCATATGATGAAGCATCAAGTAGAACACGAGAATCACAATCCAAGTCGTTGTAGAACACATTGATATATTGAGCTTTTGATAATCCATGTTGTGGACAGCTACTAAGCATGTCCTTGAATCTATCCCATGCCTCATAAAACTTCTCGCCTTGATTGATCACAAATTGATGAATATCTTGCTTGATTTTAAACACCTTTGAAGGCGGAATGTATCTCTCCAAGAACTTCATCTTCAGTTGGTCCCATGTAGTGCAGTTTGTGGCACTAAGGTTGTCATACCAATATGTCGCTCTTTTAGTAAGCGAGAATTTGAACAAAACAATCCTCCTTGCATCCTCATGAGTTCCTGCGCTCGTTTGTATACTAGCATAACCAAGGAATTTATTAATATGTTGTTAAGGATCTTCAAAGGTACCCCAGAGAAAGGGTTCCTTTCAATCATACTAATAAGAGCGGGGTGAAGATTAAAATCCGCATCAGCTCCTCGCGCTCCTAACAGCCCCAAGTTGCCTCTCCATTGTTTTTGAAAACTTCACGGATTGCAACATTGTCCGGATTTGGCCTATCAGCGGCCATGTCAACTGCTTCTGTTTCTGCATTTAAATCAGCTACAGTTTCAGTCGCTTCCAAGTTCAGCTTATTAACTTCAACTCCTAGATCAAGAGTATCTATTGTTCCTACATTCTTGTTCCCGTTCTTCTTTGCTTTCTTCTTCCTCGATGACGCTCTTATTTCTGGATCAAAAGGCGCTAGTGTTACTCCCTTCGATCTAGTGTGCATACTTCTAAAAATAATTCAACATTAGAAAATAAAGACAAGTATCTAATAGTCTCAATTAAATTAGTAATAATAAAATCGATAATGGCAATCGTCCCCAGCAACGATGTCAGAAACTTGATGGGCATTTTCTCAACACACAATTAATCCTCAAGTATGAAGGATGTAACTGTAGCTTAGGTAAGCGAACAAGTTATATTCATCGAACCCAAAGGACGGATGATTATCAATTTATTATTGTCTAAATTAACAAAAACTATGATTTAGCAATTTAAGTGTGGAATTATTATTTATCTACTAAGAAAATAATTAAATAACAAAGAAAATAAGAAAATAGTAGAGAATTATCGAGATTGAACACGTGAAAAGATAGGTAGCTCTTCGGACCATCCAATTTAACTCATTAATTACTTTTGCGTGTATCAATGTCCGACTCTGTCTTGTGAAATATGGACGCATCACTTAGCCATGCAAAATCTATCCTATAGACACAAGTAAATAAGCGTGTAACAAGTGTGAATTATCTCGGAGTAAGAACACAATTTCACCCCCTTTCTAGGTACTATCAGTATCAGTTATTCTCGTGCACAAAGTACTCTAACCCGATATGATCTCCCTTTTAGGTACTATGAAATTATCCTCTTTATCATACTTACTAACTCGAATTCAATTTAGTTAATAAGTATACATACATGACAGTTCTAACGAAGCTTCGAAGTCTCCTCACTTAGAATCGTAATATGGAATCTTGTTCAGTAGTAAACGCGTTCAATTAACAACCAAGATATATATTCAGACTCTATATAACAGTTGAAATTGCACAAAACGATTCTGAATATGGATTAAAAATGCAGTCATATATAAAATAAACCACAAGTAGTGTTGCACGGAGTATACACACGAAAGTTCAATTAACTCGTAAAATCTTCATAAACCCAAGAAATACCAAAGCGGTTCTAGCCCATGATTTGATGAAGAACAATCATGGTGGTTGGATAGATCTTACCCATAGTCTTGAAAATTACAAGATAAATTAAGAAACGAAAATAAACCTTAGATGTGTGCTGACGAGAGTGTTAATTCACGAATTTTGAGCTCCAATTTGTGTGGGAATTGAGTATGATTTGTTCTACAATCAAGGCAAATCGGGATGTTTATGGAAAATCCATGAATCAAATTCTACAAATGCTATTTGAGCATATTTATACAGGAAAATAGGTTAGAAGTGCTCGGATTTGGAAAGCACATTTTTCGAGATGTAGCTTGACCAAGCATAGGTTGGTCGAGCTACACGTTGGAAGTTGAGCTGGAGACATTTTGGGTTATAGAGGTGCTGCTCGACCAAGGAAGAATAGCTCGACCAAGAGAAATTTTGTCGAGCTACAGCAGAGAAGTCAAGCTGGGCGCAAAGATGAAGTTTCAGTTTACAAACACACAGCTCAACCATAGCTTGACCAAGGAGGTTCAGCTCTACGAAGACAATTCCGGTTGAGTTGGGACACGTCAGTGCAAATCATCGGGATTTCACCTCCTATGCGTGTATTTTTATATTTTCCACGAAAAAGCCTAGTAAAGGTCCATAAGGAGAGTGTATAAGTACAAAAAGAGATGCAGATCACATTGAAAAGAGAGTTAGATTCCACTTCCATCCTACACCACATCAAAACCCTAACTCAATCCGCAGGAGCAGTAGAGAGAATTCGTGTAACGAATCAAGTGAGAACCAAGTGAAGATTCAAGACGGAGCCAGACGCGACGGCGCCCACATCTAGAGTTTACTTCGTTTCTTAATCTTTCTTGTAATTTTCAAGACCGTGGGTAAGATCTATCCAATCACCCTGAACATTCTTAGAAGCTTTTATTGCTGATCAGGATTCCATGTTATTATTCTAAGCGAGGGGACTCTGAAGCTTCATTAGAACTATCTTATATGAATACTTACTAATTGAATTGTATTCGGGTTAATAAGTAGGATACAGAGGATAATTTCATAGTACTTATAAAGGGAGATCATATTTGGTTAGAGTACTTAGTGCACGGGATATAAATGATGCTGATAGTACCTAGAAAGGGGGGTGAAATTGTGTTCTTGATCCGAGGTAATTCACACGTGTTACACGTTTGTCTACTTATGTCTATAGAGTAGATTTACATGGCTTAGTGATGAGTCCATATTCCACAAGGAAGAGTCGGACATCAACATACGGTAGGAAAATTAATGAGTGAAATTGGATGGCCCGAGGAGCTACCTATCCTCTCACTTGTTCAAATCTCGATACTTCTCTACTGTTTTCTAGTTTATTTACTATTTAATTATTTGTTCATTAGATTAATAATAATTTCCAAAGTAAATTGCAAAACCATAGTTTTAATTAATTTAGTTAATAATAAATTGATAATCATCTGTCCTTTGGGTTCGATAATATACCTTGATCGATTATCAAAGTTACAATCGCATCCTTCATACTTGGGGATTAATTGTGTGTTGAGAAAATGTCCATCAAGTTTCTGGCGCTGTTGCCGAGGATGGTGGTTGTTATCGATTTTATTATTTCTAGTTAATTGAGACTACTTCATACTTGTCTTTATTTTCTAATTTTGAGTTTCTCTTAGGTGTATGCACACGAGGTCGAAGGGAGCAACACTAGTAACTTTTGATCCGAATATCGGAGCTTCATCCAGAAAAAAGAAAGCAAAGATGAAGAAGAATAAGAATGTGGAGGCAACCGAAACTCTTGATCTAGGAGTTGAAGTTGAAGAACTGACCTAGAAAACCATTGAAGCTGCAACCGAAAATAAGTTGGAAGCAGAAGCAGTCAACGTGGCCTAAGATAGGCCAAATCCAGATAATGTTGCCATCCATGAAGTATTTAAGAACAACGGCGGGGAAAACTTGGGGCTGTTAGGAGAGCGTGGAGCCGATGCAGATTTCGATCTTCATCCCGCTCTTATTAGCATGATAGAATGAAACTGTTTTTCTTGGGGAACTTTTGAAGATCCTCAACAACATCTAAATAAGTTCCTTGGTTATGCAAGTACACAAAAAAGCGTAGGAACTCATGAAGATGCAAGAAGGATCGTCTTGTTCAAATTCTCGCTTATTAAAAAGCAAGAGACTGGTACGATACTCTTAGTGCTACAGATTACACTACATGGGAGCAATTGAAATTGAAGTTCTTGGGGAGATACATGCCACATTCCAAGGTATTTAGGATGAACCAAGACATCAACCAATGTGTTATCAATAGTGGTGAGAAGTTTCATGAAGCATGGGACAAGTTCAAGGACATGCTAAGAAAGTGCCCACAGCATGGATTGTCAAAAGCTCAATATATCAGCATCTTCTATAATGGGTTGGATTGTGATTTACGTGTTCTCCTTGACGCATTCTCAAGTGGAGCATTACTTGCTAAATTGAGGCCAAAAATCTCTTTGAGGATACTTCGATGAATTCAAGAGATTGGTCTACTGATAGAGTGAGAGCTACTTATGTACTTGGAAAGGTAGCACAAGTTAAACACACCATGGTGAAGTTGAATAGAGAAGACTAGATCATCTCTAGCTTGGCCAATATCAACAAGCTACTTGAATCTCAGCAGAAGCATATTACAGAGTTGTCACAGAGAGAACCAATGATGCAGCAGCAGAATGTAGGTGAAGAAAGATCGATCCAAGAGGAGCTAGAAGAAGCGAACTATCAAGGGAACTTCAATCGTGGTTCCCCAGGTAATTATCAAAACCAAAAGAAATCGGAATTTTTATGGAGTAATCTGAATGCACCCATGCAGCCTCCTATTAGCGTTGATCCTGGTACTAAGATCAAAAAAGGAAAATCTAGTTTGGACGATACGGTAAACCGTTATGTGGTGAGGAATGATGCAAGGGTGGATCGTCTAGAAGCTAAGATAGATTCCAACCATGATGAGTTATCCAAGCAGATAATCGTGGTCCCCCGGGTAATTATAAACAACCATGGAGGCCAGAAGTTTCATGGAGCAATTTGAATACAGCAATCCAACCTCCTATTAGTGTTGATCCTGGTGCTAAAATCGTAGAAGAAAAACTAGTTTAGAGGATATGGTGAACCGTTATGTGGCTAGGAATGATGTTAGGGTGGATCATTTGGAAGCAAAGATAGATTGAAATCATGATGAGTTATCCAAGCAAATGAAAGATCTTACTTTGCTGATGGGAGAGATGGTGGGGAATGTGAACATGTTAACACAAACAATTGAGAAGGAAAAGTTTCCGTCTCAAAGCATAACGAACCCAAAATCTTGTAATGCCATCACAGTGAGGTCAAGGATGCAGTATGAAAGTCTAATGAAGCCAGTGGGCGAAAACAAAGACAGGAAGTCCCAGCTCGACCACAGCTTGACCAAACTTCTTTGTCGAGCAACACTTCTCGAAATAGAGAAACGATACTCTGTTTTTGGATTCACAGCTCAACCAACACGATCTAAGTCGACAAAACATAAGTGGTCGAGCTGTGGTCGAGCTACCCACTGTTGATTCCAAAAATCGCATTTAGTTTATAAAGCCCTCGCTCGACCAAAATGGAGCAGCTCGACCAGATCCTTCTGGTCGAGCTATGGACGAGCGGCCACTTTCTGAACTGTAGAATCATAATCCATTTACAAGGACCTTGCTCGATCAGTTCCACTAGCTCGACCAGACCATTCTAGTCGAGCAATAGCAATCAACTCCTATTTCCGTACAGAATGTTGCACCTGTTGTTCATAACACTCCAGTACTGCCACAAGAGCAGAATATTGAGCAAATAGTGGAGAAGAAGTGGGAAAGAGCCAAGAGAATGAATGCCGAGAAGGATAAAGTGAAGGAGGTTGAATGCGATGAATGGGGTATCCCTAAGACAAAGATACCTCCTTCGTTTCCTTTGAGGTTAGTTAAGAAGGGACTAGAAGAAATGTTCAAGAGGTTTCAAGATATCATGAACAAGATAAGCTTGAACATTCCTTTTTCCGAAGCAATCATGGAGATGTCTTACTATGCCCAATTCCTAAAGGATATCATATTAAAGAAGAGGAGCTTGAAAGAGGTTGAAATTGTTAATCTATCTGAGAAATACAGCTCGATCATTTAGAGGAAGCTGCCAACAAAGTTGAAGGATCTGGGAAGCTTCACTATTCTATGTGAGATTGGAAGGGGGCCGACAAGAAAAGCTTTGTGCGATCTTGGTGGAAGCATCAATTTGATGCCTTTGTCTATATTCAAGAAGCTAAGTTTGGGGAGCTTTCTCCACAATATTGGCTCTACAATTGGCGGATAGGTCCATGACCTTTTCAAAGGGTGTCATTGAAGATGTACTTGTGAAAGTGGAAAAGCTCGTCTTTCCTGTGGATTTCCTTGTGCTAGAGATGGAAGATGACAAGGATAATGTCCCTCTTATATTAGGGAGACCATTCCTGCTACTATTGGAGCTATGATTGATGTACAAAAGGAGGAGCTTAGACTGCGAATGGATAAAGAAGAGGCTCTATTCAAACTCGACAATGCAATGAAGATGCCTATGGAGATGCAGTCCAACAACATTGACGTGGTGGAGGAGATCTTGAAGGAAGACATGTCCTTAATCCTTTAAAAGGAAGCTTTGAAGACATGCTTAGGGGAGTCTCTTACTTATCCCACCACGGAGCTAGATGAGCTCTCCAATGAAGTACATATTGAATTTCTTGAAAATTTACTTGCTTTAGGTAATGATAGATATGAACCAAAAAGAACCAAGATTGAAGAGGTCAAGTGGACTAGGCAGTTCCTACCATTGGTGAGAAAGAGCACACCAAAGGAAGAAAATAAGGAGAAGTTGAAACCATTACCGGAACATTTGAAGTATGCCTACTTAGGTGATAATGAAACATATCCGGTAATTGTATCTACTTTCCTTACTGGTGATCAACTCGAAGAGTTGTTAGATGTGCTTAGGAAATATAAGTCTGCTATTGGATGGTGATGCGCGTTTTCTTTGCACTCAAAATTAATCCTCAAGTATTAAGGATATCAGTTGCAGCTTAAACAAGCGACCAAGTTAAATATCGAACCCAAAGGACGGTGTATTATCAATTTAATTATTAACTAAATTAATTAAGACGAAAGAAATAAAGTTTGAGATTTTAATTATCAACTACTAAATAATTAATTTAAATAATAAATAAAATAAATAAAGCACTAGAAGAATACGAAAGTGGATCAATTAGGAGAATAGGTAGCTCTACGGTAATCCAGTTTTACTACTTAACTTCCCTCTCAAGTGCAGGCCGACTCTGCCTTGTAGACTATGGACACATCACAAAACCATGCAAATCTACTCTATAGACACAAGTAAATATGCGTGTAATACGTGTGAATAACCTCGGAGCAAGAGACGTAATTTCACCCTCCCTTTCTAGGTACCATCAGTATCAATTATTTTTTACGTATAGAACCTAACCCGATATGATCTCCCTTTATAGGTACTATAAAATTACCCTCTCTTTATCCTGCTTACTAACTCGAATTCAATTCAATTAATAAAAATTCATATATGATAGTTCAAATGAAGTTTCGGAGTCCCCTCACTTAGAATCATTACATGGAATCCTGTTCAACAGTGAACGCACTCAATCTACAACCAAGATATATATTCAGAATCCATATACCAATTGAAGATGCACAAAATGAACGTGAATATGGATTAAGAAAGCACAATCATATATAAAATAAATTCACAAGTAGTGTTGTATAGAGGACACAAAAGAGAGTTTAATTCATTCATAAAACTTTCAAAACTCTAGATCTACCAAAACGGTTCTAGCCCATGATGTTGCGAAGAACAATCATGGGGGTTGGATAGATCTTACTAATATGTCTAGAAAATACAAGATAAATTAGGAAATGAATAAAACCCTAGATGCGGGAGTCATCTCGTCCTTCTCCATCTTGAATCCTCCTCTTGGTCCTCATCTTGATTCCACAGACGAATCTTCAAAGTGATGGATGGATGGAGGAAAGGATATGGATGATGGTTGGGGGGTGATCCCCCTTGTGGGGTGTAGGATGGATGTGGTTCTCCAATCCAATTCCAATAGGATGGATGAGGTTCTCCAATCAAATTCCAATGATCTAATCTCCAATGATGTAATCTACATCCCCTTTTATACTTGTAAGCTCTCCTTATGAGCCTTGGATAGGCTTTTACTTGAGACATACGTCAAATTTGGCTAAGGAAACTCGGAATTACCAAAAATATCACCAGCGCAATTCTGTTCGACCAAACCTTCCTTGGTCGAGCAACCCCTCCTGATCGAACGTTGGTCGAACAACCTTTCTATAAGTTTTCACACATTTTGTTCGACCAGACTTCTCCCATTTGACCTGATTTCTTCTGGTCGAGCAAGCTTGCGCAGTCTCACCATTTCGCGCATAACTTCCACATCCGATCTCCGATTTGAGTAATTCTTGCGCTCACGCGATCCTCTCTTCCTTGACTTTCTATTCATATATATAAATCACAGAGACTCTAACATTTGAATGTATAACAAGTCATGCAAAGTGGCACAGCCGTTCTGTTAGGCACAGCTTGAGCGGATTCACCATTTTGATCATAACTTTCTCGTTTGGAATCCGATTGGGGTGTTCTTTACGCCAAAATGACCCTCTCTTCTGTGGCTATCTAATCATATATCACAATTCCAGTTCAGAGCTCCACACATATGCAGAAAAATTACACAAGTTGGATGTGCATTTTTCAGCATTCCTACACAAGTTGCACCTTTACTCCAACTTGGCACTTTTGATCCTTTTTTTACCTAAAACACAACAAAACACGTCAAGTGTACCTTTTTCTCAAATATATTGAATATAAGATATTTGTGCTAATATATAACAACAATTCTCATCAAATAGGCGTTAAATTAGACACTAAAACACGCTTATTTTCACTCTCAACAGATGGTCCTTTGATGATTTGAAAGGTATTTATCCATCATATTGCATGCAATTCTATATCCATTGTATTCAGAATCAGCGGAGGGTTAACCCCGTGATTCAAGAAGTGATCAGGAAACAAATCTTAACGTGGTTAGATGCAGGAATTATTTATCCTATTAGTGATAGTACCCATATGAGTCCATTGCATGTTGTAGCTAAGAAAGGGGGAATGACTATTGTGAAAGCTGATGATGAAGAGACATTAGCATCTAGGATTCCTACGGGTGGCGCGTGTGTATGGATTATAGAAAATTGAATGAAAATACATGAAAAGACCACTTCCCTCTTCCTTTCATGGATCAAATGTAAGACCGTCTTGCAGGGTATGAGTTTTATTATTTCTTGGATGGGTACTCGGGTTATAATCAAATCACGATTGCACCAGAGGATCAAGAAAAGACTACTTTTACTTACCATTATGGAACCTTTGCTTTTAGGAAGATGCCTTTTGAATTGTGTAATGCGTCTGCTACTTTCCAAAGGTGCATGATGGCCATATTTGATGGGTTGATAGAGAAGATTATGGAGGCGTTTATGGATGATTTTTCTTTGTTTAGTTCCTCCTTTGATATTTGTTTGTCTAACCTATTTACTATTTTAAAGAGATGTCAAGAAACTAATCTTATCTTGAATTGGGAGAAATGTCACTTCATGGTGAAAGATAGGATTATTTTGGGCATCATGTTTTGGCAAAGAATTACAAGTTGATAGAGCCAAGGTGGTGGCGATTGAGAAGCTTCCACCACCTACTAATGAGAAGGGAGTGCGGTCCTTCCTTGGACATGCCGGATTTTATAGAAGATTTATCAAAGACTTCTCAAAATACTTCAAACATTTGTCTCACTTACTTGAAAAGGATGTTCCTTTTAATTTTGATGATGGATGTCTAACAACTTTTCAGGTTTTGAAGGAGGTACTTATAACTACACCTATCCTGATCACACCGGATTGGACTTAGCCATTTGTACTTATGTGTGATACAAGTGACCTAGCACTTGGAGTGGTGCTAGGGCTGTTGAGAGAGAAGAAATTCTGCGTCATCTACTACGCAAGCAAGACTTTGATGCAGCACAAAAGAACTACACTATCACTGAAAAGGACTTTTTAGCTGTTGTGTATGCATTCAATAAGTTTAGACAGTATTTGGTGGGCATGAAAACCATTGTCTACACGGATCATTCTGCAATCCGTTATTTGATGGAGAAGAAGGAAGCGAAGCCCAGGATTATAAGATGGATCCTTCTTCTACAAGAGTTTGATATGGAGATTCGGGATAAGAAAGTAATTGAGAATATCTTGGAGGATCACCTATCAAGGTTGGAGAAAGGTTGGAGACAAGGAAGCATTGTGATGACTCTTTTGAATACATAGAAGAGATGTTCCATGATGAAAAGATTATGGCGGTGTTTGCTGAAGGAGTGGAGAAAGCTTGTGTAGTCGCTGCTAAAGGAATTGATCCGTGGTACGCTGATTATCATGGTTAACATGAACCGTTAGGGTTTCATGCAATTCTATATCAGTGGAAGCAAGAAATTTGCATTACCTTTCACTAGGGTATGTTGAAGAAGAGAAAATTCTCGTCTGTAGCTGCGCGACCTCACGACTTTAAGCATAACTCCCTCATCCAGACTCCGATTTGAGTGATTTTTGCTCCAAAATGATCCTCTTTTTCGTGGCTTTTCAACCACATGTCACATTACAAGTTTTGAGTTCCAAAAAAATACAGAAAAATTATAAAAATTGAGCATGCATAGAGATTGAACAGCAGCAGTAAACGACATCTTGATCTTTTGCTATATTCCCAAGTTCAGTCTTGACGTCGTGTGGGCGACAATTTTTGAGACCCTCTCAATCTGCTTCCTCTCCCTCTGTCACACATTTCTTAGGCGCAGGAAAATAGGGTATAGGAAAGCTAAGATGACTTATATGTGGGCTACAATAGGGACCAGGGGGAGAAATTAGAGTCGGGTTTCCATTGGGCTTAAGTATCCAAGTTTAGCCCAAAACATATACTTAAGTCCAGTAATAATAATATAGTCCACTAAAATATTATTACTGCACTGCTACTCTAATCCCAAATTACGTTATGGGCTCCTTCTTATTATGAGCTCGTTAGTCTCCCCGCGTTTTAGATATACAATGCCCATTAATTAATTAAGTTACTGACAACTCCATTAATTAATATCTCATCCGAGAGTGATACCATTCAACCTTGTTATCATGCCGGAATAAATCCACTTGCAGGATTCACATGATAATCCTTATGAGCTCCTCAAGGGGACATCATCAGCCTATTTAATAGGATAGGGATTTCTTCTACAATCAACACCACACCATAGAGACAAGACTATTTCTCAACTCACCGAGTTTGTTGATTTAATAAATAAATCTCACCTATTGATGAATTAAAGAGATATGTACTGGCTTACTTGTCGAGGTTATTGTATAGGGTTAAGAGCACGAACATCCATAATAACTGATATCAAGTTCTCCTATATAGTCAGTATAAGTTGAACGATCTCAAGCGGTCCTTCTCAATACACACAAAGCATACTAATGTGATTTTATAGTCAAGACAAACTAATACCAAATCACACTACAACCATCCCGATAGATTTTTTCGTCTATCTCAGTTGTGAGCATCTGTTTATACTTTATAAGGAGCAGACAATATGATCTTCTATGCGACGCTGCACACCATATTATCTACAATATAAAGTAAGTGAATTTTTTCAATAACGTATAAATAAATTATAATATGCACAACACTTGATCATGTGATTCTCATTTCAAATTAATTGTTATAACATTGTTCATACAAAAAGCTAGACTTTTAGTATATAATTTAACAATCTCCCACTTATACTAAAAGACTATGCTGCCATGTGAACTACCATACATCTGATTCCCACTCCCACTACATGACCATCTAAACCTTTCGCCTTAAGGTCCTTGTAAATGGATTTACTAGGTTATCTTCCAATGCAATCTAGGCGACAACAACCTTCCCCTCATCATATGATTTTTCGTAACAGGTGGTACTTGCACTTAATGTGTTTAATTGCCTTATGGACTCGTGATTCCTTCAAGTTTGCAACTGTACCATTATTATCACAATAATTAATTGTGATAATCTCGGGCAAACTTAGAATCACATCTAAGTCCACTACGAAGTTTCTAGAGCCATACTGATACTTCGGCTGCCTTAGAAATTCCAATTTATCATCTTTCCATGGTGGAGTCTGAAATATATTTCTATATGACACTCCTCCATATTATGACTCTACTTTCTAAAATTAAACACATAACCTTGAGGTGGATTTACTGTCATCCCTATCTGATTTGAAAGACCGAATCTATGTAACCTACAAGAAGCAATGAATATGTCCGGTAAGCACACATATTATTTCTAATCCTTTTCAGGTACATAAATATATGTCTTACCATAGTTCAGCATCCTTGTTTCGAGTTACCTTGATACCCACTGATCATGCTATCGATAAAAAAATATTCATTCTCGTGCATAGCATTCCTTAGATTAGGCTTCCTTATTTGCCGAAGCATAAGGAACCACCTGCATCTCCTTTATCTTCTTTTGTGTCTTAAGACACATTTCCTTAGATAAAATCACATGCCAAAACGAGTAAGGATTGTATCATTGTACGAAGCTTGAGGTAAGCGCAATATCCTTTCTTGTGATCCTTATCACTATATTGAGATAATCGCAAGAATATTATTTTGCTTCTCTTAAGTCCTTCATTACATACTGCTTTATCAACCATACTCATACACCCGACAATACTCTTTTATTGTTTCCAATAAGCAATATATCATCTACGTACAGTATAAGAAATACTATCACGTTTCCGTCACACTTTTCAATACACAAGACCCATTCGAGCTTTGATTTAATCCATGTCACTAGATTTCCTCATCAAAACAGATATACTTTGAGTTTAAAGCTTGCTTTGGTCCATCGATAGACCATTTTAAGCTTACACTCAAAATGCTCTTAACCCTTTGCAATGAATCACTCTGGTTGTTTCACATAGATATTTTCCTCAAGACTTTCAATCACAAAAGTTGTCATGACATCCATTTACTATAACTCATAATTCAATATGAACAACAATAAATAAAAGACTCTGGATTGAGATAGGCATAGCTACCGGCGAAAAAGGTTTCCTCATAATCGAACCCTTCTTTCTAAGTGTATCTTTTTGCAACAAACTTTGCTTCTAAGGTTTTCTACTTACCGTATGATCCTTTTTTATTTTGTATGACCACTTCCAATAGCTTTTACAGCATTTAGTGGTCATACAAGTTCCCAGATTTGATTTAGAATCCATAGATTTTATTTCAAAATTCATTGCGACTTACAAAGATTCCGTTTTCGATTTTGTAATGCTTCATCATATCCATGGGCCGATTTCATGTTTTTGAGGGACTAAGTCTCACGACTTTCCCAAAATATAAATCTATCGAGTTGTAGAACAACCTTCCCACTACGAAAAAATGCTATACGCAATTGTGTATCAGACATGTCACGCGATGCAGTTTACTTGTGGTATATCATCTTATACAATTGGTACTATACTATGTGTTTTCCTCTCACATCCTTTAAACCAATTTATACATGAGTTTGTGATTTAATACATAGTCCTTTTTCTAAAAAACTCGTGTTCGTACTAACAATCACCTTTTGATCTTTTAAACTATTAAATAAATCACCCTTCATTTTTTTAGGATATCCCACAAACAAACAAACATTCACACG
The DNA here is from genome assembly GCA_023678885.1 of Pogostemon cablin. Classification (NCBI taxonomy): domain Eukaryota; kingdom Viridiplantae; phylum Streptophyta; class Magnoliopsida; order Lamiales; family Lamiaceae; genus Pogostemon; species Pogostemon cablin. The sequence continues at coordinate 12,325,684 of CM042990.1, read as the reverse complement.
AAAAACTGTTTCTAGGGCATATCCATAAAATGAATTTAATAATTTCAAATAACTCATCATCTATCTAACCATTTTCATAAGAGTCTTACTCCTTCTTACCGCCACACCATTCAGCTAGGTATGCCTGGTGTAGACAACTTGAGTTTAATCTCATCCTCTGATAAATGGCTCCTAAACTATCCTTAGAGGTGCTCGCCACTGCTATCTGATCGCAGTGTCTTGATATATTTTCCATGACGCTTTACCGCATCATAGTACTCAGACTTGCAGTGCATCAAATAAATGTATCTGTTTCTAGAATAATCGTCAAATTAAGTGACGAATATTCATAACCACCTCTCGCCGGGATAATTTTAGTACCTAGATCGAAATATTTATTTATCATATCATTAATTAATCTTATGATGACAAAATATTTTGTCACATTACAAATAAATATTTTTAAATATATGCTTGTTAAACAAATATTTTAATGACAAATGAATCGTTGTGAAATGAATTTATTTATTTTACAATATTAAATCAAAGAATAAATATTTAGTGACATTTTGAGTTACTTTTACTCATTACTACATGAAATATAATAAATATATTTCAGAGATCTGTACAATGTACAATATACATAATGAAAAATATTTAATAAGTAAGAACAAAAAGAATTACAGCCTCTATAAAGAATTAGTATACAATAATACTATTAATGAAATATACCAGTTTCTGCCCAGGATTCATTGGTGCAGTTGTTGTAAGGGACAATAACTTCTTTATGTGCCTTGTGAGTTGTAATGCTTCCTCATAGTGGCCCAAGGAAGGATCATAGCAGCAATCTGAGTCCCACCACCATTTCCCTCAAGGCCATCAAGCATATTTTTCTTCTCGCTTGCTTGAAGCAAGGAACTCTTAAGAAATAGAGAACAAGTCTCGTTTTCATGATCTGTTCCTTGTGTATTCCTTTGCTCCTCCTTGCTCCAAACTCCATTTGAACAATTACCTATGCATCAAATCATAAATTTAAATGTCAAATTCAATTTTGTCCACTTAAGGGTTGAAATTACTACAATAATAAACAAGATATTCACTTCACCATCTGAGTAGCATAAATAGACAATGATTTTGAGGACAAATAGTCCATGATGGATACTTTCAACAATATCCTTTCTGTTCAAGTGAATTGGAAAAAAATCAATCACTCCAGCAAATAAACATAAATTTATAAAATAGAACAGGTTGCTTAGTGCAAATTGCAAGTTAAATATTAAATATTATATGTTGCATTATCATGCACAATATATGTTAACTATCTTGAAGAATACTTTACGTGGAAAATATCAAGTGGATATCAAGTCCAATATTTCCAAAGTAAATACAAAAAAAATCCTTACCAATAAGAAGTGGAACATAGCCAGAAAACCAAAATCGCTATAATTAAAGTAAAGATCCATAACAAGATAAGGTTTTGAACAGTTTCGAACGAACTATCACCAACAAGATCCAACAAATCACAACAATCTTCAAATTTAATATAATGAATAAAGAAATAAGTTACTGAATGTTAAGAAAAACAAAAATGATGATTAAAATAAAACCATTATAAATAACATGAGCGTACCTACTCTCTAGGTTTATCTGAATAAAGAATCCTGCATACAACTATTCCAGTTCATCTCTAGAAAGCTGCAAAATACTTGCACTGACAATCACATGCATCTCGCAACCATTCTAGGTCAAATTTACCTCCAGTGACAGAAGGGTGGAAATAGGCTAAGCCACCACGACCAAACCATCCATCATAAAACTTTTCATTGCCCCACTCTTTTGCTGCCTTCAATTGTGCCAAGCCCATTCCATCTATGCACCAATTAATCGAGCAAATTAATTAACCTTAATCAAATTATGATATATAATAGTAGAAAAATCAAATACTTTCTACCCAAACAAAAGAAAAGAGTACATAATATCAAGTATATAATAATCTTAGGATTTCACACCTTTTTCACATACCAACCAAGTTTTTTGGATGCAAGAATACAAGGTGATGTACATATACAATTTAAGACTTAAGACTTGCATATTTATCACTTAGCATTCTCAATCTAATCACAAATATTTCCTATCCTTTACCTCATCCTTGATACCTATGACACATTCATTTATAGGAAATAAGAAACCACCATTCTATGCATCTATGATCAAGGATAATTGATAAATTACAGCTACAAAGGGTGAAAATATATATCTTTATCAATCATTACTTAAAACATAAATATACACACAAAGAGGTAACAAAAAGTAATAAAAAAACCTAGTTCAAGTAATGCGATATCAAAAATACCTGAGATCCCATCATATTAAGGTTTTTAGATCCATGTTAGTGTCTCAAGTCAGATCTTTTATCATCACCAAAGCATGCTTCAATTAATGATTTAATTGGACTAAACATTAAAATGCAGAAAGCAATTAGAAAAAATGAAAGTGAAAGGAGACAACACCTGCCACTACTCATTCTACAAAGTACAACTAAAAAGAGCAACTAATTTTCAATTACATGACACAAATACATCCCTACACATACTACACAGTACAAAAGAGCACAATTACAGTATATAATTTCACCGTATTTTGTATGCTAATCAAGCATCGATATTATAATTACTTTAACAAATGTAAATTTTACCAATCTAAGGAGAATTTTTAAATTTTTAAATTATTCTGAATTGTGGAACACATGAAAAAAGAAAAGTGAGATAAGCCATATCCACACAATCACCGCAAAAGTTAATTCGAATTTTGATGTGTTGTACTGGGCATTCTTAAGAATCGAGAACGCAACCATGATTAAACACAAATTTCAATCGATTTCCCAATACCAACTCAGGCAAACAATATAATTCACAAAACTAATGATAGAAAACTTACAAGAGAAAAGAAAATAATGGAAAAACACAATAACATATCAGTTTGAGATGTGTTTGAACAAGATGAGAAATTTAATGGAAGTTCTTGAGAGAATCGTAACTCCATTGACGCCTCGAGTCGGGCTGCGGTAACAATGTGAGAAAACCTAAAAGTAAGATGTCGCAGCAGAAGAAAAATGGCAATATAACGGCGTAAATAAAGAAGTGGCTCGAAGACGGTGGAGGCGCAGCCAATGCGAGCGGAGAGGTGCGGAGAGCAGAAAGGCTCGAAGGGTTCTCAATATATATAAAAATAAATAAAAAAATAATAAATAATAAATAAATAAATATTTTTCATATTTAATAAAAAATTAGGAATTTCAAAAGGATTAATTAACTTAATGTGAAATATTTATTTTTTATGTAATCAAATATTGCATAAATAATAAAAAAATTAATCGATAATTAAAGAATATTGCGCTACAAATATTCAAACCTTTCATATTTGATACAAATTTTTATTTATTTTTAATTATAATAAAAACACGTTCATTTTAATTAAAAATCTTTAAATTTGATTTATTTTTTAAAATATACTTCATTTTATGAAATAAAAATATATCAATTAATTAATTGATATTTTTAATCTACAATCTAAAATATTTATTATTATATAAAAAAATATATCATTTTATTTATTTATAATTATAAGATGTTATAATAAATTATTTTATTATTATTAAAAATAGTATTATATCCATCTCGTGATTCTTGTTACGCTTTCTTCATAAATTACAAAAAAAAAAGTATAACAAGAATCACAAAACATAGAGAGTATATATATATATATATATATATATATATATATATATATATATATATATATATATATATATATATATATATAAAACTTTTCATAATTCAATATTACTTTTTATTTCTTTAATATATTATTATTTTCATTCATCAGATATTTATTTTTAATTAAAATATTATCTATTATTATTATTATTAATTTATTAAATAGTTCAATTATTCTATTATCACTTTATTTTGGGATTACTTTATATTAAAAATATTTTTTTTTATTATTCTGATGAATTGAATGTTAAATAATTCAATTAAACCGATATCATTTTTCTTTGATTAGGAATCACCTTTTATTAAAAATATTATGACGGTTTAAATTATTCATGAAATACAATTTCGTAATTAGTTATCACTTTTTTTACTAAAGATGTTAACATTTTTTTATTTATACTATATATTATTTATTGGGTATTACATTTCATTATAAAGCTTATAATATATTATCATATTTTATAATTTTATATTAAAAAATAAATTAAATGATCAAAAAAATTATTTATTATATTTTTTTAATATATATATACTCCCTTCGTTCCGTCTTGTTACATTTGCATAGAGATTAAAAAATATTGTATTTTAATGTATTATGAGGTGAGACAATCATTTTAATGTATAGTGAGTATTTGTTTTAGTATAGTGTCATGGCCCCATGGAGATATATTAAATGTTTTGTGTAGGTTCTATATACCCAAAAAAAAATATATAACATTATTTATGAGAAACTCCTTTTAGTAAAATGTAACAATATCTGTGGGACGGATGAAGTATATATATAAGAAAGACTTAATTAATTTTTTTTCATAATTAAAATTTCATTTTTTTTAATTTGATAGCAACTAAACAGATAAGCCTTTAAAAATACTTAATTAGATCAATGATAATCCTTTTTAGAGATTAGAATTATTGAAACAGTCTCACCCAAGTTTTTTATAATGCTATTTTATGACCAATTTATAGCATAAATAAAAAGTGATACTAATATATTATAGCGAAAGTTATAACATTTTATAGCGAAAGTGATAATTATTTTAAAAAGTGTAAAATATTCTCACGTGAGACGGTCTCATACAAGTCTTTGCTTATTTTATTATGAGTTAAAAGGCTATTTAGCTTTTATAGAATTTAATATAGGGTGTATTTTATTTCATGAATAATTTGTATTATGAATAAAAAATATTACATTTTGAATTAAAAGTAATAATATTCTTTTATAGCGAGTGATAATAATTATTTAAGAATGCGAAAAGATTTTGGACAATTTTGGGAACAATTATTTGAAATTACAGTTAAATAAAATACATAATTTATTACTATTATTATTTTAAATAAACATGTGATTAATCTTTTCGATAATATAAGAACGGACTAGACTAGATTAGTAGATATTGTGGGGAAAAGAAAGAGAAAAAGCGCCAAAGTGAAAAATAGAAGCGCGAATCGTAAAGTTTAGCGCCAATTAATTTTGCCACCGATATAAGTTCCATCTTGCTATTAGACGTTACTCCTGTTTAATCTAGAACTAGGAAGAAGAACCATTTGCTACAACATCTCCTAGTGTCCACCGAACGCTAGTCACTTGATTTCAAAGCTATCATCGTCCTCTGGTTCTTGCTCGAGTTGAATAATTCTACAGTCATTCTTTATTCAGATAAGTTTTTTTCTTCCCCTGTATCTCCGATTCTCTTTTATTCATATGAGTTTTTGAATTTAATAAATATTATACAATACCCATGATGCCATGAAGATATAAAATTACTAGATGTTTGCCAATACCCATGATGCCCTGAAGATATAAAATTACTAGATGTTTGCCAATAACAGCAAGACTCTTATATTGATGAAATCTCAAGTACATGATTCAAGATGAAACATAATATTTATAGAACTAATCTACTATCCACTAACTCAATTAATCAACTAAAAAAAGCAGGGACTCAAACAGAAAAGCTAAAGCACTAACCCACTAGACTTGACACCATAAGAATAGGTAAAAGATAACAATCTAACTAACTGCAATGTGACCCCAACATTCACTAATTGCAACGTGCTGCAACACGTGACCCCAACAACCCAGATTTTACATTTAAAGATTAAAGAGTTCCTGTATCCTGTTTAAAATTCCCTTGTCGTTAAAATTGCCTGCATCCTTTTTAATATCCATGGGGTTTATCTTTTCTTGGTTATGTTACTAAACCAAAATTGAAACTGATGACCTCTAATGCTATCAAATTTATTGCGCATTATCTGTTCGGTAGATTGCCTAAGTAAATAAGATTAATTTATATAGTCAGATTGAAAGAAATGACTTTCTGATCTGAATATATTCTTTGATTTGTTCATGATGAATATCAAATTATGTAAATGTCTAACCTTAATTATTATTCCGTGCATCTGAAACAAAGGATAATATAAATTGAATGCCAAATGATGCTGATTTTCCTTTTACTTCCAATATAAAGCATGTTATTTCCAAGTGCTTTCATCTGTTCAGTATATCATGTAGCTTTTGCAGTCAATGATCAAGAAGATAGCCAGTTGACGTTTTGCAATATGGCATTTGGATATTATTAATGATCAGGATGTTATTGGCTCATTGCTGCAGGTAAAATTTCAATTGTTTGTTTGTCATTTTGTCATCGTAAACCCTACTCTAAGTTGTGGGTCTTCTTAGATTCATGAATTGTTAAAGAATTCATTTAGTATTGCAAATAGCTGATAGAAAGTTGGCATTTTAAACTTAAAATAACTCCAAATTACTTGATTTAAAATTAAATTGATAGATAACAGCCCTTGTTTGAATAAGCGTTTAAAATGTAGTAGAATAGCTTTTTGAAAGACAAAAAAAGAAAGCATCATTTCATGATTTCATTTATGTCTGAGCATCGTGAGTAGAACTAAGTTACACAGCACTGAAAAAATGCATACAAAAACACAACAGTTTTTAGCTCCTGATATTAATATGGATATTATAGATTGAATATATTCTTTTGTCTAGTTGTCTCCCTCTTGAGTTATTATTTTTCTGACTCAAAAATGCATTTTATTATGATATTACTGCGTTACTTGGGGATGAAAATACATAATTATCTCATATTTGTTAAATAAAAGTACTTATTTACCCCAATGTATGGTGGCGTATATGGTACATGATCCTGTGTGACAGCTTACCATAAGATTTGTGGTGCAGCTTGTTAATTCAGCAAACAGCATGAAGGCTTTCACTAATCGTGGTTATAAGATTTCGCAATGTAATGTTTCGCATGCTGAGAGAACAAAAATTATTAATTTCTAAAATTCCTTTTATAATCTTAACCCTCATGATATGTTTAATATCATATTTTGCTTAATGTATAAGCCCTTTATTCTTATAAAATTACGCCATGATTGCAGAAAGGTAAAAGATAAACATCTCTTTATAACTTGTTTGATCAGATAGGTTCTGCCAATGTACAACTATTATTAAGTGTTATGGCACAATCAATTCTATAACATTAAAAATGATATGGTAGTTGATGGCATGTAGCATGTTTAAGTCGAGATTAATTTTATTAGTGTTGAAGCCGAAGCTGTCAAGTACTTTGCTTAATGTACTATCTTGTGGAAAAATGCTGGAGATCGAAATTCTTTTATAAGTTTATCTAAAAGCACAAGCATTTTTATGCCTCCTATTAATTCTTGTGGCCTTAATTCCTTGTAATTCTAACCATAAGTTACTTTCTTCTGTTTATTTTTGGTAATATTATCTACCAAAATAGCTGAAATGTCAGTTACTATTCCTAGAATCAGTATGTTATTGACCCAAGAATGGTTAACGTACGCATATATGATGCTTCTATAATATTTTAATATATATATATATCTTATAATGAGAACAACCTACTTTTTTGCTAATAATAGCTTTTTGTCTTCTTTGGCAGCGTTACTAAAAGACTCTAGCCTTGGTAATCACTACTCAATCTTCGATGAATCAGAAAGCCCGATGTCCAAGCGCCAACTGCTTCCTGTTGAACATTTTAATTTCATTTATCTTGCTGCAAGTTAGTGATTATCGTCTTAGTAGCTTTTTGCTTAATAGGTTCTGCTGGTAATTTTTTTGAGTTGCTGTCATCTAGTGTGATACGCTGGTTCTATCAGGTTCTATGTTAAGGATGATTCTTGTTAGTTGTCATAATCGCTTTGGGATGATTTCTGGCTTTTGGGCATCTGTAAACTGGACTAAGATCTGCCTTAGTAGGTTATGTTGGTATTTTTCTGTGTTGTCATCTATCGTGATATGCTATTTAATGCTGGTCTCTTTCTTGTATTGCTGGTTTCTGCTGGTATTTCTCTTGATGGTTTATTTATTGTCTAAAGAATTCTACTAGTTATTGCTGCTGGGATTTTCTGGTTTGCTTGATGAATTCAAATAAATTATGTCAATTTATAATTTATCGACTTTATATTATTATTGTTTAATAGGGAATATTTGAATTTGTATGTATTGTTTTTTAAATTAATTTGTCTTTAATATCCTGTTTTTAATTTATTCAAATTGGTAGTTAAAATGTTACGGTTTGATTTTTTATTTTTCTTTTAATTACATTTTGATGTTCCTGTTTCTATTTGGTTGCTTCCAGTTTCTTGATTACCGACAGCTGCTGGTTTCTGTTATTAGCTGGTCACGATCCCTTCCAAATACTTTTGATGCATTGTTGTTAAATTTCTGCAACTTTCTATTATTATGCTGCGTAGTTCTTGGATGCTTTGTTCTTATTGGGCTGTTGTGCTGATGTAAACTGCTCGTTCTAGTTTGCACTGGGCTGTTTCCACTGGTTTGCTTATGATGAAAAAGTTTTTTCCCATTTGCTTAGCTCAGGGTGCTGCTGTTATATTTTTTTACTGCTGTATTTTGCTTGGTTTTTTTTTTTTTTGGCTCAGTATCCTTGTTTTTTGGGTTGTAGCTGCTGTTGTGTTTCCTTTGTGTTGCTTGCTAGTAGATTGTTGTTAAGGCTGGTGCCTACTATAGTAGAAGGTTGATCCCTTTGCATCAGAGGAGATCAAGAATAAACCCTTTTGCCCAGAGTATCACATGTAATACAGATAGTTTCTGCTGCTTCCAGCAGTTATGGGTATTGTGCACCCCTTCTGTGATGCACAACGGTTTTTACAGCCTCTTTGATGTCACTTGGTTGCTGCCAAACTGTGCTTTTGAGTATCTTTGGTTTTAGCTGCTAGTAGTCGCGCAAAATCTCTTTGCTCCTGCTTCCTACTCTAGTTTACATAGACATGGGAGTAATTGATCCTTTATTCTTTTTTGTTGGTGCTGATATTCACTACTGCACAACTATATTGTGCACACTCACATAACATGGCATGTTGCTGTCTAGTTTAGATCCTCTATTCTTCGGTTCCTGATGTATAACACATTATACTATTATGATGTATTTGGCAGCTTTCATAATTGTAAATTTTCAAATGTTTGATTGATGAGTAAGGATAGGACTTAGGCTTAGTTCATAAAAGAGAGTTTTTGAGATACCCCATATTTTTGTTCCTTGTTCAATGTTTGTCCATTATTATTTTATTTATTTATTTTTAATAAGTAATATTTGTATGATCATTTTGTATGTATTTTTTTTTAATTACTTGGTCTTTAACAAATGCGATTGAAATTCTCTCTATTTTTAATTCACTCAAATTAGAAGTTAAAACACACTTTAATTTATTAAATTATTTTAAATGTGACAAAAATATTAATGTTACCATATCATATAATGTAATAAAAGCAAGAAATAAAAATTATGAAACCACAAATTTTATTATCAAAAGAAATAAAAATCTTGAATTTTTCATATAATAACAAAAATCATGTGTTATAGTAAAGTCAAATTCATCTTTCAGTGATAATGTGATTGATTTTTATTATCATCACTATAGTTAACTTTAACATATTTTCAAATAGTAATGTGAAGCTTTCTATTATCATCACTATAGTTATAGATATGTGACAAAATATATAATATCACTAATTATTTAAATATTTCATGACAAAATTATTATCGTCATGAAAATGTACTCCATTCATGACGGTAAGTGTAGTCATTAATTCCTATAAATTTGTCATTGAAGAATTAACCCCAATATTTTTCACTAAAAATATCTTTCTAAGAAATTGTGACGAATAAAATAAACTAATTAATGACGAATAACATTACATATAATTACAATACAAAAATGCATCACTAATAGAAATACTTTAGTGACAAAAGTACAATTCGTCGTGTTTGAGTAACTAAATATGACGATATACTTGCGTCGCAAATTTTTCATCACAAAATGCTTGATTTCATGTAGTGTTCACACTCACTTTTTACTTCATACTTCTTCATGGTTTTGATCATGTACTTGTCATCAAATGTCAGCAAAAATGGGTATACAAAATAAAAGGAAACATAAAAGTATCCATTAAATAATTTCTCTGGAACCTAGTTTCATTTACTTAAGCACACAAATAACAGTATTTCCCCCCAAATTCCATAAGGTGTCGCTATGACACTACAATAACTATTCTAATCAGCATTACACACAAATTGAACATGTATTTTCCAAAAATAAATATTTTGAAATTTATCAAATCCTCAAAGAATCAGAAAAAACTATATCATGGCTGGAATCAGAAAATCTGTATAATTAAGAAAATACGAAACATAGAGTCAGAGAGAAGAAGCTGATGTTAGAAAACATCAGATGTATCGTTCATGATCAGATCTAGCTACCAAAACCACAATTCGTCTAAAGCCACCAACCAAAAAAACAAAAACCAGAAATAAATGAATCAATAAAAGGGAAAATTAGCAGGGCAGTATCTTAACCAAGCAGTTGAGTTCAAATCCATGGCATCACAGATAGAAGAAATACAGTCGCGTTGTACACGTCTAAATTAGAAAAAAATTAATGGAAGAAGCAAGAACTGTAAATGAGGCGCTTGTAATACTCACTGGAAGTGAACCAAGAACTGTAATAAGTAAAGCCCAATAATGTAACTGCTACAGCCTCCTATGAGGTAATAGTTCTATTTATCTAAGCACGAGATTTTCAATAGTTACTTCATATTCATGACTGGAATTGATTACTTAGATCATATCGATTACTACTTATTTGGAACTATTTCCACAATCTATTATAAGTGCACAGTATACTATACTGCCAAAAGTTGATTATAATTCAGAAACAGGAAGTTACAAGAGATTCCAAATACTAAGTTCAGAAAAGAGCAGGAGTATAAGCATTTCAAATAAAAATAGAAATTCATAAAAACTAACCGTAAAAACATTACATTAGCTCAGCAACCTATCACATCAAGTAACATCTGAAACAGGTGTCTCGATGCTTCAAATTGGTATCTTGTTTTGCCCCTCAAGTTGCTTTACAAGTTTTAGAGATAAAGACCTTCTTGTACCTTTGTGCTGTGACAAAAACAAGGGAGTAAAATTAGCATCACTTTGACGTACAGTTTATTTTAACAATCCCATGTTACTGATTCCAAGTAACTAATTATTATTTTGTTAAAATACAAACTAATGACCTTACAACAGTCCAATCCAACAATTCAAAAACACAAATAATTGTAGGAGGAAGCTAAATAGCACAAATAAAACAAGTATGAATTGAAATTAGCGACCTATCACAGTGTCATGATAGCAAGAGAGGGCAAGATATTTCAACATCACACCATGATTTACAAGCAACCCCATATTCCAAAACTTTTAGCTGTAAATAGAGTAAAACACCATAACTCTTCTATGAAAACAACATTATTACCATTCCAATAGATCAAACAGCCCACAATCAAATACAAGAAACAATTCCGGCAAAAGAACAGCAGCAAAAATAAAGAAATCACTTTATACATAATCAGTTGATCTTTGACTGAAAGTTAATTTCCAGTAAAATTCTTCTATATGTTAGTGTATACACTTAAAATAAAATAAAAAATGCAGGTAAGAGAATATGATGCTTGCTTCAATATCTCAAAGCCATATTGTCATCAAATCTCTGATTTTAATCTTTTCATAATGCAATCACAAGTTCTAGAGCTCAATGGAAAAATCGAATCTATAAACCGAGATAGGAAATATCACAAGGTAATGAGTAGAATGGTAATGAAAAAACAAACCTGAATGTTAGAAGGCGATTAAACCAACAAAATTCCCTTTTTTTTTACAAATGCTAGTCTGAGTTATTTAGACAAGTTGCGAGACCAATCCAGATTCAGTAACCTTTTCCACTTACTCAATTACACCACTTACTCAGAGCGTCTTATTTTTTAGGCATAAACAGAATTAAATGTAGTAAGAATAGCTGGCAAATTGCAAAATCACTTAAATTATGTGACAACACAGAAAGAACAAATCTCGTGGTGGCCGTGTTGTTATAAGCAATAAGAAAAAACTTTTTAGTAACATATAAAAACCTGTTCCACAGTACACATATAGATTTTGTGATTATTAGTCATATTCAACGTGCAATTAAATGAAAGATTACCATGTATTCTACTTGATAAGGTCAGTCTTCTCCTCAACTATCCAAACACAATGAAGAGAGCTCGAGAGAGGTGGACAGCTATGCACCTAAAGACAATTCGTGAGGAATCACATATGAGAAACAAGGTACCTCCACGCAGTAGTAAAGGAAACCTTAAGGCTGTATCTACCAGCACCACTATTAGGCCACGTTCATTAGTGGAGGATTGCATCATCTCGCCAGGGTACCACGTACCTTCAGGCACCAATCTGCTGGTGAATATATTGAGCTAAAGAAACTGCATTAGAATATAAATGAAATAGCTTCATTCTGAACCTATATCATTAAATTATAAACTGCAGCAGAGTAAATGTCAAGAGAGAAGCATACAAAGTTACTACCCCAACATTAGGCATTTTATCATGAGCTTCAATAACATGCACTCAGAGCAGATATCAGTTTGGGGGAGGGGGACAAAACCCAAACTTAGTGTAAATGTATATAACTTAAAATTAGAATCAAAAAAGGATAGCAAATGCACTGGGCTTATAAGTCATGTAATCATACAATTATGCAAATGCAAACACAAAAAACATGCTGAAAATATCAATTCAACAGTTAGCATAATGGATGAAAATCAGAAAATCATGCTCAGTATGAGATGGTGATAATCATTGTCCTGGTCTCATAAGTCATATATTGTAACATCCCGAATTTTTGTGGGACATATATAAGATTAATGAAGAAAATATCTTCATACGCAGCGAAAATACTTATGTTAAATTTAAGAAAAATAAATCTTTCATAAACACTTGTCTAAAAACATTTAAATGAGAATTTAAATAAATAATTACTTTGTCTAAACGGAAAGCAATTAAATCTAATTTAAGTAAAAATATTTAAACATTCTCTTCTTATTCGTTATCCACCACCACACCACGCGTACTCCTTCAATTGTGAATCCTGAAATTTGAAAACATTTTTGGGGTGAGTACAAAAATACTCAGTGGGTTACACTGTCTTAAAATATCAATCAACTTCCATCACATAAAAATCACCATATCTTTATTTCAATCATAACACGTATTCATGAAACTGTGCCGTTGGTCAACTCATCGATTCAATGCGACATGTAAACCTTTTCACTTTTTATGTTTTCCTTTCCTTTTTCTATGCCGTTGACCAACTCATTGAATCGATGTGAAATGCATGAATCATATAAATTTAAATGTCATGTATGTATCACGTATCAATATCAATCATATAATTCCCAATGTTACGTATCAATTCCAATATCACGTATCATCAACAAATCATTCAACATAATGATAAATATAGGAAAAAGTAAATGTCAATCTCATATACACTTAAAAGTAACAACGTAAAAGTTGAAAGGATTTTACCCCACCTCAAACCTTTAACAACAGTCAAACCTTATTTCTTCCCTGCCTTCTCATGAGTGGAGTCCAGTATAGCGTGAGTGAAAATAAAAGTTAAAGATTTCGGGTGAGAGTGAATTGTGATCTTTTCGGAGGAAGTTTGTGACTTTAAGATTGATAGGCTCGTAAGTTACGAAAATAAAGGAGGAACGTGAGCAGATCACGTCAACAGATTTACTATGAATTTAGGATTTAAATTCAAATCCAAATGAAACCTCCAGAGTAAAATAAAGATTAAGATTAAATATATAAATGATTTATTTAAATAAAAATATTGATAAAGGAAATATTAATAAGTGAACTTAAAAAAAATGATAATTTGGCGTAAAATGAGAAAAGAAATGTAGGGTGTTACATCCTACCCTCTAAATAAAAATATTTCGTCCTCGAAATATAATTACAATCTTTAAAATATAATGTAAAATCAAATAAGTAAGATTGTCTTATCTAGCGTTTTGGTGATTCTTCACCGGCCATCATATAAACTAGAGCTCTACCACCCGTTCCTGGTTTGTATTTGTTATCCATCTTCCTTCCTCCAGGGCAGTCCTTGGCTCCATGTCCTTACTCTTTGCATTTATAACATCTATTTTGTCGCAACATACACTCTCTACAATGCTTTTTCCCGCAATTGGTGCAAATGGGCTTCCCAGTAAAGTTGTTGTTGTCTTGTTCATTTTTCTTCTCCTCCTTGTTTGGTTCTGACTCTTCCCACTTGCGTTTTCCATTATTGTTCCTTGGTGTAGGATTATCCATTGCAAGGCAGACTGCATCATCTTCTGCTCTTTCATAAACTTCTGCAAAACTTTTGATTCCTTGTCCAGACGTATGGTTTCGGATATCAGATCGAAGTCCGTGTCTGAACCTTAAACACTTCTTAGCTTCCGTGTCCACTAAATGTGGGGCAAAACGACACATCCTGCTAAATTCTCTCTCGTACTCAACAACCGTCATGTCTCCCTGCTTTAAATTGAAAACTCTTATCTCCTTTTGAATACAATAAGCTGGTGGATAGTACTTTTCCATCACCAGATCCTTGAAACTCGTCCACGTCAGGTTACTACATTCTTCTTCGGTCTTCTTCCTCCAATAATTATTCCACCAAGGTTACTACGTTCTTCTTCGGTCTTCTTCCTCCAATAATTATTCCACCAAATCCTAGCATCCTCTTTTAACTGGAAAGCAGCACACGCCACCTTTTGTGCATCTGAGCATAATATGAGTTCAAAAATACTTTGGAGAGATTCAATCCATTCTTCAACATAAGCAGGGTCCTCTCTGCCTTTAAATATCAGAGGTATGTAGCAATGGAAGTGTTCCACCACTTGAGCATGTTGATGTTGAGCCTGTTGAGCCAACGGAGGGTTTGGATTGGGCGGATTGTTTTGTTGAGCGCGAAGGAGATTAACAAGGTCTGCTAGAGTGGTTCCTTCATCAAAGTTATTTGCATTCTCTGTCTCTTCAAGATTCTCGTCAGATTTTTCCTCTTCTGTGTCTGCAGGCGGATCATCAGCAGGTGGATCCGGAGTCCGTTGTCTACGTCTTGCCATCTTGATAATAGTTTGATAAAATCATGTAAAATTTAAACGATGGTGATAAACAAGATTGTATATCAAATAATTGAACATGTATATTTCAATAAGTACAGAAGTATCATCAATTAAATTATCAATTTCTTGCACATATTTTTTTTTATAAAATGTGAGAATATATGTGAATGACATGTAAGACACATACAGTTTACAAATTTTTACCTTACTTGGAGTAACGTGGTTGGGTGCAGAATAATATCCGTAATTCCCATCATAAAATTGTAAAAATAAAGAAAAAATGATAAAATGAAAATATCTTTTTATTTTTTCCAAAATTTCCAGAACCGTCAAAAAAAATTTCTTTTTTTTTTCACAAAAAAATACGAAGCAAAAGTTTTTTTCTAAGCAGATCTAGAAACGTTGACCTGCTCTGATACCAACTGTAACATCCTGGATTTTTGTGGGACATATATAAGATTAATGAAGAAAATATATTCATACGCAGCGAAAATACTTATGTTAAATTTAAGAAAAATAAATCTTTCATAAACACTTGTCTAAAAACATTTAAATGAGAATTTAAATAAATAATTACTTTGTCTAAACGTAAAGCAATTAAATCTAATTTAAGTAAAAACATTTAAACATTCTCTTCTTATTCGTTATCCACCACCACACCACGCGTACTCCTTCAATTGTGAATCCTGAAATTTGAAAACATTTTTCGGGTGAGTACAAAAATACTCAGTGGGTTACACTGTCTTAAAATATCAATCAAATTTTATCACATAAAAATCACCATATCTTTATTTCAATCATAACACGTATTCATGAAACTGTGTCGTTGGTCAACTCATCGATTCAACCTTTTCACTTTTATGTTTTCCTTCCCTTTTTCTATGTCGTTGACCAACTCATTGAATCAATGTGAAATAAATGAATCATATAAATTTAAATGTCATGTATGTATCACGTATCAATATCAATCATATAATTCCCAATGTTACGTATCAATTCCAATATCACGTATCATCAAACAATCATTCAACATCATGATAAATATAGAAAAAATTAGATCTCAATGTCATATAAACTTAAAAGTAACAACGTAAAAGTTGAAAGGATTTTACCCCACCTCAAACCTTTAACAACAGTCAAACCTTATTTCTTCTCTGCCTTCTCACGAGTGGAGTCCAGTATAGCGTAAGTGAAAATAAAAGTTAAAGATTTCGGGTGAGAGTGAATTGTGATCTTTTTGGAGGAAGTTTGTGACTTTAAGATTGATAGGCTCGTAAGTTACAGAAATAAAGGAGGAACGTGAGCAGATCACGTCGACAGGCTTACTGTGAATTTAGGATTTAAATTCAAATCCAAATGTAACCTCCAGAGTAAAATAAAGATTAAGATTAAATATATAAATATTTTATTTAAATAAAAATATTGATAAAGGAAATATTAATAAGTGAACTTAAAAAAAATGATAATTTTGCGTAAAATGAGAAAAGAAATGTAGGGTGTTACATATATGATAGTGAACAATATTCAAACTGCTAAAAACAAAGACTCCGAGTATTTTATCAAATAATTTCATATACAGAACTGCTTCCAGAAACAAGCTTTGAACTGCTAAACAAAAAGAATGGAAGTACTTTGTTAAATAATTGAGATTATTAGAACCTAGGAGAGTGCTGAGTTCTTCATTCCTCTTGAGAAATAACAAAGATAAAATCAAATCATTATGCAGTAAAAACATAAAATATCAAAACAACTATTCATGAGAGAAATAAAGCATCCTATGCTACTTACTGATAAAGGGATGACTGGCAAAAATATCAACAAAATCTACTCCAAGTTGAGTCAGTGCTATTTGATTTTTCATTCAAGCAACCATGTAGTCAAAATATACCCAAATTCGATCTTAGGAACGCTAGGAATAGCCTGCACAGCATAAAGGTGCCTAATATTGCTAAGAATATACTAATACGATAGCACTTAATATCTAGGATAGTAACATGATTACTATCCCAAATGGTTACCCCAAAATATTCAATGAGCTTCTGAGAGTGCCTTCCAATTGGTCTAGAATAAACGACTCTCTTGCATCTTTTCATCAAAAGTAATTGCTTCAGGCTCAATTATCCAATGGATCTAAAAAAGAAATAACACAAAAAAAGATAGACATGTATAACTAAAGCAGTGAACTTAAAAAACAGCCCCCTTAAATAAGGAAATCTCCTCATGGTGAGAGCTTACCTCATAGCAAATGTTGACAAATTCTAGGACGTAAACTACTTTTAGTTATAATAATCACATAAACCTTCATTCAAGTTTGGTATATACACTAACACATGGGTGTTATGAAATCAACCAATAACATTTATAATTAAATTAACTCCCACAAACATATCTATGTTTCACAATCATTTAACAATAACAACTTGCATAAATTCATCTAATTAACAAATAATGTAAGAATAATCTCATGAAAACAATGGAAAAAAATTAAAATTTTTATTCAGAAATTTAATTGAACACATTTGGCTCACTAATTTTTCATACCCGCAGCAGTCGTACACCAGAATTAATTCAAGATTAGCAAACGCAAAAGGCATAATAAAATAGATAATTAATCTTTACTACCACTGCTGCTCGAAGGGAACCCGTCGCAGCGGTTTCGTTTAGGGCAATGGGGGTTCGATTGATGAATTGAATGGCAGGAGAGTTTCACCGGATGCATTGAACGGAGGGAGATGTTCACAGCAAGAGAGGCGGCAGAAACGAGCGACGGGAAGGAGTTTGGTATACTCTCTCTAACTAGGGCACGGGAAACACGAAAGAAAACAATTCAAGGGTCAAATTTATATGTAATACTCCCTCCGTCTCTAAAAAGCTTGCACCCCTCTTTTCGGCACAGAGATTAAGAAAGTGATAACTTTTAGGGGTATAATGGTATTTTTATATAATATATAAATGATAAAGTATGGTAGGTAGAGATAGTTTTTTTGTAATTAAAGTGTATGGGGAATGGTGGTTGTTTTTTATTTTTTGCTTTTTTTGGAATGTGCAAACTTTTGTGGGACAGCCCAAAATAAAAAGTGTGTCATCTGAAGTGAGACGGAGGGAGTATATTTTTAGTACTAAAATTAATTAAAAATAAAATAAAATATGGTTAGGAATGGTTTGACAACGGACTTACGACAACGGAATAGAATCTCCGTTGTTAATGAGCACCTTTTTTTAGAAATAGCAACGGGGAGTGCTTTTAAGCTATATTTTACACTTTTAACAACGGGTATTGAAATCTCCGTTGTTATTCTAGCGTTGTTAATGCACAGTTTTGGCATAGGCGCACATAAATCCTAGTCTAACGTGTCACGTTTAGCCACAAAATCAAAGCACCGATACCAATTGTTGGCGTTCAATCATTTGGTTAATGTGAACCGTTAGAATTCCATACAATTCTATATCAGCAGAAGCAAGAATATAAAATTACATTACCTTTCACCAGGGTATGTTGAAGAAGAGAAAATTCTCGCAGGCAGCTGCACGACCTTCCATCTTTGGACATAACTTCCTCATCCAGACTCCGATTTTAGTGATTTTAGCACCTAAACGAGCCTCTTTTCCATGGCTTTCCAACCATGTATCACACTACCAGTTTTGAGTACCAAAAAAATACAAAAAAATTATGAAAATTGAGCGTGCATAGAGATCGAACAACAGCAGTAAATGACATCTTGATCTTCTGTTATATTCCCAAGTCCAGTTTTGACATCGTGTGGGAAACGATCTTCGAGATCCTCTCAATCTGCTTTCTCTCCCTCTATCACACGGTTCTTAGGCACAGGAAAATAGGGTTTAGGACAGTTAAGATGACTTATATATGGGCTACAACAGGGACTAGGAGGAGAAATTTGAGTCGGGCCTCCATTGGGCTTAAGTATCCAAGTTTAGCCTAAAACTTATACTTAAGTCTAATAATAATAATATAGTCCACTAAAATATTATTAGTGCACTGCCGCTCTAATCCTTCAGTCCTAGTTAACGGAAGTCCTACGGGGGAATTTGGTCTGGAAAGAGGAATAAGACAGGATGACCCTTTATCACCTTTCTTGTTCTTAATTGCTGCAGAATGCATTAGCACAATGATAAAAAGAGCTGTTGAGTTGGGATTATATGATCCAGTGGAAATAGGAGATAGCAGTGTGCGCATTTCTCACATCCAATTTGCAGACGATACTCTATTCTTGGGTAAGGCCTCGCTGAAAAACTCCATCTTTCTTAAAAGAATATTGTTGTTATTGGAGATGGTTGTAGGTCTAAAAATCAACATCAACAAATGCAATATTGTGGGATTGAATGTAGAGGGAGGCAAGATGAGTGACATTGCAGACATACTCAAATGCAGAATAGGCAAGCTTCCATTCAAGTATCTCGGAGTTCAAGCTGGAGGCTCACACAGAAAAAGTTCAGATTGGGAGTACATTGTGGAGAAAATTCGAAACAGATTAAATAAATGGAGTGGGTTGAAGGTGTCAATTGGAGGACGTCTAACCTTGGTAAACTCTATCCTAGCCGCCATACCAAGAGAGGATTATGGAGGAATTAAGAGTAGAGTAAGGAGTTGGATCATCCACGCCAAAGGAGGTAAGTTAAAGGATATAAATTTCAAGACTTGATCGATTAAACCAAGTTTATGCATTGATTTGTGATTATAATCCTAGGTTGGGTGTTTATTAAAACTTTTTGTAATAGATGCTCAAGAAATTGTAGCATCTATCTTTATTATCTTTATGTGTTACTTGTAAACTTGGGCAATCCTCATACCTTTCTAATAAATTTTTACTTATCTAAAAAAAAATTCCCCGCGTTTAAGATATACAATGCCCATTAATTAATGGAAAAATTGCACTTTTGGTCCCGTAAGAATTGTTCAATGCCAAAAAGGTCCAAAAATTGGCAGATTTAATCCATAGGAATTTTTTATCAAAATCTATTAATAATTAACGAAATATTTTGAACTGTTAACAAGACCAAAATGGCAACTTGTAGATTTGATTCCATAATTTGCAAAAATAACCCCCAAAGAAAACTAATACAATGTTTATTGAGAAAGAAAACAGAGGGGAATTGTCGTAATGGACTATGTCTATGTTGAAAGACAGAAAATAATATAAATCTGGTAATTTATAATAATATAAGTTAATTTGGGATGAAAATTTTTGAAAAATTATGGTTATAATATCTTTATGGGACCAAAACCGCCAGTTATGAGACAAATGAATTCCTACGGGACTAATATCTTTAGTGTGATACGTGGCTTTCCAACCATGTATCACACTACCAGTTTTGAGTTCCAAAAAAATACAAAAAAATTATGGAAATTGAGCGTGCATAGAGATCGAACAGCAGCTGTAAATGGCATCTTGATCTTCTATTATATTTCCAAGTCCAGTTTTGACATCGTGTGGGAAACGATCTTCGAGATCCTCTCAATCTGCTTTCTCTTCCTCTATCACACGGTTCTTAGGCGCAGGAAAATAGGGTTAAGGACAGTTGAGATGACTTATATATGGGCTACAACAGGGACTAGGAGGAGAAATTTGAGTCGGGCCTCCATTGGGCATAAGTATCCAAGTTTAGCCTAAAACTTGTACTTAAGTCCAATAATAATATAGTCCACTAAAATATTATTAGTGCACTGCCGCTCTAATCCTTCAGTTCTAGTTAACGGAAGTCCTACGGGGGAATTTGGTCTGGAAAGAGGAATAAGACAGGGTGACCCTTTATCACCTTTCTTGTTCCTAATTGCTGCAGAATGCATTAGCACAATGATAAAAAGAGCTGTTGAGTTGGGATTATATGATCCAGTGGAAATAGGAGATAGCAGTGTGCGCATTTCTCACATCCAATTTGCGGACGATACTCTGTTCTTGGGCAAGGCCTCGCTGAAAAACTCCATCTTTCTTAAAAGAATGTTGTTGTTATTGGAGATGGTTGTAGGTCTAAAAATCAACATCAACAAATGCAATATTGTGGGATTGAATGTAGAGGGACGCAAGATGAGTGACATTGCAGACATACTCAAATGGAGAATAGGCAAGCTTCCATTCAAGTATCTCGGAGTTCAAGCTGGAGGCTCACACAGAAAAAGTTCAGATTGGGAGTACATTGTGGAGAAAATTGAAACAGATTAAATAAATGGAGTGGGTTGAAGGTGTCAATTGGAGGACGTCTAACCTTGGTAAACTCCTAGCCGCCATACCAACTTATACCTTCTCGCTATTTCGTGCGCCGTCCTGTGTGTTAAAAAAAATTACTAGATTGCAAAGATCTTTTCTATGGGGGGAGTGTGAATGTTAGGAAAGCTACATGGACGAAATGGTCCAATGTCACTCATAACAAACTCAATGGGGGATTGGGTGTTTGGGATGTCAATGATTTTAACTTGTCACTGTTAAGGAAATGGGCTTGGCGAGCGCTGAATGAAAAATGGAAACTATGGGTCAGGGTCCTTCAGGCTAGAAGAGGTAAATATCTTGGGCTTGGGGGGAGAGAAGAAGGGGTGAGTTCCGTTGTACTCAATAGGGGATGGTGGGGATCAGTCTTAAAAGGGATCAATATGGGGAATGGTTTGATGAGAAATTAGACAGGGTGGTTGGAAATGGTAAAGACATAAAGTTTTGGGAAGATATGTGGTTAGATCGAGTCTCTCTTAAGTGTCAATACCAACGTCTATATGCTTTAAGTCTTGCTAAAGGTCAATTGGTGTATAATATAGGGAGTTGGGATGAAAACAGGTGGGAATGGCAGTGGCAATGGAGACGAGAGTTTAGGTCTAGGGAGTCTGAATATTTTCACATGTTGCTCACTGATATTGACAGGATTACCATGCAAAGAGAAATTGAAGACAGATGGAGCTGGAAATACAAAGGAGAAGAGGAATACTCCGTAAAAGCGGCTTACAATCTATTACAGGAGAGAAAGTCAGGAGGAGAAATTAGCAATAAAGAAACATCTCAATTTCTTTGAAAATCTCAGGCGATTCTCAAAACAAAAGTGCACTCATGGTGGATACTAAACAATGCTATTCAAACCTTGAAGAATCTAAAGAGAAGAAACTGTCTGCAGGGAAATCAAACGGCCTTATGCGCTTTATGTCAAAAGGAAGAAGAATTGATGGAACATATTATAATAAATTGCCAAAAAAGCTCAGCGATATGGTCAAAAATTTTGTCATGGTGGAACATTTCTTCTGCTTTACCAACCAACGTTCAGGACCATTTCTTGTCATTTTGCAACCTCATTCCAAGTAAAAAAAGGAGAAGCATTATGTCAAGTGTATGGATATGTTGAGCGTGGTTGATATGGAGCTCGAGAAACTCCATCATTTTTTAAAATGGCTCATGGGAACAAGAGAGGATTATGGAGGAAATTAAGAGTAGAGTATGGAGTTGGATCATCCACGCCAAAGGAGGTAAGTTAAAGGATATAAATTTCAAGACTTGATCGATTAAACCAAGTTTATGCATTGATTTGTGATTATAATCCTAGGTTGGGTATTTATTAAAACTTTTTGTAATAGATGCTCAAGAAATTGTAGCATATATCTTTATTATATTTATGTGTTGCTTGTAAACTTGGGCAATCCTCATACCTTTCTAATAAATTTTTACTTATCTAAAAAGAAAGTTCCCCGCGTTTAAGATATACAATGCTCATTAATTAATGGAAAAATTGCACTTTTGGTCCCGTAAGAATTGCTCAATGCCAAAAAGGTTCAAAAATTGGCAGATTTAATCCTATAGGAATTTTTCATCAAAATCTATTAATAATTAACGAAATATTCTGAACTGTTAACAAGACCAAAATGGCAACTTGTAGATTTGATTCCATAATTTGCAAAAATAATCCCCAAAGAAAACTAATACAATGTTTATTGAGAGAGAAAACATAGGGGAATTGTCGTAATGGACTATGTCTATGTTGAAAGACAGAAAATAATATAAATCTGGTAGTTTATAATAATATAAGTTAATTTGGGATGAAAATTTTTGAAAAATTATGGTTATAATATCTTTATGGGACCAAAACCGCCAGTTATGAGACCAATAAATTTCTACGGGACTAAAATTGAACTGAAGGAATTCTTATGGGACCAAATGTGGCATTTTCCCTTAATTAATTAAGTTAATAACAACTCCATTAATTAATATCTCATCTGAGAGTAGTACCACTCAACCTTGTTATCATGCCGAAATAAATCCACCTGCAGGATTTACATAATAATCCTTATGAGCTCCTCAAGGGGACATCATCAACCTGTTTAATAGGACACGGATTCCTTCTACAATCAACAGCACACCATAGAGATAACAATATTTTCCAACTCACCGAGTTTGTTGATTTAATAAATAAATCTCACCCATTGATGAATCAAAGAGATATATACTGGCTTACGTGTCGAGTTTATTGTATAGGGATTAAGAACACGAACATTCATAATAACTGAGATCAAGTTCTCCTATATAGTCAGTATAAGTTGAACGATCTCAAGCAGTCCTGCTCAATACAAACAAAACATACTAATGTGATTTTTATAATCAAGACAAACTAATACCAAATCACACTACAACCATCCCGATGATTTTCCTCATCTATCTCGGTTGTGAGCATCTGTTTATACTTTATAAGGAGCCGACAATATGATCTTTCGTGCGACGCCGCACACTATATTTTCTACAGTATAAAGTAAGTGGACTTTTGCAATAACATATAAATAAGTTATAATATGCACAATGTTTGATCATATGATTCTTATTTCAAATTAATTGTTATAACATTGTTCATACAAAAGCTAGACTTTTAGTATACAATCCAACAATTAGGGTTACTACACCCAATCATTCTCAAGCGAATGGGCAAGTCGAAGTCTCCAACCGCCAAGTGAAGCAAATCCTGGAGAAGGTAGTCGGAACTAATATAAGGATTGGGCGATGAAGCTCGATAATGTTTTATGGAGGTTCTAGACTGTGTACAAGACTGTGCTAGACATGTCTCCTTATCAAATTGTCTATGGGAAGCCATGCCACTTACCTTTAGAGATTCAGCATAAGTCTTTTTGGGCATTGAGAAGTTTGAACTTGTCCCTTAAGGAGCAAAAGGAGTTGAGGATGACTCACATAAATCAATTGGATGAGTTCAGAAATCAAGCTTTTAAGAACTCGGTGATCTACAAGGAGAGGATGAAGAAGTGACATGACTCGAAGATCACTTTAATGAGTTCAAGCAAGGTGATGAGGTATTACTCTTTAACTCTCGATGAAGCTTTTTGCAAGAAAATTAAAATCGAATTGGACGGGACTGTTCATCATCCATAGAGCCTGCGGAGGGGGGAGTTTTGAGATCATGGACAAAGATGGAGACATCATAGTGGCGAATGGGCATTGATTGAAGCACTTTAAGTCGCCGGATGATGCTTGTGTCGTTGTTGAGGATACATGGAATTGAGTTGGTACTATCGTGGCTCTCCAACTTAAACATGGGCGCCAATTAGGGGCTTTCCCTCCTGTTTTATTACTTTATTTATTTCGTGTGAGTAAGAAATTTTTATATTTAAGGTACTTACATATCAACAATTACATCTCTTTGCAAACTTAGTTTCAACTTAAGTTTTTACTAAGTTTGGGGTGTGGTGTTCTTATCTCATCGTAGCACCAAGAGTATAATCTTTTCTTTGTAACATTTGCTAGGAGAGTTGATTTTTTACGTTATAATGAAACTTTAACTGGTTTTGATGTGTTGATTTTTTTGCAATTTGCATAGTGTTCAGTGGTGTTTAGTTATTTTATAGTGTGAGCGTAGTTATATGCATAACTTATTGAGTCTAAGTTTTTGGTTCTCTAGCTATTATCTTGGTTGATTATGATACTTAATGTAGTATTTGAGTCTAAGTTTTGCTAGGGATGAATAAAAACACGAAAAACGAGCGTCGGAAACTAGCTCGACCAATCTACTATAACTCGACAAAGAGATTCTGGTCGAGCTGCGGTCGAGCTGTACTCTAGAAGGCTAGATTAATTTACATAGAGCTGGCTCGACCAATACCATGTGGCTCGACCAAATCATAGTGGTCGAGCCATGGTCGAGCAAGATATGGGAAGTTTTTCAGTTTACAGAGGTGTAGCTAGACCAACATCATGTAGCTCTACCAATAGTATGTTGGTCGAGCTATGGTCGAGCTGAGAATGTCGAATGGTTTAGTTTACAAGCAACTAGCTCGACCAGTTCAACCGTTGCTCGACCCTGTAACTCGAGTCGAGCTAGGTTGAAAATTCAGGATTTAAGGTTAGTTTCTGCGCGCCGCTCGACCATTCTTCGCCACCCTTCTCCGAGCATTCATCCCGAACTGTAAGAATTTCACTCTAACTAATACCACACCTTATTCTTCCTCACACCACACTTCCACACCAATCTTTGATTCAAGTCCAATTTTAGGCTTTTCTACTCAATTTTGGGATTTTCGTCATTTGTCGCATACACATATGGCTGGAGATAAAGGTATGTTTTCTTGACTTTATACCCTAGAATTTGAATGTTCTATACTTAGTGTAGATGGGTAAGTTGATTAAACATGTTTTTGGGTAGGATTGAATTTTGAATTTGGGTGTTCTTGTTGAAATTTTACATGAATTTGCATGGGTTCAATTTTACGTTGGATTGATAGAATTTTTTGAAATTGATGATGCATATCTTACGGGCTTGAGTTGAATTGTGTAATGTATACATGGGCTCATTGATTTGAAGTGACTTTTGTGAGTAATTGAAATTGTGGAAGTTAGGCATGCTTTGAATTATTTTAATTGTTGGAATTTGATGAATCTTGAAGCATGTTGGATTCTTGAAGTATGTTAAACATGTGAAGTTGAGACTTAGAATTCTTGATTTTAATTTTCTCTTGAATAAAAGTGTTGTGGATTTAGGTTCCATTTTTGAAATAAACACTTGAAATTTTGGGAATTTGATTCATGAATTGGTTATTGCATATGAATTTGAAGTCTTTAGTAGAATGTATACTTTATTTAGTCCTAGGTTGGATATACTTGCTTTATTTCCTTGATTTCGTATTAAAATATAATCTTTGTAGGTAAAGGAATTGCTACACTTTCTAAGAGGAAGGAGACAGGATCTCCTAAGAAGGGTGAGATTGCAAAGAAGGTTAAAAGGGATAAGAGGAGACCTTCCAATTTTGACATATAGATTGATGATTGGGAGGAGAAAGATGAATTATGGGGAGCTATTTCAGACAAGATAGCTAGGACTCGATACCAAGATGACCAAACGATGGTGAAGATGAATATCATCAAAGATATTTGGTGGATGTTCAATCGAGTAGGGATTAGTTAATTCATGGAATTAAAGAGGGAGACATAATTCCACATCACAGCTAAGGTTTTGTGTACATTGAGAGTTGATCGTGGAGATTACTATCTGTCTTATGGTTTGTGGATGCAGATTGGAGGACAGTTGAAGTTGATGTATGTGAATGAGTTCAATGAGATGGTTGGATGTCCAACTAGAATTTCCGCAGCGGAGCACGAGGACTTTAATGTGGATGTGTTTTGGAGGTCGATCACTGGGAGGCGAGGAGACTATAATGCAAATACCTCGAAGGTTGCTTTTATTCACAACCCAATGATTGGCTATGTGGATCGGATACTGAGCAACACTCTATTTGCTCAAGGCGAGGGAGGATGAATACCGAGAGGAGAGCTCTATATGTTATGGTTCATGATGAATGGAGTTCATTTCAATGTTGGAGCATATCTTTTTCAGTAGTAGCATAGGTTCTCCGCTCACTCGTTTCAGAAGGTCAACATCGAAGGGTTGATTACTCTGATAGCGGAGTACTACAACATCGACTTGTCAAGGCAAAGGCCGATCCGAGGGGACCCTGATTTGATCTTGTTGGCTTGTATTCGGATGGGGTTGATTCAAAGGAAGGAGGATGTGTGGATGTTTATTCATGAAAAGAATCCAATCTCCTTCACGTTCATTTTATCTATTGTTGATCTTACATCTATTCAGATCAACAACAATCTACTGATGAACACTCCCGAACACAAGGCAATCTTCAACACTTGTATTGGAGATGGAGATTGGAGGCTTTTGGCTGACATGCATATCCACGGTATCTACTTGGACGCGAATATGATCTTAGTAGGTGATCTAGCGGATTTTATGGAGGATGGTGAGGATCAGCAGCAGCCGTTTTATTAGGTGCATGGAGATATTCCTCATGAGCATCCGGAGATGGGATTTCCTCTGATGCAGCCGTAACAGCATTATGAGCCGCCACCACAGCAGCAACAAGATTTCTGGCAGTCTCAGATTCATTTTTATCAAGAGCAGTTTAGGTTGATGAATGAGCATTTCGCCACTTTGAATGCAAATCAGCAAGAGACGAATCGCCAACTGGCATTGGCAAATACGAATTAACTACTCTCAATGTCAGGTTTGATGCTATGGATAAGAGATTGGAAGAGTTGAATGACAACTATGAGGTGTTGGATAGGAAGATCGATATCTTGCAAAGGGATTTCGATGATTGGCGAAGTTAGTGATGATGATTCTCCTGAGGAGTAGAGTGTGCCAAGTTTTGCCTTTGTCTGTTTCCTCTCGTCTTCCATCTATTTTTCTCTTACAGGTTTAGTATTGTGTGAGTGGTGGATTGTGTTGTTTGAGATTCATGCGTGAGTGGCATGTATCAAATTGATTGTATGGTGTTTGATGGAGATGTTTGGTACACTTGATGTGTTTGTTGATTGATGGATTAGAGATGTTGACTCTTTCATATGCATGTGCGCTTATTTTTTTATGCATGTTGATTTTATTGATGATAGACATGTACCATTTATGAATACTTGTAGTTTATGTAGAGATTGATGTTGATTGCATGCTTTGAAGAGTGCTTAGGAAATCTATTACCCATGTGAGAATTTGAGCCTAATAATCATGCTACATCAATGCATGATAGTTTATTCTTGTGAGTATCGTTCATACGTTTATATTCTAGAACTTGGCTTGGAGTTTTGTTTGAGATTTATGATTGTTAGATAATAGGACATGATCTAGTATCCTGTCCTAGTATCTAACAATCATAAATCTCAAACAAGACTCCCTCCGTCCCAATTCAAATAGCATACTTCTCATTTTGGGTTGTCCAACAAAAGCTGTACCTTTCTAAAAAAGCAAAAAGTCAAACTAATGGAGATGATACTGCGATATTCTATCTTGACAGCGTGGATCATATTCTGAGAAACAAGCCGAAGATCTACCTTAATTAAATAATTATTTTTATTAATTACGCTTGAACTATTCACCCAATTATTGCTAGTAATAATTATGATTGAGATTTTTCTCTTGTATTTAAACACTGCAAACATCTTCTTATGAGGTAGAAGATTACTACAATAAAATTAGGTTATTCCTTTTCACGTGTTCTTTCTAATTACCACGTTTATCTGCATCAGTTGGTATTCAGTTGCAAGCACTGATCCGTCATGCCGCCCCGACGCGATCACAATTGTGATGCCCTTGGCCACAGGTTAGATGAACTCACACAATAATTGACCACTGTTGTCCAATTTCTTACAGCACAAGCCCAATCTCATGCTAAACCTCACGTTCATCCACCACACAATGCAACGTCTGATGATGAAGCCATGCAAGACAACCCATTTGCACCTTTTCTGGGTCGTATTCCACTCCACGAAGATGAGGGCAGCAAGTGGAAGGCTCGATTCAAACTAGACTTGCCTGAATTCCATAGTGGATTGGAGGCGGAAGAACTTTTGGACTAGTTAACCGAAGTTGAAGAAGTATTGGAGTTTAAGTAAGTACCCCACGACCGTCGTGTCCCACTCGTAGCCACTCGATTACGTGGATGTGCGGCGGCATGGTGGCAATAGTTGAAGGCCGTTTGTGCCCACCATGGCAAATCACGTATCAATACGTGGGAAAAATTCATAAAAAATTTGCGTCAAGAATTCTTTCCTTTCAATTATTCCCGCACATTATATCATAAAGTGCAGAATTTGAGATAAGGTCCTAGATCTTTGGATGAGTATACTTAAGAATTCTATCACTTGTTGGCACAGAATGAACTCAACGAAACAAAGGACCTATTAATCTCAAGGCCTGTAGGTGGTTTACGCCTACAATTTCAAGATGTTTTGAATCTTTTTGCTCTTATTTTAGTCTCTGAGGCCCATCAACGTGTTTGTAACTACGCTAGAAAAATAGTTCACTAGGCTCTCTGCAGGTCCATTCTCGGCTTCTTCTAGCCGTCCATTTGTGGCTACCCCAACAACAGAATCTCGAGCTCCTTCTCGTTCACCAGCACCCCCCCTTGCCACTGGGCCTCCTACTGCTACCTTTCAGTCTCATGGTCCTTGTTTTTCTTGTGGCGAACAAGACCACAGCATGGCGAATTACCCAAAGCATAGCGGGTGATGAGAGTGAAAATTCACATAGTTTGAGCTCTGATTTCTGTGATAATTGTGTATGATTTGGTCTCAAAATGAGACAAATCGAGGTGTGTAGTGAAAAGTCACGAATAGATGCTATGGAGATAGTTTACGCTTATTTTTGAAGGAAAATAGGACAAAAGTGCTCAGAATCAGAAAGGGAGTATCCAGAAGGTCAGTTTGACCAGAAGCGAGCTAGTTTGACCAAGCTTATAAGTTGAACCATGGTCGAACCGCATGCCTGGAGGTCCGTCTCATTGCAGATGTCTGGTTCGACCTCAGATCGACTAGTTTGACAATTGGTTCGACCAACCTCACAAGTCAAACTAATGTGCGGGACAACTCCAGATCCATATTTTTACACCTCAAGTGCGTGTTTGTGCATGTTTTCACATAAAAGCCCGTTAAAGGTCCATTGAAAGAGTATGAAAGTACAAAAAGGGATACAGTTTACATCCAGGGGAGGCCATAATCATCTTTCACCACCCCACAAGGGGGATCACCCCCCACACCAACATCTACATACATCCCTTTCTCCATCTATCCATCACTGTGAAGATTCGTCTATCGAATCAAGAGGAGATCTGAGAGGAGAATTCAAGACGAAAAAGAAAGCGATGACTCTCGCATCTAGGGTTTATTTTATTTCCTAATTTATCTTGTGATTTTCCAGACTATGTGCAAGACCTATCCAACCCCCATGCATGTTGCTTGTAACACCATGGGCTAGAACCATTTTGGTAGTCTAGGGTTTTGAAGGTTTTATGAATTAATTGACTTCTCTTGAATATCCTCCGTACAATACTACATTTGGATTTATTTTATACCTGATTGTGCATTTTTAACTCATATTCACGGTCATTTTGTGCATCTTCAACTGTTATATAGAGTCTAAATATATAACTGGTTGTTGATTGAGTGCGTTCACCGCTGAACAGGATTTTTTGTTATGATTCTAAGTGAGGAGATTCTGAAGCTTTATTAAAACTATCGTATATGAATGTTTATTTATTGAATTGAATTCGAGTTAATAAGCAGGATAAAGAGGTTAATTTTATAGTACCTATGATGAGAGATCATATCGGGTTTGAGTACCAATCCTAGGGGGGAAAGAATTGATAATAATAGTACCTAGAAATGAGGGTGAAATTATATCTCTTGCACCAAGGTTATTCACACATGTTATATTCATATTTACTTGTGTTTATAGAATAGATTTGCATGGCTTCGTGATGCATCCATAGTCCACAATGCAGAGTCGGACAGTACACTTGAGAGGGAAATTAATGAGTGAAACTAGATTATCCTAGAGCTACCTATTCTCCAACTTGGTTTTACTTTGAATTTTTCTAGTGCTATTTTATTTTTAATTGGTATTAAATTTTTAGTAATTTAGTTATTAGAAAATAATTCTTAAACTTTATTGCCCCTTGTCTAAATTAATTTAGTAAATAATTAAATAGATAATACATCGACTTTTGGATTCGATATTTAACTTGGTCGCTAGCCTAATCTGCAATTGATATCCTTAATACTTGGGGATTAATTTTGCGTGAAAAAAAATGCGCATCAGTGGGTGCAGTTTATATCTTGATGAAATTGATGATGAAGGCTTTATACTTCCTACTGCTTCTGATGACGTAAATGGAGACACTATATCAAAGGAGTTAGTTTCGGGAGATATTGGTCCATCGTTGATTATGCGGCAGGCTTGCCTCACACCCTATGCCATGGATGCTGATCTTCAGTGCCATTCTCTCTTTTATCCTGCTTACACCATCAATGGTAAGGTCTGTCTTTTCATTATTGATTCCGGGTATTGTGAGAATGTCATTGCTAGTGTTGTTGTTAATAAGCTATCTTTGAAATCAGAATTACACCTGTATCCTTATAATTTATCTTGGTTGCAAAAAGGAAATAATCTGACTGTTGATCGATGTGTTTTGGTAAAATTTTATAAGGGTACTAAATATTATGATTATATTTGGTGCGATGTGGTACCCAGATGAGCTTTATCTGCCTCTTTAAGGTAATCCCTAGTCTTAGTTATAGCAGTAGGAATGTGCTCTTTGCCTTATCCAGATCTATCTACATTGTCTCAGCTCGTGCAAAACGTTAACTATCTGAATGAAGGGTACGGAGTTGATCCTCGCATCAAACTCTAAGCACTAGTTTAACCTTTTTCGACTCTTCTCTAGTATATCAATCTCTATACCAGAGATTCCTTTTAGCTCTCTCTTTTCAGTCTATCAATTAAAGAAGACGAAAGGCTGAATACTAACATAAACTAATTATATTGATACACAAGAGGAAATGGATGACGAGGAGCATTGTTCTTTCTATTTTAATAAATTAGGTCTAGGATTACAAATAAGGGGTAGAGAAGAGGGGGAGCATTGTCTAGAAATTCTTTGTATAGTCTTTTGGCAGCCTTTGACTGATGGAAGTCATCCCTGGGGAATCATATTTTTACGTTCCTATTGTCCTAGAATTGTCTAGAAATATCTTTGTATAGTCTTTTGTAGCCTTTGGCTGACAGGAGTCATCCTAGGGAAATCGTATTTTTAAGTTTCTATTGTCCTTCTATCCTTTCGGTCTAATAATATCCATCCATATTTACGTTATCAGCTTCTTTACACTTTCAAATTCGTCTGACCTACTGGATGTCACACACTCGAATGGAAGCACGAGTGGAGACGATATAGAAGAATGCTGAGTCACTTTCTAAAAAAATCAGCTTACTTTCTGAAAAAAGTCAACATACTTTCTGAAAAAGTTAGCTCACTTGATAACATATTCTCTGAGCAAGAATCTAGGCTCAACAAATTGGACAAGATAGAGGAGATGCTCTACTTGCTCCTAAAAAGAGGAGGCGCAACCTAGTGACCTTTGAGAAACCAGCACTCAAAGCCCTCTCTAAGAATGTACCCCCGATCGGGCCATAAAAAATAATGATGTTCAACGGTTGACCAAATGAGTTAAATTACCAATTTCAAATTTAGGGACGCCCCAGTTTTCGGTCAATTGTTTCGTCATTCCATTGAAGTGTTCTGGTTCTCCACCAACACTGCATGAATCCTTACTTGGACAGATTCGTGTGAAAGAAGTAGCAGGAGTATTACTTCAACGTGATGAGGTATTGCAGATAATGAAAGATAATATCACAAGAGCTCAACAAAGTACGCAGACAAACAAACATCAAAGAGAGGAGAGTTTACAAATGGGTGACAAAGTTCTTCCAAAACTACTTTACCAGAAACATTCTCTTCGTCCGCCAGAAATTCCCGAGTCAGCTACACATTATTATCATGTTACAATTGTAAAATTCAATTTTCTGACTCCAGCATTGCGGACAATGTTGTTTCCTGCACAAGGGAAATTGATAGAGTCAATCATACCATTTTTATTCTTGCTGCAATCATGCTAATCACCAATCTTGGTGGATTATGCAAGTGCTTATTTGAGGGGAATAGACTTGCCAATAATTATGTTCTTTCTATTTTAATAAATTAGGTCTAGGATTATAAATAAGGGGTAAAGAAGAGGGGGAGCATTGTCTAGAAATATCTTTGTATAGTCTTTTGGCAGCCTTTGGCTGACGGAAGTCATCCTGGGAGAATCGTATGTTTATGTTCCTATTATCCTTCTATCCTTTCGGTCTAATAATATCCATCCCCATTTATGTTATCAGCTTCTTTACTCTATCAAATAATGGATGCTCGTCATATGTTACTTGGCCGACCTTGGTAGTATGATCGTGGAGTTGTTCATGATGGTCATCGAAATACATACAGTTTTCTTTTTTCTGGTGTCAAAATTAATTTGATTCTATTGGTGCCCAGAATGTTGCCTACAACAACAGAACCTGAGATTTTATTCTTAACACGTCATGCTTTTCTTAAGGAGATGTCATGTACGCCTTTTACTTTGTTATTGATGGCAGATGACATTTCTATCTCTACTAATGTTCCACCTGTAGTAGCTTCTGTTATTTTTAAGTTTGCAGATGTATTCCCTAAGGAACTACTTGATGGATTACCGCCCCTACATTATACTCAACATCAGATTGACTTGATTCCAGGTGCACCTTTACCCAATCGTCCTCATTATCGAATGAGTCCGATTGAGCATGAAGAACTTCATCTCCAGGTTAAAGAGCTTCTATGAAGGGGACTGTTACGTCAAATTTTAAGTCCTTGTGATGTGCCTGCCCTCCTTAATCCTAAAAAAATAGTAAGAAGTGTATGTGTGTTGATAGTAGAGCTATCAATAAGATCACGGTCCATTATAGGTTCCATATTCCATGTTTGGATGATTTATTGGACCACTTAAGTGGTGCTGTAATTTTTAGTAAACTCGATTTGCGTAATGAGTATCACCTAGATTCAAATTCATCAAGGGAATGAGTGGAAAACTACTTCTAAAACTAGAGAGGGCCTTTTTTAGTGGTTGGTAATGCCGTTTAGGTTGTCTAATGCTCCGAGCACATTCATGCGTGTCATGAATTAAGCCCTACATCCTTTAATTTGATCTTGTGTCGTAGTGTACTTTGATGATATTTTGATTTATAGTATATTTGAGGCTGAGCATATTGAACATCTCCGGGCTGTGTTATTGATTTTGCGTGCTGAAATTTATTTTGCTTCTCTTGGAAAGTGCACTTTTCTGACATATTTAATTCTTTTTGGATGTCGTATTTCCTCCACCGATATTCGAGTTGATGAATCTAAAGTTGATGCTATTCTTGGATGGCCCACTCCTTCTACAATGACTGAGGCTCGTAGTTTCCATGGTTTGGCCTATTTTTGTCAGCTATTTATTCCTCACTTCAGTTCTATTAGGGATCCAATTACCAATTGCATGAACGGTAAAATTTTTAAGTGGACGCTGGCAGTTGATATTGCATTTCGCACCATACAACAGTAAATATCAAATGCTCCACTACTTCCACTACTTATTCTTCCAGATTTCTCTTCTCCTTTTGAGTTACATTGTGATGCATTAAAAGAGGGAATTAGAGCAATTATGAGTTAAGGTGGTCGTCCTGTAGCTTACTTTAGTGAGAAGATAACGGAGCCTATTCTCACAATAGTACTTATGACTTGGAATTCTATGTTGTTGTGCGTACAGTTCGACATTGGCGTCACTACTTATTTCATAGAGAGTTTGTTTTATATACTGATCACGAAGCTCTTAAACATCTTCCTAATCAAGACTCATTATCTGCTCGTCATGCCAAGTGGTCTACTGATGAGAGTGTAGATTTAGGTATTTTGGGCTCTGATTTGTGCGGGAATTGAGTACGATTGAGTCTTTTATTGAGACGAATCGGTTTGTTTATGAAAAAGGCGCGAATCAGAGGGTATAGGGGCTTGTTGAGCATATTTGAACATGAAAACAGGTCTTAAAAGCTCGAATTTGGAAGACACGATTTTTGAGGTGATTTTTGAAGGTAGTTCGACCTTAAGACCTTGTTTGACCATCATCACTTTGGTCAAACAAGGTTGCCAAGTCAAGCAGATTATGCAGATTCGTCCAGAGAGCTTGCTCGACTTGGAGATGTTGCTCGACCAAAATCATCTTGGTCGAGAAGATTAGTGAAGTCGAACAAAATGTGCAAAAACTTACAGTGAGCTTGCTCGACCATTACTCAAGTTGAAGGCCTTGCTCGACTAGTCACGGCCTGGTAGAACGGATTCTCGCTGCTGCTATTTATGGTAATTCTGGATGTCTTTTATCAAATTTGACGTGTGCTTTAAGCAAAAGCACATCCTAAGCCCATAAGGAGGTTCCATGAGTATAAAAGAAGAGCTTTCGCAGGAGAAAAGAGACTACACACATCATTCATCATCCATCCACCACTGAAACCCTACCATCATCCGAAGGAGTCATGAAGAGAGGTTCGTCTGGCGCGTCAAGTAAGATCATACCAATCAACCATGATTGTTCCCAGATCAATCATGGGCTAGAGCCGCTCCGGTAGTTCTAGGGTTATGAAAGTCTTATGAGTTAATTGAATTTCCATGTGTAAACTCCGTACAACACTACTTGTGGTTTATTTTATATAAGATTGTGCCTTTTTAATTCATACTCACGATCGTTTTGTGCATCATTAACTATTTTGTAGAGTCTGAATACATATCTTGGTTATTGATTGAGTACGTTCACTACTGAGCAGGATTACATGTTATAATTCTAAGTGAAGGGATTCCGAAGTCTTATTAGAACTATCTTATATAGATACCTGTTAATTGAATCTTATTCGGGTTAATAAGTAGGATAAAGAATATAACTTCATAGTACCTATAAAGGGAGATCATATCGGGTTAGAGTACTAAGCGCACTGGACATAATTGATACTGATAGTACCTAGAAAGGGGGGTGATTTATATCTCTTGCTCTGAGGATATTCACATGTGTCATACGCATGTTTGCTTGTGTCTATAGAGTGAACTTGCATGGTTTAGTGATGTGTCCATAAACCACAAGGAAATTAATAAGTAAAACTGGATTACCTGAAGAACTACCTAATTTCTTACTTGATCACTACCGTATTTTCTCTATTCCTTGTTTATTTAATTTGCTACTTAAGTTATTCGTTATTTAATTCCATAACTATTCCAAACCAATTTGCCAACATAGTCTTAGTTAATTAGAATATAATTAAATTGATAATAATTCGTCCCTTGGGTTCGATAATCACTTGGTCGCCTATCGAAACTACAATTGATATCCTTCATAATTGGGGATAATTTTGGGTGTTGAGAAAACGCTCATCAAGTTCTTGGAACTGTTGCCAGGGACGACATAGATTAACAGTTTATTATTTCTAGTTTAATTAAGATTATATTATTCTTGTCTTTGATTTCTAACACTTTATTTTCTTAGGTGTATGCTCACTAGATCGAAGACATGTGAATTAAAGCCTTATAATCTGGAGATTGGAGCATCGTTGAGGAAGAAGAAGAAGAAGGAGAAGAAGAATAAGAACAAGAACGTAGACCCAACTGAGGCTCTTAATTTAGAAGTTGAAGTTAACGTGCTGAATTCGCAAATGATTGAAGCTGCAACTGAAGTAAATTTGAAAGTAGAGGCAGTCAACATGGCAGCGAATCCTGATACACTTGCCATCCGTGAAGTCTTTAAGAACAACGGAGGAGGCAATGCGGGGTTGTTAGGCGTAAGAGGGACCGGAGCCGATTTCGATTTACACCCTGCTCTTATCACCATGATTGAAAGGAGTCCCTTCTCTGGGAACATTTGAAGATCCTCAGCAACATCTAAATAAGTTCTTTGGGTATGCAAGTACACACAAAAAGATGCAGGAGCTCATGAAGATGTGAGGAAGATAATTTTGTTTAAGTTCTCGCTGAAAGAAAAGACGAGAGATTGGTACGATAATCTTGATTTTGCTGAATGTGATACATGGGAGAAGTTGAAAGTGAAATTCTTGGAGCGATACATCCCACCTTCTAAGGTGTTCAAGATGAAGTAAGAAATCAATCAATTTGCTATCCATGGTAACGAGAAGTTTCATGAAGCATGGGACAGATTCAAGGACATGCTTCGTAAGTGTCCATAACATGGACTATCTAAAGCTCAATATATCAGCATATTCTATAATGGGTTGGAATGTGATTCTCATGTTTTACTTGATACTTCTTCCAATAGAGCATTGCTTACGAAGTCACCCATTGAGGACGAGAAGCTTTTTGAGGATATTTTGATAAATTCAACGGATTGGCCGACTGATAGAGTCAAATAGATGATGTAATATAAAAGAAAAATAAAAAGTAGCTACAAAGATGTTAAAAGGAAGCAAGCCACAAATGGCGAAAGCGAATTATCTAAATCTAAAGTACTCAAAATTCATATCGTTGAACATGAGGTGATGAACAAAATTAGGAGCCGAGTCATGCCAATCCAAATCTCCTCCCTCGTCCGATAGTGCATCTGCAACTGAGTTCCCCTCTCTAAAGATGTGTGATGCACGAAAATTCATATCTGTTGTAATGTCTTTGACTCTTCTCTATCTTCCCAAGAGCCTCCATGGAATTTTCGAAGAGGGATCATAGGAAGTATATACAACATATGTTGAGTCTGATTCTAGCCATAATGAATTCCACCCCTTATATTGAGCAATTTCAATAGCTGTGAACGCTGCTGCAAGTTCCGCTTCAAAAGCAAAGCCATGTCCATATCCACATGTGAAACATTTCCTAGCAAATCCTCTAGTGTTTCTGAAGACTCCTGCGCCTGATATAACTCCCGGGGCACCTGAAGCATGCCCATCTGTGTTAACTTTGATCAATCCTGGGGTGGAGGCTGCCAATGAAGAGATATAACGTTTGGAGCTTTCCTGGTTGCTCCTCGAACTCCAAAGTACTTTAGGGTTTCCAAATCCTCCACGGTGTTATACATGATGCCAGAAGAGAGTGTGCTTGCCTCCTTAACAAGCGAGGCGAGTATGGAGATGATACTAGAGACCCTCAATGGTTTATGTTTCCCTTCCGCATCTAGTTCAATATTCATCATGTTGTTTCTGGTGTTCCATATAATCCAAAAGTACGACACCACAACCGCCTTCCATAAATGCATGATCTGTGAGCTCCCAGACATGCGCATTGCCTGAAGCAGAACCCCAACAAAGCTTTGATCTAGCTGGAGAATTCTCTCAAAACCAAAACCCACCAATATATATCGAAGAATCTGTGAAGAAATTCTACAATAAACAAAAACATGGTCAATAGATTCAACATCAGACGCGCATAGGTAGCAGCGTGATGGGCCATGAAACCCTCTACTAGACAAAACATCCCATGTAGTAATAACTCCTCTAATTACTTTCCAAAGCGTGATGGAACGTCGAGCTGGTATATACTTGGCCCAAATCCAAGAACCCCAATTTGGCATTGGAAAGGCCGGCCATAGATGAGCATAAGCAAGCTTGGCTGTTACATCTCCATGCAGCGAATTTTTCCAAAATCGGCAGTCATCTAGATTAGGAGACATACGTGTTGCAAGAATGGAATTTATTATATGAGGTTAAGCATCTATAAAATCAATCGTAAAATGCCAATCTCCATCGTAAAGATAATCACCAATGGTTTGCTCATAATGATGCCTATACTCCATTGGAATCCCGATCAAATCAGCAATCGATTTGCCTATCCAGTTATCAAGCCAGAAACAAACCTTGGAGTCGTAGCCAACAATCCACACCTCTTCCTCCATAAGTGTTAATATATGGGAGACACAGTCTGATCTAATAGAGGAAGGGATGAAAGTATTCTTCAACTTATTCCCCTCAAACCACCTGTTGCGAAGAAATTCCAACAGCGCCTCCCCGCTAATAGCATCCCATGACAACTTCATCAAATAAGCCTCATTAGCCGCTTTAATAGAGCGGACCTTCAAACCCCCCTCATCAGTTGGGCAGTAAACACGATTTCATGCAACCGTGAAATGATGTTGTTTAAAAATATCCCCAGACCATATAAAATTACTGCATGTCTTCTCAATTTCTTGAGTTGGTATCTAGGCCATCTATATATCATCATAGCATGAACAGCCAATGAAATAATCACAGAATTAACTAGACAGATTCTCCCAGCCATAGAAAGCGTGTTATCTTTCCATCTGTTGAAAAGCAACACTGTCTGTCATTGAATTGTTAAGGTAATTAAAATACTCCGAAGCTAGCACGATGCAGTGATGTATGCTATGATTTGGTATGAAACCAAACTGGTTAGCTCCCAATTTCCTATGAAGAATAGGTCCCAGCCTACTTGCAATGATCTTTGTAAAGACTTTGAAAAAGAAATTACAGAGGTTTATTGGCCTGAAATCTTCCACCTTATTTGCTCCATCTATCTTAGGGATGAGAACCACAAAATTACAGTTAATTCCCGAAGGAATCATCGTCCGTGTAAAGAAATATTACACAGTAGAAACAAGATCATCTCCAATAACGTGCCAGCACTTGAAAAGTTTCCACAAAAACCATCAGGCCCCGGGGCGCTGTCAGCTGATAGGTCCATCACTGCACATTTAATCTCCTCTATAAGGGGCAGTTGTGTTAGAGCCTGATTATCATAGTCATCAATCAATCTATCAATAAAATCCAATACTCCAAAATCAGGTGTGTCCGAAGGACTACTGAAGAGATTATTGTAGTAATCCACAACATGTGTCTCAATATCCCCCATATTCTTTTATATTTTATCATTAATCAACATCGATTTAATACTAGCTTTAGTTTTAGCAGACCGTTGACTACGACGGAAAAAATCCATATTACGATCTCCATCCTTAAGCCAAGAAGCTCTATGTTTTTGGGCATAAAACTGGTGCTTCTATTACAGTTTCAAATTGAGGGTCAAGTGGGCGTCTACCTCTTCCACAAAGAGTTCTGGACTATCTCCATCATGATCAATGCGACTCTAAACATCTTGTAGCTTATTAATGGCCACTTCCACCACATCAAAAATATTTCCAAGATCTGATGAATTCCATTTTCTGATAGCTAGTTTCAATCTTCGAAGCTTGGCAGCAAACTGAAAAATTGGAATGGCAGCCCGAATCTGTCTCTGCCAAGAAGGAGTTGCCATGACAAAGAACCCTGTATCTTGTAGCCACATCGATTGAAACCTGAAAGGTTTTGGGGAGTATGTATTTTTACTACAATTCAAGATAATGGGGTTATGATCCGAGGAGTGTCTGGGAAGTGTGCTGGCAACAACCGAGTCCCATCTATCAATAACTCCATCAGTTAGAAGCACCCTTTCAGTCTTAGAAGCTTGCATTGTCCTAGTAGCTACACGGCTCACCCATGTATAACGTGCTCCATGCAGGTCCAAATCATGAAGCTCAGTCGTTTTCAAAAATTCCCAAAATTCAATTGAACATAGATTGTCATTCCTGGTCACATTGAGTCTTACATGAGCCCCCACCGTAGTGTTAAAATTTCCCATAATGAACATAGATTGCTCCAATTATGCATATATATCTAGCCAAAGCTCCCTTCTCTTAATGTCTTCATTGCTAGCATGCACAAAACCACATCTATAATCCACCGATTCAAAAGTAAAGTCGAAGATGATAATCTGAGATGAATTAAAAATTCTCCTAATATTGGAGACATGTAGAGGGTTACAGAAGATCCATAAATTTGGTTGGAGGCTCTCTCTATCATTACAACCAACAAAATTAAGGCGCAGACTACGCCAAAAGTGAGAAGGGATAGTTGACAATAAAACCTTAGGTTCTGCAATGGCCAACCATATAGGATTATGGCGAAAACAAAGCTCTTTAAGAACCGCCTGGGACTTATCATTCCCAATTCCCCTAATATTCCAGAACAAGGCTTTCATTTCTTACGGTTTAGTTTCTCGTGCTTCTGCGGGTCTTTCTTTAGGTTCTTCCAAGTCTTTGAGGCAGTTGTAGTCATGTTTTTAGTTTTGGTATTTGTTGCCTCTACGTGCTTAACCCCTAGTGTCTGTGACCTGGTAACAGACGTCTCCGGCCTTACAAATTTTGAAGCGCTGGTGGCTGTTCCTATAACTGAAGACACTGTAGTAATAGCCATCTCAGCACTTCTCAGCGGGCTAGCGATCGCAACAGGTATTGGCTCGTCCTCCCTAATCACCAGTGCAAGTTCATTAGCTTCTTCATTATCCTCCAGGCCACTATCATCAAACGCCTTATGTTCTGATCTTTCCTCTATATCACTAAGTACATTATCATCCTTTGAAACCTCGTTGTGTTGAATTTCAATATCAGAATCTTTCTCAACTTCCTGATCCTCCTCTCCTTCAGTCTGGAGTGCTTGAAAAGAATTCGATACTGCCACTGGCTTCTGAACTTGATCTTTCTTAGTCCAGGCCTTCTTTGGAATGTTAAAGCCATCAGGGTCTTTTTTAGAATTCTGGGTATCCTTGGCTTTTTGTCGGGCCTCCTTTCTTTTCTCCTTCCTTAGGCATGATCCCACCCCATGTCCAAAAATATGACAGGAGGTGCAATACTCTGGGATATTTTCATACCCAAAAGATATTCTGATAATTGACTCTGAGGTGTCAATATTCATAGACTCCGAGAGTGCCTTTAAGATAACAGCTTCCACCAGAATCCTAGAAAAAAACCCTGTGGAGCCGTCCAACGATCTGTCATCAATTCAGATGGGAACCCCCATAGCCGTCGCAATTTTCTTTATGACTTTTCCATGCCACAACTCCATAGGAAGCTCGTATATCCTGACCCAGATAGACACCAGCAACGATTTAATCTTGAAAGGATTAAATGTCGGTGTCCACTGTTGAACGCACAACTGAATGTTGCCGTCCTCAAAGAATCTTTTCTTTAGTATCTGAACTTTAAAGTTATCATCAGGCATAAGCATTGTGTAAAATCCGCGTCCAATATGAATTGCCAGAACATCTGTAATTGAGAAAACCCTTCGAAACAAAGCTTTAATCTCCATCTGCACTAGCGGTTTTAATCCCTTGGGATTGAGAACCCTAACAATAACAAATTGTGAGAAAATATTTTTACAACTTTCATAAAATTCATTAGAGATTGATAGCGTAGGGATATCACCTATTTTATCAATTGGCCTAGCCACGGGGCCGGAGAAAGGCCCTTTGCATATGGCCGATTTGGCAAGCGAAATTGGGTTGACATCATTGCCAACCTTCGCTGCATAAGACCTGGAATCAGTACTACGTTTGATCGGTGAAGTATGATCAGCGGTATCTCCATGTGATTGATGTAGGGTTAGGAGAAGAACCCTTTTTGCTAGGGTTTGCATGAGAATTGTTCTGCAAGTTAGGGTTCGATGGCTGAACCCCAGGGGCAGATCGACAAGGGGACTTTTCCATGGCAGAGCGTGAGCCAAGATTAATCCTGTGGGAGCCGTCACTAGGAGGCATCTGTCGTCCAGTGCATTCTCGATTGCGGTACAGTAACTCCTCAAACCATGGATTGGAGGAGAAAGTAGTCTGTTCAGTGATCTGTTCAGATGAATGGGGGCAAAGAAGTGCCCTCCACGGGTGGGGGGCCCTCCATGGCGGAGCAATGATGATCGATCGGGATTACAAGGCAGAATTTTTAGAGAGAAGGGGGAGAAAAAAATTTAGAGAGAGAAACATCATATTAGACTTCGCCGACTGATAGAGTGAGAGGTACTTATGTCCTTGGTAAAGCACAGGTTGAGCATACTATGGTGAATTCGGGAAGAGATGATGAGATCGTCTCTAGCTTGACTAATATTAGCAAGCTACTAGAGTCTCAGCAAAAGCAGATCACGGATTTATCTCAAAGAGTACCAATGATGCAGCAGGATGGTGGCTACGAAGGAGCTAGCCAAGAGGAGATCGAGGAGGTAAATTATGTCATGGGTCAAAGTATTCAAGAAACTAGGCACCCAAATCAAGGAAACCAGAATTATCAGGGGAATTATAACAATCGTGGTCCCCCAGGTAATTACCAACAACCAAGGAGGCCAGAATTTTTATGGAGTAATCTGAATAATACGGTTCAAACTCCTATATGTATTGATCCGGGAGCTAAAGTGGAAGAAGAAAAGCCGGGTTTTGAGGATACGGTGAACAGGTACATGGTGAGGAACGATGCAAGAGTGGATCATCTTGATGCCAAGTTAGAAAAGAAAATAGATGCTAATCATGAGGATTT
This sequence comes from Pogostemon cablin, assembly GCA_023678885.1. NCBI lineage: Eukaryota > Viridiplantae > Streptophyta > Magnoliopsida > Lamiales > Lamiaceae > Pogostemon > Pogostemon cablin. Next base: position 12,282,230 of record CM042990.1, on the reverse strand, counting down.
GTCTAAACAAGTGAAAGACCTTACGTTGTTGATGGGGGAGATGGCCGGAAACATAAACAAATTGACTCAAACTATTGAGAAAGGAAAGTTCCCATCTCAAAGTATTAAGAATCCAAAGCCTTGTCATGCCATCACATTGAGGTCGGGAACGCAATATGAAGGTTCGATGATACTAGCGAGCGAAAATGAAGGAAGAAGGGGAGTTGCTCGACCTAACTACATTTGTTCGACCAGGCCAGCTGGTCGAACAAAAGTCGAGCAGACTTTGGAGAAATAGAATTATGGTATTCTATTTTTAGACTCGTCGTTCGACCAACACCATGCCGTTCGACCAGACTATCTTGGTCGAACGGAGGTCAAACAATACCTGGAGAATGGGATTCCTCGATCTGCCAAGTTGCTCGACTGATGCTCGATCATTATGGTACCATCTCAAGAGCATAACATTGAGGTTACAGTAGAGAAAAAATGGGAAAAAGCCAAGAGATTGAAAGCTGAAAAGGATAAAGCGGAGAAGGTTGAACGTGATGAGTGGGGTATTCCAAAAACAAAGATACCTCCACCATTTCCTTTCAAGCTTGTCAAAAAGGGATTGGAAGAGAAGTTCAAGAGATTTTCAGACATCATAAACAAGATAAATTTGAACATTCCTTTCTCTGAAGCGATCTTGGAGATGCCGTATTATGCCCGTTTTCTGAAGGATATACTTTTGAAGAAGAGAAGCTTGAATGGAACTGAAGCAGTGAATCTTGGAGAATTGCAGCTCGATCATACAAAGAAAGCTGCCAGCTAAGTTGAAAGATCCGAGAAGCTTCACTATCTTATGTGAAATTGGAAAGGAGCGGGCACGACGAGCCTTGTGCGATCTTGGGGCAAGTATTAATTTGATGCCTTAGTCCATATTTAAAAGGCTTGGTTTAGGGGAGTTAACTCCCACATCGGTGGCTCTACAACTAGCTGATAGGTCTATGACCTTTTCGAAGGGTGTGATTGAAGACGTCCTTGTCAAAGTAGAGAAGCTTGTCTTTCCAGTAGACTTTCTTGTGCTTGAGATGGAAGATGACAAGGATAATGTCCCTCTAATCTTGGGGAGACCTTTCCTTGCGACTGCGAGAGCTATGATTGACGTGCAGAAGGGTGAGTTACGGTTGAGGATGGATAAAGAAGAGATCTTATTCAACCTGGACAAAGCAATGAAGATGCAAATGGAGACACAACGTCACTGTATAGACGTGGTGGAGGAAATTGTGAAGGAAGACATGTCCTTGATCCTTTCAAAGGATCCTCTTGAGACATGCTTAGCGGATTCTCTTACTTTTCTCACCACGGAGCTAGATGAACTCTCTAATGAAGTATGTATTGAATTTCTTGAAAACTTGCTTGCTTTGGGTGATGACAGGTATGAGTCGAAAAGGACTAAGATTGAAGAAGTCAAGTGGACTAGGAAGTATCTACCATTGGATAGAGAGAGCGCACCTCAGGAAGAGAAGAAAGAGGAGCTAAAACCGCTACCAAAACACTTGAAGTATGCCTAATTAGGTGACAATGAACAATATCCGGTAATGTATCTTCTTCCCTTGATGATGATCAACTTGAGAAATTGTTAGATGTGTTTAGGAAGCATAAGTCTGCGATTGGGTGGTCTCTTGATAATTTAAAAGGTATTAGTCCTTCATATTGCATGCATAGAATAAGATTGTTAGATGAGGCTAAGAGTAGTATACTGAATCAGCGGAGGGTGAATTCAGCTATTCAAGAAGTGATTAAGAAGCAAATCCTAACATGGCTAGATGCTGGATTATATATCCCATTAGCGATAGTCCCCATGTAAGTCTATTGCATGTTGTAGCTAAGAAGAGGGGCATGACTATTGTGAAAGCCGAGGATGGTGAGACATTAGCCACTAGGATTCCTACGGGATAGCGTATGTGTACGGATTACAGGAAACTGAATGAAAATACATGCAAAGACCACTTTCCCCTTCCTTTCATGGATCAAATGCTTTATTATCTTGCAGGGTATGAGTTTTATTATTTCTTGGATGAGTACTCGGGTTATAATCAGATTATGATTGCACCCGAGGATCAAGAAAAGACTACTTTCACTCGCCCATATGGGAATTTTTTTTTAGAAAGATGCCTTTTGGATTATGTAATACTCCTACTACATTTCAGCGTTGCATGATGGTCATATTTGATGGGTTGATAGAAAAGATTATGGAGGTGTTTATGGATGATTTTTCTGTGTTTGGTTCCTCCTTTGATATTTGTTTATCTAACCTTACTACTGTTTTGAAGAGATGCCAAGAAACTAATCTTGTCTTGAATTGAGAGAAGTGTCACTTCGTGGTAAGAGATGAGATTGTTCTTGGCCATTATATTTCGGCCAGGGGATTGCAGGTGGATAGAGCAAAGGTGGTGGTAATTGAGAAGCTTCCACCACCTACTAATGAAAAGGGAGTGCGGTCTTTCCTTGGGACACGCCGGTTTTTATAGAAGATTCATAAAAAAACTTCTCGAAATACTCCAAGCCCTTATCTCATTTACTTGAAAAGGATGTTCTTTTTGTTTTTGATGAATATTGTCTAAAAGCTTTTCAGGTTTTGAAAGAGGCACTTATTGCTGCACCTATCTTGATCACACCGGATTGAACTCAGTCGTTTGTACTTATGTGTGATGCAAGTGATTTAGCACTTGGAGTGGTGCTTGGGCAGTTGAGGAATAAGAAGTTTTACGTCATTTACTATGCAAGTAAGACTTTTGATGCTGCACAAAAGAACTACACAGTGACTGAAAAGGAGTTTCTAGCTGTGGTGTATGCATTCAATAAGTTTCGACAGTATTTGGTTGGCATGAAAATGATAGTGTATATGGATCACTCTGTGATCCGGTATTTAATGGAGAAGAAGGAAACGGAGCCAAGGATCATTAGATGGATTCTTCTTCTGCAAGAATTCGATATGGAGATCCGAGATAAGAAGGGTACAAAAAATGTTTTGGCAGATCACCTATCGAGGTTGGAGACAAGGGAGCACTGTGATGATTCTTTCGATTACATAGAAGAGATGTTCCCTGATGAGAAGATCATGGCGGTGTTTGTTGAAGGAGCGGAAAGAACATGTGTGGTGGCTGCCCAAGGGATGGATCCATGATATGCGGATTATGTGAATTACATTGCCGTAGGAGAAATTCCAAGAGATCTCAACGATATCAACTTGCAAAATTCAAGAGGGATGTTGAAACTTTTATATGGTATGATCCGTTTGTCTATAAGATATGTACGGATTCCATAGTTCATAGGTGCCTGAGATGGAGATGGAGAGCGCTCTTGATTTTTGCCATGCACAACCTAACGGGGGGCACTTCGGAGCTCAAAAGATGGCAGCAAAAGTACTTCAATCTGCTCTTTATTGGTCTACCTTGTTTAAAGATTGTGAGACCTATGTGGCGACATGCGATAGATGTCAAAGGATGGGGAGCATAAGTAGGAGAGATGAGATGCCACTTCAGCCGAGCATTGTTGTTGAGATCTTCGATGTATGGGGGATCGATTTTATGGGGCCTTTTCCCCTATCTAATGATTTCTCTACATCTTTTTAGCAGTGGATTATGTTTCTAAGTGGGTGGAAGCCATTCCCACTCGCGTGAATGATTCAAGGACTGTGTTATCTTTCTTGAAGAAACATATCTTTGCCCGTTATGGAGTTCCTAGAGCACTAGTAAGCGATGGAGGTACTCACTTCATCAATAAGCTTCTGGAAAAGGTTCTCAAAGATTATGGTGTTAAGCATAGGGTTACTACACCCTATCACCCTCAAGCGAATGGGCAAGCCGAAATCTCTAACTGACAAGTGAAGCAAATTTTGGAGAAGGTAGTCGGAACCAATAGGAAGGATTGGGCTATGAAGCTCGATGATGTTTTGTTGGGGGTTCCGGACTGCGTATAAGACGGTGTTGGATATGTCACCATATCAAATTATCTATGGGAAGTTGTGCCACTTACCCGTAGAGATTCAGCACCGAGCTTTTTGGGCACTGAGGAGTTTGAACTTATCTCTTAAGGATCAAAAGGAGTTGAGGATGACTCATATCAATCAATTGGACGAGTTCAAAAATCGTGCTTTTAAGAATTCAGAGATCTGTAAGGAGAGAATGAAGAAATGGCATGATTCAAAGATCTCTTACAAGGAGTTCAAGCAAGATGATGATGTATTACTTTTTAACTTTCTTTTGAAGCTCTTCGCAGGGAAATTGAAATCGAAGTGGACGGGGCGTTCATTATCCATAAAGCCTGTGGAGGGCGGAGTTTTGAGCTTATGGACAAAGATGGGGACATTATAGCGGCTAATGGGCATCGATTGAAGCATTACAAGTCACCGGATGATGCTTGTGTCGTCTTTGAAGATACCTTGCACTAAGATTGGTACCATCATGACTCTCTGACGTTAAACAAGAGCGCCTGTTGGGGGCTTTCCCTCCCATTTTACTGCTTTATTTTCATTGGTATGAGCTTTGAGCTTATGGACAAAGACGGGGACATTATAGCGGCTAATGGGCATCGATTGAAGCATTACAAGTCACCGGATGATGCTTGTGTCGTCTTTGAAGATACCTTGCACTAAGATTGGTACCATCATGACTCTCTGATGTTAAACAAGAGCGCCTGTTGGGGGCTTTCCCTCCCATTTTATTGTTTTATTTTCATTGGTATGAGTAAGAAATTTTTATATTCGACGTGCTTATTATTTGAAGATTCCATCTCTTTGCAAACTTAGTTTTCACTATAGTTTCTACTAAGTTTGGGGGGGTGTGATGTACTTACCTCATCATAGCATGGAGAGTAAAATCTTTTCTTTGTAACGTTTGCTAGGGGAGTTGATATTTTGCGGTATATTAAAACTTTAACCGGTTTTGATGTATCGATTTTTTTAATTTGCCTAGTGTTTAGTGGAGTTTATATTTTTAAGTGTCATTGCGGGGTTACACTTGATTTTATATGGTTTAAAAGTGGTTCTCGAGCTTAGAAATTGCTATCTTGATACTTGATGTTATCCTATAGTTTAATTGTTGCAGGGAAATGCGAGAAAAGTACGAAGTTTATGGAGTTCTAGAGGTTGTTCGACTTCCAGGTGGTTGTTCGACCATGATGTTTGCTCGAGCAATGGTCGAACGAAATGTGTAAATCCTTCCAGAGAGGTTATTCGACCTAGACAAGATTGTTCGACTAAGGTGGGAACTCAAATGGAAGTCGAACAAAATGTGCAAATTTGTCCAGAATGGTTGTTCGACTTGGACCTTGTTGCTCGACCTAGGTGTTTTGGTTGAGCGTTGGTCGAGCAAAATATGCAAAAACTTACAGAAAGTTTGCTCGACCAAGTAAGGGTTGCTCGACCAAATACTTGAAGTCGAACGAAGATTGAACGGGACAGAGGAGAACAGGGAGCGCGACAAGGCAGTTTGCTCGACTTCCAGTACTTGTTCGACCAACATATTTTGGTCAAACAGAGGTCGAACGACGCTAATTTTAAAGGGCAGATCTAGGTTGCTCGACTTACAACCCTTGTTCCACCAATCTGATCAAGTCGAGCGGGCTCCGAAAAATGTTTTAAAAGGTCAGTTTTTCATTCCGTTCGACATACACTCGTCACCCTTTCTCGAGCACCGACCCAAAACCATAAGTCCTTCTTCCAAAACTCTTCCCTACACTTTAATCCTCCATTCCACACACTTCCACATCCAAATTCTAGGGTTTTCAAGTCTGATTTGGGGCTCTTCACTTGAATTTTGAGGGTTTTTTTCGCCAATCACCACACGCACAATGTCCAACAAAGGTATGATTTCTCCTTACTTTCCACTCTTGAATTGTAGTGATAATGCTTAGTGAAGAATGGGTGAGTGGATTCATGCTAGTTTTGGTTGGATTCGATTGTTGAATTGTTGAAGTTCTTGTTTGAAATTGCACTTGAATTTTCATGGTTCGATTTACGTTGAATTATGGATTTTTTGTGAAATTGATGGTGTGTTTAGTATGGGCTTGAGGTTAATTTCGATTTATATTTATGGGCTCATTGAATTTAAGTGTTGTTGTGGTGCAATTGAAGGTGGAAGATGAATATGCTAGTATTTTGGTTGAAGTTATGTGATGAAGAAAGCATGTTTGTGTGGAATAGTGATTATTCTTGATTGAAAGTGTTGATGTATATTGTAATTATGATTGAATGAACACTTGAGGTTGAGTTTATTGAAGCACATGAATTTGAAGTCTTGAGTAGGATTCATGCTAGTCTAGGAGGAGTATATCTATCTCTTTGGTGTGTATTGAAGTATTGTTTTTGTAGGAAAAGAGATTGCTTCTTCATCCTAGAGGAAAGGACCTAGGTGGCCTTCGCTTGGAGAGATAGTCAAGAAAATGAGAATGGAGAAGAGGAGGCCTTCCGATTACAGAATCAAAATTCCAAATTGGGAGGAGAAGGAGTTGTGGTCTGCAATAGTGTAAAAGATCACAAGGACGCGGTATCAGGATGATCATGCGATGAGGGAGATGAATATCATCAACGATATTCGTTGGATGTTCAGTCAGGTAGGCATTACCCGTTTCATGGAGATGAAGAGAGAGACTTATTTTCACATAACTGCAGAGGTCTTGTGCACATTAAGGATTGAGTGTGGAGACCGATACCTTCCTTATGGTATTTGGATACAGATTGGAGGGCAGGAGCAGATGATGTGGGCCCGAGAGTATAATGAATTGATTTGTTGTAAGAATGAGACGGATGTGGAGCATGATGATTTCAAGCTGGATGAGTTTTGGAGAGCTATTACAGGGAGGCGAGAGCGATATAATTCGAATACTTCCAAGGTTGCCTTTATTCGTAATCCTGTGATTGCTTACATAGATAGAATTTTGAGCAATACGCTATTTGCTAGGTCCGAAGGAAGCTGTATTCCTAGGGGGAGCTTTATGTTTTGTGGTGCACTACTAGAAAACTGTGAATAGATATCGGTAATTCACCGATATCTATTCAATATTTCCACCGTTATTAATGGAGGTGTTATTAAATATCCCTAAATAGATATCGGTGAATCACCGATATCTATTTTGTGAATAAATATCGGTGAATCACCGATATCTATTCAATATTCCACCGTTATTAATGGAGGTGTTATTAAAGGTTTCCAAGATAGATATCGGCGAATCACCGATATCTATTCAATATTCCACCGTTATGAGTAGAGATGTTATTAGAGGTCCCCTAAATAGATATCGGTGAATCACCAATATCTATTGTTCGGTGAATCACTAATATCTATTGTTACATTAAATATCGGTGATTCACAGGTATCTATTATAAAATCACCAATATTAATGAAGTTGATATTAAAGGTTTAGAGTAATAGATATCGGTGATTCACCGATATCTTTTAAATAATTCACCGATATAAATTAGCTGATATTAAAATGTTTAGAACAATAGATATCAGTGAATCATTGATATCTTTTTGAGTTATAGATGTCAGTGATTCACCAATATCTTTATTTTAAAAAGCTATCACCTACCTATTTATTTCAATAAAAATATTCTAAATTTAAATGGAATTACAATAAACGTATCTATTCATTCATCAACATATCCATACATCCATGAAATATCCAAATTCAACGTCTAACATTCAACCCTACAAAATTTCTAACCCACAATTCAAATTAGTTAACTAATAATATATACCAAAAGAAGTATGACACATCTACATACGTAGCTATACATATATATTCATATCTGCTGCAACCTGATGACCTGACCAACCCACAAAACATGATGTAAAGCCATCTTCTGATTAATATGTCCACTCCATCACAGTTAGCTACACATATCCCCTGCAATAAAAGAAATAAGATCGATCAACAACTCAAAATGCGCATTCAGATTTCATTTCACACAGCCATAAAAAAAAAAAAAAGAAGTGAATCTCAAGACCCCATTTCACCAACAATTTCTTAAATCAAACCTACAAGATGTCAACAAATGATGGTTAAATCAAAATTTCGATCGAGATTTACTGCATTAAACAGCCAAAAATGAAAATTTTATGGAAAGTTACAATCCCCACCCAAATAGTGAAAGAATCCTCTTATGCAAGTTGAACCAAGAACTAAAGCATTCAACTCAAGTTTAAATCACTATCCCACTGGCTAGAATTGAAGAGAAAAAGAACCATAATATAGAACAAGAGAAGACGATTAGTTCTTGGGCGAAGTTAATGGGGAAAGCATGTACAGGAAGAATTAGTGTGTGACCATGTCTCTTACAGTTCAAAGTGTAAGCTTTTATTTTTGTATGAACCCTCTTTTCTCCTTAATCATTTGTCTCTGTTTAGGAACTTTCAGATCCTGCCAAGTCAATTAAATGTTGAAAAAGATTTTAGTACAATATGTCAAATATCTCAAGCCATAAAGATATAGTAAAAGTCTTACGGACAGAAATAGGAAAAATTAAGATGAAAAAAAGGTACAAAGAGAGAATTTAGGGCACTTTATAATAATTAACAGAAAATACTAAATAGAAATTGAGATAACTATTGAAATAACAAAGCAAAATAAAGTGACAGAAATAAAAGGAATACCAATTGTGATAAAGTTGCTTCTTCTCCTTCATTTTTCCCACGTAAACTGCTTTCAAAAGTAAGATGAATAAGCCATTAAAGATCCAATTATTAGACTCTTACCCTGAACCCGCAATAAACATCAATGAAACAATATGCAATTATCATCATAACCCATTACATTAGTTTGTTCAAGACAAGTCACTTAGGATACTGCATCTTTGTTGATTATACTATACAGCTAAGCTTGTCGATCATTTTCCCCTTTGAAGAAACAAAAGAAAAGAAAGAAGACGGTACTTATTATGAATGTATGATTTCAACAATCATAAAGTTCATTTGCTACTGTTTGTACAAAGGTAAAGCCACAGGCTCACAGCAAACAAAAATACTTAAATGACCTGACAATAATATATATACTGAACACGAACGTCATATACCAACATTCAAAATCCATCTAACTTTTTCTACCAACGAAAATGATAGCATAGAAAGCACGTCAAAATCATGACACAAAATTTGAGAGTAGCACAGGTAGCAGCCATAGTAAGATTAAAGAGTACCCTAGTTGCTCATCATTGACTAGCTGCTACATGGTTTGATTTTACTAAGTAGCAGAAACCTGCCCCAGCCCTTAATAAAAACCCAACAGCCTAGTCTTGAAACCCACACTCTATATCAGGCAACAATTCGTTTAAATTACAGTTTTGATTATCATTTTAATTTCTCCCGTCCGGTTCAGATGAAGACTGCAAAGTACAAGCACTGCCAATTTAATTATTGAAAAGACATAATGACAACATTAATGTAATAAAAAAGGACAGTATGAACATTGTTGCAGGTAATACAAAACATACAGAGTACAAATGAGAAGGCTAAAACTAAGTTAAATAGATCCATAATGAACCAACACTCAGTTAAATAGATCCATAATGACCAACACTCAGTTAAATAAATCCATAATAAGTTATAGGATATCATCTGAAAAAGCCAAGTAATTACCATTATAAATTTATTTTGACGTTGCAGCTCCCGGCACAATGACTCGAGCTTATTTCTAATAGCGACAGCTGCAAATGAGAGGCTTACATAGCAAATAAATCCCCTAACATCACAATAATAAAAAGGATATTTCTATTAAGAATATATATATATATATATATATATATATATATATATATGGGGTTACTGATTGCAATATTTTCAAAGTACTCAAGTCCTTTAATGGAAAAAAATCTCCAAAATAGCGTGAGTTACCTTATTAGGCATGCAACTAAGACAGGTGTTCACACATATTAAAGATAGAAATCATCACCTAAAAGAAAAGAAAAAAAATTACAAGACTAAAATGGAAATCGTCAAGTTAGGAAACATTAATATAAGAGCACTATTTGACACCATGGAACAGAATAGCTAACTGAAAGCCCTTTCACTTACCAATTTTGAGTTTGACTTGCACTTGCTGCTACTATTTGACACTGAAGAATTCTCTTTCTACTGTTTTCTTGCTGCGCCCGACACAATTTCATATACAGTGGGGAGTTCATTTGTCATGTTGAATAGCTACTTCCTGCATCAAAACAAACATTACTTTATTATTTGCATAATAAGCTTGGTCAAAAATGAGAGAATACGTGACGATAAAAACCAACAGCGAAAACAATAAATAAGCATGTGCATACATGCTTTGTTATCAAAAGTTATATTGACCAACAAACAACTCATGCCATACCAAACATTGAAGCAGTGCAAGATCAAGAGAGAATCAATACATCTAATTACCTATATTTTGTATATACTGACTTTATGTAACTATGTGTAGTATCACAAAGCATGTTGAAATTACACACGAAAATAAAATTTGAAAAGATGGCGACAACTTTTATGTAAAATCAGGTTAGCGCTAGTAATACTAGTCGAAAGGGTAAATGAAACATAAGTATTAATCATCAGTTGTAGCAAAATGAATTAAGGATGAGCATATCATTCTTTCTGGCCTAAGCCAGCTGGGAGAGTGGAGATGCCTGTGGCTTCTACAAACTTGAGACAGTAGAAGACGTCTGGTACTTTTCCAGCCTTATTCGCAGCCTCGATGAATTTTGGAGGAAAGCGTTTTTGTGGGAACGAGTACATGGCACCTTAAAAAACCATTTAGTTGTTAGCTAATGAGTTTGGACGAGAAAGAAAGTAGAAAATTGTGTATAGAATGACATACCTTCAATGAAGTCGCAAATAACATTTTTGCAGCTGTTGAATCCATCTATCATTATTTGTGATCTCCTCAGTGACTCAAGAGGTTCCTTTGCTGCAAATGTATTCGACAGAAACCAACTCTTTTTAGAATTAGATGAAAATTCATGTGAATCAACTATGTTATCATTTGTAATGTTAAGGAATCATACATCTTTCTAACAAATCCTCTCGTATGATATATCTCCATGTTTAAGAGGGTTGACCATAAGTCCCATCTGCAAACGGAAACAATCTTAAGCTATATATTACCATACAGATTATAAACCAACAAGAGTCCCTTATCAATGATTTTTGTGCTCCACTCCCAGATTTATGACATGGTGAAGCTATAAGATATACTTATTATACTTTCGTGTTTCAAGTAAAACAAATGGCTGAAGTTGGCTATACAATTATAAGAGGCTGTGCAGCATCTAGATCTCTTAGATACACCCTCATTAAATCAAAGCTTGAGCTTAAACCCAAAGCAGGAACATGGGTGTAAGTGTTACATAAAACATCATTTGAAGAAGCTATGGAAGAAGATGATTTAAACCCTATATTATCACATATTTTTCTCCAATGAACATCAGTGGGAGCTAATATTCTAAAAAAATGTAACAGCCCATCTTCTCAATCATGTACAATGTATTAAGAGCTGTTTTACTCCCAAGTCTCAACATCCATTTTAAATTTATAGAAGTCCTACTTCTAAGTTTACTAGAGCAGCAGTATACTCGGTAGTCAAAAAGCGTCTTTAAATTTTAACAGTAGAGAACGGATCGAGGGTCATCAAGCAACAACACCTGAGGCGACAATTCGCCGTCAGAAAGATTGAGATTAAATAGAATCAGAGGTAGCAAGTTTTTAATCATCTCTAAATACAAATTAGGGTTTTATAACTTAAAGCTTAATTACACAGCGTAAAGGGTATCTAAAAGTAATAGCATAAGTACATAACTAAAAAAATATACAATATATGATATGTCGCATTGAAGTAGAAGCTCAGGAAAAAAAAAACAGAAGTTTTTTCATTGAAATGCCTGAGCCTACACAAACTAAATCATCATCTCAATGAATACTATTCAGAAATGTTTTCAATTTAGTGTTTGACTTATCTACTTCGTAACCTTTCCAACTTAAGCAATCAGTTTGCAGACCAGATTTTGAAACCTGGAGCAGTCACGAGTTAATTTTTATCAGTCGAGTTTGACAAATAAGTTTCATAAATATACAAAAGAAGAATATTTAACAATCTAAGAGGTGATGCCGAATTCAAAATAAAAAAAGTACATAAAAAAGAAAGAAAAAAGCACACACAAATTTAGCATCATCCATCTACTGCAGTTTCATCAGGCAATAAAATGAAACAAATGCTGAATATTGTAACATGCTAAAACAGGACAAGATATAGAAAAGCAAAGCCTGCCAAAATCCAGAGAAGATAATGCAATAACTCCGTAATTATTACCAAATCAAAGAACTGAAATAATGGAGCAGCCTTACATGAAAAATATCACAATGGATCAATCTTATACGAAAAACAAGCCAAAATGGAGACTATGGGAACGATAATTTCAATTTTTAAGGAAATCAAATATTAACTATAGACTAAGATCGAATATTAACAACCTAAGATACTAAATAATTCCAACCTTTTAAATTAACTATTGCAATACCTTGTAGTGCAGACAACAGCAGCAAGTGCTGTTACGCCATCTACAGCTACAATGAGCTTATTTTGATCTGTTAAAATTGTTCAAAGACCCCCTTCATTGAAAGAATAGTCAGTAGGTGATTCAAGCTACGAGGGGATAACTTTATTTAAAAGATTAAGCAGCATTTGCACGTTCAACCAGTATTTGCCTATTAACATCCTCTGCTAGCTTAGCTTCATGGACCCTTCCCTCTGCCTCTGCCTCTGCCGAGGCCCCGCAACCTAATAGTTTCACATTCTATCTCAGCATTCTCCTTTTTAATTTGGCGACGTTGTGCTTGAATTTGCTCCTCTGTTGCTCGTCTAGCAGTCTCTCGCCTCATTGAATATTATTCTTACATTTTTACAAGTTTTTGATTTCTTGATCTATGATGTTCATTCTCGGAATATAAAACTCAAGAATTAAGTTCCTAAAATTATTTGAAAACCACCAATATACACAAAAAAAATAAAAAATCACATACCCGCATCCTTTTCCTTGCCAATTCATCTCCATAACAAGCCATCTGTGATTTTATTTGTGCCTGATGCTGAGTTAGCTTTTTCTGTTCTTCGTACATCACCCCGTTTGCTTCTTCTGCCAAAATAGAAGCTTATTTAATATCCTCTCATTTTCAAGAAAAAGAAAGGGATGGGGACTATATTTGATTGAGACAGTACATAATTTATTGAATTTATGGCTAGGTCGGGTGGTTTTAAAATAGCATTAAGCATATAGAATATTAATATCGGATATTGAAGTCATTTTGGTCAAAAATCTAGTTAGCTTCTAACTCCCAGATGGATGTCAGACATTTCCACTCTGTAAATTGCTTGCAATATTTCAGAAAATAAATAAATAATAAACAAAGCATATGGAAAGAGAAAGAGTAGACTCCATCCACTCAGTTTACTTGTTGTCAATTCTCATGATCCCCACATACAATAAAATAGAAGCCGCCACCCCCCCCCCCCCCCCCAATCATCACTGTCGACAGTTCAAATATCTATTATATGAAATGAGATCCAAGAACTGAGACAATCTATGTACTAACATATTTTAATGTGTTTCGTCTCATATTTTAGTGTTCAATGGCATTTTAGGTGATGAGATACATGACATTTTCAAAGAAGTGTAGAACAAAGTTCAATTAAGCATATACATCAGAAAAAAAAAATGAGGACATACACATTCATAGTCGTATAAACACTTAGTAATCATATGCACACCGAAAAGACTAGAGCACAGCAGAAACACAACATTACTCACAGACCACACAAAAGAACAAGTATCATAACATATTACTCCAAGACAAAACAAAAGAACAAGCATCCACAAAAAAGTGATACGCATCCGGTAAGAGAGATGGAGTTGGTACAGTATAAAAGGATGACAACAGAGTTAAAAACCACCATGAAGAACCTAAATAGCTAATACATGCCTAACAACATAACATCACAATGATAGGCTTCAGAAACGCTATGACTATAAATAAGGCGCAGGCTAGCAGCTTCCTTTGACAACACCATTAATTGTTAAGCACCTTAGATAATGTAGAAATAGTCAATAGCATTAATTGTGAACTAAAAAACTCTCTTAGCACTAGTTGATTACTAGCATTTATCATTTACGACATTCTTTTGACTAGTTATTTCATAAAATTAAAATCATTTATGTTTTCTCCAAACTCAAGCATATACAAATAACAGTAGAGCATAAATGAGGTACCTTAAGACTGTATTATGTTTCCAGCATTTTAAAATTCAGACACAAGAATATTCTCCACGGTTAAGATTGACCATAGAACCCATCTAAGCCAGCTATTAGCAGATGATTTCTGTCTATGGAGTTCACATAAGAAGCCATCTCAATAATTTCATTCGATAACATAATTATCTAGTTTAATCAAAGGTAGATCAGGGTTTAATAATGCAAGAACCTGAATGGTTCTGCCTGAATGATCTGGGGGCCATCTAGGTTAATTCATCAGCTCCCAGGCCATAATTGTTGGATCATTCTTGAGAACAACTCCACTTACTATGTTGTATCTATTAACAACAGTCTATAAAACACACACACCAGGTCATCAATATAAGAAGATAATTCTTTTTGGTGTAAACAAGAAAAATCAACACAAGAAAATATTACCCTGTTATGATTCTCGTAAAACCCTTTAACAAGAGAGATACTGTCCCCTGCTTCTAGCCCAGTTCAAATACTGCTTCTTCCCCCCAAAGCTTTCATAGTTATTAACTAAGCTTAATATCAGCTTAATCCCATGTCTCCCAGCTTCAGCTACAACAAAATCCAGTTGCCAGAAGGGAAAATTAAAAATGGAAATGGTAATTGCGAGCTTGAAATAAAAAAAAAACAGTTAACCCTTGAGGTTTGTTGATAGTAGGAGCCTGGGTAGTACTGTAAAGGCCTGTAGCCACCGTCACTGAAAGCCCAGTCCTTACGACGCTGAGGCCATGGGCATCGGCTTGGAGGAATACGGCAGAGACTTTGGGGCATGGAGGCCATGGGCGGTGGCTTGGCAGAATGCGGCGGAGACTTTGGGGCATTAACAGAAGCCGGCGGCGCGATCAGTCGACGGCGACTTGAAGGAATGCGGCGATCGACGGAAGCGGGCGGCGCGAGCAGTCTACGGCGGCTTGAAGGAATGCGGCGGTCGACGACAGCGGGCGGCGCGAGCAGTCGACGGGAGTAGCAGCGACGCGAGTTGGTGGCCGGTACCAGCGGCTTGTGCGGGCGGCACAAGATCGTTGTTGGTGTCGTCGACTTCCCAGAATTTAGGGTTCATGTAATTTGGTAATTTGAAAGAATGGATGTTTGGAAATGGATCAGGCAAAAGTTTAATTCCAAGTCTTTAACTTGTTTCAAATCACAATTTAATTTGGGGCATGCCGATTTTAATTTTTAATTTTTAATTAATTTATTTATTAAAAATTAAATATATTTAATATCAATGGAAAGATATCACTAGAAAAAATTGATATCTATAACATTAATATACATCATTAAAAGCAAGTTGATTACTCTGTTACATTTTTGGTGTTTCATTGGTGTTTCACATCATAAAAAAATTATACCCTACAAATGACTAATAAACCCTTGGGGCAAGCATTGAATTTTGGGCATTGATTATGTCACATGGCAATCATTTAATTAATGAAATAGGAGATGAAACATCTATATGTAACAGGTGATCTCATTACCATTAAAAGATATCAACATGTAATAATTGATATCTATTAGAATATTCTTCATACTATAGATAACAATAATGGAATAGATATCAGTCATTGAACTCATAGATATCAGTTTTACAATCTACTGATATCTATGCACTGATATCTATTCACAGATTGCTAATAGTGGTGCATGCTTCATGGAGTTCGCTTCAATGTAGCGGCATACTTTTTCAATCAGTTTCACAAGTTCACGACTCATGGATTTCAGCGAGTGAACATCGGAGGACTCATCACCTTGATCGCTGAGTACTATAGAGTCGATTTGAGCAGGCACAGGCCTATCCGAGGGGATCCGGACTTGATTTTGACGACTTGTGTGAGGATGGGGCTGATTGAGCGGCTAGATGATACTTGGATATTCATCCGAGGAAAGAATCCTAGTACATTCAGATTTCCACTGGTGGTTGCTGATCTCACTACCGTTAGGGTCAACGACAATTTATTGATGAATACCACAGAGCACAAGGTGATCTCGGAGACGTGCTTGGGAAGAGGAGATTGGAGACTCCTTGTTGATATGCGAGCTCATGGGATCGTCTTAGATGAGGACATGGTCCTGATAGGAGATCCGGCAGACTTTGTAGAGGAAGAGCTGCGGCCACCGCCCGCTTTTGATTATCCGGGGATAGATATGCCTCCGATGCAGCCTCAGCAGCCACAGGAGCAAGAGTTTTTCGAGCCACCACCACAGCCGCAGCCGCAGCATGATTATTGGGTAGCCCATGATCAGTTCTATTAGGAGCAATTCTGATTGATGCATGAGCATTTCGTCACACTTAATGGAACCAGCAAGAAACAAATAGACACCTGGCGCTTGCGAATGCTAACTATGCCGCGCACAATACTCGTTTTGATGTCATGGATGGTCGGTAGAGGCAGATGTATGATCATGGGCACATGATGGATATGAATATCAATGATCTCCATAGAGCGTTTGATCGATGGCGTGAAGACATGAGTGGAGATGAGGATGATGATGCTCCGAAGGAGTAGAGTTGCCAGGTCTTTTATCTTTTCTGATTCTTCTCATCCCGACTCTCTTTTACACTTTATAGGTGGAGACTTGATTGTTGTGGGTGTAGTGTGTGATTCATGTGTGGGTGGCATGTACTTGATAGTGATGATGATTGGGTGATTGATGTTTATCTGAATTTGTTTTGGATTTGTTAGTGATGAGGATTATTCATGTGTGCACGTGCCTTATTTTGATGCATGTTGATTTGTTGATGACTAGCATGTTTTATTTTTACTTGTAATTCATAGAAAATTGATATTGATTGCATGCTTTGAAGAGTGCTTAGGATTCTATTAACCATGTGAGGATTTGAGCCTTTGATTGTGCTATAAGCATGATAGTTTATTTTTTAGAGTCGTTTGTATACTCGTATTCTAGAACTTGACTTGGAGTCTTGTTTGAAGTCTATAATTGATAGATACTAGGAGATGATCTTAGGCAACATTGTTGTTGATTAAGTCACTTAGCCAAATTTATCCTACCTTATTATATGATTATCGTTGGAAGCCCTTTTGAGCCTTTAAACTTTTTTTTTGGCAAGTCTTTGATAAACAGCCGTTTACCTTGTGAGCCTTGAACACCTATTACTAGTAAAGAGTGGGGGAAAATGAATGCTATATGAAGTTTTGAAGAGAAACACGAAGGAGAGATTTGGTGTAATGAGAATCAAGAGACGAGAGGTTAAATCTTGCAAGGGATAGTGCCTGAAACCGGTATCCCTAATGCTAGAAAGCGTAGTGCCCATAACAGGTACCCTTATACTTGAAGAACACCGAAATTGATATTCTACTGCGAAGAAAAGATGTTGATCCAAGTAAAGATTGGAGAAAGTGAAAATTGAAGTGTTCAAAAGAAGGACGAAGGAGAAAAGAAGGAAGTTGTTGAAAAGCAATTATCCAAGGTACTTATTTACTAGTAATTTAGTTACTTATCTAAATTCCCCTCCCTTCACTAAATAGCCAACATTACCACCTATATGCAAGTCCTTTGTGATCCTAGTATTGAAATAGTTATAGATGGATTTTTTAGACCCTTTTCAAGCTTATGGTTATGCGAGTATATGAATTGAAATTGAATGTCGATACTAACCATAAAGTGTACATTTTTTACACTTGAGAGAGAGAAAGTAAATACTTACCTGTGAGCTAGATGACTTAGCACTCGTAGAAATATTGTGATTGATTGATGTTTTTGCATGAATGAAAGGTATGATGGATTGCATATTTTGAATTGATATAATTACATGTGTTAGGAAAGGTTGTGCTTGATTTTTTGGGTACACTCTCTGGATTTGTTTTGATTTTCGTGGCCTCGGGACGAGCAACATGTAAGTTTGGGGGTTTGATGAGAGTGTAGATTCACGTATTTTGGGCTCTGATTTGTGTGAAATTGAGTACGATTGAGTCTTTTATTGAGATGAATCGGTTTGTTTATGAAAAAAGCGCGAATCAGAGGGTATAAGGGCTTGTTGAGCATATTTGAACAGGAAAACAGGTCTTAAAAGCTCGAAATTGGAAGAAATGATTTTCGAAGGCAGTTCGACCTCAAGACCTTGTTCGACCATCATCACTTTGGTCGAACAAGGTGGCCAAGTCGAGCAGATTATGCAGATCCGTCCAGAGAGCTTGCTCAACTTGGAGATGTTGCTCGACCAGAATCATCTTGGTAGAGCAGATTAGTAAAGTCGAACAAAATGTGCAAAAACTTATAATGAGCTTGCTCGACCATTGCTCGTGTTTAAGGCCTTGCTCGACCAATCACGGCTTGGACGAACGGATTCTCCCTGCTACTATTTATGGTAATTTCGGATGTCTTTTACCAAATTTGACGTGTGCTTCAAGCAAAAGCCCATCCTAAGCCCATAAGGAGGTTCTATGAGTATAAAAGAAGAGCTTTCGCAGTAGAAAAGGGACGACACACGTCATTCATCATCCATCCACCACCGAAACCCTACCATCATCCGAAGGAGTCGTGAAGAGAGGTCCTTCTGGCGC
Source organism: Pogostemon cablin (assembly GCA_023678885.1). NCBI lineage: Eukaryota > Viridiplantae > Streptophyta > Magnoliopsida > Lamiales > Lamiaceae > Pogostemon > Pogostemon cablin. The sequence goes on along the minus strand of CM042990.1, from coordinate 12,263,438 downwards.
GTCAAGTAAGATCATACCAATCAACCATGAATGTTCCTATATCAATCATGGGCTAGAGCCGCTTCGGTAGTTCTAGGGTTATGAAAGTTTTATGAATTAATTGAATTTTCATGTGTAAACTCCGTACAACACTAATTATGGTTTATTTTATATAAGATTGTGCCTTTTTAATTCATACTCAAGGTCATTTTGTGCATCATTAACTGTTATGTAGAGTCTGAATACATATCTTGGTTATTGATTGAGTGCATTCACTGCTGAGTAGGATTACATGTTATAAATCTAAGTGAATGGATTCCGAAGTCTTATTAGAACTATCTTATATAGATACTTGTTAATTGAATCTTATTCGGGTTAATAAGTAGGATAAAGAGTATAACTTCATAGTAGCTATAAAGGGAGATCATATCGGGTTAGAGTACTAAGTGCACGGGAAATAATTGATACTGATAGTGCCTAGAAAGGGGGTGAATTATATCTCTTGCTCCGAGGATATTCACACGTGTCATACGCATGTTTGCTTGTGTCTATAGAGTGAACTTTCATAGTTTAGTGATGCGTCCATAAACCACAAGGTAGAGTCGGACATCAACGCATGGAAAGAAAATTAATAAGTAAAACTGGATGACCCGAAGAACTACCTAATTTCTTACTTTATCACTACCATATTTTCTCTATCGCTTGTTTATTTAATTTGCTACTTAAGTTATTTGTTATTTAATTTCGTAACTATTCCAAACCAATTTGCCAACATAGTCTTAGTTAATTAGAATATAATTAAATTGATAATAATCCGTCCCTTGGGTTCGATAATCACTTGGCCGCCTATCGAAACTACAATTGATATCCTTCATACTTGGGGATAATTTTGTGTGTTGAGAAAACGCTCATCATCTACTTTTCTACAAAAACTCACTTCTATTGTTCGTCATTAATCAAAGGCTAGTAACAAAGTAGCTTATGCTTTGAGTCATCGTCCTAATCTATTGATTGACAGGCGCGTTGAAGTGGTGGGTTTTGATACTTTTTGTGATTTATATGAAACTGACCCTTATTTTGGTCCTATTAGGAGCCTTCTTGTAGATGGGTGATAAGAGTAGAAATTCACATAATTTTTGCTCTGATTTATGTGATAATTGTGTATGATTTGGTCTTAAATTGAGACAAATCGAGTTGTGTAGTGAAAAGTCACGAATCAGGTGCTACTGAGGTCGTTTGAGCTTAATTTCGCAGGAAACAGGATAGAAGCACTCAGAATTGGAAGGGGAAGAATTCAAGATGCCGTTCAACCGAGTATAAGGCCATTAGACTGATTAGCCATTTTGTAGTTGAGATGACCAATTCAACAGTTTATCGAACTACAGGAAGGTAGGTACTAGAGCTTAAGTAATCTCACGTTTCTTGTAATTTTATAGAGACGAATCATCAAAGGGTTAGTTGTATAACAAGTAAATGAAAATGATCACAATAAACAAGTAAACAATGATCAATCAACAAAAATAGGATTAAGATGATTGGTTTTCCAAGTTAATAAAAGCGAGATTAACAACAATTAAGAAGTGGTAATTCTAGAAATTATGTATCAAATTCATATGTATCATGGATATAAGATTAAGGGTCAACACTAAATCCTTCTAAACTTCCTCTCGAAACGAATAGAATGTGAATCCAATTAAGAATCCCAAAATAGCTCAATGAGTTGGATCTCACTCAAACAATTCCAACTGGGTACTAAGCTTGAAATGATAGTCCCTTCACACAATTAATCGACCTCTCGATCTAACCAATCGGATGTTCTATCAAATGGTTCTAAACTTTAAAGGACTTCTCAATCTCTTTACAATTTATAATGCACATGAAATGTATGATGAATTGATTCAATGAACTATCCTAAACATATAATTGATTTCTCAATCTAATCACATGCCTATGACAATTAACCACACAAATCGATAATACAAATCAAGCCATTAATAATCAATGATAGAAAATCATAAATCCAATCAACACATGAATTAAAATACACAAATTCCCAAAATTATCCAACAACTCTCATGTTGCTAATCTCACAAGGGAGATTAGCCCATCATATTCATAAGACAATTAACATAGACATTAAAAACCTAATAAGTCATGACAAATAAATAGGATTACTATAAAAATGGATGAAAACTCCCTTGGATTGGCTCTAATGGTTATCTCCTTCCTTCTTATGTAATTCCCCTCTCTTCCTTGCCTCTTCTCTTCACTTGGATGAAGGATTTATGGTGAGATGATGATGGATTTAATAGATGGATGGAAGTGATGAAGAATATGGTGTAAAATGAAGGAATTGGTGTGTGGGGTGTGTGGGCAGCTGAAATTCGGATCTAAGAAGATCAAAATGTTGAATGAATTGGTATTTATACCCTTAGAGACCTTCTAGAAGATTTCTTGAATTTTTCTGATCTGGCACCGACACAACTCGTGTGTTGCAACACGACTCGAGTCATGTCAGGGTTTCTCGATCAATATTCACTCAAAATGGCACACAAGTCGTGTGCTGACGCACTGCTAAAAGGTGGCCGTGTTGGTTGTTCTAATGTCGTTGCATGACTGCTTCTTACAGGTCCATGTTCGGTATATGGGCCATGTGCTGAAACACGGCTCGTGTACCCTACACGGCCGGCCGTGTTCATGCTGCTCTATTTCTTCTTCATTGTTTTATCTCCTGTCTCCTTCTTTGCTCCGTTTTTACATGTTTTACATATGATTAAGTTCATTCTCACACATTTCCATAAAAACACATAACACCACCAAATAACACAATAAAACGGATAAAAAGCTACGGAAAAAAATATAAAAAGATAATAAAATCTAAGTGAAAATACCACTAATCACACCCCCAAACTTAAAGTGTTGCTCGTCTCCGAACAACGAAAATGATAAACCAAGGGGTGAAATTTTCACCTAGAAAACTAAATGAACGCAAGTAATAATACATCAATAGCAATAATAACTAAAAATTATGATAAGTTAACCTACAACATTAGATTCATGACATGAAAAATTAACAAGTTCAATCAAAAGAAAATAAAGTGTAATATAGTCCCTTTTAGTCTAAGCCTCACATAAGTTTATCAATTTCACTCGACACTCTTTAAGTAGGGTAAATCAACACTCATCAATCAATTGGTTTGACTCACCATACACTTGCCCGTAGACTCCATTCACAAATCACAAAAGTTTCAATCGATGATCAAAAAGGTCTTTCATTAAGGATGTAACGATAGGCTCTTTAGTAGGGTAGGAAAAATTTAAATAAAAGTGACTAAACAAGTGCAAGTAATCGAAGAGGTAGCTACTTTCTTCCATTCCTCCGCTTTCTTTCTTCCCTTCTTATTCTTTGTAACATTCAAGTGCTAATCGTCACTCTTCTTTTGATTTTCAACAATTTTTGATGTTATGCTCCCTTCTTTTGAATTTTTAAGTCTCTTGAGTGTTTTTGTTTCTTCGCTCATTTTCTTATATTTTTAAAGTTGCATATGTACTCTTGTTTATGCTATTTTCATCCCTTTTCTTGTTTGTTTACCGATTCCTCTTCTTCTTTTGTTATCTCGTCACATCTTTCTAGCTACCATCTCCTCGATTATTCACACAAAAGATATATATATAAGGCTCATGTGGGCGATCAAGGCTTGTAATGTGCTAAATTCTCAAGAAATAGGCTTATAAGCTCAAAGTGGTTAACTAGGGATGATATTAAAGGTATAGAAATGTTTGACAATGACTATACATAACAAGGATGACCTTAAATCACATCATCAATCTCTATTAATTGGGTTTATTCCTATAGTCTTTGAGCAAGTATTTAGCTTATCAAAACACAACCGATCCATTCATGAAAAGATATACCATTTATGCATGGTTGAGGCACAAATTCTCACAAGTTTATGTTTGACTTAAAGAGACTTATTGCAACACATTCATCTTTAAATTGAACAAATTAAATAAACCATATCACAATTAGAAAGTTTAGAGATTCTTAATCATGATCTGTTATCACTTATCACCACAATATATCATCACTCACATTCAAAATGACTCACACATTCCAAAACAAACCACCAAATCAAGCCTTAACAAGAATAGAAAATCACATTACTCCAAAAAATAAATGAAACCAAACAAAAACACCTAATAAGCAATAACAAAGAACACCACATAAAGAAATGAAACACAAAATCCACCCCATCCATGATCAATGTAAGTCACATCTCATCTCATCCTTAATTGAAAAGAAATCATAAATTACGAAATTAAAACATCCCAAAACAAAACAAATGAAGTATCAAATCCAACAACAATCCAAATTAACTAGAAAAGAGCTAAAGAAGTGTTGAGCACTAAAAGTACTCCCTTTAATTCTCCGGGGAAGGAGGTGGCTGGTAAGGTACCCAAGGTTGGTAGGCACGAGGCGAAGCTGGGAACTGGAAATTGAACATCATGTTAAGCATCTCTTCCATGTTGTTTGAGTGGGCACGAGCTTGCTCATCATTGTAGTTCCTCATATGCTGCCCCTCATGGATCTCCCTCATCATCACACCCTGTCTCTGCTGCTCTTCTCTGAACTCTCTCATTTGATCTCCGTGTGACTGCTGATTCTGCTTAATCTCCCTGACTTCATCTTCTAGAAAGTTCCACCTTGCATTCCCCACTCCGGGTCCCATAAACTCTTGTTGTTGTTAAAACTCATCCTCTTAGAATTCATCTTCTCCTTGCTCGAACTCTGGGGGCTCTGGTGCCTGCTCTTCAAACTCCACATGATGAGGTTGCTCTTCTTCATCCCCTACCTCCATGTCTGCTGGCTCAGCTCTTAGATTTTTTAGCTCTGGATTTTCTTCTACTCTCATCTGTTGGAGCACTGCCTCCACTTCTCTATTTTGTCTGTAAAATGCTCTCACAACTGTAGAGTGGTTGGGGATCGTCATTGCCAAATTTTGAAGATTTTGTTGCCCTCGCACTGTGGTGAGCTCAGGAGCAGGTAACGAGAATGGAGCTCCTTTATCTTGCCTTAAACAATACGTGTTCCCTATAAATAATAGGAACTCCATCCGTACGAGTTGTGTGTAGGTGAGTCACTCACTAACTAACATGTGTGACATACCTCTAAGGTCGATGCCTAACCCTTGAGCAATCATGGTCACTATTACCCCTATCATAATTCCTCGAGTATTTTCCCTTTTTGCAGCCCTCTCAACATGCTGAACAAAGTGAGCTGCAATGTTCACTCTAAACTCCCTATATAAACTGAACATGATGTACAACTGCTTCTCTTTAACAACTCCACTCTCAAACCTCTCCAGAATGGTATTTGATACAATCTTTTCAAGGTGCCTCATTATCGGGTTTTTTATAGCTCTCCCCTTTGAAGAGCTTGGTATGTACTCATGCGGTTCAGTCCCATCGTCTACTAATTTCTCCACCAAGTTTATTGATTAAAACCCCCTCCTGGCAAAAAGTTCTGATGACCTCTCATAATTGGGTACCCAAAGAACCTGTTTATCTCATTAAGAGGAACCTCTCCCTCATTACGTTGTTCAGCTGAAATGTGATCGAGATAGGAAACTTGTTCCTATCCTTCTGAACCTCCAATGTGCTCATAAATTCGGCTGTGAGATGAAGGTAGGTGGGAGGCCTCTTATCAAAGAACTCTTCCATGTCCACATGCCGGAACAAAGTCCTCAGGTCATCCTCAATCCCAATACCAACCATAGTGGCTTGATCCTGGAATCGAGTTGGCCTAATATTGGACACTATGTATTTCCATCTTAATGCATACTTCTCCCATTCTGTGAACTCAACTCCGAAATTCACAGGGTGCATTTCTTTCATCATCAATTGTGCATCGATGTTGGATAATTCCATGTCTGACTCAACAATAATGAAGTCCTCATTGCGTTTCCTCACTCTCCTTTCAGCCATCTACAATATTCAACATATTTTAAGTTACATTCAACTTCAACTCAAGGAAAAAATATCTCATATCGCTTAGAATCATCACTTGTTATTCAACTAAGTGTTAACTCTAGCATACATTAAAGCACAACACACAATATTTCCTAAGGATTTCTACATTTAAATCCAAACAACTTTACAATTCACTCAAGTTCAACATCTCAATCCCTCCATTCTTTCATGAATTTATCACATTTCTTTTCCAAGTATACAACTTATATCAACAATGCTTCATTATTCATGCAAAGCTTTCACTTTAATTCAAAACTTTACTTGGGAATTTCATCAAACACTTGGCATTCACATATTTCACAATCAATTCAACAAGAATTTTCAATTTCATCATGCTCAAATCCTCAATGCTTAAGCGAATGTACAACAATACAATTATCACAAGAGCATTATCAATCAATATGCAACAACATATGCTCTTAATTCAATTCCTTCAAAAATCCCCAAATTCAAAATGTTCATGAACCTTAATTCTTGCACAATTTCAATCAATCCAACAATTAAACTTGCACATTCATATTTCAACATCCTAGGCATGCTTCAAACATGCTATCCTCCAAAGCCCATACAAGAATTTCACCATTTAAACCTTCAATTGAAAACTAGGGTTCTAAGTGTCATACCTTGATTTTTTTTTTGGAATCAAATGGAGAAAATGATGTTAAACCTTGAGAATTACTCTTGAATCACTCAATCTTACCACTCTTTTGATGTTGGCTGATAGTTCACGGAGTTTGGAAGGAAAATGCACGACGGGACGTGTTTGAACATGAAGGGAATGAGCAGCCGTGTTTAACAGCCGACTTTTAAAAATTGGCTCATGATGCGACACGAGTCGTGTGACACTACACTGCCAAAGGGTGGCCATGTTGGATGATCTGATGTCGACGCATGACCATATCTTACAGGCCCGTGTTGGTGACACGGCTAGTGTCTCGAAATGCAACACGACTCGTGTGCTAAAAATGATCTGTTGCTAGCCGAGTTGATGCTTCAGGTGTCAGTACACGACCACTTGCTACAAGGCCGTGTACTGAACACGGCTCTTGCAGCTGTTCCCCTGTTTTCTCAAATTTTCAACTTCAAATCTTGACTTCCCCTATTTTTTTATGCTTCCAATACTCCCTATTCATGCTCACAACTCATAAACATTATTAGCTCAACATTAGTTATCAAAACAAGAATTATCATCTACTTCAACACAACCAATCGGACCAAAATTACACCGAACTCATGAGAAAATTTTCATATTTGCCCCCAAAATACGAGAAAGATATGTTTACCATCAAAACATGTATGTTACATCACACAACATCCCCCCAAACTTAAATCAAGACAAGAATCGAGACTTAAGTTTGCAAAAAATGGTGAGACATACCTAAACACTTCACATTAAGAACGTTTCGTATTTTCAAAATGACGTCTCCTCACAAGCGCAATCCACCTACAATGCCAAAAATGCAAAACAAGAAAAAGAGAAACTATTTACAAACCTAAGCTTCTAAAAAGGATACGAGCTTAAGAATTGAAGGTATCAACATACACCAACTCCCTTTGAGAGGGAGAATGTAATGTTTCACCCGTTGACCATTGACAACAAAAGCATTCCCACCCGATCCTTCAAGCTTCAAAGATCCATCTTCTCTAACCTCAATCACCAAGTACGTACCTGTCCATTTCAAACAAAGTTTTCCGGGGAATAATTTAAGTCTTGAGTTGAATAAGAGAACATTATCCCTCGAAATAAACTCCTTCGTTGTAATCCTCTAATCATGCCACCTTTTAAGCTTTTCCTTCAAAATCCTCGAGCTTGAATAAGCTTCCTCTCTAAACTCCTCTAGTTCAACTAATTGGAGACACCGTTTCTTTCTGGATTCTTTCTCATCAAAGTTCAACTTCCTAAGGGCCCATAATGTCTTATGCTCCAACTCTATGGGCAAATGGCAAGCTTTTCCATAAACAAGCTTGTACGGAGAGAATCCAAGAGCGGTCTTATAAACCGTTCGATATGCCTAAAGAGTATCGTCTAGCTTAGAAGACCAATCCTTTTGATTTCCATTGACCGTTTTCTCAAGAACAAGCTTCACTTGCTTATTTAACACTTCCGCCAAGCCATTTGTTTGAGGATGGAAAGGTGTAGAAACCTTATGCTTCACTCCATAGCTATTCAAGAACTTCTCAATAAGCTTGTTGATGAAGTGAGATCCCCCATCACTAATCACGGCTCTTGGCACTCCAAACCTAGCAAAGATGTTCTTCTTTAAGAAAGCCTTGACCACTAGAGCATCATTTGTCCTTGTTGGGATTGCTTCCACCCATTTGGAAACTCAATCCACCACAAACAATATGTAGAGGTAACCATTTTAAGGTGGAAATGGGCCCATGAAGTCTATCCCCTATACATCAAACACCTCAACCTCAAAAATGTTCCTCATGGGCATTTCATCACGTTGCCCTATACTTCCAATCCTTTGGCACCGATCACATCCCTTTATGTACTCCTTGCAATCATTGAACAAATTTGGTCAAAACAAACCCGATTGTAGGATCTTTGCTCCCATCTTTTGAAATCCAAAGTGTCCTCCACATGGTGAACTATGACACATCTCCATGACACTTACTTTTTCTCTTTCGGAATACACCTCCGTATGATTCCATCCGGACAATTTTTGAATAGAAGAGGATCATCCCACAAGTACTCCTTGACATCATGATAGAATTTCTTCCTCCTAGACTCGGTTAGATGATCCGATTTGAGACCACATGCCAAGTAATTCACAAAATTCGCATACCATGGCAAATCAATGTGAAGTATCTCTTCATCCAGAAATACATCCTTAATGAACTCCATGGTTCCTTCCTCATCAATATTTCCAAACGAGACAAGTGGTCGGCTATGATATTTTTGACTCCCTTCTTGTCTCGTATCTCCACATCGAACTCCTGCAATAAAAGAACCCAACGAATTAGTCTAGGTTTAGCATCTTTCTTACTCATCAAATACCTAATGGCGGCATGATCCGTATAAACAATGGTTTTCGTGTCAACTAGGTATGGACAAAATTTTTTAAAAGCATAAACCACGGATAAGAACTTTTTTTCCGTTGTGGTGTAATTCTTTTGATTTGCATTGAACGTCTACGACACATAGTAGATAGCCCGAAACTTCTTCTCCCTCGCTTGACCTAGCACCACTCCTAATGCATTGTCACTTGCATCGCAATGAAGCTCAAAAGGCTTACTCCAATTGGGAGAGACAAGGATTGGTGAAGAAATTAGAGCTTCCTTGAGTACCATAAAAGCATCAAGACATTCCTCATTAAATTCAAACAGAACATCTTTTTCAAGCAATTTACACAAAGGTTTGGCTATATTAGAAAAATCTTTTATAAAACATCGATAGAACCCGGCGTGACCAAGGAACGATCTAACCCCTTTTTCATTCTTAGGTGGGGAAAGATGTTCAATGGCTATAACCTTCACCCTATCAACTTTCAAACCTTTCTCCGAGATGTGATGTCCAAGTACGATACCCTCTTGAACCATAAAATGACATTTTTCTCAATTCAAGACTAGATTCATATCTTGACATCGCTGCAAAACCATAAAAAGATTAGCCAAACATATATCAAGTGACGATCTAAAGACGGAAAAATCATCCATAAAGACCTCCATTATATTCTCAATCAATCCTCCAAAAATAGTCATCATACAACGTTGAAAGGTGGCGGGGGCATTGCACAACCCATATAAAGCAAACGTGCCATATGGACAAGCAAAAGTTGTTTTCACTTGATCCTCGGGGACTATCATGATTTGGTTGTACCCCGAGTAACCATCTAGAAAACAATAATACTTGTATCCCACCAACCTATCAAGCATTTGATTAATAAAAGGCAAAGGAAAATAATCTTTATGAGTATTTTCATTAAGCTTCCTATAGTCACAACACACTCTCCAAACCGTTTTTACCCTTGTAGCAAGTTCTTCATCAAATTCCGTTTTAACAATGGTTAATCCCCTTTCTTAGCCACAAATGCAAAGGACTCACATGAGGACTATCACTTATGGCATAAACAATGTTAGCAGCTAACCATTTCAAAACTTCTTTTCTTACCAATTCTTGCATAATTGGGTTCAAACGTCTTTGAGGTTGAATGCATGTTTTATCTTCATCTATCAACCTTGTGTGATGCATGCATATGGTGGGACTAATTCCTTTTAAATCATCTAAGCTCCATCCTATAGCACTCTTATGATTTCGAAGAACCCTCAACAATCTTTCAAGTTCTAGGATGAAAGAGAAGATGATACAATTATCGAAAAGGTCTTGTTGTCCCCCAAGTACGCATACATAAGGTGATCAGGTAATAGCTTCAATTCTTCTTTTCCTTTTTCAACTTTGGACTCTTCACTCTCTACCTCCAATGGAAGATATTCCCTCTTTCCATAGTACATCAATTTGGCTTCTTCTTCTTGCATTTCCCTACAAGCATTCAAGTCATGTAAGCAATCGTTTATATCATCATCTTCTAAACAATATAAAGAAGAAGTAGAATTTAAAGATAAAGTAAGAGAATGGCTTATGCTTGTCTCAAGAGGATCCTTGGATAAGAGAAATGGCAAATTCTTTTGAAATATCTCATCAATCAATTCAATCCTTCTACATTCTTCTTTCTTATCCAGATGCCTCATAGCATTTCTTAATGAAAACACCATTTCTCCTTCGTTTACCATCAAAGTTAACTCCCACTTATGCAAATCAATCAAAGCTCTTCCCGTGGCCAAGCACTATGAAATCCACCAGGATTATGAACTTCCCAACCTTAACAAGCACATCCTCAACTACTCCTTTAGGATAAGTCAAAGACTTATCAGCAAGTTGCAACGTAACGGACGTAGTCTTCACTTCTCCTATCCCAAGTTTCTTAAAGATAGACATAGACATTAAATTGATACTTGCACTAAGATCACAAAGAGCTTTATGAACTTCACTCTTACCCATCTCACATGGTATGATAAAACTCCCCAGATCCTTGAGCTTTGGAGGCAACTTCTTTTGAATTATAGCACTACACTCCTCCGTCAAGTTGACGGTCTCATTCTCCACTAGGCTCCTTTTCCTTGCCATGATGTCTTTCAAAAACTTGGAATAATGAGGTATTTGACTCAAAGCATCCGCAAAGGGTATATTAATGTGGATTTTCTTGAAGATTTCCAAAAACTTTGCAAATTTCTCATCTAAACCCTTCTTCAAAAACCTATGTGGAAAAGGAATAGGCACTTGAGTTTTTGGTATACCCCAACTATCCCTTTCCAACTCCACTTCATCCTATTTCTTTTTCATTGCTTTGGTTCTCTGCCATCTTTTTTCAACAACTTCCGGTTCAACCACATCCGTTTCATCATTTGCTCTCACTTCAACTTCAATTTCTTCCACAAGTTCTTTCTCAACCAAGTCTTCCTCATTCACCTTCTCTTCTATCCTCTCATTTTCCATAGGCATAGAAGGTCCTTCATAATTAGTTCCACTCCTCAAGGTGATTGTCTTGTATTACTCATTTGGATTCACTACGGTGGTAGAAGGAAATTTTCTTTTCTCATTCATGCTCAATGCATTGGCAATTTGCCCCACTTGATACTCCAAGGCCTTGAACCTTTTACCATTAGTTTCATCAACCTTTCTTCTTAACTCATCTTGAGCTCTTCTTGATTCATCTTGAGCTTTATTAGATGATATCAACTTCTCAATCAACTCTTCGGTTGTCGCTTTACCCTCTTGGTAATACCCCAGAGGATAAACAACTGCATTGATAAGAGAAGTTATCCTACCTCCTTTGTTGTTGTGGGTATGAGCTTCCACTAGCTTGACTGTTGAAGCCTCCTTGCCTTGGTGGATAATTTCCTTGGTTGTGGTTGAAATTACCTTGGTAATTATTTTGATAATTCCCTTGGTAATTCTTACCTTGCATGTATTGCACATCTTCCACACGTGGCATTGACATAGCCCATTGCTCCCCACTAACAATATTCGAAGAAAGAGCACCTTGATCAATTTGTCCTTCAACCATATTAACTTCTTGATTGCTCACACCTTGGTTCAAGCTCATTTGCCTCATGACCTCCGCCGCTATCATCTCAATACTTGGCATACTTGGCTCAACACTAGCACTCTTCACACTAAATTGTTGCCCTTGATCAAAACTCTCAAACCTATAGCATCCACTAACTCTCTCTGATGGCCATTGACAAACATTTGTAGTTCTTCCATCAAATATCCTTATTGCCCCTTCCGGAGTTACACCAAGTACAGTCCACCCACCGAAGCATCAACAAACACTCTTTGACCATTCACCAAACCTTGGTAGAAAAATCTCACTTGTTGATTTTCCGGAAAACCATATTGAGGACACTTGCGAAGCATCCTTAAACCTTTCCCACGCTTCATAAAAACTCTCTTGAGGCATTTTCTTGAATTGAGTGATCAAGCTCTTCATTTGAAGCGTCTTAGAAGGTGAAAAATATTTGTTCAAGAACATTTGTGCAAGCTCATTCCATGTGTTACACGCACCCGGAGTAATAGTGGAGAGTCATGTTCTAGCACGATCCCTCAATGAGAATGAGAACAACCTCATCTTAAGACAATCATTGCTCACCCCGTTCATCTTCACAGTATTAGCAGTCTCAATGAATTGAGCTAAATGTGTATTAGGGTCCTCATTCGGAGCTCCTCAAAATTTCTTATCTTTCACCATGTTGATAAGCCCCGGCCTTGATTTTAAAATTGTTGGCATTGATTGGGGGCCCATCATCTGAGGTATAGCTCTCGGCATGAAGAAGTCCCTTATCACTCTCGGATCTACCTCTTATGCACTAGAGGTTGTGGTGGTGTGGCAAACCCTTGTTGTTGAAGAATGGCTTGTTGTACCATTAGTTGAATTAAGGCTTGATGATTAAGAACCCCAAAGTTTTGATGAGCTTGTTGAGGAAGGTTGGCATTGAATTGAGGTACTTGTGTGTTGTCTTGCACATTTTGCACTCCGTCCCCATCATTCCTACCATCTGCACGTTCATTATCTTAATTGTTCTCCATTTGATTACTTTTTTTGGTTTTGTTCTCCTTTCTCCTTCTTCGAAGAGTGTGTTCAATCTCTAAATCAATATGTTCAACTTGTTTCCCTTTTGACCTTGTTTGCATACCCCTTCAAAAATAAGAGAAGTTAGAACGAAGTTTTCAAACACAAATACAAATAACAAAAATAAAAATATCTCTAGTAAGATTACTTAAAACGATCATTCTTCAAGCTACTAGCAACTGTTGCCTCCCCGGCAACGGCGCCATTTGATTAGCCATTTTGTAGTTGGGATGACCAATTAAACAATTTATCGAACCACAAGGAGGTAGATACTAGAGTTTAAGTGATCTCGCATTTCTTGTAATTTTATAGAGACGAATAATCAAAGGGTTGGTTGTATAACAAGTAAATGAAAATGATCACAATAAACAAGCAAACAATGATCAATCAACAAAAATAGGATGAAGATGATTGGTTTTCCAAGTTAAATAAAAGTGAGATTAACAACAATTAAGAAGTGGTAATTCTAAAATTCATATGTATCATGGATATAAGATTAAGGGCCAACACTAAATCCTTCTAAACTTCCTCTCGAAATGAATAGAATGTGAATCCAATTAAGAATCCTAAAATAGCTCAATGAGTTGGATCTCACTCAAACAATTCCAACTAGGTACTAAGCTTGAAATGATAGTCCCTTCACACAATTAATCGACCTCTCGATCTAACCAATCAGATGTTCTATCAAAGGGTTCTAAACTTTAAAGGACTTCTCAATCTCTTTACAATTTATAATGCACATGAAATGTATGATGAATTGATTCAATGAACTATCCTAAAAATATAATTGATTTCTCAATCTAATCACATGTCTATGACAATTAACCACACAAATCAATAATACAAATCAAGCAATTAACAATCAATGATAGAAAATCATAAATTCAATCAACACTTGAATTAAAATACACAAATCCCCAAAATTATCCAACAACTCTCATGTTGCTAATCTCACAAGGGAGATTAGTCCATCATATTCACAAGACAATTAACATAGACATTAAAAATCTTATAAGTCATGACAAACAAATAGGATTACTACAAAAATGGATGAAAACTCCCTTGGATTGGCTCCAATGGTTATCTTCTTCCTTCCTTTGTAATTCTCCTCTCTTGGATGAAGGATTTATGGTGAGATGATGATGGATTTAATAGATGGATGGAAGTGATGAAGAATATAGTGTAAAATGCTGAAATTCAGATCCAAGATGATCAAAATGTTGAATGAATTGGTATTTATACCCCTTGGAGACCTTCTAGAAGATTTCTTGAATTTTTCTAATCTGGCACTGACACGGCTGGTGTGCTGCAACACGGATCGAGTCGTGTCAGGGTTTCTCGATCAACATTCCCATCTCTGTCTTTGCTCCGTTTTCACCTGTTTTACATATGATTAAGTTCATTCACACACATTTCCATAAAAACACATAACACCACCAAATAACACAATAAAACGAATAAAAAGCTATGGAAACAGATATAAAAAGACAATAAAATCTAGGTGAAAATACCACTTATCATAGACCTCCGTACAGCTGGTCAAATAGACCTCCTTGGTGTGATTGTGCAGTCTCACAGTTTTGAACATAACTTTCACATCCGAATTTTGATTGAGGTTATTCTTGCATGAAAATGATTCTCTCTTCCGTGGATTTCCATATGTACACCGTAGGAGGCCGTTTTACCAAGAAAAAGGTTGTTTGACCAAGATCTTTTGGTCGAACGTAGTTTCAGATGTCTATTCAGTGTACATGTATGTTGTTCGACCAAGGCTCATGTTGTTCGACCAATACTCATGTTGTTTGATCAAAGCCATCTTGGTCGAACAGACATACGGGAGCTCCAGATCCGTACAGTTTTACACCCCAGTGCGTGTATCTGTCTGTTTGCACCTAAAAAGCCCATCAAATGTCTATTGGAAGAGTCTGAAAGTATACTAGGGATGCAGTTTACATTCGGAAAGACACCACAACACCGCTACCACCTCCACAAGAGGGATCACCCCCACACCATCATCCACATCCCTTCCTCCATCCATCCATCACTATGAAGATTCGTCTGTCAAATTAAGAGGAGAATTGAGAGGAGGATTCAATACGGAGAAGGAAGCGATCGACGACTCTCGCATCTAGGGTTTATTTCGTTTTATAATTTATCTTGTTCTTTTCCAGACTATGGGTAAGATCTATCAAACCCCCATGTGTGTTGCTTGCAACACCATGGGCTAGAGCCTTTTTGGTAGTGCTAGGGTTTTGAAGGTTTTATGAATTAATTGAACTCTCTTCTGTATCCTCCGTACAACACTACTTGTGGATTTATTTTATATATGATTATGCTTTATTAATTCATATTCACGGTTGTTTTGTGCATCATCAACTGTTATATAGAGTTTGAAAATATATATCTTGGTTGTTAATTAAGTGCGTTCACCACTAAACAGGATTTTATGTTATGATTCATAGTAAGGGGACTCTGAAACTTCATTAAAACTATCGTATATGAATGTTTATTAATTAAATTAAATTCGGGTTGATATGCATGATAAAGAGATTAATTTTATAGTATCTATAAAGAGAGATCATATCAGGTTAGAGTACCAACCTAGGAAAAATAATTGATACTGATAGTACCTAGAAAGGGGGTGAAAGTATATCTCTTACTCCAAGGTTATTCACACGTGTTACACGCATATTTACTTGTGTCCATAAAGTAGATTTGCATGGCTTCGTGATGCATCTATAATCTACAGGGCAAAGTCAGACAATACACTTGACAGGAAAATTAATGAGTAAAACTGAATTATCCTAGAGTTACTTATACTCCTACTTGATTCACTTTCGTATTTTTCTAGTTTTTAATTTATTTTATTTGCTATTTTAATTAATTATTTAGTAGATATAATTATTTCCACAACTTTTATTGCATTTCATCTTAATTAATTTAGTAAGTAATTAAATTGACAATACACTGTCCTTTGAGTTCGATATTTAACTTGGTCGCTTGCCTAAACTGCAATTGATATCCTTAATACTTGGGGATTAATTTTGCAATCAAAGAAAACGGTCAACAATGGGAAGTATGATGATTATATTCATGTGGATGGGTTCTTGTTTTGGGGGGTATGTCTTTGCGTTCCTTCTTGTGGCTTGCGCTTGAATATAGTCGAGGAGATACATGATGTGGGTCATATGGGTCGTGATAGATTTGTTGAATTATTGTTCCGTCGTTTTTTTTGCAAACAGCTCGCCGAGATATTGGTCGATTTTATCTCGATGTCGCGTCTACCAACTCTCAAAAGGCACGACGTCTAATGTTGGGCTATATTGTCCTTTACCTGTTCCATCTCGTCCATGGAGTGCCCTTAGCATGGACTTCGCTCTTGGTCTTCCACGAACTCAATGAGGTAATGATTCTATCTTTATGGTCGTTGATCGCTTTTCAAAGATGGTTCATTTTATTCCTTCTAAAAAGACTGTGGATGCTGTGAATGTGGCTACTTTATTATTTTGTGAGAATTATCATTGGCATGGTCTCCCTTCTTTCGTTGTCTCGGATCGTGATACACAATTTCTTAGTCACTTTTGGCGGTCTCTTTGGCCTATTGCCAACATTGACTTGAATTTCAACAGTGTGTATCATCCTCAAACGGATGGTCAAACTGAGGTTGTCAATCGTTCGTTGAAAAATTTTATGTGTTGTTTGGTTGGAGATCATTTGAGGTCTTAGGATTCTAAGTTGTATTTTGCTGAATTTGCACGTAATCAGGCGATGAATATGAGTATAGGTTTCAGCCCTTTTTTGTGGTGTACGGCGTAGTTCCATGTGTACCTATTGATTTGTTTCTATTCCTACTAATGTCCAAGTAGAACCCCGTGCTATCAACCTGATAACTGATCTCCAGCAGGTTCACATCACCTCTAAGCAGCGACTTGAGCAGGTAATTATCAAATATAATAATGCTGTAGATTTCCACCGCTGTGATGTCCAATTTCAGTTGGAGACCTTATTTATGTTATATTGACGAAGGATCCTTTTCCCCAGCATGAATATAACAAACTCAAGCATCGGAAGATTGTGCCTGTCTAGATTGTTGAGAAGATAAATCATAATGTCTATCGTCTTCGTCTGCCAAGTAGCATTCGTAATTCTGATGTCTTCCATGTAAAGCACCTGGTTCCTTTTCTTGGTGACAATTCTGACAGAGATGATGCTGAATCCGAATCAAGGACGAATCATTTCGAAGAAAAGGAGAATAATGGAGATTGTGCTGCGATATTTTATCTTGATAATGTGGATCCTATTTTGAGAAACAATCTGAAGATCTACCTTAGTTAAATAATTATTTTGTTAATTACGCTTAAATTATTCACCCAATTATTGTGGGTAATTATTATGGGTAATAATTATGATAGAGATTTCTCTCTTATATTTAAACACCGCAAACCTCTTCTTATGAGTTAGTAGATTATTACAATAAAATTAGGTTATTCCTTTGCACGTGTTCTTTCCAATTACCACGCCTAGTTGCATTTCAAATACAATCACACTTCCTCATACACTTTATTTACAAAAAAATCACTCGTACCTAACACACCTAACATACCTAAAATACTTTAACATTTATTTATTACCAAAAAATACTACAATACCCCAAAAAAATTATCACTTTTCTTAATCCTTGTATCGGAGGAGGGTTGCAAATATTTGTGGGATGGAGGGAGTATATTACAATATACAATTATTTATATTTTTATATTTAAATTATTGTTTGTACGTTAATTATCATATTAATTGATTAATTTATATATATGAATTTATTTATTTTATAAATAAAATGCTAATTATTTATATAGTATATAAATGTAAATTTTTTTTTAGCTTATAACATAATTTTATATTTATTAATTAAATTATATAATATGTACATTTAATTTTTTTATAACATTAATGTTTTACTTGTTCTTAAGGATGTCAATATTTAGGGTAAACACTTACTCATATTTGTTTAAGTATTAACTACCATTATCCATACTCATCCTATTAAAAAAGTCCATTATAATATACGTACCCAAAATTCATTTATAAATACACACTGTTACTTATATCCATTTAATATTCATTTATTTTATATTTTTTTATTTTTTAATGATTAAAATTAAAAATAAAAATAGAATTTTAAGTTTGTTTTTATATATTAATAGATAGATAGATATTGTTACTTTAACTCATCCCATTAATTATTTTATGAAATAGCTCATTTGGACGCATGATTGATTAGCTATCACGTCTCCTTAAAAAAGTATTATTTTTTTTTATTATTTATGAAATAATTCAATTAAACAGATATCATTTTTCTTAAAAATTATATCGCTTCCTATGAAATATTTCAATCGAATAATTTTTATTTACATTGATTAAGTATCATTCTTTTTCTTAATTAAATGTCACTTTTAATTTAAAAAATTATTATAATTTTTTCAACTAAATTATTTATGAAATATTTTAATTAAATAATTTTATTTTTTTATTAATTGGGTGTCACTTTATTTTTATATCAAAATGTATCACTTTTTTATAATATATATAGTTGTTTATGCCAACGAAAAAAATCTATGTCAGAAATTTTAAAATTTTAATTTTTGATTAACAGTAATCAAATTATTATTGCGTAAGTATTATGCGAGACCGTGTCACGGATTTTCTTATGTGAGACGGATTATCCATCTATTAGCATATAACGAAAAAAGGCGCAAATGGCCGGTCACCCGTGCACTGGATGCCGCACACATTCATGAACATAAATTGTGCACTAATTATCTGACAATTTTTTTTTCTTTTCTTATATATTTAAAATTTTATTAATTATTAAAATTATAATTAATACTATTATAATTTGATCAATAAAAAAATTAAAAGTGATGATTGAAAATTTAAAAGTAATAATTACTAAAAAAAAGTGATACATTTATTATTGAACTATTTCATGAAAATTTTATAAATTAAAAAGTGATAATATTTTTAATAAAAAATATTATGTGAACATAGAAAAGTGATACTTGATTAATCAAATTATTTCATAAATAATTTGTAAAAAAGACAAAAAGTGATTACATTTTTAATTAAAAGTGATAACTTGATTAACAAAAAGTGATACGCATCCAATTAAATATTTAATAAAAATTTTATAGGATAAATAAAAAGTGATAACATTTTTAATAAAACGTGATATCGGATCAAAGAAAAGGTGATAAATATCCAATTAAATTATTTAATAAACACTATATTCTTTTAAAAATAAAAAGTGATAACATTTGTAATAATTAATTATAATTGATAAAGAAAAAGTGATAACCATTTAAATGAATAATAAACAAAAAGCGATAACTAAGTAATATAAAGTAAAATTATTTTTTTTCCAATTATATATTATTTTGATACGATTAATATTTTTTTAAGAAAAATACTTTCTTACTTTATTTATGAATAATAATATAGATATAATAATTAATAATATTATATGTCCTGAAATAAAAGCTTAACTCAATTGCGAAAAAAAAAGGAAAAAAAAAGATTGAAACGTGAAAATGAATGACTGGACATTACATAGGTATATAGCAGGTAATAAGTTGAAGGAAGATCCGCGCTTTTTAATTCAATATTTATTTGACCCGTCTCACGGAATGAGATTCGTGAGACGATCTTGCATAAGTTTTTGTCATTATTATTTAAATTAAAAAATAAATAACATTAATAAAAAGAAATATTAAAAATAAAAGATAATTAAAAAAAGACCCATATATTTCGAGAGCGAAATGCATTCGCGGGAAACGAGGGTTAATGCCTTAATGAGTTTTTTTTTTAATTTAAATTTGTTAATATTAATGGATTAACAGAGAATCCGTCTAACATAATAAGATCCATCTTGACGTAGTCTCATGTAAGTGTTTCTCATTTTTCAAATATTAATTTATGGGAGAGTAGCCCAAATAACCAATATAAATGGATCAAAATCATTGCCAACCATCCATTAAATTGTATAATATTTTTACTCAATTATCATTTTTGAACAAAAATACACTCAATCCTTATTTTTTTTATTATTTAATTATTTTGTGTCGGATACTCGATATCATATTCCGACACCATTTTCATAACATCGGATGTCGGATTCAGTGTCGGATCCCCAACATAGCATTCCAATAGAGGATTGATAATGAATCCGACATCCGGTACTACGACGATGATGTCGGACATGATATCAGTATCTTGTGTCGGAATTCCAACACCATAACCATCATTGAATAATAAACATAATTAAAAAAAATAAAGGGTGAAGATATTTTGGTCCAAAAATGGATAGTTGAGCATGTAAGTTATACAATTTATTTAATAGATGACAAGGATTTTTGTCTATTCATTTTGGAGATTTTTAACAATTGCCTCTTAATTTATTATAATATTAAAATTATTGTAAAAAGGGAGAATAGCCCCTTTAATCAAATTTTAAAGTTGGAAATCATTGTCACCTATGAAATAAATTATATAACTTCCATACTCTATTGTTCATTTTTGGACCAAAATACCTCCATCATGTCAGACCGACATCCCCGACATTGGATCCGACATCCGATGAAGTCGGAATTTCGACAGGATGGGGGTATTTTGATTCAAAAATGGACAATTTGGTATGAAAGTTAAACAATTATCTTCATGGCTGACAATGATTTTTTACTTATCATTTTGGTTATTTTTGACAATTAACTCCTGTAAAAAAAGCTACTATAAACATAGGTGCAATTGTCAAAAGTAACCAATTTGAATAGTAAAAAATCATTGTCAACCATCAATTAAATTGTACCCCCTTCGTCCCACTGAAACGTATGCATTTTTCCATTTTGGTTCGTCCCAATACAAAGTGTGCATTTCCCTAATGGTAAAATAGCACCACACAAATTAATTATTTATCTCTCCTTGGCCCACACATCACACTAATATACCTACCCACCTTACATTAAATTATTATTTCTCTCACCTCACAATACATTAAAATATTTTATCTATTAATCTACGTCCAAAAAGCAAATGTGTACGTTTCAACGGGACGGAGGGAGTATATAACATTCATACCCAATTGTCCATTTTTGGACCAAAATACTCCCACACTTTGTTTTTTAATTATTTTTATTATTCAGTGTCGGTTATGGAGCTAGAGCCCGACACAAGATACCAACATTACCGTCGTAGCACCGGATGTCGGATTCGTTGTAGATCTTGTGTCATAATGCTATGTTGGGGATCCGACATCGAAACTGACATATGATATTAAGACAATGGTGTCAGAATATAATGTCGGTATTCTATGTCGGATATCCGACATCATTGCCGACACTGAATAATAAAATAAAATAATAAAAAAAGAAGGATTTGGGGTATTTTGGTATAAAAATAAACAATTGGATAAAAATGTTATACAAGCTAATTGATAATTGACAATGATTTTGTGCTATTTTATATTGGCTATTTGAGCCACCTCCCTACAAACATATACTCCCCCATCCCGCTCAAAATGTTGTTTTTACTTTTTGTATGTGAATTAAGGAGTATTGTTATTTAATGTGTAGTGCATAATTATATTAGTGGAAGTATGAATCACATATTTTAATTGTATTTTTAAATGTATTAATATATGTGCGGGTCCAATATATATATAAAAAAAGAACTCTTTGAATAAGACTTCAACTAAAAAAAATGGACACCTTAGGTGATACGGGACGAGTATCAATATTCAATTGTTAAACTCAAAAAATCAAGACAGACATTAGTTAGTGTAAAAAGGGGAGTATTTTACTCCTGTTTATTTCCTTATGGCATCTTGTTATTTTACTCCAATTTTATCCATTGCGTCCCCCCAATCACTTTCCCAATTGACTGGTCTTTTAATTCTGCAGATTCTTGATTGGTAGCTATGCTGACAATAAATCGTGGTATTCGTTGAACATAAGCCAATAGATTTTCCATTTTTCTTGTTCCTGGTTCACTCATTTTCAGGATAAAACAACCACCTAGATTTCAAGGTACAAACAAACCAACAAATTCTGAACTGTCTCTAGAATGAGTCGGTTATTATGGTTATGGTCATTATCGAATTTTATTTTGATGTTTTTTTCAATTGCCCACATGCCAATCTTCATCAATTTCTGATCTTTTCGATCGATGGTGCGTAGAGTTCGGGAAAACCTACACTTCTGAGCAGGAAAGAGAGACTCAAAGTGTTTGGACAAAATTATGAATTTGTTGTTCAGCACAATACGAGGGCGAATCGTTCTTACACGCTCTCTCTCAACGTCTTTGCTGATCTCACAAACCATGAATTTAAGGCTAAATATTTAGGGCTTTCACCTTCTGCTAGTGATTTGTTAATCAGATTGAACCGTGGAAGTGCTGCGGTTGAAGAGCATGATCTTGTGAGAGAATCTGAAATTCCATCTTCTGTTGATTGGAGGGAAAATGGGGCCGTTACTGGGGTGAAAAATCAGGGCGGTTGTGGTATGTAAACAGTATTACTCCCTCCGTCCCATATTTACTTGCACTATAATGCAGATACATAGTTTAACAACTTTTTTTTTTTTACTTTTTGACCAACTTTATTCAAGTATGTTACCTGTGTTAAGTGAGAGTCGTAAATTTATAATTAACACAGTATGTTTTTAAGGTTAGAAATTGATGTTATGTTTTCCTATGGTGCAATTTAATATGGGACTGGCAAAACAGAAGTGTGAAATTTAATGTGGTACAGAGGGAGTACAATTTTATGATACATCCATTGTATCTGCTTTTATTGAAGATATTCTTGCTATTTTAAAGACTATGACTGGATTGTGTCTCTTGGCTC
Source organism: Pogostemon cablin (assembly GCA_023678885.1). NCBI lineage: Eukaryota > Viridiplantae > Streptophyta > Magnoliopsida > Lamiales > Lamiaceae > Pogostemon > Pogostemon cablin. The sequence goes on along the minus strand of CM042990.1, from coordinate 12,240,401 downwards.
CTGATTTAGTTGGTTTATGAAATTTGTCAAAGTTTGTCTTTGAAGTTTTTATTATTTCAGTACTGTAGTAGGGTGGTTTATCTGCTTATGAAACTAGGAAATGAAACTATTTCTTGTTTTCAAGTTAAACATTTTACTCAAGTTGATGTTAGTGTTTGCTGTGTGGAAGTGTGTAGTAACTGAGAACTTTCTGTCACTCAATTCCCCATTGACTGTTGCATTTTGCTATCCTCTCAAGGAAATATGTCTGGCTCTTATGGAATGTTTGCTCGAGAAAACTATGGGATGAGATCTCTTCTTACGTACATGATGGAGTATATCTTATTAATGAATAAATCATAAGCAATTATAAATACAAAGCCCTTCCTAAATTACGAAGCCTTAGATGTGAGTCATCTACGAAAATGTGTAATGGATGTTACACAAAAGAACATTCTCGAAAACTATACACAGTCTAGTTGATATCATTAAAGGGCATCATTAATAGATTGAGGAATGCATGTATGATTCATAAACATCAAAAATGGATATTTTGGATTTATTGCTTCATTCATTTTACTCTTTCAGCTTCCAGTTATTATCTTATATTACTTCTTTTATTTTTTATTCATCATTATTCTTCTTTGCTTGTCCTTTTAATGGGCATACGGTTTTCCCCATATCTCAGACTTGGGTATGCTATTAAATTTACAGTATCCGGGATGCTATTCTATTTGTATTTTCTAATCTGAACTCCCATCACCTCCTCCTTTCAACCCCTCGCATTAGCCTTATAAAACGTGCACCATTTAGATCATAATAAATTCAATTCTAATGTCTTATAGAGTGTGTTAACTTTATTCCATATTAGATCATTATCTATACTAGTGTTTTCTTTTCCTTTTCTGCTCCTATCATAATGAGTGTACAGTATACCCTTTTAGTTGACTAAACAATCAACTTTGCATGTTTAATGAATTTTCAGTTGTGACATCAATTTCAAAATCTAATTGATTGGTCTATTTATTTAACATTATCTCCAATTTTTTATGTATACATTATTCTAAGCATAACACACTCTTATACTTTATACAATCGTCAATGGATAATATTCCTTCTGTTGGCGGCTCATGTGTGTACTCTGAATGATGATATCATGGCATGCATTGCCTTTAATAAATTGCTAATTTGTCTATCTTTGTTCTGCAACTGAGTCGAAGAAGAACGAAAAAACGTCTAACATTGTTATTGTGCCTTTTCTGTGCAGGTGCTTGTTGGTCATTCTCTGCCACTGGTGCAATTGAAGGCATTAATCAGATTAAGACAGGGTCTCTTGTCAGTCTATCCGAACAAGAGCTGATTTATTGTGATAAATCTTATAACGAGGGTTGTGGGGGAGGACTCATGGACTATGCATTTGTTTCGTAATTAAAAATAAAGGAATCGACACTGAGGAGGACTATCCCTATCGGAGCCATGATGGAACATGCAACAAGAACAAGGTAAATCTTTAGTTCACCCTCTTCCTCTTAGTTTCTTTGCATTTGTGTTTTTAATAGTTCTGCATCTATTCACTGTATTTCTGAGACTATGCTAATCATTTCATCATAGTTTGAGCTTACACAATATCGATGATATATTCTGTTTCAATAATCATTGTCTGTCCACATTGCAGCTGAAACGGCACATTGTAACCATTGATAGTTATGCTGATATACCCCCGAAAAACGAGAAGAAGCTACAGCAGGCTGTTGCTACTCAACCTATCAGTGTTGGTATATGTGGTAGTGACTCATCCTTCCAGTTATACTCAAGGGTTTGTTTTAAGAGCCTCTTACAGCATGCTTTTTTACAAAATTATTCAATATTTGGCTCTTGATTTACTAATATACAATCACAATCCAGGGCATATTTTCGGGCCCATGCTCGACTTCTTTAGATCATGCGGTATTAATCGTGGGCTATGATTCTCAAGAAGGAAAGAATTATTGGATCATAAAAAACTCATGGGGGAAATCATGGGGAATGAGCGGGTACATGCACATGCAACGGAATACCGGGGATGTGGAAGGGATCTGTGGGATCAACTTGTTAGCATCTTATCCTATCAAGACCAGCCCAAATCCACCACCTTCTCCTCCCCCAGGTCCAACTAGATGTAATCTTTTTACGTATTGCTCTAACGGTGAGGCGTGTTGTTGCACTCGACGTTTTCTTGGGATATGCTGGAACTGGAAATGCTGTGGAGCAGATTCTGCTGTTTGTTGCAAGGACCGCCATCATTGCTGCCCTCATGATTACCCTATCTGCGATACAACTAAGAATCTATGCCTCAAGGTTAGTTTCTCTCGAAATCCCTTATTCCATCTGATGTGCAATCTGTGACAGAATAATAATAATTAGTTTGTATCTTTATTTCTTAATGCCCCAATCTATTAACTTCTGCATCAGTAGGTTTCTCTACTATATTATTTGTTTCAAAAAGCCTCTCTGAGTGTTGAAAATTTATTTCATGAGCTCCCTTAGGACGATGATTGATATAATTTTGTGATTCATATGAATGGTTCCGTAACATCCATATGTGCTTTTCAAGTCATTTTAATCTTAATTCTTGCACAATGTGTCCCTAAAATGACTTGTACAGCAGAGATGATAGTAAATGATAGTTTAACTGGGAATAATTCATCCGCTGGGTAAAGGATAACATTTGTTTCATTTGTGTCTACTTCAAAGTGATAATTACCTGTATTTTTACAAAATTACCCTTGTTATAGATAGCTTTTATAACTTTCTTTGGCACGGGGATCACCTCTATAAGCTGAATAAGAAATTAACTATTAAAATCTTACATAAAATTGCATTACCATAGGTAGCTACATAGTACACAAATGATACAGAGGGGAAAACATTTTAGGTTGTACACAAATGATACAGAGGGGAAAACATTTTAGGTTGTGTTTGGGACATGTGTCACCCACCCACCCTATGAAACGTAAGATGCAATAGGGAGGTGGAGTAGGGAATCTAATGGACGGGAAATGGGGTAATTGAGGGTATGCCGGAGTTAGGGGGCTGGGTGGGGGTGTTGGTTGGGGTAAATATTAAAAATAAAAATAATATTATTATATTTTCTGAATTTTTTTGTTTAACTTTTTTTTTATTAATTTATTTCGTTATAAATATTAAAATATTTTTTCAGTCTATTGAAAGTATTTTAAATGACAAGTTTGACTATGAATTTGAATTTCCTTTCAATTCAATAAAAAAATATATCAAATTCTAATCCAGGATTTGAAATCAATTCATTTAAAATCATGAATTTATAAATTTATTTATTTAATCTATCATCCAAACATGAGGGATTCAAATCCCTCAATTCAAACACAGCTGAAATGAATTCATTTTAAATCCCTTGATTTCAAATAACTCAATCCAAATACTACTTGACTAACTCCTAAATTTATATGAAATTTGACTAACTATGGTGACACTTCCTCCCTAAATCTTAGTTTTTAACATTATAGTTCTTTAAGAAAATGGATGTTTATTCTCTTATGTTATTAAGCACTTCTAATTCTCCCATCAGACTTGTAAGCATCGATTTGATTGCAATTTTTGATTAGCGGGTGGAGGGAGGGTTTGCTGTTAATCCTCCCGAGGCCATTTGCCTCGATTTTTTTGTGATTGATCCAGCAACCTGTCAAAACCTGACCCAAGTAGAAACTCCAACCCAGAAAAGACTGTAGACCCGATCTAGCGCCATTGTCATGATACAATACAAACTATCCTCTTGGAGTACCCTCTCCTCCACCCCCTCCATTATTTTTAGATTTTAATAGAGTATTAACTTTCAATCTTTCATCGGTATGGTTAGAAATGTAATTCCATCACATTAACCTTGGGGTAAGTTTTGTCAGGCCTCAAACTTCAGATTTTTAGACGCATGATTAGTGGGAATAACACAGACAAGGACTGCATATCCTTTACTCATAAATTGAAAATAAGGACCCTTTAATGAGGGATTGCCATTTGATAACATTTTTAATATTACAAAGCTTTTAAGATGACGTGTGTCAAGTTTTCTCAATTGTCATTTGAGAGAGCTTGCAAAACATAAGTTGACTGAAATACTTGAGACTTGATAAAAAAAAAAAATTTAAAAGACTTATGTTAACATTAGTTGATAGCTTATGCATTATGTTGTTATATCATTTCATGTTCAAATCTCATATTTTATTTATTCATATACGTCACTTCATGCTCGGAAGAAGATTATGGTTATAACCTATACATAAACACTTGTGTAAACCGGGTTCACGGTGTAAACCTTGTGGTCCCCTTTCCATTCCTATATACCCTATGTATTGCTAGAGTGTGTAAATTAAGGGGGACCACTGAGTTTACAAGGGTTTATGATGTAAATCGGTTTACAAGAGGCTAACTCATAACTATAAGCTACACTGAAACAAAACAAGACTCTAAGATATTGTATACAATAAAATATCCAGTGTGAATAATAGTCGCAGATCCAAAAATAAGGGTTACGATGTATAATAAATTAAAACTATTTAAATTTTAATCAAATTAAGGATGCAAAATATAATTTTTAATTTTCAGGGGGAAAAATACTAATATATATATATATATATATATAATTTTTGTTGGGTAAATTTGTACCCCATTAATACACATAGATATACCCCTAGTGATTTTTTAATACTCCCTTCATATTTTATTGATTTTTACCTTTCACTGAGCACGAAAATTATGAAAAGTTTGATTTTATGGTTTTTTTTTGGAATAAATAAATGATGAAATATGTTAGGTGTATTAGGTAGGAGTGTTTTTTTTGTAATGAAAGTGTATGAGAGTTGGTAGTTGTTATGACCAGTTTACCTTTTTTAGAAGGTGAAAAATTTTGTGGTACAAACTAAAATAGAAAGAGTTAAACCAAATAAAATACGGAGGTAGGAGGAAGTATCTTTCAAGACTCCGTAGAATTTGGTAAAACCCTTCAAAAAAGAGTATGTTTATTGGGGAAGGCTGTTGCATTCTTCATGTTCTAATTAATATTCCAAAATGACAAATTATTGAATGCAATCAATGTATGAAATTTTTCTTTTTTGTCTTTTCCTTATTTCTGAACCGCCTGCAATGAGGAGACTTCCCCATGCATGCAGAAGGTCCGGTGTTATGGATTGCCGAAAGAGAAGCCAAAAAGAAACATAGATTTATCCTGTCTTTTTCATGGTTTATGGTATAACCCCTAGAGTTTAATATTTATCCTTTGAGTATAGTATTAATTTTAAAGGTATATTTATAATTAGCAGTAAAAAATGGGTGGAGACTATAAATGTTCGACATAGAACTACTTTTCTTCTCATTAAAATGTTTCAGGCTATAGGGGGTGTGGAGAAATCCGCACTCTGAAATCCAGGATTAGTAAACAGGTAAATTTGGATTTGATGTTTGTTTCGTTGTGAGGATGTGATAGATATAATTGTAAAATATTATATTGTGTGAAATATGAGATTTTTAGTCTGGTGGTGTCAGTATATGTGTTATTGTAGTGATGATAGGTGAGATACATGTATTTACTATTAAGGTCAGGATGGATTTCCAAATCCTTGCAAAGAGACGTGATTGAGATTTTGAAGTCCGTAGTCCAATAGTTTTTGACATCTAGGAGAATCGCAAAACAATCGTATGTGCTGCTACCTTTCTCTTTATTTATTTTCAAGTTGGTAACTGGTAAGACTGTCATATGGATATGACTCGGTGAGATGGATATTACTTTTCCTTAATAGTAGCTTTGTCTCTTGTCAGTGATATGATATCACCTTTTCTATTTAGGTAATAATTTTAAGAAATACTTGTGTGACACATCTCACGGAATAACTTCTGTGAGACGGATAGGAAGTAATTACATTTTACTGAAAAATGATAATCAATTGATGAAAATGTTAATGGTGCAATGAACAATTTCATAATCAATTAATAGTATAAATAAAAAGTGATAACATTATAAGAAAAATGAGAACAACTTTAATAAGAAGTTATACTAAATAAGAAAGCAATCTTGTGTCAAACAATTTTATGCTTTCGTACTTAGTTATCACTTTTTATTAGAGATGCTAATACTTTTCTTTTAAAATATTGTCACTTTTTATTTATACTTTAAATTGTTTATGAAATAATTCTTAACACTATTATCACATTTCATCAATTATGTATCACTATTTATTATAAAGGGTATCACTTCTTATACATCTCGTAATGACTTCCATGAGACAATCTTGCACAAATCTTTATCCAATTTTTAGGCCACAAGTTGCACACAATCATCTCATGGAATGATTTTGTGAGGTGATATCTCTTTTTCTGAACAAGATATCTCTTTTTTTTTTTTACTATATAATACAATTTCACTTGTTATCTATCTCTAGAAATTGATTTGTTACGTATGTATTATAAGTTTGACATCTTCTGCTCAAATTGTTTGCAGGAAATGGGGAACAGTACTGTAGTGAAGTCACCTACAACGATTAGCTTTTATACAAGTTAAGGTTCTCTTACAACCATCAAAATGTCATTTAATCAGAGGATGTTTTTGTTCAGACGTAGTTTATTGTTTGAGGTAATTTTTATCCAGCGTGTTGCTCTAGCAGAATAAATTGTATTTTAGGCAAATATTTGTTCGAGATTGTTTAAAGAAATTGATTTCGTGAGACGGATGAAAAGTGATAATAGTGCAGTGAACTTTTCATGAATAATTTGAAGTATATATATATATATATATATATATATATATATTAATAGATGTATTATACTCATAATGCTTTATTTCTTGTATTAACTAAAATAACATTGGGTTGTGATTTCTGATTAATAATGTTGAAGGCTTGTGTAGAACATGTAATGATGTAAAAGCTTCTTATCATATTAGAAAAATCAAATACCTCCTATGCCATCGTAAGAGGCATAAGATTGTGTTTTTTTTTTTTTATATATATATTCTCTTTTATGTCATAATTAATTATATAGAAAGTTTCTGTAAATTCAATTCACTGTACACTTTGATTTTACAAAATTATTTTTAGTATATGAATACTATTTAAAAAGATGAAATATTTTTATTTTGAAAAGAAATATAAAAAATCACAACAAATCAAATTTTGAGTAGTAATATTTTTTATTCAGAATAATTACTTTTCATCTCTTTAAAAGTAATTTTTCATGTACTAAAAAATAATTTCAATATAATTTAGGGTGTAATATGAACTTGTATACAATTGTTTGCCAATAAAAAAAAATAAAATAGATGATGTTATTCGCATAACCTATAAATAATAAAATCTATTAGCTCAAGTGGCAGGGAGAGTGAGATTCTTTGGGATGACTAATCCAAAAATAACACGAGTTAGCAAAATTATCAAGAAGTTTACAAACATCAGCAAGGATGTATAAGAGCAAATTACATTGATTTCCTTCGCGGGGGGGGGGGGGGGGGGGGGGGAGGGATAACCACAGTGCATCGGTTTTAACATTTATGGAGGAGATTAATCGAGGACCTAATCCTTTTAGGTTCCTTATTATGTGGACTAACAACATTTCTTTTTTTATTTTTGGCGTAACAGGTTTGGAGGGTTTAGGGTACTCAAGTGCTCCAAACTCAAGGTACTAAAACCAGCTTTGAGGCAACTTAACAAGAGAAAATTTTTCCATATCGCGGAGAGAGCTGAACGAGCTAGAGCGGAGGTGGAAAGACTGCAGCTGTAATGCCATAACAATCATTTAACACTCATCTCTGGAACGAGGCAAAGGAAGCAGCCAAGAAATTAATGAACATCCTTAGACAAAGTTGAACATAAATTTTTCGCTCAAATCTTGAAAAGCAATTATGTGGGTGCTCAAGACAAACCATCTAAGTACTTTCATCAGATGGTAAAGAAGAATGGAATTAGAAACCACATCAATCGAATCTATACCCTAAACGGCTCAATCCAATTGGCAGAAATTTTATTAAAGAAAAAAAAAGAGTAAATGTAAAGATGCTGCAAAAGAGATCAAGCACGCGGTTGTAAATTATCCAAGACTAAAAAGCCAAATAGGTGGCCATAAAGAAATTAAATGTTTGGATTGAGTCATTTCAAATTCATTTCAAATTCAATGAATTTGAAAATGAGTGGGTTTTAATTTCTATGGATTTTAAATCAATTTATTTGAATTTAATTGTTTGGAAGAATTATGAATTTTATGAAAGAATTTTCAAATTCATAATTCAACAATTATTTTTTTAATTTTTAAAATAGAATTTTGTATATGATAAATAAAAATAATGAAATTTTATTATACCCTTCCGTCCGTTTCTAAGGTGTCCATTTGCTGCGTCCGGTTTAAAGGTAAATTCTATTTCTCCTATTTAGTAAAAAAATATAAAATATGATTCATCACTTCCCTTTAATACAACTACTCACTTTACATATAATAATAATACTCCTCAATTCACGTGCAAAAAGCAAACGAACACATTAGAACCTGACGGAGGGAATATTAAATATTAAAATTTAAAATTTTATAAAAAGAAATTGAGAGGAAGGGAGGGGGGGGGGGAGGTGGGATGGATAGGGGGTATGTTGGGTGGAGGGGTTAATATATATTAATTTATTATTATTTTTATATTAATTACACAATGGAAGAATTTCAAATGACATGATTTGAGTAAGGATTTGAAAATCCATCCAAAACAACAAAAAAATTTTAAAATCATGACCCAAACATGAATGAAAGATTTGAGGGAAAGATTTATAAATCCCTCTTTAAATCATTCTACACTACAAAAAAAATACTCCCTCCGTCCCCCAAACTATTTCACACTTTCCTTTTTCATTCGTCCCTCAAAGTATTTCACACTTTACTTTTACTAAATTTGGTAAAAATACATTACAATAATACACACTTTTTACACACATCCCAATATAATACTTACTTTTTCACATCTCCCAACAACTTTACACACCTTTTTCATTAAATCAACTAAAATATATATTCTCTTTCTCACTTTATACATAAAAATACAAAATTTTCTTAAACTCCGCGCACACCAATATGTGAAATACTTATTGAGACGGAGAGAGTATTTTTTAGCAATGGAATTTACCAACGGAAGCAATCCATTGGTAATTATGAATGAATTAGCAACCAAAATGACATTTTTCTATTAGCAACGGAATGCCAACAGATTTATTCTCTATTTTACCAAAAGAATTCAATCCGTTTGTAATTACCAACGGAATTTTGAATTATTTACCAATGGAATTGATTTTTTGTTGCTAAAAATTTACCAACCACCACTTTACCAATGGAAATTTACCAACGGATTCCGTTGCTAATCTGTTGGTAAACTAATTTAACAATGGAATTAAAATTTTTATCAATAGAATATTCCGTTGGTAAAAAATAATTTTTTTATAGTGTTATCCAAACACAACGTGAAAGTATATCCATACCTATATCTACTATATATATAAAAGGAGCAAGCCCGTTGCCCGACCAGTTTCTCCTCGGTAGCAGGTAACGTTTCTGTTCTCATTTTTTTCACTTTATTGCGCTTGTATTCCTTCCACGTGTACTTTCACTTCCACGCGTACTTTCTTTGTTGGCCCTGCAAATGATTTGGGTGTTCTCTCATCATCCTCTCCCTTTATTTGGCACGGGATGTCCTGTGACACTTTAGTGTGACATCTTCTATAACATCTCTTAATAGAAAGACACATGATAGGTTGAATATATCCTTACCCTAGAGTTTATTGGTCTCTTAATAGAAAGACACATGATAGGTTGAATATATCCTTACCCTAGAGTTTATTGGTCAGGGTATAATATCTTTCATCTCTCTTATGTGTCGCTCATTTAATGAAGTGACACAAGAAATATCACATCATAGTGTTACAGAAGATCCAGACCCCTTTATTCCACGTGCACTGCCGACAACTCTCGGTGTTTCAAAACATACACCAGAATCTCATCCACCTTCATCTCAGTTCACACTCGCTCCGATTCTCCTCTCACTGAAGACCCAAACATCGTCATCTTTCCTTCTCTGGTTCTCCCTTTATTTTTAATTTCTTTGTTGGTGCTGGTACGTTAATCTATCTACAGCTCCTTTCATCTTTCAATTTCCCAATTCCCACATAAGAAAAAGAACTCTGATCTAGGTTTCCCCCAGACTTCGCTCTGATTTCGCGCCGCTCACAGCTCCTGCGCATCTTCAAATTGGCATAGGTAAATTCTCCCTTTTGCATACGATTGACTTCTGAACTGGTATAGGTCAGAAAATTCTAACTTTTGCCCCTTTATTTTGTATAGAAAATTTTCACCCGCTCGATTAGCACATTAACAGTTGCAGTTGTCGCCACTTTCTCTTGCTGCAACACCGATCCGCATAGGGTAGTTCCCCTATTTCTCATTAACAGATTCTTTACGCGCAAATTATTCATTTTCATTAATTTTTTTAATGATAGTAGTTACGCAGATATGTGAAAAGCTTAATACTTTGGGGGGAATTGGATAATATTTGATTTCCTCAGTTTTCTCTCCCCGTGTGATGTCTGCAGTCATTGGATATGGCTGATGAGCTGTTGAATGCTTTCCTGGCGATGTTTTACGTGTGAATTACCTACGTGAGTCAGTATATTAATCCCTCCTAGGGTAATCTTTTGCATAACCCATTGATTGATTTTAAGGACCACCAAAATTGAAAATGGCTTTCCTCTTAGTCCTTCACTATCACCTGTAATCATGTCGTATCTTTGATGGTTGCACAATTCATTGTGTTTGTCAACTTCATTAACTACTTATAGAAGAACTCTGTTATCATGTTCAAGCTGTTTTTCTGAGGTCTAGATTTTAGACCAAGGGCCTGGTTCCTGCTTGGTTGAGGGTTTTTATGAGAAGGGAATGGGAAAGGAATGATGGTGCATGTTTGGTGTGGAGTGATGCAATGCTGAAATGGTAGTGATCAAAGTTCTGGCTTCTTTCACAAGACCATGCAGAATAGTGGTTAATAGGATTAGTTTTTGATTTTGAATTGGCCTATGCATGGGTAGTTTCTATAGCCATATTATGAGTTCAAAAGTGAGAGGCAGGGCATGATGATATGCTTAGTAATATTTTTATTCAATAATTATATGGTCTGACCTCTTCAACTAAACAAAGAGAGCAGCAACTTTGTTGATATATCCACTACGACAGCTAAGACTTTTTGTGATTGGTTTTTTGAGAATTGTTGAATGGGTCAACTAATTAATTAATCCACTCGAATTATGATAATATATAATTAATATTTAAATTCTTTTTCAAATTTTACAACTTGTATATTCAATTGTTTCACTTAAATCAACAGGTTGATAGACCTTTAATTAATTCATTTGATCAAATTCAAGAAACTATTATGTATGGATACATTAAAATGCGTTTTAGTGATATTTGGTCATGTCACTTTCACCACTAAGCTGTGATTCCATGAAATAAATCTCACTTTTCCTCTTCAAATTTCTATTAAAAATAAAAAAATAAAAATCACTTCTTACCTATTACAAAAAATTAATTTCGTAGGACAATTTAAAACAAGATTCACTCCAATGAGATTATGTTATACGAATTGGTAATTTATTGTGAAGGATTTGCTTGTCTTATATGATGCCTATGTGGTATTCGAGTAATCCGTACAGATTTAGTCAAAAAAATTCTAGGATACATTTTTGTTTTTTGTCTTTTTATCAGCAATCGCAATTGTGTCGTGGATACATCCTCTTCATATTGAAAACGAAGAGTTGTTGACAAAGTGACAAAACTGAGATGTGAATGCAACTTATGAGTTCTCTACTTTCATATGCTGATATATTTTTAATATAATTGGTGGATGATGCATACTTCATTATGTTTCATAATCATTGCACCACGTATATTATTAGGGGATCTTGAATCTTAATTGTGATATTGAAATGAATTGGAAACTCATAACTAATACAGCGGAAATAGTCATTAGTAATCTTTATGGTGTCAATGTTTGCAGTATTTGAACTCTTCTTAGATATTTAATCATTTAAACTGCGTATATATTATCTTAACTAACAGAAGTAGAAAGGAGAAATTAACAAAATATTAAATGCTATTGCATCTTTATATTGATGGTAGACTCCTTTTTTATTTACAAACTTTAACCGTACATTTATATTGCTGTAACAAGAGAATAGGCACTAAGGTTACTAACTTTTGATCCATTTTTTATTTAAACTTAGCTTCAGATTTTTCCAGAATTCAGCTCTTCTCTTACACATTTTTACTTTTCAACTGCACACATATTATCTTTATTGACAGAAATAAAAACTCTAATTTAATTGCTGTCAAATTTTGGCTACTGACACTAGCTCTTTCGTTTCCCCCAATTAATTTTAAATTTGAGAGTTTAATCACAATTCAATCGGCCAACAATGGGAAAACAGTATGTAATCCATAAGCATGCTTCTATTATTATCTGTTTGGAAGCTTTTCCTTATGACATTTCTAGCTTTGGTGATTAATAACCTAATTACAATCTGCATCCATATTGAAAATTGAACCAATCTATAAAATATTGTTTGCATTTGACAAACTTTTTCGGGAAAGGCTTTTGCTCGATAAAATTCAGTAGAATTACGAAAAAAATTGATACATTTTAATATGGTTATGATCTTGTGGAAATGATACGAAAACACTAGCTTGCATTACATGTTAGAATCTATGATTTTTCTCTATCTTGTATGCATTTTAAAAAAGATAACGAGCCTCTGTTCCTACTTGTTTCACTTTTATCAGATTCTTGAATTGTATTCTCTCTCTCTCTATTTTTTTAATGATTACATGTGTATTAAATATTTATCGACTTGCCGTATATGAATAGAAAACTATGACAACACATCTTCTATTTTCATTTGGATTAATATATATGACATTATAGGGCAGAAACTCAAAAATTTGCTTCAAATATGGTATAACACGATTGACAGGATTGGCTCATATTAAATCTGCTACAGTCTTATGGAAATCCTGAATGGGCACACATGTAGTATAGTGAAATGTGAAAAAAACTAATGAGAATTAGATATACCTATATGTTAGATGAATTCAATATCAATGCCATGTTTAACGTAGGTATAGGGCGTGTTTGGACTACCACTCTTCCTTTGCTTCGGCAAGTATTTGATAACTTCAAAAATAGAAAAGCTAACAGAGTTGAAATTTTGACAATGCTGGGTCCATTTTCCGTCGATGTATTTTTACGTTTTTGCATAAACACGTTAGCTTTTTTTCTTTTATAGAAAAATATTTCCACCCATTTTATGCACTGCTTTACTTTGAGTTAATTTCTATCCATCAAAACATATCGTCAGCTTTGGTGTGGCAACCACTAATGTTGCTTACTACGTACGTAAATCATTCCATATGTGCAAAGATGACAGCATTAGGTTAGGGGCCTTATGTTTTTTTACGATCCCTGGTCATGATATTGTGAATAACTTTCTAAAACTTGTAACTTGCACTTTTCTGCTAATGTTCTTATTACTCATGTATGCACAAATTATAGGAAAATGTGCATTCTATAGCAACAAGATTGCGACGGCTTTATGTTAATGTCAACTTTGTATATTTATTTGCAGGTGACCTTGGTACGCTCGCTCTCACTGATTGCCATTACACTCGTACTTAGATAGTTGCATCCCCATCACCCTTTAATGACAAGGTACAGTAGTTTCCATTGTCTTTGATTTGTTGTACATTCTGTTTGTTTAATAACTAATTCAAAAGAAAATTTCGTACGTGCTCACTATACTTAATTTTCTTATCTCAATATACTGTTCACTTTTACTGTGTTTAGTTTATTGTGATATTTGTGCGTATTAGTCGACACGGTGATCACCTTTGGTTTTACCCTTATACACTAATTTGGTTGTTGTTAAGCACCTTGTGAGACACTGCTGTCTATAACTTACACCCACAATTAACATTTATTTCCGCTTTTAAGTTGCTCTATAAAAAATTTTCTCTACTTCTACAGCAAGAATACATAACGTACATACACAATCTAGAACACACAAAGGAAAATACACATCTTTAGAAAAACGTAGAGAAGTTAAAAATATTCGACGGAGAAAACATATGGAACCACCGACTACAACGACAATCAAGTAGCCAAAAAGATATTTTGATCATTTGCAATGTATTACTAACGTGTTAACTTACTACCATCTGTACCCAACTGTAAATTTTGTGATGCTAAACGTGTGTATCTTGAGCCCCCAGATTTTTGTTGTTCATCGGGAGACGTAAAATTACTTGAAATTGAAATGCCTGTTGAATTAGTAAATTTATACCTTGACCCTAGCGACACTGCTAAAGATTTTCGTAACTGCGTTCGCAGTTACAATAATATGTTCACATTCACATCTATTGGTGTTCATTGTGATAAAAACTTAGCTAGAAGAAACATTGGAGTTTACACTTTCCGTGTTCAAGGACAACTTCATCATTTCATGGATCAATTAATACCACCAAATTCAAAAACCAAAAAACTTGCAGCTTTACTTTGTTGACACAGACCACGAACTTCCAAATAGAATGTCCATCAGCTCAAAATTCAACAATATTATTGTCAAAAAATTAATGTTGATTCTAGCTGCAAATCCTTACGCTGTCTTTTTTAGGAGCCTTAACACTTTCCCAAACTTAGACGAGTACAAAATTGCATTACACGCTAACCCTAAATTAGATCCAAATGTTTTTAATAGACCAACAACATCCCAAGTTGATGCTATTTGGTTAGACTCCAATGAAGAGTCATGTACATCCCAGCAAATTCAAGTGTACCCAAAACGCTGCCAACCTCAGCTTATTAAGCAATACTTTGGTTGTTATGACCCTATGCAATATCCTCCCATATTCCCAAATAGAGAACCTGGTTGGCACCGAGCAATTAAAAAAACACTCTTATCAGGAAAAAACAATACCGTTCAACAAAAATTGTGACAGCGCCCCCATTTCTTACGTGCAAAATTGTACAACTGCTGAGGAACTTATAACTTATGAAACTCAAGGTAAGCCTTCATATGTTAGTATTTGAATTAATAATATTTTTACCGCCGTATATTCATTTAAATTTTACATTGTTAATCTTTACACAGGATCTAAAAAGATCGGGTCCCCCAGAGAAATGATATCTTGCTGTGTATATTACTGTTATAAATTACAAATAAGAGAACACGATAAATCATTTTTGCTGCACGTAGGAAGACTTTTACAGCAATACATTGTTGACATGCACATTAAAATTGAAACATCTAGACTGGATTTTTTTAGAAGCCCAGATATACAAAAATGCCTACGGAATGAATTGTATTCCGGCATACTAGAAGGCATTGAACAAGGATACAAAATGGGCTCTGAAATTGGCTCACGCATGCTTTTACCGACATCGTTTATTTGGGGACCTCGAGATATGCGTAAACGGTATCTAGACGCTATGGCTTTAGTACAAAGATATGGAAAACCTGATATCTTTCTACAATAACTACAAATCCAAATTGGCCTGAGATAAAAGCATTAGCTCAACCTTCTGATGAGATACAAAACAGACCAAATTTAATTTCTAGGATTTTTCACGCAAAATTCCAAGTTTTGAAGAATGAATTACTCAAGAAAGAAGTTTTTGGTCATGTCGTAGCTTATACTAATGTAATAGAATTTCAAAAACGTGGCTTACCGCATGCACACATTCTACTTATTTTAGACCACTGTGCTAAGATTTACGCCCCTGAAGCCTTTGACAGGATTGTTTCTGCTGAACTCTTGTTTCTGCTGAACTCCCTGACCCACACACTAACCCATATTTGTTTTCTTTAGTAACGAAACATATGATACATGATCCTTGTGGCTTGCATAATCGTACATGTGCATGTATGAAAAATAATTCCTGCAAATTTAACTACCCGAAAGATTTTTCAGAAATTACAAAGCTCAGAAAGAATTCATACCCAATATATAGACGTAGAAATGATAAGCGTACTGTCACCGTTAGAGGATCAGAACTTGACAACCGTTGGGTGGTACCTTACAATTCGTATTTGCTTGCTAAATTTAACTGTCACATTAATGTTGAAATTTGTTCTACTATTCAGGCCGTTAAATACTTGTATAAATATATTTATAAAGGCCATGATCGAATTTCTTACACTTTACTTGACCATAATAATGAGCCTGCTATTGATGAAATAACGAATTTTCAACGCGCTAGATGGATCTCACCTCCAGAGGTAGCCTGGCGGATTTACAAATTTGAACTTAGCCATACATCACCCTCAGTTATAAGCTTTCACTTGGAAAATGAACAAGTAATAACTTTTCCCTCAAACCAACCTTTACATAACATTGCATATAACCCTGCTGCTAAAAAAACAATTCTTACAGAATTCTTTAGCATGAACAAATACAACGACCATGCCAGGGCTCTTAATTGTTTATATGTTGAATTCCCTAAACATTTTACGTGGCACGATGACACAAAAGAATGGAAACCTCGTCAAAGAGGACAGTCAATCGCATGTATTGTGAGCTGCCAACCTTCCCAAGGCGAAGTATTTTATTTAAAGACACTTTTACTACATGATAGAGGCCCACCTTCTTTCAAAAGCTTGAGAACACTAAAGGAAAAACATATGCCTCATACCGTAAAACAGCAAAGACATTAGGGCTAATGGAAGATGACAATGTGGCTGAAATGTGTATTCAAGAAGCTACAGCATATCTAATGCCCGCTGCTTTACAATAATTATTTGCTACTGTACTTGTTTACTGTAATCCAATGAACCATAAAGAACTATGGCTTAAATTTGAAGAATTTTTATCCGAAGACTTTTTGAAAACCAAGACATTACATACAACTTTAATCCGATGAAAAGTATTAAACATTCTTGCTGACTATATTCATTCCATGGGAAAAAAACTGGAAGATTTTTTCAGTGTACAAGATGAACTGCCAATTAATGAGCATAATTCTTTAGATAAGGAAATACAAAATGAACAAACCATAATCATACCTGATGCTGACCTCTTTAGTTGTTGCACAGTTAAATCTGGAACAAAAGAATGCCTATGATCAAATCCTATATCATGTAAATAACGACATGCCGAAAGTTTTCTTCATAGATGGTCCTGCAGGAACCGGTAAAACCTTCTTATACAAAGCACTTCTTGCTAGAATAAGAAAAGCTGGGCACATTGCACTTGCCACTGCTACTTCTGGAGTAGCTGCATCATTGTTACTCGGTGGACGAACTTCACATTCAAGATTTAAGATTCCGCTTGATGAAAGTGATTACAAATCATGCCATATTAGTAAACAAAGTGCATTAGCTCACTTAATAAGAATGACAAAGTTATTGTTTGGGATGAGGCAACTATGGCAAAACGACAAACAATTGAAACTTTCAATGACATGTTACAAGACATAATGGAGTCAAATACAACTTTCGGAGGTAAAGTTATTGTATTCGGCGGCGATTTTCGGCAAACTTTACCAGTTGTTACCAAAGGTTCAAAAGATGACATTATAAATGCCTCTATTATTATGTCCCTATTATGGACCCAATTTGAGAAACTAAGGTTAACTCAAAATATACGGACTGCAACTGATCCAGATTTCTCATCTTATTTATTAAAGATCGGATCTGGCACTGGATACGAATGAATGTAATGAAATTCAAATACCCTGTTCAATAAATTTACCTTTTGTGGACGATATTACGTCTTTACATGCTTTAATAAACATAGTATTCCCAAACATTGATGAACCCAATTTAAACCCCTGTTCATTTGTTACAAGGGCCATACTGACTACACGAAATGACTTTGTCCATGAAATTAATGATATTTTGATTCACAGATTCCCGGAGTGAAGAACATATATATTATAGTTATGACGAAAGTTCGTGCACTGTAGTTACCCCTGGCCAACAAGAGTTATTTCACTCAACTCCTCAAGGACTACCTCCACATAAATTAACATTAAAAATAGGTGCACTGATAATATTGCTAAGAAATATCAACGCAGCTGAAGGCCTATGTAATGGAACTCGCCTCATCTGCAAAGGATTTGACAAAAATCTGATTTATGCAGAAATATCTGTTGGAATACACGCTGAGAAACCTGTATTCATTCCTCGCATTACCTTAGATGCTTCACCGGACATTTACCATTCTATCCCATTTAAAAGAAAACAATTTTCGGTACGATTATGTTACGCAATGACAATAAATAAAGCACAAGGTCAAACTTTAGATTTTGTTGGTGTATACTTGAAAGAACCAGTGTTCTCACACGGGCAACTATATGTCGCATTATCAAGAGCAAAAACTAAAAAACAATTAAAAGTTCTCATTAAACCTACAACACCATTGTTACAAAATACAAGCTATACCAAGAACATCGTTTACCAAGAAATTTTAGAAGTTGGCAACATAACCAAGAAATTTTAGAAGTTGGCAACATACCGTAGTTATTGATACATTACTAATGTAAATATTCTAAATCATTCTTCTTTTACTTATTTTTTTTAATTGTATGGTCATTATACTTTTTACATAGCATAGTGCACATTTTAATACATTTCAGTTTACTTTCAAAAAATATTTTTCCCCATGAACAGGAACTATTTTTACCCAGTGCGTTGCTGATGACTTGCACTGCCCACTTTGCACCATGTGAGATACACATTATGTTTTCTTAATTTACTTTTGCTCATTAAATATGTTAAACGTTTGATAACGGTCCATTAACTACAAATTATTTGCAGATATAATCTTGTAGATATACCTTACTGCTCCATCTCTATGTTCTAACTTATTGTTTTTTGAGAATTCTAAAAAAAACTTCATAAACAGTATATGTGCTTGAAAATGGTTGTGTTAAGAATATCCGGTCACCAATCACAAGTAATGAGTTAGAAAATCATAATTTTTCAAGGTTACCCAATAGATCAACGAATTGTAATCTAGATAGAGAAAGATCATGCAATGAGACTTCTTTCCGTAATTCTCCGGTAAGATACTCTCCCTATCCATTTTCAAAACCTTCCACTGTGCTTTCGACAATTTCAGCAGTGTGTATTCACCTACAGAAACATTCGGGTTAAGTACTCCACCGTCACAACTTGCTTATGGGATTCAAAGAGATACACATTCATGATGGTTGAGCCATACAAAACACAAAATGAAATTGGTTTGCTTTTAGTCAACCATTGGGGAAAGTTGTTGCATAGATTAACTCTGATGAAAAACACAAATACTGTCAGCTGAAGGGCCAATTTGAAACAAAATTTTGTGACTGAATACCTTATTCCTTTAAAAGAATTCACCCTGCATGAGTAATCTGCAAAACTGTCTTTGTTCGTGAGTGGAATACATGTTTGCAGCAATCTCTGTTTGAATTTTGTATGGGAAGTTGATAAAGGGTTAAGGCTACTTATTAAATTATCAAATTTTCAACAGATTGGCATTTTGGTTTACAAGTCAAAATTTGTCACTAATCCTTTGATAGTATAATGGGTTTCATTTTGTCTTGCCATGAGTATGTATGTATTGGTGTTGACAGGGAGTTGAATTGTAGTCAAGTTGTACCTGGGAGTACAACTCATGTAAGCGAGTCACCTTTTCTAAATTTAATAAGTGATAGACCGAGATTTGAGTGTGTGCTGGATTCGTGTAACAACTACATTAGTGCCAATCTTGAATTGATTTCCATCATGCCACATGTTAATGCATAAATATGCATGATAATAGGTTAGTAGTAGTCTGCAAGTGTGAGAACATATTTGCTAATGTCAGAGATGCTGTACCTCAAATATGCATGCAACTTTATTAAGTTTAATGTGGTGGAAACTGATTTTATGTTATGTGGGAGTTTGATGTCAATTTATATATTTATTATGTTCAAAGTTGGGTTAAATCTTTATAAAAATTAATTGCAGTGTGTCTAATATGATAAGTTTAATCCATTCATATTTTCATTTATTTGTTTTAAAAGAGTAATATGTATGTCCTGTATGTTTTCTTTTGCATGTTTGGAATACTTTGATAGTTTTAATTATCTTGGAAATTTTGCAGAAACTTGTGGGACTAAACCCTTAATTATCTTCTTTATACTTTGCATTAATTGTTTAAAAGTTGTTTGAAATTTATAGGACTTGTTCCTAATTTAATGTCCTTTATCTTTGCATTATTACTTAATTGATTATTTAAATGTTTTGGTCATGCCCTATTTAAATTATTTAAAAGAATAATGTGGAAATTTCTTTATTTAGAAAATTGGGGTGTGACAAAATCTAACCCCTCTAGGCCTCTACAGTCATTACAGTATCTTTTAAGATAAACCTAGAGGACTCCCCGTAAGCAGTTGCACAAACTTTACATATTAATAAGTTTATTATCGTTAACTCCACACACCAACGTCCGACCTACAGTATTCCTGATTCCCACATTAGCTTTCCCAATAACACGTCTTTACTTAATAATTTTTAATACATTAGTACCCATTGTATGCTACATTCCAGTACTGAAATCTCCATATTACAATGTCAAACTTATAGTTCCGCACACACTTTTCATTTGCAGGTCAATAAAAGACATGCTCAATAACCTGTGCGAATTAAACCCAGACACCAAACTTTGGTTCGCAAAGGTCGTCATCACAGAGAAGTCTCCCATTGTCCAAATTCAATTGGGGCAGACAGCAACGTCTTATTGTTATTGACAACGAGGTAACATACAATCCGTGAATTTAATTTAACTGAGCGTCATCTTTCTAACCTTCCATGTATTTGTCCAGAACTACAGAATGCAGTGCACTATTTACGACCCCGACATCGACCAACTCGATCAGGTGCTTGACCTGTACAAAACTTACATCATTGGCAACAGCAAAATCAAAAACATCAGTGCTAGGGCGCCTCACCTCACAGAGTCCCCTTACCATATAATTATATCGAGAAGCTCATACATAGCCACTGTTGATAAACAAGAACAGCTCCCGCTGGAACATGCCTACAACATGACCCCTTTTTCAAAATGCCCTCAACTCGTCGATCAGTTTGGTGAAAAGATCGGCTAAGTGTTTATTCAAATTCCGTAATTATATGTGTCTATACTGCAATATCATTTCAATGTAATTTTCTAATAGTCAAACTTTACAGATTTACTTTGCGGCGTAATACATGTGCTCCCTACACGCTTCGTCGCAAAATACAACAAGACCGTACAAGACTTTGTTATAGTGGATGAAGAGTAAGCAATCTGCTACAACGTCTCAGTATATACATTACAACACATTCTACTTACAAAACAAACTTACTATTCCCCCTTACTTGCAGACGCAGGCCTGCAATACTTATCATTTGGGAGGAATTTTTACAACGTGAAGGCCGCGAACTTATAAACAATATCCACAAAACCCCTGTGATCTTAGGCTTGCGTCTTACAGTGAACAACTACCATGGTAATAATGTGTCTACTTCTGTAAATACCTCTCCATCCTAGATAACACAAACATAAAACGATCAACGTGCATCCACATAGATAATAGGACTAACCCTTTCTTCTCATTGCAGGTGTTTCAGTCAGCACTGTACTGCAAAGTTGTCACGCCCCTAATTTTACCAAGGAAAATTCGAATAGTATTTGAAATAGAATATTAAATAGGACATGATTAAAATTTTTCATTTAACAAGTAGGAAGTAATTTGCAAACAAGAAGGAAATGAAAATGGGCTTAGTCCTATAAATTTCAGCAATCTTTAAAAAAAAGTTTTCTTGCAAAGTGAAAAGTTAGCAAATAAACAGCAAGTCTCGCAAGTTTTCTTTTTACAAACTTTAGCAAACAATTTAAGCAAAGGATTTAGACGAGGGATAGATCCTTTAGGTTCTGCAAATTTTTAGTTTTAAAATATTAAATAAAATATTATTGCAAAAGTTTTGAGAGTGAAAGATTGCAAGTTTATTCCCAAAAAGAAATCCATGTCATGCAACCATACAGGACTTGTCATTTTATAAATCAAGATTTATGTAGAATTATTTGCAACACTTCTGTAGAACTTTAGTGGAAGGCCAGTAAATTTAATTCCACCAATTCTTGACTATTTGAAACATGCAGGACCTATAAAACATTTAATAAACAAACCAAACATGCTGGAATGCATTTCTACTCCTTCTAAATAAATGAACAGGTAACACAGCATAGCGAGTACAGACCAAGGTCGGTCTTGGGGATTTTTACAAAGATCTCTAAGGCATCATCCAGCTGACAGGTTAAGGAAAAAAAACAATCCAAACGTAAACACTCATATGTATAACATGTAACCACCGATTCCACCCCACTATACTGCCCAAACTGCTTGCAATTTTTAAAACCATGAAATAATTTAATTATTGGCTTATGTGCTTGTACTTCAAAGTACAAGTCATTCACCAACCTAACCCACAAATGTAAGCAAGCATGTGACCAAATTAAGGAGGTAAACCTTAGCAGTAAAGTTGTAATTGGGTTCTTCCATGCACAGCCACCAAAAATTCACACACTAACTTGTTAGCTCACCGCTTTTGTCCACAAATTAATAAACCACAACATGCAATCAACTAAGTACTCACACTAATTTATGCGAATAGCACCTGTCACTCTTTTAAACATGATACCAAATCAAATTTATTCAAACAATGTCAGTGAGGAAATTTTTCAGAATACCCTGCCAAAACAGAGACACAAACATGCAAATTATCATACTAAAGGTTTAATAAAATTGTCGAATTAAAAAAAACGAGTATGCAGTCTATGAACTGCAACTTTTCAAAACGTTTATTTAGTCTCCTCGCCTACGACCCCCGCTTGTACGCTTTGCCACGCTCAACCTGCGATAAGAATATTTATTGGGGTGAGCAACCACACGCTCAGTGAAGATCTAAACATGCTTATATACATCAAATAATCCATATGCGAGAATTTAATTCACTTACAATACAATCTTATCATGTCAAAATAAGGCACCTTTCGGCCCTTATCCGTGTAACTTTACGATATCGCGATTCGTTAGTAAGGCACTCCTTCACAGCCCTTACCCATGCTATAGTATGGCACCATTACAGCCCATACCCATGCTATAGTATGACACTAGTGCAGCCCATACCCATGCCATATATAATTTTATAAGTGCAAGTACAATCACAGTGTGATAACAATTTTCAATCAACTTCAACTTTCACATATGAATATAATTCAACATACATAAGATGAGAAAATCCCCACCTTTTTACCGTGTGAGTCTAAGTCTCAATTATCAAACGTCTCGATCGGTGCTTCCTTCCAAACCTATAATTAAAGGACCGATCATTACCCCCACATAACCATACAACTATACGTTACTACCCAAGATATAATACGATATTGAAATCCAACTAGAATGAGGGGTAGAAAAATTTTAGGAAAAAGACTAGAACTTAGATCGATGGCAGAGGAGAAGAGAAAAGAAAGGAAAAAAAGAGAAAGAAAAGGAAAGAAGAAGAAAAGAGAAAGAACGAGTGAGAACTTCACCTTTCTCTCTTCGTTTGCAGCTGTGAAGTGACGTCAAGGTGTCTAGAGAATAAGGAAGATTTTGAATTATTTTCTCACGGCTGGTTGGGAGTAATTGCGTGTATTCTCTTCGTAGGATTTAACAAACTATCCGAAGATGATGGAGTTGATATGTGTAAGATATTATCTTCCTCAATGGATAAGGAGATCACATATTTATTTCTTGGGGAGTAAGATAACTTAGCTGTTTTGAATTTAAACTCACGGCTGATAAAAAGAATATTAATTTATGGGCTGAGTTTGGATGTGGGCTTCAAAGAGTTGAAAATCTTGGCTTTAAAGATTGGGCCATGACCGAAAAATTTCAGTGTGAACTTACGGGGTGTTACATTCCACCCTCTTAATAAAAATTTCGTCCTCGAAATTCTCTAATGATATAAACCTCTTACCCGAAATGAAGAAAAAAGGGTATCTTGCTTGAATTTCGTCTTTCTTTTCCCATGTAGCCTCATCTTCCGTATGTCGACTCCATTGAACTTTGACGAGTGGCACGTCATGATTTCGAATTCTTTGGACCTTTTGATCCAAAATGGACACAGGTTCTTCTTCATATGTCAGGTCCTTGCCAATCCCCAATGTCGAGAAATTCACAACATGATTAGGATCATGAACATATTTTCTCAACATCGAAATGTGAAAAACATTGTGCACGGAGGATAACTCTGGTGGCAACACCAAACGATAGGCTAGATCTCCAACTCTATCAAGAATTTGAAATGGACCAACGAAACGAGGTCTAAGCTTTTCTCTCCTTCCAAATCGTATAACACCCTTCGTGGGAGCCACCTTCAGAAAGACATGATCTCCGACTTCAAAATGTAAATCCTTTCTTCGTTGATCAGCATAGGACTTTTGTCTATCTTGAGCAGTCTTGATTCTTTCTCGAATTATTCTGAACTTGTCCACTGCTTCTTCTATTAGCTTGGGGCCTAGAATAGCTTTCTCACCAACATCATCCCAATATAAGGATGATCTACACTTCCTTCCATAGAGCGCCTCGTAAGGAGCCATCTTGAGAGTTGCTTGATAGCTGTTATTGTAGGCAAATTCGACAAGAGGTAGGAACTTCTCCCATGTTAACAGTGCAGGCTCTTAACATGTCTTCCAAAATCTGGATTGTTCTTTCGGATTGCCCATCCGTTTGTGGGTGATAAGCTGTGCTGAAATTTAGTTTAGTTCCCATCGCCTTATGCAGACTTACCCAAAACCTTGAAGTGAAACGCGTATCTCTATCAGACACTTTTGACATTGGTACGCTGTGTAGCCTCACTATCTCTTGAATATACAAATGCGCATACTGCTCCATCTTGAATGTCATCTTTATGGGCAAGAAATGAGCTGACTTGGTCAATCGATCGATGATGACCCATATGGCATGATTTTCCTTCGAAGACCTTGGTAAACCTACGACAAAATCCATGGCAATTTGCTCCCATTTCCACTCGGGGATCTCGAGTGGTTTAAGCTTTCCTGCTGGTCGCTGGTGTTCAATTTTAACTTGTTGGCAAGTTAAACATCTTTCAACAAAGTATCCAATATCTCGTTTCATACTTCCCCACCAAAATCTTTCCTTCAAGTCATGGTACATCTTCGTTCCTCCCGGATGAGCGGTGTATGGCGCTCCATGCGCTTCACTTAAAATATTTTCTCTCAACTCCTCAACCATTGGAACACACAATCTTCCATTTAAAGTTAAAACTCCCTCTTCATCTACTTTGAAGCCATTGTATTCGCCTCCAGCTAGTGCCTTCTTCATCATTCCTTGCAAGAAATGATCTTGTTCCTGAGCTTCTTTTATTTCTATTTTCAGACTCGATTGAATTTCTAATGCCGCAATGATCGCCTTCATGCCGGAGGGTGATGCCACCAATTCAATTTGCATCTTGGCGAACTCTTCGGCCAGATCTTCTTGCTTGATATACAGACTATTCAGCTCCACTTTGGTTTTCCGACTCAAAGCGTCGGCCACTACATTAGCCTTGCCTGGATGGTACTCAATGGTGTAGTCATAATCGTTCACCAACTCTAACCATCTCCGTTGTCTCATGTTGAGCTCCTTCTGCGTGAACAGATACTTCAAACTCTTGTGGTCTGTGAAGATCGTACATCTCCCACCATAAAGGTAGTGTCGCCAAATCTTCAAAGCATGAACTACGGCCGCTAACTCCAAGTCATGAGTAGGGTAGTTCACTTCGTGCGGTCTCAACTGTCTAGAAGCATATGCAATAACCTTTCCATGTTGCATCAATACACATCCGAGTCCTTGCTTTGATGCATCACTGTAGATCGTGAACTCTTCATTTGGATTTGGAATTGTCAACACGGTTGCTGAAGTTAAATCGTGCTTTAACCTTTGAAAGCTCTCTTCACACTTGTCAGACCAAATGAACTTCTCTCCTTTACGAATCAATCGTGTCATTGGACCGGCTATCTTGGAGAATCCTTCTATGAACCTTCGATAATAGCCAGCTAATCCCAAGAAACTACGAACTTCTTGAACATTTGTAGGTGTCCTCCACTGATTCACTGCTTCTATTTTAGATGGATCTACTTCAATCCCTTGTGATGTCACGACATGTCCAAGGAATGTGACTTGCTTCAACCAAAACTCACACTTCTTGAACTTCGCGTATAACCTCTCCTTGCGAAGTGTCTCGAATACCAATCTCAAGTGCTCCTCATGTCGTGCTTCATCTTTGGAGTACACCAGAATGTCGTCGATGAAGACTATAACGAACTGATCGAGATACGGGTGAAAAACTCGATTCATCAGATCCATGAACACTGCAGGCGCATTACTCAACCCAAATGGCATGACGACGAATTCATAGTGCCCATAACGCATTCTAAAAGCAGTCTTAGAAATGTCTGACTCCTTCACTCTCAATTGATGGTACCCGGATCTTAAATCAATTTTGGAAAATACACTTGCTCCTTCTAATTGGTCAAACGAGTCTTCAATTCGAGGTAGGGGATACTTGTTCTTTATTGTCAACTTATTAAGCTCTCGGTAGTCAATACACATCCTCATGGATCCATCTTTCTTCTTAACAAATAGGATTGGCGCTCCCCATAGAGATACGCTTGGGCGGATGAACCCCAAGTGCAAGAGCTCTTGTAGCTGAACTTTCAACTCTTGTAGTTCCACGGGCGACATTCGATACGGAGCTTTGGATACTGGTGCTGATCCTGGTATCAAGTCTATTGAAAACTCTACTTGACGATTTGGAGGCATGCCTGGTAAATCCTCCGAAAAGACATCAAGATACTCTCGGACAATAGGTATGTCACTAGGTGGTACTTCTGTGGTCCTGGTGTCTACAATGTTGACTAGGAATTCCTGGCAGGACTTCTTTCTAAGCATCTTGACAGCTTTTGCAGCAGATAATATTCTCGGTACTACACCACTTTTGAGCTTGTGTACCACTTCTTTCTCGAATTTTGGTTCCCTTAAGATTATTACTCGTTCCTTGCACTTTATATTGGCTTGATGATAGGTAAGCCAATCCATTCCTAGAATCAAATCAAATCCATGCATATCCATAACATACGGCTTGACGCTGGAGTCTACTCCTTTAATGCGTACGCTCACACTTTCTACTAAGGTATTCACAACAACTCTCTCCCCCGAAGGTAGACTAATCTCAAGAGGTTCATCACTCTTGACTCGTTTACAGTTAATCTTATTACAATACTTTGCGGAAATAAATGAATGTGATGCACCAGTGTCAAAAAAAGTGAAAGCTCGGGATTTACCCACTGCCAACGTACCTGTCATAACATTAGGTTCATTGTCCCTTCAGCTTGGTTCATGGCGAAAACTCTCCCTCTTCCTCCAGTGCCTTGTCTTGTGTTTCCCCCCGGAGGTGGTCCCCTACGATCAGGTCTAAAGTTGGATGGCTTTGGGCAGTTCTGTGCTTGATGGCCAACTTCATAGCACCTAAAGCATTTATTTTGTCCCATGAGACACTCTCCATGATGATTCTTCTCGCACTGTGTGCAGAGAGGCTTTGGTCTTTGTGCGTTGGCCGGCGGGTTGTTGTTCGTTCTAGCTTGCCTTGGATTGTTGTTTCTGCCTTGGCTAAAATTTTCTCATTTCCGTTTGTTTGGGTTCTCCATCGACTTTCTGTTCGCTCGCCCCTTCAGTAAGCAAGCTTCAACTTTCTGAGCCCTCATGAACGTGTCGACGTAGCTCATATCGGGCAGTGAAGACATTCTCTCTTGTATATCCTGGTGCAATCCATCCAGGAACTTCTTGGCTCTTTTCTCTTCGGTATTGACCAGCTGTGGAGCTGATCAGCGCAGCTTATTGAACCGCCGTTCATACTCGATTACGGTCATGTTCCCTTGTTGGAGATTGTAAAATTCATGCTCCATATTATTGCGGTAAACTTGAGGATAGTAATTGGCCATTACTATATCCTTGAAATCTGCCCAGGTAATAGCTTCCCGGTTCTCATTAGGTCTTATCTCCCAGTATCCATCCCACCAATGGTCGGCATCTTCAGTAAATTGGTAGGATGCGCAGATCACACGCTGCTTATCATTGCACCTTAAGAGACGAAAAATTCTCTCAAGTGCTCGTAGCCACTCTTCCACGTACTCGGGCCCTTCACTCCCCTTGAAGAAGGGTGGATGGTTTTGGCGAAACTCATGTACTATTCTTGTATGAGCATCCGCATCATCGTTTGGAGCGTTAGGGACATTCTGGGCATTCAGAACATTTTGAGGGTGTTGAACATCCCTTCTTAGAGGCATCCTTCAATTCCACCATGAAAATAATTTTAGCATTTATTCAAGTTAATGAATGAAATCATAATGCAAATCATATCATTGTACAAAGTAGCAAATGTACGATAGAGGCACAGACATCATAGTAATAAAATTTTGATCATTGAATGAAAAATTGTGTTAAATTTGCAAATTAACTTAGAATCAAATGCTAAATAATGAAATAACGAATACTAAATAATGAAATAAATTCAAGTCCCTAACATAAGGGATATTGTTTTTAGTTTTTTTTTTAAAATGGAATTTAAAACTTAAGTAATTTAGTCTCCATATACTCCCGAGTCCTCAGACGGGTCTGACTCGGAACTCTCATCCATTTCTCCTTCATTCATGGCTCCATTTGGCTCGTTATTGGATTCCGGTGCCGGTGCCGGCTCTGCAAGATAACCTACCAACCGCTCTTCTTGCTCATTATGAATATCCCAGATATGATGTCCAGGAGGGGGATTTGGCGGATACCATCTTGCGACTCTCATGAACAAAACGGCTGTGAACTGCACGTGATCCACTTGCGGAACTTGGTGTTGAACCGAGTGATGCATAAGGTCAGCATGTATGGAATCGGCCACGTCTTTCCAAGCCCACAGTAACGTACTGATGAGCTTTAATCCAGCCCAATAGTCAGTGATACCTTCACCCACATCCTTAACTTGTCTCCATAATTGTAGCATGTGAGCAATGTGGGTGGGCAAGTCATGTCTGACGTCCCGGTGATAATTCATGTAGGCTTGTTGTCTTGCCAAGTCACCCATCTAATGCGGTAATATCTTTACAAATCATATAGGTTCGCAATAAAATTCTAAATATTCATCATTTATCATAAAAAAAAACCCACATTACTCATATAACATAAAATTTCATTTTATATCTCGCATGTCATCAAATTATGCAATTCATACTTTCATATCTTAGTTGAAGCGGGCGTCGTCTCGGTGGATGCGTAGCAAGAGACTTTATTTAAACTTTTACACAATTGCAAAATCATATCATTCAAGCCACGAAATTCACTTATGTGCGGAAATAAAAATTTAAAATTTTTAAGAAAGTATACAGAATCGCATACCTGCTCTGATACCAATCTGTCACGCCCCTAATTTTACCATGGAAAATTCGAATAGTATTTGAAATAGAATATTAAATAGGGCATGATTAAAATTTTTCATTTAACAAGTAGGAAGTAATTTGCAAACAAGAAGGAAATGGAAATGGGCTTAGTCCTATAAATTTCAGCAATCTTTAAAAAAAGTTTTCTTGCAAAGTGAAAAGTTAGCAAATAAACAGCAAGTCCCGCAAGTTTTCTTTTTACAAACTTTAGCAAACAATTTAAACAAAGGATTTAGATGAGGGATAGATCCTTTAGGTTCTGCAAATTTTTAGATTTAAAATATTAAATAAAATATTATTGCAAAAGTTTTGAGGTGAAAGACTGCAAGTTTATTCCCAAAAAAAAATCCATGTCATGCAAACATACAGGACTTGTCATTTTATAAACCAAGATTTATGTAGAATTATTTGCAACACTTCTGCAGAACTTTAGTGGAAGGCCAGTAAATTTAATTCCACCAATTCTTGACTATTTGAAACATGCAGGACCTATAAAATATTTAATAAACAAACCAAACATGCTGGAATGCATTTCTACTCCTTCTAAATAATGAACAGGTAACACAGCATAGCGAGTACAGACCAAGGTCGGTCCTGGGGATTTTTACAAAGATCTCTAAGGAATCATCCAACTGACAGGTTAAGGAAAAAAAAACAATCCAAACGTAAACACTCATATGTATAACATGTAACCACCGATTCCACCCCACTATACTGCCCAAACTGCCTGCAATTTTTAAAACCATGAAATAATTTAATTATTGGCTTATGTGCTTGTACTTCAAAGTACAAGTCATTCACCAACCTAACTCACAAATGTAAGCAAGCATGTGACCAAATTAAGGAGGTAAACCTTAGTAGCAAAGTTGTAATTGGGTTCTTCCATGCACAGCCACCAAAAATTCACACACTAACTTGTTAGCTCATCGCTTTTGTCCACAAATTAATAAACCACAACATGCAATCAACTAAGTACTCACACTAATTTATACGAATATCACCTGTCACTCTTTTAAACATGATACCAAATCAAATTTATTCAAACAATGTCAGTGAGGAAATTTTTCAGAATACCCTGCCAAAACAGAGGCACAAACATGCAAATTATCATACTAAAGGTTTAATAAAATTGTCGAATTAAAAAAAAACGAGTATGCAGTCTATGAACTGCAACTTTTCAAAACGTTTATTTAGTCTCCTCGCCTACGACCCCCGCTCGTACGCTTTGCCACGCTCAACCTGCGATAAGAATATTTATCGGGTGAGCAACCACACGCTCAGTGAAGATCTAAACATGCTTATATACATCAAATAATCCATATGCGAGAATTTAATTCACTTACAATACAATCTTATCATGTCAAAATAAGGCACCTTTCGGCCCTTATCCGTGTAACTTTACGATATCGCGATTCGTTAGTAAGACACTCCTTCACAGCCCTTACCCATGCTATAGTATGGCACCATTACAGCCCATACTCATGCTATAGTATGGCACTAGTGCAGCCCATACCCATGCCATATATAATTTCATAAGTGCAAGTACAATCACAGTGTGATAACAATTTCCAATCAACTTCAACTTTCACATATGAATATAATTCAACATACATAAGATGAGAAAATCCCCACCTTTTTACCGTGTGAGTCTAAGTCTCAATTATCAAACGTCTCGATCGGTGCTTCCTTCCAAACCTATAATTAAAGGACCGATCATTACCCCCACATAACCATACAACTATACGTTACTACCCAAGATATAATACGATATTGAAATCCAACTAGAATGAGGGGTAGAAAAATTTAAGGAAAAAGACTAGAACTTAGATTGATGGCAGAGGAGAAGAGAAAAGAAAGGAAAAAAAAGAAAGAAAAGGAAAGAAGAAGAAAAGAGAAAGAACGAGTGAGAACTTCACCTTTCTCTCTTCGTTTGCAGCTGTGAAGTGACGTCAAGGTGTCTAGAGAATAAGGAAGATTTTGGATTATTTTCTCACGGCTGGTTGGGAGTAATTGCGTGTATTCTCTTCGTAGGATTTAACAAACTTTCCGAAGATGGAGTTGATATGTGGAAGATATTATCTTCCTCAATGGATAAGGAGATCACATATTTATTTCTTGGGGAGTAAGATAACTTAGCTGTTTTGAATTTAAACTCACGGCTGATAAAAAGAATATTAATGAATGGGCTGAGTTTGGATGTGGGCTTCAAAGAGTTGAAAATCTTGGCTTTAAAGATTGGGCCATGACCGAAAAATTTCTGTGTGAACTTACGGGGTGTTACAAAAGTACTATCTTATTTGATCTCCCCATATCCAAAGCAAGGAGTTTAGCAAAATGGTAATAACATATGCTCACATGCCCTACATTTCCCTTACTTGATACTGACTCCCTTAAATTACTCTGTGTCTATAACAGTAAATGTTAGAAGGAAAAGTAATAAAAAAAAAAAGAAATCACAACCTTTTTGCACATACATAGGATTCTAGCCCAACATAGAAAAACATTATGCAATATTACTACATGGGAATCCTTATCCAACCACTTGAAATCTTATTTTTAAGAATTAGTTCATTATTTTATTAGTAATTGAAATTAGTTAGCTTATATTGTGAATTAATATTTCTCTCATTAGTAATTGAAATTAGTTGACCTATATTCAGACCTAATAAGAAACTACTACATAAGTTTTTATTCCGTGTATATACATATTTAAATGTATATTTGGCAAATATAATCAGTATTTGGTATCTGGTCTTTGTTAATGGCTGTGATTATTATCTTTCATTACATTATATACTTTGGCCACCAAAAACTGTTACTCACAGTTAATACAATAAAATATTCTATTGACCGACCCTATTTTTCCAAAGTTACAGCAGCCAAAATTATTACGTTTACTTCATTGTTCTCTACTTAGTACGATTTTTCTAACGTTAGGATTGTTAACATTAATATTAATAAATTATCTAAGAAATTAAAACTAAAAAAAACAGATCATTTATTTTAATGTTGATACTTATACCGAAACACCTATCATAGATTGCAGGAACACAAAGAATACGTTGCAAGAGTGATCGATCATAGATTATACGAAAAAGAGCAGCACCAAAAGGATCAACCACATTACTCTCAAATGCAGAAAATCGACCAGCTTTCCACATTACCTAGCACGGTTTGTAATACGGATAACACCTTCACTACATTACACAAATATAAACATAATTAACCAAATAATGTCATTTACAGGTTAGATCTTTTTCGATAAGGGCGACAATGGAGATTAAAAAGCAACACCCTCGGTCCATAATCAAATGGGGGAGTCCTTGCTGCAAAACCAGGAAATCGTGAGCAACTTAGGGATTTTTACTTCTTCGTATGCCCGAGATGCTCAGCAAAGTGCGGCGGTATTTATGGAGCGACATTCACTTGCCTATACTGCAAAGCTGCTTCTCAGTACCCAAAATCAAAGTAAGCTATTTGTACTCCTTGATCATTCCATTACCAAACATTTAATATGCACATATACACTGATATGAGACACCAAAATACACAAACATGTTGCAGTTTGAAGCACAACTTCTTGATGACAGCGGAGATTTAAATGTTACTATAGAACATAGAGAAGCAGAAACACTCCTGGGAGTAACAACGGAACAAGTTATTGAAGCAGAACTACAGTTGCATCCCTAACCATAAATTGCATCCTATTATTTATTATACTAAACTTATTTCTTCCCCTGCACACATAATTTATCCTAACTTTCTCTTACAACAGGGGAAACATTTGGACACTCAGCAGATTAATGAAAAATTCAAGCACACCCCACTTCAATTTCACATAAGGATATTACCGAGCTCTTCATCTAACAAGAAAATAGAGTACAAGGTAATATCATGGACCCATCCAGCAGAATCATCATTGCTGCAAATGGAAGAAACAACCCCTGACCCAGACACTCAAGAAAGCTCCTCGAAAATACTATCAACAGACTCTGTTTCAATAGACAATGCACAACATACAACTTCAGCCAGCAAAAGAGCATTGGAGCATGCAATGGATGTCACAGAAGAGCAAATGAAGCACTTCAAACAAGACTAGCACCTGGTTTTTCCATAGTTCTACAACACCTCTCAACTATCAGTAGTACATATCTTTTTGGCAGTACTGAATGAGCGGTTATAGTTTTGATGTAAGTCTAACTTAACAACTTATGATACTTATTCTTTTTTTGTAATACTACGACGAAGTGATCTTTGCAGTATTATGTACATACCTAATATTATATATAACATGAAGTTATTGTGAAATATATTCCATGCATATGAACTCCCATTGTCAATCTATTATATTAGCACTCTCCTCAATAATCACTACTTTAAAATATGATCTTCGGCTATTTATTCTTTTAATTGACCATTTTTATTTGGTACGCCATAGAGGTTGCATCCAACTTTTATCTATCAGTTCTATTTATTCTTCATTAGTGCCCCCTTTTCTTGTAAATATAAATGTATGCATTTGTACACCCTCTGTATCATCACATCGCTGTCATTTTTTACAGTTGCACCATCTCTTTAAATATTATTACATGTGTATATTTTAAATGACAACCTTTGATCCCTTATAGTTTTCCCTATGCCATGAAACTACTTCACATTCATCAAAGCACAAACTTGATAAAACTAACAACTAAAACAAGTATGATCTTATGTGTGTGTTTAAACTAGATCCAACAGACAACAATGTATAGATCAGCTTCGAAGATATTCCTCCTATGTCCTCTTTGAGTGAGAGAGATACCTATTACTTCCAAATAGATTACAACTCAAAGATGAATACCCTAATGCAAAGTAATGCAAAAAGCAGAAAATGACCCGTGTAAAAACTGACTTTACCACCTATCTTCTAGACATTATATAGTGTACAAGATGAGCTGTAATATAACCATAGTGACAACTATAAAATACACACTTGATTCGACCCAATTGGATACATACAAAGAAATCAAGATTACAATCCAATCAATCATTAATCAAATCGCTGAAAATATCTCCTAAACTACTCCAGTCGCACATACCCCGGCTGCATCCATTCATGCTTCACATGAACTGTTTTATCCCTGTTACAATCTAATCACACATATACTGACTATTGCAAATACCTCCAAAATCCTCCGAGCTAGCACCTCCGAGTTAGCACCTCAAGATGAGGTGCGCAACTCCTAGTATATATATAAAGGGGGAATGTTTCAAAACGGGCAAGTATTTTCCCCTTAGCCGGTTACCCTTCCTGCCGCGTGCGCTGCTTCCCCCTCTTTCCATCCACGTGTCCGACTGCGAGAACGCCACAAATCCATTCACCACACCGCCCGCCCTCCTTACACTTCTGCTTTCTGCTGTGTTGTTTCTTTTACGCCGCTTCCCTCTGTTACAGTTCTGCTTTCTGCTTTTCTGGGTTCTCAATTCAAACAGCTTCAATTTATCCAAAAATTTTAATCCTGATTCCTTCGCCATTTAAATTATTAGACGAATCCGTAATTACTTTTATGCTCTAATTATTATGGATTAGTTGTTTAATTCTAATTTTTTGCTCGGGGTAGTTCTTTGAATTGAAAATTTCTTCCAGTTGATTTGGGCTTTTTGATAAAGCGTACGTGCAAGTGAGTTTGAGAAAAGGAAGCACAAGAGGGTATATTACAATATTTTCTTCTATTTTTTTTGTTTGTGTCGTACTGTAGAACATACGCTACCCGAATGCTGATTTGCTCTTTTACATTACCTACGCAATTAGTGTCCTATGTATACTAATTTCCTTTTGTTTTCATGCCATGGATTATTGGGATACATATGCTTCTAATTTCCTTTTTTTTTCATGCCACGGATTATTGGGATACATATGCTTTCTGCATGAGATCTAAATAACTAAAATCATTGCCTTGTAGTTGAATTCGGATAACTATAATTGTCAAGATTTGCACATTTCTGAAGTTAAATTAGATTGATATTTTTAATTGTCATCCCATGTCTTCTTTGTCGAGATTGAGTTCTCGTAATTTGAATAAGTTATCATTCATTAATTGATATTTTTAGGGATCCTTAAGGTAATTCTGCATCTATTAATTTCTGTAACAATGGAGTATGATCCTTTGTGTGTGTAGAAGAACTGATTATTCAGTTGCCTTGGCTCTTGGTTAATCACAGTTCCTTGAGATGGTTGTTTAGGTTATTGATCCTATGGATTGACTAATAATGCTAACACAGATTTCGCGAGATAAAACAATTATACAATACATTATACGGAGTATAATATTTAATTGATTTTACTGTTTTAAGATTGTCTTCCAAGTCTTTCCTATCGTTGTCATGTAAAATTTGGAGCAACTGCGTAGTTGGATATGTTGTAACAGGTTTGACTTACTCGCATCCACCATAGTTCATTTTTGTTCTCTGATATCCAAAGGGCCCAAAGCCCAGAAGTTTGTGATTCACAATATTCTACATAAGCCTAATACAGAAATATGTGAACATTTCTAGAATCTTGAACTTAATATTTTTAATAATGAATTACAACATACTGAATTACTTCCTTGTTGCAAATTAACGCAGCAGACGAAGTAAAACTTGTAGCAGGGGACTGTGGATAGTGGCATTGTTACCATGCAAGTTTCCATAAAGGCCTAGCACATAATGGCCTTCACATTCTTGGCTATCTTGCCTGCCCAATTTGTTACATCATGCAGCTTCTACATTGACTTCCACTTGAATAATTGAATGGTCAATTTAAATTAAATTGTCTACAATCTTCAATTTCTTGTTTAATCTCATGTTTATTCTTCACATAATAATATTGAAAATGTTCTGGTTTAGTTTGAGTTGCTTTAAAATGTACTCATGTTTGATTTTGGATATTATCTTGTTGCAACTGTGGGTCCTTCTTTGGAAATTGCTTGTTATTGTGACTCTTACTTCATTATCTTGTTCACTTAGCCAAATTTATATTTATGGTTGCTTGGAAAATGATGAGAGCCTTACTGATTATATGTATTTATGTGGATTGGCTAGAGAGACATGGTTGGTGTAATTGGGATGTTGCTTTTGGATAGCATCATCATATTGTTCAATTGTTTAGTTTCTAGAGGATTTACTCAAGGGTGTATTGATCATCCAATACTCCTCTTGGACCGATCTTCTATTTGAGATATCGAGCAGCAGCGAGATATATCATGTCAATCACTATAGGGTACACCATGTGCACTCGCTTGTAAAGAAATGCGGAAGAGAATATTTTTACTATTTTACTGTATTGTGTTTGATTTTCCAATTTTTAGATTGTTAGAATTTCCAGTTTCAAATCACACTGAGCTTAAAAGCTACCTAAATGTCCCCATTCGTCAATTGATTCCCTTTGTCGTATTGTATTAGCATTACATTACATTCACTACTAACGGGCTAGCACCTCACGAACCTAGTATCAACCATATTCATGTAATAAGTACCATTTGTTTGATGTGGTCCAACTCATTAAAAAGGAGGATCAAACGACTTCAACTTCCTAGCTTCTAATACTTCTTCCCTGCTTGAGACCTTGTGGCACGTCTCTTGCCTTTGAATTGTTAGGATGTGATACATCTTTTGATACTAGGTCAGCAGCTTGACCATGCAGTGACTTTGAATTGTTATGATGTGATACAACATCTTTTGATACTGGGTCAGCAGCTTCGTCCTGCATGGTGGAAGGACCAAGTTGGACTTCATCACCCGTTTGAGTTGAAACATCTTCCGCTCCTGCAAAAGGATTAAACAACCATCCATTGATTCGAACGGTTTTCGGCTCCCAGAGAGATGCCTCTCGTACCATCTTGAGAGGTCTCACACAACACTGTCCATAAATAGTACACGGTTAAACATTATATTATAAATTTGTTATTAAAAATATTTTAAATTTCATAAATTTTTATAATTATATAAATCTATGAAATTTTTATAATTATATAAATCTATGATTTTAATTTTTTAATAATGATGATGGATGATAGAGATGCATACACAATATATGTTCATTAAATAAAATTTATAAATTATTATATTTTTAATTAATTCAAAAATAATTAAAGAGTAAAACTAATTTCAAAAAAATATTATTTTCTCAAACTTTTATGTATTTTCTTTAAATTACAAAATTATCATTAAAAAAGCAGCTATTTGATTCGCTCAACTCCTTTGAAAACTATTAAAATTTAAATTAAGATTTTAAGAGATTTAAAATTATAAACATAAATGGATAAGTGACATGTACAACCAGGGCGGACGTATGTAGGGCTTGGGGGGCACTGGGCCCTCCTGAAATTTTGAATTTTTTTACTGTATATGTAATAATTTTTTTAATAATATATGGTAGCTCAGTGGAAATTTCTTTTTTATGGAGGTTGAGAGGTTCAAGTTCGAATCCATCCCATCACACCGTGTAGTTTTTCATTGTCCTTTTCACTATTTTTTACTTTTGCTCATTCTTTCCAATATTATTTCACTATTTCTCCTTCTTCCCATTCTTTTACACTCTTACTATTTACTTCTGCTCATTCTTTCCAATATTATTTCACTATTTTTACTTCTTCCCATTTATTTACACTCTTCTTTTCATTATTTTTACTTCTTCCCATTCTTTTAATCTTTTCACTTACTTCTGGACGTATTGAACGCTATATTACTAAAATATTTTTGATTTTAAAAAAATATATCAATAATACAGATTGGGTGTACAAACATTAACTCGAGTACATAGAATATCAATTTATACATTATACTTCACATTATTTTTTGGGCCCCCTCGACACAAATCCTGCGTCCGCCACTGTGTACCTCACAGAAGAGGCATGGAATATCTTCTGAATTAGTATTTTGTATGTACGAGGTGTTTTAATGTATTATATTTTATTAGGGTATTCGTTTTAATTAAAAAGAATATTATTTTTTCATTCAAAATATCAGTTATGATAACAAGAATATTAATATTTAACTAAAAAAATTAATTATTTTTTTCAAAAACTCAAGGATATTAATTTTTAAAATAAGATGTATTACATTCAATTAACAAAGGTTTTACATCTGAACTGACCAGATATGATCTATGGATTAAGTGCATCAAGCACCCAAGAGCTTTTGCCATTTCCATTTGAGGTATCATGAAGACGATGATGGAGAGAAAAAATTTGTATTTTCTCTTTCTCTTATGATGAAAATCATTGTCCCACTTCCCGTCAATAAATAAATAAATAAATTATAGAGTATTTAAGTACTCACCACAATCATGGATGAGATGTCTATGTAATATATATATATATATATATATATATATATATATATATATATATATATATATATATATATATATATATAATTATCTTTCAGATATACAAAATATATGATGCTTATAACTTGGGCAAAATAATCTACAGTACAACGCAAAAAGATAAGGGAATAACATATTAACAACAAACCTATCTATACGTTATGTTCCCATTTACATGTGTATAACTGCTATTTTCACGTTCCACTATCACCCCCGCAAGCAAGATTGGCTCAAGGACCAACGAGAAGTTTGAAATGGAAAAATTTGAAGAGAGGATGAGCTAAACACTTATAAAAATATCAGCAATCTGAAGAGAGGAGGGGACGAACTAGGTAGATAATTTCCCTATGGATACAAGCTCTCGAACGAAATGATAGTCGATGTCGATATGTTTAGCTTGTTTGTGAGCAGTGGAGTTCTGACTGAGAAACACAGCTTGTTTTTAATTATCACATAGTAAGGTTGGACGAGTTGTTGTAATGCATGCAAATCACATAGCAGGTTAATGACCCAAAGAACTTCAGCGACTGTGTTGGTCATGGCTCTGTATTCGGATTTACAACTTGATGGAGAGATAGTTATCTATTTCTTTGCACTCCATGAAACAAAATTACATCCAAGAAATATAGAGTAACAATAAGTAGAACGTCGTGTTTCGAGGTAGCGTGCCCAATCTGCATCAAAGTAACCTAGAAGAGTGAAATCTGATAAGCGGGTGAAGATAAACCAAACTCGAGAGTTCCTATTACATAACACAATATTCTTTTAACCATGTAGAAGTGATTAGTCGTTAGATTTTGCATAAACTGGCTTGACAAGTTTTCAGCGAATGGGAGATTTAGATGAGTTATAGTGAGGCACTGAAGAGCTGATACAAGAGAGCGATAGAGAGTCGTGTCTGCAAAAGGAGTTCCATTCGAGGAGGGGCATATCCAGCAGTTAGAGGCGTAGCCACTGATTTTGCATCGAGAAGTTTAGCTTTCTTCGAAATATCAGTGGCATATTGATGCATGTTTTCTTTGTACGCAAAATTAATTCCCAAGTATTAAGGATATCAGTTGAAGCTTAAGCAAGCGATCAAGTTAAATATCGAACCCAAAGGACGGCGTATTATCAATTTAATTATTTACTAAATTAATTAAGATGAAAGGCAATTAAGTTTGAGGTTTGATTATCAACTACTAAAGAATTAATTAAAATATCAAATAAAATAAATTAAAGCACTAGAAGAATACGAAAATGAATCAAGAATGGAGAATAGGTAGCTCTAGGGTAATCCAATTTTACTACTTGACTTCTCTCTCAAGTGCAGACCGACTCTGCCTTGTGGACTATGGATGCATCACTGAACCATGCAAATCTACTCTATTGACACAAGTAAATATGCGTGTAACACGTGAAAATAACCTCGGAGCAAGAGACATAATTTCACCTCCCTTTCTAGGTACTATCAGTATCAATTATTTCCTACGTCTAGAATCTAACCCGATATGATCTCCCTTATAGGTAGTATCCTTTTTATCCTGCTTACTAACCCGAATTCAATTCGATTAATAAACATTCATATATGATAGTTCTAATGAAGTTTCGGAGACCCCTCACTTAGAATCATAACATGGAATCCTGTTCAGCGGTGAACGCACTCAATCTACAATCAAGATATATATTCAGACTCTATATACCAATTGAAGATGTACAAAATGACCGTGAATATGGATTAAGAAAGCACAATCTTATATAAAATTAATCCACAAGTAGTGTTGTACGGAGGACACACAAGAGAGTTTAATTAATTCATAAAACCTTCAAAATCCTAGATCTACCAATACTTTTCAAGCCCATGATGTTGCGAAGAACAATCATGGGGGTTGGATAGATCTTACCCATATGTCTTAAAAATACAAGTTAAATTAGAAAACGAATAAAACCCTAGATGCGAGAGTCGTTGCTTCCTTCTCCATCTTAAATCCTCCTATTGGTTCTCCTCTTGATTCCACAAATGAATCTTCACAGTGATGGATGGATGGAGGAAGGGATGTGGATGATGGTTGGGGGGTGATCTCTCTTGTGGGGTGTAGGATGATTGTGTTGCGGTCTCCTCACATGAATAATGATGTAAAATATATACATAGGTGTGAGAAGGGAATTAAATAAGGAAATAAAAGATATGGGCGAATCATGGAGGATTATGTGATAAGGAGATTAATTGTGCTCTAAAAAATTGGTAATTTTTTGAAATTTTCGAAAATTCTCGCCTGCAGCTGCGCGACCTCACGATTTTGAGCATAAATTCCTTGTCCAAACTAGATCCTCCTTTCCTTGGCTTTCTATCCATATAAAGATCTCACCAAAAGTCCAAAATTTGAAGATGTAACAAGTCATGTAAATTGAAACAGTCGTGCTGAGTAGGAACAGCTTGCGCGACGTCATCATTATGATCATAACTTTCTCGTTTGGACTTCGATTGAGGTGTTCTTTATGCCAAAACGATCCTCTCTTCTGTGGCTTTCCAACCAAGTATCATACTTCTAGTTTTGAGTTCCATAAAAATGCAGAAAAATTACACATGTTGGACATACATTTTTCAGCATTCTTGCACAAGTTACACCTTTTCTCCAACTTTGCACTTTTTGATCCTTTTTCAACCTAAAACATAATAAAACACCTCAAACACACCTTTTTCTCACATATATCGAATATAAGACACTTGTGCTAATATATGACAATAATTCCCATAAAAAAGGTGTTAAATTGAACACTAAAACACGCTTATTTTCACTCTCATCAATTCCTCAAGCTTACCCGTTGCTCTTCCCGAGGCAACAAAATAAAAATAAAGAGAGAGAGAGTAAGAAAATTAGTGGGAAAACAAGTACTATGACAAATACCCCTTCAAAATACAATTGTCCTCAACTTAGTTCATGCAACCTTCATTACATGTAATAATCAATTCATAGCATACAAGTTAAGACAATCACTACCAATTCAAATGCTCCATTGACATGCTCACGGAAAGTATATATCACTCGCACTCAAGTGTAAAAGATGCACAATTTTGGGTTAAATTGTTTACGCTCAAATTCAATTCAAGTGCATGAGTAACCATAAGCTTGCCTATTGTCTCAACTCTCCATTTACTTGTAGCTAGCCAATCATGGATCAAAAAGGTGTTTTATTTGGTTGTAATGTAGGCTCTGTGGAAAAGGTAGGAAATATATGGATAAGTGACTCAAAACTCAGATCGATAAAGCGTTCGTCTCTCTCAATCTTTATTTTTTCTCATTACTTTCTATTCAAACACAACATTCTCATAAAACTCTCTCATCTTTCTCCTTCAAGCACAACATTTTCTTTTCGAACTTTTTCTTGCTCTTCAACTCCATCATTCTCCTTTTCTTCACCCTTTTTTCTCTTTTTTTTTCTTTTGAGGTACCAGTTTCGAGCACTACCTCTCGCATCCTCCATAAGGTACTAGATTTAAGCACTACCCTAGTGTGTTTGACTCCATGGAGTACTAGATTTGAGCAATACTCCAGAAATTTTCCTTTTGATCCTTAAGATTCTTCCTTCATCATCCTTATCAACCCTCAAATCACCACTCTCTTCAATTAAGCTTTATTGGCTAACAAAAGAATGGATTTAAAAAGGCTCAAGCGGGCTGACAAGGAATTTAAAGAATTCAGGTAAAATATATGGGAAAAGATGAGCTATTCAAAGATGGTATAATATTATTTACATAATCCGCTAGACTAATCTTGAATATTCAAGGAGACTCAAGACAAGTTCTAGAATACACGCACAAGAACGATACTCACTAGAAAAGAAATATCATGTGATTATGTACATGAATAAAGCTCAAAATCTCACATGAGTTTTTAACAAGTAATAGAGCACTTTTCATGGTAAACAATATCCCACAAGTACAATAGAACTTCATACCACAATATAACTAAAGTATACTTCATTCATCAATTTCAAGAGCATATGAATTTAAGGCGCAATTTAAAAATATAAGCTCATGTGGATCACAAAAACAAAAAATTCAACCCTTCCACTCTCATGAATTAAAAGCATGCATAAAAATTAGAATAAGAAAACGAGGGCACCTGATTTTAATCCTTCAAAATATTCACGAGCTCCTCGAGTTATTCAACTCGTTCAGGTCAAAGCTTCAGTGTAGAACTCGTCTTGCCACCTAATTACCTTTTTCTATCATAAAAAATCAAACAAACCTCATCATCACATGATTCATCAATAAAAAATAGGAGAACTATAAGAAAGTCTCAATTGACTATCTAATCGACTCCACACACTAGACACACCAATACAACACACTAAATATTAGGTAAGTTGCAAAAAATAGACATACCAACACCGGTTAAAATATTAGTATGCCGCAAAAAATCAACCCCCTAACAAATAAACAACCAACGAAAGAAAAACCCTTAGTGCTCATAAGATGAGGTAAGTACATCACACCCCCCAAACTTAGTAAAAACGTAAGTCGAAACCAAGCTTGAAAAATATTGTAATTGTCGAAACGTGATCACCTCTAATATAATAAATCCTCACTCATACGAAAGAAATAATAAAGCAATAAAATAGAAGGGCAAGCCCCCAACAGGCACTCTTGTTAAACGTCGAAGAGTCACGACGGTAAAAGTCTTAATCAACTAGAAATAATAAAATCAATAATAACAGTCGTCCCCGGCAACGGCGCCAAAAACTTGATGCGCGTTTTCTTTGCACGTAAAATTAATCCCCAATTATTAAGGATATTAGTTGCAGCTTAAGCAAGCGACCAAGTTAAATATCGAACCCAAAGGACGGCGCATTATCAATTTAATTATTTACTAAATTAATTAAGACGAAAGGCAATTAAGTTTGAGGTTTGATTATCAACTACTAAATAATTAATTAAAATATCAAATAAAATAAATTAAAGTACTAGAAGAATAAGTGAATAAAGAATGGAGAATAGGTAGCTCTAGGGTAATCCAATTTTTCTACTTAACTTCCCTCTCAAGTGCAGGTCGACTCTGCCTTGTGGACTATGGATGCATCACTGAACCATGGAAATCCACTCTATTGACACAAGTAAATATGCGTGTAACACGTGAAAATAACCTCGGAGCAAGAGGCATAATTTCACCTCCCTTTCTAGGTACTATCAGTATCAATTATTTCCTACATCTAGAATCTAACCCGATATGATCTCCCTTTATAGGTAGTATAAAATTATCCTCTTTATCCTGCTTAC
Source organism: Pogostemon cablin (assembly GCA_023678885.1). Taxonomy (NCBI): domain Eukaryota; kingdom Viridiplantae; phylum Streptophyta; class Magnoliopsida; order Lamiales; family Lamiaceae; genus Pogostemon; species Pogostemon cablin. Next base: position 12,196,212 of record CM042990.1, on the reverse strand, counting down.
TAACCCGAATTCAATTCAATTAATAAACATTCATATATGATAGTTCTAATGAAGCTTTGGAGACCCCTCACTTAGAATCATAACATGAAATCTTGTTCAGCGGTGAACGCACTCAATTTACAACCAAGATATATATATTTAGACTTTATATACCAATTGAAGATGTATAAAACAACCGTGAATATGGATTAAGAAAGCACAATCATATATAAAATCAATCCACAAGTAGTGTTGTACGGAGGACACACAAGAGAGTTTAATTAATTCATAAAACCTTCAAAACCCTAGATCTACCAAAATTGTTCTAGCCCATGATGTTGCGAAGAACAATCATGTGGGTTGGATAGATCTTACCCTTATGTCTGAAAAATACAAGTTAAATTAGGAAACGAATAAAACCCTAGATGCGGGAGTCGTCGCGTCCTTCTCCATCTTATATCCTCCTATTGGTTCTCCTCTTGATTCCACAGATGAATCTTCATAGTGATGGATGGATGGAGGAAGGGATGTGGATGATGGTTGGGGGGTGATCTCTCTTGTGGGGTGTAGGATGATTGTATTGCGGTCTCCTCACATGAATAATGATGTAAAATATATACATAGCTGTGAGAAGGAAATTAAATAAGGAAATAAAAGATATGGGCGAATCATGGAGGATTATGTGATAAGGAGATTAATTGTGCTCTAAAAAATAGGTAATTTTCTGAAATTTTCGAAAATTCTCGGAAATTCTCGCCTGCAGCTGCGCGACCTCACGATTTTGAGCATAAATTCCTCGTCCAACTCGATCCTCCTTTCCTTGGCTTTCTATCAATATAAAGATCTCACCAAAAGTCCAAAATTTGAAGATGTAACAAGTCATGTAAATTGAAACAGTCGTGCTGAGTAGGAACAGCTTGCGCGACGTCACCATTATGATCATAACATTCTCGTTTGGACTTCGATTGAGGTGTTCTTTATGCCAAAACGATCCTCTCTTCTGTGGCTTTCCAACCAAGTATAATACTTCTAGTTTTGAGTTCCATAAAAATGCAGAAAAATTACTCATGTTGGACATACATTTTTTAGCATTCTTGCACAAGTTACACCTTTTCTCCAACTTTGCACTTTTTGATCCTTTTTCAACCTAAAACATAATAAAACACCTCAAACGCACCTTTTTCTCACATATATCGAATATAAGACACTTATTCTAATATATGAAAATAATTCCTATAAAAAAGGTGTTAAATTGAACACTAAAACACGCTTATTTTCACTCTCATCAGTCCCTCAAGCTTACCCGTTGCTCGTCCCGAGGTAACAAAATAAAAATAAAGAGAGAGAGTAAGAAAATTAGTGGAAAAATAAGGACTATGACAAATACCCCTTAAAAATAAAATTGTCTACAATTTAGTTCATGCAACTTTCATTACATGTAATAATCAATTCATAGCATACAAGTTAAGACAATCAGTACCAATTCAAATGCTCCATTGACATGCTCACGGAAAGTATATATCACTCACACTCAAGTGTAAAAGATGCACACTTATGGGTTAAGGTGTTTACGCTCAAATTCAATTTAAGTGCATGAGTAACCATAAGCTTGCCTATTGTCTCAACTCTCCATTTACTTGTAGCTAGCCAATCATGGATCAAAAAGGTATTTTATTTGGTTGTAATGTAGGCTCTGTGGAAAAGGTAGGAAATATATGGATAAGTGACTCAAGACTCAGATCGATAAAGCGACCGTCTCTCTCAATCTTTATTTTTTCTCATTACTTTCTATTCAAGCACAACTTTCTCATAAAACTCTCATCTTTCTCCTTCAAGCACAACATTTTCTTTACGAACTTTTTCTTGCTGTTCAACTCCATCATTCTCCTTTTCTTCACCCTTTTTTCTCTATTTTTTTCTTTTGAGGTACCAGTTTCGAGTACTAACTCTCGCATCCTCCATAAGGTACTTGATTTAAGCACTACCCTAGAGTGTTTGACTCCATGGAGTACTAGATTTGAGCACTACTCCAGAAATTTTCCTTTTGATCCTTAAGATTCTTCCTTCATCATCCTTATCAACCCTCAAATCACCACTCTCTTCAATTAAGCTTTATTGGCTACCAAAAGAATGGATTTAAAAAGGCTCAAGCGGGCTGACTAGGAATTTAAAGAATTCAGGTAAAATATATGGGAAAAGATGAGCTATTCAAAGATGGCCTAATATTATTTCCATAATCCGCTAGACTAATCTTGAATATTCAAGGAGACTCAAGGCAAGTTCTAGAATACACGCATAAGAACGATAATCATTAGAAAAGAAATATCATGTGATTATGTACATGAATAAAGCTCAATAATAAAATCAATAATAACAGCCGTCCCCGACAACGGTGCCAAAAACTTGATGCGTGTTTTCTTTGCACGTAAAATTAATCTCCAAGTATTAAGGATATTAGTTGCAGCTTAAGCAAGCGACCAAGTTAAATATCGAACCCAAAGGACGGCGCAATATCAATTTAATTATTTACTAAATTAATTAAGACGAAAGGCAATTAAGTTTGAGGTTTGATTATCAACTACTAAACAATTAATTAAAATATCAAATAAAATAAATTAAAGCACTAGAATAATAAGTGAATAAAGAATGGAGAATAGGTAGCTTTAGGGTAATCCAATTTTACTACTTAACTTCCCTCTCAAGTGCAGGCCGACTCTGCCTTGTGGACTATGGATGCATCACTAAACCATGGAAATCCACTCTATTGACACAAGTAAATATGCGTGTAACACGTGAAAATAACCTCGGAGCAAGAGACATAATTTCACCTTCCTTTCTAGGTACTATCAGTATCAATTATTTCCTACGTCTAGAATCTAACCCGATATGATCTCCTTTTATAGGTAGTATAAAATTATCCTCTTTATCTTGCTTACTAACTCGAATTCAATTAAATTATTAAACATTCATATATGATAGTTCTAATGAAGCTTCAGAGTCCCCTCACTTAGAATCATAACATGGAATCCTGTTCAGCGGTGAACGCACTCAATCTACAACCAAGATATATATTCAGACTCTATATACCAATTGAAGATGCATAAAACGACCATGAATATGGATTAAGAAAGGACAATCATATATAAAATCAATCCACAAGTAGTGTTGTACGGAGGACACACAAGAGAGTTTAATTAATTCATAAAACCTTCAAAACCCTAGATCTACCAAAACTGCTCTAGCCCATGATGTTGCGAAGAACAATCATGGGGGGTTGGATAGATCTTACCCATATGCATGAAAAATACAAGTTAAACTAGGAAACGAATAAAACCCCTAGATGAGGGAGTCGTCGCGTCATTCTCCATCCTGAATCCTTCTCTTGGTTCTCTTCTTTATTCCACAGACAAAACTTCACAGTGATGGATGGATGGAGAAAGGGATTTGGATGATGGTGATCCTCCCTTGTGGGGTGTAGGATGATTGTGTTGCGATCTCCTCACATGAATAATGATGTAAAATATATATATAGGTGTTAGAAGAGAATTATATAAGGAAATAAAATATATGGGTGAATCATGGAGGATTATGTGATAAGGAGATTAATTGTGCTCCAAGAAATAGGTAATTTTCAGAAATTTTTGAAAATTCTCAGAAATTCTCGACGGCAGCTGCGCGACCTCAAGATTTTGAGCATAACTTCCTCGTCCAAACTTCGATTTTAGTGATTCTTACTCTTACATGATCCTCCTTTCCTTTAATTTCTATCCATATAAAGATCTCACCAAAAGTCCAACATTTGAAGATGTAACAAGTCATGTAAAGTGAATAGTCGTGCTGAGTAGGGACAGCTTGCGCAACGTCTCCATTTTGATCATAACTTTCTTGTTTGGACTTTGATTGAGGTGTTCTTCATGCCAAAATGATCCAATCTTCTGTGGCTTTCCAATCATATATCACACTTCTAGTTTTGAGCTCCATAAAAATACAGAAAAATTACACAAATTGGACATGCATTTTTTTGGCATTCTTGCACAAGTTGCACCTTTTCTCCAACTTTGCACTTTTTGATCATTTTTCAACATAAAACACAATAAAACACCTCAAACACACATTTTTCTCACATATATCGAATATAAGACACTTGTGCTAATATATGACAATAATTTCCATCAAAAAGATGTTAAATTGAACACAAAAACTCACTTATTTTCACTCTCATCACTTATTTAGCTTGATTGAGAAATAATCCATTTTCCATATAGGTGACCTCAAGACCCAAGAACTATGTCAACCTAGACATACACGCCGGTTCTAGTTCCGAAAATGGGGAATCAGAGATAATAGACATGCACAAAAAAATTAGAACCGATGGTTCTAACCGGGAAACTGACTGTTCTAATAAGAATCAGAACTGGTAGTTCCGGAATCGGCCGAAACAGAATTGGAACTAAATATATTCCGGTTCAATTTTGGTTCTTCATTTCGTGAAACTAGAACCGGCGGTTTCCTAGTTCAAACTGATATTTTTCCCTTTTTTACGTTTTAAAGGCTAAAAAATAAAAAATAAAAAATGAAACCGAAATCTTCCTACTTTCGGTTTGACAGTCATTGTGCCCAAATCACAAATCGCAAATTCTCATAAGAATAATTTCATCCACATAAATAGTAAATAAATAACCAATGATGCCTACTTAAAGACAAATAATGATGTGTTTGATCGACTGCAAATGAAGCCAAGTTTGGTGAGAAAAGTACTGAAACGCTGAAACCAAGCCAGTGGAGCTTGCTTTAGCCCGTATAATGCTTTCTTTAATCGACAAATATGATTAAGAAAGAGTGGATTGAAATAACATGGGGGTTATGCAATAAAGACAGGTTTAGTTAAAACACCAAGAAAAGGCATTTTTAACATCAAGTTGGTGAAGAGCCCAATTGCATTGAACAACAATGGCAAGAACTACATGTATAGTTGAAGCTTTAACTTCCGGGCTAAATGTAAAAGAGTAGTTAAGTCTAGGTAACTTAGTGTATCACTGAGCAACAAGACGAACTTTTTGACTATTAATCGAGACATCTGATAAGAATAAGTGCAAAATATCCATTTTGAGCCAAAAATGTTACTATCTGGTGGTCGAGGTACAAAAATCCCAAGTGTTGTTAGTATGAAGTGCTGGTATCTTTTCATCCATAGCCGCTACTCATTTTGGATTTTTCCAACAGATTTGAATCCCTTGGGTTTTTGTGTTATTAATAAAGCTGAAAAAAGAGTAGATTGAGCTATATCCGCTACATGGCGGGGCTTAAAAATTTCAGCTTTTTAAAGAGTAATCATAGGATGTCGTTCCAACTCAAGTTCCTCCAAAATAGAAATCGGAGGTATAGGTGAAACTGGTGGTTGTGAAAGCTAATGGGGAATTAGTGGCATAGGATGCTTAGTGTGCGTATCTATTTGTGCGCAAAGAGAGCACATACCAGGTGTTAAAGTTGGTGCTGATGCAGATTTATGAGTAATAGTTTTGAGCTTATGCTGATAAGAAGTGGAGCCCGTAGATGCTTGCAAATATTCCTCTTCAAATAGAAAATTTTCAAATTTGTTTTCAAACCTGCTAACTGATACTTTGAGAAGGGGAATGCCATTTCATCAACATGGCGAGAAGTGCAGATTCAATTTGTGGAAGGATTGAGACACCAAAAACCTTAATAATTGTTGTTGTAGCCCATAAAAATACACGACACACTGCGAGGAGAGAATTTATTTGAGGCATTATCTCTCAAACATGGATAAACACTCAACCAATGGATGAAAATTTTCATAACACAGAGAGCAGTGATAAAGCAATTCATAAAGAGATATTCCTTTCAAGATACTTGAAGGCACATGATTTATAATATAAATACCTGCTGTAAATGCATCAAATCAGAGTGAAGTAGGAGCACAAGAATGAAATATCATAGCTAAACCAGTTTCCGTAATATGACAATTTTGCATTCAACACGACCATTTTGAGAAGGTATGTACAGACATGATATGGTATTATGAATTCCATGTGTTGTAAAAAATTTCTGAACTTTTTGTTTGGTGAACTCGATTCCTCCATCACTTTGAAAGCGCTTAATCGAGCGCGAGAATTGATTTGTGACCAAATTAATGAATTTTAATAACATGCCAAAAAAATCATCTTTTTTATATGATGGATATAGCCAAGTAAAATGAAAATGATCATCCACAAATATAACATAGTGGCTATAGCCATCAATTGACATAACTGGAGCAGTGTTGAGAGTGAAAATCAACATGTTTTATGTCCGGTTTAACGCCTTTTTGTGACAATTATTGTCATATATTAGTAAAAGTCTCTTACATGTCCATATATTTGTAAACAAAGGTGCATTTGAGGTGTTTTATTGTGTTTTAGGTGGAAAAATGATCAAAAGTTTAAAGTCAGAATGAAGAGTAAAAGTGTGAAGGAATGTTGAAAAATGCACGTCCACATTACATAAATTTTCTGTCTTTGTGTGGAAGTTCAAACTGTATCAAGTGATATATGGTTCATAATCCACCGAAGGGAGGATTGTTTTGGCATAAGAATCACTTAAATTGGAGTTCGGATGTGGAAGTTATGCTTGAAACAATGAAGTCGCGCGCGTTAGTTGGCTCCACTCAAGAACCAGCTCGGGGGTAGCTCGGCTCAAGCTGCAACAAGAGTGGTCAAGTCAGGTAATGAGCTGGGGGTGTTTTTAGGCCTAAAATTCATATTTTAACACCTCCTACTGTGTGGAGGTGTGCGAGGAACGAAAATTAGGGGAAAAAGGCAATTTTGGAGGCCAACACCTATAAAAGGGTTTGAAAGGAAAGGACAAAGAGAGATCCCTATTTCCAAACACATAAACCATCGCGCATCATGCCTCCTTTACCTCCATCATCCATCTTTCACTTCATCCACATCCATCTCATCATCCATCCACACCGAAAGAGATTCAAGTGCTCTTCAACAGGGAGATCATTCAATCAGAGAAACGGAAAAGAGAAACACAACAACCCATCAGGTCGCCACATTATTGTCCAAGTCAGAAATCACATTTTGTTGACTCACATGCCATCAGGGTGCCACGTCATTGTTTCGACCAAACATTGAAGAGTCTGGTTGTCACGTGATAATCACGTGGCTTTTTCCGGTGATGTCAGCGTATTTCTGTGAAAATAGCACATGTTTGTCCCTATTTCATCTCTGGTGGGAATAAATTGACAAACTTATCTTTATTGAGACTAAAATAGACCATGAGGAAAGTTATGGAATTAAATTGGTTTTTATCCCGCCGACTCACCTGCCATCAAGGCGCCACGTCATCGTCTAATCTAGAAATCAATGATTCCAGTTATCTCACATGGCATTTTTTGGTGATGTCAGCATTTTTCGACGAAAATAGGACTTGTTTGGCCGTATTTCTTTACCTGTGGGACTAAATTGACAAAATTATCTTTCTTGGGACTAAAATAGACCATGAGAAAAATTATGGGATTGAATTGGTTCTTATCCCCGAAGTATATGAAACCAATAACTTAGGTAAAAAAATCTACAATACAATGTAGAAAGATAAGGGACTAACATATTAATAGCAAACTATCTATATGTTATTTTCCCATTTACATGTGTCTACAATATTAACTGCTATTTTCACGTTCCACTATCATAAATAAAACATAATTCTCCCTCCATTCCACATTTAATTGAACAGGCACTGTAGATATGTAATTTAAAAAAGAGTGTTGTTAAATACACACCCCTTTTATTGAATACACACCTCCTATCATATACACACCTCTTTTAAATTTTTTATTTTTTAATTTCATTATATGCACACCCCCTAAAACTACAAAGCAACCCTTTTAAATTAAGATTATGCACTATTAACTACACACCCCATTAACACTGTAGAGTTGAGAATGAGTCCATGACGGAAGTTGAAGGTGCTTCCATGCAATAGATTGCTCATTCATGCATGTGTTCATAACCCAAGAGGTGTTCGTTCGAAAAGGTTAATCTACCCAATCTTCCGGTCAGATCTTTTGCTTTTGGATACTCATCTTGCCCCCGTTTGATGGACTCTCCGCCTTCCCCAGTGACTCCCGAAATTGATGATTTTGTGCACGTGGAAGACACTTGCGAAGACTCTGCGACTCCACCTGCAAATGAGAGTGTAATTACTAATTAGTGAAAAAAAGACTACTTATGAGAGAAAAAATCTGCCTCCAGAGCGTTCTGGAAGTGCGGTAATGCTCACATGCGGATTGACGGCAGATGGTGGTCTCTGTGATTTTTTTGGTCGGAACCGCCCCACGTTTCATTGGAAATCTACAGTCTCTTTTGGTGTTTTTCAATTATTTGCTTTTATTCTAAATTCTTGGTGAATTTTTATTCTGAACAATTTTGAGTTCAAAATTTCAATCTTTGTCCCTTCATTTTCTTACCTTGAAGTAACGAAAATGCAAAAGTCACTAATACCAAACACAATGTAATGACTTAATTGATTAATTAATTTTTCATTTGTAGGAATATTGCCAAGAAGTTCAAGCCATGATAGATTTCTTGAAATGCAGCCGCAGGTGCTTTCTTATGGGGTTTCCTATTTGCATATGCTTCTACATCTTCATCCACAGGATATGAGTAGGGCAAGTGCTATTGACTTTCAACCATTTCTCTATACACTTTCTATGAAACCTATGCTTGCATTTTCTTCACCGTCCCGTGAAACCAATTGGGTTCTATGTGGAAGGTAGGAACAATTGCGATGAAGAATTGAATTTCTACTAAGACTTGTTATGCTAATTCACCCCTCATATGTCATATAAATATGGTACTCCTTCATCATGAAAGGCAACTTGAAAAAGTTTAAAGGTGTAAATTTGAACCCCCATTGACTCACCCATGAATGGGGATTAAAATAAATTCATTTACAGTGCTGGAAAGACAAGGGGAAGAGTGGAGCGCTCATAATCGTAATTAGAGTTTTGAACAAAAAGATGGGGGAAGGGGTTGATGGTGCTCATGATCGCAAATATAATTTATTACAGTAGAAAAAATATATAATTTAATATTTGGGATGTGTATTCCATGAATGAAGGATAATTTAGACTTTTTAAAAATATTTATTTTAATTTATAATAATAGGGGTGTGTATTTAATAAAAGGGGTGTGCATTTAGTGGAACTCTTTAAAAAATTTGCTCTTTGACCAATTTTATTGACTTTTTATGGGTATTGCGAAATTTTTAGATAATAAATAAAGTATAAAGTATATTATGTATGTTAGGTGAGAGTGGTAATTTTGAAATTAAGATGACTTTTGAAGTTATTGATTGATGTGATGTTTCATTTTTTAGATTGTAAAGATAAGAGTGAGACGGATAAAAATAGAAAGTGTGAAGATAAATGTGGGATATAATAATTATTTAATTCTTATACGAATAACTCAATTATAATTTTTTATTTTACTATTTAATTCTATTTTTACAGATGTAGTAAGAAAAGTATGCAACTTGAAGAGAGTAACTTATTAAGAAAAGTGAAATTCTATCGGTCAAGTTTTTATATTTAGAAATCGCTGAAAATGGTGTCCTCATATCATGTGTTTCTACGGTCTCTATAAATCACCATAGGAAAAACCTAGGGCCGTGTTTGATTGCAACTTGAAATCAATGAATTTATAAATCAAAAATTTTAAATTGTGGATTTAATTTTTAATTTTTTTTACCTTCTTTAGTATACACATTTCACTCATCTGATATATTCCCATTTACATTCCATTATCATAAATAAAACATAATTCTCCCTCCATTCCACACTTAATTGAATCGGCACTGTAGATATGTAGTTTAAAAAATTACTCTTTGACTAATTTTATTAAATTTTTATAGGTATTGTGCTATTTTTAGATAATAAATAAAGTATAAAATATGTTATGTGTGTAAGGTGAGAGTGGTAATATTAAAATTAAGATAACTTTTGAAGTTATTGATTGATGTGATGTTTCATTGTTTGGATTATGAAAATAAGAGTAAGACGGATAAAAATAGAAAGTGTGAAGATAAATGTGAGATATAATAATTATTTATTTCTTATACGAATAGCCCAATTATAATTTTTTGTTTTAATATTTAATTAAAAATATATATATTTAAATTAAATTAAGGTGGGTCTTGGGTGAGACCATCTCTTATGGATCCTAATCTTTCTCATTAATATAATTAGAAAGCGCGCTTCTTAAACGTTACATGGATTTTTTATTTATAGATTACTATGCGCGATGTATGTTTATAACAATTCTTTTTTTTGAAACAAAATAGAAATATTATAGATTACATGAAGAACAATGGTAGAGAAGGCCATCCACAAAGTTTGGAGACTCGACACATTCATGAGGGTTTGAATAATGAGGGTTTGAATAATCACAAGAAACCCTAGCAATTTTGTATGCTACATTATTTGCAACACGATTAACACGATGAATTGAGAATGATGGAATTGAAGTAAGGATTATTTACAAGCTGCCACATAATTCCCAAACACCGAGTCCTCCACAATTGGGTGTTGGAGCGCATCATCCACGATCTATGCATCTATTTCTATAATCACTCGTTCCATTCCCAAATCCTTTAACCATGACAGTGCTTCATACAAACCCATAATCTCTACTTCAGCCACTTGAAATTTTCTAGGTATCACAAGTGAACGACATATAACAAAGAGTCCTATATCATCTCTCAGAATCATGCCAATACCAATCTCAGATCTGTCTCCAAAGAAAGTCGCATCTACATTTAGTTTTGACAAAGAGGTGGATGGTTTATGCCAGTCTAAACATGCATAAGATGTTTATCTTGAAGCTCCTCTACGCCGCACTGACTCTCATTCTTCTAAGAACCAACATGCCCCGTTAACTGCTTGAATTGCTGGCTTGTAAATTCCTCTCCATAAAGTTGAGTTTCTTTCCTTCCAGATCTGCCATGCTACCATCACAAATTTTCTTGCATCTTTTTCATTCAACGTGTCAAATAATAAGAAGAAAAGATTTGTGATTGATAAAATCCGAGGGAACCTGTGTTGATGAATTTTCAGAGACCAGCCGCAAGCCAACAATTCATAGCATATGGACAAGTAACAAATGTATGCCAAGCATTCTCCACACTCCTTGAATAGATAGGGCATGAATTACTCACGTTCAAACCTATTTTAATTAGATTGTCCCTATTCGGTAAACAATCCCTACAAATCCTCCACATTCCCATTTTCACCTTGGGCGGAACTTGTATCCTCCACAACTTACTCAAGTTACTTGCCACTTCTTGATCAGAATTTGAGGTAAGAGACACTGCTAATTTATAAGCAGATTTCACCAAATATCGTCCGTCACGAGTAAAATGCCAAATCAATTTATCATAGTGACCTGGAGGTGGAATCGGTGTCTGTAGGATATGATTAACATCACATGGCAATAGATATTCCTCAAGAAATTCAACGTCCCACATTCGACATTCTGGAATAAATTGATCAGCATCTCGGATATCAAACAGTATCTAATTAACTGGTGTATTAATAAGAAACTACTTTCATCTAACCAAGGATAATTCCAAATTCTGATGTTATAGCCATCTCATATCTTCCATCTAGTTCCTCTTTTGACAAGATCTTAGGAAGTCCAGATGCCTCTCCAAGTAAAACTTGGACATTGCCCAACATTTGCGTTTAAAAAAATCTCCTCTAGGAAAGTATTTAGCTTTGAGAACTTTGCAAACAAGGGTATCACGGTCAGTGATAAATCTCCAACTAAACTTTCCAAGCATTGCAAGGTTGAAAAGATGTAGATTACGAAAACCTATTCCACCACATTCTTTTTTCACACAAAGTTTCTCCCAACTCATCTATTTAATTCCTTTCGAATTCACAGCATCAACTATTACCCCACCAAAACGAATTGAGCATTCTCTGAAGCTCATCAGCCAGTGTGGAAGGCAGTAGAAATGTATTCATACAATACGAATGAATAGCATGAGTGTTCTTAGTCGCATTTCTAGTAAAATATTTTTAGAGTAAGAGACTCTATTGTTGTTGTACACGTGTGACCAAGCAACAAAATTTATAAGTATGTTGTCTAAAGGGAAAGTAAAATCATGGTTATATCCGGATTTGTCATTGATTTATGCTTTGTAAGAGTGACAAGATTGAAGGTTTGATATTTAGACTACTTATTATTCTAATCAATTAACTAAGAATTTAACTAGCAACGAAATGTATCAAATATCGAACAAATGATGAATGGAATGTAGATAGAATTCACTTACGAAGGGAACAAGGCTAATTATAATCATGGTTAAGAATCTAGCTAGATATGCATAACTCTTGATGGTGAACTTCATTAATTTGTGGACTAAAAGCAATCACGTTGTTACTCCTAATCCTTATGGCCAAGGCAATTAGGTTCTCGATTCTTTTACAAGTCTAAATTTCCTAAGATTGTTCTTAATCTCAATTCCCTTAAGGTAATTGATCATAAGTTTTGTTCTTTTCACTCAATTTCTTAAATGTCCCCCTATGAATGTTCTAAGCATAAGAAGGGTATGACTTACCTCCCCTCACACTAACATGTATGCTCATCTTAATATATGATTCAATTAAACACTCATTCATGATATTGGAATGACCATCCTAACACTATGAATAGAGGATTTAATCACACAAGTATTGAAATGAAACATGATTCATTAATCATAAAAGTAAGTACAAAATTAACTCAATCCAACATTTCAAATCCTACATATCTAGCATTCTTCTCAACCAATTATATGATTAGCCCTACTATAGGACTAGCCACTACACATTGTGTTTAGATCAATACATTCAAAATAATAAGAAAATCAACAATTGAAAAGTAGATTGGTTTCCCTTCTATGGAGATACCCTTCCTTCTCTTTAAAATGCTAACTTCTTCAATCATTGATGCTTTCCTCTTCTCAAGTGGTGGAAGGATGGATTGATGGATGGATTGATGAAGATCAAATGAAATGGATGGATCAAATGTATGGAGATTAATCAATTGGATCTAGTGTGTGAAAATGTGGTGTGGAGTATGTGTAACTGCTCTAATTCTGATCTCCCCTCTGAATTTTCGAACAAGTCATCATTTTATATCACTTAGGGGCCTTCTAGAAGCTTCCGGAACATTTTAAAATTTAGTCTGTCTTTTTCACCTACACGGGCCATGTAGTAGCGCACGGCTCGTGTAGTGCACACCTAATTTGGCGTGTTGTGCATGCTCCTGAACACGGCTCGTGCTCCCACACACGGTCTCTCCTATGGGCGTATAGCGTTTTCTAACAATTGTACACGACTTCCTCTAACAGGCCCGTGTTCTGCACACGAGGCGTGCGCTGGTGCACGGCTCGTGTGCCAGAAAATGGCCTTTATCCTGGGCGAGCTCGGCATTCTGATACTCAAACATGGCAACCTCGGACAGGCCCGTGTTCCGCACACGGCCCGTGTCCGAGCGTGCCCTATTCTTCCTTCTCCGTTTTTCTCTCGTCTCTGTTTTTCTCCATTTCTTAACCTGTTTTGCACATATTTAAACTCATTTACACATTTCTATCAATCCATACCACATTTCTCATAATTACAAAAACTCCACTAAAAGTCACACAAATACGAACACAAATATCCGAAAATCCACAAACAAAGATATAAAATCTAGGTGAAAATGACAACTATCAACCCCCCAAACTTAAAGTGTTGTTCGTCCTCGAACAACAAAAAATGGTAAACAAGAGGAGTAATTTTCACCTAGAAAAATATCTAACGAATATAAACCACAATACATCACAAGTAATAAGGACTATAAAATCACATTAAGTTTTCCTACATCATCAAACTTATAACATGAAAGATTAACAAGTTCAATCTTAAGCATGACAAAAGAGTAATCAAACCCCTTTCAATCCAAGCCTCTCATAGGATATCAAATTCACTCAACACTCTATGGAGTAGGGTTTTGAACAACACTCATCAACCGGTTACAATCGACTCACCATAGGCTTGCTCATGGACTATGTTCACAAGCCACCCTAGTTTCGATAAGTGATCAAATAGGTCTTTATCTTAGGATGTAATGTTTAGGCTCTTTGGTAGGGTAGGGAACTTTGGATAATAGTGACTATTCAAGTATAAATAATTGAAGAGATGATTCTTTTCTCCAACTTCCTCACTTTCAAGCTTCCTTCCTTTGTCAATTGTTCAAAAAGCACTAAATATCAACATACCATGGATTCATTGAGCTTCTTTTGAATGCCATACTTCTTTTCTTTGACTTTTGTATTACTTGAGCATATTTTATGATTTTGCTCCTTTTCCACTTTTGTTGAAGTTGCACTTGCTTTTAAATTGAACTCTTTCATCATATTTCTTGATTTAACCTTTCTTCCATATACTCGCATATTTTTCCACATCTTCCCTTGTAAACCATCATCATCCTCAATTACCCACACATAGGTTACATATATAAGGCTCAAGTGGATTTTCAAGGCTTGTATTGTGCTTAAATCACAAAGAAAAGACTTATAGGCTCAAATTGACTAACTATGGATAATGTTTATGTGAGGAATTTCAGGGCTATGACTTCATTTAACAAGGATGGCCTAAGATCATATCACAAATTTTAACTATTCGGGCTTCGTTCCTATAGTCCATGAGCAAGTTCTAGTTTGTCTAAGTACAACCTGTCCTCTCATCAATAATTAACCATGGAGGCACGTTTGAGGCTCAACTCTTACAAGTTTTTGCTTGGATCAAAAGAAACATAATTACCCTTCATACTTCTCAAAGTTGAACAAATTATGTAGTTCATGTCACAATTTTAATTAGTAGAAGACATTAAAATGCTTGTCATCACCTATCACAAACAATGCATCATAGCTCACATCCAAAAATATTCAACTCCTTCCCAAAATATACCACCAAACCATCCCTACAAGAATAAAAACAACAAGCATAATATAATAACAAAGACTCACCAAACTAGAAACATAACAAAAACACATAACATTCATGAACAAAATCATCCATCTCAAGATATCAAAGCACATCAATTCACATCCATCACAAGTAAGATCAATTTTCCATCACATCCAAATAATGAAAATCAAACCAAAATACCAAAAATAACGAAAAGTAAATCGCATAAAACCGAAAATAAAATCCCAAAGTAAAATCTCCCAAAACTAAACACTTTAAGTATAATCCAATCCAAATCTAATGAATTAAATCAAGTCTAAAATTATTCAAATGGACTACTAGAAGTGATAAGCACTAAAATGACTCCCTCATGGCTCCGGAGGTGGAGGTGGATGATAGGCATTCCATGGAATGTACGCACGAGGAGACACTGGGAATTGGAAATTGAACAACATCGTCGTCATCTCCTCCATGTTGTTGGAGTGCGCCCGCAACTGCTCCTCGTAGTACTCCTACGACGTTGTCCAGCTCTCAACTCTTGAATGTGCATTCCATGCTCCTGCTGGACCTCTCGGATCTCCCTCATCTGTACTCCATACGTCTGCTGCACATGCATCATATCTCTCACCTCATCCATCATATAGTTCCATCGATCATTACCCTGTTCCGGGCCCTTTAACGTCAGCTGCTCTTCTTTCTCGAATTGTGGTGGCTCAGGAGCTTGCTCTTCAAACTCCACTTGCTGATGTGGTGCATCCTGCTCATCCCCTTCCATAGGTACTGACTCCGCTCTCAGATTGGCTAGCTCGAGGTTCTCTTCAACCCTCATCTGTCTTAGAACCTCTTCCACTTCCTCTATGTTTCTTCTATAAAATGTTCTCACAACTCTGGAATGATTAGCACTAGCCATTGCCAAGTTAGCAAACCTCCTCCAAGTATACACTGTAGTGAGCTCTGGAGCTAGCAAAGGAAATGGGGCTCCTTTTTCTTGCCTTAAGCAATACTGATTCCCGGCTATAGACAGAAATTCCATACTCATCAACTGCTAATAGTTCAGTCCCTCACTCACCATCCTGTTTTCCATTCCTATAAGAGTTATTCCCAAGCCTTGAGCGATCATAGTAATCATCCCTCCTAGCATCAGACCCTGAGAAATCTGTCTCTTAGCAACTCTCTCCGCATGTTGCACAAAGTGTGCTGCAACGTTCAGTGGTAGCTCATTATATAAGCAGTACATGATGTATAACTACTTATCTCCTACTGAACCACTCTCAAATTTCCCTAAGATGGTGTTTGAGACAATCTTCTCTAAGTACCTCATGACTAGATTCCTTATTGCAGTTCTTTTCGAGGCACTGGGAACGTATCCTGCTTGCTCTATCCCATCATTAACCAAACTCTTCCACCATTCCTGTTGATTAAAACCACCTCCATGATAAAAGCTCTGATGGTCTTCACATGGTGGGCACCCAAAGAATTCATTCAACATAGGTAGAGGAATCTTTCTTCTTATCATGTTGTCCAACTGGAACGTAACTGAAATTGGGAAAGAATTCCTATCCTTCTTCACTTGAAATGTGTTCATGAACTCAGCAGTTAGATGGTAATAAGTATGAGGCCTTTTACCAAAGAATGCTTACATCTGTGAGAATCTGAACAACTTCCTCAAATCGTCCTCTATTCCTAATACTGCCATTGTTGTTGTATCTTGAAATCGGGTTGCCTTAATCTTGGGGGCGAGTGTCTGCCCCCGAAGCATATACTTTCCCCACTCTTCTTCAAATTCTACCCCAAAGTAGTCCGGATGGACCCCATCTTCCATGAGTTTAGCATCAAGATTAGCCAATTCCCCTGGATCGGTAATGATAATATATCCTCATTTCTTGGTCTCACTCTCCTCTCGGCCATCTACAATTTACAACAATGCTCAAGTCATTAAAATTCAACTTCATTCTTAAAAATGTTAATGCATTAAGTTTAGATTCCACACTAGTTGTTCAACTAAGTGTG
The DNA here is from genome assembly GCA_023678885.1 of Pogostemon cablin. Lineage (NCBI taxonomy): Eukaryota > Viridiplantae > Streptophyta > Magnoliopsida > Lamiales > Lamiaceae > Pogostemon > Pogostemon cablin. The sequence goes on along the minus strand of CM042990.1, from coordinate 12,179,222 downwards.
AATTATACTATGCATAAACATTACACATTCATATCATTATAGCTTCAAGTTTAACCACAACATTCACTTCACTATCACTCCTTTCAATTATCCATAATCTTATACTTCAATTCATACCATACTTGCACAAATTGATTCCAAAATATACCATCACTAATCACTATGAACATATGATCTCAAATTATACTAAAATTTTCACTTAGACATTTCATCAAACACTTGGCATGCAAAACTTTTCAATATAATTTCAAAATATAATCCACATGGCCTCATGCCCAAATCCTCAACATCTAAGCCTATTTGACTACAATTTAAGTATTCTACAAGCATGATAATTCAATTTGCACAACATATGCATCCAATTTCATCATTCTCACAAATCCCATAATCCAACTTTCTCATGAACCCTAATTCCATTCTCAATTCAAAAATTAAATTGACACATGTATGTTCATCAATCAATAACTCATTCAAAACTTACTAAATCACAAAGCCCATGCATCAATTTACTTAATTTCTATCAAAATGCGAAAGTTAGAGTTCAAAGAATTCATACCTTTCTATCTTGGATTTGGAAAAGTGTTCTTGGTGTAAAAGATTGAAGAATCTCACTACCAATCACTCAAAACTAACCTTGATGATGAAAATCTATGAACAATGGTGAAGAGAGAAGTGGATTTGGTGTGTATGGAGTGAAGGGCATGTGTAGAAGTGAGTACGGATCGGCCTTTTAAAAACTGACTCCGAACCTGCACGGTTCGTGCTCTGCTATACGGCCTCGGTCATGGCCGTATAGCATTTTCTGATTCTTGAACACGCCTATGCGTTATAGGGCCGTGCTCCGCACACGGCCCGTGTTCCTGTTCTTCGCACGGCTCCAGCTCTGAGCTCGCCCTTATCCCTGGGAAAGTAGCCTGTTCTGATGTCAGTACACGGCCAATCCTTATAGGGTCGTGTACTAAACACGGCTCGTGCAACATTTTTCCTATTTTTTTTAATTTTTCACTTCACAACCCATCTTGCCTTGTTTTTGCACTTCTCATATACCCTATTCATGCTCAAAAATACTTCACATCAGTAACACCACAATTATGATCAAATAAAGGATTATCATGTACTTAAACACCACCAAACATACCAAAACAATCCTAACTCATGAGAAAAAGTTCAAATTTGACCCATTTTGCCACAAGACTATATAACATAAACACACATGATTCCATAAACATACATGATTCATCATACATTCAAGCGTAAATAAGTGGTAAGTCACACCACGCACTCTCCCCCAAACTTAAATCGAAACAAGTTGCAAATTAAGTTTGTAAAAAGTGGTGAGACGTACCCCTGTCGTTTCCATGAACATACCTCGTGATGACTCATGTGCATTCTCTAAAATCCACTTATGATCACCAAGTATGTCCACCACACAACCTCCCCCCAAATTTAAATTAACACAAGTGTTAAAATTTATGTTTGTAAAGAGTGGTGTGGCAATCATCATCATTTCACCTTTAGCACCCTTGTCATTCATCATATGCACTTTCCTCCATGAGCTTCACCACCTACATACCAAATCTACAAGAAAACAATAAAACAAAAGAAAAATAAAATCTACACTACTAAACAACCAAAAAAGTTCAAGAAGAAAGGGTATCCACATACACCATCTCCTTTTGAGAAGGAGATAGATAACATTTCACCCGATGACCATTTACCACAAACTTATTATTAGGACCCTTAAGCTTCAATGTATGTCCACTCAACACCTCAAGCACTTCATATGGTCCTATCCATTCAGACTTAAGCTTTCCGGGAAATAATTTAAGCCTTGAATTGAATACAAGAACTTTGTCACCAAGAGCAAACGTCTTTTCCTTGACCTTAGCATCATGCCATCTCTTCATATTCTCTTTGTAGATGATTGAGTTATCAAATGCTCTTCCTCTAAACTCTTCCAACTCAACCAATTTCAACAACCTTGCTTGACCACTCCCCTTCATTCATGTTAAGGCGTTTAATAGCCCACAATGCACGGTATTCCAACTCCACGAGAAGATGACAAGCTTTACCATAGACCAATTGATACGGTGACACGCCAAGGATGGTTTTAAAAGCCGTTCGATAAGCCCATAAGGCATCGTCAAGCTTCTCCGACCAATCATTTCTCCCTCCATTGATTGTCTTCTCCAATACTAACTTTATTTGACGATGGGAAACCTTCGCCAAACCATTTGCTTAAGGGTGGTAAGGTGTAGCCACTCGATGCTTCACTCCAAATCTTTTCAACAATCCCTCCATCAATTTATTCACAAAATGGGATCCTCCATCACTCACTAGTGCCCGTGGAACTCCAAACCTAGCAAAAATAATCTTCTTCAAGAATTTTTGAACAATCAAGGCATCATTTGTCTTAGTGGGGATTGCCTCCACTTTGACACATAATCCACGACTAGCAAGATGTACATATATCCTTTAGATGACGAGAAAGGTCCCATAAAATCAATGCCCCATACATCAAATATTTCCACATAAATTCTCAAACTCATGGGCATCTCATCTCGCTTACCAATTCCCCCTATTCTTTAGTATCTATCACATTTAGCCACAAACTTCTTTGCATCCTTAAACAATGTAGGCCAATAAAAACTCGATTGTAAGATCTTAGCCCCTATCTTTTGATGACCAAAGTGACCTCTACTCAAAGACGAATGACATATCTCAAGAATCCCCATGACTTCTTTATCGGCCACACACCTCCTTATTACTCCATCATTGTAAGTCTTAAACAAAAAGGGCTCATCCCACAAGTTCTTCTTCACTTCAACATAAAACCTTTTTACCTTGTACTCATTAAGCAATGTTGGTTTGATTCCACAAATAAGAAAGTTGACATAATCGGCATACCAAGGCGGCACATTCACCATGAGAGTACACACTTGCTTAACTTCAACTTGTAAAATTTTCTCATCCGGGAACTCATCCCCAATCGGCTTCATAGCTTCATTATCACTTCCATTCTCCAATCTAGACAAATGGTCTGCAATCACATTCTCCACGCCCCTCTTATCCTTGATAATCACATCAAATTTCTGCAAAAGTAACACCCAATGGATTAAATGAGGTTTATCATCTTTCTTACTCATGAGGTATTTTAATAGCTGCGTAATCCGTGTAACAATAGTTTGCGCTCCAACCAAGTATGGTCGAAACTTCTCAAAAGCATACACGACGGCTAAAAATTCCTTCTCCGTTGTAGTGTAATTAACTTGGCATGAATTTAGTGTCTTTGAGGCGAAATAAATTGCTCTAAACTTTTTCTCCCTCGTTTGCCCCAACACCACTCCTATAGATTGATCGCTAGCATCACAATGTAATTCTAATTGTAAACTCCAAGGGGGTAACAAGTATTGGAGATGAAGTGAGAGCATCCTTGAGCACCTGAAATGATATACAACATTCATCATTGAAGTTAAATAGACAATCTTTTTCAAGTAATTTACAAAGAGGTTTAGCAATTTTGGAAAAATCCTTAATGAAGCGTCTATAGAAGCCCGCATGACCTAAGAACGATCTCACCCCCTTCTCGCTAGTAGGAGGGAGAAGACGTTCTATGGCTATCACTTTAGCTCTATTTACTTTTAAACCATGCTTTGAAATATGATGACCCAAGACTATCCCATCAGTCACTATAAAGTGGCATTTTTCCCAATTTAGCACAAGATTCGACTCTTCACACCTCTACAACACAATAGTGAAATTAGTCAAGCAAATATCATACGAGGAACCATACACGAAAAAATCATCCATAAATACCTCCATAATATTTTCAATTAAACCATCAAAGATAGCCATCATACAACGCTGAAAAGTGGCAGGGGCATTACATAGACCAAAAGGCATCATTCTAAATGCAAACGTACTATAAGGATATGTGAAAGTTGTCTTCTCTTGGTCTTCCGGTGCAATCAATATTTGATTGTACACGGAATAACCATCAAGAAAACAAAAATACTCATGCCCCACAAGTCGATCCAACATTTGGTCTATGAATGGCAATGGAAAATGATCTTTACGAGTATTTTCATTCAATTTACGATAATCAACACATACTCTCCAACCCTTGATAGTTCTAGTGGCAATTGTTTCATTTGTATCGGATCACACAATAATCATACCACCCTTTTTTGCCACTACATGTAAAGGACTTACATATTGACTATCACTAATTGGAAAGATTATTCCCGCATCAAGCCATTTTAACACCTCTTTTCTCATCACTTCTTGCATTATAAGATTTAATCTACGTTGGTTTTGCAGATAAGACTTCTCATCTTCAATCAAATGAATCTTATGCATACACATAGATGGACTAATATCTTTCAAATCTTTTATACTCCAACCAATAGAAGATTTATGCTCCCTCAACACTCTTAACAATTTTTCCAATTCTAAAGCATTAAGGGAAGAATATATAATTACCAGATACGTCTCATTCTCTTCCAAGTAAGCATACTTCAAATACTCCGGTAATGGTTTCAACTCTACCTTCTTCTTCTCTTGCACTTCTTCTTTTGGTTCTTCATCAAGTTTCTCCACTTTTGCTTCCTTTGCTTCCTCACTTGTGAGTTCCCTACAAGCATTTAGACCATGCAATTCATCAATCATTTCATCATTTTCTAAACAAAAAGAAGATTTAGATTTTATAGATTCAATAGAGTAAGAGTGGCTTATGATAATCTCCAACAGATCCTTGGAGTGAAGTCGATACATATGCTCTTTAACAATGTTGTCCACAACCTCCAATCTTCTACATTTCTCCTTGTTCCGAGGATACCTCATAGCCCCTCTTAATGAAAATATCATTTCTTCCTCATTCACCCTCAAAGTTAACTCTCTTTTCTCCACATCTATCAATGCTTTTCCCGTGGCAAGAAACGAACGCCCAAGTATCAACGGGACATTAGCATATTCATCCATATCAAGTACCACAAAATCAACGGGAAACACAAACTTGCCAACTTTGATCAAAACGTCTTCTACAATTCCCTTTGGATGTGTCAATGACCGGTCAGCTAATTGAAGTGTGACTGATGTCGGTTTGACCTCACCAATACCCAACTTCTTTAAAATTGACAAGGGCATCAAATTTATGCTAGCCCCCAAATCAGATAAAGCTTTGTAGTTTTCATGCTCTCCCATCTCACATGGAATAGTGAAACTCCCCGGATCTTTCAACTTAGGGATAAGTTTATTTTGCAATATCGCACTATATTCCTCCGTTAAATTCACCGTTTCAAACTCTTCCAAGCTTCTTTTTTTCGACAAGATACCCTTCAAAAACTTGGAGTAGTTGGGCTTTGAAGTGAAGCATCCGCGAACGGAATATTCACATGTATCTTCTTCAACATCTCAACAAACTTGGCAAATTTCTCTTTTAATCCCTTTTTCAAGCATCTTTGTGGAAATGGAATTGCAACGGGCAACTTAGGAATTCCTCATTCATCCCTTTCAAACTTCTCTTCTCTCTCTTTTAATTTGCTTCTCTACATCTTTCCCATTTCTTTGGAGACTTCACCTTTTCTTCTTCAAGTATAGGGGTACTTTAATCTTTTTCAACAATCTCAACTTCTCTCTCTCTCTCCCTTCTTCATCCAATCTTTTCATAGGCTCAAGTTCACACTCTACTTCCTCTACTTCTGTTGGCATAGAAGGCCCTTAGTATTTTGTTCTACTACGAAGTTCAATAGCCTTACATTGCTACTTAGGATTAGTAATGGTCATAGATGGAAACTTCCCTTGACAATGAACATCCCCCTTTCACTTGCCATTTGACTCATTTGTGTTTCCAAAGCTTTGATTCTCTTATCATTCACTTCATCTATTTGCCTTCTTTCCTCCTTATCTTCCTTCATGAATACAAACATTTTAGCCATTTGATCCTTCATCGTAGGCTTCCCTTCACCATTTGAAGATTTCTCCCTCGGATTGATGCCCGGTGGAAAAGTGAGGGCATTCCCTTGATTTCCATATGACAAATTTTTATACTTACGAGGTTGATTGAAATTTCCTTGAAAGTTACCTTGCCCCCATCCTCCTTGCCTTTGTGGATATCCCACTCCATGATTACCAAAGTTACCACCATAATTTCCTTGGAAGTTCCTTCCTTGCATGAAGGCAACTTCCTCAAGTGACATCTCCGGTGGGCACCAAGTATCTTGAATTCCAAAATTAGAGGATATACCTTGTTGAGGCATAGATGTAGGCATTTGACAACTTTGAGAAGATTGACCCATATTAGGCATAGACATGCCTTGTGGAGGATTAGAAAACACTTGTTGATTCATCAAAGATAACGACACACTTTGTTGAGGAATTAAAGGCATTTGTTGATTCACCATAGGTGTAGAGTTCGGAGAAACTTGCAAATTAGCATTCATCCTCTTGAGTATCTCCGTAATGGCCTTTTCGGTCATATCTTCCTTATGTACCTCCACCTTTTTCACTTGTTGCAAACATACTTCTTCCATCTTAGCTATTCTCTTCCTTTCATACATTCCTGTAACTCGATTCATAGGCCATTGACCCGTATTCAAAGCAATCTCTTCACATATAGCAATTGCTCTCTTCGGAGTTTGCCCCAATATGGAACCTCCCGATGAAGCATCAACAAGCATTCGTTCACTCCCATTCAATCCGGCATAGAAAAATCCTACTTGTTGATCTTTGGGAAATCCATATTGTGGCCACCTCCTTAGCATCTCTTTGAATCGGTCTCATACTTCACTAAATGTCTCAAGTGGCATTTGTTTGAATTGAAAGATTTGCCCTTTGAGATGCAACATCTTTGAAGGGGAAAATACTTGCTCAAGAATCTTTGTGTCAACTCTCTTCATGTGGTGTAGGATCCCGATGGTATAGTATGATACCTATCTCTTAATGAAAAAGAGAAAAGCTTCATTTTAACAATATACTCGCTTACCCCATTTATCTTGATTGTGTTGGCTAACTCCGTAAATTGGGATAAGTGAGCATTCGGATCCTCCGTTGCAGCACCGCCAAATTGATTTGCTTGCACCATGTTGATCAACCCCGTCTTTATCTCAAAATTATTCACATTCAATGGCGGGCCCATTCCATAATTCCCATATTGCAGTTAGAAGTGATCGCGAATATTCATTCCCGCTCCATTGTTTCCATTACCACATGGTTGATTTTGCACCACCGGAGGATTATTTCTTGCTTCTTGTTGTGCCATCAAGTGTTGAATGATTGCTTGCAATTGTTGATTATGCAAGTGAACTTGTTGAGCATTAGCTTGTGGCACAAATTCCGGATTCACATGTCCTCCTCTAGCATTATCACCTTCTTGTCGAAAACTCCTCAGATTACCTTCTTCATCAACCATATTTGTATTATCCCTTGCGTTTTTCATAATTTCTTCCGTAGGTTCTAACACTCCTCTTCTTTATCTTCTTAAGGTAGCTTCTAATTCTAAGTCAAAGGTTCAATAGATTGAGACCTTGAACACGTTTGCATGTACCTATAAGAATTTTCAAATTAGTCCTACAAGTAACCAAGACAAGTAAACAAGTAAACAAATAAAAGAAATACTCTTATCAAAACTAATCAACTTCAAAATCGTTACAACCAAAAGTTTAACATTTCCCCGGCAGTGGCGCCATGTACTTAGTCGCATTTCTAGTAAAATATTTTTAGAGTAAGCGACTCTATTGTTGTTGTACATATGTGACCAAGCAATAAAATTTATAAGTATGTCGTCCAAAGGGAAAGCAAACTCATGGTTATATCCGGATTTTTCATTGATTTATGCTTTATAAGAGTGACAAGATTGAAGGTTTGATATTTAGACTAATTATTATTCTAATCAATTAACGAAGAATTTAACTAGCAATGAAATGTACCAAATATCGAAAAAATGATGAATGAAATGTAGATAGAATTCACTTAAGAATGGAGCAAGGCTAATCATAATCATGGTTAAGAATCTAGCTAGATATGCATAACTCTTGATGGTGAACTTAATTAATTTGTGGACTAAAAGCAATCACGTTGTTACCCCTAATCCTTATGGTCAAGGCAATTAGGTTCTCGACTCTTTTACAAGACTAAATCTCCTAGGGTTGTTCTTAATCTCAATTCCCTTAAGGTACTATGATCATAAGTTTTGTTCTTTTCACTCAATTTCTTAAGTGTCCCCCTATGAATGTTCTAAGCATAAAAAGGGTATGGCTTACCTCCCCTCACACTAACATGTATGCTCATCTTAATATATGATTCAATTATGCACTCATTCATAATATTGGAATGACCATCCTAACAATATGAATAGAGGATTTCATCACACAAGTATTGAAATGAAACACGATTCATTAATCATAAAAGGAAGTCCAAAATTAACTCAATCCAACATTTCAAATCCTACATATCTAGCATTCTTCTCAACCAATCATATGATTAGCCCTACTATAGGACTAGCCACTACACATTGTGTTTAGATCAATACATTCAAAATAAGAAGAAAATCAACAATTGAAAAGTAGATTGGCTTCCCTTTTATGGAGATACCCTTCATTCTCTTCAAAATACTAACTTCTTCAATCATTGATGCTTTCCTCTTCTCAAGTGGTGGAAGGATGGATTGATGGATGGATTGATGAAGATCAAATGAAATGGATGGATCAAATTTATGGAGATGAATCAAATGGATCTAGTATATGAAAATGTGGTGTGGAGTGTGTGTAACTGCTCTAATTTTGATCTCCCCTCTGAATTTTTGTACAAGTCATCATTTTATATCACTTAAGTGCATTTTAGAAGCTTCCGGAATATTTTAAAATTTAGTTTGTCTTTTGTATCTACACGGGTTGTGTAGCGCGCACGGCTCGTGTAGTGCACACCTAATTCGGTATGTTGTGACTGCTCCTGGACACGGCTTGTGCTCCCACACACGGCCTCTCCCATGGATCTGTAGCATTTTCTGATGACTGTACACGGCTTTCTCTAACAGGCCCGTGTTCTGCACACAGGGCATGCGCTGGTGCACGGCTCATGCGCCAGAACACGGCCTTTATCCTGGGCGAGCTCGGCGTTCAGATGCTCGATCACGGCCACCTCAGACAGACCCATGTTCTGTACATGGCCAGTGTCTGAGCGTGCCCTACATAAACTCCACCAAAAGTCACACAAATACAGACAAAAACATCCAAAAATCCACAAACAAATATACTAAAATCTAGGTGAAAATGACAACAATCACTGAGCAGCAGATTTAATGAGAATTTCCTTACCTGCCTTGGAAATTTTTTTTTCTCTCCAAGAATGCAACTTCTTTCACAACCTGTCGCAAAGATAATTAAAAATCTCCCTTTTATTTCGACCTACTAGTGAAGGGAGACCGAGATAGCGACCTGTGTTTAGAGGTTTCCAGACTCCCAATATAACAAAAATATCATGTTTAATCTGAGCTCCCACATTTCTACTGAAGAAAGCGCCTGATTTTTCAAAATTAATAGCTTGACCTGAGATATTTTCGTAAGTTACAAGGACTTCTTTCAGTGTTCTACATTCTTGAGTGGTTGCACGACAAAACAACAAGCATTCATCAGCAAATATTAGATGAGTTATCATGGGAGCAGCTAGACACACTCTACTTCCATGAAGTAAACCTCTCTGATTTGCTCTATTAATTAAAGCTGATAAGCTTTCTACACAAAAAATAAATAGGTAGGGTGAAAGTGGGTTGATGAGAGTGAAAATAAGCGTATTTTAGTGTCCAATTTAACATATTTTTTATGGAAATTATTGTCATATATTAGTACAAGTGTCTTATATTCGATATATGTGATAAAAAGGTACGTTTGAGGTGTTTTATTGTATTTTAGGTGAAAAAAAGATCAAAAGTGCAAAGTTGGAGAAAAGGTGCAACTTGTGCAAGAATGCTGAAAAACACACGTCTTGCATCATTTTTCTGTGTTTTTGTGAAGTTCAAAACTAGAAGTATGATACATGGTTAGAAATTCACAGAAGAGAGGATCATTTTGGCGCAAGAAACACCTCAATCGAAATTCAAACGAGAAAGTTATGATCAAAATGGTGATGTCGTGCAAGCTGTTCCTACTCAGCACAGCTATGTCACTTTTTATGGCTTGTTATACCTTCAAATGTTGGAGTTTTTGTAAGTTTTTTATATGTATAGAAAGCCAAGGAAGAGATGATCGCGAGAGCGTAAGAATCACTCAAATCAAAATTTGGATGTGGAAGTTATGCGCGAAACGATGACACTGCGCATGCAGTTCGACCGTAGTTCGACCAATCCATTCTGGTCGAGCTACAATAGTCAAGTCTAACTAGACCAGAAGATGAAATTTCAGTTTACAGACATGCAGTTCGACTATAGTTCGACCAAGGCCTATCTAGTTTGACCATAACCACCTTGGTCAAACTAGGTCGCGAATTTCTAGATCTGTGCGTTTTTACACTCTCAATGCATATATCTGCATATTTTTGTCTAAAAAAGCCCATCCAAGGTCCATTAGGAGATTTTACAAGTATAAAAGGGGATGTAAATCACACCAAGGAAGGCACCGCAACACAATCATCTTACACTCAACAAGAAAGGATCAACCCCCAACCATCATCCACATCATTTCCTCCATCCATCCATCACTGTGAAGATTCGTCTGCTGAATCAAGAGAACCAAGAGGAGGATTCAAGATGGAGAAAGACGCGATGACACTCACATCTAGGGTTTTTATCATTTCTAATTTATCTTGTATTTTTCGGACATATGGGTAAGATCCATCCAACTTCCATGATTGTTCTTTGCAACATCATGGTCTAGAACCTTTTTAGTAGATCTAGAGTTTTGAAGGTATTTATGAATTAATTGAACTTTCGTTTGTACACTCCCCACAACACTACTTGTGGAATTATTTTATATATGACTATGCATTTTTAATCCATATTCAGAATCGTTTTGTGCATTTTCAACTTTTATATAGAGTCTGAATATATATCTTGATTGTTGATTGAGCGCGTTCACTGCTAAGCAGGATTTCATGTTATGATTCTAAGTGAGGGGACTCTGAAGTTTTATTAGAACTATCTTATATAAATACTTATTAAGTGAATTGAATTCAGGTTAGTAAGTAGGATAAAGAGGGTAATTTTATAGTAACTATAAAGGGAGATCATATTGGGATAGAGTACCAATTGGTCAGGGAAATAATTGATACTGATAGTACCTAGAAAGAGGGGTGAAATTATATCTCTTGCTCCAAGGTTATTCAAACGTATTACACGTATATTTACTTATATCTATAGAGTAGATTTGCATGGCTTAGTGATGCGTCCATATTCCATAACGCAGAGTCGGACATTGGCATACGGAAGAGAAATTGATGAATGAGACTGGATTACCTTGGAGCTACATATTCTCCTATTTGATTCACTTTCGTATTTTTCCAGTGTTATTTATTTTACTTGTTATTTTAATTCATTGTTTAGTAGTTGATAATCAAACATCAAACTTAATTGCTTTTCGTCTTAATTAATTTAGTTAATAATTAAATTGATAATACACTGTCCTTGTGTTCGATATTAACTTGGTCGCTTGCTTAAGCTGCAACTGATATCCTTAATACTTGGAAATTAATTTTGCGTGCAAAGAAAATGCTCATCATGGGTGGCCTTGCCTTAAGCTTCTACGGGAAGTAAGTGTTCCAACCATGTCATCATTTATCAAGAACAAGTAGGTGACTGATGGCAAGCATAACATCATCCATCTTACCCAACTGTTGCAGAAACCCAACTTCAACAAAATGTGTTCAAGATAGCTTCAATCAACTCTGTCATAAGCCTTGCTAATGTCAATTTTCAAAGCTACATCACCAAACCTCCTGATACTCTTTCTTTTCGTAGAGTGGATTGTTTCAAAGGCTATGAAGACATTATCTTGTATGGACTTTCCCGAAATAAAGTGATTGTGCTTTATCTACTAATGTTGGAAGAACACATTTGAGCCTGTTACAAAGCACCTTGGATAGAATTTTGTACACCACATTGAATAAAGAGATGTGGCGAAGGTCTCGAACTGTGGATGGGGTTTCACATTTAAGAATCAACACTACATTAGTAGAAAAATTGTCCAGCATTAAGCCAAGAAACACATGCATGGTAAACGTCAAGTCCCACTGTATCCCAAAATTTTTGGTAAAAAGTTGGGTTGAAACCATCTGGACCGCAGTTTGAGAGACTTATCAGGGTGCATTTGAGGGACTGCAGTTTGAAATTCATCAATTGTAAATGCTTGAGTAAGAGCTTCATTCATCTCATCTGTGATAATTGGATTAACTGCATCTAACATAACATTCATATCCACGGGATGCGAATTGGCTTCAAAAAGATTAGCGAAATAATCTTTGATTAAATGACAGAGACCTGAATGGTCTTCTATCCAATTACCATAGTCATCTTTCAATCACAATGCTGTTCACCTTTCGTCTGGCAGTAGCAGATTGATGGAAGAAGCGAGTGTTGTAGCAGATTCTTTTCTTTTTAAAATCTCTTTTTAATGAGTAAATATTTGTATTGTTTCTTTATTATTTTTATTAGTACTAATTTATTAATGATTTCCTATAATAAAATAATTTCATTTGACATATACATATAGTGCGTAACTTGGATACATATAATTGTTTATTCTATTTATTAGTATTAATTTATTAATGATTTTCTTTAATAAAATAAGTTCATTAGACATATACATATAGTTCTTAACTTGGATAAACATAATTGTTCACTGACATTTTATTAAATTTCATTAGACATATACATATAGTGTTTAACTTGGATAAATATAATTGTTAATTGACATGTTCTTACTTTTTTTAAAATCTTTTTTACTAATTATTTTTAAAATAATTTAATAAGATGAATATAACTTTTCCTCGATTAAACTAGGCAAAATTTTATTAAAGGCGAAAGAAAAAGAAAAAGATAGAGAGATACATAATTGAAAGATGTTTGAAAAGTCAAACAAACGGCTTAAAAAAGAAATTAAAACAGGTGGTCCTTTATAGAGTTTAACCTTGTTCTTCTCTTGTTTTCATGATAGTTGGTAAATTCATGATAACCGACTTGATCTCAGAAGCAAGTCTCGTTTGGAGGCGAGTATTAGGCTTAGTAGCCGGTTGGAAAAAAAATTTATTGTATCCCTTTTTTGTTTGATCTTATTACTTGCAAGAGTTGGGAACTCCTCAGTAGAGATGAGTGTAGTCTTGAATTCTCAAATCGGACTCAACATAAGAGTAAGGAGCTTTGCCTGGATCCATGGCGCGTTCTGCTCGTTTTTGTAGAAGAAAAGACTTCTTGGCCTCATCGACCTTAGTGTGATCAACAGCTTGTTGACCACCATCGGCCTTAGAGGATGCTATAGCTCGCATAGCCTCGTCAATAATGGCAGGGGAAGCTTCCAAATTAGCCAAAGGAGATCTAGCCCGGTAATAAGCTAAATTTGACAATGCTGCTTATCTAAAACAGGAGAAGCAAGGTCAGTACATTGATCAGCATCAGTTTGGTCAATAAACTCATCTTTAGACAAATCAGTTGAAGCATCTACTCTGTCAACATTCTCTGCCTCAAAAGAATATGAATTATCTGCTAAGGCATCAATAATCTCCTCAGTATTAGTGTTACCACCCAACAGAACAGGAGACGAAATCGAACCCACATCATCACCCATGGAAGGAGGCAGTACTGACATCTCGGGAGACACTGACAATACCTCCCCCAACTGGTCTCCATCCAAAGTTTGACCAACAATATCATGCTCATTGATTACATCAATCTGATCGTCACTGTTCAAAGTTTGAGCATGAACCTGATTAGAAATATGCAAACCTTGGTCGAGTCCCAAAGCCGTATCAGATGTATCAGCTAGGCCCTATTCAAGAGCCGAAAATCTGTTGGAAATAGGCACACTTCCAGCGTGCGGAGAATGATTTTGCGGGCCAAGCAAAACATCGGCGTGAGGCGCTCCATCGAACTGAGGAGAAACACCAGCAATTGGGGCCTCAACCTGATCCAGCAGAGACGAATATAACTTTTCCTTGATTAAAATATTACATTTTATTAAAAAAAAAGTTATCATATTTTATCTATAATTGTTCATGTAATTATTTAATTGCACGGATATTACTTTCCTTGATTTCGTTAAAAAATACACAACTTCTTATCAATCTTATGAAAAAAAAAATCAATTGAAGGTTTACCACTTTTCATATAATTATTTAATTAGACATATATCACTTTTTATTAAAAAATATCACTTTTTATCAATTTTATGAAAAAAAGTTTGATTGAACGTTTATCACTTTTAATCGATCAGTTATGACTGTTTATTAAAAATATTATCACTTTTATTTATCCCAAAAATTATTTATGAAATATTTTAATTGGACATATATCACATTTCCTTGATTAGATATCACCTTTTTTCTATCAAATTAGTTATTCATGAAATAATTCAATTATACATATATAATTTTTCTTGATCATGTATCACTTTTATTATAAATTAAATCATTTCCTATGAAATATTTCAATGGAATGATTTAAATTTTCATTAATCAATTATTACCTTTTCTTAATTAAATATTATTTTTAATTAAAAATATTATTATTACTTTTTATTTGTCCTACTAAATTATTTATGTAATATTTTAATTGAATGAGTACCACTTTTTTTCTTGATTAAATATCACTTTATTTTTATATTAGAAATGTATCATTTTTAAAAAATATATATAAATAGTTGTTAAAGCCAACTTAAAAAAATCTATGTTAGATAGAAATTAAAAGATTAAAATTTGTTTTTTCCAAATTCCCTATTCCATTTTTGGTATTCCACTCCCTATTTCAGAAATTATTTCCTATTAAAATACTATACCCTAGTTAATGACCATTAAACTTTTGGGGAATGAGATTTATAACTAAACATATGCGGGGTTTTATTTATTTAAAATTCATTAATGAGTTAAATGGAGTATCAGTCTCACTGTGACTTGATTAAGTATTAAACGATTCAATTCTCTATCAATTTAAGTTTTTAGATAAGGTGGTCATTTAACACTTACAGAATAAAATATGTGAGACGGTCTCATATAAATTTTTGTCATTAAATTTATATACATATTATGATTGATAAAAAAAATTAATTAGAAATTTTTTTACAAAGATATAAATAGTGTATGAATAATATAAATATTTGATATTTCAGTATTGATTTGTAAACAATGAAAAGAATATAAGAAATATGGCTAATTTTTTTAAATCTCTTTAAATATATGTGTACTTATTTTATATGATTTGGACGAGCGAGTTTCTAAAAGTTACCGACTTAAATATTGCACATTACATATTTGATATTTTATAGTTTTTTATACTCCCTCCGCAGGCCATGCAAAGGGTAATTTTTGTTTTTTGGCACGTGAATTAATGAATATTATTATTTAATGTGTAGTGGGTAGTTATATTAGTGGGTGTGTGAGCCCCATATTTTAATTGTATTAGTGGGTGTGTATGAGTCTCATGTGTTTAAATAAGGAAAGATGACCCTTTGGGTGAGACGTTCAAAATGGAAAAATTGAACACTTTGGGTGGGACGGAGGGAGTATTGTTTAATAAATGTTGAAAATGAATAATATATTACTCCTTACCCCAAAATAAATGCATGTATTTAGTGGCACAGAGTTTGAGAAAAAATATTTTTTATTTTGATAATGTAAGAAAGAGAATGAAAATTGTAGGTAATTGAATGAAATAAAGAGTATTCTTTAGGTGACGTTAACTAAATTGTACTTCATCCATCCCATTTTCGTCTTCATATTTCAGTACACACAAATTAAGAAAGTCACTTTTTGAGTAATTTTGGGGTAGTTTGGTATTTTTGAATAATAAATAAATGATAAAATATATTATGTATGTTAAAAAGGTGATGACAATTTTGAAATTAAAGTATGTTAGAGGGATATTAATTATGTACATTTTCTTTTTATGGAAGTGTGAAGTTGAAATTGGGACGGACCTAAACGAAAAGTGTAAAGTTGAAATTGGGACGGAGGGAGTATGTAAAAAAATGCGATATTTATTTATGTGTTGGTCTCTTGTGTCCTCGGGTGCACAAGGTAAATAAGGATATAATATTTTGTTTTAAAGGGTATACAATTTAATTAATAAGATATATTTTTTTCATTGAAAAAATCAGCTGAAATATGAATGGTATTACTGTTTGATTAAATTTTTTTTCTTCAGAAAATAAAAGGAAAAATTTCTTATACTAAAAGATAAATCATTTAATATTAAAGGATATAAATTTCAAATGAATATGGAATTTGGAGGCACGGTACCCTCGGGAACACACAAGTTTTAGCCTTTTTGTAGTATCGTAAGGGATGTTCATATTGTGTAAAAACTTATTCTTTAATTTATAGTTGTTAAGGACTTTTATTTGGGCAAAAGATCATATAGACCCCTCACTTTACTAGGAGGATCATATGCACCCTGCATCTATTTTTTTTTTTTAACAACCAAACACTTTCAACTTTTTATATGGATCAAATTTATTCTTTATCTTTCATTATCAGAGCAAATTATATTTTATTAATTAAAATAATTAACACCATATAATTTAATAGGTGGACCATGATCTTAAATTAAAAAAAAAAAAATTAACCACATGCACTCATTCCATAGGTTGGGCAACACATGGAGGAGAGAGCATGTGTTAACTTATTTTTTATTTATGACCATGGCCTACCTAAGGAATAATGTTAATTATTTTAATCAACAAGATTCAATTTGCTCTGATAACTAATGATAAAGAATAAATTTAATCCATATAAAAAAGTTAAAGGTTTGGATGTATAAAAAAAATAGATGGAGTGTGCATTTGATCCTCTCAAATAAAGTGAGGGGTCTAAATGACCTTTTGCACGTTTTATTTTGAAGATAAAGATTTTTTTTAAGGTGCCACTAATGTGATGTAACACCAAAAATTCTGTTTTTTCATTTTAACCTTTGTGAAAGGAGGCATAAAAAAATATTAAAAATCTTATTTTACTTTTAAATTCCTAAATCTTTCCTCCCACATTAAAGTTTATTTTTTTCGTTTTGGTTTGTCCTAACTCAAGGTTTACGTTTACTTTTTTGTCAAGTTGGGCCCACACAAAATAATTAATTATTCCATATAAGACCCACATATAACACTAAAACAATTACCAACTCCACTTTAAATATTATTTCTCTTACCTCACCACACATTAAAATATTATATCCCACTGCAAAAAGCAAATGTAAACGTTAACGCGAGACGGAGAAAGTGAAGTAACTTAAAGTAAATAATCTTTACTAAAACGTAAAGTATTTTGAAACTAATTGAATATTTGTTACAACTTATTCCCTCCGTCGTTGATAAAGTATATATTTTATTATTTTGATCGTCTATTTTAAATGTATTTATTTTCCCTTTTAACAAAAACTCTTGTGTTTTTAAGCGCACGGTTAAACCCTTGCGCCCATACCCGACCCGGCCTTTAAATCCAAATCTATTTTTTAATCTTATATAATATCTATTGACTCGGTGAGCACACGAATCTAAATTCGTGTGTCCGGGCACACAAGAGCCTTACTCTTTCCTTTTTAGAATAGAAACCCCACACATATCAATCACTCGCTACTAATATAATCACACTTTATATAAAATAATAATAATTTTTAATTTAAGTGTAAAATGTAGATGAGTATGTTATTCGTGGATGAATTGAGTATTATTATTTAAAGAGAGACTCTCTTGTGAGACGGGTTATTTGTGAAACGGGTGTGAGACGGGTCGATCCATCATTAAAGTATGCTTATTGTAGAGATAAAATATGTTTATTTGTAGTTAAAATATGTCAATAATAAATTATATTGAGTTAAAAGTTTATTTTGTCCCATAATTATTGAAAACTTTAGATTTTGTCCCAAAAAAAATATTTGTATCGATTTTGTCCCATAACTATTGATTTTGTTTCAATTTTGCCCAATTTTCGTTGAAACCCTAAAATTTCGCCGGAAAACGATCACGTGCGACCGTTTAATTTGGGGGAATCCGGCGAAGGGGTGACATGGATATTTGGACAAAGTTGGGGCCAATAAAATTGCCACATCATCAAATTTAATTAAAATAATATAAATGTATATTGAGTGTTTACTGATCATATTTCACAAAATAAAAAAAAAAAATTACATTAATTAAAAATTAAAAAGAAAAATTAATTTATCTAAACATAAATTATTGAGAATAAATAAGAAAAGGAAAATTTGAATCATCATCTCCAAGAATCCTCACCGTCGCCATCAACCACTTTTACCATCGCCGTCGCCACCAACCGCCGCCGTCTCCGTCGCCACCATCCACCGTCGCCATCGCCGTCGCCACTAACCACCATCTCCAACCATCGTCTGATTAGCGTTGGAATCCGTCCTCAGATTTCTATCTTACACGCGGCTTCTCTCTCCGACGGCCTTCCGGTGAGCAGCATATTGTGGCCGCTTCATCGACGGCTTCCCAGCGTCGTTCGACGAGGACGAAGAGAGGTGGTCGGATCAGCGCCGCCCTAGAGCTTCAGGTTCTTCTCTCTCCGTCGTTGGTCCTCATCGTCGGTGAATACCTCATCTTCGTCGAGGTTGAAGACGTACTTCAAATTCCGGTGACGGAGGCTCCATCGAAGTCACGATTCGTTAATAGGAGACCACAGGAACCGAGATCTGCCCTCACCGGCATCCCCTTCTTCTTCCTCTTCATGATCTGCGCAAGCTGCCCTTCTTCTTCCCTGCAGGAACGTCCAACCCTTTCTCTCTCACTGGTTGCAGGTTTTTTTATTTTTTTTAATTTTTTTAATGTTATTTTCAATTTTCAGATAAATAAAATTGTTTTAAAAAATAGATGTGAATTGAGTTGGCATTTTTATTATTATTATTATTTTAATTAATGTGTGATGTGGAATAATTATTGGCCCAAATTTAATTAGATTGACACCTCAGCATGGTCGCCGGATTCCCCAAAATTAAACGACATGACCGTTTTCCGGCGAAATTCTAGAGTTCCGGCGAAAATTGGGTAAAATTGAAACAAAACTAATAGTTATGTGACAAAATCGATATAAATATATTTTTTGTGACAAAATCTAAAGTTTACAATAATTATGGGACAAAATAAACTTTTAACTCTATTATATTATAACATGCTAAAATCATACTTTAATATATAATCCAGCATACGAGATAAATTTTTTTTTGCCCCATAAGTTTGGCCATGTACAATTTTTGCCCCAAAAAAGATAACATTTGGGCATTTGTCCAGCTATCTTCATAATTGCGCCAATGTTGCCCTGTTTTAGCCGGAATTTGACATTTTTGCCGGAATCGATCACGTGCATGTCACGTGACATCGGATTTGACATTTTCAATTTTTTTTTTGCCCCGTAAGTTTGGTCATGTAAACTTTTTGCTCCAAAAAAGATAAAATTTGGGCATTTGTCCTAATATCTTTATAGTTGTGCCAATATTGCCCAATTTTTCCCGAAATTTGTTATTTTCACTAGAATCGATTACATGCGTGTCACGTGATTATCGGATTTGACATTTCCCGGCGAATTTACTGACCTGGCGACACAGTGACATCCACATCAATAACAACAATGATAATATTTTATTGAAAATTTAATTAAAAGAATACCCTCCATCAATACACTCAATTCTCACGTGCTCTCCACGTACTTCCACCATCTTCGTAAACTCCCTTTTTTTGTCAATTAGAGGATCCCTCGTGTACCCTCTCACCACCATGGGCGACAACCATTGGATCTTCCGCTTGCACAACCCTACTCACGTCACTAAGTTCCCCATCATCATCTACTTCCATGTCGGAGGATTCGTATCCTTGAGTGCCATCACTCCATATTCTTCCACGAGTCCGTATGGTTGCTCACGTTCCTTCCCTTATTGCTTCCGTCGAGTAATACCTAGCATTGGAGAGTCGTCTTCTGGAGGCGTACGACGACCTCATGGACGAAGTGCAGTGGGCTAAAACCTAAGCACTCTCCGGTCGTGACGCCAACCATTCGATCGAAGAATTCGTTGAATTCTCTAGAATTTTCCTAAATGGAAAGCAGCGTCTCCGGCAACATTGTCTACCACGTGGGGATGCGTGCACTTGATATTGATCTCCAGATCACAATTAGAATTTCGAGACTGATAATGAACCATCCATTCTTCAGTGGGGTGCGAAGGACTGAATCGACCCCATCCTCCTCTGCATGGCTCCGATATCATGTGATTTCTCGCACTTTCGGAGGGTATAGATCGAGGTCATGTATACTGTGATCCGTTCATTGGTGGTAGGCCCTTGGAGGAGAAGATCCGACAGTTGTCGTTCATGGTGGTAAGAGGGTACACAGGGGATTCCTGATTGACAAGAAGAGTGAGTTTGCATAGATGGTGGAAGCACATGGAGGGCACGTGAGAACTGAGTTCATCCATATTGAGGGTATTTTTTAAAATTAAATTACTAATAAAATATTATTATTGTTAATGTGGATGCCACTATGTCGCTAGGTTAGGAAATTAATCAGGAAATGCCAAATTCGATAATCACGTGATATGGACGTGATCGATTCTAGTGAAAATATCAAATTTCGGGAAAAATATGGCAACATTGGCGCAATTATAAAGATATTGAGACAAATGCCCAAATCTTATCTTTTTTGGGGCAAAAATTGTACATGGCCAAACTTACAGGGCAAAAAAAAATTCCCGCCGGAAAATGCCAAATCCGATGATCTCGTGACATGCAAGTGATCGATTCCGGCAAAAATGTCAAATTTCGACGAAAATGGGGCAACATTGGCGCAATTATGAAGATAATGAGATAAATTCCCAAATGTTATCTTTTTTGGGACAAAAATTGTACATGGTCAAACTTATGGGTCAAAATTTTTTTTATCCCTCCAACATACTTTAGAAAATATACTTTAACAATCATTAAACATACTTTATCTAAATAATAGACATACTTTAACATGTCTCACAAATCATCTCACCTAAACAGTGTCCCACAAGAGAATTTGTCTTATTAAAAACCAAACATTATTGCGCAATAGTTGCATACCATTTTATTTTGAGACTCTCTTGTGAGACATGTTTTTTTTGTGAGATGGTTGTGAGACGGGTTGACCCATTATTAAAGTATGTTTATCATATAGGTAAAATATGCTTATTTGTAATTAAAGTATGTCAATAATAAATTATATTATAATATCCTAAAATCATACTTTAATTCATCATCCATCATACTTTACAAAACATATTTTAATAACCATTAAACATACTTTATCTATATAATAGACATACTTTAACACGTCTTACAAATGGTGTCACATACGTAGAGTCTCACAAGAGACTTTGTCTATTATTTTTTATTAGTTAATTATTAAATTTTATTAAAAATATTATCGTTGTTTTTTTTTTTTGAATCGCTCACAAAATAATTTAAGTAAAATTTCTACTTTCTTATTCGTTTCTCGAAATTTATTTATGACTGTCTCACATCAACGTTTGTGAATATTATTATATCAATTATATAAACATTATATTTTACAATTTTATTCAATTTTCAATTAACAAAATATTTCTTATTTTTTAATATTTGGGAAAAATGCACTTTGGTTCCATGAGAAGGATCTTATTTCATTTTTTATTCTTAATTTTTTTTAAGTCCTAAAAGTTACAATAAATAAATAAGATAAAATTAAAAAAAAAACATTAATTAAAAGAAAATTAATTAAAATTAGAGAATAAATGGATTCAATGTCAGCTCTTCTCCCCGACCATTCCCACCCTACACCTTCTCAAGCTCATCCAGATTTCCTCCACGTGAATGGTAAAAATTGTAAATTTATCACGACCTTTTATTTTTATCAATTCAATACACGATCTATTTAATATTTTCAATTCTATCACGACCTTTTATTTTTGTCAATTTAATACGCGATTCATTTAATATTTTCAATTATATCACAACTTTTATTTTTGCAATTTGATACACCACTTATTTCATATTTTCAATTCAATTTAATTTATTATTATTATTATTATTATTAAAAGTTATTTAAAAATTAAAATATACCGTTCGAACAAATAAGATTTTTTTTCCTTGTTATTATAGTAAATTCATATTGTAATTAGTGATAAAATTTTTTTTAGGGAGCGGCTATTCACAGCCCCAATTTTATTAAACATACCTCAATTACTAAATGTATCCCACTAAACTTAAAAAATACATTTAAATATTACTCAATATACCCCATTTTAGACTATTTTACCCTTATAATTAAACCAAAATCATTAGTCTTTTAACAAAAAATAATCTCATGAAATAAAAATACTGCGTCCTCCAAAAAATTGGGGTCAACGAAAAGAAAAAAAAAAACATTAGTGAAAGAGAACATGAGCAATGGCTTCAACATCATTCATCACCATAGCAATATATTTATGTTTTCACACGGTGACAGTTAAGTGTCTGGAGTTGGATAAAGGCTGCTCACCCACCTTCTCCCCATGATAAACACTTTTACAATCATTGGGCTTCCAACAACAGGTTCCAGGTTAATGATACCTTACGGGTTTCCAACAAGAAGGACGGCAATGGTGGTGACGGAGGAGGAATATGAGAAATGTCATTCAGTGCATCCCATCTTCTTTTCCAATAACAGCGACACCGTCTTCACGCTTGCCTGGCCTTGCCTATTCTACTTCATCAGCGGCGTCTCCGGCCACTGCGAGAGAGGTCTTAGCATGATCGTCAAAGTGTTGGAACCCGAGTCTCCGCTGCAAGCCTCCGATGATCATAACACCAGCGCTGCCGCGAGGTTGTTATGTCGCTGTTGCTGTATATTTTTATCCGCATGGATCAACCTTTTTATTTAATTAATTAGGGTGAACAGAAGAAAATCAGAGAACTACAGAATCAAACACTTTCAATTTACGTCAAATTCAATCTACCCCTGCTTCAATCAATATTTTCAGCCGCTGTAAACGAACATAAAATTCTGTTCGATCAGAGGATCCGAACGGTGCTAACCAAACACATTAATCTTTTCCGTTCGATCACAGAAATCGAACAACTCAACCTATTCGGTTAGAGCATCTGAACAGTGACGGAACCAAAAATTAGGCTCAGGGGGCAAGAATGACACTAAAAAATAAAATATTCTTTCCGTCTTGTGAAATCATTCATATAATTTAAGAAAATTTAACTTTTTTAAGATTTTTATTGATTTTTTAGGAGTAAATTGTTATTTTTACATAACAAATAAAATTATATATAAAATAAATTTATTATTATTATATGTAGAATAAAAGTTATTGGAGAAAAGAAAAAAAAATTTAAACTTTTTTACGAATTTTATTGATTTTTTAGGAGTAAATTGATATTTTTACATAACAAATAAAATTATAAATAAAATAAATTTATTATTATTATATGTAGAATAAAAGTTATTGGAGAAAAGAAAAGAAATAAAAAAAATTTAAACTTTTTTTTATTATTATATGTAGAATAAAAGTTATTGGAGAAAAGAAAAGAAATAAAAAAATTAAAAAATGATTGGAGGGAGGGGAGACTCGAACTTCGGACCTCAGCTTTTTAAAAGGAGGGTTGAGCCACCAAGCTACTGAACACTTTAAGTAAACTTTTGTATATATATTTTAAATTAGTAAATTTCTGGGGGGGCCAGCGCCATCACTGCATCCGAACACATCGAAATTTTACGATTTTAAGGCAAAGATCGCGTTCATACATACGTCATCTAACCTTATGAGATTGTCATTGGAGTACGTGTAGAAATTGGAAGTAAGAATAAATGAGATATATTAATTAATAATTAAATATAAGGGTATTTATGTCTTAACAAATTAGAATATTTTAGTCTTATGTATTTACGGGGTACGTTTAGTAAAACCGAGGGTGTAAATAGCCGGGCTCTTTTTTTTTAAATGGGAGTCATTAGAAAATTATTTTAATAGATTGAAATTTTTGTAAAATTATTTGTTACTATAATGAATAAAATTCTAATTTTTTTTCAACTTTATTACTATTATTATAGTAAATTCACAATTGTAACAAAACAATATTATGTAAATGAAATTATTTATTAAAAATAAAGATTTTATAACAAAGGAAATTAATCATTAATTGGGCTTCTAGTTAATAAATTCGCAGTTTAATAATAATAATAATAATAATAATAATAATAATAATAATAATAATGTATTGAATTGCAAATATGAAATAAACGATGTATCAAAATGTAAAAATAAAAGTTGTGATAAAATTAAAAATATTAAATAGATCATGTATTAAATTGACAAAAATAAAAGGTCGTAATAGAATTGACACTATTAAATAGATCATGTATTGAATTGATAAAAATAAAAAGTCGTGATAGATTTAAAAATTCCCAATAAGTTGGTGAATTTTTTAGGAATTAACCCTACATTTTATCAATTCTATAAATTGGTAATGAAATTCACTTTCATAATTAATTATCACATTTTATTAAAGATGTTATAACTTTTTTTATCACTTTTCATTTATACTATAAACCATTTATAAATACTCCCTCCGTCCGGATTCAAGGGTGCCATTCGCTTTTGGGCACAGAGATTAAGGAGTTTTGTTATTTAATATGTAGTGTGTAGTTGTATTAGTGGAGGTGTGAGTCTTATTTTTTAGTTATATTAGTGGGTGTGTATGGGTCCCATATGTATAAAAAAGAAAATGAGATCTTTTGGGGCGGATGCCCAAAATGAAAAAATGATGACGGAGGGAGTAGTTTATAGCACCGCTATCACTTTTTATCTTGTGTGTCACTTTTTCTTTTAAAGATTATAACTTCTTATCCTTTACGGAAGTTAAACATAAGACGGAGTCACACAAATCTTTGACCATATGAATTATGCATGACATAATTCAAATGTAAAGTTATCACTTTTATTTGATTAGTATTTTTTTTAAAATGGTATTACTTTATAAAATATATTGTCCACATTTTATAAATTAATACTCCAATATTTTAATTAAAAAATAAATTAAATTAATAATTAATGTTGAATTACTATATTTTTAAATAATAAAAATATAAATTAAATTAGAAAAAAACGTAAAAAAAACATGTAAGGTCTAATTAATTTCATCCCATATTTAACTTTTTATTTTTTAATTTGGCCAACCAAATAGACCCCTTAAAAATTACTTGGAATATTCTCTTGTAAGACGAGTATTTATGAGACGGATTATAAGACGGGTTCATTATCGAAGTATAGTTATTATATAGATAAAATATGCTTATTGGTAATTAAAGTATGTTTATAGTGAATCGTATTATAATAATCCCTCCATCAAGTTCTAAGGTATCCATTTATTTTTTGCACTTAGATTAAGAGTATTATTATTATATGTAAAGTGAGTAGTTGTATTAGAGGGAAGTGGTAGACCATATTATGTACTTTTTTACTAAATAGGAAAAATGGATACTTTTGAAGCGGACACCAAAAATAGTAAAATAGATACCTTAAAAGCGGACGGAGGGAGTACTTTAAAAACATATTCTAATTCATTATTCGTCATATTTTAAAAAACATACTTTAACTACGAAAAAAAGGGCCATCTTGGAGCACAAACTAATAAAGAAATAAGTGAGGCTCTTGTGCCCCGGGACACACCGTGCGTCTTTAAAATTTAGTATTATAAGTAAGGATATATTATTTTGTTCTAAAGAGTATACACTTTAATTAATAAGGTTAATCATTTTGTTGTAAAGAGTATACACTTTTCATTAATATTTTTTATTTTTCTTTAGAAAATAAAAGGTACACATCTTTATACTAAAGAGTATACAATTTATCACAAAATTCTAAAGGCGCACGGTGCGCCCGTGTGCACACAAATTTTTGCCTAAAGAAATAGACTAAATTGCCAAAAAAAAAAAAAACAGCTACATAAGAGAAGGGGGAATTTGAGATCAATGATCTGAAGAAGTGAGATCTTGAAAATTTTAGTTTTTGCTACCACAAAGTTCTTGATCTCTTATTGGTGTTGGAAGAACGGGTGGTCTGTGGAACAACAAAAAAGTTGTCTGCCCCTCTTTTTCTGGTAGATTTGATGTTATTGTTGATGGTGAATCCCTTAGATTGATGATCTTTATGTCCATTTGGTAATCCAAAGGCCAAATCTGTTGATTGAAATGATTGATTGTGTGATTGTTGGACAAGAGGGGGTGGAACTTGAGGGACCCAAAGTCCCATGTTTTCTGTAGGGAAAACACTCCCATTCTTCTGAAAATCAATATCCAAGAATGCCATCACTTCATTTTCTCCACTCTGTAAAACTAAAATCATTCAGAATATGAAGACGACAACCAAATAAATAAATAAATAAATAAAAACCTGATTAGAAGTAAGAGAAGAGGAATCAAGAAAGTCTTCAACATGCCAGCCAGGAAGCATTTCCATCAAGTATTCTGAAATGCTGCTTGTTGAGATCACTGAGCTATTCAACATCTGAGGATTTGTTTTCTCCAACAATGAAACTGATGTTGTTGCTGAGGTCTTTAGGGGTGTTGTACTTTCGGCAGGTGAAGGTGTACCTTCGGAAGCAGGTCTATGCTTCGAATCTTGGCGGTTGATGCTCGAAACGACGCCGTCGGAGGCGTCAGTAGTAGTCGATTCAGAATAAAGAACAGAAGTTTCAGAGAGTTTCACATCGGTCAGTAGAAACCTCGTGTGTTTTTTAGTGTGTTCATTTGCTTTGTGGATCGGTATATCACAATCTTTGCAGAGGATCGCCCTATCTTGCTGGCAAAACAAGAAACCCCTTCTCTCCTACAATTTTATTTTTTTAAAAAAAAGATTTAAAAATAATTTCAAACATAGCTAACAATATTAATATAATCAATATAAAAAAAATGTAAGAAATTAGTAAGAAACCTGGCAAATGTCGCAGAGGGGGGCTTGTTTAGTTGAGGGGTGGATGAGAGAGAAGCGGTGGTGTTTTCCGGCGAGCTTGTTGGCGTGGTGGACGCGGTGGTCACAGGCGGCGCAGAGGATGGCCTCATCGGCGACGCAGAAATATGATGCTTCATCTTTATCACATACATCACACAAGATCTTCATTTTATCACTATGTTTTTGGTAATCCTGATTTTTTTTTCTAAATAATAATTTTGATTTTCTATTGGGGTATGAAATGATCAACAACGTAGGGAAATATGAAAAGAAGGGATGGTGGGAGGAGTGGGGCGTTGAATTGGGAAGATAAAGAGACAGAAAAGCGGAAGAGGTAGTGATGGGGAGATGTGCTTTATTTATTAAATTAAACTAGTAGTTCCGATTTTGATGTGTACCAAAATTTTAAGTTTGAATTATAACGGGTCCTCATTCCAGATGTTGATTAAGGATTATCTATCAATCTTATCAAATCATGCTGACCTTAAATTATTTCTCAATCCAAAAGATTTTTTCAATTTCGTTTCTTATTTTGGAAGAGCCGAGCGAACTCGAACCTGAATTTAATCGGCTCGAAAATTTGTAAACCTGTTCATCATTGAGATTATGAACTTATTTACAAATAAAGTAAATATTTGTCTAATATCGTCTCACGATTTTCATGCGAACGAATAAAAAATGATAATAATTTAAATAGAAGTGATATTCAATTGATGAAAAGTGATAATAGTGCAATTAACTAGTACTTCCTCTGTGCCGTTTCAAAGTTTACGTTTATTTTTTGTACGAAAATTAAAAAATATAATATTTTAATTTGTAGTGGGTTGAAAGATATAATATTTTAGGAGAGGTGTTGGGTGAGATCGTCTCACAAATCCCGTGAGACGGATTATGCATGGATAAAAGGTAGTATATTTTAAATAAAATAGGGTTAATTGCTATAAAAGTCATAGTATTACCTCCGTCCAAAAGAGAAGTTCACGGTTACAGTAGATGCGTAATTTAAGGAAAAGTTGCTTTTTACTTTACTTTACTTTTAAGGGTAGTTTGATATTTTTAGGTGATAAATAAATTATAAAATAAGTTATGTGAGTTGTAAAGGGTGGCAATTTTGAAATTAAAGAGTGTTGTGGGGTTATTAATTTGTGTGTATTTTTTTTATTTGGGGGTGTGAACTTGTTTATGGGACGGACAAAAATAGAAAGTGTGAATTTGTTTATGAGACGAAAGGAGTAACATTTACTTCAAGTGCAATTTAGTTTAAATTTTTAACATTTAGTAAAAAAAATCCACAACCTTTGAAGTATGTTGCAAATCAAAAGACATATATTATGCAGTTTGCTTTTGGTGACGTGGAGAGACTCTCCATTCTTCTTGGTGATATGGCGACCGTAGAGAGTTTGGAGCACTTTCTATAATTTAATATTTATTTCTAACGTGGTTTTATAACTTTCCTATATCATACATTTTGGGATTCCATCTTCTCTCTTCCTTCTATTCTTAAATTAAGTTACTTTTTTTCTTAGCTGACATGAGCTAACACATGACCCAGGTAACAGCTGGTAGCAAATTTTATAGAGCCCACATGTGTATATATATAGTATGACATTAACTTCTATCCTATGCACCATTCACTTTTATCATATGCACTCCTATTTCTCAACACTTTGAATTTTTTTTTGTGTACACTATTAGTTGCTCTCCACATTAATTATTCACTATCTATTCTTCCTATATAATAAACCCACCATGCTAATAATAAAAAATTTACTTATATCTTGAAACATATTAAATTTGAAAATAATTTTTTTAACGTAATGAATATTTCTGTTTATTATTAAAATATTATTTACATAAATCTTGCGAACAATTTTTACTTTACATATAATAAAAATTATTATTTATTAAATTCATATATTGAGATATTAAAATATAAAAAATAAATATTAAATATTTTGTTCATTCTTTAACTATCATAAGAATTCTTCATAAAATTTTAAAATAATTTAACTGATAACATTTCAAATTATAAAAGGCTAGACTTGTCGTGCTCCTAAATTCTATGTTTTTTTAAAGTTATATAATTTAATATTAAATGTTATACCTTTTATATTTTTTGCACCTGAGATACAAGAAACCAACTTATTATAAAATTAATAAATTAAATAAAAAAGAAAAAAAGTTATTTATTTATAATAAGTATAACAAATTAGTGAATTACAAAAATAAAGTTAAAAGAAAATTAAAAGGAAAGTAATACTAATTAAATTATGCCTTAATTATTTGATATTAGCGTGAATTAAGCTGCATTAGCAAACGATAATTTGTTAGCTTATTCTAATTAAAATTTCTAAATGGATTCAGATATATTCGTTTCATTTAATTAAATCTGTGATACGATTTTACTCAAAATTTTATTGTAATATTAGTAATATTAAAATGAAGTAATGAAACAAATAATATTTAATATTTAATGCAGTACATTTACAAAGTATATAATAAGGTATATTATCTAACTTTTACTCCCCTATTATTTAAAATTGCACAAACATTTTACCTATGCTTATATGTAAATTCTATTACTATTTAGTATATAAAAAATTACTCTTTAAACACATAAATTGTTATTCTTTTAAATAAAAAAATATTTTTCAAATTCTTGTAAACCTTAATTTATCGATTACTTTTTAGTACTTTAAAAACTAATCTTTAGATGCATGAATTATTACTTTTCTGTATAAAAATTATTACTCTTCAAAAGGAATTTTTTATATACCAAAGATTAATTTTAAAAAATATGGTTTACATTTAAATCCGTTTTACATGAGACTCACTCTTAAAATTATGTAAAATATTGAAATATAATCATAAAATATAGAAATATATTCATAATTATAAGTAATATTAATACTTATAGTTGATATCATGTGCACCCCACGTGCATCATATATGTATAGATTTTGGCTAATTATTAGATGCACCTGGAAGCATAGTGCACCCACTTTTACAAACATATAAACTTATTAATAAAAATATATACGCTAATGAATAAAAATGTATACACTTTGTTAGTGAATTTTCTGTTAATTTTTTAATGAAAAATGAATGTAAAAAAACTATACAATTATTAAGAAACATATATAGACTATTGAATAAAAATTTAGAGGATAAACGTGTGCATTCAGATGCACGATATATCAACTCATAAATTTTTTGGTCAGTCTTACGTGAGACCGTATAAGTAATGGACTAAATATACTTTTTAAATTACAACTTTATATTTTCTGTAATATACAAGACCATGTACCGTTTAATTAATGAATAGTGTGTTAATGCTTTAATAAATAATTTAAAATAAATATATTTTATATAAAAAATAATAATTATAGTCTTATATACTATTCAAATTAATATCAATATTTAATTTTTATTATTAAAATATTAATTAAAATGCTCGATTGGAACGTGCCATATAAGAAAAGAAACTTTATAAAAATGTTGAAGAAAAATTAGTGATGAAATTGTTGAGAAAAAAAATTAGATGAAAAATGATGGACATAAAAATGAATTCTAATAAATTATTCATATTATTCTTTCTAATGTATTAATGAAATTAAATTTTTAATTTTAATTTTGAATACATTATATTATCAATCAACATGGATATCAAATTAAAGATTTTAAAAAGATGAATAATTTAATATTTTTTATTAATAATATATTTATAATAAAAGAATTATAAACATTTGAATATTTTTGTTGAAAAGTATATTTATTTAAACAAAAATAAAAGAAAAGATAATAAATGATTGGTGGGAGAGGATAGAGAAACGCAATACTCTCTCCAATTCCAATATAGAAACTGCTAATTAAGGTAGACAATAAATTATTTATAATCTAATGGTTGAAATTGGAGAGATTTTGATTTTGTGATTAAGAATGATTTGGTTCACCTATGAGCCAAGGTCAGCCAAATAAGTCTCTGATTTTAAATACTAATCAATCAATATATTACTTCTTATTCTTACGTTTCCTACTTTTGATTTTTAACTTTCCTTCCTCTCTTTATTATTATTATTTTTTTAAAACTTTCTATAATTAAACTTTCCTTATTTTTTCTCTAATTATTTATGTTTGTGCTAATTTCAATTCACTATAAGCTAATTTTCATAGAATATTTAGGGAAATGTAATCTACTTTAATAATCTCATATTTATTATCGTTTGCATATGATCACACAAATGTTTGTATTACATTCAAATTATTTTTGCTTATTTCATATGTTGATTTCAGTTATTTTTCATATATATGTTCTTTCTTCTTTCATATATTTATTTATTTGGAATGATATTTCTACCAAATATGTTTAACTTGATATTAAATCCATTATTTAGAGTTATAGTACAAAATGTAATTTAACAGTCTTTTTTGTAAGTGATAAATTTGAATTTGTATAACACTTTTCATTAATTTACAGGATTACCCTGCATTATTTGTTTTATATTTAAATTTTTTTTAATATACTATTTCATATGATTTCTTTGAATCTTTATATATAATAAAACACACTTTAAAAGTCACAATTAAATCAAATTATTCTCTTCCATTTTAACTTATCTAATTTAGCTTGGTAATATTAAGTTTTGGCCCTTCATTAGTTATTTAGTTATTGTAACATCTCATCTTTTGATTATGATTACCAATTTTAAACATTTCATCCATTTATTTTATTTTTAATCTAATTTAGCTTGGTAATATTAAATCTTGGCCCTTCATTAGTTATTGTAAAATCTCATCCTTTGATTGTGATTACCAATCTTTAACAACATCTCAATAATATATATATATATATATATATATATATATATATATATATATATATATATATATATATATATTTGTCAATTGATTATTTATATATCTAAGTAATTTTATTTTTTACGTGAATTCACAATATCATTTGGACAATCTTTATCTATATTGTTGTAATATTTTATTTATTATATATATTTCTTATTTTATTGTCTTTTTATATAACTAAATTATTTTTTTAATTTCTTTTTAAAGGTAAATTATTTTCTTCATCTTTATTATTGTAATATTTTATTTATTTTTCATATTATTAATTTCATTGTCCAAAATATTTTCTTATATTAAAAATTATTTTAATTGTAAACTTTATCTAAAATATAATTAATTTAATATCAAAAGATATTTTATATTATATTTAATTAATAATAAAATATTTTTAATAAAATATTAATTTAAACTATAAATAAATATAAATATAGATAAATAAATAAATATAATGAGTACGGGTAACCCGTGAGTTTTGATAAATTGGTATGAGACTGGTACGGATATGATAATAAAAATTTTTAACGGTATGGGTACATATACGGGTATTTAATAAACGGATACGAGTATAAGTACCCAAAAAAATACGAGTACCCTGCCCTTGCTATCTCTATTCTTACATGCTATAACTTCACAATTTTTATTTTTGTTTATTTCAAAATTTATGCACATAATAATGTATAGTACGATATTAACACTCGAATACGGGTAATTAGTTTTTAAACGGATATGAGTATGAATATCCCAACATAAGCGGGTACCTTACCCGTTGCCATCTCTATTTCTACATGCTATAACTTCACACTTTTTTTGTTTATTTTAAAATTTATGCACATAATAATGTAATACTTTTACGATACCATAAAATTACTGCTTGTTTTTTCTATAAAATTTATGGAATGTATTATAAATAATTACTACATTTTTAGGAGTGTATAAATTATTATCGGACTGAAGGTAGTATATATATATATATATATATATATATATATATATATATATATATATATATATATATATATATATATATATATATATATATATATATATATATAACATTTAAAATAATATTTTAATTAATTTTTTTTCAAACTATTTAAATAATTTAAATAAATTACAAATTCTTTAAATAATTTAATCAATTTTCAAACCTATGATCTAAAAAAATTACAATGTGATAATCCTTCCGCATATTTTAAAGGTGGTCATAATTTTTTTTCACGTGAATTAATGAGTATTATTATTTTTTTTATATGTAGTGGGTAATTGTATATGTAGTGAGTAGTGAATCATATGTGGGATCATTTAACTAAAAGAAGAAAATTGATACATTTGGAGTGAACACCCAAAATGTTAAAATAAGGATCTTTAAGATGGACGAAGGGGTATACGCAAAAAAAATTAAAAATAAATAAATCATCAACCATGTCCGTGCAACACATGGGTTATGATTGCTAGTTATTATTTATACAAGAAGTTATGAAAATTATATTATGTTATTTCAAATTTTCAATGTTATACAATTATTTTTTTAAAAGCAATCGTGATATATTAGAAGATCTTTTTAATGTAATGATTTATTTATTTATTTATTGTTATTATTATTATTATTATAGTTTAAATATATGTTTTTATTTTTATAATATTCTTTGTGTGTGCATACTTTGATTTGTATGTGATTTGAAAAAATATTTGTAAACAACATTAATTTGTTAGATATTTTAGGAGCATAATTTAATTTAAAGAATATTTAAGCAATATTTGTTGGATTTTATAATAATAATAATAATATTAATAATATTAATGACAACGACGACGATATTGCTCTTATGATTAAGAAATTAGTTTTATTGGTAAAATTTGAAATCATTTATGTTAAGCTTGATTATGACTAGTACAATTTTAAATATTTATCTTATATTTCATCAAACTTTTTATTATACTATGATTTGATTTTTACCATTTTATTTTTTTATACTAAATGTATATTATAGTATAATTTATCACATTTAGTCTTCTACTTACAACTTTAGATATTATGATTATTTCATATTTTATATAGATTTTTTTAAAAATTTGATATTCTATCTTAAATTTTGAATGCATAATAAATAAAATTTAAAATGGTACTTATTAATAGATTTTCATTTTTAATATCAATTTACATTTTTCAAATAATTTATGAAAGTGTAGAAAACTCAAGGATTAATTAATAAAATAAAATTTTATTGATGTAATAAGTTTTGAAAGATTATTGGCATGATGAAATTAATAATGTGATTTTTTAAATATTTTTATTTTAAATGAGATACCGAATATAAATTACTTATCTTTTTTGTTTTTCTTTTACATATTAGATTGTTGTTTTAAGGAGTGCTTTCAAACTAATTTTTTTCTACTATGATGGCATTATGGAACACGAGATAACATATATTAATTAAATATTTAATTCAAAATTTAATTATCATTTATTTTAGGGTCACTTACTATTGGATACATAAAATAATGCATAATTGTTATAAACTACATGACTCAAATCACAAATACTCATAACTACACAATTATGATTATGATACCATAAATACCCCTATGTGTTTGCACAATTTGTTTGTACAAATTTGTTTTGCATAATTTGGTTTGCACAATTTTGGTTTTGCACATTTTAAGTTCCGGCGAAGGTCCGGCAGTCGACAGCGGCGGTCCGGCGGAGGTCCGACGATCGACCGACGGTGGTCCATTGGAGGTTCGGCGGTGGGTGGGTGGGTGAGGGGTAGGATTTGTGGTTTAAAAACGTATAGGATTATAAGGTTATATTTGGTATTTTACTTTAATATTTTGTATGTGAGAGTAATTATTTGAATTCATTGTATCTCATAGTAATTTAGGGTAAAAGTGTGTACCTATAAGTGGTTTCCCTTTATTTTATTGTTAATTTTTTTAAGATTATTTTTTTGTTATTTATTTAATTTTTAATGGAGAAGATGCAATTCATATTATCTAGGTCTGAGAAAACTCACAGCTCATCACTTGTAATGCCCCGGGTTACGCTATGAGGTTGAGATGCTACTAGATATATATTTCCCAATATAATAATAAAGGGGTCGAGAATGCACAACAGAAATAATATAAAATCCCCAAAGCGATAATATAAAAAAAGTAAAAGTTGCATATAGATTCTTTACATAATATCATCTACTTTTTCGAGTAGAATGAAATATTCAAAACAAGTACGTTCAGATGATATATCTGAAATAAATTTCTTAATTAAGTACTAAAATATAAGACATAATATAAAGTCCTCTATGGGCTTGGAACATCTGCAGGGGCCTCTCCATCTTCTAAACCTTTTTCTGAAAATCAATAAGGGATGAACATCTAAAATACACTCAGTGGGTTAACTTAAATGATTGCACAGTTAAAAATAAATATACATGCCAAATATATTATAAAATGTAACATATGTCAATTTAATAAAATAATTTGCACATTGTCGTTCGATAACTCAATAAAAATATTTTAGACGGAACCGTCATTCGATAACTTGTGTTAGTTGGTATATGTGCATCGAGTCGCCACCCCGTACAAGTATTAGTAAGAAATATTTGTCATCGAACTAAAATCACACAAGACACATAACATGACATATAAGTAACACATATCACATTTTAACATAGCAATCATGACATAAAATTGTAGCACTCAGTAAAGAGTGAAAGTTACCCTACCTTGAACTTATTGGAAATGAGTAAAGTGACTAGGCTTGCTCTTCGGTCTCAGGTATGCCTGCAAGGTATACTAAACTGAGTTCTACTTCTAATAATAATTCCTAGTACTAAACTAAATTTCTAATATTGAATAATTAAAATAAACTAATTATTAACTATAATAATAAATCATAATATTAAAAATATGGATACAAATAACAA
This sequence comes from Pogostemon cablin, assembly GCA_023678885.1. Classification (NCBI taxonomy): domain Eukaryota; kingdom Viridiplantae; phylum Streptophyta; class Magnoliopsida; order Lamiales; family Lamiaceae; genus Pogostemon; species Pogostemon cablin. The sequence continues at coordinate 12,143,312 of CM042990.1, read as the reverse complement.
TAATTTTTTGAGAAACGAATATTAAATAAAGATTTTATACCTAAAATAATAATAGTGATAAAATTATAATATTCTATTTAATATAAAATAAATAAATAAATAAATAAACTATTATATATAATCAAAACTATTAATATAAGCTGCTGCGTACGTTTCATAAAAAAACCAGTTAAGATTTATTTATTATTATTATTAATATTATATATATATATATATATTGCAATCAAGTCCCTGAATTATGTTAAATTCTCATTTAAACTTACCCTAAACTTTAACCTTATTACAAAATGACATAACTTGAGTTATACAACTCTGTTTAAAAATTCGAAAGTACGTATGGAGTACTCGCAAGGTGAGGATCACATGCATATCAATTTTTCTTGAAAATAACAAAGTTTAAAGGGGACAAAATTTTAATACGAAGTGGGTCTCTTCCCATCTTCTCCATTTTACGTCCAAACTCAAAACTTATTATATGTTTGTGATCCTCGTGAGAAAGACTTCAAAATGACCTATAATATCAAAGTTATGTCTCTATGAAACAAAATATGTCATTAAAAGGGTTAGAACTTCGACGGAGCTTATATAACACATATCATATCCATTTTACAAAAGAGTTATATATATAGAATCTACGCTTCGAGACGATAATTTACATATATAACATGATAAGGACAAATTGAAAAATGAATAGGCCACAAGATAATCAGTGTGTGTGTGTGATATAATTATATATATATATATATATATATATATATATATATATATATATAGAAGAAGGCAATGAAATCTCACATCAATCGTGTGTATATATGTCAAGCAGTATCATATGTATATATATTTAGAAGGTATATGTATATATATATAAACACATATATATATTGGTATATGTATTATATATGTATAAAGTTAAACTTATAAATATATGCAGCAGTATATAAATGAGAGAGAGTTACCTTAACTGCTCCATCTCTTCACTGTAACCCAACAAAATTGAAAAAAGAGGGTGTTTATATGTATAGAAAGAGAAGTAAATCTTTTATTCTTATCCAACCTGATCTGTATTACGTCATCTACCTTAGCTCATTAAATTTGTGTTCTTATCAGGATTAGTAAGCACGTGGTTATTATATATAATATAATATATATATATATCTACTGAGTCTACTGTCTACTACTAACCATATATATATATATATATATTTGTAATAATAAATAATAATTATTATAAATATATACAGATACTATTATTATTATCTCCATTTATATGTAATACCAATTATTAATATATATATATATATATATATATATAATAAATATATAATTATGCTGATATTACATCCACCCCTATTAAAATAAAAATTTCGTCCTCGAAATTTTACTTACCAGGTATGGGTAGATTCAGATATTTATTTCATATGTTAACTTGGCGTTCCCACGTCGCTTCTTCTTCATTGTGTTGGCTCCATTGAACTTTGACTAGAGTAACTTCACGATTCCTTAGCTTATGAACTTTTCTGTGAAGAATGTCTATAGGAAATTCCTCGTATGCTAAGTTGTTGTCAATAGCTATAACCTCGTGGTTAACAATGTGGCTTGGATCAAATACATATTTTCGTAGCATGGACACGTGAATTACATCATGTACTCCAGCTAATTCAGGTGGTAATGCTAATCTGTATGCCAACTCGCGATTCGTTCCAAAATCTCGTAAGGCCCAATGAATCTTGGCTTGAGTTTTTCTTTACTTCCAAAGCGAGAAATTCCTTTCATTGGTGAGACTTTGAGAAAAACTTTATCTCCTTCCTGAAACTGCAAATCTTTGCGTCTCTTATCAGCGTAAGACTTCTGTCGATTTTGTGCTGTCAAAATTCTTCTTCTGATTCTTTCAATTACTTCCACTGTCTTTTCTACTATCTTTGGTCCTAGAACTTTCTTCTCACCAACTTCATCCCAATAGAGGAGAGATCTACACTTTCTTCCGTAGAGTGCCTTATAAGGGGCTATACCTATCATGACTTGAAAACTATTATTGTAAGCAAACACTATCAGTGGTATGTATCTTTTTCAACTTTCCCCAAAATCTAGGATGCATGCCCTCAACATGTCTTTCAATGTTTGAATAGTCCTTTCAGACTGGCCATCGGTTTGAGGATGAAATGCCGTGCTAAATTTCAGCTTCGTGCCCATCGCGTTTTGTAAGCTGTGCCAGAATTTTAATGTAAACTTTGGATCTCGATCCGAAACTATAGAAACTGGTACACCATGTAATCTGACAACTTCTTCTAGATAGATTTGTGTAAGTTTATCCATTCCGTGAGTCATTTTGACTTGAAGAAAATGTGCAGACTTGGTCAAATGATCCACTATCACCTATATAGCTTGATTTCCTCGCACTGATCTTGGTAAACCAGTAATGAAATCCATTGTAATATATTCTCATTTTCACTCACGAATATCTAATGGCTTCAAGAGCCCTGAGGGTCGTTGATGTTCTGCTTTCACTTGCTAGCAAGTCATATACTTTTGAATAAACAAGCCTATATCCCTCTTCATATTTCTCCACCCAAATGCATTCTTCAAGTCTTGATACATCTTGGTTCCTCCTGGATGTACCGTGTATGGAGTACAATGAGCTTCTGACAAAATTTCCCTAATAAGATTCTCATTTTTAGGAACACATAATCTTTTTCCAAAGACGAGTGCCCCATCTTCAGTAAAAGCAAATCCCTTTCCTTCCCCAATTTTCACGCGTTCCTTAATTTTCCTGAGAAATTCATCTCCATTTTGAAGTTCCTTGACTCTTTCTATTAAGGAGGGTTTAATCAGTAACGCAGTTAATACTGCTTCAATGCTACTTGGAGGTATATCACAACTTTCAAACTCATCCGAGAGAACTTAGCCACCAATAATTCTTGGTTTGTTATAGAACACACTAATTCTCCTTTTTCTTTTCTGCTTAGAGCATCTGCTACCACATTTGCCTTCCCTGGACGGTACAATATTGTAAATCGTAATCTTTGACTAATTCCAACCATCTCCTTTGCCTCATGTTTAATTCTTTTTGTTCGAAAAAGTATTTTAAGCTCTTGTGATCCGTATAAATTTGGCATTTTGCTCCATACAGATAATGTCTCCAAATTTTCAAAGCATGCACCACCACTACCAATTCTAAATCATGAGTTGGATAGTTCTGTTCATGGATCTTGAGTTGTCTAGACGCATAGGCAACTACTTCATCACGTTGTATCAGAACACATCATAATCCTTGCTTTGAAGCATCACTATAGATGACAAATCCTTCTGTCCCATCTGGAAATGTCAGTATAGGTGCAGTGATCAATTTCCATTTAAGAAGGTTGAAACTCTTTTCACACTCTTCTGTCCAACAGAATTTAACTTCCTTGTGAGTTAATTTTGTCAAGGGCCCTGCAATCTTTGAAAATACCTCAATAAATCTTCTGTAATATCCAGCCAATCCAATGAAACTCCGTACTTCTCCTACATTCGTAGGTGTCTTCCATTTCTCTACTGCTTCCACCTTGGTCGGATCTACTTTGATTCCTCGAGCTGACACATTGTGCCCAAGAAAATAACTTTGTCTAATCAAAACTCACATTTTTTGAATTTGGCATACAACTTTTCCTACTTAGTGTCTCTAGAACAATTCTCAGATGTTCTTCATGTTGTTCCCGATCTCTAGAATACACTAAGATATCATCAATGAACATGATCACGAATTTGTCCAAGTACACGTGAAAAACACGATTAATCAAATCCATAAAAATTGCTGGTGCATTACTGAGACCAAAAGGCATTACTACGAACTCATAATGCCCATAACGTGTTCTAAAAGCAGTCTTCGAAGTGTCGCTCTGCTTGATTCACACTTGATGATATCCAGACCTCAGATCTATCTTGGAGAATATGCTAGCACTGCCCAGTTGATCAAATAGATCCTCAATCCTTGGCAATTGATACTTATTCTTGATAGTAAGTTTATTCAGTCCTCGGTAATCGATACACATCCTAAACGAATCATATTTCTTCTTTGCGAACAAAACAGGTACTCCCAGGGTGAAACACTAGGGTGTATGAAATTCAAATCCAAGAGTTCCTGTAAATGAATCTTCAATTCTTGTACTTCCTTTGGTGCCAGTCGATAAGGTGCTTTTGAGACTGGTGCTACTCCCGGTACTAGATCGATTGTGAATTCTACTTGTCTTTCTGGTGGGAAGCCTGGTAAGTCTTCTGGAAATACATCTCCGTATTCCCGTACAATAGGAACATCCTCTATGCTCATCTTTTCGCCTTCACTTTCCACGATATTCACTAAAAATGCTTGACATCCCTCTTTTTTCATCATTTTGATTGCTTTCATTGCGATTATAATTCGTGGTATTACTCCAGCTTTAGCTCTGTGAAAAGTAAACTTCTCATTTCCTGGGAGTTGGTACTGTACTTCTTTTTCACGACATCTAATTACAGCATGATTAACTCTAAGCCAATCCATCCTAAAATTACATCAAATCTTTCATCTCAATTACGTGAAGGTCTGCAAGTAGAACTCTGTCATTCATCCCTATCTTCACATTTTTGCATAACTTCATGGTTCGAATTGAGTTATCCGAAGGTATACTAACCTCAAGAGTTGATTTGTCTAACTCCTCACAATTATTTTTTACTTTCTTATACATCTTAGCAGATATGAATGAATAAGTGACTCCCCGTATCAAAAGTATAAGAGTAGGAGTGTCAAATACTGATAGCATACTTGCCATTGTTTTTGGTTCTTCCTCAACTTCTTGTTGTGTCATAGCATATGTACGTGCTGGTCTAACACTTGATCCTCCTGCTGCTTTAGCCTTTGGGCATTCCAGTATGGTGTGTCCCAGTTGATGGCATCGATAGCATATTCTGGTTCCATATAAGCATGCTCTAAGATGATTCTTTTCACATTTTGGGTAGGGAGAATTTATTTCGAGTGGCGGTGGTCCTGATCCTCCTCCAATTTTTATTTGCTTATTCTGAACCTTATGGTTTTCTTTTCCAATCACCGGTCTTTCCCACTTGCGCTTTGCAGGTATCTCTATTGCCTTTTTGTTTTGGCTACTGTTATTCTTCTGTCGAGACTCAATTTCTTGAGCTCTGGAAAATGTATCTGCCAAAGTTATCATCCCTTGTCCAGCCAGGATAGTACTGATCTCAGATCGTAGTCCATTTTCAAATCGTCTAGCTTTTTTTCCTCTATGTTGACAAGGTTTGTGGCAAATCTGGAGAGTCGATTAAATTCTCTTTCATATTCGAGAACACTCATTGTTCCTTATTTTAAGTGTAGAAATTCACTTTCTTTTTCATCTCGGAATGACTGAGGTATGTAGTATTGAATGATCACATCCTTAAAGTCTTCCCATGTCATCCTTTCCTTCTGTTCAGGTGTCTTGGTACGTCCATAAGCCTCCCACCAGAAATCTGCTTCACCCACAAATTGAAAAATAGCACACGCAATCTTTTGTGCATCAGTGCAATCGAGATAGGTGAAAATCTTATCCAACGACCTCAACCATTTCTCAACTTCTGCGGGGTCCTCCGTTCCGTTGAATGTTGGTGGATTGAAATGTCGAAATTGTTCAATTACCAAGGCTGATTCATTTCTAGGAATAGGTTTTGGTGGTGGTGGTGATTGTGCAGAGTTTGCGTGAAATTGTTGAGCCAATCCTCGAAGGATTGTCACCAAATTATCTCATGGATCTCGATAAATATTTTTAAGATTCTCATTTGTAGGTAGGTTTTGTGGTCTTCTTCAACTCATAATTTGATAAAAGTGTTATAGTTATAATAGTACTTCAATTAAACATAACAAATAAGATAATTAAACATATAAACATTTATATCCGCAAAATTGTGCCATTAAGACACTCGAAATATCACTGTTTATAATTAAACATATAAACATTTATATCCGCAAAATTGTGCCATTATGACACTCGAAACATCACTATTTTAGTCACACATCAGTAGATTTTGCATCATAAAGTACTGTTCAAAAAGCCTATCACATGCGCCATCTAGCATACATATATACTATCTACTTAAGGTCAAAAGATCCCTACTATAGTAACATGTTGCTACTACTATAATAAGAGTCATAACTGGCCTAAGTCAGTATAGTACTAGACTGTCTAATTAATCACTTCCCCATCATCCCCAGGTCCATCCTCTCCAGGCTCCACGGGTGCAGCCGGAATCTCCTCCTGAACAAATGCCGGAACTGGAGGAGCATGTGGCACGAGGCTCAGAAGCCAGGCATGGAACATAGATGCACAGTAAGCTATGTCGTTCACCACGGGAGGTCCAGGTAGAATCACAAACATCTCATGGTATATGTTAAGAGCGTTGTCAGTCCAGGACTCTGGTACAATATTAATTAAGAGGAGACAATGGCCAAAATCATCCATCTCATAATTACCTTGGGCATCTAGGTGGTGCATAAGTGCCATTTCGCCAATGTGTGTCCCTAGGTCTTGTTCTTCAGTCCATCCCCATAGTTGCACTCTGAATCTTCTTCGAGCATTGATCTCGTCAATGTCCATCTGAGTTACAAGTTAAAAACCCATTTTAAGTTTATTTAAATATCAAAGAACTTTAAATATTAAAGAACTTTAAATATTTAAAAACAAGTCAGGAAATCCTATAGTGTAATGATGTCATAATCTAAGGGCATGAGTTGTCCTAGGGATGTAGTATTATGACCTACGTTAGGTACTTGAGCAAGTCTTAAATAGACCATTCTGATACCATGCTGTAACGCCTCGAGTTATGCTATGGGGTTGGGACTCTACTAGATATATATTTTTCAATATAATAATAAATGGATCGAGAATGCACAGCGAAAATAGTATAAAAATCCCCAAAGCGATAATATAAAAAAAAAGTAAAAGTTGCATATAGATTATTTTACATAATATCGTTTACTTTTCCGAGTAGAGTGGAATATTCAAAACAAGTACGTTCAGATGATATATCTGAAATAAAGTTCTTAATTAAGTACTAAAATATAAGATATAATATAAAGTCCTCTATGGGCTTGGGACATCTGCAGGAGCATCTCCATCTTCTAAACCTTGTTCTGAAAATCAATAAGGGGTGAGCGTCTAAAATAAACTTAGTGGGTTAACTTAAATGATTGCACAGTTAAAAATAAATATGCATGCCAAATATACCATAAAATGTAACATATGCCAATTTAATAAAATAATTTGCACATTGTCATTCGATAACTCAATGAAAATATTTTAAACCGAACCATCATCCGATAACTTTTGTTAGTTGGTATATGTGCATCGAGTCGTCACCCCATACAAGTGTTAGTAAGAAATATTTGTCATCGAACTAAAAGCACACATAACACATAACATGACATATAAGTAACACATATCACATTTTAACATAGCAATCATGACATAAAATTATAGCACTCAGTAAAGAGTGAAAGCTACCCCACCTTGAACTTATTGGAAATGTGTAAAGTGACTAGACTTGCTCTTCGGTCTCAGGTATGCCTGCAAGGTATACAAAACTAAGTTCTACTTCTAATAATAATTCCTAGTACTAAACTAAATTTCTAATATTGAATAATTAAAATAAACTAATTATTAACTATAGTAATAGGTCATAATATTAAAAATATGGATACAAATAATATTAATTTTATAAGAAACGAATATTAAATAAAGATTTTATACCTAAAATAATAATAGTAGTAAAATTATAATATTCTATTTAATATAAAATAAACAAATAAATAAATAAACTATTATATATAATCAAAATTATTAAATCTAAGCTGCTGCATACGTTTCATAAAAAAAATATTTAAGATTTATTTATTTATCATTATTATTAATATATAAACTTACCCATGAAAACTTAATATATTTATATGCTTACGTAATATATATATATATATATATATATATATATATATATATATATATATATATATATATATATATATATATATATATTCACTCACGTACTGTCTGTCTATCGACAGGGAGTTTTAATAATAATAATGATATATATATATATATATATATATATATATATATATATATATATATATATATATATATATATATATATATATATATATATTTATTGCAATCAAGTCCCTGCATTATATTAAATTCTCATTTAAACTTACCCTAAACTTTAACCTTATTACAAAATGACCCAACTTGAGTTATACAACTCTGTTTAAAAATTTGAATGTACGTATGGAGTCATCGCAAGGTGATGATCACATGCATATCAATTTTTCATGAAAATTACGAAGTTTAAAGGGTTCAAAATTTTAATACAAAGTGTGTCTCTTCCCATTTTCTCAATTTCACGTCCAAACTCAAAACTAATTATATGTTTATGATCCTCGTGAGGAGAGCTTCAAAATGGCCTATAATATCAAAGTTATGTCCCAACAAAACAAAATATGCCATTAAAAGGGTTAGAACTTCGACGGAGCTTATATAACACATATCATATCCATTTTACAAAAGAGTTATATATATGGAATCTACGCTTCGAGACGATCATTTAAATATATAACATGATAAAGACAAATTGAAAAATGAATAGGCCACAAGATAATCAGTGTGTCTGCGTGTGATATAATTATATGTATATGTATGTATATGTGATTGGTGTATATATATATATATATATATATATATATATATATATATATATATATATATATATATATATATATATATATATATAGAAACATATATATATAGGTATATGTATATATATATGTTTCTATATATATATATATATATAGAAATATATATATATATCGGTACATGTATTATATATATACAAAGTTTTACTTATAAATATATACAACAATATATAAATGAGAGAGAGTCACCTTAACTGCTCCCTTTCTTCACTGTAACCTAACGAAATTGAAAAAAAAGGGTGTTTATATATATAGAAAGAAAAGTAAATCTTTTGTTCTTATCCAACCTGATCTGTATTACGTCATCTACCTTAGCTCATTAAATTTGTGTTCTTATCAGGATTAGTAAGCACGTGGTTATTATATATATAATATAATATATATGTTTACTGAGTCTACTGTCTACTACTAATCATATATATATTTATAATAATAATAATAATTATTATTATAAATATATACACATAATATTATTATTATCTCCATTTATATGTAATACCAATTATTAATATATATATATATATATATATATATATATATATATATATAATAAATATATAATTTTGCTGATATTACATCACTTAAATTAAAGAAGGCTTTTATTTAGTGTGAAAATTTGCATATTTTAGGGTCCGATTTATCACCGTTTTGTGGAATTTATGTTCGTATTTTAGCACTAAATAGTTAATTTTCATATATTTGAGATATTGGTGCATTTGAGGTGTTATGTCGTATTTTTAGGTGGAAAACAGATTGAAAGTGCAAAGTTGGAATGATGAGTGAAATCGAGAAAGAATGCTGAAAAATGCATGTCCAATTTGCATAATTTTTTTGTATTTGTGTAAGTGGAAAAATTGATCATCTGATATATGGTTGGAAAGCTACAGAAGAAAATGCCATTTTAGCTCAAGAAAAATCTCAATTGGAGGTCAGATGAGGGAGTTATGATCAAAACGGTGAAAACGCGCAAGCTGTGCAGACCAGCACGACTCGTGTCACTTTTGCATGACTCGTTCCCTTCAAATATTGGAGTTTTTGTGAGTTCTTTATATTGATAGAAAGTTGAGGAAGAAAGGATCGCATGAGCACAGAAATCACCTCAATTGGAGTCCGGATGAAGAAGTTATTAGAAAAAACTGTGAGGTCACGCAATCTGCTGACGAGTGGCGAGACCTGGGCGCCCAGTTTTCGGCCCGTACGTGTTTTTGACGTGAAAAAGCCCTATTTTGAGGTAGAATATGAATTTTATCAGCCTTCAACTATAAAAAGAGCCCTTGGGGTGTTCCAAATCCTAACTCTCCATAATTCTCCACATCCATACATACTCTACATAACTCTTCACACCTTTACACAATTCACCATCCCATTCACCCGTCCCGGAGAGTTCATCAGTATTGCTTACTTGAGAAGGAGAACAAGGAGGTTCAGAATCACGGAAGAGAAAATGGAGAATCGCACCATATTTAGGGGTTATTCTTACTCTTTCTTTTTTAATTTTGGATAATATGTTTTCATACCTAACCATGTGTGTTGCTTGTAACACCATGGGCTAGTACTTCTTAGATTGCACTAGGTTTGAAGGTTAAGTTGTTTTGAATTGATGATTTAGACTTAAGGTTGGATACCTGCAATATACTTATTCCTTTATTGATACTTTGATTTGAGACTTATTTTTTGTCTTATATGATCTGTCCTTATTCATGTGTATGTCATTGCCTTTACATGCTTATGCTTATTGCTTGCGTTATATAAGAATTATATTTGTCAACCTATTATGGATAAAGGGGATCTAAACATATAACTTTTATTCATTAGAATAATTAACATAATTAGATTAAATAGTATATCTATAATTATCCTTTGGGTACAATATTATTTTTACTTGGTCATACATGGAACTACAATTGATTCCCTACATTTGGGGACACATACAAAATTGTGAACAAGCAGCTTTATCGTCACGTCAAAGTTCACAAAATTTAACTGCTCATATTTTTCATTAATGGTACGGACAGAGAACATTTTTTCAACTACATAATATAGTTACTTTTTGAATTGAGTAAATCACTTTTATATATTTATTTATTTATTTAACTCAAGTATAATTAAAAACATATACAATTAAAAACAAAAATGTATTCAATTTAATTGTTAGTTTTTTTAATGAGTGTAAAAAATATACAATTATTAAAAAACATGTATACACTATTGAACAAAAAGTTATACACATGGATGCTAGTTTTTTTAATGAAAAATTTAATGTGAAAAAAGTATACAATTATTGACTATCTAATATAAGACAAATCTGGTTTTTAAAGAGAATTACCTAAACTAACTATGCAAAAAATAATTACTAAAAATAATAAAATAGCAAATAATTAAATATGGAAAGTATTCAAGAGAGAAGATAGACAGCACTAGAAAATCCAATTAAATTGGTCAAATCAAATCACTAGACAATCAGTTAGAATCTCTGCAGTTCTTATAAAAGCAATCGCATAATTATGTTAAATCCCTTTTCTAAAATAAACTTAACACATAAATTTGGTTTAACTGTCAGGTGCAGAAGAATAATCCCTACTCCCTTTCTAGGTACTTCATGTAAAATTCCATTAAAGGCCAGTACACTAGACTTTCCTTTATAAGTACTTAAGAATTAAACCCCAATTCCCACCTAACAATCTAAGAAACCAAATCCTCTAGAATGGTAATTAACATATATAATAAGTGTCCAATATTTAAGAAATAAGTATACAAAATAAAATAAGATGTATACAAAATAAAATAAAAAATTATACACATATGGGTGCACCCTTGCACCCGGGTGCGCCTAATATCAACTCTAATTTAAAACCTGAGAGAGCATTTAAGTTAATAGTATTTATAAATTTATCAGAATATAACACAATAGTTTATATTTATATTTTATATAATGAAGGATTTGAACTTTCCAATTATTAATTCTAAGTTAATATTGATATTTTAATTATAATTTTCGGAAATATAAATTAGAAGTTAGGGTTATATAATTGAACAAGATTATAATGAGAGGATTGATACCTACATAAATTTTAATATATTTAATTAAAAAAAATCATTATGAGCATATTTTTTTAATTTTAAGATAAGGCCCTGTGAATTCGAATTTACTAAATTAATATTTTTTTTATACTTCCACATATCTCAATAGTGTGCACATATATGACAACTTTATGGCTTATATTATATTTGGCAAAGATTTGTGAGATTGTCTCACGTAATCTCTTACCTGAAATGAATAAAAAGTGATAACATCATAAATAAATTGTGATACTCAATCGATGATGAGTGATAATGGTGCAGTAAACTATTTCATGAACAATTTATGGTGTAAATAAAAAGGGATGACGAAAGTGATAACTAATTACGAAAGTATAAAATGGTCTTACCATGAGATTGTCTCACACAAGACTTGCCCTAAATATTTCTCGATAATAAATAAATAATAAAATATAGTATTAGGTTTATTGGGTATGAATGATTTTTTCTGTAAATTAAGTGTATGAGGAAGTAAAATGGTTCATATAATTTTAATTTTTTATTTATTAAAACTCTACTGTATTATTTGATAGATAATTTGTTTACAGATAATTGACTCTAATTTTATAGTTTTGTCCCTGAATTTGTATTGACTTGCGTTGTGCATTTTAATTTTTAATAATCCCTTCCATCCTGAGTATTTTTACCCTTTCGTACGAGTATGTAAATTAAGAAGTGTTATTTTTGTAATATAATGTAAGAAAAAGCAGGGATAAATTTGTAATATTGAGAGAAAAAGTAAATAAAGTTGTTGGGATTGATGAGTTAAGTGTAAGAAAGTAAATAAAGTTGTCGGGATTGATTAATAAAGTGTAAAAAATAGATAAAATGTGTAGTTTATTTTATCATTAATGGAATGAGTAAAAATACGTGGGACATCCCAAAATGAAATGTGAGTAAAAATATGTGTGATAGAAGGAGTAGTTGTTGTTCTATACGTTAATAATTCAGCAGAAGCAAGAAATCAAAGAAATGTATTACCTTTCACCAAGGTATGTTGAAGAAGATGGATTCTCACCGGCAGCCTGCGCAGCCTCACGATTTTAGCCATAAAGTTCTTATATGATCTTCAATTCGAGTGATCTATGCGTCAAAACGATTCTCTCTTCCGTGCTTTCCAATATATCATACATTCAGTTTGGAGTGCTGTACGATTTTATAAAAATCGTACAAGTTGACGGACAACAGCAACAAACAACCTTCCGGTCTTCTGCTGTATTCCCAAGTCCAATCTCGACGTCGTGTGGGCGACGATCTTCGAGATCTTCTCAATCTTTTGTCCCGCCTACCCTCTTCAAGTGTTAGGCGTGTCACCTCTTGGGTTAGAACAGTTGAGATGACTTATATATGGGCTATAGCAGGGACCAGGAGGAGAAATTAGAGTTGGGCCTCCATTGGGCTTAACTATCCAAGCTTAGCCCAAAGCTTATACTTAAATCCAATAATAATAATATATACCATAAAAATATTATTACTGCACTACCGTTCTAATCCCATAATTACGTTATGGGCTCCTTCTTATTATGAGCATGTTAGTCTCTCATGTTTACGATATACTATGCCTATTAATTAATTAAATTACTGACAACTTCATTAATTAATATCTCTTCCGAGAGTAGTACTACTCAACCTCATTATCATGCTGGAATAAATCCACCTACAGGGTTTACATGATAATCCTTATGAGCTCCTCAAGGGGACATCATCAACCTATATCGGACACGGATTCCTTCTATAATCAACAGCACACCATAGAGAGACAATATTATTTCCCAACTCACAAAGTTTATTGATTTAATTACATGTAAATCTCACCCATTGATGAATCAAAGAAATACATACTGCCCTACGTGTCGAGGTTATTATATAGGGATTAAGAGCACGAACATCCATAATAACAGAGATCAATTTCTTCAATAAGTCAGTATAAGTCAAACGATCTCAAGTGGTCCTGCTCAATACACACAAAGCATACTAATGTGATTATATAGTCAAGACAAACTAATACCAAATCACACTACAACTATCCCTATAAAGAGTCCCCGTCTATCTCGGTTGTGAACATCTATTTATACTTTATAAGGAAACCGACAATATGATCTTCCGCGTGTTGTTGCACAATATATTATATACAGTATAAAGTAAATGGACTATTTGCATCATACATATAAATAAATTATAAGACGCAATAATTTGATCATATGATTCTCATTTCAAATAAATTATTATAACATTATTCATACAAAAAGCTAGATTTTTAGTATACAATCCAACAATCTTTTATCTTCAAATCCATATTTATCACAATAGTTTCTATTTAGAATTGGTTCAATATAATTTCTAAGCAAAGTATTAATAGCTTGGCTTTATGTTTTGATGATATGTTGAATTAACAACTAGATGAAGGAAAAAAAGTTTGCTGAATCAATCCGGTTAACCCGCAAGGTAATTGGTATCAACTGAAAATGTGCGATTTTATATGTTTTTTTCTCTCATTACACAATTTTTTCGAATAATCAGGTTGGCCTAATGAAATTTGGGCTTTTTGGCATTTCTACTGTCAGATTAAATATAATTGCTCATGATAAATAATTTAAAAACATAATCAGGTTTGTCTAATGAAATTTGGACTTTTCGGAATATAACCGTTGATGATTAAAGATAATTTAAAATGACTTAAAATTGCTCATGAAAATATGATAAATTACGTTTAAATTTTACAATGTAAAACTTATGAAAATTAATGTTATAATATACTCCATAGTAAATTGGACAGTCAGCGCTGCCCAATCAATAACGTGGCGTTGACCTTTACCACGTCAGCATTTATATTATTTTTGTATTTATTGCCAAAAAAAATCACAACATTTACTTAAATTGCGATTTAGGTTCAACCCTTAAAATTATGAAAAGAAAAGAAAATCAAATTTGATTTTTTGGCAAATTCACTCATCTAATAAAATTAAACTTTTATTTTTAAAATTTTAAAATTTAAAAGATTATTATGTGAAATAAAAAATTCTAATATAATATTAATTTAATTTAAAAATATTACTACAAATTAATATATTAAAAAAATATTTAAGTTATAAAATTTTATTACGTGAACAACATTAACTATTTTTAACATTTAAGTAATAAAAAACAATATAAAATTTCAAAATAATTAAAATTTTTTAAATCTTTTAAAGATTTTACCAATTATAAAATTTTATAATGAAAAATTATATAAAGGCAAAGATTTGAGTTAGACCATCTCACAAGAAGAGTTTTATGAGATAAATAAAAAGTAATAAATAATTTAACAAAAAGTGATACTTTGATTAATGAGTGATAGGAAATTATTCTAATAAAAAGTGATAACCATTTTAAAAATATATTATCTTTAACAAGATTAGTGTGATACCGTCTCATATGAGATGTTTTTTTTTGTTTTTAAAAAAAATAGTTATAAACTTTTTTATTAAAGATAATACTATCATTTTTATAAAAAAATCGTATCTCTTTTCATTTATACCTAAAATTATTTATTTTTTTATTGGTAAATGTTAGTTGTTAATAGTTAGAAGTTAGTTCACCTAGCACCCATACTCAAAAATTTTTCCAAGCCCCCCTTATAACTCCCTCCTTAATTCGTTCTCAAAGAGAATCGAAATTGAGTCACTTATATTAGTGAGGAGCTCAGTGGCCAAGTGAGCTATGTTATCATATCTGGGTCACTCACTTTATTGAGAAGCCCAGTGGCTAGGTGAGATAACCCACCTACTTACTGAAAATTGTTTATGAAACAATTTACTGCACCATTATCACTTTGTATTAAATAGAATATTATTTTTTATTAAAATGTGATCAATTTTTATTCGTCTCACGAAAATATTCTCGTGAGATTATTTTCGTAAGACGTTCAACCCAAATCTTTGACTTAATATAACTTTCATTAACACTTTTTTTACTATTTAAATGTTAGAAATAATTAATTTTTTTCACATAATAAGATTTAATAACAAAAATATATTAATTTGTTGCAATATTAATAAAATTAAAGTAATATTATGCTAGAATTTTATATTTAACATAATAATTTTTCAAAATTTAAAATTTAACATATAAATATTAATTTTTTAATTTTATTAAATGGGTGCAATTTAATAAAAGATATAATATAATGACCTTCTTTGTCAAAATTTTAAAGGTCCGGACTAAATAGCAATTTAAGTAAATATTATTTTTTGTGCAATAAATGCAAAAATGACATAAAAGCTGACATGCTAAAGGACAACACCACGTTAGTAATCGGGCAGCGTTGACTGCCGAATGAACTTAATTTGCAACAAAGTTCCAAGATACTGAATTTTTGTGCTAAATGTAAAAAGATTAGACTAATTTCCAATTAATTAAAAATTATACTTCCTCCATCCCATAAAAGTTGACACACTTTCCTTTTTGGTTTGTCCCAAGTTGAGACATTTTCTTTTTAATAAATAGGACCCACACAAAAATAATTAATTTATTTACATGGGCCCTACATACCACCTCCTAATATAATTACCCACTATACATTAAATATTATTTCTCTGACTTTACTCAACTTCACTTTACATTAAATTATTATACTTCTTAATCTCTGTGCCCAAAAAAAATATACCAACTTTTCCTGGACGGAAGGAGTAACAAACAATTACCATAATGGATTAAGAGGGAAAGGCAGACGCCGTTTCTTGCGCCTAACAATTGAACTTTTTTTACGTATTTTTTAAATAAATTATTTTATTAATTATTAAATATATATATATATATATATATATATATATATATATATATATATATATATATATATATATATATATTACTTTTAAAAATTTAAGTATTACTCCATTCCAAATTCATCTTCACGTTTACTGTAAATACGGAGTTTACGAAAAACCGCTTTTAATTTACTTTTGGGGATACCATTAACTTACTTTTGGGGATAACATGATATTTTTGGATATAAATAAATGATAAAGTATGTTATGTGTGTTAAAAAAGTAATGACAAATTTGAAATTAAAGTATGCTATAAGAATATTAGTTAGTTGTTTTTCCTTTTATGAAAGTGTGAAGAATTTGGCATGGATCAAAATGGAAAGTGTAAAGTTGAAGTTGGGACGGAGGGAGTATTTTTTTTATATAAATGTTATCACTTTTTATTCATCATACAAATTGATTATCTTTTTTTTATAAATCATTTATTATGAATCAGATATTATTTTTTATTAAAATTGTTATTACTTTTTTATAAATTAAATATAATTTTTTATTAAAATTATTATCACTTTTTATTCATTATACGAATGATTTTAAAATAGAGCAATTAGACTGTTATCACTTTCCAATGATCAAATATCACTTTCTATTAAAAATAGGGGTATTTACTATTAGGTACATTGGAATCTCCTTAATTACTACTCCCTCCGTCCCACAACAAGGAGTGCATTTTACCATTTTCGTCCGCCCCAACACAAGAGGTGCATTTTCCTTTTTAGTAAAAGAGACCCACACAAATTAACTTTATCTCTCTCCATAACCCCACACTTCACACTAATACACCTATCTACTATACATTAAAATATTATTTCTCTTACCTCAACTACCCCCAATTACCCATTAAATATTATATCTCTTAATCTACGTGCAAAAAAGTTCCGCAACTCTTGTTGTGGGACGGAGGGAGTATAAGATACAAACATAAAAAAATGTTACTACTAACCAGTGATTAGAAAATCGGACCAGAGGCCAAACCGGTGACCCTAACAGTTCACGGTCGGACCGGTCGGATTGGTCGGACCGGGCGGTTCAATCGGAAAAATAAAAATTATATATTTTTTAGTTTTAATAATATTTTATTCTTTTACATATAATTTTTTATTAATATACTTAGTGTAATGAAA
Organism: Pogostemon cablin; assembly: GCA_023678885.1. Lineage (NCBI taxonomy): Eukaryota > Viridiplantae > Streptophyta > Magnoliopsida > Lamiales > Lamiaceae > Pogostemon > Pogostemon cablin. Next base: position 12,125,562 of record CM042990.1, on the reverse strand, counting down.
AATAATGGAATGAAAGAGTAAAGTTAAATGTGAAAATAAAATGATTTTTGAATTTTAATTTATGTTAATATCTTATTTAATTCAAATTTACTTTGAAATTGAAAGAAAATTAATAAAGAATATTAGAATTGGAATAAAAATGAAAAGAAAATTGTTAATTCTTTTTGTTTGTTTACTCTAATTTTAATTAATATTCATTCAACAAAAAATTATAATTATTTGCATACAATTTAGCAAATAAATTTATTTATTTCAAAATTAAATAATTATTGAGTGTCAAATTACTTGTAGTTAAAATGTAGGAGTATATGGTTATAGGAAGGGATAAGATCCCACATTGGTTAATTGTAAGAAAGAAAGAGGTTTTGGACATCTATAAATAAATATCACATTTTCTCATTTTTTTCACAACTTGAAGATCCCACATTGGAAGCTTATTAAAGAGAAGAGGTATTGTGATTCTATATAATGATCACTACTCCCTTTTTTGCATCAATCCTATCTTGAGATATTGGCTAAAAAATTAGTTGACGACTCGAATCTCAAATACGAAAAATTTAAAAAAAACAAACCGGCAGTTTTCGGTTTGTCCAGTTCAATTCGATTTTTCCCAATTTGACATGAAATCTGGTTTTTAGGATGCATTTGGACCGGTTTCTTGGCCGGTTCCCCGTTCAATCGGTTGAACCGGCCGGTCCGGTCCGGTTCTCTAATCATTGCTACTGACTACATAAATTTATAGTGATATTCCACTACTAGAAAAAAGGCCTATCACTACACTAATTTTAATGCATTTTATTTGAAATGTCTTAATAGCTATTTTTTCAATACATTAATTCTATAACTGCACTTTATAATATCTATTAATACACTATTCAATAAATATATTATGGCAAAAACTCCTGTGTCCTGGGGACACACCGTGTTCCCATCCGGGGGCACAGGAGACAAACTTATATATTATCACAACTCTTTCAACTACACTATTATACTATCTATTAATACAGTATTCAATAAAGTATTAATGTGCAACATAAAAGTTGTTAGGTCACATTAAGTTGAGGGTATATTGGGTAATTGATCTTAATTTTTTGTATCTAGGAGTAATTTTTTTAAATTGATGTATCTCATAGTAATAATAGGTATTAAATGTGTACCTAATAGTAATTATTTCTAAAAATATTGTCAACTTTTATTCGTCCTACTAATTATTAACGAAATAATTCAATTGATCAGTTATTACCTTTTTTTCTTAGTATCACTTCTATTAAAATATTATCACGTTTTATCAATTTTATAAGTTGTTCATGAAATTTACTTCTATAATTATTTATCACTTTTTATTAAAAATGTTAACACCTTTTTTAATGCTATAACTTTTCATTTATAGTATAAACTGTTTATGAAATTGTTCAAATCACCGTTATCATTTTTCATCAATTGAATATCACTTTTCTTTATAAAGGTTATCACTTCTTATCATTCTTACGAAAGTCATTCATAAGACAGACTCACATAAGTTTTTAACATTATGAAATTTTCATTACATACTTCAAATGAAAATTTATCACTTTTATTTTATCAGTACTTTTTTATATAAAAAATGTTACTACTTTTTTATAAATATGATCACATCTTATAAATTTATAATTTTTAAATTAAAAATAAATTAAATGGATGATAAATTTTAAATTATTAAAATAATAAAAAATATAAATTAAATAAGAAAAACGTAAAATATATATGGAAAAGATTTGGGTGAGACCGTCTCACGAATCTCCTTATGTGAGACGGATCATCCATTAACCCATTAATTATATTTTTAAGGGCTTTGTTTGGTTACAGTCAAATTAAAAAATTGAAATTTTATTATAAAAGTAAATTAATTAGGTCATTTATATATATATATATATATATATATATATATATATATATATATATATATATATATATATATATATATATATATATATATATATATATATATATTGTATATATCTATATAATATTATTTCTTAAATTATTATTATGAAAATTTTTATTAATTTAAATTTATTATTTATTTAATTTATTTTTTATTTAAATATTATAAATTTATAATATGTGATACTCAATTGATGAAAAGTGATAACAGTGCTGTGAACTATTATATGAATAATTTATAATATAAATGAAAAGTGATAACATTTTAAACGAAAAGTGATAACATCGTTAATAAAAAGTGATAACTAATTATCAAAGTGTATTTTAAAAATAATTTATATAATGGATAAAATGTGATAATATTTATAATAAAAAGTGATTCATAATTAAAGAAAAGTGATATCCGTATAATTGAATTATTTCACAAACAAATCAATGGAATAATAAAAAGTGAGTTTATGATAAACAAAAAGTGATAACTGTGTATTTAAACTATTTTATGAATAATTCATAAGATGAATAAAAAGTGATAAAGTTTTTAATATAAAGTGATATCCGATTAAAATAAAGTGATAATAGAATAGTAAAATTATTTAAAGAATAATTACAAATAATATTATTATTGAATAATTAATAATAATAATAATAATAATAATAATATATTATTAAGATTAATTTTTGTAAAAAGTGAAAATTCACGTAATGATTTAAAGCCGAACAGAATGCGTGGATGACTGGAACTGGCAAATAGATGATGTAATAAAATGGGAAAAAGAAAAGAGTTGCAAAGAGAATGTCAAAAAGATGTTAAAGGTGCCACAAAGGACATCACACCCAGCACAAGGTGTTAAGAATAATTACGAAATCTAAAATATTCCTGATTCATATCACTAGAAAAAATGAGGGAGAACAATGTCAGGAGGCGTGTGGTACCAAAACACATTGCCTCCTATGTCCGGAAGGACGTCAGCTGCTGCATTTCCTTCTCGATAAATATGTGAAACTCTGACGTGCATGGTCTCCATCATCTTTTTTGCTACTTGCCATCTTGCCAGTAGCCTCCATGGAATCCTTGGAGCAAAACCTGTCAAAGCATGAACAACATATAAAGAATTCGTCTCTAGCCACAGGTGATTCCAATCTCTTTCGTAAGCAACTCAATAGCCAAAACAGCAGTTGCAAGTTCTGCTTCAAAAGTAAAACCACTGCCGAACCCACTAGTAAAACATCCAGCTACAAAACCCCTGCTATTTCTGAAAATTCCCCTCCTGATATATGTCCTGGTGACCCAGAGGCATGATCATCGGTATTAACTTTCATCCATTCAGAAGGAGGAGGAGACCATCACACCGAAACCACTGAGGGAGCTTTTCTCGAAGAAACGGTCATGCCAAAATAGTGTACAGTTCGTAGATCTTCAATCGAGTTGTTCATAACATTAAGATTAAGATGTCGAGCCTCACGAATGATAGCCATCACTTGTGCAGTAATGCCACTGATTCTAACGGGTTTGTCCTTATGCTCACTGTCATATCCATTGTATACAAATTCATTCTGTTTATTCTGGATGATCCATATATAAGATGTAATAGCAAGACGCCAAATAGAAACGACTTGTGGACTTCCTGATATTTCCATCACTTGAAGGATAAATGAGGCAAAACTTTGATCAAGATGAATTCTTGAACCAAAAGAAAAGCCTCACAAGATATGCTTGAGGATTTTCGAAGATATAGGACAGCTTACAAAGAGATGATCAACAAATTCAGAAAAATGCTTGCGTTAAGCACAACGTGAGAGACCATGAAACATATGATCAGTTAACATGTCCCATGTAGGAAGTACACCATTGATAGCTTTCCAAACTGTAACAGAACGACATGGAGGGATAAACCAGCCCAAATCCAACTTCTCCAGCTCGATTTTGGATAATGAAGACGAATCTTCAGGTAAGCTAATTGCGACGTAACACGTCCAAGAAGGGATCTGGACCATTGTCTGCAATCAATCATGTTAGAAGAAACCTTAGTAGCCATAATGCATTCAATAAAAAAGGGATAAGTGTTCACAAAATCCGCAATAAAATGCCAACTGCCTTCGTAAAGGTAGTCCTGTATCTTTTGATCATAGATACCCCTATGCTCAAGAGGAATGCAATCATATCAGCGATCGAAACCCCAATCCAATTATCAAGCCAAAATCTAACCGAAAAGCAGCTCCCAATTGTCTATATAGTCTCCTTTGATAACCGAATTATATGAGTCAAACAACCTGATCGAATGGAGGATACTACATATGTATGTTTGATTTCATGACCCTTCATCAATCTTTGCCTAATGAAATCCCACGCTCCATTTCCTGAAAGAATTTCCCACTATAATTTTATTAGAAACACATCATTAGATGCTGTGATAGAACATATACCAAGACCTCCTTCTTTGGTGGGGGCACAAACACTTTTCCATCCCATAGTAAAACGTTTTTTCATAAAAGCATCGCCACTACATACAAAATTTCGGCAAGCTGCCTCAATACGGTTGAATTGATGTCGTGGCCACTTGTATATCATCATTGCATGCACCATGGATGAGATAATAAATGAATTGACAAGGCATATCCTTCCTGCCATAGAAAGGGACATTCCCATCCATCTTTGAAATTTGTTTATGATCAAATCTGTGGTTGGTCGAAATTGAGAGATTCTCGGTGAACCTACAAAAATAGGAACGCCCAAATATTTGAATGGAAATTGACCTTCCGAGATCCTCATCTCTCTTTTCACTTTTCCCTTGATTCCCATAGTTACATGCTTGCTATAAAATACTTTGGACTTAGCCGGATTGAAGCATTGACCAGAAACCTCTACACTGTTTTTGAGAATATGATGAACCCCATCAATAGAAACATCGTCTCCCCTATAAAAAATTACAATGTCATCCGCATAAAATAAATAATGGGGTAAAGAGAGCGCGTGACAAGCCTTTCCCAACAAAATCTTTCCAGAGCATACATAGTGAGAAATCCAAAGCCCCAGAGTTTCATCAGCAATGCAAAATATCAAAGGAGATAGAGGATCTCCCTGTCGAACTCCAACACCACAATAAAAAAAGCCCTTTGGCATACCATTGAGAAGAATAGAGACCTTTGCAGATTCAAAAAACTTCTAAGCAAATCAATAAACTTTATAGCGAAACCCATACGATGAAGAATTTCAAAGATAAAATCCCATCTGAGTATATCAAAAGCTTTACGAATATCAATTTTAAAAGCGACATTTCCATGCAAAGATTTGTTCAAACAATTTAAACTCTCAGAAGCTATAGCAATACAGTGATGAATACTACGATTCGAGATAAATCCAAACTGATATGGACTGAGATGAGCATGTAAGATCGGACCCAAACGAGTAACCAAATTTTTTTTGGTAAATATCTTGAACAAGAAGTTATACAAATTAATAGGTTGAAAATCCTCTATCTTATTCGCACCATCCACTTTAGGCAACAATGTAACAAAATTGCAATTAATACCAGGAGGAAGTTGCCAAGTAATAAAAAATACCTGACTGCAAGAAACAAGTCCTCTTTGATTATATGCTAACACCTTTGATAAAAATTCCCGCTAAAATCATCCGGACCAGGTGCAAAACATGATCAGAGATTTGAGTGGAACTATCAGAGAGCTCCCCATCAATCATCATTGCACAAATATTATGTTTAGCCTTGATAGATCTTTGAGTTCTATGGAAAAATGAGGTGTTGCAGTTCCCATCTTTCAACCATGAACATCTGTTCTTTTGAGCAAAGAACTGATGCTTTTGAAGCAACTTGTCATTAATGAGTAAATGAGCATCTACTTCTTCATAAAATAACTCCTCACTGTCCCCTTCTGTAGATACACGATTCTGGATAATTTGCAAATTGCTCAAAGCAGTATCAACTGAATCAAGAATATCGCCAAAGAGATTGGAGTTCCATTCCTTGATTGCTAGCTTAAGTCGTTTCAGTTTAATTGCATACTGAATTTTCACACGTCAGCAGTATTGGAATATGATCTGAACCATGGCGAGCTAGAGAATTGAGATAGATGGAATCCCAAGCATCAAGACAACCTTCTGAGCAAAGTGCCCGATCAATTCTGGAACCTGATTTGCCTTGAAGAAGAATGAGAGACCCATGTAAACTTGGCTCCATGAAGATTCATGTCATGAAGCCTCGCTGTATCAATAAACTCTTTAAATTCCAAAGAGCTGTTGTTATCATGTCTGGAAGGAGACATCCATTCATGTATAGCTATAGTGCAGTTAAAATCTCCCATCAAAGTAAAATAGTTAGTAAGATGATCAATGACATCAAACCATAAATTCCGTCGACCAATATAATCATATGAGTATGCACGAACCCAATCCTAAACACAGTTGAGTTGAAAGTGTAATCCAAAATAATACATTGATCTAAGGAGAAAACCAGCTATACATTCGTAATGAATACTCTATTACAGAAAGTCTAAAGATTTGGCCTCAAGTCACCTCTTTAATTAGATTCAGCAAAAGAGAGTCCTAAACCCCTCCAATAATGATCAGGAATAGATGAAAGTAAGACCTTTGGCTCAGCTAAAGCAAGCCAGTGAGGTCTATGCTTGTGACAAAGCTCTTTAAGAATAGCTTGAGTTTCATCATTCCCAATCCCTCTGATATTTCAAAATAGTACTTTCATCATTTACGGGAATTACGGCTGTGCTTCAGCGGCTTAATATCCCACTCCTTACCAACACTGTTCTGCAATATCTTTGATTGTGCTGTCTTTTTTGAATCAATAATAGAAAGGCTGGGTTTAAAAGTTTTAGAACGAGTGACGGGAGCCTCCGTTCTCTTGAAGTTTTTAACTATATGTACTTCTGAATCAACATTATCTGTTAAAGGAACAAGCTGCTTCTGCATATGATCATCATTGGTTGCTGAAATTTGCTCTACTAAGCATTCGGGGCTGCAAACCGCGTAAGGGATTGGTTCAACCCCCTCCCTTATAGGAGTCTCCTGAAAATGGGAGTCTTTCTGTTCCTGTACTACCAAAGCTAATTGATTATGATCAAATTCGTTTTGTTCTGATCTAGTCTCTTCCCCATCACTATCATGTTGAACATGCTCTGATTCAGACTCAGCAGCATAATCCTACTCTTTCTCCTCCTTGTCGCTAAAATCAACATGACCCTCAACAGGGTGTTCTTGAGATTTAGGTTGGAAAGGATCTTGCTCAGAAAGACTTTCCTGCTCCTCTTCTAGATCTTGATTTAAGTTATCAAACCTATTCGAAGTTTGAACATTGGGGATAGGAACTTCTTTTCGTTTCCAAACCTTGCTAGGAACTTTAAAGCCATCTTGAGATGCCTGCTTCTTTTGCTTATTCTCCTTACGTTGTTCCTTTTTTCCTGTCTTTTCATACACTCATGCACATTGTGGCCCAAAATACGACAAGACTTACAATACTCAGGAATACTCTCATATCTGAAAGATATTTTAATGATGCTTTACGAGGTGTCAATGTTCAAACTTTTTAGGATAGGTTCTTGCACATCCATTTCCACTAAAACTCGTGCAAAATGACATGTGGATCCATCCAAAGTTCGATCATCTATTTTAATAGGTGATCCCACAGCACTAGCAATACTATTTATTATATCCTCATGCTATAATTCAAGCGGCAACTCATAAATTCTCACCCAAATCGAGATAATAGACGATTTAATTTTATAGGGATTATGCGTCGGTGTCCACTGTTGAATGCGCAACTGAATCCGGCCAACTTCAAAAAGACATTTTTTATGTAGAGCAACCTTAAGATTGTCATCTGTAACCATCATAGAATAGTATCCCCGGCCCAAGGGGATATTCAACATATCCTTTATGTTGAAAGTACGCTTGAATAAGCCATCCACTTCAACCTGGGTGAGTGGTTTACTACCTTTTTCGTTCAGAACCCTAACGATAACAAATTGAGAGAAAAGGTTTTTACTTTTCTCATAAAATAATTTATTGATTGATAATGTTACGATGTCATCTGTTTTATCAATTGGCCTCGCCACAGGATCTGAGAAGGATTCTTTGCATATAGCCGATTTAAAACGAGAGACAAGGGTCTCGTGTTCATGCTCAACTTTGGAAGCATATGATCCATCAGTATTTGCACGTATTATACTAGGGTTAGGGATACCCTATCGTGTTGGAGACACCCGTGTTGAAGGGGCTCTTGTTGTATCCCCGCTGTGATCGGTAGATAAGGCATGACGATATTCATTATGAAGATCAGAAGCCTGATTGATCGAAGGGATCGCTGTCGATGATCCAATATTCAGGCGTCCAACAGTATCCATGGACGGGACAGCACCAGCAAAAGAACTGTTTCTTGTAAGGAGATCCGCAAAGGATGGCAGGCCGGTTGAAGTGGCCGGAGAAGGCATCGGCCGGGAGAAAACTTCGGTGGGCGGTTCTCCCATGCCAGGCTGAGATTACGTAAAACCTAAAAAACCTAGAGAGAAGAGAGAGCAAAATTTTTAGAGAGAAAAAATATCTTTTTAACTTGTGCACAATGACTGGAACTAGATGGTAGCCGCGATTTGAGATTTTCTTATTTACTAATCTTAATTAATTAAGCCAAACAAGACCCTTGCATAATTAGTTTTATTTTTATTTTATACTAATGGATAGGATAGGATCTGTCTCACATAAGAAGATCCGTGAGACGGTCCCACCTAAGACCTATTACAATATATATATATATATATATATATATATATATATATATATATATATATATATATATATATATATATAGACACACACACACATGTAAGACCTAATTAATTTTTCTTTTATAATTAAATTTTAAATTTTCTAATTTGATATCAACCAAATAAGACTTTTGATGAAGTGAAAATAAGCATGTTTTAGTGTCCAATTTAACACCTTTTTTAAAGAAATTATTGTCATATATTAACACAAGTATCTTATATTTGATATATGTGAGAAAAAGTGCACTTGAATTGAAAGTGTGATACATGGCTCTGAACTAAAAGTTTGATAGATGGTTGGAAAGTCACAGAAGAGAGGATCATTTTGGCGTAAGGAACAACTCAATCGGATTCCAAACGAGAAAGTTATGATCAAAATGATAACGTCGCGCAAGCTGTTTCTACTCAGCACGACTGTGCCACTTTGCATGACTTTTTGATAGGCTGTCTCCGGCTTACGAAAATATAATTTTATTTCTGACTAACTCCAATACTTAGTATAGCCAAGAGAGTATAATGAAATTTGATTAAATTTATGTGTTGAAAACAAATAAAATAATAAGGGGAGAGTTTTGTTTGGGAGAATTCAAAAATAACATATGTAAAAAATCAACTCAATTTTTAAATAACAAAGTAGAGGAAAATTAATTATTAAATTAACCAAATGAGACAAACCTAGTTTAGGGTGACGATCTCCTCCCGTTTATCGAATCAATAATTACATAAATTAGACATCTATTCTAGTGTGCAAACTCAAATCCCTAGATTGACGGTACGTCCAATCAACCCGAATGTTCTTAAGTTCATCAATTAGGGTACGACCTCTAAATTGATCTATTATCGAGTGACCCTATGGATTCGAACTCGATAACGCATTAAGACTCCAAATATAGAATTAATAGGCTACGAAAACCGGCTAGGAATCATATAAACTAGATCCTATTATATCTAGAGGGAATTATCTCTATTTGCTACTTAATCCAATTCCTACAACAATTACGGATTATAGATCATAGAATAACATTCAGCAGTTATATAATCAAACTAGTTGATCAGACTAAATTAATTATCAAACTACTATAAAGAATATCAAAGCATGTAATAGAATAAATTTGCATAAAAGATTCAATGAAAAACCCTTAATAATTATTCTAACTTTCAACGAGAGGTTCACGAAATCCTAAACTAGAAAAGGGGATTAGCCCCACATGTTCATGATAAAAACAGAATTAAAAATAAAGAACCGATGAATCTAATTAAACTTGAAACTTCACGCTCCCAAAACTGCCTTCTAATGCCTCGCCCTTCCTCACGTCAGTTCTGGAGAGAATATCGTGTATTATGTGTCCCTTTGTGATCAACCAACCTTCCTATTTACCTTCTTGTCCCCTAAGAAATCCTACTTGATTTCTTTCCTCTTTTTCTTGATCATAAAATCTCTTTACCGTGTTTTTCCTCCATGATTGTGACTCCATCAGATTTGGAAGAGATCTTGCTGTGAAAATAAGTGAAAGATATGCTGGCTTGATCTGTTTCCTTATTTACTCCTTTAATAGTCTGTTTACACATCAATTCAAATAATTAAATTAATTATTTCTTAAAGACAAAATAAGTCAATATTAACATATACATAACATATAATTCAATCAAATAAACTTGAATTTCTACCAAATAATCATGATAATATATGCCTTATCAAATCTCCCCACACCTAAACTTTGCTTGTCCCCAAGTAAATCAAAACCATAGAGAATAGAAAACTAAAGAACTCCATCTTAAAAGGTAAATGAAAGTGACAACACAACAAGAGAAAAGTAACCAATGAGCATTCGGAACTAATATGAAAAATGACTCTTCACTCAAAGTTTGCAACTTTCATGACATGAAATCTTTCAAAATTCCATGGCCTCACAAAGATTCACTCAATAACACTCAAGTATATGATTTAGGTTGCAAGATCACTCAAAAATTGAAAAGAAAAGTCATTATCATAGGCTTGCTCCCAAATCAAATCTCCACCAATTTTAAATGGATCATGTGCAACAATCAAAGGGTCTTTGATAGGGTTGTAATGGGGCCTTAGGACAGGGTGAGGTAATAAAAGATAAGAATGGCTAAACGCACCACTTTACAACATGTGATCTTTACAAATCAAAACATCCATCATCCGCAAATTTTTCTTTTCACAACATCATTTTTCTTGCACTTTTAAATCTCCCCACACCTGCTCCTTTTCAGGATTTGGAACAGCATGTGTAACACTTGGAATAATCACTGTTTGCTAGATAATTTCAGCAACTCAATACAAACAGTTTCTTTTTCCCATTTTTTTCTTTTTTTTTTTCTTTTTTCCCTTTTTTTGTCCATTCTTCCATTCTTCCTTTTTTTCTTTTCTTCCATTCCTCGGCAACGACGCCAAATTTGACAGGCTATCGATGGCCTGCCAAAATATAATTTTATTTCCTTTTTTTCTTTTCTTGTTTTTTTTTTTCTTTTTTTCTCCTTCTCCAATTTTTTATCAACTCCCCCTTCATCATTAATTCAACCATAAAGTTTACAGTTACCTCTAGCTCACCTCAAGGTCTGCTATCAATTTCCATACATCATCGTAAAATAAGGGCGGATCCAGAAAAAAATTTCTGAGGGTACGCCAAATTATTACAAAAATATACCCATATTTTAAATTATACTGTAAATAAATTAAAACTAAAAAATTATAATTATTGTTGAGATCGTCGAATTTTCATTTATAAAAAGTAATTTAAGACATTATTATCGTTAATTTATAACATAAATTTAGAAAAAAAATGAATGTAAATTTGTGTCACATTTAATAATTTGAATACAAAAGAATTAAGAAAATGTAAATAATTATATGATACATGAATATATACTACTATAAAATAAGTGAATCAATGAAGAAATGGGTAACAAGATTTAAATTTTAAAATGAAAAAAAATTAAAAATTAATAGAATAAATTTAAAAAACAGAAGAAAAATAATAAAATATAACATAAGAAAAATTAAAAATTAATACTCCCTCCGTCCCACGTATTATTACCCACTTTCCATTTTGGGATGTCCCACGTATTTTTACCTATTCCATTAATGGTAAAAATACATAATATTTTATTACCTACTTTTTACAATTCTGACAACTTTATTTATTTTTTTTAAATTACTAATTTATCCCTACTTTTTCTTACATTATATATTAAAAAAATAACATATCTTAATTTTCGTATCAGTACAAATGTGTGAAAATATTCGGGACGGAGGAGTATAAATATAAGAAAGGAAAAGGTAAAAGTATTGTGTTAGCTAATAAATTCGAACCCCCAACCTTATACAGAGACTAACACGCTATGAGTACAGTTTCGCTATTGCATCATTCTGTACCTGGCGCAAGAATCGATCATCTGAGATATATACAGACGGTGAAAACATGTCCAGCAATTCGCTGAATATATCATCGAGCAGTGATCGAATGACGAATTGCAATATAATTCAACGTTTGCACATTAAAAAAATACTCTTACTAGTAAAATTAAGCAAATGTGTCCAAAAAGTGATGGTACGTATAGCTATATGTACCTATATGAGTTGCCATAAATTGATAAAAACTTTTAAATAATAGAGAGGGGCAGCTATTTACAACCTCGAAATTACTGAACGCACCCCAAAAATATTTAAATTGACATAATTATCCTTATAAAATTTATATCTGTTCAATTGCAACAACCGAACAGTTATCCATCTTATCTGTTCGGTTGCAAAAATCGAACAGAACAAATAATTCATTTATCTTATCTGTTCGGTTGCAACAATCGAACAGAACAAAATTTATGATTTTTTTAAATTTATATTTACATTTCCCAATAAATAAGATAACATATAAGTTTTATAGATATCATCGATCTTTAAACAAAGATGGTGATTCCTCTCCAAGTTAAAGTAAGCAAGTTTTCGTTGATTCTAGATTCTATCAAATCACTGGTCCACTGCTACTTCCGTTGATAGAATCAACAGAAACTTTTGCTAACTTTCACTAGAGAGAAATCACCATCTTTGTTTAAAGATCGATGATGTCATGAAACTTATGTGTTATCTTATCTATTCGGTAATATAGATATGAATAAAAAAAAATCACAAATCTTATTTTGTTCGATTGCTGCAACTGAACACATAAGATGAATGAATTCTTTGTATTGTTCAGTTGTTGCAATCGAACAGATAATAGATGAATTTTTTGTTCTGATCGATTGTGGCAACCGAACAGTTTGTTAGATGACTGTCCGGTTGCAACAACTGAATATATATAAATTTTATAAGGGTAATTATATCAATTTAAATATATTTGGGGTATGTTAAGTAATTATGGGGTGCAAATAGCCGCTCCCTAATAGAGATCTGGATGAGGAGTTGTTAACAGTAATGCTTACTAACTTTTAAAGTTGTTATCAGGATCAAACTCGAGCTCTCACTCTCTCCCACAAACACAAACAATGCAAAATGTTTCTGCAAATTAGAATTTGCTTCAAACTTTCGGGTTGATATCTTCCTTCTATATGTCAATAGAAGAACTTGACAAAAATTAGTTCATAGAAATCTTGTCCTACCTATCTCAGCCTCTTCTTCAATAACAAGTATAGTGCGCTGGAAAGTCTAGTGTCTTCAATAACAAATAATAGTATTAAATGTAGGCCCATGTGTAGTGGTTGAGTATAAAAATATTTTTTATGGGTCACATCAATAAAAGAAAAAAACTTTGCATTGAGATGGACCAAAATGACAAAATACTCCCTCCGTCCCGTCCTTATAGTTACATTTACTTTTTGCAAGTGGATTAATGAATATAGTATTTTAATGTATATTGAGATGAGAGAAATAATATTTTAATGTAAAGTGAGTATGTGTATTAGTGTGATATGTGGGCCCATGGAGAGAAAATTAATTAATTTGTGTGGGTATTATATACTAAAAAGGGAAATGTAATCATTAGGATGGAACGCCCAAAAAGGAAATATGTAACCATTATGATAGGATGGAAGGAAGGTGACAGAGGGAGTATTTGTATATATTTTAAATTTAATAATATATTATATAATTTATATATTATGAGATATTTATATATTTAAATAATAGATAAGTATAAATTTTATTTAATAATATTTAGACAAAGTCTCTTGTGAGACGGGTGTGAGACATGTCGACCCATTGCTAAAGTATTCTTATTGTATATATAAAGTGTCACATCCTAGAATATTTTTTATTTTAAATATCAAAGTTATAAAAATTAATCTCAGCGGAAACTTTGAGTAAATATTTAATCAAAATCTAATAAAATTAAAAGATCTAACTTCATTTAGTTACTAAAAATCCAAACACAAATACCGAAATGAATGCATAAGTTCAACATGATTTTCTTGAAATTTGAAAATAATACTAAAACTTTTAAGAGGTTTAAAAATAGTGTTAAGCATCCACCAGTCCCCCACGCCAGCTCCTTCATCTGAAAATGGGAGAGATAAAGGGGTGAGCAAACCACAGCTCAGTGAGAAACTATATCTTATCAAAACCAGACATTACATGTAACAATAATTAAGTCACATAATAAAATTGACTTGTTCACTTAATACCTCAACTGCATGATTGATATAATACTTCCCTCATTTGTAAAGGTCATAACACCTCTTCCTTTATAATGGTCCAGAAGACCCCCATAATTTATAAGGTTCATAAGACCACCTTTATAAAGGTCCCTAAGACCCCTCCTTTATTATGATCTAAAAGACCAAGGTACGTAAGACCTCCTCCTTTATTATGGTCTAGAAAACCAAGGTACATATGAGCCCCTCTTTTATAAAGGTCCAAAAGACCTATTTTCTTACATGTCTCATAATTTCATAAATACGAATTTCAGTAATAAATGAACTTAAAATCATCACATATAATATTTAGTAAAAATAAGTAAGAAATCCCTCACCTTAAATAATTTGAAATAATAATGCAGCGCGTCTCTAACTCAGATACTCCTCATCAGCCTATAATATAATACATTAAAAAAAAAATTAAGTTCTAACCCTAATAATTGAATAAATAAAATAAAAGGCAATTAAAAGAATTAAGGTATGATATCAATATATGCATATATAAACTAATAAGGAGATTAATTTATGGAAAATGAAGCAGCTTTATATATCCATGCATTCGATACTACATGATGTCTTATTCATATAAAATTATTAATAAGATAATTACTGTTAATAATTTTATGTTTACATAGTTATATATATTTTTAGAGAAGGTATACGTGGGTGTAATGTTTTCAGCTAAGTTTTAAAAAGGAAAATTATAAGACTTTGTTTATTAACTTTAGAAATATTGCTGGATTGTAGCTATCAGCATATCATGGGTTCCTATACTTGAAAATTTATATCCGACTCCAATTAACTATGAATTATGGAAAGAATTATTAAACATAGGAATGAATCATATTTATTTGGTACTAATTAAATATACATGAATCTGATTATATTCTAATGCTAATAATTTGGAAAATAATAGTGATCACTAATAGAAGGCCATGGTGTTCGATTATCAGAGGGAGATTTCACAAATGACATAAAGACTTGACATACTTAAAATCGTTCTAACATCGTAAATAAAAGAAAACATTCAATCTAAAAATAATAATAACAATAAAACGAAAGTAATACAATGGTAACAGACTTACATAGTGATAATAGTATATGATATAATACTCAGATGAAGACTGTGACACTATAAGAGGACACGAATTTGAAGGCTTTTCTTTCCAAATATGGGAGAGAAATTTATGAAGCTCTGTTCTGCGTCTAGTGTGGAAGGTTTTCGCTCTCTCCGGAAATACGTATTTTTCTTTTCAAAAAAGAATATATGGAGTAAAGAAGTGGTTACTAAATTTTAGCAGATATGGGAGAGATAATGGAGAGATTTTAGGAAACAAAATCATTAATTTAAATGTCAAGATGTATTTGTACACACATATATAACTGATAAGTTTAAAATATATATATACAAGCCGTTACAGTCTACCCCCCTAAAAAATAAATTTCGGCCTCGAAATTGTACGTGCTATGGTTGATGTTAACAAAAGCTTAATAACTTACTTGGATTGCGAGCCCCATCTTGATCATATATGGCGAATACTCGTGGGTTCCCTCCAGAATTTTGTCTTCCCGTCTGTTCTCTTTGTTGTACTCCTTTGTTAGCCAATTTCGGGCAACTGTGCGATTTGTGACTTGGTTGACGGCATCTAAAATATTTTCCTAGTCTTGCCAAGCATGTTCCAAAATGGTGTTTCCCACAAGTGGTGCATAATGGTTTAGAACCTTGCTGGTTTAGTATCAAATTTGACACAACACCCTCTTGTCTGTTCTTGTTCTCACTCTTTTCTTGATTTAAGTCTTCCCACATTCTCTTACCAGAAGCATCAACCTTTTTCTTTCTTGTTTCCTCTATTTGCATGGTCGCACCTAACCCCACGGCTCTCTGGTATATCTCAGCAAAAGACATAGGATCATTTTCGGCGATGATAAAACGTACATTAGGTGGTAGCCCCTTCAGAAAATATTTAGCCTTCTTACAGTCTGTATCAACCAAATCTGGGGCAGATCTACACAGCTGGTTGAACTTCCTCTCATATTCAATCACTGTCATATCTCCCTGCTGCAACTCAAGAAACTCAGCTTCCTTCTTATCAAGGTAAGAGTCAGGATAGTACTGATCCATCACAATTTCTTTAAATTAATCCCAAGTAAGAGCTGCCCTATCATGTGCTGGTCTCATCTTCCAATAACTCCTCCACCAATGATATGCATCCTATATTATCAGAAAAGAAGCCATGAGGACTCGTTGTGCATCATTGCACTCCATAACATCAAAAATTTTATCCAAGGTTATGAACATCTCCTCCACGTACTCTGGCTCCTCATGTCCTGTAAGTTTAGGTGGGTTGTACTTCTGGAGTTTCTCTGATAGATCACTTTGAGGATTTTCCTGAGCTTGATTTGGAATTTGTTACGAAACTTGGTTTGGAACATCATGGGGAGCTTGGTTCTGATTAGGGTTCGAAACCAAATTCGGCAAAGCATTAGCATCTGTGGCGTTAGCATTAGCATTTCTATTGGCATTTCTACGGGGAGTTCTAAGTCTACGTCCAGCCTGCATCCTGCATCCTGCATAAAATTCGGGCTACTAATACATTAAGCGCTTTACTAACGATATATAATAATTCTAATTAATAGGCTCAACTTCTATAAATGACTTATCCTTACTGCATCAACACTCAATCCTTTAAAAATGTTTTAAGCTCACATGAATTCGTAAAATGATAAACTTGTAAAAATTTAATCCTGTAAATGTCATACCTCATTGGAGCTGTCGTAGTGTGATGGATAGATGCTAGCATTTTTTTTACGGTATACAGAATCGTATAACCACTTTGATACCACATTATCACATCCTAGAATTTTTCTTATTTTAAATATCACAATTTATAAAAATTAATCTCAGCAGAAACTTTGATTAAATATTTAATTAAAATCTAATAAAATTAAAAGATCCAACTTCATTTAATCACTAAAAATCCAAACACAAATACCGAAATGAATGCATAAGTTCAACATGATTTTCTTAAAATTTGAAAATAATATTAAAACTTTTAAGAGGTTTAAAAATAGTGTTAAGCATCATCCAGTCCCACCACGCTAACTCCTTCATCTGAAAATGGGAGAGATAAAGGGGTGAGCAAACAGCTCAATGAGAAACTACTTCTTATCAAAACCAGACATTACATGTAACAATAATTAAGTCACCTAATAAAATTGAGTTGTTCACTTAATACCTCAACTGCATGATTGATATAATACTTCTCTCATTTGTATAGGTCATAAGACCTCTTCCTTTATAATGGTCCAGAAGACCCCCATCATTTATAAGCTTCATAAGACCTCCTCCTTTATAAAGGTCCCTAAGACCTCCTCCTTTATTATGGTCCAAAAGATCAAGGTACTTAAGACCTCCTCCTTTATTATAGTCCAGAAGACCAAGGTACATATGACCCCCTCCTTTATAAAGGTTCAAAAGACCTATTTTCTTACATGTCTCATAATTTCATAAATAAGAATTTCAGTATTAAATTAACTTAAAATCATCACATATAACATTTAGTAAAAATAAGTAAGAAATCCCTCACCTTAAATAATTTGAAATAATAATTCAGCGCGTCTCTAACTCAGAAACTCCTCATCAGCCTATAATATAATACATTAAATAAAAATATTAAGTTATAACCCTAATAATTGAATAAATAAAAAAGAATTAAGGCATGATATCAATATATGTATATATAAACTAATAAGGAGATCAATTTATGAAAAATAAAGCAGCTATATATATCCATGCATTCAGTACTACATGATGTCTTATTCATATAAAATTACTTAATAAGATCATTATTATTAATAATTTTAGGATTACATAGTTATATATATTTTTAGAGAAGGTATACGTGGGTGTAAGGTTTTCAGCCAAGTTTTAAAAAGGAAAATCATAAGACTTTGTTTATTAACTTTAGAAATATTGCTGGACTGTAGCTATCAGCATATCATGGGTTCCTATACTTGAAAATTTATATCCGACTCCAATTAACTAAGAATTATGGAAAGAATTAGTAAACATAGGAATGAATCATATTTATTTGGTACTAATTAAATATACATGAATCTGATTATATTCTAATACTAATAATTTGGAAAACAATAGTGATCACTAATAGAAGGCTATGATGTTTGATTATCAGAGGGAGATTTCACAAATGACAGAAAGACATGACATACTTAAAATTATTATAACATCGTAAATAAAAGAAAACATTCAATCTAAAATAATAATAATAATAAAACGAAAGTAATACAATGGTAATAGACTTACTAGTGATAATAGTATATGATAGAATACTCAGATGAAGACTGTGACACTATTAGAGGACACGAATTTGAAGGCTTCTCATTCAAAATATGGGAAAGAAATTTATGAAGCTCTGTTCTACATCTACTGTGGAAGGTTTTCGCTCTCTCCGGAAATACGTATTTTTCTTTTCTTAAAAAGAATATCAGGAGTAAAGAAATGGTTGCTAAATTTTAGCAGATAGGGGAGAGATAATGGAGAGATGATTTGAAACAAAATCATTAATTTAAACTTAAATAATAAATAAATAATACATGCTACCCCTAAAAAATAAATTTAGACCTCGAAATTGTACGTGCTATGGTTGATGTTAACAAAAGCTTAATAACTTATTTGGATTGCGAGCCCCATTTTGATCATACATGGAGAATACTCGTGGGTTCCCTCCAAAATTTTGTCCTCCAGTCATTTCTCTTGGTTGTACTCTTTTGTTAGCCAATTTTGGGCAATTGTGCGATTTGTGACCTGGTTGATGGCATCTAAAATATTTTCCTTGTCCTGCCAAGCATGTTCCAAAATTGTGTTTCCCACAAATGGTGCATAATGTTTTAGAAGCTTGTTGGTTTAGTGTCAAATTTGACACAACACCCTTTTGTCTGTTCTTGTTCTAACTCGTTTCTTGATTTAAGTCTTCCCACTTTCTCTTACCAGATGCCTCAACCTTTTTCTGTCATGCTTCCTCTATTTGCATGGTCGCACCTATCCCCTCGACTCTTTGGTATGTCTTAGCAAAAGACATAGGACCATATTCGGCATTGATAAAACGTATATCAGGTCGTAACCCCTTCAGAAAATGTTTAGTATTCTTACGATCTGTATCAACCAAATTTTGGGCAGATCTACATAACTCGTTGAACTTCTTCTCATACTCAATCACTGTCATATATCCCTGCTGCAACTCAAGAAACTCAGCTTTCTTCTCATCAAGGTAAGAGTCGAGATAGTACTGATCCATCACAATTTCTTTAAATTAATCCCAAGTAAGAACTGCCCTATCCTATGCTGGTCTCATCCTCCAATAACTCCTCCACCAATGATATGCATCCTCAACTATCAGAAAAGAAGCCAAGAGGAACATCAAAAATTCTGTCCAAGGTTATGAACATCTCCTCCACATACTCTGACTCCTCACGTCCTGTAAGTTTAGGTGGGTTGTACTTCTGAAATTTCTCCTATAGATCACCTTGAGGATTTCCCGGAACTTGATTTGGAACTTGTTGCGGAACTTGGTTTGGAACATCATGAGGAGCTTGGTTCTGATTAGGGTTCGGAATCAAATTCGGCAAAGCATTAGCATCAACGACGTTATATTAGCATTTCTATTGGCGTTTCTATGGGAGTTCTAAGTCTACGTCCGGCCTGCATCCTGCATAAAATTTGGGCTACTAATACATTAAGCGCTTTACTAACGATATATAATAATTCTAATTAATAGGCTCAAGTTCTATAAATGACTTATCCTTACTACATCAACACTCAAATTTTAATCCTTTAAAAATGTTTTAAGCTCACATGAATTCGTAAAATGATTAACTTGCATAAATGTAATTCTGTAAATGTCATACTTCATTGGAGCTGTCGTAGTGTGATGGATAGATGCTAGTATTTTTTTACGGTATACAGAATCGTATAACCACCCTAATACCACATTGTCACATCCTAGAATTTTTCTTATTTTAAATATCACAATTTATAAAAATTAATCTCAGCGGAAACTTTGAGTAAATATTTAAATAAAATCTAATTAAATTAAAAGATACAACTTCATTTAGTCACTAAAAATCCAAATACAAATACCGAAATGAATGCATAAGTTCAACATGATTTTCTTGAAATATTAAAATAATACTAAAACTTTTAAGAGGTTTTTAAATAGTGTTAAGCATCATCCAGTCCCACTACGCCAGCTCGTTCATCTGAAAATGAAAAACTCAGTGAGAAACTACTTCTTATAAAAACCAGACATTACATGTAACAATAATTAAGTCACATAATAAAATTGAGTTGTTCACTTAATACCTCAACTGCATGATTGATATAATACTTTCCTCATTTGTATAGGTCATAAGACCTCTTCCTTTATAATGGTCCAGAATACCCCCATCATTTATAACGTTCATAATACCTCCTCCTTTATAAAGGTCCCTGAGACCCCCTCCTTTATTATGGTCCAAAAGACCAAGGTATGTAATGTTGGCATTCGATCGTGTGGTTAACGTAACCCGTTATGATTCTATACGATTCTACTGCAGTGGAAGCAAAAGAGCAGAATCATATTACCTTTCACTAGGGTTGATGTAGAGGATGATCAGCAGCAGCAGTAAACGACCTTCCGATCTTCTACTGTATTCCCAAGTCTGATCCTGATGTTGTGTGGGCAACAATCTTCAGGATCCTATCAATCTACTTTTCTCCCTCTCATTCACGTGTTTTTGGACGCAACATTAGGTTTCAGGATAAGATGAGGTGACTTATATACATGGGCTACAGCAGGGACCAGGAAGAGAAATTGGGTTGGGCCTCCATTAGGCTGAAGTATCCAAGCTTAGCCCAAAGCTTATACTTAATAACCAATAATAATAATATAGTCCACTAAAATATAATTACTGCACTAACTTTCCAATCCCAAAATTACGTTTTGGGCTCCTTCTTATTTTGAGTCCGTTAGTCTCCCCATGTCTAAGATATACAATGTCCATTAATTAATTAAGTTACTGACAACTCTATTAATTAATATCTCATCTGAGAATAGTACCACTCAACCTCATTATCATACCGGAATAAATCCACCTGCAGGGTTTACATGATAATCTTTATGAGCTCCTCAAGGGGACATCATCAACCTATGACAGACACGGATTCCTTCTACAATCAACAGCACACCATAGAGACAACACTACTTCCCAACTCACCGAGTTTGTTGATTTAAATGCATCTAAATCTCACCCATTGATGAATCAAAGAAATATATACTGCCCTACGTGTTGAGGTCATTGTATAGGGATTAAGAGTACGAACATCCATAATAACTGAGATCAAGTTCTCCTATATAGTCAGTATAAATCGAACGATCTCAAGTGGTCCTGCTCAATACACACAAGTATACTAATGTGATTCTTTAGCCAAGACAAGCTAATACCAAACCACACTACAACTATCCCGATAGAGAGTCCACGTCTATCTCAGTTGTAAGCATCTATTTATACTTTATAAGGAAACCGATAATATGATCTTCCACGTGTTGTCGTACAACATATTATCTACAGTATAAAGTAAGTGGACTATTGCATCAAACATATAAATAAATTATAAGACGCAATCATTTGATCATATGTTTCTCATTTCAAATAAATTGTTTAAACATTGTTTATACAAAAAGCTAGACTTTTAGTATTCAATCCAACACGTAAGACCTCCTCCTTTATTATGGTCCAGAAGACCAAGGTACATATGACCCCCTCCTTTATAAAGGTCTAAAAGACCTATTTTCTTACATGTCTCGTAATTTCATAAATCGAATTTCAGTAATAAATGAACTTAAAATCATCACATATAATATTTAGTAAAAATAAATGAGAAATCCCTCACCTTAAATAATTTGAAATAATAATGCAACACGTCTCTAACTCAAAAACTCCTCATCAGCCTATAATATAATACATTAAATAAAAATATTAAGTTATAACCCTAATAATTGAATAAATAAAATAAGAGGCAATTAAAAGAATTAAGGCATGATATCAATATATGTATATATAAACTAATAAAGAGATCAATTTATGGAAAATGAAGCAGCTTTATATATCTATGCATTCGGTACTACATGATGTCTTATTCATATAAAATTACTTAATAAGATAATTACTATTAATAATTTTATGTTTACATAGTTATATATATTTTTAGAGAAGGTATACGTGGATGTAAGGTTTTCAGCCAAGTTTTAAAAAGGAAAATCATAAGACTTTGTTTATTAACTTTAGAAATATTGCTGGATTGTAGCTATCAGCATATCATGGGTTCCTATACTTGAAAATTTATATCCGACTCCAATTAACTATGAATTATGGAAAGAAATATTAAACGTAGGAATAATCATATTTATTTGGTACTAATTAAATATACATGAATCTGATTATATTCTAATACTAATAATTTGGAAAACAATAGTGATCACTAATAGAAGGATATGGTGTTCGATTATTAGAGGGAGATTTCACAAATTACAGAAAGACTTGACATACTTAAAATCATTCTAACATCGTAAATAAAAGAAAAATTCAATCTAAAAAATAATAATAATAAAACGAAAGTAATACAATGGTAACAGACTTACGTAGTGATAATAGTATATGATATAATACTAAGATGAAGACTGTGACACTATTAGATGACACGAATTTATGAAGCTCTGTTCTATAAAGGCTGCCATTCAAAATATGGGAAAGAAATTTATGAAGCTCTGTTCTACGTCTAGTGTGGAAGGTTTTCGCTCTCTCTGGAAATAGGTGTTTTTCTTTTCTTAAAAAGAATATCAGGAGTAAAGAAGTGGCTATTAAATTTTAACAGATAGGGGAGAGATAATGGAGAGATTTTAGGAAACAAAATCATTAATTTAAACTTAAATAATAAATAAATAAAGTAATATAAATGTCAAGATATTTGTGCACACATATATAACTGATAATTTTAATATATATATATATATATATATATATATATATATATAAAAGCCGTTACATAAAGTATGTTTAATGATTGTTAAAATATTTTTTAAAATATATTGAATTATGCATTAAAGTATGATTTTAACATGTTATAATATGATTTATTATTGACATACTTTAATTACAAATAAACATATTTTATCTATAAAATAAACATACTTTAGTGATGGATTGACCCGTCTCACACCCGTCTTACAAGAGAGTGTCTCTAATATTTATTAAATATTTATTTATACCAATAGAATTTGTATTATATCTAATTAATAATAATGTACTCCCTCCGTCAATTGATAAGGTTTTCATTTTGCTATTTTGATCGTCCACGTTTAACGTATCCATTTTCTCTTTTTAATAAAAGGGCCCCACACATACCAACCACTCATTACAAATAAAACTACCCACTATATATAAAATTATAATACTTCTTAGTCAACGTACAAAAAATAACTTTTAATGTGTAGTGGGTTGAGGGATATAAAAATTTAATGTGTAATGGGTAGTTGTATTAGTGTTGTGTGTGGACCCCCATAAAGATAAAGTGATTGATTTATGTGGATCCCATCTACTAAAAAAAATAAATGTAACTCTTGTGGCGAGTCGCCCTAATTAGTAAAATATAGCCTTTGTAGCAGGACGGTGGAAGTATTAATTAGTACGATTATTGACGGGTATTGATAAATGAGTATATGACGGGTTCAATATGGTAATAAATTTTTAAAATAGGACAGGTACGGGTACAAGTAGTTGATATTTGAATGGATTTAGGTACGGGTACCCCAAAAATAAGCGGTACCTTACCCATTGCCATCCTTACTCTACTAAGACAATGTTTATGTGAGACTAGTTGTAAAATAGGTCGGCCCATTATTAAAATATTTTTATTATATATAGATAAAATATAGGGTATATTAATTATAGGTACATGTATTTACAACCTAATTATTAATAAATACATTAATCTAATATAATTACTGCGGGATACATAACAATTTTTTTCTCCCAGCATTACCCTTGTTCACAACGTTTATACAGAACAGTAATTTCGTTGAATACTCATGTACACTACATCAAAAGTAATATTTAACGTTTAATATTAGTGTATATTAATGTACACTAATATTCAACGTTTATATAGAACTAACCTTTCTTTTGTCAATATACACCGATGTACACTATTATTATATTGGCGTTTAGGATCTTGAGGCTAGCGTGAACCATTAGAGCTTCAAATAATTCTACAGCAGCGGAAGTATAAGAACAGAATTGCCTTTCACTGAGTTTTATGTAGAGGATGAACAGTGAACGACCTTTCGATCTTCTGTTCTATTTCTAAGCCTCTCCTTGACATTGTGTGGGCAACGATCACCAAGGAGAACTCAATCTGCAGGTCCTTTCACTCTCACGATTCTTATCGTGTGTTGTGTGTGTAACGAGCTGTTGAGGTTGGCTATTTATAGACTACAACAGGGACCAGGAGGAGAAATTAGGGTTTGGGCCTCCCATTGGACTTAAGCATCCAAGTTTAGCCCAAAACTTATGCTTAAGTCCAATAATAATAAATCATTCCACTAAAGAAATATTATTGCACTGCCACCCTAATCCCAAATTACGTTTATGGGCTCCTTCTTATTATGAGCTCGTTAATCTCCTCGTGTTTAAGATTCAATGCCCATTAATTAATTAAGTTACTGACAACTCCATTAATTAATATATTTACCGAGAGTAGTACCACTCAACCTTATTATCATGTCAGAATAAATCTACCTGCAGGGTTTACATGATAATCATTATGAGCTCCTCAAGGGGACATCATCAACTAGTTCCATTAGGACACTGATTCCTTCTACAATAAACAGCACATCATAGAGACAATATCATCTCCCGACTCACCAAGCATATTGATTTAATAATTAAATCTCACCCATTGATGAATTAAGGAAATAAACACTGGCCTATGTGTCGAGGTTATCGTATAGGGATTATGAGTACGAACATCCATAATAACAGAGATCAAGTTCTATTATATAGTCAGTATAAACTGAAGGATCTCAACGACAGTCCTATTCAATACACCGAAAGTGCACTAGTGCAATTTTATAGTCAAGACAGACTAAAACCAAATTACACTACAACCATATCGATAGATAGTCCCATTCTATCTCGGTTGTGAATATCTATTTATACTTTATAAAGAACCGATAATATGATCTTCCATGTGACGCCGCACACCATATTATCTACAGTATAAAGTAAATGGACTTTTGCAATAATTTATAAATAATTATGTAAAACGTTTGATCACATGATTCTCATTTCAAATAAATTATTTAAACATTGTTCATGCAAAAAGCAAGACTTTTATTATACAATCTAACAATCTCCCACTTATGCTAAAAGACTATACTGCTATATCTGCTGACATGCATCTAAGCCTCATTCCTTCAACATGCCTCTCAGAAGCTTTCTCCGGAAGGCCCTTAGTGAAAGGATTAGGTAGGTTATCCTCCGATGCAATTTTAGCAACAACAATCTCTCCTCTTTTCACGATGTCTCGCATTAGGTGGTACTTGCGCTCAATGTGTTTACTCATCTTATGGGTTCCTGGTTCCTTCGATTTTGCAATTGCACCAATGTTATCACAACAAATTGTGATTGACTTGAGCAAACAAAGAATCACATCTAAGTTCAACAAGAAGTTCATGAGCCATACAGCTTCCTTAGCTGCCTCAGAGGCTGCTACATATTCAGCTTCCATGGTGGAGTCAGAAATGCATTATTGTTTAATACTCTCCATAATAGAGCTCCTCCTCCAAGAGTAAACACATAACCCGAGGTGGATTTACTGTTGTCCTTGTCTAATTGGAAATCCGAATTCGTGTAACCCACAGGTAGTAAAGAATCTGCCTGGTAAACCAACATATAATTCCTAGTCCTTCTCAGGCACTTCAAAATATGTTTTACCGCAGTCCAATGCCCCTCTTCGGGATTACTTTGATACTTACTGACTATGCCCACGGCAAAACAGATATCCAGTCTCGTACATAGCATACATGAAGCTTTCTATTGCCGAAGCATAAGAAATTGCCTTCATGTCATCTATCTCCTTTTGTGTCTTTGGACACATTTCCTTAGACAGATGTATTCCATGTCTAAAAGGTAGAAAACCTTTCTTGGAATCTTGCATATGAAAACGAGTAAGGATAGTATCAATGTATGAAGCTTGGGATAAGCACAACATTCTTTTCTT
The DNA here is from genome assembly GCA_023678885.1 of Pogostemon cablin. Lineage (NCBI taxonomy): Eukaryota > Viridiplantae > Streptophyta > Magnoliopsida > Lamiales > Lamiaceae > Pogostemon > Pogostemon cablin. The sequence goes on along the minus strand of CM042990.1, from coordinate 12,098,867 downwards.
GCGATTTCTTATCACTTTAATTCCTAGAATGTGGCCGACTTCTCCCAAGTCCTTCATTTCAAACTGCTTAGATAGCCATATCCTTACGCTAGACAATACTTTTACATTATTTCCAATGAGCAGGATATCATCCACGTAAAGTACAAAAAATACCACCACGTTTCCGTCACACTTTTTGTACACACAAGACTCATCCGGACATTAAATAAATCCATATGACTGGATTACCTTATCAAAATGGATGTTCCAAGATCTTGAAGCTTGTTTAAGTCCATAAATGGACCTATTAAGCTTGCACAAAAGATGTTCTTTGCCCTTTTCAATAAATCCTTCTGGTTGCTTCATGTGGTTGTTTTCCTCAAGACTTCCATTCAGAAAAGTTGTCTTGACATCCATCTGCCATATCTCATAATCCATATGAGCAGCAATAGACAAAAGAATCCGGATCGACTTAAGCATGACCACAAGCGAGAAGGTTTTCTCATAATCGATTCCCTCTTTCTGAATATATCCTTTCGCGACAAGCCTTGCTTTAAAGGTTTCAACCTTACCGTCAAATCCTCTTTTTCTTTTGTAGATCCACTTACATCCAATGGCTTTTACACCATTTGGTGGTTCTACAAGATCCCAGACTTGGTTAGAATACATAGATTCTATCTCGGATTTTATTGCTTTTTGCCAAGAATTCGCATCTTTATCTTGTAATGCTTCATCATAACTCTATGGGTCGATTTCATGTTCACCAGAGACAAAGTCTGATGACTCTCCCAAAAACATGAATCTTTCTGGTTGTCACACAACCCTCCCATTGCGACGAGGCACCACAGGCAATTGTGTATTAGATGTGTCACGCGTTGCAGTTTCTTGTGGCATTTTCTCTTGTACATTTGGTATTAAATTAGGTTTTTCCCCTCTAACTTCTTCTAGAACAATTCTACTCATGGGTTTGTGATTCATTATATAATCCTCTTACAAGAATCTAGCATTCGTGCTAATAATTACTCTTTAACTCTTAGGATCATAAAATAAACCACCCTTTGTTCCTATAAGATATCCCACAAACAGACAAACATTAGTATGTGATTCTAACTTATCAGCATCTCCCTTCAATACATGTGCCGGAGCACCCCATATCCGAATATTCTTTAGACTAGGCTTTTGTCCCGTCCACAATTTTGAGGGTGTAAAGGATACTGATTTAGAATGTACTAAATTCAAAATGTAAGCCGCTGTTTCCAAGGCATATCCCCAAAGCCATTGTTTCAAAGGCATATCCCCAAAACGAATTTGGTAATTCAGAATAACTCATTATTGATCTAGCCATTTTCATAAGAGGTCTATTCTTTCTTTCCGCTACACTATTCTGCTGGGGTGTGCCTGGTGTAGACAATTGGGATTCAGTCCCTTCCTCTGATAAGTAGTCTCTAAATTCTCCCAAGAGGTATTCACCACCACAATCAGATTATAGTATTTTAATACATTTTTCATGACGCTTCTCCACATCAGCCTTGTACTCTTTGAATTTATCAAAGCACTCAAACTTGCGGCGCATCAAATAAATATACCCATACCTTGAATAATCGTCAATGAATGTGACGAAATATTCAAATCCACCTCTTGCTTGGATTGACATAGGACCAAATAAACCAGAATGAACCAATTCCAACACATCTTTGGCTCTATACCCCTTCGCCTTAAAAGGCCTTTTAGTCATTTTCCCTTTCAAGCATGATTCGCACGTTGGAAAATATTTGAGTTCCAATGAACTTAAAGGTCCATCCTCGATCAACTTTTGAATCCTACTCAAGTTAATATGACCAAGTCTTAGATGCCAAAGATATGTCTGATTTATTTTTTAAGGTTATTTTCTCTTATTATGATTAGTAGATGCATTATTAATTTCTATTTGTTGCATTGCAGGAGATATAGGATTAAGAATATAGAGATTATCAACCAACGTACCACGACAAATAACAATTCAATTCTTCATAATAATAACCTTGTCATTAAAAGAAACAGAATATCGATCCATAAACAATTTAGAAACTGAAATTAAATTCTTTCTAAAAGAAGGTACATAAAGACAATCTCTCAAAATAAGAATTTTATTCATATTAAACGATAAATAAAATTCCCCACTGCAACAGCCGCCACTTTCGTAGCATCTCCCATGAATATGGTAATCTCTTCATCACTTAGCTGTTGTGTTGAATGAAACCCCTGCAAAGAATTGCAGACATGATCAGTGGCTCCCTTATCTACACACCATGTGTCAGCAGATACAGCCGCTAAACATGATTCAACAAGAAGTAAATGAGACATACCTTGGTTGTTCCCTTTAAGTAGAGGGCAGTCAGCCTTTTAATGACCCGACTGCTTGTATTTGAAGCACTTGTCTTTAGGCTTCTTGATCACACCAACTTGTGCTCCTCCTCCCGTGTTAGCTGCTGGCTTTCTTTGCTACTTCTTCTTCCTACCATCTTTCGGCTTAGGACGAGCAATATTTTCAGCAACATTCACTTGAGGACATTGACGAATAAGCCTTTCCGCCGCCACACGTTCTGTCAGAAGTTCTGCCAACGAATACAACCTTCGATTCACGTTGTAGTTCAAGCGAAACTGCTCAAAACTTCTAGGCAAGCTTTGGAGGATGAAATCGACTTGGGTTTTCCCATCGATTTTGGCTCCAAGGACTTCCAACTTATTGAGTTGGCCTATCATTATGAGGACGTGATCCCTTACAAAAGCACCCTTAGCCATTTTAGCATTCGTCAATGAAATCATGGCCTATTGCCTAGCAGCCCTACTTTGATGACCGAAAAGTTCCCGGAGATTTAGCATCATGGCCGAAGAAGTTGCCGTGGCATGATGTTGATGTTGCAGCACATTTGACATAGAAGCCAAAATGTAACACCTCGACATCTCATCAGCCTTGACCCAACTCGCATGAGTTGCAACCTCTGCTTCAGTCAACCCATCAGTAGGGGCTTTAGGACATGGAACATTGAACACAAACTTATATTCTTCAGCAGTAAGAACAATATCCAGGATTCTTTTCCAATCTATATAGTTAGGACCAGTAAGTTTGTTATCTTTAAGTATCACAGCAAGTGGATTAAAAGCCATGTGAAAATCCTGAGAATCAAATGTATAAATATAAATGATCAAACACTTCTAATTTAAAATTTATATTGATTCCCTCAATAAACAATATAAAATAAATTTACCGACATCTCAAGCACCTTGAATTTACATGCCACGTTAGTGTGGACGTATACAAACCCGAACATTCGCAAGAGAAGGTTTTACCCATTAATTCCATGCGTCATAATTAACCTTATGACTCTATGATTAATAGTCGGTTGTCCTTTAGCCATGCCATTTAATAGCAGTGACTCCGTTGGGGAGGATACATATTAATTGCATCTAAGTGTATACCATTATTTGATATAAGTACATTACTCAAGCTTGTGTGTCTTATAGTTAGAGAAGTCCACACGCCCTCAAATAATTTCCTACAATCATCAATTATTAATTTGTACCAGTGATCCGCAAATAAAACTCATCCGTTGCGGAGGAATGCACTATAGCCGACTCATAAGCTCACTTGCATCACATTACAAATAATAATAATTTGATGAAATTTATTCCAGTGATCCACAAATAAAACTCATCCGTTGGGGAGGAAGGCACTATAGCCGACTCATAAGCTTACTTGCATCACACGATAAATCAATAATGGAGGTCGCGGGATCATGACCAATCCCTCTCCCACTTAGTAATTTAACAGGAGTATTTTTTGCATGCATACAATATAATAGATATAATAATGCAAATAAACATGCTATTATTATGACAAATTAGACAGTAAATCAATTAGCACATGCATCCAAATATATAACAATAATCAACAAATAAAACAATTATTGCAATTATATATAAGGAAAATTAATTTTAGCAATTAAATTTTAGGCTTGCAAAATTCACGTTGCCACATCAATGCATATCATGCATGCACTATAATTTGTCAAAACATATTGTTGGAAGTGATGTAGAGAATGCACTATCATATTGTATTAGCAAGCAATAGTGCATGCCTCCACTATCACTATCACTTGTTAATAAATCATTTGTATTATGCATGTCATGCATTCACTATCTCCATCATCACGTTGCCACTATCACTCATGTTGAGCATTAGAAAGTACTAGTGCATAAATCATGCATGTCCACTTAGTGCATGCCTCCAATTTCTTTTGTGCATCTCACTCAACACACCACTAATTAAAGTAGGGAGTGATGGAGAGAAAGCACAAATAATTATTCAACACTAAGTGCATATCCTCTATGCTTCCACTATCTTCACAACAACTTCACTCTTCCACCGACGGATTGATGGTCATGCCATGACAACCTGCCGGGATGCTTCTTAACAGCCAGAAACTGCCACTAGTCCCGGCACTGATCCAGCCACGCCACTGCCGTCTCAAAGAATCCACCGAGGTCCCAACACTCAGTCGAGTTCACCGCTGTTGACGCATCAACCACCGCCGGTTTTTTAATTTTCCAGATGCGGTGACGTACTCCAAAAAACTCATCGCTGAAGATCCATGCATTCAGTACTACATGATGTCTTATTCATATAAAATTACTTAATAAGATCATTATTATTAATAATTTTATGATTACATAGTTATATATATTTTTAGAGAAGGTATACGTGGGTGTAAGGTTTTCAGCCAAGTTTTAAAAAGGAAAATCATAAGACTTTGTTTATTAACTTTAGAAATATTTCTGGACTGTAGCTATCAGCATATCATGGGTTCCTATACTTGAAAATTTATATCCGACTCCAATTAACTAAGAATTATGGAAAGAATTAGTAAACATAGGAATGAATCATATTTATTTGGTACTAATTAAATATACATGAATCTGATTATATTCTAATACTAATAATTTGGAAAACAATTGTGATCACTAATAGAAGGTTATGATGTTTGATTATCAGAGGGAGATTTCACAAATGACAGAAAGACATGACATACTTAAAATCATTATAACATCGTAAATAAAAGAAAACATTCAATCTAAAATAATAATAATAATAAAACGAAAGTAATACAATGGTAATAGACTTACGTAGTGATAATAGTATATGATAGAATACTCAGATGAAGACTGTGACACTATTAGAGGACACAAATTTGAAGGCTTCTCATTCAAAATATGGGAAAGAAATTTATGAAGCTCTGTTCTACATCTAGTGTAGAAGGTTTTCGCTCTCTCCGGAAATACGTATTTTTCTTTTCTTAAAAAGAATATCAGGAGTAAAGAAATGGTTGCTAAATTTTAGCAGATAGGGGAGAGATAATGGAGAGACGTTTTGAAACAAAATCATTAATTTAAACTTAAATAATAAATAAATAATACATGCTACCCCCTAAAAAATAAATTTCTGCCTCGAAATTGTACGTGCTATGGTTGATGTTAACAAAAGCTTAATAACTTATTTGGATTGCGAGCCCCATTTTGATCATACATGGAGAATACTCGTGGGTTCCCTCCAAAATTTTGTCCTCCAGTCATTTCTCTTGGTTGTACTCTTTTGTTAGCCAATTTTGGGCAATTGTGCGATTTGTGACCTGGTTGATGGCATCTAAAATATTTTCCTTGTCCTGCCAAGCATGTTCCAAAATTGTGTTTCCCACAAATGGTGCATAATGTTTTAGAAGCTTGTTGGTTTAGTGTCAAATTTGACACAACACCATTTTGTCTGTTCTTGTTCTAACTCGTTTCTTGATTTAAGTCTTCCCACTTTCTCTTACCAGATGCCTCAACCTTTTTCTGTCATGCTTCCTCTATTTGCATGGTCGCACCTAACCCCTCGACTCTTTGGTATGTCTTAGCAAAAGACATAGGACCATATTCGGCATTGATAAAACGTATATCAGGTCGTAAACCCTTCAGAAAACGTTTAGTATTCTTACGATCTGTATCAACCAAATTTTGGGCAGATCTACATAACTCGTTGAACTTCTTCTTATACTCAATCACTGTCATATATCCCTGCTGCAACTAAAGAAACTCAGCTTCCTTCTCATCAAGGTAAGAGTCGAGATAGTACTGATCCATCACAATTTTTTTAAATTAATCCCGAGTAAGAGCTGCCCTATCCTGTGCTGGTCTCATCCTCCAATAACCCCTCCACCAATGATATGCATCCTCAACTATCAGAAAAGAAGCCAAGAGGAACATCAAAAATTCTGTCCAAGGTTATGAACATCTCCTCCACATACTCTGGCTCCTCACGTCCTGTAAGTTTAGGTGGGTTGTACTTCTGAAATTTCTCCTATAGATCACCTTGAGGATTTCCCAGAACTTGATTTGGAATTTGTTGCGGAACTTGGTTTGGAACATCATGAGGAGCTTGGTTCTGATTAGAGTTCGGAATCAAATTCGGCAAAGCATTAGCATCAGCGGCGTTATATTAGCATTTCTATTGGCATTTCTATGGGAGTTCTAAGTCTACGTCCGGCCTGCATCCTGCATAAAATTTGGGCTACTAATACATTAAGCGCTTTACTAACGATATATAATAATTCTAATTAATAGGCTCAAGTTCTATAAATGACTTATCCTTACTGCATCAGCACTCAAATTTTAATCCTTTAAAAATGTTTTAAGCTCACATGAATTCGTAAAATGATTAACTTGCATAAATGTAATTCTGTAAATGTCATACTTCATTGGAGCTGTCGTAGTGTGATGGATAGATGCTAGTATTTTTTTACGGTATACAGAATCGTATAACCACCCTAATACCACATTGTCACATCCTAGAATTTTTCTTATATTAAATATCACAATTTATAAAAATTAATCTCAGCGGAAACTTTGAGTAAATATTTAAATAAAATCTAATTAAATTAAAAGATACAACTTCATTTAGTCACTAAAAATCCAAATACAAATACCGAAATGAATGCATAAGTTCAACATGATTTTCTTGAAATTTGAAAATAATACTAAAACTTTTAAGAGGTTTAAAAATAGTGTTAAGCATCATCCAGTCCCACTACGCCAGCTCGTTCATCTGAAAATGAAAAACTCAGTGAGAAACTACTTCTTATAAAAACCGGACATTACATGTAATAATAATTAAGTCACATAATAAAATTGAGTTGTTCACTTAATACCTCAACTGCATGATTGATATAATACTTTCCTCATTTGTATAGGTCATAAGACCTCTTCCTTTATAATGGTCTAGAAGACCCCCATCATTTATAAGGTTCATAATACCTCCTCCTTTATAAAGGTCCCTGAGACCCCCTCCTTTATTATGGTCCAAAAGCCCAAGGTATGTAATGTTGGCATTCGATCGTGTGGTTAACATAACCCGTTAGGATTCCATACGATTCTACTGCAGTGGAAGCAAAAGAGCAGAATCATATTACCTTTCACTAGGGTTGATGTAGAGGATGATCAGCAGCAGCAGTAAACGACCTTCCGATCTTCTACTGTATTCCCAAGTCTGATCCTGATGTTGTGTGGGCAACAATCTTCAGGATCCTCTCAATCTACTTTTCTCCCTCTCATTCACGTGTTTTTGGACGCAACATTAGGTTTCAGGATAAGATGAGGTGACTTATATACATGGGCTACAGCAGGGACCAGGAAGAGAAATTGGGTTGGGCCTCCATTAGGCTGAAGTATCCAAGCTTAGCCCAGAGCTTATACTTAAGTCCAATAATAATAATATAGTCCACTAAAATATTATTACTGCACTAACTTTCCAATTCCAAAATTACGTTTTAGGCTCCTTCTTATTATGAGTCCGTTAGTCTCCCAATGTTTAAGATATACAATGTCCATTAATTAATTAAGTTACTGACAACTCTATTAATTAATATCTTATCCGAGAGTAGTACCACTCAACCTCATTATCATACCGGAATAAATCCAACTGCAGGGTTTACATGATAATCCTTATGAGCTCCTCAAGGGGACATCATCAACCTATGACAGACACGGATTCCTTCTACAATCAACAGCACACCATAGAGACAACACTACTTCCCAACTCACCGAGTTTGTTGATTTAAATGCATCTAAATCTCACCCATTGATGAATCAAAGAAATACATACTGCCCTACGTGTTGAGGTTATTGTATAGGGATTAAGAGTACGAACATCCATAATAACTGAGATCAAGTTCTCCTATATAGTCAGTATAAATCGAACGATCTCAAGTGGTCCTGCTCAATACACACAAGTATACTAATGTGATTCTATAGCCAAGACAAGCTAATACCAAACCACACTACAACTATCCCGATAGAGAGTCCACGTCTATCTCAGTTGTAAGCATTTGTTTATACTTTATAAGGAAATCGATAATATGATCTTCCACTTGTTGTCGCACAACATATTATCTACAGTATAAAGTAAGTGGACTATTGCATCAAACATATAAATAAATTATAAGACGCAATCATTTGATCATATGTTTCTCATTTCAAATAAATTGTTTAAACATTGTTTATACAAAAAGCTAGACTTTTAGTATTCAATCCAACACGTAAGACCTCCTCCTTTATTATGGTCCAGAAGACCAAGGTACATATGACCCCCTCCTTTATAAAGGTCCAAAAGACCTATTTTCTTACATGTCTCGTAATTTCATAAATCGAATTTCAGTAATAAATGAACTTAAAATCATCACATATAACATTTAGTAAAAATAAGTAAGAAATCCCTCACCTTAAATAATTTGAAATAATAATCAACACGTCTCTAACTCAAAAACTCCTCATCAGCCTATAATATAATACATTAAATAAAAATATTAAGTTATAACCCTAATAATTGAATAAATAAAATAAGAGGCAATTAAAAGAATTAAGGCATGATATCAATATATGTATATATAAACTAATAAGGAGATCAATTTATGGAAAATGAAGCAGCTTTATATATCCATGCATTCGGTACTACATGGTGTCTTATTCATATAAAATTACTTAATAAGATAATTACTATTAATAATTTTATGTTTACATAGTTATATATATTTTTAGAGAAGGTATACGTGGATGTAAGGTTTTCAGCCAAGTTTTAAAAAGGAAAATCATAAGACTTTGTTTATTAACTTTAGAAATATTGCTGGATTGTAGCTATCAGCATATCATGGGTTCCTATACTTGAAAATTTATATCCGACTCCAATTAACTATGAATTATGGAAAGAAATAGTAAACGTAGGAATAATCATATTTATTTGGTACTAATTAAATATACATGAATCTGATTATATTCTAATACTAATAATTTGGAAAACAATAGTGATCACTAATAGAAGGATATGGTGTTCGATTATTACAGGGAGATTTCACAAATTACAGAAAGACTTGACATACTTAAAATCATTCTAACATCGTAAATAAAAGAAAACATTCAATCTAAAAAATAATAATAATAAAACGAAAGTAATACAATGGTAACAGACTTACGTAGTGATAATAGAATATGATATAATACTAAGATGAAGACTGTGACACCATTAGATGACACGAATTTAAAGGCTTGTCATTCAAAATATGAGAAAGAAATTTATGAAGCTATGTTCTACGTCTAGTGTGGAAGGTTTTCGCTCTCTCTGGAAATACGTGTTTTTCTTTTCTTAAAAAGAATATCAGGAGTAAAGAAGTGGCTATTAAATTTTAACAGATAGGGGAGAGATAATGGAGAGATTTTAGGAAACAAAATCATTAATTTAAACTTAAATAATAAATAAATAAAGTAATATAAATGTCAAGATATTTGTGCACACATATATAACTGATAATTTTAATATATATATATATATATATATATATATATATATATATATATATATATATAAGTCGTTACATAAAGTATGTTTAATGATTGTTAAAATATTTTTTAAAATATATTGAATTATGCATTAAAGTATGATTTTAACATGTTATAATATGATTTATTATTGACATACTTTAATTACAAATAAACATATTTTATCTATAAAATAAACATACTTTAGTGATGGATTGACCCGTCTCACACCCGTCTTACAAGAGAGTGTCTCTTATATTTATTAAATATTTATTTATACCAATAGAATTTGTATTATATCTAATTAATAATAATGTACTCCCTCCGTCCATTGATAAGGTTTTCATTTTGCTATTTTGATCGTCCACGTTTAATGTATCCATTTTTTCTTTTTAATAAAAGGGCCCCACACATACCAACCACTCATTATAAATAAAACTACCCACTATATATAAAATTATAATACTTCTTAGTCAACAACAAAAAATAACTTTTAATGTGTAGTGGGTTGAGGGATATAATAATTTAATGTGTAATGGGTCGTTGTATTAGTGTTGTGTGTGGACCCCCATAAAGATAAAGTGATTGATTTATGTGGGTCCCATCTACTAAAAAAATAATTGTAACTCTTGTGGCGAGTCGCCCTAATTAGTAAAATATAGCCTTTGTAGCAGGACGGTGGAAGTATTTAATTAGTACGATTATTGACGGGTATTGATAAATGAGTATATGACGGGTTCAATATGGTAATAAATTTTTAAAATAGGACAGGTACGGGTACAAGTAGTTGATATTTGAATGGATTTAGGTATGGGTACCCCCAAAATAAGTGGTACCTTACCCATTGCCATCCTTACTCTACTAAGACAATGTTTATGTGAGACGAGTTGTAAAATAGGTCGGCCCATTATTAAAATATTTTTATTATATATAGATAAAATATAGGGTATATTAATTATAGGCACATGTATTTACAACCTAATTATTAATAAATACATTAATCTAATATAATTATTGCGGGATACATAACGATTTTTTTCTCCCAGCATTACCCTTGTTCACAACGTTTATACAGAACAATAATTTCGTTGAATACTCATGTACACTACATCAAAAGTAATATTTAACGTTTAATATTAGTATATATTAATGTACACTAATATTCAACGTTTATACAGAACTAACCTTTCTTTTGTCAATGTACACCGATGTACACTATTATTATGTTGGCGTTTAGGATCTTGAGGCTAGCGTGAACCATTAGAGCTTCAAATAATTCTACAGCAGCGGAAGTATAAGAACATAATTGCCTTTCACTGGGTTTTATGTAGAGGATGAACAGTGAATGACCTTCCGGTCTTCTGTTGTATTTCTAAGCCTCTCCTTGACATTGTGTGGGCAACGATCACCAAGGAGAACTCAATCTGCAGGTCCTTTCACTCTCACGATTCTTGTCGTGTGTTGTGTGTGTAACGAGCTGTTGAGGTTGGCTATTTATAGACTACAACAGGGACCAGGAGGAGAAATTAGGGTTTGGGCCTCCCATTGGGCTTAAGCATCCAAGTTTAGCCCAAAACTTATGCTTAAGTCCAATAATAATAAATCATTCCACTAAAGAAATATTATTGCACTGCCACCCTAATCCCAAATTACGTTTATGAGCTCCTTCTTATTATGAGCTCGTTAATCTCCTCGTGTTTAAGATTCAATGCCCATTAATTAATTAAGTTACTGACAACTCCATTAATTAATATATTTACCGAGAGTAGTACCACTCAAACTTATTATCATGTCAGAATAAATCCACCTGCAGGGTTTACATGATAATCATTATGAGCTCCTCAAGGGGACATCATCAACTAGTTCCATTAGGACACTAATTCCTTCTACAATAAACAGCACATCATAGAGATAATATCATCTTCCGACTCACCAAGCATATTAATTTAATAATTAAATCTCACCCATTGATGAATTAAGAAAATAAACACTGGCCTATGTGTCGAGGTTATCGTATAGGGATTATGAGTACGAACATCCATAATAACAGAGATCAAGTTCTATTATATAGTCAGTATAAACTGAACGATCTCAACGACAGTCCTATTCAATACACAGAAAGTGCACTAGTGCAATTTTATAGTCAAGACAGACTAAAACCAAATTACACTACAACATATCGATAGATAGTCCCATTCTATCTCGGTTGTGAATATCTATTTATACTTTATAAAGAGCCGATAATATGATCTTCCATGTGACGCCGCACACCACATTATCTACAGTATAAAGTAAATGGACTTTTGCAATAATTTATAAATAATTATGCAAAACGTTTGATCACATGATTCTCATTTCAAATAAATTATTTAAACATTGTTCATACAAAAAGCAAGACTTTTATTATACAATCTAACAATCTCCCACTTATGCTAAAAGACTATACTGCTATATCTGCTGACATGCATCTAAGCCTCATTCCTTCAACATGCCTCTCAGAAGCTTTCTCCGGAAGGCCCTTAGTAAAAGGATTAGGTAGGTTATCCTCCGATGCAATTTTAGCAACAACAACCTCTCATCTTTTCACGATGTCTCGCATTAGGTGGTACTTGCGCTCAATGTGTTTACTCGTCTTATGGGTTCCTGGTTCCTTCGATTTTGCAATTGCACCAATGTTATCACAATAAATTGTGATTGACTTGAGCAAACCAAGAATCACATCTAAGTTCAACAAGAAGTTCATCAGCCATACAGCTTCCTTAGCTGTCTCAGAGGCTGCTACATATTCAGCTTCCATGGTGGAGTCAGAAATGCATTTTTGTTTAATACTCCTCCATGCTAGAGCTCCTCCTCCAAGAGTAAACACATAACCCGAGGTGGATTTACTGTTGTCCTTGTCTAATTGGAAATCCGAATTCGTGTAACCCACAGGTAGCAAAGAATCTGCCTGGTAAACCAACATATAATTCCTAGTCCTTCTCAGGCACTTCAAAATATGTTTTACCGCAGTCCAATGCCCCTCTTCGGGATTACTTTTATACTTATTGACTATGCCCACGGCAAAACAGATATCCAGTCTCGTACATAGCATAGCATACATGAAGCTTTCTATTGCCGAAGCATAAGAAACTGCCTTCATGTCATCTATCTCCTTTTGTGTCTTTGGACACATTTCCGTAGACAGATGTATTCCATGTCTAAAAGGTAGAAAACCTTACTTGGAATCTTGCATATGAAAACGAGTAAGGATAGTATCAATGTATGAAGCTTGGGATAAGCACAACATTCTTTTCTTGCGATTTCTTATCACTTTAATTCCTAGAATGTGGCCGACTTCTCCCAAGTCCTTCATTTCAAACTGCTTAGATAGCCATATCCTTACGCCAGACAATACTTTTACATTATTTCCAATGAGCAGGATATCATCCACGTAAAGTACAAAAAATACCACCACATTTCCGTAACACTTTTTGTACACACAAGACTCATCCGGACATTGAATAAATCCATATGACTGGATTACCTTATCAAAATGGATGTTCCAAGATCTTGAAGCTTGTTTAAGTCCATAAATGGACCTATTAAGCTTGCACAAAAGATGCACTTTGCCCTTTTCAATAAATCCTTCTGGTTGCTCATGTGGTTGTTTTCCTCAAGACTTCCATTCAGAAAAGTTGTCTTGACATCCATCTGCCATATCTCATAATCCATATGAGCAGCAATAGACAAAAGAATCCAGATCGACTTAAGCATGACCACAAGCGAGAAGGTTTTCTCATAATCGATTCTCTCTTTCTGAATATATCCTTTCGCGACATGCCTTGCTTTAAAGGTTTCAACCTTACCGTCAAATCCTCTTTTTCTTTTGTAGATCCACTTACATCCAATGGCTTTTACACCATTTGGTGGTTCTACAAGCTCCCAAACTTGGTTAGAATACATAGATTCTATCTCGGATTTTGTTGCTTTTTGCCAAGAATTCGCATCTTTATCTTGTAATGCTTCATCATAACTCTATGGGTCGATTTCATGTTCACCAGAGACAAAGTCTGATGACTCTCCCAAAAACATGAATCTTTCTGGTTGTCACACAACCCTCCCATTGCGATGAGGCACCACAGGCAATTGTGTATTAGATGTGTCACGCGTTGCAGTTTCTTGTGTCATTTTCTCTTGTACATTTGGTATTAAATTAGGTGTTTCCCCTCTAACTTCTTCTAGAACAATTCTACTCATGGGTTTGTGATTCATTATATAATCCTCTTACAAGAATCTATCGTGCTAATAATTACTCTTTGACTCTTAGGATCATAAAATAAACCACTCTTCGTTCCTATAAGATATCCCACAAACAGACAAACATTAGTATGTGATTCTAACTTATCAGCATCTCCCTTCAATACATGTGCCGGAGCACCCCATATCCGAATATTCTTTAGACTAGGCTTTTGTCCCGTCCACAATTTTGAGGGTGTAAAGGATACTGATTTAGAATGTACTAAATTCAAAATGTAAGCCGCTGTTTCCAAGGCATATCCCCAAAGCCATTGTTTCAAAGGCATATCCCCAAAACGAATTTGGTAATTCAGAATAACTCATTATTGATCTAGCCATTTTCATAAGAGTTCTATTCCTTCTTTCCGCTACACTATTCTGCTGGGGTGTGCCTGGTGTAGACAATTGGGATTCAGTCCCTTCCTCTGATAAGTAGTCTCTAAATTCTCCCAAGAGGTATTCACCACCACGATCAGATTGTAGTATTTTAATACATTTTTCATGACGCTTCTCCACATCAGCCTTGTACTCTTTGAATTTATCAAAGCACTCAAACTTGCGGCGCATCAAATAAATATATCCATACCTTGAATAATCGTCAATGAATGTGACGAAATATTCAAATCCACCTCTTGCTTGGATTGACATAGGACCAAATAAACCAGAATGAACCAATTCCAACACATCTTTGGCTCTATACCCCTTCGCCTTAAAAGGCCTTTTAGTCATTTTCCCTTCCAAGCATGATTCGCACGTTGGAAAATATTCGAGTTCCAATGAACTTAAAGGTCCATCCTCGATCAACTTTTGAATCCTACTCAAGTTAATATGACCAAGTCTTAGATGCCAAAGACATGTCTGATTTATTTTTTAAGGTTCTTTTCTCTTATTATGATTAGTAGATGCATTATTAATTTCTATTTGTTGCATTGCAAGAGATATAGGATTAAGAATATAGAGATTATCAACCAACGTACCACGACAGATAACAATTCAATTCTTCATAATAATAACCTTGTCATTAAAAGAAACAGAATATCCATCCATAAACAATTTAGAAACTGAAATTAAATTCTTTCTAAAAGAAGGTACGTAAAGACAATCTCTCAAAATAAGAGTTTTATTCGTATTAAACGATAAATAAAATTCCCCACTGCAACAGCCGCCATTTTCGTAGCATCTCCCATGAATATGGTAATCTCTTCATCACTTAGCTGTTGTGTTGAATGAAACCCCTGCAAAGAATTGCAGACATGATCAGTGGCTCCCTTATCTACACACCATGTGTCAGCAGATACAGCCGCTAAACATGATTCAACAAGAAGTAAATGAGACATACCTTGGTTCTTCCCTTTAAGTAGAGGGCAGTCAGCCTTTTAATGACCCGACTGCTTGTATTTGAAGCACTTGTCTTTAGGCTTCTTGATCACACCAACTTGTGCTCCTCCTCCCGTGTTAGCTGCTGGCTTTCTTTGCTATTTCTTCTTCCTACCATCTTTCGGCTTAGGATGAGCAATATTTTCAGCAACATTCACTTGAGGACATTGACGAATAAGCCTTTCCGCCGCCACAAGTTCTGTCAGAAGTTCCGCCAACGAATACAACCTTCGATTCACGTTGTAGTTCAAGCGAAACTGCTCAAAACTTCTAGGCAAGCTTTGGAGGATGAAATCGACTTGGGTTTTCCCATCGATTTCGGCTCCAAGGACTTCCAACTTATTGAGTTGGCCTATCATTATGAGGACGTGATCCCTTACAAAAGCACCCTTAGCCATTTTAGCATTCGTCAATGGAATCATGGCCTATTGCCTAGCAGCCCTACTTTGATGACCGAAAAGTTCCCGGAGATTTAGCATCATGGCCGAAGAAGTTGCCATGGCATGATGTTGATGTTGCAGCACATTTGACATAGAAGCCAAAATGTAACACCTCGACATCTCATCAGCCTTGACCCAACTCGCATGAGTTGCAACCTCTGCTTCAGTCGACCCATCAGTAGGGGCTTTAGGACATGGAACATTGAACACAAACTTATATTCTTCAGCAGTAAGAACAATATCCAGGTTTCTTTTCCAATCAATATAGTTAGGACTAGTAAGTTTGCTATCTTTAAGTATCACAGCAAGTGGATTAAAAGCCATGTGAAAATCCTGAGAATCAAATGTATAAATATAAATGATCAAACACTTCTAATTTAAAATTTATATTGATTCCCTCAATAAACAATATAAAATAAATTTACCGACATCTCAAGCACCTTGAATTTACATGCCACGTTAGTGTGGACGTATACAAACCCGAACATTCGCAAGAGAAGGTTTTACCCATTAATTCCATGCGTCATAATTAACCTTATGACTCTATGATTAATAGTCGGTTGTCCTTTAGCCATGCCATTTAATAGCAGTGACTCCGTTGGGGAGGATACATATTAATTGCATCTAAGTGTATACCATTATTTGATATAAGTACATTACTCAAGCTTGTGTGTCTTATAGTTAGAGAAGTCCACACGCCCTCAAATAATTTCCTACAATCATCAATTATTAATTTGTACCAGTGATCCGCAAATAAAACTCATCCGTTGGGGAGGAATGCACTATAGCCGACTCATAAGCTCACTTGCATCACATTACAAATAATAATTATTTGATGAAATTTATTCCAGTGATCCACAAATAAAACTCATCCGTTGGGGAGGAAGGCACTATAGCCGACTCATAAGCTTACTTGCATCACACGATAAATCAATAATGGAGGTCGCGGGATCATGACCAATCCCTCTCCCACTTAGTAATTTAACATGAGTATTTTTTGCATGCATACAATATAATAGTTATAATAATGCAAATAAACATGCCATTATTATGACAAATTAGGCAGTAAATCAAATAGCACATGCATCCAAATATATAACAATAATCAACAAATAAAACAATTATTGCAATTATATATAAGGAAAATTAATTTAAGCAATTAAATTTTAGGCTTGCAAAATTCACGTTGCCACATCAATGCATATCATGCATGCACTATAATTTGTCAAAACATATTGTTGGAAGTGATGTAGAGAATGCACTATCATATTGTATTAGCAAGCAATAGTGCATGCCTCCACTATCACTATCACTTGTTAATAAATCATTTGTATTATGCATGTCATGCATTCACTATCTCCATCATCACGTTGCCACTATCACTCATGTTGAGCATTAGAAAGTACTAGTGCATAAATCATGCATGTCCACTTAGTGCATGCCTCCAATTTCTTTTGTGCATCTCACTCAACACACCACTAATTAAAGTAGGGAGTGATGGAGAGAAAGCATAAATAATTATTCAACACTAAGTGCATATCCTCTATGCTTCCACTATCTTCACAACAACTTCACTCTTCCACCGACGGATTGATGGTCATGCCATGACAACCTGCCGGGATGCTTCTTAACAGCCAGAAACTGCCACTAGTCCCGGCACTGATCCAGCCACGCCACTGCCGTCTCAAAGAATCCACCGAGGTCCCAACACTCAATCGAGTTCACCGCTGTTGACGCATCAACCACCGCCGGTTTTTTAATTTTCCAGATGCGGTGACGTACTCCAAAAAACTCATCGCCGAAGATACTCACGAACAGCATAGCTCCCTCCGACAATTTACGCATGTCGGCCTCACGAATTTTCGGTCATTTCCTTCCAGCCACGCTGTCACGTTATGATGGTCAGACTGTTAACTAGCCTGCTTCCCAGCCATGCCGTGAACACTATGTTATCCTATCGGCGATTTTACATAGCGGAGACAAGACTACTGTCGCTTTCATCACCTAACTATCATTTGCCATCGCCGCTGTCCAATCCTTCAACTGCTCTTCAGAAACTCGCTGGAAACTTTGGCCTCCCGTCGTGCAGCTTTGCTGCCAGCCTCGCCAGATTCTGTCCCAATTTGAAGCTTGGCCATCGAAATACGACGACCCTCATTATAGACCCGATGAGAAACTAGGATGACCCACTTCAGTCCATGCAGACCCGCCTTAAATCTGCAGACTCGATCGGAACATAAAGGAGACCCACAAAAAAATTGTCAGGCCCAATCGAAACTGCCGCCTGTAATTAGGCGCCGACATGCTGCGTCGCTCATATCACCTACTCCGATGATCATGCCGACAGGGATCATGCTCATCACTCGACGAACAACCCTTTCCATTGCTTTCATCACTTTCACCGATGTCAGCCATGCCTCATCGCCATATCCCACGGTGCAATGTATGTGTCATGTTCAATTAGGATAGGGGAACCATGAAGAACACTTTCACCGATCGATTACTTTCACCGTCGCTGAGTGTGTGTGATACAATTAGGATTGCAACAGGGATCAAACGTAAAATCCTAAATCCTAACAACACATATGACACTCAAACGCATGCCTAACGTGTCACGTTTGGCCTTAGAACCTACGCTCTGATACCAATTATTGGCGTTTAGGATCTTTAGGATAGCGTGAATAGTTAGAGCTTCAAATAATTCTACAGCAGTGGAAGTATAAGAACAGAATCACCTTTCACCGGGTTTGATATAGAGGATGAATTCTATGAGTTCGTAAATCTCACCGTGTTTAAGATTCAATGCCCATTAATTAATTAAGTTACTGACAACTCCATTAATTAATATATTTACCGAGAGTAGTACCACTCAACCTTATTATCATGTCGGAATAAATCTACCTGCAGGGTTTACATGATAATCATTATGAACTCCTCAAGGGGACATCATCAACAAGTTTCATTAGGACACAAATTCCTTCTACAATAAACAGCACACCATAGAGACAATATCATCTCCCGACTCACCAAGCATATTAATTTAATAATTAAATCACACACATTGATGAATCAAGGAAATAAACACTGGCCTACGTGTCGAGGTTATCGTATACAGATTATGAGTATGAACATCCATAATAACAGAGATCAAGTTCTATTATATAGTCAGTATAAACCGAACAATTTCAATGACAGTCCTATTCAATACACAGAAAGTGCACTAGTGCAATTTTATAGTCAAGGCAGACTAATGCCAAATTACACAACAACCATACCGATAGATAGTCCCATTTTATCTCGGTTGTGAATATCTGTTTATACTTTATAAGGAGCCGATAATATGATCTTTCGTGTGACGCCGCACACCACATTATCTACAATAAAAAGTAAATAGACTTTTGCAATAATTTATAAATAATTATGCAAAATGTTTGATCACATGATTCTCATTTCAAATATTGTTTAAACATTGTTCATACAAAAAGCAAGACTTTTAGTATACAATCTAACATATTATACTTATCACTCAAGATTTTAGGAGAGAAAATTTAGGAAAAAATCATTTTCCTAATTGCTTGTTCACCTTTTTGTGTGTCCCCAAGTGTAGGGAATCAATTTTAGCTCAGCGTTTGACCAAGTAAAAATATCGAACCCAAGGGATTAGAGTTAAGCAAGATACATACTAAATAACTGTCACCACTAATAATTAAGACATAAAAACCTTTTGTGAATTGATATTATTAACTAATATTGCAGAAAATAAATACTAAATAAAATAAATAAATAGAAGCAACACTCAATCACAGGTGTTTCAAGAGACAAAGACAAGACAGTTTTAGGAAAATTTAATTTATCATGTGAAATAAGACAAATAGACAAGTGAATCAAATCATGCAGAATTTTATAGGAATGATCACTTAAGCATATATACCACTCATGGACAAGTGAGATTTAACAATTTTAAAGAACATAAATTCCTAGGAGCAAATTAATAAGATAGTTCCCTATTCCCTTTAGGTACTAAGGAAATTAAATACCCACAACCCTTTATTCGCTTTCTAGACGATTCACATGCAAAATTCCATATAGGCTAGTGTAAGAGATCTATCCTGTATAGGTACTAAAAGAATTGGATTAGGGCTTCCTTACCATATTTCTCTTTAACAATGGTCATGCAAAGATAATAAGATATCCTATATTGATGGTCAAACAATCAAAGGCTATATATTGGTTAATCCCCTTCATTTATCACGAAATAACAAATATAATCATGAAACACATCCAAATATCAATCATACACCAATCAATGATCATATCATGAATATATAATTGACAAGAAAATTAAGAAACATGATCATAAAAGTCTAAAACAAAACTTCAATAAGGAATAAATATTCTTAAAAAATTATCATCACATATATCTAAAATCTCAAATCAACAGGATAAACTTTCAAACCCTAAAACTATCAAGAGGAAACTAGCCCATCATGTTACAAGCAACAACCATGGTAAAAGATGAAAACTTACCCATGAGTCTATAAATCAACAATAAGAAATTAAAGAAAGAAGAAAAACCCTTGTCTGAAATAATTCTCCGTCTTCTCTTTCCGTCTTGATGATCCTCTTCCGTTCTTCTTCTCAAGTAGCAAATACCGTGACTGAGTATGTGGGATGATGGATGAAAGGCGGGTGAAGAGTAGAAGGTGAAAGGCGGATATGGGTGATTAGGTTTTTAAACTCTAGGTGATGTGGTGTTGGTAGATTATGCGATTTCTCTGCACTTTACGTGGTGATGAGAATTAGTATATATAAGTGTGAGAATCGAATAAAATAAGGAGTAGATATTGAAAAATCAGGAAAAATATAATTATGGAAGACATGGAGGGATATTAATTTAGAAAATAACTTAGCCACCAAGAAAATAGGAAATAGAGGGTAATTTTCGTGAATTTTCAGAATTCTCGCCTGCAGCGGCGCGACCTCACGATTTTGAGTATAACTTCTTCATTCGAGTTCCGATTGAAGTGATTTTTATGCTCACGCGACTCTTTCTTTTGTAGCTTTCTAACTATATATGACAGGACCAGCTTGGACTTCTATAAAAATATAGAAAAATTATAGAATGTAGTCCTCTGCTTCCTTGACATCTTTCACAAATTCACGCTTCATTCCAACTTTGTACTTTTAATCCGTTTTCCACCTAAAAATACGAAATAACACCTCAAATGCACCAATATCTTAAATATATAAAAATGAACCATTAAGTGCTAAAATACGAACATAAACTTCACAAAACGGTGCTAAATCGGACCCCTAAAACATGCAGATTTTCACACTAAACAAACCCCCCAAACTTAAGATGTTGTTCATCCCCTAACAACGAAATCGAACAAAGTAGAAAGATAGTGTGTAAATCAAATGGAAAACAAAGGATATGACTACTAGGCCATTTAACATACAATTGTCATTAACTCCGGTCATGCAATTTTCATTCCATGGAATAATTCATTCATAGCATACAAGTTAACACAATTACTACTAATTAAAATGCTCCATTAACCTATTCTCACGGGAAGTATATCACTCGCACTCAAGTATAAAAGATGTACACTTACGGGGTATGGTGTTTACGCTCAAATTCAATTCAAGTGCATCAGTAACCATAAGCTTGCCAAACATCTCAAACTCTCCACCACTTAAAGTATGATTCGACAATGAGATCAAAAAGGACTTTTGTTAGGATGTAATGTTGGCTCTTTGGTAAAGTTAGGAAATATATGGACAAAGTAACTCAATTAGTAGAGAATTAAAATCGGAGATATTTTGTACCGCAGATTTTTACACTTCAAGGTTATCCAACTTCATGCTCTTGTAATTTTCTTTTTCTCTCATTTCTTTCAAGCTCCACATTCTTTTTTTTCCTTTCTTTTCCTTTTCTTTTCTCGAGTTACCAGTTTCGGGCACTACCTCTAACATCTCGGGGTACCAGTTTCAGGCACTACCCCTAAATAACTTCTTTTTTAGCTCATATTTTTCAGCTCATAATCACTTATACAACTCCAAATATTTTATTCCTTCCGAACTCCATGAAAATCAACTCACACACTTTGACAGCATTTAATTCTCCACTAAATATAGGAATTTAAGGCTCAACTAGGATATCAAAGTGGCTATCTTCGTAGGTTGCCAAAGAAATAAGGCTTTTAGGCTCAAAAGGGCTAACTACGGATATATAATTATTTGGTTGGAAATTATTTGGCAAAGTGACTCATAAAAATCAAAGATGGTCTAAAATCATCTCCCATTATCTAACATAACACGCGGTCTCAAGTAAGACAAGAGGCAAGTTCTAGAATACACACACCAGAATGATACTCACCAGAAAGAAATATCATGTATTTATGTACATGATTTAAAGACTCAAAATCTCACATAAATTTTCAAGTAACAGAGCACTCTTCATGGTAAGCAATGTCTCACAAGTACACATAGAACTTCATACCACAATATAACTTAAATACACTTCCTTCATCAATTTCAAGAGCATATGAATTTCTGGCAGAAATCTAACAAATATAATCATAATAAACACACAACCAGAAACCCAAACCATAAGTACCTCAACTACTCAAGAATCAACACAATATCCCATAATAATTAAAATAAGGAATCGAATGCACCTGATGTTTCTCCTCCAACTCTTGCAAGCTCCTTGATTATCCAAATTGGTCAGGCTTAGGCCTGAAATAGAACTCACTTCTATTTCATCACCACTCAAACACAATTCATCAGTAAAATCATAGGAGAACTCAAAAAATTCAACCAAAAATAAAATCAAACCAAATCTAGGAAAAATAAACAAGACAAACACAAGACCCTTGGAAAGTCGCAAAAAAATTCAAAAGATCGAAATAAATTCCAAAAATTTTATAAAAAATCAACCTCCAAGCATCACACACAAGTGAAGAAAACTTACCTTGGTGCTTCAAGACATTAAGATGCATGTCCACCCCCCAAACTTAGTTCAAACTAAGTGAGAAACTAAGTTTGTAAAAAGTGAATACCATAGACGAAGAAGCACCTAATAAAATTTACTACACCAAACAAACACATAAAAGTGAAAAAAATAAAAAATAAAATTCTTAATTAAAAGTGATAACAAACAATTTAGTAGTCTCCTATTTAAACAATCTAATCTCCGGCAATGACGCCATTTGTTTGTTCATCTTTTTGTGTGTCCCCAAGTGTAGGGAATCAATTATAGCTCAGCGTGTGATTAAATAAAAATATCAAACCCAAGGGATTAAGTTAAGCAAGATACAAACTAAGTAACTGTCACCACTAATAATTAATAAAAACCTTTTGTGAATTGATATTATTAACTAATATTGCAAAAAATAAATACTAAATAAAATAAATAAATAGAAGTCACATTCAATCACAGGTGTTTCAAGAGACAAGAACAAGATAGTTTTAGGAAAATCCAATTTATCATGTGAAATAAGACAAATAGACAAGTGAATCAAATCATGCAGAATTTTATAGGAATGATCGCTTAAGCATGCTAAACCCCTCATGGACAAGTGAGATTTAACAATTTTATAGAACATAAATTCCTAGGACCAAATTAATAAGATAATTCCCTATTCTCTTTAGGTACTAAGGAAATTAAATACCCACAACCCCTTATTCTCTTTCTAGGCGATTCACAAGCAAAATTCCATATAGGCTAGTACAAGAGATCTATCCTGTATAGGTACTAAAAGAATTGGATTAGGGCTTCCTTACCATATTTCTCTTTAACAATGGTCATGCAAAGATAATAAGATATCCTATATTGATGGTCAAATAATCAAAGGCTATATATTGGTTAATCCCCTTTAATTGTCACGAAATAACAAATATAATCATGAAACACATCCAAATATCAATCATACACCAATCAATGATCATATCATGAATATATAATTGACAAGAAAATTAAGAAACATGATCATAAAAGTCTAAAACAAAACTTCAATAAGGAATAAATATTCTGCAAAAATTATCATCACATATGTCTAAAATCTCAAATCAACATGATAAACTTTCAAACCCTAAAACTATGAAGTTGAAACTAGCCCATGGTGTTACAAGCAACAACCATGGTAAAAGATGAAAACTTACCCATGAGTCTATAAATCAACAATAAGAAATTAAAGAGAGAAGAAAAACCCTTGTCTGGAATAATTCTCCGTCTTCTCTTTCCGTCTTGATGATCCTCTTCCGTTCTTCTTCTCAAGTAGCAAACACCGTGACTGAGTGTGTGAGATGATGGTTGAAAGGCGGATGAAGGGTAGAAGGTGAAAGGCGGATATGGGTTATTAGGGTTTTAAACTCTAGGTGATGTGGTAGTGGTAGATTATGCGGTTTCTCCACACTTTACGTGGTAATGAGAATTGGTATATATTGGTGTGAGAATTGAATAAATAAGGAGTAGATCTTGAAAAATTAGGAAAAATATAATTATGGAAGATATGGAGGGATATTAATTTAGGAAATAACTTAGTCACCAAGAAAATAGGAAATAGAGGGTAATTTTCGTGAATTTTCGAAATTCTCGCCAGCAGTTGCGCGACCTCACGGTTTTGAGTATAACTTCTTCATCTGAGCTCCGATTGAAGTGATTTTTGCGCTCACGCAACCCTCTCTTCTGTAGCTTTCTAACTATATATCACAAGACCAGTTTGGACTTCTACAGAAATACAAAAAAATTATAGAATATAGTCCTCTATTTCCTTGACATCTTGCACAAATTCACGCTCCATTCCGACTTTGCACTTTTAATCCGTTTTCCACCTAAAACACGAAATAACACCTCAAATGCACCAATACCTTAAATATATAAAAATGAACCATTTAGTGCTAAAATACGAACATAAACTCCACAAAACGGTGCTAAATCGGACCCTAAAACATGTAGATTTTCACACTAAACACTAATTCTCTCTGCGGTCACTTTCTTTTATTCCTCTCTCTAAATGCACGCTGAAGTATAGATTTTTTCTTTTCATCTCTCTAAATTGTACATCTTTCTAAATGCACGTTGATGTACAGATTTTAAATGAAATAATTTAGGAAAAAATATTTTACTAATTCTCTCTGCGGTCACTTTCTATTATTTCTCTCTCTAAATACACGCTAATGTACATATTTGTCTTCGTTCTTCTAATTGTGACTTTATTCTTCATTTTGTGACAAGTTTTCGATTAATTAAACAAAGTTCAGATTGATTAAGTAAATTGTGCACACGTGTGTACAAATTAAGCTTGTATTCAATGACTCTATCTTCGACAATTATGTATCTCACCTAAATGTACACTGATGTATATTCATATAAATAGTTTATTCATTTTCTACTTCCCAAAAATTATTTATCTCAAATGAGTGCACAGTGATGTATATACATATAAATACTTAATCGTATTTTTTTATTTGCTTCACATGATGTACACTGATGTTCAGTAAGTATGGGTAATACGGGAAAAATAAAATTAAATTTCGTATTTGTGCGTAATTTTCTATAGCGAATGTATGAATTAATAATATCTAAATACGTTTTGTACCTAATATTTATTGACCCTAAATTATATTATTGGATAGTTTAAGTATGATAAACAATGTATTAAAGTATAATTGTAGAGTGTTATAATATAATTCACTACCTAATAATTCATCATACTATATAACACTTTAAAGTCATATTTTAGAGTATCATTCATCACACTTTACTAAATCATACTTTAACTATCCAATAACATATACTCCCTACGTCCCATTTCAATATTTACGTTTCTATTTTGTACGTCCCATTTCAATGTTTAATTTTTTCCTTTTTGGAATATGGGACCCACCTAAAACAATTAATATATCATCCAACACTAATACACTTACCCACTTTACATTAAATATTATATTTTTCCACCCACTATCTATTAAAATATTATATTTTTTAATCAACGTGCAAAAAATAAACGTAAACATTGAAATGGGATGGAGGTAGTATATACTTTATTTAAATAATAATCATACTTTAATATGGATTGACCCATCTTACAACCCGTCTCATAAAAGACATATATATAAATCTTTTCGTTTGCTGAGAAGATATTTATTTTTTTCGTTTTGGTCGCATATTCATTTTTTCATTTTAGCAAAAAAAAATTGATACATTATCTACCACTCATTACTAATACAACTATCCATTTTTTTACAAAATAATATCACTTTTTAATCTACATATAAGAAATAAATAATTTCCTAGATGACTTTTTTTTTGTGCATGCACGGATAAAAGCTATTGATCACAATTAAACATTGAGCCTTGCATTCAATTGAGCAATATATCCAAAACAAAGATGATGTGACCACCACAAACAGTCAAACAATAAATCTTCCATTGTAAAACACTTGAGTTACATCTCATGCGTTCTCCACTGATTTTATTTATATCTCGTTTGGTAGGTAAGATAAGAGGTATATATTAGGTATGTATTATTTATATAGAGATAAGTATGTAATATGGATAAGTGATGTTGTTTGGTAAGATATAAAAAGATTCAAATTAAGTTTATTTAATAGGTTTGGTAGAATGTTAAATTATTGAATTGTTAAGTAAAATACTTTTTTACCCTTGTAAATGTTATATAATTACAAATTCTATCCTTTTTCATCAATACAATGCACACATTTTTTTTCATTTTATTCAAATTTATTTATATTATTCAAAATAAAATTATACTCCCTCGTTCACTGTCAATCTATCCATTTTACCATTTTGGATCGTCCATCCTTAATCTATCCATTTTTTTAGACTATGAAACTCACACCCTCTACTAATACAAATAAAATATGAAACTCACACTCTCCACTAATACAACTCCTACTACACATAAAATAATAATATTCCTTAATCCACATGCAAAAAGTAAATGAATACATTGAGGATGGACGTAGGGAGTATTAAAATTGTTTACTTTAAAAAATGTGGTGTACGAAATCGCGATAAATGTATTTTTTAATATATGTAATATTATACCAAATAAATAATTTAAAAAAAAATTAAGTAACAACTCTTATTTATTTAATTTTAATATTTTAATTACTTTATAAGGTCTTAATTAATGTTTATGAACATACCATAAAATACAATTATAATATATTATTATTATATAGGGTAGTTTTTGCGTGATACCGTCTCACGCAAGATCATTTTACACTTTTTAAAATAGTTATAATTTTCACCATAAAATGTTATCACTTTTCATTTACACCTTAAATTGTTCATGAAATTACATTATCACTTTCCATTAATTCAGTATCACTTTTCGCTATGGAAAATATCATTTTTTGAGACGATCTCACACAATTCTTTGTCTATAATATATATTAAATACATAATATATATTATTATAAATTAAAATGTTATAATAATATAAATATTAAATATAATTAGCTGGACCATTATATTTAATACGTAATATGAGTATATATTATTATATATTAATAAATTATAAAATTACTATCAAATATTAATATCAAATATTAAAATCGTGATTTATAATGGTCATGGCTCATTTATTGTATCATTTAAAAAGAATTATTGGACAATTTGGTAATTTCATTATTTTATCTTAATAAACTGTTGGATACATATTATTAATACCTCGCACGAGGTGAGATTATTAATGTAAAGCGCTACAAGAAATTTGGCCGGGCCAAAGTTATATGAACGGGCCCTTGTTAAATTTGTATGGAATACCAAACAACATATAAGAGGATATTACATATGTGGTTGCCCCCTATTACAGCCTACCATACGAGGCGTTAGTTTAGAGAAGATAGTAGCCTAATGGTGTAGGCCATTTATAAAAGTACCCACTTATTAAATTACAATATATGAGAAAGTTGGAATTACATTATTGACAGATCTTTAACCTTTTTTTATTAATTGTCCTTTTGCAATATAATGTCATGCATGATGTAATACATAATAAAAATAATTGGTTGATCCTATTAATCAGAAACGATAAATGATTTAGTTATTTGGTATTCCCATATGCTCCACCTCCACATGGTATGGTGACAACGTTTGACTAATTAATACATTTATCAAGTACACGAAATCAGGGTTAGTATATATATCTATAAAAAGTACAATTTCGTTTCAATAAAAAAACTTCTTTGATCCTTACGTTGGAACAAATTTTTGGACACCAGTTATGTAAATTTAGTTCTGAGGAAATGAGACACAGAGCCTAAAACAATGTTGTAAATTTATTATGCGACCTAAATTTATATATATATATATATATATATATATATATATATATATATATATATATATATATATATATATAAAAGTGCAAAGTTTACATGCATATAAAAACTCAATTAATTAATCGATTTTATAATTATAAACTGATCCACATATATATCGACCAATATATGAAAAACTTGTGAAAATATCAGTAATATTTTTGACTCAATAGCTCGTCAATGATACAATTAAATGCAAAATATGTAAATTGATGACACAATTGAACAAAACTATAAAGTTTAAAAATTAATGTTGAGTTAATAATATTTTATGAGGCTTAAGAATTTACTTAAAAGTTTACCACTAATTACACTTATGAGAATTTAATTTTCTTCTAATTCCATTAGTTAAAACCAAAGGGCCCCAATATATTACAACCTATGAAGGAGGTGTGTTTCAATATTCTATTAAACTAATATCTCATTAAGACAATTCTCATATTTATTCATAATTTTAAGTGTTATTAACTCATCTAATAATTTTAATAAATTAAACTCTCACCTAATATTTTATTTTATGTTAAAAGACTAATAGGGTTTTCATTTTCTTATCATCTTTTGTAATTTGTAACGAATTTCCTTTTTCTCTCTTTTCAATAATACTTGTTAATATTTTATGTTAAAGGACTAATAGTACGTAAAAAAAAAGTGGGAGAAATGCGCCAGATAACTTTTATTTTTGAAGACATGCAAGTATTCGTCTTTTAATAAAATAATACTCCGTAGTAATATTTAAAATATAACTAGAATGAATAGTTTTATTAAAAATAATACATTAATATTTTTATAAGTATTAATTAATCATTCCAATGAGTAACAAACAAGTGAAAAGACTTAAAATATAACTAGAATGAATAGCTTTAATAATTTAATACATTAATATTTGTATTAATCAAGCACGTGAACCACGATTTCAATTCAAACAAATCATATGATCGACCCAAATCTTTTGACTAAATATGAAGCTTCATAAAAATAAAAAATATACGTAATCCCTTCGTTTCATTTCATGTTTAAGTTGTTTAAGTAAAATTTTTTAACTAACTTTATTAACTTTTAAGGATATTATAATATTTTTAAGTAATAAATAAAGTATAAAATAATGTTATGAGTGTGAAAAATGAGGAACAATTTTGAAATTGAAGTAACTTTTAAGATTATTGGATAAAATAATGTTTCTTTTTTGGATGAGTTTTGTGCGAGACCGTCACGGATCTCATTCCGTGAGACGGATAATCCATTTACCTAAATATCTTTATATATAATAAAACACACTTTAAATGTCAAAATTAAACCAATTTTTTATCTATACTATTGATTTTGATTATTAAACTTTTTTAAATTTCATCCGTTCATCACATTATTGAATCTCATTCATTCATCACAATTATGATATTAGATTTTGACCATTGATTTTTTTGTCATGATAATGATACCTTATTTAATTTAAAATAATGTCTTATTTAAAATGATTCCTTACGTGTGTGCTTAATATTATTTTTTCATTATATAACTACTACTAATTTTAATTATTTCAAATTATTATGTTAATTATTCCTAAACAATTTGAATTAATTTTTTCAAATTATGTTAATTATTCCTAAATAATTTGAATTAATTTTTAATTATATGGTTTAGGTTTAGGGTAATATTATTTAATTATTATAATAACTTATAAAATTAATTTAAATACATTATATTGATTTAGGGCTTTGGGATATGGTTTTAGGGTTTAGGGTTTATTGTAATATTATTCAATTATTATTATAATAACTTATAAAATTAGGGTTTAGGTCATCTTTTTGCAATAGAATTATATTATATTTATTTTATATTTAATTAGTAATAGTATAAGTTCATTTAAAATATTAATTTTAATCAATAAAAATTACTTTAAAAATAGTATGAAATAGGTATGAGTAATTTACGAGTATTTTTTGATGCACCGGTATCTGATCCATAGACCGACTAATTTGGGGGAGGCCAGAACCCATCGTCCACTAAAAGACTTTGGGACAGATATAAATATTATAATGAATTTTTAAATTATTAATTTTTAAATGATATTTATTTATATACGGGTATGAGTATTACGAAATAAGAAAGTATCTTACATAATTAATAAATACCCTAAAAAAACGAGTACGAGTAGTTAAAAAAAATATCATTAGAATTTAAAATTAAAATAAAAATTATACTCCTATATTTTTGTATTTAATATGCACTACGATAAACATGCTGATTGATGTCTATTTCACCAGCCAGTGGATGTTGAAACCATTAATGTTAAAAGTAGGCAATGATAAACATCGATTTTTAGTCATAAGCATATAAATAAATTATAAATATATATATATATATATATATATATATATATATATATATATATATATATATATATATATATATATATATATATATATATATATATATTAATAATTATAATTTTCATGGGTAGTTCAAAAAATATCATTAGAATTTGAATTGTATACGTGCATGAATCAGGTATCCACAAATATTAAAATTATACAAAATATTTTATCTATATTATATAATATGTTATGAAATAATTATATAATTAATTAATAGTTATAAATTTTATTTCATCATATTTAAAATAATAAAGTTTATATTATATTTAATTCATAATTAATTAACAATAATATAATCTATATTAAAATATTAATTTAATATAATATATATATATAAATTAATTAATATATTAATTTAAACACTAAAAAATATAAATATATTATAAATATATATTACTAATTATAATTTTTATTTAATCATATTTATTTTAAATATAAATATTTTTATAAAATAAATTAGTATTAAATGGATATGTGTAATCTACAGGTATTGATAAACGAGTTTGAGAATGAATATTATAATATATTTTTTAATGAAACGGGTACTAAAATGTGTAGTTTACATTTAAATGGATACGAGTACGTACGGATACCCCTATATATAGTGGATATCCTACCCGCTATAATCTCTAACAACTACCGATTATATATTAAAATATTATATTTCTCAAACTAATATATATTACAATAGTATATTCTTTAATATTTGATTTGATTACTTGATATAACAAATATTTGGTTTGAGAAATTAATCATTGGTTTGATTACAACTAATTTATGAGAAATATATATAAAAGGTTATAGGAAGCCCTCTTATAATATAATTAATTGAAATGCCTATAATCAAATTATGCCTAGGTTTAAATGTAGTTTTTAGGAGATTCATAAAAATGTATGAGAGAAGGTTTTTATTTTTTAAATATAATAACAATTTTAAGTGAACGATCGATTAATTTTTATTTTTTCAATTTATGAGTAGAATCTGTGTAAATAATTTTTCTTACAGAAATGAAATTGGGAAATAAATATATTACATGTGAATAATTCTTTCATTGGTCTTAATATCGATTCGTTTCACCCTTAGGTAAACGTTAACCAAGCATACATGATGCAATACAATAATAAGTTTGGGATGATATTATTATGATTTTTTTAAATTGGACATGTTCGATCACGGATGGTGTACATGTAAATAGATACGAATTACGGGTACTCCTAACATCAATATTGATTATCTCTAATAATTATATTTCCTGGTACCCCATTTTTCCCTAAGCATATTGATAAATAATTTTGGAGTAGTTACAAATATAGTAATAAATTTTTAAACGACACAAATTCGAGTATGAGCGGTTGATATTTAAATAAATATGGTATGGTACCTTTAAATAAGTACAGATACTTAAATACTAATTAATAAATATACAACTAACTAATATGATATTATATAAAATTGTATGATTTAATATTTATCAGCAGTGAAATGACGACTTTACCCCTGTGATTTATGGTATACTTTTTCCTAATGATTTAGGGCATAATGTCCCTCGAGGATTTAATATTTATCGGCAGAGTTTAGCATTTTTTCCAATTGTAACATTATGACTTTACCCATATAGTTTGTGGTATACTATTATCCAGTAGTTTAGGACATACTGTATCCAATGGTTTATCATTTATCGGTAGGGAATAGTGTTTGTTCAAATGGTGAAATTAAGATTTTACCCCAATATTTTTTGGTATACTGTACCCAAGAGTCTACATAGCATTTATTATGAAGGGAGTATATTATAGAAAAAAAATTAAGGTACATTTTTAGCTAAGAGCTATTTATTTGAAAAAATCTCTGATCATGCAACACACGACATTATTTTTTGACAATCTTACAGTTGCATGGGACGGTATTACTAGGCTTCTCATTTGGATAGAGATAAAATAATTTAAATGCATGATTTAGACTTCTCTTTCGAATTTAAATAACATCAGAATACATTTATCTCGTGCAACGCACGGGTTCAAAAGCTAGTTAGAATAAAAAGGCGGGTATGTATGTTAATGCACAGGGCCTGCACGGTATTCGCGATTAAGCAATTATAATAGCTAATTAATTATTTTTTAGTTTTCCTTTTTCGATATTAATATAATAAATGTATTAACTATCATAAATTAAAATTAACATGTATTTTTTTTATTATCACTTTTTTAAAAAATGTTATAACTTTTTATTCGTTTACTCTCACTAAATACACATCTCATTTTATTAAGACAAAGACTTGTGCAAGATCGTTTCACAAATCTCATTCCGTGAGATGGGTCAAATAAAATTCAATTTAAAATTTGCGAATCTTCAACGAACTTGTTACCTGCTATGTACACGTTGTGTGTACTTAACTAGTAATTAAATTTCCATTTGACTCTTTAATTCGTTCTTTCTTTCAATTTTTTTTTTCAATTGAGTTAGGCTTTGTTTATTTAGAACATATACTATTATTGATTATTATATTTATATTATTATTCGTAAATAAAGTAAGAAAATTTTACATAGAACACAATTAATATTAATCGTTTCAAAATAATACATAATTGAAAAAAAATGGATAATAACTTTACTTTTA
This sequence comes from Pogostemon cablin, assembly GCA_023678885.1. Taxonomy (NCBI): domain Eukaryota; kingdom Viridiplantae; phylum Streptophyta; class Magnoliopsida; order Lamiales; family Lamiaceae; genus Pogostemon; species Pogostemon cablin. Next base: position 12,065,573 of record CM042990.1, on the reverse strand, counting down.
TTAATTAGTTACCATTTTTTATTTATTATAATAATAATTTCTAAAAAAGTTCATTTAAATGATTATCACTTTTTCCTTTATCAGTTATTATCATTAAATATTAATATGTTATCACTTTATTTTTATTAATAGGAAAAATTACTCTTTAGTACACACTTTGTACCCATAATTACTGTGAGATACATTGATTTAAAAAAATTACTCTCACATACAAAATATTAAAGTAAAATACCAAATATAACCCTAAACACATAGTATAATATTAAACCACAAACCCTAAACCCCTCACCCACCCACCGCCGGACCGCCGCCTGTAGCCGGATATACCTTTTTTTGCTGTACACACTTTTTTTACTGCACACACTTTTTGTACACATGAATTTTCGTGCTGCACATAAACATTTATGTGCAGCACATTGTAAGCGTAATATTGGAGTATCACTACATATTTTTGTAGTTAGTAGTAATATTTTTGTATATTTGTATCTCATAGTAATAAATGTATTTTTAATGTACCTAGTAGTAAGTACCCTTTTTTAATAAAATATAATGTTCATTAAATAATTTAATTGGACATTTATGACTTTTCTTTGATAAGATATTACTTTTTATTAAAAATATTATCACTTTTTATCCGTCCCATAAAATTTTTATTAAATAGTTTAATTAGATGTGTATCACATTTTTTTAATCAAGTTATCACTTTTAATTAAGAATATTGTCACTTTTGTTTTCCTTACCAATTATTTATGAAATAATTTGATTACTCGAGTATCACTTTTCTAAGTTCACATATTATTTTTTATTAAAAATATTATCACATTTTAATTTATAAAATTTTCATTGAAATAGTTCAATAATAAATCACTTTTATTATTATTATTATTGTTATATTTTTTTTATATAAATATTACTTTTCAATTTTCCACTATCACCTTTAATTTTCATATTTGATAATATTAAGTATAATAATATTAACTGTAATTTTAATAAATAATAAAATTTTAAAATGTATTATAAGAAAAGGAAAAAGAAGTCGCACTTAATTAATATGCAGTTGTCATGTTCATGTATCACTTCCGAGAATTTATGCACGGTGACCGGTGGTGGCCGTCTTTTTCATTATTTTTTATTTTATATATTATGCTAATTGATTGATGGATGATTGTCTCACGGAAACGGTCTCGTACAATACTCACCCTTTTATTAAATATACACACCTCATTAATAAATAATTAAAATATATATTTTTAAAAAATCTAAATTAATTAAGTTACATACACACCCCCTCTAAAGTTAATAAATCCTAAAATATATATGAAGAATCACTTTTAAGAAATCTAACTTAACTCAAATGCAACCGGGGGCTATGCTAATAATCTCATGAGCCATTATAATTTAAATGATACACAGAATTCTGCAAAATGAATGACAAATAACCAGCTCCAGTCGGACTGAGTTTTTAGCCAAGCAAGCACCACTTAACATTTTGGAAGTGCAAAAGCACATAAAAACAACAAATTCAGTGATAAAGATATGAAAAGAGGTAAATACCCAGAAAAGGCTTGATGCCCATTCATCAATGACTGACTGCAAAGTGGTGATTAAAAGGGGTAAATACCCGGAAAAGGCTTGAGGTGTGTATCTTTAAAAATTAAAAGGGATAAATTTGGGTTTTTAAGGGGTGTGTATATAATAAAATTAAGATTTAAACACTTAAATATGAGTGTTTATTTAATAAGGGGTGTGTATTTATCAGTATTCTTATTCATAATATATAGTTTAATTATATGGTTATCACTTAAATTTTATTGATCAGTTGTCATTTTAACTAAAATTATTATCATTTTTTTTTCTTGTTAAATATTCATAATTCAACTGCTCGATTATCACTTTTTCTTGATCCAATATCACTTTTTATTTAAAATTTTATCACTTTTTAGTCGTCGTACCAATTATTTATAAAAAAAGTTTGATTGAACAATTATCACTTTCTTTTATCATATATATAACTTTTTATTTAAAAATGTTTCCACTTTTTATCTATCCAAAAAATTGTTCATTAAATAGTTCAATTGGACGGATATCACATTTTCTTGATCAGACATATAATTATCAGAATGCTATCACTTTTTTATCATTATTTGAATAACATATACTTATTGAAATGTCACTTTTTATTAAAAATATATACTATATATTTACTTTTTGGACGGATGTCACTTTTTCTTTTATATATATATACTAGTATGAAACCCGCGTAATACGCGGGATCATTTAATTATTACTATTATTTTCCATAATTGAATTAATCATTATCATATAATTATTCAACATTAATTATTGAGATTTTCTTTATAGCTATACAACTTCTTTTATCAATATAAAGAATTTATAATAATGCACATCCTTTTGGCTTTTGATAATATGATGTATAACTAAATTATATGTAAAAGTTAATATATACTACTAACTTTATTAATTTTTATGAGTTACGTAATTTTAATTGATTTTTATTATTTTCAAATACATGTTAATGTGATTATATATATATATATATATATATATATATATATATATATATATATATATATATATATATATATAATATTTTTTATTTATGATAAAAGTTAAGTATTTTTTAATCAGTTATATAATAGTAATTCTATTTTAATTAATTGTTTTTTTAAAATTTAATATGAAATATAAATAAAATAAAATTATATATAATATATTTTTAAATATTTATAAATTTTAAATGAATTTATTATATTTAATTTTTTTAACTAAATTTTTTGGCTTTTTCTTGCGTGAGACCATCTCACGTGAGACAATTTTACACTTTTTAAAATAGTAATCACTTCCGCTACAAAATGTTATCATTTTTATACTATAAATGGTTTATGAAATAACATTATCATTTTTCATTAATTAAGTATTACTTTGCATAATAAAGTTATCATTTTTTGTTTGTCTCATGTAAACCCTTACGTGAGACGATCTCACACAAGTTTTTGCCTAATTTTTTAGGTTTCAAATTATATAAATAAATATATTTTAAAATATTTATAAAATTGTAATGAATTTATTACACACACATATATATAGTTAATTTTCTTAGTTTCAGATTATATTATTAATTAAAGAAAATTAATTTTATAATTCACATGTCATACTTGAATAATTCAAATACATATGAATAATTAAATAAAATTAATATGCTAAAATTGATAAATCAACAATTATATAAAATCTTGATTCCAATATCATATGCCAGCATCGAGTAATATATTAAAAAATATAATATAAAATAATGATTAAACTTAAATAACTTGAAGAATCAATTTTTTAACCTCCTATTCATCATAAAGAATACATCTTAACAAACAATTTAATAGATTATCTACTTGAAGAGGTAAATCGATTTCAAAAATTCTTGAATGATCTACATGAATCAGTTTTTTAACTTCTTATTAATCTTAAAGAATATATACTTGAATCGATTATCTATTTGAAGAGATAAACTGATTTAAAAAATACTTGAATCGATCCTCTTATTCCTCTTCTTAAGAATACTTGAGATTATATACTTGAAGAGGTAAACTTATTACAAAAATACTTGAATTGATCCTCTTATTTTTCTTGAAGAAAGAACACTTAAGATCATATACTTGAAGAGGTAAATCGATTCCAAAAATACTTGAATGATTCAAGAATACTTGAATCGATTGATTATCTTATTCCTCTTTAAGAATACTTAAATTGATTCTCTTATTCATCTTGAAGAATACTTGTATTGATTATTTTCATCTTGAAAAATACTTGAAATGATTCTTGAATAATACTTGAATTGATCATCTTAAAGAATACTTGAATTGATTCTTTAGAGGTGAATGAGATTCAATTATTTAGAAGTAAATCGAATCTCGCTCCATCAAAATAAATTTTTATACTTTTTATAAATTAATTATCTAAAGGAACTTGAAGAAAGCTTATATTCCACTTGAAAATCGAATGTGTGTGTTTGGAATGAATAACCAAAAACGCTTATTTATAGGTGGGGCATGAGAGAATATTATATGGAATATTCTTTTTTCCCTTTATATATAATTTAAATTTATTCTTGTTAATTTATTTACAATAAAATATTTAGTAATTAAATAATGATACCAAAATAAATACATAAAGATATTTAAAATTTAATTAGTCATCAATCAAAATAAAAAAAAGGAATTTATTTTATTATAAATTAATGAGGTGCACAAGTAAGAAAAGATAAATATATTTTTAATATATATTTTGATATATATTTTTAATTTGAATTATTTTCTTAAATGATGTATATGTTTATTTTTATTTATTATTATCTCAAATAAACATAATTTTTATTTTAATTAATATTTTATTCTTAATTTCTATAAATATTATTTTTAATTCATTACCTATTTAAGATTAATAAATAAAATAAAAAATACATTATTTTAAAAAGAAAATAATAAATAAGGAAGTTAATGATAAATAAATAAGGAAAACATAAAAACTAATTTAAAAATCTAAAAAAATGAGAAAATTACACGCCATAATAGAGCGCTCTGGAGACGACACGCAGGCAGATCTTGTGACACGACCCACCTTACATAACTTATAATTAACATAAATATCATTACATAACTTATAATTAATATAAATATCATCATTATAAAAACTGCATATACTTTTTTTTTTCTCACATAATATATTCATAACTAAAACAATCACACCAGTTCAACATACGTAACTGGTTTCTGACAATACTTCAAACCATCCAAACTTGTGACAATATTATTTTATTACATAACAAAACATCAGCAAAAAGTAAATAAAACACTGCCTAGCCCAACAGGTCATCATCTATTTACATCTGCTAAAAACCCTGAAGATGCTCCACAGCTTGCACAACACACCACATACTTAATCATCATCAAACTCACCTACAATGCATAAACTAGTGAGACAAAAATCTCAGTAATTAGAAATCATGCATGACAGTGAATGAAAATGCATTTATTTTTCTGTCGCCTATTTCATAATCTTTCTAGTTGGTCTCTTTTATTTTGAAATTTGTTCACGTTGCGGGATCCCCACGACACACTTATGATATGATCCCCAAAAAAATGAACTTAATAGACACACAGTGTCGGATCTATTTTTTCGATCCCTGAATAAAGATGAGCCGATAAACAACTCGTTGAGTCAACACATGACTCAAATCGCCCCGCAATCCCTGAATAAAAGTGAGCCGACTAGCAACTCGTTGAGTCAACACATGACTTGGATCGCTCTGCGATCCCTGAATGGGTTGAGTCGACACATGACTAGAACCGATTTTTAGCAGTCCCTAAAAGAGTGCATATATAGTTGCCGCACACATCATTAGTATCTTATTAATTTTGGAAAAACAATTTTCATGATTATGCATGGTATGCAACCAGGACAATTAAATATGCATCATAAATCATGTACGGCATAAATATCAATATTTAATCACAATAAAGCAACAACTTAACTTCAATTCACACAGATCCCTCTGAAACAACAACTTTACCTCAACCACATGATCCATTTATAGAATAACAACTTCACCTTGGATTACACAGATTCCTTTTTTAGAATAACAACTTCATCTCGAATCACACAGATCCTTATAAACAGTATCTTCTCAGATCGTACAAATCCATATTCAAAAGTTTTCAATCACACAGAGCTATATAGGACAATGATATTATTTCAAATCACCTAGATCCACAAATTGTATCACAAATTTATCAAAAATAATTTATAAAATAATATTTAGTGGTATATGAATACCTTCTTTCCTTAAATCACATAAACCCACAGCTAGTACCACAAATTAATCACAAATAATTCGTAACGTAATTAAACTAATTACAAATAATTCATAACAGAATTATCACATATTAATCACAAATAATTCACACACAACAAATTTATGCATTATAGTTGGACTTCTACTTACCTGAACTCCGACAATAGAAACACTATAGACCTGCGAAGAACTGTAACTAATTCTTTACTTCCCGTTCCGGCATGCTCCCTCCTTCTCTCTTCTCTCCTCTCTTCTTCTCCCCTTCTCTCTCTCTCTCTTTTTTTCTTGCTTTGCTTCTGTTCAATTGCAATTACCCCAAAGGGGGTTTATATAGAGGGGATTACGGGTGGTTCCACTGCCCCTATTATTATTTTAAGTAAATATTATTTATTATTAGTATATGTGTACTTCTTATAGACCACATGAAGTACTTTGTCAAGAGGTAAGTGAATTATTACTGCTAGCACACTTATCCAATATCCTTTTCTCATTTTTTTATTATTAATATTAATATTATTATTATTATTACCATTATTATCCATTATGAATATTCGTGCAATATTTAATAATTAAGATATGATATATTTATAAATTAATACACATACGTGTACATTTTTCTTACCACTATTATTATTATAAAAATACGTGTGATACTTATTAATTAAGAAAATAATATATTTATACACATAATGCAATTTAATTATATATGTATAAATATATCCAAATTAATGCACGTAAATATTTATACACACATATATATTCATATATTGTCTTCATTTTTATCACGGATGTCTCAAATAAAATGTAAAGATAAATAAAATATAGAAATAATTATTACATAATTGCCACATTATTATCACATAATTGCCACATAATTATCGCATAATTATAAAATGCACATAACACAAATTAAATTATATTGGCACATGAGTAGTGAGAAGCTCGGGTATCACATCCTCCTCACCTTATAAAAATTTCGTCCTCGAAATTTACTTACATGAAGAGTTCTAGATACTTAGCCATCATCTTATCCTCTCTTTCCCAAGTAGACTCCTCAACTAATTGGTTCCTCCATAACACCTTCAGTAATGATATCTCTTTATTTCAGATATTCTTCACTTGTCGCCGTAAATTCTCAACTAGTATCTTTTCATAACTCAAATCTTCTTTCAACTCAACTGGTTCCTGCTTGAGAATATGAGATGGATTTGGAACATACTTCCTCAATACCAACACATGAAACACATCGTGTACTCTGGACATAAATGATGGTAAATCCAACCTATATGCAACACTTCCAACTCTCTCAATGATAGTGAATGGACCAAAATATCTTGGACTGAGTTTCCCTTTCTTTCCTAATCGCATTATCCCCTTCATTGGAGATACTTTCAAGAATACCTGATCACCCACTTCAAATTCCAACTCTCTTCTCCATTTGTCTGCATAACTCTTCTGTCTATCCTGAGCAATTCTCATCTACTCTCGAATGCGTGTTACAGCTTCTGACATTTCATGGATCAGGTCTGGACCCAAAAGTTTTATTTCTCCAATTTCATCCCAATGCACTGGAGATCTACAGTTTCTCCCGTACAATGCTTCATATGGAGCCATCCCAATAGTGGACTGATAACTGTTGTTGTACGAGAACTTTATCAAAGGCAGAAATTTACTCCACTGACCCTGAAAATTCAACACACATACTCTAAGCATATCTTCCAAAATCTGTATCGTACGCTCCGATAGACCATCTATTTGTGGATGGAATGCTGTGCTGAAAGATAACTGTGTCCCTAACGCTTTATGCAAACTCTTCTTGAAAGCAGACAAGAATCGTATCTCTGTATGATACAATGGTAAGTGGTACTCCATGAAGTCTGACGATCTCTTGTATATATATAGTTGGGCATAACGATCCATAGAATACGTAGAACAAATAAGAAGAAAATGAGTGGAGTTAGTTAATCGATCCACAATAGCCCAAATGGCATCATGACCTTTTACTGTCTTCGGTAAGCCGGTGACAAAATCCACAGTGATATTCTCCCACTTCCACTCTGGAATAAATAGAGGCTGCAAAGTTGCTGCTGGTTTTTGATGCTCGGCTTTGACTTGCTGACAAGTCAAACATTGCTCCACATATTGAGCGACATCTCTCTTTATCCCTGGCTACCAATAATGTGACTTCAAATCTCTATACATCTTTGTAGCTCCTGGATGTACAGAGTACGGTGTTGAATGAGCTTCTGCCATCACTTTCTTCCGAATGTCATCTACTTCAGGTAGACATAATCGACTCTATAACAAATCACCCCATCATCTCTTAATTGGATGTCTGAAGACTTTCCAGAGCTGATATTATTCCTTATCTTTTCAAACAACTTATCCTCCTGTTGGCCCTGTCGAATCTTATCTATCAAGGTTGGTCAAAGTGTCAGAGTTGCCATCTTTGCTTCCAACAACCCTCTGAATGAATTTCACACCCATCCTTTGCAAATCAAGCAACTCTAGTTTTTTGATTTAGGCTCATAGCAGCTACACTCTGTATTGCCTTTCAGCTCAATGCATCAGCAACCACATTGGCTTTATCCGGATGATAATTAATTACACAGTCGTAGTGCTTCACCAGTTCCAACCATCTTCTCTGCCTTATATTTAACTCTTTCTGAGTGAATAAATACTTCAAACTCTTATGATCAGTATAGATCTCACAACGTTCCCCATACAGATAATGCCTCCAAATTTTGAGTACAAACACCACAACAGCTACCACTTTCTCATTCTGCATTAGTGCACATCCAAGACCATTCTTTGAAGCATCACTATAAACCTTAAAGTTTCTTGTCTCCGTCGGAATAGTTAAGATAGATGTTGATGTTAATCGTCTCTTCAATTCTTGAAACTTTGTTGACATACCTCCGTCCATGTGAACCTCACATTCTTTCTGGTCAGTTGTGTTAATGGTAAAGCGATCTTAAAAAATCTTTCAACAAACCTTCGATAATATCCTGTCAATCCAAGAAAACTACAAACCTCAATTGGATTTGAGGATTGTGGCCAATCATGGATTGCTTTAACTTTTCTTGGATCCATCAAAATTCCTTCTCCCGATACCACATGTCCCAAGAAAATAGCACGATCCAACCAGAATTCATACTTCTTAAACTACACATAAAACTGCTTCTCCTTCAGAATCTCCAACACCTTCCTTAAGTGCAGAGTATGATCCTCCTTGTTCTTGGAGTAAATCAAAATGTCATTGATAAACACAATCACAAACTTATCGAGAAGATCCTGAAATACTCTATACATCAAGTCCATAAATGCTGCCGGAGCATTCATCAAACCAAACGGCATCACTAAGAATTCATAGTGCCCGTACCTTGTGATGAATGCAGTCTTCGGAATATCCTCCTCTTTAATCTTCAACTGATGATACCCCGATCGCAAATTAATCTTCGAAAATATAGCTGCACCTTGTAGTTGATCGAACAGATCATCAATGCAAGGTAAAGGATACTTATTCATGATTGTAACTTTGTTGAGATCCCAATAATCGATGCACATCCTCAATGTGCCATCCTTCTTTTGAACGAAAAGAACTGGTGCTCCCCAAGGTAAGAAACTAGGTTGGATGAACCTTTGTCTAGCAACCCTTGCAACTGTATCATCAATTCGTTCAGTTCAACTGTTGCCATTCTATGTGGCACTTTAGATATATGAGCAGTTCCCGATTGCAATTCAATAACAAACTCAATTTCCCAGTCTGGGGGCAACCCTGGAAGATCATCTGGAAACACCTCCGGGTATTCCCGAACTACTGGTACATCACCAAGGACTGGACACTGCTGTCCTTCAACATTCATCAGACTCATTAGATACCCCTCACAACCAGTTTCCAACAACTACTGTGCTTTTGCCGCTGATATCAAAGGAAATCTGAAATTCTTTTTATTTCCAACAAAAGTGAACGGTTATCCTTCCAATGGCTGAAAAGTGATACTCTTCTTCTGACAATTATTGTAGCACCATACTTTGATAGCCAATCCATGCCCAATATGATATCATAATCATTCATACTTAACACAAATCAAATCAGCGAGAAGTTATCTTCCTTCAATAGGAATACCACAACCTCAAAGAAGTTGATTGGTTTGTTTTGACTCACCAGAAGGTATCATGACTTCATAATTAGCTTTTATCAAGTTAGATGTTCCACTCAACTTCGTCACATACTCAGTGGATACAAATGAATGTGTTGCTCCAGAATCAAATAACACATAGGTAGAAGTGCTAAAAATAGAAAACTTACCCGTGACAACTGAGGGATTCACATCAGCCTCCTCCCACGTAAAAGTGTACACACTTGCTGGAGCTCTTCCCTGCTGCCCTTGCCTCCATTGCTTAGGACATGTAGTGGTCACATGCCCTTTTTCTCCACATGTGTAGCAAGTCCTAAGAGCAATGCGACACTCCCTACCATGTGGCTTAGCACAATTAGGACATATAGGTAGTGGCGGCGCCGGTGGTACCTTACCCTGATCGAACTTGGGATGCTTGTTTGGTTCTCCTTGTCTTTGTCATTGCTCCACTTGAAAATTTGATTTCGTCCTCTGAAATGGCATCAGCCTCCTATCATCTCTCCCAAACTACTGCACTGGTTTTTGCTGAAACTGGCATCTATGATCTGTACTTGTCTGATCCTCATCTCCGCTTGTTCAGCAATTTGGGCCCTTTCTGCAACTTGTGAGTATGTCACTCCATGCAAACCCGCCATACTTACATATCTAAAAAGCTCAGGCCTTAAGCCTTCCACAAACCTCTCCACTTTCAGTGCCTCCATACTCACCATGTGTTTGGCAAACCTTGACAACTGCTTAAACTTACAAAGGTAGTCTGTAACAGACATACCTCCGTGCTTTAGCTGTATAAACTCATTCATTTTCATTGCTCTCACTGGTGCCGTAAAGTACTTGTTCCTGAATAGCTCCTTAAACTTTTCCATGTCATAGTCGTGACATCCTCGATACTTTTAATTGTATCCCACCAGAGACCAGCACTTCCTCGTAACATGAACAAAACACACAACACACTGTTCCTATCTGGAATTCTGCTGTATTGAAACATATTTTTGTTGGATTGTATACTAAATGTCTAGCTTTGTGTATAAACAATGAACAATTAATTTGAAATGAGAATCATATGATCAAATGATTGCGTCTTATAATTTATTTATATGCACGATGCAATAGTCCACTTACTTTATACTGTAGATAATATGTTGTTCGACAACACGCGAAAGATCATATTATTAGTTTTCTTATAAAGTATAAACAGATGCTCACAACAGAGATAGACGGGGACTCTCTATCGGGATGGTTGTAGTGTGGTTTGGTATTAGCTTGTCTTGGCTATAGAATCACATTAGTGCAGTTTGTGTGTATTGAGCAGGACCGCTTAAGATCGTTCGACTTATACTGGCTTATAGGAGAACTTGATCTCAGTTATTATGGATGTTCGTGCTTTTAGTCCCTATACAATAACCTCGATACGTAGGGTAGTATGTATTTCTTTGATTCATCAATGGATGAGATTTACATGTAATTAAATCAACAAACTCGATGAGTTGGGAAGTAGTGCTGTTTCTATGGTTTGCTGTTGATTGTAGAAGGAGTCCGTGTCCGTCATAGATTGATGATGTCCCCTTGAGGAGCTCATAAGGATTATCATGTAAACCCTGTAGGTGGATTTATTCCGGCATGATAATGAGGTTGAGTGGTACTACTCTTGGATGAGATATTAATTAATGGAGTGGTCATTAACTTAATTAATTAATGGATATTGTATATCATAAATATGGGGAGACTAACGGGCTCATAATAAGAAGGAGCCCAAAACGTAATTTTGGGATTAGAACAGTAGTGCAGTAATAGTATTTTAGTGGTATATATTATTATTGGACTTAAGTATAAGCTTTGGGCTAAGCTTGGATACTTAAGCCCAATGGAGGCCCAACTCTAATTTCTCTTCCTAGTCCCTGCTGTAGCTCATATATAAGTCATCTCGCTGTTCTAAACCTAATTCTCTACGCCTAACATACGTGAGATAGAGAGTGAACAGCAGATTGAGAAGATCTCGAGGATCGTCGCCCACATGACGTCGAGATTGGACTTGAGAATATAACAGAAGACCGGAAGGTCGTTCGCTGCTGTTGTCCACCATGTTGTAAAATTTTTATAAAATCACACAGACCTCGGAATTGAACATATGATGGAAAGCCACGGAAAAGAGGATTTTCTGAGTGCATAGATCATCCCAATCGGAGATCGGATGAGGAAGTTACGGCCATTCTCGTGAGGCTGCGCAGGCTGTTAGAAACGTATGAAATCCTAATGGTTCACGTTAACCAAATGATCGAACGCCAATAATTTTTCACCTTGCGTAACCAATCCTCTGCATCTGTGGGGTCTGCTGCATCCTCAAATATCGGAGGGCTCAGCTTTTGAAACCTCTTACAAACCATTTACATACATTCCGCCTGACGTCGATCTTGATTAACATTAACCTCTTGATGTCCACTCATATCTCTCTGCTGAATCAGTTGTTGTATTTATTGGGACTGGCGCTCTACCAGTTCCATCAGTCGAGTAATTACTGCATCACGATTGTTTCCTTCTGCAGGTGCTGCTTGCTCAGCAGCTCTATCCCCTTTAGAACTTTCACTTGTGGTCCTTACCATTTTACACTACAAACACGAGTCCTACACCACATGGCCAATATAATTTATAAAACACATAACACAACATAATGAAAATAACACTTACATGCAAAGTTGCGCTCCCAAGGAATGAACTCATATATATAGACAGTCTATAGGACCCAAACCGTGCTCTGATACTACTCTGACACGACACACCTTACGTAACTTATAACTAACATAAATATCATTACATAACTTATAATTAACATAAATATCATCATTATAAAAACTGCATATAATTTTTTTTCTCACATAATATATTCATAACTAAAATCATCACACCAGTTCAATATACGTAACTGGTTTCTGACTACACTTCTAACCAACCAAACTTGTGACAATATTATTTTATTACATAACAAAACATCAGTGGAAATAAACCCATGACCTAGCCCAACATGTCGTCATTTATGTACATCTGCTCAAAATCCTGAAGAAGCTCCACAGCTTGCACAACACACCACATACTCAATCATCATCAGGCTCACCTACAATGCATAAACTAGTGAGACAAAAATCTCAGTAAGTAAAAATCATGCATGACAGTGCATGAAAATGCATTTATTTCTCTATCGCCTATTTCCTAGTCTTTCTAGATGGTCTCTTTTATTTTGAAAACTGTTCACGTTGCGGGATACCCACGACACACTTATGATATGTACCCAAATAAGCTCAGTAGACACACAGTGTCAGATCGATTTTTTCGATCCTTGAATAAAGATGAGCTGATAAACGACTTGTTGAGTTAATACATACTCGGATCATCCCGCGATACCTGAATAAAAGTGAGCAGACTAGTGACTCGTTAAGTCAACACAAAACTCGGATCGATTTTCGGCGGTCACTGGAAGAGTGCATATATAGTGGCCGCACACACCATTAGTGATTAATAAGGCTCAAAATATCACATGGGTTTTTAACAAGTAATAGAGCACCTTTCATGGTAAGTAATATCCCACAAGTATATATAGCACTTCATACCACAATATAACTCAAGTACACTTCCTTCATCAATTTCAAGAGCATATGAATTTCATCTACAATTTAAAAATATAAGTTCATATGTTCAAAACCAAGATCTCAATCCTTCCACTCCTATAATTAAAAGCACACATAAAAATTAGAATAAGAAAATGATGGCACATGATATCTTCTTCAAAACATGCACGAGCTCCTCGAGTTGTTCAACTCAGTCAGATCAAGTCTCAGCGTAGAACTCATCTTGCCACTCTTTTACATTTTTTCTATCATTAAAACTCAAACACACATCATCATCATAGGATTCATCAATGATAAAATAGGAGACACAAGAAAAATTGAAAAGATGAAAAATTAAAAACTCAACCACTAAATACTAGGAAACACACAAAAATAACACTCTAAACATTAGGTAAGTTGCAAAAAATTGACATACCAACACCAATTAAAATATTAATATGCCGTAAAAAATAAACTCCCTAACAAACAAACAACCAACGAAAGGAAAAATTATACCCGTAGTGCCTTAGTGCTCATAAGATGAGGTAAGTACATCACACCCTCCATACTTAGTAAAAACGTAAGTCAAAACTAAGTTTGAAAAGAGATGTAATTTTCGAAGTGTGTGCACTTCAAATATAATAACTCCTCACTCACACAAAATAAATAATAAGGCAATAAAATAGAAGAGACAAGCCCCCAACAGACGCTCATGTTTAACATCGGAGAGTCACGACGGAATATCACTTTGAACTACTGGTTCAGATGGCAGTCTTCTAGCATCCTCACCTTCAAGTACTTCCTTTCCTTCTTGTTTACATTCAGCACCTCACCTTTCTTAGTCACAAAAATATGATCCTCAGAATTTCCTTCCTCTCATTGTTGTCTACATTTCTCCTTGTCAATCTTCCACTCAATTTCAAAGTCATCTGTCCTATTAAAATCAAGATTAAACAAGTTAGAAATCATAAATATGATCTTGCATGATTGAGTCTCCATGGGCATCTTCAATGCTTGAAGGTTCGACTCGAACGGCTGATCTAAAGAACCTCTTGGGCGTGACTACGCAGTCTCACAGTTTCGAGCATAACTTTGGCATCCAACCTCTGATTGAGATGATTCATGAGCGAAAACGATCCTCCTTTCTGTAGCTTTCCGTTCAACTATCTTAGGAGTAGGTTTGACTACGACCTTGGTCAAACTGAGGTTGAACTGGCCATCAGCAAGCTCCGGAGGGTGCCCAGGCGCCTGGTTCAACTTGTAGAGTTGGTTTGACCAAGAAACTTGGTCGAACCATGGTCGAACCGTCCATTGGTTACATACGTGACGTTCCCAGGTGCTTGGTTTGACTTGTTAGAGGTGGTTCGACCAAGGACCTTGGTCGAACTGGGGTCAAACTGGCTCCCTGAAGCTTTCGAATCCCTACTAGCATCATCGGTCCCTCATACTGCGTTCCGGACCTCAACATGATGACTTTGCTCACTTGCGGGTTCATTATGCCTTGAGACAGGAACTTTCCTTTTTCCAACGTTTGCGTCAGCTGATTCACATTTCTGGCTATTTGCCCTATCAATAAAGTATGGTCATTTAGCTGCTTAGATAAATCTGCATGATTAGAGTTTATAGTAGCCTCAAGACGATCAACTCTTGCATCATTCTTAGCCATGTATCGATTGAAGGTATCTTCAACACTCTTCACTTCGTGCTGCTTCATACTTGGCCCCATTTGTATCAACTCTGTAATCTGCTTCTGTTGGGACTTTAGTAGCTTGTTGATATTAGCTAAACTAGAGACGATCTAATTATCCCTGTTTGGCTTCACCACTTGATGTTCAACCTGTGGTACCTTGCCAAGTACATATGTTCCTCTTACTCTTTCATTAGGCCAGTCACATGAATTTATAAAAATATTTTTAAACAACTTTTCTGCTTCGATTTCTGTTTTAGATAACAACGTTCCACCTTATGATGCATCAATAAGAATTCGCGACTCACAATCCAATCTATAGTAGAAGATGCTTATGTACTGTGCTTTAGACATCACATGTTGTGGGCACCTTCTGAGCATTTCTTTGAACCTATCCCACGCCTCATGGAATTTCTCACCCCGATTCATAACAAATTGGGTGATCTCTTACCTCATTCTAAAAACCTTTGAGGGTGGCATGTATCTCTCTAAGAACTTCTGCTGCAGTTGGTCCCATGTAGTGCAGTCTGTGGCATCAAGAGTCTCAAACCAATCTTCTACCCTATTAAACAAAGAGAACTTGAATAGGGTAATCCGCCTAGCATTGTCAAGAGCTCCAGCACCCTTTTGAGTGTTTGCATAACCAATGAATCTTTTGAGATGCTGATATGGATCTTCAAAGCAACCTACAGAAAATGGATACTTCTCTACCATGTTGATAAGAGCGGGATGTATCTCAAAATTATCATCTTCCCCCCTTGCTCCTATCAAATCTATGTTGCCAATCCCATATTTTGGGAAAATTTCACGTATGGTAATATTATCCGGATTCTGCCTTGCTCCGGCCATGTTCAGCTCAGTGTGTTATCCTTCCCTTTCCTTCCTCCCATTCTTCTAGTGCACAAGTATCTCAGAAAAATTCAAGGTTAATAATAAAAAAAATCTTAATCAAATTAGAAATAATAAAATCAATAATAACTGCCGTCCCCGGCAACGGAGCTAAAAACTTGATGAGCGTTTTCTCAAGAGAAATTAATCCCCAAGTATGAAGGATGTAATTCTAGTTTAGATAAGTGACCAAGTTAAATATCGAACCTAAATGATAGTGCATTATCAATTTAATTATTTGCTAAATTAATTAAGACAAGGCAATAAGATTTTAAGGTTTGATTAATTGTGCTCTAAGAAATAAGTAATTTTTGGAAATTCTCGCTGGCAGCTACGCTACTTCACGATTTTCAGAATAACTTTCTCGTCCAAACTTTGATATTAGTAATTCTTGAGCTCACAAGATCTTCTTTTCCTTGGCTTTCTATCCATATAAAGATCTAACCAAAAGGCTAAAATTTGATGATGTAACATGCCATGTAAATTGGAACAGTCGTGCTGAGTAGAAACAGCTTGTGCGACGTCACCATTTCGATCATAACTTTCTCGTTTGGACCCCGATTGAGGTGTTTTTTATGCCAAAATGACCCAACCTTCTGTGGCTTTCTAACCATGTATCATACTTTCATTTTTGAGCTTCAAACAAACATAAAAAATTACACAAGTTGGACGTCCATTTTCAGCATTCTTGGACAAATTGCACATTTTTCCAACTTTGCACTTTTGATCCTTTTTCCACCTAAAACATAATAAAACACCTCAAATACACCTTTTTCTCACATATATCAAATATAAGACACTTGTGCTAATATATGACAATAATTATCATTAAAAATGTGTTAAATTAGACACTAAAACACATTTATTTTCACTCTCATCACCAGGCATTCGCCGTAAGACAATAATTCTTCCTAATTTTTTTGTCAATGTTATAAAAGCCAGGATTTGACTTATCCACATAATTGTGGTTTCTGGTCTCAGACAGCTCAACAAAAATGGAAATACGTTCGTGTAAAAATTGAGTATATGTTTTAACTTGGTCGACCCATATTGGTTGGGACAACTAGGTACTGCTAGTTTGTTTGATAAATGTTACATATTTTTATTATAAAATAAAGCTAGTTGAAGTTTTGAAGTTAAAATGTTCTTGGGTTTCATTACATTATGATGAAATATTGAGTTGAGAATCTTTGAGAACTCAATAGACCACTTAAACACTATTAGATTTCTTATTATATATGATTATTGAAAGAATTTTTGTTGGATTTCTTGTGAGAGAAAATGGATTGTGTGTTGAAAGACTTTTACTTATTCTAATTATATATGATTATTGAAAGAATTTTCTTGATTCGCTCCTATCAATATATATCACACTCTATCAATGCCTGAACCATATTCGATATCACACTCTATCAATGCCTTAACCATAGTCGAAAAAATGACCGCTTTATAGGCCCAGTTCTTATCGATATATATAAACCTTCTATTCTTGTCCTCATATATATACTCAGCGCCGGACATAACCATAATCGAAAAGGATGACTGCTTTAGGGGTGCAATTCTTATCCAAATATATGCACGCTCTATTCTTATCTCCATATATATATATATATATATATATATATATATATATATATATATATATATATATATATATATACACACACACATATCATTGTAATAAAAAAACTCTCATCTATTCTTAATTTTTAATAATAATTTTTTAAAAAAAATAAATTCTTATTATTAAATGACAAAGACTTGTGCGAGACCGTCTCACAGATCACGTTTAACCTGTTGTAGAGCATTTTCTCATATACTTATACACTTTTGGAGTATTTCATCATTTGCATGGTGGTGTATCTTTCCTTTGGTCTAACAAGGGCGCGTGTTCGAGCCCTGATGTTGATTTTTTTTTAAATTACTAATTTTCTATTCTTCTTGTAAGTCATAATTTTCTATTAACTTAAATTTTCTTTTTAAATAAATTTTCAAATTCTTTATATTTCTTTTTAAATAGATACAATTTCATTACTTATTTTTCTATTTTATAATTTGTGATAAATTTAATTTATTTTTTAAAATATAATATTATAAATTTAACATTTTAAATAAAACATGACATTTGATCAAAGAAAAATGATAAATGTAAAATTAAATTATTAATTTTAATTAATAATTAATAAAATAAATAAGGATATATTACTCTTAGATACACAATTTAGAGCATATTTACTCTAAAATACAAAGGAAAAAAAGAATTACCATCAGCTACACAAGTTAGTTGCAGTGAGACTAAATCAACCTTTACTCCGGTTGCTGTCTACGGCTTTACCACCTGCACTTTCCGTGTTCTATTCTCTAATCTAGAGTCCTCTCGGTTGGCCCTTCATCCCTAATCAGTGCAACCTGTCATCATCACAGCAATGCCCGTCTAGATCCCTCTCAGATATGAGTTTCTGCGGCCGCGCTCCTCTTCTCATCGACGCCGCCGACCTTCAAGAGCTCTACCAGTGGCTTCTCACAATGGCCTGGTTTCAATCGATTTGGGGCCTATTGAATTAAGATCTGCGCCGTGATGAGAGTGAAAATAAGCATGTTTTAATGTCCAATTTAACATATTTTTTATGGAAATTGTTGTTATATACTAAAACAAGTGTCTTATATTTGATATATATGAGAACAAGGTATGTTTGAGGTATTTTATTATGTTTTAGGTGGAAAAAGGATCAAAAGTGCAAAGTTGAAGAAAAGGTGCAACTTGGCAAGAATGCTGAAATACGCATATACAACTTATGTAATTTTTTTGTGTTTGTGTGGAGCTCAAAAATAAAATTATTATACATGGTTGGAAAGCCATAGATGAGTGGGTCATTTTGGCTGGAGAAATACATCAATCAGAGTCCAAACGAGAAAGTTATGATCGAAATGGTGACGTCGCTCAAGTTGCTCCTACTCAACACCACTGTTCCACTATGCATGACTTGTTACATATTCAAATGTTGGTGTTTCTGTGATTTTTTTATAATCATATAAAGCCAAGGAAAGAGGATCGTGTGAGTGTAAGAATCACTCAAATCGAAGCTCAGATGTGGAAGTTATGCGCAAACGGTGACACTTCGCATGCAGTTCGACTGTAGTTCGACCAAGGCATATCTAGTTCAACTAGTACCACTTTGGTCGAACTAGGACATGGAAATATGTTTTCGACAGGTTTTACACCCCAGTGCGTGTATTTTCATATTTTCCAAGAAAAAGCTCATCCAAGGTCCATAAGGAGAGCTTACAAGTATAAAAGGGGATGTAGATCATACAAAGGAGGTACCGGACTGCAACACAATCATCTTACACCCCACAAGGGGGGATCACCCCCCAACCATCATCCACATCCTTTCCTCCATCCATCCATCACTTTGAAGATTCGTCTTCTTAATCAAGAGGAGAACCAAGAAGAGGATTCAAGACGGAGAAGGACGCAACGACGCCCACATCTAGAGTTTTATTCATTTTCTAATTTATCTTATATTTCCAGACATATGGATAAGATCTATCCAACCCCCATGATTGTTCTTCGCAACATCATGGGCTAGAACCATTTTGGTAGATCTGGGGTTTTGAAAGTTTTATGAATTAATTAAACTCTCTTGTGTGTCCTCCGTATAACACTACTTGTGGATTGATTTTATATATAATTGTGCTTTCTTAATCATATTAACAGTCGTTTTGTTCATCTTCAATTCGTATATAGAGTATGAATATATTTCTTGGTCGTAGATTGAGTGTGTTCATCGCTGAACAGGATTGCATGTTATGGTTCTAAGTGAGGGGACTCCGAAGCATCATTAGAACTATCATATATGAATGTTTATTAATTGAATTGAATTCGGGTTAGTAAGTAAGATAAAGAGGGTAATTTTATAGTTCCTATAAAGGGAGATTATATCAGGTTAGATTACAGACGTGAGAAATAATTAATGCTGATAGTACCTAAAAAGGGGGGTAAAATTATGTGTCTTGCTCCGAGGTTATTCACACGTATTACATGCATATTTACTTGTATCTATAGAGTAGATTTGCATGGTTTAGTGATGCGTGCATAGTCCACAAGGCAGAGTCGGCCTGCACTTTAGAGGGAAGTTTAGTAGTAAAACTGGATTACCCTAGAGCTACCTATTCTCCATTCTTGAGACACTTTTGTATTCTTCCAGTAATACTTTATTTTAATTGATATTTAATTTATAGTAAAAAATTGTAAAAAAAAAAAAGAAAATGTACAAAACAAAATTATGCAAAACAAAATATGCAAACACATAGGATTAATTGTGAAAATGACTATCTCATCAGTTTTTGTCTATTAATTCATGGACTAATTTTTTTTCTTTCAATGAAGAGATAACAAGAACCACAACATTAATGAACAAACTGTTGTGATACTATATAAAACCGAAATTATTTGTTCAATTGACTCATGTTGATCCAAATGTTTATTATTGTAATTCAATTTACTCGTGTTGTTCCACAGTTTTTATTAAACTAAACCTGTTTAACCTGTTTGTTCTGGCTGTTGGCTTATATGTTATCTGCACTAGTTATTCCATAGTCCAATCACTAACTTCACCAAAAGTTACCATCTAGACTTGCTCATTGTAGTAGATAGGAATTGAATCATCAAACTTACGCATCTATGAACTTTGTGTATCTACTTATAAAAGCAACAAATCTTTTATTTGTAAAACTCTCAGTAGGTTTTAAATGTAACTTTTTAAAAATTATAGTAAGTTTTACCCACATGGTAGCAAATCATAATAATAAAAGCTTATGATTATCTCTGCACAAAACTTCCTATTTGTTTGTCCTGTCAGATAGAAAGAAAATGTGACCCCAAAGAGCCCTTCTTTACTACTTTAGGGGGTGGGGTTGAAGGGGGGTTTACATACAATCGAGGCAAAGTGGTTTATGATTGAGTCGGTGAATTACATGTAGCAAAGCGCTCTTGCTCTATCCGTTGGTGAAATACCCTTGGTTTTGCATAGTTTTCTGAATGAAAGAAAAAAGAAATAGGTACAGTCTTCTTAAAGCTAGCCATTTACAAGTCAAAAAGGGGAAATGGGCAATCTATTCAATGAAAAGTACTTTTGAAGCGAGTGCCTTTAAGTCTATAGTTTCCTCAAATATGGATTGAAAGGTAGCTTGCTTCCAAGCCACAATTCTAGATGGGCGTGTAGTCGTAGTAGTCGGTCCAGAATGCCTCTGTTATATACTAAACTATTTCGGATGAATGGGGAAAAGTGTGTTAAAATGAGAAAGAAAAAAAAGTGGAGTAATAAAAAAGAATATGCGGAAAAAAATGAGAAAAAAGAAAATGTGCGAAAAAAAATTATCCAAAAATAAAATGTGCAAAAAATTTTGCAAAGAATTTGTGCAGAAAAATGTGCAAAAAAAAATTGTGCAAACATAGAGTTATTTATGGTATCACAATATATAATTGTATAGTTATGAGTATTAGTTTTTTTATTCATGTAGTTTATAGTAATTATGCATTATTTTATGTATCTCATAATAAGTGACAATTTTTTTTAATTTTTATTTCCTTTTTTTTTAATTTCTATTATTTAGTGGTACCCGTTTCTTTTTTTTAATCTTATTTTTTAAATTTTCATTGATTGATATCATGTTGTCTCTTTCATTTTTATTTTTTTCTTTTGATTATTTTTTCTTATTTTTTTATTATTTTTGTTTTAATCCTGTTTATGTTAGGTAAAATTAAATTTATATTTTGTTATAATTTTTTGGATATTTTTTCATGGTCTAATTTTTTATTTTTTAATTACTTCTTTTACTTTTCTTATTTCTTCAAATTGATTTATATTAATTAAATTTTATGTTTCTTTTTAATAATTTCCATTTATATTTCTTAATTATTTTTTTATGTTTTTTTGGTAATGTGAAAATAAGTTTATTCTTTTATTTCATTAAATTAAAACATTCCGTATTAATTTTTATTTTATAATTCTCCTTTGCTATTTTTTTTTAATTTCTATTAATAAGTTTCATTATTTTTTGACCATCCTTAGCTGGGTCAGTCTTATTTTTTGAATTCGTGGAACCGGATCCGTATTTGAAGCCCAGATCATATTTTTCAATTGCGGGTCGTTTCCCATGGTCTATTTCTGGTGAAAATCCAATCTTTCTTTCTCTTTCCTATTAACATATATTCGCTAATACGTTCCTCTCTCTTTCATCATGTGATATCTCTGCGCGCGCAACCACACAATGCAATATCGGTATGATCTCCGTCATGGCCATGACTTTCTAACTGCTGCTGAAATACATATATCCTCCGCCCTTGAGCGTGGCGGTGATGATGATAAGCTTTGTTTCAATGAGCAACGCTGGGTTGATGGAGATAAAGGGAAAGAACATGCCATACTCTAAGATGTTCAAATTGGGGGAAAATAATCCAAAAGTAAGAAGCAAATTAGGATGGTCACTGCTGCTTACTCACTTGCATTTCTCACCGAAATTTCCTCTCTCTTCATTTTTCCAATTGGGGATTTCAGGTTCACTCTGATTCGATCTGCTCTAACCCTACATTTCTTCAAAACGACTCTTCGAGTTACAACCATTAAGCTCTAATGTACAACCTCCACTTCTTTTCCTTTTTTTTATTGATTAATTTCAAATTTCACATTGATAATAAATATAGGTGATATTTGTTCACAAATTCAGTGGGTGGATGGAGAGGGAAGTCATGGTTGCCATTTCCGTTAGCTACTTCCTGTCTATAGCAACCATGATCTACAACTAGCATCCGGTACACCTGCTCCCTGAACCTCCAGTGCATCTCTACTCCATTGGAATTTCGTTGTTTGTTGGGGGACTTGTTGGTAATTTCGACAAACATTATCTTCTCGCCAAACTGAGAAGTGAGGGCGGGGAGAGGCTGTACATGATTCCGGAAGGCGGGCTGTTCTCGGTGGTGATGTGTCCTTACTAACCCAGATTGTGAAGGTTTTTTTTTTTGTTAGAGTTATTATGCTATCAATTGTTTTATCTCAAATGTCGAACATAAAGCAATAAGATGTTCACATGCCTTCTTAAATGGTGAAATAATGACATCCTCTAGGTGAGCAATGAGTTGATTCGTTAAATGTCCAAATTTCACTATGGACTTATGCTAGCATCTGTAGCCTGGAATTTTTAAATTTTGAAAAATCATAGAGTTTTGGATTTTTGTGTGTTAGCTTAAGGCTTCTTTATGTATCACACACAAGAAAGGATTAAGTTTTTATATCTTAACATATGTTTATGATATCATCGTAGCCATTTAAAATAGTTAGGATATTCTACAAGTTTTCATCATAACATCAATTAAATGTAAATTGGTTAACATCTTTTAGGTTACTCTTTTCTATTAATTGAGTTACTCTTTTTAATAATTTGGGTTACTCTTTAATTTCATATTTAAATTTCAGAAAATAAAATATTGTTCTATTTGGTTAACATCTTTCACGTTGCTCTTTTCTATTAATTGGGTTACTCTTTATAATAATTTGGGTTACTCTTTAATTTCATATTTGAATTTCAGAAAATAAAATATTGTTCTATTCGGATTTTAATTATTTGAGTTACTCTTTATAATAATTTGGTTTACTCTTTAATTTGAGACTCCAATTTCTAAAATATTACTATGATGTAAGAAGATTACTTTATTCTATTATTTGGGTTACTCTTTATAATAATTTGGGTTACTCTTTGCTTTGAGACTTCAATTTCTAAAAATGTTACCATGTAATTATGTAAAAAGATTACTTTATTCTATTATTTGGGGTACTCTTTATAATAACATAAATTAAATTAATACATAAATTAAAATTAATAATCTTGGATGGATCAAGCTAGGAAACTAAGCTTCACTCCATTTTTCTTCAAAGCATAAAGGAGGAAGAGAGAGGAAGCATGTGTAGAGATGAGGGAAAACTCAACAGAGCTCTTGTCTGGTTTGAGTTATGGTGTCCTTTTATGGCGTTTGCATTTGGGAGAATGCAAAGTGAATTTCACAGTAAGGGATTAAAAGGTAATGGAGAATTGTGGGGTGGGATATTTACAGATTATATAATTGATGAATTTTTCAGTGATTGTGTCCCGTCAACACTGTCAATCAATTATCAAATAGCAGTGAGAGCTTCTTTTCTTTACTTTTCAGGTGTGTCCCCCACTGAGCCACATGCCAGCCTCCCAGTGCAAGAACCCACATACACACAGGCACTTACATGTGTGTGAGAGGGGGGGAGTAAAACTCTTCACTCCTCGTGTCTGTCTTGTAAGACCGGAACTTGTCCCACCACTTCATGCCTCTGTCTTTCCTCGTCGCGCTGTCTTTAGGGGGAGTGCACTTCCAAGATCAACGCCAACAACCCAGTAACGAATGCAAAAGAGACGTTGATCATGTCATTGAACTACCATTGAGGAGCACCAACCATCACAAAAAATGGCATGAAAACAAGTGAAATTAAGCTACAGTATATGTGTGTATAATAAGATGCTCACCCATCTTTCATTCGTGTGAACAGGTCTGAAACCTTTCACGGAGAGAAACTCATTGAAGTATGGTGGTAATGATAAGCCCATGAAGATTGAGAAGGCAAGAATGAACTTTGCTGTAAAGCTATTCAGATTGCAAAACTGTAGGAAATCAAGACCACCAGCACCAGCTGATGTTCGTGCATAAACAGACTAATATATTTTAATGGAATTATAGGCCCAGAAATTAAGTGTAATGAGATGAACTACAAACGCATTGGACGTATCAACATATGCAAATAAAAGGCAGTACAGATCAACAACAATGGGTGTAGGGATAGAAACAAAGACAACTCCAAATTTTGCTGAGATGGTGTAATAATGGTCATATTCATATATTTGATAATAGGAGGGAATTAATGATGATCCAATTAGTTACCAAGTAAAGAGAAGAATATCATGAAACCAGCAAATATTTATATCACTCTATGACTACCAACACGAGTTAATCCCAGTAAACTAGCATTTTCACTGCTCATTTAAAGAATTAGAAATTGTGTCTTGATTTGCAGAACTCTGTTATCACCTGTCCACAATATTCCACCACATATTAAACTCTCCCACTCTTCCACAATCTCTCTCTCTCTCTCAACATTCAACATAGTATAGCAAACATTATAGTTTCGAAGGGGAATTAAAGCAAAATATTTTATGTTTTGCAGAAGAGCCTTCATGACACATTTATACAACCTTGCAAACAAGATAAGCTAGGAAGGACAAATTGCTAAAAACATAAACTTACAATCTTTAAGTTCAATTCTTTGTACCTTTCTATAGTCTTCTTCACAAATGCCCAAAATCTATCTTCTTAGATTCAAAAGTTGCATTGATCAAAATCTAGGTTAGGACGAGTGGACTACGGAGCTGTGCCAAAATTTGGGAGTTCCAGCTTCTGTTCCACTCATAAATGATTGTATGTGTCGAATCTCTAATTTTGAGGAGAGGACTAGGGATTAGAAATAATTTGCAGGAGAAAATTCCCAATTCAAAGTCCCGACGTGGAAGGGCAGTAGGATCGAAGACATTAAAAGGTGAAATTATAGATTTGTTCTTCTTCTTCTTCAACAACCTCATGTTGTCTTCTGTTGTTCTTGTTTTCGCAGGTTCACGCTTCATTTTGCTTCTTCATTCGCAATACTTGTGTTGAAGCTAATTTATCATTAAGCCCATAGAATCTATTAACCCATTTCACCGCTGGGGTTCATTGCCTCTTCTAGCCAATGAATGTTCCGTTCACACTGCAATCTCCTCTTTCGTGTTAGAGGATTGAGATTTACAAGCGGAGTAGTAGAGGAGCCATGGGTGTGGATTTATGAAGGGAGGGGAAGTGCATGATTGAAAATGGGTGGGTGAAGGCAAGCTGAAAAAGAAGGAATCTGATTCCACCAAATTTTCATGGGACCGGTTCAACCCTTTGGCCTCTTATTTTTTTTATAAAGATATATGTTTATTTTAATATAATTTTTTCTTCCACATATCAAATAAGAGTTTTATTTTGATACGAGGTCGATTTTAAATTTTATTTTAATAATATTTTTATTTCTTTTGATAAATACATATTAATTTCATTATAATACTTTTTGTTAATTTTTTTAATATTATAATTTCTTGCCCCCGTAATACGTGGAATTTGTACTAGTGTATATATCTATAATAAAAAGTGATGCATGATTATGATTTTTTTAAAATAAAAAAATTAAAATATATAATTTTTTAATAATTAAAAAAATTATTTATTAATCAAAATAAAAAAAGAAAAAAATAAGGGTCATGTTTTTAGTTTTAATGTAAACAGAGCGCCCCAAGCTTTAATGATATTATTGTTAAAGACACTCTCTTGTGAGATCAATTTTTTTAGACGTTGTGAGACGGGTTAATCCATTACTAAAGTATGTTTATTAGAGGTAAAATATGCATATTTGTAGTTAAAGTATATCAATAATGAATCATATTATAACAGACTAAAATCATACTTTAATTCATTTTTGTCATATTTTAAAAAATACTTTAATAATTATTAAACATACTTTATCTATATAAAAGACATACTTTAACACGTCTCATAAAACGTCTCACATATATAACGTCTCACAAGTGATTTTGGCTTACTGTTAATGTAATTAACTAATCTAATCAAACATAACCCTTGTTTTTATTTGTTTATTTTTAATTGAGCTTAAAATGAGAGAGCCTCTTGTGAGACGGATATGAGACGGGTCGACCCATCACTAAAGTATGTTTATTGTATAGATAAAGTGTGCTTATTTTTAGTTAAAATATGTTAATAATAAATCATATTATAGCACACTAAAATCATACTTTAATGCATAATCCAACATATTTTAGAAAATATACTCTAACAACCATTAAACATACTTTATCTATATAATAAGCATACTTTAGTGATGGGTCGACCCGTTGCTGGGTATTTTCTCAACACACAATTAATCCCCAAGTATGAAGGATGTGATTGTAGCTTAGATAAGCGACCAAGTTATATATCGAACCCAAATGACGGATGATTATCAAATTATTAATAACTAAATTAAGTAAAATTGTTGTTTGGCAATTTAATTGGAAAATAACTATTAATTTAATAAACAGAATAATTGAATAACAAGTAAAATAGAGACAATAGAGAACAAACGAGAGTTAAACGAATGAGAAGATAGGTAGATCTTCGGGTCATCCAGTTTTACTAATTAATCTCCCTTCTGTATGCCAATGTCCAACTCTGTCTGGTGGAATATTGACACATCACTAAGCCATGCTAATCTACTCTATAGACATAAGCAGCTAAGCGCGTAACACGTGTGAATTACCTCTGAGCAAGAACACAATTTCACCCCCCTTTCTAGGTACTATCAGTACCAATTATTTTCCGTGCACTAAGTACTCTAACTCGATATGATCTCCCTTTAAAAGTACTATGAAATTATCCTCTGTATCCTACTTATTAACCCGAATTCAATTCAATTAATAAGTATTCATATAAGATAGTTCTAATGAAGTTTCGGAGTCCCCTTACTGAGAATCATAACTTGGAATCCTTCTCAGCAGTGAACGCACTCAATCAATAACCAAGATATGTATTCAGACTCTACATAACAGTTGATGATGCACAAAACAACTCTGAGTATGAATTGAAAATACATTGTCTTATATAAAATAAATCCACAAGTAGGAGTATACATATTAAATTTTAATTAACTAGATAAAACCTTCATAATCCTATAACTACCAAAGAGATTCTAGCCCATAACGTTTCGGAGAACATTCATGGAGTTTGGATAGATTTTACCTATAGTCTTGAAAATAACAAGAAAGATTAAGTTGCGAAATAAACCCTAGATGTTGGCGCTGTCGCTTCTCACTCTGTCTTGAATCTTCACTTAGTTCTCACTTGATTCGCTACACGAATCTCTCTGCTGATGGAGTTAGGATTGATTTGAATTCAGGAAAATAGGAATTCATAAATAAATTTTGATTTGATTATTGTATATACCACATTCAAATTAATGGCATATTATTACTGAGCGATATTCGAGAATGTAAATAAATTGAAAATATGGTCCAAGTAATAAAAGCCCAACTTTCCTTTGGGTCCCAACTCCAATAGGATCCCCATGCTTCGTTAGCCCATATTGCTCCAGAAAGAATTCCTATGGTTAAAAAGATAAATCCTAGACTAATCACTTGATAACTCTAATAATCTAATTGTTGAATCAATTGCGACCTATAATAATTCCTTGGGAAAAAAAAGGAGTTTTTTGTAAACCATTCCTTTGGAGAAGGGGGAAACAAGCGCACTTGGAGAGCGCAATACAACGGAGAGTTGTATGCTGCGTTCGAGAAGGATGAATCGCTACCGAAAAGGAATCTATTGATTCTCTCCCAATTGGTTAGGCCGTAGGTGTGATGATTTACTTCATGGGTGAGGTCTCTGGTACAAGTTCAGGATGGCCCAGTTGCGCCAGGGAAAAGAATAGAAGAAGCATCAGGGTTTGGATATGGTGTAAGATGGATGTGGAATCTAACTCTCTTCTTAATGTGATCTGCATCTCTTTTTATACTTGTAAACTCTCCTTATGGACCTTTACTGAGCTTTTTCTTGGAGAATACGGCAAAACATGCACAGGAGGTCGAAATTATCAAAAATAAAATTGCATGTCCCCGCTCAACCAAAATTGTTTGGTCGAGCGGCAGTCGAATGGCATCCCTGTAAGCTGAAACCCTATTCGGTGTATCGCTCGACCAAATCCACTCTCGCTCGACCAACATAACTTGGTCGAGCAGCTCCTCTCCAGATCGAGTGAAGTCTCGAAACTCGTGTTTTCCTATTTTGAGCACTTTTGATCTGTTTTCATATATAAATATGCTTAAATAGCCTCACTAGAATCTAATTCATGACTTTTTAAAAAATAACCCGATTTGCCTTGATTATAGACCAAATCGTACCTAATTTCCACATAAATCAGAGCTCAAAATACGTGAATTATCACTCTCATCAAATCCCTAAACTTTCATGTTGCTCGTCTCGAGGCAACGAAATCAAAACAAAGACAAGAGAGTGTGATTCACAAGATCACACATGCACAACTTATAATAATACATGCAATTTCATTAACTCAAAACATGCAGTCATCATACCTTTCATCCATGCAAAAATATCGATTAATCACAATACTTCTACGAGTGCAAAGTCATCTAGCTCACTAGGTAAGTGTTTACTCTCGCTCTCAAGTGTAAAAGATATACACTTAAAGGGTTAGTATATACACTCAAAATCAATTCATATATCCGTGTACCATAAGCATGGCAAAGGTTTCAAAAATCAATTATAATTGCCTCAACACTAGGATCACAAAGGACTTGTTCTTGGGTTATAATGTTGGCTCTTTGGTAAAGGTAGGAGAATATAGATAAAGTGACTAATTCACTAGTAGAGAATTACCTTGGAGTTTTGCTTTTCATCAAACAGCTTCATTCTTCTTCTCCATTCTTTTCTCATGATCTTTTCGATACTTGTTTTCTCCTTCTTCACTTTGAATCAACATCATTCTTCTTCTTCAATCAATAGGGTACCAATTTCGGGCACTACCCTTCTCAGCATTGAGGGTACCAGTTTCAGGCACTACCCCCTAAATAAGATTTAACCATGAATTTCCTTCACTTCTACAAATATTTTTCTTCCTTTCTCTTCAACTTCACCACTAGAAACTTATTCACCTCAACTCTCTGCTAGTTAATATGGTATTTAAAGGCTCAAGTAAAGGTAATAAGGTTTTTTTTTTATCAAAGGCTTGTAAAAAAAAAGGTTTTAAAGGCTCAACAGGGTTCCAATGATATACACATTATAAGGAAAGGGAAAATTTGGCTAAGTGGCTTAATTAAATAATAATGGCCTAAGATCACGTCTTAGTATCTAACAATCATAAATCTCACACAATACTCCAAGCAAAGTTCTAGAATACGAACATATGAATGATCTTCTCTAGAATAAACTATCATGCATTCATGTAGCATGATTAATAGGCTCAAATTTTCACATGGGTAATAGATTTCCTAAGCACTCTTCAAAGTAGGCAATCAACATCAATTCTTACATAAACTACAAGTAATCAAACGTACAGGCCTCTTATTAACAAAACCAACATATATCATGTACAAGTGCACATGCATGTAAAAGAGTCAATATATCTACTCAATCAATCAAATCATCATCAACGTACAAGTATCCATCACACCATCAATATATTCAATTCAAGTACATGCCACTCACGCATCAGTCTCATAAAACCCAAACTCAACCACCAACTTAATACTCCACCTATCAAGTAAAAAAATAGAAGGGAGATGAGAGGAAATAGACAAAGAAAAAACCTGGCGCATTCTACTCCTCCGGAGCATCATCATCATCATCATTGTGCCAATCATCAAAATCCCTTTGCAAGGTATCAACCTTCCTGTCCAAAGCCTCGTAATTCTCATACAGATCTCCCAACCTTCTGTCCATAGCATCATACCTGAGGTTGAGCGCAACATAGCTCGTGTTCGCCAAAGCAAGTTGGTGGTTCATCTCCTATTGGTTGATGAGCGTTTTTTTCGCACACAAAATTAATCCCCAATTATTAAGGATATCAATTACAGCTTAAGCAAGCGACCAAGTTAAATATAGAACCCAAAGGATGACGTATTTTTAATTTAATTATTTACTAAATTAATTAAGACAAAAGGAAATAAGATTTTATTTGAGAATTATTAACTAAATTACTAAAAATTAAATAACAATAAAATAAACACTAGAAGAAATACGAATGTGACTCAAGAGTAAAGAATAGGAAGCTCTAGGGTAATTCGATTTCACTTATTAATTGTCCTTTCGTGTATCAATGCGACTCTACCTTGTGGAATATGGACGCATCACTAAGCTATGTAAATCTACTCTATAAACACAAGTAAATATGCGTGTAATACGTGTGAATAACCTTGGACCAAGAGATATAATTTCACCCCCTTTCTTGGTACTATCAGTGTCAGTTATTTCCCTCTAGGATTGGTACTCTAACCCGATATGATCTCCCTTTATAGGTGTTGGCGTTTGGATCTTTAGGCTAACGTGAACTGTTAGGGCTTTAAATAATTCTACTGCAGTGGAAGTAAAAGAGCAGAATTACCTTTCACCGGGTTTGATGTAAAGGATGAACAGTGAACGACCTTTTGGTCTTCTGTTGTATTTCTAAGCCACTCCTTGAGTTGTGTGGGCAATGATCACCAAAGAGAACTCAATCTATAGCTCCTCTCACTCTCACGATTCTTGTCGTGTGTTGTATGTTAAGTGTCTTTCAATGAGCTGCTGAGGTTGGCTATTTATAGACTACAACAGGGACCAGGAGGAGAAATTATGGTTTGGATCTCCCATTGGGCTTAAGCATCCAAGTTTAGCCCAAAACTTATACTTAAGTCCAATAATAATAAATCATTCCACTAAAGAAATATTATTGCACTGACACCCTAATCCCAAATTACGTTTATGGGCTCCTTCTTATTATGAGCTCGTTAATCTCCCCGTGTTTAAGATTCAATGCCCATTAATTAATTGAGTTACTGACAACTCTATTAATTAATATATTTACCGAGAGTAGTACCACTCAACCTTGTTATCATGTCAGAATAAATCCACCTGTAGGGTTTACATGATAATCATTATGAGCTCCTCAAGGGGATATCATCAACCAATTCCGTTAGGACACAGATTCCTTCTACAATAAACAACACACCATAGAGACAATATCATCTCCCGACTCACCAAGCATATTGATTTAATAATTAAATCTCATCATTGATGAATCAAGGAAATAAATACTGGCTTACGTGTCGAGGTTATTATATAGGGATTAAGAGTACGAACATCCATAATACAGATATCAAGTTCTATTATATAGTCAGTATAAACCGAACGATCTCAACGGCGGTCCTATTCAATACACAGAAAGTGCACTAGTGAAATTTTATAGTCAAGACAGACTAATGCTAAATTACACTACAACCATACCGATAGATAGTCTCATTCTATCTCGGTTGTGAATATCTGTTTATATGTTATAAGGAGCCGATAATATGATCTTTCGTGTGACACCGCACACCACATTATCTACAGTATAAAGTAAATGGACTTTTGCAATAACTTAATTGCAAACGTTTGATCACATGATTCTCATTTCAAATATTGTCAAAGCATTGTTCATACAAAAAACTAGACTTTTAGTATATAATCCAATAATAGGTACTATAAAATTAACCTCTTTATCCGGCTTACTAACCCGAATACAATTTAATTAAAAAACATTCATATATGATAGTCCTAATGAAGCTTCGGAGTCCCCTCATTTAGAATCATAACATGAAATCATGTTCAATAGTGAACGCGCTCAATCAACAACCAAGATATATATTAAGACTCTATATAACAGTTTAAGATGTACAAAACGACCGTGAATACGAATTAAAAATGCATAATCATATATAAAATAAATCCACAAGTAGTGTTGTACAGAGTATACACACAAAAGTTTAATTAATTAATAATAACATTCAAAACCCTAGATCTACCAAAAAGGTTCTAGCCCATGATGCTGCGAAGAACACTCATGGCGGTTGGATAGATCTTACCCATATGTCTGGAATATACAAGATAAATTAGGAACGAATAAAACCCTGGATGTGGGTGTCGTCGCGTCCTTCTCCATCTTGAATCTTTATCTTGGTTCTCCTCTTAATTCAGCAGACGAATCTTCAAAGTGATGGATGGATGGAGGAAAAGATGTGGATGATGGTTGGGGGTGATCCCCCCTTGTGGGGTGGTGTTGGATGGTTGTGTTCGTTCCTCACATGAATAATGATGTCATAAATATGTGTGAAATGGAATTAAACAAGGAAATAAAAGATATGGGCAAATCATGGAGGATTATGAGATAAGGAGATTAATTGTGCTCCAAGAAATAGGTAATTTTCGAAAATTTTTGGAAATTCTCGGAAATTCTTGCTGCCAGCAGGGCGACTTCACGATTTTGAGCATAATTTCTTCGTCCAAACTCCGATTTGAGTGATTCATACGCTCACGTGATCCTCTTTCATTGGGTTTCTATCCACATAAAGATCTCACCAAAATTCTAATATTTGAAGATTTATCAAGTCATGTAAAGTGGAACAGTCGTGCTGAGTAGAAACAGCTTGCGCGACTTTAACATTTCGATCATAACTTTCTCGTTTGGACTCCGATTGAGGTGTTTCTTAAGCCAAAACGACCCACTCCTCTGTGGCTTTCAAATCATGTATCACACTTCCATTTTTGAGCTCCATACAAACACAAAAGAATTACACAATTTGGATGTGCATTTTTTAGCATTCTTGCACAAGTTGCACATTTTCTCCAACTTTGCACTTTTAATCTTTTTTCCACCTAAAACACAATAAAACACCTCAAACACACATTTTTCTCAAATATTTCGAATATAAGATACTTGTGCTAATATATAACAATATTTCCCATCAAAAATCTTAAATTGAACACTAAAACACGCTTATTTTCACTCTCATCAATGTTTGTATTCAGGGTGGCAATGTGCTCATGCATTATTCGGAATTGCTCTCTAAAAGCAATCCTGAGCCTGCAAAAAATCATACTACTGCTACTGCTGCAGTGGTGGCTGCATTGGAGGAACTCCTATCTTCGAAAATCGTGAGGCATCTCCATATGTACCTCAGGAATCAACTGTTCAAACTGGCTGCTGTTGTGGCTTGTCATCCTCATACTCCCCTGGCTCTTCTACTAAAATCATATCAAGGTCGAGATAAACCACGTCCAAGTGCATCTGAGCCAATAGTATGCCAATCTCCATTAGCAAACAAGTAGTAGAGATTGCGATATGGGAAGGAGTGTTCATCAACAAATTCATATTGATCTTAACAGAGGTGAGATCAACAAGAGAAAAAAGCATCTTGAAAGAAATAGGGGAAATCTCTCGGATGATCATCCATACACCATCCTCCCTCCAAGCGAAGTTCATTCTCACACACGCTGACATAATTAGATCAAGATCACCTAGGACATGCCTATATCTTGACAAATCCACGTTAAAGTGCTCTGCAATCGGAGTAATCAATCCCCCCTATGTTGACATTCTGAAATGTGTGTTAAGTAACCAATGCATCTGAAATAGATACGCACCAAGGTTGAAGTAGACTTTGTTCATCATGGACCAGAGCACGTACAACTCCCCTCTCAGTATACAACCCCCTCAGCTCAAGAAAATAGGGTGTTTTCAAGGATCCGATCTATGTAATTGATCACTGGGTTGCGAATGAAGGCAACCCTCGATTGCTGAGGATCATAGGCTCCATGCAAACTCGTGATCAATCTCCAAAAGTCATCAGCATTGAACCCTTCATCCTCTTGCGTTGACACATTCTCCGGGCATCCAAATGCTCTATTGAATTCGGACATATACATGAAATAAAGCTCCCCTCCAATCCAAAACCAATCACTCTCCAGAAGAAAATGCTCTCCACGAAGCAGCTCCAGCGTACATAACATCTGAGTTGTGATGTGGAAATAGGTCTCTCTCTTCAGACCCATGAAACCAATGATTCCTACTTGGTTGAACATTCACTTGATGTCATTGATTATATTCATCTCCACCATGGCTTGATCGTCCTGATAAAGAGTCTGAGTAATCTTCCTTGAAATTACTCCCCGTAGCTCCTTTTTTTCTTCCCAATTTGGTATTTGGATATCTAAATCAGACGTCATCATTTTTTTTAAGCTTCTTAGCCGTCTCTCCTTTCTTTAGTGCCCCATATCCCTTCCTCTTAGACGAAGATGCTATGCTTTTCCTACGAAAATTATACTTCAATACCAAATATAGGCATAGAAACAAATGTCAATCCTAGGACTAGTTATCACATAGACTCTCTATAACTTCACAAGCTTTCATAAATTGAACAATAAAATTCACAATTTATATTATGAAGAAATCCAATTGAATGTCCTAAGTAACACCAAAGAATTCACTATATTCCAATAAATACCAACATGCTTCAATAGGAACTCCAAAAATATTTAAACAGTTACGCACAATTCCTATGCATTCTCCACAACTCCACAACTCCACATTTCAATTACTCTTAACCATCACTCACGATCAACGAGCCCATACAAAAATTCAATAATTAAACTCAAGCTCGTGACATATGCATCATCAATTTTATAAAATTCCATGAATCAACGTAATATTAAACCCATGAAATTTTATAAAAAAATTAAACAAAAACAACCAAATTTACATTACAATTCAAATAAAAAACATGTTTAATCACCTTACCCAACTAAACTAAATAAAGTACAATCTAATTCAAGGGTAATGAATCGAAAAAACATACCTTTATCTTTAGCCATAGATGTGTATGAGCGACGAAGAATAGAAACTCAAAATGAGAAGAAAAGCTCTAAATTGAACTTGAATCCCCCAAAATTGATGTGTAATGTGTGGTTTAAGAAAAGAGGAGTGTTCTAAGGATTTGGAGTGAAAATCTTACAGTTCGGGATGATTGCTCGAGATAGGGTGACGAGAAAATGGTCGAGCACACGCTGGAACTAACCTTATATTCGCGAATTTCTGCCTTCGCTCAGGTCGAGCGGCCTGGTCGAGCGATGACTCTGTAAGATGAAACCATTTTCACACTCCCGCTCGACCATCGCTTGACTTACCTGTAGGGTCGAGCGGCCTCCTTCTTGGTCGAGCGACTACTCTGTAAGCTAAAAACTCTGAACCAGATGTCGGGGTTGTCGCTCGACCACCGCTCGACCTTAGTGCTTGTCGAGCAGTGAAAGTTTTGGTTGAGCAGCTCTCCAACACTCTGTTTTTCGTGATTTCCTTCATCCCCTGCAAAACTCAGACTCTAAAACAACATTAAGCATCCTACCAAGCCAAAACAATAACTAGAGAACTACTACTTAGACTCTTTAATCCTAAATAACTCCGCTCACACTACAAAATAAAATAAAAAACCACTGAACACTAGGTAAATTGTAAAAAAATTGACACATCAATACCAGTTAAAGTTTTAATATACCGCAAAAAAATCAACTCTACTAGCAAACGTTACAAAGAAAAGATTATACTCTTAGTGCTACGTTAAGGTAAGAACATCACACCCTCTCCCCAAACTTAGTAGAAACTAAGTTTGCAAAAGGATGTAATTACCGATTAGTAAGCACCTTAAATATAAAAATTTCTTACTCACACGAAATAAATTAAGCAAAAAAATAGGAGGGCAAGCCCCCAACAGGCGCTCATATTTAACGTCAGAGAGTCATGATGGCACCACTTTAATGCAAGGTATCTTCAAAGACAACGCAGGCATCATCCGACAATTTAAAATGATTCAATCGATGCCCATTCGCAACTATGATGTCGCCATCTTTGCCATGATCTCAAAACTCCCCCCTCTGCAGGCTCTATGGATAATGAGTAATACCTCATCTCCTTGCTTGAACTCCTTATAAGTGATCTTCGAGTCATGCAATTTCTTCATTCTCTCCTTGTAGATCAACGAGTTCTTGAAATATTGATTTCTGAACTCATCCAATTGATTTATATGAGTCATCCTCAACTTCTTTTGCTCCTTAATGGATAAGTTCAAATTTCTCACTGCCCAAAAAGCTTATGTTGAATCTCTACGGGTAATTGGCATGGTTTTCCATAGACGATTTGATAAGGCAACATTTTTAGCACAATCTTGTATGAAGTCCGAAAACCCATTAAACATCATCGAGTTTCATAGCCCAATCCTTCCTATTGGTTCTGACTACCTTCTCCAGGATTTGTTTCACTTGACGGTTAGAGACTTCGACTTGCCCATTCGCTTGAGGATGATAGGGTGTAGTAATCCTATACTTAACACCATACTCCTTGAGAACTCTTTCAATAAGCTTATTGACGAAGTGTGAACCTCCATCTATCACAAGTGCTCTAGGAATTCCATAGCGGGCAAAAATATGTTTCTTCAAGAACGACAAAACTGTCTTTGCATCATTCATGCGAGTAGGAATCGCTTCCACCCACTTAGAAACATAGTCAACAGCAAGAATGATGTAGAGAAATCCATTAGATGGGGAAAAAGGCACCATAAAATCGATTCCCCATACATCGAAGATCTCTACTACAATGCTTGGCTGAAGTGGCATCTCATCCCTTTTGCTTATGTTTCCCATCCTTTGACATCTATCGCATGTCGCTATGTGGGATTCACAATCTTTAAACACAGTAGCCAGTATAAAGCGGATTGGAGTACCTTCGCTGCAGTCTTTTGGGCTCCAAAGTGCCCCTCGTTAGGTTGTGCATGGCAAAAATAAGGAACACTCTCCATTTCCATCTCGGGCACACACACCTACTGACGATAGAATCCGTATAAATCTTGTAGACGAACGGATCATACTATATAAAAGTCTCAACATCTCTCTTGAATTTGGCAAGTTGATACCTATTGAGACCCTTAGAAATTTCACCTAATGCAATGTCATTTATATGATCAGCGTACCATGGATCCATTTCTTGAGCAGCGACTACACAGGCTTTTTCCACTCCTTCGGCAAACACCGCCATGATTTTCTCATCAGGAAATATCTCTTTAATGTACTCGAAAGAATCATCACAGTATTCCCTTGTCTCCAACCTTGTTAAGTGATCCGCCAAAACATTCTCCGTTCCTTTCTTATCCCGGATCTCCATATCAAACTCTTGCAGAAGAAGAATCCATCTTATAATCTTGGGCTTCGCTTCCTTCTTCTCCATCAAGTACCGGATCGCAGAATGATCCATATACACTATAGTCTTCATGCCAACCAAATACTGTCGAAACTTGTTGAATGTATACACAACAGCTAAAAACTCCTTTACCGTAATAGTGTAATTCTTTTGTGCTGCATCAAAAGTCTTACTCGCATAGTAGATGGCTCAGAACTTCTTCTCCTTCAACTGCCCAAGCACCATTCCAAGTGCTAGATCACTTGCATCACACATAAGTACAAATGGCTGAGTACAATCTGGTGTGATCAAGATAGGTGCAGTAATAAGTGCCTCTTTCAAAACCTGAAAAGTTGTTAGTCATTCATCATCAAAATTAAAAGGAACATCATTTTCAAGTAAGTGAGACAACGGTTTGGAGTATTTTGAGAAGTCTTTGATAAATCTCCTATAGAATCATGCGTGTCCAAGGAAGGACCACACTCCCTTCTCATTAGTGGGTGGTGGAAGCTTCTCAATTGCCACCACCTTAGCTCTATCAACCTGCAATCCTTTGGCCGAAACATGATGCCCAAGAACAATCCCATCTCTCACCATGAAGTGGCACCTCTCCCAAATTCAAGACAAGATTAGTTTCTTGACATCTTTTCAAAACAATAGATAGGTTAGACAAACAAATATCAAAGGAGGAACCAAACACAGAAAAATAATCCATAAACACCTCCATGATCTTTTCTATCAACCCATCAAATATGGCCATCATGCACCTTTGGAAAGTAGCAGACGCATTACATAATCCAAAAGGCTTCTTTCTAAAAGAAAAGGTTCCATAAGAGCACGTAAAAGTAGTCTTTTCTTGATCCTCGAGTGCAATCATAATTTGATTATAACCCGAATACCTATCCAAGAAGCAATAAAACTCATACCCCTCTAGACGATCTAACATTTGATCCATGAAAGAAAGAGGGAAATGGTCTTTGCATGTATTTTCATTCAGTTTCCTGTAATCCGTACACACTCGCCATCCTGTAGGAATCCTAGTGGCTAATGTTTTCCCATCATCTGCTTTCACAATAGTCATGCCCTCCTTCTTAGCTACAAAATGCAACAGACTCATGTGGGTACTATCACTAATGGGATAAATAAATATTCCTGCATCTAACTACATTAAGATTTGCTTCCTAATCACTTCTTGAATCGCGGCGTTAACCCTCCGCTGATTCTGAATACATCCCTTAGCTTCATATAGCAACCTTATCTTATGCATGCAATACGATGGACTAATACCTTTCAAATCATCAAGAGACCATCTAATAGCAGACTTATATTTCCTAAGCATCCAACAAATCTTCAAGTTGATCATTAGTAAGGAAAGAATATACAATTACCTGATATGTCTAATTATCATCTAGATAGGCGTACTTCAAGTGTTCCGGTAGTGACTTCAACTCCTCATTCTTTTCTTCCTTCAGTGTGCTCTCTTTATCCAAAGATAGGTATTGTCTAGTCCACTTCACCTCTTCAAGCTTGGTTCTTTTTGGTTCATACCTATCATCACCCAAAGCAAGTAAGTTTTCAAGAAATTTAATACATACCTCATTGCAGAGCTCATCTAGCTCCGTAGTGGGAAAAATAAAAGATTTTGCAAATCATGTCTCTAAGGGATCCTTTGAAAAAATCAAGGACATGTCTTCCTTCACGATCTCCTCTACCACATCAATGTTGTAGCACTGTGTCTCCATAGGCATCTTTATTGCTTTGTCGAGGTCGAACAGAACCTCTTTATTATCCCTACGTAGTCTAAGCTCCCCCTTTTAGACATCTATCATAGCTCCAGAAGTAGCAAAGAATGGTCTCCCTAAGATAAAAGGGATATTATCCTTGTCATCTTCCATCTCTAGTACAAGAAAATCCATAGGAAAGACAAGCTTCTCCACTTTCAGAAGAACATCTTCTATCACCCCTTTCGGAAAAGTCATAGACCTATTCGCCAATTGTAGAGCCACTATCGTGGGAGAGAGCTCCCCTAAACTTAGCTTCTTGAATATAGACAAGGGCATCAAGTTGATGCTTGCACCAAGATTGCACAAAACTTTTCGTGCCGGCCCCTTTCCAATCTCACATATAATAGTGAAGCTTCCCAGATCCTTCAACTTTGCCTACAGCTTTGTCTGAATGACCGAGCTACAGTTCTTATATATATTAACAGTTTTAACTCCGTTCAAACTCCTCTTCTTCAATATGATATCCTTTAAGAATCAGACATAGTAAGGCATCTCTATGATTGCTTCGGAGAATGGAATGTTCAAGCTAATTTTGTTCATGATCCCCGAAAACCTCTTGAACTTTTCTTCTAATCCCTTCTTCACTACTCTTAAAGGAAAATGAGGAGGTATCTTTGTTTTTGGATTCCCCACGCATCACGTTCAACCTCCTTCCCTTTTCCTTCTCGGCTCTCAATCTCTTGGCTCTTTCCCATTTCTTCTCCACTATCAGCTGCTCTTGTGATGGTACTAGAGTGTTCTGAACTGCAGGTGCAACGTCCTGTAAGAAAATCGGCATCGATTAACCTTGCTTGACCTCCGCTCGACCATAAAGGGTTGGTCGAGTGACCTGATAGTGGTCGAGCGAGGTACCTGTAATCAGAGTTTGACTGTCCCAATGTACAGGTGTCCACTCGACCTTAGCTCGACCAGAAGGGTCTGGTCGAGCGACATCATTTTGGTCAAGTGAGGTCCCTCTAACCTGAACGTTACCTTTC
Organism: Pogostemon cablin; assembly: GCA_023678885.1. Taxonomy (NCBI): domain Eukaryota; kingdom Viridiplantae; phylum Streptophyta; class Magnoliopsida; order Lamiales; family Lamiaceae; genus Pogostemon; species Pogostemon cablin. The sequence continues at coordinate 12,024,743 of CM042990.1, read as the reverse complement.
AAAACCTCAGAGTGTTACTCGACCGTAGCTCGACCAAGAGTCTTGGTCGAGTGGTGGTCGAGCAGAGACATGTCCTCTTTGTTTTCAGCAACTGGTAGCATTGGACCTTCATACTGCGTTTCTGACCTCAAAGTAATGGCATTACAAGATTTTTGGTTCGTTATGCTTTGAGACGGAAACTTACCTTTCTCAATTGTTTGCGTAAGCTTATTCACATTCCCCGCCATCTATCCCATCAATAAAGTAAGATCCTTTATCTGCTTGGATAACTCCTCATGATTTGAATCTATCTTTACTTCCAAACAATCCATCCTTGCATCATTCCTAGCCACATTTCAGTTCACAGTATCTACCAAACCAGGTTTTCCTTCCTCAATTTTTGCACCAGGATCAACACCCATAGGAGGTTTAATTACTACATTTGGATTGCTTCATGAAAATTTCGGCCTCTTTGGTTGTTGATAGTTACCCAAGAGACCACGATATCTCCCATGGTAATTCTTGTTTCCTTTATTTTGATACCAAGCTCTTTGAATACTTTGACCAATGGCATAGTTCGCCTCTTCTAATTCCTCCTGGATCGATCTCTCATCACCAGCTAGGGGTGTGCACAGATATTGGATTTAACCGAAACTGTACCGAAACCATACTAAAATCCTGAACCAAAAAAACTGTTGACTTTTTGACTTTTTTCGAATTGAACCGAATCGATTTTTTGTTCGGTACGGACTTGGATATTTTCTATTTTCCCATACCGAATATTGGATATAATCGAACCAAACTGTACCAAACCAAATCGTACCGAAAAACCGAATTTAAATTATGCATTAAAATCATATATAATATATTTATCTTATTATTTATTGTTTATACTTTATATGTCATTATTAATTGATTTTACTCTACTAATTATAATATAATCATAATTAATTATAATATAATTGCAAATAATAATTTAAAAATATATCTAATGCTCTAAATACTTATTTATTACTGTATATTAGAAAATATATATTTCATAAAGTAAAATAAATTTCTAAAATAATAGGAAATTAATAAAATTATATATTCAAAGTTCAAAGTATTATTTCAAAGAATATAATGAATAAAATAAATTGTATCTTTAAAGTCTAAATTCAGTCATAAATTTAATAAATAATTATTATATTTATATTTATTTAATGAAGATAAAATGCAAAAATTTATTGATAACCTATATTTGTGTCAAAAATATTATTAGATAGACTTTAATTGAAATACATCTTAAATTCAAAGTTAAAGGTTTAAAAAAATCTAAAATTATTAATTTTCTTTATCTTAGTACAATTATTTTTTTAGGGCAACACATGAGATTGTCTTATGTAAGACTATTTTACATTTTATAAATAATTATCAATTTTTATTAAATATATTATCACTTTTCATTAAAAGTTTATAATTTTTTATTTATAATATGAATTGTTTATGAAATAATGTAATGCACCACTCTCACTTTTTATCAATTCGAGTATAACTTTTTTTCCAAATATTATCTCTTTGTATATGTCTCATGAAACTCTTAATGTGAACTGTGAAGCAGTATTATAAAAGTCTTTTCTTACTTTTTAAAATATTGTTACCTTTTATTAAAAAAATATATATATAAAATTATTATTTATTATGTAATGTAAATATTTGTTAATTATTTTTTAGTAATTAACCACACAATTAAGAACATGAATCATGAATCATTCATTATAAAAGAAAGTCCAAAATCAACTCAATTCAACATTTAAAATCCTACGTATCTAGCATCCCCTTAATCAATCATGTGGATCACAGGAGGACTAGAAAAACAATTGTCATCATACAAACCTTACAAAGCTTACATGATTCCATTGCTAACTTCAAATCACAAGAAATACAAATGAAAAGATGAATTTCTTCCCTTTTGGAATAAGGTAGATCTCTTTCCTTCATGTGCTTTTAACTCTCCAATGCCTCAATTTCTTCTAAGGATGGTGTGGGTGAAAGATTTATGGAGTGAATTGTGGATTGAAATGGTAGAAATGGATGAATTTGTTGGATTATGGATGTAGGAGAGTGTGTGTGTGTGTAAAGGTGGTGTGGAATTGTGTGTTTGATCTTGATAACTTATCACATCCTGATTATTTCTTAATTAAAAAATTATTTTATTTAAAAGAATTGAGCGGAAGTTTAAAGGAAATAAATATTTAAGTAGATTTTAATTTCCATAAAATAAAAACTTAACCATAAACTACTGAAATAAATACTTAAATTTAAATATAAAATTAAACTTAATGGTGTTGGGCATCCTCCAATCCCACCACGCCAACTCCTTCATCTGAAAAGGTGAGAGATAAAGGGTAAGTGAAACCACAACTCAGTGAGAAATCAATACTTATCAAACCAAACATCACATGCAATAATAATTAAGTCATGTAATTATATTTACCTCAACTGCATTACAATACTTTCCTTTTTCATATTTTCTTTTATGAATATGTTCCTGTTCATATAGTTCACAAGACCTCCTCCTTTATTAAGGTCTAGAAGGCATCCTCTTTCATTAGGTTCACAAGACCTCCTCCTTTATTAAGGTCCAGAAGGCCTCCTCTTTCATTAGGTTCATAAGACCTAGGTACATAAGACTTCCTCCTTTATTTAGGTCCATAAGAACTAAGTACATAAGACCTCCTCCTTTAAAGTCCAGAAGACCTATTTTCTCTATACTTCATATTTAATTTAATTCTTTTATAACTCATATATCTAATTTAATAATATCATAAGAATTCAAACATTAATATATCACATGAACTCAAATATCATCACATATAACATTTAGTAGAGACAAGTAAGAAATCTCTCACCTAAATAATTTTGTAATATGAATGCAGTCGATCCTCTAATTCACGAAATTTTTATCATTCCTTAATTAATGGAAAAAAGTTTGACTACACGAGATAGCTTGACTACTGATAAGAGTGAAAATAAGCGTGTTTTAGTGTCCAATTTAATACCTTTTTTATAGGAATTGTTGTTATATATTAGCACAAGTGTCTTGTATTCATTATATTTGAGAAAAAGGTGCATTTGAGGTGTTTTATTGTGTTTTAGGTGGAAAAATGATCAAAAGTACCAAGTTGGAGAAAAGGTGCAACTTGTGTAGGAATGCTGAAAAACACTTGTCCAACTTGTGTAATTTTTATATGTTCTTGTAGAGCTCTGAACTGGAAGTGTGATATATGGTTAGAAAGCCATTGAAGAGAGGATGGTTTTGGCCTAAGGAACACATCAATCAGACTCCAAACAAGAAAGTAATGATCAAAATGGTGACATCACGCAAGCTATGCCGAATAGAACAGATGTGTCACTTTTCATGGCGTGTTACACCTTCAAATGTTAGAGTTCCTGTGAGATATTTATATAGATAGAAATCCAAGGAAGAGAGGATCACTCGAGAACATGAATCACTGAAATTGAAGTTTGAATGTGGAAGTTATGCGTGAAATGGCGAGAATGCACATGCAGCTTGACCTGTAGTTCGACCAAGGATATGTCGTTCGACCAAATGAAGCCAAGTAGAACTACAAAAGTCAAGTCTAATTGGAAATTTCAGCTTACAAATATCCCGTTTGACCAAGGCCTTCCATTTCGACCAGAACCACTTTGGTCGAACTGGGACACGCAGATATATTTTCGACGGGTTTTACACCCCCGACCCAGTGCATGTATTTTCGTGTTTTCCAAGAAAAAGTCCATCCAAGGTCCATAAGGAGAGCTTACAAGTATAAAATGGGATGTAGATCACATCATTATTGATGTTGAGCACCACAGCACATCATCCTACACCGCACAAGGGGGATCACCCCCCAACCATCATCCACATCTTTCCTCCATCCATCCATCACATTGAAGATTCGTCTGCTGAATCAAGAGGAGAACAAAGAGGAGGATTCAAGACGGAGAAGGACTAGACGACGCCCGCATCTAGGGTTTTATTTTTTTCTTATTTTATCTAGTATTTTCCAGACATATGGGTAGGATCTATCCAATCCCATGATTGTTCTTCGCAACATCATGGGCTATAACTGTTTTGGTAGATCTAGGGTTTTGAAGATTTTATGAATTAATTACTCTCTTATGTGTCCTCCGTACAACACTACTTGTGGATTAATTTTATATATGATTGTGCTTTCTTAATCCATATTCATGGTCGTTTTGTGCATCTTCAATTGGTATATAGAGTTTGAATATATATCTTGGTTGTAGATTGAGTGCGTTCACCGCTGAACATGATTTCATGTTATCATTCTAAGTGAGGGGACTCCGAAACTTCATTAGAACTATCATATATGAATGTTTATTAATTGAATTGAATTCAGGTTAGTAAGCAGGATAAAAAGAGTAATTTTATAGTACCTATAAAGGGAGATCATATCGGGTTAGAGTATCAATTGGCCAGGGAAATAATTGATACTAATAGTACCTAGAAAGGGGGTGAAATTATATTTCTTACTCCAAGGTTATTCACATGTGTTGTACACATGTTTGCTTGTGTCTATAGAGTAAATATGCATGGCTTAGTGATGCATCCATAATCCACAAGGCAGAGTCAGACATTGAAACACAAAAGGAAAATTAATGAGTGGAACTGAATTGCTCGAAGTGCTACATATTCTCCTACTTGATTCACTTTCGTATTTTCTAGTGTTTAATTTATTTTATTCGTTATTTTAATTAATTGTTCAGTAGTTAATAATTCTATACCTCAACTTTATTGCCACAATTCGTCATAATTAATTTAATAAATAATTAAATTAATAATACATCGTCCTTTGGTTCGATAATATAATTTGTTCACTTGCTTAAACTGCAACTGATATCCTTCATACTTAGGGATTAATTTTGCGTTCAAAGTGATAAGAGTGAAGATAAGAGTGTTTGAGTGTCCAATTTAATATATTTTGATGGGAATTGTTGTTATATATTAACACAAGTGTCTTATAATTGATATATGTGAATAAGGTGTGTTTTAGGTGTTTTATTGTGTTTTAGGTGGAAAAAGAATCAAAAGTGAAAAGTTGGAGAAAATGTATAACTTGTGCAAGAACGCTTAAAATGCACGTCCAAATTGTGTAATTTTTCTGTATTTGGGTGGAGCTCAAAACTTGAAGTATGATACATGGTTGGAAAGACACAGAAGAGAGAGTCGTTTTGGCTTATAAAACACCTCAATTGGAATCCAAACGAGAAAGTTATGATCAAAATAGTTACGCCACGCAAGCTGTTCATACTCAACACGTTTGTGTCACTTTGCATGACTTGTTATACATTCAAATGTAAGAGAGGATCGTATAAGCGTGAGAATCACTCAAATCGGAGTTTAGATGTGGAAGTTATATGCGAAACGGTAAGACTACTAAGCTGGTTCGACCTCATTAATATGGTTCGGGTCGAACCAGAAACCTGAAAATGTGTTACAAAGTGGTTCGACCTCCCTGATCTGGTTCGACCAAGCCCAAAGGTCAAACAAAATGCCTAGGACAGCTCCAGATCTGTATTTTACACCCCAAGTGCATGTATTTTCATGTTTTCCAAGAAAAAGCTCATCCAAGGTCTATAAAGAGAGCTTACAAGTATAAAAGGGGATGTAGATCACACCAAGAAAAAAGAACCGCAGCACAATCATCCTACACCCCACAAGGGGGGGATCACCCCCAACCATCATCCACATCCTTTCCTCCATCCAACCATCACTATGAAGATTCGTCTCTGGAATCAAGAGGAGAACTAAGAGAAGTATTCAAGACAGAAAAGGACGCGACGATGCCCAAATCTGGGGTACTATTCTTTTCCTAATTTATCTTGTATTTTCCGAACATATGGGTAAGATCTATCCAACCCTAATGATTGTTCTTCGCAACATCATGGGCAAGAACCGTTTGGGTAGTCTAGGGTTTTGAAGCTTTTATGAATTAATTATACTCTCTTGTGTATCCTCCGTACAATACTACATGTGGATTGATTTTATATATGCTTGTGCCTTCTTAATCCATATTCACGGTCGTTTTGTGCATCTTCAATTGGTATATAAAGTTTGAATAAATATCTTGGTTGTAGTTTGAGTGTGTTCACCGCTGAACAGAATTCCATGTTACGATTCTAAGTGAGGGGACTCTGAAGCTTCATTAGAACTATCATATATGAATGTTTATTAATTGAATTGAATTCAGGTTAGTAAACAGGATAAAGAGAGTAATTTTATAGTACCTATTAAAAAGAACATAGAAAATAATTGATACTGATAGTACCTAGAAAGGGGGTGAAATTACGTCTCTTGCTCTAAGGTTATTCACACATGTTACACACATATTTACTTGTGTCTATAGAGTAGATTTGCATGTTTTAGTGATGCGTCTATAGTCCACAAGGTAGAGTCGGCCTGCACTTGAGAGGGAAGTTAAGTAGTAAAACTGAATTTCCCTAGAGCTACATATTCTCCTACTTGATCCACTTTTGTATTCTTCTAGTGCTATTTTATTTTATTTATTATTTAATTTTAGTATTTTAGTTGATAATTAATTTCATAACTCTTATTGCCTTTTGTCTTAATTAATTTAGATAATAATTGAATTGATAATACACCGTCCTTTGGGTTCGATATTTAACTTGGTCGCTTGCTTAAGCTGCAACTGATATCCTTAATACTTGAGGTTTAATTTGCGTGCAAAGTAAACGTGCATCAAGTTTTTAGCGTCGTTGCCGGGGACAGTTGTTATTATTAGTTTATTATTTCTAGTTTGATTAAGACTTTTATTTGTGATTATTTATTTCTATCTAACCTTAAATTTTTCTGAGGTACTTGTGCACTAGGAAAAGAAGGAATAACACATTGAGTTAGATATGGCCGGAGCAAGGCAGAATCTGGATAATGTTGCCATGCGTGATATTTTCATGAACTATGGGAGTGGTAACATAGGATTGATAGGAGCAAGGGGGGAAGATGATGATTTTGAGATACATCCAGCTCTTATCAATATGGTGGAGAAGAATCCATTTTCTAGGAGTTTCTTTGAAGATTCATATCAGCATCTCCGAAGATTTCTTGGTTATGCTAAAACTCAAAAGTGTGCTGGAGCTAATGATAATGCTAGGCGGATCGACTTATTCAAGTTTTCTTTGATTGATAGGGCGGAAGCTTGGTATAAGACTCTTGATGCAACAGACAACACTACATGGGATCAACTGCAGCAGAAGTTCTTGAGAGATACATGCCACACTTAAGGATCTTAAGAATGAAGCAAGAGATCACCCAACTTGTTATGAATCAGGGTGGGAAATCTCATGAGGCGTGGGACAAGTTTAAAGGCATGCTCAAGAGGTGCCCACAGCGTGGGATGTCTAAGGCTCAATACATAAGTATCTTCTACTAAGGATTGGATTGTGAGTCGCGTATTCTTATTGATGCATCATCAGGTGGAGCACTCTTATCAAACACAGTACTTGAAGATGAAAAGTTGTTTGAAGACATATCTATTAATTCATGTGACTGGCCTACGAATAGAGTTAGAGGAACTTATGTAGTGGGTAAAGTGGCTCAGGTTGAACATCAAGTGGTGAAGTCGAATAGGGACGATGAGATTGTCTCTAGTCTAGCTAATATCAATAAGCTACTAGAGTCCCAGGAGAACCAGATTATAGAGTTGACACAAAGGGGGCCTAGTATCCAGCAGCAAGAAGTGAAGAGTGTTGAAATACCTTCAATCGATACATGGCAAGGAATGATGCAAGGGTTGACCGCATCGAGGTTACTATGAATGCTATCTAAGCAGTTGGAGGACTTTACTTTGATGATGGTACAGATGGCTGGGAACATGAATAAATTGACATAAACGTTGGAGAAAGTAATGTTCTCATCTCAAGGTTTAACGAACCCAAAAGAATGCAAAGCCATCACATTGAGGTCTGGAATACAGTATGAGGGACCGATGTTGCAAAAATGGATTATGATGTTTCAGGACCTCAATTCACCATTTTTCGACGAGAATCATAGGTAGAACCAGTTCGATTAAGTCAAACAAAGCACCTGGGCATTCTCCGGAGCTTTCTAATACACGGTTCGACCACGACATACATGGTTCGACCAAACCCCTTGGTCGAACCATGGTCGAATCAACATGTCCGTAAGAATCTAAATTTTCTGATGACGGGTTCGACCAATACAGCCTTGGTTCGACCAACCCTGAAGGTCGAACCAAGGTCGAACCAACATGTACGAGGGATTCCAAACTTTCTAATGTTCGATTTGACCATTATATACCTGGTTCGACCAATACTCAAGGTCGAATGATGCTATACAACACTATTTTTCACGCAGAATGCCTTACCGAATGTTAATGATACTCCAGTGTCATCCCAAGGGTAGAATACTAGCTTATAGTAGAGAAGAAGTGGGAAAGAGGAAAGAGGTTGAGAGCCGAGAAGCTTAGACTGCGGATGGATAATGAAGATGTGGTTTTCTCTCTTGATCAAGAAATGAAGATGTCCATAGAGTCTCAATCATACAAGAACATAGATGTGGTTTCTAACTTGTTTAATCTTGATTTTAATAGGATAGATAATTCTGAATTTGAGTGGCAGATTGACAAGGAGTTTAGACAGCCATGGGAGGAAGGTAATTCCAAGGATCATATTTTTGTGACTAGGAAAGGTAAGGTGCTGAGTGTAGACAAGAAGAGGGAAGAATGTACTTGAAGGTGAGGATGCGAGAAGACAATCCTCTGATATAGTAGTACAAAGTGGTATTCCGTCGTGACTCTCCGACGTTAAATATGAGCGCCTGTTGGGGGCTTGCCCTTCCGTTTTTATTATTTTATTTCTTGCGTGTGAGTGAGGAGTTATTATATTTGAGGTGCTCATCTTTTGGCAATTACATCTCTTTTCAAACTTAGTTTCGACTTACGTTTTCACTAACTTTTTGGGGGAGTGTGATGTGCATTTTTTTGTACGTAAAATTAATCCCCAAATATTAATGATATCAGTTGCAGCTTAAGAAAGCGACCAAGTTAAATATCGAACTCAAAGAATGACGTATTATCAATTTAATTATAAACTAATTAATTAAGACTTACGTTGGAAATAAAGTTTGAGTATTTAATTATAAACTACTAAAAAAATAATTAAAATAACAAATAAAATAAATTTAACACTAGAAAAATACGAAAGTTAATCAAGTATGGAGAATAAGTAGCTCTAGGGCAAATCCAATTTAAATACTTAAATTCCCTCTCAAGTGTAGGCCGACTCTGCCATGTGGACTATGGACGCATCACTAAACCATGCAAATCTACTCAATAGAAACAAGTAAATATGTGTGTAACACATGTAAATAACCTCGGAGCAAGAGACGTAATTTCACCCCCATTTCTAGGTACTATCAATATCAATTATTTCCCATGTCTGGAGCCTAACCAGATATGATCTCCCTTTATAGGTACTATAAGATTACCTTCTTTTATCTTCTTACTAACGCGAATTCAATTCAATTAATAAACATTTATATGTGACAGTTCTAATGAATCTTCAGAGTCACCTAACTTAGAATCATAACATGGGATCCTGATCAGCGGTGAAAGCACTCAATCTACAAATAAGATATATATTCAGACTCTATATACCAATTGAAGATGCACAAAACGACCTTGACAATGGATTAAAAACTCATAGTCATATATAAAAATAAATCCACATATAGTGTTGTACGGAGGACACACACGAGAGTTTAATTAATTCATAAAACCTTCAAAACCTTATATCTACCAAAATAGTTCTAGCCCATAATGTTGCAACGAACAATCATGGGGGTTGGATAGATCTAACCCATATATATAGAAAATACAATAAATTAAGAAACAAATCAAAACCTAGATGTGGGCGTCGTCGCGTCCTTCTCCTTCTTGAATCCTCCTCTTGGTTCTCCTCTTGATTCCACAGACGAATCTTTAAAGTGATGGATGGATGCAGGAAAGGATGTGGATGATGGTTGGGGGGTGATTCCCCCTTGTGGGGTATAGGATGATTGTGTTGTGGTTCTTACCTACATCAATAGTGATGTGATCTACATCCCTTTTTATACTTGTAAGCTCTCCTTATGGACCTTGGATGAGCTTTTTCTTGGAAAACACGATAATACAAGCATAGATTGTGAAAATCCCATCGAAAACAAATCTGTGTGTCTCACTTCGATCAGACTAGACTTGGTCAAACTGGAAGGCCTTGGTCGAACTACTGGTCGAACTGTAGTGCGCAGTCTCACCACTTCGCGCATAACTTCAACATCCGAGCTCCGATTTGAGTAATTATTATGCTCACACGATCATCTCTTCTTTTTATTTCTATCCAAATAAAGAACTTACATAAACTCCAACATTTGAATGTGTAACAAGTCATGCAAAGTGGCACAGCCGTTCTGTTCGCTGCAGCTTGCGGAATGTCACCATTTTTGTCATAACTTTCTCGTTTGGAATCCGATTGAGGTATTTCTTATGCCAAAACGATCCACTCTTCTGTAGATTTCAAACATGTATCATACTTCTAGTTCAGCGCTCCAAAAGAATACAGAAAAATTAAACAATTTGGAAATGAGTTTATCAGCTTTCCTGCACAAATTGCACATTTTCTCCAACTTGGCAGTTTAGATCATTTTTCCACCTAAAATAAAATAAAACACCTCAAGTGCACCTTTTTCTCAATTATATAAAATATAAGATACTTGTGCTAATATATGACAACCATTCTCATCAAAAAAGTGTTAAATTGGATATTAAAATATATTTATTTTCACTCTCATCAATCCCCCAAACTTACATGTTGCTCGTCCCGAGGCAACATAATAAAAATAAAGAGAAAGAGAGTAAAATTAGAGGGTAAAAAAAGACCCCATTTAAAATACAATTGTCCTCAACTTAGGTCATGCAACTTTCATTACATGTAATAATCAATTCATTACATACAAGATAAGACAATCACCACCAATTCAAATGTTCCATTGACATGTTCTCACGGGAAGTATATATCACTCACACTCAAGTATAAAAGATGTACACTTATGGGTTAAGGTATTTATGCTCAAATTCAATTCAAGTGCATGTGTAACCATAAGCTTGCCAAAAGTCTCAAACTCTCCACTACTAAAAGTATGATTCGACAATGGGATCAAAAATGACTTTTCTTTTGGATGTAACGTTGGCTCTATGGTTAAGGTAGGAAATATATGGATAAGTGACTCAAAACTCGGATCAATCAAGTGCGTATTCCATCATGATCTTTAATTCTTCTTACTCACTTCAATTAAGCACAACATCTACCTCAACTCTTTCACTTTCTTTCTTTCAATCACAAATTTTTTTCCTTCTTCTGTCTTTCTCCTTTTTTTTTTCTCGAGGTACCAATTTCGGGCACTACCTCGCGCACCCTGCATAGGTTACTAGATTTAAGCACTACCCTGGGGTATTTTTTCCATGGAGTACTAGATTTGAGCACTACTTCGTGCTTTTCCTTAGATGCATTTTCAAGCTCAATCATTGTTTCAACACAAATTTCATTCCTTCCCAAGTTGTTATCAAACTCCATCAACACACTTTGAAAAGCCATTAATTCTCGTCATGATAGAACATTAAGGCTCATAAAATTTAGATGCTCAAAGTGGTTGTGTCTCGTAGGCTGCCAAAGAATGAGGTTTTTAGGCTCAACAGGGCTAACTACGGATAAACATCATTCGGTAGGGAATTATTTGGGTAAGTGACTCAATACTTCAAGGATGGCCTAAAATCATCTCCCATCATCTAATACACATGTAGTTTCAAATAAGACAAAAGGCAAGTTATAGAATACACACACAAAAATGATATTTACCAGAAAGAAATATCATGTGACTATGTACATGATCAACGAGGCTCAAAATCTCACATTGGTTTTTAACAAGTAATAGATCACTTTTTATGGTAAGTAATATCCCACAAGTACACATAGAATTTCATACCACAATATAATTCAAGTACACTTCCTTCATCAATTTCAAAAACATATGAATTTCAGGCACAACTTCAAAATTAAGCACATGTGGATCATAAAAACCAAGATCTTAATCCTTCCACTCTCATGAATTAAAAGCACACATAAAAATTAGAATAAAGAAATGAGGGCACGTACTTGAGAGGGAAGTTAAGTAGTAAAACTGAATTTCCCTGGAACTACCTATTCTCCTACTTGATCCACTTTTGTATTCTTCTAGTGCTAATTTATTTTATTTATTATTTAATTTTAGTATTTTAGTTGATAATTAATTTCATAACTCTTATTGCCTTTTGTCTTAATTAATTTAGATAATAATTGAAATGATAATACGCCATCCTTTGGGTTCGATATTTAAGTTGGTCGCTTGCTTAAGATGCAACTGGTATCCTTAATACTTGGGTTTAATTTGCGTGCAAAGTAAACATGCATCAAGTTTTTAGCGCCATTGCCTGGGACGGTTGTTATTATTAGTTTATTATTTCTAGTTTGATTAAGACTTTTATTTGTGATTATTTATTTCTATCTAACCTTAAATTTTCTGAGGTACTTGTGCACTAGGAAAAGGAGAGGAAGAAAAAGAAGGAATAACACATTGAGTTAGATATGGCCGGAGCAACACAGAATCTGGATAATGTTGTCATGCGTGATATTTTCACGAACTATGGGAGTGGTAACATAGGATTGATAGGAGCAAGGGGGGAAGATGATGATTTTGAGATACATCCAGCTCTTATCAACATGGTGGAGAAGAATCCATTTTCTAGGAGTTTCTTTGAAGATTCATATCAGCATCTCCGAAGATTTCTTGGTTATGCTAAAACTCAAAAGGGTGCTGGAGCTAATGATAATGCTAGGCGGATCGCCTTATTCAAGTTTTCTTTGATTGATAGGGCGGAAGCTTGGTATGAGACTCTCGATGCAACAAACAACACTACATGGGACCAACTGCAGCAGAAGTTCTTGAGAGATACATGCCACACTTAAGGATCTTAAGAATGAAGCAAGAGATCACCCAACTTGTTATGAATCTGGGTGAGAAATCTCATGAGGCGTGGTACAGGTTTAAAGGCATGCTCAAGAGGTGCCCACAACGTGGGATGTCTAAAGCTCAATACATAAATATCTTCTACTATGGATTGAATTGTGAGTCGCGTATTCTTATTAATGCATCATCAGGTGGAGCACTGTTATCAAACACATCACTTGAAGATGAAAAGTTGTTTGAAGACATCTCTATTAATTCATGTGACTGGCCTACGAATAGAGTTAGAGGAACTTATGTAGTGGGTAAAGTGGCTCAGGTTGAACATCAAGTGGTGAAGTCGAATAGGGATGATGAGATTGTCTCTAGTCAAGCTAATATCAATAAACTACTAGAGTCCCAGGAGAACCAGATTATAGAGTTGACAGAAAGGGGGGCCTAGTATCCAGCAACAAGAAGTGAAGAGTGTTGAAATACCTTCAATCGATACGTGGCAAGGAATGATGCAAGGGTTGACCGCATCGAGGCTACTATGAATGCAAATCATGCAGATTTATCTAAGCAGTTGAAGGACCTTACTTTGATGATGGTGTAGATGGCTGGGAACATGAATCAATTGACATAAATGTTGGAGAAAGTAATGTTCCCATCTCAAGGTATAACGAACCCAAAAGAATGCAAAGCCATCACATTGAGGTCTAGAATACAGTTTGAGGGACCGATGTTGCAAAAACGGATTATGATGTTTCAGGAGCTCAATTCACCATTGTTCGACGAGAATCATAGATACAACCAGTTTGATTAAGTCAAACAAAGCACATGGGAATTCTCCGGAGCTTTCTAATACACGGTTCGACCACGACATACATGGTTCGACCAAACCCCTTGGTCGAACCATGGTCGAATCAGCATGTCCGTAAGAATCTAAACTTTCTGATGATGGGTTCGACCAATACAGCCTTGGTTCGACCAACCCTGAAGGTCGAACCAAGGTCGAACCAACATGTACGAGGGATTCCAAACTTTCTAATGTCCGATTTTGACCATTATATACCTGGTTCGACCAGTACTCAAGGTCGAACGATGCTATACAACACTATTTTTCACTCAGAATGCCTTACCGAATGTTAATGATACTCCAGTGTCATCCTAAGGGTAGAATACTAGCTTATAGTAGAGAAGAAGTGGGAAAGAGGAAAGAGGTTATGAGCCGAGAAGCTTAGACAGCCGTGGGAGGAAGGTAATTCCAAGGATCATATTTTTCTGACTAGGAAATATAAGGTGCTGAGTGTAGACAAGAAGAGAGAATAAAGTACTTGAAGGTGAGGATGCGAGAAGACATTCCTCTGATCTAGTAGTACAAAGTAGTATTCCGTCGTGACTCTCCGACGTTAAATATGAGTGCCTGTTGGGGGCTTGCCCTTCCGTTTTTATTGTTTTATTTCTTGCGTGTGAGTGAGGAGTTATTATATTTGAGGTGCTCATCTTTTGGCAATTACATCTCTTTTCAAACTTAGTTTCAACTTACGTTTTTACTAACTTTTTGGGGGTGTGTGATGTGCATTTTTTTGTACGTAAAATTAATCCCCAAATATTAAAGATATCAGTTGCAGCTGAAGAAAGCGACCAAGTTAAATATCGAACTCAAAGAATGATGTATTATCAATTTAATTATAAACTAATTAATTAAGACTTACGTTGGAAATAAAGTTTGAGTATTTAATTATAAACTACTAAAAAAATAATTAAAATAACAAATAAAATAAATTTAACACTAGAAAAATATGAAAGTGAATCAAGTATGGAGAATAAGTAGCTCTAGGGCAAATCCAATTTAAATACTTAAATTCCCTCTTAAGTGTAGGCCGACTCTGCCATGTGGACTATGGACGCATCACTAAACCATGCAAATCTACTCTATAGACACAAGTAAATATGTGTGTAACACGTGTAAATAACCTCGGAGCAAGAGACGTAATTTCACCCCCATTTCTAGGTACTATCAATATCAATTATTTCCCATGTCTGGGGCCTAACCCGATATGATCTCCCTTTATAGGTACTATAAGATTACCCTCTTTTATCTTCTTACTAACCCGAATTCAATTCAATTAATAAACATTTATATGTGACAGTTCTAATGAATCTTCAGAGTCACCTAACTTAGAATCATAACATGGGATCCTGATCAGCGGTAAACGCACTCAATCTACAACCAAGATATATATTCAGACTCCATATACCAATTGAAGATGCACAAATTGACCCTGACTATGGATTAAAAACTCAGTCATATATAAAAATTAATCCACAAGTAGTGTTGTACGGAGGACACACACGAGAGTTTAATTAATTCATAAAACCTTCAAAACCTTATATCTACCAAAATGGTTCTAGCCCATAATGTTGCGAAGAACAATTGTGGGGGTTGGATAGATCTAATCCATATATCTAGAAAATACAATAAATTAAGAAATAAATCAAAACCTAGATGTGGGCGTCGCCGCGTCCTTCTCCATCTTGAATCCTCCTCTTGGTTCTCCTCTTGATTCCACAGACGAATCTTTAAAGTGATGGATGGATGCAGGAAAGGATGTGGATGATGGTTGGGGGGTGATTCCCCCTTGTGGGGTATAGGATGATTGTGTTGTGATTTCACCTACATCAATAGTGATGTGATCTACATCCCCTTTATACTTGTAAGCTCTCCTTATGGACATTGGATGAGCTTTTTCTTGGAAAACACGAAAATACAAGCACAGGGGGTGAAAACTCCGACTTTTGAATGTGTAACAAGTCATGCAAAGTGGCACAGCCGTTCTGTTCGGCACAACTTGTGCAACGTCACCATTTTTGTCATAACTTTCTCTTTTGGAATCCGATTGAGGTGTTTCTTATGCCAAAACGATCCTCTCTTCTGTGGATTTCGAACCATGTATCATACCTCTAGTTCAGCACTCCAAAAGAATACAGAAAAATTAAACAATTTGGGAATGAGTTTTTAGCTTTCCTGCACAAATTGCACCTTTTCTCCAACTTGGCACTTTTGATCATTTTTCCACCTAAAACACAATAAAACACCCCAAGTGCACCTTTTTCTCAAATATATAAAATATAAGACACTTGTCCTAATATATGACAACCATTCTCATCAAAAAGGTGTTGAATTGGATACTAAAATATGCTTATTTTCACTCTCATCAATCCCCCAAACTTACCTGTTGCTCGTCCCGAGGCAACATAATAAAAATAAAGGGAAAGCGAGTAAAATAGAGGGGAAAAAAGACCCCATTTAAAATACAATTATCCTCAACTTAGGTCATGCAACTTTCATGACATTTAATAATCAATTCATTGCATACAAGATAAGACAATCACCACCAATTCAAATGCTCCATTGACATGTTCTCACGGGAAGATATATCATTCACACTCAAGTATAAAAGATGTACACTTTTGGGTTAAGGTGTATACGCTCAAATTTAATTCAAGTGCATGTGTAACCATAAGCTTGCCAAAAGTTTCAAACTCTCCACTACTAAAAGTATGATTCGACAATGGGATCAAAAATGACTTTTCTTTTGGATGTAATGTTGGCTCTTTGGTTAAGGTAGGAAATATATGGAGAAGTGACTCAAAACTCGGATCAATCAAGTGCGTATTCCATCATGATCTTTCATTCTTCTTACTCACTTCAATTAAGCACAACATCTTCCTCAACTCTTTCACTTTCTTTCTTTCAAGCACAACTTTTTTTTCTTCTTCTGTCTTTCTCCTTTTTTTTTCTCGAGGTACCAATTTCGGGCACTACCTCGCGCATCCTCCATAGATTACTAGATTTAAGCACTACCCTGGGGTATTTTTTCCATAGAGTACTAGATTTGAGCACTACTTCATGCTTTTCCTTAAATGCATTTTCAAGCTCAATCACTGTTTCAACACAAATTTCATTCCTTCCCAAATTGTTATCAAACTCCATCAACACACTTTGAAAAGCCATTAATTCTCGTCATGATAGAACATTAAGGCTCATAAAATTTAGATTCTCAAAGTGGTTGTTTCTCGTAGGCTGCCAAAGAATGAGGTTTTTAGGCTCAACAGGGCTAACTACGGATAAACATCATTCGGTAGGGAATTATTTGGGTAAGTGACTCAATACTTCAAGGATGGCCTAAAATCATCTCCCATCATCTAATACACATGTAGTTTCAAATAAGACAAAAGGCAAGTTATAGAATACACACACAAAAATGATATTTACCAGAAAGAAATATCATGTGACTATGTACATGATCAACGAGGCTCAAAATCTCACATTGGTTTTTAACAAGTAATAGATCACTTTTTATGGTAAGTAATATCCCACAAGTACACATAGAATTTCATACCACAATATAATTCAAGTACACTTACTTCATCAATTTCAAAAACATATGAATTTCAGGCACAACTTCAAAATATAAGCTCATGTGGATCATTGAAACCAAGATCTTAATCCTTCCACTCTCATGAATTAAATGCAGACATAAAAATTAGAATAAAGAAATGAGGGTACCTGATTTTTCTTCAACGTATGCATGAGTTTCTCGAGTTGTTCAACTCGATCAGGTCAAAGCCTAAGTTTACCTGTTTCTATCATCAAAGCTCAAGCACACCTCATAAACACATATTCATCAATAATAAAATAAGAAAACTATAAGAAAGACTCAATTGACTAACTAATTGACTCCACACTATAGACGTACCAACACAACACACTGAACATTAGGTAAGTACATCACACCCCCAAACTTAGTAAAAACATAAGTCGAAACTAAGTATGAAAAGAGATGTAATTGACGAATCGTGAGCACTTCAAATATAATAACACCTCACTCACACGAAAGAAATAATAAAGCTATAAAAAAGAAGGTACTAGCACCCAACAGGCGCTCATGTTTAATGTTGGAGAGTCACGATGTAATTCCACTTTTTGCACCACTGGATTAGAGGACGGTCTTCTCGCATCCTCACCTTCAAGTACTTTCTTTCCCTCTTCTTGTCTATACTCAGCCTCTCACCTATCTTGGTCACAAATATATGATATTCAGAATTTCCTTTATCCCATGGCTGTCTAGACTCCTCCTTGTTAATCTTTCACTCAATTTCAGAGTCATATGTCCTATTAAGACCAAGATTAAACAAGTTAGAAATCATATCTATCTCAAAAAACAAAGAATACTTTTTTTATTCGGTAAGGAAATCATATCTATGCTCTTGCACGATTGAGTCTCCATGGGCATCTTTATTGCTTGATCAAGAGAGAAAATCACATCTTCATTATCCATCTGCAGTCTAAGCTTCTCAGCTCTCAATCTCTTTGCTCTTTCCCACTTCTTCTCTACTATAAGCTCAGTATTCTGCCCTCGGGATGGCACTGGAGTATCAAAAACATCATGTAAAGCATCCGGTGCAAAAAATGGTGCCGAACAAGGTAGTTTGACCTTGGTTCGACCATGAGTACTGGTCAAACCAGATGTGTAGTGGTCGAACTGTGCTTCAGAAAGTGTG
This sequence comes from Pogostemon cablin, assembly GCA_023678885.1. Classification (NCBI taxonomy): domain Eukaryota; kingdom Viridiplantae; phylum Streptophyta; class Magnoliopsida; order Lamiales; family Lamiaceae; genus Pogostemon; species Pogostemon cablin. Next base: position 12,006,133 of record CM042990.1, on the reverse strand, counting down.
CTCTCTCCCGTACAGGCTGGTTCGACCAACAGGATTGGTCAAACCATAGTGATCGTGGTGGAACCATGCTTCAGACGAAATAGTGTGCTGCGGCAAGGCTAGTTTGACCTCGGTTCGACCAACAGGGTATTGGCGTTTGATCATTTGGTTAACGTGAACTTTTTATATGATTCTATATCACCGGAAGCAAGAATATCAAATCATATTACCTTTCACCAGGATATGTTGAAGAAGAGAACGAATTCTCACAGGCAGCATGCGCAGCCTCACCATTTTGGCCATAACTCTCTCATCCGATCTCAGATTTGAGTAATTTATACACCAAAATGATCCTCTCTTCTGTGGCTTTCCAACAGTATATCACAAAAATAGTTTGAAGTTATATACAATTTTAGAAAAATCATGGAAGTTAACGAATAGCAACAGCAAATGGCCTTTTGATCTTCTGTTGTATTCCCAAGTCCAATCTTAACGTCGTGTGGGCGACAATCCTCAAGATCCTCTCAATCTATTGTTCTCTTTCCCTCCTCACAGTTTTAGGTGTGAATTATTAGGGTTTCCGAATAGTTGAGATGACTTATATATGGGCTACAACAGGGATCAGGAGGAGAATTTAGAGTTGGGCCTCTATTAGGCTTAAGTATCCAAGTTTAGCCCAAAACTTATACTTAAGTCCAATAATAAAAATATATTCCACTAAAATATTATTACTGCACTGCCACTCTAATCCCATAATTATGTTATGGGCTCCCTCTTATTATGAGCCTGTTAGTCTCCCCGCGTTTAAGATATACAATGCCCATTAATTAATTAAGTTACTGACAACTCCACTAATTAATATCTCATCCGAGAGTAGTACCACTCAACCTCATTATCATGCCGTAATAAATCCACCAGCTGGGTTTACATGATAACGCTTATGATTTCCTCAAAGGGACATCATCAACCTATATCGAACATGGATTCCTTCTACAATCAACAGCACACCATAGAGACAACACTATTTCCCAACTCACCAAGTTTATTGATTTAATTACATATAAATCTCACCCATTGATGGTTCAAAGAAATACATACCGCTTTACGTGTCGAGATTATTGTATAGGGATTAAAAGCATGAATATTCATAATAACTAAGATCAAGTTCTCCTATATAGTCAGTATAATCGAACGATCTCAAGCTGACCTACACAATACACACAAAGCATACTAATGGGATTCTATAGTCAAGACAAACTAATACCAAATCACACTACAACTACCCCGATAGAGAGTCCTCGTCAATCTCGGTTGTGAGCATCTGTTTATACTTTATAAGTAAACCGATAATATGATCTTCCGTGTGTTGTCGCACCACATATTATCTATAGTATAAAGTAAATGGACTATTGCATCGGACATATAAATAAATTATAAGACGCAATCATTTGATCATATGATTCTCATTTGAAATAAATTGTTATAACATTGTTCATACAAAAAGTTAGACTTTTAGTATACAATCCAACAATCTCCCACTTATACAAAAAAACTATACTGCCATGTTCACTGCCATACATCTGATTCTCACTCCCACTACATGACCATCAAAAGCTTTCGCCTTAAGGTCCTTGTAAAAGGATTTACTAGGTTATCATCCGATGCAATTTATGCGACAACAACCTTCCCCTCATCATACGATTACTCGCAACAGGTAGTACTTGCTCTCCATGTATTTAATTGCTTATGGGCTCGTGATTCTTTCAAGTTTGCAACTGCACTATTATTATCACAATAAATTGTGATACTCTTGGGCAAACTTAGAAACCACATCCAAGTCCATCTTGAAGTTTCTAGAGTCATATAGATACTATGGCTGTCTCAGAGGCTCCAATTTATTATCTTTCCATGGCGGAGTTCGAAATATATTTCTATATGTCACTCCTCCACTATTATGACTTTACTTCCTAAAATTAAATACATAACCTTGAAGTGGATTTACTGTCGTCCTACCTGATTTGAAAATTCTGAATCTACGTAATCCAAAAGAAGCAGTGAATCTGTCCGGTAAGCCTACATATAATTTCGAGTCCTTCTCAGACACTTCAAATACGTCTTACCATAATTCATCATTCTTGTTCCGGGTTACGTTGATACCCACTGTCCATGCATTTGGCAAAACAAATATCCATTCTCGTGCATAACATTCCTTAGATTAAGCTTCCTTACTTTCATCTCCCTTATCTTCTTTTGTGTCTTAAGACACATATAAAGTCACATGCTAAAACAAGTAAGGATTGTATCATTTTATGAAGCTTGAGATAAGCACAACATTCTTTCTTGTTATCCGAATCACCATAATTACAAGAATATATTTTGCTTCTGTTAAGTCCTTCATTTTATATTGCTTTATGAACCATACCCATACGCCCGATAATACTCTATCATTGTTTTCAATGAGCAAGATACTATCTACGTATAGTACAAGAAAAACCACCACGTTTCCGTCATATTTTTCAATACATAAGACACATCCGCGCATTGAATAAATCCACATCACTGGACTCCTCATCAAAACGGATGCTCCAAGATCTTGAAGTTTGCTTCAGTTCATCGATGGATAATTTTAACTTACACTCAAAATACTCTTAGCTCTTTGCAATGAATCACTCTGGTTTGCTTCACATATATGTTTTCTTCAAGACTTCCATTCACGAAAGCTGTCTTGACATCTATTTGCTATACCGCATAATTCAATATGAGTAGTAATAAAATAAAATAATCCTGATCGACTTAAACTTAGCTACCGGCGGAAAGGTTCTCTCATACTCGAACTCACCTTCTTTCTGAGTATACCTTTACGCAAAAAGCCTTGTTTCAAAGTATCAACTTACCGTCTGATCCTCTTTTATTTTGTAGAGCCACTTCGAATTGGCTTTCACACCACTTAGTAGTTTTACAGGCTCCTAGATCTAATTTAGAATCCATAGATTCTAGTTTAGAAATCATTGCACGTTTCTAAGATTCCGCATTTCAATCTTGTAGTGCTTCATCATACCCATGGGCCGATTTCATGTTTACTAGGGACAAAGTCTCACGACTCTCCCAAACATGAATATATCAGGTTGTAAAACAACCATCCAACTGTGACAAAGCCCTACACGCAATTTTGTATCAGACGTATTATGCATTGTAGTTTCCTTGTGGTATATCCTCTTGTACATTTGTACTATACTTTGTGTTTTTCCTCTCACATCTTTTAGAATAATTTATACATGGTTTTGTGATTTGTTATATAATTATTTTCCAAAAATATAGTGTTCGTGTCACAATCACCCTTTGATCTTTTGGACTATCAAATAAAACACCCTTCATTTTTTTTTGGATATCCCACAAACAGACAAACATCCTTATGACATGTTATTTTTAGAGAATACCTATAAAATGAATTTAGTAATTCCAGATAACTCATCATCTATCTAACCATTTCCATAAGAGTCCTATACCTTCTTTTTTCCATACCAGTCGGTTGGTGTTTGCCCGGTAATGACAACTTGGGATTCAATCCCAACCTCTGATAAATATCTCCTAAACTATCCTAAGAGGTACTCGCCACCACGATTAAATCGTAATGACTTGATATATTTTCGATGACCCTTCACCGTATGAGCCATGCACTTTTGAATTAATCATAGTACTAAGACTTGTTGTGCATCAAAATTATATCTAACCACCTCTGACAAGGATAATCTTAGTACCGCATAAATCAGAATGAACTAATTCCAACATATCTTAGGCTCTACATCCCTTTGCCTTGAAAAGGCAATCATGACCTAATTTCAGATGCTAAAAGGTATGTTTAGTTCATATCCGAAGGTTCCTCTCTCTTATTAGATTAGAAGACGCGTTATCATTACTATTTGTTGCATCCATGCGATAATCATTATTTAAGAGTGTCCAAATTGTCCACCAACGTACCACAACAGATTATAGCTCCATCCTTCATTATAATGACCATGTCATTTAAATGAAATGGAGTATCCATCCATAAATGCATAGAAACTATAATGAAATTCTTTCTATAAAAACGTACGTAAAGACAATTTCTTATAATCAAACGTTTATTCCTATCAGAAGATAAATAAACTACTCCCACTGCAATAGCCACTACTCTTGTAGCTTACCCATGTACTCAATAATCTCATCATCACTTAGTTACACTCTTTTAGTGATTGCGGTATCTACACACAACGTGTCAGTAAATGCCATTGTTGGCTATTGGATCGTTTAGCTCAGCATGATCCATTAGGAAATCAAGTAAACAATTACAGCGGAAGCAAAATAAAAGTTAACCTTTCTTCAGGTTGATATAGATAGAGGATGAATCGTTGCAGAGAACTACCTCTCGATCTTCAGCTGTATATCCCAAGTCGAATCGTGATGTTGTGTTGGCAACAATCTGCAGGATTCTTTCAATCTGCTTCTCTCCTTTTCTCACGTCAAAAACGGCACAGAATGTAGGTTACCAGAAGCTGAGATGACTTATATATTGGGCTACAACAGGGACCAGGAGGAGAAATTGGATTCGGCCTCAATTGGATTTAATTAACCAAGCTTAGCCCAAAGCTTATAATTAAATCCAATAATAATAATATAATCCACTAAAATATTATTACTGCACTACCCATCCAATCCCAAAATTATGTTTTGGGCTCCTTCTTATTATGAGCCCAAAAATCTCCCCATGTTTAAGATATACAATGCCCATTAATTAATTAAGTTACTGACAACTCAAATTAATTAATATCTCATCCGAGAGTAGTACCACTCAACTTTATTATCATGCCGAAATTAATCCACTTACAAGATTTACATGATAAACCTTATGAGCTCCTCAAGGGGACATCATCAACCTATGTCGGACATGGATTCCTTCTATAATCAACAGCACACCATAGAAACAGTACCACTTCCCAACTCACCGAGTTTGTTGATTTAATACATGTAAATCTCACCCATTGATAAATCAAAGAAATATATACTGTCTCACGTGTTGAGGTTATTGTATAGAGATTAAGAGCACGAACATCCATAATAACAGAGATCAAGTTCTTCTATATAGGCAGTACAAGTCGAACGATCTCAAGTGGTCTTGCTCAATACACACTAAGGGCACTAATGTAATTATATAGTCAAGACAAACTAATACAAAATCACACTACAACCATCCCAATAGATAGTCCCCGTCTATCTCGGTTGTGAGCATCTGTTTATACTTTATATGGAAACCGATAATATGATCTTCTGCGTGTTGTCGCTCAACATATTATCTACAGTATAAAGTAAATGGACTTTTGCGCAAACATATAATTAAATAATTTATCATATGTAAAACGTTTGATCATATGATTCTCATTTCAAATAAAATTGTTAAAACATTGTTCAATACAAAAGTTAGGCTTTAAGTATACAATCTAACAATCTCCCACTTATAATAAAAGTCTACGCTGCCATATCTGTTGACACGCATCTAATCCCCATTTCTTCTACATGCCCATCGAACGCTTTCGCTGGAAGGCTCTTAGTAAAAGGATCAGCCAGGTTATCCTCTGACGCAATCTTAGCGACAACGATCTCCCCTCTTTTAACGATGTCTCGTATCAGATGGTACTTGCACTCAATGTATTTACTCGCCTTATGGGCTCGTGATTCCTTCGAGTTTGTTACTACACCACTGTTATCACAATAAATTGTGATCGCTTTGGGCAAACTGGAATCACATCTAAGTCCATTAAGAAGTTCCTAAGCCATACTGCTTCTTTAGCTGCCTCCGAGGCTGCTACATATTCAGCTTCCATGGTGGAAGCACTAACGCATTTCTGCTTTACACTCCTCCATATTATGGCTCCTCCTCCAAGAGTATACACATAACCCGAGGTGGATTTACTAACATCCCTATCTGACTGAAAATTCGAATCAGTATAACCCAAAGGTAACAAAGTATCTGTCCGGTAAACCAGCACATAATCCCTAGTCCTTCGTAGGTACTTCAAAATATGCTTTACTGCAGTCCAATGCCCTTGTCCTGGATTACTTTGATACCTACAGACCATGCCAATGGCATAACAAATATCTGGTCTTGTACATAGCATAGCATACATGAGGCTTCCTACTGCCGAAGCATAAGGGACCAGCTTCATTGCCTCTATTTCCTGTTGTGTCTTAGGACACATCTCCTTAGATAGAGGTATTCCATGTCTGAAAGGTAGAAAACCTTTCTTGGAATATTGCATACTAAAACGAGTCAGGATTGTATCAATATATGAAGCTTGGGATAAGCACAACATTCTTTTCTTGCAATCCCTTATTAATTTGATCCCAAGAATGTGTCCGGCTTCTCCTAAGTCCTTCATTTCAAACTGCTTGGACAGCCATACCCTTACGCCTGACAATACCTTTACATTGTTTCCAATGAGCAGAATATCATCCACAAAGAGTACAAGAAATACCACTACATTTTCATCACACTTTTTGTACACATGATTCATCAAGACATTGAATAAATCCATATGACTGGATTATTTCATCAAAATGGATGTTACATGATCTTGAAGCTTGTTTCAATCCATAAATAGACCTATTAAGCTTGCACACAAGATGCTCTTCGCCCTTTGCAATGAATCCTTCTGGTTGCTTTAAATAGATGTTTTCCTCAAGACTTCCATTCAGGAAAGTTGTCTTGACATCCATTTGTCATACCTCATAATCCATATGTGTAGCAATAGACAAAAGAATTTAGATTGACTTAAGCATGGCCTCAGGCGAGAAGGTTTCCTCATAATCGATTCCTTCTTTCTGAGTATATCCTTTAGCCACAAGCCTTGCTTTAAAGGTTTCTACCTTACCGTCAGATCCTCTTTTTTTTATAGATCCACTTTCATCCAATAGCTTTTACACCATTGGGTGGTTCTACAAGCTTCAGACTTGATTAGAATACATGGATTCTATCTCAGATTTCATTGCATTTTGCCATAATTGAGCATCTTTATCTTGCAGTGCCTCGTTGTAATTCCATGGGTCAATTTCATGTTCACCAGGGACCAAGTCAGAAGACTCTCCCAATCCTATGAATATATCTGGTTGTCTCACAACCCTCCCACTACGATGAGGCTCCGCAGGCAATTGTGTATCAGATGTGACACGCGGTGCAGTGTCCTGTGGTATATCCTCTTGTATAGTTGGTACTATGTTTGGTGTTTCCTCTCTTACTTCATCTAGAACAATCTTACTCATGGGTTTGTGGTTCATTACATAATCCTCTTTCAAAAATTTGGCGTTCGTGCTAACGATCACCTTTTGGTCCTTTGGATTATAAAATAGACCACCCTTCGTTCCTTTAGGATATCCTACAAACAGACATACTTCCGTACGTGACTCTAACTTATCAGTATCCATCTTCAACACATGTGCCGGAGGACCCCAAATCCGAAAGTATTTCAGAATTGGCTTTTGCTTAGTCCACAATTCAATGGGTGTGGAAGCTACTGATTTAGAAGGTACTATGTTAAGAATGTAAGCCGTTGTTTCTAAGGCATATCCCCAAAACGAATTAAGTAATTCCGAATAACACATTATTGATCTTACCATTTCCATAAGAGTCTTATTTCTTCTTTCCACTACACCATTCAGCTGGGGTGTGCTCGGTGCAGACAATTGGGATTCAATCTCATTCTCCGATAAATAATTCCTAAACTCTACCAAGAGGTATTCACCACCACGATCAGATCGTAGTGTCTTGATATATTTTCCAAGTTGCTTTTCCACATCAGTCTTGTACTCTTTGAATTTATCAAAGCACTCAGACTTGCGGCGCATCAAATAAATATATTCGTATCTAGAATAATTGTCAATGAAAGTGACGAAGTATTCATAACCACCTCTTGCCTGAACAGACATGGACAACATAAATCAGAATGAACCAATTCCAACAGATCCTTGGCTCTATACCCCTTTGCCTTGAAAGGCCTTTTGGTCATTTTTCCTTCCAAGCAGGATTCGCAAGTTGGATAATTTTCCACTACTAATGAACTCAATGGTCCATCAGCTATCAACCTTTGAATCCTACTCAAGTTAATATGACCTAGTCTTAGATGCCAAAGATATGTTTGGTTCATTTTAGAAGGTTCTTTTCTCTTATCGGTAGATGTATCATTCGTTTCAATTTGTTGCATCGTGGGAGAAATTGGATTAAAAGTATACAAATTATCTATCAATGCACCATCACAGATAATAATTTTGTCTTTCCTTATACCAACCTTGTCATTAAAAGAAACAGAATATCCATCCATAAATAATTTAGAAACCAAAATTAAATTCTTTTTAAAATGAGGTACATAAAGACAATTCCTCAAAACAATAGTTTTATTCTTATTGAAAAATAAATAAACGTCTCTCACTGCGATAGCTGTTACTCTTGTAACGTTCCCCATGAGTATGGTAATCTCCCCATCACTAAGCTGTCGAGTTTGGTGGAACTCCTGCAAAGAATTGCAGACATGGTCAGTGGCTCCCGTATCTACACACCAAGTGTCAGCAGATACAACCGCTAAACACGATTCAACAACCAGTATATAAGACTTACCATTCTTGTTCCCGTTCAGAAGAGGGCAGTCAGCCTTGTAGTGTCCCGACTGCTTACATTTGAAGCACTTGCCTTTAGGCTTCTTGACCGCACTAGCATTTGCTTTCACTTGGTTCACCGGTACTAAATTTCCTTGCTTTTTGTTCTTCCTACCGTCTCTCGGCCTAAGATGAGCAGCATTTTCAGCAACATGAACCTGAGGAGGTCTACGAAACAGTTCTTTTGCCACCACAAGTTCTGTCAGAAGTTCCGTCAATGTGTACAAATGTTTGTTCATACAATAGTTCAGGCGAAACTGTTTAAAACTCCTAGGCAAGCTTTGGAGTATGATATCGACCTGAGTTTCCCCATCGATTTCAGCTCCAAGAACTTCCAACTCATTGAGTTGGCCCATCATTCTAAGGACATGCCCTCAGCGATTTTGGTGTTCATTAGAACAGACATGCCCTTCGACCTAGCAGGACGACTCTGATGCTCGAAAAGTTCCCTAAGATTATGCATCATATCATAGCCGGTCTGCATAGCTTGATGCTAAGTTTGAAGTACATTTGACATAGAAGCCAAAATGTAGCACTTAGCCATCCTATCAGCTTTGACCCACCTATTATAAGCAAGTCTTTGCTCTTCGGTAGAGTAATCAGTAGGTGCCGGAGGACATTCCTCAGTGAGAACAAAAATATAATCTTCAGCAGTTAAAACAATCTCCATGTTTTGCTTCCAGTCAACATAATTAGTGCCAGTAAGTTTATGCTCTTTAAGTATAACAGAAAGTGAGTTGAGTACCATTTGAAAATCCTGAGAATCATAAATAATTAAACAGATCAAACACTTTGAATTTATCAATTTATATTGAATCCCTCAAAACAATATAAAATAAAATTTACCAACATCTCAAGCATTAGTGTGGTTGTATACAAACTCGAACATTTACAAGAGAAGGTTTTACCCATTAATTTCATTTATCAACCTAACTTTATGATAAAATAATTAATAGTCTGTTCCTTTTTAGCCATGTAAAAACAGCAGTGACTCCGTTGGGGAGGATACTGATTATTTACACCTAAATGTGCACCATTACTTGATCCCAAGTCCATTGCGGAAGCTTATGTGCCTTACAGTTAGAGAAGTACACACGCGCTTGGATAACTTCCTATGATTATCATAAAGAAGTTTGTAACAGTGATCCGTGAATAAACTCATCCGTTGTGGAGGAAGGCCTATTGCCAACACGCAGGTTTACTCACATCACTTACAAACCAATAATGGAGGTCATGGGAATTTATTTACCAATCTCCTCTCACACTTAGTTATTTAACACCGAGAGTTTTTAACATGCATATAATATTCAGAAATAAAATATACATCCTAGAATGTTTCTATATTAAGTAATTAAAAAAATAAATCACATAGAACATGCCATCTATATAACAATTAATTGCTAAATAAAAATAATTAAATCAATTATATATTTTAGGGATTAAGGAAAATACGAAGGATCCAAGAAATTGGGCCAGCTTGCCCCAAGAGCATAATAGGCACAAATAGAGCAACCCATTAATAAATAAATAAGCCCATTTTCCATTGCCCATTAAGCACAGCCCTCAACCCACAGAAAAGGCCCAACAAGGCAGCCCAAAACCAAATTTAGAATTAGGCCTATGAAGACACCAATCCAACCCTTCCCTTATATCCGTCAGTCGCACGCTATACACGCATGAGTCAACTGTTCTTCCCTTCCAGCCAACCACCAGTAACGCCGATCTCCAGGGCCACCCTCCCATCACAGTGATGTGGTGACATGCCCGGAAAGCCACTGCCAGAAAACGAGTACCGCGCCTGGAAAATATCTGCCTCGCCGTGAAGTTGATGTCCCGCCTGGTATGGCTGCTGCTTCATCTCGCCCGGAACAACAACAAACGTGCCGGATCATCCAGATGATTCTCCTGGAATCCGCCATAGACTCCGACCAGAAGCCCTTCAGAACCATCCAGGAATCTGCAGGCGACACGCCCGGAACGCCATGGACTCGCTGGAAAACAACGTCTGACCCGCCCTGAATACCGATCTGACGATGCCGCTCCATCGCCGACCTTCCTTGCATGTTGACTCCAATCAGCAGTTTGCAGCCGCTGTCACCATCATCATCCAGCCGTGCCATTCGTTCAGCCATGCGACAGCCTCCGTCGCAAACAACCATCAGCCCATGATCTTGACTCGCTGCCCATCATCATGCTTTGTCACGCCATCGGCCAGGCATGATGACTGGAATTCTCACCTCTGATGAACAGCGTCGCCCACCCCAGTAGCCATCACTTCATCATCGAGGCTTGTCGTTGCCAGCCGTGAAGATTCATTGATGAGTACTATCCACTAGATGTTGTGGACGAGCATCACCGTCCATGGCTATCTTCAGACCTTTGCTGTTAGCAGGCCACCAGCCAGCACAGTAGAACCATAAGACAGCCGCCGCCACCAATCAGCCAACAACCCATGATCGCCACCCAATACATTTCACCCGTCGCTCATGGGCAGTCGTGTGTGTGATTCTTTCATTGTTCGATCAACAACAATAATACATAGCAGAGGGATTCATGGACAAAAGGATACTTAACCCTAGCTATGTCATGCGATTATAACCAGATTATACATATAATCACTTAAGCCCTATCAAACATGCGTTTAATATGACAATCAACACACGTAAGGCTCAAACCATACCTAACGTCTCATGTTTCACCACGAAACCAGTGCTCTGATACCAATTGTTAGCTATTGGATCGTTTGGTTCAGCGTGATCCGTTAGAAAATCAAGTAAACAATTACAGCGGAAGCAAAATAAAAGTTTACTTTTCTTCAGGGTTGATGTAGAGGATGAATCATTGTAGAGAACTACCTCTCGATCTTCTGCTGTATATCCCAAGTCGAATCCTGAAGTTGTGTGGGCAACAATCTGCAGGATTCTCTCAATCTGCTTCTCTCCTTTTCTCACTTAAAAACGGCGCAGAATGTAGGTTACCAGAAGCTGAGATGACGTATATATTGGGCTACAACATGGACCAGGAGGAGAAATTGGATTGGGCCTCAATTGTATTTAATTAACCAAGCTTAGCCCAAAGCTTATAATTAAATCCAATAATAATAATAAAGTCCACTAAAATATTATTACTGCACTACCCATCCAATCCAAAATTTATGTTTTGGGCTCCTTCTTATTATAAGCCCGAAAATCTCCTCTTGTTTAAAATATACAATGCCCATTAATTAATTAAGTTACTGACAACTCAAATTAATTAATATCTCATCCGAGAGTAGTACCACTCAACCTTATTATCATGCCGAAATTAATCCACTTGCAAGATTTACATGATAAACCTTATGAGCTCCTCAAGGGGACATCATCAACCTATGTCGGACATGGATTCCTTCTACAATCAACAGCATACCATAGAAACAGTACTACTTCCCAACTCGCCGAGTTTGTTGATTTAATACATGTAAATCTCACCCATCGATGAATTAAAGAAATATATACTGCCTTACGTGTCGAGGTTATTGTATAGGGATTAAGAGCACGAATATCCATAATAACAGAGATCAAGTTCTTCTATATAGACAGTACAAGTCGAACGATCTCAAATGGTCATGCTCAATACACACTAAGCGCACTAATGTGATTCTATAGTCAAGACAAACTAATACCAAATTACACTACAACCATCCCCATAGATAGTCCCCGTCTATCTCAGTTGTGAGCATCTATTTATACTTTATAAGGAAACCGATAATATGATCTTCCACGTGTTGTCGCACAACATATTATCTGCAATATAAAGTAAATGGACTTTTGCACAAACATATAAATAAATAATTTATATTATGCAAAACGTTTGATCATATGATTCTCATTTTAAATAAAATTGTTAAAACATTGTTCAATACAAAAGCTAGGCTTTAAGTATACAATCTAACAGCCATCACTAATCATGCTTCAACAACTAGTGAATGAGATTCTAACCTTGTTCACATCTTGATGAAAATTGATTTCCTTCTCCACTTATTTTGTCAGAAGTTTTCCACCGAATACAGCCTTTTGTATTTAAGGTGGAACTTGCTCAAAACATCTAGGTAAACTATGGAGAATAAAATTGATCTAGGTTTCCCCTTCAATTTCTACTCCAAGTATTTCAAATTCATTCATCAATGTAACCATGTTCTCTTGCCTTTTTAACTTACTCAAGTATCCGAAGAGTCGCATTAGAATGAACATCATATTTTTATAAAACTCTCATCTCTTCACTGGAGTCTTAAATAGATACTACAAGACATCTTTAGTGAGAACACATATATTTTCCTAAGCAATAAAAATTGAAACCAAGATTCTTTTCTAATCATTTAATATTGGACCAGTAAATATAAAAACAATAAGCAAGATAAAACCATTTGAAAATACAGAGAATCACATAAATTAATACACCGATCAAATCTTCGAATTTATCCATTTATATTGATTCCCTCAAAATAATATAAAAATAAAATTTATCGACATCTCAAGCACCGTGAGATATTAACAGCAGTGACTCCGTTGGGGAGGATACTTATTAATTTCATTCGTCAACCTAACTTCATGACAAAATAATTAATAGTCAGTTCCTTTTTAGCCTTGCAAATAACAGCAGTGACTCCGTTGGGGATGATACTTATTATTTACATCTAAGTGTACATCATTATTTGATCCCAAGTTCGCAGCCCAAGCTTGTGTGTCTTACAGTTGGAGAAGTACACACGCGCTCGGATAACTTCCTACAATCATCATAAAGAAGTTCATTCTAGTGATCCGTGAATAAACTCATCCATTGTGGAGGAAGGCCTGTTGCCAACACACGAGTTTACTCACATCACTTACAAACCAATAATGGAGGCCGCGGGAATTATTTACCAATTCTCTCTCCCACTTAGTTATTTAACACCAAGGGTTTTTACATGCATATAATATTTGAAATAAAATACGCAACCTAGCATGCCCCTATTACACCAATTAAGATAGTAATCACAGAGAATCATACATACATATATAACAATAATCAGATAATTAAATCAATTATAAACAATTATATATCAGCAAATTCGATTGTTCTCCACCAAGCATAAATATTGGTAAAGACCTCCAAATTATGAAATTTTCAAGAATTTCCAGATTATCAAATTTTCTAAAACTTCCAGATTATCTAATTTTCAAAAATTTTCAGATTATCAAAATTTTGAAAAAATTCAGATTATCAAATTTTCGAAAATCTCCAGATTATCAAATTCTCGAAATTTCCAGATTATCAAATTTTCAAAAACTTCAAATTATCAAATTTTCAAAAATTTCCAGATTATCAAATTTTCAAAAATCTCTAGATTATCAAATTTTTGAAATTTCAGATTATCAAATTTTAAAAAATTTCCATATTATCAAATTTTTGAAAATATTCAGATTATCAAAATTTTAAAAATTTCCAGATTATCAAATTTTCAAAAATTTCCAGATTATCAAATTTTCAAAAAATTTTGAATTATCAAATTTCTAAAATATCCAGATTATTAAATTTTCAAAAATTTTCAGATTATCAAATTTTGAAAATTTTCCAGATTATCAAATTTTGAAAAATTTCCAAATTATCAAATTTTGAAAAATTTTCAAATTATCAAATTTTCAAAAATTTCCAAATTATGAAATTTTGAAACTATCGATATCGACCGTCGATATCGTCCAGATTATCAAAATAATAGATATCGACCAGAATATCAAAATCGTCGATATCGACCAGATTATCGAAATCATCGATATCAACCATATTATCAAAATCATCGATATCGACATGCAACCATATATAACAATAATAGACAATTAAATCAATTAAGGCAGTTATATATCACGAATTAAATCGCCACTAAATAAGAAAGTCTTGTCCGACACTCTAGCTGTTAAACTGATGCCTTACGCAACAAGCAGGATTACTTGTGCACTAAGTCGTTCATCAGTAATACCACGTTATACCGTCGTCAAATATTTAGGGTATCTAAGTATAACAATTAATATTCTAAACCCTAATCCACCTATATGGAATCTGAATAGGGTATAAAAGCATAACACGAAATATACTTAAACCCTTTCACTTTTTGACATAAACCCTAGCCTAACGTTTCACGCTTCACTAGGAAACCGAAGCTCTAGTACCAATTGTTGGCGTTCGATCGTTTGGTTAACGTGAACCGTTAGAGTTCCATATGATTCTATATCAGCGGAAGCAAGAACATAAAATCAAATTACCTTTTACCACGGTATGTTGAAGAAGAGAATGAATTCTCGCTGGCAGCATGCACAGTCTCACCGTTTTGGGCATAACTCTCTTATCTGATTTCCGATTTGAGTAATCTATACGTTAAATGATCCTATCTTCCATGGCTTTCCAACAGTGTATCAGACAAACAGTTTGGAGTTACATAAAATTTTTGAAAAATAATGGAAGTTGACGAACAGCAGCAGCAAACAACCTCTTGATCTTCTGTTGTATTCCCAAGTCCAATCTTGACGTCGTGTGGGCGACGATCCTCAAGATCCTCTCAATTGTTGTTCCCTTTCCCTCCTCACAGTGTTAGGTATGTATTATTATGGTTTCTGGATAGCTAAGATAACTTATATATTGGTTATAACAGGAACCAGGAGGAGAAATTAGAGTTGGGCCTCCATTGGGCTTAAGTATCCAAGTTTAGCCCAAAACTTATACTTAAGTCCAATAATAATAATAATATATTCCACTAAAATATTATTAATGCACTGCCGCTCTAATCCCATAATTACGTTATGGGCTCCTTCTTATTATGATCTTGTTAGTCTCCTCGCGTTTAAGATATACAATACTCATTAATTAATTAAGTTACTGACAACTCCATTAATTAATGTCTCTTACAAGAGTAGTACCACTCAACCTCATTATCATGCCTGAATAAATCCACCAGCTGGGTTTACATGATTATCCTTATGAGTTCCTCAAGGGGACATTATCAACCTATATCGGACACGGATTTCTTCTACAATCAATAGCACACCATAGAGACAACACTGTATCCCAACTCACCGATTTTATTGATTTAATTACATGTAAATCTAACCCATTGATGAATCAAAGAAATACATGCTGCCTTGCGTGTCGAGGTTATTATATAGGGATTAAGAGCACGAACATCCATAATAACTGAGATCAAGTTCTCCTATATAGTCAGTACAAATCGAACGATCTTTAGTGGTCAATGCTCAATACACATAAAGAGTCAAGACAAACTAATACTAAATCACACTACAACCATCCTTATAGAGAGTCTCTGTCTATCTAGGTTGTATGCATCTGCTTATATTTTATAAAGAAATCGATAATATGATCTTCCGCGTGTTGTCGCACAACATATTATCTATAGTATAAAGTAAATGAACTATTGCATCAGACATATAAATAAATTATAAAACGCAATCATTTGATCATATGATTCTCATTTCAAATAAATTGTTATAACATTGTTCATATAAAAAGCTAGACCTTTAGTATATAATCCAACACAGGGTTGGTCAAACCATGAGGGTCATGGTCGAACCGGTCAGCTGGAAACTCCGGGGTTGCCTAGGTGCTTGGTTCGACCTCCATGATGTGGTTCTACCTGCTGGCTTGGTCAAACCCTGGTTGAATTGAGCTCGTGGAGCTTCAAAAATTGTTTCCAGCTTCATTGGTCCCTCAAACTGTGTTCCGAACCTCAACGTGATGGTTTTGCACTCTTTTGGATTCATTATGCCTTGAGACGGGAATATTTCTTTCTCCAACATTTGTGTCAATTGATTCATGTTCCCGGCCATCTACCCCATCATCAAAGTAAGGTCCTTCAACTGGTTAGATAAATCTACAGGATTAGCATTCATAGTAGCCTCAAGATGATCAACTCTTACATCATTCTTAGCCATGTATCGATTAAATGTATCTTCAACACTCTTCACTTCATGCTACTTCATACTAGGCCCCCTTTGTGTCAACTCTGTAATCTGCTTCTGCTGGAACTCTAGTAGCTTGTTGATATTAACTAGACTACAAACGATCTCATCATCCCTATTCGGCTTCACCACTTGATGTTCAACCTGTGCCACCTTACCAAGTACATATGATCCTCTTATTCTCTCTGTAGGCCAGTCACGTTAATTCATAGAGATGTCTTCAAACAACTTTTCTACTTTGATTGTTGTTTCAGATAACAGCGCTCCTCATGAGGATGCATCAATAAGAATACGCGACTCACGATCCAATCCATAGAAGAAGATACTTATGTACTAAGCCTTAGACATTCCATGCCGTGGACACCTCCTGAGCATGTCTTTAAACCTGTCCCGTGCCTCATAAAAAATCTCACCCTGATTCATAACAAATTGGGTGATGTCTTGCCTCACTCTTAAGATCCTTGAGGGTGGCATGTATCTCTCCAAGAACTTCTGCTGCAGTTGGTCTTATATAGTGCAATCCGTGCCATCAAGAGTCTCATACCAAGATTTTGCCCCCTCAATCAAAGAGAATTTGAATAAGGTGACCTGCCTAGCATTATTATTAGCTCCAGCACCCTTCTGAGTGTTTGCATAATCAAGGAATCTTCTGAGATGCTGATATGGATCTTCAAAGCAACCTCCAGAAAAAGGTGGGATGTATCTCAAAAACATCATCTTCCCCCCTTGATCCTATCAACCCCATGTTGATATTCCCATCGTATTTAAAAATTTTACGTACAGAAACATTATCTAGATTCTGTCTTGCTCTGGCCATGATTAGCTCAATGTGTTATTTCTTCTTTCCTTCCTCTCCTTTTCCTAGTGTTCAAATACCTCAGAAAAATTTAAGGTTAGGTAAAAATAAATAATCACAAATAAAAATCTTAATCATCTAGAAATAATAAATTAATAATACTAGTCTTCCCAGGCAACGGCGCCAAGAACTTGATGCGCGTTTTCTTTGCATGCAAAATTAATCCCCAAGAATTAAGGATATCAGTTACTGCTTAAGCAAGCGACCAAGTTAAATATCGAACCCAAAGGACGACTTATTATCAATTTAATAATAAACTAATTAATTAAGACTTACATTGGCAATAAAGTTTGAGTATGTAATTATAAACTACTAAACAATTAATTAAAATAGCAAATAAAATAAATTAAACACTAGAAGAATAAGAAAGTGAATCAAGTATGGAGAATAAGTAGCTCTAGGGTAAATCCAATTTTACTACTTAACTTCCCTCTCAAGTGCAGGTCGACTCTGCCTTGTGGACTATGGACGCATCACTAAACCATACAAATCAACTCTAGACATAAGTAAATATGAGTGTAACACGTGTGAATAACCTCGGAGCAAGAGATGTAATTTCACCCCCTTTCTAGGTACTATCAGTATCAATTATTTTCCACGTCTGGAACCTAACTCGATATGATCTCCCTTTATAGGTACTATAAAATTACCCTCTTTATTCTGCTTACTAACCCGAATTCAATTCAATTAATAAATATTTATATGTGAAAGTTCTAATGAATCTCGGAGTCACCCCACTTAGAATCATAACATGGGATCCTGATCAGTGGTGAACGCACTCAATCTACAACAAAGATATATATTCAGACTCTATATACCAATTGAAGATGCACAAAACGATCCTGAATATGGATTAAAAACGCATAGTCATATATAAAATAAATCCACAAGTAGTGTTGTACGGAGGATACACAAGAGAATTTAATTAATTCATAAAACCTTTAAAATCCTAGATCTACCAAAACGGTTCTATCCCATGATGTTACAAAGAAAAATCATGAGGGTTGAATAGATCTTACCCATATGTCTGAAAAATACAAGATAAATTAATACACGAATAAAACCCTAGATTTGGGCGTCGTTGAATCCTTCTCCATCTTGAATCCTCCTCTTGGTTCTCCTCTTGATTCCACAGACGAATCTTCAAAGTGATGGATGGATGGAGGAAGGGATATGAATGATGGTTGGGGGGTGATCCCCCCTTGTGGGGTGTAGGATGATTATGTTGTGGTTCTCACCTACATCAATAGTGATGTGATTTATATCTCCTTTTATACTTGTAAGCTCTCCTTATGGACCTTGGATGGGCTTTTTCTTGGAAAACACGAAAATACAAGCACAAGGGGTGAAAATCCCATCGAAAACATATCTGCATGTCTCAGTTCGACCAGACTAGACTTGGTCGAACTGAAAGGCTTTGGTTGAACTACTGGTCAAACTGCAGTGCGCAGTCTTACCGTTTGGCGCATAACTTCCACATCCGAGTTCCGATTTGAGTGATTCTTGTGCTCACGTGATCCTCTCTTCCTTTTCTTCCTATCCATATTATGAACTTATAGAAAATTTAATATTTGAATTTGTAAAAAGTCATACAAAGTGGCACAGCCATTTTGTTCGGCACAGCTTGCGCGACGTCACCATTTTTATCATAACTTTCTCGTTTGGAATTCGATTGACGTGTTCCTTACGCCAAAATGATTTTATCTTCTTTGGATTTCCAACCATTTGTCATACTTCTATTTCAGAGCTCCATAAGAACACAGAAAAATTACAAAAGTTGGACGTGCGTTTTTCAGCTTTCCTGCACAAATTGCACCTTTTTTCCAACTTGGCACTTTTGATCAATTTTCAACCTAAAACACAATAAAACACCTCAAGTGAACCTTTTTCTCAAATATATAAAATATAAGACATTTGTGCTAATATATGATCACCATTCTCATCAAAAAGGTGTTAAATTGGATATTAAAATACGCTTATTTTCACTCTCATCAGTGTGATGTACTTACCTCGTCTTATGAGCACTAAGGATATAATCTTTCCTTTCGTTGGTTTTTTTAGGGAGTTTATTTTTGTGGCATATTAATATTTTAGCTAGTGTTGATATGGATATGTCGATTTTTTGTAATTTACCTAATGTTTAGAGTGTTATGTTGGTGTGTCTAGCGTGTGGAGTCGATTAGATAGTCAATTGAGTCTTTCTTATATTTTTCCTATATTATTATTCATGAATCTTGTCATGATGAGGTATGTTGAGCTTTGATGATAGAAACAGGTAAACTGAGGCTTTGACCTGATCGAGTTGAACAACTCGAGGAGCTCGTGCATACATTTAAGAAAAACCAAGTGCCCTCATCTCCTTATTCTAATTTTTATATGCTTTTAATTTATTGGAGTGAAGGATTGAGAACTTGGTTTAGGTGATCCACATGAGCTTATATTTTTAAATTGTGCATGAAATTCATATGCTCTTAAAATTGATGAAGGAAGTGTATTTGAGTTATATTGTGATATGAAGTTCTATGTATACTTGTGAGATATTACTTACCATGAATAGAGTTCTGTTACTTGTTAAAAACCCATGTGAGATTTTGAGCATCGTACCTAATCACATGATATTTTCTTTCTGGTGAGTATCGTTCTTGTGTGTGTATTCTAGAACTTGTCTCTTGTCTTACTTGAAACTACATGCGTGTTAGATGATGGTAGATGATTTTAGGCCATCCTTGAATTTATAAGTCACTTAGCCAAATAATTTCCTACCGAATGATGTTTATCAGTAGTAAGCACCGTTGAGCCTAAAATCCTCATTCTTTGGCAGCTTACGAGAAATAACCACTTTAAGCATCTGAATTTTTTGAGCCTTGATTGTCCTTCTAGAAAAGAATTAATGGCTTTTCAAATTGTGTTGATGGAGTTTTGTAACAGTTTGGGAAGGAATGAAATTGGTGTTGAAACAATGATTGAGCTTGATAATGCTTCTAAGGAGAATCGTTGAGTAGTACTTAAATCTAGTACTCCATTGAATCAAACACTCTAGGGTAGTGCGTAAATCTAGTACCCTATGGAGGATGCGCGAGGTAGTGCCCGAAACTAGTACCTCGAGAGAGAAAAAGAAAAAAAAAAGAAGAAAAAAAATGTTGTGCATGATAGAAAGAAAGAAAGTGAAAGAGTTGAGGAGGATGTTGTGCTTAATTGAAGTGAGTAAGAAGAATGAAAGATCATGATGGAGTGCACACTTGATTGATCCGAGTTTTGAGTCACTTATCCATATATTTCCTACCTTAACCAAAGAGCCAACATTACATCCAAAAGAAAAGTCCTTTTTGATCCCATTATTGAATCATACTTTTATTGGTGGAGAGTTTGAGACTTTTGTCAAGCTTATGGTTACGCATGCACTTGAATTGAATTTGAGCGTAAACACTTTAACCCATAAGTGTACATCTTTTACACTTGAGTGTGAGTGATATATATACTTCCTGTGAGAACATGTGAATGGGGCATTTGAATTGGTAGTGATTGACTTATCTTGTATGCTATGAATTGATTATTACATGTAATGTGAGTTGTATGACCTAAGTTGAAGACAATTGCATTGTGAATGGGGTATTTTAATAGTCCTTAATTTCTTACTAATTTTCTTACTCTCTTTCTCTTTATTTTTATTTTGTTGCCTCAGGACGAGAAAATGAGTAATTTTGGGGGATTGATAAGAGTGAAAATAAGTGTGTTTGAGTGTCCAATTTAACATATTTTGATGAGAATTGTTGTTATATATTAGCACAAGTATATTATATTTAAAATATGTGAGAAAAAGGTGCATTTGAGGTGTTTTATTGTGTTTTAGGTAGAAAAAAATCAAAAGTGCAAAGTTGTAGAAAAGGTGTAACTTGTGCAAGAATGCTGGAAAACGCACATCCAACTTGTGTAATTCTTCTATATTTGTGTGGAACTCCAAACTAGAAGTGTGATACATGGTTGTAAAACCACAGAAGAGAGGGTGATTTTAATATAAGAAACACCTCAATTAGAATCCAAACGAGAAAGTTATGATCAAAATGGTGATGCCGCGCAAGTTGTTCCTGCTCAACACAGTTTTGTAATTTTGCATGACTTGTTATATATTCAAATTTTGGAGTTTTTGTGAGTTCTTTATATGGATAGAAATAAAAGAAAGTGAGGATTGAGTGAGCATAAGAATCTTTCAAATCGAAGTTTGGATGTGGAAGTTATACGTGAAAAGGTGAGACTTCGCAAGCTGGTTTGACCTCACTGATCTGGTTCGACCACTGGTTCGGGTCGAACCAGGAACCTGAAAACGTGTTACAGAGTGGTTCGACCTCCCTGATTTGGTTCGACCAAGCCCAAAGGTCGAACCAAATGCATGGGATAGCTCTAGATCCGTATTTTACACCCCCAATGCGTGTATTTTCATATTTTCCAAGAAAAAACCCATCCAAGGTCCATAAGGAGAGCTTACAAGTATAAATGGGGATGTAGATCATACCAAGAAAAAAGAACCGCAACAAAATCATTCTACACCATACAAGGGGGGATCTCCACCAACCATCATCTACATCATTTCCTCCATCCATCTATCACTGTGAAGATTCGTCTATGGAATCAAGAGGAGAACTAAGAGGAGGATTTAAGACAGAGAAGGACGCGACGACACTCACATCTAAGGTTTTATTCTTTTCCTAATTTATCTTGTATTTTTCGGACATATGGGCAAGATCTTTCCAACCCCCATGATTGTTCTTCGCAACATCATGGGCTAGAACCATTTTAGTAGTCTAGGGTTTTGAAGCTTTTATGGATTAATTAAACTCTCTTGTGTGTCCTGCATACAACACTACTTGTGGATTGATTTTATATATGATTGTGCCTTCTTAATCCATATTCACGGTCGTTTTGTGCATCTTCAATTGGTATATAGAGTCTGAATATATATCTTGGTTGTAGATTGAGTGCGTTCATCACAGAACAAGATTCCATGTTATGATTCTAAGTGAGGGGACTCCGAAGCTTCATTAGAACTATCATATATGAATATTTATTAATTGAATTAAATTCGGGTTTGTAAGCAGGATAAAGAGGGTTAATTTATAGTACCTATAAAGGGAGATCACATTGGGTTAGGTTCCAGACGTAGGAAATAATTGATATTGATAGCCCTAGAAAGGGGGATGAAATTACATCTCTTGCTCCGAAGTTATTCACACATGTTACACGTATATTTACTTGTGTCTATAGAGTAGATTTGCATGGTTTATTGATGCGTCCATAGTGCACAAGGCAGAGTCGGCCTGCATTTAAGAGGGAAGTTAAATAGTAAAATTTGATTACCTTAGAGCTACTTATTCTGCTACTTGATCCACTTTTGTATTCTTCTAGTGCTATTTTATTTTATTTGTTATTTAATTTTAGTATTTTAGTTGATAATTAATTTAACAACTCTTATTGCCTTTCATCTTAATTAATTTAGATAATAATTAAATTGATAATACACCTTCCTTTAGGTTCGATATTTAACTTTGTCGCTTGCTTAAGCTGCAACTGATATCCTTAATACTTGAGGATTAATTTTGCGTGCAAAGAAAACACGCATCAAGTTTTTGGCGCCGTTGCCGGAGACGATTGTTATTATTAGTTTATTATATCTAGTTTGATTAAGACTTTTGTTTGTGATTATTTATTTCTATCTAACCTTAAATTTTTCTGAGGTACTTGTGCACTAGGAAAAGGAGAGGAAGGAAAATAAGGAATAATACATTGAGCTAGATATGGTCGAAGCAAGGCAGAATCCAGATAATGTTGTCATATGTGAAATTTTCACAAACTATGGGAGTGGCAACATAGGATTGATAGGAGCAAGGGGGAAGATGATGATTTTGAGATACATCCCACTCTTATCAACATGGTGGAGAAGAATCCATTTTCTGAGAGTTCCTTTGAAGATCCATATTAGCATCTCTGAAGATTCTTTGGTTATGCTAATACTCAAAAGGGTGCTGGAGCTAATGATAATTCTAGGCAGATCGCCCTATTCAAGTCTTCTTTGATTGATAGGGCGGAAGCTTAGTATGAGACTCTTGATACAGCTGAATGCACTACATGGGAGCAACTGCAGCAGAGTTCTTGGAGAGATACATGCCAACCTCAAGGATCTTAAGAATGAAGCAAGAGATCACCCAATTTGTGATGAATCAGGGTGAGAAATTTCAAGAGGCGTGGGACAGGTTTAAAGACATGCTCAAGAGGTGCCCACAGCATGGGATGTCTAAGGCTCAATACATAAGTTTCTTCTACTATGGATTGAATTGTGAGTCGCGTATTCTTATTGATGCATCATCAGGTGGAGCGCTATTATCAAAGACAGCACTTGAAGACAAAAAGTTATTTGAAGAAATTTCTATGAATTCACGTGACTGACCTACGGATAGAGTTAGAGAAACTTATATAGTGGGTAAAATGGCTCAAGTTGAACATCAAGTAGTGAAGCTGAATAGGGATGATGAGATTGTCTCTAGTATAAGCTAATATCAACAAGTTATTAGAGTCCCAGCAGAAGAAGATTACAGAGTTGACACAAAGGGGGCCTAGTATCCAGCAGCAAGAAGTGAAGAGTGTTGAAGATACCTTCAATCGATACATGGCAAGAAATGATGTAAGGGTTGTTCACATCGAGGCTACTATGAATGCTAAGCATGCAGATTTATGTAAGCAGTTGAAGGACCTTACTTTGATGATGGGGTAGATGGCCGGGAACGTGAATTAATTGACACAAACGTTGGAGAAATTAATGTTCTCATCTCAAGGTATAACGAACCTAAAAGAATGCAAAGCCATAACATTGAGGTCTAGAACACAGTTGAGGGACCGATGATGAAAAAATGGATTATGATGTTTCTGGAGCTCGATTTGACCACGGTTCAATGAGAACCATAGGTCGAACCATTTCAATTAAGTCGAACCAAGCACCTGGGCATTCTCCAGAGCTTTCTGATACACGATTCGACCATGATATACATGGTTTGACCAAACCCCTTGGTCGAACATGTTGGATTATATACTAAAAGTCTAGCTTTTTGTATGAACAATGTTATAACAATTAATTTGAAATGAGAATCATATGATCAAATGATTGCGTCTTATAATTTATTTATATGCACGATGCAATAGTCCACTTACTTTATACTGTAGATAATATGTTGTGCGACAACACGCGAAAGATCATATTATCGGTTTCCTTATAAAGTATAAATAGATGCTCACAACCGAGATAGACGGGGACTCTCTATTGGGATGGTTGTAGTGTGGTTTGGTATTAGGTTATCTTGGCTATAGAATCACATTAGTGCACTTGTGTGTATTGAGCAGGACCGCTTGAGATCGTTCGACTTATACTGACTTATAGGAGAACTTGATCTCAGTTATTATGGAAGTTCGTGCTCTTAATCCCTATACAATAACCTCGACACGTAGGGCAGTATGTATTTCTTTGATTCATCAATGGGTGAGATTTACATGTAATTAAATCAACAAACTCGATGAGTTGGGAAGTAGTGATGTCTCTATGGTGTGCTGTTGATTGTAGAAGGAATCCGTGTCCGTTATAGGTTGATGATGTCCCCTTGAGGAGCTCATAAGGATTATCATGTAAACCCTGCAGGTGAAATATATTCCGGCATGATAATGAGGTTGAGTGGTACTACTCTTGGATGAGATATTAATTAATTGAGTTGTCAGTAACTTAAATTAATTAATGGACATTGTATATCTTAAACATGGGGAGACTAACGGGCTCATAATAAGAAGGAGCCCAAAACGTAATTTTGGGATTGGAAAGGCAGTGCAGTAATAATATTTTAGTGGAATATATTATTATTATTGGACTTAAGTATAAGCTTTGGGCTAAGCTTGGATACTTAAGTCCAATGGAGGCCAAACCCAATTTCTCCTCCTGGTCCCTACTGTAGCCAATGTATAAGTCACCTCAGCTTATCTGCAACCCTAATCTTATTCATTATTCACGTGTGATGAGGGTTGAGAGCAGATTGAGGAGGTCTCGTAGATCGTCGCCCACACGACGTCGAGATCGGACTTGGGACATACAGCAGAATATCAGAAGGTAGTTTGCTGCTGTCTGCCACCTTGTGAAATTCATATAAAATCGTACAGTGCTCAGAATTCTATGATCAATATACTGACGGAAATCCGTTGAAGAGAGGATCGTCTGAGCACAAATATCATTCAATTCCGACATCAGACGAAGAAGTTATGGCCATTCTCGTGGAACTGCATAGTCTGTCAGCGAGAATCCTTCATCTTCTACATACCCTGGTGAACGGTAATCGTTTCTATGATTTATTGCTTCCGCTACTATGATAGAAACACATGAATCCCTAACGGTTCACGTTAACCAAACGATCCAAGCGCCAATAATTGGTATCAGAGCGAGGTTTCGTGGTGAAGCGTGACACGTTGGGCTAGGGTTTATGTGAATTATGTGCTTTTATTTGGAATAGAATCACATGAATAGTTGGGATTTTGGTTTTATGAATTGAATCCATGGATATCCCTTTGTGAATGCCTTTGTGTATCATCCGATTGGTGAAAGTTTAATCGTCGTTGAAAGGGTTAATGGATTTTGTATGAAAGTAAACCCTATGAGCAATTAACGGCTGTATGTTTGAAAGTGATGATGTACGATGGATTGCAACAAACATTGTGACATGGATACTAATCAAACCAAGCGACGAGACTTGCTGGTGGTGGTTGGGGTTAGGTTTTAGCGGCTAGCAACTTGATGGGAAGACGACGCTCGCCGAGAACTCTCAACGGTGGATACTCGCGATCAGAGTTGTACACTCGGCAGCCTTCTACGGCTGGACAGGAGATCGTTGAATGATGTCGATGATGGGTTTGTCTGTTGATGGAAGAACAACAGTAACAGTTTAGATGGCATGTCGGGCTCGTGGTTGACTCTCAACGACAGTTTCATCAGCGATGCTGAAAGGAAACTCCAAAGATTGATGAGTCGCTCTTCATGGTGCTGATGATCATCCCTTAGCCGCTGGACAGCAGACATGACTGTTCGTGGATGATCCGGCAGATGGTAAAGGGGTATCAGGCGGTGTCATGCAAGTCAGGGATGGTTCTGGGAGAGTCCCATCATAGTTCTGATCGAGCCCAGCATTTTTTTTCCGATCGGGTCTTCACTAATTCCGAGCGGGTCCTTTGCATCCTGGTTGGGTATACGCAATGGATGGCTGGAGAGGGTTCGTCGATGGGCGGCGCTGCATACCAGGAAGCAACATTAGGGCGGCGCTGCATACTAGGAAGCAACATTAGACGACAGGCATCACCGCGCAAGATAAATCTGTGGTCATCGCTAGACAGCCGATGAAAACAGCGGCGCTAGCGCTATAAGCACAAGCTTTAGCCAACAATGCTGGAATGACAGCAAGCCAGCGCTGCTGATTGGCGGTGAGACACGTGGAGAGTTCTAGCGTCTGGTGCAAGTCAAGGCTGATGAAGGAGGCTGGTTCGAATCTGCTGGAGGCCGACACTGGGTGATGTTGGGTCGTGGCGCGGTGTGGCGGGCGGTAATGGAAGATGGAAATCGAAGGCTGGAGGGAAGACGACGTGACCGGTAGCCACTGCCGGCACGACAGCTAACGTCAGACGGCGTTGTTCGTTCAGTCTTCAGGGTTCCCTACACTGAAATTTTTATCAGCCGGTAGGATTCATCCAGAAGCGGCATGACCTGCTGGAGGAAGGCAGCACGATCAGCAAGTGGGTCGGCGGCATAAGGCGCTCCACGTGGATGGAAATGACCGGGAGTGTAGTTCGTGCCGGTGGCTAAGCAAAGGCTGGACGAACTTGACATGATCGGCGGCAATCTATGCTTCCAGCGGTGACAGTTTCCAAGGGAAAGCATTTTCCGACATATGACAGATCTCCGGTGGGTGAAAGCCGGTGAGATGATTTCCCCACAAGAAGAGGCAGTCATGGGCCTGTGAACGTGTTTTTCAATTTCCGGTGGGAGTCTTCGCGTGTGGAGCAGATTTGTGCCTGCTGTTGAAACGTGTGATGGTGATGGCTTGGAGCACAAGTTCCTCCAACTTGTTGAGCAAGTCACATGCTTCATGCTTATTGACCAAGTCAAATCCCTTGTATTCTTGGCCAATTTTATTATTTTTCCTTATATATAATTGCCAATAATTGATTTTATTTGTCAATTATTATTATATATTTGGATTGCATGTGCATTAGAACACGATGGATGGGCAGCTTGGAGTGTGGATGTCGAGCAGGGTGCCGGAATGGTGGAGCAGGTTGGCGGACAAGGAAAATTCGTGTGGTGTCCCCAGCGGATAAATATTTCTTCGGGGCGCTGCCCATATTCGTGCTTGGTGGCGAACAATCGAATTCGCCGATATATAACTGTTATAATTTGATTTAATTATTTAATTATTGTTATATATGCTATGCATGATACTCTTAATTTACTGTCTTATTTGTCGTAATAGGAGCATGCTAGGTTGCGTATTTTATTTTTGAATATTATATGCATGCAAAAACCCTCGGTATTAAATAACTAAGTGGGAGAGGGGATTGGTAATTAATTCTCACAGCCTCCATTATTGGTTTGTTAGCAATGTGAGTAAACTTGCGCGTCGGCATTAGAGCCTTCCTCCCCATCGGATGAGTTTATTCATAGATTGCTGGAACAGACTTCATTAAATGATTATGTTTGTAATGTGATGCATATGAACTTGCGCGTTGGCATAGACCTTCCTCCTTATTGGATAAGCTTATATACGGATCACTGTACAAACTTATAATTGATTACTGTAGGAAATTATCCGAGCGCGTGTGTACTTATCCATTTGTAAGGCACATAAGCTCGCGCAATGGACTTGGGGTCAAATAATGGTGTACACTTAGGTGTAAATAATAAGTATCCTCTCCATCGGAGTCACTGCTTTTATTTACATGGCTAAAGAGGAACCGACTATTAATTATTTTGTCATAAAGTTAGGTTGACAAATGAAATTAATGGGTAAAACCTTCTCTTGTAAATGTTCGGGTTTGTAAACGTCTACACTATCGTGGCTTGCAAACTCACGGTGCTTGAGATGTTGGTGAATTTATATTTTATATTGTTTTGAGGGAATCAATATAAATGGATAAATTCAAAGATTTGATCGGTATATATATTTTATGATTCTCTGAATTTCGAATAGTTTTATTTCACTTATGGTTGACCAAAAGAAATTATATTTACTGGTCCAAAATTAGATGATTAGAAAAGAATCTTGGATTCTAATTTTACTGCTTAAGAAATACATGTGTGTTCTCACAAAAGACTTATCATGATGCATATTAAAGTCTCTGGTGAAGAGATAAGAGATTCATAGAAATATGATGGTCTCATGTAACTCTTCGGATACTTGAGTAAGTTAAAAGGCGGTAGGTCATGATTGAATTTGATGAATGAATTGGAAATACATGGAATAAAAGTTGAAGGGGAAACCTAAGTCAATTTTATTCTTCATTGTTTGCCTAAATGTTTTGAGCAAGTTCCACCTGAATTACAAAGAGGTTGTATATGGTGGGGAACTTCTGACAAATCATATGGCGAAGAAAATCCAATTTCATCAAGATGTGAACAAGGTTAGTATCTCATTCACTAGTTGTTTTAGCATGATTAGCGTTGGCATTTACTGACATGTTGTGTGTAGATACCGGAATCACTAAAAGCCTGCAACTAAGTGATGATGAAATAATAATATACATGGGTAAAACTACGAGAGTAGTGGTTGTTGCAGTGGGAGTTGTTATTTATCTTACGATATGAATAAACGTTTGATTATGAGAAATTGTCTTTACGTACGTTTTCATAGAAAGAATTTTATTTCAGTTTCTATGCATTTATGGATGGATACTCCATTTCATTTAAGAGACATGGTCATAGTAATGAAGGATGGAGCTATAATCTGTTAAGGTACGTTAGTGACAATTTGTAAACTCTTAAATCATGTTTATACCACGGATGCAACAAATAGTAATTAATAATGCATCTTTTAATCCTAATTAGAGAAAGACTCTTATGCAAATGATTAGATAGATGATGAATTATTTGGAATTACTTAATTCATTTTATGGATAAGCCCTAGAAACAGTAATTCATTTGAATGTTTATCTGTTTGTGGGATATGCTATAAAAATGAAGGTGATTTATTTAGTCTAAAAGATCGAAGGGTGATTGTTAACACAAACACTGGATTTTTGGAAATAGACTATGTAATAAATCACATATCCATTTATAAGTTGTCCTAAAGGATGTGAGAAGAAAACACAAAGTATTAGTACCAATTGTATAAGAGGATATACCACATGTTAAACTGCAACGCGTGTCACGTCTAATACACAATTGCGTGTAGTGCCTTGTCATAGTGGGAGGGTTGTTTGACAACTTGCAAGATATATATTTTGGGAGAGTCATGAGACTTAGTCCCTAGTAAACATGGATTGAACCCACGGATACGACAAAGCACTACAAGATCGAAATGCGATATCTTAGCTAGTGCAATGATGTTGAAATAGAATTGATGAATTCTAAATTAAATCTGGGAGCTTGTAAGACCATTAAATGGTGTAAAAGCCATTGGAAGTGGTCATACAAAATAAAAGAGGATCATATGGTAAGGTGAAAACCTTGGAAGCAAAGCTTGTTGCGAAAAAGGTATACTCAGAAAGAAAGGGTTCGATTATGAGATAACCTGTTCGCCGGTAGTTATGCCTAAGTCGATTCGAACTCTTTTACCTGTTGCTACCCATATGGAATATGAGGGATAGCAAATAGATGTCAAGACAACTTTTCTAAATGGAAGTCTTGAGGAAAACATCTATGTTAAGGAACCAGAGTGATTCATTGCAAAGGGCTAAGAGCAATGTGATAGTAAGCTTAAATGTGTCCATCAATAGACTAAAAAAGCTTCAAGATCATAGAACATCCGTTTTGATTAAGAAATCCAGTGATATAGATTTTATCAATGCTCGGATATGTCTTGTGTATTGAAAAGAGTGACGGGAATGTGGTGGTATTTTTTGTACTATATGTAGATGATATATTGCTCATTGGAGACAATGAAAGAGTATTGTCCGGCATATGAGTATGATTAATAAAGCAGTATGAAATGAAGGACTTAAGAAAAGCAAAATATATCCTTTTGATCACGGTAATACGGATCACAAGAAAGGATGTTATGCTTATCTCAAGCTTCATGAATAGATACAATTCCTACTCGTTTAGCATGTAACTTTATCTAAGGAAATGTGTCTTAAGACACAAAAAGAAGATAAAGGTGATGAAAGCGGTTCCTTATGCTTCGGCGAATAAGGAAGCTTAATCTAAGGAATGCTATGCACGATAATAGATATCTGTTTTGTCGAAGACATGAACAGTGGGTATCAAGGTAACCCAAAACAAGAATGATGAACTGTGGTAAGACATATACTTATGTACCTGAAAAGGATCAGAAATTATATATGGACTTACCGAACAGAATCATTGCTTCTTATGGGTTATATAGATTCAGATTTTTCAAATCAAATAGGAACGAGTAAATCCACCTCAAAGGTTATGTGTTTAATTTTATGAAGTAGAGTCATAATGTGGAGGAGTGTTGTATAGAAATATATTTCAGACTCCAAACTCCATCATGGAAAGATGATAAATTGGAGCCTATAAGGCAGCCAAAATATCTATATGACTCTAGAAACTTCAGGATGGACTTTGAAGTATTTCTAAGTTTGCCCAAGATTATCACAATTTAAATTAATGATATTGGTGCAGTTGCAAACTTGAAGGAATCACGAGTCCATAAGGCAATTAAACACATGGAGCGCGACTACCATCTACTACGAGAAATCGTAAGATGAGGGGAAGGTTGTTGTCGCCTAGGTTGCATCGGATGATAATCTAGTAAATCCATTTACAAGGACCTTAAAGCGAAAGCTTTTGATGGTCGTGTAGCAGGAGTGGGAATCAGATGTATGGCGGAAGACATGACAGCATAGTCTTTTAGTATAAGTGGGAGATTATTGGATTATATACTAAAAGTCTAGCTTTTTGTATGAACAATGTTATAACAATTAATTTAAATGAGAATCATATGATCAAATGATTGCATCTTATAATTTATTTATATGCACGATGCAATAGTCCACTTACTTTATACTGTAGATAATATGTTGTGCGAAAACACGCGGAAGATCATATTATCGGTTTCCTTATAAAGTATAAACAGATGCTCACAACCGAGATAGACGGAGACTCTCTATTGGGATGGTTGTAGTGTGGTTTGGTATTAGCTTATCTTGGCTATAGAATCACATTAGTGCACTTGTGTGTATTGAGCAGGACCGCTTGAGATCGTTCGACTTATACTGACTTATAGGAGAACTTGATCTCAGTTATTATGGAAGTTCGTGCTCTTAATCCCTATACAATAACCTCGACACGTAGGGCAGTATGTATTTCTTTGATTCATCAATGGGTGAGATTTACATGTAATTAAATCAACAAACTCGATGATTTGGGAAGTAGTGCTGTCTCTATAGTGTGCTGTTGATTGTAGAAGGAATCCGTGTCCGTTATAGGTTAATGATGTCCCCTTGAGGAGCTCATAAGGATTATCATGTAAACCCTGCAGGTGGAATTTATTCCGGCATGATAATGAGGTTGAGTGGTACTACTCTTGGATAAGATATTAATTAATTGAGTTGTCAGTAACTTAAATTAATTAATGGACATTGTATATCTTAAACATGGGGAGACTAACGGGCTCAAAATAAAAAGGAGCCCAAAACGTAATTTTGGGATTGGAAAGGCAGTGCAGTAATAATATTTTAGTGGAATATATTATTATTATTGGACTTAAGTATAAGCTTTGGGCTAAGCTTGGATACTTAAGCCCAATGGAGGCCCAAACCAATTTCTCCTCCTGGTCCCTACTGTAGCCCATGTATATAAGTCACCTCAGCTTATCTGGAACCCTAATCTTATTCATTATTCACGTGTGATGAGGGTTGAGAGCAGATTGAGGAGGTCTCGTAGATCGTCACCCACACGACGTCGAGATCGGACTTGGGACATACAGCAGAAGATCAGAAGGTATTTTGCTGCTGTCTGCCACCTTCCGAAATTCATATAAAATCGTACAGTACTCAGAATTCTATGATCAATATACTGACGGAAAGGCATTGAAGAGAGGATCGTCTGAGCATAAAGATCATTCAATTCCGACATCAGACGAGGAAGTTATGGCCATTTTCGTGGAACTGCATAGTCTGTCAGCGAGAATCATTCATCTTCTACATACCCTGGTGAACGGTAATCGTTTCTATGATTTATTGCTTCCGCTGCTATGATAGAAACACATGAATCCCTAACGAATCACGTTAACCAAACGATCCAAGTGCCAACAGAACCATGGTCGAATCAGTCTGTTCGCGAGACTCTAAACTTTCTGATGACGGGTTCGACCAACACAGCTAATGAGAGTGAAAATTCATGTACTTTTGGGTCTAGTTTGGTACCTCTTTGAGTGTTTAATTACTATTATTTGCACAAATCTTTATACTTTGAATTATTATAAACTAAAAGGAGCATGAGAGATATTTTGTTGTGTTTTGATACGAAAAAGGATCAAGAACGCTAAGTTGAAACGAAGGATGAATTTGTGCTCCTTGCAATCAAACAGACATCCAACTTCCATAATTTTTTTGTATCAATGTGGAGATCCAAATTAGTCATCTGATATATGGTTGGAAATCTACAGAAGAGAAGATCCTTTTGGCTCAAGAAACACCTCGATCGAATTTTAAACGAGAAAGTTATGATTAAAACGGTGACTTCGCGCAAGCTGTTCTTGCTCAGCACGACTGTGCACATTTTCATGACTTGTTATACTTTCCAATGTTATAGTTTCTGTGAGTCCTGTATATGGATAGAAAGGTAAGGAAGAGAGGATCGTGTGGAAGAAAGAATCACTCAAATCGGAGGCCAGATGAAAAAGTTATGCTAAAACCCGTGAAGTCGCGTAGGTTGCTGAAGCGCGCGCGGCTGCTGCGCAAGCGAGGGCATGCGTGAACAAGATGTTGTACGTTTTCCAACCGTGTGAAGCATATTTCAAGCCGTGTGAGACTTCTTAGAAGCCGTGTGTGGGATCTTGTCACACGGTTGCTACTGTGCGACAACTCATGATGCCGTGCGAGGAAGAATTGCACACGGTTGCTGCCGTGCGAGGAAGAGTTGACACATGATGCCGTGTGACTTCCATGCGACCCTAGCACTGGCCGTGCGAGGTGCCATGCACCAAGTCTATCCACTGTGTGCCCAATCCTTGCACGACACGTCATTTATTTTGGCCCAGGCCCATTCCTCCCCTATAAATACTCCAGTTCTGAATTCACGAGAGATTAGACCTTTCACGCCTCATACCTCACCACATACAGTACCCTAATTTCCTCTATTATTCACCACCTTCCATCCATTCACCGGAGAGAAGATCGGAGTTGCTACTTGGATCGGAGACGAAGATTCCGACGGAGATCGTAATTGAAGAGACTGAGTCCTCCAAAAAGGGTTCTTTATCTTTAATTATTTTTCTTTGTTATTTTAGAGCAATGTTAGAGTTTATTACATCTTTGTGATTTGCCCTCATAATTCCATGGGCTAAGTTTCTTTGTTGGTAATGTTAGTGCGTTAATACAGTTTTGACTATGTGATTTGATTGCCCTAGACTTGAATTTCTTATACTGCAGAATGTTTATTTCCTTATTGAAGAGGATATTTTGAGACTTCATATTATTGTGTTTCTGAGTTTTGATTCCTTTAATTATTTTTGACGGTATCACTGATTGATAGTTATTAGGATATTCTATTTCTGCATAATAATTGTTGTTTCCTGTGATAGCCTTAGGGGATTGACCTATAATATCTAAGAGTCTTAGACAATCAATTTGGAATATTAATTACGTGGTAAAACATCATTATTAGGTAATTGGTAAAGAGACAAAAGGGGTTAACAATCACGTACCTAGAAAGGGAAGTCTAGTGCTCTAGCCTTTAACGGAATTCAGCATGAAGTACCTATAGAGGGAGAGGGAGTTAATTTCTTATTGATCATAGGATTTTCAGCTCATTATAAGTGTTAGATCCTACCCGATCAAGGTAGTTTAACTAGGTTTAGTGATCATCTTATAAATGTCTACAGGTAATTAATTTGGGTCTAGATAAATTAGTCACATAGTTAAGCTATTTGCCCGAGCATTACCAATTCTCCATTCTTGAATTCTAAATCGTTTTCTCTATGTGATTTATTTTATTTGCTTAGATTAATTATTTAATTTTGCTTTTTATTAGTTAATTAATTATATTTCCAAAAACCTACAGATTTGTCATGCAATTGAATTATCATTAATAGAATTATTTATTAAATTTATAACTATCTCGTGGGAACGATATTCACTTGGTCACGCGCACTACAATCGATCCCCTACACTTGAGGGCGAAAGAAAATAACGATCAACAGCCCTGGTTTGACCAACCCTGAAGGTCGAATCAAGGTTGAACCGGCATGTACAAGGGATGTCAAACTTTCTGATGTCTGGTTCGACCATTATATAACTGGTTCTACCATTACTTAAGGTCGAACCAAGGTCAAACTATTATGTACAATACTATTTTTCACGCAGAATGCCTTACCGAATGTTAATAATACTCTAGTGTCATCCCAAGGGCAGAATACTGAGCTTATAGCTGAGAAGAAGTGGGAAAAGGCAAAGAGGTTGAGAGCCAAGAAGCTTAGACTGGGGATGGATATTGAAGATGTGGTTTTCTCTCTTGATCAAGCAATGAAGATGCCCATGGAGACTCAATCATGCAAGAACATAGATGTGGTTTCTAACTTGTTT
This sequence comes from Pogostemon cablin, assembly GCA_023678885.1. NCBI lineage: Eukaryota > Viridiplantae > Streptophyta > Magnoliopsida > Lamiales > Lamiaceae > Pogostemon > Pogostemon cablin. The sequence goes on along the minus strand of CM042990.1, from coordinate 11,970,640 downwards.
AATCTTGATTTTAATAGGACAGATAATTCTAAATTTGAGTGGAAGATTGACAAGGAGGAGTTTAGACAGCCATGGGAGGAAGGTAATTCCAAGAATCAAATTTTTGTGACTAGGAAAGGTGAGGTGTTGAGTGTAGACAAGAAGAGGGAAAGAAAGTACTTGAAGGTGAGGATGCAAGAAGACCGTCCTCTGATCCAGTAGTACAAAGCGATATTCCATCGTGACTCTCCGACGTTAAATATGAGTGCCTATTGGGGGCTTTCCCTACAGTTCTTATTTCTTTATTTCTTGCGTGTGAGTGAGGAGTTATTATATTCGATGTGATCACGTTTCGACAACTACACCTCATTTCAAACTCAGTTTCGACTTACGTTTTTACTAAGTTTGGGGGTGTGATGTACTTACCTCGTCTTATGAGCACTAAGAGTATAATCTTTCCTTTAGTTAGTTTTTTTTTAGGGAGTTGATTTTTTCGGCATATTAATATTTTAAACAGTGTTGATATGGATATGTCAATTTTTTACAACTTACCTAATGTTTAGTATGCTATGTTGGTGTGTCTAGTATGTGGAGTTGATTAGATAGTCAATTGAGTCTTTCTTATAGTTCTCCTATATTGTTATTTATGAATCTTGTGATGATGAGGTATGTTGAGCTTTGATGATAGAAATAGGTAAACTGAGGCTTTGACCTGATCGAGTTGAACAACTCGAGGAGCTCGTGTATACATTTAAGAATAAACAGGTGCCCTCGTTTCCTTATTCTAATTTTTATGTGCTTTTAATTTATGGGAGTGAAGGATTGAGAACTTGGTTTTGGTGATCCACATGAGCTTATATTTTTAAATTGTGCATGAAATTCATATGCTCTTGAAATTGATGAAGAAAGTGTACTTGAGTTATATTGTGATATGAAGTTCTATGTGTACTTGTGAGATATTACTTACCATGAATAATGCTCTGCTACTTGTTAAAAACTCATTTGAAATTTTGAGCATCGTTATTCATGTACCTAATCACATGATATTTTCTTTCTGGTGAGTATCGTTCTTGTATGTGTATTCTAGAACTTGTCTCTTTTCTTACTTAAAACTACATGTGTGTTAGATGATGGGAGATGATTTTAGGCCATCCTTGAATTTATAAGTCACTTAGCCAAATAATTCCCTACCGAATTATGTTTATCCAACTACCCCGTTGAGCTTAAAATCCTCATTCTTTGGCAGCTTATGAGAAATAACCACTTTTAGCATCTGAATTTTTTGAGCCTTGATTGTCCTTCTAGAAGAGAATTAATGGCTTTTCAAAATGTGTTGATGAAGTTTTATAATAATTTGGGAAGGAAAGAAATTGGTGCTGAAACAGTGATTGAACTTGATAATGCATCTAAGGAGAATAGTGGAGTAGTGCTTAAATCTATTACTCTATTGAATCAAACACCCTAGGGTAGTGCGTAAATCTAGTACCCTATGGAGGATGCGCGCGGTAGTGCCCGAAACTGCTACCTTGAGAGAAAAAAATAAAAAAAAGAAGCAAAAAAATGTTGTACTTGAAAGAAAGAAAGAAAGTGAAAGAGTTGATGAGGATGTTGTGCTTAATTGAAGAAAGTAAGAAGAATGAAAAATCATGATAAAGTGCACGTTTGATTGATCCGCGTTTTGATCACTTATTCATATATTTCCTACCTTAACCAAAAAGCCAACATTACATCCAAAAGATAAGTCCTTTTTTATTCCATTATTGAATCATACTTTTATTGGTAGAGAGTTTGAAACTTTTGGCAAGTTTATGGTTACGCATGCACTTGAATTAAATTTGAAGGTAAACACTTTAACCAATAAGTGTACATCTTTTACACTTGAGTGTGAATGATATATACTTCCTGTGAGAACATGTGAATAGAACATTTGAATTGGTGGTGATTGTCTTATCTTGTATGCTATGAATTGATTAATACATGTAATGAGAGTTGCATGACCTAAGTTGAAGACAATTGTATTGTGAATGGTGATTGTCTTACTCTCTTTCTCTTTATTTTTATTTTATTTCTTCGAGACGAGTAATGGGTAAGTTTGGGGGATTGATGAGAGTGAAAATAAGCATGTTTGAGTGTTAAATTTAACATCTTTTGATGAGAATTATTGTTATATATTAGCACAAGTGTCTTATATTTGATACATGTGAGAAAAAAGTGTGTTTAAGGTGTTTTATTGTGTTTTAGGTGAAAAAGAATCAAAAGTGCAAAGTTTGAGAAAAGGTGTAACTTGTGCAAGAATGCAGGAAAACGCACGTCCAATTTCTGTAATTTTTCTGTATTCATGTGGAGTTCAAAACTAGAAGTGTGATATGTGGTTAGAAAGTATAGAAGAGAGGGCGTTTTGGTGTAAGAAACACCTCAATTGGAATCCAAACGAGAAAGTTATGATCAAATTGGTGAAGCCGCGCAAGCTGTTCCTGCTCAACACAGTTGTGTCACTTTGCATGACTTTTTATATATTCAAATATTGGAATATTTTTTTGTTCCTTATATGGATAGAAAGACAAGGAAGAGAGGATCGCGTATGCGAGAGAATCACTCAAATCAGAGTTTGGATGTGAAAGTTGTATGCGAAACGGTGAGACTGCGCAAGCTAGTTCAACCTTACTAATCTGGTTCGACCACTGGTTCGGGTCGAACCAGGAACCTGAAAACGTGTTACAGTGTGGTTCAACCTCCCTGATCTGGTTCGACCAAGCCCAAAGGTCGAACCAAATGCCGTGGACAGCTCTAGATCCATATTTTTATACCCCAGTGCGTATATTTTTGTGTTGTCTAAGAAAAAGCTCATTCAAGGTCCATAAGGATAGCTTACAAATATATTAGGGGATGTAGATCACACCAAGAAAAAAGAGATGCAACACAATCATCCTACACCCCACAAGGGGGATCACCCACAACCATCACCCACATCCTTTCCTCCATCCATCCATCACTGTGAAGATTCATCTATGGAATCAAGAGGAGAACTAAGAGGAGGATTCAAGACAGAGAAGGACGCGACAACGCCCACATCTAGGGTTCTATTTGTTTTCTAATTTATCTTGTATTTTTCGGACATATGGGTAAGATCTATCTAACCCCCATGATTGTTCTTCGCAACATCATGGGCTAGAACCATTTTGGTAGTCTATGGTTTTGAAGCTTTTATGAATTAATTAAATTCTCTTGTGTGTCCTCCGTACAACACTACTTGTGGATTGATTTCGTATATGATTGTGCCTTCTTAATCCATATTCACGGTCGTTTTATGCATCTTCAATTGGTATATAGAGTCTGAATATATATCTTGGTTATAGATTGAGTGTGTTCACTGCTGAACAGGATTCCATGTTATGATTCTAAGTGAGGAAACTCCGAAATTTCATTAGAACTATCAAATATGAATGTTTATTAATTGAATTGAATTCGGGTTAGTAAGCATGATAAAGAGGGTAATTTTATAGTACCTATAAAGGAAGATCATATCGGGTTAGGTTCCAGACGTGGAAAATAATTGATACTGATAGTACCTAGAAAGGGTTGAAATTACGTCTCTTGCTTCGAGGTTATTCACATGTGTTACACGCATATTTACTTGTGTCTATAGAGTAGATTTGCATGGTTTAGTAATGCGTCTATAATCCACAAGGTAGAGTCGGCCTGCACTTGAGAGGGAAGTTAAGTAGTGAAATTGGATTACTATAGAGCTACCTATTCTCCTACTTGATCCACTTTCGTAATCTTATAATGTTATTTTATTTTATTTGTTATTTAATTTTAGCATTTTAGTTGATAATTAATTTCACAACTCTTATTGACTTTCGTCTTAATTAATTTAGATAATATTTAAATTTATAATACGCCGTCCTTTGGGTTTGATATTTAACTTGATCGCTTACTTAAGCTGCAACTAATATCCTTAATGCTTGGGGATTAATTTTGCGTGCAAAGAAAACGTGCATCACAAAGAAAACGCGCATCAACTACACGACATATGAAAGGGTGTCCACTTAGGGAAAGGAGGTTGAGATTTTTATATGGGTGTTCCAAATTTTTAACGCACATATTAGAGATTGTATAGATGGTGAGAACTTTACGTAGCTAACTAAGAAATAAAATTCTGAATTATATGATTGGAGGTTAGAGATTACAACATATCAAATTCCAATAAAATATTTAAAAATAATACTTTTAATTATCAAGAATATATTTATAAATTAAACATATATACACACATCATCTTTCTATAATATATATATATATATATATATATATATATATATATATATATATATATATATATATATATATATATATATATATATATATATATATATATATATATATAATACATATAATTTTTTAGGTTGACTATATCGACTTATAACAATAGCATATTACCAATATGTTGATATAGATATTTTATAAATATTGAATATATATATATATATATATATATATATATTTTTTTTTTTTTTTTTTGAAAATTTACGGTCATAACATAACTGCTCCCAAATGGCTCTCACCCGTAATTCATGCTAAAATTGAGCATTTATACCCCTTTGAATCTTCTAGAACACGTGCACAATTTAATCTAGATTTTACACCGACTCAACTCGAGCAGCAGCACACAGCTCAAGTAAGTGCACACTTTTCGGCGTGTTCTGCATGTTGACAAAGCACGGCTTGTGTTCCGCACACGGTCCTGATATGGGCGAGCAGGTGTCTCAGGTGCTGGCGCACGGCCCCACTTACAAGCCCGTGTTATGCACACGGTTCATGTTCGGGCACGAGCTCGACTCGAGCGCAGAGCTTAAGTCGTGTGCAAACACTCCCTTTTCTCCTTTTTCGTTTTGGCTCCCGACTCCATTTTTCTCCATTTTTGACCTGTTTAACACATATTTAAACTCAATTCCACACTTTTATCCATTCGTATCACATTTCTCCTAATTAACATAAAACTCCACCAAACGCTACACAAATCGGATAAAACATAAAATCCACAAATAAAGACACTAAAATTTATATGAAAATAACGACGATCAAGGAGGCAAAACAAAGATAGAGTGTAGAGAGAATGAGGAGATTAAGTTTTAAACAAAGGGCTAAAGTCATAAATTTTTTTAAGTTTTAATGAGTTAAAAAATAAATTTTTAATTAAATTAATTATTTTTTAATAAATTTTAAATTAATTAAATTAATTTTACTGTATTTTAATTAAATAGTTTTAATTATTAAAGTTATTTAATAAAATTAAAATTATCTAATCAAGTGTATAATTAGTAATTGACAAAGACTTATGTGAGGCTGTCTCACGTAATGGCTTACGTGAGACGAATAAAAATTGATAACTTTTTTAATGAGAAGTGATACTCTATTAATGAAAAGCGATAATGTTATTTCATGAACAATTTATAGTATAAATGAAAAGTGATAACTAATTACGATTATAATAGTCCCACCGTGAGACGGTTCACACAAGACTAGCCCTAAGTAAATTTTTCTAAAAAAAATAAATTTGAATGTTATATTTTATAATTATTTTTTCATATTTAATTAAAATAAAATAATTTCTTATATAAATTTAATTTGAATCTTTAATTTTATAATTTTTTAAAATTTTATTTTGTATTTAATTAAAATTAAAGAATTCATTGTTATATATTTAATGTTTAATTAGTTTTAAATTAAATTCACAAATTTATGAGTACAAACATATTCAAATTATATATGTTAGCCTCAAAATAAATTAATTAAAAAAATATTGTATTATACACAACATATATTGTCATATAGTATGTAGTTTATGAAAAAAAAATTATTACAACAATATAAGACAACATATATTGTCATATATGTTGTCTTTGTGCGTAAAAAAAAATTATGACAACATATGTTGTCAAATATTTTGTCTTATAATAAATTACCTTGAAAAAATAACATATATGACATCACATTAAGACATTACCAGTCAATATGTGTGGTCTTTGTGCATGCAAAAAAATTTAAGACTACATATATATTTAAGACAACATATATAAAACATGCGACAACACATATTTCTTATCTATGTAGTGTATTTACTGTTTTCTAATGTTTTTTTGTTGTAGTGCATAAAATGTGATATTTATTTTAAAATGTTACATTTAAATATTTTTTTTAATCAGAAAAATGTTACATTTAAATGTTACTTTTTAGGGTTGTGTTACATAAGTGTTACATAAGAATTACAATTATGAAAGTATTACAAAAATGAGTTACTTAAAAAATAGATTTGTAAAAAATGTTATATTTTTATGCTACATATGCTCACTTTGATCCAATAAAGATCTTTAGCGTGTTGGAAATTTTTAATTTTCATTATAATCTAATTGTAGACAATATATTATTAAGCAATTATATTAGCTATTCAATTATTTTATGGACATAATTAAGTGATCCAATTAAAATGTAATGTTCATGGGCTATAATATTTTGATATGGGTCAATTGAGTAGATACCCAATACTACACGACTAGGTGATTATGGGTGGTCTAATCAAGTAGTATATAAAGGCTCACCGGTTATGGTCCCCAATATACTAAGCCGCACATGATCTTCCCTTCTCCCCATCGGGAGGGATTACTACGGTTCCCATATGGAATAAGGAGACTTAGTTGAGAAAGGTCATAAAACCACTGATCCTGAGTTCGTGTTCCGCCTAGATGACTCATTGGATCAGGTACGCTTCCGCATTATAATTTTGATCTCGTTAATCGTAATAGGGTTTAAGGTTTTAGGATTTATTTCCTACAAGTGGTATCAGAGTCACCCTATACATGATTCTCTGAGATATATCAGTATTATGTTTAGATTCAAATATATTTGTTTGAATCATGATGTTGAATCATAATTTTAATATCTGACGAATTATTTAGCAATTATTTGATTCAGTGGTTGTTATTTAATTAAAACTGTTGCGTCCCCTAATTACTTTAGCCGTGTGATTACACAATTTTACACATGATATGAGTTGAATATCTTATATTCAGTAATCTATTTTAATCCGTATCTGAGAATTGAAATATTGAGGCATTTAGTATGCATAATTCATTTAAATTATTTATTAATTTAAATTAAGGTGGTGGATTATTAATATTCTTGGTTACTGTTTTTTTCTAAAACCATCTATTGTATGCAAACTTAGTCTCAAATTTTGTGAGCATTAAAGCTACAGTGACTCATGATGTATATATTTTTCGTTATGTGTGTGTTATGTTCATTTCAGAAAGAGTAAATACTTTTTTCTGGTGAATAATTTGATTTGAAAAGATTTTTCTTTTTTTACATACGTGATAATTGAGAATCAGTAATTTGTTTTTTGAGATTGAAGAATCAATCATGTACGCATTAAATGTTCGTGATTGAATACATATTTTTGGTAAAGGATTCGGAATATTTGAGTGGAGGAAAATGGTTTAATTTAGATTATTCTAAATTAGAATTTGGAAATTCCTAATTTAGTTAAGAGATCTTTCCTAATATATAATTTTATGGTTATGCATATGGTAATTATGTGGATGCTCATTAATAATGGTTATCTTAAATTCCATGCGACATTGACTGAAGGAAATATATTTCCTCAATTTGGCAATTAGGAAATTAGACAGTGGGATCTCTCCTCAATTTGGCAATTAGGAAATTAGACAATGGGTATTTGTTATAGTCAATAATAAATGGGTATTTGTTATGGTTTGACCAGTATGTATTTCACGTACTTTAATAAAGATTAGCTTTTGGGTGGTGATTATGATTAATGAAAACATTTGTGTTCAGTAATATTGATGGGTGGTGATTATGATTAATGAAAACATTTGTGTTCAGTAATATTGATGCGCAATCGAGATTTTTTTGTCATGTTGACTACCATTATTTGGTGTACCCCACCATTAGGGGCCCCACCGCCCCTGCCCTATGGATTGGTGGAGGAGGTAAATCGCAGGATGTGCCTCAAGTGGCTTATAGAGAGGGCTCACTGTTAAATTTGTGCTTGCAAGGGGCCAAAGGCAGGATTCGAACCCCCACCCTGCAGCAACCAAGCTGAGTTGGAAGGTCTTTCTACCCTCCTTTACCACTTGAGCTATGCCCTGGGGGCTGTTGACTACCATTATTGAATTGGAAGTAAGTAATGGTAATGTAATAATTGACATCCTTTTGGATTGTAATTCTAATTTCATTAATTTGATAATTGAGATTAGAATTAATATGGTACATCATTATTAAGTTTTGGAATCACTATCCTTTTTTGGGTTGGCTGACTAATTGGTCATGGATATTCCCCATTCTAATTTAGAGTTTTTGAATGCATTATTTGACATATCACAAATCATGAGAATATGCACATTTAAGTTTGTAGATATTTGTATGTTTATGCTATGATCACGTGAGTAAACATGATAATTTAATAATCGTAATTGGGGTTTGCACCAGGTGACCCCATTTTGTATATATATGTCATGAATATCATATTAAATTTAGTGATCATGCACTGTCCTATATTCACATATTTTCGAGTATGGAAATGAGGTTTGTTAGGCTTTTGTTTAATCATTAAAATTTCAAAATAAATTTTGTGATTATATTTTTGTGGAATTTTATAGAGATACATAAGGATTCATTTAATCATGATTTATATGGTTGTATCTCTCATTTAATTCGTAATATGTAGCTTCCATTTATATAATTTTTTGGTGCATAGTGGAGATTCACTGTATATGTGTCAGCATAATCAGAGCATTATAAATTCAAATTGATGAATGCCTTATAGTTATAATTGGCATTCCATTCTTAAAGTATGGATATTTGCCTAATTTAGTTTATTCTAAATTAGGATTTGGAATTTTGAGTTAAAATCTTTCATTAATTTTAAATTTGGGTGGATCATTTAATATTCTCATTTCGTAGTAGAATTTAATTAAACTTAAATTTGGGGAGACATTTTTTAATGTCATCAATTAAACATAAATATTTATTTTAAGTATTTGTTTAATTGGTCTAGTAATTTTTCAATCTAGTCAATCAAAGCCTCATGTTGCCATAACAGCCTCTGTGTGGAGTGCGACTTTATTGAAATTACATAGATGAGTGTGTAATTATTTATGCATTCTGTGTTCGGCCCATAGGTAGGCACAATTTGGCAGAATAATAACGCACATGTGATAATAAGTATGTGATAATTATTTTTAATTATTCATGTGAACATCAGTCGGTCCATAGATAGACTTTTGTTTGACAGAACTTATTATCAGTACTTGATTATTACACCAAGATTACCCTTACAGTTAATTTTTGTCCATAGACGAGGTTAATGTTGCACAAGGTGTCTTGTGATGGGTCCCCAATTAATAATGTTGCGCAAGTGTATCTTCATGCGAGTATTGATCGGCCCAAAGGTAGATTAATATTTGACCCGAAATGCACAAGCACCTGTGGTGGTGAATACGTGATAATTTTTTGTTTAACATGTGAGTAATAAGTCGGCCAAAAGGAAGACTATTGCTTGACAGTTTTATTGTCAATATTTGAGCACTGCATGAGAGCATCATTTAAATTAGTATTGTTGTCCAAAGACTTGATACTAATGTTGTGCTCAAATCATCAAGAAGATTCTAAATTATTTAAATTTTGAAAGATTATAAAGTTTAATGCGAGCATGATAAATTATTTTGCAATAATTCTCTGTACTATTAAGAAGCCTGCTAATTAAGTTTAACATATATCAACAACAAAATCATACATGATGATAATTTCAACAATAAAGATGAGACTAGTAGGTTTCTAACAAACTTAGACTCAATAAAGTATAAGGGCAATACAAGAAAACCATTAAGAAAGCTGCTAAAGACAACTAAAGTACAACCTTTTGTTTACTCCTAAAGGCTCGTGGAATTATTTTATAATACACCATATTAAGATTACTTAGCATGAATGGTGTTGTGCTGTAGTTAAAAGACAAAAATAATACTCCACAACATATGGTTACTAACTGGAGAAATACTAAAGATTGTAGCTTATGGTCTCAATAATGTTCCAACCAAAGTAGTTGTGAGAACTCTTTGAGTTTCACATATGGTGATGTCCAACTAAGGCTAGATCATTGGGATCTACCAAAGAAAATTGGACTCAAATAAATACAAGCTACTTTATTGGTTATTAATAAAGATAAAAGTTAGAGACGGATAATTCGATATTCTTTGAGGATGTTTATTTGGGGGGAAGAATAATATTAGAGACATTGTCTTTAAGGAGGAGTCTATTTCGACACCCACTTATGCTTTTAAGAATGGTGCAAATCCAGAATAATGATATGACAATGTCAATAATATTTAAGGAATAACAAATTCAACAACCTCAAAAATTAATGTCACTAAGGAAACCACTAGAGTTGGGAGAAAGACATTTCGGATGATTTAATAGTTCTTCTCTTATATAAAGAGGACACTATAGAAGTAATGGTAGAACATTCAAACAATGTTCATCAAGCCAATCAAGGTCCAAATACTCTATAGTGGGTTAATGCTATAAGTTATGAGTTAAATCAATACAAGGTGATCAGGTTTGCATCTTGGTAAAGAGTTATACTCAAAAGGGAATGAAGGCATTGTTTTAAGATAATTGTGACATAAGTAGCATATTTTGATCTTGAATCACATTAGATGGGGGTGAAGATAGTTTTTCTTAAGAGAAACAAAGATGAAACAATCTCAACAGTTTAAGAACTAAAAAGAAATCCATCTATACATTCAAGTAAGTTTTTCCATGAAGGAATCACAAGTATCATCATGAGGTAATTGTCTCATTTTATTTTGAGACAAGTGTAGATGTTTATGTGATTCAGTGGGAGAATGTTTAAGTTAAACTAAGGGAGACAAGTGCAGTCTCAATCAAGTACTATAAAGTAAAACTAAAGATTTAAGAAATGTAGAAATATTCTATATGTTTTGACTGTTGGAAGTTGTTGTATGATGAGGTTTGTACAAGAACTAATTTGGCTTCTGTTGTTGGTATATTAAGTAGATATTAAGTAACTCTAGTATGGATCTTTATAAGGTATTTACAGAGAACTAAGCACAACGTGCTTGCACATAAGAGATCAGATTAGTAGGAGATCATAAAGTAGTCTGATTATGAGTTTGTTGGATGCCAATATAGTACAAGATCCACTTCAGGCTATATCTTCTTTTGGTTTTGAAAGCTATATAAGTAAAAGTGTTAAGCAAACACTTGTAGCTCATTAACCATGACAATAGAAACAGTAGCACACTAAGGGGCATCTAATCATAAAATAAAGGTTACGAAGCTTTGTCATATAAAGTTGATTGTGATAGTTAATTCGCAGTAAAGTATTAACGACAAGAGTACCTATAAGTCAAACATATTGATATAGAATTATTGGTTGTTTAAGAAAGTGTTCTTATGGATAAATTTTGGTTGAGCATATTATGATAGACTCTAAATACGGATTCGCCATTTATGTATTTAACGCCCTGTAATTTTTATGAGCTAGCTACTCATATGGGTGTTATATGGTTTTAGAATACATTGATTTAGTGGGAGTCTATATTTATTGTTCTTTGAAGTTTCAAGACACTTTAATTTGGATAATTCAGTTTTCTGCAGAATAAAGTTCATGGCTTTGAATTCATTGTGAATTCACTAAAGTAATAATTTCATTTTGTATTTACATTTTGAATTGATCTCACTAAAGACTAAAGTTGGACCAGTTGGAAATAGACATGATGTTGACACGTTGCATGTAATTTCCATGCTACTCACCATATTTGATCTATGTCATTGAGTATATTGATATTAGTGATTGTCGGGGTTTAATCACGATTTATAATGTGGTGAAAGCTGCAGTAGTTCCATATTAGTGTATGAGATGGACCAGATTGTTAAGTATAGTCTGATGAGGAATAGCATAAAGTTGCGCAAATAAGAACTCTTGATATAATTGCTTTAGGAACAATATATAGCCCAAGTGAGATATTGTTGGAATTTTTTAATTTTTATTATAATTTAATTGTGGGCAATATATTATTATGCAATTATATTAGCTATTCAATTATTTTATGGATATAATTAAGTGATCCAATTAAGGTGTAAACTCCATGGGCTATAATATTTTGATATGGGTCAATTGAGTAGATACCCAATACTACATGACTAGGTGATTATGGGTGGTCTAGTCAAGTAGTATATAAAGGCTCACAGGTTATGGTCTCCAATATACTAAGCCGCACATGGTCTTCTCTTCTCCCCATCGGGAGGGATTACTACGGTCCCCATATGGAATAAGGAGGCTTAGTTGAGGAAGACCATAAAACCACTGATCCCGAGTTCGTGTTCCACCTAGAGGACTTATTGAATCAGGTACGCTTCCGCATTATAATTTTGATCTCGTTAATCGTAATAGGGTTTAAGATTTTAGAATTTATTTCCTACATAGTGATGGTAGTAAAGATTTATATGCATCAACTATTATCATTGCAAGCAGTGACGGACCTAGGAATTTAGGTCCTGGCCCAAATAGTAATTACTTTATTCGTCTCAATTTTGAGTTTATATCTATAGTTTGCATGATTATTAATAAAAGTCAAATTTTTACTTATATTTGGGGTAATTGTATATTTTTGGATAATAAATTCATTGTAGAGTATGTATGTTTGTTAGAAAGTTATGTCAATTTTGAAATTAAAATTTATTTTATGAATATTAGTTAAGTGTCATTCCCTTTTATTCAAGAGAGTGAATTTGGTGCGAACAAAAAATGAACAGTGCTGAAGTATTAGGAAGCATGAAGTGAAAAATTAACAAAAAAAAAATAATTATTTACCAAGTGTTCATTTTAAGAGAATAAATTAATAATACTATAAAATATATTACATACATAAATACATGATCCATGTAGATCATGAAATAAAATATATGCAGTGAAAATTATTTTAAAATAATATATGAATATATGAATATAAGAATTAAAATAAATAACGTGAAAATGCTTAGAAAAGAATAATACTTCCTCCGTCCCGAAATTTTTTGCACACTTCCTTTGTAATTTTCAAATGAAGTGTGCAAAAAATTCTGGGACGGAGGGAGTAATAAAAAGAATAAATAATTTGCAAACAAAAAGGAAAAAAAATAGAAAGAAAAAAAAAAAACATTAAAAGGTGCACGGTGGAATCCAACCTGCACCCTCAGAACACACCATCAATGCTTACTACACTAGGCTATGAAATTGTTTAATTAAAATTACCATATAGTATATACTAATTATTTTTGAAATCTCAGGGGCCCAATGCGGTCCGTCCCTGATTGCAAGGGACGATATGCACCACACCAGTAAGATTTGTCTTAGCCTGAGACGGTTGTAAATTTAAAGTATTATAATCGAAGGGTAAAATTGTCTTATTTGGGAGTATGCTTAGTACTCCCTCCGTCTCATTGAAGTTGACACACTTTCTTTTTTGGTTTGTCCCATTAAAGTTGACACATTTCCTTTTTAATACATGAAACCCACACAAAAACAATTAATATATTCTCATAGGCCTCACATATCACCTCTAATACAACTACCCACTACACATTAAATATTATTTCTCTCACTTCACTTTACTTCACTTTACATTAAATTATTATACTCCTTAATCTCCGTGCCCAAAAAAAATTATACCAACTTCTCCGGGATGGAGAGAGTAATATTTACCTATATTAATTAAATATATTAGGGTGTATTTTACAATTGAGGTATGTTTAATTGGCCCAATGTTGTTTGGATGGCCACCTCAGCAAAGGTCGCCAGTTTCACCAAAATTGAACTGTCACGTTGCAAGTGATCATTTTCTGACGAAATTTTAGGATTACGGCAAAAATTGAGCAACATTGAATAAAATCTCATAGTTATGAGACAAAATTAATACAATTTTTTTTTGTTGGACAAAATATAAAGTCTGACAGAACTTTTAACTCAATAATTTGGATCCAAAAGAGCCATAGAGTCGACGCTACAAGACACTGTATTAACAATTAATTATTCATTATAATCCACACCAGTTAAATACACTCTTAAATTAAGCTAATGAACCACGGGATTATGTGAAAAAATTAAGATGAAGATGAGAGAGTGAGGCTTTGCGCACCAGGGCTCACGGAGCACATTCCGTGCGCCTTTGCAATTTTCGTGCCCCTTTGCAATTTAAACTTCTGGCAATACATAAGTTTAAAAAGAATATACAGAGGGAAGGTTGTGTTCACATGCCGTGTCCGAGGGCGCAGGAGCTTTTGCCAAAATGAGATCCATGTACATAAAAGTAATACTGATGCAAAAAAAAATGTGATGCCAGGCTAAGAGGAGGAAAAAGGGTAACAAGAAGAAAGGAATGTATGTAAGGAGATGAGGTTATTCGGTCTTAGAATTGGAAGCATGATGATTCTTCCTTCTTGCAAGAAACATGAAGATCCGTGGGAAGAATGATTTCTTCTTCTTCTTAGAAATTGATCTGGTTCCTTCAGATTCGGCTATTGAGTTGTTTGTATGAAATCTTGGGCTGCTCCTCTGATGGAGGGTGTTGCATTCCTCCAAACTAGCTCTTGGGAATGAGAATTCTGCACTGGCATCCCTGCGTTGTTCTCCATGCTCTGCCCTCCACTTTCTCAACTCCAGCTCCGCGCTCAGTTTGCCTTGCGTCGCTTCCTCGGCCTTTTGAGTTGCTAGTTCTAGCGCATCCCGTTTTCGTGATATCTCGCGACTTACCTCCTCCAGCTTGTTTAGGCTCCTCAGCTCTGCCTCCTTTGCAATCTCCATTTGAGACATGGCTTCACCTATGCGAGCTTTTGCTTGTTCTTCGGCCACGTGGGCTGTCTTGCTAAGCTTGTAGTATTGTTCTAAAGAAAGTGTGATACCTTCGGATGGAGAATCTGTGGATTCGCTTATCTCTAGTGCGGTTATAGCGGCGAGTGCCAGCTTCTCACCAGCTCTGGCTTCTTCTATTTCCTTGTGCGCTACACGTAATTTACTCTCCACGGTGCTCGCCCCTGCCTTTGCTTTTCCAGCTTCGTGCTGAGCTTTCTGAAGCTCTTCCCGAGCTATTTGGGCTAGTTTCTTTGCTTCTTCTGCCTCTTGAGCTGTCTCTTCCAGTTGCTTTGGAAGATCCACCAGTTTTGCTCTTTCTTCTTTATCCTTCATTTGAACGAGTGCAATGTCTGATTTGATCTTATTTAGCTCCATTTCAAGAGACGCCACTGCAACCGTGGCCACTCCTTCCCTGTGTTGAATGGCCTGAAGTTGCGCAGTCTCGCTATCAAGTTGCGATTTGAGTGATTCGGAGGCCACTTTGAGGACGTTCACTTCGTCTGTTGCTTTCTCAATCTTAAGCTTTACCTCTTGAAGATCCTTCTTTGCTGCAGCTGCTGCTGCTTCGATTTCCCCCCGAGTCTTTTTCTTGAGTGGATCTTCTTTGCTAGTTTCCACATACTCAGATTCCATATAGACAGCCAGTTCATCTTTCAAACTCTGCAGCAGAGCAGTGGCATCAGCCAGCTTCGATTTGAGTTCTTTAGTTGAAAGCATTTGCTGGTTCAGTTTCTGAAGCTCCTCCTCTGCTTGCTTGAGCTCCATCTCCCAGTTGAGAGAGTCTTGCTCTTTAGCCAGAACGGCTCCGATTCTATGCTCCTCGGCCTCGAGATGTGTCGAGTGTTCGGATTCAAGGGATTGTTTGAGGGTAATAAGCTGGATGGTTAGCTCCTCCACTGACTTTTCCACTTGTTTGGATGTGGACACAGCTTCTTGAGCCTTTTTCTCAGCAGCGTCTTTCTCTGCAATCAACAAAGCAAAGTCTTTTTTGATCTGTTCCACCTCGTCCCTCACGGTTTGGAGCTCGGAAACTGCAGCTGCGTGACGCGCTTTGGCTACCTCGAGCTGTGCTTTGGCTGCAAAGCTAGCGTCATCAGCAATTCCTTGCTCCATCTCTTCCACCCTCAGTTTTGCAAGCTCCGAGTCCTGTTTGGCTTGTTGCTCTTCGGTTTGTGCTCGTTCGAGGTTCAGCTTCAGCTCTTCTATCAGCCTCTTCGTGCTCTCGAGCTCTTTAAGAACCTGTATTTTTGCCTCTTCAGCGCCATGACATTGTTGCTTGTATGACGGCATTTCCTCCTGTGCTTTCTCCAGTTCTAGTTCTATGAACTTGCGTCTCTACACACCATACATGTCATTCATAATCAGTTAGTCTCTGTGAAGCGGGTTTACTGTGTAAATCTAATTTAAATCCTATCAAAATACTCCCTACGTTCCGACTAAATAGCATCATTTTACTATATTGGGTGTCTCGTTTAAATTGCACCGTTTTCCTCTTTTAGTAAAAAGGGTCCACCAATGGCCCACCAGTCCACCTCTACCCATTACATCTCTCGAATACACCTACTCACTTTACATAAAATAATAATACTCCTTAATCTACTTGCAAAAAGTAAATGATGTTGTTTGCCCTGGGCGGAGGGAGTATAGGGTATAATAAAATTGAAAGGGGAATCAATTGGTTTTCACAAATGTTTACCGTCATTCATATGTTATATCACGTGAAACAAAAGATGTCATTCATATGTTATACCACGTGAAACAAAAGATGTAACAATCATCGTACCTCCACAGTCTGGACACGGTGGGCCTTCCAGTCAACAATTCCACCAAATTTAGAGACGGCTGCCTTGACGGACTCAAAAGGTGCTGCTGTGTCAATTTGAACTTTATCAGCAAGTTTAACAGATTTGGTGCTGCCATAATAACTGCCTGCTGGAACCTTTGCTATTCCGTCAACACTAACACATCTTCTATGATGAGATGGCTGAGCAGATGGTGAATAATCATCCTCCGATGGCTTTGCAATTATTTTCATTTCTTCATTGTCTTCACCTGCATATCCATCACCTTAATTTTGTTCGAATATACCCATTTATGAATTATGAATCTAATCTTGACTAATATGTACGTACACAAAAGATATGGAACCCGGAATTTCTTATGAAGCGTGACAATGCACGTGTACAGAGATTATCTCATTGCTTTTATGGTTTGAGCTCATACATGCACGTGTCAAATTTGACTTCATAATGTGTATACATATAATAAAAATGTAGGACTGACTCACCATATGCAGGTGGAGAAGATGGTGCTAATATGGATTTGGCAGCAGCAGATCCATTTTCGTATTCAGAGGAAGCTTCTTCGGGAGGACCATTCTCTTTCAAGATTTTAGCACCCTCCATTCTGATTAAATCAACATAAATTAAACCTATTTTGTAATTAATTATCACTTACGCTATAAAATATTATCAATTTTTATTTATATTAAATTCTTTATAAAATAAAATTATTACTTTTTATTAATTGAGTATCACTTATTATAAAAAATGTAAATCAATAAGCTCATTTGTTGAAGCGGTTACACTTTCATCATATATACGATACCACCACCTCTTTCATCTTGCCCTCCTGGGACATGTATTGATTCATAGTTTATTTCTTATTTGAACCTGAGACGTGTAGTAGATTCAATTATATCTATTCTCTTTCCTATTAACCGGGAATAGTCCTATTCATTGCCTTTACTTTCGAGGACCATTGTATGGGTCATAGTTCTACAGTACGCTCTTGCACGCCGATTCCACAGAGTTGTATAACTATAAAACTCAAATCCTACTATATATGGTTTCACACATGTCTTTGCTATTTGTTTAAAGGTGAGAATTGTGTCCATTAGTTAAACATTCTTGTTTTCCTTAATTTATTTTGTATATTATTATTTGTAATACTTTGTATTATTAATATTATTTCATGAATAGTTATATTATTAATTACTATTTGTTAAAAACATTTTGCCAAAATACCAGTGAATTTAACTATAAATTATTAATAGGAATAGAATAAGGTTATAAAGTAGACCAAAATTAGATCCGATAATTATTATACTCACAAAGTTTGAGTAGGTTTTATGTGAGACCGTCTCAGGTGAGACTATTTTACACTTTTTAATATAGTTATCACTTTCGCTATAAAATATTATCAATTTTCATTTATATTATAAATTGTTCATAAAAAGACATTATCATTTTTCATTAATATAGTATTATGACTTTTCATTTCGTCTCACGTAAGCTATTACGTGACGGTCTTACACAAGTTTTATGTGTTTTGTTATTTAATACACTCACCTTTCTCATAAAACTACTTAATTCACTCTTTAAAAAAAAAAGAATAATAATAAATAAATAAACTCCATATTCAACTCAATAATTACGCAATATATTTTAATTTTAAAATTTTCACCTATGTTTTGACCTACGTTGCTTACTTTATGATTATAATTATGTTACTTACTTTATTATAATTTAATATAAAAATATCAAACGATTCTTAGAGGTAAGTTAACAATCAATTTTTATTTTTATTTTTTAAATCGTAATCACTCATTAATTATGGTATGGAGGTAATACAAAATATAACACAAGTCGTTGCATTATTTATCATTTTACATTATTGTTAAGATAATATTATACTCCCACCCTCCCATACAGTCTTGCACGTGGAAATGTTGTTAAAAAAAAAAAAAAGAAGTAAAAGTAAGGGTAATTTATGTAGTTTAAACAGAAAATTAGATGAATAAGGTTATTGAGTTCAGTGAATAAAGTATCACATGCATCTTTTAACATTGTGAGGATGTACTGCGTAGTATTACTATTTTTGAGATAACCATTTCTGTGTGAGATAGTTTTATACTCTATTTGTTTACTCCCCTATTTCATAGAAGTTGACATACTTTTTTTTTGTTTGTCCTATTAAAGTTGACGTATTTCCTTTTTAACATATGAGACCCACACAAAAATAATTAATCTATTCTCATGGGCCCCACATATCACCTATAATACAACTACCCACTACATATTAAATATTATTTCTCTCACTTCACTTTACCTCATTTTACATTAAATTATTATACTCCTTAATCTTCGTGCCCAAAAAAATTATATCTACTTCTCCGGGACAGAGGGAGTATTTATTTACTCTTTATTAAAATATTATTATATTTGGTTTTATTAATATTGGGTAAATTTTATATACCAATATTACTACTAAATATATAGAGCAAATTATATTATTAATCAATACAAATTGAATGCATAATATATCACTTTATCGCTATTTTAATTGTATTAAAAAATTAATCTAAAAGGTGTGATGCAAAAAGATAAACGTTCCACTAATTTCTCTTAAAAATAAGTGAGAAATAACTCATAATATTAACGTGTTTGCATAAACGCCTGAAAATGTATTTGTGATACGAATACATTGCATACTAATATTTCTGAATACGTGATAGATTGCTTACAACTATTTTTGAATATATTGCATACATCTATTTCTGAATACATTTGGCTATTTGGTATGCGATTATTAATGGTTAATTAGCTATTCAGAAATATTTTTTCAATACTTAAAAGTATTCACTTTCATTTATTGAAATAATTTCGTATTAAAAAAGTTAAGCATTCAAAAACATTTTGATATTAAAAATATTTTTTCAATGTTTGAAGTATTCAAAATGTATTCAGCTTAAAATAATTTTGTAAATGAAATGTTTGTATTCAAAATATTTTGGTTGTATTCTTTTATATTATTTCGATAAGCGAATACTATACATGTTTTTTTTTTTTAAGTAAGAATTTTGGTATTCAAAAATATGTTTTCAATGTTCCATTTAGAGTTCATAATATTATTTAATATATTTTAGCTTTAATAATTAAAATAATTTTGTATTAAAAAATGGTTAAATATTCAAAATATTTTATGTCAATTAACCTTTACTGAAAAGAGAATTGATAAGTATGAAATAGACTGAGAATGGATTGTAGATTTTTCATTATTCTATCAATTAGTTGTATAGGGGATAATTTCAACTTTTCATTATATAATTTTATAGTGGATAGGAATAAAATACTCCCTCCATCTCACGTATTTGTTCATATTTATATGGCAAGGAGATTAAGAAGTGTTTTTTTTAAATATATAATGTACTCCCTTCGTCCCCTTTAAAGAGGGTCTTTTTTTCATTTTGGGTGTCCCACCCAAAGAGTTCACTTTCTTTTTTTTTACATATATGAGACTCACATACACTCACTAATATAATTAAAATATGGGACCCGCACTCTTACTAATACAACTACCCACTATACATTAAATAATAATACTTCTAAATTCACGTGCCAAAAAGCAAAAGACCCTCTTAGTGAGGGACGAATGGAGTAAGAAAAAGTAGGGGTAAATTGATCATTTTAAGAGAAAAAGTAAATAAAATTATTGGGAATGATGAATAAAGTGTAAAAATATTAATAAAGTTGTTGGGATTGATGAATAAAGTGTAAAAATATATGAGATGTATAGTGTATTTTTATTGTTAATGGAATGTGAATAAATACGTGGGACGCATCAAAATAAGAAGTTGGAATAAATACGTGGGAGGGAGGGAGTATATTATGTGTATCTACTGATAATGTTAGTCTATAATTTTTACTAAGAAGTAACAAATCCCTTTTATTGAACATGTTACTCCCTCCGTCCCACTTAAATGTGTCTCCCTTTTTCTTTTTTAGTAAGAGAGCCCTACATATGGCCCATCACTCACTAATAATACAACTACCAATTATACATACAATAATAATACTCATTAATCTACGCACAAAAAGTAAACGGTCATCTTTCGATGGGACGAATGGAGTATTATTTTTTATTTATATTATGAATGAGTTATGAAATAGTTCACTAGAGTACTATTACTTTTAATCAATTCATATATCACATTTTATTAAAATATTATCACTTTTTATTATTTTACAAAATTTATTTCGTGAGATGATGTTATACAAGTGTTTGATTTATTGAAAATATGCAAAAATTGTCTAACGGATTCTGAAAAAATACTAGGGATTGAGATAGCCATACATTAACTAACATACAAGATTGTTTAACCAAATCTTCCATGCATATTACGTAAAACTGGTTATAAATACAATTTTATGGTTCATGTTTTATTTTATCTTTCAAGTTCATAGTTTATTTTGCAAGTTCATGACTTATGACTTATTTTAAGATTATTGTAATTTTTTCACTTACGTATGATCTATTTTACCACTATGGATTAGAATTCACCTGGGAATGGCAATTGGGGCGGTTCGGGGTGGATAATAGCATATTCATATTAAGACTCGTTCATTACACAACACTTGGTAAAACAGGGTTGTAGTGAAAATCCTGTGGTCTCTCCTTTCAATCCTATACCCCTTCCATCTCGTGTTAAGATTTATATTTTTCATTTTGAGTTGTCTTAAGTTAAGATTTACATTTATTTTTTTTATCATGTTGGCCCATACAAAACAATTAATTATTTCATATGGGACTCATACACAACACTAATACAACTACCCACTTTATATTAAATATTATTTCTCTCGCCTCACTACACATTAAAATATTATATCTCTTAATCTTCATGCAAAAAGCAAACGCCAACGTTAACGCGGGATGTAGGGAGTATATCCTATGTATTGCTATGATGTTTAAATTAAGGGGAATCATAGTGTTTACAAGAATTCATAGTATTTACAAGAATTTATGAAGTAAACCCATTTTACTAGAGATAGACTCCATTCATTATGAATTTCGGTAGTCTGGCGCACGGCGTGTCCGATCCATTTCGACCCATATTATTTATATTATTTTATAAAAATAACGGGATAATTATTTTTTTACAAAATTAACATACATGTATTAGTTAAAAGTTTACATATTTTTTTACTCTAATTAATCAATTAAGTAAATATACCTTATAAAAAGTGTACTCCTTTCATCCTGTCCGAACGCATTAGTTACTTTTTGCATATGGGTAGTGATGTCAGAGATATAATATTTTAATGTACAGTAAATAGTTGTATTAATATTATTTTTGGACTACATAAAAGTATATCAATTATTTTATGTACGTCCTATTTACTATAAAAATAAATGTGAACATTACAATGTAACGCTAAAAATAGAAATACATAAATATTATGGTATGTATTATATAATATAAAAATATTGATATATATATATATATATATATATATATATATATATATATATATATTACTTACATAATATATATATTATATTACTTTAATTAATACTCCCTCTGTCCCAAGTTAAGAGGTCCAGAGACGTTATGTTAAATATAAGGTCTCTGACCCTCATTACCTGGGATGGAGGGAGTATATAGAAATACATGGGATGGAGGGAGTATAGAAATACATGAATTGAAACAGGACTACATGTTGCGTGGTCACTACACAGATTCACATCAAAACGGAGAAAATCAGATCCGCCCAAAACACTACGGGTAGAGCTGTCAATTTGGGTTATTGGGCTGGTTCAGCCCATAACCCATCACAACCCGTCCTTTGATTGACCCAAATGGGTTGGGTCACCACAGGTTGGGCCCATCGTGGGTTGGGCCACCTATGGGTCGGGTTATTGCGGGTCGACCCATTTTTTTTTTATTTTAGATTTTAATATTTAAATAATAAAAATATTATAACCCAACCCTACCCCTACCCACCCCCCACAACCCCACCCATCCATCCCCAAAATTTTTTAAAATTTTAGATTTAAATATTTAAATAATGAAAATATTATCAGTCAACCCTACCCTCTTCCCACCCCACCCCCTACCCATCCACCCCAAAAAGAATTTTTTTAAAAAAATTTTTAGATTTTAATATTAAATTCTAAAAATATTTAAAAAAAATATTTGGAGGGGGTGGGTGGGGGTGGGTAGGGTTGGGTGATAATATTTTTATTATTTAAATATTAAAATTTTAAAGAAAATAAATTTTTTTTTTGGGTGAGGGGTTTGGGGGAAAGTTGGGGGGTGGGTGGGGGTGGGTAGGGGTAGGATTGGATAATAATATTTTTATAATTTAAATATTAAAATTTAAAAAAATAAAAAAAATTTGGGGGTGGGATGGGTAGGGTAGGGTTGGGTGATAATATTTTTATTATTTAAATATTAAAATTTTAAAAAAATTAAAAATAAAAATTTTTTGGGGGTGGGTGGGTGGGGTGGGGGTGGGTCAGGGGTAGGGTTGGATAATAATATTTTTATTATTTAAATAGTCCGTATTAAAATATAAAAGTTGTATGTTATTTTTTTAAATTTTAATTTATAAAAGTGGGTTTATGTTGGGTTGGTGGGACGGTGCGGGTTAGCACACACTCTAGTGGATTTGAAGTGGGGCGAGTTTTATAGGACGTGTTAATTTTGGGTTGAGAAATTAATGGGTTAAAACGAGTTGGGGCGGGTTGGCCCAACCCATTTTGACAGTGCTAACTACAAGTCAGGACAAATCAAGACCGATCACATCAAATTATCATCTCTACCCACAAATCCATAACACTCCATGAAATAATGTTTTTTTTTATCTACACACTTAATTTTAATGTGATACATTTAATAAATAGTAGGTCTAGCGTGAGATCGTCTCTAGTAAATCATTTTATACTTTTTTTTAAAATATTATTATTTTCGTTATAAAACGTGAACACATTTGCTATAAAATATTATTACTTTTCACTTATACAGTAAATTGTTCATGAAATAGCATTGTCACTTTTTATTAATTTAGTATAATTTTCATTTTAAAAGTTGTATGTCCGTCTCATGTAAGCCCTTACGTGATACGGTCTCACACAAATCTTTGCCTTTAATAAAAAGAAGGAGAGAAAAAGACAATTTGAAACGTAAAAAAAATTAGGATAATATATTTTTTAAAAATTCTACTGTTAAATATATTGGAATCTCTTTAATTATTATAACATACAAACTTTAAAAAATATTACTGATAACTATATAAATATATAGTGATATTCCAACTTTACTCTTACAATATGCTGCACACAATCATTTACATTAAGTGCAGCAAATGTTATGTAAAAAATTTTATGTACAACAAATGTTATGTGCAACAAAAATAATACGTCCAAAAATAAATATTATGTGCAGAAAAAAAATCGTAAGTATTATTTGCAGCAAAAAAAATAATTAATGTAATGTGCAGCAAAAATAATGTTATGTATGTGCAGCATAAAAATCTTTAGGTCACATTAAGTTGAGAGCATATTGGGTAATTAATCTTAATTTTTTGTATCTAAGAGTATTTTTTTTAAAATTAATGTATCTCATAGTAATAATAGGTATTAAGTGTGTACCTAATAGTAATTATTTCTTCTAGGGGATTAATGAAAAAAAGTATATCTAAAAAAAATTAAATATTTAGAAAATTTTTTTAAAAAAATATTACTACATTTTGAAAAAATAAGTAATAATATTTTTTTTAGTTTATAAAATAAAAAATAGATTATTTTTTATAAAAATTAAACAATTGAAAAATGACGTAATTTATTAATTAATTTAATTATTTTTTTTATAATATTGTAGCATTATTAAATAATAAATGGTACATCCTTCATCCTAATAAGATATAGGTTTGTTTTTTCTACTTAGATTAAGTGATACGACATTTTAGTATTTATTGAGGAAATTCCAGTTGTACATTTACATTTTTATCTTTAATTTTAATTTAAATCGATGATAAACGATGTAATATTATAATTTTAAGGGTGTTGGTCGTGGTATTAATGTGTTGGGTCCCACTTCCCAAAAAATGAAGGGCATACTTGTATGAGATCGTGATGGTCTCGTAAGAGAATTTTAAACTTTTATAATTAGTTATCACTTTTTATTAAAGATGTCATATTTTTTTTTTAAATGTTATCACTTTTCATTATACTATAAATTGTTTATGAAATACTCCCTCCGTCCTGTCTCGTCCTTATGGTTACGTTTGTTTTCTGCACGGGAATTAATGAATATAGTATTTTAATGTGTATTGAGGTGAGAGAAATAATAATTTAATGTAAAGTGAGTAGGTGTATTAGTGGGATGTGTGGGCCCATAGGGAGAGAAGTAATTAATTTGTGTGAGTCCCCTATGCTAAAAAGGAAAATGTAACCATTAAAATGGAACGCCCAAAATGGAAATATATAACCATTAAGATGAGACGGAGGGAGTAGTTTATAACACCGTTATCACTTTTCATCGATTGGATAGTACTTTTTAATATAAAGGTAAAAGATATCACTTCTTATTCGTTTAAAGTCATTCTGTGAGACGTTCTCATACAAGTATTTGTCAAGAAATAAATGTACTCCTTCGGACCCACATTAGGTTTATATTTTATATTTTAGTTTGTCCCAAAGTAAGCTATATTTTCTTTTTGTCAAGTGAGACCCACACAAAATAATTTATTATATCTCCATGAGGTCCACACAAAACACTAATAAGACTACCTACTACAATTATTCATCAACTTATTACATATTTAAATATTATATCTCTTAATCTACATGTAAAAAGAAAATGTAAACGTTAATGCGAGATGAAGGAAGTGTACCTTAAAGATGGAAAAACCAAATTGAAAAATTGTATACCTTTATTCGAAGGGGTAAATAATCAAATAAGTTATGTATATGAGAAACTTTCTTGTGAGATGGGTCGGCCTATTACTAAAATATGTTTATTATATAGGTAACGTATACTTATTTGTAGTTAAATTATGTTACGATAACACCTTAAAATTATACTTTAATGCATAGTTCATCTTTTAGAAAACATACTTTAACAATCATTAAACGTATTTTATATATATAATAAGTATAATTTAACACGTCTTATAGACCGTCTCACATAATTAACATCTCACAAGGGACTTTATCTATGCTTATTAAGTGGAAATAGGACTGGAGAAAAATATCAAAAATTCGATATACCGCACTTATCATATCAAAAAATACCAGATTTATCAAAATTTAAGGCATAAACTGAAATTTTTGGTAAGGTATAAGGCCGTATTGAATTTTTTGGTACGGTAAAGATATGCAAATTTTGAAAACTACGGTATTTTGGTATATACCGAAATACCGTAAATTAATTTAGCAAGGTATATATACTTAAAAAAGAAATTTTAATATATTAAAATTATTGACCCAATCATTAAATTTAGTATAATTTTGCAGAACATTCCAATACGCTATATAGTTTTAAATTTAGGATATAATAATTGTAATTATTCTATTTTTTAATATAAAAGTGTGTATTAATTATTAATTAATTTAGAACTTATTGGTCCTTAGGTGCGCTCACTTGGATTAAACTCTTACATTTATTATGTTTTATTAAAGTTTTTAAATTTGAATTGTATTTGTTTTTCATATTATTTATAATATGTGGATTATGTATATATTTGTTTTTATCAATTTCATTGTAGTTTATGATGGATTATTCGGATTGTCATTGTTTTCTGTAAATTTGTGATATTTTTAAACGGTATAGTAGAATAGTAAATTTAAAAAGACATATTAAACATTCAATATTGATGGTATTTATTGAAATAATAAGTATGATAATGTATACTTCATTCGTCCCACCCAAATAACATCATTTTACTATATTGGGTGTCTCATCCAAATTGCAACATTTTCCTCTTTTAGTAAAAATGGCCCACCGATGACCCACCACTACCCATCACATCTCTCTAATACACCTACTAACTTTACATAAAATAATAATACTTCTTAATCAAAAATCAAATGCATCTCTTTGGGCGGGATGGAGGGAGTACTTATATATCGGTAAGTAAAAGGTATGCATTTTTCTTATATCGAAGTTTCGATATATCGAAACATAATAAAGATATGAATTTTTTAAGATATTTTAGGTATGATATACGATATAGCTCAAAATCTTTGTGTATATCATACCGCCCACCAAATTTTAAAAAGATATTAAATTGAGAAGTTATTTGTACTGAAATTTTTGGCATTTTTAGAGTATGAATAGTGTAATAAGACGCACTAACGAGAAAATATGAATGATTTATTACGATATTGTACATCAATAGTTATACCTATATTTTTTTTATGTAAATTAAAAGATACTCCCTCCGTCCCAAGAAAGTTAGCATCCCTCTTTCCGGCATGAAGATTATGAAAGTGATAATTTTTAGGGGTATTATTGTATTTTTTTGTAATAAATAAATGATAAAGTATGTTAAGTGTGTTAGTAGGTGTTGGTTTTTTTTTTTGTAAATAAAGTGTATGAGGAATGATGATTGTGTTTGACTTTTTGCTATTTTAGGAAGGTGCAAACTTTTATAAGAAAACTCAAAATAAAAAGTGTGTCATATGAAATTGGATGAAGAGAATATAATATTTTAATAAATAACATTTAACTTTTAGTTATATTTTTACCTTTTTGTTTCTAACTTTAATTTTAATTAATGACAAATTGAAATATTCCCTCTGCTCCATTCGAAAAGTTGTACTCCCTCCGCCCCATAGTTAAGTTCACCGACACTTTAGATACGGAGCTTAAGAAAAGTTGCTTTTTGACCAACTTTATTGATTTTTAGGGGTATTGCGGTATTTTTACTTAATATATAAATTATAAAGTATGTTATGTGTGTTAGGTGTAGTTAAGTTCACCAACACTGTAGATAAAAAGTTTAAGAAAAGTTGCTTTTTGACAAACTTTATTGATTTTTTAGGGGTATTGTGGTATTTTTACGTAATAAATAAATTATAAAGTATGTTATGTGTGTTAGGTGGAAGTGATATTTTTGAAATTAAGATAACTTTTGAGGTTGTTGGTTAATGTGAAGTTTTCTTTTTTGGATGGTGAACATAAGTGTGGGACGGACGAAAACGAAAAGTGTGAACATAAGTGTGGGACGGAGGGAGTATTTGCTTTTTTTCATGGATATTAAAGAATATAATATGTTAATATATACTCATTTTTTCATGGATATTAAAGAATATAATATGTTAACATATACTCCTTCCGTCCCATACTTATGTTCACACTTTCCGTTTTCGTCCGTCTCACACTTATGTTCACCACCCAAAAAAGAAAATTCCACATCAACCAACAACCTAAAAGTTATCTTAATTTCAAAAATACGACTCTCACCTAACACACATAACATACTTTATAATTTATTTATTATCAAAAAATACCGTAATACCATAATACCCCAAAAAAATCAACAAAGTTGGTTAAAAAGCAATTTTTCTCAAACACTGTATCTACTGCGCTGGTTAACATAAATTCGGGACGGAGGGAGTATAAATATGGTATAATGGTAGTGTTTCGTCTAAATTTAATTTAAATTAATGATAAATTGTGTAGCATTATAAAATTTTTAAGAGTATTAATTTTTAGGTATAAGACCTACAAATACTAGTAAAGAAAATATAAGCTCTAAGATGAATATATAGCTCAAAATGATAATATATTATTTTCAAATGAAACGAAGAGAGTATTTTATACTCCCCCCGTCCCTCATTAAGAGAGTCTTTTATTTTTTGGCACGTGAATTAAGAAATATTATTATTTAATGTGTAGTAGGTAATTGTATTAGTGGGAATATGAGTCCATATTTTAATTGTATTAGTGGGCGTATGTGGGTCCATGTATGTAAAAATATAAAGGGGATTATTTGGATATGACACCCAAAATAAAAAAAAAAACCTCAAAGAACGGAGGGAGTAGTTTTTAGGGATAGTAGTTTATTTCTCCTTTAAAGGAAAAATGATACTCCACCTTATAGTAGGTTAGGTATCAAATTTTTTTAATACAAAAAAGAAAATAAAAATATTAAAAATAATCTAAATATTTGTATTAATACCTACTAAAAATTAACTGTGAAATCAATATTTATTTTAGCCCTGTCACGAATTCATTTTCAATTTATATATTTCATCCAAATTTCTAACTTCAATTATAACATTTTTTTATTTTTTTATAAGAAATTTAAGTTCACATTTTTATAAAAAGAGAAGAAATGATACTAAACTAATATTTTCATAATATTTTAATTTCCAAATTATCATTTTTTTAAAAAAATACGTCACATATTTTACGATTTATATATTATTAAAAATAATTTTTATTAGTATTTGTGTAAACTATACTCCCTCCATCCCGCCCAAATGGTTGTTTTTACTTTTTACACGTGAATTAAGTAATATTATTATTTAATGTGTAGTGAATATTTGTACTAGTGGGAGTGTGGGTCCCTTATTTTTATTGTATTAGTGGGTGTGTGTGAGTCTCATTTGTGTAAAAATGGAAAGAGTACTCTTTGGATGAGACGCCCAAAAAATAACCTTTTGGGTGGGACGAAAGGAGTAATGATAGAGCTAGCAGTCTAACTAGGGTGCACCTGTGGTACCGGTGCACCCATAGAATCTAAACCCTTAGATTAATTTTATTGTTAATCTTAATTATTAGATAAAATAAAATAATAATAAATAAATAAGTAACTAACCACTATACCGTACATTTTAACCATTAAACTCTTGAAGGCACGGGTACACCCGTGCAACTCAGAATAACCCTAAAATTTAAAATTAAGAAACATTGATAAAGATAAGTATTAACGGTAAAATGAGCATCCACTAGTGCAGCATATTGCCATGAACACTGCCAATTTTATATTGAATCACCAAAAGTCAAATAATATACTCCTCCATCCCGTCCTTATAGCTTTTTGCACGGGGATTAATGAATATAGTATTTTAATGTGTATTGAGGTGAGAGAAATAATAATTTAATGTAGAATGGGTAGGTGTATTACTGGGATGTGTGGGCCCATTGAGAAAGAAGTAATTAATTTGTGTGGGTCTCATGTGCTAAAAAAAGAAATGTAACTATCAGGATGAGACGCCCAAAATAAAAATATGTAACCATTATGATGAGACGGAGGGAGTACTGTATAATTACAAGGAATGAGTTTGGGTCCAATATTGTATTGAGATAGTTTTAGGCGCGATTAATTCAAATTCTTTAATGGGAATATGGATATATATTATAAAAGAGTTAGGATTAAAAGTAATTAAAGAATGAGTAGTAATTATTAAATTAATAGTAATAATTGAAGAATTTCGATTCTTATTACATCAAATAAGAATTAACAATGAGAATCAATATGCGCCTCCTTATTTTGTTTAATCAGATACTACTTTTATATATTAAAAAATATTTGTATCAATGATTAAGCAAATATTTATGTAAGATTGTTTCACATAAGAACTTTCGTGTGGTAGTTTCTATAATTAAAACTGATACTCAATTAATGTAAAGTGATACTGTTATTTTATATAAATAAAAAGTGATACTCTTTTTGTCCCATTTCAATATTTACATATTTCTATTTTGGGCGTCCCATTTAATGTTTACGTTTCATTTTTTGGAATGTAGGATCCACCTAAAACAATTAATATATCACCATGGCCCCCCACATTCAACACTAATACATCTACCTACTTTACATTAAATATTATATCTTTCCACCCACTATCTATTAAAATATTATACTCCTTAATCAACGTGTAAAAAGCAAACATAAATATTGAAACGGGACGGAGGGAGTAATATTTTATAACAAAAATTATAACACTTTATATCAAAAGTAACGATTAATTTAAAAAGGGTAAAATATTCTCTGACTTACCCCAATTTTTATATGTCTTGCAAATTGTGTTAATTTAAGTGGATGAATATCACAATTCTTTTTATTAAGTATCTATTTTCATTAAAAAAATTTATTACACACAAGTCGAGTATGGTACAATTAAATGAAAATCACATTTTTTATTATTACAAATATTATCTTCGCAAAATCCATCTCAAACAATACTTGCCCATTTATATATTCACCCGTTCTTCTCATAAAAATATTAATTTTTTCCTGGTCGTCTTTTTTATAAAATCATTAATCATTTCAATAAAAGAAAATATCATCTTAATTTAAAATCTCGAAACTACACTTAAATTTCAAAATTTCCATTCACTTTTTACCTAACATAATTTTTACTTTAATTAGCTAGCCATATTAAATTATCCAAAAATTTTCTAAAATTAGTAAAAGTAAAATTTATCCTTAATAAATGTAAAAAGATAAAGATTAACTAATACTCAAAATGGAGAGTATATATCAATGTTTATTTAATCTTGCCACCCAAGAATATGTTATATCTTGTAAATCAAATATCTACTGCACCTAGTTAACGCTATGCAATTTTCTTATAAATCATAAAGTATGGATAAGAATTAAGTTAGACAACCATTAAAGCAAAGATCATCGTATATAACATTTGTTTTAACAAGATATGAGAGAGATGGCAATATCACGATTCTCAATATTATGCGACAATTAAATAAATAAATGAAATGAAATAGCAGAAAGAGAAGAATGAAAATTAAAATAGCATACCAGGCAACAATCACCAGAAACGGGGAAGAGACAAAAATGAAATGAGAAGCAACAAATGACCTCCAACAATAATTCGAAATGACCAAAACCTTTTTATCGTCATTTAGCTCCTAATAACTCTCAGCACCCAGAATCCACAACACCCCCATAAATAGTAATTTAAAAAGGGTTAATTATTTGTGTGTAATTACGATGCACTAATGAGTATGATTGTATTATAACACGTGGGTAGAGCCGAGGATCACAGATTAGTTGTAAATTGTTGGAGAAGCTAACCAGAAACTTAATAATTTTATAATTACTATACTGCGATTTTTTTTATTATTATTTTTATTTTGAAAGATTTAGAATTCAAAGAATTGATGCTATTAATTAATTGCATTTGTTAAATGATCACTTCATCTAAAAATTTAAGATGATAGAGAAATTTTGAAAGATTTAGGATTTCACGAACTAATGCTATTAATTAATGTTATTTGTTAAATAACCATCTCATTTAGAAGCTTAAGCTGGTAAAAAGGTTAATTCATAAACTTAAATAACATGTTAAATGACCACCTCATCTAAAACCTCATCTAAAAGTTTAAGTTGATGGAGAGGTAAATCATTTAATACTTAATCAAATCACTATAACATCATTACCTTAATTTCACCCGTCTAACTTTAAGTTCATAGAGAGGTAAATCATTTAGTATTTAATCAAATCACTATAACATCATTACCTTAATTTCACCCGTCAAACTC
Source organism: Pogostemon cablin (assembly GCA_023678885.1). Classification (NCBI taxonomy): domain Eukaryota; kingdom Viridiplantae; phylum Streptophyta; class Magnoliopsida; order Lamiales; family Lamiaceae; genus Pogostemon; species Pogostemon cablin. Next base: position 11,938,429 of record CM042990.1, on the reverse strand, counting down.
ATTAATATTATCATAATTACTTGTATTACTCAATTGCTCCATCTATAAATTACAATATTCTATTCTATATATTTTATCAGTCTTTATTTTATTATTAATTTATATTTTTTTTTATTTTATACGTATTGGAAGTTTAATAGAATTCAAATTGCACTGATATAATTCTCAAAGATATGATTATTGAACTGATATAATTAGGTTTTCAAATTAATATTAATATATAATAATTAGTGTTTTTTACCTGTGATACATGAACTAATATAATTAGGTTTTCAAATTAATATTAATATATAATAATTAGTGTTTTTTACCCGTGCGAGACATGAAAATAAAAAAAATCTCCCTCTATCTATTAATAATCATTGAGTAAGGCTTGCGTGCGCACGGGAGCACATTCCGTGCGCCTTTAGAAATTCAGTATTATGGGTAAGGGTACATTGTTTTGGTCTAACACTTTAATTAATAAAATGTATATCATTTAGTTCTAAAGGGTTTACACTTTTCATTAATATTTTTTTCTTTAGAAAATAAAGGGTACACATTTTTATACTAAAGGATATACAATTTAACACAAAATTCTAAAGGTGCACGAAGTGTTGTTCATGCGCCCAGATACACACAATAATTTTCTTTAGAAAATAAAGGGTACACATCTATATACTAAAGACTATACAATTTAACACAAAATTCTAAATGTGCACGGAATGTGGTCCGTGCGCCCGGGTGCACAGGAGTTTTGCCATAATCATTTGTTTTTATATGAGGTTAAAAAGTACTTCCTCAATCAATCTTTAATCTATCCATTTACTATTTTGGATCGTCAATTCTTAATCTATTCATTTCTCTTTTTAGACATATGGAACTCACACACATTACTAATACAATTAAAATATGAGACCCACACACCCCACTAATACAACTACCAACTACACATAAAATACTAATACTCCTTAAATCTATGTATAAAAAGCAAACAAATAAATTAACAATGGGCGAAGGGAGTATTATTATTTTATATAAAATGATTAGATGTATTAGTGATGAGTGGTGGATCATATGTCAGTTCTTTTTGCTAAAAAGGGAAAATAGATGAATACCTTTAGGGTAAACGACCAGAATAGAAAAATGAATACATCAGAAGTAATATATATATAAGTCTCTTATGAGATAGGTTGTAAGATTGGTCAACCCTTATTAAAGTATGATTATTACATACGTAAAGTATATATGTTATTGGATACTTAAAATATGATTTAGTAAAGTATGATGAATGATGCACTAAAATATGACTTTATAATATGATGAATTATTAGGTAGTGAATCATAATATAACGTTTTAAAATCATATTCTAGTGTATCGTTTATCATACTTTAACTATCCAATAATATACTTTATCTATATACTCTCTCCATCCCGCATTAATGTTTACGTTTTTTTGTCAATTTGGACCCACACAAAACAATTAATTATTCCATATAAAGCCCACACACAACATATATACAACAACACACTTTACATTAAATATTACTCCCTCCGTCATGTTTCAATGTTTACGTTTCTATTTTGCGCGTCCCATTTCAATATTTATGTTTTCCTTTTTGGAATATGGGACCCACCTAAAATAATTAATATATCATCCAACACTGATACACTTACCCACTTTACATTAAATATTACTCCCTCCGTCCCATAGAAGTTGGTATAATTTTTTTGGGCACGGAGATTAAGGAGTATAATAATTTAATGTAAAGTGAAGTAAAGTGAAGTGAGAGAAATAATATTTAATGTACAGTGGGTAGTTGTATTAGAGGTGATATGTAGGGCCCATGAGAATAAATTAATTATTTTTTGTGTGGGTCCATGTATTAAAAAGAAAATGTGTCAACTTTAGTGGGACAAACCAAAAAGGAAAGCGTGTCAACTTCTATGAGACGGAGGAAGTATATTTTTTCATCCACTATTTATTAAAATATTATACTTCTTAATCAACGTACAAAAAACAAACGTAAACACTGAAACGAGACGAAGGAGTATTTTTCTCATCTCCCTACACATTAAAATAATATTATATCTCTTAATATATGTGTAAAAAGCATACGTAAAGGTTAACGCGAAATAGAGAGAATATATAATGATCATACTTTAATAATAAATCGACCCGTTTCACAACTCATTTTACATAAACATTGTTTCACAAGAATTGGGATGTCAATGGGCAGGGTGCCCGCTTATTTTGGGGTACTCGTAACCATATCCATTTAAATATCAAATAATTGTATATTTACCCGTCCCATTTAAAAATCTTATAACATAGTACAATTAAGAACTATTTATTACTCTATCTGTCTCTCTAAAAAAATGTGTAATCTCATATGACAATTTTGTATATCTTTGTTGTACATTTATGTAGTTGATAGTATTTTATTTTTTCATTGTATTTAAGTGCAATTACGATCAAAGTGTGTACCTCCTAGTAATAAATCCATAATTTTATTGTTTATTTAAAATAAATATCAAATATTTCATTATTTAATTAAATAAAAATAATACTTATAAATTTATTTTAAAAAAAATTTAAATTTATTCTTTTTTTGTCTATAAATAGTAGGTACACAACGTATTTAAAAATTACTAAGCGATACATTCGCTTTAGTAAATTACCGATAAATATAAAATTATATTTATTTTTCCCATAATACCTATACATATCCGTACATCAGTGTGCATCGTTAAGATGTAAACAAAAATACGTTATTTATACGAATGTACATTAGTGTACATTCTATTGAGAAAGAAATTGAAAATACGAGATTAAATTGAAGAACCCTACTAATGTAATTAGTGTACATTCTTGAGAGAGAAACAGAAAACACGTGATTAAACACTACAAGAAACTGCGAGATTACTGATGAAAAAATCCGTCGGTAAAATATGAAAAATCCGTCAGTAACTAATTTACCGATGGATTACCGACGTAAATGAGTTTGTTGCAATACTATGCGTTAGTATTTTTTTACCAAAGGAAATTAAAATTCATCTGTAATTACCGATGGATTTTGACGTCGGTAAAAAAATCATCGGTATCATTCAACGTGAATTCGTCGGAACACAGTGACGTTCTTACCGACGAAAATATTCATCGGTAATTCATCGATAAATTCAAAATGTAAAATTAAATAAAAAATAGCTTACCGACGAAAAAATTAGTCGTTAAATTTACCGACAGATTTTTCCTTCGGTAAAATGAAAAAGGAAAAATAAAAAAAATCAAAAATTTCAATTAAATAAATGTTAAAAAAACTCCTAATATAAATTCTTTATTTAATATAATATTAAAATTCAAAACACTCTACATAATTTCAAACAAGTTAGGGTAGCCTTATCAACATAGAATTTCAGTGGTGGAATCAAAATTGGGAAACAACCGCCATAAGCCCTAGCTGAAATTTTTCAGTCTGGAAAATGTAATAGCAGCTCATGGCTTAATTATCAAGGGTCCCTCTGTAATTAAGAACAAATGAGGCATTGTTTTATTAGTCAACACTCCAAGGTACTTCAATTCTATATGATGACATAGTTGAGCAAAAAATGAAGCTGCTTTACCTTATTTCTGAGGCATGGAATTGACAGGCTCAATGATGTTAAATCATCTGGGTTGAACTATCAGGCTCAGTCAGGATAAAGAAGCTGCAAAAATAGGCGTTGTGCATTCTGCAAAGAAAATTATTAGGGGACAAGCTAGTCTAGTAAACATAATTCTGTAATTAGTTTAAACATGCAAAATTTTCACAAATATATGTAAATACTTCATGTAAGAATGAAAAGAAAAAGATAAGTTATCAGTAAGCGAATAATTAATAAACCTGATCCAAAACAAGCTTCTTTAAAGTTTGCTCAAGCTCACGAATAAATAATCTGGAACAATGAACATAATTATCCACGGTTGACATCAACTGAAACATAAAGTCTTTTTTTAAAAAAATATATTATGAGAAACAATACATTCGACACAAAGTTTTGTGTCATCAATAATAGAAAGTAAGCAGACGATCAAATACTTGAAACAGTGATTAAACATAAAGCTTGAAAGATCTTGCAAGTATACAAAGGCGGGCGAAATGCAAGGTCAAAACATAATTAAAGAAGGGTAAGGAAACAAAAAAAGTTAGAACTTTACCAAAAAAAAATTGCAACATACTAATCATACTTCGGAGATATACATCCAAACAATGGGTGAAATGAAAATAAAGTGTCATCACTTTAAGAAACATACATAAACTATAGACTATAGATATCTAATTTAATATGTAAGACTTCATCATCAAAAGATACAAGCTCTTTCAAAGTTCCATTTGACAGAAAGAAAATTACCATTTTCCAATGTAACCACAAGTCATTATCACAGAAATGCAATGAATGTTAACTCTCATAGTACAGAAATAAGTACATTACCTGCTTTCTTTCATAGTAACCAAATCTTTAAATAACTGAAGTTCTGGAGAAAATAGTTCAACAACAAGAGCTTGCTTTTGACTTGCATTCCCAAGATTATGAGCGTGCTCAATAACTACAAAGACAAGTTTTAAAATTGGAGCAATTCAAAAGGTCACGATTACTTTTAAACTAAAATCAAATAAGAAACTATGACTACGAGAAGTCAAACCATTTCCTATGTAGTTATTAAACACATATATAATACCAATATTGATGTTCAGAATCATAATATTAGTTATTGATGTTTGAAATTATTAACACTATACCTAGTGAGCCAACCATATGCCGAAGAAGGGAAGCAACATGACCATGGAGAGACAATATAAATTCTGCCAGCTGTTCCTTTGGAGCTGAAAGAAACAAAAAAGGAACCCCAGTGAGAAATAATAACACAAGTAAGATACCATTACAATACAGGTAAGACCTACTGTAAATTTTGTCTAATTTCAATAAAATTAACCCAAAATAAATCAGTCATCATATATTCGCAAGTAAAGTGGAGAAAACTATCAGGTATGTTCAAAGACCGAGAAGACAACAATAATAATCAAAGCAAGAGGAAACCCTGTTGAATGGAAACGAATAAATAAAGTCAGGTTCTCCAAATTGAAGCGAGAGCCATATAAAAACACAATTACAACGACATTAATCGAAAAATTACCCTAATTAGAAGAAATTATAAATTCTTTTAAATTTCAAAATCAATTGGATAGAGGAACAAAACCCTGGCCTACCTCTTAGGAATATATGTTAAATAAGCGGCGCAAGCATCGAAGAACCTGGAAGTGCTTGCGTTGTCGTAAACAGGAGGGCGGTGGGTAAAACCTGTTGCCAGCGGTGATCGACGGTGGCCTGGAAGCTCTTGCACTGTTACAAACGGAAGGGCCGCGGGTGGCGTCGCGAGGCTAGCGAGCAACTGGGAATGGCGTCGCGAATGGGAAGGCTCGCAATTCGGACTGTGTGACATTGTGAGCTGGTATTGGGAGAGCGGTCGGCGATGAGAAGTGGTATGGGGTTCTTCGATTTCATCGGCGGGAGTATTGGAGTTCTTCCACATTTGAATCGATTTTGGGAATTTAATACCTAGGGCTTAATTTGATTTTTTTATGTCTGTTATATGTCTAAATTCTGAGTGGGGTGAATATTTTAGTTTCAAAAGCAAATAACGATTTACATTAAAAAAACATAAAAACGTGTTTTATTTTTATTTCTTTAAATAAAATTTTATATTTTAGAGACGAATTAATTCCGTCAGTAACTAAAAACTAAAATTATTTTTTAAAAATATAAATTTAATATATTTACCGATGGATTAAATCCGTCGGTACATTAAAGACAAAAATTAATTTTCTTTAAATTTTTTTATATATTTACCGACGGATTAAATCCATTGGTAAATTAAAGACTAAAATTATTTTTTAAAAAAATAAAATTTAATATATTTCCCAGATTAAACCCGTCGGAAAACTAAAGACTAAAATTAATTTTTTAAAGGCAAAAAATATTCTTAGAAATTATTAATTATATATTTTTAGGTAATCTTTCGGGATGTAATCCCTCCAAAATAGCGACAGATATAGCGACAGAAAAAAACCATCGCTAAAGCCGTCGGTAATCCGTCGCAAAAACCGTCAGAAATTTTTATTGATGATTTTTTTAAAATAAATCAAATTTAATCAATAAAACGTTGGTAAATCCTCGGTAATTATCGATGATTAGTTTCCGTCAGTAAATTCATTGGTAATCCGACAGTTTCTTGTAGTGAAACTGCAAAACTCTACAAATTTACATCAATGTGCATCTTTGAGAGAGAAACAGAAAATACACAATTGAAATTATTGTTAAGTACATTAGTGTGCATTCCTAGAGAGAAACAGAAAATACGGAATTAAATTGAAGAACCCTATGAATGTACATTAGTGTGCATCTTTGAGAAAGAAACAGAAAATATGTGATTAATTAAATTGAAAATAGAATTGTTATAATTATCCTTACATCACTCACCCATTATTTTTATTTGATTTAGTATACTTTAGTGTTCAATGAAACTAATGTTAAGTGAAAAACATTGAAATATTCAACGTTGTAAATAAGGGTAAAATTGTAAAAAGAAATAGACGTTTAGATCATTGTATTTATTAGTAATTAGGTTATATACACGCGTATCTATCAGTAATAATCTATTTTTTTCTATACATAATTTGATTTGATACTAATTAATTTATATATACTTAAAGATTTATTTATTAATTGTAATTATTGATACTAAAGTAAATAAATAAATTATAATAAATGTATAAGAAAAATAGAAATAAAGAAAGAAAGGTATTCATACATGATTTAAAAAAAAGAAAACATTGAATAAGGAAAATAATTGGAAGTAAATAATAAAAATATAAAAATATAAATTAAAAAATCCAAAAAATTAAGAAAAATACTCTTGAATCGATCATCTTTCACTTTAAAAGTACTCAATCGATACTTTAGATGTAAATTTTAAAGAATACTTAAATCGATTCTTAAGAGATAAATCGATTTAAGGATACTTGAATTGATCCTCTTACTCTTGAAGAATCGATTGTTTAGAGGAAATTCAATTCAAGTAACTTGAAATGATTTTTAAGAAGTAAATCTATTCAAGAATTCTTGAATCGATCCTCTATCGAGTCAAGTAGAATAGATTTTTAAGATATAAATCAATTCAAGAATACTTGAATCAATCCTCTTCCTCTTGAAGAATCGATTCTTAAGAGAAAAATCGATTCAAGAATACTTGAGTCGATTCTCTTCCTCTTGTAGAATACTTGAATCGATTTTTTAGAGGTGAATCAAATTTATACTTGATTCGCTTAATCGAAATAACGTTTTATACTTTCATAAATCAATTCTCGAGTGAAACTTTAAGAAAGCTCTTATTTCTCTTGGAAAATCGGATGTGTGTGTTTAGAACAGTGATTAGAAAATCAGACCGGAGAATGAACCGAAGAGGCAACCGTTCGAGGTCCAACCGATCAGACCGGTTCAACCGAAAAATTAAATTTTACATATTTCAATTATATTTTATAAATTTACCAATTATAAAATATATATAATCACCTAAATTATTTTTTAAAATTTAAAATACAATTAAAATCAAAATGTAATAGAATAAAAATATCTATAGTTCATAATTTATACTTCATACATGTTTATAATATATGTTGATAGCGAGTTTATAAGATGTCGGGTTCTATGGGATGGAATGTGAGCTCTTTATTAATATTCTTTCTAAGTAAAGAATATGGGTACAGAGCATAGTAGTGAAGTTGAGTATCCCTCTAGGAGGGTATTGCTATGCATTTATAGGGGGAGGAATCAGATAGTAGGTTATTTCGGCGGGTTCCCCGTGTTAAATGAGGCAGCAGATCGGCGATGGACGTTAATTGGTGCGTAGAGGGCACTCACGTGTGTAGTGGCAAAAATCAGCTGCTGGATCCCTGGTTTCGTTCCATACGGCGGGCGGCCCCAAACCAGTTGGGCCAAAGGCTCCTGAATATTGGGGGTGTTGGCTTAGTAGGATGGGCTTTCCTTTTTGGGCCTAGCCTTGGGCAATTCATGGATTCTTCTACTCACATTAGCTCTCGGGTTCCGATGCGGGGTGAGTGGCCCACGACAGAAGCCAAACCCTAGTGCTTATCTCGAGGGACGCAGTGATTGGTCTCTTTAGGGATTTTTGAATTTTTTTGACAGCCGTCTCGTCAGTGATTGAAGCATCACGTCACTCCATTTTCGAAGCTCCACCTATTTATTGCTGCTACTTCTTCCAACGTTTTAATACCCCTTTTCGTCGAATAATCCTTTCCAGTTTCTGCTTCAATTTTTCTTCCTTCTCCTTCAAAAAATGACTGGGGCGATGGTGAAAACAATACAGTCCAGTCGGAAGATTTTTGCGTTGATATTTCTGTGATACGCCGTCGTCCTCTAAGTCGGCGAAGAAGAAAACGAGAAAAGCAATTGTGTATGAGGATTTCATGGTTCATACTCTCGCTTCTAAGGCGACAGAGGCGAAGATTCGGGAAGCACGTGATCTATATGGTGCTCCCAGTATTGAATTCCGATGACCTGAGCCAGCGAGGTTTCCAATCGTCTGTCGGAGGGTTCGTTGCCGTGAACTTGGACCGAAGCAGGCCTTAACCTTCCACTGTACAGGTCTTCACACGCCTTTTGGCTCATTAGAAGTTGGCTCCAGTGCAGTTGCTGCCGAATGCATGGGCTACTTTGGTGGGCTTGGCACTATTCTTTCGGAACAAAGGATATTCTTTCTTGTCTCCTTTCGAATTCCATTATCTCTGCTCGCCGGTGGCGGAGCACCAGTGTATGGGGTACTATCGTTTTAACAAGCAACCGAAAGAGGTGGTCATTTCAGGCAAAGGTTGGGGCGCTTCGGGCATTCACGTATTTTCATCCTTCCAAGTGGCTCGTGAAGGTAACTTCTCTCGCTCTCTTCTCAAACCTTGCGCGTCTCTGACTTTTGTGGATTACAGATCTGAAGGTGCCCTAGGTGAAGGACCTTACTACTGATTTCAAGGACCTCGCTTTGGTGTTTTCTGAACTTCTGGCTGCAGAGCGGGATCGCTAAAAGTTAGTCACCATCGACGAGTTGCGGGCAATGCGTCGTTCGGCGGAGATTGAGTGGGAGATCCTAAATCCTTCCGAAGGCACGACGGGCGTTATGAACGCCGACATCCTGGATTTCACCATGACTATTTCTGGGCAGGTTGAGTCAGTAGGGCACGTCGCTGAGTGGGCAGATGCGGTCACCATCGTTCCTTCTATCACGTCAGAGGTTCTTGAGCCCCCGAGCATTTATGGTGTGATGGTCATCTCAGACGACCGTGAGGCGGTGGCGACTGAATTAAGAAGGAATGTCGAAAATCTGCTGTTGGTTCAGTTGGCCGCCTTGTAAGAGGGGCAGACTGGGGTCGAGGCGGTGTCGAAGATGTGGGCTCCCCGCGATGGATCGTTACCGGGTAATTGTGAATATCCTTTCTTGTTTCCAGACATAATTTTCATTTCCACTCTTATGCTAGAATATTTTGCTAGGTGAGGTGTCTATGGTGCTCTCGCCGATCCCTTGATTACCTTCGATGAGTGGAGATTCACTCCAGCCTTTCCCCCTCTTTTTGCCCGTTTAGCTTGGTCTGCCAAACGAGGACTGAGCCGCTCCCCTTCAGACGGGGGTATTGATCAGGTAGATGCTGCGAGCACCAAATGGGCTCCCCTTTGGATTTTCTCCGTTCATCTTCGCAAGCCGATGGTACTTCGGACTAGACGAGCGACTCATTTCCAGGCGGCTCTGATTTATCTAGGGATCAATAAATGTAGCTGATGTCAATTCGTCTTTCTCTCTCCATTTTGTTTAGAATTAACGTTGGAACTTGTATTTCTTGTGACATCTTTTTATGGTAATTGAATGTTGCTTGGCTGATGAGATTTGTTGTGCAGGGCAATGATTACTGCTATTAACTCCCCACTACCCCAGTAATTCTCTTCACTTATGAGAAACCGCCATTTTGGCAACCTCTTCATTTCCCTGATTTGAAATTTAAACCCACATTTGATGCCACGTGTATTCTTATGGGCGCGTGGCTTTTCATCTTCGGGGGTATTATGGGGGTGTGGTTATTTCTATAAATGGGATGTGTTTGTGATAAATTTTCCATCACATCAAATTCCTACTTTTGGCTTTAGCATACTCTGCTAGTTTCCTGAGTGTTTCCCGATTATGGCTTCTTTGTTCTCACTTATGACTTTCTTATTATTGCTTCTGGCTTTTGTATTGGCTTGTGTTTTCCGGCGAGCTCTCGATCTTCGCAGGAGTTTAGCGATTCTGAGGGTGAGGATGGTGATGCTGAACCATCACAGCGTTCTCTCCTCATGACCAGGAGAGGGAGACGCTCAGTGGCTCTGCCTCCTTTTACTCCGACGGCGGCCCCAATGTCGTTATCGGTATTAGAAGGATCGTGACGGGTGGTTCAGTGGATCGACGTGCGGGGTTCTCCTTCCTCTACTGCCCTGGTCCTGACTAGGATTTCTGATGGGGCGGAGGCCTCTAGCGCTTCTCAACCCTTGCATCCTTGAGGAAATGAGACCATTGCTGCCGGCGGAGCCACTTCCAGCAACATTCCTACTGAATTGAGGGAGGCCGACGTGGAGGTAGCCGCCTTCTACTTTCCCTATCCGGGAGCTCACTTTACCATACTGCAGCCTGGGTTACTCGCAAGCCATCTTCCCGAGGACGTTATTGCTGCCAACCTAGCGACGTTGGGGGTTGGCGTACACTTCCCAATGCCATATTTTGTTTGTCGCCTGTTGAGTTCCTGGGAGATAGCCCCCATGCAGCTGAAACCTTCTGGATAGGCTAACCTACTCGTTTACTCATCCTTCTGCACGAGAAAGTTTGTCCATCCCCTATGGTGGACGACATTAACTATGCCTATCACTGGATACATGATCGAGGGGCCTCAGTATATTACTTTCTGCGAGTGCATCAAGGGGTGCGAACCATATTTTTTGGGGGTGATGTGGGCCACCAATTATCTTGGAGGCAGGAATGGTTTTGGGTTATAGGCTACGAAGGCCAAGATCATCGTGGCTGCGTCGTTCCAGTGCCCCGCGGTGTCGGGTGGATCTCATTAGGAAACCATCGTGGCCAATCCCCTTGGTGAAGCCATTGAGACTCACCTCTCCGGTGGAGTTTTGGATTATATACTAAAAGCCTAGCTTTAATATGAACAATGTATTAACAATATTTGAAATGAGAGTTATTAATCAAATGATTGCATTTTATAATTTATATATATGTCGATACAATAGACAGATGCTCACAACCGAGATAGACAGAGACAATCTATCGGGATGGTTGTAGTGTGATTTGGTATTAGTTTGTCTTAACTATAAAATTACACTAGTGCACTTTGTGTGTATTGAGCAGGACATCGTGAGGTTGTTCAATTTATACTGAATATATAAGAGAACTAGACCTCAATTATTATGGATGTTCGTACTCTTAATCCCTATAAAATAACCTTGACACGTAATTCAATATTTATTATTTTGATTTATCAATGGGTGAGATTAATTGCAAATCAATATGCTCAGTGAGTTGGGAGATGGTACTGTCTATATGGTGTGCTGTTGATTGTAGAAGGAATCCGTGTCCTAATAAATTAGGTTAATGATGTCCCTTGAGGAGCTCATAAGGATTATCATGTAAACCCTGGAGGTGGATTTTATTCCGGCATAATGATAAGGTTGTGTGATATTACTCTTGGATAATAGATTAATTAATTGAGTTTTCAACAACTCATTTAATTAATGGACATTGTATATCTTAAACACGGGGAGATAAACGGGCTCATAATAAGAAGGAGTCCATAACGTAATTTGGGATTAGGATGGTAGTGCAATAATAATTCTTTAGTGGACTGATTTATTATTATTGAGCTTAAATATAAGTTTTGGGTTAAACCTGGATGCCTAAACTCAATGGGAGGCCCAACCCTAAATAAGCCATCCCAGCCGTCTCTGGACAATAATTAATTCATGCCACTTTCATACTCTAAGATAAGAAATCAGATTTCTCATTAGATTAAAAGAGAAAACATGAGAAATTCGAGAGAGACTGCGGATTGGGATCGCCTAGAGGATCGTCGCCCAAATGACGTCTAGACGAGGCATAGGAATACAACAGAAGATCAAGAGGTCGTTTCTGCAGATTCAGACTTCTCCTCTAGTCTTCGGTTAAAGGTAAAGCTTTCTATTTTTCCGCTGCGTTAGATGTGCATGGAACCCGAACGGTAACGTAGACCATAAGATCCAATCACCATCAATTGGTATCAGAACTGACGATTTCTTGGTTCTGCGTGAAATATTTGGCTATGGTTTATGTGCTATATGTGATTTATTGTTCGAATAAAGTCACATGTATGAATTAGGATTTTGGTGTAATTTGATTGTACCTGTATAATACATTATCATTGATGGTCGTATGCTAGAATTCACGAAACTTGTTTGTGAAATTTCACACCTGGAAAAGAAAGACAATAGGCACATGAAATTGGGCATTGTACTGGGTGTGTTGCGCACGGTGGTGAGCCGAATGCCGTGTGTGGCGCATGGGGTGAGCGGATATCGGGCTTTGCGCACATTGTCCAGATGGAGTCGGGCATGCTGGCGGGCTAATGTCTAGGAAGGCGTGCGTGGGTGGCACGTTGTCAAGTGGTATGGCGAGCGTATTGCTAGTTGGCACGCACGGATGGTTGGGTTGATGCTCGATGACCGGTGTATGGGTTGCCCGATGGCGGGCAGATCGCGCTTGTCGGTGTGCAAAGTGGAGAATACTTGGTAGCCTTGAATTGTTGGTGGGCGGACTGCCAGGCATAGCAGCCTATGCAAGAGTGAAGGGTGCCCTATGGTGTACACGGTTCCTGATGAGCGGCACGAAGCAGCAGTCGTGCAGGGCACTCAAAAATGTGCTGGGTGCTCGTTGGCGTGTGGCTAGCCGAGCATGTGATGAGAGTGATAATTTACGTATTTTGAGCTCCGATTTGTGTGAAAATTGAGTACAATTTGGTCTATTATCAAGACAAATCGAGTTGTTTTTGGAAAATCCATGAATCAGGTGCTACTAAGGCTATTTAAGCATATTAGTACAGAGAAACAGGTCAGAAGTGCCCAGAATCAGAAAATATATTTTTCGAGGTGTAGCTCGACCACAGAGGCATAGTTCGACCAAGTTTAGTCTGGTTGAGCTACACGAGGGAAGTCGAGTTGGAGCATTACACCGGACAAAGAGGTGGTTCGACCAAGGTCGTGCAGCTCGACCAAGAGCAATTTGGTTGAGCTGGAGAAGTCTGGTCGAGCTGGACGAAGGACGGAGTTTCAGTTTATAGACACCCGATCAAGCTCAGTCAGGTCAAGCTGGGACACGTCAGCATCGAAACGTCAGGATTTCACATCCAGTGCGTGCATGTGTGTGTTTTCTATGAAAAAGCCCAGTAAAGGTCCAAGAGGAGAGCTTACAAGTATAAAAAAGGATGAAGATCACATTAAAAAGAGAGTTTACTTCGCAAATCCTAACTCCATCCTACGGAGCTGTAGAGAGAGATTCGTTCAGGAAATCAAGTGAGAACCAAGTGAAGATTCCTGACGGAGCGAGAAGCGACGGTGACCACATCTAGGATTTACTTCGCAACTTAATCTTTCTTATAATTTTCAAGACTATGGGTATGATCTATCCAAACACCATGTACGTTCTTCGAAATGTTATGGGCTAGAACCACTTTGGTAGTTCTAGGGTTATGAAGGTTTTTATCTAGTTAATTGATCTTTCGTATGTATACTCCGTATAACACTATTGTTTTATATAAGACTAATGCATTTTTAATTCATACTTAGAGTTATTTTGTGCATCTTCAACTGTTATATAGAGTCTGAATATATATCTTGGTTGTTGATTGGGTGCGTTCACTGTTGAGCAAGATTTCATGTTATGATTCTAATTGAGGGGATTCCGAAGCATCATTAGAACTATCTTATATGAATACTTATTAATTGAAGTGAATTCGGAATTAATGAGTAGGATAAAGAGGATAATTTCATAGTACCTATAAAGGAAGATCATATCGGGTTAGAGTACTTAGTGCACGACAAATAATTGATACTGATAATACCTAAAAAGGGGTGAAGTTATATCGCTTGCTCCAAGGTTATTTGCATGTGTTGCACGCTTATCTACTTGTGTCTATAGAGTAGATTTTTATGGCTTAGTGATGCATCCATATTCCATAAAGCAGAGTCAAACATTGACATACGGAAGGGAAATTAATTAGTGAAACTGGATGGCCCGAAGAGATATCTACCTTCTCATTTGTTTAACTCTCATTTATTCTCTATTTTCTCTATTTTATTTGTTGTTTTATTATTCTGTTTACTAGGTTAGCAACCATTCTACAATCAAATTTCCAAACATTAGTTTATCTTAATTTGGATAATAATAAATTGATTATCAATCGTCCTTTGGGTTCGATATATAACTTGGTCGCTTATCAAAGCTACAATCACATCCTTCATACTTGGGGATTAATTGTGTGTTCTGAAAACGCTCATCAAGTTTCTAGAGTCGTTGTCGGGACGGTTGTCCTTATCAATTTTCTTATTTTTAGTTTAATTGAAACTAATCCATACTTGTCTTTAATTTCTAATACTGAATATTTCTTAAGTGTATGCACACTAGGTCTAAGGGAGCAACCCTAACGCCTTTTGATCCGGAGATTGGAGCATCGTTAAGGAAGAAGAAGGCAAAGTAAAAGAAGAATAAGAACATGGAAGCAACAGAAGCTCTTAATGTAGGATTTGAAGTTGAAGTACAGAAATAAAAACGATTAAAGTTGCAACTGTAGACAAGTTGGAAGCAGAAGCAGTCAACATGACCTAAGATAGGGTACATCCGGATAATGTTGTCATCCGTGAAGTCTTTAAGAACAATGGAGGGGGCAACGTAGGGCTGATTGGAGCGCCTGGAGCCAATGCTGATTTTGATCTTCATCCCGCTCTATCAGCATGATAGAAAGGAACTCTTTCTCCCGGGGAACTTTCGAGGATCCTCAACAACATCTCAACAAGTTCATTGGTTATACAAGTACACAATAGGATGCAGGAACTCATAAAGATGTAAGAAGGATCATCTTATTTAAATTTTCACTTGCTGAAAGAGCGAGAGATTAATACGACACTCTTAGTGCTGTTGAGTGTAATACATGGGAGCAATTGAAAGTGAAGTTCTTGGAACGATACATGCTACCTTCAAAGGTGTTTAAAATGAAACAAGACATCAATCAATTTGCTATCGGTAGTAATGAGAAATTCCATGAAGCATGTGATAGATTCAAAGAGATGCTAAGGAAGTGCCCTCAGCATGGATTATCTAAAGCTCAATACATCAATATTTTCTATAGCGGGTTGGATTATGATTCTCAAGAGGCTGAAAAGCTCTTTGAGGGTATTTTGATGAATTCAAGAGATTGGCATACTGATAGTGTAGGTTGACCACACGATGGTAAAGTCAAGTAGAGAAGATAAAATTATCTCGAGTTTGGCAAACATCAACAAGCTACTTGAATCCCAGCAGAAGCAAATAATAGAGTTGTCGTAGAGAGTACCAATAATGATGCAGTAGGATGTTGGTGAAGAAAGACCGATCTAAGAGGAATTAGAAGAAGCAAACTATGCCATGGGACAAATTATTCAAGGAATGAGGAATCCAAACAATCAAGAAAAGAGAAATTACCAAGGGAACTACAACAATCGTGGTCCCCGGGTAATTATCAACAACCAAGGAGGACAGAATTTTCATGGAGTAATCCAAATGCAGCAATGCAACCTCTTGTTGGTGTAAATCTTGGTGCTAAGAAGGAAAAATGAAAACCTGGTTTTGAGGATACGGTGAACCGTTATGTCGCTAGGAACAATGCCAAGGGGGATTGTCTGGAAGCAAAAATTGATTCAAATCATGAGGACTTGTTAAAGTAGATGAAGAACCTAACTTGTTGATGAGGCAGATGGTCGGGAACGTGAATCAGTTGACATAGACAATAGAGAAGGGAAAGTTTCCATCTCAGAGTATAACGAACCCGAAAAAGTGCAATGCCATCACATTGAGGTCTGGGACACAGTACGAAGCTCCGATGAAGCCGGTGGGTAAAAACGAAGAAAGCAGGAGCTAGCTCGACCTTAGCTCGACTAATCCTTTTGGTCGAGCCATGGTCAAGCAACACTAGGAAAACAGAGAAACGATACTTTATTTTCTAGCTCGCAGCTCGACTAAAACTCAGCAGCTCAACCAGACCACTATGGTCGAGCTATGGTCGAGCCACTATCAGTTGAGCTGAAGAAACATGTTCAGTTTACAGAGCCTTAACTTGACCAAAACTTTGCAGCTCGACCAGAACACATTGATCGAGCTACGGTCGAGACAACACTTTCAGAACTGAACAGGCAGATTCTGTTTTCAGACACCCAGCTCGACCAATACCACCTAGCTCGACCAGACCATTTTGGTCGAGCTGTGGTCGAGTAGCAGCAATCGATCCCCGTCTCTGTGTCGAATGCTATACTTGTTATTCAGAACACTCTGGTACCATCACAAGAGCAGAATATTGAGCAGATAGTAGAGAAGAAGTTGGAAAGAGCAAAGAGATTGAGAGCCGAGAGGACAAAGCAAATGAGGTTGTGACGAATGGGGAATTCCTAAGACAATGATACATCCTCCATTTCCTTTGAGGTTAGTGAAGAAGGGATTGGAAGATAAGTTCAAGAAATTCTAGGATATAATGAACAAAATAAGCTTGAACTCTCTGAAGCAATCATGGAGATGCCATACTATGCCCGATTTCTTAAGGACATTATATTGAAGAAGAGGAGGTTGAATGGAAGCTACCAGCTAAGTTGAAAGATCTGGAAAGCTTCATTATTCTATGTGAAATTGGAATGGGGCCAGCACGAAAAGCTTTGTGTGATCTTGGTGCAAGCATCAACTTGATGCCAAGCTTTGTGTGATCTTGGTGCAAGAACTTGATGCCCTTGTCTATATTCTAGAAGCTAAGTTTTGGGGAGCTCGCTCCCACAACAGTGGCTCTATAGTTGGCGGATAGGTCCATGACTTTTCCAAAGGGTGTGATTGAGGATGTACTTGTGAAAGTAGAGAAGCTTGTCTTTCATGTGGATTTTCTTATGCTAGAGATGGAAGATGATTAGGATAATGTCCCTCTTATCTTAGGGAGGCCATTCCTTGCCACGACTAGAGCTATGATTGTTGTCTAAAAGGGGAAACTTAGATTGAGAATAGATAAAGAAGAGGTTCTTTTCAACCTTGATAAAGCAATGAAGACACCGATGGAGACATAATGTCACAGCATTGATGTGGTATAGGAGATCGTGAAGGAAGATATGTCCTTGATCCTTTTGAAGGATCCCTTGGAGACATGCTTGACGGAGTCTCTTACTTTTCCCACCACAGAGCTAGATGAGCTCTCTAATGAGGCATGCATGGAATTTTTTGAAAATTTACTTGCTTTGGGGATGACATGTATGAACAAAGAAGAACCAAGCTTGAAGAAGTTAAGTGGATTAGACAATACCTCCCATTGGATAGAGAAGGCACACCGAAAGAAGAAATGAAGGAGGAGTTGAAACCATTACCAAAACACTTGAAGTATACCTATCTAGGCGACAATAAAACTTATCCGATAATTGTATCTTCTTCTCTTACTGATGATCAACTTGAAGAGTTGTTAGATGTGCTTAAAAGTATAATTCTGTAATTGGTTGGTCTCTTGATTGTTTGAAAGGTATAGTCCATCGTATTGCATGCATAAGATAAGGTTGCTAGATGAAGCTAAGGGGTGTATTCAGAATCAGTGGAGGGTTAACAACGCGATTCAAGAAGTGATTAGGAAGCAATTCCTAACGTGGTTAGATGCAGGAATTATTTATCCAATTATTAATAGTCCCCATGTGAGTCCATTTCATGTAGTAGCAAAAAAAGGGGGAATAACTATTGTGAAAGCCGATGATGGAGAGACATTACCCATTAGGATTCCTACGGGATGGCATGTGTGTACAGATTATAGGAAATTGAATGAAAATACATGCAAAGACCACTTCTCTCTTCCTTTCATGGATCAAATGTTAGATCGTTTAGTAGGATATTAGTTTTATTGTTTCTTGGACGGGTACTCGAGTTATAATCAAATCATGATTGCGCCCCAGGACCAAGAAAATACTACTTTTACTTGCCCTTATGGAACCTTTGCTTTAAGGAAGATGCCTTTTTGGCTATGTAATGCACCTGCTACATTTCAGTGTTACATGATGGCCATATTTGATGGTTTGATAAAGAAGATCATGGAGGTGTTTATGGATGATTTTTCTATTTTTGGTTCCTCCTTTGATATTTGTTTGTCTAACTTATCTACTGTTTTGAAGAGGTGTCAAGAAACTAATCTTGTCTTGAATTGGGAGAAGTGTCACTTCATAGTGAGAGATAGGATTGTTCTTGGGCATCATGTTTCGGCCAAGAGATTGCAGGTTGATCGAGCAAAGGTGGTGGCGATTGAGAAGCTTCCACCACCTACTAATAAGAAGGGAGTGCCGTCATTCCTTGGACACGTCGGATTCTATAGAAGATTTATCAAAGACTTCTCAAAATACTCAAAGCCCTTATCTCAGTTACTTGAAAAAATGTTCCTTTTGTTTTTGATGATGAATGTCTAACATCTTTTCAGGTTTTGAAAGAGTCACTTATTACTGCACCTATCTTGATCACACCGGATTGGACTTAGCAGTTTGTACTATGTGTGATGCAAGTGATCTAGCACTTGGAGTGTTACTTGGGCAGTTAAGAGAGAAGAAGTTCTCCGCCATCTACTATGCGAGCAAAACTTTTGATGCAGCACAAAAGAACAACACTGTTACTGAAAAGGAGTTTTTAGTTGTTGTGTATGTATTCAATAATTTTCGACAGTATTTGGTTGACATGATGACAATTGTGTACACGGATCATTCTACGATCCGGTATGGAGAAGAAGGATGCAAAGCCCAGGATTATTAGATGGATCCTTCTGCTACAAGAGTTTGATATGGAAATCCGTGATAAGAAAGGAACGCAAAATGTGTTGGCGGATCACCTATTAAGGTTAGAGACAAGGGAGAATTGTGATGACTCTTTTGAATACATTGAAGAGATGTTCCCAGATAAGAAGATTATGGCCATGTTTGTTTAAGGAGCGGAGAAAGCTTGTGTAGTCGCTGCTCAAGGAATGTATCCATGGTACACTGATTATGTCAATTACATTGTATCCATTGAAATTCCTAAAAGTCTCAATATGTATCAACTTGCTAAATTCAAGAGAGATATTAAGACTTTTCTATAGTATGATCTATTTGTATACAAGATTTGTACAGATTCTATCATCCGTAAGTGTGTGCTCGAGATAAAAATGGAGAGTGTTCTTGATTTTTGCCATGCACAACCTAATATGGGGCACGTTGGAGCCCAAACGACTGCAGCAAAGGTACTACAATCCATTTTATATTGGCCTTCTTTGTTCAAAGACTGTGAATCCTATATGGCGACATGCGATAGATGTCAAAGGATGGGGAACATAAGTAGAAGGGATGAGATGCCACTTCAGCCGAGCATTGTTGTAGAGATCTTCGATGTATGGGAGATTGATTTTATGAGACCTTTTTCCCCATCTAATGGATTTCTCTACATCCTTTTAGCTGTTGATTATTTTTCTAAGTGGGTGGAAGCAATTCCGATTCGCATGAATGATGCAAAGACGGTGTTATCATTCTTGAAGAAACATATATTTGCCCGCTATGGAGTTCCTAGAGCCCTTGTAAGTGATGGATGATCACACTTCGTCAACAAGCTTATTGAAAGAGTTCTCAAGGAGTACAGTGTTAAGCATAGGGTTACTACACCCTATCATCCTCAAGAGAATGGGCAAGCCGAAGTCTCTAACTAGTAAATGAAGCAAATCCTGGAGAAGGTTATCGAAATGAATAGGAATGATTGGGCTATGAAGCTCGATGATGTTTTGTGGGAGTTTCGAACCGCGTATAAGACTGTGCTAGACATGTCACCTTATCAAATTGTCTATGGGAAGCCGTGCTACTTACCCGTAGAGATTCAGCATAAGTCTTTTTGGACCATAAGAAGTATGAACTTGTCTCTTAAAGAGCAAAAAGAGTTGAGAATGACTCACATCAATCAATTAGATGAGTTCAGAAACCAAGCTTTTAAGAACTCAGTAATCTACAAGGAGAGAATGAAGAAGTGGTATGACTCAAAGATTACTTTAAGGAGTTCAAGCAAGGAGATGAAGTATTACTCTTTAACTCTCATTTGAAGCTTTTTGTAAGAAATTTAAAATCAAAGTGGACGGGACTGTTCATTATCCTTAGAGCCTGCGGAGGGGGAGTTTTGAGATAATAGACAAAGACGGAGACATTATAGCGGCGAATGGGCATCGATTGAAGCATTATAAGACACCGGATGATGCTTGCATCATCTTTGAGGATACCTTACATTGAGTTAGTACCGTCATGACTCTCCGACGTTAAACAAAAGCGCCTGTTGGGGGCTTACCCTTCTATTTTATTGCTTTATTTTTTTCATGTGAGTAAGAAATTTTTATATTTAAGGTGCTTACATGTCAGCAATTACATCTCTTTGCAAACTTAGATTCAAAGTTTGGGGGGAGGGAGTGTGATGTACTTACCTCATCGTAGCACCAAGAATATAATCTTTTCTTTGTAATGTTTACTAGGGGAGTTGATTTATTGCGGTATATTGAAACTTTAACCAGTTTTGATGTGTCAATCTTTTTGCAATTTGCCTAGTGTTCGGTGGTATTTTATTTATTTTATAGTATGAGTGGAGTTGTATACATGATTTCTTATATAGTCTATGAGTGGTTCTCTAGTTATTGTTTAGGCTTAATATGATGCTTGATGTTGTTCTAGAGTCTAAGTTTTACAGGGGATGAAGAAAAGCACGAGAAAACAAGCGTTCGGAAGCTAGCTCGACCAAGCACCTATAGCTCGACCAAGAATCTCTGGTCGAGCTACGGTCGAGCTATACACTGGAAGACTTGTTTAGTTTACAGAAGGCCAGCTCGACCAATACCCTGTAGCTCGACCAAATCATAATGGTCGAGCTGCGGTCGAGCTGAACATGGAGAGAGTTTCAGTTTACAGAGGTGTAGCTCGACCAACCCACTATAGCTCGACCAAGAATTTTTGGTTGAGCTGAGGTCGAGCTACGAATGGTTCAGTTTACAGGCACCTAGCTTGATCAGTTCAAATGCTGCTCGACCATGCACCTCGAGTCGAGCTAGGTCAAGAAGTAGCGATTTAAGCAGTTTTTCAGCACCGTTCGACCACTTTCCCATCACCTTTCCTTGAGCACTCGTCCTGAACTGTAAGAAATTCACTCTAAACTCATCCCACACTTATTTCTCCACACCACACAATTCCACAAACAAGATTTGGAGGATTCAAGTAGAATTTGGATTGTTCTACTCAAATTTTGGGCATTCTTGCCATTCGCCACACGCACACCATGTTTGGAGATAAAGGTATGTTTTATTGACTCTTTACCCTCAAATTGGAGTAATATATGCTTAGTGAATATTGGGTAAGTAGATTAAAAATGTTTTGGTTAGGATTGAATTTTGAAATCTTGGTGTTTTTGTTGAAATTTCACACTTTGTTCTTTGGGTTCAATTTATGTTGGAACGGTGAAAATTTTGTAAAATTGATGATGAATATCTTACGGCTTGGGTTTAATTTTGGAATATATGCATGGGTTCATTGGATTGGAGTGACGTTCTTGAGCTATTGAACTGTGGAAGTTGAGCATGCTTTGAGCTAGTACTGAATTTTTATGAACTATGAGGCATGTTGGATTCATGAAGTATGTTAAACATGTGAAGTGGAAGACTTAGGATTCTTGATTTTAATTTTCTTTTGATTGAAGGTGTTGTGTATTCATGTTCTATATTTGAAGTTTACACCTGAAATTTTGGAAGATTGATTCTTGTAGTGATTATTGCATTTGAAATTGAAGTCTTGAGTATAATTCATACTTTAATTAGTCCTAGGTTGGACATACTTGTTTTATCTCTTCTATTTTATATTGAAATATAATCTTCGTAGGTAAAGGAATCACCACACCCTCGAAAAGGAAGGAGACTAAATCTCCTAAGAATGGTGAGGTTGCAAAGAAGTTAAAGAGAGATAAGAGGAGACCTTCTAATTTTGGCATACAGATTGATGACTGGGAGGAGAAGGAATAGTTATGGGGAGCTATTTCTGATAAGATAACAAGGACGAGGTAGCAGGATGACCAAGCTATGTTAAAAATTAATATCATTAACGATATTCCCTGGATGTTCAATCGATTGGGTATCACTCGATTTATGGAGCTAAAGAGGGAGATGTATTTCCACATCACAGCTAAAGTACCGAGTTGTGCACGATGAGAGGATCGTAGAGATCATTATCTTCCTTATGGATTGTGGACGCAGATAGGTGGCCAACTTAAGTTGATGTTTGCAAGTGAGTTTAATGAGATGGTTGGATGTCCGACAGATATTTCTGAAGCGGAAAATAAAATTTTAATGCTGATAAGTTTTGGAGCTCTATTACGGGGCGGCAAGGAGATTACAATGCCAATACTTCGAAAGTTGCTTTTATTCGCAACCCTGTGATAGTATACATAGACCGAATCCTGAGCAACAAGCTGTTTGCTCGAGCTGAGGGAGGATGCATACCTAGAGGAGAGCAATACATGCTATGGTGTATGAAGAACAGAGTTCGCTTCAATGTGGCAGCGTACTTTTTTCAGCAGTTGTATAGGTTCTCTACTCATTCGTTCCAGAAATTCAACATTGGTGGATTGATTACTCCGATAGAGGAGTATTACCATGTTGAACTAACTAAGTATCGGCCGATCAAAGGGGATCCTGATTTGATTCTGAGAGCTTGTGTGAGGATAGGGTTGATTCAGAGAAGTGAGGATATGTGGATGTTTATTTGTGGCAAGAATCTGATCTCTTTCAAGTTTCCATTGTCACTTGTTGATCTTACTACCATTCAGATCATCAACAATCTGTTGATGAATACTCTGGAGCGTAAGGTGATCTCCGACACTTGTATTGGAGAAGAAAACTGGAGGCTTTTGGCTGAGATGCATATCCAGGGAGTTTATTTGGACGAGGATATGATTTTAGTGGGAGATCCAGCTGACTTTGTAGAGGATGATGAGGAATAGCAGCACAACCATTTCATGAGGAGCACGTAGATATACCGCATTAGCATCTGGAGATGGGTTTTCCTCTGATGCAGCAGTCACGACCGCCACAATAGCAGTACTATGAGCCCCCACCACATCAGTGATAAGTGTGTAAATTCACTAGTTTCGAGCTCGAATTCGTGTACTTATAGTGTGTTAAATGGTTGTAATTCAATGTGAATCGATATACATGGTGAAAAGTCACGAATCAAGGGTATACAAGGCTATTTGAGTTGATTTTTGAAGTAAAACAAGTTGGAAGTGATCGGATCTGGAAAAATGAGATTCCAGGGTGCAATTCGACCACGATCGTCCCGTTCAACCAAGCCAGTTGGTCGAACTGTGGTCCAACCAGAAGCTATACAAATGCACTTGTAGTTCGACCAGGACTATGGTCAAATCCAGAACCTGCAGCCATGTTACAGAGCGATTTGACCTGGAGTTTGACCAGTGGAGAAGAGTTCGACCTAGCCTATTAGTCAAACTGACGTGCGAAAATTTACCATATTCGTATTTTTACACCTTTAATGCATGTGTTCGCTCAAGAAGCCCATCCAAGGCCTGTAAGGAGAGTATACAAGTATAAAAGAAGAGCTTTCGCAGATGACACACATCATTCTTCATCTATCCATCACCAAAACCCTACCATCATCCGAAGGGATCGTGAGAGAGGTTCATCTAGCGAGTCAAGTAAGATCATACCAACTAGCCATGATTGTTCCTTGATCAATCATGGGCTAGAACCGCTCCGATAGTTCTAGGGTTATGAAAGTTTTATAAGTTAATTGAATTTTCATGTGTAAACTCCGCACAACACTACTTGTGGTTTATTTTATATAATATTGTGCCTTTTTAATTCATACTCACAGTCGTTTTATGCATCATTAACTGTTATGTAGAGTCTGAATACATCTCTTGGTTATTGATTGAGTGCGTTCACCGCTGAGCAGAATTACATGTTATAATTCTAAGTGAAGGGATTCTGAAGTCTTATTAGAACTATCTTATATAGATACTTGTTAATTGAATCTTATTCGGGTTAATAAGTAGGATAAAAAGTATAACTTCATAGTACCTATAAAGGGAGATCATATCGGGTTAGAGTACTAAGTGCACCAGAAATAATTGATACTGATAGTACCTAGAAAGGGGGGTGAATTATATTTCTTGCTCCGAGAATATTCACACAGGTCGAACGCATATTTACTTGTGTCTATAGGGTGAACTTGCTTGGTTTAGTGATGCGTCCATACACCACAAGGCAAAGTCGGACAATAACACATGGAAAGAAAATTAATAAGTAAAACTGGATGACCCGAAGAACTACCTAATTTCTTACTTGATCACAACCATATTTTATATATTGCTTGTTTATTTAATTTGCTGTTCAAATTATATGTTATTTAGTTTCGTAACTATTCCAAACCGATTTACCAACATAGTCTTAGTTAATTAGAATATAATTGAATTGATAATACTCCGTCCCTTGGGTTCGATAATCACTTGGTCGTCTATCGAGACTACAATTAATATCCTTATACTTGAGGATTTATTTTATGTGTTGAGAAAACATTCATCAAGTTCTTGGCGCCGTTTTCGGGGACGACATTAATTATTAGTTGATTATTTCTAGTTTAATTGAGAATATATTATTCTTGTCTTTAATTTCTAACTCTTATTTTTCTTAGGTGTATGCTCACTAGATCAAAGACAGGTGAATTAGTGTCTTATAATCCAGAGATCAGAGCATCGTCGAGGAAGAAAAAGAAGAAGAACAAAAAGTAGATCCAACTGAAGCTCTTGATTTAGGAGTTGAAGTTGACGTGCTGAATTCGCAAATGATTGAAGCTGTAACCGAAGTTAATTTGGAAGTAGAAGCAATCAACATAGCAGCGGATCCTGATACATTTGCCATCCGGGAAGTCTTTAAGAACAACGGATCTGGCAATGCTGGGCTGTTAGGAGCAAGAGGTACTGGAGCTGATTTTGATTTACACCCTGCTCTTATCAGCATGATTGAACGGAGTCCTTTCTCTAGGAGAATATTTGAAGATCCTCAGCAACATCTTAACAAGTTCCTTGGGTATGCAAGTACACAAAAAGATGCAGGAGCTCATGAGGATGAGAGGAATATCATATTGTTTAAGTTCTCGCTGAATGAAAAAGCGAGAGATTAGTACGATAATCTTGATGCTGCTGAATGTGATACATGAGAGAAGTTGAAAGTGAAATTCTTGGTGAGATACATGCCACCTTCAAAGGTTTTCAAGATGAAGCAAGAAATCAACCAATTTTCTATCCATGGCAATGAGAAGTTTCATGAAGGTTGGGACAGATTCAAGGACATGCTTTGGAAGTGTTCACATCATGGGCTATCTAAAGCTCAATATATCAGTATTTTCTACAATAAGTTGGATTGCAATTCTCGTGTTTTACTTGATGCTTCTTCTAATGGAGCACTGCTTACGAAGTCACCCAATGAGGCCGAGAAGCTTTTTGAGGATATTTCGATGAATTCAAGGAAATTGCCGACTGATAGAGTAAGAGGAACTTATGTCCTTGGTAAAGTAGCACAGGCTGAGCAAACTATGGTGAAGTTAGGAAGAGATGATGAGATCGTCTCTAGTTTGACTAACATTAGCAAGCTACTAGAGTCTAAACAAAAGCAAATCAGGGATTTATCTCAGAGAGTACCAATGATGCAGCAGGATGATGGCTATGAAGGAGCTAGCCAAGAGGAGATTGAGGAGGCAAATTACGCCATGGGTCAATGGATTCAAAGAACTAGGTACCCAAATCAAGGAAACCAGAATTATCAGGGGAATTACAACAATCGTGGTCCCCTGGGTAACTATCAACAACCAAGGAGGCCGGAGTATTCATAGAGCAATCCAAATAATGCAGTGCAACCCCCTATTGGTGTTCATCCTGGAGCTAAGGTGGAAGAAGGGAAGCCGGGTTTCGAAGATACAGTGAACAGGTACATGGCGAGGAATGATGCAAGAGTAGACAGTCTTGAGGCCAAATTAGAAAATAAGATTGATGTGAACCATGAGGATTTGTCTAAGCAAGGAATGATGCAAGTGAAGGACCTTACATTGTTGATGGGAGAGATGGCAAGAAATGTGAACAAGTTGACTCAAACTATTGAGAAAGGAAAGTTTCCGTCGTAAAGTATTGAGAATCCAAAGTCTTGTCACGCCATTACATTGAGGTCTGGAAAGTAGTACGAGGGACCAATGAGGCCGGAATTTAAGTTTGAAGGGACAGGAGCCCAATTCAACCCAAATTCGACCACCATAAATGGTCGAACAACACAAGGGAGGTCGAATGGGGCCTCTAGGCAACATTCGGAAGCTGCTGAAGGCCAGTTCGACCAAAAACAGGTCAGTTCGACCACAAGCTCTGGTCGAACTCAGGTCGAACTCCACTTTCCAGAGCACCCTGTTTTGTCTGATGCCCGATTCGACCATGATCACTATGGTAAAACTAACTCTGTTGGTCGAACCGTGATCGAACCGGCCTGTAAGGGGGAGAACAAACTTTCAGGTGCTCAGTTCGACCATTACTCACCTAGTTCGACCAGCCAACCAGGTCGAACTCAGGTCGAACCATCCTGTTCTGCACCATTTTCTGCGTTGAATGATCCACGTGATGTTGATGCTACTTTAGTACCTTCCACAGAGTAGAATACAGAGATTATAGCAGAGAAGAAGTGTGAAAGAACCAAGAGATTGAGAGCCGAAAAGGATAAAGCGGAGAATGTTGAACGTGATGAATGAGGCATTCCTAAAACTAAGATACCTCTGCCGTTTCCTTACAATCTAGTCAAGAAGGGATTGTAAGAGAAGTTCAAGAAGTTTTCAGAGATCATAAATAATTCCTTTTTCTGAGGCGATATTGGAGATGCCATATTATGCCCGTTTTCTGAAGGATATACTTTTGAAGAAGAAAAGCTTAAACGGAATTGAAATAGTGAATCTGTTGGAGAATTACAGCTCGATCATTCAAAGGAAGCTGCCAGATAAGTTAAAGGATCTGGAAAGCTTCACTATCTTATGTGAGATTGGAAAGGGGCCGGCACGACGAGCCTTGTGTGATCTTGGGAAAAGCATCAACTTGATGTCATTGTCTATTTTTTAAAAGGCTTGGTTTGGGGGAGTTAACTCCCACGACAGTGGCTCTACAACTAGCGAATAGGTTAATGACTTTTCCGAAGGGTGTTATTGAAGACGTTCTTGTCAAAATAGAGAAGCTTGTCTTTCCTGTGGATTTTCTTGTGCTATAGATGGAAGATGACAAGGATAATGTTCCTCTTATCTTAGGAAGACCTTTCTTTGCTACTGCGGGAACTATGATAGATACTGCGGAAGGGTGAGTTGCGGCTAAGGATGGATAAAGAAGAGGTCCTATTTAACCTTGACAAAGCAAAGAAGATGCCAATAGAGATGCAATGTCACAATATTGATGTAGTGGAGGAGATAGTGAAGGAAGACATATCTTTGATTCTGTCAAAGGATCCTCTTGAGACATGTTTGGCGGAGTCTCTTTCTTTTTCCACTACTGAGCTAGATGAACTCTCCAATGAGGTATGAATTAAATTTCTTGAAAACTTGCTTGCTTCGGGTGATGACATGTATGAGTCGACAAGGACCAAAATTGAAGAGGTCAAGTGGACTAGGAAGTACTTGCCATTGGATAGAGAGAGCGCACCTCAAGAAGAGAAGAAAGAGGAATGGAAACCGCTACTGGAACACTTGATGTATGCCTACCTAGGTGACAATGAAAAATATTTGGTAATTGTATCTTCTTCCCTTGATGATGATCAACTTGAGGAATTGTTAGATGTGCTTAGAAAGTATAAGTCTGCGATTGATTGGTCTCTTGATGATTTAAAAGGTATTAGTCCTTCCTATTGCATGCATATAATAAGATTGTTAGATGATGCCAAGAGTAGCATTTAGAACCAGCGGAGGGTGAATCCCGCTATTCAAGAAGTGATTAGGAAGCAAATCTTAACGTGGCTTGATGCAGGAATTATTTATCCCATTAGTGATAGTTCCCATGTGTGTCCATTGCATCTTGTAGCTAAGAAAGGGGGCATGACTATTGTGAAATCTGAAGATGCAGAGTCATTAGCCACTAGGATTCCTACAGGATGACGTGTGTGTACGGATTATAGGAAACTGAATGAGAATACATGTAAAGACCATTTTCCCTTCCTTTCATGGATCAAATGCTTGATCGTCTTGCAGGGTATGAGTATTATTGTTTCTTGGATGGGTACTCGGGTTATAATCAAATCATGATTGCACCTGATGATCAAGAAAAGACTACTTTTACTTGCCCTTATGGTACTTTTGCCTTTCGAAAGATGCCTTTTGGACTATGTAATGCACCTACAATATTTCAGCGTTGCATGATGGCCATATTTGATAGGTTGATAGAAAAGATCATGGAGGTGTTTATGGATGATTTTTCTGTGTTTGGTTACTCCTTTGATGTTTGTTTATGTAACCTTGCTATTGTTTTGAAGAGATGCCAAGAAACTAATCTTGTCTTGAATTGGGAGAAGTGTCACTTCATGTTCAGAGATGGGGTCGTTCTTGGCCATCATATTTCGGCCAAGGCATTGCAAGTGGATAGAGCAAAGGTGGTGGCAACTGAGAAGCTTCCTCCACCTACTAATGAAAGGGGAGTGCAGTCCTTCCTTGGACACGACGGTTTTTATAGAAGATTCATAAAAGACTTCTCGAAATACTCCAAGCCCTTATCTCATTTACTTGAAAAGGATGTTCCTTTCATTTTTTATGAAGAATGTCTAACAGCTTTTTAGGTTTTGAAAGAGGCACTTATTACTGCACCTATCTTGATCACACCAGATTGGACTCAGCCGTTTATACTTATGTGTGATGCGAGTGATTTATCACTTGGAATGGTGCTTGGGCAGTTAAAGGAAAAGAAGTTTTGCGCCATTTACTATGAGAGTAAGACTTTTGATGCTGCACAAAAGAACTACACTGTGATGGAAAATGAGTTCCTAGCTGTAGTTTATGCATTCAATAAATTTTGACAGTATTTGGTTGGCATGAGGACGATTGTGTATACAGATCATTCTGCGATCTGATACTTGATGGAGAAAAAGGAAACGAAGCCAAGGATCATTAGATGGATTCTTCTTCTGCAGGAATTTGATATGGAGATCCGAGATAAGAAGGTTACCGAGAATGTTTTAGCGGATCACCTATCAAGGTTGGAGACAAGGGAGTACTGTGATGATTCTTTCGATTACATTGAAGAGATGTTCCCTGATGAGAAGATAATGTCAGTGTTTGTTGAAGGAGCGGAAAGAGCATGTGTGGTGGCCGCTTAAGGGATGGATCCATGGTATGCGGATTATGTTAATTAGATTGCCGTAGGTGAAATTCTGAGAGATCTTAAACGATATAAACTTGCAAAATTTAAGAGGGATGTTGAGACATTTATATGGTATGATCCGTTTGTCTACAAGATATGTACGGATTCCATAGTCCATAAGTGTGTGCCTGAGATGGAGATGGAGAGTGTTCTTATTTTTGCCATGCACAACCTAACAGGAGGCATTTTGGAGCTCAAAAGACAGCAGCGAAGGTACTTCAATCTGCTCTTTATTGGCGTTTTTTGTTTAAAGATTGTGAAACCTATGTGGCGACATGCGATAGATGTCAAAGGATGGGGAACATAAGTAGGAGAGATGAGATACCACTTCAGCCAAGCATTGTTGTTGAGATATTCCATGTATGGGGGATCGATTTTATGGGGATTTCTTTACATCCTTTTAGCAGTGGATTATGTTTCGAAGTGGGTGGAAGTCATTCCCTCTCGAGTGAATGATTCAAGGATTGTTTTATCTTTCTTGAAGAAACATATCTTTGCCCGTTATAGAGTTCCTAGAGCGTTGGTGAGTGATGGAGGGTCTCACTTCGTCAACAAACTTCTTGAAAAGGTGCTTAAGGATTATGGAGTAAAGCATAGGATTACTATACCCTATCACCCTCAAGCGAATGGGCAAGCTGAAGTCTCCAATCGATAAGTGAAGCAAATTTTGGAGAAGGTAGTCGGAACCAATAGGAAGGATTAGGCCATGAAGCTTGATGATGTTTTATGGGGGTTCAGGATTGCTTATAAGACGGTGTTGGGTATGTCATCGTATCAAATTGTCTATGGGAAGCCGTGCCACTTACCCGTAGAGATTCAACACAAAGCTTTTTGGGCATTGAGGAGTTTGAACTTGTCTTTAAAGGATCAAAAAGAGTTGAGGATGACTCATATTAATCAATTGGATGAGTTCAAAAATCGAGCTTACAAGAACTCGGAGATCTACAAGGAGAGAATGAAGAAATGACATGATTCAAAGATCTCATACAAGGAGTTCTCAAGCAAGGTGATGAGGTATTACTTTTTAACTCTCGCTTGAAGTTCTTCGCAGGAAAATTGAAATCAAAGTTGACGGGGCCGTTCATTATCCATAGAGCCTGTTGAGGGGGAAGTTTTGAGCTTATGGACAAAGATGGGGACATTATCGCAGCGAATGAGCATCGATTGAAGCATTACAAGTTGGCGGATGATGCTTGCGTCATCTTTGAGGATATCTTACACTAGATTGGTACCATCGTGACTCTCCGACGTTAAACAAGAGCGTCTGTTGGGGGCTTTCCCTCCTATTTTATTACTTTATTATTTCTTTTGTGTGAGTAAGAATTTTTTATAGTTGACGTGCTCACTTATCAGTAATTACATCTCTTTGCAAACTTAGTTTCCACTTTAAGTTCTACTAAGTTTGGGGGGTGTGATGTACTTAGCTCATTGGAAGCACTGAGAGTATAATCTTTTCTTTGTACCGTTTGTTAGGGGAGTTGATTTTTTGCGGCATAGTGATACTTTCACCAATTTTAGGGTGTCAATTTTTTTCAATTTGCCTAACGTTCAGTGGTGTTTTGCGTTGTTTTGAGTGATGTATACGGAGTTACACATATTTATTGAGTTTTAGGATTAATTCTCGAGCTAAGTTTGCTCCATTTTGGTACCTAATATTTGTTTTTGAGCTTGAAGTGTGCAGGGGATGAAGAAAATTCGACTTTGGAGCTTCAAGTGTCAGATTCGACCAAGGGTGCAGGTCGAATTGAAGAGCTCAGGTCGAACTGGTGATCAAAGAGTTCGTTACAGGTCGATTTGACCATAGAATAGAAGGTTCGACCAAGGCTTCGACCAAGACGAAGGTTGAATGGAAGATCAGAGAGTTTGTACATGCCGATTCGACTAAGAAGGGTTTGGTTTGACCAAAGAGGTAAGTTGAACCATGGTCGAATAGCGGACCTGAAAGATTTAAACAGAGGAGTTCGACCACAATGTTGCGATTCGACCAAGGCATTTGGTCGAATCGAGGTCAAACTCAGTCTCCAATAACTCGGTTCGACCACGTCAACCTGATTCGACCACTTCATCAGGTCGAATGGTACCAGGTAAGTCAGTTTTTAACCCCATTTTTCACCCCCATTCGATCACTTTGCACACCACCTTCACTCGAATCCACTCCGAATCAAAAACCCTTGCTTCTAAACTTCGATTCCGGACGAATTCGCTATGATTAAACCACATTACACACTCATTCCACTCAATTCGTTGCGTTTTTGGAACAATCTATTTGAAAAACTAGAGGTTCGACGCGATTTTGAAGGATTATCACACTTGTTCATTCTTTAGCCATGGCCTATTCAAAAGGTACGTTTTCTCAACTCTATTACCCTAGGATTGATGTTCTAATTGTCGATTGCAAGTGGGTAGGTTGATTGAACGAGTTTTCATAGGAATTCATGGTGTATTTTGAGTTATTGTGTGCAAATTCATATAAACAATTGATGGGATTGTTTAGATTATTTAATTATTGTCAAACCTTGTTGTTTATGTGAATTTTGGAGTAATTGAGGAGTGTGAGATGAAGCATGTTGGATTGTGAGTAAATTGTTGAGTTTGAGTAGTTTTCATTGGATTGCTTGAATTTGAGTAGTAATGCATGCTTGTGGTTAATTAAATTGCTTGTTGATCTTATTGCATTGGAATGAAGTTGAATAAGCATGTGAATTGAATTGTTGGATCATGAGGATGGAACATGCTTGTTTGGTTTGACTATGTATTGAAAAACTTGAAGTCTTGAGTAGAGTTGAATACATTAGGTTTGTTTTCCTTTCTTGTTGTTGGTTTTGAAGTATTGTTTACAGGAAAAGGAAAGAAAGCCGAGGTTCATTCTAAGAAGAAGCAAGATAAACCTTCTCGTGAAGATGCTGCGACAAAGAAGCTAAGGCTTCAAGAGAGGTTGCCAATGAATTTCAAGGTGCGGATGAATGATTGGGAAGATATCAAGGATAAGTGGGGTAATATATCAGACAAGATTGTTAGAACGAGGTATCAGGATGATGGAGCAATGGTTATAATGCGCATCCGAGATGATATCTTGTGGATGTTTGATCAAGTAGGGATTCGTCTCTTCATCGAGTTGAAGAAGCCGACGTATTTCCATGTGACTGCTGAGGTGCTTTGTTCGATTACTGTGAAGAAGGGTTTGAGCCATCTCCCATATAAGTGTACATTCCAGCTTGGAGGTGAAATGAGGACGTGGTCTACTGAGGAGTTGAATGCGCTGTTTCAGACTCCAAGAGGGATCTCTAGAAATGAGAATGGGTTCTTCAATGCTAATAACTTCTAGAGAGAGATTTCTGGGGAGGATATGGATTTCAAGACAAGTAGGGCTCGTGCTTCATTGATCCAGAATCCGGTGCTCCGATACATGGATCGAGTGTTAGCAACACATGTTTGCTCGGTCTGAGGGAAACTATGTGTCAAGGGGAGAGTTGTATGTCCTCTGGTGTATGCTCAATGGAGTGAGGTTCAATGTGGCATCATACCTCATTTATCAGCTAAACAGGTTATGGTGCTCTCCGTTTCAGAGAGTTAATATAGGAGGCCTGCTTACTACTGTGGCTGAGCATTATCACATGGATTTCACCAGTATTACACCCATTCTTGAGGATCCGGATTTGGTTATGAGTACGTTTGTGAAGGGTGGATTCACTCATCTTCGCGATGGAGATTTGTTCTACACGAGGGGGTCGAAGGCCTTTACTTTTATGTTTCCATTTGATGTGAGCGGGTTGACTTCTATCCGTAATGAAGGCAACAAGTTGATGAACATGTTGGCTCACGATGCTCTCTCCATCACTTGCTTAACAAAAGGTGATTGGAGGACCATAGCTCAGCTGTATGCTGAGGGGATGATGGAGGAGCTTAAGAGGATTGTAGACGAGGGGCGTTTTCAGCTACATCCTCGGGCACAACCACAGTAGCAGAAGGAGCTTGGAGATGATGAGGTGGATCTGGAGATGGGAGATCCACAGCCGCACGAGATGCCACCACGCCCCATTCCAGCATGGCCACAGCAGCAGTGGGATAGTCCTGATACTTATTTTCAGGAGCAGTTTCGATTGATTCATGAGCAGTTCGCCACACTGGATGCGAACCAGCAGGAGACAAATAGGTAGCTGGAATTGGCAGATGCGAACTACGCAACACTGGATGAGAAGTACAACACGCTGCAGAATAACTATGTGGAGATGGATAGGAGATTGGAAAGGAAGTATGCTCATGAGCGTGAGTTGGATAGAAAGCTAAACAATCTTCATAGAGATTTGGATCGACTGCGCTTGGAGATGAGTGATGGAGACGACGAAGAGGGTGCAAGCAATGATGATGCTCCGGAGGAGTAGGATGCACAAGGTTTTTTGTTCTTTGTCTGTTTCATCTCATCTCCCTTCTCTTTTTATCTTTACAGGATGGGTATTTGTGACGTGAGTGGCATGTACATATATTGGTATGACTGTATGTTAGATTGAGAGGTGATGATTGATACTTGAGGGTGGAATTGGTTGGTTATACTTGTGTGGATTGTCATGATATGAGGGTTCTCAGTTTTAGTATGATTCATTCATATTTCACATGTGTTAGTTTTTGTTGAGAGAAGCATGTATAACTTGATAAGTAAATAAAGTTCATTGTTTAATTGATCTTGATTATATGCTATGAGGAGTACTTAGGATTCTATTTACCCATGTGAGAATTTGAGCCATTTAAATCATGCTAGTTCATGATAGTTTATTCTTGAGGGAATCATTCATATGACCGTATTCTAGAACTTGACTTGGCATCTTGTGTGAAGCTTATGATTGATGAATTGCTAGGACATGATCTTAGGCCATTATTGTGTGATTGAGTCACTTAGCCAAAATTTTACCTCGTCTGTTAATATAGGTATCATTGTAAGCCCTTTGAGCCTTAAAAAGCTTTTTCTTTGGCAAGCCTTGATAAAAAGCCTTATTAAACTTTTTCTTGAGCCTTGTTGTATATCACATTCATTAGTAGAGAGTTGAGGTGCATAAGTGCTTGAAAGATTGAAAAAGGTGGAATCATGATTGAGAAGGATGAAAAGAAGGAAGTATGGTTAAATCTTATTTAGGGGTAGTGTCTGAAACTGGTACCCCGATTGCTTAGAAGGGTAGTGCCCGAAACTGGTACCCTTGCTCATTGAGGAAAGATGATGTTGATGCTAAGAAAAAAGAAGGAGAATTCAAACTATGAAGATTATGAGAAGAAGATGGAGAAACAGATGAAGCTGTATGACGAAAAGCGAAATTCCAAGGTAATTCTCTACTAGTGAATTAGTCACTTTACCTAAATTCTCCTACCTTTACCAAAGAGCCAACATTACAACCCAAAAGCAAGTCCTTTGTGATCCTAGTGAGGAATTGATTGCAAGTGGATTTTTGAGACCCTTGCCAAGCTTATGGTTACGCGGAAAGATGAGTTGATATGAGCGTATATTAACCTATTGAAGTGTATATCTTTTACACTAGAGAGAGAGAGAGTAAATACTTATCTTGTGAGCTAGATGACTTAGTACTCCGAATTACGTGATAATTGACTGATGCTTTACATGAATATATATATGATGCTAGTAATACTTGTTTTCGATTGATGAAATTGCATGTGTGAATATGAATTGTATGGTGGTTAAGTGAATTTTACACTACTCGATGTTTTGATTGCGTTTTGCTTGTTCACTATTTTGCATGTGTCCCCAAGTGTAGGGAATCAATTGTAGTTCCACGTGTGACCAAGTAAAAATAATATCGTACCCAAGGGATAATTATAGATCTACTTTTTAATCTAATTATGACAATTCTAATTTAAGACAAATCTAGTTTGTTTAGAGAATTACCTAAATTAACTATGCAGAAAATAATTAGTAAAATAATAAAATAGCAAATAATTAACTATGGAAAGTATTCAAGAGAGAAGACAGACAGCACTAGGAAATCCAGTTAAATTGGTCAAATCAAATCACTAGACATCCAGTTAGAATCCCTGAAGTCTTATGAAAGCAATCACTTAATTATCATAAATCTCTTGTCTAAAGTAAACTTAACACATAAATTTGATTTAGCACCTCAGATGCAGAAGAATAATTCATACTCCCTTTCTAGGTTCTTCATGTAAAATTCTATTAAAGGCTAGAGTACTAGACTTCCCTTTATAGGTACTTATGAATTAATCCCCAATTCCCACCTAATAATCTAAGAAACCAAATCCTCTAGAATGGTAATTAATAGATATATTAAGTGTCCCATATTAATTATTCTAATGAATAAAGGTTATATGTTTAGACCCCCTTTACCCATAACAGGTTAACAAATATAATTCTTATATAATACAATCAATAAGCATAAGCATGCAAAAGGCATTGACATACTTATGAATAAGGACAGATCATATAAGATAAAAATATAAGTCTCAAATCAAAGCATTAATAATGGAATAAGTACATTGCAGGTATCCAACCTTAAGTATAGATCATTAATTCAAATCAATTTAACCTTCAAACCTAGTGCTATCCAAGAAGTACTAGCCCATGGTGTTACAGGAAACACACAAGGTTAGGTATGAAAGCATATTATCCAACATTAAGAAAGAAAGAATAAGAATAACCCTAAATATGGTGCGATTCTCCGTTCTCTCCTCCGTGATTCTGAACCTCTTCGTTCTCCTTCTCAAGTAAGCAATACTGATGAACTCTCCGGGACGGGTGGATGGAATGGTGAATTGTGAAAAAGTGTGAAGAGTTAGGGTTTGAAACACCCCAAGGACTCCTTTTATAGTCTAGTACTGATCCTTCATGAATTCTGACTTAAAAGTGAGCTTTTTCACGTTAAAAACATGAACGGGCCAAAAATAAAATGAAAACACGAAACTGGGCATGCGGATTCCTCAACTTTCCTGGCGGCACGATGCGTGCATCTCGGCATCACCCGGCGCTCGTGCTCGGCAGCTCTCGACAGCTACCGACGGTCATGCGGGTGCCTCTCAGCAGCATGTGCGGCACGACCTGCAGAGCCTTGCGGCACGACTGAGCCTTCCCAGCTGGCACGACTCGTGCCGGCCCTTCTTCTCCCGACTTTGCTCCCGACTTTATTTTCAACTTCCATTTTTACTCTTTTTACGTCATTTTCCACCTAAAAATACGAAATAACACCTCACGTGTATCTAAAACACAAATTTATACAATACTATCATAAGATGCTCAAATACAGACATAAATCCCACAAAACGGTGCTAAATTGGACTCTAAAACACGCAGATTTTCACACTAATCAAACACCCAAACTTAAGATATTGTTCTTCCCCGAACAACAAAAAAGAACAAAGAAGAAGAAAGTTAGTGTGTAAATCTAAGGGAAAACAAGGAATATGATAACTAGGCCATTCACAAGACAATCGTCATCAACTCTGGTCATGCAACTCTAATTACATGCAATAATTCATTCATAGCGTACAAGTTAAGACAATCACCCCCAATTCAAATGTTCCATCAACTTATTCTCACGGGAAGTATATCACTCGCACTCAAGTGTAGAAGATGTACACTTATGGGGTACGGTGTTTACGCTCAAATTCAATTCAAGTGCATGCGTAACCATAAGCTTGTGAAATGTCTCAAACTCTCCACCACTTAAAGTATGATTCGACAATGGGATCAAAAAGGACTTTTGTTAGGATGTAATGTTGGCACTTTGGTAAAGGTAGGAAACATATGGATAAAGTAACTCAATTAGTTGAGAATTAAAACTGAAGATCTTTTGTAATGCAGATTTTTACACTTCAAGGCTATCCAGCTTCATGCTCTTCTAATTTTCTTTTTCTCTCATTTCTTTCAATCTCCACATTTTTTTCTTTCTTTTCTTTTTTTTTTCTTGAGGTACCAGTTTCGGGCACTACCTCTAACATCTCGGGGTACCAGTTTCGGGCACTACCCCTAGCAATTTATTTTTCAGCTCATACTTTTCAGCTCATAATCACTTGTACAGCTCCAAATATTTTATTCCTTCCAAACTCCATGAAAATCAACTCACACACTTTAACAGAATTTAATTCTCCACTAAATATAGGAATTTAAGGCTCAAATAAGATATCAAAATGACTATCTTCGTAGGTTGCCAAAGAAATAAGGCTTTTAGGCTCAAAAGGGCTAACTACGGATATATAATTATTTGGTAGGAAATTATTTGGCAAAGTGACTCATAAAAATCAAAGATGGCCTAAGATCATCTCCCATTATCAAACATAACACGTGGTCTCAAGTAAGACAAGAGGCAAGTTATAGAATACACGCCAAGAACGATACTCACCAGAAAGAAATATCATGTGTGTATGTACATGATCTAAAGGCTCAAAATCTAACATGAGTTTTCAAGTAACAGAGCACTCTTCATGGAAAGCAATGTCTCACAAGTACACATAGAACTATACTAACAACTAACTTTGTCCGATAAAAAAACAGAACTTCATACCAAAATATAACTTAAGTGCATTTCTTTCGTCAATTTCAAGAGCATATGAATTTCTGGCAGAAATCTAACAAATAAGATCATAATAAGCACACAACCAGAAACCCAGACATAATACCTCAACATAATATCCCCACAAATATCCAACAATACAAATCAAGATAAAAATGATACATGTGAGAGACAAATACATCAAAACAACCCTATCAAACTATCACTCCACTCAAAGCCTAAATAGAAAATAGAAATAAGGTGAAGAGATAGAATGACACAACCTCGACAAACAAGGCTGTTTAAAATAGGGGCTATAACTTTCATCAGTCACGTCGATCCTTGTGCTCTCGAACTTCATCTCTCAAACTCTGGATCTCTCTTTGTGTCTCCCTCCGAGAATGCCTGACCTCCTAGAACAACGCTCGAAACTGCTGGTCATTTGAGCGCGTGATGGAGTCGAACTGATCATTGATATATTGAAACGTCTCTCCCCATGGATCCTGCATACCCTAGAACATAATTAAAATGGTAGTCAAGGGGTACGGGACCAACAAAACTGTTGGGTCCTTAGTACTAGGCTCCAGGTGGAGCTGTAAATGTCCCTAGTGTAAACGGATCCGGTGCTACTCTGGATGGACCGCCCTGATAGAACCCACTAGCAGGATGCTACGAGTCATATGTCCCAAAAAGCTCCAGTGCTTCCTCCTCATTTAGCATCATCTCATCCTCATCCTCAACATAAGTATAGTCAGCATCATTCTGAACTTGTGGATTCGCTGTTCGCTCATTGTGCTCTCTGATAACCTTCTTCCAATCTCTATTTTTCAAAAAGACAGATGAGACATGGGTGTGCAAATAAGACTTGCAAAGGAAGTTCTCTTCATTATCCAATGTCGTCAATTGCTCACATGGGAGTGGTATAGAAAGGTTGCCATGCTGATAGTATAGATGGCTAGCTAGCTCATACAAGATACGTGCATTCTTCAAAGCTCGCACGTTTATGTCTGACTTTTTCTCATCTACGAGTTTCATCCCATCAATTTGCACTGCTTTGATCTCAGCTATCTGGGTGATATTACCACCCATCATCACTGATTGAGTCTCCCCTTCTCTGAAATGGTAGAGCTGCTCCATAACAAGCGCGGCCAAGTCGAACAACTTCTCCTAGCACATGCACAAGAGGATATAAAGCTCCTCTAATCTAACCTGGCCCTCCTCATGCCTAGCGAAGATGGTATTTGAGAGAACTCTTTTAATGTACCTGAGAACCAGGCTGATAATGCACGTGGACTTAGACTATCTAGGTATAAAAGCCTCATTCTTCTCCGAAATCTTACTCCAGAATGCAACCTTGTCAAAAGCATCATAAATCTCATCTGTAGCATCATACGAAGATCCAAATCCCATGTTCTGCTCCTTTCTAGTCATTGTCTCTTTCCTCCCTCTCAACATGAAAGTGCATCCATTGGGCAACCTATCAGGCTCCTCCCGATATACATCGTATGACAGGTAGAACTCCATCGTCAATGCATATGTGGTAGGCCTCCGAGCATTCAAAAACTCCAGTAT
Source organism: Pogostemon cablin (assembly GCA_023678885.1). Lineage (NCBI taxonomy): Eukaryota > Viridiplantae > Streptophyta > Magnoliopsida > Lamiales > Lamiaceae > Pogostemon > Pogostemon cablin. Next base: position 11,898,537 of record CM042990.1, on the reverse strand, counting down.
CCCCACTCTCTCGAAGAGGGTATCCACATACTGCTTTATACCGAGTTTGACCATAATATCATATCATGATAGCACATACGCACTATCCTACGCTTTAATGACTGTAGTCCTCTATATGATCCTTCCACTTGGGATAATAAATCCCAAGGTGTCGAGGACTAGTTTTATTCTTTCTAATCCGAGCTATCTCTTTTTGCTTTTGCTCATCCGTCCACCCATCTCCCATCTTGTTACCTAGAAAAATTACAAGTAAGATGCAAGAAATAATTCCTAAAACAAAAATAATGCATCTATACTTGACTCAAATATAACCTAAGGAGGAAATATAAAACCATACTCCACTTTAAACTAACATGCCATATATGCATTCTTGATTCCTAGTTAAACCATGCCAAAACAAACAATGAACAACACATGAAAGTACAATTCACGTTTCTAAGCTACTAGCAACAAGAAAATATGCAAATCAAGCCCAACATGTCAATTTAAACTAAAAAATAGCATGCTTTACTTAAGAAAAATTCAAAATAAAGTCATAACATGCTTGTACTAGTTTCAACCATCATCAATCAACAAATACCAACAATTAAGAACCTAATGGTATCAACTAACCAACACAAAACCACCAATCAAGTAAACAATTTCGAATTCTAAAGCAAAACAGTACGCTCACAACGTGTTCGACAAAATACCATAAAGAAAAAGTGCTTCCAAATTCAAATATACACATACTTGAAAATCAAAGCATAAGGATGAAGAAAACATACCTTATTCGAAGAAAAATCAAAATTTCGAACTTTGAAATTTTCCCCAATTTTTGGCTTCGAAACCCTAATTTCTTCCTTCTTAATCCTCAATCCAAGTATGAATAGTATTTAAAATGTGTGGGAAGTGTAATGGTGAAGTGGAATAGTGATTTTTGGGCACGACAATGATGAAAATTCACGTTGGCGACGAACAGTGCCCGCGCGGGTGGGAAAATAGAGCAAACTGCCTAAAAAATTAAATTTTAAAACTAACCTGGAAGTTGGCACGAGTTCGGCACGACGCGTGCCAGAACATGGCACGACTCATGCCGCTTACCTGTTGGCAGTTTCCGCGCCCTTCTGCTCCGCATGGCACGATCCGTGCCGTAATTTCTCGACGGTCGTGCCGGCATCTCAAACACTCGTGCCGCATATCCAGCTCTCATGCTAGGTGGCATGCCTGGCTCCTCTTGGCCATTCTGCACCCGCACGACCCTTGCCTTATCTTGCACAGTCGTGCCACCCTTCAAGGTACGACTGGACAATTTTTTCGACTTTTTCACCTATTTCTTCGAATTTTTTCATCAAATTTGAGCTCAAATACACTTAATTCATCAGTAATATCTTCAGGAAAACTAAAAAATTCAACCAAAAATTAATCACACCAAATTTAGGAAGAGTAAACATGATAAAACAAAACACTTGGATAATTGCTAAAAAAATTGAACATTCGAAATAAATTCTGAAAATTCTAAAAAAAATCAACCTCCAAGCATCACGCACAAGTGAAAGAAAACTTACCTCGGTGCTTCAAGACATTGGGATGCATGTCCACCCCCCAAACTTAGTTCAAACTAAGTGAGAAACTAAGTTTGCAAAAAGTGAATACCATAGACGAAGAAACACCTAATAAAATTTCTTACACCAAATAAAAATATTAAAGCAATAAAACAGGAGGGTAAGCCCCCAACAAGCGCTCATGTTTAACATCGAAGAGTCATGATGGAATGCTCATATTTAACGTTGTTGAGCTCGACGGAAAGCAAACTACTTGAGGTAATCAACAAAAAGGACATCCTTATCCTGTGGCGACCTATAATGCTTCATCCGATGCCCATTAGCCACGAAACTATTTCCATCCTTATCCAACAGCTAATATGCACCTCCACCAATAGCTCTATGTACTACGAATGGCCCCATCCACTTAAACTTTAACTTTCCAGGAAAAAGTCTAAGTCTAGTATTGAATAACAAGACTTCATCTTTCTCACAGAACTCCTTAAAACGAATCTTTTCATCATGCCACTTCTTTACTTTCTCCTTGCTGATCCGTGAGTTCTCATAAGCTTTATTTCTAAACTCTTCAAGTCTGTTCATCTGAGTCATCCGCAGGCCACCTGCTTCTTGCATATCCAAATTCAACTTCCTCACCGCTCAAAATGCCCTATGTTCAATCTCCACAGGAAGATGACATGATTTTCCATAGACAATTTGGAACGGAGACATCTCCAAGACAGTTTTGTAATCAGTTCTGAATGCCCACAATGCATCATCTAGCTTCATAGCCCAATCCTTCCTACTCTGTTCACTGTCTTCTCTAAAATCTGCTTAATCTGACAATTGGAGACCTCAGCTTGCCCATTAGACTATGGGTGATAAGGTGTTGCCACCCTATGCCAAACACCGTAATCCTTCAATACCTTCTCCATGAGCTTGTTAACAAAATGGGTTCCCCCATCGCTAACTAGTACTCTAGGTACTCCAAATCGCGAAAAGATATGCTTCTTAAAAAATGCTTGCACCACCTTGGCATCATTCGTCTTGGTTGGAATTGCTTCCACCCACTTAGATACATAATCAACATCTAAAAGTATATAGAGATATCCATTGGATGAGGGAAAGGGACCCATAAAGTCTATCCCCCATATATAAAAAATCTCTACTACATAACTATTCCACAGAGGTATTTCATCTCTCTTAGAGATGCTTCTAACTCTTTAACACCTATCACAGCTTGCAACATATGACTCACAAGATTTGAAAAGGGATGGCCAAAAAAACCTGATTGTAAAACCTTTGCAGCTATCTTCTCAGCACCGAAATGCCCACTAGTTGGTTGTGCATGATAATGATTCAGTACACTTTCCCATTCCTCTTCCGGTACACATCTTCGGATGATAGAGTCGGCGCATATCTTATAGACAAAAGGTTCATCCAAAATATATTTCTGTACATCTCTTATGAACATCAAATGCTGATGCCGACTCAAATTATATGGCTTAGCTCCACTTGCAAGAAAGTTGACATAATCAGCCTACCAAGGAGCCTTTGATTTTGTAGCCAAAACGAATGCCTGGTGAAGCTCCACATCTAAAATCTCCTCATCCGGGAACAACTCTTTGATAATCTCTTTCTCATCTTCACAATGCTTCCTTGTCTCCAACCTAGAGAGGTGATCAGCCACCACATTCTCACTCTCCTTCTTATCTCTTATCTCCATGTCAAATTCCTGCAATAGTAAGATCCATCTAATAATCTAGGCTTGGAATCCTTCTTCTCCATCAGATATCGGATCGCAGAATGATCCGTATACACCACAGTCTTCATCCCCATCAAACACACGTGAAACTTATCAAAAGCATACACCACAGCTAAAAATTTCTTTTTCAGTCACGGTGTAGTTCTTTTGAACTGCATCAAATGTCTTGCTTGCGTAGTAGATGGCTCAAAACCTGTTCTCCCTCATCTGCCCCAAAGCTACTCCCAAAGCAACATCACTCGCATCGCACATAAGCACGAAGGGTTGAGTCCAATCCGGAGTAATTAGAATAGGGGTAGACGTCAATGCCTCTTTCAGAACCTGAAAATACTTCAAACATTTATCACCAAATTTGAAAGGGAAATCTTTTTCTAATAAATGAGATAGAGGCTTAGAGTATTTAGAAAAATCTTTTATGAATCTGCGATAAAGTCCTGCATGTCCAAGGAACGACCGCACTCCCCTCTCATTTACCGATGGAGGTAATTTTTCGATTGCTGCCACCTTAGCTCTATCAACCTGTAACCCCTTAGATGATACATGATGATCTAAGACAATGCCATCTTTAATCATAAAGTGACACTTCTCCCAATTCAAAACAAGGTTAGTATCTTGGCATCTCTTCAAAACAACAGTAAGGTTAGATAAGCAAACATCATAAGAAGATCCAAAGACAGAAAAATCATCCATATATACTTCTATGATATTCTCTATCAACCTTTCAAATATCGCCATCATACACCTTGAAAAGTTGTAGGTGCATTACAAAGAATAAAAGGCAGCATCTTAAAAGCAAAAATACCATAAGGTCATGTAAATGCTATCTTTTCCTTATCCTCGGGTGCAATCATGATCTGATTATACTCGGAATAGCCATCCAAAAAGCAATAGAACTCATAACCTGCTAACCTATCACGCATCTGATCCATGAAAGATGAAGGAAAATGGTCTTTACGTGTGTTCTCATTCAGTTTTCTATAATCAGTACACACATGCCAACCTGTAGTAGTCCTAATAGCAAGGGTCTCCCCACTATCTGTTAGAATAACATCATATCCCCCTTCTTAGCCACTACATGCAAAGGACTAACATATGGACTATCACTAAACGCATATATAATTCCAGCATTCAACCACTTTAAAACCTCTTTTCTATCCACCTCTTGCATCGCAGAATTTAATCTCCTTTGATACTGCACACAACTTATACTCTCATCTTCCAATCTTATTTTATGCATGCAAATAGATGGACTAATACTCTTAGATCATCAATAGACCAACCAATAGCAGATTTATGTTCTCTTAAGACAACTAGCAACCTATCAAGCTCACTTTTAGATAAGAAAGAAGATATAATTACCGAAAAAGTTTCATTCTCCCCCAAATATGCATACATAGATGATCAGACAGCGGCTTCAGTTCTTTCTTCTTCTCCTCCGGTTCTGCTCCTTCAGGTTCAAGTGGCAGATATGGCCTCTTCCACTTAGCTTCCTCCACTCTTTCTGCTTCTTTCTTCGAGTCCCTGTTCTCATTCAATGCAAGTAAGCCTTCAATAATTCAAGAGCTAATTCATTAGGCATATCATTAAGATCATCAAATTCAGTAGTAGGTAAAGTAAGAGATTCGATTATGCAAGTTTCAAGTGGATCCTTAGACAGAATAAAATGCAAGCACTCCTTAACGATCTCCTCCACTACTTCAATGCTCTTGCAATCTTCATTCTCCGAAGGCCACCTTATAGCTTTCTCCAAAGAAAATACTACTTCTTCATCATTGACTCTCAATCTGATTTTCCCTTTCTGAACATCAATCAGAGCTCCTGCATTTGCTAAGAACGGTCTTCCTAGAATCAAAGGAACTTTTTCTTCATCAAACTCTTCCATGTCAAGCACAAGGAAGTCCACTGGAAATATCAACTTCTCAACTTTCACCAAGACATCTTCAATCACCCCCTAGGGTATGTTATGGATCTATCAGCCAGCTGCAGTGCCACTGATGTCAGCTTTGCGTCCCCCAAACCAAGCTTTTTGAATACTGTATAAGGCATCAAATTAATGCTAGCCCCCAAATCACATAGGGCTCTCTTTGATTCCCCTCGTCCAATCTCACATGGTATGGTGAAGCTACCCGGATCTTTAAGCTTCGATGGAAGCTTCTTCTGAATTACTGAACTGTAACTTTCTGTCAGCTTAACTATCTCAGCTCCTGTTAGACTCCTCTTCTTGGACATAATGTCTTTCAAGAACCTTGCATAGTTGGGCATCTCCTCTAAGGCTTCTGCAAAAGGAATATTGATATGGATTTTATTGAATATTGATATGGATTTCATCTAATCCTTTCTTAAAGAATTGCTATGGAAACGGAATTGGATGCTTTGCCTTTGGAATGCCCCAAATATCCTTCTCAAACTCCTCTCCTTTTTCTTTTTCAGCTCTCTCTGCCTTAGCTTTTTGCCACTTTTTTCAACTTAACTTCAGGTTCTTCCGACTTTTCTGCAGTTTCAGGGACCTAGGGAACATTCTGGACGAGTTCAACAACACAAGGATCGGGACAAATTTTTGATATTTCTACCGGAAGGGTGCACGAGTGGTTCCGGACAGGAGCACCAGTCGTGCCGGCAGTTTCTGACTCATGCCGCAACACGCGCGCGACATCATCGACAGTTGGTTGGCCGTAGCACGAGCCGTGCGGGCCTTCTGCATGAGTCGTGCGGCCGCTTTCCTCACTTGTTGGATGGCACGATGCTTCAGATGTGTTAATTTTTGGCTGCACGAGTCGTGCGGCATGTCAGCACCTACGTTTTTGTTCCCGTTAGATTTTTCGACTCCAGCCTTTTCTGAGACATTTTTGGGCCCTTATACTGCGTTGCAATCCTTAGGGTGATAGCCATGACTTGTTCTCTTGGATTCATCACCGTTTGAGATAGAAACTTACATTGTTGCTCTAGTTTCCCAACTACAGCGTTTAATTTTTCAAGAGCAATATCAGTGTCTTTATGTTTTCTTTCATTCTTTTTCTGTCTGATTTTGGATTACTCTTGATTAGTCACCATCAATTTAACCATCAAGTTCATCTGGTCCCCTTGCTGCTTCATCCACAGTTTCATCTCATCATCCATGGGTGCTTTTCTTGCAATTGGTTTATGTGCTGAATCAATTCCTGGAGGAGGCCCAATTGCATTACTCAGGTTAGAATAAGACAGATTATCATTCCTTCTTTGATTGTTGAAGTTGAAATTTCCTTGGTAACCCCTTGCTGATTTTGCGGGTTGTTTCCTTAATCATTCCTTCCCCACTGTTGATTACTAGGCCTAAAATTCTTTCTATTTCTATAGTCCCCTTGCAAGCTTTGACCCATAGCATAATTTGCATCCTCCATTTGATCTTCATCTTCTTCATTACCAGCTTCCTCTCCTTTGTTTCCTAGTCCCATGCAATCCATCTTCTTATGCAGCTCACTGACATCTCATTTCTTTTGACCTGAACTTCTACCTTAGCCACTTTTTGAGAAGCCCCATCTAATCTCTCTATAGGCCAATCATACGTGATAGCTGCCATCTTCTCAAAGATCTCTTCTGCTTCATCTGCTGACTTTTTGAAGACCGATCCACTAGCTGTTGCTTCCACCAACACTCTTGATTCACTCCTCAAGCCTTGATAGAAGAAGCCTAAGTAAGTGTCTTTTGTAAATCCATATTGTGGACCACAACGCAACAGGTCCTTGAACCTTTCCCACGATTCATAGAAACTTTCCAAGGCTCCTTGTTTGAATTATGTAATATTTTGCATCACATTAAAGCTCTTGGAAGGAGGGAAGTACTTGTTCAAGAACTTATCTGCCAGCTGCTCCCATGTAGTACAGCATCCTGCAGGAAGGTTGTTGTACCACTCTTTGGCTTTCTCCGTTAGTGATGAGCATTTTCTCAACACACAAAATTTATCCTAAAGTATAAGGATATCAATTGTAGTAGCGATAGGTGACCAAGTGTTTATCGTACCGAAGAGACGGAATAGTATCAATTCGATTATATTCTAATTAACTAAGATTATGTTGGTAAATTTGAGTTGGTTTGATTATGAAACTAAATAACATAAGTTGAAATAGCAAAGTAATTAAGCAAGCAATAGAGATATTTCGGTGGTGATCAAGTAAGTAATAGAGTAGTTCTTCAGGTAATCCAGTTTTATTTAGTAATTTTCTTTCCATGTGTTGATGTTTGACTCTGTCTTGTGGTTTATGGACGCATCACTAAACTATGCAAGCATACTCTATAGACACAAGTAAGCAAGCGTATGACACGTGTGAATATCCTCGGAGCAAGACGTATACTTTACCCCCCTTTCTAGGTATTATCATAATCAATTATTTCCCGTGCACTTAGTACTTTAAACCGATTTGATCTCCCTTTTTAGGTACTATAAAGTTATACTCTTTATCCTACTTATTAAACCGAATATGATTCAATTAACAAGTATCTATATAAGACAGTTCTATTAAGACTTCGGAATCCCTTCACTTAGAATTATAACATATAATCCTGCTCAGCGGTGAACGCACTCAATCAATAACCAAGAAATGTATTCAGACTCTACATAACAGTAAAAGATTCACAAAACGACCGTGAGTATGAATTAGAAAAGCACAATCTTAAAAACATGGAAAGAAATTAACTCATAAAAATTTTATAACCCTAGAACTACCAGAGCGGTTCTAGCCCATGATTGATCTAAGAACAATCATGGCTAGTTGGTATGATCTTACTTGACTCGCCAGACGAACCTCTCCTCACGACTACTTCGGATGATGGTAGCGTTTGGTAAAGGATGGATGATGAAAGCTTGATTCCCTCCTTCTTCCCCTGCGGAAGCTCTTCTTTTATACTTGTAAACTCTTTTTTCGGGCCTTGGATGGGCTTTTTGAGCGACCACACGCACTGAAGGTGTAAAAATACAAATTTGATAAGTTTCCGAATGTCAATTCCACCAAACAGGTTGGTCGAACTCTTCCATGCTGGTCGAATCCCTGGTCGAATCCGTCTATAACTTGGCTTCTGACTCCGGATTCGACCAGAGCGTTTGTCAAACTTTATACTTTTTGGTCGAACTGGAACTGCTTCTGTTTAGGCTTTGAGTTCGACTAGGGTTCGACTAAGTGGTTTGGTCGAACTCGGCTGTCGTGGTTGAATCGCGTTTTTTCGAGCTCAGTTCGACTAGAGGTGCTGGTCGAACTCCATTCCTCTTGGTCGAACCCGACCTCAACGTGGTCGAATCCATCCCTATTTCTTCCTCTTTCCGGATCCGATCACTTCCAACTTGTTTTCCATCGAAAATCCACTCAAATAGCCTTGTAAACTCCCGATTCGTGACTTTTCACCAAGTATACCAATTCACATCGAATTACAACCATTAATTACACCATATGTACACGAATTCGGGCACGAAACTAGTGAATTTACACACTCATTAAACCCCTAAACTTACATGTTGCTCGTCCCGAGGCAACGAAATTAAAACCAAGAAGTAGCGTAAAATTCACAAACCAGCAAGACAATTCATACTCACACATGCAATTCATCAATCGAACACAAGTATTACAAGCATCATATGCATTATTCATGCAAAACATCACTCAATTATAATACCTTTTGGAGTACAAAATCATCTAGCTCACAAGATAAATATTTACTCTCATTCTCAAGTGTAAAAGATGTATACTCTAGCAGGTCAGTAATTACGCTCGTATTCAATCAATACTTCCGCGTAACTATAAGCTTGGCAAGGGTCTCAAAACTCAACTTATAATCAATTCCTTACTAGGATCACAAAGGACTTTCTTTTGGGTTGTAATGTTGGCTCTTTTGTAAAGGTAGGGGAATTTGGGTAAAGTGACTAATTCTCTAGTAGAGAATTACCTTGGAGTTTTCCTTTTCATCATATATCTTCGTTTGTTTCTCCATCTTCTTCTCATAAACTTCATAATTTGATTCTCCTTCTTTCTCCAAGCATCAACATCATCTTTCTTCAATGAGCAAGGGTACCAATTTGGGCCCTTCTAAGCCGTCGGGGTACCATTTTCAGGCACTACCCCTAAATAAGATTTAACCATACTTCTTTCTTTTTCATAATTCTCAACCAAGCATTCACCTTTCCGTTCTTTCAAGCACTTACACACCTCAACTCTCTACTAATGAATAGGATATTCAACAAGGCTCAAGTAAAGGTTTAATAAGGCTTTTTTATCAAGGCTTGCCAAAGAAAAATCTTTTTTTAAGGCTCAGAAGGGCTTACAATGATACATATGTTCACAGGTAAGGTAAAATTTTGGCTAAGTAACTTGATTACACAATAATGGCCTAAGATCATGTCCTAGAAATTCCTCAATCATAAGTCTCACACAAGACACCAAGCCAAGTTCTAGATACGAATGATTCTCTAAAGAATAAATTATCATGAACTAGCATGATTTAAATGGCTTAAATCCTCACATGGGTAAATAATTCCTAAGTACTCCTCAAGTAAATAACCAAGATCAATTTCACAATAAATTCACATACTTATCAAACATACATGCTTCTAATCAATAAAAATCAACACATGTAATATACGAATGCATCATACTAAACCAAGAACCCTCATAGCAATACAATCCATAAAAGTATAATCACCTCTCAATCTAACATCCAACAACAATATACGTACATGCCACTCACACCACAAATACCACTCCTGTAAAGAGAAAAAGCGAGATAGATGAGACAAAACGGACGAAGATAAAAACCTGGTGCATCCTACTCCTCCGGAGCATCATCATCATCCGCACCCTCTTCGTCATCTCCATCACCCATCTCCGCGCGTAATCGATCCAAATCTCTATGAAGACTATTTAGCTTTCTATCCAACTCGCGCTCATGAGCATATATCCTCTCCAATCTCATATCCATCTCCACATAGTTATTCTGCAGCATGTTGTATTTCCCATCCAGTGCTGCATAGTTTGCATTCGCCAATTCCAGCTGCCTATTCGTCTCCTGCTAGTTCACATTCAGTGTAGCAAACTGCTCATGAATCAATCTAAACTGCTCTTGCAAATAAGCATCCAGACCAGCCCACTGTTGTTGTGGCACCATGGGAATGGGTTGTCGTGGCCTATCATGCGGCTGTGGATCTTCCATCTCTGGATCCACCTGATCCTCTCCAAGCTCCCGCTGCTGCTGCTGCTACTGTGGCGGCTGAAAAAGCCCCTCATCTACAATCCTCTGCAGCTCATCCATCATCCCCTCAGCATACGTCTGAGCTACAGTCCTCCAATCACCCTTTGTTAAACAAGCAATGGACATTGCAGTGTGTCTGAGGGTGTTCATCAACATGTTTTCCTCATTCCTGATAGTAGTCAACATACCTAAATCAAAAGGTAACATGAAAGTAAAGGACTTCGATCTCCTCGTGAAGAACCAATCTCCATCCCTCAGATGGGCAATTCCCCCCTTCACACATGTGCTCATCACTAAATCGGGATCGTCCAGGATAGGTTAAATGCCGACGAAGTCCATATGATAGTACTCAGCCACCGAGGTAAGCAACCTTCCTATGTTCACTCTCTGAAATTGAGAAATCCTAAACCTGTTAAGCTGATAAATGAGATATGATCCCATATTGAACCTCACTCCATTGAGCATACACCAGAGGACATATAATTCTCCCCTCGACACACAGCTTTCCTCAGACCGAGCAAACAGTGTGTTGCTCAACACTCGATCCATGTATCGGAGCACTGTATTCTGAATCAACGAGGCACGAGTGCTGCTAGTCTTGTAATCTACATCCTCACCAGAAATCTCTCTCCAGAATCTATTAGCATTGAAGTATCCATTCTCAGCCCTCGCAATCCCCCTAGGAGTCTGAAACAAGATATTAAAATCCTCTGCTGACCATGTCCTCTGCTCACCTCCAAGCTGAAATGAACACTCATACGGAAGATTGCTCGAACCTTTCTTCACAGTAATCGAATATAATACTTCCGCTGTCACATGGAAATAAGTAGGCTTTTTCCACTCCATGAAGTGACGAATTCCAACTTGATCAAACTCCCACAGGATATCATCTCTAATGCGCATGGTAATCATCACTTCATCATCTTGATACCTCGTTCGAGCAATCTTATCAGGCACATCTACCCATTTCTCCTTGATCTCATCCCATTCATTCATCCGAAACTTGAAATTCAAAGGCAACCACTCTTGAAGCCTTAGCTTCTTTGTCACTGGATCTTCCCGAGACGGTCTATCTTGCCTTTTCTTAGAACAAACCTTGACTTACTTTCCTTTTCCTGAAAATAATACTTCGATACAAACCAACCAAACTAATGCATTTAACTCTACTCAAGACTTCAAGTTTTTCAATGCATAGTCGAACCAAACAAGCACGCTCGATCCATTTCACCCTCATTCCAATCATGAATATGATCAACAAACGATTTAACCAACCACAAGCATGTATTACTATTCAAATTCAAGCAATCCAATCATGAAAACTACTCAAGTTCAAACACTTTTCTAGCAATTCAACATGCTTCATCCCAAACTATTCACATTCCTCATAACTTCACATAATCAACATGGTTCAATTCCATTCAATCAATCAAAATAAAACCCAACAACAATTCATTCGAAATTATGCACCAAAAATTCCAAACCACGTCATGAATCCATAGAAAACTTAGTTTAATCAACATACCCACTTATAATCGACGATTATAACTTCAATCCTAGGGCAATAGGGTTGAGAAAACATACCTTTTGGACTAGTCATGGCTTAGAATGCACGAATGTGATAATTCTCTAAAACGAACACTAGTTTTACAGCTAGATTGCTCTAAAAAGTGATAAATCGAGTGGAATGTGTGTGGATTATGGTTAGAACTGATCGAAATCCACTAATTCAGAGTTTAGAATGCAGGGATTTCAATTCGGGATGAATTCGGGTGGAGGTGATGTGTGAAGTGCTCGAATGAATAAGAAAATCGGGGTTAAAATCAACTTACCTGGGCTCAATTCGACCAATCCGAGAGGTCAAATTGGATTGACGTGGTCGAACTACCCCACTGGACAACCATCATCGCGATTCGACCATCGTTCAACCAAGTGCTTTGGTCGAACTCTTCAGTCGTGGTCGAACTCGACTGTTTAAAACATTAAGGTTTGCGATTCAACCTCGATTCGACCAAGCACTTGGTCGAACCGATCACATTTTGGTCGAACCAATCTGTACAACTCTCTGATCTACAGTTCGACTTCCATCTTTGGTCAAACCCCTGGTTGAACGCTCCTTTGCTTGGTCGAATCGACCTGTAACAAACTCTCTGATCTACAGTTCGACTAGGGCTCTCTCGTTCGACCTGCATGTCTGGTCGAACTCGACTCCTGATGGTCCAAACTCAAATTTTCTTCATCCCCTGCACACTTTAAATTCAAAAACAAATATTAGGTACCAAAATAGATCAAACCTAGCTCGAGAATCAATGTAAACTTGATATCCATAAGTAACTCCGCATATGACACTAAAAAACAACACCAATCACCACAAAACATTGGGTAAATTGCAAAAAAAATCAACACACCGCAACCAGTAAAAGTTTTGATGTGCCGCAAAAAATCAACTCCCCTAACAAACGTTACATAGAAAAGATTATACTCTCGATGCTTTAACGAGGTAAGTACATCACACCCCCCAAACTTAGTAGAAACTATAGGAAAACTAAGTTTGCAAAGAGATGTAATTGCCGATATTTAAGCACGTCAAATATAAAAATTTCTTACTCACATAAAAGAAATTATAAAGCAATAAAATGGGAGGGAAAGCCCCCAATAGGCGCTCATGTTTAACGTCGGAGAGTCACGACGACACCAATCTAGTGCAAAGTATTCTCAAAGATGATGCAAACATCATCCGGCGACTTATAATGCTTCAATCGATGCCCATTCGCCGCGATAATATCCCCATCTTTGTCCATAAGCTCAAAACTCCCCCCTCCGCAGGCTCTATGGATAATCAATTGCCCCGTCCACTTTGATTTCAATTTTCCTGCAAAAAGCTTCAAACGAGAGTTAAAAAGTAATACCTCATCACCTTGCTCGAACTCCTTGTGTGAGATCTTTGAATCATGTCATTTCTTCATTCTCTCCTTATAGATCTCTGAGTTCTTGAAAGCTCGATTTCTGAACACTTCCAATTGATTAATATGAGTCATCCTCAACTCCTTTTGATCCTTCAAAGACAAGTTCAAACTCCTCAATGCCCAAAAAGCTTTATAGTGAATCTCTACGGGTAAGTGGCACAGCTTCCCATAGACGATTTGATACGGTGACATATCCAACACCGTCTTGTAAGTAGTCCGGAACCCCCCACAAAACATCATCAAGCTTCATAGCCCAATCCTTTCTATTGGTTCCGACTACCTTCTCTAAGATTTGCTTCAGTTGCCGATTGGAAACTTCAGCTTGCCCATTTTCTTGAGGGTGATAGGGTGTAGTAACCCTATGCTTAACTCCATAATCTGTAAGCACTTTCTCAAGAAGTTTATTGACGAAGTGAGACCCTCCATCACTTACTAGTGCTCTAGGAACTCCATAAAGAGCAAAGATATGTTTCTTCAAGAAAGATAAAACAGTCATATCATCGTTCACGCGAGTGGGAATGACTTCCACCCACTTAGAAACATAATCCACTGCTAAAAGGATGTAAAGAAATCCATTAGATGGGGAAAAAGGCCCCATAAAATTGATCCCCATACATCAAAAATCTCAACAATGCTTGGCTGAAGTGGCATTCATCTCGTCGACTTATGTTCCCCATCCTTTGATATCTATCGCATGTCGCCACATAGGTTTCACAATCTTTAAACAAGGTCGGCCAATAAAGAGCAGATTGAAGTACCTTAGCTGTGGTCTTTTGAGTTCCGAAGTGCCCCCCGTTAGGTTGTGCATGACAAAAATCAAGTACACTCTCCATTTCCATCTCGGGCACACACCTACGAATAATAAAATCCGTACATATCTTGTAGATAAATGGATCATACCATATAAGTGTCTCAACATCCCTCTTGAATTTCACAAGTTGGTATCGGTTGAGATCTCTAGGAATTTCACCTACGACAATGTAATTCACATAATCCGCATACCATGGATTCATCCCCTGTGCAGCCACAACACATGTTCTTTCAGCTCCTTCAACAAGCACTATCATTATCTTCTCATCAGGGAACATCTCTTCAATGTAATCGAAAGAATCATCATAGTGCTCCCTTGTTTCCAACCTTGATAGGTGATCCTCCAAAACAATCTTGGTACCCTTCTTATCTCGGATCTCCGTATCAAATTCCTGCAGAAGAAGAATCCATCTAATGATCATTGGCTTTGTTTCCTTCTTCTCCATCAAGTACCAGATCGCAGAGTGATCCGTGTACACTATCGTCTTCATGCCAACCAAATACTATCAAAACTTGTTGAATGCATACACTACAGCTAGAAACTTCTTTTCAGTCACCGTGTAGTTCTTTGTGCAGCATCAAAAATCTTACTCGCATAGTAAATGGGGCAGAACTTCTTTTCCTTCAACTGCCCAAAACAAAAGGAATATCCTTTTCAAGTAAATGAGATAAAGGGCTTGGAGTATTTTGAGAAGTCTTTTATAAATCTTCTATAAAAACCGGCGTGTCCAAGGAAAGACCACACTTCTCTTTCATTCGTAGGTGGTGGAAGCTTCTCAATTGCCACTACTTTTGCTCTATCTACCTACAATCCCTTGGCCGAAATATGATGACCAAGAACAACCCCATCTCTTACCATGAAGCGACACTTTTCCCAATTCAAGACAAGGTTAGTTTCTTGGCATCTCTTCAAAACAGTAGCAAGGCTAGAAAACAAATATAAAAAAAGGAACCAAATACAGAAAAATCATCCATAAACACCTCCATGATTTTTCTATCAACCCATCAAATATGGCCATCATGCAATGCTGAAATGTAGCAGGTGCATTACATAATCCAAAAGGCATCTTCCTAAAGGAAAAAGTTCCATAAGGGCAAGTAAAAGTAGTCTTTTCTTGATCCTCGGGTGCAATCATGGTTTGATTATAACCTGAGTAACCATCCAAGAAACAATAATACTCATACCCTACAAAACGATCAAGCATTTGATCCATGAAATGAAGGGGAAAATGGTCTTTGCATGTATTTTCATTTAGTTTTCTATAATCCGTACATACACGACATCTCGTAGGAATCCTAGTGGCTAAAGTCTCACCATCTTCGGCTTTCACTATAGTCATGCCCCTTCTTAGCAACAACATGCAATGGACTCACGTGAGGACTATCACTAATAGAATAAATAATTCCTACATCTAGCCACGTTAGGATTTGCTTTCTAATCATATCTTGAATAGCGGGATTCACCCTCCGCTGATTATAAATGCTATTCTTGGCCTCATCAAACAAACTTATTCTATGCATGCAATAGGCAAGACTAATACCCTTTAAATCATCAAGAGACCAATCAATCGCATATTTATACTTCCTAAGCACATCTAATAATTCCTCAAGTTGATCATTATCAAGGGAAGAAGATACAATTACCGAATATTTTTCATTGTCACCTAGGTAGGCATACTTCAAGTGTTCCGGTAGCGGTTTCAACTCATCTTTCTTCACTTCAAGAGGTGCACTCTCTATCCAATGGCAAGTACTTCTTAGTCTACTTAACCTTTTCAATCTTGGTCCTTGTTGACTCATACCTGTCATCACCCAAAGTAATTAAATTTTCAAGAAAATCAATACATACCTTATTGGAGAGATCATCTAGCTATGTAGTGGGAAAAGTAAGATACTCCATCAAACATATCTCAAGAGGATCCTTTGACAGAATCAAAGACATGTCTTCATTCACAATCTCCTCCACTACATCTATACTGTGACATTGCATCTCCATTGGCATCTTCATTGCTTTGTCAAGGTTAAATAAAACCTCTTCTTTATCCATCCTTAGCCTCAACTAACCCTTCTGCACATCTATCATGGCTCCCGCAGTAACAAGGAAAGGTCTCCCTAAAATAAGAGGGACATTATTCTTGTTATCTTCCATCTCCAGTACCAGAAAATCCACAGGAAAGACTAGCTTCTCTACTCTGACAAGAACGTCTTCGATCACACCCTTCGGAAAAGTCATAGACCTATCCGCTAGTAGTAGAGAAATTGTCGTGGGGGTTAACTTTCCCAAACCAAGCCTTTGAAAAGTGGACAACAACATCAAGTTAATGCTTGCCCCAAGATCACACAAGGCTCAACGTGCCGGCCCCTTTTCAACGTCACATAAGATTTTGAAGCTTTCCGGATCCTTAAGCTTAGCTGGTAGCTTTCTCTGAATGATCGAGCTGCAGTTCTCAGAAAAATTCACCATCTCAACTTCGTTCAAGCTTCTCTTCTTTAAAAGAATATCCTTCAGAAAGTGGGCATAATACGACATCTCCAATATGGCTTCAGAAAAAGGAATGTTCAAGCTTATCTTGTTTATAATTTTTGAAAATTTCTTGAACTTCTCTTCCAATCCCTTCTTAACTAGCTTGAGAGGAAAGGGCGGAGGTATATTCATTTTGGGAATCCCCCATTAATCACATTCAGCCTTCTCCGCTTTATCCTTCTCTGCTCTCAATCTCTTAGCTCTTTCCCACTTCTTCTCTACTATAATCTTAGTATTCTTCTCTTGAGAAGACACTGGAGTAGTTTTAACATCATGTGGAGCATTCGACGTAGGAAACGATGCAGAATAGGAGAGTTCGACCTGAGTTTGACCTAGGTTGGTGGTCGAACTCGGTGAGTAATGGTCAAACTAGACATCTGAAAGTCCGTTCTTCTCCTTATAGTCGGATTCAACCATGGTTCGACCAACTGGTTTGGTTGAATCCAAGCAATCGTGGTCGAATCGGGCATCAGACAAAATAGGGTTCTCTGGACAGTGGAGTTCAACCTCGATTCGACCAGTGGCTCTGGTCGAACTCACTTAATTTTGGTCGAACTGACCTTCTAACTCCTCCGAACATCGCCCAGGTGCCGAGTTCGACCTCCCCTGTTCAGTTCAACCTGTATGTCTGGTCGAATCGGGGTCGAATTGGGCTCTTGAGACTTCAGACATCAATTCCGGGTTCATCGGTCCCTCATAGTGCGTTCTAGACCTCAGTTTAATAGCGTGACAAGACTTTGGATTCTCAATACTTTGAGACGGAAGCTTCCCCGTTTCTATAGTTCGAGTTAGTTTGTTCACATTACCAGCCATCTCCCCCATTAGCAATGTAAGATCTATTACTTGTGTAGATAAATCCTTATGATGATCATCAATCTTCTTCTCTAATTTGGCCTCAAGATGGTCTACTCTTGCATCATTCCTCGCCATGTACCTGTTCACAGTATCCTCAAAACCAGGCTTCCCTTCTTCCACCTTAGCTCTCGGATCAACGCCGATAGGAGGCTGCATCGCATTATTCAGATTGCTCTATGAAAACTTCAGCCTCCTTGGTTGTTGATAACTACCCGGGGGACCACGATTGTTGTAGTTCCCTTGATAGTTCTGGTTTCTTTGATTTGGGTACCTAATTCCTTGAATACTCTGACCCATGGCGTAATTTGCCTCCTCGATCTCCTCTTGGTACTCACTGCGATAAATCCGTGATCTGCTTTTGTTGAGACTCTAGTAGCTTGCTAATGTTAGTCAAGCTAAAGATGATCTCATCATCTCTCCCCGACTTTACCATAGTATGCTCAACCTGTGCTACTTTACCAAGGACATAAGTGTCTCTCACTCTATCAGTCGGCCAATCCCATGAATTCATCAAAATATCTTCAAAAAGCTTCTCGGCCTCATTGGGTGACTTAGTAAGCAGTGCTCCATTAGAAGAAGCATCAAGTAAAACCCAAGAATCATAGCCAACCCATTATAGAAGATACTGATATATTGAGCTTTAGATAGCCCATGCTGAGGACACTTCCGAAGTATGTCCTTAAATCTGTCCCTCGCTTCATGAAACTTCTCATTGACATGGATAGAAAATTGACTAATTCCTTGCTTCATCTTGAACACCTTTGAAGGTGGCATGTATCGCTACAAGAATTTTATTTTCAACTTCTGCCATGTATCACATTCCGCAGCATCAATTAAGACAAGAAAAGTAAGAGCTAGAAATTTAAGACAAGAATAAGATAATCTCAATTAAACTATAATAGTCAAAAGATAACTAATTTCATCCCCAGCCTACGGCGCCAAGAACTTGATGAGCGTTTTCTCAATACACAAAATTAATCCTCAAGTATAAGGATATCAATTGTAGTTGCGATAGGTGACCAACGTACCCAAGAGACAGAATAGTATCAATTCGATTATATTCTAATTAACTAAGATTATGTTGGTAAATTTGAGTTGGTTTGATTATGAAACTAAATAACATAATTTGAAATAGCAAAGTAATTAAGCAAGCAATAGAGATATTTCAGTGGTGATCAAGTAAGTAATAGAGTAGTTCTTCAGGTAATCCAGTTTTATTTAGTAATTTCTTTCCATGTGTTGATGTTTGACTCTGCCTTGTGGTTTATGGATGCATCACTAAACCATACAAGTGTACTCTATAGACACAAGTAAGCAAGTGTATGACACGTGTGAATATCCTCGAAGCAAGACGTATACTTCACCCCCCTTTCTAGTTATTATCATAATCAATTATTTCCCGTGCACTTAGTACACTAACCCGATTTGATCTCCGTTTTTAGGTACTATAAAGTTATACTCTTTATCCTACTTATTAAACCTAATATGAGATCTATATAAGACAGTTCTAATAAGACTTCGGAATCCCTTCACTCAGAATTATAACATATAATCCTGCTCAGCGGTGAACACACTCAATCAATAACCAAGAGATGTATTCAGACTCTACATAACAGTTAAAGATACACAAAACAATCGTGAGTATGAATTAGAGAAGCACAATCTTATATAGGATAAACCACAAGTAGTGTTGTACGAAATTTACACATGGAAATTCAATTAACTCATAAAACATTCATAACCCTAGAACTACCAGAGCGGTTCTATCCCATGATTGATCTATGAACAATCATGGCTAGTTGGTATGATCTTACTTGACTCGCCAGACGAACCTCTCCTCCCGACTCCTTCGGATGATGGTAGCGTTTGGTGAAGGATGGATGATGAATGCTTGATTCCCTCCTTATTCTCCTGCAGAAGCTATTCTTTTATACTTATAAACTCTCCTTACGGGCCTTGGATGGGCTTTTTGAGCGAACACACGCACTGAAGGTGTAAAAATATGAATTGGTAAGTTTCCGGATGTCAATTCTACCAAACAAGTTGGTCAAACTCTTCCATGCTGGTCGAATCCCTAGTCGAATCTGTCTGTAACTTGGCTTCTGACTCCGGATTCAACCCGAGCATTGGTCGAACTTGATACTTCATGGTCGAACCAGAACTACTTCTATTTATGCTTCGAGTTCGACCAAGTGGTTTGGTCGAACTCGGCTGTCGTGGTCGAACCGCATTTTTCCGAGCACAGTTCGACCAGAGGTGCTGGTCGAACTCCATTCCTCTTGGTCGAATCCGACCCCAACATGGTCGAATCCATCCCTGATTCTTCCTCTTTCTGGATCCGATCACTTCCAACTCATTTTCCATCGAAAATCCACTCAAATAGCCTTGTAAACTCCCGATTCGTGACTTTCCACCAAGTATACCGATTCACATCGAATTAGAACCATTAATTACACCATATGTACACGAATTCGGGCTCGAAACTAGTGAATTTACACACTCATCAAACCCCCAAACTTACATGTTGCTCGTCTTAGCAGCACCCGGCGCTCGTGCTCAGCAGCTACGGCAGGCGCACTCGGTGGTCATGCGGGTGGCTCTCAGCAGCTACGGCAGGCGCACGACCTGCCGAGCCTTGCAGCACAACTGAGCCTTCCTGGCAGGCACGACTCGTGCCGACCCTTCTTCTCCCGACTTCGCTCCTGACTTCGTTTCTGACTTCCATTTTTGCTCTTTTTACCTCATTTTCCACCTAAAAACACGAAATAACACCTCACATGCATCTGAAAAACATATTTATACAATTCTACCACAAGATGCTCAAATACGGATATAAATCCCACAAAACGGTGCTAAATCGGACTCTAAAATACGCAGATTTTCACACTAATCACGTTGCCTTGGGACGAGCAACATGTAAGTTTGGGGTTTGATGAGTGTGTAAATTCACTAGTTTCGAGCTCGGATTCGTGTACTTATAGTGTGTTAAACGGTTGTAATTCAATGTGAATCGATATACATGGTGGAAAGTCACGAATCAGGGGTATACAAGGCTATTTGAGTTGATTTTCGAAGGAAAACGAGTTGGAAGTGATCGGATCCAGAAAAAGGAGATTCCAGGGTGCAATTCGACCAAGGAGGAGGTGGATTCGACCAAGAAGAAAGTTGTTCGACCAGCACCTGTGGTTGAACTCATTGAGAAGAAGTTCCGTTCGACCACGATCGTGTCTTTTGACTAAGTTAGTTGGTCGACCCGTGGTCAAACCAGAAGCCTAAACAGATGCACTTGCAGTTCGACCAGAACGTTTGTGATTCAACCAGGACTCCGGTCGAATCCGGAACCTGCAGCCATGTTACAGAGCGATTCGACCTGGAGTTCGACCAGTGGAGAAGAGTTTGACCTGGCCTGTTGGTCGAACTGACGTGCGAAAACTTACCATATTCATATTTTTACACCTTTAATGCGTGTGTTCGCTCAAGAAGCCCATCCAAGGCCTGTAAGGAGATTATTTAAGTATAAAAGAAGAGCTTTCGTGGGAAACACACATCATTCATCATCCATCCATCACCAAAACCCTACCATCATCCGAAGGGTTCGTGAGAGAGGTTCGTCCGGCGAGTCAAGTAAGATCATACCAACTAGACATGATTGTTCCTAGATCAATCATGGGCTAGAACCGCTCCGGTAGTTCTAGGGTTATGAAAGTTTTATAAGTTAATTGAATTTCCATGTGTAAACTCCGTACAACACTACATGTGGTTTATTTTATATAAGATTGTGCCTTTTTAATTCATACTCACGATCGTTTTGTGCATCATTAACTGTTTTGTAGAGTCTAAATACTTCTCTTGGTTATTGATTGAGTGCGTTCACCGCTGAGTAGAATTACATGTTATAATTCTAAGTGAAGGGATTCTGAAGTCTTATTAAAACTATCTTATATAAATACTTGTTAATTGAATTTTATTCGGGTTAATAAGTAGGATAAAGAGTATAACTTCATAGTACCTATAAAGGGAGATCATATCGGGTTAGAGTACTAAATGCACGGGAAATAATTGATACTGATAGTACCTAGAAAAGGGGTGAATTATATCTCTTGCTCCGAGGATATTCACACGGGTCAAACGCATGTTTATTTGTGTCTATAGGGTGAATTTGGGTGGTTTAGTGATGCGTCCATACACCACAAGGTAGAGTCGGACAATAACACATGGAAAGAAAATTAATAAGTAAAATTGGATGACACGAAGAACTACCTAATTTCTTACTTGATCACAACCATATTTTATTTATTACTTGTTTATTTAATTTGTTGTTCAAATTATATGTTATTTAGTTTCGTAACTATTCCAAACCGATTTGCCAACATAGTCTTTATCAATTAGAATATAATTGAATTGATAATAATTCGTCCCTTGGGTTCGATAATCACTTGGTTGCCTATCGAGACTACAATTGATATCCTTATACTTGAGGATTAATTTTGTGTGTTGAGAAAACGCTCATCAATCAGTAGCATGATTTCTAGCAGTCCCAGGATCATTTTTATCGAGAGAAGTTCAGATAATTGAATGAGCACTTCGCCACTTTGAATGCAAACCAGCAAGAGACAAATCGATAGCTGGCATTGGCGAACACAAATTACACTGCGCTCAAGCTCCAATATGATGTGATGGATAGAAGATTAGGAGATTTGAATGAGAATTATGAAGCTTTGGACAGGAAGATCGATAGCGTACAAAGGGATTTCAATGATTGGAGCCACGAAGCGAGTGATGATGATGCTCCGGAGGAGTAGTACCGCCAAGTTTTATCTTTGTCTATTTCTTCTCACCTCCATTCTCTTTTTCACTTTACAAGTTGAGTGTTGTGTGGGTGGTGGAGTATGTGTTTGAGATTCTTTTGTGAGTGGTATGTACTAGATTGATATTGATGGTGTTGATGGATTGATACATTTGATGATGATGTGTGATCATGCTGATTTGGATAGTGATGATGATTCTTCTTGTTTATACATGATCACTTGTTTTTTATGCATGTTGATTGTATTAATGATGGGCATGTATCCTATTACTTATCGTTTATGTAGAGATTGATTTTGGTTGCATACTTTTAGGAGTGCTTAGGAAATCTATTAACAATGTGAGAATTTGAGCTTTTTAATCATGCTGCATCAATGCATGATAGTTATTCTTGAAAGTATCATTCATATGTTCGTATTCTAGAACTTAGCTTGGGGTCTTGTTTGAGGTTAATGGTTGATAAATACCAGGACATGATCTTTGACCATTATTTTTTAATTGAACCACTTAGCCAAATTTTATCCTACCTTATAATGTGTATATTATTGGAAGCCCTGTTGAGCCTTTTAAAGCTTTTTCTTTGGCCAGCAATACCATATTTACTAGTAGAGAGTTAAGGTGAATAAGTGCTAGTTTGTATATAAAGAAGAAAAGGGAAGGAAAGTTGGTGATAGTGATGAAAGTGAGAAAAATTATGGTTAAATCTTTTAGGGGTAGTACCTTAAATCGGTACCCTGATTGGTTAGAAGGGTAGTGCCGAAATTTGTTCCTTGTATTTCGAAAGGAAGAAATGTTGATTCCAAGTGAAGCAGGAGAAAGGAAAGATTAGAAAGATCACGAGAATAAATAAGGAGAAGACAAATTAATGTTGTTTGATGAAAAGCAATTCTCGAGGTAATTCTCTACTAGTGAAGTTAGTCCCTTTATCTATGTAATCCTACATTTACCAAAGAGCCAACATTACAACTAAAAGAACAAGTCTTTTGTGATCCTAGTGTTGAAAAAATTATGAATTGATTTTTGACACCATTGCCAAACTTATGGTTACGCAAAAATATGAATTGATTTTGAGCGTATATATTAACCCTTAAAGTGTACATTTTTAACTTGAGAGCGAGAGTAAACACTTACCTAGTGAGCTAGATGATTTTGCACTCGTAGAAGAATTATGATTGATTGATATTTTTGCATGGATGAAAGGTGTAATGGATGAACGCATGTTGTGAATTAATACAATTGCATGTGTTAGAATAGGTTGTGCTTATTATAAGGATCTTGTGATTACACTCTCTTGCCTTTGTTTTAGTTTTGTTGCCTCGGGACGAGCAACATGGAAGTTTGGGGATTTGATGAGAGTGATAATTCACTTATTTTGAGCTCTGATTTGTGTGGAAATTGAGTACGATTTTGGTCTATTATCAAGACAAATCCATTTTTTTATGGAAATCCACGAATCAGGTGCTACTGAGGCTATATGAGCATATTTGTACAGAAAAATAGGTCAGAAGTGCTCGGAATTGGAAAACACATTTTTTGAGGTGTAGCTCGACCACAGAGGCATATCTTGACCAAGTTTAGTCTGGTCGAGCTACATAAG
Source organism: Pogostemon cablin (assembly GCA_023678885.1). NCBI lineage: Eukaryota > Viridiplantae > Streptophyta > Magnoliopsida > Lamiales > Lamiaceae > Pogostemon > Pogostemon cablin. The sequence continues at coordinate 11,874,488 of CM042990.1, read as the reverse complement.
AGAAGTCGAGCTATAGCTTTTCAGCAGACAGAGAAGTAGTTCGACCAAGGTCGTGCAGCTCGACCAAGAGTAATTTGGTCGAGCTAAGCGAAGGACAGAGTTTTAGTTTACAGACAGCGACACGACCGTAGCTCGAACAGGGAGGTCCAGCTTGACCAAGCTCAGTCTGGTCAAGCTGGGACACATCAGCGCCGAAATGTTTGGATTTCACCTCCAGTGCATGCATGTGTGTGTTTTCTACAAAAAAAGCCCATTAAAGGTTCATGAGGAGAGCTTACAAGTATAAAAAGGGATGCAGATCACATTAAAAAGAGAGTTAGATACCACATCCATCCTACACCACATTCAAACCCTAACTCCATCCTAAGGAGCTGTAGAGAGAGATTCGTGCAGCGAATCAAGTGAGAACCAAGTGAAGATTCAAGACGGAGCGAGAAGCGACGGCGACCACATCTAGGGTTTACTTCGCAACTTAATCTTTCTTGTAATTTTCAAGACTATGGGTAAGATCTATCCAAACACCAAGAACGTTCTTCAAAACATTATGGGCTAGAACGACTTTGGTAGTTCTAGGGTTATGAAGGTTTTTATCTAGTTAATTGAACTTCCGTATGTATACTTCTTACAACACTACCTATGGATTTGTTTTATATAAGACTATGCGTTTTTAATTCATACTCAGAGTTGTTTTGTGCATCTTCAACTGTTATATAGAGTCTGAATAAATATCTTGGTTGTTGATTGAGTGTGTTCACTGTTGAGCAGGATTTAATATTATGATTCTAAGTGAGGGACTCCAAAGCTTCATTAGAACTATCTTATATGAATACTTATTAATTAAAGTGAATTCAGGATTAGTAAGTAGGATAAAGAGGATAATCTCATAGTACCTATAAAGGGAGATCATATCGGGTTAGAGTACTTTATGCACGAGAAATAATTGATACTAATAGTACCTAGAAAGGGGGTGAAGTTATATCTCTTGCTCCAAGGATATTCGTACGTGTTACACGCTTATCTGCTTGTATCTATATAGTAGATTTGCATGGCTTAATGATGCATCCATGTTCCATAAAGCAGAGTCAGACGTTGACATATGGAAGGGAGATTAATTAGTGAAACTGGATGGCCTTAAGAGCTACCTACCTTCTCATTTGTTTAACTCTCGTTTATTTTCTATTTTATTGTTATTTTATTATTCTATTTCACTTAATTTGGATAATAATAAATTGACAATCAATCATCCTTTGGGTTCGATATATAACTTGGTCGCTTATCTAAGCTACAATCACATCCTTCATACATGGAGATTAATTGTGTGTTCAGAAAATGCTTTTCAGCGTGCAAACGTATGGGTTGGCTTGGTGGCCGGGCGTGAGGTGCATGGAAGACTACCCGATGCTCGGCGTTAGTGCGCACGGGTGCGCGGCACATCGCATGGTGGATGGGCAGACGGGTGTGTTGCCGGGTGGTGATATCGTGTGCTGGTGCAGGATGACGGGCGCACATGGTGGGCTGAGTACCGGGCAAAGACAGGTATTCTTCAAATTCTTTTTTCTTCTCCTCATTTACAAACATTTGTGGATCAGAGGGAATAGATAATGGAGTGATAGGAATATCCCAATAGTCACATTTGTACTTCGCTTCTTTTACCTTCTCCTGCACTTTTTTTCTTCTTGCACCCTTTTCCACTTAGGGATCCACTTGGGTCTGTGCTCTTCTTTCTTACTTATCTCTTTATTTTCTTCAACAACCTTGCATTCCACTAAACCTTTTTCATTCTTTCGCTCCTCCTTCATATTAACAAATAAACATTGAGCTTTCGGGTTGACTTCGATTGTGGCCAGGAATTTTTCTTTTTGTTGAGTACACAAAGCACTAGCAATTTGCCCAAGTTGATATTCTAAAGCCTTGATCCTTTTATCATTTACTTCGTCAGTCTTTTTCCAAGCTTCATCTCGAGCTTGGTTTGATGCTATCAACATTTCAATTTGCCCATCGATTGATGCTTTAGATCTTGATGCTTATGATGATTTGTGTGGTTTGTTGTTTTAAGCATGTGATTAGATTGAGAAGTTAATTATATGTTTGGGATAGTTAATTGAATCATTTTGTCATACACTTCATGTGCATTAAATCTTAAAGAGATAGAGATGTCCTTTAGGATTTAGAACCCTTTGATAGAATATTCTATTAGTTAGATCGAGAGGTTGATTTATCGGGTGAGGGGAAGTTCATATTAAACTTAGTACCTAGTTGGAATTGTTCGATTGAGTACCAATCCTTTGAGCTATTTTGAGACCTATTTAAGAATCTACATCCTATCCATCTAGAGAAGGAGTTTAGGTAGAATTAGTGTTGGCCCTTAATAATTACCCATAATACATGTGAATTTGATGCATTAATCCTAAAATTACCACATCCATAGTGTTGTTAATCCTACTTTTACTTAACTTTGAAAGCCACTCATCTTCTATTTGTCTTTGTTTGTTTGATCATTGCTCACTTGTTTGCTTTGATTTTTTTAATTTACTTGTTTGAACACACTCTAATCCATTCAAGATTCGTCTCTATAAAATTACAATGAGCAAGAGTTCACTTAAGTCTAGTACCTACCTCCCATTGGGTTCGATATTTTTAATTCTTGGTCACTCTGTCGTACTTAACGATAGAGAATTCTTGCTCTTAAAATGCACATACAAAAATGCAATCAATCATAATAGTTTATAGTATTTCTTTACTCAAAAAGAGTTGAACATGAGATAAAGAAGATGGATAGAACTTGTGAAGGATTATGATTGTGTTATCAATTATCATTGGGGTAGATCCAATGTGGTTGCTAATGCATTAAGCCAAAAGGCGATACAGAGTGTAGCTGCTATGACCATAAATTAGAAACCAGAGTTGCTTGACTTACAAAGAATGGGTGTGGATATTATTCAAGAAGGATCGTTGGAAACAAAGATGACAGCTTTGACACTTTGACCAACTTTAATGGATAAAATCTAACAGAGACAACAAGTTGATAAGTTGTTTGATAAGATAAAGGATGATATAACCTCCGGAACGTCTTTTGACTTCCAAATAACTGATGATGGCGTGATTCTCAATAGAGGCTGATTATGCCTACCTGAAGTGGATGATATTCGGAAGGAAGTTATGGCAAAAGCTCATTCAATACCGCATTCAGTACATCCGGGAGCTACTAAAATATATAGAGAATTGAAGTCACATTATTGGTGTCCAAGGATGAAGAGAGACGTCACTTAATATGTGGAGTAATGTTTGACTTGTCAACAAGTCAAAGCCAAGCATTAGAGACCAGCAGGAACTTTACAACCTTTATCTATTCCCGAGTGGAAGTGGGAGAATATTAATATGGATTTCGTTACTAGGTTACCGAAGACTGCGAAAGGTCACGATGTCATTTGAGTTATTGTGGATCGACTGACTAAGTCAACTCATTTTCTTTCTATCTGCTCCACGTATTCTACGGATCACAATGCACAACTATATATTCAAAAGATTGCCAGACTCCATCGGATACCACTTACCATTGTGTCAGATAGAGACACAAGATTTCTATATGCTTTTTGGAAGAATTTGCACAAGGAGTTAGTTACACAGTTATCTTTCAGCATGGCATTCCATCCACAAATAGATGGTCAATCAGAATGTATGATACAAATTTTGGAGAATATGCTTAGAGCTTGTGTGTTGGATTTTCAAGGAAAGTGGAGTAAATTTCTTTCTCTGATAGAGTTCTCGTACAACAACAGTTATCAGTCTACTATTGGGATGACTTCATATGAAGTATTGTACGAGAGAAAGTGTAAGTCTCCAGTACATTAGGATGAAGTTGGAGAGAGGAAACTTTTGGGTCCAAACTTGATTCGTAAAATGTCAGATACTAGAGCACGCATTCGAGAGAAGATGAAAACTGCTCAGGATCGACATAAGAGTTATGTAGATAAACGAAGAAGAGCATTAGAATTTGAAGTAGAGGATTAGGTATTCTTGAAGGTATCTCCAATGAAAGGAATAATGCGATTTGGAAAGAAAGAAAAGCTCAGTCCAAGACACATTGGACCGTTCACAATCATTAAGAGAATTGGCAGTGTTGTCTATAAGTTGGATTTAACAGCATCAATTTTTAGAATACATGACTTGGTTCATGTATCTGTGTTAAGAAAGTATATTTCGAATCCATATCATGTTCTCAGGAAATAACTAGTTGAGTAGAAAGAAGATTTGAGTTATGAGGAAATACCGTTGAGATTTTTGCAGCGAGAAGTGAAGAAGCTCAGATAAATAAAGAGATACCATTAGCTAAGGTTTTATGGAGAAACCAATTAGTTCAGGAGACTACTTAGGAAAGAGAGGTAGAGATGAGGGTTAAGTATCTAGAGCTATTCAGGTAATTAGATTTCAAGGACGAATTTTTATAATGTGGGGAAGATGTGAAACCCGAGCTTCTTACTACTCATCTGCCAATATAATTTAATTTGTATTACGTGCATTTTTATAATTACGTGATAATTATGTGGTAATTGTCTCTACATTTTATTCGTCTTTACATTTTTATTTGAAACATCTATAATAGTAATGGTGACAATATGTAAAAATATATGTGCACAAATATATGCATGTATCAAATTTAGGTGTATAATTAAATTGTCTCATGAGTATAAATACATTTTTTATATTTATCAAATTATTATACGTGTTCTTGTAATAATAATAGTGGAAGAAAAATGTGCACATATATATATTTATAGGGTTTGTCTTGTGTGAGACCATCTTACGGATCTACATACGTGAAACAGAGCTCCAATTAGCGCATTAAATAATTATATCTTCAATTAGCACACTGATCAAAGTGCTAATAATTATTAGTTTAATTAAAGGTTTAATTAAAAGATAGAAATTGACGCCCCATTCCATGCATCTATTATTTTTCTTTTTTTCCCTTCCTCTCCAATATTCAATTGGGGCGGCTATTCGCGCCCCCAAAAATACTAAATAAACCTCAATAAAATTTAAATTAATATCTCTTTAGTTAATGAGACTAAAATACCTTTTAAATAGAAATATATTTAAGGTCAACTTTTAAAATTATTCACTCCCAAAATTACCTTAATTACTTTAAATAAAAACATCACCATCCATATTAGCATAACCAAGATGGATCCCAGAAAAAGAATAAAAAGGGATCGGCCATAAATTTTTTAAAGCTTCATAATGATTTCTTCATGTTTAAAGGGGGGAGTAATTTAAATTTATGGAATTATGAAAACAAGCTAATTATTAATGGTGGCATAGGTGTAAGGTAGTCACCGTATGATAAGTACAAATTCTGACGGCCGTTATCTCCAGAATTCCAAAGCTCGGGTTGGAAATGGCCTCGGCGGCAATGGATTTTCATGGGCTGAACAGACATAGAAATGGCGTTATCTACTTGAGCAGATGACGACATTGTAAACTCTGATAAAAATCAAGGTGGTTCCGAGATCCAAATTCTTGGAGAGAGTTAAAGCCAGGACTATGGGGATATAAGTGTCTAAATCTCCCATAACACTATTCAATTCTACCTATTTATACTTGAAAATTAAAATTAATTTGCCTGACTTTCTGAAAGAACTTGGATGGAGTGGCAATGAAGTTTTGACTGTGAATGGAAGAAGTGGCGTCAAAACTTTGATTTGGAAGTTTTAGATCGAACTTCAGTCTCCTTTCCTTTTCCTACAAAACAATACTTCAATACCAAACGGATACAAGAAAAGCAAACTAAATCCAATGCAACAACTATCTATACATGACACTCTACTCAAGACTTCAAGTTTTCATGTATAATCATCTTCAAACAAGCATGCTTTTACTTCATCATGAATTCAACAATCAAAACATTCACATGCTAATCCAATTCCACTTCAAATTCAACTTTTTAATAGAATCTATCAACAATATTGTCAACACATCAATTCCTTAAGCATGTCTCTATCAAAAATTCATAATTCAACTCAAAATTCAACATGCTTCACTTCACTTCTCAAATTACTCATCAATTTCACGTAAACATCATGGTCTAGCAACAATTCAATAATTAAAATCGGACCCATCACATGCTCATAAGAAAATTCAAACAAAAATTCAAATTACACCATGAATTCACATAAACACGAGTTCAATCAACTTACCCATTCCAAATCAAGCAATAGAACTTCAATAAAACTTGGCGCAACCTACTCCTCCGGAGCATCATCCTCATCATTATCATCACTCATCTCCATGCGCCATCGATCAAAATTTCTATGGTGATTATTCACCTTCCTATCAATCACACGCTCATCGGCTTGCATCTTACACAATCTTCTATCCATCTCCATATAATTAGCGGGTAGCGCATTGTATCTCATATCAAGCGCAGCATAGCTAGTGGTAAGCAAACCCAGCTGGCGGTTCGTCTTTTTCTGTTCATTGTTCAGGTTAAGAAGATGCTCATTCATCAACCTAAACTGCTCCCTAAAGTACTTATCAGGACCGCCCCAATACTGCTGCTGTGGCACTGCTGGAATGGGTGGTGGTGGCATCTCCTCATGCTGCTGCTGTGGGATATCCATCTCGGGATGGACCTGCTCCTCACCATGCTGCTGCTGATGTGGCTTGAAATGCCCTCGCTGCCCTTCATCGACAATCCTCTACAGTTCCTGGTGCATCCGGACATCGTACATTTGAGCCACGGTCCTCCAATCACCTCTTCTCACACACGTGATAGATATAGCCTCGTTCGCCAACGTGTTCATCAACATGTTACAATCATTCCGGATCGTAGTCAAGCCACTCACCTCGTATGGGAACATGAAAGAAAAGGGGCTTAGATCCCCTCATGTATAACCATTCTCCATCACAATGATAAGCAAATCCAGCCTTCACACATGCGCTCATGACTAGATCCGGATTCTCCAGGATGGGTGTAATTCCAGTAAAATCCATGTGGTACGAATCAGCCACAGTAGTGAGCAATCCACCGATGTTCACTCTCCAAAACGAGAAACTTCTGAATCTGTACAACTGCTAAATGAAATACAGGCCCACATTGAACTTTACCCCATTCAACATACACCAGAGAGCATACAACTCTCCTCTCGACACACAACTTCCTTCAGACCGAGCGAATAATGTGTTCCCCAAAACTCGATACATATATCGAAGAACAGGGTTCCTAATCAAAGAAGCACGAGCATCCTTGGTCTTGAAATCCATATCCTATCCATAAATTGCTCTCCAAAAATCATTCGGCTGGAAGTGCCCACTCTCATACCTAGAGATCCCCTTCGGAGTTTCAAACAACACATTAAAATCTTCAGCTGTCCATGTTCTCATTTCGCCTCCTAGCTGGAAAGAACACTCAGTTCTGCGTGTCGACGGAGCTCGACCTGTGTAGCTGTTTCCGATGCTTGCGCATGGTCATTGTTTACAGGCCTGTGCGCGGCACACGACACGAGCTCGATCACAAGTTCGACTCGAGCTTCAGAGCTCAACTTGAGTGTGGTCGAGTTCTGTCCACCTTCTTCATTTCAGCTCCCGACTCTGTTTTGCTCTATTTTTTACCTGTTTTACATACATTTAAGCTTATTTTCACACATTTATCAATCTATATCACACTTCTCCTAATTAACATGAAACTCCACCAAAAGTTATACAAATACAGATAAAAACATCCGAAAATCCACAAATAAAGACCGTAAAATCCAGGTGAAAATGACAACAATCAACCCCCAAACTTAAAGTGTTGGTCATCCTCGAACAATGAAAAATGATAAACAAGAGGAGAAATTTTCACCTTGGAAAATACGTAACGAACATAAGCAACAACACATCACAAGTAACAAGGACTACAAAATCACATGAAATACTTCTACAACAATCAAACTCAAAACATGAAGAATTAACAAGTTCAATTTCGAGAAGACAAAAGGGTAATCAAATTCCTTCTGATCCAAGCCTCTCATAGGATATCAAATTCACTCAACAATCTATAAAATATGGTTGTTCAACACTCATCAACCGGTTAGAACCAACACACCATAGGCTTGCTCATGGACTATGTTCACAAGCCACCCTAGTTTTAATAAGTGATCAAAAAGGTCTTTATCTTTGGATGTAATATTTTAGGCTCTTTGGTAGGGTAGGAAAGTTTGGATAAAAGTGACTATACACGTGTAGATAATCAAAGAGATGATTCTTTTCTCCAACATCTTCACTTTCTATCTTCCTCCCTTTATCAAATATTCTTAAACACTAAACATCATCATACCATGGATTCATTGAGCTTCTTTCGATTGCATGCTTACTTTTCTTGACTTTTGATTCCTTGAGCATATTTTTATGATTTTGCTCCTTTTTCCTTTTGTTGAAGTTGCATATGCATTTAGCTTGAGCTCTTTCATCCTTTTCTTGATTCACCATTTCCTTCTTTTTCTTGCACTCCTCTCACATCAATCCTTACGAATCATCATCTCCTCAATCACCTGCACAAAGGTTTATGTATGAAGCTAAAGTGGGTATTAAAGGCTTGTAATGTGCTAAAATCATAAAGAATAGGATTATAGGCTCAACTTGGCTTGCTAAGGATAATGTTCGGGTAAGGAGTTTATGACTATAACTTCAAATAACAAGGACGGTCTAAGATCATATCACAAATCTCAACCATTCGGGCTTCGTTCCTATAGTCCATGAGCAAATTCTAGTTTGTCTAAATTCAATCGGTCCTCTCATCAAGAATTAACCATGGAGGCACGGTTGAAGCTCAACTTTCACAAACTTTTGCTTGGACAAAAAAGAACCCTAATTAACTTTCATACTTCTCAAAATTGAACAAACTATGTAATTCATGTCACAATTTCAATTAGTAGAAATCCTTAACATGCTCGCCATCACTTATCAAAAATAATACATCATAGCTCATATTCAAAAACATGTAACACCTTCCCAAAACATACCACCAATCCAACCTATACAAGAATAAAAAAATACAAAAACAACACAAAGGCAAAGACTCACGAAACTATAAACATAACACAAACATATAACATACATAACCAAAATCAGCCACCATAAGAAATTAAAGCACATTAATTTAACATCTATAACAAGTAAGCTCAACCTCCCATCACATCGAAACTATAAAAAGCAAACTAAAATACTGAAAATAAAGGAATAAAAACCGTATAAAACTAAAATAAACCCAGAGTAAACCTCCCAAAGTACAAATCAATCAAGAAGTCACAATGCTAGTCTACACAATCCAAATCAAATCTAGATAAACTAATGGAAATGATGACATAATCTAAAGCAAACTCTCAAGGCAATGGAGGAGGAGGCGGCTGATATGGCATCCATAGGTTGTAGGCACAGTTCGCTCAAGGAAACTGCATATTGAACATCATGGTCGTCATTTCCTCAATGTTGGAGATGTGACGAAAGGCCTCCTCAAAATTGTAATCCATCTGAAACTGTTTGGTCTGTAAATCTCGAATTTGTACCACATGCTCCTACTGAGTATGCCGGATGTCACGAATATCACCCTCGAGAATGTTCCACCTCAAGTGATCTCTGTGATCTCACATAGGTGTTTGATCAAAGTGTGGTTGCTCTGGAGCGTGCTCCTTGAACTCCACCTGATGCTCTTCTACCTCTTCTTCTTCATATCCTATATCCATAAGAATCCCCTCAACTCTGAACTCATCTAAATCTGCATCTACCACATTTTCCATTCCTTGTAACACTTCCTCAACACCCTCACGGTTGGCTATATAGAATGCTCTAACTACCTCAGAATGATGAGCACTAGCCATGCTCAAGTTTTCAGCTGCTCTACGACAGAAGATAGTCGTCAACACAGGAGTTGGAAGAGGGAATGGGCTGCCTCTATCTTGCTTCAAACAGTATCGCTGTCCAACAAGTGCTAAAAAATCCATCCTCACTTGTGTAGGGGCATTCAACCCCTCACTCACCATCAGAGCTCTCTTACCAAAATCGACTCCGAGCCCCTCAGCTATCATAGTAATCATGCCTCCAATCATAACTTGCTAATGAGCTTGTCTCTTAGCTAGTCTCTCTGCGTGTTGGATGAATTCCACAGCCATATTGAATTCAAGCCCAAGATATAAGCAATACATCATATGCAACTCCCTTTCTACTACGAAACCACTCTCCGATCTACCAAACACAATGTTCGGTAGAATCTTTTCTAAATACCTCATAACAGGGTTCCGTATGGTCGTTCCCTTAGATAAGCTAGCTCGATACTCTGGTTGTTGCTCTGCTCCATCATTAATCAATTTGAGCCACCACCGTTTCTTGTTGTAATTCTCCACATATGAATAGATGGTTAGGTCCTCATCTCTTGAGCAACCAAAATACTCATTTAAATCAGGGGTTTCAACTTCGTGCCACTCATCTCCTAACTGAAACTTGATCAATGTAGGGTATCCATTGTGATTCTTCACTACCTCCAACATACTCAAGAATTCCGCTATGAGGCTTCGGTAATTGGGTGGCCTCTTGTCAAAGAAATCCTCCATGTTCATATTTCTAAACATTGTCCTCAAGTCACCTTCAAGCCCAAGATTAACCATTGTCTGTTGATCTTGGAATCTAGTCGCATGAATTTTTGGACAAATTGCCTCCCACCTTGAAGCATATTTCGGCCAATCATCAACCAAATCTACATCCATATCTAGTGGATGAAACCCTTCTATTCTTAAATTGGCATCACAAAGTGTTAATTTCTCTTTATTGAGTATAACGAAGTCTTCTCTTCGAGCCATCTACACAACAAAAATTCAACAATTAAGTCACAACTTCAGAGCATACTTTCCAATTTAATCCATTAATCTCATAATAACACCAAGTAACCCCATCAAGCATTTCTCATGAAAACTCAATATGAACTCCACTAAATTTTCCAATTAAGTCACCAATTAATTATTATGCACTCACATGTCCCATTTAAACTTCAAAGTACACCATATAAGCATTTAATTGAAAAACATGATATGCACACTTTCAACTTGCAACTTCAAAAGCTTCAATTTACACACTTCATGCCAAGTTTCCATTTTTCAACCCTTCTAACTCACAATCATGCATAATTCAAATCTAGATTCACTCAAACAATGCCTTATTTCATTCAATTTTCACAAAATCCCCAATATAAAGCTCCATGAACCCTAACTTGAAAACTCGAAATAAAAAATCCACCAATTCAAATCATATTTCAAGTCAAGATAACACCCTTCACTTTATTCTCATAACAATTCATCATTTAGAACACACATGTCAATCCAATTTCAGCATTTCACAAATTATCCCCAATTTCAAATTCATGAACCCTAATTCAAATGTTCACTCAATTCACGAATTCATGCTATAATCACAAGTTTAAACTACATTCCAATGATCTAATCATGTCAACAATCAAAGCCCATGCTATAATTTTAAGAATTACACACCAATTCAAAGAGTTAGGGAAGAAGTCCATACCTTTGCAGATTGAGTGTAGAATTCGAATTTTGGAAAATGCGGATGGATTAAACTGAGTATTGAACACTACACTAACCAATTTGATTGAGTTTTGAAGGATTGAAGTGGATTCCGGAGGCTATACGGACAGTGGAAGCATGACGTGAGCTTCGTTGGTTGACTAGGGTTCTGCATAAATGAACCTGAATTCGCTACTTTTATTCTGACTTTTAAATTCAGATCAATTCGAGCTTCACAACTCAACTCGAGTTCCTGCACCGGACTCAAGTCAAGTCCTAAACTCGGCCTCCGATTAGGCGTGTTGCTGCTTTTGATATTGGAGCTCGGCCTCATTTACAGGCTCAAGTCCTGTACACTAGTCTAGCTCTGTACCCTGTTTTTACAATTTTTCGAACTAGTAACCCTATTTTTCTCTGCTCGTTTGCTTCCGATACAACTTATATATGCTCAAAAACCAATCAAAATCATTTATTTCCACATTTATGACCAACTAATGGACTAGCGTGTACTTTAACACCACCAAACGTGCCAAAACGAACCAAACTCATGAGAAAATTTTTAAAATTTACCCATTTTACACAACCCATTTTACACAAGACAATTTTCTAAATCAACATCAACATGAAAAATCAAGCACACTCAAGTGGTGAGTCACACCACACACTCTCCCCCCAAACTTAAATCGAAATAAATTGAGAATTAAGTTTGCAAAAATCCATGGTATGTTCACCACACCCCCCCCCCCCCCCCCAAAAAAAAAAACTTAAATTAACACATGTGTTAAAATTTAAGTTTGCAAAGAGTGGTGTGACATATATCTTCATTCCAAATCTACCACACCTCATCTCCTCTATATGTATTCTTCTCAATGAGCATAATCCTCCAACATACCAAAAATACAAAACAATAAAATCAAATAAGAAAACTTTCTAAAATGGGTTGCCTCCCATCAAGTGCTCGATTTAACATCGTCGAGCTAGACGCATTTTTGGCTCTTAACAATCGGAGAAATCCAGGACCCCATTGGGCCTCATCTTCACTTTGAACATTTCTTTAACAACCTTCTTATCTACACTTCTTGCTCTTCTACTACTTGAACTCGATTCATTGCCTCCTTTTCTTACGTTTTCAAATTTCGAGGGTCCTTTATTGAACTTCCAATCAACGTGTCGATTTTCCCCAAACTTCTTCCTCTTTGGAGAACAATTTCCTGCAAATTCAAGTAAAAAGTTAGTCAATTCTTCATCTTTTAGAATCTCACTTACCACTCGATCTCGATCATCTGGAGGCTTAATGGGTGGCATCAAATGAAGATCTCCCCCTTTTAAATTCTTACTTGATAGCACCAATTCTCTTTCATTTGAACGGAGTGTGAGTTCCTTCTTAGCCATGTCAAACTTTGCTCTTCTGGTTTCCAAAAATGACCTTCCAAAAATAAGTGGAATTAATAGATTCGCTTGCTTTTCAACTACCATAAAATCCACTGGAAAGACAAAATCCTCTACTTTCACTAGCATGTCCTCCACAACTCCATGAGGTTTTATCAATGAACCATCCATTATTCCAATTTTCACATTTGTTTCATTTAACCTCCCAATGCCAAGTCTTTTAAAAATTTCCAAAGGCATCACATTAATGCTTGAACCAAAATCACATATAGCATTAAAATATTCTTCATTTCCGATTTTACACGTAAGAACAAATTTACCGGGGTCCTCAACCTTCAATGAAGCATCAACTTCAACAATTTCATGATCTTGTTTCAACATCAACCCTTTATCATAATTACCTTCATCATCAAATGAAGTAAAAAATTCACCAATAATTCTTTCATCATCAAAAGACAAATCATCATCAATAACAACTTCGTCCTCCACGTTGTGACTTGTGGTCTTCTAAGATAGGCCAAATACGGACTAAAAATGGACAAAAAGGACAAAAAGTGGACAAAAATTACTAAAAGCGGAAACTGGGGGACCACTTTTGAAAAATTACCAAACATGAGGACTAAAGTTAGATTTGGTATATCTTAGAGGACCAAAATTGATATTATCCCACCAACCCTTTATCCATCTTACTTTCCATATTAGACACGGTAACATACAAACATTGTTCTTTAGGATTCGTAATGGTGGTAGAGGAAAACTTACCTTTATTATGCACCGTAACTTGCTCGCGCGCCATTTGACTCATTTGCATTTCTAGTGCTTTGATTCTCTTGTCATTCACTTCCTCTCTTTGCCTTATCTCTTCATGTTTTTTCCTTCTCTCCTCCTTATCTTTCTTCATGAAATCAAACATCTTAGCCATTTGATCTTCCACCGTAGGCTTCCCTTCACCATTTAGAGCTTTTTCCCCTGGATTAGTGTCCGGTGGAAGAGTGAGGTCATTCCCTTGATTCTCATATGATAAATTTTTATACCTGCGAGGTTGATTAAAATTTCCTCCAAAATTACCTTGACCAAAACCCCCATGCCTTGGTGGATATCCTCCTCCATGGTTACCAAAATTACCACCATAATTTCCTTGAAAGTTCCTCCCTTGCTAGGGATGTCAATTTTATCCACAGGGTCGGGTTATCCGCGGATACCCGAGGTGGTGGTTACAGGTAGGGTAGGCTTTACCGAGTAACGGCTAGGGTAATACCCGAACCCGATAAAAATTCTGTGGATAAGGGTAGGGTACGAGTTCTCCTTTATACCCGTTTACCTGACCCGATACCCGACTCGTTTACCCGATACTATATATTATACATATTATATTTATATAATACTATATCTATAGTACTATTATGTTATATATTTTTATTTACACTACATATTTATAAATTCATATTTACATTATTTAATCTTTAATTAATTATTCCCAAGTAATATATTTATTTTTATTTTTATTATAATATTATATATTTCTAATTATGTATGTATATATTTATATTCCTACTTTCAAAAATTATATATACTATATTATATTATTTAATTTTTAAATTACGTATTTACATCATTTATTTAGTTTTTAATTAATAATATTTAAGTACATTATTTAATTTCAAAATTTTATATTTATACTTAAAAAAACTTTTTAATTTCAATACGGGTAGGATTGATCAAGTTTGAGAAACGACGGATATTCATATAATATTTTATAATAATTGTGGGTACCCATTTACCCGTGCATTATTCGCATACCCAATGGGTATACCCGTACCCTACCCGATGTTCAATTTTAGGGTAATAGGGTAGGGTAAAGGTAGGGTAAATAGGATAGCAGGTAGTATGTGGATTTGTTCAACCTGTACCCTACCCTACCCGTTTACATCCATATCCCTTGCACGAAGGCAACTTCCTCAAGTGACATTTCCGGTTGGCACCAAGTATCTTGAAATCCAAAATTAGGGGACATACCTTGTTGAGGCATATATGTAGGCATTTGACAACTTTGAGAAGATTTACCCATATTAGGCATAGAAATGCCTTCTTGAGGATTTGGAAACAATTGTTGATTCATCAAAGGCATAGGCATGGGCATTGAATTCGGAGGCACTTGTTGATTCACAATACGCTTAGATGAAGGATCTAGAGACACTTGCAAATTAGCATTCATTCTCTTAAGTATCTCCGTGATTGCCTTGTCGGTCACATCTTCCTTTGGTGCCTCCACCTTTTTCACTTGTTGCATGCACACTTCTTCCATCTTAGCAATTCTCTCTCTTTCATACATACCCGGTGTACGATCCATATGCCATTGATACGTATTAAAAGCTATCTCTTCACATATAATAATTGTTCTTTTCGGAGTTTGTCCCAAAATTGAACCTTCCGCGGAAGCATCAATAAGCATTCTTTCACTTCCATTCAAACCGGCATAGAAAAATCCTACTTGTTGATCTTTGGTAAATCCATGTTGTGGACACCTCTTTATCATTTCTTTGAACCAATCCCAAGACTCACTAAAAATCTCAAGAGGCATTTGCTTAAATTGGAATATTTGACCTTTTAGATGTAACATCTTCGATGGTGGGAAATACTTGCTTAAGAACCTTTGTGAGTCAACTCTCTCTATGTAGGCAAGAACCCGGAGGTATTGTACTATACCAAGCCCTAGCTCGATCCCTTAATGAGAAAAAAAGAGCTTTATCTTGATAATATCTTCACTTACTCCGTTGATCTTAATGGTATTAGCCAACTCCGTAAACTATGTCAAATGAGCATTAGGGTCCTTCAACGGATGTCTAATAAATTGATTAGCTTGCACTATTTGAATCAACCCCACTTTGATCTCAAAGTTGTTGACATTAAAGGGCGGTCCCATAGCATAATTCCCAACTTGAGGCTGGAAATGATCACGAATATTCATCCCTGCTCCATTATATCCTTGAACCCGAGGTTGATGTTGCACTACTGGAGGAACTTGTTGATTATTTCTACCCTTTTGTTGTGCCAACAAGTGTTGAATAATAGCTTGCAACTGTTGGTTTTGCAAATGCACTTGTTAAGCATTCCCTTGTTGCATAAAATCCGGGTTAACATGCCCTCCTCGAGCATTACCACCCCCTTGTAGAAAATTCCTCATATGATCTTCTTCATCAACCATATTGGCATTATCCATTCCATTTTACATGACTTCCTACGTCAGATCTAACACCTCTCTTCTTTATCTTCTTAAGGTAACTTTCAATTCCAAATTCAAAGGCTCAACAGATTGAGACCTTGAACGATTTTGCATGTACCTACAAGAATTTTCAAATTAGCTTACCAAACAACCAAGACAAGTAAACAAGTAAACAAATTAAAGAAATACTCTTGTCAAAACTAATCAAATTTAAACTCGTTACAACCAAGATTTTAACATTTTCCCGGCAAGCAGCGCAATGTTCTTAGCCTCATTTCTAGGTAAAAATGATGTAGAGTAAGAGAACTCTATCGTTGTTGTAAACCGTATTGACCAAGTACAAAATTTATGGAATATCGTCCCAAGGGAAAAGTAAAATCAAGGTGTATCCGGATTTTGCTTTAATCATACTTTGTAAAAGTGATAGAATTTAGGTTTTGATTTTAGACTAACAATTATGCTAAGCAATTAACTAGAAAAGCAAGTAATTACTACAATTATCAAAGAACAAGGATGAAATGGAATGAGTGTAGTAGATCTTAGAAAGAATGCAAGGCTAACCACAATCAAAATCAAGGAAGTAACCTAGACTTGTAAGAATTTAGTAGAAAACTTCATCAACAATGGACTAGAAGCAATCACAATTGTGCCCCTAATCCCTATGGCCAAGGTGACTAGGTTCTCATCCCTTTTACAAGATTAAATCCCCTTAGATTGATCTTATTATCAATTCCCATGAAGATACTATGATTCTAAGTTTTGTTCTTCTCATTTAATTACTCAAATATCCTCTTATAAGTGTTCTAAGCATTCAAAGGGTATGGCTTATCTCTCCTCATACTAACATACATGTTCATTTCACTAATTGATTCAATTCGCCCCAACATATTATATCGGAATGGTCATCCTAATATCATGTGTATAGAAATCAATCACACAATTAATAAAATGAAACATGAATCACAATTTATAAGAAGAAATTCATCATCAATTCAATTAACTACTAAAAATCCCACAAATCTAGCTTAAACCTCAATTCATCATGTGGCTAGCCTCACAAGAGGTCTAGCCAACAATGATCATCTTACAAACCTTACAAAGTTCATAAAATTCCATTACTAACTTCAAATCAAAGGAAATACAAAATGAAAGTAGAATCTCTTCCCTTGTAGATGAGGGTTGATCTCCTTCCTCCAATAGCATTCCAAGCATATAAGCTTCAAATCTCTCTAAGGATGGTGTGGGTGAAGGATGTATGGAGTGAATTATGGAAAGAAAATGGTAGAAATGGATGAATTTGGTGGATTTTGGATGTAGGAGAGAGAGAGTGTGTGTGTAGAAATGGTGTGGTAGTGTGTGTTGGATCTTTGTAACTGCTCCCAAATGTCTCTCTCCTGTAAATCACGCTAAAATTGGGCATTTACACCCCTTGGAATCTTCTAAAACACTTGCACAACTTATGCTGGATTTCTGCACAACTCGACTTGAGCTGCGCTACTCGACTCGAGTAGGCGCACTTTTCTCGGCATGTTCTGCGTGTCGACGGAGCTCGACCTGTGTGCTGCGCACGGCCTCGCATGGGCGAGTAGGTGTTTCTAATGCTTGTGCACGGCCACTGTTTACAGGCTCGTGCACGGCCTCGGCTCGACCTGTATGCTTGTGCACTTTTCTCGGCATGTTCTGCGTGTCGACGGAGCTCGACCTCTGTGCTGCGCACGGCCTCGGCATGGGCAAGTAGGTGTTTCTAATGCTTGTGCACGGCCTCGGCATGGGCGAGTAGGTGTTTCTAATGCTTGATCACAAGCTCGACTCGAGCTTCAGAGCTGGACTCGAGTGTGGTTGAGTTCTGTCCACCTTCTTCATTTCAGTTCTCGATTCCATTTTGCTCCATTTTTGACCTTGTTACATTTAAGCTTATTTCCATACATTTATCAATCTATATCACACTTCTCCTAATTAACATGAAACTCTACCAAAAATTATACAAATATGGATAAAAACATCTGAAAATCCAAAAATAAAGACACTAAAATCTAGGTGAAAATGACGATGATCAAGAATCAACGGATTATAGAGTTTATTCTACGTATTATTATCATTCAATACGCTCTCGCAGCATCAAGATATCTATATACAGGTGATTGCAAGTTCAAATGTGCTTTTAAACAATCTGTCTACAAAGATTCTCCAACACTCTTAAAAGAAAAACCTGATGACCCGTTAAATAATTCATTAAGAAAGAAAGACCAGGATAGAATTCTACCTTCAAATTATTAACTTTCACATATATTCTGCATACCTGAGCCTTAAGATTAAGTTACTAGTAGTTTGTAGAATAGAATAATATAAAATTCAATTCAGTTATCATAATAATATAGACTGACTTATCTCCTATTCAAAATGAATTAGTTGAGCAAATGAATAAAACCAGATTAGTCTTTATTATTAGGTCTTATTTGATTTTTATGTGATAGCTTGTTTCGAAGTAATATAGTTTCACGGATCATAACAAAGATATTTAAGAAGAAAATTGATCTTGAAGGCTACACATGGAAGACAATCTCAAAAGAATTTAAAAATATCTACTGGAGAGAGTTTCATGTAAGCATATTCAAGTTAATAATTACACACTCTATGTTATTTCTTCAAACTATTCTAATTAAATAATTTTATTATTGCAAATGTAGAAATATGTTGCTTATGATTCTAAAATAAAGACACTAATCAGAGAATGCTATGACCAGCAAGCTAGTAGACGTTACACAGAGCTCATGTGTAAGTTGAGAGGAGAAAAAAATAAGAAGCCGGATTTTGTTTCTTTGCATGTATGGGATCGATGGTGGTTGGAGTGGGATAGTCCCGAGTATAAGAAGAAATGTGAACAAGCTTCAGCAAATAGACGAAATGAGTTTTGTGAGGCAGGTACAGGATCATCTGTCTATACTGGAGGGTCTAGATATGCTGATGGTCATGCAAGAGAGTTGGTAAAATTTTTATTCCATACTTCATATATTACTATTCCTAATTATATGTGAAAATCATTTTCTTATTGTGCTAATTAGGCCAAAAAATTGAATCGCGAGCTAACTATACTTGAGATTTTCAAATCCGTACATTAGAACAAGAAAGAAAACAAATGGGTGGACAATCGGTCATCCAATATTGTTGTAAGTAATATTTTATTTAATAATACTTCTTGCAATTGATAAATCACGTGGTTAGTGATCTAGTCTACAATTATTTATCATATGGTAAATTAGATTGCTCATAATTTCCAATTTGGTTTGCAAAATGATGTAAGCAAATTACATGTTGCTCAAACCACAGGTTTACTCAAATTTTTGCTTGCAGCAAAACAATACATGTTTATATAAATGTGAACTTGCTTGCTACAAATATATACACTTTCCAAATAATTGGTGCAGAGTTACAAGATATTATAGTTCACATGAAATGCAGTATTATTTATGTTAATTCTTTTGTAAGAAGAGATAGATGCTGGTTGTGTTCTCGATCCTATTTTGTTAAATCCCGATATACAGAAGGATGACCCAGTTCGTCGTAAGAAGATTGATGATCCATATATGGAAGTTATTGAAAAAACAAAAAAGCAACGCATTTATGGTCTTGGTACTTATGGTTCGACGTTATCTTCTACAGTGATACCATCACAGATCTACATTCAACATGTTCGAGAGGATGCTTATGCTCAGGGTTAAGCTGAGGGTCGTGCTGAGGTGCAAAAGGTGTTGGATGATGTTGTAGCACGACAGAAGCAATTGGAAGAGCAAATGCGCGTTATGATGGAACATTTAATGCCCAACTTCGATACCTTTGATCGTACCATTGATCATTCTGATGGTAATTTAGATTAGTAATGTTTATGCTTATGATGATGCTTTGATGTTTATGTTGGAGATTATTTGGATATTAGTTTCTCTTGTATTCGACTATAAATTAGGTTTATTCTTATGATGCATGATACCTTTGACATTTATGTTAAAAATATTTAGGTATATTTTAGTTCTAAGTATATGTTATTTTTTTAGAATATTTATTTTATTTAAGATAGAGAAAAAAAAAAGCATGTATTATTTATGCAATGAGCTATCCAAATTGATTTAAAATAAAAATTACCATTTTTAAATTTACCAACGAATTATCAACGAAATATATTTACCAACGGATTTGCAATGGAATTATTATCAACTGATTAACAACGGAATATACTTACCAACGGATTAGTAATGGAATATACTTACAAACGGATTAGCAACGGAATAAATTTACCAACGTATTAGCAACGAAATTTTTACCAATGGATTAGCAACGGAATAAATTTACCAATGGATTAGCAACGGAATAAATTTACAATGGATTAGCAACGGAATTTTTACCAACGGACCTCAATTTTGGTTGCTAATATTTATCAACCTCCACTTTAACAACTAAAAAATTTGGTTGTTAATCCATTGGTAACACCATTTAGCAACAGAATTAGGGCATTTACAAACGGAATTTTCCATTTGTAAAATATCATACTACCTCCGGCCACTTACAAGACATCTATTTCACTATTCCTGGCATCCGCTTTAAATGTCTCAATTTCCTCTATTTAGTAAAGAAAGTATGCAATATGACCCACCACTTTTCTCTAATACAACTACCCACTTTACCTATAATAATAATACTTCTTAATTTACATGCGAAAAGCAAATAAAGACTTTAGAATTGTCCACATGCAAACAGCAAACGATTACCTTGTAAGTGACCTGAGGGAGTATTTTTTTTTTTTGTAGTGTAAGAATGTGTATATCGTCATATTACCTGACAAGATCACCGAGTTTACACTCTCATTCTCATGAAACAAATTTACACTCTCTGCATTTGAATATCTCATCAAAAGTTAAACACTCGATTTTTTTATATAAACATTTATTATAAATAATTTATAATACATTTCATTTTGAAAATTTCCATCACCATCTAGACGTAAATAAATTATTAGGTAAGTAAACAAATATTTTCGATAACTTCTGCAGGAATGATAAACTCTAACAAAATGAAATGAGTAAAATTTTTCTAATTTCATGTATTTTTCAAGATAAATGATACTTCCTCCGTATTTTAGAATTTTTTATCTTCGAAATGAGTTAAAAAGACATAACAACTATTCTCTAGTATATACTTTACAACAATTTTACACGTCATCGAGAAGGCTTCTAGAGTCAATACGTAGGCAGAAAAAAACTCTCAATTATTATATTAAATATTTTTATTATAAAATAAAAAATTCATGCCTTACACACCCAACATAATTTATCATATTTTTTATTTCAAGAAAATACTAGAATACCCCTTAAAGTCAAAATTTTCTTAATCTCTATACCCAGTCAAAGGTAAAACAAATAAAATATAGAGGGAGTAAATAAATTAAGAGTTTGTTTCTTGCACATGCACAAGAGAATTCAAGGGTCATATTTTAGGAAAGATAAACTTTTTAGTCCAGTTAGTTGACACAATAGTCCATGTTTTTTGAGATTTTAAAATTTACTTTTCAAAATTCAATAATTTAGTCAATTTATTAGCTGAAGCAAGTCACCCAGTTGATAACTCCAAGTGGTATTTAAGACATTGCAGGAATAAACATTTTAGTTCAGCAAATTTGTCTTTCCAAAATTAGTTCAAGTTGTTTCAAAATTTTGAAATTTAACTATTAATTTTAAAGTTTTCAATAAATTGATCTTAAGAATGTCAAAATAGCTTTAGCCCACGATCTTACCCGTACAACCCTAATTTCCACTACCAATCTGTCACAAAAATGGCCCTCCTAATAATCAACTTGGCAAATAGCTTGACAAAACTTGCTTCGTACGAAGTCTATACCTCAAGTGATTCGAGCTATTAATAACCCACTACTAATAGATTCGGAAAAAGAAATTAAATTGTGGGTCGTTCATTTCAATTACATATTTTTATAATTTATTGTTTGTTCTCATTAAAAAAAAAAATCTTATAAAAATTTCAATATGAGTTTGATATGCAAGCAACTTACAATGCCCTACCAAAATTCATCTAAAGCCTATTTCGCAAATAGCCCCACAATCGACCCACGGTCCACGCAACAAATTTGTGCCATGCCTCAACAACAACCTAACCTACTCTAACCCGTCAAAATCCGGGTTGTAGGGGATTAATATTAGTCGCTCCATCCTACTTTTACACTTCTTATATTTATCCAATTATCAATTGAAAGGGGTACCCAATTAGTAAAACTTACGTGACATTTATTTTTCAATTTTCTTTTTTGGTTTCAATTATATGTAACAATTACTCATTCCATCCCTCTCGTTAATGTTCACGTTTATGTTTGTTTTTTGCACATAGATTAAGATATATAATATTTTAATGTGTGGTGGGTAATTGTATTAATATTGTGTTTGGCCATACATGAAATAATTAATTGTTTTGTATGGGCCCAACTTGACAAAAAAGGAAATATAAATCTTAACTTGGGACAAACCAAAATAAAAAACGTAAACTTTAACGTGGGACGGAGGGAGTATGTGGTAATAAATGAGCACAACATTATCATTTGGACATAAAGGCAAAATCGAGTAAAACATTTGGAGAGACCGTCTAAAGCTCGAAACTCTGAATAGATCAACCACACTCCTTGAAACCTCAATCAAATTTCCTGTGAAGAACCTTAATTATTTTTCCACTAGTTTGTGAAGAACCCATGAATACTAAAGACATTACATCTACTAATAATTCTCCGTAGAATGAGTTAAGTGTTCAAGATTATGAAAGTGATGTTCATTTTTTATCTCTTGGACATATGTCAATCCAAGTCGACGGTTTTACGTACAATGATAAATTACACTCCCTCCGTCCCAAAATGTTTTGCACACTTCCTTTGTAAATTACAAAGGGATTTACAAAGGAAGTATGCAAAACATTTTGGGACGGAGGGAGTAACATATAAGCTTCAATATATTGTTAAAAATCAAATTAGCTGGTAAAGCTTAACATGACACATTAGTTGAAATTTAACAATGAGAGTAATAGATGTCTAAGTTCAACCCATATCAAATGTATTTTACACAAATAAAGCTTAACATGATAGAATCAAGAAAGATGGAAAAAGAAATGTAACGTATACAAATAAAGATTGACATGATAGAACCTAAAAAACTGGAAAAAGAAATGTAACTTATATGTAACCAGTAGGATAACCTATTATATTAATAAATGGACTAATTTGTTAAAATTTTAGAATTTAACAGACACATTAGTTGAAATTTAAAAATTAACAGACCAATTTCAAAATTTTCAAATAATTTGGACTAATTAAAGAGGAGACAAACTTGATGAACAAAGAAAAATTATTTCTTAAATTTTTAAAAGTTAATAGATCAATTTCAAATCTTGAAAAAACATGAACTAATTTAAAAGTTGGTCACTTTACGAACTAAAAAAAATATATATATTTTATTCTAACATAAAATATTCTTTATAGCGGATTCACCTAATTAATTATGTGCACTTTACTTATACTAATTAATAAGAGTAATATTTTTTATTAAAATTATCAATTAAAATACTAATGGTATTAATATTATACAAAAAATTAATTTATTTAATTAAAAATTTAGAATATTTCTTTTTATGTTAAAAGTGAGTGTAGTATTATATTTAAGTGAGAAGGAAGCAAACCAGACCGAACTATTCGAATCTCGATTCGATAAAGTGTTCGTTCGAGCTCATTCGTTAATCTTAACAAGCCAAATCAAACATGAATTTTGAGCTCGAGTAGTCTATCAAACCAAACTCAAGCCTAAGGGTGTTCGGCTCGAAAGCTCGCGAACATATTCATTAGTGGGCTCGTTAATGACTCGCAAATGCGTTCGTAGATTTTATAATTATTTTTTAGTATTATATATTATTATTTATTACTCCATCCGTCCCATAGAAGTTGACACACTTTTCTTTTTGGTTTGTCCCATTAAAGTTGACACATTTCCTTTTTAATACATGAGACCACATAAAAACAATTAATCTATTCTAATGGGGCCCACATATCACCTCTAATACAACTACCCACTTTACATTAAATATTATTTCTCTCACTTCACTTTGCTTCACTTTACATTAAATTATTATACTCCTTAATCTTCGTGCCCAAAAAAAAGTGTCATCTTCTCGAGGACGGAGGGAATATTTATTATTTATTTATTTATTAATATTCAATAATTAAATATTTTATATCATACCACACAAATATGATAATAACTTAAGTAATTATTTAAATATTTTTTAACGTTAATTATTATATTATGTTAGTTTATTTATTAAATATTATGAATAACACTATATGTTTATAAACGAAATATAATTTAAATATCTACGAACAAAATTTTTTAAATGTTCATGAACAAGTTACTTTATATGCTCGTGAACACGTTCTCGAGCCTTAACAAGCAGTTTGAGTTCGAACTCGATATTTTTTTTCTTGGCAAATTTGAGCTCGAGTACGAGTTCAATAATTCCTTAACAAACAATACTCAATCCTAGTACTCCCTCCGTCCCGGAGAAGTTAGCACATTTTTTTTGGGCACGGAGATTAAGGAGTATAATAATTTAATGTAAAGTGAAGTAAGTGAGGTGAGAGAAATAATATTTAATTTGTAATAGGCAGTTGTATTAGAGGTGATATGTGGACTCCATGAGAATAAATTAATTATTTTGATGTGGATCTCATACATTAAAAAGGAAATGTATCAACTTTAATAGGACAAACCAAAAAGGAAAGTGTGTCAACTTCTATAGGACGGAGAGAGTAGTATTCAGCTCGATTCGATTTGATTACATTCCTAATTGAAGGCTAAGGGATATTAGCCTTTGTCGGGTTTTGGTACATTGGTCTAGCTCCATGCCCAGAGCAGATAAGAAACTTTACCATGAATTAAAAAAAATAAAAAAATAAAAAATAAAAAGAAGAAGAATTAAGAAAACAAAAAGGGAAATTTGGAGAAGGAAACGAGTTTGAAAGGCAGGTACGAATAAAATAAAATAAAATTATAAGCATCTTATGCATAAGATTTAAGGAGCCCCACCCGCCATCAGACTTGCCCCCACTACTTATATAGATCACCTTGGAGCTCTGTCTCATATCTCTCTCTATAGGGTTGAACTTGAAGGGGAGAAAAAAAAGACAAAAATATGGTTAAAATAGAGGCAATGCCTCGTGACAGTTTGGGCTTGCATTCTCAGGAAACACAAGCAGCTGGATCATTTATTGACCAACAACTTTCTCATGAATAAAACATATCCAACTTCTCCTCTGAGGGTGTCACTCAAAGAGGACCAGGAAAAGTGCCATTTTCTCTCTGCTCATTCCATCTATCAACCTGCACCCAAGAATGGAGCATCACTAGATAATATTAAGCACTGGAGAAGCTAATAAATTCTAAAATTAGATTACTTTTGTTTAACAGGGTTTTCCAGTTTTCTTCCAATTCATTCATTTATGTAGATGTGGGTAATAGAACATGGAACAGTAAATGGAAACGCACCCATTCCCCAGGGCAAAGGGACCGATAATATTTAGCAAACTTATCGCACTCAGGTGCACCTTCACCTTTAGCACCAACACACCTGAAAACAGAAAGCCAAAATCAAATTAAGAATGATTAAAATCTAATAAAGAAAGAGACAGGTAATGACAAAGTTTGTTCACCCACCGATGATACTCAATGTATCTTGTGAAGCAGTGTCTGGTTTGATTAGTAGTAGGGAAACGGAAGTCTGCTGGTGCTGTCTCCAGCTGAAAACAGAAATAAAAAAAAAATTTGTTATAAGGGGAGTGAATAAATAAGAAACAAGACATAAGAGTGCATCCAAAAGAGACTGAATGGTCAAAGCTAAACCTTTATCTCAGGAGTCTCATCAGCTTCTTGGTCAGCTGAGTTCTCAGATTCAGCATCATCGGTGTTGTCTGTGCTAAGAATTGGGTTAACATTATCACTAGCTTCATCAACAGGGTCAGATGATCCCTTGCTTTCTCCAACATCCTCTTCTGAAGTGGGAGCAACTTCTTCAGGAGTGGTTTCCTCAGATTTCTCCATAGTTTTCTTAGCGGTATTCGCTAAGGATTCTACATCAGTATTGACTGGTATTTCAGCAGTTAAAGGTTTTTGTTCTTTCTTCTCCAGTAAATAGTCCTGTGCATGTTTCAACAAATTATTGCTCCAATGGGCAACAGAGACATTCTCTAGTAAAATCAATAGAAGTTTCTATGCATTCTCTAGTAAAATCAATAGAAGTTTCTATGCCCTAGCCCTTCAAAATATTCTTCTTTCAGGGTATTTTCTATTCACAAATTCCGTTACTCAACATGAACATCAGCATATAGAGAAAATAAAATTACCAAACTTTGCAGCAAGCATTAATATGTGGGAAAATGGATTTCAATGAACGGCATCAAGACTATGGAAACCCAAAAGAAAAGCATCACATTGATCTTTAAGCAAATCTTTTAAAAAACAAAGAAAGGCATGCCGGAAAGTAAATTCATAGAAACAACATTAGAAACCACATTTCCAATGCTTTAGCAAAAGAAAATGAATGTTTTAAAAGTTGGTCATTGAAAAGAGAGCAGAATGGAACTTGGGTATTGCAAGAAACACCCACGGGCATAGAAGTACAAATAAGCTCTTTCTCTCCAATACACCTAACTTTATCCAGATTTCAGTATGTTCTCTTTCCAATCAACAAAAGCATGCAAATCTTAAAAATTGTAATTAAATCTGACAATAGAAGCAAAGTTGTGAAATAAAAGATAACCATCAACTATTATTGGCATTTTACCCTGTTTATCTGCTTATTGTTTTAGACTAATAAAATTTAAATTAATATATTAACTCAAAAATTAAAGCTACTCAATTGTTGAATTAATTCAACAAACTAGCATCGTTTTCTCTTACAACAATACCAATTTATCGAGGAGATTAAAGAAGATTTTCCCAGGTATTCGAAGATTGCCACACAGATTAAGCTATATTGCTTTGTAACTTAAAAAAAAAATGTTATAGATTAGCATTCAAGTAACAAATAACTATTTTCTGATGAACTTATTTGAATCTCTGGTCCTTCGATTTTTACAAGCCTAAAATCGCATTCACATAATCATATTTTAAAATACGCGTAGTTTAAGATAGAAATACTTTAATAACTTTGGGTGCAGCCTTAAAATGATGTTAAAGTAGTCAAATATATGGGTTTTGTTCTGGCCTCCCTGGATTAGAAGATCCAAGAAGTGGATACTGGAGCATCGGAAAAAAAAAAATTATATAAAAATGAATAAACAATATAGAAACATAGAGTAGGTAAACTTCTTCACATTAACATATAGCATATAATCAAGAAGCTAAATGAAGTCTGTACTAAGATATCACATTATCACCAAAGAACAGAACATGATAACAAAAGGAAATCTGATTAAAATATGGATAAAATTATAAATAATCTTTAGTAAATAGTGCAGGAGACTATTAAACAAGAATTTACAGCTTAAACTCAAAATATAAATGAAGAGCAACCATCACTATTCAGCAATGGCATAAAGAAAACCAATTATGAATAATAAGAGGCCAAAGTTCTTATGAACTTCAATGAGTACCACACAAAAGAGTAGAAATAATTAACTTACACAAAACTTTACAGTACACAAAAAGTCTAGTCCAGTTATTCATACAATAGCAAAACATTAGTTTTATTCAAAGGCTGCAGTGCTTGAATCTCCTAATACACTGCAAAATTTTTTAGACTACGTTTTACTTGATAAGAATGACAAATTTCCCCTACTATACTAGGAAAATTTCATGATTATGCGTTTGGCTGAAGACTTTACTTTGAAAAATTTTCATATAAGTTTTTAAATATTCATCAGAATTCGCGCAAATAATATATTTCAGAAAATGGAGTTTCTTGTTAGGTTAAAGCTACTATGTTGAAATTTAAAATTGAAGACAACAGTAAACAAATCTAAAATATAAACTCAGTCCCACAAATATTCTAATCAAATCAAGAATTGTGTTTTCGACCGATTATAAAATTCGTTCCAGTGTACAGAATCTAGCGTGCCAAAAATTGGGGATTTTCTCACAAAGATAAAACTAATACTATTAGTTGCAGATCCAAATAAGAAGCATGATAAGTAACCGATCCCAGCCGTTTCAGAAAATAAAAGTATAAAGAATCGGAGGTATTGAAATAAAGAGAAAGTCAAGAAACTGATCCATCACATATAAAGACAGAATTAACAAGAGAATAAAATTAGAAAAAGAGAAGGTGAAAACTGCAGAAATCCAGTACCTCAGCTAGGGAAGGGAGCTTGGATGTGTCGACTTCAGCCATTGAAGGAATAAACGGATAGCGGCGGTGGAGGAATTGAGGCAGAAGAGGAAGTGAAATTGATGCAGTTTAACTTAAACTAAAGGTAAATTTACAAGAATGCCACCTTCACTAATTTTTTTTTTTAAATTGCCACTCATCTATGTAAACGAACAAAACCTTCGCAAATTATTCGGGTCTCGATTCGATAAAATGTTCTTTCAAGCTCGCTCGTTAAGCTTAACAAACTAAATCAAACTTAAATTTTGAGCTCGAATAGTCTATCAAACCAAATTCAAGCCTAAGGGTGTTCGACTCGAAAACTCGCGAACATATTCGCTAATGAGCTCGTTAATGGCTCGCAAATGTGTTCGTAAATTTTATAATTATTTTTTACTATTATATATTATTATTTATTTATTAATATTCAATAATTAAATATTTTATATTAAACCAAACAAATATGATAATAACTTAAGTCATTATTTAAATATTTAAGAGTTAATTCCAAAGAAATTCACCACCTTATTGAGGATTTTCAAATCTATCACGATTTTTTATTTTTGTCAATTCAATACACAATCTGTTTAATATTTTCTATTATATCACAACCTTTTTATTTTTGTGAATTCAATACACGATATATTTAATATTTTCAATTTCATCACAACTTTTATTTTTGCAATTTGATATACCACTTATTCTATATTTTTAATTAAATTCATTATTATTATTATTATTATTATTATTATTATTATTATTATTTAACAAATGAAGGCAGCAGTACTGAAATCAACACCTTAAAAATTAAAATGAAGAAAATAAGAAATATTAGAAAGATAAAATTTTGTAAGAAATGGAGGAAAGTGTAAGATGCGGCGTGATAAAACTTATTCAATAAGTAAGTTTTATTTTATACTCCTTCCGTCCGGCCATTTGATTTTTGCAAGTGTCTGGTTCTATGATATGCATATGCTTTTTGCACATGGATTAAGGGGTATTATTATTATATGTAAAGTGAGTAGTTGTATTATATGGAAGTGGTGGACCATATTGTGTATTTTTTTACTGGGAAATAAATACTTTTGAAGCAGATGCCAGAAATAGTAAAATGAATATTTTAGAAGCGGATGGAGGGAGTATATTTTTACATATACAAATCGAAGAAAATATATCCATTTGTCCAATTCTTTCATATCCAAATCTCAACGGAAATCAACATATGCAAATTATATTGATTCATGGGAAAACTGTCTAATTATCTGAAAAAATAATTAATTATATATTTGATTTAAAAGTCTAAATTAAAAATTACGGTAAAAGGAGAAAAACAATTGTTTCAACATCACGAAATTTCAGAAATAAAAAAATCAGAGGAAAACGATTGATTCTTCTCAAATTCTAAATCATATAAACTGATCAACTTCATTATCATCATAAAATGCAAAAGGAATAAAAAATTAAAAAGAACTATAATATTACGTGAATGATGATCCAAAGAATTCTGTCATATTGTCTGCAAAATAATTTATCATGATAAGAATTGAAAATAATAATAATAATAATAATAATAATAAGTAGTAAATTAAATTGAAAATAATAAAATAAGTGGTGTATCAAATTGCAAAAATAAAAGTTGTGATATAATTGAAAATATTAAATAGATCGTGTATTGAATTGATAAAAATAAAAGGTTATGATATAATTGAAAATATTAAACAGATTGTGTATTTAATTGACAAAAATAAAAGGTCGTGATAGATTTGAAAACCCCCAATAAGGTGGTGAATTTTTTAGGAATTAACCCAATATTTAAATATTTTTGTAACGTTTATTATTATATTTTGTTAGTTTATTCATTTAATATTGTGAATAACATTAGATATTTATAAATCAAACGTTCTTTTAGTATTTGCGAATATTTAAATGTTCATAAACAAGTTACTTTATATGTTCGTGAACACGTTCGTGAGCCTTAACAAACAGTTTGAGTTCGAGCTCGAGTTCGATATTTTTTTCTTGACGAGTTTGAGCTTGGGCTCGAGTTCGATAATTCCTTAACAAACGATACTCAAACCTAGTAGTGTTCGACTCGGTTCGATTCGATTACATCACTACCCACCATAAAAAGATTAGAAAAATACCACTCTTAAATTTTTTAGACATAATTACCCTCCCTCTTAAATTAAAAACATGGGTATTAAAAAGTCAAAATAGAAAAGCCCCTTCTTATTTCAAAGACAACTCAAACGATACTTCTCATTTCTCAAGTCCTGCTCCTTCTCAAGCCCTTACTTCTCATTTCTAAAAAACAAGACACTATCGAATATACATCATGAGTCAGGTGAAATCGTTACGGATATTGACAAGAAAGGTCGCACAATACCATGTGACCAACTGTGCGACCCTTTACGTGACCTCTTGTGCGATTCTGCTTGCGACCAACTGTGCGATTACAGGCAGAAATATATAGTCGTATAATTGGTCACACAAACAGTCAAAAGAAAGGTCGCACAATACCATGCGACCAACTGTGCGACCATTCACGCGACCTGATCTTGTGCGACCAACTATGCGATGTACGGAACCTTCATGCGATCTTTATGCGACCATCTGTGTGATATATTATGTGACTAAAGTGCATTTAAGCACACATGTGACTCTGCATCTGAATGGTTGTACGACTAACCTTGCAACTAACTAGTAAAATATAAGTAATATTGTGAAGTAAACAAATATAATAAATAAACTTTAAAGTGTCAAATTAAATTTTCAATACAAAGTGAACATATAAATTACAAAGAAGATGTAAATATACTAAGTCCATACAAAATCTATGATGGTGGATGTAAAGGTATGGGATTTTTGCATGTTTTTCGATTATGCCCAGTCCAATGGCAACGCGAGCTACCTTCATACGATCTTAATGTCGTGATTTTCTTTATTAACTTTGGTCACATCAAACATTTTGTCTAATAATTATTCATAAGTTGTGTTTATATCCGTCCACATAATTTTTGACTTAGTTTCCTCTCTATCATATTTCCATTGACCAGAATCACGTAGCACATTTTCATCCCAAAGACATAGAATATAAATCTTATCTGAAATTTGAAACATATATTTAATATTAGAAAAAAATATTAAAAATTGTATATACTTGACAAATCATGTGCACGCGACTAACTACAAATGCGACTAATCAAGCGACTATGCACGCGACTACACATTCGACTATGTATTCAACTAACCACGCGACTAACCAAGCGACCATGCATATGTGCGATTACTCACTCAACTAATCAAGCGACCATGCAAGCTACTACTCATGCGACCATGCATGCGACTAACCATGCGACTAACTAAGCGACCATGCACGCGTGCAACTACTCACGCGACTAATCAAGCAACTATACACGCGACTAACCACGCGACCCACTAGCGACTGCTCACGCAACCATTTGTGAGACTTGCAAGTGACTACTTGCTGAAGGTGCGTGCAACCTTACACGCAACTTGTCACGCAACCCTGCGCAAATTGCAATTTCTATACTTCAAAGTTTAGATTTTTACAAAAATATTCACAATATGTTTGTTAATCAATATTTTAAACATGTCAGATGAAGTATAAACTCTTATTATCTAATCAAACGCCAAAATAACATCAACCCAACAAATTTTATAACTCACATGTTAATTTTCACAAAATCCTAAATTTTGTTAATGAAAAACAAATTGTAAGATTTATAACCTAGATTCATATTGGGTTGCGGTGTGCCATTATCGCTTCCCCCGTGTGGTTGTCTTCTCAAATCTTTAAAAACTATGAAGAATGAACGATAGAATGAGAAGAGAGAATGAACAAAATGAACAATAGAGAAAGAAGAGAGAATGGGAATTCATGTTAAAAAGGTATTTGGGTAAAAAAAATTCAAAAGTGGCATATTTCAAAAAAAATTATTGCGGGTGACAATTTTAAAAAAAGATTTGTGAAAGTGGCATTCTTATAAATTTTCCTAAACTAAATGGCCGATATTGGGCCCAAGGCCACCCTACTGCATGTATTCCTCGATTAGTATTGTAACGTACAAGTGGTGTATGGTTCAAGAAACTATACTCCCTACTTCCATATTGTTTTAATGTTTACATTTCATTTCACTAAAATTAAAGAATAATTGTAATATAACATGATTTTTAAATGGGTTAATTGCAAAATAAACCTCAACCTTTATTTTTATTGCAAATAAATTTCAACCTTTGAGAAATTGCAAAATAACCCTCGACCTTTAGATTTCATGTAAAACGTACCCAATGGGGCAGAAGAGGGTTGCCCGACGTTCGATGTGGGTTGACCTTGCCACGTCAGCTTCCAAGTCAACTTTGAATTTACTGCAGCAAAAAACCTTAACATTTACTTAAATTGTGATTTAATCTCAACCTTTGAGATTTTGGCAAAAAAGACCATCAGATTTTTTTAAAAAAATTGCACCCATAATATTTTATATTTAAATTTAAATTCTAAAAAATTATTTAATAAAATAATAATGTTATTTTAGTTTTTAAAATATTTTATACATTATAAAATATTTTTAATTTATAAAATCAAAGTATTCTTGAACATGTCTAGATATTTTTTTTGTAATTTTATGTCATATTTAATATGAAAAACTATATATATTTAGATGACAAAAAATTTATACAAAAAATAGTTTATAATTCATTTAGACTTATCTTCACACTTTTCGTTTTCATCCATCCACACTTATCTTCACCACTCAAAAATTGAAATATCACATCAATCAATAAACTAAAAAAGTTTCTTAATTTAAAAAATATCATTCCCACATAACACATATAATATACATTATACTTTACTTATTACCTAAAAATACTACAATGCCCTTAAAATGTCAATAAAGTTGGTCAAAAAATAACTTTTCTTGAACTACGTATCTACAATGTCGGTGAAGATAACTACGACATGGAGCGAGTAATAAAAAATTAATAAAGAAAAACTTAAAAAACTTTGTAAAAAATGTAATATAACCTTTAATTTTGAAAATTTTACAATGTATAAAATATTTTTCGAATTAAATGAATTTAAATATTTAGATTTTTTATAAAATTTTTACAATTTAATATCAGATATAATAAATTTTACTCAGATAATAAAATATAAAATTTTAAAT
Source organism: Pogostemon cablin (assembly GCA_023678885.1). Taxonomy (NCBI): domain Eukaryota; kingdom Viridiplantae; phylum Streptophyta; class Magnoliopsida; order Lamiales; family Lamiaceae; genus Pogostemon; species Pogostemon cablin. Next base: position 11,840,745 of record CM042990.1, on the reverse strand, counting down.
ATTTTTTTTAATATATTAGTTTATAGTAATAATTTTTTTGAATTAAATCAATATTATATTTGAACTTTATTATATTACATAATAATTTTTGAGTATATAATTTTAATATAAAAAAAATATGATTGTCTTTTTTGCTAAAATCTCAAATGTTGGGATTAAATCTCAATTTAAGTAAATATTGGGATTAAATCGCAATTTAAGTAAAGGTTGAGATTTTTTCTGCAATAAACTCAAAGTTGACGTGGAAGCTGACGTGTCAAGGTCAACGCCACGTCGGACATTGGGTAACCTCTCCTGCCCGTTGGGTGCGTTCTGCACGAAACCTAAAAGTCGAGAATTTTTTTGCAATTTCTCAAATGTTGGAATTTATTTGCAATAAAAATAAAGGTTGAGGTTTATTTTACAATTAACCTTTTTTAAATACAGTTAAATTAAAAATAAGAAGAAAAATTGGAGATAAAAATAGAAATTTAGCTTTGTTTTTATATACTTCTTCCAGCCTAAGTTAACATTTATATTTAATTTTTGCACCTAGATAAAGAAATACTCCCTTTATCCCAGCAGAGTATTTACACATTCTCTGTAATTTACAAAGAAGATGTGAAAACTGTGTTGGGACAGGGGGAATATAATATTTTAATCATGTATAGTAATTTGAGAAAAATAATATTTAATGTGAAGTGGGTAGTTGCAATAGTTTTTTGTGTCAGCCCTACATAGAATATTTAATTGTTTTGTGTGGTTCCAACTTGACAAAAAGGAAAATATAAACTTTAACCTGAGACAAACCAAAATGAAAAACGTAAACCTTAACACGAGACAGAGGGAGTATGTTGTTATAACTGAGCCTGTTCTGTTATTTCAAAATTAGTAATCGTGTTTTTTTCAATAGTGCTTAACGTTCGACTTGAGCAGGACCGCTTGAGATCGTTCGACTTATACTGACTTATAGGAGAACTTGATCTCAATTATTATGGAAGTTCGTGCTCTTAACCCTATACAATAACCTCGACACGTAGGGCAATATGTATTTCTTTGATTCATAAATGGGTGAGATTTACATGTAATTAAATCAACAAACTCGATGAGTTGGGAAATAGTGTTATCTCTATGGTGTGCTGTTGATTGTAGAAGGAATCCGTGTCCGTCATAGGTTGATGATGTCCCCTTGAGGAGCTCATAAGGATTATCATGTAAACCCTGCAGGTGGAATTTATCCGGCATGATAATGAGGTTGAGTGGTACTACTCTTGGATGAGATATTAATTAATTGAGTTGTCAGTAACTTAAATTAATTAGTGGACATTGTATATCTTAAACATGGGGAGACTAACGGACTCATAATAAGAAGGAGCCCAAAACGTAATTTTGGGATTGGAAAGGCAGTGCAGTAATAATATTTTAGTGGAATATATTATTATTATTGGACTTAAGTATAAGCTTTGGGCTAAGCTTGGATACTTAAGCCCAATGGAGGCCCAACCCAATTTCTCCTTCTGGTCCCTGCTGTAGCCCATGTATATAAGTCACCTCAACTTATCTGGAACCCTAATCTAATTGATCATTCACGTGTGATGAGGGTTGAGAGCAGATTGAGGAGGTCTCGTAGTTCGTCGCCCACACGACGTAGAGATCGGACTTGGGACATACGGCAGAAGATCAGAAGGTAGTTTGCTGCTACTGTCTGCCACCTTGCAAAATTGATATAAAACCGTACAGTACTCAGAATTCAATGATCAATATACTGACGGAAAACTCTTGAAGAGAGGACCGTCTGAGTACAAATATTATTCAATTCTAACATCAGACGAGGAAGTTATGGCCATTCTCGTGGGACTGCACAGTCTGCCAGCGTGAATCATCTTTCTTCAACATACCCTGGTGAACGGTAATCGTTTCTATGATTTATTGCTTCCGCTGATATTAGAAATGTATGAAACTCTAACGGGTCACATTAACCAAATGATCCAAGCGCCAACAATTGATATCAGAGCTTCGGTTTCATGGTGAAGCGTGACACGTTAGGCTAGGGTTTATGTGATTAATTTTTCGAAATTAGGATCGCATGTTTAGGGTTTTGGTTTTACTGCGCAAACCATGAATATCCCTATGTGAAATATACCCTATATCATATCTGTTCTTCGATGGTTGTGTGTGAGAGGATTCGACGAAAACTGTTCGTCAATTTCACATGGAAGGAAAAAGAGCCGTTTCTCACAAACTAACCGTTGGATCGACCTGTAATTTGGTCAGCACGTTCGGACTTTGTGGATGTACATTCTGAACGGTGAAGATCGTATTTGAAGCTTTTGTTGTCGGGAATACGCCGAAAATAGAAGCAGTTTTTGGGCGATTCTGTTCTGCGCAGTCGAGGGAATAGAGCTGTTTTTCTGAAACTAACCGTTGGATCGACCTGTAATTTGGACAACATGTTCAAAACTCATAGGAGTAGATTCTGGACGGTGGAGATTGGATTCCCTGGTTCCTACAGTTGCGAACCCTGAACGACAGTTGGTGTAGTTTGATATTGCGCGTTGGGCTGAACTTGGTACCGTGCAAGTAGGCCCTTGGACGAGCGATAGTTCGAGCGGATTTGCATCAGGTTCGATTGGTCTGCATCAGGTTTGATCAATGCTGCACCAGGTTCGAGCAGATTCACATCAGGTTCGATTGGTTTGCATCAGGTTCGATCGACTCTGCACTAGGTTCGAGCGGGTTTGCATCAAGTTCGACTGGTCTGCATCAGATTCCGCGTGAGTCTTCACAATATGATCGGACAGGGTGCCGGAATGGTGGAGCAGGCTGCGGGAAGGTCGATCCCCGTCGCAGTTGTCCGCATTCGTGATTGGTGGCGAACAATCGAATTTGCTGTTATATAACTGTTATAATTGATTTATTAATTGATTATTGTTATATATGTATGCATGATTATCTATGATTTATTGCCTTAAATAGAAGCATGCTAGATTGCGTATTATATTTGGTATATTATATGCATGTATGTTGGAGTGTTGATCAAGTCAACTTATTTTTGGCAATTTATTTCCTTATATATAACTTCTATAATTGTTTTATTGGTCAATTATTGTTATATATTTGGAAGTATGAGCATGCTAGGTTGCGTATATTATTTTGAATATTATATGCATGTAAAAACCCTTGGTTTTAAATGACTAAGTGGGAGAGGGGATTGGTAATTAATTCCCGCGGCCTCCATTATTGGTTTGTTAGTAATGTGAATAAACTTGTGCGACGGCATTAGAGCCTTTCTCCCCATCGGATGAGTTTATTCATAGATTGCTGGAACAGACTTCATTAAAATTATGTTTGTAATGTGACGTACATGAACTTGCGTGTTGGCATAGACCTTCCTCCCTATCTGATGAGTTCATGTGCGGATCACTGTACAGACTTATAATTGATGACTGTAGGAAGTTATCCGAGCGCGTGTGTACTTCTCCATCTGTAAGGCACATAAGCTCACGCAATGGACTTGGGGTCAAATAATGGTGTACACTTAGGTGTAAATAATAAGTATCCTCCCCATCGGAGTCACTGCTTTTATTTGCATGGCTAAAGAGGAACCGACTATTAATTATTTTGTCATAAAGTTAGGTTGACAAATGAAATTAATGGGTAAAACCTTTTCTTGTAAATGTTCGGGTTTGTAAACGTCCACACTATCGTGGCTTGCAAACTCACGGTGCTTGAGATGTCGGTAAATTTATATTTTATATTGTTTTAAGGGAATCAATATAAATGGATAAATTCAAAGATTTGATCGGTGTATTTTTTTATGATTCTCAGAATTTCAAATAGTTTTATTTCACTTATGGTTGACCAAAAGAAATTATATTTACTGGTCCAAAATTAGATGATTAGAAAAGAATCTTGGATTCTAATTTTACTGCTTAAGAAATACATGTGTGTTCTCACAAAAGACTTATCATGATGCATATTAAAGTCTCTGGTGAAGAGATAAGAGATTCATAGAAATATGATGGTCTCATGTAACTCTTCGGATACTTGAGTAAGTTAAAAGGCGGTAGGTCATGATTGAATTTGAAGTTGAAGGGGAAACCTAAGTCAATTTTATTCTTCATGTTTGCCTAAATGTTTTAAGCAAGTTCCACCTGAATTACAAAGAGGTTGTATATGGTGGGGAATTTCTGACAAAACATGTGACAAAGAAAATCCATTTTCATCGAGATGTGAACAAAGTTAGTATCTCATTCACTAGTTGTTGAAGCATGAATATTGATGGCATCTACTGACACATTGTGTGTAGATACCGGAATCAGTAAAAGCATGTAACTTAGTGATGATGAGATTATTATGGACATGGGTAATACTACGAGAGTAGTGGCTGTTGCAGTGGGAGTTGTTTATTTATCTTGCGATATGAATAGACGTTTGATTATGAGAAATTGTCTTTACGTACGTTTTCATAGAAAGAATTTTATTTCAGTTTCTATGCATTTACGGATAGATACTTCATTTCATTTAAATGACATGGTCATAGTAATGAAGGATGGAGCTATAATCTGTTAAGGTACGTTATTGACAATTTGTATACTCTTAAATCATGTATATTCCACAGATGCAACAAATAATTATTAATAATGCATCTTCTGATCTTAGTAAGAGAAAGGAACCTTCGGAGATGAACTAAACATGCATTTGGCGTCTAAGACTAGATCATTTTACTTGAGTAGGACTCAAAAGTTGATAGCAGATGGTCCATAAGGTTTTTCTGAAGTGGAAACTATCGGACTTGCGAGTCTTACTTGGAAGTAAGAATGATTAATTACCTTTTCAAGGTAAAGGGGTGTAGAGCCAATGATATATATGTTGGAATTGGTTCATTCTGATTCAAGTGGACCTAATATTATCCAGGCGAGAGGTGGTAATGAATAATCGAAGATTATTCTAGATACCGATATATTTATTTGATGCACTGCATGTCTAAGTCTTTGATTTATTCAAGAATTGCAAGGTTGTTACAGTAAAGCATCATGGAAAATATATCAAGTAATGACGATTTAATCGTCATTACGAGTACCTCTTAGGATAATTAGAAGCTATTAATCAGAGGTTGAGATTAAATCTCAAGTGGTCTACACCGGGCAAGCCCCAGCTGAATGGTGTGGTGGATAGAAGGAATAAGACTCTTATGGTAATGATTAGATGGATGATGAATTATTTGGAATTACTTAATTCATTTTATGGATAATCCCTAGAAATAGTAATTCATTTGAATGTTTGTCTGTTTGTGGGATATGCTATAAAAATGAAGGTGATTTATTTAGTCTAAAAGATTGAAGGGTGATTGTTAACACAAACACTAGATTTTTGAAAAGGGACTATATAATAAATCACATACCCATTTATAAATTGTCCTAAAGGATGTGAGAAGAAAACACAAAGTATTAGTACCAATTGTGCAAGAGGATATACCACAAGGTAAACTGCAACGCATGTCACGTCTGATACACAATTGCATGTAATGTCTTGTCGTAGTGAGAGGGATGTTCGACAACCTGTTTGATACATGTTTTGAGAGAGTCGTAAGACTTAATCCCTAGTAAACATGGATTGAACCCACAGATACGACGAAGCACTACAAGATCGAAATGCGATATCTTAGCTAGTGCAATGATGTTGAAATAGAATTGATGAATTCTAAATTAAATATGGGAGCTTGTAAGACCACTAAATGGTGTAAAAGCCATTGGAAGTGGTCATACAAAATAAAAGAGGATCATATGGTAAGGTGAAAACCTTGGAAGCAAAGCTTGTTGCGAAAAAGGTATACTCAGAAAGAAAGGGTTCGATTATGAGATAACCTGTTCGCCGGTAGCTATGCCTTAGTCGATCTGGACTCTTTTACCTGTTGCTACTCATATGGAATATGAGGGATAGCAAATAGATGTCAAGACAACTTTCCTGATTGGAAGTCTTGAGGAAAACATCTATCTTAAGTAACCAGAGTGATTCATTACAAAGAGCTAAGAGCATTTTTGATATTAAGCTTAAAAGTGTCCATCAATGGACTAAAACAAGCTTCAAAATTATAGAACATCCGTTTTGCTGAAGAAATCCAGTGATATGTATTTTATCAATGCTCGGATATGTCTTGTGTATTGAAAAAAGTGACGATAATGCGGTGGTATTTCTTGTACTATACGTAGATAGTATCTTGCTCATTGGAGACAATGAAAGAGTATTGTCAGGCGTATGGGTATGGTTGATAAAGCGGTATGATATGAAGGACTTAAGAGGAGCAAAAATATCCTTTTGATCACGGTAATACGGATTACAAGAAAGGATGTTATGCTTATCTCAAACTTCATAAAATGATACGATCCTTACTTATTTTAGCATGTGAATTTATCTAAGTGAATGTGTCTTGTGACACAAAAGTAGATAAAGAAGATGAAAGCGGTTCCTTATGCTTCGGCAAATGAGGAAGCTTAATCTAAGGAATGCTATGCACGAGATTGGATAACTGTTTTGCCAAAGGCATGAACAGTGGGTATCAACATAACCTGGAACAAGAATGATGAATTGTGGTAAGACATATATGAAGTGCCTGAGAAGGATTGGAAATTATATGTAGGTTTACAGGGCAGATTCACTGCTTCTTGTGGATTACGTAGATTCGTATTTTTAGTCAGATTGGACGGCAGTAAATCCACCTCAAGGTTATGTGTTTAATTTTAAGAAGTTGAGTCATAGTGTAGAGGAGTGTTATATCGAAATATATTTTATACTCCGGATTCTATCATGGAAAGATGATAAATTGCAGCCTATGAGGCAGCCAAAGTATCTGTATGACTCTAGAAACTTCATGATGGACTTTGATGTGATTCTAAGTTTGCCCAAGATTATCACAATTTATATTGATGATATTGGTGCAGTTGCAAACTTGAAGGAATCACAAGTCCATAAGGAAATTAAACACATGGAGCGCGAGTACCACTTGTTACGAGAAATCGTATGATGAGGGGAAGGTTGTTGTCACCTAGATTGCATCGGATGATAACCTAGTAAATCCATTTACAAAGACCTTAAAGCGAAAGCTTTTGATGGTCTTGTAGTAGGAGTGGGAATCAGGTGTATGGCGGAAGACATGACAGCATAGTCTTTTAATATAAGTGGGAGATTGTTGGATTATATACTAAAAGTCTAGCTTTTTGTATGAACAATGTTATAATAATCAATTTGAAATGAGAATCATATGATCAAATGATTGCGTCTTATAATTTATTTATATGCACGATGCAATAGTCCACTTACTTTATACTGTAGATAATATGTTGTGCGACAACACGCGGAAGATCATATTATCGGTTTCCTTATAAAGTATAAACAGATGCTCACAACCGAGATAAACGGGGACTCTCTATTGGGATGGTTGTAGTGTGGTTTGGTATTAGCTTGTCTTGGCTATAGAATCACATTAGTGCACTTGTGTGTATTGAGCAGGACCGCTTGAGATCGTTCGACTTATACTGACTTATAGGAGAACTTGATCTCAATTATTATGGAAGTTCGTGCTCTTAACCCTATACAATAACCTCGACACGTAGGGCAATATGTATTTCTTTGATTCATCAATGGGTGAGATTTACATGTAATTAAATCAACAAACTCGATGAGTTGGGAAATAGTGTTGTCTCTATAGTGTGCTGTTAATTGTAGAAGAAATCCGTGTCCGTCATAGGTTGATGATGTCCCCTTGAGGAGCTCATAAGGATTATCATGTAAATCCTGCAGGTGAAATTTATTCCGGCATGATAATGAGGTTGAGTGGTACTACTCTTGGATGAGATATTAATTAATTGAGTTGTCAGTAACTCAAATTAATTAGTGGACATTGTATATCTTAAACATGGGGAGACTAACGGGTTCATAATAAGAAGGAGCCCAAAACGTAATTTTGGGATTGGAAAGGCAGTGCAGTAATAATATTTTAGTGGAATATATTATTATTATTGGACTTAAGTATAAGCTTTGGGCTAAGCTTGAATACTTAAGCCCAATGGAGGCCCACCCAATTTCTCCTCCTGGTCCCTGCTGTAGCCCATGTATATAAGTCACCTCAACTTATCTGGAACCCTAATCTAATTGATCATTCACGTGTGATGAGGGTTGAAAGCAGATTGAGGAGGTCTCGTAGATCGTCGCCCACACGACGTCGAGATCGGACTTGGGACATACGGCAGAAGATCAGAAGATAGTTTGCTGCTGCTGTCCGCCACCTTGCGAAATTGATATAAAATCCTACAGTACTCAGAATTCAATGATCAATATACTGACGGAAATCCCTTGAAGAGAGGATCGTCTGAGCACAAATATTATTCAATTCCGACATCAGACGAGGAAGTTATGGCCATTCTCGTGGGACTGCACAGTCTGCCAGCGTGAATCATCTTTCTTCAACATACCCTGGTGAACGGTAATCGTTTCTATGATTTATTGCTTCCGCTGATATTAGAAATGTATGAAACCCTAACGGGTCACGTTAACCAAACGATCCATGCACCAACAGCTATATGCTCACATTTCAACCAGATTTGGGTCTCCGTGAGGATGGAATACCAGACCTTATCAAGCAACAAATGGTAGAAGCATTGAAGGAACTTGGATTGGGAAAAGGAAAGGAACCAATGATAGAGAGAGAGTTCGTACCCCTTGCTCTAAGAAACAAGTGTATTTCAATTCTCCCTTTTGGTAGTGCTCATAGTTCATATGGAAGGATGGATGGTGGATTGTAACTCTTAATCAGAGTGTGAAAAATCACGATGTGCACACTAATGCTAAGAATTATGAGATGGGTGATGAGTGTGTAAATTCACGAATCTTATGCCTGGATTTGTGCTATTATGAGGTGTTTGAAGGTTGTAATCGGTTGTAAACCGATATATATTGTATTAAGTCACGGATCATGTGTTATAGAAGTCGTTTGAGTGGTTTTTCGAAGAAAATCGAAGTGAAAATGTTGGAAACTGAAGAAAGGAAGTCGTAGCCATCTGTTTGGGCGAAGCAGAAGGTCAATTTGATCTGTGGGAGGAGAATTCGACCAGGCCTGCTGGTCGAATTGGATTCAGAACACGAACAGGAAGAGGATTCGACCACGACGAGGGAATTCGACCAGGGCATCTGGTCGAATCCTGATCGAATTGATCGGTGGCGAAGTCAATTCGACCACGTCATGTCAATTCGACCAGGGCTTCTGGTTGAATTGAGCATCTGGGACTTACAGTAGGCCAATTCAACCTGGAGGGGAGAATTTGACCTGTTGTGTTGGTCGAATTGAGCCTCAAAAACTTACCATATTCGTATTTTTACACTCTCAATACGTGTGATCATTTAAAAAGCCCATTCCAGGCCTGGGAGGCGCGATTACAAGTATAAAAGAAGGCTTATGCAGCAATATAGGAGAGTTGGAAGAGATAATCGATCAAGAGAAGGATTACCAACCCTAGAGAGATCATCCATTATCCGAAAGGCTGCAAGAGAGAGTTTCGCTGGAGATTTAAGTAAGATCAGTCCAACTAACCATGATTGTTCTTAGATTAATCATGGGCTAGAGCCGCTTCGATAGTTCTAGGGTTATGAAGGTTTCATGAGTTAATTTATCTTTCGTGTGTAAACTCCGTACAACACTACTTGTGGTTTATTTTATATAAGATTGTGTGTTTTTAATCCATACTCACGGTTGTTTTGTGCATCAATAATTGTTGTGTAGAGTTTGAAAACATAAGTTGGTTATTAGTTGAGTGTGTTCACTGCTGAGCAGAGTTTTATGTTATAATTCTAAGTAAAGGGATTCTGAAGTCTTATTAGAACTATCTTATATGAATACTTGTTAATTGAATTATATTCAGGTTAATAAGTAGGATAAAGAGTATAACTTCATAGTACCTATAAAGGGAGATTATATCGGGTTAGAGTACTAAGTGCATGAGAAATAATTGATACTGATAGTACCAATAAATGGGGGGGTGAATTATATCTTTTGCTCCGAGGATATTCACACGTGTCATACGCATGTTTACTTGTGTCGATAGAGTGAATTTGCATGGTTTAGTGATACATCCATAAACCACAAGGCAGAGTCAGACACCGTCACACGGAAGATGAATTAATAAGTAAAATTGGATGACATGAAGAACTACCTACTTTCTTACTTGATCACAACTCACTTATCTTCACTGCTTGTTTTAATTCAATTGTTATTTTATAATTATTTGTTACTTAATCACAAAATCACAACCATTATAATTTCCAACATAGTCTTAATATACTAGAATATATTAAATTGATAATTATCCGTCCCTTGGGTTCGATATTCACTTGGTCACTTTTCGAGACTACAATTGATATCCTTCATACTTGGGGATTAATTGTGTGTTAAGAAAAAGCTCATAAAGTTCTTGGCGCCATTCCCGGGGACAACATAAAATATCTTTTTATTATTTGTAGTTTTATTAGGACTATTTTAATTCTTGTTTTACTGTCCAACTCTTATTCTTTTCAGGTGTATGCTCACAAGATCAAAAAAAGGTGAATTAGATCCATATAATCCTGAGATCGGTGTGTCAACTAAGAGAAAGAAGAGCGACCAAAGCAAGAAAAACCAGCCTACTGAAATTCTGGATTTTGGAATTAAAGTGGACGAAGCGAACTCGGAAGCAACTGAAACTATGATTGATTTGACAGCGAAAGCAGAGGAAGTCGACATGCCAACGAAAGGGCCAATCCAGATAATCTAGTCATCTGTGAAGTCTTCAAGAATAACGGGGCTGGAAACTTTTGGCTTCTAGGAGCAAGGGGGCTAATGCGGATTTTGATCTTCACCCCGCTCTTAGTAGCATGATAGAAATGAATTCCTTTGCAGGAGGGACTTTCGAGGATCCGCAGCAGCATCTAAACAAGTTCTTGGGCTATGCAAGTACTCAAAAAGACGCAGGAGAACATGAAGATGCTAGGAAGTCGACACCTCTTGTTTAAATTCTCGATTACTGAAAGGGCGAGAGATTGGTATGACACTATTAATGTAGCTGAATGCACTACTTGGGAGCAATTGAAGTTAAAGTTCTTGGAAAGATACATGCCACCTTCAAAGGTGTTCAAGTAAAGCAAGACATTAACCAATTTGCTATAGGTAGTGGAGAGAAGTTTCATGAAACTTGGGACAGATTCAAGGACATGCTTCGTAAGTGTCCTCAACATGGGCTATCTAAAGCTCAATATATCAGCATATTCTACAATAGATTGGATTGTGATTCTCGTATGTTATTCGATGCTTCTTCTAATGGAGAATTGCTTACTAAGTCACCCGTAGAGGCCGAGAAACTTTTTGAAGATATTTCGATGAACTCAAGAGATTGGCCAACTGATAGAGTGAGAGGCACTTACGTCCTTGGAAAAGTGGCTAAGGTTGAACATGCTATGGTGAAAACAAGTAGAGAAGATGAGATCATCTCTAGCTTGTCCAATATCAACAAGCTGCTTGAGTCCCAACAAAAGCAAATCAGTGATATATCTCAGCGCGTACTAATCATACAGCAGGAAGTAATAAATGATGGAATGATCCAAGAGGAGATGGAAGAAGCAAACTACACTATGAGCAAAAGTATTCAAGGAACGAGGTTTCAAAATCAGGGCAACCGGAATTATCAGGGGAACTACAACAATCATGGTCCCCCAGGTAATTATCAACAGCCTAGGAGGCCGGAGTTTTCATGGAGTAATCCTAACAATGCAATTCAAGCTTCGATGGGTGTTGATCCGGATGCAAAAGTGGAAGAAGAAAAGCCAGGTTTTGAGGATACGGTGAACAGGTACATGGCTAGGAATGATGCTAGACTGGATCGTCTTGAGGCCAAGTTAGAGAAGAAGATTGATGCAAACCATGAGGATTTATCTAAGCAAGTGAAGGACCTTACATTGTTGATGGGGGAAATGGCAGGAAGTGTTAACAAGCTCACTCAAATTATTGAGAAATGAAAGCTCTCGTCGCAAAGTATTGAGAATCTAAAGTCCTGAAACGCTATCACATTGAGGTCTGGAACACAGTACGAGGGACCTATAAGGCCGGGATCGAAATTTGAGATGTCGAGAGCTCAATTTGACCCAAATTCGACCAAAATCACAGGTCGAATTCAGCAGGGGAGGTCGAATGAGTCTACTGGACGTGGTTCGGAAGCAACAGGGCTTCAATTCGGCCAGGGGTGAATTCAATTCGACCAGACCATCTGGTCGAATCCAGGTCGAATTGTACCCTCCGGAGCAATCTGTTTCATCAGAAGCCCAATTCGACCAGCACATACCCAATTCGACCAGGCCCACAGGTCGAATTCAGGTTGAATCGGAGGGCAGAAATAATACAGAGAGCCAATTCGACCAGGGGCAGTTCAATTTGACCAGACCATCAGGTCAAATCCTGGTCTAATCGAGCATACAGGGTGAGAATGGACTTCCAGGTGCACAATTTGACCACTACGTACCCAATTCGACCAGGGCTCCTGGTCAAATTCAGGTCGAATTGTCCTATACCGCACTATTTTCTGCACCGAATACTCCTCATGATGTGAACATTACTCCATTGGTTCCAAATGAGTAGAATACTGAGATCATAGCAGAGAAAAAGTGGGAAAGAGCCAAGAGGTTGAGAGCCGAAAAGGATAAAGCGAAGAAGGTCGATCGTGATGAATGTGGTATTCCCAAAACAAAGATACCCCCGCCTTTTCCTTATAAGCTGGTTAAGAAGGGATTGGAAGAGAAGTTCAGTAAGTTTTCAGATATCAAAAATAAAATAAGCTTGAGTATTTCTTTCTCTGAGGCAATATTGGAGATGTCGTACTATGCCCGATTCCTTAAGGATATACTGTTGAAAAAGAGAAACTTGAACGGAGTTGAGACAGTGAACTTGTCTGAAAATTGCAGCTCTATTATCCAAAGGAAACTGCCACAGAAGATGAAGCATCCGAGAAGCTTCACTATCTTTTGTGAGATTGGTAAAGGGCCGGCACGACGAGCCTTGTGCGATCTTGGAGCAAGCATCAATTTGATGCCATGTATATCTTTCAAAGGCTTGGTTTGGAGGAGTTATCTCCTACAATGGTTGCTCTACAATTGGCGGACAGGTCGATGACTTTTACGAAGAGTATCATTGAAGACGTTCTTGTTAAAGTAGAGAAACTAGTCTTTCCCAGTGGATTTTCTTGTACTTGAGATGGAGGATGACAAGGATAATATCCCTCTTATCTTGGGGAGACCTTTCCTTGCTACTGCTGGGGCCATGATTGATGTTCAAAAGGGGAGCGCAGGTTGCAGATGGATAATGAAGAGGTCCTATTCAACCTTGACAAAACAATGAAGATGCTTATGGAGTCAAAATGTCATAGTATTGATGTGGTGGAGGAGATTGTGAAGGAAGATATGTCTTTGATCCTGTCTAAGGACCCTCTTGAGACATGCTTGATGGAGTCTCTTACTTATCCTACTACGGAGCTTGATAATCTCTCCAATGAGGTATGTATTGAATATCTTGAAAACTTACTAGTTTTGGGTGATGACAGGTATGAATTGGAGAAATCTAAGGTTGAAGAAGTGAAGTGGACTAGGAAGTACTTGTCGTTGGATAGAGAGCACTCCGATGGAATAAAAGAAAGAGGAGCTGAAATCGTTACCGGAACAGTTGAAGTATGCCTTTCTTGGTGACAATGAAAAATATTCGGTAATAGTATCTTCTTCCCTTGATGATGATCAACTTGAGGAGTTGTTAGATGTTCTTAGGAAGTACAAGTCTGCGATTGGGTGGTCTCTTGATGATTTAAAAGGTATTAATCCTTTATATTGCATGCATAGATTAAGGTTGTTAGATGAGGCCAAGAGTAGTATCCAAAATCAGCGGAGGGTGAATCCCACGATTCAAGAAGTGATTAGGAAGCAAATCCTAGCATGGTTAGATGCTGGAATTATTTATCCAATTAGTGATATTCTCCATGTGAGTCCATTGCATGTTGTAGCTAAGAAGGGGGGCATGACTATTATGAAAGTCGAAGATAGAGAGCCAATAGCCACTATGATTCCAACGGGATGGCGTGCGTGTACTGAATACAAGAAAATGAATGAAAATACATGCAAAGACCACTTCTCCCTTCCTTTCATGGATCAAATGCTTGATCGTCTCGTAGGGTATGAGCCCTATTATTTCTTGGATGGGTACTCGGGATATAATCAAATCATGATTGCTCCCGAGGATTAGGAAAAGACTACTTTTACTTGTCTATACGGGACCTTTGCTTTTAGAAAGATGCCATTTGGATTGTGTAATGCGTCTGCTACCTTTCAGCGTTGCATGATGGCAATTTTTGATGGGTTGATAGAAAAGATCATGTAGGTATTTATGGATGATTTTTCTGTATTTGGTTCCTCCTTTGATATTTGTTTATCTAACCTTGCTATTGTGTTGAAGAGATGTCAAGAAACTAATCTTGTCTTGAATTGGGAGAAGTGCCACTTCATGGTGAGAGATGGAATTGTTCTTGGGCATCATGTTTCTGCCAAGGGATTGCAGGTGGATAGAGCGAAAGTGGTGGAAATTGAGAAGCTTCCACCACCGACTAATGAACAAGGAGTGCGGTCCTTCCTTGGACATGCTGGATTTTATAGAAGATTTATCAAAGACTTCTCAAAATACTCCAAGCCATTGTCTCATTTTATTGAAAAGGATGTTCCTTTTGTTTTTGATGATGAATGTCTAACAGCTTTTCAGGTTTTGAAAGAGGCGCTTATTACTACACCTATCTTGATCACACCAGATTGGACTCAGCCGTTTGTACTTATGTGTGATGCAAGTGATGTAACACTTGGAGTGGTGCTTGGGCAGCTGAGGGAAAAGAAGTTCTGCATAATCTACTATGCGAGTAAGACTTTTGATGCAGCACAAAAGAACTACACTGTGACTGAAAAGGAGATTTTAGCTGTGGTGTATGCATTCAACATGTTTCGACAGTATTTGGTTGGCATGAAAACTATAGTGTACACGGATCATTCTGCGATTCGGTACTTGATGGAGAAGAAGGAAACGAAGCTAAGAATCATAAGATGGATTCTTCTTCTTCAAGAGTTTGACATGGAGATCCAAAATAAAAAAGGTACGGAGAATGTATTGGTGGATCACTTATCAAGGTTGGAGATAAGGGAATATTGTGATGATTCTTTTAATTATATTGAAGAGATGTTCCCGAATGAGAAGATTATGGCTGTGTTCGTTGAAGGGGCTGAACGAGCATGTGTGGTTGCTGCGTAAGGGATGGATCCATGGTATGCGGATTATGTCAATTATATTACCGTGGGATAAATTCCAAGAGATATCAACCGATATCAACTTGCTAAATTCAAGAGGGATGTTGAGACTTTTATATGGTATGATCCGTTTGTTTACAAAATATGCACAGATTCTATCATTCGTAGGTGTGTGCCTGAGATGGAGATGGAGAGTATTCTCGAGTTTTGCCATGCACAACCTAACGGGGGGCACTTCGGAGCTCAAAAGACAGCAGCCAAGGTACTTCAATCCGCTCTCTATTGGCCTACTTTATTTAAAGATTGTGAAACCTATGTGGCGACATGCGATAGATGTCAACGGATGGGGAATATAAGTAGAAAAGATGAGATGCCACTTCAGCCGAGCATTGTTGTAGAGATCTTCGATATATGGGGGATCGATTTCATGGGGCCTTTTTCCCCGTCTAATGGTTTTCTCTACATCCTCTTAGCTGTGGATTATGTTTCTAAGTGGGTGGAATCCATACCTACTCGCTTGAATGATTCAAAGACTGATATATATTTCTTGAAGAGGGATATCTTTGCCCGTTATGGAGTTCCTAGAGCACTAGTGAGTGACAGAGGTTCTCACTTCGTTAATAAACTTCTGGAGAAGGTGTTTAAGGATTATGGTGTCAAGCATAGGGTTACTACACCCTATCATCCTCAAGCGAATAGGCAAGTGGAAGTCTCTAACCGTCAAGTGAAGCAGATTTTGGAGAAAGTGATAGGAACCAATAGGAAGGATTGGGCTATGAAGCTCGATGATTTTTTTGGGGGTTCCGTACTGCTTATAAGACGGTGTTGGATATGTCACCGTACCAAATTGTCTATGGGAAGCCACGCCATTTACCCGTGGAGATCCAACACAATGCTTTTTGGGCTTTAAGAAGCTTGAACTTGTCTCTTAAGGATGTGAGAGAGTTGAGGATGACTCACATAAATCAACTTGATGAGTTTAGAAATTGTGCTTACAAGAATTCAGTGATTTACAAGAAAATGATGAAGAAGAGGCATGATTCTAAGATCTCATACAATGAGTTCAAGCAAGGTGATGAGGTATTACTTTTTAACTCTCATTTGAAGCTTTTCACAGAGAAGTTGAAGTCAAAATGGACGGGTCCGTCCTTGATTCATAGAGCCTGTGGAGGGGGGAGTTTTGAGCTTATGTACAAAGATGGAGACATTATCACTGCGAATGGGCATCGATTGAAGCATTATAAGTCGCCGGATGATGCTTGCGTCATCTTTGAAAATACCTTACAGTAAATTGGTACCGTCGTGACTCTCCGACGTTAAACAAGAGCGCTTGTTGGGGGCTTTCCCTCTCGTTTTATTGCTTTATTTCATTCGTGTGAGTAAGAAATTTTTATATTTGAAGTGCTTACTTATCGACAATTACATCTCTTTACAAACTTAGCTTCGACTATAGTTTCTACTAAGTTTAGGGGGTGTGATGTACTTACCTCAATAAGCACCGATAGTATGATCTTTTCTTTGTAACGTTTGTTAGGGGAGTTTATTATGTAAAGAGAACGATACTCACCAGAAAAGAGATATCATGTAATTATGTACATGATCAACGAGGCTCAAAATCTCACATGGGTTTTAACAAGTAATAGAGCACCTTTCATGGTAAGTAATATCCCACAAATACACATAGAACTTCATACCACAATATAACTCAAGTACACTTCCTTCGTCAATTTCAAAAGCATATGAATTTTAGACACAATTTAAAAATATAAGCTCATGTGGATCACCAAAACCAAAAACTCAATCCTTCCACTTCTACTTATTAAAAGCACACATAAAAATTAGAATAAGGAAACGATTGCACCTGATTTTTCTTCAACGTATGCACGAGCTCCTCGAGTTATTTAACTCGATCAGGTCAAAGCCTCAGTTTACTTGTTTCTATCATCAAAGCTCAAGCACACCTCATCATCATATGATTCATCATTAATAATATAACAGAACTATAAGAAAGACTCAATTGACTATCTAATCAACTTCACACACTAGACACACCAACACAACACACTAAACATTAGGTAAGTTGCAAAATTTGACATACCAACACAAATTAAAATATTAATATGCCGTAAAAATCAATCCCCTAACAAATAAACAACCAACGAAAGGAAAAATTATACCCTTAGTGCTCATAAGATGAGGTAAGTACATCACACCCCTCCAAACTTAGTAAAAACGTAAGTCGAAATTAAGTTTGAAAAGAGATGTAATTGCTGAAGCGTAAGCACCTCAAATATAATAACTCCTCACTCACACGAAAGAAATAATAAAGTAATAAAATGGAAGGGACATGCCCCCAACAGGCGCTCATGTTTAACATCGGAGAGTCACGACGGAATACCGCTTTTCAAACTATTGGATCAGATGACGGTCTTCTCGTATCCTCTCCTTCAAATACTTTCTTTCTCTCTTCTTGTCTACACTCAGCACCTCACCTTTCTTGGTCACAGAAATATCCTCAGAATTTCCTTCCACCCATGGTTGTCTAGACTCCTCCTTGCCAATCTTCCACTTAAATTCATAATCATCTGTCCTATTAAAATCAAGATTAAACAAGTTAGAAATCACATCTATGCTCTTGCATGATTGAGTCTCCATGGGCATCTTCATTGCTCTATCAAGAGAGAAAACCACATCTTCATTATCCATCTGCATTCTAAGCTTTCCATCCTTAACATCTATCATGGCACCAGCAGTAGCAAGGAATGGCAGCCTTAAAATAAGGGGAATGTCATCCTTATCATCTTCCACCTCAACTAGAAGAAAATCCACGGGAAAGACCAACTTATCCACTTTCACCAAAATATCTTCAATTAAACCCTTCGAAAAAGTCATGGATCTATCCGCCAATTGTAGAGAAATTGTTGTGGGAGTGAGCTCCCACAAACCAAGCCTTTTAAATATGGACAAAGGTATCAAATTGACGCTTGCCCCCAAATCAAACAAGGCTTTATGTGCTGGCCATTTTCTAATGTCACAAAGAATAGTGAAGCTTCCCGGATCCTTCAACTTTGCAGGCAGCTTTCTCTGAATGATCAAGCTGGAATTCTCTGACAGATTCACTGTCTCCACTCTGTTCAAGCTTCTCTTCTTCAATATAATATCCTTGAGGAATCGGGCATAATATGGCATCTCCATGATTGCTTCGGAAAAAGGAATGTTCAAGCTTATCTTGTTCATGATATCTTGAAACCTCTTGAACTTTTCTTCCAATCCCTGCTTGGCCAACCTCGAAGGAAACGGAGGAGGTATCTTAGTCTTGGGTCTTCCTCAATCATCTCGTTCAGCCTCCTTCAATTTATCCTTCTCGGCTCTCAATCTCTTCGCTCTTTCCCACTTTTTCTCAACTATAAGCTCAATATTCCGCTCTTTGGATGGTACTGGAGTGTTCTGAACAACAGGTGTAGCATTCTATATGGAAACCAGAGCCGAAAGATATTGCTCGATCTTCGCTCGACCTGATTGATCTGGTCGAGCGGGGTGAAAATGGTCGAGTGGGGTACCTGTAATCTGGTTCTGGATGTTCAGATCCATAGACGTCCGCTCGACCTCTGCTCGACCTAGATGGTTTATGTTGGCATTTGGATCTATTGGTTAACATTAATCGTTAGGATTCCATGCAATTCTATCAAAGCGAAAGCATAATCATAGAATTGATTACCTTTCACCAGGGTTTGTTGAAGAAGAAGGATTCTCGCCGGCAGCCTACGCAACCTCACCGTTTTTGCCATAACTCCCTCATCTGATCTCCGATTGGAATGCTCTACATGCCAAAATGATCCTATCTTCCATGGCTTTCCAATAGTGAATCACACATGCAGTTTGGACTTAGACAAGATTTTAGAAAAATCGGTGAAGTTGATGGCCAGAAATAGAAAATGACCTTCCGGTCTTCTGTTGTATTCCTAAGCCACGTCTCGACGTTGTGTGGGCAACGATCTACGAGACGAACTCAATCTGTAGTCAATCTCTCTCTCAAAGTTTTTGTCATGTGTGTTAAGATATCCAGACTACTGAGATTGGCTATTATATAGGCTACAACAGGGACCAGGAGGATAAATTAGGGTTTGGGCCTCCCATTGGGCTTAAGCATCCAAGTTTAGCCCAAAACTTATACTTAAGTCCAATAATAATAAATCATTCCACTAAATATATATTATTGCACTGCCACCCTAATCCCACATTACGTTTATGGGCTCCTTCTTATTATGAGCCCGTTAATCTCCCCGTGTTTAAGATTCAATGCCCATTAATTAATTAGGTTACTAACAACTCCATTAATTAACATAATTATCGAGAGTAGTACCACTCAACCTTATTATCATGCTGGAATAAATCCACCTGTAGGGTTTACATGATAATACTTATGAGCTCCTTAAGGGGACATCATTAACCAATTTCGTTAGGACACGGATTCCTTCTACAATTAACAGCACACCACAGAGGCAGCACCATCTCCTAACTCATCGAGCATATTGATTTAACATTTAAATCTCACCCATTGATGAATTAAAGAAATAAATAATGGCTTATGTATCGAGGTTATTATATTGAGATTAAGAGTACGAACATCCATAATAACAGAGATCAAGTTCTATTACACAGTCAGTATAAACTGAACGATCTCAACAGTGATTTTATTCAATACACACAAAGTGCACTAGTGTAATTTTATAGTCAAGACAGACTAATGTCAAATCACACTACAACCATACCGATAGATAGTCCCCTTCTATCTCGATTGTGAATATCTGTTTATACTTTATAAGGAGCCAATAATATGATCTTCCGTGTAACGCCGCACACCATATTATCTACAATATAAAGTAAATGGACTTTTGCAACAATAAATAATTGCAAATATTTGATCACATGATTCTCATTCCAAATATTGTCAAAACATTGTTCATACCAAAAGAAAGACTTTTAGTATACAATCCAACAATCTCCAACTTATATTAAAAGGCTATGCTGTCGTATCTGCTGCCATACATTTGATTCCCTCTCCCACTACTTGACCATTAAAAGCTTTCGCCTTAAGGTCCTTGTAAAAGGATTAATAGATTATCATCCGATGCAATCTAGGCGACAACAACCTTCCCCTCATCATACGATTTCTCATGTCAAGTAGTACTAGCTATCAATGTGTTTAATCTCCTTATGGATTCGTGATTCCTTCAAATTTGCTACTGCACCATTATTATCACAATAAATTGTGATAACCTTGGACAGACTCAAAATCACATCTTAGTCCATTACGAAATTTCTAGAACCATATAGATACTTTGGCTGCCACAAGGCTCCAATATTATCCTCTTTCCATGGTGGAGTTCGAAATATATTTCTATATGGCACTCATCCATACTATGGAACTACTTCCATTAAACACATAACCTCGAGGTGGATTTACTGCCATCCCTATGATTTGAAAAACCGAATCTTAAGTAACCATCAAGAAGTAATGAATTATTCTGGTAAGCTTATATATAATTTTTAGTCCTTTTCAGGCACTTCAAATATGTCTTACAATAATTTAATATTCTTGTTCCGGGTTACCTTGATACTTACTGATTATGCTATAGGCAAAACAGACATACAATCTCATGCATAGCATTCTATAGATTAAGCTTCCTTATTGTCGAAGTATAGGGAACCACATTTATCTATTTTATCTTCTTTTGTGTCTTAAGACACAAATTCCTAAATAAAATCATATGCTAAAACGAATAAGGATTGTATCAATTTATGAAGCTTGAGACAAGCACAACATCCTATCTTGTGATCTTTATTACCATGAAAGCAAGGATATATTTTGCTTCTGTTATGTCCTTCATTTCATACTGCTTTATAAGCCATATCCATACGCCCTTCAATACTCTTTCATTGTCTCTAATGAGCAAGATACCATCTACGTATATACAAGAAATACCACCACTTTTTCGTCACTCTTTTCAATACACAAGATCCATCCGAGCATTGATTAAATCCATATGACTGGATTTTCTTATCAAAACGGATGTTCCATGACATTGAAGCTTGCTTTAGTCTATCGATGGACACTTTTAAGCTTCCTTCAAAATGTTTTTAGCCCTTTGCAATGAATCATTCTGGTTGCTACACATAGATGTTCTCCTCAAGACTTCCAATCAGGAAAGTTGTCTTGACATCTATTTGTTTTACCTCATAATTAATATGAGCACCAATAAATAAAAGAATCTGGATCGACATAATATAATCGATCCTCTTTTAATTTCGTAGAGCCATACATCCAATGGCTTTTACTCTATTTAGTGGTCCTACAAGCTTTCAGATTTGATTCAGAATCCATAGATTTTATTTCAAAATTCATTGCAACTTACTAAAATTCCGTATTCTGATCTTGTAGTGCTTTGTCATATCCATGAGCCGATTTCATGTTTACTAGGGACCAAGTCTCACGACTTCCTAAAACATAAATCTATCGAGTTGTAAAACAATGCTCCCACTACGACAAGGCACTACATGCAATTGTATACCAGATGTGACACGTGATGCAGTTTACTTGTGGTATATCTTCTTGTAGTCTTGGTACTAAAATTTGTGTTTCCTTTCTCACATTTTTTTAGAATAACTTATACATGGATTTGTAGTTTATTACATAGTCCTTTCCAAAAATCTAGTGTTCGTGTTAACAATCACCCTTCGATCTTTTAGACTATTTAAATAAATCAACCTTCATGTTTTTAGGATATTCCACAAACAGACAAACATCATATGTCATGTTGTTTCAAGACATACCTAAAAAATGAATTTAGTAATTCCAAATAATTCATCATCTATCTAATATTTTCCATAAGAGTCATATTCCTCCTTTCCACCACACCATACAGCTAGGGTATTCCCAGTGTAGACAACTTGGGATGGAATCCCAATCTCCGATTAATAGCTTCTAACTATCCTAAGAGGTACTCGCCATCACGATTTAATCGTAATGACTTGATATATTTTTCACTGCATCAGTTATGTACTCCATGAATTTAATCATAGTACTCAGACTTGCAGTGTATCAAATAAATATATCTTGTTTCTAGATGAACATTCATAACCACCTCTTAATAGGATAATCTTAGGATCACATAAATCAGAATGAACTAATTCCAACATATCTTTACATGGCTCTAAACTGCTTTGCCTTGTATAAGCAATTTGATTATTTTCACTTCCAAGTAAGACTCACAAGTTCGATAGTTTTCACTTCCAACAAACCTAATGGTCCATTGGCTATCAACTTTTGAATCGTACTTAAGTAAAATGATCTAGTCTTAGATATCAAAAGTATGTTTAGTTCATCTTCAAAGGTTTCTTTCTCTTATTATAATTAGAACATGCCTTATTAATTACTATTTGTTACATTCACTGGATAAACATGGTTTAAGAGTGTAAAAATTGTCACTATCGTACCACAACAGATTATAACTTCATCCTTCATTATAATGACTATGTCACTAAATTAAATAGAATATCCATCCATAAAAATAGAAACTGAAATCAAATTCTTTCTATGAAAAAACGTACGTAAAGACAATTCCTCAAAATCAAACGTTTATTCTTATCATTAGATAGCTAAAAAACTCCCACTGCAACAGCCACTACTTTCATAGTTTACCCATGTATTTAATTATCTTATCATCACATTATTTAAATAATTTAATGATTCCGGTATCTACACAAAATGTGTCAGTAAACTCCATCATTAATCATATTTCAACAACTAGTGAATAAAATACTATCCTTATTCACCTCTTGATGAAATTGGTTTTCCTTCGCCATACGTTTTGTCAGAAGTTTCCCACCGTATACAAGCTTTTGAAATTCAGGTGAAACTTACTCAAAACGTTAAGGCAAAACATGATAATTAAATTAAGCTAGGTTTCCCCTTCAATTTCTATTCCAAGTATTTCCAATTCATTCATCAAGTTAACCATGACCTCTTGCCTTTCTAACTTACTCAAGTATCCGAAGAGTCTCACGAGACCATCATATTTCTATGAACCTCTCACCTCTTCACTAAAGACTTAAATAGGCATCAGAAGACAACCTTAGTGAGAACATATTTTAATTTTCCTGAGCAGTAAGAATTAAATCCAAGATTCTTATCAAACATTTAATTTAGGACAAGTAAATATGTTTCTTTCAGTTAACAATAAGTGGAATAAACTATTCGAAAAACCAGAGAATCAAGTAAATAATTACGACGATCAAACTCTTTGAATTTAAATTTATATTGATTCCCTAAATAAACAATATAAAATAAATTCACCGACATCTCAAGCACCGTGAACTTGCATGTCACGTTAGTGTGGACGTATACAAACCCGAACATTCACAAGAAAATGTTTTACCCATTAAGTCCATACGTCATAATTAACCTTATGACTCAATGATTAATAGTCGGTTGTCCTTTAGTCATGCAATTAAATAGCAGTGACTCTGTTGGGGAGGATACATATTAATTGCACCTAAGTGTATACCATTATTTGATATTAAGTATGTTACCCAAGTTTGTGTGTCTTACAGTTGGAGAAGTCCACAAGCCCTCAAATAATTTCCTACAATCATTAATTATTAATTTGTACCAGTGATCCGCAAATAAAACTCAATCGTTGGGGAAGAAGACACTATAGCCGACTCATAAGCTTACTTGCATCACATTACAAATAATAATTATTTAATAAAATTTATTCCAGTGATCCGCAAATAAAACTCATCCGTTGGGGAGAAAGACACTAAAACTGACTCATAAGCTTACTTGCATCACTTAATAAATCAACAATGGAGGCCGCAAGATTATGACCAATCCCTCTTCCACTTAGTTATTTAACATGAGGATTTTTGCATGCATACAATATAACAGATATAAAATACACAAATAAACATGCTATTATTACGGCAAATAAGGTAATAAATCAGATAGCACATGTCATCCAAATATATAATAATAATTGGCATATAAAACAATCTTGGCAAAAACTCCTGTGCACCTGGGCGCACGGAACACATTCCGTGCACCTTTTGAATTTTGTGTTAAATTGTATACCCTTTAGTATACAGATGTGTACCCTTTATTTTCTAAAGAAAATTATTGTGTGTATCTGAGCGCATGAACAATACTCCGTGCGCCTTTAGAATCATGTGTTAAATTGTATACCCTTTAGTATAAAAATGTGTACCCTTTATTTTCTAAAGAAAAAAAAATTAATGAAAATTGTATACCCTTTAGAACAAAATAATGTACATTTTATTAATTAAAGTGTATATCCTTTAGATCAAAGCAATTTACCCTTATCCATAATAATAAATTTCTAAAACTCAACAATCATATCAATTATATATAAGGAAAAAAATTGTCAAATATAAAGGGGTTGACTTGGTCAACAAATCAATTAAGCAATTAAACACATGACTTGGGCAAAAAGCAAACTTGGGCCCTAAGCAATCTAGATTCACGGTTTAGCAGAAAGAATGATAACCACTGAAATCATGCCCCAATCAACCCTTGCCACATCATCCTATCCAACGCATATGTACTGGAAAAAAATGCATGCGAATAGTGTCCATCGCAATCCGTCCACGTAGCATGATAGACCACAAACTGTACCGACGTGGAAACTCCCAATCAGCTGCTCATCCGAAAACTGTCAGTCGCCGGGAATAATAAGAAAAATGCTGGTAACTTCTGTTCGTCCAGCAATGTGACAGCCAGCTTCAGCCGTCTAATATCCAGCCAGAAGACCCATCGCTGAGCCACCGTGATAGCGGTCGCCGGCGTCCCTAGTCTCCTCTGCCTTACCAATCAGTGCAGGCACTGAGGCGCCATTGATTGCTAGTGGCAGGGACCTACGCCATCAGCTTCGCTGGGCCACCGTCGGTGCGATTAGTACGGCCATCCACCAGCGCTCGTGCCGCCAAGCTCATCCTGCCGTGCCAATGTCGCCGCTGAGCGAGTGCATCTTCCAACCTGAATAGCCCAGACACGATCGGGCGGAAAATGGTGAGACCCGATCAGAAATATGCCAGGTACAAAGAAACATGGCAGACTCGCTCGAAATTACTATGACCTACTCGGAAGCAGCGGCGACTCGCTCGGACCTGCGTTGGACTCTATCGGAGTACCTTGAAGACCCACCCGGAATCGCAAAGGATCGCCCTAGACTCGATCAGCCATCGTTTGCAGACCCGACCGGGAAATCCCTGCATACCCGATCAGAAGCTATGGCAGACTCGTTCTGAATACACGTCAGGCCATCTTCAACTGCTGGTCAGACCACAGCAGGGTCCGCTTCCCAGCCTTGTCGCCGATCACGGCCAGTTTCCGCACCAGCCTCCACTCGCAAGTGACACACCGGCAGCCATCGTTCCTCCGTCTAATCCGCATGACCACAGCATCTACTTACATGCTTGACGAAGCCTGGCGATGGCCATAAACCCACGCCACTCACGATCCGTGTAGCCAAAATCAGAAACAACCGCCGCCTGTCAACTATTTTATCCAGCCTTGATATGGTTGCCATGCAATAGTCGCTGTCGTGGAGAATCGCGCTCCTGCCAGCGTCTTGTCGCTCAGCGGCGGTCGCCTGCGATTTATTCCAGTGTCGTCGCATCCACGTGTTGCCGTCGGCATGTCGACTTTCAACATCGCACATGTCTCTGACATGAAGAACCCAAGATGCAGTCGCGACATGAAACCTTTCACCGTAAATCTTTCACCAGCCATCATCGAACTTTCGTTTAGGGATTTTCATCTCGGCGTCAAGAACTTTCACCAGGGTTTTGATGATTATACACGAACATATATCAATAAATCACAAAAGGTTTCTCACATAGATTTCCATCGATTACTCAATAAACCAAAACAAACCCTTTCATTCATGCGATTCTATTCAAAATAAAAGCACATAATCCACATAAACCCTGACCCAATGTGCACGTTTAGCCATAGAACCTACGCTCTGATACCAATTGTTGGCATTTGGATCTTTTAGTTAACGTGAACCGTTAGGGTTCCATGCAATTCTATCACAGCGGAAGCATAAACATAGAATTGATTACTTTTCACCAGGGTATGTTGAAGAAGAAGGATTCTCGCTGGCAGCCTGCGCAGCCTCACCGTTTTGGCCATAACTCCCTCATCTGATCTCTGATTGGAATGATCTACATACATAAACGATCCTCTCTTCCTTGGCTTTCGAACGGTATATCACACATGCAGTTTGGACTTACACAAGATTTTATAAAAATCAGTGAAATTGACGGCCAGAAACAGCAAACGACCTTCCGGTCTTCTGTTGTACTCCTAAGCCACGTCTCGACATTGTGTGAGCAACGATCTACAAGACGAACTCAAATCTGCAGTCAATCTCTCTCTCATAGTTTTTGTCGTGTGTGTTAAGATATCCGAACTGTTGAGATTGGCTATTATATAGGCTACAACAGAAACCAGGAGGAGAAATTAGGGTTTGGGCCTCCCATTGGACTTAAGCATCCAAGTTTAGCCCAAAACTTATACTTAAGTCCAATAATAATAAATCATTCCACTAAAGAAATATTATTGCACTGCCACCCTAATCCCAAATTACGTTTATGGGCTCCTTCTTATTATGAGCCCGTTAATCTCCCCGTGTTTAAGATTCAATGCCCATTAATTAATTAAGTTACTGACAACTCCATTAATTAATATAATTATCGAGAGTTGTACCACTCAACCTTATTATCATACCGGAATAAATCTACCTGCGGGGTTTACATGATAATACTTATGAGCTCCTCAATGGGACATCATCAACCAATTTTGTTAGGACACGGATTCCTTCTACAATCAACAGCACACCATATGGACAGCACCATCTCCTAACTCACCGAGCATATTGATTTAGCATTTAAATCTCACCCATTGATGAATTAAAGAAATAAATACTGACTTACATGTCGAGGTTATTGTATAGGGATTAAGAGTACGAACATCCATAATAACAGAGATCAAGTTCTATTACATAGTCATTATAAACCTAACGATCTCAACAACGGTCCTATTCAACACACAAAGCGCACTAGTGCAATTTTATAGTCAAAAAAACTAATGTCAAATCACACTACAACCATATCGATAGATAGTCCCATTCTATCTCGGTTGTGAATATCTATTTATACTTTATAAGGAGTTGATAATATGGCCGCACACCATATTATCTATAGTATAAAGTAAATGGACTTTTGTAACAATAAATAATTGCAAACGTTTGATCACATGATTCTCATTCCAAATATTGTCAAAATATTGTTCATACCAAAAGCAAGACTTTTAGTATACAATCCAATAGTTTGGTCAAGCGGAAGCTTCTTGGTCGAGGGAGACCCTGTAATCTGATTTTGATTGTTCTGCTCCACAGGTGGCCGCTCGTCCGTTGCTCGACCTAAGGGTTTGGTCGAGCGGTGGTTGAGCGGGGACACTCCGTCTTCATTTTTGCCCACTAGCATCATCAGATCTTCGTACTGTGTTAGCTGATTCACACTCGCGGCCATCTGACCCATTATCAAGGTAAGGTCCTTCAACTGCTTAGATAAATCTGCATGATCAGCATTCATTCTAGCTTTGATTCGGTCAACCCTTGCATCATTCCTTGCCATGTATTGATTGAAGGTATATTCAATACTCTTCACTTCTTGCTGCTGGATAATAAGCCTTCTTTGTGTCAACTCTGCAATCTACTTCTGCTGGGACTCTAGTAGCTTATTGATGTTAGCTAGACTAGAGATGATCGCATCATCCCTATTTGGCTTCACCACTTGATGTTCAACCTGCGCCACCTTACCAAGTACATACGATCCTCTTACTCTTTCCATAGGCCAGTCACGTAAATTAATAGAGATGTCTTCAAATAACTTTTTCTACTTCAAGTGTTTTAGTGTCCAATTTAACACCTTTTTAATGGAAATTATTATTATATATTAGCACAAGTGTCTTATATTTTATATAAGTAAGAAAAAGGTGCGTTTGAGGTGTTTTATTGCGTTTTAGGTGGAAAAAGGATCAAAAGTGCAATGTTGGAGAAAAGGTGCAACTTGTGCAAGAATGCTAAAAAACGCACGTCTAAATTGTGTAATTTTTCTGTATTTGTGTCGAGCACTAAACTAGAAGTGTGATATATGGTTGGAAAGCCACATAAGAGAAGATCGTTTTGGCGTAAGGAACACCTCAATCGCAATCCAAACGAGAAAGTTATTATCAAAATGGTGACGTCGCGCAAGCTATTCCTGTTCAGCATGGATGTTCCATTTGCATGATTTGTTACATATTCAAATGTTAGAGTTTCTAATAGTTCTTTAAATGAATAAAAATCCAAGGAAGATAGGATCTCGTGAGCATAAGAATCACTAAAATTGGAGTTTGGACGAGGAAGTTATTCTAAAATTCGTGATGTCGCGCAGATGGCAGCGAGAATTTCCGAGAATTTCTGGAAATTTCAGAAAATTGCCTATTTCTTGGAGCACAATTAATCTCCTTATCACATAATCCTCCATGATTTACCCATATCTTTTATTTTCTTATTTAAGTCCCATCTTACACCAATATATATTTTACATAATTATTCATTATGAAAGAGAGCCACATCCATCCTATACCACCCCACAAGGGGGGATCACCCCCAAACCATCATTAACATCCTTTCCTTCATCTATCCATCACTTTGGAGATTTGTTTGTGGAATCAGAAGAGAACCAAGAGGAGGATTCAAGATGGAGAAGAATGCGACGACTCTCACATCTAGCGTTTAATCGTTTCCTAATTTATCTTGTATTTTCTGGACATACGGGTAAGATTTATCCAACCCCCATGATTGTTCTTCGTAACATCAAGGGCTAGAGCCTTTTCGATAGAACTAGGATTGTGAAGGTTTTTACCAATTAATTGGACTTTCGTATGTAAACTCCATACAACACTACTTGTGGATTTATTTAATGTATGATTGTGTTTTCTTAATCCATATTCACAGTCGTTTTGTGCATCTTCAATTGGTATATAGAGTCTGAATATATATCTTGGTTGTAGATTGAGTGCGTTCACTGCTGAACATGATTCCATGTTATGACTCTAAATGAGGGGACTCCGAAACTTCATTAGAACTATCATATATGAATACTTATTAATTGAATTGAATTTGGGTTATTAAGTAGGACAAAGAGAATAATTTTATAGTACCTATAAAGGGAGATCATATCGGGTTAGAGTACCAATTGGTCAGGGAAATAATTGATACTGATAGTACCTAGAAAGGGGGGTGGAATTATGTTTCTTGCTCCGAGGTTATTAACACGTGTTATAGACATGTTTACTTGTGTCTATAGAGTAGATATGCATGGTTTAGTGATGCGTCCATATTCCACAAGGCAGAGTCGGACATCAACACACGGAAGGGAAATTAATGTGTGAAATTAGATTTTCCTAGAGCTACCTAATCTCCTACTTGATCCACTTTCGTATTCTTCGAGTGATATTTTATTTTATTTGTTATTTTAATTAATTATTTATTAGTTTAATAATTTAATCTTAAAACTTTATTGTCTTCGTCTAAATTAATTTAGTTGATAATTAAATTGATAATATGCCGTCCTTTGGGTTCGATAATTCACTTGGTCGCTTACTTAAGCTGCAACTGATATCCTTAATACTTAGGGATTAATTTTGCGTGCAAAGAAAATACGCATCAAGTTCTTGGCGCCGTTGCGGGGGACGGTTGCTATTATTGAATTTATTATTTCTAGTTGATTAAGACTTTTACCGTCGTGACTCTCCGACGTTAAATATGAGCACCTGTTGGGGGCTTGTCCCTTTCGTTTTATTGCTTTATTATTTCTTTCATGTGAGTGAGGAGTTATTATATTTAAGGTGCTCATGTTTCGGCAATTACATCTCTTTTCAAACTTAGTTTCGACTTACGTTTTTACTAAGTTTGGGGGGTGTGATGTACTTACCTCGTCTTATGAGCACCGAGGGTATAATTTTTCCTTTCGTTGGTTGTTTATTTGTTAGGGGGTTATTTTTTTGTGGCATATTAATATTTTAACCAGTGTTGATATGTCAATTTTTTGCAACATACCTAATGTTTAGTGTGTTGTGTTGGTGTGTCTAGTGTGTGGAGTCAATTAGATAGTCAATTGAGTCTTTCTTATAGTTCTTTTATTTTATTATTGATGAAACTGTAATGATGATGTGTGCTTGAGCTTTGATGATATAAACAGGTAAACTGAGGCTTTGACCTGAAACTGAGGCTTTGACCTGATCGAGTTGAACAACTCGAGGAACTCGTGCATACGTTGAAGAAAAATTAGGTGCCCTCATTTTCTTATTCTAATTTTTATGTGTGATTTTAATTAATGAGAGAGAATGAAATGAGATTTTGGTTTGGTGATCGACATGAGCTTATATTTTTAAATCGTTCTTAAAATTCATATGCTCTTGAAATTGATGAAAGAAGTGTACTTGAGTTATATTGTGATATGAAGTTCTATGTATACTTGTGAGATATTACTTACCATGAAAAGTGTTATGTACCCATTTGGTGTGTCTAGTGTGTGGAGTCAATTAGATAGTCAATTTAGTCTTTCTTATAGTTCTTTTATTTTATTATTGATGAATCTGTGATGATGAGGTGTGCTTGAGCTTTGATGATATAAACATGTAAACTGAGGCTTTGACCTGAAACTGAGGCTTTGACCTGAAACTGAGGCTTTGACATGATCTAGTTGAACAACTCGAGGAACTCGTGCATACGTTGAAGAAAAATTAGGTGCCCTCTTTTCCTTATTCTAATTTTTATGTGTGGTTTTAATTAATGAGATTGAAAGAAATGAGATTTTAGTTTGGTGATCGACATGAGCTTATATTTTTAAATTGTTCTTAAAATTCATATGCTCTTGAAATTGATGAAGGAAGTGTAGTTGAGTTATATTGTGATATGAAGTTCTATGTATACTTGTGAGATATTACTTACCATGAAAAGTGATATGTTACTCATGTAAGATTTTGAGCCTCGTTGATCATGATACATAATCACATGATATTTCTTTTCTGGTGAGTATCGTTCTTGTGCGTGTATTCTATAATTTATCTTGAGTCTCCTTGAATATTCAAGATTAGTCTAGCGGATTATTTAAATGATATTAGGTCATCTTTAATGAATAGTCCATCTTTTCCCATATACTTTACCTAAATTCGTTAAATTCCATTGCAACCCATTTGAGCCTTTTAAATCCATTCTTTTTATAGCCAATAAAGCTTAATTGAAGAGAGTGTGATTTGAGGGTTGATGAAGGAAGAATCTTAAGGATCAAAGGAAAATTCCTGGAGTAGTGCTCAAATCTAGTATTCCATGAAAACAAACACCCTAGGGTAGTACTTAAATCTAGTACCCTATGGAGGATGTGAGAGGTAGTGCCTGAAACTGGTACCTCAAAAGAAAAAAAAGAGAAAAAAGGGATGAAAAAAAAGGAGAATGATGGAGTTGAAGAGCTAGAAAAAGTTGAAAAAGAAAAATATGTTGTGCTTGGAGGAGAAAGATGGGAGAATTTGATGAGAATGTTGTGCTTGATTGAAGTGATGAAGAAGAATGAAAGATCGAGAGAGACTACAGCTTGATTGATCCGAGTTTTGAGTCACTTATTCATATATTTCCCACCTATTCTGAAGAGCCTACATTACAACCAAGTAAAACCTTTTTGATCCATGATTTGCTAGCTACAAGTAAAAGGAGAGTTGAGACAATAGACAAGCTTATGGTTAGCATGCACTTGAATTGAATTTGAGCGTAAACACCGTAACCCATAAGTGTATATATTTTACACTTGAGTGCGAGTGACATATACTTCCCGTGAGAACATGTCAATGGAGCATTTGTATTGGTGGTGATTGTCTTACCTTGTATGTTATGAATTGATTATTACATGTAATGAAGTTTCATGACCTAAGTTGAAGACAATTGTATTTTGAATGGGGTATTTGTCAAAATCTTTGTTTTCTCGCTAATTTTCTTACTCTCTTTCTCTTTCTCTTTATTTTTATTTTGTTCCCTCGGGACGAGCAACTGGTAAGCTTGGGGGATCCAAGAACTTGATGAGTGTTTTCTCAACACACAAAATTAATCCTCAAGTATAAGGATATAAATTGTAGTTTCGATAGGTGACCAAGTGATTATTATACCTAAGAGACAGATTATTATCAATTCGATTATTTTCTAGTTAACTAAGACTATGTTGATAAACTTGTTTGGAATAATTATGAAACTAAATAACATGTAATTTAAATAGCAAATTAAATAGACAAGCAATAGAGAAAATACGGTTGTGATCAAGTAAGAAATTAGATAGTTCTTCGGGCATCCAGTTTTACTTATTAATTTTCTTTCCATTCGTATTTGTCTAACTCTTCCTTATAGTTTATGGACGCATCACTAAACCATGCACGTTCACCCATAGACACAAGTAAACATGCGTATGACACGTGTGAATATCGTCGGAGCAAGAGATACAATTCTCCCCCTTTCTAGGTACTATCATTATTAATTATTCCCCGTGCACTTAGTACTCTAACCTGATATGATCTCCCTTTATAGGTACTATGACATTAAACTCTTTATCCTACTTATTAACGCAAATAAGATTCAATTAACAAGTATCTATACAAGATAGTTCTAATAAGATTTCGGAATCCCTTCACTTAGAATTATATTTAATCCTGCTCAGCGGTGAACGCACTCAATCAATAACCAAAATATGTATTTAGACTCTACATAACAGTTAATGATGCACAAAACGACCATGAGTATGAGTTAAAAAAGGCACAATCTTATATAAAATAAACCACAAGTAGTGTTGTACGGAGTTTACACATGAAAATTCAATCAACTCATAAAACTTTCATAACCCTAGAACTACCGGAGCGGTTCTAGCCCATGATTGATCTAGGAACAATCATGGCTAGTTGCTTGATCTTACTTGACTCGCTAGACGAACCTCTCCTCATGACTTCTTCGGATGATGGTAGGATTTCGATGGTGGATGAATGATGAATTATATGTTTTTCCTACGAAAGCTCTTCTTTTATACTTGTAAACTCTCCTTACGGGCCTTGGATGGGATTCTTGAGTGAACACATGCATTAAAGGTGTAAAAATACGAATATGGTAAGTTTCCGAATGTCAGTTCGACCAACATCCCAGGTCGAATCGATTCTCTCTAGTCGAACTCCTGGTCGAATTGACCTGTACATCGGTTGTGGGTCTCGGATTCGAACAGAATCCTAGTCAAATCACAAACTTTCTGGTCGAACTACAAGTGCATCTCTTTAGGCTTCTGGTTCGACCACGGTTCGACCAACTGGCTTGGTCGAACGGCATGATCGTGGTCAAATGGCACTTCTTCTCAATGGGTTCGACCACAGATGTTGGCCGAACGACTTCCTTCTTGGTCGAATTGCACCCTAGAATCTTCTTTTTCCGGATCCGATCATTTCCAACTCGTTTTCCTTTGAAAATCAACTCAAATAGCCTTGAAGATACCTAATTCGCGACTTTCCACCATGTATATCGATTCACATCGAATTACAACCATCTAACACACTATAAGTACATGAATTCGAGCTCAAAACTAGTGAATTTACACACTCATCAAAACCCCAAACTTACATGTTGCTCGTCCCGAAGCAACGCAATCAAAACATAGAGTAGTGTAAAATTCACTCAACCATATTCAACACAATTCATATTCACACATGCAATTTCATCAATCAAAAACAAGTATTACTAGCATCATATATATCATTCATGTAAAACCTCACTCAATTATTACGCAATTCAGAGTACTAAGTCATCTAGCTCACAAGATAAGTATTTACTCTCTCTCTCTCTCTAGTGCAAAAGATATACACTTCAATAGGTTAATATACACTCATATCAATTCATACTAGGATCATACTTCCGCGTAACCATAAGCTTGGCAAGGGTCTAAAAAATCAACTTACAATCAATTCCTTAATAGGATCACAAAGGACTTGATTTTGGGTTGTAATGTTGGCTCTTTGGTAAAAGTAGAAGAATTTAGGTAAAGTGACTAATTCACTAGTAGAGAATTACCTTGGAACTACCATTCTAAGCAGTCGGGGTACCAGTTTCAGGAACTACCCCTAAACAAGATTTAGCCAACTTTTTCCTTTTTCATATTCTCAACCAAGCTTCTCCCTTTTCATCCTTTCAAGCACTTATGCACTTCAACTCTCTACTAATGAATAGGATATTCAACAAGGCTCAACTAAAGGTTTAATATGGCTTTTTATCAAGGCTTGCCAAAGAAAAAGCTTTTTAAGGCTAAAAAGGGCTTACAATGATACATTTGTTATCAGGTAAGGTAAAATTTTGGCTAAGTGACTCAATTACACAATAATGGCCTAAGATAATGTCCTAGCAATTCATCAATCATAAGTTTCACACAAGCCTCCAAGCCAAGTTCTAGAATACGGTCATATGAATGATTCCCTCAAGAATAAACTATCATGAACTAGCATGATTCAAATGGCTCAAATTCTCACATGGGTAAATAGAATCCTAAGTACTCCTCATAGCATATAATCAAGATCAATTTCACAATGAACTCCACATACTTAAGCAAGTGATGGAGAGAGCATCGTGCACCAGCATGTTTATCAACTTGTTGCCTTCATTCCGGATAGAAGTCAACTCGCTTACATCAAACGAAAACATAAAAGTAAAGGGCTTCGACCCCCTCGTGTAGAACCAATCTCCATCACGAAGATGAGCGAATCCACCCTTCACACACGTACTCATAACCAAATCCGGATCCTCAAGAATGGGTGTAATACCCTTGAAGTCCATGTGATAATACTCAGCCACAGTAGTAAGCAGACCTCCTATGTTAACTCTCTGAAACGGAGAGCTCCTGAACCTGTATAGCTGAATAAGATACGATCCTATATTGAGTCTCACTCCATTGAGCATACACCAGAGACAACTCTCCCCTCGATACACAGCTCTCCCCGGACTGAGAAAATAGTGTGTTGCTCAACACTAGATCCATGTATCGGAGCACCAGATTCTGGATCAACGAAGCACGAGCACTACTTGTCTCGAAATCCATATCCTCCCCAGAAATCTCTCTCCAGAAGTTATTAGCATTGAAGAATCCATTCTCATTTCTAGAGATCCCTCTCGGAGTCTGAAATAGTGCATTCAACTCCTCAGCTGACCACGTCCTCATCTCATCTCCAAGCTGGAATGTACACTCATATGGGAGATGGCTCGAACCCTTCTTCATAGTAATCGAACAAAGCACCTCAGTAGTCACATGAAAGTACGTAGGCTTCTTCAACTCCATGAAGCGACGAATTCCTACTTGATCAAACATCCAAATGATATCATCTCGGATACGCATTGTAACCATCGTTCCATTATCCTGATACCTCGTTCTAGCAATCTTGTCTGATATATCACCCCACTTATCCTTGATATCATCCCAATCATTCATACGCACCTTGAAATTCATAGGCAACCTCTCTTGAAGCCTTAGATTCTTTGTCACTGCATCTTCACGAGAAGGTCTATCTTGCCTCTTCTTAGATCGAACCTTGTTTTCCTTTCCTTTTCTTGAAAACAATACTTCAAAACCAACAACAAGAAAGGAAAACGAAGCTAATTCATACTTAACTAGCATTCAACTCTACTCAAGACTTCAAGTTTTCCAATGCATAATCACACCTAACAAGCATGTTCCATCCTCATGATCCAACAATTCAATTCACATGCTTACTCAACTTCATTCCAACATCAAGTACGCAATAAGATCAACAAACAATTTTATTAACCATATGCATGAATTACTACTCAATTTACTCACAATCCAACATAAATAACTACTCAAACTCAAGCAATTTACTCACAATCCAACATGCTTCATCTCACACTCCTCAATTACTCCCAAATTCACATAAACATCAAAGTATAATAACAATCAACCAATCAAAATAATCCCATCAATTGTTCATATGAATTCGCACACAATAACTCAAAATACACCATGAATCCCTATAGAAACTCGTTCAGTCAACCTACCCACTTGCAATAGACAATTAAAACTTCAATAATAGAGTCAAGAAAACATACCTTTTGAACCAGCCATTGCTAGAGAATGAACAAGTGTGATAATCCTTCAAAATCGCAATGATTGTTCCGAAAACACGACGAATTGAGTGGAAGGAGTGTGTAATGTGGTTTAATCGGAGAAAAATCTCGCGGAATCAAAGTTTAGAAACAAGGGATTTCGATTCGGAATGAATTCAAGTGAAGGTGGTGTGCAAAGTGATCGAATGAGGGTGAAAAATGGGGTTAAAAATTGACTTACCTGGTACGATTTGACCTACTGTAGTGGTCAAACGGGATTGACGTGGTCGAACCATGTTTCTGGAGACTGATTTTGACCTCGATTCGACCAAATGCCTTGGTCGAACAACTCTGTCGTGGTCGAACTCCTCTGTTCAAAATAATTGATATTTGGTACTAGATCAATTTTATAGTACCTATAAAGGGAGATAGAAACACGGCAATCACATGAGCACCTGTTGGGGGCTTGTTAATTTTATAGTGTTCAAAACACGGCTGCTATTATTGATTTTATTATTTCTAGTTGATTAAGACTTTTCGTGACTCTCCGACGTTAAACATGAGCGCCTGTTGGGGGCTTATCCCTTCTATTTTATTGCTTTATTATTTTTTTCGTGTGAGTGAGGAGTTATTATATTTGAAGTACTCACGCTTCGGCAATCACATCTCTTTTCAAATTTAGTTTCGACTTACGTTTTTACTAAGTTTGGGGAGGTGTGATGTACTTACCTCATTGAAGCACCAAGAGTATAATCTTTTCTTTGTAATGTTTTCTAGGGGAGTTGATTTTTTGCGGTATGTTGAAACTTTAATCGGTTTTGATGTGTCGATTTTTTGTAATTTACCTAGTGTTCAGTGCTATTTCTAGTGTGTGGAGTCGATTAGATAATCAATATATTCTTTCTTCTAATTCTCCTATTTTATTATTGATGAATTCTGTGATGATGAGTGCTTGAGCTTTGATGATAGAAACAGATAAACTGAGGCTTTGACCTGACCGAGTTGAACATCTCAAGGAACTCGTGCATACGTTGAAGAAAAATCAGGTGCCCTCATTTCCTTGTTCTAATTTTTATGTGTGCTTTTAATTAGTAGGAGTGGAAGGATTGAGATCTTGGTTTTGGTGACCCATATGAGCTTATATTTTTTAATTGTTCGTAAAATTCATATGCTCTTGAAATTAATGAAGAAAGTGTACTTGAGTTATATTGTGATATGAAGTTCTATGTGTATGTGGGACATTGCTTACCATGAAAAGTGTTCAGTTACTTGTTAAAAACCCATGTGTGAATTTGAGCCTTATTGATCATGTTACATAATCACATGATATTTCTTTCTTGTGAGTATCGTTCATGTGTGTTTATTCTAGAACTTGTCTCTTGTCTTACTTGAAACTGCATGTGTGCTAGATGATGGGAGATGATTTTAGGCCATCCTTGAATTTATGAGTCACTTTGCCAAATAATTTCCTACCAAATAATTATATATCAATAGTTAGCCTTTTGAGCCTGAAAGCCTTATTTCTTTGGCAACCTACGAAGATAACCACTTTGATATCTTATTTGAGCCTTAAAATTCCTATATTTAGTGGAGAATTAAATGTTGTCAAAGTGTGTGAAGTTGATTTTGATGGAGTTTGGAAGGACTAAAATATTTGGAGCAGTACAAGTGATTATGAGCTTAAAAATAAGTTGCTTAAAGGTAGTGCCCGAAACTAGTACCTCGAGATGTTAGAGGTAGTGCTCGAAAATGGTACCTCAAGAAAGGAAAAAAATGAGAAGGAAAAATTGTTGAGCTTGAAGAAAAAGGAGAGAAAAGAAAAGTAGAAGAGCATGAAGCTGG
Source organism: Pogostemon cablin (assembly GCA_023678885.1). Taxonomy (NCBI): domain Eukaryota; kingdom Viridiplantae; phylum Streptophyta; class Magnoliopsida; order Lamiales; family Lamiaceae; genus Pogostemon; species Pogostemon cablin. The sequence goes on along the minus strand of CM042990.1, from coordinate 11,802,322 downwards.
ATAGTCTTGAAGTGTAAAAAAACTGCAGTACAAAAGATCTCCGGTTTTAATTCTCTACTAATTAAGTCACTTATCCATACATTTCCTACCCTTACCAAAAAGCCAACATTACATCCAAAACAAAAGTCCTTTTTGATCCTATTGCCGAATCATACTTTTAGTGGTGGAGAGTTTGAGACATTTGACAAGCTTATGGTTACGCATGCACTTGAATTGAATCTGAGCGTAATACCTTAACCCATAAGTGTACATCTTTTACACTTGAGAGCGAGCTTAATATACTTCCCGTGAGAATGTAAATGGAGCATTTGAATTGGTGGTGATTGTCTTATCTTGTATGCTATGAATTGATTATTACATTTAATGAGGGTTGCATGACCTAAGTTGAGGACAATTGCATTTGAATGGGGTATAGTCCTTGTTTCCCCGCTAACTTTCATACTTGCACTCTTTATTTTTATTTTGTTGCCTCGGGACGAGCAACAAGTAAGTTTGGGGGATTGTTGAGAGTGAAAATAATTGTGTTTTAGTGTCCAATCTAACACCTTTTTATGGGAATTGATGTTATATATTAGCACAAGTATCTTATATTTGATATATGTGAGAAAAAGGTGCACTTGAGGTGTTTTATTGTGTTTTAGGTGGAAAAAGGGATCAAAAGTGCAAAGTTGGAGAAAAGGTCAATTTGTGTATGAATGTTGAAAAACGCATGTCCAATTTGCAAAATTTTTCTGTATTTATGTGGAGATCTGAACTGGAAGTATGATATATGGTTGGAAAGCCACAGAAGAGAGGATCATTTTGACATAAGGAACACCTCAATCAAAGTCCAAACGAGAAAGCTATGATCAAAATGGTAACATCGCGTAAGGTATTCCTATTCAGCACGGATGTTCCACTTTGAATGACTTGTTACACATACAAATGTTAGAGTTTCTAAGATTCTTTATATGGATAGAAAGCCACGGAAGAGAAGGTCACGTGAGCATAAGATTCACTAAAATCGAAGCTTGGACGAGGAAGTTATGCTCAAAATTGTGAATCGCGCAGATGGCAGCAAGAATTTTCGAGAATTTTCGAAAATTTCCAAAAATTGCCTATTTCTTGGAGCACAATTAATCTCCATATCACATAATCCTCCATGATTTACCCATATCTTTTATTTCCTTATTAAGTCCCGTCTCACACCTATATATTTTACATCATTATTCATTGTGAGGGAGAGCAACACAAATCATCCTACACCCCACATGGTGATCACCCCCAACCATCATCCACATCCTTCCTCCATCCATCTATCATTATGAAGATTTGTCTGTGGAATCAAGAGGAGGATTCAAGACGGAGAAGGATGCGACGACTCCCACATCTAGGGTTTTATTCGTTTCCTAATTTATGTTGTATTTTCTAGACATCTGGGTAAGATCTTTCCAACACCCATGATTGTTCTTCATAACATCATGGGCTAGAGCCTTTTTGGTAGAACTAGGGTTGTAAAGGTTTTTACGAATTAATTGAACTTTCGTATGTAAACTCCGTACAACACTACTTGAGGATATATTTTATATATGATTGTGCTTTCTTAATCCATATTCACGGTCGTCTTGTGCATCTTCAATTGGTATATAGAGTCTGAATATATATCTTGGTTGTAGATTGAGTGCGTTCAACGCTGAACAAGATTCCATGTTATGATTCTAACAGAGGGGACTCTGAAGCTTCATTAGAACTATCATATATGAATACTTATTAATTGAATTAAATTCAGGTTATTAAGTAGGATAAAGATGATAATTTTACAGTACCTATAAAGGGAGATCATATCGGGTTAGAGTACCAACTGGCCAGAGAAATAATTGATACTGATAGTACCTAGAAAGAATTATATCTCTTGCTCTGATGTTATTCACACGTGTTACACGCATGTTTACTTGTGTCTATAGAGTAGATATGCATGGTTTAGTGATGCGTCCATATTCTACAAGGCAGAGTCAGACATCAATACATGGAAGGGAAATTAATGAGTGAAACTGGATTATCCTAGGGCTACCTATTCTCTCTCTTGAGTCACTTTCGTAATTCTTCTAGTGTTTATTTTAGTTTAATTGTTATTTTATATTTTTGTTAGTAGATTAATAATTCAAACCTCAATCTTAATTGTCATCTTGTCTTAATTAATTTAGATAACGACTGACAATCCAATCCATAGTAGAAGATACTTATGTACTAAGCCTTAGACATCCCATGCTGTGGGCACAGCCTGAGCATGTCTTTAAACCTATCCCATGCCTCATTAAATTTCTCATCCTGATTCATAAAAAATTAGGTGATCTCTTTCTTCATTCTTAAGATCCTTGAGGGTGGCATGTATCACTCCAAGAACTTCTGTTGCAGTTGGTCCCATGTAGTGCAATATGTTGCAACAAGAGTCTCATACCAATGTTCTGCCTCATCAATTAATGAAAACTTGAATAGGGCGATATGCCTAGCATGATCATGAGCTCCAGCACCCTTTTGAGTTTTTGCATAACCAAGAAATCTTTTGAGATGCTGATATGGATCTTCAAATGAACCTCCAGAAAAGGAATTCTTCTCCACCTTGTTAATAAGAGCGGGATGTATTTCAAAATCATCATCTTCCCCCCGTGCTCCTATCAACCCCATGTTGCCAATCCCATTATTCATGAAAATTTTACGTATAGGAACATTATCCGGATTCTGCCTTGCTCCGGTCATGTTTAGCTCAGTGTATTATTCCTTCATTTCCTTCCTCTCCTTTTCCTAGTTCAAAAGTACCTCAGAAAGATTCAAGGTTAGATAGAATTAAATAATCACAAATAAAAGTCTTAATCAACTAGAAATAATAAACTAATAATAACTGTCGTCCCCACCAACGACGCCAAAAACTTGATGTGCATTTTCTTTGCACGCAAAGTTAATCCCCAAGTATTAAGGATATCAGTTGCAGTTTAAGTAAGCGACCAAGTTAAATATCGAACCCAAAGGACGACGTATTATCAATTTAATTATTAACTAAATTAATTAAGACGAAAGGCAATAATAGTTGTGGAAATAATTATGCCTACTAGAGAATTAATTAAAACAATAAATAAAATAAATTGAGAACTAGAAAAATACGAAGTGAATCAAGTAGGAGAGTAGGTAGCTCTTGGATAATCCAGTTTCACTCATTAATTTCTCTTTCGTGTATCAATGTCCGACTCTGCCTTGTGAAATATGGACACATCACTAAACCATGCATATTTACTCTATAGACACAAGCAAACATGCTTATAACTCGTGTGAATAACCTTGGAGCAAGATATATAACTTCATCCCCTTTCTAGGTACTATCAGTATCAATTATTTCTCTGGCCAATTTGTACTCTAACCCGATATGATCTCCCTTTATAGGTACTATAAAATTACCCTTTATCCTACTTATCAACCTGAATCTAATTTAATTAATAAGTATTCATATAAGATAGTTCTAATGAAGCTTCGGAGTCCCCTCACTTAGAATCATAACATGGAATTCTGCTTAATAGTGAACGCACTCAATCAATAACTAAGATATATATTCAGACTCTATATAACAGTTAATGATGTACAAAACAACTCTGAGTATGAATAAAAAATGCATAGGCATATATAAAATAAATCCACAAGTAGTGTTGTACGGAGTATACATACGAAAGTTCAATTAATTCATAGAAACCATCAAAACCCTAGATCTACCAAAACGGTTCTAGCCCATGATGTTACGTAGAACAATCATGGGGGTTGGATACCCCATATGTCCAAAAAATACAATATAAATTAGAAAATGATAAAACCCTAGATGTGGGCGTCGTCGCATCCTTCTTTGTCTTGAATACTCTTCTTGGTTCTCCTCTTGATACCACAGATGAATCTTCACAGTGATGGATGGATGGAGGAAAGGATGTGGATGATGGTTGGGGGGTGATCTCCCCTTGAGGGATGGTGTAGGAAGGATGTGTTTTTGTGTGTATTAATAATTATGTGATCTGCATCCTTTTTTATACTTGTAAGCTCTCCTTGTGGACCTTTGATGGGTTTTTTCTTGGAAAACACAAAAATACACGATATTGGAGGTAGGAAATTACCAAAAATAGGATTCCATGTCCCCGCTCGACTAGAATGGTCTTGATCGAGCAGAGGTCGAGTGGCAAACCTATTCGCGAATCTAAAAATTTCATACCGCTCGACCGTTGCTCGACCAAATGGCTTGGTCGAGCGAGCTTGCGCAGTCTCACCGTTTCGCGCGTAACTTTCACATCCGAGCTCCGATTTAAATAATTCTTGCACTCACGCGATCATATCTTCTTTGAATTTCTGTCTATATAATGAACTCAAAGAAACAACTTGCGCAACGTCACCATTTTGATCATAACTTCCTCGTTCGGACTCCGATTGAGGTGTTCCTTATGCCAAAACGATTCTCTCTTCTATGGTTTTCTAACCATGTATAACAATTTTAATTTAGAGCTCCACATAAACACATATAAATCACATAAGTTGGACGTGCGTTTTTCAGCAATCCTACACAAGTTGCACCTTTTCTCCAACTTTGCACTTTTGATCCTTTTTTCCACCTAAAACACAATAAAACACCTCAAGTGCACCTTTTTCTCACATATATCAAATATAAGACACTTGTGCTAATATATGACAACAATTACTATCAAAAAGGTGTTAAGTTGGATACTAAAACATGCTTATTTTCACTCTCATTAATTCATCTTTCCCAGTCTTTGATTTGTTTCTGACTCTGGCACCTGTAGCTTGTTATCTCTCCAGCTTTCGTTGTATGGCATCAAGTTTTTTCTCTGCTTCTGTACTTTTCGGTCGGCTGGTAGCTTCTACTGGCGCCTCTTCTAAAGGAAGGAGACGTTTCCGATGCTACTGTGCAGTGGCGCTGTCCTAGATAGCTTAGGCTGCTCAGCCCGTCGTCGGTAGCTGCCACCTGCTCCATGCCATCCTAGGCTTGCTGTCATTCCAGTAGCAGATGATAGCAATTTTCGTATTATGTTGCAAAATAGGAATAGAATAGAAGCTAATTTTAGACTAAAAAATAAAAAAAGATGATGTCATTCTAGTAGCACATGAAAATTTTTTTTGTATCATGTTGTAAAATAGGAATAGAATAATAGCTAATTACAGACTTTAAAAAAAACTGATGATGTCATTCCAGTAGCAAGCAATTTTTGTATCATGTTGTAAAATAGGAAAAGAATAGAAGATAATATAAAAAAAGAGAGATGATGTCATTTCAGTAGAAGATGATAGCAATTTTGTATAAGGTCGTAAAATAGGAATAAAATATAAACTAATTCCAGACTAAAAAAAACTAAAATAAAAGGATGATTTCAATCCAATAGCAAATTATAGCAGTTTTCGTATCATGTTGTAAAATAGAAATAGAATAGAAGCTAATTATAGACTAAAAAAAAGTGGCAATATTATTCCAGTAGCAGATGATAGTAATTTTCGTATCACGTTGTAAAATAGAAATAGAATAAAAGCTAATTCGAGACTGAAAAAAAAAACAAAAAAATGATGTCATTCCAGTAGCTGTTGATAGAAATATTCGTATCATGTTGTAAAATAGGAATAGAATAGAAGCTAATAAAAAAAAGAGATGATGTTATTCCAGTAGCAGATGATAGCAATTTTTGTATCATGTTGTAAAATAGGAATAGAATAGAAGCTAGTAAAATAAAGTAGGAATAGAAAAGAAGCTCATTCAAGACTAAAAAAAGAAAAAAAAAGATGATATCATTCTAATGTAGATGACATCAATTTTCATATCACGTTGTAAAATATAAATAGAATAGAAGCTAATTCTAGACTACAAAAAAGAGAGATAATGTCATTCCAGTAGAAGATGATAGCAATTTTCATATCAAGTAGTAAAATTAGAATAGAATAGAAGCTAATTCTAGACTAGAAAAAAAAACTATTAAAAACAAAAGAAGATGTCATTCCAGTAGAAGATGATAGAAATTTTCGTATCATATTGTAAAACAGAAATAGAATAGATGCTAATTCTAGACTAAAATAAAAACTAAAAAAAGATGATGTCATTCCAGTAGCAGATCATCGCAATTTTTGTATCATGTTCTTAAATAAGAATAGAATAGAAGCTAATTCTAGACAAAATAAAAAGAGATGATGTCATTCCAGTAACCGATGATAGCAATTTACAAATCATGTTGTAAAACAGGAATAGAATAGAAACTAATTCTAGACATTAAAAAAACTTAAAAGATGATAGCAATTTTCGTATCATGTTATAAAATAGGAAAAGAATAGAAGCTAATTTTAGACTAAAAAAAGAGATGATGTCATTCTAGTAGCAGATGATAGCAATTCCGTATCATGTTGTAAAATAATTATAAAATAGAAGCTAATTCCAACTAAAAAAATTATATCATTCCAGTAGTAGATGATCACAATTTTCGTATCATGTTATAAAATAGGAATAGAATATAAGCTAATTCTAGACTTAAAAAAAAAAGAAGATTTCATTCCAGTAGCAGATGATAGCAATTTTCTTATTATGTTGTAAAATAGGAATAGAATATAAGTTAATTTTAAACTAAAAAAATAAAAAAAAGAGATAACGTATTCTAATAGCACATGAAAAAATTTTTTGAATCATGTTGTAAAATAGGAATAGAATAATAGCCAATTCCAGACTTAAAAAAAACTGATGATGTCATTCCAGCAGCAGAAGATAGCAATTTTCGTATCATGTTGTAAAATAGTGAAAGAATTGAAGCTAATATAAAAAAGAAGAGAGATGATGTCCTTTCAGTAGAAGATGATAGCAATTTTCGTATCTGGTCGTAAAATAGGAATAGAATATAAGCTAATTCCAGACTAAAAAAACTAAAAAAAAAATATAGAAATAGAATAGAAGCTAATTATAGACTAAAAAAAAGAGACAATATTATTCCAGTAGCAGATGATAGTAATTTTCGTATCACGTTGAAAAATAAGAATAGAATAGAATCTAATAAAAAAAAGTAGGAATAGAAAAGAAGCTAATTCAAGACTTAAAAAAACTAAAAAAAAAAGATGATGTCATTCTTGTGTAGATGACAATAATTTTCGTATCACGTTATAAAATATTAATAGAATAGAAGCTAATTCTAGACTGCAAAAAAGAGAGATGATGTCATTCCTATAGAAGATTATAGCAATTTTAGTATCATGTTGTAAAATATAAATAGAATAGAACCTCATTATAGACTTAAAAAAACTTAAAAAAATAAGATTTCATTCCAATAGCAGAAGATAGCAATTTTTGTTTAATGTTGTAAAATAGGAATATAATAGAAGATAATTAAAGACTAGAAAGAAAAACTAAAACAAAAAGATGATAGCATTTTTCGTATCATGTTGCAAACTAGTAAAAAAAAAAGAATAGAAGCAAATTCTAGACTAAAAAGAAAAAGATAATGTCATTCTAGTATCACATGATAGAAAATTTCGTATCATGTTGTAAAATAGGAATAGAATAATAGCTAATTCATACTTAAAAAAATACTAAAAAAAAGATTGTCATTCCAGTAGCAGATGATATCAATTTTCGTATCATGTCATAAAATAGGAATAGAATAGAAGCTAATTCCATATTTAAAAAAAAATGATGTCATTCTAGTTATAGATGATAGCAATTTTCATGTTATAAAATATGAATAGAATAGAAAGATAATTCTAGAATAAATAAAAAAAGAGATGATGCCATTCTATTAGCAAATGATAGCAATTTTCATATCATGTGGTAAAATTAGAATAGAATAGAAGCTAATTCAAGACTAGAAAAAAACTTTAAAAAAAAGATGACGTCATTCCAGTGGAAGATGATAGAAATTTTCGTATCATGTTGTAAAATAGAAATAGAATAGACGCTAAAAAAAGAGATGATGTCATTTTAGTAGCAGATGATAGCAATTTTCGTATCATGTTGTAAAATAATAATACAATAGATGCTAATTCTAGACTAAAATAAAAGCTATAAAAAATGATAATGTCATTCCAGTAGCAGATCAATGCAATTTTTGTATCATGTTGTTAACTAGGAATAGAATAGAAGCTAATTCTAGACAAATTTTCGTAGCCGATAATAGCAATTTTCGTATCATGTTGTAAAAGATGAATAGAATAGAAACTAATTCCATACTTAAAAAAACTTAAAAAAATATGATTCCCTTCCAATAGCATATGATAGCAATTTTCGTATCATGTTGTAAAATAGTAATAGAATAGAAGCTAAATTTAGACTAAAAAAAAGAGATGATGTCATTCTAGTAGCAGATGATAGCAATTCGTATCATTTTGTAAAATAGGAATAGAATAGAAGCTAATTCTAAACTAAAATAAAAACTAAAAAAAAAATGATGTCATTCCAGGAGCAGATCATCGCAATTTTTGTATCATGTTGTTTAATAGGTATAGAATAGAAGCTAATTCTAGACAAAATAAAAAGAGATGATGACATCCAGTAGCCTATGATAGCAATTTCCATATCATATTGTAAAACTAGAATAGAATAGAAACTAATTCCAGACTTAAAATAAACTTAAAAGGTGATAGCAATTTTCGTATCATGTTGTAAAATAGAAATAGAATAGAAGCAAATTTTAGACTAAAAAAAAGATGATGTTATTCTAGTAGCAGATTATAGCAATTTCGTATCATGTTGTAAAATAGTTATATAATAGAAGCTAATTCCAACTAAAAAAATGATATCATTCCAGTAGCAGATGATCGCAATTTTCGTAACATGTTATAAAATAGGAATAGAACACTAGCTAATTCTAGACTTAAAAAAATATAAAAAAAGAGATGATTTCATTCCAGTAGCAGATAATTGCAATTTTCGTATTATATTGTAAAATAGGAATTGAATATAAGCTAATTTTAGATTTAAAAAATAAAAAAGAGATGATGTCATACTAATAGCACATGAAATTTTTTTTTTGTATCATGTTGTAAAATAGGAATAGAATAATAGTTAATTCCAGACTTTAAAAAAACTGATGATGTCATTCCAGCAGCAGAACATAGCAATTTTCGTATCATGTTGTAAAATAGTAAAAGAATAGAAGCTAATATAAAAAAAGAAGTGAGATGATGTCATTTCAGTAGAATATGATAGCAATTTTCGTATCAGGTCGTAAAATAGGAATAGAATATAAGCTAATTCCAGACTAAAAAATCTAAAAAAAAAGGATAATTTCAATCCAATAGCAGACTATAGCAATTTCCGTATCATGTTGTAATATAGAAATTGAATAGAAGCTAATTATAGACTAAAAAAAGAGACAATATTATTCCAGTAGCAGATGATAGTAATTTCGTATCACGTTGTAAATTAGGAAAAGAATAAAAGCTAATTCGAGACTGAAAAAAACTTAAAGAATTTATGTCATTCCTGTAGTTGTTGATAGCAATATTCGTATCATGTTGTAAAATAGGAATAGAATAGAAGCTAATAAAAAAAGAGAAACGATGTCATTCCAGTAGCAGATGATAACAATTTTCGTATAATGTTGTAAAATAAGAATAGAATAGAAGGTAATAAAAATAAGTAGGAATAGAAAAGTAGCTAATTCAAGACTAAAAAAAAACTAAAAAAAAAAAGATGATGTCATTCTAGTGTAGATGACAATAATTTTTGTATCACGTTGTAAAATATAAATAAAATAGAAGCTAATTCTAGACTGCAAAAAGAGAGATGATGTCATACCTGTAGAAGATTATAACAATTTTCGTATCATGTTGTAAAATATTAATAGAATAGAAGCTAATTAAATAATTAAAAAAAAACTTAAAAAAATATGATTTCATTCCAATAGCTGATGATAGCAATTTTCGTTTAATGTTGTAAAATAGGAATAGAATAGAAGATAATTAAAGACTAGAAAGAAAAACTAAAACGAAAAGATGATATCATTCCATTAGCAGATGATAGCATTTTTCGTATCATGTTGCAAACTGGAAAAGAATAGAAGCAACTTTTAGACTAAAAAGAAAAAGATGTTGTCATTCTAGTATCACATGATAGAAAATTTCGTATCGTGTTGTAAAATAGGAATAGAGTAATAGCTAATTCATACTTAAAAAATACTAAAAAAAAGATTATTTCATTCCAGTAGCAGATGATAGCAATTTTCGTATCATGTTATAAATTAGGAATAGAATAGAAGCTAATTCCATATTTTAAAAAAACGATGATGTCATTCCAGTTACAGATGATAGCAATTTTCGTATCATGTTGTAAAGTATGAATAGAATAGAAAGCTAGTTCTAGAATAAATAAAAAAAGAGATGATACCATTCTATTAGCAAATGATAGCAATTTTCGTATCATGTTGTAAAATAAGAATAGAATAGAAGCTAATTCTAGACTAAAATAAAAACTAAAAAAAAAGATAATGTCATTCCAGTAGCAGATCATCGTAATTTTTGTATCATGTTGTTAAATAAAAATAGAATAGAAGCTAATTCTCGACAAAATAAAAAGAGATGATGTCATCCAATAGCCGATGATAGCAATTTCCATATTTTGTTGTAAAACTGGAAAAGAATAGAAACTAATTCAAGACTTAAAAAAAACTTAAAAGATGATTGTAATTTTTGTATCATGTTGTAAAATAGGATAGAATAGAAGCTAATTTGTGACTAAAAAAAATGATGTCATTCTAGTAGCAGATTATAGCAATTTCGTATCATGTTGTAAAATAGTTATAGAATAGAAGCTAATTCCAACTAAAAAAATCATATCATTCCAGTACCAGATGATCGCAATTTTCGTATCATGTTATAAAATATGAATAGAATAGAAGCTAATTCTAGACTTAAAAAAATAAAAAAAATAGATGATTTCATTCCAGTAGCAGATGATAGCAATTTTCGTATTATGTTGTAAAATAGGAACAGAATATAAGCTAATTTTAGACTAAAAAAATAAAAAAAGAGATGATGTCAATCAATAGCACATGAAATTTTTTTTTGTATCATGTTGAAAAATAGAAATAGAATAATAGCTAATTCCAGATTTTTAAAAAAAAAACTGATGATGTCATTCCAGTAGCAGAAGATAGTAATTTTCGTATCATGTTGTAAAATAGTTGAAGAATAGAAGCTAATATAAAAAAAGAAGAGAGATGATGTCATTTCAGTAGAAGATGATGGCAATTTTCGTATGACGTCGTAAAATAGGAATAGAATATAAGCTAATTCCGGACTAAAAAAACTAAAAAAAATGATGATTTCAATCCAATAACAGATTATAACAATTTTCGTATCATGTTGTAATATAGAAATAGAATTAGAAGCTAATTATAGACTAAAAAAAAGAGACAATATTATTCCAGTAGCAGATGACAGTAATTTTTGTATCACGTTGTAAAATAGGAATAAAATAAAAGCTAATTCTAGACTGAAAAAAACTTAAAAAATGATGTCATTCCAGTAGTTGTTGATAGCAATATTCGTATCATGTTGTAAAATAGGAATAGAATAGAAGCTAATAAAAAAAGAGAGATGATGTCATTCCAGTAGCAGATAATAGCAATTTCCGTATAATGTTGTAAAATAGAAATATAATAGAAGCTAATAAAAAAAATTAGGAATAGAAAAGAAGCTAATTTATGACTAAAAAAAATTAAAAAAAAAGATGATGTCATTCTAGTGTAGATGACAACAATTTTTGTATCACGTTGTAAAATATAAATAGAATAGAAGCTAATTCTAGACTGCAAAAAAGAGAGATGATGTCATTCCTGTAGAAGATTATAACAATTTTCGTATCATGTTGTAAAATATAAATAGAATAAAAGCTAATTACAGACTTAAAAAAATTAAAAAAATATGATTTCATTCCAATAGCAGAAGATAGCATTTTTCGTTTAATATTGTAAAATAGAAATAGAATAGAAAATAATTAAAGACTAGAAAGAAAAACTAAAACAAAAAGATGATGTCATTCCATTAGCAGATGATAGCATTTTTCGTATCATGTTGCAAAATAGGAAAAGAATAGAAGCAACTTCTAGACTAAAAAGAAAAAGATGATGTCATTCTAGTATCACATGATCGAAAATTTCGTATCATGTTGTAAAATAGGAATTGAGTAATAGCTAATTCATACTTAAAAAAATACTAAAAAAAAAAATATTTCATTCCAGTAGCAGATGATAGCAATTTTCGTATCATGTTATAAAATAGGAATAGAATAGAAGCTAATTCCATATTTTAAAAAAAAATGATGTCATTCCAGTTACATATGATATCAATTTTCATATCATGTTGTAAAATATGAATATAATAGAAAGCTAATTCTAGAATAAATAAAAAATGAGATGATGCCATTCTATTAGCAAATGATATCAATTTTCAAATCATGTGGTAAAATTAGAATAGATAGAAGCTAATTCAAGACTAGAAAAAAAAACTTAAAAAAAAAGATGACGTATTTCCAGTAAAAGATGGTAGAAATTTTCGTATCATGTTGTAAAATAGAAATAGAATAGACGCTAAAAAAAGAGATGATGTCATTTTAGTAGCAGATGATAGCAATTTTCGTATCATGTTGTAAATAATAATAGAATAGAAGCTAATTCTAGACTAAAATAAAAACAAAAAAAAAAGATGATGCCATTCCAGTAGCAGATCATCGCAATTTTTGTATCATGTTGTCAAATAGAAATAGAATAGAAGCTAATTTTAGACAAAATAAAAAGAGATGATGTCATTCCAGTAGCCGATGATAGCAATTTTCGAATCATGTTGTAAGAGAGTAATAGAATATAAACTAATTCCATACTTAAAAAAACTTAAAAAAATATGATTCCCTTCCAATAGCAGATGATAGCAATTTTCGTACACCATGTTGTAAAATAGTAATAGAATATAAGTTAATTTTAGACTAAAAAAAGAGATGATGTCATTCTAGAAGCAGATGATAGCAATTCGTATCATGTTGTAAAATAGGAATAGAATAGAAACTAATTCTATACTAAAATAAAAACTAAAAAAAGATGATGTCATTCCAGTAGCAGATCATCACAATTTTTGTATCATGTTGTTAAATAGGAATAGAATAGAAGATAATTCTGAACAAAATAAAAAGAGATGATGTCATCCAGTAGCCGATGATAGCAATTTCCATATCTTGTTGTAAAACTGGAATAGAATAGAAACTAATTCCAAACTTTAAAAAAAAAACTTAAATGATGATAGCAATTTTCGTATCATGTTGTAAAATAGGAATAGAATAGAAGCTAATTTTAGACTAAAAAAATGTTGATGTCATTTTAGTAGCAGATTATAGCAATTTCGAATCATGTTGTAAATAGTTATAGAATAGAAGCTAATTCCAACTAAAAAAAATGATATCATTCCAGTAGCATGATGTTGTAAAATAGGAATAGAATAGAAGCTAATTTTAGGCTTAAAAAAATAAAAAAAGAGATGATTTCTTTCCAGTAGCAGATGATAGAAATTTTCATATTATGTTGCAAAATAGGAATAGAATATAAGCTAATTTTAGACTAAAAAATAATAAAAGAGATGATGTCATTCTAATAGCACATGAATTTTTTTTTTGTATTATATTGTAAAATAGGAATAGAATAATAGATAATTCCAGACTTTAAAAAAAACTGATGATGTCATTCCAGTAGCAGAAGATAGCAATTTTCGTATCATGTTGTAAAATAGTAAAAGAAAAGAAGCTAATATAAAAAAAGAAGAGAGATGATGTCATTTCAGTAGAAGATGATAGGAATTTTCGTATCAGGTCGTAAAATAGGAATAGAATATAAGCTAATTCCATACTAAAAAAAGGATGATTTCAATCCAATAGCAGACTATAGCAATTTCTGTATCATGTTGTAATATAGAATTAGAATAGAAGCTAATTATAGAGTAAAAAAAGAGACAATATTATTCCAGTAGCAGATGATAGTAATTTTCGTATCACGTTGTAAAATAGGAATAGAATAAAAGCTAATTCGAGACTAAAAAAAACTTAAAAAAATGATGTTATTCTAATAGTTGTTGATAGCAATATTCGTATCATGTTGTAAAATAGGAATAGAATAGAAGCTAATAGAAAAAGAGAGATGATGTCATTCCAGTAGCAGATGATAGCATTTTTCGTATAATATTGTAAAATAGGAATAGAATAGAAGCTAATAAAAAATGTAGGAATAAAAAAGAAGCTAATTCAAGACTAAAAAAAATATGATGTCATTCTAGTGTCGATGACAACAATTTTTGCATCACGTTGTAAAATATAAACAGAATAGAAGCTAATCCTAGACTGCAAAAAAAGAGATGATGTCATTCCTGTAGAAGATTATAATAATTTTCGTATCATGTTGTAAAATATAAATAGAATAGAAGCTAATTACAGACTTAAAATAATCTTAAAAGATGATAGCAATTTTCGTATCATGTTGTAAAATAGGAATAAAATATAAACTAATTTTAGACTAAAAAAAAAGAGATGATGTCACTCTAGTAGCAGATGATAGCAATTTCATATCATGTTGTAAAATAGTTATAGAATAGAAGCTAGTTCCAACTAAAAAAAATGATATCATTCCAATAGTAGATGATCGCAATTTTCTTATCGTGTTATAAAATAGGAATAGAATAGAAGCCAATTCTAGACTTAAAAAATAAAAAAAACAGAAGATTTCATTCCAGTAGCAGATGATAGCAATTTTCGTATTATATTGTAAAATAGGAATAGAATATAAGCTAATTTTAGACTAAAAAAATAAAAAAAGAGATGACGTATTTTAATAACACATGAAAAAAAATTTTGTATCATGTTGTAAAATAGGAATTGAATAATAGCCAATTCCAGACTTTAAAAAAAACTGATGATGTCATTACAGTAGTAGAAGATAGCAATTTTCGTATCGTGTTGTAAAATAGTAAAAGAATAGAAGCTAATATAAAAAAGAAGAGAGTTGATGTCCTTTTAGTAGAAGATGATAGCAATTTTCGTATCTTGTCATAAAATACGAATAGAATATAAGCTAATTCCAGACTAAAAAAAACTAAAAAAAAAGGATATAAAAATAGAATAGAAGTTAATTATAGACAAAAAAAAAAAGAGTCAATATTATTCCAGTAGCAGATGATAGTAATTTTCGTATCACGTTGTAAAATAGGAATAGAATAAAAGTTAATTCGAGACTGAAAAAAAAAGTTAAAAAAATGATGTCATTCCAGTAGATGTTGATAGCAATATTCGTTTCATATTGTAAAATAGGAATAGAATATAAGCTAATAAAAAAAAGAGAGATGATGTCATTCCAGTAACAGATGATAGCAATTTTTGTATAATGTTGTAAAATATGAATAGAATAGAATCTAATAAAAAAAAGTAGGAATAGAAAAGAAGCTAATTCAAGACTTAAAAAAACAAAAAAAAAAAGATGATGTCATTCTAGTATAGATGACAACAATTTTCGTATCACGTTATAAAATATAAATAGAATAGAAGCTAATTCTAGACTGCAAAAAAGAGAGATGATGTCATTCCTATAGAAGATTATAACAATTTTAGTATCATGTTGTAAAATATAAATAGAATAGAACCTTGTTACAGACTTAAAAAAACTTAAAAAAAATACGATTTCATTCCAATAGCAGAAGATAGCAATTTTCGTTTAATGTTGTAAAATAGGAATATAATAGAAAATAATTAAAGACTAGAAAGAAAAACTAAAACAAAAAGATGATGTCATTCCATTAGTAGATGATAGCATTTTTCGTATCATGTTGCAAACTAGGAAAAGAATAGAAGCAAATTCTAGACTATAAAGAAAAATATGATGTCATTCTAGTATCACATGATAGAAAATTTCGTATCATGTTATAAAATAGGAATAGAATAATAGCTAATTCATACTTTAAAAAAATACTAAAAAAAATTATGTCATTCCAGTAGAAGATGATACCAATTTTCGTATCATGTCATAAAATAGGAATAGATTAGAAGCTAAATCCATATTTAAAAAAAAGATGATGTCATTCTAGATAGAGATGATAGCAATTTTCGTATCATGTTATAAAATATGAATAGAATAGAAAGCTAATTCTAGAATAAATAAAAAAAGAGATGATGCCATTCTAGTGTAGATGACAACAATTTTTGTATCACGTTGTAAAATATAAATAGAATAGAAGCTAATTCTAGACCGCAAAAAAGAGTGATGATGTCATTCCTGTAGAAGACTATAACAATTTTCGTATCATGTTGTAAAATATAAATAGAATAGAAGCTAATTACATACTTAAAAAAACTTAAAAAAATATGATTTCATTCCAATAGCAGATAATAGTAATTTTCGTTTAATGTTGTAAAATAGAAATAGAATAGAAGATAATTAAAGACTAGAAAAAAATACTAAAACAAAAAGATGATGTCATTCCATTAGCAGATGATAGCATTTTTCGTATCATGTTGCAAAATAGGAAAAGAATAGAAGCAACTTCTAGACTAAAAAGAAAAAGATGATGTCATTCTAGTATCACATGAAAGAAAATTTCGTATCGTGTTGTAAAATAGGAATAGAGCAAATGCTAATTTATACTTAAAAAAATACTTAAAAAAATATTATTTCATTCCAGTAGCAGATGATAGCAATTTTCGTATCATGTTATAAAATAGGAATAGAATAGAAGCTAATTCTATATTTTAAAATAAAGATGATGTCATTCCAGTTACAGATGATAATAATTTTCGTTTCATGTTGTAAAATATGAATAGAATAGAAAGCTAATTCTAAAATAAAAAAAAAAGAGATGATGCCATTCTATTAGCAAATGATAGCAATTTTCATATCATGTGGTAAAATTAGAATAGAATAGAAGCTAATTCAAGACTATAAAAAAACTTTTAAAAAAAAGATGACGTCATTCCAGTAGAAGATGATAGAAATTTTCGTATCATGTTGTAAAATAGAAATAGAATAGATGCTAAAAAAAGAGGATATCATTTTAATAGCTGATGATAGCAATTTTCGTATCATGTTGCAAAATAAGAATAGAATAGAAGCTAATTCAAGACTAAAATAAAAACTAAAAAAAAGATGATGTCATTCCAGTAGCAGATCATCGCAATTTTTGTATCATGTTGTTAAATAGGAATAGAATAGAAGCTAATTCTAGACAAAATAAAAAGAGATTATGTCATTCCAGTAGCCGATGATAGCAATTTTCGTATCATGTTGTAAGAGAGGAATAGAATAGAATCTAATTCCATACTTAAAAAAACTTAAAAAAATATGATTCCCTTCCAATAGCAGATGATAGCAATTTTTGTATCATGTTGTAAAATAGTAATAGATTAAAAGCTAATTTTAGACTAAAAAAAGAGATGATGTCATTCTAGTACCAGATGATAGCAATTCGTATCATGTTGTAAAATAGGAATAGAATAGAAGCTAATTCTAAACAAAAATAAAAACTAAAAATAAAGATGATGTCATTCCAGTAGCAGATCATCGCAATTTTTGTATCATGCTATTAAATAGGAATAGAATAGAAGTTAATTCTAGACAAAATAAAAAGAGATGATGTCATCCAGTAGGCGATGATAGCAATTTCTATATGTTGTAAAACTGGAATAGAATAGAAACTAATTCCAGACTTAAAAATAACTTAAAAGATGATAGCAATTTTCATATCATGTTAATAAAATAGGAATAGAATAGAAGCTAATTTTAGAATAAAAAAAATGATGTTATTCTAGTAGCAGATTATAGCAATTTCGTATTATGTTGTAAAATAGTTATAGAATAGAAGCAAATTCCAACTAAAAAAAATGATATCATTCCAGTAGCAGATGATCGCAATTTTCGTATCATGTTATAAAATAGGAATAGAATAGAAGCTAATTCTAGACTTCAAAAAATTAAAAAAAAGAGATGATTTCATTCCAGTAGCAGATGATAGCAATTTTCATATTATGTTGTAAAATAGGAATAGAATATAAGCAAATTTTAGACTAAAAAAAAAAAAAAAAAAGAGATGTTATCATTCTAATAGCACATGAAAATTTTTTTTGTATCATGTTGTAAAATAGTAATAAAATAATAGCTAATTCCAAACTTTAAAAAAAACTGATGATGTCATTCCAGCAGCAGAAGATAGCAATTTTCATATCATGTTGTAAAATAGTAAAAGAATAGAAGCTAATATAAAAAAAAGAAGAGAGATGATGTCATTTCAGTAGAAGACGATAGCAATTTTCGTTTCAAGTCGTAAAATAGGAATAGAATATAAGGTAATTCCAGACTAAAAAAACTAAAAAAAAGGATGATTTCAATCCAATAGCAGACTATAGCAATTTCCATATCATGTTGTAATACAGAAATAGAATAGAAGCTAATTATATACTAAAAAAAAGAGACAATATTATTCCAGTAGCAGATGATAGTAATTTTCGTATCATTTTGTAAAATAGGAATATAATAAAAGCTAATTCGAGACTGAAAAAAAACTTTAAAAAATGATGTTATTCCAATAGTTGTTGATAGCAATATTTGTACCATGTTGTAAAATAGGAATAGAATAGAAGCTAATAATAAAAGAGAGATGATGTCATTCTAGTAGCAGATGGTAGCAATTTTCGTATAATGTTATTAAATAGGAATAGAGTAGAAGCTAATAAAAAAAGTAGGAATAGAAAAGAAGCTAATTCAAAACTAAAAAAAACTAAAAAAAAAGATGATGTCATTCTAGTGTAGATGACAACAAATTTTGTATCACGTTGTAAAATATAAACAGAATAGAAGCTAATTTTAGACTGCAAAAAAGAGAGATGATGTCATTCCTATATAAGATTATAACAATTTTCGTATCATGATGTAAAATAACAATATAATAGAAGCTAATTACAGAATAGAAAGAAAAACTAAAACAAAAAGATGATGTCATTCCATTAGCAGATGATAGCATTTTTCGAATCATGTTGCAAAATAGGAAAAGAATAGAAGCAACTTCTAGACTAAAAAGAAAAAGATGATGTCATTCTAGTGTCACATGATAGAAAATTTCGTATCTTGTTGTAAAATAGGAATAGAGTAATATCTAATTCATACTTAAAAAAATACTAAAAAAAGATTATTTCATTCCAGTAGCAGATTATAGCAACTTTCGTATCATGTTATAAAATAGGAATAGAATAGAAGCTAATTCCATATTTTAAAAAAAAGATGATGTCATTCCAGTTACAGGTGATAGCAATTTTCATATCATGTTGTAAAATATGAATAGAATAGAAAGCTAATTCTAGAATAAATAAAAAAAGAGATGATGCCATTCTATAAGCAAATGATAGCAATTTTCATATAATGTGGTAAAATTAGAATAGAATAGAAGCTAATTCAAGACTATAAAAAAAACTTTAAAAAAAATGACGTTATTCCAGTAGAAGATGATAGAAATTTTCGTATCATGTTATAAAATAGAAATAGAATAGATGCTAAAAAAAGAGGATATCATTTTAGTCGCAGATGATAGCAATTTTCGTATCATGTTATAAATTAAGAATAGAATAGAAGCTAATTCAAGACTAAAATAAAAACTAAAAAAAAGATGATGTCATTCCAGTAGCAGATCATCGTAATTTTTGTATCATGTTGTTAAATAGGAATAGAATAGAAGCTAATTCTAGACAAAATTAAAAGAGATTATGTCATTCCAGTAGCCGATGATAGCAATTTTCGTATCATGTTGTAAGAGAGGAATATAATAGAATCTAATTCCATACTTAAAAAAATATGATTCCCTTCCAATAGCAGATGATAGCAATTTTCGTATCATGTTGTAAAATAGTAATAGAATAGAAGCTAATTTTAGACTAAAAAAAAGAGATGATGTCATTCTAGTACCAGATGATAGCAATTCGTATCATGTTGTAAAATAGGAATAGAATAGAAGCTAATTCTAAACTAAAATAAAAACTAAAAATAAAGATGATGTCATTCCAGTAGCAGATCATCGCAATTTTTGTATCATACTATTAAATATGAATAGAATAAAAGCTAATTCTAGACAAAATAAAAAGAGATGATGTCATCCAGTAGGCGATGATAGCAATTTCCATATCTTGTTGTAAAACTGGAATAGAATAGAAACTAATTCCAGACTTAAAAAAAACTTAAAAGATGATAGCAATTTTCATATCATGTTAATAAAACAGGAATAAAATATAAGCTAATTTTAGACTAAAAAAAAGATGATGTCATTCTAGTAGCAGATTATAGCAATTTCGTATCATGTTGTAAAATAGTTATAGAATAGAAGCAAATTCCAGCAAAAAAAATGATATCATTCTAGTAGCAGATGATCGCAATTTTCGTATCATGTTATAAAATAGGAATAGAATAGAAGCTAATTCAAGACTTCAAAAAAAAAAAAAGATGATTTCATTCCAGTAGCAGATGATAGCAATTTTCATATTATGTTGTAAAATAGGAATAGAATATAAGCAAATTTTAGACTAAAAAAATTAAAAAAGAGATGATTTCATTCTAATAGCTCATGAAAATTTTTTTGTATCATGTTGTAAAATAGTAATAGAATAATAACTAATTCCAAACTCTAAAAAAAAAACTGATGATGTCATTCCAGCAGCAGAAGATAGCAATTTTATATCAATTTGTAAAATAGTAAAAGAATAGAAGCGAATATAAAAAAAAGAAGAGAGATGATGTCATTTCAGTAGAAGATGATAGCAATTTTCGTTTCAGGTCGTAAAATAGGAATAGAATATAAGCTAATTCCAGACTAAAAAAACTAAAAAAAATGATGATTTCAGTCCAATAGCAGACTATAGCAATTTCCATATCATGTTTTAATATAAAATAGAATAGAAGCTAATTATAGACAGAAAAAAGAGATAATATTATTCCAGTAGCAGATGATAGTAATTTTCGTATCATTTTGTAAAATAGGAATAGAATAAAAGCTAATTCAAGACTGAAAAAAACTTTAAAAAATGATATTATTCCAGTATTGTTGATAGCAATATTCGTATCATGTTGTAAAATAGTAATAGAGTAGAAGCTAATAAAAAAGAGAGATGATGTCATTACAATAGCAGATGATAGCAATTTTCGTATAATATTATAAAATAGGAATAGAATAGAAGCTAATAAAAAAAAGTAGGAGTAGAAAATAAGCTAATTCAAGACTAAAAAAACTAAAAAAAAAGATGATGTCATTCTAGTGTAGATGACAACAATTTTTGTATCACCTTGTAAAATATAAACATAATAGAAGTTAATTTTAGACTGCAAAAAAGAGAGATGATGTCATTCCTGTATAAGATTATAACAATTTTCGTATCATGTTGTAAAATATAAATAGAATAGAAGCTAATTACAGACTAGAAAGAAAAACTAAAATAAAAAGATGATGTCATTCCATTAGCAGATGATAGCATTTTTCGTATCATGTTGCAAAATAGGAAAAGAATATAAGCAAATTATAGACTGAAAAGAAAAAGATGATGTCATTCTAGTATCATATGATTGAAAATCCCGTATCGTGTTGTAAAATAGGAATAGAGTAATAGCTAATTCATACTTAAAAAAATACTAAAAGAAAGATTATTTCATTCAAGTAGCAGATGATAGCAACTTTCGTATCATGTTATAAAATAGGAATAGAATAGAAGTTAATTCCATATTTTAAAATAAAGATGATGTCATTCCAGTTACAGATAGCAATTTTCGTATCATGTTGTAAAATATGAATAGAATAGAAAGCTAATTCTACAATAAATAAAAAAAGAGATGATGTCATTCTATTAGCAAATGATAGCAATTTTCATATAATGTGGTAAAATTAGAATAGAATAGAAGCTAATTCAAGACTATAAAAAAACTTTTAAAAAAAGATGACGTCATTCCAGTAGAAGATGATAGAAATTTTCGTATCATGTTGTAAAATAAAAATAGAATAGATACTAAAAAAAGAGGATATCATTTTAGTAGCAGATGATATCAATTTTCGTATCATGTTGTAAAATAAGAATAGAATAGAAGCTAATTCAAGACTAAAATAAAAACTAAAAAAAAAGATGATGTCATTCCAGTAGCAGATCATCGCAATTTTTGTATCATGTTGTTAAATAGGAATAGAATAGAAGCTAATTTTAGACAAAAAAAAAGAGATTATGTCATTCCAGTAGCCGATGATAGCAATTTTCGTATCATGTTGTAAGAGAGGAATAGAATAGAATCTAATTCCATACTTAAAAAAACTTAAAAAAATATGATTCCCTTCCAATAGCAGATGATAGCAATTTTTGTATCATGTGGTAAAATAGTAATAGAATAGAAGCTAATTTTAGACTAAAAAAAAAAGATGATGTCATTCTAGTAGCAGATGATAGCAATACGTATCATGTTGTATAATAGGAATAGAATAGAAGTTAATTCTAAACTAAAATAAAAACAAAAAATAAAGATGATGTCATTCCAGTAGCAGACCATCGCAATTTTTGTATCATGCTGTTAAATAGGAATAGAATAGAAGCTAATTCTAGAAAAAAAAAAAAGAGATGAAGTCATCTAGTAGTCGATGATAGCAATTTAAATATCTTGTTGTAAAACTGGAATAGAATAGAAACAAATTCCGGACTTAAAAAAACTTAAAAGGTGATAGCAATTTTCGTATCATGTTAATAAAATAGGAATATAATAGAAGCTAATTTTAGACTAAAAAAAAAGATTATGTCATTCTAGTAGCAGATTATAACAATTTCGTATCATGTTGTAAAAGTTATAGAATAGAAACAAATTCCAACTAAAAAAAAGATATCATTCCAGTAGCAGATGTTTGCAATTTTCGTATCATGTTATAAAATAGGAATAGAATAGAAGTTAATTATAGACTTCAAAAAATAAAAAAAAAAGAGATGATTTCATTTCAGTAGCAGATGATAGCAATTTTCAAGTTATGTTGTAAAATAGGAATAGAATATAAGCTAATTTTAGACTAAAAAAATAAAAAAAAAAAAGAGATGATGTCATTCTAATAGCACATGAAAAAAAATTTTGTATCATGTTGTAAAATAGGAATAGAATAATAGCTAATTCCAAACTTAAAAAAAAAACTGATGATGTCATTCCAGCAGCAGAAGATAGCAATTTTCATATCATGTTGTAAAATAGTAAAAGAATAGAAGTTAATATAAAAAAAGAAGAGAGATGATGTCATTTCAGTAGAAGATGATAGCAATTTTCGTTTCAGGTCGTAAAATATGAATAGAATATAAGCTAATTCCAGACTAAAAAGAACTAAAAAAAAAGGGTGATTTCAATCCAATAGCATACTATAGCAATTTCCATATCATGTTGTAATATAGAAATAGAATAGAAGCTAATTATAGACTAAAAAAAGAGACAATATTATTCCAGTAGCAGATGATAGTAATTTTCGTATCATTTTGTAAAATAGGAATAGAATAAAAGCTAATACGAGACTGAAAAAAAAACTTAAAAAAATGATGTTATTCCAGTAGTTGTTGATAGCAATATTCGTATCATGTTGTAAAATAGGAATAGAATAAAAGCTAATAAAAAAAGAGAGATGATGTCATTCCAGTAGCAGATGATAGCAATTTTCGTATAATGTTATAAAATAGGAATAGAATAGAAGCTAATAAAAAAAGTAGGAATAGAAAAGAAGCTAATTCAAGACTAAAAAAGCTAAAAAAAAAAAGATGATGTCATTCTAGTGTAGATGACAACAATTTTTGTATCACGTTGTAAAATATAAACAGAATATTAGCTAATTCTAGACTTCAAAAAAGAGAGATGATGTCATTCCTGTAGAAGTTTATAACAATTTTCGTATCATGTTGTAAAATATAAATAGAATAGAAGCTAATTACAGACTTAAAAAAACTTAAAAAAATATGATTTTATTCCAATAGCATATGATAGTAATTTTCGTTTAATGTTGTAAAATAGGAATAGAATAAAAGATAATTAAAGACTAGAAAGAATAACTAAAACAAAAAGATGATGTCATTCCATTAGCAGATGATAGCATTTTTCGTATCATGTTGCAAAATAGGAAAAGAATAGAAGCAACTTCTAGACTAAAAAGAAAAAGATGATGTCATTCTAATATCACAAGATAGAAAATTCCGTATCGTGTTGTAAAATAGGAATTAAGTAATAGCTAATTCAAACTTAAAGATTATTTCATTCCAGTAGCTGATGATAGGAATTTTCGTATCATGTTATAAAATAGGAATAGAACAGAAGCTAATTCCATACTTAAAAAAAAAGATGATGTCATTAGAGTTACAGATGATAGCATTTTTCGTATCATGTTGTAAAATATGAATAGAATTGAAAGCTAATTATAGAATAAATAAAAAAAGAGATGATGCCATTCTATTAGCAAATGATTGCAATTTTCATATCATGTGGTAAAATTAGAATAGAATAGAAGCTAATTCAAGACTAGAAAAAAAAAACTTTAAAAAAAAGATGATATAAAAATAGAATAGATGCTAAAAAAAGAGGATATCATTTTAGTAGCAGATGATAGCAATTTTCGTATCATGTTGTAAAATAAGAATAGAATAGAAGCTAATTCAAGACTAAAATAAAAACTAAAAAAAAAGATAATGTCATTCCAGTAGCAGATCATCGCAATTTTTGTAACATGTTGTTAAATAGGAATAGAATAGAAGCTAATTCTAGACAAAATAAAAAGAGATTATGTCATTCCAGTAGCCGATGATAGCAATTTTCGTATCATGTTGTAAGAGAGGAATAGAATAGAATTTAATTCCATACTTAAAAAAACTTAAAAATATATGATTCCCTTCCAATAGCAGATGATAGCAATTTTTGCATCATGTTGTAAAATAGTAATAGAATAGAAGCTAATTTTAGACTAAAAAAAAGAGATGATGTCATTCTAGTACCAAATGATAGCAATTCGTATCATGTTGTAAAATAGGAATAGAATAGAAGCTAATTCTAGACTAAAATAAAAACTAAAAAAAAGATGATGTCATTCCAGTAGCAGATCATTGCAATTTTTGTATCATGTTGTTAAATAGGAATAGAATAGAAGCTAATTCTAGACAAAATAAAAAGAGATGATGTCATTCTAGTAGCCGATGATAGCAATTTTCGTATCATGTTGTAAAAGAGGAATAGAATAGAAAATAATTCCAGAGTTAAAAAAACTTTAAAAAAATATGATTCCTTTGCAATAGCAGATGATAGTAATTTTCGTATCACGTTGTAAAATAGGAATAAAATAGAAGCTAATTTTAGACTAAAAAAGAGATGATGTCATTCTAGTAGCAGATGATTGCAATTTCGAATCATGTGATAAAATAGTTGTAGAATAGAAGCTAATTCCAACTAAAAATAATAATATCATTCCAGTCGTAGATGATCGCAATTTTCGTATCATGTTGTGAAAAATGAATAGAATAGAAGTTAATTCTAGACTTAAAAAAAGAGATGATTTCATTCCAGTGGCAGATGATAGCAATTTTCGTATCATGTTTTAAAATAGGAATAGAATCGAAGCTATTTCCAGACTTAAAAAACTTTAAAAAAAATGATGTCGTTCCGGTAGCAGATGATACCAATTTTCGTATCATGTTGTAAAATTGTAATAGAATTGAAGATAATTCTAGACCAAAAAAAAGAAGATAATGTCATTCTAGTAGCAGATGATAGAAATTTAGTATCATGTTGAAAAATTGGAATAGAATAGATGGTAATTCCAGACTACAAAAAAAAAGATGATGTCATTGCAGCAGATGATAGCAATTTTCATAACATGTTGTAAAATAGGAATAAAATAGAAGCTAATTCTAGCCAAAAAAAGAAATGATGTCGTTCAAGTGGCAAATTATAGTAATTTTCTTATCATGTTGTAAAATAAGAATAGAATAAAATCTAATCCCAGACTGGAAAAAAAAAAGATGTTGTCATTCCAGTAGCAGATGATAGCAATTTTCGTATCATTTTGTAAAATAGGAATAGAATAGAAGATAATAAAAAAAGAGAGAGATGGTGTCATTCCAGTAGTAGATGATAGCAATTTTCGTATCATATTGTAAAATAAGAATAGAACATAAACTAATTCTAGACTAAAAAAAATAGATGATGTCATTCCTTTAGTAAATAATTGCAATTTTGTTATCAAGTTGAAAATTAAGAATAGAATAGAAGCCAATTCCAGACTTTAAAAAAAAAAACTTAAAAAAAAAGTTGATTTCCATCCAATAGCAAATGATAGCAATTTTCGTATTATGTTGTAAAATAGGAATAGAATAGAAGCTAATTCTAGACTAACAAAAAGTGAGATGATGTCATTCCAATAACAAATGAGAATATTTTCATATCATGCTGTAAAATAAGAATAGAATAGAAGCAAATTCCAGACTAAAAAAATAAATTAAAAAAATGATGTCGTTCCAATAATAGATTTTAGCAATTTTCGAATCATGTTGTAAAATAGGAATAGTATAGAAGCTAATTCTAAACTAAAAAAAATAGATGATGTCATTCCGGTAGCAGATGATAGAAGTTTTCTTATGATGTTGTAAAATATGAATAGAATAGAAGCTAATTCAAGACTTGAAAAAAAAACTAAAAAAAAGATGATGTCATTCCAGTAGTAGATGATAGCAGTTTTCGTATTATATTGTAAAATTAGAATAGAATAGAAGCTAATTTTAGACTAAAAAATATAAAAAAAGATGATGCCATTCTAGTAGCACATGAAAAAAAAATTTGTATCATGTTGTAAAATAGGAATAGAATAATAGCTAATTCCAGACTTAAAAAACTAAACAAAAAAGATGATGTCATTCCAATAGCAGAAGATAGCAATTTTCGTATCATGTTGTAAAATAAGAATAGAATAGAAGCTAATAAAAAAAAAAGAGAGATGATGTCATTCTAGTAGAAGATGATAGCAATTTTCGTATCAGGTTGTAAAATAGGTACAGAATATAAGCTAATTCCACACTAAAAAAAACTAAAAGAAAAGGATGATTTCAATCCAATAGCATACTATAGCAATTTCCATATCATTTTGTAATATAGAAATAGAACAGAAGCTAATTATAGACTAAAAAAAAGAGACAATATTATTCCAGTAGCAGATGATAGTAATTTTCGTATCATTTTGTAAAATAGGAATAGAATAAAAGCTAATACGAGACTGAAAAAAAAACTTAAAAAAATGATGTTATTCCAGTAGTTGTTGATAGCAATATTCGTATCATGTTGTAAAATAGGAATAGAATAAAAGCTAATAAAAAAAGAGAGATGATGTCATTCCAGTAGCAGATTATAGCAATTTTCGTATAATGTTATAAAATAGGAATAGAATAGAAGCTAATAAAAAAAAGTAGGAATAGAAAAGAAGCTAATTCAAGACTAAAAAAGACTAAAAAATATAGATGATGTCATTCTAGTGTAGATGACAACAATTTTTGTATCACGTTGTAAAATATAAACAGAATATTAGCTAATTCTAGACTGCAAAAAAGAGAGATGATGTCATTCCTGTAGAAGTTTATAACAATTTTTGTATCATGTTGTAAAATATAAATAGAATAGAAGCTAATTACAGACTTAAAAAAACTTAAAAAAATATGATTTTATTCCAATAGCAGATGATAGCAATTTTCGTTTAATGTTGTAAAATAGGAATAGAATAGAAGGTAATTAAAGACTAGAAAGAAAAACTAAAACAAAAAGATGATGTCATTCCATTAGCAGATGATAGCATTTTTCGTATCATGTTGCAAAATAGGAAAAGAATAGAAGCAACTTCGAGACTAAAAAGAAAAAGATGATGTCATTCTAATATCACATGATAGAAAATTCCGCATCGTGTAGTAAAATAGGAATTGATTAATAGCTAATTCAAACTTAAAAAAATACTAAAAAAAGATTATTTCATTCCAGTAGTAGATGATAGTAATTTTCGTATCATGTTATAAAATAGGAATAGAATAGAAGCTAATTCCATATTTTTAAAAAAAGATGATGTCATTCCAGTTACAGATGATAGCAATTTTCATATCATGTTGTAAAATATGAATAGAATAGAAAGCTAATTCTAGAATAAATAAAAAAAGAGATGATGCCATTCTATTAGTAAATGATAGCAATTTTCATATCATGTGGTAAAATTAGAATAGAATAGAAGCTAATTCAAGACTAGAAAAAAAATTTAAAAAAAAAGATGACGTCATTCCAATAGAAGATTATAGAAATTTTTGTATCATGTTGTAAAATAGAAATAGAATAGATGCTAAAAAAAGGGACGATGTCATTTTAGTAGCAGATGATAGCAATTTTTGTATCATGTTGTAAAATAGGAATAGAATAGAAGCTAATTCTAGACTAAAATAAAAACTAAAAAAAAAATGATGTCGTTCCAGTAGCATATCATCGCAATTTTTGTATCATGTTGTTAAATAGGAATAGAATAGATGCTAATTCTAGACTAAATAAAAAGAGATGATTTCATTCCAGTAGCCGATGATAGCAATTTTCGTATCATGTTGTAAAATAGGAATAGAATAGAAACTAATTCCAGACTTAAAAAAAAACTTCAAAAAAATATGATTCCTTACCAATAGCAGATGATAGTAATTTTCATATCACGTTGTAAAATAGGAATAAAATATAAGCTAATTTTAGACTTAAAAAGAGATAATGTCATTCTAGTAGCAGATGATTGCAATTTCGTATCATGTGGTAAAATAGTTGTAGAATAGACTCTAATTCCAACTAAAAATAATAATATCATTCCAGTCGCAGATGATCGCAATTTTCGTATCATGTTGTGAAATAGGAATAGAATAGAAGCTAATTCTAGACTTAAAAAAAAGATGATTTCATTCCAGTAGCAGATGATAGCAATTTTCGTATCATGTTTTAAAATAGGAATAGAATAGAAGCTATTTCCAGACTTAAAAAAACTTAAAAAAAAAGATGATGTCGTTCCGGTAGCAGATGATACCAATTTTCGTATGATGTTGTAAAATTGTAATAGAATTGAAGATAATTCTAGACTAAAAAAAGGAAGATAGTGTCATTCTAGTAGCAGATGATAGAAATTTAGTACATGTTGAAAAATAGGAATAGAATAGATGGTAATTCCAAACTAAAAAAAAAAAAGATGATGTCATTGCAGCAGATGATAGCAATTTTCATAACATGTTGTAAAATAGGAATAAAATAGAAGCTAATTCTAGCCCAAAAAAAAAGAAATGATGTCATTCAAGTGGCAAATTATCGTAATTTTCTTATCATGTTGTAAAATAAGAATAGAATAAAAGCTAATCCCAGACTGGAAAAAAAAAGATGTCATTCTAGTAGCAGATGATAGCAATTTTCGTGTCATTTTGTAAAATAGGAGTAGAATAGAAGATAATAAAAAAAAAGAGAGATGGTGTCATTCCAGTAGTAGATGATAGCAATTTTCGTATCATGTTGTAAAATAAGAATAGAACAGAAACTAATTCTAGACTAAAAAAAATAGATGATGTCATTCCTTTAGTAAATGATTGCAATTTTGTTATCAAGTTGAAAATTAAGAATAGAATAGAAGCCAATTCCAGACTTAAAAAAAGAAACTTAAAAAAAAGTTGATTTCCTTCTAATAGCAAATGATAGCAATTTTCGTATCATGTTGTAATATAGGAATAGAATAGAAGCTAATTCTAGACTAAAAAAAGTGAGATGATGTCATTCCAATAACAAATGATAATATTTTCATATCATGCTGTAAAATAAGAATAGAATAGAAGCAAATTCCAGACTAAAAAAATAAATTAAAAAAATGATGTCGTTCCAATAATAGATTTTAGCAATTTTCGAATCATGTTGTAAAATAGGAATAGTATAGAAGCTAATTCTAAACTAAAAAAATAGATGAGGTTATTCCGGTAGCAGATGATAGAAATTTTCTTATCATGCTGTAAAATATGAATAGAATAGAAGCTAATTGAAGACTTGAAAAAAAAACTAAAAAAAAGATGATGTCATTCCAGTAGTAGATGATAGCAGTTTTCGTATTATGTTGTAAAATTAGAATAGAATAGAAGCTAATTTTAGACTAAAAAATATAAAAAAAGAGATGATGTCATTCTAGTAGCACATGAAAAAAAATTTGTATCATGTTGTAAAATAGGAATAGAATAATAGCTAATTCCAGACTTAAAAAACTAAAAAAAAAGATGATGTCATTCCATTAGCAGAAGATAGCAATTTTCGTACCATGTTGTAAAATAAGAATAGAATATAATAGAAGCTAATACAAAAAAAAGAAAGATGATGTCATTCTAGTAGAAGATGATAGCAATTTTCGTATCAGGTTATAAATAGGTATAGAATATAAGCTAATTCCAGACTAAAAAAACTGAAAAAAAGGATGATATCAATCCAGTAGCAGATTATAGTAATTTTCGTATCATGTTGTAAATTAGAAATAGAATAGAAGCTAATTATAGACTAAAAAGAAGAGACGATATTATTCAACTAGTAGATGATAGTAATTTTCGTATCACGTTGTAAAATAGGAATAGAATAATAGCTAATTTAAGATTGAAAAAAAAAACTAAAAAAAGATGATGTCATTCCAGTAGCTGTTGATAGCAATATTCGTATCATGTTGTAAAATACGAATAGAATAGAAACTAATAAAAGAAAAAAATGATGTAATTCGAGTAGCAGATGATAGCAATTTTCGTATATCATATTGTAAAATGGGAATAGAATAGAAGCTAAAAAAGTAGGAATAGAAAAGAAGCTAATTCAAGACTACGAAAAAAAAAAAAAAGATGATGTCATTCCAGTAGAAGATGATTGCAATTTTAGTATCATGTTGTAAAATAGGAATAGAATAGAAGCTAATTCTAGAGTACAAAAAAGAGAGATGATGTCATTCTAGTATAGAAGATAACAATTTTCATATCATGTTGTAAAATATAAATAGAATAGAAGCTAATTACAGACTTAAAAAAAATTTAAAAAAAGATGGTTTCATTCCAATAGCAGATGATAGCAATTTTCGTATCATGTTGTAAAATAAGAACAGAATAGAAGTTGATTCTAG
Organism: Pogostemon cablin; assembly: GCA_023678885.1. NCBI lineage: Eukaryota > Viridiplantae > Streptophyta > Magnoliopsida > Lamiales > Lamiaceae > Pogostemon > Pogostemon cablin. The sequence goes on along the minus strand of CM042990.1, from coordinate 11,771,125 downwards.
ACTAAAACAAAAAAAGGAAAAGGAAAAGAGATGATGTCATTCCAGTAGTAGATGATAGCAATTTTTGTTTAATGTTGTAAAATAGGAATAGAATAGAAGATAATTAAAAACAAGAAAAAAAACTAAAAAAAAAAAAAAGATGATGTCATTCCAGTAGCAGATGATAGCAATTTTCGTATTATGTTGTAAAATAGGAAAATAATAGAAATTAATTCTAGACTAAAAAAAGAAATGATGTCATTCTAGTATCACTTGAATGAAAATTTCGCATTATTTTGTAAAATATGAATAGAATAATAGCTAATTCAAGACTTAAAAAACACTTAAAAAAAGATTATGTCATTCCAGTAGCAGATGATAGTAATTTTCGTATCATGTTATAAAATAGGAATAGAATAGAAGCTAATTCCATATTTAAAAAAAAAAGATAATGTCATTCTAGTAACAGATGATATCAATTTTCGTATCATGTTGTAAAATATGAATAGAATAGAAAGCTAATTCTAAAAAAAATGAGATGATGCCATTCCATTAGCAGATGATAACAATTTTCATATCATGTCGTAAAATTAGAATAGAATAGAAGTTAATTCTAGACTAAAACAAAAAACTTAAAAAATAAGAGATGATATCATTCCAGTGATGATGATAGAAATTTTCATTTCAAGTTGTAAAGTAGAAATAGAAGAGACACTAAAAAAAAGAGATGATGTCATTTTAGTAGCAGATGATAGCAATTTTCATATCATGTTGTAAAATAAGAATAGAAGCTAATTCCAGACTAAAATAAAAACTAAAAAAAAAGAAGAAGATGTCATTCCAGTAGTAGATGGTAGCAACTTTTGTACAGTATCATGTTATTAAATAGGAATAGAATAGAAGTTAATTTTAGACAAAATAAAAAGAGATGATGTCATTCCAGTAGCCGATGATAGCAATTTTCATATCATGTTGTAAAACAGGAATATAGTAGAAACTAATTCCAGACTTAAAAAAACTAAAATAAAAATGATTCCTTTCCAATAGCAGATGATAGCGTTTTTCGTATCAGGTTGTAAAATAGGAATATAATCGAAGATAATAATTAAAAGAGAGATGGTGTCAATCCATTAGCAGATGATAGCAATTTTCGTATCAAGTTGTGAAATAAGAATAGAATAAAAGCTAATTCAAGACTAAAAAAAAGATGATGTCATTCCTGTAGTAAATGATTGCAATTTTATTATCATGTTGTAAATTAAGAATAGAATAGAAGCCAATTCCAGACTTAAAAAAACTTAAAAAAAGATGTTTTCCTTTCAATAGCAGATTATAGCAATTTTCGTATCATGCTGTAAAATAGAAATAGAATATAAGCTAATTCTAGACTAAAAAAAGTTAGATGATGTCATTTCAGAAGCAAATGATAGCAATTTTCGTATCATGTTGTAAGATAGGAATATAATAGAAGCCAATTCCAGACTTAAAAAATAAATTTAAAAAAAAGATGATGTCGTTCCAATAGAAGATTATAACTATATTCGTATCATGTTGTAAAATAGGAATAGAATAGAACTATTAAAAGAAAAAAAATGATGTAATTCCAGTAGCAGATGATAGCAATTTTCGTATATCATATTGTAAAATAGGAATAGAATAGAAGCTAAAAAAAAGTAGGAATAGAAAAGAAGCTAATTCAAGACTAAAAAAAAAAAGAAAAGATGATGTCATTCCAGTAGAAGATGATAGCAATTTTAGTATCATGTTGTAAAATATGAATAGAATAGAAGCTAATTCTAGAGTACAAAAAAAGAGAGATGATGTCATTCTAGTATAGAAGATAGCAATTTTCATATCATCTTGTAAAATATAAATAGAATAGAAGTTAATTACAGACTTAAAAAAAATTTAAAAAAAAGATGGTTTCATTCCAATAGCAGATGATAGCAATTTTCGTATCATGTTGTAAAATAGGAATAGAATAGAAGTTGATTCTAGACTAAAATAAAAAAGGAAAAGGAAAATAGATGATGTCATTCCAGTAGCAGATGATAGCAATTTTTGTTTAATGTTGTAAAATAGGAATAGAATAGAAGATAATTAAAAACTAGAAAAAAAAAACTAAAAAAAAATATGATGTCATTCCAGTAGCAGATGATAGCAATTTTCGTATTATGTTGTAAAATAGGAAAATAATAGAAATTAATTCTAGACTAAAAAAAAAAGAAATGATGTCATTCTAGTATCACTTGAATGAAAATTTCGCATCATTTTGTAAAATATGAATAGAATAATAGCTAATTCAAGACTTAAAAAAAACTTAAAAAAAAAGATTATGTCATTCCAGTAGTAGATGATAGTAATTTTCGTATCATGTTCTAAAATAGGAATCGAATAGAAGCTAATTCCATATTTAAAAAAAAGATAATGTCATTCTAGTAACAGATGATAGCAATTTTCGTATCATGTTGTAAAATATGAATAGAATAGAAAGCTAATTCTAAAAAAAAATGAGATGATGCCATTCCATTAGCAGATGATAGCAATTTTCATATCATGTTGTAAAATTAGAATAGAATAGAAGTTAATTCTAGACTAAAACAAAAAACTTAAAAAATAAGAGATGATGTCATTCCAGTGAAGATGATAGAAATTTTCATTTCAAGTTGTAAAGTAGAAATAGAAGAGACGCTAAAAAAAAGAGATGATGTCATTTTAGTAGCAGATGATAGCAATTTTCATATCATGTTGTAAAATAGAAATAGAAGCTAATTCCAGACTAAAATAAAAACTAAAAAAAAAAGAAGATGATGTCATTCCAATAGTAGATGATAACAACTTTTGTATAGTATCATGTTATTAAATGGGAATAGAATAGAAGTAAATTTTAGACAAAATAAAAAGAGATGATGTCATTCCAGTAGCCGATGATAGCAATTTTCATATCATGTTGTAAAACAGGAATATAATAGAAACTAATTCCAGACTTAAAAAAAATTAAAATAAAATGATTCCTTTCCAATAGCAGATGATATCGTTTTTCGTATCAGGTTGTAAAATAGGAATATAATCGAAGATAATAATTAAAAGAGAGATGGTGTCAATCCATTAGCAGATGATAACAATTTTCGTATCAAATTGTAAAATAAGAATAGAATAGAAGCTAATTATAGACTAAAAAAAAGATGATGTCATTCCTGTAGTAAATGATTGCAATTTTATTATCATGTTGTAAATTAAGAATAGAATAGAAGCCAATTCTAGACTTAAAAAAAAACTTAAAAAAAGATGTTTTCCTTCCAATAGCAGATTATAGCAATTTTCGTATCATGTTGTAAAATAGAAATAGAATATAAGCTAATTCTAGACTAAAAAAAGTTAGATGATGTCATTTCAGTAGCAAATGATAGCAATTTTCGTATCATGTTGTAAGATAGGAATATAATAGAAGTTAATTCCAGACATAAAAAATAAATTAAAAAAAGATGATGTCGTTCCAATAGAAGATTATAGTAATTTTCGTATCATGTTGTAAAATAGGAATAGAATAGAAGCTAATTTTTAACTAAAAAAAAGAGATGTCGTTCCGGTAGCAGATGATAGAAATTTTTGTATCATGTTGTAATATGTGAATAGAATAGAAGCTAATTCAAGACTTGAAAAGAAAACTAAAAAAAAGATGATGTCATTCTAGTAGCAGATGATAGCAATTTTCGTATTATGTTGTAATATAGGAATACTCACTTCGTCTCGATCAAACTTCAACGTTTGACTGCATAAAGCTCTCACAAAAGGTACAGTAAACGTTGTAATATGGGCTGGACGGAGGGAGTAGGTAAATAGATTTTATTTGAGGAAAAGAGAAAATGAAACAATATAGGATCCGAAAAGATGCTATGAAGTTACAAAAGCAACAGGACAATTTAAATCTAAAATAATCCTAATTCATGTCTTGGAACATGTTTAATCCGCAGGGTGGGCCTCTATAGCATAAATGACTATACATAACACGCGAAAAATATTATCTAATAGTTTAATTGTGTTATTATAGACGATAGATAACACTTTTACGGGTGTCGCTGTTGCCCCTGTTACCTACTTTCTTAGTAACATTTTTTCTTAATATAGTAACACTTAATAAAAATGTTACATTTACTTTAGTAACACTTCATAAATGTTGCAACAAAATGTTTATGTAACACTTTTCTTAAAATTAAAAAATAAAAGTGCAATTGTCGGTCGCAGGGCTTCTCCCACTGTCTAGGACAGTTTGCCCCTTGTGGGCATTTTTTGCAGAGGCGACTTACATTATCGGTGCGTGCTGGTCACAGCGCCTCTGTTTCTGACCTGCCATAGGGTCTTCTCTTCGCCGCCGTCCCCAGCGGCAGTGGCGTCATCACAGGGTATCCAATTGTAAATTAATGAGATGTGACGACTTACCTCAGTTTGGATTTTTCTCCAACACTGTATTACTCTGCAACGGATTGACATGTTATTCATCTATCTAACTATTATGCATATTGCTTACAATCGATGAGGCTGTTTTGTAACTCTAAATCTAAGATTCCCAATTGTGAAAGGGGTTGCCTCAAACACCTCTGTTCTTTGATATGCAAATGGATCTTTAGATTTTGATTTAGATTATGCTTTGAAAGATCCTTATGCTTGTTCATACTTGCTGTTCATATGGGTTCGTTGCTGATGCTAATGTGGACACTTAGTATTTTTTGGACAACATCTTTGTTTCCTGCATATACTTCTTGTTGTGACTGGTATTTGGTGTGGTTTGTTAGACTTAGTTTGATTACTAGCACTACTCGGATATTTTGGTTATTCAGCCTGCTGAATGCATACGTGTTATCCCTTGGAGATCCCGAATTGTTGACATCATCTGCCTCTGGGATAGCATCTTTTACGGTCCATTCGATGGATTTTTAATTTGGCCAACTATGTAAGCCAATTCTTTGCCTTATCAAGGTTTGTTGAGTCTAGCATTAGTGATTAAGGCTGATTTCTTGCACGAGGCCACCTGTTTGGCCTTTTTTTAAAAGCCGCCTATTTGGCTTATTTGATTGACTATGTCAATTTTAGCTTCTTGTACTCTCACCCTTTTCTTTTTTTTCATTTTTCTTTTAATAAAATTTTATCCTTTCTGAACTCATAAGGAAACAAATTCTTTATTCAATGATTCGATTAAACGATGAGATAATGAGTCTTTAAACGTCGAATTTATCATGCATTATATGTTGTTTATCTTTTCTTAACTCATTAGAAAACGAGTTCTTTATTAAACTACGCAATATTATTAAAGATAAATGAAAATAAAGGAAAGAGGAAGAAAGGATAAAGATGTTGTAGGGATGGCAAAGCCAAAAAGAGCCAAACAGGCGGCCCAAAAAAGAAAGATCTTGCAAAGAGCCCTAAACAGAAATAGAGTTAATCTAAAAATAAGTGTTATTTTTCTTAAGTCTGCTCCAATCTTGTTTACTTGCAACATCCTAAACATACGGAGGTTCACTCTGTTACTTTGCTGTTTGGGAACGTGTAACCGGTTTAGAAGCCGGAATATAAGTAACGTCTTGTTTTCTTGTTTTTCCTCTTTTTAATTTCAGATTACTTTTTTCAAGCTTAGGAAAATCAACCTCATAGTTAGCAGCAACAGTTGCATTATTTTCAACATAACCAATCTGATTATTCAACTCATCAGGAGCAGATTCCGAACCATCATCATCCAACGTGCCAAAACGATTCGAAAGAAAAATGGAAGGGGATTTTGGAGAGTATTGTGAATACTGACGCTCCCATGCCTCAACACCAAAATGTTGCGAGGTTGCCATGTCGTTGCGTGAATAGCAGAGGCATTATAAAAAATCCCTAGGAGAACCGGTGCATTGGTCTCCAAAGGAAGAGCAGTACCCGTCCGAGATTGGGCATGAGATAACACATTCAATGTTGCACCAATATCAGTAAGAGAAGCAGTTAAGTCTGCAAGGTCCAGACCTACATCCTCCATACCACCATCAGTGAGGAGAACAAATATGTTAGAAGCAGGGTAGGAGCAGAAGTAGAACATCCAGCAACAACACCCTTTCCGTTGTTCGAAACAATAGCGTGAACATCCGAGGAAGCAGACTTGTTGGCAGGGTGAGAGGAAGCAGCTTGAACTCATAAGGAAACGAGTTCTTTATTCAATGATTTGATTAAACGAAGAGATAATGAGTCTTTAAACGTAGAATCTATCATGCATTATATGTTGTTTATCCTTTCATAACTCAAAAGGAAATGAGTTCTTTATTCAATTATTTGATTACGAAGAGATAATGAGTCTTTAAACTTCGAATCTATGATGCATTATATGTTGTTTATCCTTTCTTAACTAATAAGAAAATGAGTTCTTTATTCAATGATTCGATTAAACGAAGAGACAATGAGTCTTTAAAGGTCGAATCTATCTTGCATTATATGTTGTTTATCTTTTCTTAACTCATAAGAAAACGAGTTCTTTATTCAATGATTCCATTAAAGAAAAGATAATGAGTCTTTAAACGTCGAATCTATCTTGCGTTATATGTTGTTTATCCTTTCATAACTGATGAGAGTGTAAATTCAAGTATTTTAGGCTCGGATTTATGTGGAAATCGAGTACGATTACGTCTATTAGCAAGATGAATCGTGTTTATATGAAATCCATGAATCAGAGGCTACTGAGGCTTTTTGAGCGTATTTATACAGGAAAACAGGTCTTAAGGGCTCGGAATTGGAAAAAATGATTTTTGTGGTGTTTTTCGAAAGTTGTTCAACCTCGGAGGCTTGCTCGACCAATATCAGTTTGGTCGAACAAGGGCGCCAAGTCGAGCAAAATGTCCATAAACTTACAGAGAGTTTGCTCGACCAAGAGAGTCCGTTCGACCAGCATCGTCTTAGTCGAACAAGAGGAGGTTGGTCGAACAAAATGTGCAAAAACTTACAGAGAGCTTGCTCGAACAATGTTCGGCCAGGAGGGCTTTGCACGACCAGAAGGGGTTTGGTCGAACGGAATGTTGCTGGTGATATTTTTGGTAATTCCAAGTATCTCTTACCAAATTTGACGTGTGCCTCAAGTAAAAGCCCATCAAAGGTCCGTGAGGAGTCCTTTGCAAGTATAAAAAGGGATGTAGATCACATCAACAAGGGAGTTAGATTCACTTCCATCCTACACCACATACAAACCCTAACTCCAACCTACAGAGCTGTGGAGAGAGATTCGTCTATCAAACCAAGTGAGAACTAAGTGAAGGTTCAAGACGGAGAGAGTCGCGACGGCACCCGCATCTAGGGTTTACTTCGCTACTTAATTTATCTTGTAATTTTCAAGACTATGGGTAAGATCCTACCAACCAACGTGATTGTTCCTAGATCAATCATGGGCTAGGACCGCTTCGGTAGTTCTAGGGTTATGAAGGTTTTATGAATTAATTGAATTTTCATGTGTAAACTTCGTACAACACTACTTGTGGTTTATTTTATATAAGACTGTGCTTTTTCAATTCATACTCACAGTCGTTTTGTACATCTTTAACTGTTATGTAGAGTCTAAATACATATCTTGGTTATTGATTGAGTGCGTTCACTGCTAAGTAGGATTACATGTTATAATTCTAAGTGAATGAATTCCAAAGTCTTATTCGAACTATCTTATATAAATACTTGTTAATTGAATATTATTCGGGTTAACAAGTAAGATAAAGTGTATAACTTCATAGTACCTTAAAGGGGAGATCATATCGGGTTAGAGTACTAAGTGCACGGGAAATAATTGATACTAATAGTACCTAGAAAGGAGGGTGAATTATAACTCTTGCTCCAAGGATACTCACACGTGTCATACACATATTTACTTGTGTCTATAAAATAAATTTGCATGCTTTAGTGATGCGTCCATAGACCACAAGGAAGAGTTGGACATCAACACATGGAAAGAAAATTAATAAGTAAAACTGAATGACCTGAAGGACTACCTACTTTCTCTCCTGATCACAGTCATATTATCTCTATTGCTTGTTTACTTTATTTGCTATTTTAATTGTTATTTTAATTATTTGTTACTTAGTTACTTAATATCCACAACTATATTGCCTTGATAGTCTTAATAAATTAGAACTTAATTAAATTAATAATAATATGTCCCTTGGGTTCGATAATCACTTGGTTGCCTATCAAAACTACAATTGATATCCTTATACTTGAGGATTAATTTTGTGTGTTAAGAAAATGCCCATCAAGTTCTTGGCGCCGTTGTCGGGGACGGCATTAATTATTAGTTTATTATTTCTAGTTTAATTGAGATTATCTTATTCATGTCTTGGGTTTGTAATGCTTATTTTTCTTAGGTGTATGCTCACTAAATCAAAGGTAGGAGAATTAAAACCTTACAATCCTGAGATTGGTACGTCATCGAGAAAGAAGAAGAAGAACAGGAACAAGAAAGTAGAACCAACTGAAGCTCTTAATCTAGGAGTTGAAGTTGACGAGCTAAATCCGCAAGTAACTGAAGCTGCAACCGAATTTAACTTTGAAACAGATGCAGTCAACATGGAGGCGAACTCTGAGACACTGGCTATCCGTGAAGTCTTTAAGAACAACAGAGGAGGCAATGCGGGGCTGCTAGGAGCGAGAGAGGCCGGAGCTGATTTTGACTTACACCCTGCCCTTATCAGCATGACTGAGAGGAGTCCTTTCTCTGGGGAACCTTTGAAGATCCTCAGCAATATCTTAATAAGTTCTTCAGGTACACAAGTACACAAAAAGATGCAGGAGCTCATGAGGATGCGAGGAAGATCATCCTGTTTAAGTTCTCGCTAAATAAAAAAGCGAGAGATTAGTACGATAATCTTGATGCTGCTGAATGTGATACTTGGGAGAAATTGAAAGTGAGATTCTTGGAACGATACATGCCACCTTCAAAGGTGTTTAAGAAGAAGCAAGAAATCAATCAATTTTCTATCCATGGTAATGAGAAGTTTCAAGAGGCATGGGACAGATTCAAGGACATGCTTAGGAAGTGTCCGCAATACGGGTTATCTAAAGCTCAATACATCAGCATTTTCTACAACGGATTGGACTACGATTCTCGAGTGTTACTAGATGTTTCTTCTAATGGAGCATTGCTTACAAAGACATCTGTTGAGGCCGAAAAGCTCTTTGAGGATATTTCGATGAATTCAAGAGATTGGCCAACTGATAGAGTGAGAGTCACATACGTCCTTAGAAAGGTAGCGCAGGTTGAGCATTCTACGGTTAAATAAGGAAGAGACGATATATCAGCAAACTACTGGAGTCTGAACAAAAGCAGATTACAGATTTATCACAGCGAGTACTAATGATGCAACAAGATGGTGGCTATGAAGGAGCTAGCCAAGAGGAGATTGAAGAGGCGAATTATGTCATGGGTCAAAGCATTCAAGAAATGAGGTTCCAAAATCAAGGAAATTGGAATTATCAAGGGAACTACAATATTCGTGGTCCACCAGGTAATTATCAACAACCGAGGAGGCCGGAGTTTTCGTGGAGTAATCCAAATAATGCAGTACAATCTTCTATTGGTGTTGATCAGGGTGCTAAGGTAGAAGAAGGGAAACTGGGTGGTTTCGAGGATATGGTAAACAGGTACATGGAAAGGAATGATTCAAGAGTAGATCGTCTTGAGGCCAAGCTAGAAAAGAAGATTGATGCTAACCATGAAGATTTGTCTAAGCAAGTTAAGGACCTTACATTGTTGAAGAGGGAGATGGCATGAAACGTTAACAAATTGACTCAAACTATTGAGAAGGAAAAGTTTCCGTCTCAAAGTATTGAGAACCTTAAGTCTTGCCATACCATCACATTGAGGTCAGGATCACAGTACGAAGGTCCGATGAAGTCGGCAAGCAAAAATGAAGAAAAAAGAGGTCTTGTTCGAACAAACATACTCAGTTTGACCAGACCTAATGGTCGAGCTAAGGTCGAACAAGCTTTGGAAAAATAGAATTTCGATGCTCTGCTTTCTGCTCCACCGTTTGATCAACACATATCCGTTCGACAGAACATTTTGGTCGAACGGTGGTCGAACAACAACGAGGAGAGTTGACATTGCAATTAGAGCTGCCGTTCGACCAGAGCACTTCTGTTCGACCTGACCAACTTGGTCGAATGGTGGTCGAACAAAAGTTGGAGAATTTGAACTCGCGATCATAGACATTGTTCGACCAGCCACAGATTGTTTGACCAGACCAACATGGTTGAACAACTTTGTTCAGTGCTCGTTTCGATCCCGAATGCTACACCTGTTGTTCAGAATACTCCAGCGACATTCCAAGAACAAAATACTGAGCTTACATTGGAAAAGAAGTGGGAAAGAGCGAATAGATTGAGACCGAGAATGATAAGGCGGGGAAGGTTGAACATGATGATGAATAGGGTATTCCAAAAACAAAGATATCTCCTCCGTTTCCCTTTTGGATAATCAAGAAGGGAATGGAAGATAAGTTCAAGAGATTTCAGGATATAATGAACAAGATAAGCTTGAACATTCCTTTCCCTGAAGCAATCATGGAGATGTCGTAATATGCTCGATCTTTGAAAGATATCATATTGAAGAAGAGAAGCTTGAACGGGGTAGAGACTGTGAATCTTTCAGAAAATTACAGCTCGATCATTCAGCGGAAGCTACCACAGAAGTTGAAAGATCTGGGGAGCTTCATTATCTTATGTGGGATTGGAAAGAGCCTGGCACCTAAGGCTTTGTGTGATCTTGGAGCAAGCATCAACTTGATGACCTTTCCTTGCTACTGCTGGAGCTATGATTGATGTGCAAAAGGGTGAGCTAAGGTTAAGGATGGATAAAGGAAGGTCTTGTTTAACCTTGACAAAGCAATGAAGATGCCAATGGAGACGCAGTGTCACAGCATCGATGTGGTGGAGGAAATTGTGAAGGAAGACAAGTCCTTAATCCTTTCAAAGGATCCCTTGGAGACATGTTTGATGGAGTCTCTTACTTTTCCTACCACGGAGCGAGATGAGCTCTCCAATAAGGTATGTATCGATTTTCTTGAAAACTTACTTGCTTTGGGTGATGATAGGTATGAATCAAAGAGGACCAAGTATGAAGAGGTTAAGTGGACTAAAAAATACTTATCTTTGGATAGAGAGAGCACTCCAAAAGAAGAAGAGAAAGAGAAGTTGAAACCGCTACCAGAGCATTTGAACTATGCCTATCTAGGTGACAATGACACATATCCGGTAGTTGTATCTTCTTCCCTTGATGATGATCAACTAGAGGAGTTGTTAGATATGCTTAGGAAGTATAAGTCTGCAATTGGTTGGTTTCTTGTTGATTTGAAGGGTATTTGTCCATCATATTGCATGCATAGAATAAGATTGTTAGATGAGGCTAAGAGCAGCATTCAGAATTAGCGGAGGGTGAATCCCGCTATTCAAGAAGTGATTAGGAAGCAAATCCTAACGTGGTTAGATGTTGGAATAATTTATCCTATTAGTGATAGTCCCCACGTGAGTCCATTGCATGTTGTAGCTAAAAAGGGGACATGACTATAATGAAAGCCGATGATGGTGAGACTTTAGCCATTAGGATTCCTACGGAATGGCGTATGTGTACGGATTATAGGAAACTGAATGAAAATACATACAAAGACCATTTTCCGCTTCCTTTCATGGATCAAATGCTTGATCGTCTTGCAGGGTATGAGTTTTATTATTTCTTAGATGGATACTCGGGTTATAATCAAATCATGATTGTGCCCGAAGATCAGGAAAAGACCACTTTTACTTGCCCTTATGGAACTTTCGCCTTTAGGAAGATGCCTTTTGGATTGTGTAATTTTCCTGCTACATTTCAGCGTTGCATGATGACCATATTTGACGGGTTGATAGAAAAGATCATTGAGGTGTTTATGAATGATTTTTCTGTGTTTGGTTCCTCTTTTGATATTTGTTTATCTAACCTAGCTACTGTTTTGAATAGATGCCAAGAAACAAATCTTGTCTTGAACTGGGAGAAGTGCCACTTCATGGTAAGAGAAGGGATTGTTCTTGGGCATCATATTTCCGCCAAAGTATTGCAGGTTGATCGTGCAAAAGTGATGGCCATTGAGAAGTTTCCACCACCTACTAATGAGAAAGGAGTGCGGTCCTTCCTTGGACATGCCGGTTTTTATAGAAGATTCATAAAAGACTTTTCGAAATACTCCAAGCCCTTATCTCATTTACTTAAAAGTGATGTTCCTTTTGTTTTTGATGAAGAATGTTTAACAGCTTTTCAGGTTTTGAAAGAGGCGCTTATTACTGCACCAATCTTGATCATATCGGATTGGACTCAGCCGTTTGTACTTATGTGTGATGCAAGTGACTTAGCACTTGGAGTGGTGATTGGGCAGTTGAGGGAGAAGAAGTTTTGCGCCATTTACTATGCGAGTAAAACTTTTGATGCAGCACAATAGAACTACACTGTTACTGAAAAGGAGTTTCTAGCTGTGGTGTATGCATTCAACAAGTTTCGATAGTATTTGGTTGGCATGAAGACTATAGTATATACGGATCATGTTGGATTGTATACTAAAAGTCTAGATTTTTGTATGAACAATAAAAAATATTTGAAATGAGAATCATGTGATCAAACGTTTGCAATAGTGAATTATTGTAAAAGTCCATTTACTTTATACTATAGATAATATGGTGTGTGGCGTCACACGGAAGATCATATTATCGATTCTTTATAAAGTTTAAACAGATATTCACAATCGAGTTAGATAGGGACTATCTTTCGATATGGTTGTAGTGTGATTTGGAATTAGTTTATCTTGACTATAAAATTACACTAGTGTACTTTGTGTGTATTGAATAGGACCGCCGTTGAGATCGTTCTATTTATACTGACTATATAATAGAACTTGATCTCTGTTATTATGGAAGTTCGTACTTTTAATCCCTATACAATAACCTCAACACGTAAGCCAATATTTATTTCCTTGATTCATCAATGGGTGAGATTTAATTACTAAATCAATATGCTCAGTGAGTTAGGAGATGGTGTTGTCTCTATGGTGTGCTGTTGATTGTAGAAGGAATCTGTGTCCTAACGGAATTGGTTGATGATGTCCTCTTGAGGAGCTCATAATGATTATCATGTAAACCCTGCAGGTGGATTTATTCCGGCATGATAATAGGTTGAGTGGTACTACTCTCGGTAAATATATTAATTAATGGAGTTGTCAGTAACTTAATTAATTAATGGGCATTTAATCTTAAACACGGGGAGATTAACAGGCTCATAATAAGAAGGAGCCCATAAACGTAATTTGAGATTAGGGTGGCAGTGCAATAATATTTCTTTATTGGAATGATTTATTATTATTAGACTTAAGTATAAGTTTTGGGCTAAACTTGGATGCTTATGCCCAATAGGAGGCCCAAACCCTAATTTCTCCTCCTGGTCCCTGTTGAAGCCTATAAATAGCCAATCTCAGCAGTCCAGTAATCTGAATCACATGCATAACACACGTGAAAGGCTGATTCGGGTTGTAGACTGAGTTCGTCTTATAGATCGTTGCCCACACCAACGTCAAGACGTGGCTTAGGAATACAATAGAAGACTGGAAGGTCGTTTGCTGTTTCTGTCCATCAACTTCCATAATTTTTATAAAACCGTGTGTAAGTCCAAACTGGACGTGTGATATACTGATGAAAATTCACGGAAGAGAGGATCATTTTAGAGTGTAGAACACTCAAATCTGAGATTAGATGAGGGAGTTATGGGCAAAACGGTGAGGCTGCGCAGGGTGCAGGTGAGAATCCTTCTCCTTCAACATACCCAGGTGAAAGGTATTCAGTTCTATGTTTATGATTCCGCTATGACAGAATTGTATGGAACCCTAACAGTTCACGTTAACCAAAAGATCCAAACACTAGCAGATCACTCCACGATCTGGTACTTGATGGCGAAGAAGGACGCAAAGCCAAGGATCATTAGATGGATTCTTCTTCTGCAGGAGTTTGATATGGAGATCCGAGATAAGAAAGGAACTGAAAATATTTTGGCAAATCACCTATCAAGGTTGGAGACAAGGGGGCTTTGTGATGATTCTTTAGATCACATAAAAGAGATGTTCCCTGATGAGAAGATCATGGCCGTGTTTGTTGAAGGGGCTGAAAGAGCGTGTGTGGTTGCTGCTCAAGGAATGGATCCATGGTATGCGGATTATGTCAACTACATTGCTATGGGTGAAATTCCGAAAGATCTTAATAGGTATCAACTTGCTAAGTTTAAGAGAGATGTTGAGACTTTCGTATGGTATGATTCATTTGTCTACAAGATTTGTACGGATTCCATAGTCCGTAGATGTGTGCCTGAGATGGAGATGGAGAGTGTTCTTGATTTTTACCATACACAACCTAACGGGGGCACTTCAGAGCTCAAAAGACGACAGCGAAGGTACTTCAATCTGCTCTTTATTGGCCTGCTTTGTTTAAAGATTGTGAAACCTATGTGGCGACATGTGATAGATGTCAAAGGATAGGAAACATAAGTAGAAGAGATGAGATGCCACTTCTGTCGAGCATTATTGTTGAGATCTTCGATGTATGGGGGATCAATTTTATGGGACCTTTTTCCCCATCTAATGGATTTCTCTACATCCTACTACCAGTGGATTATGTTTCTAAGTGGGTGGAAGTCATTCCCACTCGTGTGAATGATTCAAGGACTGTTTTGTCATTCTTGAAGAAACATATCTTTGCGCGCTATGGAGTTCCTAAAGCGCTAGTGAGTGATGGAGGATCACACTTCGTCAATAAGCTGCTTGAAAAAGTTCTCAAGGTTATGGTGTTAAGCATAGGGTTACTACACCCTATGACCCTCAAGTGAATGGGCAAGCGGAGGTCTCCAACTGACAAGTGAAGCAAATTCTGGATAAAGTAGTCAGAACTAATAGGAAAGATTGGGCTATGAAGTTCGATGATGCGTTGTGGGGGTTCCGAACAGCTTACAAGATGGTGCTTGATATGTCACCGTATCAAATAGTCTATGGGAATCCGTGCCACTTACCCGTAGAGATTCAGCATAGATCTTTTTAGGCATTGAGAAGCTTGAAGTTGTCCCTTAAGGATCAAAAGGAGTTGAGGATGACTCATATCAATCAATTGGATGAGTTCAGAAATCGAGCTTTCAAGAATTCGGAGATGTACAATGAAATAATGAAGAAATGGTATGATTCGAAAATCTCCTACAAAGAGTTCAAGCAAGGTGATGAGGTATTACTTTTTAACTCTCGTTTAAAGCTTTTCGTAGGAAAATTGAAATCGAAGTGGACGGAACTGTTCATTATCCATAGAGCCTGTGGAGGGGTGAGTTTTGAACTCATAGACAAAGATGGAGACATCATAGCGGCGAATGGGCATCGATTGAAGCATTAAAAGTCGCTGGATGATGCTTGTGTCATCTTTGAGGATACCTTGCACTAGATTGGTACCGTCGTGACTCTCCGATGTTAAACAAGAGCGCTTGTTGGGGGCTTTCCTTCCCTTTTTATGCTTTATTTCATTAGTGTGAGCAAGAAATTTTTATATTTGACGTGCTTACTAATCGAAAATTATATCTCTTTACAAACTTAGTTTTGACTATAGTTTCTACTAAGTTTGGGGGGTGTGATGTACTTACCTCATCGAAGCACTAAGAATATAATCTTTTCTTTGTAATGTTTGTTAGGGGAATTGATTTTTTGCAGCATATTGAAACTTTAATTGGTTTTAATGTGTCATTTTTTTACAATTTGCCTAATGTTTAGTGGTGTTTTTTATTTCGTGTGTCGTATGCGGAGTTATACATGGTTTTATCTAGTTTAAAAGTGGTTCTCTAGCTTGAGTTTTGGTTATCTTGATACTTAATGATGCCCTATAGTTTAAGTGTTGCAGGGAAAGACTAGTAAAGTGCAAAGTTTCATAAGATAGGTAAGTTGTTCGACCATGATGCCGCCGTCGAACGCTGGTCGAACAGAATGAACACAAACTTACAGAAGCTTCGTTTGACCTAAGCGTGTTGTTCGACCAAGCTCGTTAAGTAGAACGTTGGTCGAATAAAATGTCCAAAAACTTACAATGAGTCCGTTCGACCAGCACACTTTGTTCAACCATATTCTTCAAGTCGAACAGAGGTCGAACAGAGCAGGTGAGAACAGAGAGTCAATTCAGTAAGTTGTTCGACCTCAAGCTGTTGTTCGACCAGAAAATTTAAGTCGAACGGAGGTCGAACAAGGTTACATTTTAGTACAAATCTGAGTTGTTCGACCAAAAATCCTTGCTCGACCAAGTTGTTCAAGTCGAACGGGAGTCAAAATTCGGATTTAAAGGTCAGTTTATCTTTTTGTTCGACCACCTCCCGTCACCCTCGCTCGAGCAACCGATTAGAAATGTAAGTTCTTCTTCTCAAACTCTTCCCCAGACTTTAATCCACTCTTCCACCCACTTCCACATCTAAAATTTGAAGGATTCAAGTTCAAATTGGGGCTATTCTACTCAAATTTTTGGAAATTCACCACCATTCATTGCACACACACCATGGCCAATAAAGGTATATTTTTGAACTTCTATACCCGTGAATTGATGAGATTATGCTTAGGAATGTTGGGTAAATTGATTGAAGCATGTATTTTATGGATTGAGTTGTTGAATTTTTGGAGTTTTTGCGTGAATTTTATTTGAATTGAGATGCTTTTAATTTACGTTGGGATGTTGAAATCTTGTGAAACTAATGTTGATATCATATGGGATTGAGGTTGATTTCAAATTGTATGTTTTGGCTCATTGATTGGAGTATGGATGGTGTGTGATTGAGTGGGGAAGACGAACATGTTCTTGGTTTGGTTGAAGTATATTGAAATTGGAGAGCATGTTAGTGAAGTATTTCTAAGACTAGTATTCTAATTATTCTTTATTAAAGGTGTTGAATTATAGTTGCTTTGATGATAAGCACTTGAAGTTGAGAGTGGATTGGAACATGAGTTTGAAATCTTGAGTAGGATTCATGTTAGTCTTAGGATTGGTATACTTGCTTTATCTCTTCTTGTTATGTATTGACGTATAACTTTTGTAGGAAAAGAGATTGCTTCATCTTCAAAGAGGAAGGAGACCAATTCTCCTAGGAAGGATGGTGGTGCCAAAAAGCTTAAATTGGATAAGAAGAAACCTTCTGATTATGGCATTAGGATTACTAATTGGGAAGAGAAGAAGGAGTTGTGGGCAGCTATTGCGAGCAAGTTCACGAGGACTCGCTATCAAAATGATGAAGCTATGGTCGCAATGAACATCATCAACGATATTCGTTGGATGTTCAATAGAGTAGGGATAACTAGATTTATAGAGATGAAGAGGGAGACATATTTCCATATAACTGTTGAGGTGCTATGTTCATTGAGTATTGAGCATGGAGATCGCTATCTTCCTTATGCTATTCGGATGCAGATTGGTGGGCAAGAGCAGTTGATGCATGCCCGAGAGTTTAATGAGTTGATCAGCTGTGAGAATGTGACTGATGTGGAGCACGATGATTTCAGACCTGATGAGTTTTGGAGATCTATCTCGAGGAGGTGAGAAAGATATAATTCGAATGCTTCCAAGATTTCTTTCATCTGCAACTCCGTGATTGCTTATATAGACCAAATCTTGAGTAACACTCTATTTGCTCGATCCGAGGGAAGTTGTATTCCGAGGGGTGAGCTGTATGTGCTATGGTGCATGCTTAATGGAGTCCATTTCAGTGTGGCTGCTTACTTTTTCCAGCAGCTACATAAGTTCACTACTTACGGATTTCAGCATGTGAACATTGGAGGATTCACTACTTTTATAGCCGAGTATTACTGGGTTAATTTGAGTAGGCATCAACCGATTCGAGGGGATCCAAACTTGATCCTAACGGCATGTGTGAGGATGGGGTTTATTCAGTGGATGGACGATAATTAGATGTTTATTCGTGGCAAAAACCCCGTTCCATTCAGATTTCCACTGTCCATCATTGATCTTACTACAATTCAGATCAACAGTAACTTGTTGATGGATACTTCGGAGCATAGAGCGATCTCGAGGCTTGTTTGGAGGAAGGAGATTGGAGACTTCTTACCGATATGTACTTACAGGGAGTCCTTATAGATGAGGACATGATCATGGTAGGCATCGGAGGCAAATCCATCTCCGGATATACAAACGCTGGTGGTGGCTGATCTCCCTCTTTGAAGTCGACTGGATCTCCTACCATGATCATGTCCTCATCTATAAGGACATGATCATAGTAAGAGATCCAGTCGACTTCGAAGAGGGAGATCAGCCACCATCAGCGTTCGTATATTCGGATATGGATTAGCCTCTGATGCAGCCACCACAGCCACAGGAGCATGAGTTTTTCGAGCCACTGCCACATCAGCAGCAAGATTTTTGGCGAGCCTAGGATTAGTTTTCAGGAGCAATTCCGATTAATGAATGAGCACTTCGCCATGCTCAATGCGAACAGCAGGAGACAAATAGGCGGCTGTCATTGGCTAACGCGAACTATGTTGTGCTCAATCAGAGGTATGAAGATATGGATAGAAGAATTGGAGAGGTGCAGGCTAGCAGCCGAGAGATTGATGGGAAGGTGTATCAGTTACATTGGGATTTTGACCTATAGCATATGGATGGAAGCGATGATGATAATGCACCAGAGTAGTAGATGCACCAGGTTTTTCTCTTTTTCTGTTTCATCTCATCCCCCTTCTCTTTTTCACTTTACAGGTTGAGATTTGATGGTGGTATGTTTAGGGTGTTATTTGAGTGATTCATGCATGGGTGGTTTGTATTTGATATTGATGATGATGTTTGGTGTTTGATTGATGAAAGATGGTACATTGAGTTGCTTTGGATTGATTATTGTTGATGATATTTGGGATATGCATGTACACTTGTTTTGATGCATGTTGGTTTGTTAATGATGAGCATGTTCAATTTTTACTTGTAATTGATGGAAAGATTGATGTTAATTACATGCTTTGAAGAGTGCTTAGGATTCTATTACCCATGTGAGAATTTGAGCCTATTGGTCATGCTATTAGCATGATAGTTTATTCTTTAGTTTCGTTTATATGCTCGTTTTCTAGAACTTGACTTGGAGTCTTGTTTGAAATTTATGATTGATAAATACTAGGAAATCAAGCCATTTAGCCAAATTTTTCCTACCTTGCTATATGATTATCATTGGAAGCCATGTTGAGCCGTTAAAAGCTTTTTATTTGGCAAGCTTGTGATAAAAGCCTTTATTTCCTTTACTTTAGCCTAAAATACCATATTTACTAGTAGAGAGTCAAGGTGAATGATGCGCTAAGTGATGAAATCAAATAAGGAAAAGAAATTTTGCTAAATGAAGAGTTAAAAAACGTGGTTGAATCTTATTTAGGGTTAGTGCCTGAAACGGGTACCCCAACTGCTTAAGAAGGGTCGTGCCTGAAATTGGTACCCTTGTGCTTAAAGAAAGAAGATGTTGATTCCAAAGAAAGGAAGGAGCCGATGAATCCAAGGATCATGAGAATGATGATGGAGCAAGGAAATTAAGCTGTTTGATGAAAAGCAAAGCTCCAAGTTAATTCTCTACTAGTGAATTAGTCATTTTTACCCAAATTCTCCTACCTTTGCCAAAGAACCAACATTACAACCATAAGAAAAGTCCTTTGTGATCCTAGTATTGAAGCGATTATAGATGAATTTTTGAGACCTTCATCAAGATTATGGTTACGTGAGTATATGAATTGAATTTGAGTGTATATACTAACCCGTGAAGTGTACATCTTTTACACTTGAGAGAGAGAGAAAACACTTACCCGTGAGCTAGATGACTTAGCACTCATAGAAGCATTGTGATTAATTGATATTTTTACATGAATGAAAAGTATGATAGATTTCATGTTTTGATTTGATACAATTGCATGTGTTAGAATAGGGTGTACTTGTTATAAGGATCTTGTGAATGACACTGTCTTTCCTATGTTTTGAATTCGTTGCCTCGGGATGAACAACATGTAAGTTTGGGGTTTTGATAAGAGTGTAAATTCACGTGTTTTGGGCTCAGATTTGTGTGGAAATCGAGTATGATTACATCTATTATCAAGACGAATTGGGTTGTGTATAGGAAATCCATGAATCAGAGGCTACTGAGGCTTTTTAGCATATTTATACAGGAAAACAGGTATTAAGGGCTCAGAATTGGAAGACATGATTTTCGAGGCATTTTTCAAAAGTTGTTCGACCTCAGAGGCTTGCTCGACCAACATCAGTTTGGTCGAACAAGGGCGCCAAGTTGGGAAAAATGCCCAAAAACTTACAGAGAGTTTGCTCGATCAAGAGAGTCCGTTCGACCAGCATCGTCTTGGTCGAACAAAAGGAGGTTAGTCGAACAAAATGTGCAAAAACTTATAGAGAGCTTGCTCAACCAGCGTTCGACCAGGAGGGCTTTGCTCGACAAGAAGGGGTTTGGTCGAACGGAATGTCGCTGATAATATTTTAGGAAATTTTGGGTGTCTTACCAAATTTGACGTGTGCCTCAAGTAAAAGCCCATTAAAGGTTTGTAAGGAGTCCTTTACAAGTATAAAAAGGGATGTAGATCATATCAACAAGGGAGTTAGATTCACATCCAGCATACACCATGGGTAATATCCATGGTTGTTCCTAGATCAATCATGGCCTAGAATCGCTTCGGTAGTTCTAGGGTTATGAAGGTTTTATGAGTTAATTGAATTTCCATGTGTAAACTCCGTACAACACTACTTGTGGTTTATTTTATATAAGACTATGCCTTTTCAATTCATAGTCACAGTTGTTTTGTGCATCTTTAACTGTTATGTAGAGTCTGAATACATATCTTGGTTATTGATTGAGTGCGTTCACTGCTGAGCAGAATTACGTGTTATAATTCTAAGTGAAGGGATTCTGAAGTCTTATTAGAACTATCTTATAAAAAATACTTGTTAATTGAATATTATTCGGGTTAACAAGTAGGATAAAAAGTATAACTTCATAGTACCTAAAAAGGGAAATCATATCGGGTTAGAGTACTAAGTGCACGGGAAATAATTGATACTGATAGTACCTAGAAAGGGGGGTGAATTATAACTCTTGCTCCAAGGATACTCACACGTGTCATACGCATATTTACTTGTGTCTATAAAGTAGATTTGCATGGTTTAGTGATGCGTACATAGACCAGTAGGCAGAGTCGGACATCAACACATGGAAAGAAAATTAATAAGTAAAACTGGATGACCTGAAGAACTACCTACTTTCTCACTTGATTACAGTTGTATTATCTCTATTTCTTGTTTACTTTATTTCTTATTTTAATTATTTGTTGCTTAGTTACTTAATATCCACAACAATATTGCCTTGATAGTCTTAATAAATTAGAACTTAATTAAATTAATAATAATCCGTCCATTAGGTTCGATAATCACTTGGTTGCTGATCAAAACTACAATCGATATCCTTATACTTGAAGGTTAATTTTGTGTGTTGAGAAAATGCCCATCAATAACCATAAGGAAACGAGTTCTTTATTCAATGATTCGATTAAAATGATTCTTTAAACGTAGAATCTATCATGCATTATATGTTGTTTATCTTTTTAAAACTCAAAAGGAAACGTGTTCTTTATTCAATGATTCGATTAAAGAAGAGATAATGAGAATTTAAACGTCAAATCTATCATGCATTATATGTTGTTTATCCTTTCTTAACTCATCACGAAATGAGCTCTTTATTCAATAATTTGATTAAAGAAGAGATAACGAGTCTTTAAACGGCTTTTCTATCATGCATTATATGTTTTTATCCATTCTTAACTCATAAGAAAATGAGTTCTTTATTTAATGGTTCTATTAAACGAAGAGATAATGAGTCTTTAAACATCAAATCTATCATGCATTATATGTGGTTTATCCTTTCTTAACTCATAAGGAAACAGTTTTATATTCAGTGATTCGATTAAAGAAGAGATAATGAGTCTTTAAACGTTGAATCTATCATGCATTATATGTTGTTTAATCTTTTTTAACTCATAAGGAAACAGGTTCTTTATTCAATGATTCGATTAAACGAAGAGATAATGAGTCTTTAAACGTCGAATCTATCATGCATTATATGTTGTTTATCTTTTCTTAACTCAAAAGAAAACGAGTTCTGTACTCAATTATTCGATTAAAGAAGAGATAATTAGTCTTTAAACATCAAATATATCATGCATTACATGTTTTTTATCCTTAACTCATTAAAAAAGAGATGTTAGCAAAAATTCTCTCTTTAAAAAAATTATCTCTCCCCTCCTAACCCTAATTCCATGTCAGCTGCCTCCACCCCTTCGCCGTCAGCCGGCATCTCGCTGATGGATTTTTCACCAGAGGAATTCATTGCTGTCTTTTCCACTTTATGTGATGATAATCCTTGGCTTCGCCGATATCTACTACAGCCTACCCCAATTGCTGATCACAAGCAACGGGTTTCTCCCAACCCTGTATCGCCTTGTTCAAATTTCATCCCATCTAATCGCAATCAGAGTGTTCCAATCCCGGTTGCAGATTCTGCCCTACTCATTGATCGCGATGCTGTGAACTCTTCATCACCCCAATCTGCTCATCGGGATCGCAATGCCCCCTTATCGGCTGTTCTGCCGATATCATCGCCTAAAGATCGCCATCGCGGTGTGTTATGAATGCTGGAATTAGGGATGATTCTCTCCCGCCCATCTGATCGCCTCTGTGAAGCAATTACTGTGAAATCAGTGATCCAGTCGGATCATGTTCACCCTGCAATGACTCGATCGGAATTCGCAGTGATCCAGTCGGATCATATGTTCAGCCTGCAATGACTCATTCGGAATTGGCAATGTCTCGATCAGACCAGCCATCAACTTGATCGGAATATGCACTGCCTCGACCAGATCTGTCTGGTGTGATGCATTATGGCCATGTTCGTGTTGCACATGATCAGCAACGTCCTACTTTGTAGCCTGGAACTTCTTCCATCAATCCTCACCGTTTCAATACTACTGTCAACCCCACACGGGATTCCACACGGGTTGCTGATCACCTGCCGATGCCCCCGCCGGCTGATATAGGCGAAGCCTCTCCCTTACGTTCGTTCCGTGCGGCTTAAGCAAAGGGTTTCCAAGTCCAGTGGCTAAGCCGCCAGAGCGTTCAGGTGATTCTATTTCAATTATTGTTGATGATACTTTATTACAAGATCGTGTGTCTTTATGTACAAAATTTTTGATTGGTAAGGTTCTTCATAAACATGGACAACGTCCTGTTCCTAAACAGGAACTACTTGAGCAGCATATGAGGTTATGGAAGACACGGGACATGGCTCCCTTGGGAAGATGATACTACAATATTCACATACATGATGTCTCTGTTCGACAGCGGGTATTGGAGGAGAAATTTTTTTAGTTGGAATTAGGGTTGATCAAACTGCAAAAGTGGGTTCCTTTCTTCAACCCTTGCAAAGTTAAGTCTTCGATCACGAATTTTGGATTCGTATATATGAATTACCATATGAATTTTGGAGTGGAGAAATTCTGCGTTCTATTGCTTCCGGGGTTGGTAAGCCGGTTAAGGTTGATGCTAGAGCTCTTGACGGGTCTCTTGGCCATTTTCCGAGAGTGCTAGTTGAAGTTGATGTGTTGGAAGACCTTCCTACCAACATCATGATTAATACTTCGCATTATTCTTTTTCCACTTACATCACTTATCAGAATATCCCGAAGTATTGCACGAGATGCTACATTATTAGCCATGATAATGAGGAATGTAGAAGAGGACTGAAGCAGCCTCTCCCTAATGCTTTGACAAATCAAAATTCTCAGCAGACCAAGACGAGATGGACACCCCAGTTAGGACGCATAATGCTGCTGATCAGGCTGAGCATGGTATTGTTAGGGTTGAGCAGCATGATAATCGTTAGCATGCTGATAATGTCAAGCATAATCAGCGCAAAAATGGGCGGCACCAAACTGTACAGCAGCAAACAAATCAGCAGCAGCATGATGATTCACATAAATTTGCTGATAACTTTCAGCGCAATATGCAGCATATCAGCAGCAATGTGATGATTCTACAGATGATCCACAGCAGGTTGCTGAGCAAATGCCTCAGGTCTGAACTGAGCAGATTGTTGCACAATCTGCTAGTGATAATATTCAGCAGGGTAATCGGTTTAGGGTCCTTCAAATGACGGATGATGAGCATGAAGCGTTGAATATTTTAGATTTTCTTGATAAAACACTTCGACATGTGGAGCAACAAACTGATGGGCGGACTGATGAATTTGAGGATCAGCATCAGGCAAATTCTTACATCCTAGTGGCAGCCCATTCTGGCGATGGGGATTTCAGTTCGGTTCAAGTTGAGGACAACTACGATTTTGTGGATCCCAACTCTACTAGAGACTCTCGAAATATGCACTATACTGCTCATCAAAAGTAGGGAGGCGTAGAGGATCCAACGCAGTCGCCGAAGCATGGCTCAGCTAGAGGTACATGATGAATTGATTATTCTAGAATTTACGGGGAGTACGGACTTCCTTGTCAGTGCTAAAAAATTTTTGTCATCAGCATCAACCTGTCTGGCTTGCTTTGGCTGAGCCAAGGGTACGTATATCCTCTTCATTGAATCATTATTGGAATTCTTTAGATTTTCATATGGTTGCACATAATGACAGGGTAATTGGAGTCCGAATCTTTGGGTTTTTTTCGTGATCAATTTGTGTCAAATGTGGTTGTTGTTTTCATGTCTCCTCAAATTATTATTGTGGATTATATTCATAATCGTGCTTTATATAATTTGGGTATGGTTCATGCTGCTAGTTCTTATCTGGATCGTAGGCAATTATGGTTAGATATTATATCTTTCTTGAGTTTCAATATGATTGTTATTGGTGATTTTAATTGCACTGTGGGGGAGCTTGAAAGAAGTTCGCCTTCTCGCTTTACTAGCTTGGGCTCTGCCGATTTTCGTGAATT
Source organism: Pogostemon cablin (assembly GCA_023678885.1). NCBI lineage: Eukaryota > Viridiplantae > Streptophyta > Magnoliopsida > Lamiales > Lamiaceae > Pogostemon > Pogostemon cablin. Next base: position 11,746,091 of record CM042990.1, on the reverse strand, counting down.
TTTGGGGGATAGTGGTCTGCATGATTTTGATATTAGTGGATCTAAATACACCTGGTTCAAAAGTTCTGTGAGTCGGCCTTTTCAAGCTTCTAGGATTGATAGGGCTTTGGTTTCTGAGGGGATCATAGATATTTGAGATAATATTGTTCACTCTGCACTTCCTAGGCTCAGTTCTGATCACAACCCGATTCTTTTGGGCTTATCTACTAATCATGGACAGGTTCATCATCCATTTAGATTTCATAAAATGTAGCTTACTGATATGGGCTTCTATGTCTTGACTGCTACTTCTTGGGTTAAGGGGATTGTTGCGCCGGATCCCATATATGTTTTCTGCTGGAAGCTTAGAAGGCTTAAACTGATTATTAAAAAATGGAATATGGAGGCTTTTGGAGATGTTTTGGGTGGAGTTGTTACTGCAATGAATAATCTCAGGATGTGCAGAAACATATTGACGAAAATGGGGATTCTGATGAATTATTTTGTGAGGAGGTAGATGCTCATATTATTTCTATGTGGTGAAAGGCTTTTGACACTTTACGATGGGACTTTCTGTTGGCATTCGATCATTTGGTTAACGTGAACCGTTAGAGTTCCATGCATTTCTAAATCAGCAGAAGCAATAAACATAGAAACGTATTACCTTTCACCAGGGTATGTTGAAGAAGAGAATGAATTCTCACCGGCAGTATGCATAGCCTTACTGTTTTAGGCATAACTCTCTCATCTGATCTCCAATTTGAGTGATCTATAGGCTAAAACGATCCTTTCTTCCGTGGCTTTCCAGCAGTGTATCAGAAGTCTAGTTTGAAGTTACACACAATTTTATAAAAATCATGGAAGTTGACGAACAACAGCAGCAAACAACCTTCCGATCTTCTGCTGTATTCCCAAGTCCAATCTTGATGTCGTGTGGGCGACGATCTTCAAGATCTCCTCAATCTGCTTCCCTCCCTATCCAACTCATGTTTTAGGCATGTGATTAGGGTTTTAGATAAGTTGAGGTGACTTATTTATAGGTTACAGCAGGGACCAGGAGGAAAAATTAGAGTTAGGCCTCCATTGGCTTGAGTATCCAAGTTTAGCCCAAAACTTATATTTAAGTACAATAATAATAATAATATATTCCACTAAAATATTATCACTGCACTACCGTTCTAATCCCATAATTACGTTATGGGCTCCTTCTTATTATGAGTCCGTTAGTCTCCCCATGTTTAAGATATATAATGCTCATTAATTAATTAAGTTACTGACAACTTCATTCATTAATATCTTATCCGAGAGTAGTACCACTCAATCTCATTATCATGCCAGAATAAATCCACCTACAGGGTTTACATGATAATCCTTATGAGCTCCTCAAGGGGACATCATCAACCTTAATAAGACACACATTCCTTCTATAATCAACAGCACACCATAGAGACAGCACTATTTTCCAACTCACCGAGTTTGTTGATTTAATTACATGTAAATCTCACTCATTGATGAATCAAAGAAATACATACTGCCTTACTTGTCAAGTTTATTTTATAGGAATTAAGAGCACGAACATCGATAATAACTGAGATCAAGTTCTCCTATATGTTAGTATAACTCGAACGATCTCAAGTGGTTCTGCTCAATACTTTGCACTAATGTGATTCTATAGTCAAGATAAACTAATACCAAATCACACTACAACCATCCCGATAGAGAGTCCACATCTATCTCGGTTGTGAGCATCTGTTTATACTTTATAAGAAAATCGATAATATGATCTTCCGCGTGTTGTCGCACAACATATTATCTACAGTATAAAGTAAGTGGACTATTGCATCAAACATATAAATAAATTATAAGACGCAATCATTTGATCAATTATTCTCATTTCAAATATTGTTAAAATATTATTCATACTAAAGCTAGGCTTTTAGTATACAATCCAACACTTTCTTGTTGAATGTATGTCTCGCATAGGCTTTTTTGATCAGTTTATGGTGTTGCTCAAAGGTATTTTTGCTTCAGCTAGAATTTCTGTGCTTATTAATAGTACTCCTCATGGTTACTTCAATTGTGGATGAAGGGTGAGGCAAGGAGATCCTTTGTCGCCTCTTCTCTCTTGTCTAGCTGAGGAAGTCATTGGCCTTTGGTTGTTGCATTTTGTGGATAATAGGAGACTTCATTGTACTGCTATTGGTCGAACATGCTTTCATCCTACTTATCTCTTTTATGCAAATGACATTTTTATCTTCTGTAGAGGAAATTTTGGTACCATATCTGCTGTTAGAGATGTTTTGAACAATTATGAAGAGCTCTCTGGGCAGGTTTTCAATCCCACCAAATCGAAGGCTTACTATGGTAAGCATACAAAGTATTATATTAAGCATCATGTCAGAACGGAACTTAGTATGCAGGATGGTGCTTGCCCTTTTCGTTACTTGGGAGTCCCTATCTTCATAGGTGCTCTTAGGATTGCTCATTTTCAGTCTGCCACAGATTCTATTATTAATAAATTTGGAGATGGAAAGGGGAGAGCCTTTCCATGGCGGGAAGAATTTGTCTTGTGAATTCTGTAATCATTTCAGCAACAGTTCATATTATGATGGTGTATAGATGGTCCAGGACTGAACTGAATCGCATTGAGAAAGCCAGTAGAAATTTCATTTGGGCAGGTAATCCTACTCAGCGTAGTTACTTTTTTTTTAATTGGAAGAAGGTTTGTTCGCCTTTGGATAAAGGGGGGTGTCCATTCTCTCAGAATTGCCAATGAGGCATACCTGATGAAGTTCTCATGGGATCTGTTCAATGAAGATACCCCTCTACACATTTTTCGTCATAGATGGTTTAGAAAAGGTATTCCTTATCAGCATCGAATTTCTTCATCTTTGCGAAGGGGATGTCTTCCACACATTCGTAGTTTGTTGGATAATGAAACTTGGATTCTTGGATACAATTCCTCTGTTAGGTTTTGGCTGGATAATTGGTTAGGAATTTCCATTGCAGATCAGGTCAATATTCCCTTTGATATCAAGTACTGTTTTGATCAGACAATTTCTGATTATTATTATGGTGGGAAATGACACTTCACTGCTTTCCCTCACATATTCCATGCTATTATCAGAATTCGGGTCTTCCCCAATCATACTGATCGGAGGTGTTGGAATCACTCATCGCGTGGTAATGTTACATCTAAGCTGGCCTATGGTCATATGAGAACTTCACACCCTTCTGTTAATTGGGGTAATTGGATTTGGGGTCCTTTCATACCTCCTAGGCGTTCTTTGACTGCATGGAAAGCTATTAGGGGTATTCTTACACTTTGGGATATTTTTCTGGAAAAGGGTTATCGAGGGCTTTCCAGGTGTTATTTGTGCAGGTGTGAAGCTGAAATGTTGGACCATCTTTTTGTCACCTATCCGGTTTCTTCGGCTGTCCTTCAGCATGTTTTGAAGGGATTTCATTTTGGCGACAGGGTCCCCATGTTTGATGGTTTCTTTGTCTTCTTGCTATATGTTGTTACGATCCAGGGAAGTTCTCAGGTTATTTCTTTATGGAGATACATGATTGTCAGGTATATTTGACTAATTTGGACCACTCGTAAAAATTTCATGTTTGAGGGTTACTCTACTATGGAGGATGGGTCTTTTGTAGATAAGGTTGCTCGCCCTACTTAGATTACTACTTCTGTTATGGCAATGGCCCGTGAGTTCAATAATTTTACTATTGGGACTATGCATAATACCATGGATGATCTTCGTACATTACATTATTTTGGTATTTGTGAAGTTCTAAATAACCCTCCACACATTATTATTCTGGTCAGATGGATGCCCCTTGAACAGGGGGTGGATTAAGGTGAATACAGATGGTCATACAGATGGAGCCCCTGGAAACATTGCAGGAGCTACGGTTTATAGAGATAGTAGTGGCAAGCATCAGGGTAGTTTCAATTGTGGGTTTGAGAAGGGTTTTGCATTTGAGGCTGAGCTTTACACTGCTCTCCTTGCTATTGATATTTCCTACTCCAAACGCTGGCATTCTATTTGGTTGGAGACTAATTCGACATATGTGGTTCATGCTTTATCTTCTGTTAATCCAGACATTCCTTGAAAGTTTTTGCAGCAGTGGAGGACTGTTAAAGATGATATTCCTTTGATGCAGCTCAGCATTACTCATATTAATAGAGAAGGAAATGCAGCTGCCGATGCTATCTCTAATATTGGTGGGGCCTTTGTTTGGTACCTTACCCCTTCTATTCTTCAGAGACATCTGTTGGAGGATATAAGCTCCACCCATTACCATTTTTGATGATCTTTTGCCAGACGATGAGATGTGAAGGGGTTTATACCCTGGAGGCGACAACGTCCGGTTTGCCTGGTGGCTCCTCTCCTTGTCCTTTTACCTTTGATTCTGGTTTTTCCTACTTCAAACTTGCTGTTGCTATTGCAATTCTCAGGATTCTTTTAACATCTACTATGAAAGATGGATGCGCCTGCCTAGCCGTGATCGTGGTCGCCTTAGATCCTATAGTCTAAATGGCAGGTTTTTTGAAACCCTTTTTCGAAAGGTACTCTTCTCTAGGCTACTTGGCCAGCCTGTTTAACGAGGCATTTTGGGGGTTTCTACGGCTACTTGGCCAGCCTGTTTTTTTATATAGGTTCTATTTTAAGCCGTGTATCTGTCTTGTCTGCCATCTATGGTACCGGGGTCGCAATTGTACATTACACACGGCTTCGTCTGTCTGTCATCCCATTCTTTGGGAGTTTGTCGTCATCTTTTAGTCCAGTACTGTATACTCTTTGGTTTTTTATATAGTTTGTTTAATCATTTCTTAACTCATAAGGAAATGAGTTCTTTATTAAATCATTCGATTAAAATGAGTCTTTAAACGTAGACTCTATCATGCATTATATTGTTTATCCTTTCATAACTCAAAAGGAAACAAGTTCTTTATTCAATTATTCGATTAAACGAAGAGATAATGAGACTTTAAACGTCGAATCTGTCATACATTATATGTTGTTTATTTAATCCTTTCTTAATTCAAAAGGAAACGAGTTTTGTATTCAATTATTCGATTAAAGAAGAGATAATGAGTCTTTAAACATCAAATTGATCATGCATTATATGTTGTTTATTTAATCCTTTCTTAACTTATAAGGAAATGAGTTCTTTATTCAATGATTCGATTAAACGAAGAGATAATGAGTCTTTAAACGTCGAATCTATCATGCATTATATATTATTTATTCTTTCTTAACTCATAAAAAAAAAAGATGTTTTCAAAAATTCTCTGTACGAAAATTCTCTCTAATTTCCTAAATCCATGACACCCGAAAACCACAACTCTCTTCCACCGGGTGGCGTCCTTCCGCCGCTGGATGCGTAGCCGGAGGAAACTCTTGCAGCCATCACTCGACTCTGTTCCATTATCCATGGCTTCCCGGTGTTCTTGCCCAATACTCCTCGACGTAATCTGATTGTGATAATGATCGCGATATTGCTATGATTCCACATTTGACAGAACACTCGCCTTTTCCTTTAGATCGTGATGTGCTTAATACTCCCACATCGACTATTGGTCATCAAATCAATACTCATCCCTCTGATTGCCTTCGCACGGCGTTGCTGCCAAAGGGTCAGCCGCCGCTGCTGATCTGCCTTCTATGGTTTCCCAGTCCTCCGGTTCTCATAATCAACCTTCTCAGCCTACTGACCCGAGTGGATCGCGATCCCTTATAGGAAAATCTCTGGCGATCTTGCTTCCTAAACCTTCGAGTCTTAATGCTGATTGGGTGCCACTGTGATCTGCAGTTCGAAACCAAGGCCCATTGATCGCTGATTCCATGCCTTCGTCGGCTGATAAAGGCAACGACTCCCCATTGAGATCGTTCCGTGTGGCCCTATGTGAAGGGCTTCCAAGCTCGGTGGGGAAGCCTTTGGAGCATTCAAGTGATACCGTTTCTATTGTGGTTGATGATGCACTTTTGCAGGATCGTGTGTCTTTATGCTCTAAGATTTTGATTAGCAAGGTCACTCACAACCGTGGGCAGCGTCCACTCTCTCAATCGGATTTGTTTGCGAAACTGATGAATATTTGGGGCACTTGAGATATATTCATGGCTCCCTTGAGGAAGGGATACTACATTATTCATATACATGATCCCTCTCTCTCTGTCATGGATTTTGGATGAGAAGACCTATGAACTTGATCCTGGTATGATTCAATTACATAAGTGGGTGCCATTTTTTAATCCATATAAAATTAAATCCACTGTCACCAATGTTTGGATACGAATATGTGAGCTTCCGTATGAGTTTTGGAGTGGTGCAATTTTGCGTTCTATTGCTTCGGGGGTTGGGCGTCCAGTCAAGGTGGATACTCGTGCTTTACATGGCTCCCTTGGTCATTTTGCTAGAGTTATGGTGGAAGTTGATGTCTTGGAGGTGCTCCCTAGCAAAATCAATATTAAGACTTCAGATTACTCCTTTTCTACATACATTTCCTATGAGAATCTACCTGATTATTGTACCAAGTGTTACACGATTGGTCATGGGAATGGAGAGCGCCGCAAGGCAGACGACAAGGGTGATCTGAGTCACGTCCAGGTCCTAATATTGTCCGTCCCAAGCAGCGCTGGACGACTATGAAGAACTGAAATCTCAGGGGTAGCGTTGATGCTCCCCCTCAAGACAAGCCATCTCCGGCTACTGATGTGCATCACCGGGATCATCATGTAGAGAGAATTCTTGCTTTTAACGATGAGTCAAATGCTACGACTCATGCTGAACAATCGTTTAGTGATAAGGTTCAGTTGGGCAACCAGTTTGAGGACTTATTTGAAGCTGAGGATAATATGAATGTCACTGAATTCTTGGACGAAACTCTTCGACGAGTTGAGCAAAGTGAGACTGTGCAGCAGCGGTTGGTCCAAAGGTTGAACAGAAGATTGGAAATTGTGAGCTTATCTCAGGTGCTAGTCAGCAGAAGATTGTTCATCCTATGCAGCAGCAGTCTCATCATTTTATTCAGAGGGGTCATATAGTACCTGAAATACCAAGGAAGGCCCCACTACTCAATCTAATGTGCAAGAAGAGGAGGATTATGGTATCTTTGATCCTAATACTAATAGACACTCTCGTAATATGCACCATACTGCACATCAAAAGTGGGGTGATGTAGAGGATCCGACACAGCTGCCGAAGCACGGTTCCACTAGATGTACTCAATGAATTGTTTGTTCTAGAATATACGGGGAATGGGGAATGACAGTTCACTTTCGGCACTCAAAACTTTCTGTCGACGGCACCAACATGTATGGCTCGCTTTGGCTGAGCCGAAGGTTAGTTTTTCCTCAACTTTGAATCACTATTGGTCTTCTTTGGGTTTTCATATGGTGGCTTGCAATGATAGGGGCAATAGGAGTTCGAATATATGGGTTTTTTATCGGGATCAGTTTGTATCTAATGTGGTTGTGGTTTTCATGTCTCCTCAAATTATTACTGTAGATTATATTTATAACCATGCTTTATATCGCTTGGGCTTGGTTCATGCTGCTAGTTCCTATTTGGATCGTAGGAATTTATTGTTTGATATTATCTCTTTCCTGAGCCCCAATATGATTGTGATTGGTGACTTTAATTGTACTATACGGGATCATGAAAGAAGTTCGCCTTCCCGTTACACTAGATTGGGATCTGCTGATTTTTGTGAATTTTTGGGTGAGAGTGGTTTGCATGATCTGGATATTAGTGATTCTAAATACACCTGGTTTAGATGGTCTGTAAGTCAGCCTTTCCGTGTTTCTAGAGTTGATCGTGCTTTGGTTTCTGAGGGTGTTTTGGATGTCTGGGATAATATTGAGCTTTCGGCTCTTCCTAGACACAGTTCTGACCATAATCTAATTTTGTTGAGTTTTTCTATTAATCATGGACAGGTTCACCGACCTTTTAGGTTTCAGAAAATATGGCTTACTGATATGGGTTTTTATGTCTTGACTGCTACTTCTTGGGTTAAATGGGTTGCTGCTCCTGATCCTATCTCTACTTTTTGTCGGAAGCTTAAAAGGCTTAAACTAACTAATAAAAAATGGAATATTGAGGCCTTTGGAGATGTTTTGATTGGGGTCAATACTGCAATAAATAACCTTTAAGAGGTGCAGAGACGTATTTATGAAAATGGGGATTCTGATGAATTGTTTTGTGAAGAGGTGGATGCTCATATCATTTTGGAGGAGAAACTTAAGCAGAAACAAATTTTTTACTCACAAAAGAATAGAAGTAGCTGGTTGAAAGATGGTGATCGTAATACTGCTTTCTTTCAAAGGGCTCAACATGTTAGGAAAACCAGGACTCGCATTCATTCTATGATGATTGGTGATGAGCTTTCCGATGATATTTCAGCTATCTCTCTATGATGAACTTCATTCGTCAGTTTGTTACTGGAAATGATAATGCTACTATTGTTTTGGTGCCGGATGATATGAAAATTAAAAAGGCAGTATTTGGCCTTTCTCCGGACAACTCTCCTGGACCGGATGGATTTGGAGGCTCTTTCTTCTAGGCTGCTTGGCATATCGTTCATGAAGATCTGTGTGATGCTGTCAGGTATTTCTTTACCTCTGGATTAATTCCTGATGTTGTTTATGCGAATTTTGTCACTTTGATCGCTAAGCATGAGGCTAACCGTGTTGAGGATTATAGGCCTATCAATATGTGTAACTTTTTCTTTAAAGTTTTGACTAAAATTCTTGCCACTCGTTTGGGACCTATCCTTCATAAACATCTTGGTGTTCATCAGTATGGTTTTGTTCCTGGTCGTAGTATTCATCACTGTATTGTTTCTCCTTCTGAGTCTTTTAACAGTCTTGAGGTTTCCACTTTGGGTAGCGTTGCGCTTAAGATTGATATTAGAAAGGCTTTTAACACTTTACGATGGGATTTTCTTGTTGAATGTATGATTCGTATGGGCTTTTCTGAACAGTTTATGTTGTCACTTAAGGGCATTTTTGCCTCAGTTAGAATTTCTGTTCTTATAAATGGTTCTCCTCATGGTTACTTCAGTTGTGGGCGAGGGGTAAGACAGGGAAACCCTCTTTCGCCCCTTCTTTTTTGTCTGGCTGAGGAAGTCCTTGGGCTCTGGTTGTTGCATTTTGTACATAATAGGCGACTTCATCAACTGCTTTGGCCATTATTGATTTCTGCCTACTTATCTTTTTTATGCAGATGTCATTCTTATCTTTTGTAGAGGTAACTTTGGGACTAACACTGTTGTTAGGGATGTTTTGAATAATTATGGGGAGCTTTCTGGGCAGGTCTTTAACCCCAGCAAATTTAAGGCTTATTATGGTAAGCACACTAAGTATTATATTAAGCATCAAGTTAGAACAAAGCTTGGTATGCAGGATGGTGCATACCCTTTTCGATACTTGGGACTCCCTATCTTTATAGGTGCCCCTAGGATTGTTCATTTTCAGTCTACCACAGATTCTGTTATTAATAAGTTTGGGGGTGGAAAGGGAGAGCCTCTTCATGGCGGGAAAAAATTGTCTTGTGAATTATGTTATCATATCTGTTGTAGTTCACATCATGATAGTATATAGATGGCCCAGGACTGAATTGAATCGCATTGAGAAAGCCAGTAGGAATTTCATTTGGACAGGTAACCCTACTCAGCGTAGTTATTTCTGCTTGAATTGGAAGAAGTTTTGTTCGCCATTGGAGGAAGGGGGTTTGGGTGTCCATTCTCTCAGAATTGCTAATGAGGCATACCTGATGAAGTTTTCATGGGATCTTTAGAATGAAGGTACGCCTCTATACATTTTTAGTCATAGATGGTTTAGAAAAGGTGTTCCTTTTCAGCATCGAATTTCTTCATCTTTGAGAATGTTTTGTCTTCCTCACATTCGTAGCTTGTTGGAGAATGAAACTTGGGTACTTGGGCATAATTCCTCAGTCAGTTTTGGTTAGATAATTGGTTGGGTATTCCCATTGCAGATCAGGTCATATTTTCATGTACATCAGGCACTGTTTTGATCAGAAGAATACTGATTATTATTATGATGGGAAATGACATTTCACTAAGGATTCGAATTCGAATTTTCTCTAACCATTCTGACCGGAGGTGTTGTAACCATTCCTCACGAGGTAATGTTACTTCTAAATTGGCATATGGTCATTTAAGAACTTCATATCCCTCTGTTAATTGGGGCCCATGGATTTGGGGATCTTTTATACCCCCTAGGCATTTTTTGACTGCCTAGAAAGCTATTACGGGTATTCTTACACTTTGGGATGTTTTCTTGGAAAGGGGTTATCGAGGGCGTTCCAGGTGTTATCTGTGCAGATGTGAGGCTGAAACGTTAGATCATCTTTTTATTACCTGTCTGATTTCCTCAACTGTCCTTCAACATGTTTTGGAGGGATTTCACTTTGGTGGCAGTGTCCCTACGACTGATGGGTTTTTTGTTCTCTTGTTGTATGCTGTTACGATCCAGGGAAGTGCACAGATTATTTCTTTATGGAGGTATATAATTGTCACGTATAATTTGTTGATTTGGACCACAAGTAACAAATACATGGTCGATGGATACTCTACTTTGGGGGATGGGTCTTTTGTTGACAAGGCAGTTCGTCCCACTCAGATTACTGCCTCAGTTATGGCGATGGCCCATGAGTTCAATAATTTTATTTTTGGGTCTATGCATAATACCATGGATGATCTTCATCATTACACTTTTTTAGCATTCTTGACTGGTAACATTGCAGGGGTTGCAGTTTACATAGATAGCAGTAGCAACCATTTGGGTAGATTCACTTGTGGGTTTGATAATGGTTTTGCTTTTGAGGCTGAGCTTCACACTGCTCTCCTTGCTATTGATATTGCCTATACCAGAGGCTGGCATCTGTTTGGTTGGAGATTGATTCAACCTATATGGTTCATGCTTTATCTTCTTAAAAGCCGGACATTCCTTGGAAGTTCCTGCAGCAGTGGAGGACCATTAAAGATGTTATTCGCTTCATGCAGTTTAGAGTTACTCATATCTATAGAGAGGGAAATGCAACTGCTGATGCTCTCTCTGATATTGGTGGGCCTTTTGTTTGGTACCTTACCATTCCTCATATTCTTCAAATACATCTGTTGGAGGATATGAGCTCCACCCATTATCATTTTTGATGATCTCCTGCCAGACGATGAGATGTGAAGGGGTTTGTACTCTGGAGGCGACATCGTATGGTTTTCCAGGTGGCTCATCTCCTAGTCCCTTATCTTTTGATACTGGTATTTTCGCACTTCAAACTTTTGGTTGCTATTACGATTTTCAGAACTCTTTAAATGTTTTCTTTGAAATTTGGATCCACCTGCCCAGCCGTGATCGTAGTCACCTTAGGTCCTCTAGGCCAGATTGCAGGTTTTTTGGAACCCTTTTTGGAAAGGTACTCTTTCCTCTATATGGGTTTTACCCACTGGGTTTCCTCATATAGAGGTTCTTAATGAGGCCTTTTGGGGGATCCTACGATTATTTGACCAGTCTGCATTTTTATTTAGGTTTATTTTTAGTGTATTTAGCTTGTCAGCCGTTTGTGGCACCGGGGTCGAAGCTGTACATTACATACGACTGCGTCTGTCCGTCAACCTATTTTCTGGGAGTCTGTCATCATCGTTTAGTCTTGTCATGTATACTCTTTAATTTTTTTATATAGCTTATTTTATCCCTTCTTAACTCATAAGGAAATGAGTTCTTTATTCAATGATTCGATTAAACGAAGAGATAATGAGTATTTAAAAGTCGAATCTGTCATGCATTATATGTTGTTTATCCTCTCTTAACTCATAAGGAAATGAGTTCTTTATCCAATGATTCGATTAAACGAAGAGATAATGAGTCTTTAAACATTGAATCTATCTTGCATTATTGATGAGAGTGAAAATAAGCGTGTTTTAGTGTCCAATTTAACACCTTTTTGATTGATATTGTTGTCATATATTAGCACAAGTGTCTTATATTTAATATATGTGAGAAAAGGTGCACTTGGTGTTTTATTATGTTTTAGGTGGAAAAAGAATCAAAAATACAAAGTTGGAGAAGATGTGCAATTTGTTCAATGAATGCTAAAAACGCACGTCCAACTTGTGTAATTTTTCTGTTTGTATGGATATCAAAACTGGTGTGCACTTGGTGTTTTATTATGTTTTAGGTGGAAAAAGAATCAAAAGTACAAAGTTGGAGAAGATGTGCAATTTGTGCAATAAATGCTAAAAACGCACGTCCAACTTGTGTAATTTTTCTGTTTGTGTGGATATCAAAACTGGTGTTGTGACACATAATTGGAAACACTACTACAAAATTGTAAATAGATATCAGTGATTCACCGTTATCTATTAAGTATTTCCACCGTTATTAATGGAGGTGTTACTAAAGGTCTCTAAATAAATATCAATAAATCACCGATATCTATTGAGTGAATAGATATCGCTGATTCATCGATATCTATTAATGTTTCCACCGTTATTAATGGATGTGTTATTAAAAGTTCCCTAAATAGATATCGGTGACTCATCGATATCTATTTAGTGAATAGATATCGGTGATTCACAGATATCTATTAATATTTCCACCGTTATTAATGGAGGTGTTATTAAAGGTTCCCTAAATAAATATCGGTGACTCACCGATATCTATTGAGTAAATAGATATCGGTAGATTCACCGATATCTATTATAATTTCTACCGGTATTAATAGAGGTGTTATTAAAGGTCCCCTAAATAGATATCGGTGATTCACCGATATCTATTACAAATTCACCGATATATATGAATCTAATATTAAACAATATATATTGATGTTTCACCGATATCTTTTCAAAACATACATATCGGTGTATCATCGATATCTATTCGAAAATTTACCAATATAAATAGATATGATGTTAAAAACATAAGGCAATAGATATCGGTGAATTGCCGATATCTTTCTATTTTATTTGTTCAATTCATAATAATAATTATTAACATATAAACATTATTCAACAACAAATACATCAAATCCAATTAAAACTTCATTAATTAAACATTTTAACTACACAACTAATATCAATATTCAAATCCTATTCCAAATACACATTATCCAACAAATAAGTATCCACAAAAAGTCATAAATTCATGAAAACCCAAAACAACAAATGTATGGATTGCCCATGGAGGTAGTATTTTGTAACCGGTTGTTATTTCGTTTGCTAGCCTCCTGAAAATTGAAAAATAAAAACAAAAGTAAATATCCATGAAGAATAATTAAATCCCCAGCTGACCAAATTTAAATTGCAAATATAAATAAGTTTCATGTCCGAAGTCACTTGAAGGGATATACAATTAGGAATAAATGAAGTTGCTTTACTTGAGGATTGGCATTCCCACCCTTTTCTAATCCTATGTTACATGAATATGAACGGGAACTTTCCTATAAAACATACAGCTAGATGTTATCAAGCACCAAGAGTTTTCAATAAACCATTCATGCAAGCTTTGCTCGACTAACGGAGTGCTCCATCTCAATTCTGAATTGCCTCCATAAATATTTATACTGGACTGGTGTTAACAGGGTTTTTGATGGTGGAAAATAGGTATAAAAATTCAACAACAAGCCAAATATGATTAAATAAAAAATATGATACACACAACAACTACTCTAGCATAATCCTCCAACTGCAATAGCAACCAAAATGAGAGATATGCCAAGCATTAGAGGATTGACCAAATTTTTTGTAAAATCATAATTTACTTCTACTTCATGAAGCTCATTGCTTTGGATTAGATTGCACATTGCTACATCAAAATTAAGTTAGCAACTATAAAAAAAATCACCACACAGTAATAAAACATGTCATGTCATTTCATAAACTAAAAAATTACGTAGAACCAAGTTACAAGAGTGAAAGTATAACATATGAGCCATAACAACACTGATTTTTTTTTTTTTGAGAAAGTAGAAAAAAAGACTAGATATTTCCAAAAACAAGAGAAGAAGCCAACTCTTTCCACCATATTAACTTAAATTTTATGGCACTTATGAAAAGATCAAAAACAAATGACCACACAAATTGTTTCCAAACAGAAAAAGATAGCACGAACCTGGAATTCATGGGCTGTGATAACTATTAAAAGGCAAAATAATACCATCAAACTGTTGCTCTTATCATTTTTATTTCCGAGGAGCTCATTGGAGGCATAAGAGCAAAAAATGGTGAACTTTGAACAGAAATACTTCTGTTAGGAAAAATAGGAATCAAATACAGAATGATTAACATAACACAACATTAGGCTCTGACTCAAACTTCAGAATTAAAAGGAAATTACAAAAAAAAATAAGGCATTGTTTTTTCTTTCACCTAAACCCACAAATAGCATCTTCAACTGCCACAAAGATCACATCTTTCTACATAGATTATTCAGCAAGCGAATTTAACAACAATTTCAAATTGAAATGGATAAGAAAATTAAAAAATAAACCCAAAATTCAACTTCCTATGACCAACCAAATTAAACCAAAAGTTCTAACCTGTGATGCAACTATCAGAGGGCTTTCCATTATTTTATTATTATGTCATTTGCTTCATTAAGCATTGATGCTTTCCATGTCAGTCTAGCAAAGTAAACATCAAAATTGTTCACATTAGATACATTCCATAGATAGTTTTGTTAAAAGAAAAGAATATTAACAAAAACTTCGTTAGAATTTGAAATAAAGTTATGAGGCGCTTTAAGTTTCTTGTTAATCTGAATCAGCCTTCACTGTTCTAAAACAACTATTAATTAGAGAAATCTGCAGAGTGAAACACTAACAATCTAAGATTAAAGTGAAATTAAAATCACACCTTACTTATAAAAATGAACTTAAGCAGCTCCAGTTCTTTTTGAAGAACATGGTGTGGGTGGATTTATTAATAGAACATTACAAGTTTGGGAATAAAATGCAAAAACAGAAAATAGAAATGAAAGTGTGTAGGTAGAAGGTGGAAGTATGCGTTTAACAGCAACTGTGTTTCTTGACAATTAGCTCTTTCTATCTCAACAAAGACCTTTAAAATATCAGTGGCAATAAGCAAAAGTCTTTTGCAGATAAAACTATAAGCTTCCTGCTCAAAAGTAATCAAAAGTAATACTACTTAGATATTACAAATACCATCAAAAACACTTTTTTTTCTGCCAAGTTTTGTGAATCTTTAGCTCAAGACAACAGAACATCTTTGACCGTATATTTCATAGAGAAGTAAATGCTTTCTAGCTCACTAAGGTTCTCAAATAGTCTGTCTCTAATCTTACCTTTTTTCTGAAATGATAGCGAAAATGATTAAAATGCAGACAAGATAAAGAGTACCTTTGGTGGAGGTTCATTCTCTCCAGTCATGACGTCTACAAGAGGATAACCTTCCTTCCATTTTTTTGCAAGTTATGGAGACCTAAACAAAATTTTAATAAATTCCCAGAATTAATATGTAAGGAAATACAAGAAGGATTAACACTTCAGAAAGCTTGATACGAGGCTGATTATTTATTTCAACCAACTTGAAAACAACACCAAGGGTAGGTTGTGCATAGCATGTAACCAAACTTCATGACCCTGTCCAAAGGAAGTGAATAAAAATACAGATTTATGACAAGCTTCCATATGCACGGCATCAACATGCATTCCAATCAACAAAAAATTTTCCAAAAAATATAACAATTAACTCTTAACCATTTATCACATGTATATTGTTCTGAGTAAGATGCATGCATTCAGAATTCAATATATATAGCAACTAATCTCTTGTTTTCATGGAGATTGGGAACAGTCCTAGGTGAAATTTTAATTTTTTACATTTTTGCCTATATTGATTGCCACTCAGAAGACTGAATCCAACGAAGGAAATGATAGTAAAGTCATAAGTGCACATCCATTTTAAAATGCTAAAAACTTGAAAAATTTAAAGGATAAATTAATAGATAAAGTATTCTTTCAATAGTGAGGATCAACAAAAGAGTCGTCTATGCACATTTATTTATCAGAATAAAAACACAAAAATGTTTTCGAAACTGACACAGTTCATAAAAAGATAAAATAACTTCAAAACAAAGCTAATTGAAACTAAATTTATAACTTGCCATTGCATCCTTGCTTGCTGAAACATTTGAAGCTGGAAATTTTTGTCTAGACAAGCCACCAACATTTACAAGATGTCATGATCTTCTTCTAGAAGGGTTAGCTAAAGTGCCAACTTGTCTCCCCTCTTCCTTGCCTGCAAATTAAGGAGAAGAATCTTACAACAAACAGATTTGAATAAAATGAGATAATCCATACGTAAGTTAAACTTTATTCCATACTGGAAAAAAGTAATGAAATCATGAAAACTGAAAACTATAAACAAATTAACAACATAAGAAATGGTAAATGATAAATATACTGGAAAATAACTTGCAGCCTTTCACCACCGGGAACTCCTGTGGGAAGAACAGAGCTTGTCCCTGCATTTGCACCCTAAAACAAACATAAACTCCATATGACGGGATATTAAGCTATAAAATTTCAAGGTTTAATCACTTACAAGAGCTCTGGAAGGAGGAGCTGCCATCTGAAGTTGCTGATACTTCAAAATAGTCCAAAAAAAAAAAACATAGCCAAATTGGAAACCAAATAATTTTATTTTCATTTTTAACATATTTGAACCGTAGGTTCAAATTGATATAACAAATACATCGACATTGCTTGGATAGACTGAATAATTCTCAACTTCAATTTTATGTTATTAAGAGTGATTTTAATTATTTGAAAAACATATATTCAGTCATTTGAAATTTATTCATGGAATACTCTTATAACTCAGCCTTAAGGGCAGATAACCCAAGCCCAAGATGGATACGCTATTCATCAGAAACATGAAAATTAAAGACTAACGCAGTATAATATTTTATACCAACTAACAAGGTAAGAGATATAACCTGTTGCTTTAAGCTTAAAAGTTTTCAAAAAATTTTTAATATTTTAATAAGCTTAACATGCCCTCATGTGCAAGGAAATCACTTTTTATTTAAGTCTGTGCTACATTTTATAAATGGAATGATGAATTCCAAACCAAATTCCTTATGATGTTAATATTCTCTCTAATACCATGTTGAGTGTCCACATCATTTGTCTATAAACTCAAGTTGTTAGAGAGTAATCATTACATATTTTTATAGCTTCATGCATTTAAAGATTATGGTTCATAAGTTGATATCTTAATTTTTAATTCTATTTCCATAATCCATCATGTTGAGTATATTCTATTGTTATAACAACTTCTTCAAAAAAAATCAAAAAAATAAATATTTATTTTAGGTTTACTAAGGTGTACCTGATGAATGTACATCCACATCTCCACAAATCTAGTCTATATCCAAGTGATTTAGATCAACAGATCATCAGGTGTAGTAATCTCATCCACATTTACTTTAAAGCTTCCAATATTTTATTTAGGCACCAATAATTGCAGGCTTTACCCATTTGCCCTCTGCAAAACATTTTAAGAAATTTTAAAGAAAAGATAATAGAAAATCCTAACTAATAGGTAGTAGTAGACACTATTGAGGAAGTTCATACAACTTTGAAGTGAAGAAGAACGTGGGTTCCATAATCAGTCATCTCATCTTCTTTCCATGTTTCATAATTCAATAAAATTATTGTGTGTTAAAAAAATATCTCTCCTGTCTGAAATCGCTCCCTTGAAAGTATAAACCAACTGGATGAAAATGCAAAAGACGATTGTGTGTCTTTGAATAGTTAAGCTTCATAGTCAATAGAAACATAACACAAGCTCTGCAACATTAAAAGGTGAAGTTCAAAGCATTGCTAATACCAAACCATTACATAACATAACATTGCTGAAGGAGAATCTAGAAGTTCAAGATGAGGCTCAAAGCATTAAAATACTAAAATGGAGACAGGGCTAACAGAAAACTCTACTGAAGGAAATGTGACACGGAAAAGGAAAAAGAAAAGAAAAAGCAAGGCAAATACTAAAGGTGAAGTCACCTTAAGCAGTAGTCTTGCAAATGGGGCACCAGTTCTTGAGCCGTAACCACTGATTTAAGCACACGATGTGATAAACGTGCTGGCATTCGACCAGCTTCCCTATCTCGTCTCCAGTTTCGTACTCCTCCTGCAAAACACCACTCATTTTAGCCTTCTAAAGCCAAATTAAAGCTTATGTACACAGATCAAGCTATATTCGTGTCTGCTATTTCTTTCGTGTTTTTTTTCTTAGTGTCCATGATGCATCTTAAACAACATAGCAACTACAAAAATATCAGCTATGGAATCTCTAATTAAATCGACAGACTATGTGGAACTATGACTTGATGCTGTAAGGTTCAAAGAACAATACCGAATTGAAGAGGCAGAAGCACCAGCAGCGCAACAGTTCACGGAGTCCGGAAGGGTATTGTCACAAATGGATGGGCCGCAAGCAGAGGAGGTGGCGTCACGATGGATTGGGGCTCTCCGGGAGCAATTGGTGTCGGGAGCGGAGGCAGGAGAGCGGCTGGGTATTGTCGCGAACAGGTGGGCCGCGAGCGGAGGAGGTGGCGTCGCGACGTGTTGGGCTCGCCGGGAGCAGGTGGTGTTGGGAGCAGAGGCAAGACTGCAGCCGGCGGCGAGAGGGGGTGGCAGGTTCTTCGTCGATTTTGGGAAGAACTCGCGATTTCGGGAAGAACTCTCTATCGCTCACATGATTTTGGGAATTAGGGTTCCACATCAATTTTTGGTATAAGTGGTGTTTGATTCTTGGATCTGAACTCGGTTTTTTTTTTCTTTAAATTAAGATTGTGGAATGGGTTGGAGCATAAGTGCTATACGATTTATGTCTTTGAAAAAAAAAAAAACGTGTTTGATTTTTTTTAATTTAATTTATTTAAAAAATATATATTATTATATTAAATTAATATCAGTGAAAAGATATCGATTATGATAACTGATATCTATATCGTGTATAAACGTCACTAAAAAATATCATTAGTCAATCACCGATATTTATTAGAATAATCCAAACATATTAGATAACGGTGGTTAAATATTTTTTTATCAGTTAGTAAGTTAATAGATATCAGTTTTATAAATCACCTATATTTATGCACTGATATCTATTCACAGATTTGTAGTAGTGAAAGCCACCGAAAAGAGAATCGTTTTGGCTTAAAGAACGCCTCAATCGGATTCCAAACGAGAAAATTATGATCAAGATGGTGACGTCGCGCGAGCTGTGTCAAACAGAACAGTTGTGTCACATTTCATGGCTTGTTACACCTTCAATTCTTGGAGTTTTTGTGAGATCTTTATATTGATAGAAAGTCAAGGAAGAGAGGATCGTATGAGCGCAAGAATCACTCAAATTGGAGCTCAGATGTAGAAGTTATACCCGAAATAGTAAAACAGTGCAAGTGTGATTCGACCACGACAGTCCAGTTCGACCAGATCCCTTGGTCGAACTAAAGCCATTTTGGTCGAATCAGAAGCCTGAAGTGCGAATTATCGCCGAATTCAATTCGACCAGGGTTCGACCAAGCCCTTAGGTCGAACCCTAGGTCGAACCACATGCCTGGGACGCGTCCGAATCCAATTTTTACACCCCAAGTGAGTGTTTCTGCGTGTTTTTCAAGAAAAAACTCATTCAAGGTCCATAAGGAGAGCTTACAAGTATAAAAGGGGGTATAGATCATATCATTGACCATTATTGAGGGAGAGAATTGGATTGGAAAGATGCCACAACAATACTACACCCCACAAGGGGGGTTCACCCCCCAACCATCATCCACATCCTTTCCTCCATCCATCTATCACTGTGAAGATTCGTCTGTGGATCCAAGAAGGAGAATCAAGAGGATTTGAAGAGACAGAAGAGAGAAGGAATGACACTTCTACACCAAGGGTTTTCCTAATTCTTTTCTTCTATTTTCTAATTTTTCGGACATATGGGTAAGATTTATCCAACCCCCATGATTGTTTTTCACAACATCATGGGCTAGAGTCTTTTTGGTAGAACTAGGGCTGTGAAGGTTTTTACGAATTAATTGAACTTTCGTGTGTAAACTCCGTACAACACTACTTGTGGATTTATTTTATATATGATTGTGTTTTCTTAATCCATATTCACGATCATTTTGGTCATCTTCAATTGGTATATAGAGTCTGAATATATATCTTGATTGTAGATTGAGTGCGTTCACCGCTGAACAGGATTCCATGTTATGATTCTTAGTGAGGGGACTCCGAAGCTTCATTAGAACTATCATATATGAATACTTATTAATTGAATTGAATTCAGGTTATTAAGTAGGATAATTTTATAGTACCTATAAAGGGAGATTATATCGGATTAGAGTACCAATTAGCCAGAAAAATAATTGATACTGATAGTACCTAGAAAGGGGGTGGAATTATATCTCTTGCTGCGAAGTTATTCACTCGTGTTACGCACATGTTTATTTGTGTCTATAGAGTAGATATGCATGGTTTATTGATGCGTCCATATTCCATAAAGCAGAGTCGGACATCAACACATGAAAGGGAGATTAATGAGTGAAACAGGATTATCCTAGAGCAACCTATTCTCCTACTTGATCCACTTTCGTATTCTTCGAGTGATATTTTATTTAATTTATTATTTTAATTAGTTGTTTATTAGTTAATCATTCAATCCTCAAACGTTATTGCCTTACGTCTTAATTAATTTAGTAAATAGTTAAATTGATAATACGTTGTCCTTTGGGTTCGATTATCACTTGGTCGCTTGCTTAAGCTGCAATTGATATCCTTAATACTTGGGGATTAATTTTGCGTGCAAAGAAAATGCGCATCAAGTTCTTGGCGTCGTTGCCGGGTACGGCTGTTATTATTAGTTTATTATTTCTAGTTTGATTAAGACTTCTATTTGTGATTATTTATTTCTATCTAACCTTGAATTTTTCTGAGGTACTTGTGCACTAGGAAAAGGAAATGAATGAATAACACACAGTGCTGAACATGGCCAGAGTAAGGCATAATCCAGATAATGTTGTCATACGTGAAATTTTCACGAACTATGAAATTGGTAACAAGGGGTTGATTGGAGCAAGGAGGGAAGATGATGAATTTGAGATACATCCCGCTCTTATTAACATGGTAGAGAAGAATCTCTTTTCTGGAGGTTGCTTTGAAGATCTATATCAGCACCTCAAAAGATTTTTTAGTTATGCAAACACTCAAAAGGGTGCTGGAGCTAATGATGATGCTAGGCGGATCGCCTTATTCAAGTTTTCATTGATTGATAGGGCGGAAGCTTGGTATGAGACTCTTGATGCCGCAGATTGCACTACATGAGACCAACTGCTGCAGAAGTTCTTGTAGAGATATATGCCACCCTTAAGGATCTTGAGAATGAGGCAAGAGATCAACTAATTTATTATGAATCAGGGTGAGAAATTTCATGAGGCATAGGATAGGTTTAAAGACATGCTCAGGAGGTGTCCACTGCATGGAATGTCTAAAGCTCAGTACATAAGTATTCTTCTACTATGGATTGGATTGTGAGTCGCGTATTCTTATTGATGCATCATCAGGTGGAGCGATGTTATCTAAGACAGCACTTGGAGCAGAAAAGTTGTTTGAAGACATCTCTATAAATTCATGTGACTAGCCTGTAGAGAGAGATAGAGGATCATATGTACTTGGTAAGGTGGCTCAAGTTGAACATCAAGTGGTGAAGCCGAATAGGAAGATGAGATCGTCTCTAGTCTAGCTAATATCAACAAGCTACTAGAGTCCAAACAGAAGCAGATTACAGAGTTGACACTAAGGAGGCCTAATATAAAGCAGTACGAAGTGAAGAGTGTTGAAGATACCTTTAATTGATACATGGTTGAGAATGATGCAAGGATTGATCGTCTTGAGGATACCATGAATGTTGATCATGCAGATTTATCTAGGCAGTTGAAGGACTTTACCTTGATTATGGGGCAGATGGCCGGTACGTGAATCAATTTACAAAAACGTTGGAGAATAATGTTATCACATTGAGGTCCGGAACACAGTACGAAGGTCCGATGAAGCCGGTGTCCGAAAACGAAGGAAACAGGGCTCCTGTTTGACCAGCCCCACGCAGTTCGACCAGACATGATGGTCGAATTGTGGTCAAACAAGTCTCGGAAAAACAGAGTTACGACGCTCTATTTTCTATCTCTCCGTTCGCCTAAGACACCACTGTTCGACCAGACCACTTTGGTAGAACAGAGGTCGAACAAGCACCTGTGGAGGAGAAGATCGCGTCCAGACTGCAAGGTCTTCGTTCGACCAAACCCATATTGTTCGACCAGACCATTATGGTCGAATGATGGTCGAACAGGAGCAGAATGAACGGAACCAATTTACAGAGCCTTCGTTCGACCACACCACTATTGTTCGACCAGACCACACTGGTCGAAGAGGTTCATATACCTCCCGTTTTGATACCGAATGCTACACCTATTGTTCAAAACACTCTAGAGCCATCACAAGAGCAGAATACTGAGCTTATAGCAGAGAAGAAGTGGGAAAGATCAAAAAAGTTGAGAGCCGAGAAGCTTAGACTGTAGATGGACAATAAAGATGTGGTTTTCTCTCTTAATCAAGCAATGAAAATGCCCATGGAGACTCAATCATGCAAAAGCATAGATGTGGTTTCTAACTTGTTTAATCTTGATTTTAATAGGACAAATGATTCTGAATTTGTGTGGAAGATTGATAAGGTGGAATCTCGACAGCCTGGGAGGAAGGAAATTCCAAGGATCTTATACTTGTTACCAAGAAAGATGAGGTGCTGAGTATATGTTAGATTTGTATACTAAAAGTCTTGCTTTTGTATTGAACAATGTTTTTAACGATTTTATTTGAAATGAGAATCATATGATCAAACATTTTTGTATATTATAAATTGTTTATTTATATGGTTGTGCAAAAGTCCATTTATTTTATATTGTAGATAATATGTTGTGCGACAACATGTAGAAATCATATTATCGGTTTTCTTATAAAGTATAAACAAATACTCACAACCGAGATAGACGGGGACTATCTATCGGTATGGTTGTAGTGTGGTTTGGTATTAGTTTGTCTTGACCATAGAACCACATTAGTACACTGCTTTGTGTATTGAGTAGGACCACCTGAGATCGTTCGACTTGTACTGTCTATATAGAAGAACTTGATCTCTGTTATTATGGATGTTCGTGTTCTTAATCCCTACACAATAACCTCGACACATAAGGCAGTATATATTTCTTTGATTCATCAATGGGTGAGATTTAAATGAATTAAATCGACAAACTCGGTGAGTTGGGAAATAGTATTGTCTCTATGGTGTGCTGTTGATTGTAGAAGGAATCCATGTCCGTCATAGGTTGATGATGTCTCCTTGAGGAGCTCATAAGGTTTATCATGTAAATCTTGCAAGTGGATTAATTCCAGCATGATAAAAAGGTTGAGTGGTACTACTCTCGGATGAGATATTAATTAATTTGAGTTGTCAGTAACTTAATTAATTAATGGGCATTGTATATCTTAAACATGGGGAGACTTTCGGGCTCATAATAAGAAGGAGCCCAAAACATAATATTGGGATTGGATGGGTAGTGCAGTAATAATATTTTAGTGAACTATATTAATATTATTGGGTTTAATTAAAAGCTTTGGGCTAAGCTTGGTTAATTAAATCCAATTGAGGTCCAATCCAATTTCTCCTCCTGGTCCCTGCTGTAGACCAATATAAAAGTCATCTCAACTTCTGGATGCCCTATTCATTGCGCCGTTTCAACGTGAGAAAGCAGGGAGAGAAGCAGATTGAGAAATCATGTAGATTGTTGCCCACACAACAGCATGATTCGACTTGGGTCATACAGCAGAAGATCAGAGGTGTTTCACTACTGCTCATCCTCTACATCAACCCAGAAGAAAGGTAAATGTTTAGTTTGCTTCCACTGTAACCGTTTACTTGAATTCCTAACGATCACGTTGAACCAAATGATCCAATTGCCAACAGTATAGACAAGAAGAGGGAAAGAAAATACTTGAAGGTGAGGATGCGAGAAGACCGCCCTCTGATCTAGTAGTTTAAAAAGCAGTATTCTGTCGTGACTCTCTGACGTTAAATATGAGCGTCTGTTGGGGGCTTGCCCTTCTGTTTTATTGCTTTATTATTTCTTTCGTGTGAGTAAGAAATTTTTATATTTAAGGTGCTTACTAATCGGCAATTACATCTCTTTGAAAACCTAGTTTCAACTTACGTTTTTACTAAGTTTGGGGAGGGGGGGTTTGATGTTCTTACCTCATTGAAGCACCAAAAGTATAATTTTTTCTTTGTAATGTTTGTTAGGGGAGTTGATTTTTTTGCGGTATGTTGAAACTTTAATCGGTTTTGACTTGTCGATTTTTGCAATTTGCTTAGTGTTCAGTGGTGTGTCTAGTGTGTGGAGTCGATTATACAGTCAATTGAGTCTTTCTTATAGTTCTCTTATTTTATTAATGGTGAATCATGTGATGATGAGGTGTGCTTGAGCTTTGATGATAGAAACAGGTAAACTGAGGCTTTGACCTGACCGAGTTGAACAACTCGAGGAGCTCGTTCATGTTTTGAAAGAGAAAATTCAGGTGTCCTCATTTCCTTATTCTAATTTCTCTTTGTGCTTTTAATTCATAAGAGTGAAAGGATTGAGTTTATGATTTTGGTAAACATGTGAGCTTATATTTTTAAATTGTGCTGAAATTCATATGCTTTTGAAATTGATGAAGGAAGTGTACTTGAGTTATATTGTGGTATGAAGTTCTATGTGTACTTGTGGGATATTACTTACCATGAAAAATGCTCTGTTACTTGTTAAAAACCAATGTGAGATTTTGAGCCTCGTTGATCATGTTACGTAATCACATGATATATCTTTTCTGATGAGTATCGTTCTTGTATGTGTATTCTAGAACTTGTCTCTTGTCTTACTTTAAACTACATGTGTGTTAGATGATGGGAGATGATCTAAGGTCATCCTTGAATTTATGAGTCAGTTAGCTAAATAATTCCCTACCAAATGATGTTTATCCATAGTTAGCCCCGTCGAGCCTACGAAGATAGCCACTTTGATATCCTATTTGAGCCTTAAATTCCTATATTTAGTGGAGAATTAAATGTTGTCAAAGTGTGTGAAGTTGATTTTGATGGAGTTTGGAAGGAATAAAATATTTGGAGCTGTACAAGTGATTATGAGCTTAAAAATAAGTTGATGAGGGGTAATGCCCCAAACTGGTACCCCGAGATGTTAGAGGTAGTGCCTGAAACTGGTATCTCAAGAAAGGAAAACAAAGGAAAGAAGGAAAAATGTTGAGCTTGAAGAAAAAGTAGAGAAAAGAAAATTAGAAGAGCATGAAGCTGGATAGTCTTGAAGTGTAAAAAAAATCTGCAATATAAAAGATCTCTAGTTTTAATTCTCTACTAGTTGAGTTACTTTATCCAGATGTTTTCTACCCTTACCAAAGAGCCAACATTACATCCTAATGAAAGTCCTTTTTGATCCCATTGTCGAATCATATTTTTAGTGGTGGAGAGTTTGAGACTTTTGGCAAGCTTATGGTTACGCATGCACTTGAATTGAATTTGAGCGTAAACACCTTAACCCATAAGTGTACATTTTACACTTGAGTGCGAGTGATATATACTTCCCGTGAGAACATGTCAATGGAGCATTTGAATTGTTGGTGATTGTCTTATCTTGTATGCTATGAATTGATTATTACATTTAATGAAAGTTGCATGATCTAAGTTGAGGACAATTGTATTTTGAATGGTGTATTTGTTATAATCCTTGTTTCCCCGCTAATTTTCTTACTCTCTCTCTCAATCTTTATTTTTATTTTGTTGCCTCGGGACGAGCAACAAGTAAGTTTGGAGGATTGATGAGAGTGAAAATAAGCTTGTTTTAGTGTCCAATTTATCACCTTTTTTATTGATATTTTGTAATATATTAGCACAAGTGTCTTATATTCAATATATGTGAGAAAAAGGTGCACTTGAGGTGTTTTATTGTATTTTAGGTGGAAAAATGATCAAAAGTGCAAAGTTGGAGAAGAAGTACAATTTGTGCAACGAATGCTGAAAAATGCACGTCCAAATTGTGTAATTTTTTTGTGTTTTTATGGAGATCAAAACTTATGTTGTGATATATGATTGGAAAGCCACTACAAAGAAGATCGTTTTGGCGTAAAGAACACCTCAATCAGATTCCAAACGAGAAAGTTATGATCAAGATGGTGACATCGCGCGAGCTGTACCGAACAGAACAGCTATGTCATATTCCATTGCTTGTTTCACCTTCAATTCTTGGAGTTTGTGTGAGATCTTTATATGGATAGAAAAACAAGGAAGAGAGGATCGCGTGAGCACAAGAATCACTCAAATTGGAGATTGGATGTGAAAGTTATACGCGAAACAATGAGACGGTGCAAGTGTGATTCGACCACGACAGTCTAGTTCCACCAGACCCCTTGGTCAAACTAAAGCCATTTTGGTCGAATCAGAAGCCTGAAGTGCGAATTATAGCCTATTTCGATTCGACCAGGGTTCGACCAAGCCCCTAGGCCAAACCCTAGGTCGAACCACATGCCTGGGACGCGTTCGGATCCTATTTTTACACCCAAGTGCGTGTTTCTGCGTGTTTTCAAGAAAAAGTTCATCCAAGGTCCATAAGGAGAGCTTACAAATATAAAAGGGGGTGTAGATCATATCATTGAACATTATTGAGGGAGAGAATTGGATTGGAGAGAGGCCACAATAATACTACACCCCACAAGGGGGGTCACCCCCTAACCATCATCCACATCCTTTCCTCCATCCATCCATCACTGTAAAGATTCGTCTGTGCATCCAAGAAGGAGAATCAAGAGGATTTGAAGAGACGGAAGAGAGAAGGAAGGAAACTTCTACACCAAGGGTTTTCCTAATTCTTTTCTTCTATTTTCTAATTTTCCGGACATATGGGTAAGATCTATCTAACCCCCATGATTGTTCTTCGCAACATCGTGGGCTAGAGCCTTTTTGGTAGAACTAGGTTTGTGAAGGTTTTTACGAATTAATTGAACTTTCGTGTGTAAACTCTGTACAACACTACTTGTGGATTTATTTTATATATGATTGTGCTTTCTTAATCCATATTGACGGTCGTTTTGTGCATCTTCAATTGGTATATAAAGTCTGAATGTATATCTTGGTTGTAGATTGAGTGCATTCACCGCTGGATAAGATTCCATGTTATGATTCTAAGTGAGGGGACTCCGAAGCTTCATTAGAACTATCATATATGAATACTTATTAATTGAATTGAATTTAGATTATTAAGTAGGATAAAGAGGATAATTTTATAGTACCTATAAAGGGAGATCATATCGGATTAGAGTACCAATTGGCCAGGGAAATAATTAATACTGATAGTACCTAGAAAGGGGTGGAATTATATCTCTTGCTCCGAGGTTATTCACACGTGTTACACACATGTTTACTTATGTCTATAGAGTAGATATGCATGGTTTAGTGATGCATCCATATTCCACAAGGCAGAGTCGGACATCAACACACGAAAGGGATATTAATGAGTGAAACTGGATTATCCTAGAGCTACCTATTCTCCTACTTGATCCACTTTCGTATTCTCTAGTGATATTTTATTTAATTTATTATTTTAATTAGTTGTTTATTAGTTAATCATTTAATCCTCAAATGTTATTGCCTTACGTCTTAATTAATTTAGTAAATAGTTAAATTGATAATACGCTGTCCTTTGGGTTCGATAATCACTTGGTCGCTTGCTTAAGCTACAATTGATATTCTTAATACTTGGGGATTAATTTTGCCTGCAAAGAAAGCGCGCATCAAATATATGTTATTTACCCTTTCTTAACTCATAAGGAAACGAGTTCTTTATTCGATGATT
This sequence comes from Pogostemon cablin, assembly GCA_023678885.1. Classification (NCBI taxonomy): domain Eukaryota; kingdom Viridiplantae; phylum Streptophyta; class Magnoliopsida; order Lamiales; family Lamiaceae; genus Pogostemon; species Pogostemon cablin. Next base: position 11,718,114 of record CM042990.1, on the reverse strand, counting down.
CGATTAAAGAAGAGATAATGAGTCTTTAAACGTCGAATCTTTATATGTTGTTTATCCTTTCTTATCTCATAAGGAAACGAATTCTTTATTCAATGATTCGAATAAAATGAGTCTTTAAACGTAGAATCTATCATGCATTATATGTTGTTTATCCTTCCATAACTCAAAAGGAAACGAGTTCTTTATTCAATGATTCGATTAAACGAAGAGATAATGAGTTTTAAACGTCGAATCTATCATGCATTATATGTTGTTTATCTTTTCTTAACTCAAAAGGAAACAAGTTATGTATTCAATGATTCGATTAAAGAAGAGATAATGAGTATTTAAACATCGAATCTATCATTCATTATATGTTGTTTATCCTTTCTTAACTCATAAGGAAATGCGTTATTTATTAAATAATTCGATTAAAGGAGAGATAATGAGTCTTTAAATATCGAATCTAGAGCAGTGTGAAATAGGTTTGGAGACTCAGGAGGAGGTCACTAATGCAACCCTATTTGCAAATGGGCAACCATTTTGGGGTTTTTCAGAATGATTCTTAGGATACAGAGATGATTTACATAACGGAATTCCTTGATGAAACCCTACGACGAGTGGAGCAACAATCTAAGCCTCATGGTGCTGTTATTGAAGATGATCGAAATATGGTTGTGGAGGATTTCTCTGATGCTTCTGAATTCATTGCTCGTGGTCAGCTGGAGGATAATTATGATTTTGTTCACCCTAACACGAGCAGGCAGTCCCGCAATATGCACTCCACTGCCCAACAAGAGTGGGGACAATTGGAGGATCTTACAAAGCCACAGAAGCACAGTTTTACATAACGTTCTAGATGAATTGTCTCTTTTGGAATATTCATGGTGTGGGGAGCCCTTTATTGGCTCTCAAATCTTTCTATCACAGATATAAACCTGTATAGCTTGCATTTGCTGAACCTAAGGTTCGTCCCCCTCCTTCTTTGTCTCATAATTGGCACAAATTGGGATTCCTGTTTGTGGCTCATAATGATAGAGGCAATAGGCGTCCGAATATTTAGGTTTTCTATCATGATCATCTTGTGTCGAATGTTGTGGTTGTTTACATGTCTGAACATATTATTATTGTTGATTTCATATTTAATCGTGCTCTTTATCGTTTGGGATTGGTGCATGCTGCTAGTGCATAAATGGATCGTAGAAATCTGTGGTTAGACATCATTTCTTTCATTAGTCTGAATATGATTATTCTTGGTGATTTTAACTGTACTTTAGGGAATCATGAAAGAAACACCCCTTCTCGCACTTCGAGTTTGGAATCTGCTGATTTAAGTGAATTTCTGGGGGAAAGCAATTTGCATGTTTTAAAGTTAGGAGGCTCTAAATATACTTGGTGTAGACGTTCTGTAAATCACTCTCTTCGTATTTTTGCAATTGATCGTGCTTTGGTTTCTGATGGTGTGCTTGATATTTGGGATAAAATTGATTTGGTGGTTCTCCCTAGACACAGTTTGGATCACAATCCTATCTTGTTGTCCTTGGATAGCACTGTTGGTCAAGTTCATCGTCCTTTCAAATTTCAAAAAATGTGGCTCTCTGATATGGGTTTATTTGTGCTGGTTGCTAATTCATGGGTAGAAGGGATGGTTGCCCCTAATCCCATCTCTTATTTTTGTTGGAAGCTTAGGAGACTTAAGCTTGCGATAAAGATTTGGAATAAAGAAGCTTTTGGAGACGTTTTGAGTGGTGTGGAGATAGCTATGAATAACTTGCAGGATGTTCAGAGGTGTATTGATCAATATGGGGACTCTGATGAGTTGTTTTGTGAGGAGGTCGATACACATATTCGTTTGGGAGAGAAGCTCAAAAAAAACAAATATTCTATTCCCAAAAGAATCATAGCAGTTGGTTGAAGGATGGTGATCGCAATACTATTTTTTTCCAAAAAGCTCACAGACTCAGGAAGGCAAGAACTCACATTAGTTCTATGATGGTTGGTGATGAGTTCTTACATGATATATCGGTTATTTCCAAACACATTGTGGACTATTACAGAGGCCTTTTCAGTTCGCCTACTAATGTTCTGATTTGGGGATTGATGGGTTTCATTTCTCAATTTGTTTCTGTGGAGGATAATGATGCTCTGACTCTTGAGCCAGATGATGTGGAAATTAAGAATGCTATTTTTTTATCTTTCTCCAGATAGTTCTCAGGACCTTGATGGTTTTGGTGGCTCTTTTTTTTAGTCTTTTTGGAATATTATTTCGGAGGATCTGTGCATCACTGTCAGGTATTTTTTTTAACACTGGCTTTATTCTTGATGGATTTAGTGAAAATTTTGTTACTTTGATAGCTAAGCATGAGGGTGCTAATCGTGTTGAGGATTATCGGCCTATTAATATATGTAACTTTTTCTTTAAAGTGATTACAAAAATTCTTGCCACTCGTTTGGGTCCGATTCTTTAAAGGCATCTTGGTGTGCATCAATTTGGTTTTATGCCTGGTCATAGTATTCATCACTGTATTGCCATTGCATTTGAGTCTTTTAATAGTCTTGATGTGTCTACTTTGGGTAGTGTTGCACTTAAAATTGACTTCAAAAAAGCTTTTGATACTTTAAGATGGGATTTTCTTGTCAAATGTCTTGAGGGTATGGGATTTTTTGAGCATTTTCTGATGTTGTTTAGGGGTATTTTTTCTTCTGCAAAAATTTCTATTCTTAATATGGCTCACCTCATGGTTATTTTAGTTGTGGAAGAGGGGTGAGGCAGGGGGGGTCCTCTGTCGCCTCTCCTTTTCTGTTTGGCTGAGGAAGTCTTAGGCCTTTGGTTGTTGCACTTTGTTGATAACAGACTACTTCGTAGAGCTGCTATTGGGTGCTCTTACTTTCTTCCTACTTATCTCTTCTATGCAGATGACATTCCTATCTTCTATAGAGGTAACTTTGGATCTATATCAGCTGTTAGGGATGTTTTGAATAACTATGGTGAGTTATCTGGCAAGGTTTTCAACCCCAACAAATCTAAAGCGTAATATATTAAGCACACTAAGTATTACATTAAGTATCAGGTTAGGATGGAGCTTGGTATGCAGGATGGTTCTTATCCTTTTCGTTATTTGAGAGTTCCTATTTTCATAGGACCTCCTAGAATTGCTCACTTTCAGGCTGCCACTGATGCCATTATCAATAAGTTTGGTAGGTGGAAAGGGGAGAGTCTTTCAATGGCTGGAAGAATTTGTCTTATGAATTCTTTCATTATATCGGCTGTTGTGCATATCATGATGGTTTACAGATGGTCGAGAACTGAGCTGAGTTGCATTGAAAGAGCCATTAGGAATTTCATCTGGTCTGGGAATCCAACTCAGCGCAGTTATTTCTGCCTGAATTGGAAACATGTTTATTCTCCCTTAGAGGAAGGGGGACTTGGAGTTCGCTCTCTTAGAATTACTAATGAGGCCTATTTGATAAAGCTTTTATGGGATATTTCGCGTGATGACACGCCTCTTCATATTTTTTGTCATAGATGGTTCCGGCAAGGCATTCCTTTTTAGCATCGGCTTTCATCTTCTTTGAGGAGGGGATGTCTTTCATACTTTCGTAGTTTATTAGGGATGAGACTTGGGTCATTGGCCATGACTTTTCTATCAGATTTTGGCTGGATAATTGGTTAGGCATACATATTGCTGATCAGGTCAATATTCCCATTGATATTAGACAATGCTTTGATAAGAAGATCTCTGATTACTACTATAATAGGAAATGGCACTTCACTGAAGACTTTGCCCATGTCTTTCCTCATATATTCCTGGCTATCATCAGGATCAGGATCTCCCTTAATTAGCCTGATTAGAGGTGTTAGAATCATTCCTCACGTGGGAGAGTTACTTCTAAGTTGGCCTACGCACATTTGAGAAACTCGCATCCTAATCTCAACTAGGGTACAGGGATATGGGTTCTTTTATACCTCCTAGGCGATCCTTGATTATCTGGAAAGCTATTAGAGGGATTCTCACTCTTTGGGATGTGTTTTTGGAGAGGGGTTTTCGAGGTCCCTCCAGATATTACTTGTGCAGGTGTGAGTCCAAATCTATGGATCATCTTTTTGTTGACAAGATTTCTCGTCCTACTCAAATTACAGCTTCGATTATGGCAATGGCCCGTGAGATTAATAACTTTTCTGTTAGGCCAATGTACAATTCAGTTGATGATCTTAACACTACACTATTTTGGAGTTCGAGGAAGTCCTCGGAAGGCCCCTAGCATCATTCATGTTCGATGGGTGCCTCTTGCCCAGGGGTGGGTTAAGGTGAACACTAATGGCCATGCTAATGGGGCACCTGGTATCATTGCAGGGGCTGGAGTTTATAGAGATAGTAATGGTGATCATTTGGGGAGTTTTACTTGTGGTTTTGATCATGGTTTTGCTTTTGAGGCGAAGCTTCACACCACCCTTTTGGCTATAGAGTTAGCTTATGACAGAGGATGGCATTCTGTTTGATTGGAGACAGACTCTAAAAATATGTGGTTCATGCTCTTTCTTCTGACAATCCAGATATTCCTTGGAAATTTCTTCAGCAGTGGAGATCTGTTAAGGATGTGATTTCTTTGATGCAGTTCAGATTCACACATTTATAGAGAAGGGAATGTTGTAGCTGATGATATCTTAGATGTTGGTGGGTCCTTTGTCTGGCATCTTACAACTTCTTCTATTCTTCAAAGGCATCTGTTGGAGGATATGAACTCCACTTACTACCATTTTCGATTACCTATTGCCAGACGATGAAATGTGAAGGGGTTTTTTCTCTAGTGGCGAAATCGTCTAGTTTGGCAGGTGGCTCCTTGTATTTTTATCTTTGATTCTGACTTTTTCATACTTCAAACTTACTGTTGATGTGGCGATTTTCAAGATTCTTTTATCCTTGGCTATGAAAGATGGATGCGTTTGCCCAGTCGTAATCATGGCCGTCTTAGGTCCTATAGACTATATGGCAGGTTTTTTGGAACCCTTCTCGAAAGGTACACTTTTCCTCTATATGGGTTTTTCCTATTGGGTTTTCTCATATAGAGGTTTTTAATGAGGCCTTTTGGGGGCTCCTACGACCATTTAACCAGTCTGCCTTTTTATTTAGGTTTCATTTTAAGCCGTGTATTTGGCTTGTCAGCCGCCTGTGGCACCAGGGTCGAAGATGTACATTACACACGACTGCGTCTGTCTGTCAACCCATTTTTTGGGAGTCTGTCGTCATCATTTAGTCTGTCATATATACTCTTTTACGTTTTCAATATAACATATTTAATCCTTTCTTAACTCATCAGGAAACAAGTTCTTTATTCAATGATTCAGTTAAATGAAGAGATAATGAGTCTTTAAACATCGAATCTTTCATGCATTATATGTTGTTTATCCTTTCTTAACTCATATGGAAACGAGTTCTTTATTCAATGATTCGATTAAACGAAGAGATAATGAGTCTTTAAACAGAGAATCTATCATGCATTGTATGTTGTTTATCCTTTCTTAACTCATTAAGGAAATGAATTCTTAATTCAATGATTCGATCAAACGAAGAGATAATGAGTCTTTAAACATCGAATCTATCATGCATTATACGTTGTTTATCCTTTCTTAACTTATAAGAAAACAAGTTCTTTATTTAATGATTCGATTAAACTAAGAGATTATGAATCTTTAAGCGCCAAATCTATCATGGGTTATATGTTGTTTATCCTTTCTTAACTCAAAAGGAAATGAGTTCTTATTCAATGATTCGATTAAACGAAGAGATAATGAGTCTTTAAACAGTGAATCCATCATGTATTATATGTTGTTTATCGTTTCTTAACTCATAAAGAAATGAGTTCTTTATTCAATGATTCGATTAAAGAAGAGATAATGAGTCTTTAAACATCGAATCTATCATGCATTATATGTTGTTTATCCTTTCTTAAGTTATACGGAAAAGAGTTTTGTATTCATTGATTCAATTAAATGAAGAGGTAATGAGTCTTTAAACGTCGAATCTATCATGCATTATATGATGTTTATCCTTTCGTAACTCATAAGGAAACGAGTTCTTTATTCAATGATTCTATTAAACAAAGGGATAATGAGTCTTTAAACATCAAATCTATCTTGTATAATATGTTGTTTTTCCTTTTTTAACTCATAAGGAAATGATTTCTTTATTTAATTATTCGATTAAAGAAGAGATAATGAGTCTTTAAACGTCGAATCTATCATGCATTATATGTTGTTTATCCTTTCTTAACTCATAAGAAAACGAGTTCTTTATTCAATGATTCGATTAAACGAAGAGATAATAAGTCTTTAAACATCGAATATTTCATGTATTATATGTTGTTTATCCTTTTCTTAACTCATAAGGAAACGAGTTCTTTATTCAATTATTCTATTAAAGAAGAGATAATGAGTCTTTAAACGTCAAATCTATCATGTATTATATGTTGTTTTTCTTTTCTTAACTCATACAGAAATGAGTTCTTTATTCAATGATTCGATTAAACGAAAAGGTAATGTGTTTTTAAACGTCGATTCTATCATCCATTATATGTTGTTTATCCTTTCTTATCTCATAAGGAAACGAGTTCTTTATTAAACTAGGCTTTTATTATTAAAAGTAAAAAGAAAATAAGATAGGGGGAAGATTATAGAATTAAAGATGAAAAAGATGTATGAAAAAAGCCATACAGATGGCTAAAAAATGTGCCAAACAGATGGCCCTTATAAAAAGTATTCCAAAGTTAATAAATCATTTATTTCTTTTTATTTTTAACGTGCTTTGGTTGGTCATCAGGAACAATTTCCCATTCCCCATGAATGATAGTACCGTGCTTTGATGGTAAAACTAGATCAGAAGATCCCCAATCCTCACGATAGTCGAGTGCATCACACGAGTATCCTTATTAGTAGAGGAGTGATGATGTAACCATATCTTGTTGAGCCTTAGTACGCATGGTAGGGCCTCCTCCCTTGCCCCGACCCCCACCACGCCCATGTCCACCACGGAGTGATAGTGAATTCCTTGCCAAATCCTCGAACTGGTCAAATTTATCACTAAACAACCCTGGATCTCTGTAACCCCCCTGACGAAGGGTTTCTTCCATGAACTCCCGAGTATCCAAACTTTGTAAATTATTCATTCAAAACATCAAATTTGTTAGTTATAGGAATTTCTATGCGATCAGATCGTACATCCGGAATTGCATGGTCCACTACCTTCTCATTCACGGAGAGGAATCAACAATACCAGTCCCTCCAAACTGACATTCTCCTTCACCTCCATGATCAGAAACATGAATATGATCAATATGTTCACTCTCTAGCGGCTCTGTGTGCTGATCAGCTTTCTTATTTATCACTTGTGTCCAATGAGTTGTATTCTTCGTAGATGCACTCTCCATCCTCCCTTGGACGCGGAGGATCGGCTCGTTTGTATTTCTTGCAATCCTCATTACTATGTCCCATAATGTAATAGTGTGTGCAATACAGTGGCAAATTCTTATTGGCGTTCGATCGTTTGGTTAACGTGAACCATTAGGGTTCCATTCAATTCTACATTTAGTTCTAGGGCTTACCCATAAAATGAATTAATTCCAAATAATTTATCGTTTATCTAACCATTACCATAAGAGTCTTATTCTTTCTTTCTGCCACAACATTCAGCTAGGGTTTGCCCGGTGTAGTCAACTTGGGATTCAATCCTAACCTCTGATTAATAGGTCCTAAACTATCCTAAGAGGTACTCGCTACCACGATTAAATCGTAATGACTTGATATATTTTCCATGACGCTTCACCGCATCAGTCATGCACTTCTTGAATTTAATCATAGTACTCAGACTTGCAGTGCATCAAATAAATATATTTCTTTCTAGAATAATCGTCGAATATTCAAAACCATCTCTCGCCGGGATAATATTAGGACCGCTCAAATCAGTATGAATCATTTCCAACATATCTTTACATGGCTCTATACCCCTTTACCTTGTAGAGGCAATTTATCATATTCACTTCCAAGTAAGACTTACAAGTTCGATAGTTTCCATTTTCAATAACCCTACGGTTCATCGGCTATCAACTTTCGAATCCTACTCAAGTAAAATGATCTAGTCTTAGATGCCAAAAGTATGTTTAGTTCATCGACGAAGGTTCCTTTCTCTAACTAAGATTAGAAGATGCATTATTAATTAATATTTGTTCCATCCGTGGAATAAACATGATTTAAGAGTGTAAAAATTGTCACCAACGTACCATAACAGATTATAGCTCCATTCTTCATCATAATACCTATTTCATTTAAATGTAATAGAGTATCCATCCGTAAAATATAGAAACTGAAATAAAATTCTTTCTATGAAACGTACGTATAGACAATTTCTCATAATCAAACATTTATTCCTATAAAAAGATAAATAAACAACTCCCACTGCAATAGCCACTACTTTCGTATCATTTACCCATGTATACAGTAATCTCATCATCACTTAGTTATAAAAATTTAATGATTCTGGTATCTACACACAACGGTGTCAGTAGATGCTATCACTATTAATGCTTCAACTACTAGTGAATAAGATATTTACCTTGTTCATGTCTTGATGAAATTAGATTTGCTCTGCCACATGTTTTGTCAGAAGTTTCCCATGATATACAACCTTAATGAGTGTGTAAATTCACGTGTTTCGAGCCCGAATTCGTGTAAGAATGGTGTGTTAGATGGGTGTAATTCAATATGAATCGATATACATGGTGGAAAGTCACGAATCAGGTGTCTTCAAGGCTATTTGAGTTGATTTTGAAGGAAAACGAGTTGGAAGTGATCAGATCCGGAAAAAGGGAGATTTAGAGGTGTATTCGACCAAGCAGGCGTGCAGTTCGACCAAGAAGGAAGTCATTTGACCAGCATCTGTGGTTGAACCGATGGAGAAAAGATGCCAGAAGTACCATTCGACCACGACATTTCCGTTCGATGAAGCCAGTAGGTCGAACCGTGGTCAAACCAGAAGCCTAAAGAGACACACCTGTAGTTTGACTAGAAAGTTTGTGATTTGACTAAGATTCTGGTCAAATCCGACACCCGCAACCGATGTACAGGTCGATTCGACCAAGAGTTCAACCAGTGGAAATCAATTCGACCTGGGCTGTTAGTCGAACTGACGTGCGGAAATATACCATATTTGTATTTTTACACTTTTAATGTGTGTGTTTGCTCAAGAAGCCCATCCAAGGCCCGTAAGGAGAGTTTGCAAGTACAAAAGAAGAGCTTTCGCAGGAGAAGAGGGGAATCATCATCCATTCACCACCAAAATTCTACCATTGTCCGAAGGAGTCGTGAAGAGAGGTTCGTCTAGTGAGTCAAGTAAGATCATATCAATTAACCATGATTTTTTCTAGATCAATCATGGGCTAGAGCCGCTCCAGTAGTTCTAGGGTTATGAAAGTTTTACGAGTTAATTGAATCTCCATGTGTAAACTCCGTACAACACTACTTGTGGTTTATTTTATTTAAGATTGTACTTTTTTATTCATACTCATGGTCGTTTTGTGCATCATTAACAGTTATGTAGAGTCTGAATACATATCTTGATTATTGATTGAGTGCGTTTACTGCTGAGCAGGATTACATGTGATAATTCTAAGTGAAGAAATTCCGAAGTCTTATTAGAACTATCTTATATAGATAATTATTAATTGAATCTTATTCGGGTTAATAAGTAGGATAAAGAGTATAACTTCATATTACCTATAAAGGGAGATCATATCGGGTTAGAGTACTAAGTGCACGGGAAATAATTGATACTGATAGTACCTAGAAAGGGGGTGAAATATATCTCTTGCTCCGAGGATATTCACACGTATCATACGCATGTTTGCTTGTGTCTATAGAGTGAACTTGCATGGTTTAGTGATGCGTCCATAAACCACAAGGTAGAGTCGGATATCAACTCATGGAAATGAAATTAACGAATAAAACTGGATGACCCGAAGAACTGCCTAATTTCTTACTTGATCACAACTATATTTTCTCTATTGCTTGGCTATTTAATTTGCTATTTAAATTACATGTTATTTAGTTTCGTAACTGTTCCAAACCAATTCTTCAACATAGTCTTGGTTAACTAGAAAATAATCGAATTGATAATAATCCATCTTTCAGGTTTGATAATCACTTGGTTGCCCGTCGAAACTACAATTGATATCCTTGCACTTGGGGATTAATTTTGTATGTTGAGAAAACGACCATAAAGTTCTTGGCGCATTTGTCGGGGACGACATTAATTATTAGTTTATTATTTCTAGTTTAATTAAGATTATATTGTTCATCTCTTTAATTTCTAACACTTATTTTTCTTAGGTGTATGCTCACTAGATCAAAGACAGGTGAATTAGCGCCTCATAATCCAGAGATTGGACCGTCGTCGAGGAAGAAAAAGAAGAAGAACAACAAGAATAAGAACGTAAACCCAACTAAGGCTCTTAACTTAGGAGTTGAAGTTGACGAGTTGAATTCGCAAACGATTGAAGCTGCAACTGAAGTTAATTTGGAAGTAGAAGCAATCAATATGGCAGCGGATCCTGATATACTTACCATCCGAGAGGTCTTTAAGAATAACGGAACTGGCAATGTTGGGCTGTTAGGAGCAAGAGGAACTGGAGCCGATTTTGATTTACACCCTGCACTTATCAGCATGATTGAAAGGAGTTCCTTCTCTGGGGAACCTTTGAAGATCCTCAGTAACATCTAAATAAGTTCCTTGGGTATGCAAGTACACAAAAAGATGCAGGAGCTCATGAGGATGCGAGGAAGATAATTTTGTTTAAATTCTCGCTGAATGAAAAAGCGAGAGATTGGTACGATAATCTTGATGCTGCTGAATGTGATACATGGGAGAAGTTGAAAGTGAAATTCTTGTAGCGATATATGCCACCTTCAAAGGTGTTCAAGATGAAGTAAGATATCAATCAATTTTCTATCCATGACAATGAGAGGCTACATGAAGCTTGAGACAAATTCAAGGACATGCTTTGGAAGTGTCCACAACATGGGCTATCTAAAGCTCAATATATTAGTATTTTCTACAATGGGTTGGATTGCGATTCTCGTGTTTTACTTGATACTTCTTCTAATGGTGCCTTGCTTAAGAAGCCATAATGAGGCCGAGAAGCTTTTTGAAGATATTTCGATGAATTCAAGAGATTGGCCGACTGATAGAGTGAGATGCACTTATGTCCTTAGTAAAGTAGCACAGGTTGAGCATACTATGGTGAAGTCGGGAAGAGATGATGAGATCGTCTCCAATTTGACTAATATTAGCAAGCTACTAGAGTCTCAACAAAAGCAGATCACAGATTTATCTCAGAGAGTACCAATATGCAGCAGAATGGTGGCTATGAATGAGCTAGCCAAGAGGAGATCGAGAAGGCCAATTACACCATGGGTTAAAGTATTCAAGGAACTAGGTACCCAAATCAAGGAAATCGGAATTATCAGGGGAATCACAACAATCGTGGTCTCCCAGGTAATTATAAACAACCAAGGAGGCCGGAGTTTTCATGGAGCAATCGGAATAATGCAGTGCAACCTCCTATTGGTGTTGATCTGGGAGCTAAGGTGGAAGAAGGGAAACTGGGATTCGAGGATACAGTGAACAAGTACATGGCGAGGAACGATGCAAGAGTGGATCGTCTTGAGGCTAAACTAGAAAAGAAGATTGATGTTAACCATGAGGATTTGTCTAAGCAAGTTAAGGACCTTATATTGTTGATGGGGGAGATGGCAGGAAATGTGAACAAGTTGACTCAAACTATTGAGAATGGGAAGTTTCCATCGTAAAGTATTGAGAATCCAAAGTCTTGTCACGCTATTACATTGAGGTCTGGAACACAGTATGAGGGACCAATGAGGCTGGAATCAAGAGTTAAAGCACCAGGAGCCCGATTTGACCCCAATTTGACTAACATTGATGGTCGAACTATACAGGGGAGGTCGAACGGGGTACCTGGGCGACATATAAAAGTTACTGATGAACAGTTCGACCAAAAACAAATCAGTTTGACCAGCACTACTGGTTGAACACAGGTCGAACTGCACTGTCCAGAATGCTCTGTTTTGTCTAAAGCCCGATTCGACCACGATCACTATGGTTCGACCAACCCTGTTGGTCGAACCGTGGTCTAACCGGCCTGTAAGGGGGAGAACGAACTTTTAGGTTCTCAGTTCAACCATTACTCACCCAGTTTGACCAGCCACCCAGGTCGAACTCAGGTCGAACCCTCTCTTTTTGCATTGTTTTCTGCGTTGAATGCTCCACATGATGTTGATGCTACTCCAGTACCTTACGAGTTGCAGAATACAGAGATTATAGCAGAAAAGAAGTGGGAAAGAGCCAAGAGATTGAGAGCCGAAAAGGATAAGGCGGAGAAGGTTGAACGTGATGAATGAGGGAATTCCAAAACTAAGATAGCTCTGTCGTTTCCTTATAGGCCAGTCAAGAAGGGATTGAAATAGAAGTTCAAGAAATTTTCAGAGATCATAAACAAACTAAGCTTGAACATTCCTTTTTCTGAGGCGATATTGGAGATGTCATATTACGCTCGTTTTCTGAAGGAGATACTTTTGAAGAAGAGAAGCTTGAATGGAATTGAAACAGTGAATTCAGAGGAAGCTGCCAGCTAAGTTGAATGATCCGGGAAGCCTCACTATCTTATGTGAGATTGGAAAAGGGCCGGCACATAGAGCCTTGTGTGATCTTGGGGCAAGCATCAATTTGATGCCTTTGTCTATTTTTCAAAGGTTTTTCCCCCGGGAGTTAACTCCCATGACAGTTGCTCTACAACTAGCGGATAGGTCTATGACTTTTCCGAAGGGTGTTATTGAAGACGTTCTTGTTAAAATGGAGAAACTAGTCTTTCATGTGGATTTTCTTATGCTTGAGATGGAAGATGACAAGGATAATGTCCCTCTTATCTTAGGGAGACCTTTCCTTGCTCCTGTGGGAGCTATGATAGATATGCAGAAAGGTGAGTTACGGTTGCGAATGGATAAAGAAGAGGTCCTATTCAACCTTGACAAAGCAATGAAAATGGCAATGGAGATTCAGTGTCACAGTATTGATGTGGTGGAGGAGATCGTGAAGGAAGACATGTATTTGATCTTGTCAAAGGATCCTCTTGATACATGCTTGGCGGAGTCTCTTACTTTTCCCACTACAGAGCTAGATGAACTCTCCAATAAGGTATGTATTGAATATCTTGAAAACTTACTTGCTTTGGGTGATGACAGGTTTGAATCGGAGAGGATAAAGGTTGAAGAGGTCAAGTGGACTAGGAAGTACCTACCATTGGATAGAGAGAGCACACCTCAAGAAGAGAAGGAAGAGGAGTTGAAACCGCTACCTCAGCACTTGAAGTATGCCTACCTAGGTGACAATGAAAAATATCCGGTAATTGTATTTTCTTCCCTTGATGATGATCAACTTTAGGAATTGTTAGATGTGCTTAGAAAGTATAAGTCTGCGATTGGTTGGTCTCTTGATGATTTAAAAGGTATTAGTCCTTCATATTGCATGCATAGAATAAGATTGTTAGATGAGGCCAAGAGTAGCATCTAGAATTAGTGGAGGGTGAATCCCGCTATTCAAGAAGTGATTAGGAAGCAAATCCTAACGTGACTTGATACAGGAATTATTTAACCCATTAGTGATAGTCCCCTGTGAGTCCATTGCATGTTGTAGCTAAGAAGGGGGCATGACTATTGTGAAAGATAAGGATAGAGAGACATTAGCCACTAGGATTCCTACGGGATGGCATGTGTGTACGGATTAGAGAAAATTGAATGAAAATACATGCAAAGACCATTTTCCCCTTCCTTTCATGGATTAAATACTTGATCGTCTTACAGGGTATGAGTATAATTGTTTCTTGGATGGGTACTCGGGGTATAATCAAATCATGATTGCACCCGAGGATCAAGAAAAGACTACTTTTACTTGCCCTTTGGTACTTTTGCCTTTAGAAAGATGCCTTTTGGATTATGTAATGCGCCTGCTACATTTCAGCATTGCATGATGACCATATTTGATGGGTTGATAGAAAAGATCATGGAGGTTTATGGTGATTTTTCTATGTTTGGTTCCTCCTATGATGTTTGTTTATCTAATCTTGCTACTGTTTTGAAGAGATGCCAAGAAACTAATCTTGTCTTGAATTGGGAGAAGTGTCACTTCATGGTATGAGATGGGGTTGTTCTTGGCCATCATATTTCGACCAAGGGATTGCAGGTGGATAGAGTAAAGGTGGTGGCAATTGAGAAGCTTCCTCCACCTACTAATGAAAAGTGAGTGCGGTCCTTCCTTGGACACGTCGGTTTTTATAGTAGATTCATAAAAGACTTCTTGAAATACTCCAAGCCCTTATCTCATTTACTTGAAAATGATGTTCCTTTTGTTTTTGATGAAGAATGTCTAACAGCTTTTCAGGTTTTGAAAGAGGCACTTATTACTGTACCTATCTTGATCACACCGGATGGGACTCAGCCATTTGTACTTATGTGTGATGCGAGTGATTTAGCACTTGGAGTGGTGCTTGGGCACTTGAGGGAAAAGAAGTTCTGCATCATTTACTATGCGAGTAAGACTTTTGATGCTGCATAAAAGAACTACACGGTGACTGAAAATGAGTTTCTAACTGTGGTGTATGCATTCAACAAGTTTCGACAGTATTTGGTTTGCATGAGGATAGTGTATATGGATCATTCTGTGATCCGATACTTGATGGAGAAGAAGGAAATGAAGCCAAGGATCATTAGATTGATCCTTCTTCTGCAGGAATTTGATATGGAGATCCGTGATAAGAAGGGTACGAAGAATGTTTTGGCGGATCACCTATCAAGGTTGGAGATAAGAGAGCACTACGATGATTCTTTTGATTACATAGAAGAGATGTTCCCTAATGAGAAGATAATGGCAGTGTTTGTTGAAGGAGCGGAAAGAGCATGTGTAGTCGCTGCCCAAAGGATGGATCCATAGTATGCGGATTATGTGAATTACATTGCCGTAGGTGAAATTCCGAGAGATCTCAACCGATATCAACTTGCAAAATTCAAGAAGGATGTTGAGATATTTATATGGTATCATCCATTTGTCTACAAGATATATACAGATTCCATAGTCTGTAGGTGTGTGCCCAAGATGGAGATGGAGAGTGTTCTTGATTTTTGCCATGCACAACCTAACGGGGGGCATTTTGGAGCTCAAAAGATGGCAGCAAAGGTACTTCAATCTGCTCTTTATTGGCCAACTTTGTTTAACAATTGTGAAACCTATGTGGCGACATGCGATAGATGTCAAAGGATGGGGAACATAAGTCGAAGAGATGATATGCCACTTCAACCAAGCATTATTGTTGAGATCTTCGATGTATGGAGGATCGATTTTATGGGGCCTTTTCCTCCATATAATGGATTTCTCTACATCCTTTTAGCAGTGGATTATGTTTCTAAGTGGGTGGAAGCCATTCCCACTCGCGTGAATGATTCAAGGACTGTGTTGTCTTTCTTGAAGAAACATATCTTTGCTCGCTATGGAGTTCTTAGAGCACTAGTGAGTGATGAAGGGTCTCACTTCGTCAACAATCTTCTTGAAAAGGTGCTTAAGGATTATGGAGTTAAGCATAGGGTTACTACACCCTATCACCCTCAAGCGAATGGGAAAGCTGAAGTCTCCAACCGACAAGTGAAACAAATTTTGGAGAAAGTAGTCGGAACCAATAGGAAGGATTGGGCTATGAAGCTCGATAATGTTTTCTGGGGGTTTCGGACTGCTTATAAGACAGTGTTGGATATGTCACCATACCAAATCGTCTATGGGAAGCCGTGCCACTTACCCGTAGAGATTCAGCACAAAGCTTTTTGGGCATTGAGGAGTTTGAACTTGTCTTTAAATGATCAAAAGGAGTTGCGGATGACTCATATTAATCAATTGGATGAGTTCAGGAATCGAGCTTACAAGAATTCGGAGATCTACAAGGAGAGAATGAAGAAATGGCATGATTCAAAGATCTCATACAAGGAGTTCAAGCAAGGGGATGAGGTATTACTTTTTAACTCTCGTTTGAAGCTCTTCGCAGGAAAATTGAAATCGAAGTGGACGGGATTGTTCATTATCCATAGAGCCTGCAGAGGGTGGAGTTTTGAGCTTATGGACAAAGACGGAGACATCATAGCGGCGAATGGACATCAATTAAAGCATTACAAGTCGCCAGATGATGCTTGCGTCATCTTTGAGGATACCTTGACTAGATTGGTACCGTCGTGACTCTCCGACGTTAAATAAGAGCGCCTGTTGGGGGCTTTTCCTCCCGTTTTAATGCTTTATTTCTTTCGTGTGAGTAAGAAATTTTTACA
Source organism: Pogostemon cablin (assembly GCA_023678885.1). Lineage (NCBI taxonomy): Eukaryota > Viridiplantae > Streptophyta > Magnoliopsida > Lamiales > Lamiaceae > Pogostemon > Pogostemon cablin. Next base: position 11,701,709 of record CM042990.1, on the reverse strand, counting down.
TTTGAAGTGCTTACTTATCGGCAATTATATCTCTTTGCAAACTTAGTTTCAACTATAGTTTCTACTAAGTTTGGGGGGTGTGATGTACTTACCTCATTGAAGCACCAAGAGTATAATCTTTTCTTTGTAAGGTTTGTTAGGGGAATTGATTTTTTTGCGGCATGTTGAAACTTTAACCAATTTTAGTGCGTTGATTTTTGCAATTTGCCTAATGTTTAGTGGTGTTTTGTGTTGTTTTTTAGTGTCGTATGTGGAGTTACACATATATTAAGTTTTAGGATTGATTCTCGAGCTAAGAGCTAAGTTTGCTCTGTTTTGGTACCTAATGTTCGTTTTTGAGCTTGAAGTGTGCAGGGGATGAAGAAAATTCAACTTTGGAGCTTCAGGTCGAACTGAGGAGCTCAAGTCGAACTAATGATCAGAGAATTCATTACAGGTCAATTCGACCACGCAGTGGATGGTTCGACCAAGCTGGAGGTCGAATTTGAGGTCGAACTGGAGATTAGAGAAGTTTGTACAAGCCAATTCGATCAAGATGGGATTGGTTCGACCAAATGGGCAAGTCGAACCAAGGTCGAATCGTAGACCTAAAAGTTTTGAATAGAGGAGTTCGACCACGACAGAGTGGTTCGACCAAGGCATTTGGTCGAATCGAGGTCGAACTGAGACGCTGAAGCCTCCAAAAATATGGTTCGACCACGACAAACCCATTCGACCACTACAGTAGGTCGAATCGTACCAGGTAAGTCAGTTTTTAACCCCATTTTTCTTCCTCATTCGATCACTTTTTACACCACCTTCACTCGAACTCGCTCCAAATTGAAAATCCTTGCTTTTAAACTTCGATTCCACCTGATTTTGCTCTGATTAAACCACACTCCACACTCTTTACACTCAATTCGTCGCGTTTTCAGAACAATCTAGTTGTAAAACTAGGGTTTCGTCGTGATTTTGAAGGATTGCCACACTTGTTCATTCTTTAGCCATGGCCGGTTCAAAAGGTATGTTTTCTCGACTCTATTACCCTAGGATTGAAGTTCTAATTGTTGATTGCAAGTGGGTAGGCTGATTGAACGAGTTTCTATAAGAATTCATGGGGGAATTTGAGTTTTTGTGTACAATTGCATATGAACAATTGATGGGTACATGTTGATTGTTTATTTGTTGTCAAACCTTGATGTTTATGTGAATTTGGGAGTAATTTGGATGTGTGAAATTAAGCATGTTGGATTATGGGCTTGAATTGTTAATGCATGCTTGTGGTTGATAGCATCGTTTGTTGATCTTATTGCATACTTGATGTTGGAATGGAATTGAGCAAGCATGTGAATTGAATTGTTGAATCATGAGGATGGAACATGCATGTTTTGTGTGACTATGTATTAAATGCTTGAAGTCTTGAGTAGAGTTTAATGCTAGTTGAGTATGAATTAGCTTGGTTTTCCTTTCTTGTTGTTGGTATTGAAGTATTGTTTTTAGAAAAAGTAAAGGAAGCCGAGGTTCAATCCAAAAAGAGGCAAGATAGACCTTCTCGTGAAGATGTTGTGATAAAGAAGTTAAGGCTTCAGGAGAGGTTGCCTATGAATTTCAAGGTTTGGATGAATGATTAGGATGATATCAAGGATAAGTGGGGTGATGTATCGGACAAGATTGCCAGAATGAGATATCAGGATGATGGAGCGATGGTTACAATGAGCATCTTAGATGATATCCTGTGGATGTTTGATCAAGTAGGGATTCGTCGCTTCATGGAATTGAAGAAGCCTACATACTTCCATGTGACTACTGAGGTGCTTTATTCGATTACTGTTAAGAAGGGTTCGAGCCATCTCCCATATGAGTGTACATTCCAGCTTGAAGGTGAGATGAGGACGCAGTCGGCTGAGGAGTTAAATGCACTATTTCAGACCCCGAGAGGGATCTCTAGGAATGAGAATGGATTCTTCAATGCTAATAACTTCTAGAGAGAGATTTCTGGGGAGGATATGAATATCAAGACAAGTAGTGCTCATGCTTCGTTGATCCAGAATCTGGTGCTCCGATATATAGATCGAGTGTTGAGCAACACACTGTTTGCTCGATGTGAGGGGAGCTATGTGTCGAGGGGAGAGTTGTATGCCCTCTGGTGTATACTTAATAGAGTGAGGTTCAATGTGGGATCGTACCTTATTCATCAGCTATACAGGTTCATAAGCTCTCCGTTTCGGAGGGTTAATATCGGAGGCTTGCTTACTATTGTGGCAGAGTATTATCACATGGACTTCATTGGTATTACACCCATTCTTGAGGATCCAGACTTGATCATGAGTACATGTGTGAAGGGTGGATTCGCTCGTCTTTGCGATGGAGATTGGTTCTACACGAGGGGATCGAAGCCCTTTACTTTTATGTTTCTATTTGATGTGAATGAGATGACTTCTATTCAGAATGAAGACAGCAAGTTGATGAACACGTTGGCGCATGATGCTCTCTCCATCACTTGCTTGATGAAAGGTGATTGGAGGACTATAGCTCAGATGTACACTGAGGGGATGAATGAGGAGCTTCAGAGGATAGTAGATGAAGGGTGATTTCAGACTCAGCTATAGCCACAGCAGCAGCAGGAGCATGGAGCGGATCGGGTGGATCCTGAGATGGAATATCCGCAGCCGCATGAGATGCCACCACATCCCATTCCAGCATGGCCACAATAGCAGTGGGCTGGTCCTGATGCTTATTTTCAAGAGCAGTTTCGACTGATTCATGAGCAGTTCACCACACTGGATGCGAACCAGCAAGAGACAAATAGGCAGCTGGCCTTGGCGAATGTGAACTATACAGCATTAGATGCGAGGTATAACACACTACAGAATAACTATGTGGAGATGGATAGGAGATTGAAGAGGATGTATGCTCATGAGCGCGAGTTGGATAGGAAGCTAAACAATCTTCATAGAGATTTGGATCAATTGCGCTCGGAGATGAGTGATGGTGATGACGAAGGGGGTGCGAGCAATGATGATGTTCCGGATGAGTAGGATGCACCAGGTTTTGTTCTTTGCCTATTTCATCACATCTCTCTTTTTTTTCTCTTTACAGGATGGGTATTTGTGGTGTGAGTGGCATGTACATATATTGGTATGATTGGATGTTAGATTGAGATGTGACGATTGATACTTGAGGGTAGAATTGGTTGGATATACTTGTATGGATTGTCATGATATGAGGGTTCTTGACCTTAGTATGTTGTATTCATATTTTACATGTGTTAATTTTTGTTGACGAGAAGCATGTACAACTTAATAAGTATGTGGAGTTCATTGTGAAATTGATCTTGATTATATGCTATGAGGAGTACTTAGAATTCTATTTATCTATGTGAGAGTTTGAGCCATTTGAATCATGTTAGTTCATGATAATTTATTCTTGAGGGAATCGTTCATGTGACCATATTCTAGAACTTGACTTGGAGTCTTGTGTGAAACTTATGATTGATGAATTGCTAGGACATGATCTTAGGCCGTTATTGGTTATTTGAGTCACTTAGCCAAAATTTTACCTCACCTGTTAATATATGTATCATTGTAAACCCTTTTGAGCCTTAAAAACCTTTTTTTTTTGGCAAGCCTTGATAAAAAAAAGCCTTATTAAACCTTTACTTGAGCTTGGTTGAATATCCTATTTATTAGTAGAGATTTGAGGTGAATAAGTGCTTGTAAGAATGAAAAAGGTAGAAGCTTGTTTGAGAAGTATGAAAAAGGAAGAAATTTGGTTAAATCTTGTTTAGGTGTAGTGCCTGAAACTGGTACCCCGACTGCTTAGAAGGGTAGTGCCCGAAATTGGTACCCTTGATCATTAAAGAAAGATGATTGATGTTGATACCAAGGAAAAAAAGGAGAATGAAAACCATAAAGATTATAAGAAGAAGATGGAAAAAAATATGAAGCTATATGACGAAAAGCAAAACTCCAAGGTAATTCTCTACTAGTGAATTAGTCACTTTACATAAATTCTCCTACCTTTACCAAAGAGCCAACATTACAACCCAAAAACAAGCCCTTTATGATCCTAGTAATAAATTGATTGTAAGTTGATTTTTGTGACCCTTGCCAAGCTTATGGTTACGTGGAATTATGAATTGATATGAGCGTATATTAACCTATTGAAGTGTATCTTTTACACTAGAGAGCGAGAGTAAATACTTATCCTGTGAGTTAGATGACTTAGTATTTCGAATTGCGTAATAATTGAGTGATGTTTTGCATGAATGATATATATGATGCTAGTAATACTTATTTTCGATTGATGAAATTGCATGTGTGAATATGAATTGTGTTGAATGTGGTGGATAAGTGAATTTCACACTACTCTTATGTTTTGATTGCGTTGCCTAGGGACGAGCAACATTTAAGTATGAGTGTTTGATGAGTGTGTAAATTTACGTGTTTCGAGCCCGAATTCGTGTAAGAATGGTGTGTTAGATGGGTATAATTCGATATGAATCGATACATGGTGGAAAGTCACGAATCAGGTGTCTTCAAGGTTATTTGAGTTGATTTTCGAAGGAAAACAAGTTGGAAGTGATCAGATCAGGAAAAAGGAAGATTTAGAGGTGGATTCGACCAAGCAGGCGTGCAGTTCGACCAAGAAGGAAGTCGTTCGACCAGCATCTGTAGTCAAACTGATGGACAAATGATGCCAGAAGTGCCATTCGACCACGACATTACCGTTCGACCAAGCCAGTAGGTCGAACCAGAAGCCTAAAAAGACGCACATGCAGTTCGACTAGAAAGTTTGTGATTCGACCAGGATTCTGGTCGAATCCAAGACCCGCAACTAATGTACAGGTCGATTCGACCAGGAGTTCGACCAGCGAAAATCGATTTGACCTGGACTGTTGGTCGAACTGACGTGCGAAAACTTACTATATTCATATTTTTACACGTTTAATGTGTGTGTTTGCTCAAGAAGCCCATCCAAGGCCCGTAAGGAGAGTTTACAAGTATAAAAGAAGAGCTTTCACAGGAGAAGAGGGGAATCACCATCCATCCACCACCGAAACCCTACCATTGTCTGAAGGAGTCGTGAAGAGAGGTTCCTCTGGCAAGTCAAGTAAGATCATACCAATTAATCATAATTGTTCCTAGATCAATCATGGGCTAGAGCCACTCCGGTAGTTCTAGGGTTATGAAAGTTTTATGAGTTAATTGAATTTCCATGTGTAAACTCTGCACAACACTACTTGTGGTTTATTTTATATAAGATTGTGCTTTTTTAATTCATACTCACGGTCGTTTTGTGCATCATTAACTGTTATGTAGAGTCTGAATACATATTTTAGTTATTGATTGAGTGCGTTCACTGCTGAGCAGAATTACACGTTATAATTCTAAGTGAAGGGATTCTGAAGTCTTATTAGAACTATCTTATATAGATACTTGTTAATTGAATCTTATTCGTGTTAATAAGTAGGATAAAGAGTATAACGTCATGTACCTATAAAGGGAGATCATATCAGGTTAGAGTACTAAGTGCACGGGAAATAATTGATATTCATAGTACCTAGAAAGGGGGGTGAATTATATTTCTTGCTCCGAGAATATTCACACGTGTCATACACATGTTTGCTTGTGTCTATAGAGTGAACTTGCATGGTTTAGTGATGCATCCAAAAACCACAAGGCAGAGTCGAACATCAACACATGGACAGAAAATTAATGAATAAAACTGGATGACCTGAAGAACTACCTAATTTCTTACTTGATCACAACCGTATTTTCTCTATTGCTTGTCTATTTAATTTGCTATTTAAATTACATGTTATTTAGTTTCGTAACTGTTCCTAAGCAATTCTTCAACATTGTCTTAGTTAACTAGAAAATAATCGAATTGATAATAATCCGTCTTTTGGGTTCGATAATCACTTGGTTGCCCGTCGAAACTACAATTGATATCCTTGCACTTCGGGATTAATTTTGTGTGTTGAGAAAACGACCATCAAACCTCTTGTAATTCGAGTGGAACTTGCTCAAAATATCTAGGCAAATTACGAAGAATAAATTGACCTAGGTTTCCCCTTAAATTTCTATTCCAAGTATTTCCAATTCATTCATCAAGTTTAACCACGACCCCTTTCCTTTCTTTATTTATCAAGTATCCAAAGAGTCGTATGAGACCATCATATTTCTATGAACCTCTCACCTCTTCACCAGAGACTTTAATAGGCACTAGAGGACATCCTTAGTGAGAACACACGTGTATTTTCCTAAGCAGTAATAATTAAAACATGATTCTTTTCTAATCAAACAATTTTGGATCAGTAAGTATATTTTCTTTTAGTTAACAATAAGTGAAATAAACCATTCGAAAATTTAGAGAATTAAGTAAATAAATACAATGATCAAACACTTTGAATTTAAATTTTATATTGATTCCCTCAATAAACAAAATAAAATAAATTCACCGACATCTCAAGCACTGTGAATTTGCATGCCACGTTAGTGTGGACGTATACAAACCCTAACATTCGCAAGAGAATGTTTTACCCATTAATTCTATTTATCAAATTAACCTTATCACCTAATGATTAATAGTCGGTTGTCCTTTAGTCATGCAATTTAATAGCAGTGACTCTATTGGAGATAATACTTATTAATTGCACCTAAGTGTATAACATTATTTGATATTAAGTATGTTTTCCAAGTTTGTGTGTCTTACAGTTGGAGAAGTCCACACGTCCTCAAATAATTTTCTATAATCATAAATTATTAATTTGTACCAATGATCTATAAATAAAACTCATCTGTTGGGAAGGAAAGTATTATAGTCAACTCATAAGTTCATGTGCATCATATTATAAATAATAATTATTTAAGGAAATTTATTCCAGTGATCCACAAATAAAACTCATCTGTTGGGGAGGAATGCACTATAGCCAACTCATAAGCTTACTTGCATCATATGATAAATCAATTATGGAGGACGCGGAATTTATTAACCAATCCCTCTCCCACTTAGTTATTTAACAAGAGGGTTTTTACATGCATATAATATTCAACAATAAAATACGCAATCTAACATGCTTCTATTTAAGGCAATAAATCAAATAGCCTCCATATAAAATAATAATCAGATAATTAAATCAATTATAAACAGTTATACATCAGCGAATTCGATTGTTCGCCTTCAAGCACGAAAACAGGCAACGGCCTCCAAATTATCAAATTTTCAAAAATCTCCATAATATCAAGTTTTCGAAAATATCGATATCGACCATCGATATCGTCTAGATTAGCGAAATCGTCGATATCGACAGATTATCAAATTTTCAAAATTTCCATATTATCAAATTTTCAAAAACTTTCAGATTATCAAATTTTCGAAAATGTCCATATTATCAAAATTTCAAAAAATATCCAGATTATCAAATTTCAAAATTTTTCAAATTATCAAATTTTCGAAAATCTCCAGATTATCAAATTTTCAAAATTTTCAGATTATCAAATTTTCAAAAATTTTCAGATTATCAAATTTTCAAAAATATCCATATTATCAAATTTCAGAAATTTCCAGTTTATCAAATTTCAAAAATTTCCAAATTATCAAATTTTCAAAATCTCAAGATTATCTAATTTATGAAATTTCCAAATTATCAAATTTTCAAAAACTTCCAGATTATCAATTTTTCGAAACTATCGATATCGACCGTCGATATCATCCAGATTACCAAAATCGATATCGATCAGATTATCGAAATCATCGATATCGACATGCAACCATATATAACAATAATAGATTATTAAATCAATTATGGCAGTTATATATCTCGAATTAAATAGCCACTTAAATAAGAAAGTATTGTCCGACACTCTAGCTGTTAAACCGATGCCTTACGCAACAAGCAGGATTACTTGCACCCTAAGTTGTTCATCAGTCGTGATCCGCCGTGTTTTACCACTGTCAAACGTTTAGGGTATACATGTATAACAATTAATATTCTAAACCTTAATCAACGTATACGGTATTCGAATAGGGTATGCAAGCATAACACGAAATATACTTAAACCCCTTTCACCTTTGGCACACATAAACCCTAGCCTAACGTTTCACGCTTCACCATGAAACTAAATCTATGATACCAATTGTTGGCGTACAATCGTTTGGTTAACGTGAACCATTAGGGTTCCATGTAAAGCTGCCAAAATGGGTTGGGCCCGCGGGCCGGTCCGCCCCCGCCTCTAAAAAGGTGGGTTGGGCTGTAAAATTTGTAGCCCGTGTGGAGGCGGCCTAAACGGGCTGGCCCAAATGGAGACGGGCCTAGGCTGGCTCAACCCAAAAGGGGGCGGGTTGGCCCGTTTGGGCCCGCCATAATTTTTTTTCCAAATGGTCAAGTGTTTAAAATTCCAAATATTTATTGTTACTCTGTTAAATTTTTTTAATAATGAATTAAATCATAACATGAATATTCTAAAATCTAAACATTTTGTACCATAAATTAGTATACAAAATATGTAAATAATTTAAAATACTATTTTCTTTATTTTGAATTATTTTTTTATTTTTGAAATTTTAATATATAAATGTATATATATGGATTAGAAGCAAATGCAAATGTAAATGCAAATTATAAACCTTTAAGATATCTAAACATTTGAAGATTGACAAGGATATAATCATATAATTGATCAAAATGAAGATTGAGATGTTTATATTATGATGTTATGATGGATGAGTTTTGAATAAACTTTATAATTATGTTTTGAGCTTTGTGATTGGCCTTTAGAACTAGTAATTTTTTTGTGATTTAATTTGTGTTATTTGAGAATAATTAGACTTACATTGTTTTATTTGAGATTCTTAAGAAATATATAATTATTAACTTTATGTTGTTTGATTAATGATCTTTATTTTTGTTTAATTGTTCATGGAGCTATTTTGTAAAATCTATATTTATATTTCAATTATCTAATTGATATTATATATTTTGTAAGAACGTCCATTATTTAGATATTTTATTTTCAAATAATAATAATGATAATTATAATTTTGAAACCGTCCATCATTTTGATATTTTATTTTTAAATAATGATAATAATAATTATAATAACATCGTAAAAAAAGAGGTGGGTTGGCCCGCCATAACCCGCCACCCGCCTTTAAATGGGTTGGACCTAGCATTTCTAGCCCGTACCCGCCTAAGCTCGCCCTTCTAAACCCGCCAAAAGGCAGGTTGAGGAGGGTTTTGGCCCGCCCAGCCCCGTCGGCCCATTTCGACGGCTCTAGTTCCATGCAATTCTACAGCAGTTGAAGCATAATATAGAATTGAATTGCCCTTGGTGTAGAAGTATCCTTCCTTCTCTCTTCCGTCTCTTCAAATCTTCTTGATTCTCCTTCTTGATTCCACATACAAATCTTTACAGTGACAGATGGATGGATGGAGGAAAGGATATGGATGATGGTTTGGGGGGTGATCACCCTTGAAGGGTGTAGGATGATTGTGTTGCTCTTCTCAAATCCAATTCAATTCAATGAATAATGATGTGATCTACATCCACTTTTATACTTATAAGCTCTCCTTATGAACCTAGGATGGACATTTTCTTGGAAAACATGAAAATACACGCAAACACACACTAGGGATGTAAAAACATGTACAAATTCGGATATTCTAGAAAATTCTCGCTGGCAACTGCGCGACTCCACGATTTTGAGCATAACTTCCAAATCTAACCTCTTATTTGTGTAATTCTTGCGCTCATGCGATCCTCTCTTCCTTGGATTTTTATCCATATAAAGAAATTACAGAAAGTCCAACATTTGAATGTATAAAAATCATGAAACTTTGCATACCCATTCTGTTCGGCACAGCTTGCGCGACGTTACCAATTTAATCATAATTTTCTTGTTTGGAATCCGATTGAGGTGTTCTTTACACCAAAACTACCCCCTCTTCTGTAGCTTTGTAACCATGTATCGCACTTCCAATTTAGAGTTACACACAAATATAGAAAAATTACACAATTTGGACGTGACTTTTTCAACATCATTGCACAAATTGCACCTTTACCCAACTTGACACTTTTGATCCTTTCTCCACCTAAAACACAATAAAACACCTCAAGTGCACCTTTCTCTTAAATATATCAAATATAAGACACTTGTGCTAATATATAATAACAATTCCCATCAAAAAAGTGTTAAATTGGACACTAAAACACGCTTATTTTCACTCTCATCAAACCTCCAAACTTACCCGTTGCTCGTCCTATAGCAACAAAATAAAAATAAAGAGAGAGAGTATGAAAATTAGTGGGGAAACAAGGACTATAACTCATACCATATTCAAAATACAATTCTCCTCAACTTAGGTCATGTAACTCTCATTACATGTAATAATCAATTTATAGCATAAAAGTTAAGACAATCACCACCAATTCAAATGCTCCATTGACACATTCTCACGGGAAGTATATATCACTCACACTCGAGTGTAAAAGATGTATACTTATGGGTTAAGGTGTTTACGCTCAAATTCTATTCAAGTGCATGCGTAACCATAAGCTTGCCCATTGTCTCAACTCTCCTTTTACTTGTAGCTAACAAATCATGGATCAAAAAGGTCTTTTATTTGGTTGTAATGTAGGCTCTTTGGAATAGGTGAGAAATATATGAATAAGTTACTCAAAACTCGGATCAATCAAGCTGCAGCCTCTCTCGATCTTTCATTCTTCCTCATCACTTCAATCAAGCGCAACATTCTCTTCAAACTCTCCCATCTTTCTCCTTCAAGCACAACATATTTTTTCAACTTTTTCAAACTCTTCAACTCCATCATTCTCATTCTCTTCACATTTTTTCCTCTCAACGTACCAGTTTCGGGCACTACCTCATGCATCCTCTATAGGGTACTAGGTTTAATCACTACTCTAGGGTATTTGATTCAATGGAGTACTAGATTTAAGCACAACTTCATGATTTTCTTTAGATGCATTTTCAAGCTTCAATCACTTTTTCAACACCAATCTCACTCCTTCCCAAACTGTTATCAAACTCCATCAACAAACTTTGAAAAGACATTAATTCTCTTCTAGAAGGACAATCAAGGCTCAAAAACTTCAGATACTCAAAGTGGTTATTTCTCGTAGGCTGCCAAAGAATAAGGTTTTTAGGCTCAGCAGGGCTAACTATGGATAAACATCATTTGGTAAGGAATTATTGGCTAAGTGGCTCATAAATTCAAGGATGGCCTAAAAATCATCTCCCATCATCTAACACACATGTAGTTTCAAGTAAGACAAGAGACAAGTTCTAGAATACACACAAGAATGATACTCACTAGAAAAGAAATATCATGTGATTATGTAACATGATCAATGAGGTTCAAAATCTCACATGGGTTTTTAACAAGTACAGAGCACTTTTCATGGTAAGTAATATCCCACAAGTACACATAGACTTTATACCATAATAACTCAAGTACACTTCCTTCATCAATTTCAAGAACATATGAATTTAGGCACAATTTAAAATATAAGCTCATATGTGTCACCAAAACTAAAAACTCAATCCTTCCACTCATACTAATTAACAGCATACATAAAAATTAGAATAAGAAAACTAGGGCACCTGATTTCTCTTCAACGTATGCACGAACTCCTCGATTTGTTCAACTCGGTCAGGTCAAAGCCTCAGTATAGAACTCGTCTTGCCACCTAGTTACCTTTTTCTATTATCAAAGCTCAAACATGCTCATCATCACAGGATTCATCAATAATAAAATATGAGAACTATAAGAAAGACTAAATTGACTATCTAATCGACTCCACACACTAGACACACCAATACGACACACTAAACATTAGGTAAGTTGCAAAAAATCGACATATCAACACTGGTTAAAATATTAATATGCCGTAAAAATCAATCCCCTAGCAAACAAACAACCAACAAAAGGAAAATTATACCCTCAGTGCTCATAAGACGAGTTAAGTACATCACACCCCCAAACTTAGTAAAAACATAAGTCGAAACTAAGTTTGAAAAGAGATATAATTGCCAAAATATAAGCACCTCAAATATAATAACTCCTTACTCACACGAAAGAAATAATAAAGTAATAAAATGGAAGGTACAAGCCCCCAACAGGCGCTCATGTTTAACATCGAAAAGTCATGACGGGATACCGCTTTTTGAACTACTGGATCGGAGGACGGTCTTCTCACATCCTCACCTTCAAATACTTTTTTCCCTCTTCTTGTTTACACTCAGCACCTCACCTTTCTTGGTCACAAAAACATGATCCTTGAAATTACCTTCCTCCCATGGCTGTCTAAACTCCTCCTTGTCAATCTTCTTTTCAAATTCAGAGTCATATGTCATATTAAAATTAAGATTAAACAAGTTAGAAACCACATATATGCTCTTGCATGATTGAGTCTCCATGGGCATCTTCATTGCATGATCGTTCGACTCGAACAGCTGGTCAAACGGACCTCCTGGCATGACTGCATAGAAACAAGAGCAGGATGATGTTGCTCGACCACTGCTTGACTAGAAGGGTCTAGTCGAGCGAGGGTATTTTGGTCGAGCGAGTGTATTTTGGTCGAGCGAGGTCCCCCTTCGTGGATTTGCACTGTACAGTCCCGACAGAGGCTACCCAACCTCAACTCGACCAAGAAGTTCTGGTCTAGCGATACTATTTTGATCGAGCAAGGGACCTGTACGCTGATCAACGATTTTCAGATTCACAGTGGGCTACTCGACCAGAGTGGTCTGGTCGAGTGAGACAGTTTTGGTCGAGCAGAGGACCTAAAAATAGTGCATTGTCTCTGTTCCATTATGTGTTGCTCGACCGTTGCTAGACTAATAGGTTTGGTCGAGCGGGCTAAATTTGCCTCTATTTTTGCCCACTGGCATCATCGAACCTTCGTACTGCGTTCTGAACTTAACGTGATGGCTTTGCACTCATTCGAGTTTGTTATGCCTTAAGACGGGAACATTCCTTTTTTCAAAATTTGTGTCAATTGATTCACGTTCCCGCCCATCTGCCCCATAATCAAAATAAAGTCCTTCAACTGCTTAGATAAATCTGCATGATTAGCATTCATAGTAGCCTCAAGACGATCAACTCTTGCATCATTCTTAGCCATGTATCGATTGAAGGTAACTTCAACACTCTTCACTTCTTGCAACTGGATACTAGGCCCTCTTTGTGTCAACTCTGCAATCTACCTTTGCTAGGATTCTAGTAGCTTGTTGATGTTAGCTAGAATAGAGAAGATTTCATTATCTCTATTCGGCTTCACCAGTTGATGTTCAACCTACACCACCTTACCAAGTACATATGATCCTCTATCTCTCTCTACAGGCCAGTCACGTAAATTCATAGAAATGTCTTCAAATAACTTTTTTGTTTCTAGTGTTGTTTTAGATAACAGCGCTCCTCCTGATGATGCATCAATAAGAACACTCGACTCACAATCCAATCCATAGTAGAAGATACTTATGTACTGAGCCTTAGACATTCCATGTTGTGGGAACCGCCTGAGCATGTCTTTAAACCTGTCCCACGCCTCATGAAATTTTTCACTCTGATTCATAACAAATTGTTTAATGTCTTGCTTCATTCTAAACACCTTAGAGGGTGGCATGCACATTTCTAAGAACTTCTGCTGCAGTTGGTCATATGTAGTGCAATCTGTGGCATCAAGAGTCACATACCAACCTTCAGCCATATCAATCAAAGAGAACTTGAATAGGGCGATTCGCCTATCATTATCATTAGCTCCAGCACCCTTTTTAGAGTTTGCATAACCAATGAATCTTTTGAGATGCTGATATGGATCTTCAAAGCAACCTCCAGAAAAGAGATTCTTTTCCACAATGCTGATAAGAGCGGGATGTATCTCAAAATCATCATCTTCCTTCCTTGCTCCTATCAAACCCATGTTACTAATTTCATTTTTCGTGAAAATTTCAGTATGCAACATTATCTGGATTTTGTCTTGCTCCAGCCATGTTTAGCTATGTGTGTTACTTCTTCCTTTCCTTCCTTTCCTTTTTCTAGCGCACAAGTACCCCAGAAAAATTTAAGGTTAGATTGAATTAAATAATCATAAATAAAGGTCTTAATCAAACTATAAATAATAAAATCAATAATAACAGTCGTCCCTGGCAACGACGTCAAGAACTTGATGAATGTTTTCTTTTCACACAAAATTAATCCTCAAGTATTAAGGATATCAATTGCAGCTTAAGAAAGCGATCAAGTTAAATATCGAACCCAAAGGACGGTGTATTATCAATTTAATTATTTACTAATTTAATTAAGACAAGGGCAATAAGATTGAAGAATTAATTATTAATCTACGAACAATTAATTAAAATAACAAATAAAATAAATTATGCACTAGAAGAATACGAAAGTGGCTCAAGAATGGAGAATAGAGAGCTATAGGGTAATCCAGTTTTACTACTTAACTTCTCTCTCACGTGCAGGCCGACTCTGCCTTGTGGACTATGGATGTATCACTAAACCATGCAAATGTACTCTATAGACACAAGTAAATACTGTCATGTGTTGGGACATTTGGATACTACTTGTAATAAAAAGGGAAGGGCTGAGAAGCCCTCTCCTGCTAAAAATGGATAGAAGAGACAGGGGAAGCCTCTTGCTGCTCATCCAATTGATACCCAACTCGCCATAGATGCTGGTGTTGTTGCTGCAGATATCCAAGTGGAGTCTACAGTGACACACCTTACTGCTAGCGTTCTACCAGCTACTAGTTTTAATCATGTGGGTTGGATTCATTAAAGAATACTACACCTCTGCGAGACAAGTCCCCATCTGTTCACCTCTATAACAAGTTTGGATTGCTTGAAGAAAATGATTATCACATTGTTATTGCTGATAGTGCTAATTTGACAAACCCTGCTGTTTCTTTTTTAATGAGGGATCTGAACACTCCCTTGCTGATTCTGATCATGTGAATGAATACAACACCTCATCTGTTGATGGTGGAAACAAGAAGCCTTTTTTTTCGAATCATTTTGTTACTAGTGATCTATATGGAAGCCCCCACTTTGCTTCAACGGAATTCTCATGCTCAGCCGAATATGATATAGATGATCCTTTAGCTTCTCCTGATGCTACCATCGAGGCTTTGAAAGTTCTGACATCATCTCTGCCCATGCCGATCATGAATTCATTTGGGGTGCATATTGACACAGCTGCTGGTACTCAAAAGGATTTGGATGATTGTGCTCCTGAATCTGATTTAGCTATGGAGGTGACTAATTTTCCACTCCATGGAAAATCTGAGCAAAACTCGAAGGAACTATACATTTTGATCAATTTCCCACTCTGCATAGCAGTATAAAATTTTGAAAGGTGGATCGAGGAAAAAAGAAATGGATGATTGTGAGGCTTTGAACTGCAACACAACTCCTTATTCAAAACAGTTTCATAGAAACTCTATCGAGAATCGCGGCATTCCCGAAGGAAGGTGGAATACACGTAGAGTTCCCTTCCAAAGGATTTAACTTTTAAGTTCTATTTTAAATATTAATGCAATTGTTTTGGCTCTTTCAAGTTTTTTGCCTTTCACATAACATTTTTATCCTCTGTACTCTTGCTTTGTTTTCTTTTTTTCTTTTATAATATAATAAATCATTTCTTAACTTATAAGGAAACAAGTTATTTATTCAATGATTTGATTAAACTAAGAGATTATGAATCTTTAAATATCGAATATATCATGCATTATATGTTGTTTATCATTTCTTAACTCATAAGAAAAAGAGTTCTTTATTCAATGATTCGATTAAACAAAGAGGTAATGAGTCTTTAAGGTTAGATTGAATTAAATAATCATAAATAAAGGTCTTAATCAAACTATAAATAATAAAATCAATAATAACAGCCGTCCCTGGCAACGGCGTCAAGAACTTGATGAATGTTTTATTTTCACACAAAATTAATCCTCAAGTATTAAGGATATCAATTGCAGCTTAAGAAAGCGATCAAGTTAAATATCGAACCCAAAGGACGGTGTATTATCAATTTAATTATTTACTAATTTAATTAAGACAAGGGCAATAAGATTGAAGAATTAATTATTAATCTACTAACAATTAATTAAAATAACAAATAAAATAAATTATGCACTAGAAGAATACGAAAGTGGCTCAAGAATGGAGAATAGAGTGCTATAGGGTAATCCAGTTTTACTACTTAACTTCTCTCTCACGTGCAGGCCGACTCTGCCTTGTGGACTATGGATGTATCACTAAACCATGCAAATGTACTCTATAGACACAAGTAAATATGTGTGTAACACGAGT
This sequence comes from Pogostemon cablin, assembly GCA_023678885.1. Classification (NCBI taxonomy): domain Eukaryota; kingdom Viridiplantae; phylum Streptophyta; class Magnoliopsida; order Lamiales; family Lamiaceae; genus Pogostemon; species Pogostemon cablin. The sequence goes on along the minus strand of CM042990.1, from coordinate 11,685,389 downwards.
GAATAACATCGGAGCAAGAGACATAATTTCACCCCCCCCCCCTTTTTAGGTACTATCAGTATTAATTATTTTCCACGTCTGGAATTTAAACCCGATATGATCTCCCTTTATTGGTACTATAAAACTATCCTCTTTATCATGCTTACTAACCTGAATTCAATTCAATTAATAAATATTCATATATGATAGTTCTAATGAAACTTCGGAGTCCCCTCACTTAGAATCATAACATGAAATCCTGTTCAGCCGTGAACGCACTCAATCTATATCCAAGATATATATTCAGACTCTATATACCAATTGAAGATGCACAATACGACCGTGAATATGGATTAAGATAGCACAATCATATATAAAATAAATCCACAAGTAGTGTTGTACGGAGGAGACACAAGAGAGTTTAATTAATTCATAAAACCTTCATAAACCCTAGATCTACCAAAATGGTTCTAGCCCATGATTTTGCGAAGAACAATCATGGGGGTTGGATAGATCTTACCCATATGTCTGGAAAATTAGAAAATAGAAGGAAAGAAATAGGAAAACCCTTGGTGTAGAAGTCTCCTTACTTCTCTCTTCTGTCTCTTCAAATCCTCTTGGTTCTCATTCTTGATTCCACAGATGCATCTTCACAGTGATAAATGGATGGATGGAGGAAAGGATAAGGATGATGGTTTGGGGGGTGATTCCCCTTGAAGGGTGTAGGATGATTGTGTTGCTCTTCTCCAATCCAATTCAATTCAATGAATAATGATGTGATCTACATCCCATTTTATACTTGTAAGCTCTCCTTATGAACCTATGGTGGGCTTTTTCTTGGAAAACGCAAAAATACAAACAAACACACAGTAGGGGTGTAAAGACACGCACATTCGGAAATTCTCGCTGGCTGCTGCGCGACTTCACAATTTTGAGCATAACTTCCACATCTAACCACCGATTTATGTAATTCTTGCGCTCATGCGATCCTCTCTTCCTTGGATTTCTATCAATAGAAAGAAATCACAGAAAATCCAACATTTGAATGTATAAAAAGTCATGAAACATGGCACAGTCATTCTATTCGGCACAGCTTGCGCGACGATACCACTGTGATCATAATTTTCTCGTTTGTAATTTGATTGGGGTGTTCTTTACACCAAAATGACCCCTCTTCTGTAGCTTTCTAACCATATATCTCACTTCCAATTCAGAGTTTCACATAAATACAGAAAAATTACACAAGTTGGACGTGCGTTTTTCATCATCATTGCACAAATTGTACCTTTACTCCAACTTGGCACTTTTGATCATTTTTCCACCTAAAACATAATAAAACAGCTCAAGTGCACCTTTTTCTCAGATATATCAAATATAAAACACTTGTGCTAATATATAACAACAATTCCCATCAAAAACGTGTTAAATTGGACACTAAAACTTTCTTATTTTCACTCTTATCATACGTTCTGTGGAAGTTTCTCTTGGACATCGAGCTCTACCAAAACACGCGCAAAATGGCCTATTGAGCCATCCAACGCCCTCTTATCGACCCTAATGGGCTTGCCAACTCCAGTAGCAATGGCTCGAATAATAGCATCACTCCAAAACTCAAAAGGGAGTTCATAGATTCGAATCCAAACCTATGTGATAGAGACAAATCAAGGGAGTTAGCTGCAATAATGCTAATCACCAATCTGGTGGATTAGCAAGTGCTTATTTGGGGGAGAATAGATTTGGCAATAATTATGTTATTTCCATATTAATATATTAGGTCTCAAATAAAGGATTATAAATAAGTGGGTACAGGAGAGTGGAAGAATTATCGAGTATCCTTGTTTAGTCTATTGGTCAGCCTTTGGCTGACGGGAGTCATCCCGAGGGGAATCATATTCTTACGTTCCTACTTTTCATATTTTCTTTTCTTTTATAATATCAGCTTCTTTACTCTATCAAATTGGTCCGACCTGCTGGATGTTACACACTTGAATGGAAGCTCGAGTGGAGACGATAGAGAAGAATGCTGAGTCACTTTCTGAAAAAAATCAGCTTACTTTCTGAAAAAGTAAGCTTACTTTCTGAAAAAGTCAGTTTACTTGACAACATGTTCTCGAAGCAAGAATCTAAGTTTGACAAACTAGACAAGATAGAGGAGATGCTCTCGTTACTTCTAAGAAGTGAAGGAGCCAAAATGAGTGATAGGGATTCCCAACCCAGTTACCTTGGAGAAATGAGCACTCAAAACCCTCTCCAAGAAGGTACTCCCGACTGGGTCATAGCCAATAATGATGTTCAACTCACGGTCAAACAAGTTGAGTTGCCAATTTTTTATTTAGGGACAGCCCAGTTTTCAGTCGGTTGCTTTGTCATTCTTTTGGGGTTTTTTGCTTCTCCACCAACATTGCATGAATCCCTACTTGGAGAGATTCGTGTGAAAGAAGTGTGGGAATATTACTCCAACGTGATGAGAAATTACATATAATAAAAAAATTCTGACAAGAGCTCAACAACGTATGCAGTGGACAGTAAATTAACATCAAAGAAAGGTGAGTTTACGAGTGGGCAACAACGTTTCCAATGCTACTTTCCAGAAACACTGTCTTCGTCCGCCGAAAAATTCCAATTTCCTGACTTTAGCATTGCGGACAATGCTGTTTTCAGCATGGGAGAAATGGATAGAGCCAAATCAAGGAGGTCAGCTGTAATCATCCTAATCACCAATCTGGTGGATTAGCAAGTGCTTATTTAGGGGAGAATAGATTTGGCAATAATTATAGTTATTTCCATATTAATATATTAGGTCTCAAATAAAGGATTATAAATAAGTGGGTATAGGAGAGTGGAAGAATTGTCGAGTATCCTTGTTTAGTCTATTGGGCAGCCTTTGGCTGACGGGAGTCGTCCCTGGGGGAATCGTATTCTAACGTTCCTATTTTTCATATTTTCTTTTCTTTTATAATATCAGCTTCTTTACTCTATCATAGAGGACTTAATGCGGTATGGATTAAAGAATGGCACCCATTTCTGAACTCTTATACAGTCTGGCTTTAAATCAAATACTTTCTCATCCAACACCCACTTCTTGGCAGCATGATCATGAATTAATATGTTATAGTATCCACGCCCAAGCGGCACAACAAATATGTTACTCATATCAAAAACAACTTTGAGTCGAGCAACAACATCAGGAAATAATAAAGGCTTTTGTCCACATTCATAAGTAATCCTACCAATCACAAACTTAGAACATAATGTAATACGATCCTTTAACAAACTAGCATCAACAGAATCTAAAACAGTGTCACCTGAATCTCCGGTGACCTCACCACTGGAGTTGGAATTCCTTCACATAGGGCTGCCCGAAACAAATGAATTGGAGTAGAATCATGCCCATGAATGGGCGATGATCCAGCTGCACCAGGTTCATCAACCGGCTGCTTTCCATCGCGGTGGCTGGAAAAACCAGCATCGGGTGGAGTAGAATCTGCATCATGAGAAACATATCTGACCGGTAACATATTGCAGAGCTGGGAGGAGTGATGAGGACCGATTTTCTACGGTTCAAAATATTCTTGTGGTCGGGAACATTCTGAATTGGTGGCGGTGTACTGGCGCGAGAGGCACCGGGATAATGGCGAAGTGATCGGATTGAGATAGCAACGGGGCTGGATTTCCGATGGTAGCAAGGGTTGATTCTGTTGTCGTCGGAACCGCGTGGAGAGTAGAATACGGTCTGGTAGGAAGAGCCACGGCAACAGATTGTGAGAAATCAGCCAGTTGAAGAAAGAATTAGGTAAAGATCCATTGGAATTAGGTAAAGGCACGCTAACATGCTGCCGTGAGGTTTTTCGGCAATTCAGTGGGCTCGGCCACTTCCATCGCCGGCAGGATGCATAGGTGGCAGATTTTAGAGAGAGGATAGAGAGAATTTTCTAGAGACAGAAAGCATCTTTCCGAGAAAATGAGTTCTTTATTCAATGATCGATTAAACGAAAAGATAATGAGTCTTTAAACGACGAATCTATCATGCATTATATGTTCTTTATCCTTTCTTAACTCATAAGGAAATGAGTTCTTTATTCAATGATTCGATTAAACGAAGAGGTAATGAGTCTTTAAACGTCGAATCTATATTGCATTATATGTTGTTTATTTTTTCTTAATTCATAAGAGAACAATTTCTTTATTCAATGATTCGATTAAACTAAGAGATTATAAATCTTTAAACGTTGAATCTTTCATGCATTATATTTTGTTTATCCTTTCTTAACTCATAAGGAAACAAGTTCTTTATTCATTGATTCAGTTAAAAATGAGTCTTTAAACGTCGAATTTGTCATGCATTATATGTTGTTTATCCTTTCTTAACTCATATGGAAACAAGTTCTTTATTCAATGATTTGAATAAACGAAGAGATAATGAGTCTTTAAATGGCGAATCTATCATGCATTATAAGTTGTTTATTCTTTCTTAACTCATGAGGAAACGAGTTCTTTATTCAATGATTCGAATAAATGAAGAGATAATGATTCTTTAGATGTCGAATCTATCATGCATTATATGTTGTTTATCCTTTGTTAACTCATAAAGAAGATAAAGCTAAAAAATGTTTTTCACACTAGGAAGTTCTCTCTTCTTTCTCTCTACAATTTAACTACCGCTGGCAATCTTATGGATAATATTGTCTCTATTTCGGATTAGATCCATTTAGATTATACAAAGGTTTGCTTGGAATATCCATTGTTTCATGATTATCTACTAGATCAATGCCCTACTCCCTTGGTTAGGTCTATTCTAGGCCATCTTAATGGATCTTCTATGTCGCTGCTCAGCGAAAATGACACCACGAAGGCCACAGCGCCTCTCCCAACCATTCGGCTTTCCGCTGGTTTACCCACCTTGAATCGTGATGGATCTACCATCTTATCGATAGATCTGGTCTGAGCCGCCTCCACCATCTCCGAAATTCCCATCTCCTTTGGGTGGGTCACTGGTCAACAAGTCGGCGCCGCCCGGCTCCATTTTCAATGACATCTTGTGATATGGTATTTCGCTCGATGCTTTGCTCTCAAGCAATCAGAACCCAATTGTCACTGATTCACCTTCTGGTAGATCTCCTGGCCTTTTTCGAGATTCGTCTAACTCGAGAGAACCATTTCTGTTGAGCCACTGTGGTAACACGATCTCTATATCTATTGATGAACCGTACTATTCTGAGAGAATCAAGGCTTGTGGCCCTTTTATTACCATCCGACTATTGTTGAATCAGGGTCAAAAACCTTTATCGCACTCTGCCTTTATGTCGTCGCTGATGGAAAACTTCTGATTTGTCTCTAATATCCTTAGGAAAGGGCTTTTTCAATGTTCTCATTCCTGATGTAGGCCTTCGATGCAGAATCCTTAAGCATCCCACTTTGAATTGGACTCAGGTAAGCTCAGGGACCAATGATGGACCCCTACCTTCAACCCGTACAAGACCCAGTCTACCTCTGCCTCTATTTGGATTTATGACTTTGAACTCCCTTTTGAATTATGGACGGAAAGGATCTTACTCTACGTTGCTTCTATTGTTGGTACGCCAATCCATTTGGATAAAAGAGCGTTGAATGGCTCTCTTGGTTGATTTGCTCGCATTTTGGTTGACATAGATATGTTGGACTGCATTTTCCCCTCATCGATACTCTATCAACTGTAGATTACTCTTTTGATGTTTCAATTGGTATGAAAACCTTCCGTCTTTTTGTTCATACTGTCATGTGTTGGGACATTTGGATACTACTTGTAACAAAACGGGAAGGGCTGAGAAGCCCTCTCCTGCTAAAAATGGATAGAAGAGACAGGGGAAGCCTCTTGCTGCTCATCCAATTGATACCCAGCTCGCCATAGATGCTGGTATTGTTGCTGCAGATATCCAAGTGGAGTCTACAGTGACACACATTACTGCTAGCGTTCTACCAGCTACTGGTTTTAATCATGTGGGTTGGATTCATTAAAGAATACCACACCTCTGCGAAACAAGTCCCCATCTGTTCACCTCTATAACAAGTTTGGATTGCTTGAAGAAAATGATTATCACATTGTTATTGCTGATAGTGCTAATTTGACAAACCCTGCTGTTTCTTTTTTAATGAGGGATCTGAACACTCCCTTGCTGATTCTGATCATGTGAATGAATACAACACCTCATCTGTTGATGGTGGAAACAAGAAGCCTTTTTTTTCGAATCATTTTGCTACTAGTGATCTATATGGAAGCCCCCATTTTGCTTCAACGGAATTCTCATGCTCAGCCGAATATGTTATAGATGATCCTTTAGCTTCTCCTGATGCTATCATCGAGGCTTTGAAAGTTCTAACATCATCTCTGCCCATGCCGATCATGAATTCATTTGGGGTGCATATTGACACAGCTGCTGGTACTCAAAAAGATTTGGATGATTGTGCTCCTGAATCTGATTTAGCTATGGAGGTGACTAATTTTCCACTCCATGGAAAATCTGAGCAAAACTCGAAGGAACTATACATTTTGATCAATTTCCCACTCTGCATAGCAGTACAAAATTTTGAAAGGTGGATCGAGGAAAAAAGAAATGGATGATTGTGAGGCTTTGAACTGCAACACGACTCCTTATTCAAAACAGTTTCATAGAAACTCTATCGAGAATCGCGGCATTCCCGAAGGAAGCTGGAATACACGTAGAGTTCCCTTCCAAAGGATTTAACTTTTAACTTTTATTTTAAATATTAATGCAATTGTTTTGGCTCTTTCAAGTTTTTTGCCTTTCACATAACATTTTTATCCTCTGTACTCTTGCTTTGTTTTCTTTTTTTCTTTTATAATATAATAAATCATTTCTTAACTTATAAGGAAACAAGTTATTTATTCAATGATTTGATTAAACTAAGAGATTATGAATCTTTAAATATCGAATATATCATGCATTATATGTTGTTTATCATTTCTTAACTCATAAGAAAAAGAGTTCTTTATTCAATGATTCGATTAAACAAAGAGGTAATGAGTCTTTAAGGTTAGATTGAATTAAATAATCATAAATAAAGGTCTTAATCAAACTATAAATAATAAAATCAATAATAACAACCGTCCCTGGCAACGGCGTCAAGAACTTGATGAATGTTTTATTTTCACACAAAATTAATCCTCAAGTATTAAGGATATCAATTGCAGCTTAAGAAAGCGATCAAGTTAAATATCGAACCTAAAGGACGGTGTATTATCAATTTAATTATTTACTAATTTAATTAAGACAAGGGCAATAAGATTGAAGAATTAATTATTAATCTACTAACAATTAATTAAAATAACAAATAAAATAAATTATGCACTAGAAGAATACGAAAGTGGCTCAAGAATGGAGAATAGAGAGCTATAGGGTAATCCAGTTTTACTACTTAACTTCTCTCTCACGTGCAAGCCGACTCTGCCTTGTGGACTATGGATGTATCACTAAACCATGCAAATGTACTCTATAGACACAAGTAAATATGTGTGTAACACGAGTGAATAACATCGGAGCAAGAGACATAATTTCACCCCCCCTTTTTATGTACTATCAGTATTAATTATTTTCCACGTCTGGAATTTAAACCCGATATGATCTCCCTTTATTGGTACTATAAAACTATCCTCTTTATCATGCTTACTAACCTGAATTCAATTCAATTAATAAATATTCATATATGATAGATCTAATGAAATTTCGGAGTCCCCTCACTTAGAATCATAACATGAAATCCTGTTCAGCCGTGAACGCACTCAATCTACATCCAAGATATATATTCAGACTCTATATACCAATTGAAGATGCACAATACGACCGTGAATATGGATTAAGATAGCACAATCATATATAAAATAAATCCACAAGTAGTGTTGTACGGAGGAGACACAAGAGAGTTTAATTAATTCATAAAACCTTCATAAACCCTAGATCTACCAAAATGGTTCTAGCCCATGATGTTGCGAAGAACAATCATGGGGGTTGGATAGATCTTACCCATATGTCTGGAAAATTAGAAAATAGAAGGAAAGAAATAGGAAAACCCTTGGTGTAGAAGTCTCCTTACTTCTCTCTTCTGTCTCTTCAAATCCTCTTGGTTCTCATTCTTGATTCCACAGATGCATCTTCACAGTGATAAATGGATGGATGGAGGAAAGGATAAGGATGATGGTTTGGGGGGTGATTTCCCTTGAAGGGTGTAGGATGATTGTGTTGCTCTTCTCCAATCCAATTCAATTCAATGAATAATGATGTGATCTACATCCCATTTTATACTTGTAAGCTCTCCTTATGAACCTATGGTGGGCTTTTTCTTGGAAAACGCAAAAATACAAACAAACACACAGTAGGGGTGTAAAGACACGCACATTTGGAAATTCTCGCTGGCTGCTGCGCGACTTCACAATTTTGAGCATAACTTCCACATCTAACCACCGATTTATGTAATTCTTGCGCTCATGCGATCCTCTCTTCCTTGGATTTCTATCAATAGAAAGAAATCACAGAAACTCCAACATTTGAATGTATAAAAAGTCATGAAACATGGCACAGTCATTCTATTCGGCACAGCTTGCGCGACGATACCACTGTGATCATAACTTTCTCGTTTGTAATCTGATTGGGGTGTTCTTTACACCAAAATGACCCCTCTTCTGTAGCTTTCTAACCATATATCTCACTTCCAATTCAGAGTTTCACATAAATACAGAAAAATTACACAAGTTGGACGTGCGTTTTTTCAGCATCATTGCACAAATTGCACCTTTACTCCAACTTGGCACTTTTGATCATTTTTCCACCTAAAACATAATAAAACAGCTCAAGTGCACCTTTTTCTCAGATATATCAAATATAAAACACTTGTGCTAATATATAACAACAATTCCCATCAAAAACGTGTTAAATTGGACACTAAAACTTTCTTATTTTCACTCTTATCATACGTTCTGTGGAAGTTTCTCTTGGACATCGAGCTCTACCAAAACACGCGCAAAATGGCCTATTGAGCCATCCAACGCCCTCTTATCGACCCTAATGGGCTTGCCAACTCCAGTAGCAATGGCTCGAATAATAGCATCACTCCAAAACTCAAAAGGGAGTTCATAGATTCGAATCCAAACCTATGTGATAGAGACAAATCAAGGGAGTTAGCTGCAATAATGCTAATCACCAATCTGGTGGATTAGCAAGTGCTTATTTGGGGGAGAATAGATTTGGCAATAATTATGTTATTTCCATATTAATATATTAGGTCTCAAATAAAGGATTATAAATAAGTGGGTACAGGAGAGTGGAAGAATTATCGAGTATCCTTGTTTAGTCTATTGGTCAGCCTTTGGCTGACGGGAGTCATCCCGAGGGGAATCATATTCTTACGTTCCTACTTTTCATATTTTCTTTTCTTTTATAATATCAGCTTCTTTACTCTATCAAATTGGTCCGACCTGTTGGATGTTACACACTTGAATGGAAGCTCGAGTGGAGACGATAGAGAAGAATGCTGAGTCACTTTCTGAAAAAAATCAGTTTACTTTCTGAAAAAGTAAGCTTACTTTCTGAAAAAGTCAGTTTACTTGACAACATGTTCTCGAAGCAAGAATCTAAGTTTGACAAACTAGACAAGATAGAGGAAATGCTCTCGTTACTTCTAAGAAGTGAAGGAGCCAAAATGAGTGATAGGGATTCCCAACCCAGTTACCTTGGAGAAATGAGCACTCAAAACCCTCTCCAAGAAGGTACTCCCGACTGGGTCATAGCCAATAATGATGTTCAACTCACGGTCAAACAAGTTGAGTTGCCAATTTTTTATTTAGGGACAGCCCAGTTTTCAGTCGGTTGCTTTGTCATTCTTTTGGGGTTTTTTGCTTCTCCACCAACATTGCATGAATCCCTACTTGGAGAGATTCGTGTGAAAGAAGTGTGGGAATATTACTCCAACGTGATGAGAAATTACATATAATAAAAAAATTCTGACAAGAGCTCAACAACGTATGCAGTGGGCAGTAAATTAACATCAAAGAAAGGTGAGTTTACGAGTGGGCAACAACGTTTCCAATGCTACTTTCCAGAAACACTGTCTTCGTCCGCCGAAAAATTCCAATTTCCTGACTTTAGCATTGCGGACAATGCTGTTTTCAGCATGGGAGAAATGGATAGAGCCAAATCAAGGAGGTCAGCTGTAATCATCCTAATCACCAATCTGGTGGATTAGCAAGTGCTTATTTAGGGGAGAATAGATTTGGCAATAATTATAGTTATTTCCATATTAATATATTAGGTCTCAAATAAAGGATTATAAATAAGTGGGTATAGGAGAGTGGAAGAATTGTCGAGTATCCTTGTTTAGTCTATTGGGCAGCCTTTGGCTGACGGGAGTCGTCCCTGGGGGAATCGTATTCTAACGTTCCTATTTTTCATATTTTCTTTTCTTTTATAATATCAGCTTCTTTACTCTATCATAGAGGACTTAATGCGGTATGGATTAAAGAATGGCACCCATTTCTGAACTCTTATACAGTCTGGCTTTAAATCAAATACTTTCTCATCCAACACCCACTTCTTGGCAGCATGATCATGAATTAATATGTTATAGTATCCACGCCCAAGCGGCACAACAAATATGTTACTCACATCAAAAACAACTTTGAGTCGAGCAACAACATCAGGAAATAATAAAGGCTTTTGTCCACATTCATAAGTAATCCTACCAATCACAAACTTAGAACATAATGTAATACGATCCTTTAACAAACTAGCATCAACAGAATCTAAAACAGTGTCACCTGAATGCTCCGGTGACCTCACCACTGGAGTTGGAATTCCTTCACATAGGGCTGCCCGAAACAAATGAATTGGAGTAGAATCATGCCCATGAATGGGCGATGATCCAGCTGCACCAGGTTCATCAACCGGCTGCTTTCCATCGCGGTGGCTGGAAAAACCAGCATCGGGTGGAGTAGAATCTGCATCATGAGAAACATATCTGACCGGTAACATATTGCAGAGCTGGGAGGAGTGATAAGGACCGATTTTCTACGGTTCAAAATATTCTTGTGGTCGGGAACATTCTGAATTGGTGGCGGTGTACTGGCGCGAGAGGCACCGGGATAATGGCGAAGTGATCGGATTGAGATAGCAACGGGGCTGGATTTCCGATGGTAGCAAGGGTTGATTCTGTTGTCGTCGGAACCGCGTGGAGAGTAGAATATGGTCTGGTAGGAAGAGCCACGGCAACAGATTGTGAGAAATCAGCCAGTTGAAGAAAGAATTAGGTAAAGATCCATTGGAATTAGGTAAAGGCACGCTAACATGCTGCCGTGAGGTTTTTCGGCAATTCAGTGGGCTCGGCCACTTCCATCGCCGGCAGGATGCATAGGTGGCAGATTTTAGAGAGAGGATAGAGAGAATTTTCTAGAGACAGAAAGCATCTTTCCGAGAAAATGAGTTCTTTATTCAATGATCGATTAAACGAAAAGATAATGAATCTTTAAATGACGAATCTATCATGCATTATATGTCCTTTATCCTTTCTTAACTCATAAGGAAATGAGTTCTTTATTCAATGATTCGTTAAACGAAGAGGTAATGAGTCTTTAAACGTCGAATCTATATTGCATTATATGTTGTTTATTTTTTCTTAATTCATAAGAGAACAATTTCTTTATTCAATGATTCGATTAAACTAAGAGATTATAAATCTTTAAACGTTGAATCTTTCATGCATTATATTTTGTTTATCCTTTCTTAACTCATAAGGAAACAAGTTCTTTATTCATTGATTCAGTTAAAAATGAGTCTTTAAACGTCGAATTTGTCATGCATTATATGTTGTTTATCCTTTCTTAACTCATATGGAAACAAGTTCTTTATTCAATGATTTGAATAAACGAAGAGATAATGAGTCTTTAAATGGCGAATCTATCATGCATTATAAGTTGTTTATTCTTTCTTAACTCATGAGGAAACGAGTTCTTTATTCAATGATTCGAATAAACGAAGAGATAATGATTCTTTAAATGTCGAATCTATCATGCATTATATGTTGTTTATCCTTTGTTAACTCATAAAGAAGATAAAGCTAAAAAATGTTTTTCACACTAGGAAGTTCTCTCTTCTTTCTCTCTACAATTTAACTACCGCTGGCAATCTTATGGATAATATTGTCTCTATTTCGGATTAGATCCATTTAGATTATACAAAGGTTTGCTTGGAATATCCATTGTTTCATGATTATCTACTAGATCAATGCCCTACTTCCTTGGTTAGGTCTATTCTAGGCCATCTTAATGGATCTTCTATGTCGCTGCTCAGCGAAAATGACACCACGATGGCCACAGCGCCTCTCCCAACCATTCGGCTTTCCGCTGGTTTACCCACCTTGAATCGTGATGGATCTACCATCTTATCGATAGATCTGGTCTGAGCCGCCTCCACCATCTCCGAAATTCCCATCTCCTTTGGGTGGGTCACTGGTCAACAAGTCGGCGCCGCCCGGCTCCATTTTCAATGACATCATGTGATATGGTATTTCGCTCGATGCTTTGCTCTCAAGCAATCAGAACCCAATTGTCACTGATTCACCTTCTGGTAGATCTCCTGGCCTTTTTCGAGATTCGTCTAACTCGAGAGAACCATTTCTGTTGAGCCACTGTGGTAACACGATCTCTATATCTATTGACGAACCGTACTATTCTGAGAGAATCAAGGCTTGTGGCCCTTTTATTACCATCCGACTATTGTTGAATCAGGGTCAAAAACCTTTATCGCACTCTGCCTTTATGTCGTCGCTGATGGAAAACTTCTGATTTGTCTCTAATATCCTTAGGAAAGGGCTTTTTCAATGTTCTCATTCCTGATGTAGGCCTTCGATGCAGAATCCTTAAGCATCCCACTTTGAATTGGACTCAGGTAAGCTCAGGGACCAATGATGGACCCCTACCTTCAACCCGTACAAGACCCAGTCTACCTCTGCCTCTATTTGGATTTGTGTCTTTGAACTCCCTTTTGAATTATGGACGGAAAGGATCTTACTCTACGTTGCTTCTGTTGTTGGTACGCCAATCCATTTGGATAAAAGAGCGTTGAATGGCTCTCTTGGTTGATTTGCTCGCATTTTGGTTGACATAGATATGTTGGACTGCATTTTCCCCTCATCGATACTCTATCAACTGTAGATTACTCTTTTGATGTTTCAATTGGTATGAAAACCTTCCGTCTTTTTGTTCATACTGTCATGTGTTGGGACATTTGGATACTACTTGTAACAAAAATGGAAGGGCTGAGAAGCCCTCTCCTGCTAAAAATGGATAGAAGAGACAGGGGAAGCCTCTTGCTGCTCATCCAATTGATACCCAGCTCGCCATAGATGCTGGTATTGTTGCTGCAGATATCCAAGTGGAGTCTACAGTGACACACATTACTGCTAGCGTTCTACCAGCTACTGGTTTTAATCATGTGGGTTGGATTCATTAAAGAATACCACACCTCTGCGAGACAAGTCCCCATCTGTTCACCTCTATAACAAGTTTGGATTGCTTGAAGAAAATGATTATCACATTGTTATTGCTGATAGTGCTAATTTGACAAACCCTGCTGTTTCTTTTTTAATGAGGGATCTGAACACTCCCTTGCTGATTCTGATCATGTGAATGAATACAACACCTCATCTGTTGATGGTGGAAACAAGAAGCCTTTTTTTTCGAATCATTTTGCTACTAGTGATCTATATGGAAGCCCCCACTTTGCTTCAACGGAATTCTCATGCTCAGCCGAATATGTTATAGATGATCCTTTAGCTTCTCCTGATGCTATCATCGAGGCTTTGAAAGTTCTAACATCATCTCTGCCCATGCCGATCATGAATTCATTTGGGGTGCATATTGACACAGCTGCTGGTACTCAAAAAGATTTGGATGATTGTGCTCCTGAATCTGATTTAGCTATGGAGGTGACAAATTTTCCACTCCATGGAAAATCTGAGCAAAACTCGAAGGAACTATACATTTTGATCAATTTCCCACTCTGCATAGCAGTACAAATTTTTGAAAGGTGGATCGAGGAAAAAAGAAATGGATGATTGTGAGGCTTTGAACTGCAACACGACTCCTTATTCAAAACAGTTTCATAGAAACTCTATCGAGAATCGCGGCATTCCCGAAGGAAGGTGGAATACACGTAGAGTTCCCTTCCAAAGGATTTAACTTTTAAGTTCTATTTTAAATATTAATGCAATTGTTTTGGCTCTTTCAGGTTTTTTGCCTTTCACATAACATTTTTGTCCTCTGTACTCTTGCTTTGTTTTCTTTTTTTCTTTTATAATATAATAAATCATTTCTTAACTCATAAGGAAACAAGTTCTTTATTCAATGATTTGATTAAACTAAGAGATTATGAATCTTTAAATATCGAATATATCATGCATTATATGTTGTTTATCATTTCTTAACTCATAAGAAAAAGAGTTCTTTATTCAATGATTCGATTAAACAAAGAAGTAATGAGTCTTTAAAAGTCAAATTTATCATGCATTATATGTTATTTATCATTTCTTAACTCATAAGGAAATGAGTTCTTTATTCAATGATTCGATTAAAGAAGAGATAATGAGTCTTTAAATATCGAATCTATCATGCATTATATGTTGTTTATCCTTTCTTAACTCATAAGGAAACGAGTTCTTTATTCAATGATTCGATTAAACGAAGAGATAATGAGTCTTTAAACATCGAATATATCATGCATTATAAATTGTTTATCGTTTAACTCATAAGAAAATGAGTTCTTTATTCAATGGGTCTTTAATCGTAGAATCTATCATGCATTATATGTTGTTATATCCTTTCTTAACTTATCAGGAAACAGGTTCTTTATTCAATGATTCGATTAAATGAAGAGATAATGAGTCTTTAAACGTTGAATCTGTCATGCATTATATGTTGTTTATCCTTTCTTAACTCATAAAGAAACTAGTTCTTTATTCAATGATTCGATTAAACGAAGAGATAATGAGTCTTTAAATGGCGAATCTATCATACATTATATGTTGTTTATCCTCTTTTAACTCATAAAGAAATGAGTTCTTTATTCAATGATTCGATTAAACAAAGAGATAATGAGTCTTTAAACGTCGAATCTATCATGCATTATATGTTGTTTATCCTTTTTTAACTCATAAGAAAATGAGTTCTTTATTCAATGATTCTATTAAACGAAGAGATAATGAGTCTTTCAACGTCAAATCTATCATGCATTATAAGTTATTTTCGTTTCTTGTATTCTAATAAAGTCTAGGAGCTTGTAAAATCACCCAATGGTGTAGAAGACATTGGATGCAAGTGGTCTACAAAAGAAAAGGAGGATCTGATGGTAGGGTGGAAACCTTTAAAGCAAGGCTCGTTGTGAAGAGATATATCAATAAAGAGGGAATCGATTATGAGGAAACCTTCTCGCACGTCGCTATGCTTAAGTCAATCTGGATTCTTTTATCTGTTGTAGCTCATATAGACTATGAGGTTTGGCAAATGGATGTCAAGACAGCTTTCCTGAATGGAAGTCTTGAGTAAAATATCTATATGAAGCAACCAGAGGGATTCATTGCGGAAGGGGAAGACATCTTGTGTATAAGCTTAATATGTCCATTTATGGATTGAAACAAGCTTCTAGATCATGGAACATCCGTTTTGATGAAGTAATTCAGTCATATGGATTTATTCAATATCCGAATGAATCATGTGTGTACAAGAAGTGTGACAGAAACGTAGTGGTATTTTTTGTACTTTACGTGGATGATATTCTGTTCTTTGGAAACAATGTAAAACTATTATCGGGCATAAGGGTATGGCTATCCAAGCAATTTGAGATGAAGGACTTAGAAGAAGTTGGGCACATTATATGGATCAATTGATAAGGGATCGCAAGAAAAGAATGTTATGCTTATCCAAAGTTTCATACATTGATACAATCCTGTCTCGTTTTAGCATGCAAGACTCCAAGAAAGGTTTCCTACAATATCTCTATCTAAAGAAATGTGTCTAAAGACACAAAAGGAAATAGAGGATATGAAGGCGGTTCCTTAAGCTTCTGCAGTGGGAAGCCTCATGTATGCAATGCTATGTACGAGGCCGGATATCTGTTATGTCGTGGGTATGGTCAGTAGGTATCAAAGTGACCCAGGACAAGGGCATTGGACTGCGGTAAAGCATATTCTGAAGTACCTGTGAAGGACTAGGGATTATATGTTGAATTACCAGGTGGATACTTTGTTGCCTTTGGTTTATACAGATTTGGATTTTCAGTCAAATAGGGATGCTAGTAAATCCACCTCGGGTTATGTGTTTACTCTTGGAGGACGAGCCATAATATGGAGGAGTGTAAAGCAGAAATGCGTTGCGGGCTCTACCATGGAAGCTGAATATGTAGCAGCCTCTGAGGGAGCTAAAGAAACAGTATGGCTCAGGAACTTCTTGATGGCTTGGATGTGATTCTTGATTTGCCCAGAGCAATCACAATTTATTGTGATAACTGTGGTGCAGTAGCAAACTCGAAGGAACCACTAGCCCATAACACGAGTAAACACATTGAGCGCAAGTACCACTTGATATGAGACATCTGTTGGCGTTTGGATCTTTTGGTTAACGTGAACCATTAGAGTTTCATGCGTTTCTAAATCAGCGGAAGCAAGAAATCATAGAAACGTATTACCTTTCACCAGGGTATATTGAAGAAGAAGGATTCTCACTGGCAGCCTGCGCGGCTTCACGGTTTTGGCCATAACTTTCACATCTGATCTCCGATTCGAGTGATCTATGCGCCAAAATGATCCTTTTTTCCGTGGCATTCCAATGGTGTATAACACGTATAGTTTGGACATACACACGATTTTATAAAAATTGTGCAAATCATCAGACAGAAACAGTAAATGACCTTCCGGTCTTCTGTTGTATTTCTAAGCCAAGTCTTGACGTTGTGTGGGCAACGATCTACAAGACGATCTCAGTCTACAACCCTAATTTATCTTTCATGTGTTTAGGCATGATTAACTTATTTCTGGATTGATGAGATTGGCTATTATATAGGCTACAATAGGGACCAGGAGGAGAAATTAGGGTTTGGGCCTCCATTGGGCTTAAGCATCCAAGTTTAGCCCAAATCTTATACTTAAGTCCAATAATAATAAATGAGTCCACTAAAGAAATATTATTACACTGCCACCCTAATCCCAAATTACGTTATGTCTCCTTTTTATTATGAGCCCGTTAGTCTCCTCGTGTTTAAGATTCAATGTCCATTAATTAATTAAGTTACTGACAACTCCATTAATTAATATATTTACCGAGAGTAGTACCACTCAACCTTATTATCATGCCGGAATAAATCCACCTGCAGGGTTTACATGATAATCATTATGAGCTCCTCAAGGGGACATCATCTACCAATTTCGTTAGGACACGGATTCCTTCTACAATCAATAGCACATCATAGAGACAACACAATCTCCAACTCACCGAGCATATTGATTTAATAATTAAATCTCACCCATTGATGAATTAAAGAAATAAATACTGGCTTACGTGTCGAGGTTATTGTATAGGGATTAAGAGTACGAACATCCATAATAACAAAGATCAAGTTCTATTATATAGTCAATATAAACCGAACGATCTCAACAGTGATCCTATTCAATACACACAAAGCGTACTAGTACAATTTTATAGTCAAGATAGACTAATGCCAAATCACACTACAACCATACCGATAGATAGTCCCCGTCTATCTCGGTTGTGAACAATTGTATATACTTTATAAGGACCGATAATATGATCTTCCGTATGACGCCGCACACCACATTATCTAAAGTATAAAGTAAATGGACTTTTGCAACAACATTATTACAAACGTTTGACTACATGATTCTCATTTCCAATATTATCAAAACATTGTTTATACAAAAAGCTAGAATTTTAGTATACAATCCAACAATCTCCCACTTATACTAAAAGACTATGCTGCCATATCTTCTGCCATACATCTGATTCCCTCTCCCACTACTTGACCATTAAAAGCTCTCGCCTTAAGGTCCTTGTAAAAGGATTTACTAGGTTATCATCTGATGTAATTTAGGTGACAACAATCTCATTATACGATTTCCCATATCAAGTGGTACTGGCTCTCAATGTGTTTAAGTTCCTTATGGACTCGTGATTCCTTCAAGTTTGCAACTGCACCATTATTATCACAATAAATCGTGATAACCTTGGGAAAACTTAGAATCATATCTAAGTCCATTACGAAGTTTCTATAACCATACAGATACTTTGGCTGCCACAAGGCTCCAATATTATCTTTCTATTTCATGGTGGAGTCCGAAATATATTTCTATATGACACTCCTCCATACTGTGGATCTACTTCCAATTTAAACACATAACCTTGAGGTGGATTTACTACCGTCCCCATGATTTGAAAAATTGAATCTATGTAACCGTCAAGAAGTAATGAATATGTCCGGTAAGCCTACATATAATTTCCACTCCTTCTCAGGCACTTCAAATATGTCTTACCACAATTCAATATTCTTGTTCCGGGTTATCTTGATACCCACATACTATGCCATTGGCAAAACAGATATCCAATCTCATGCATAGCATTCCATAGATTGAGCTTCCTTATTGCCGAAGCATAGAGAACTGCCTTTATCTATTTTATCTTAATTTTATGTCTTAAGAGACAAATCCTTAGATAAAGCCACATGCTAAAATGAGTAAGGATTGTATCAATTTATGAAGCTTGAGACAAGCACAACATCCTATCTTGTGATCTTTATTTTCATGATCGCAAGGATATATTTTGCTTCTCTTAAGTCCTTCATTTCATACCATTTTATTAACTATACCCATACGCCCGACAATACTTTTTCACTATCTTCAATGAGCAAGATACCATCTACGTACATACAAGAAATACCACCACGTTTCTGTCACTCTTTTCAATACAAAAGAACCATCCGAGCATTGATTAAATCCAAACGACTGGATTTCCTTATCAAAATGGATGTTTCATGATCTAAAAGCTTGCTTTAGTCCATTGATTGACACTTTTAAGCTTACACTTGAAATGCTCTTAGTTTTATGCAATGAATCACTCTGGTTGCTTCATTGTAGATCCACTTACATACAATTTATACCATTTGATGGTTCTACAAGCTCCCAAAGTTTATTTTGAATCCATAGATTCTATTTCAGAAATCGTTGCAACTTACTAAGATTCTGCATTTCGATCTTGTAGTGCTTTGTCGTGTCCATGGGTCGATTTCATGTTTACTATGGACCAAGTCTCACGACTCTCCCAAAATATAAATCTTTTCGGTTGTAAAACAACCCTCCCACTATGATAAGGCACTACATGCAATTGTGTATCAGATGTGACATGCGATGCAGTTTATTTGTGGTATATCCTCTTGTAGTCTTGGTACTAAAACTTGTGTTTCCATTCTCACTTTTAGAACAACTTATACACGGATTTGTAATTTATTGCATAGTCCTTTCCAAAGATCTAGTGTTCGTGTTAATAAACCACCCTTTATTTTTTCTAGGATATCCTACAAACGAACAAGCATCATATGTCATGGTGTTTCCAGGGCATACTCATAAAATGAATTTAATAATTTCAAATAACTCATCATCCATCTAACCTTTTCCATAAGAGTCATATTCCTTCTTTCCATCACACCATGCCGCTGGGGTTTGCCCGGTGTAGACTATTTGAGATTTAATCTCAACTTTTGATTAATAGCACCTAACTATCCTAAGAGGCACTCGCCACTAAGATTGAATCATAGTGACTTGATATATTTTTTTCCATGACACCTCACAGCATCATCCATGTACTTCTTGATTTAATCATTGTACTCAGACTTGCAGTGCATCAAATAAATATATCTTGTTTCTAGAATAATCATCAAACAAAATGATGAATATTCATAACCACCTCTAGCCGGGATAAATATCTTAGGATCGTTTAAATCAGAATGAACTAATTCGAACATTTCTTTACATGGCTCTATACCCACCCTTTTGCCTTATAGAGGCAAAAGTCTTAGATGCCAAAAGTATGTTTGGTTCATTGCTGAAGGTTCCTTTCTCATACTAAGATTAGAAGATGCATTATTAATTAATAAATATTGCATCCATGGGATTAACATGATTTAAGAGTGTTCAAATTTTCTAACAACGTACCACAACAGATTATATCTCTATCCTTCATTATAATGACCACGTCATTTAAATGAAATAGAGTATCCATCCATAAATTCATAGAAACCGAAATGAAATTCTTTCTATGAAAACGTACATAAAGACAATTTCTCAAAATCAAACGTTTGTTTCAATCATAAGATTAACAAACAACTCTCACTGCAACAACCACTACTTTCATAGCTTTACCCATGTATACAGTAATCTCATCATCACTTAGTTATAAACATTTAATGATTCTGATATCTACACACAACGTGTCAGTAGATGACATCACTATTCTTGTTTCAACTACTAGTGAATAAGATACTTACCTTGTTCATGTCTTGATGAAATTAGGTTTGCTCCGCCACATATTTTGTTAGAAGTTTCCCACCACATACAATCTCTTGTAATTCAGGTGGAACTTGCTCAAAACATATAGGTCAATTACGAAGAATAAATTGACCTAGGTTTCCCCTTCAATTTTTATTCCAAGTATTTCCTATTCATTCATCAAGTTTTCCCATGTCCTCTTGCCTTTCTAATTATCTTTCTCAAGTATCCGAAGAGTCTCATGAGACCATCATATTTCTATGAACCTCTCACCTCTTCACTAGAGACTTAAATAGGCACTAGAGGGCATTATTAGTAAGAACACATATTTTAATTTTCCTAAGCAGTAAGAATTAAAATATAGCTTCTTTTCTAATCATATATTTAGGACAAGTAAATATTATTTCTTTCAGTTAACAATAAGTGAAATAAACTATTTTAAAAATTCAGAGAATTAAGTAAATAAATACGACAATCAAACACTTCAAATTTAAATTTTATATTAATTCCCTCAATAAACAATATAAAATAAATTCATCGACATCTCAAGCACCGTGAATTTGCATGTCACGTCAGTGTGGATGTATACAAACCTGAACATTCACAAGAGAAGGTTTTACCCATTAATTCCATATGTGATAATTAACCTTATGACTCAATGATAAATAGTCGGTTGTCCTTTAGCCATGCAATTTAATAGCAGTGACTCCTTTGGGGAGGATACAAATTAATTGCACCTAAGTGTATACCATTATTTGATACTAAGTACGTTACTCAAGCTTGTGTGCCTTACTGTTGGAGAAGTCCACACGCGCTCAAATAATTTCCTATAATCATCAATTATTAATTTGTACTAGTGATCCGGAAATAAAACTCATTCGTTGGGGAGGAAGGCACTATAACCGACTCATAATCGTACTTGCATCACATTACAAATAATAATTATTTCATGAAACTTATTCTAGTGATCTACAAATAAAAGTCATCCGTTGGGGGAGGAAGGCACTATAACTGGCTCATAAGCTTACTTGCATCACTTAATAAATCAATAATGGAGGCCGCGGGATCTATGACCAATCCCTCTCCCACTTAGTTATTTAACATGAGGGTTTTTGCATGCATACAATATAACAGATATAATTATGCAATTTAGCATGAAACTGCAGTGAAAAATAGGCCACTCCAGCCATTTCACTAATCGTTGAAATAGTGCTGATCATCGGAAAATCCAGATGACCGCAAGTCAGGTTTGCGTCATCCATGATCTGAGACGATCGTGAAGTCCCTCTGCCGTGAAGTCAGACCACAACAGCCTAGCCAGAACACGCCAATATACCCATTGATCATCATGCCCATGCCGAGTATAATTTTCACCGGCAATACCTTTCATAAACAATGTGCCCTGTCGTTCAGCCATCGGTGGTTGCTCAAGCAAGAGTGATCCTTGCCATCCGCTGCCGACAGTGGCTACCAGCCACCACTTTCACAACTTGCAGCCAACACGCCGGTGATGACATGCAGCGGAGGCAACAAGGATGCCGATCGCACTCATCACAGCGACGATCGCTCCGCCATCCTGCCTTGCGCGCATGTGCCTGCCACCGCCAGCTTCCGTGTGCTCTGACTTGGCCATCACGCTGTGCCACCCAGAGCCCAACCATCATGTGTACTACGAAGATACCATGGCAATACCAGCGTACAGCTTCGTGCCGTGTCCTATTCCGTGCACACCTCTTGCCATTTATGAGCGCTCGCCGGCAAACAAGCTTCGCTTAGCCAGATGCCCGCCCTGAACTCCTGGTGGACTCACCCGATACACCAATGCCGACTCGCTCAGAATTATGCAGGCTCACCTGAAAATTCTTCTGACTCATTCCAGCCGTCTGCTGACTTACCAGCCGTGAGCAAACCCAATCAGAAACGCATGTGGACTCGATCGAAATATATAGCAGGACTCGCTTGGAATCCTGCTACTGCCACCTGACAACTACGTTCACTGAATCCCTGTCTTCTACCACGCACAGCACATGGCCTTCACAAGGCAGAAAACGAGCACACGCCTTGATGAAACAAGCTGCCAATCTCGCCCTACCTGCTAGAATCTGCCACGCCGCTTTACGCTGTCCTGTGTCCGACCCAGCCTGACTATCCAGTCTCATCCACCGGAAGACTTGCTCAGCGATCAACCAGACTCGTCCTGCAATGCTGAGAAGACTTGTTCATTGCCCTCCAGCATCGCCAAGTGGCCGGCAGCCTGCCCGACATGTTAGGAACGCAATAGGACTCGACAGAAAAAGAGATAGCCCCGCTCAAAAAATGCAGTCATTAACCATGTAACTTTAGCATCGCTTTCACTCATAGCCAACGAGGCCCGTCGTGAACGTGTATAGGGTTATCAAGGATCATCAGGCGTAAACCGATTTTGACGATGATACATAAACACATACTTTCAATTCCCGAAAAGATTTCTCATAGGGATATCATGGATTCAATTCATAAAACCAAAACCCTAACTATCACATGCGATTCAATTACAAAATAAATCACATATGCACATAAACCCTAGCCTAACGTCATGTTTAGCTTTAGAACGTATGCTCTGATACTAATTGTTGGCGTTTGGATCTTTTAGTTAACGTGAACCGTTAGGGTTCCATGCGTTTCTAAATTAGCGGAAGCAAGAAATCATAGAAATGTATTACCTTTCACAAGAGTACGTTGAAGAAGAAGGGTTCTCGCTGGCAGCCTGCGCAGCCTCACGATTTTGGACATAACTTCCTCATCTGATCTCAGATTCGAGTGATCTATGTGCCAAAACGATTTTCTTTTTCGCGGATATCCAATGGTGTATCATACGCATAGTTTGGACTTACACATGATTTTAGAAAAATCATGCAAGTTGTCGGATAGAAATAGCAAATGACCTTCCGATCTTCTATTGTATTCCTAAGACACATCTTGACGTTATGTGGGCAACGATCTATAAGACGATCTCAGTCTACAACCCTAATCTGTCTTTCACATGTTTAGGTGTGATTAACTTATTTACGGATTGATAAGATTGGCTATTAACTTGCTTTCGCTTATATAGAATTGTATGGAACCTTAACAGTTCACGTTAACCAAACGATCGAGCACCAACAAAAGATATATACCTCTACCAGTTAAGGCACAGGTCAGATGGCTAATATTAATTTCATCGTAGATCCATAAGCCTTGCGCTTCCTTGGCAATGCAAAATATAAGGGTGAAAGAGGATCCCCATGTCTAACTCATCTACCACATGTAAAGAAACCATTGGGGGTTCCATTGATCACGATAGAAATTTTGACTGAGTGAAATATACCGCTCAGGAGATATAGAAACTTAATGTCAAATCACATGCATTGCATCACTTGAGTAATGAAGTCCCAACGAAGGGTGTCGAAGCTTTTTTTATGTCGATCTTCAGGGCTATATTGCCCTTAACTGAGTTGTTAAGGCAGTTAAAACATTCAGATGCAAGGGCAATACAGTGGTGGATTTTGTGATGAGGAATGAAACTAAATTAAAACTGGCCAAGTCGAGACTCGAGAGTAAATGATGGGGCCAAGATGAGTTGCGATGATCTTAGTGAGGATCTTAAAGAGAAAGTTGCATAGGTTGATGAGGGCGGAAATCCTCAACTCTCTTGGAGTCCTCTGCCTTGGGGATGAGAGTGATGAAGTTGCAGTTGATTCCATTTGGGATGAAGCCATGGATGATGAAATGTCTTACTGCAGTAATCAAATCAGTCTCAATGATATGCCAAGCTTTTTGGAAGAGAAGTCCTCCGAAGCCGTCCAGACCAGGAGAGCTATCCGGAGCACGATAAAAACAGCCACTTTGATTTCTTTGAACTTAGGAATATCAGTGAGAATATTGTTGTCTTCATCAGTAATGATTCTCGTGATGAAGCACAAATCATCGCAAACCTTAGTGTCCTCAGGGGGTTTGAAGAGATCTTCATAATAAGAAGTGATGGTGGGCAATGATGATGGGTCCTCACAAATGCTTTCCCCGATGTGCATGCTTCTAATATTGTATTTGGTTTTCTAATGCGATGGGCATTCTGGAAGAATGTTGTATTTCTGTCACCGTCCGCAAGCCAAGTGACCCCATTTTTTTAGCATAAAAAGAATTTTTGCATTGCAATTTTTCGTTCAAAAAAAGAGTATTATCAGTTTCTTCATAAAAAAGTTAAGCAGATTCTCCCTTGTTGTCTACACGAGTTTGAATTTAATGGAGTGTTTCTCTAGCAGCGTTGACTTCTTCAAAGATATCTCCAAAACATTCTTTATTCCATGTTTTGAGAATGTCTTTCAGTCACCTCAGTTCTAGGGTGAAGACTATGATCAGGTTATGTGAGGAAATTCCAAGAAGTGGCAGCGGTAATATAGAATCCGGTGACACGAAGCCACATGTTTTAGAAGCGAAATGGCCTGTTAGAATCCAGATTAGAAGTGGAGCAGTGAATCAATATGGGATTGTGATCCTATTGATGCGTCTCATGAGTCAATAAAATCTATCGAGATGAGGACTCTGTCAATGCGAGAAGCTCTTGTGCCTCTACATGAGGAACGACATAGCCAGGTGAATTTTGCACCCATGATGTCCATATCATGCATATCACTTTGCTCTATAAATTCCCTAAATTCCAGGGTGCCAATGGCCGAGTATCTAGAGGCCTGGAGCCTATCATGATCACCACGGTAATAATAAAATCTCCAGCAATAATTGTTAGAAAACTCGCGTTCCTCTAACCCTATTCATTCACAAAGAGGGAACTCATACCTCTCACCGTAGGATTATGAAGCAGTGGAAGAATATGAAGAATATGAAGAACCGTACGAACCGATTGATACTCACGTTGCTGTCTCTGGATCCAATCTTCAACACAAGGTTGAAAGATAATTATTCACGAATTTGTATTAAGAATGGATAAAGAATATTGGAGAAGTAAACAGTGAGAGCGAATCCTCAGAACTGTTCTGTGTTGCGTGTTCTTGGCATGCCTACGCAGTTTTCTTTTTATCCAAAACTCAATGTTAGGAAACGGATAGAAAACTGCAGGAGTTTCATAATTCCCTCATGCATGCAGCGCCACATGGATTTTCATATGTGGAAATTAATAATTAATAAATAATATTTTTTATTATTTACATCTCCCACTCAAATATGAAATCAAAAATTCTCCTGATTCATTTTCTTCATGAATCATATTCTTGTCCAAATTAATACATCGTGTGACCCACGAGATATGAGTTTTAATTGCTATACACTTGTTAGAGATACATAGCAACTCAACCAGTTTATCAAAGAAACTCAACAAGCTCGCTATACCCTAGAACTCTTGAATATTTAACATATGTTGACATATCTCTTTTCAATCCCTGTATTTGTCAGAGCATATTCAACCTTTTTGCAAAAACTATGTATTCATAATCAAGATCCTGCTTGATTGACTAGTCAATGAATCACAATAGTATATGTTAAATTAAGATGTTCTTCCCATCTCACTAAGTATCTATAGTCTCCCACTATAGCTGCTTTTAAAGACATGTACCGCATCGCCGTTATTAGTCATAGCTCTTTTGGTAACATCCTAAAGTAGCAACACCAAAGTGAAGACTTAGAATATAGTAAAAAGTTATAAGGGTAACCAATAGATAAGGACTCATACTTTTGAGAAAATAGGGATAATTTTCTCAATCCTGTTGGGGTCAACTTAGCACATGTCGTTTTCCTAAAACACGTATCACAATGTCTTTAACTTCCTTCCAAGAAAGTGTATGTTGTATTTCATTTAATTTAGACATCGTGTAAATCAGAGTTCAAGTGTGTCCCATACACTTAACTCGGATATCCTCCCTCCAAGGTATAGGATCTCAATCGATTTAGCTTTACAACAAGTTGGATTTGATTCGTGGCGAAATTTATCCCGATTAAATTAACTATCGTAATCTCATCTCTGCTCTCCCACTGAGCCAGAGGCGATTGCTCGTATGAAAGAGTCAATCATAACTTGCCGACATACTATTATATATGAACCATCACATATAATTAATAAAACATATATGTATAGTTAAGCCATTAACTATTCCATTAACATACACAAACATATTCAATACATCGTTTTTAAATCCTTTGCAAACCCAACCCTTTACATGTACTATGTATACATCTCTAGGAATTGGTTTGGTACAAGGATTTGCTAACATCAAACGAGTAGAAATGTAAGTAAGAATAACTTTTTTCTTATCTACAATATCTCTAACAAAATTGAACTTCATGTCAATGTGTTTGATATTTCCATGATATTTGGGGTCTTTTGTGTAAACAATAACCGTCTGATTATCACAATTAATTCAAACAACTCCCACTGGAGTGTTCGAGACCTCCAAATATTTCATGAATCTTCTCAACCAAATAGCCTCTTGAACTGCAGACGCACGTGCCACAAATTCGGCTTCCATAGTGGACAGTGCTATGCAAGTCTATTTCTTGCTACACCATGAGATTGCTCCATTGTTGAGCAAGAAGACATAACTAGGAGTTGATTTTTGTTTATTTAAATCACCACTCCAGTTAGTGTCTGTATACCCATTCAGTGTATCCCTTGATAACAGAGAGAATAATCTGCAGTCAATCACATTGGCATATGATACTCTGGCCATTTCATTCTTTCATCTTGAGTCTTAGGACACATCTACTGACTCAATGATTTGTCTATCACAATGTAAGTATCTATAGGTTTGCAGGTGTCCATCTTGAACCGTTTTGAAATTTTCTTGATGTAAGTCTCTTGAGACAAACCCAATAATTTCTTAAACGATCCCTATGTATCTTTGCACCAAGTGTGTACTCTGCTTCATCCATACCTTTCATCTCGAAATTTGAAGATAACCATCTTTTTATGGTTTCAAGATACTCTTTGTTATTACCCGCTAGTAGTATGTCATCCACATACAAGGATAGAATAAAAAACAACCATTGTACTGTTTAATGCAAACACAGTGGTCTTCATTTATCATACGAAGTTATATGAGATGATCGTAGTGTGAAAACTCAAATACCACTGTCTAGAGGATTGTTTGAGTCTGTAGATCGACTTCTTCAATCTACAAACTTTATCCTCTTGACCTCGAAGAATAAATCCTACAGGCTGTTGCATGTAGATTTCTTCTTCTAGTTCTCCATTGAGAAATGCAGTCTTAACATCCATTTGGTGTGATTCCAAATCCATACTAGCCACTATAGCCTACAGTAGACGAATCGAGGCAAACCTCACTACAGGTGAAAAAGTTTCTTCGTAGTCTATACCCTCTTGTTGAGTATAACCTTTTGCCACCAAGTGAGCCTTATACCTCTCTATTGAGCCATCAGACTTTCTTTTGATTTTGAGAATCCATTTATTCCTAATAGCCTTTCATCCCTTTGGAAGATTTACAAGTTCCCAGACTTGATTTGACTCATAGACTCCATCTCATCTTTCATCCATTTCTCCTTTGTCGGACAAGTCAGAGCTTCTCTAACATTTCTGGGCTCTTCCTCATCAACAGGAGAAACATCTCCACTTTCTGGTGAAATAAAGAAGGCATGTCCTTCAATATCATAATGCCTTTTGGGCACATGTTTCCTAGAATTTTTCCAAGATAGCTGTTGATAATCTTCTGTAGACAAAATGATCTCATTGGGAATCGTCTGATCTTCAATCAGCAAATATCTATCAATATCCACACCATCAGCTAGCTGTTGATAATCTTTTGTAGACAAAATGCTCTCATTGGGAATATCCTAATCCTCAATCGGCAAATATCTATCAAGATCCATACCATCCACTAAACTAATATCTATCAAGATCCACACCATCAGCTAAACTACTACTCCTACTTGGAGCTTGTAGATATTGGTTTTCTACCACCTCGAAAATAGGTTCAGCATCCCTGATGCCCCCTATACTAGGAAATTCCATTTTCAGAAAAATAAGCATTACATGATTCTGTCTCAGTTAAGCTCCCATCCTGATCTCCTATGAATCGTAACCCTTAGAATGTTTTCTTCTAGGATCCAACTTTTCATGCTGACTCGATGAATCATATAGATAAGTTGCTGATCCTCAAGCTCTAAAGTTACTCTAATCAGGTTTTCTACCCGTCCAAAATTCATATAGAGTCGAAGCAACTGACTTTGAAGGCACGCGATTAAGCACATTAGCTGCCGTAAACAACGCATCTCGTTAGATTAGCTTGTGCCATCATGGATCTAGCCATCTCCAAAAAAGTCCTATTCCTTCTTTCAGTAACACCATTTTTTTGAGGTGTATAAGGAACAGTTAATTGTCGGATTATATCCTTTTCATTACAAAATTCCATGAATTGTTCTGATAGATATTCACGTCCACTATCAGTTCTTAAAACTTTGATAGATATGTCTTTTGATTTTCAATCTCACTCAAGAATTGTCTAAACCAATCCAATACTTCAGACTTATGAGATATCAAATAGACATCCAAAACGTGAATAATCATCAATGAACGTAATGAAATAGTGAGCTCCATGTTGTGCTCTAACATTTACAAAACCACATATATCATAACGGATTACTTCTAATGAAGATTCAAACCTAATAGATTTACCAAAAAGTTATCTAGTCATTTTGCCAGCAAGATAGTGTTCGCATTTGGATAATTCGACTTTAGAAGAAAGATTCAACAACCCTCCCACAAGTCTATTCATCCTATCTCGCCCAAGATGACCTAATCTAGCATGCCAAACATCATCATTCACATTTGCATTGCTAGAAGAACAAGCATTTAGCGAATAGGAATAATCATCATAATAACTAAACGACATTCTATTACAATTTAAAACCATAAAGCCATCAGTCATATGTCCAGATGCATAACAAGTATCATAAATTCTCATTACCACAGTGCCTTTAGTGAATAATACATCATAACCCAAATTAAGTAGAACTGAAACAGAAATTAGATTTTGCATGATCTTCGGAGCATATAGAACACAATGTAGGATAAAGACCCGACATCGTCAAGGTTCAATTTGCAAGTCTCAACTCCTTTGACTTCGACTCGTGTATTAGTTACTACATATATCTACCTAGTCCCCTTCACAACACAGCGAAAAACTACAAAAGCTCATCTGTCTCTCGTCACATGGTCCGTTGCTCCTGAGTCTATAATCCACAATAGATAAGAATCAAACATTAAGACAGCACTCGAGACATTAATTTCACACAAAATAGAATAAGATGAATCCACCTTTACCCTCCTGGGCTCAGGGCATTCACGAGCATAATGACCAAACTTACTACAATTGTAACATTGCATCTTGCTTTTATCTTTCTTATTCTTTTTGTCACGCTTGTTTTCCCTTTTTCGCTCATCAGTTTTTGTAGTTGGATTATTGTCAGACTTACCGCCATCACCATCAGATCTTCTTCCCCTCTTTCGCTTCTTCCAATTCCTTTTCCTTTTGAAGCCTGAAGCTCTCTTAGAAGTAGAACTGTCATAGAAGGTCCCAGAAGAAGGCTTTGAGGCTTTGAGCCTCTCATCTTCTACCTCAACATGACGAGCAGCATAATTGAAAGTTTTGATGTTTTCATTATGTGTCAAGTTGACTTTGAGAAGTTCCCAACGATCAGGTAAAGAGCGGATCAGGGATTGGATTTACTATTCATCAGAGAGTATATGACCGGCAGTATTAAGTTTGATAATCATATTAGAAATCTCCCTGAGATGTCTAATGTTATGATCATGTTTCTTTTTGAAGGTGTCAAACTCAATAGTCAAATGCCTAAGCCTTGTAACCAATGTACCACCATACTTCTCACGCAAATACACCCAGATATCATGTGTGGTTGAACGTTGCTCACATTCATGGATCATTGGATTGATTATTGTGCTTACAAGGATACCACGTGCATTAGAATCTTCCTTTTCCATGCCTGGTACACTTCTTGGTCACGTCTCCCTTGGTTACCAAAACCCGCGCCTAGATCAGCCATCACTTGGTTTATAGCATCTAATGCATCTTGTTTATATAATACGTACCAAATTTATGACGTCTTGTGTCATAATTGTCACCATGAGTTTCTCACTTTTGTTCAACTCAGCGACAATAGATATCATTGCTCATTTATTTGATAGAGATTAAAGTGATTCAGTATGTTAATAATGTTTTATCTAAATTTTACATTAAGTCAAACAGAGACATCTCAATAAATAACACAAGAATTGATCTCGAAAAATATCTCGCAGACAACTAATCATCAATCTCATCAAGTGTCATAATACTAGATTCTTATTTAAAAAACGTAAAACACATTTAAGGTTCAATTAATTAACAATAACATTGAACTGACACTAATAAACTGAACTTAAACAACCATCCACAATAGCAAAAACACCAAGTCTGACAAGTCATGAACATAAAATTCTAGTGAACTCCCTGAGTTTCTAATTAGAAATACAATGGAAATGAATTAAGGAAATCTATGGATTAATCTCCCTAATTTATCATTACTAGATTTCCATCGATGCTCATAATCAAATTTCTTAGTCCCCACACTATAGATAGATTGTCCCAGAGGATCTATATGAGGATTCTTCATCTGACGCTTCTCTCGACCACTCAGTCTCAAAGAATCAGAACGTCGAATCATTCCCATCCTTAAACAGGCTGATCTTAGTGTCTGTGTCCTATCTCATGCTAAAGAAGCATCAACCAAATCTTGCATAATTTGTCAACCATTAGGTTTCACTTCATAAGTCTCCCACTGAACCCAAAAATCCTTTTGTAGGTAAGGACGCAAAGTGTTCGCCCAGGTCTCAGGACTGGAAACTTAGAAATACTTATCACGTGGAATCGTATTGCTATAAATTAAAGGCATCAATCGGTTGTAGAGTTCAATCAAATCAATTGCGTGGTCCCTTAAATTGTGTGTAGGCTTCATTTTATAATTCAGAAATTCATGGAGGACTTCATCTTTAGTCCTAATGTCTTCCTCTGATATTGTTCCCCGTCCTGACATGCCTCTGAGAAAACTAGCAACCAAAAACAAACATACCAGTGTTAGTCAAACTATATCACATGAATTTCCTCTCCATTTAATGCATATGGAAACAACTTTCCAAGATGCAATAGACATATTCACAAGTAAATAAGTCCAACTCACTTTGGCTCCCACTTTCATAGGCTACAGGAGTTTGAACAATTCTAACATCACTCAACACCATGAATTTAGAATTAAATGACATATAAAGGTGCATATTCTTTAAAAATTGCAACCAAATAACCACTGCATAGGTTTGTATTCAAGAAAAAATATCACAAAATGAAGTAAAACCACATATACACACTAAAGATGATGTCAAACGCTCTCGAAAACGTCACCATTGGACTCCACCCTCCGAAACATAGTGGAAATGGTCGGACAGTCGCTGGAAAATGACGTCACGCACCTCCACGCGCCACCGGAAGCTGTCACGCATGTCCACGCGCTGACACGCGCATTACACGTGCTCGGACTCACCGTCACGTGCTGTTTGCCGGAAGTTTGCTTGCCAGCACGTGCAGCTCAAGCACCACTCCGGAGAAGGTGTCCGTCGGCTCGTGTTTCCCACGCACCTCCACCGGAGTTGCCTGCCATCGGCGCGTGAGGTTTACGACCCGCCGCTTCAGCCACTATCTACCGGTGCATGTCTTACACGCACCATCATCGATCGTCTGTCGTCCGGCTGGTCCTGACCTGGTCCAATTCGCAACCGGTCCGATCTGGTCCACGTCGGTTCAGTCCGGTTCGGGGTTGTTTTGACTGGTCTGACCCGGTCAACACCCAAATTTTTATTTATTATGAAAAAGTCCCTGACCTTTATCGAATTTTCAAAATAGACCCCCAAATTTTTTGTAACTTTGTAGATTTGGCCCAAGTACGAAAATTACTTCAAAAAATCATAACTGGAGTTTTAGAAGGCCAAAAATTGCACAAAAAATACTGACAGACTTATCTTGACAAGACCTATCTAATAGTATAAATAAAACATGCTTTTGCTTGCACTAAAAATGATGAAAAAATCACACTTTCAAGTTACACGGTGAATTATAACGTCATGTATTCATAGCCACTCAAAAAAGCATAATCTGCCTTATACTCACATAAATAACCCATTAAAGTCACACAATTCACCAATCATATAACTTCAAACAAAATCCATGTGAGAAATTTGTTTAAATCATAAAAGCAGAATACTAAACGCATAAATTCTAGAGAGAAAAAAATGAAGTACCAACCATTGGCTCTGATACCAATGTTGGAAAACTCACGTTCCTCTAACATAATCCCTATTCATTCACAGAGAGGGAACTCATACCTCTCACCGTAGGATTGTGAAGCAGCGGAAGAATATGAAGAATCGTACGAACCGATTGATACTCACGTTGCTGTCTCTGGATCCAATCTTCAACACAAGGTTGAAAGATAATGATTCACAAATTTGTATTAAGAATGGATAAAGAATATTGGAGAAGTAAACAACGAGAGTGAATCCTCATAACTGTTTTGCGTTGCATGTTCTTGGCATGCCTATGGAGTTTTCTTTTTATCCAAAACTCAACATTAGGAAACAGATAGAAAACTGCATGAGTTTCATAACTCCCTCATGTGTGCAGCGCCACATGGATTTTCATATGTGGAAATTAATAATTAATAAATAATATTTATTATTATTTACAATAATCATGCTACCATTTAAATTAGTAAGGATGTCTTCCCACAGCAGACGCCCAGGGATGTCGTTATTGTAGGCATGAACAAATCCAGCCCTTTGAACTTTGCCCTTGTAAGAAAAATTAAAAATAATGATTTAGTCAGAGACATGTAATATAGTAATGTTGCCAATATAAGATGCATTGCAAAAAATCCAAATATTGGGAGTGTTTCTGGTGTTGTGTGCAACAAAACTGAGATTGATGACAGATGTCTTTAAGGGTAGCACGGGATAGATCATCTCCCAGCCCTCTAATGTTCCAAAAGAGAAGCTTCATTTACGATTATTTTTATGCCCGTGCTTCGGTTGCTTAGTTTGGTCATTTATCAGACCCCATTCCCTGTTGAAAGTAGATTACGTGGTTTGAGTGTCCTTTGAGGTCTTAAGATCGATTTCTGCAAACCCTTGAGAAGATGAAGATTTTGACTGAGTTACAAGTCCCCCAGGGGTGTGGCAAGTAACTTTGGAAGGTGAAACATGATTGCTTTGATCATTAGGCTCGTTATTAGGAGAAACCATATTGGTGTCAGAGTTTTACTCCAGGTTTGAGGTGGCTCCTTCAGTGTGTGTGGCTGTGGTCTGCAGATCCATTTCATGAGAGATAGCGGCCAAAGTATTTTCCTCGTTTGGAGTTGAGGATTCCATGTGGATAGCACTTTCGCTGTTCTTCATTGATTCGTTGAGGGTTTGAGATTGATCCGTGAGTTGGACAGCAACAGCTTCATCAATCATCATTTTACCAGCAAATGTAGCATGCATGTCTTGGCCATTCTGCAAGAATTTGGTCCCATAAGTTTCACTATTGGCAAAGTGCATAATAGGAGCTACGGTCCCATATGTTTCCAGAATTTCCAAGTCTTCCATATTGCCAAGTGGTTCTTACAGCTAGTCGGCATCAGGTGAGGCAGAGATCAGGCCCTCAAAATTGTTGTTGATCCTAGGCATGTGGTCCTCAGTATCTTTATTGGCTTCCCACTCAGTAGGATTATGTGCATATAGAGTTTTAGCTTTCCAAGCCTATTTGGGGTTGATGAATCCTTCCTACACCTACTTCCTTTGACTGTTAATCCACTAACTAACATGTGCAATACCTCATGGTACAACACCATCCCAATGTGTTTTGTAATTAAAGAAATTAGAGACAATTGTGGGTCTTGTGATTAATACAACATGCATACTCATCAGTGTAAGAAATAAACAGATTGCAATAAAAAGAAATCACAACCAACTCAAAAGAATGAATCACCAAATGCGACAACACCACTCCAAACATATTTATTATTTTCAAAGAAGAATAGATTCATAAATGGAAATTTTAAAACATCAAAAATCCAAAAGTTAGCTTATTCTAGACTTTTGCAATTCCATATAAATATAACTAGACAAAGTTAAATAAAATAAAATAGTATCACTCCAATAAAACATAAATCTCCAGAATGATTCATTTTTTATTAAGTTTTATGTCTTACCCTTGCCATCACACTCTCCGCTCGTACGCCGCCATGCTAATTTGAAAGGGAATAAGATAGGGAGTGAGGAACCACAGCTCAATAGAAACCACGCTATTGTCATAAACTAAATAATCTCATACATGAAAATTTAAGTACTTTCATATAGAATCTTAACATGATAGTAAGGCACCTTTTTGTCCGTTACCCGTAACACATGATTGATAAGACATTGAGATTCAATATCCATAACATGTAATGGTAGGGCTCCTTTGGTCCATTATCCATAATTTATAAATTCATGAACATGAGATATTTATATCATTGCATAATTAACACACATGAGAAAACTTAATAAAATGTAAATTCACACCTTAAATCTTGTAGGATCGAACAATGGTGCGGAAAACTCAACTCGAATTCTTCTTGTAGCCTAGTAATTAAAGGCTTTCACGCCAATAAATGTCCGTTTGCTGATCATGAAGCATGTGCCTGATATGGCCAGGTACTTCAGCCCTCGATCAGCTTCTAATGATACTTCATACCCCAATCCATGGCAGGCTTGAAGGTTCTCCTTCGGTTCAACCATCATGTTGCAGTTCGTTTCTTTTTATCTGTTGTTTTTTTTTAGATCAACTGTTTGATCTTCTTCTTTTTAGTTTTTTTAGTTTCTTAATTGCTATTATTTGCACAAATCTTAATACATTGAATTACTATTAACTAAAAGGTCCATGAGAGATATTTTGATGTATTTTTATAGGAAAAAGGATCAAGAATTCAAAGTAGGAATGAAGGATGAACTCGTGCTACTTATAAGCAAACAGACGTCCAAATTCCATAATTTTTCTGCATTTTTGTGAAAGTCCAAATTGGTCATGTGATATATGTCTGGAAAGCCACGGAAGTAAAGATCATTTTGACTTAAGAAACATCTCAATCGGAGTTTATATGAGAAAGTTATGATCAAAATGGTGACATCGCTCAAGCTATTTCTACTCAGCACGGTTGTGCCATGTTGTAGGACTTGTTCCACCTTCATATTTTAGAGCTTTTATGAGTTCTTTATACGAATAGAAATCTAAGGAAAAATGGATCACAGGAGTGAAAAAGTCACTCAAATCAGAGTTTGGATGAAGAAGTTATGCTCAAAACCGTGGAGTCGCGCAGGCTGCCGATAATGTGCTCGGCGGTTTGTATTGCGGTAAGTGCGGTGGTGAGTTTGGAACTGTGTGCACTGCCCGTTTCCATGTGAGGAGCGGCCGATTGTTACCGGGAGCGTATGTCGTCTTCCGGGCATGATATCGTGCGTGAAAGCCCGCCACTGGGCTTGATACCATGTGGCCTATTTTTTATTTAATTTGACCCAGGCCTATCTGTGCGTGTATATAAAGGCTCCAACTCTATTTTATTCAGGAAAGAATTTATGCCCCCATCATTACAGAACCCTAACTTCATCCATATTCTTCCATCCATCCACCGGAAAGACGATTGAAGTTGCTACTTGGATTGGAGATGGAGATCCTGGCGGAGATCGTGATTGAAAAATCAGAGTCCTTCACAAGGGTTATTTATTTTTTAGTTATTTATCTATGTCATTTTAGAACAATGGTTGAGGCTTATTACATCATTGTGATTTGCCCTCGTAAATTCATGGGCTAAGTTTCGTTGTTGGTAATATTAGGGTGTTAAGACAGTTTTGATTATGTGATTTGATTGCCCTAGACTTGGAATATTTATATTGCAGAATGTTTATTTTCTTATTGAAGAAGATATTTTTGAGACTTTATATTATTGTTTTTTGAGTTTTGATTCCTTTAATTATTCATTACGGTATCACTTATTGATAGTTAATAGGATTCTTTATTTCTACGTGATAGTTGTTGTTTCCTGTGCAGTCTTAGGGGATTGGCTAATAATTCCTAAGAGTGTTAGACAATCAATTTGGAATATTAATAACTTGGAAAAATATCATTATTAGGTAATTGGTAAGGAGACACAAGGGGTTAATAATTTAGTACCTAGAAAGGAAAATCTAGTGCTCTAACTTTTAATGGAATTTAGCATGAAGTGCCTATAAAGGGAGTGAGAGTTAATTCCTTATCGATCCTAGGATTTTCAGCTCATTATAAGTGTTAGATCCTACCCAACCAAGGTGATTTAACTAGGCTTAGTGATCCTCTTATAAACGTCTGTAGGCAATTAATTTGGGTCTAGATTAATCAGTCACATAGTTAAGATGTTTTTCTTAGCATAACCAATTCTCTATCCTTGAATTCTTAAATTGTTTCTCCTGTGTGATTTATTTTCTTTGCATTAGTTAATTATTTAATTTCAGTTTTTATTAGTTAATTAGATATTTCTCAAAAATCCCGGAACTTGTCTTGCAATTGAATTATCATATATAGAATTACTTATTAAATTTATAACTATCTCCTGGGTTCGACATTTGACTTGGTCACACGCACTACAACGGATCCCTTACACTTGAGGGTAAAATAAATAGTGAACAATGGCCAGCGTATTTCTTAGATTAATTCTTGTGTATTGCTGTTTTTTCACTTTGACGAGGACGCATGTTTGGACCTTTTTCTCGATTGCCTCATGTTTTGGCTTTCCCGACGATCATTTTCTTGATCTTCATTTTCTTTTCTGTTTCCGTTCTTTTTCGTTTTCTTTTTCTAATATTATTGCCTAGTTTGAGTAAATGAATAATTATCAAAATTAATCCAATAATCATGAAATCCATAACTAAATTAAACTATATAAAATATAATTTAAAATGGTAGAAATTAGAGATAATACATACATATTTTGGATGAAAAATGGAATTTTGAATCAACGCAAAACGTAACTTCAGAATTGAAACCTAAAAGTGGTTGACAGGTTTCTAACAATTTAGAGATGAATAGTCTACTGAAATTTTTGAAATTGAATTGGGGAAAATTCAAGGAAACGGAAACATAGATGGGTTCACTTCGAATGGGAAAAGAACGATTCATGGATGAAAAGAAGTGAGAAAAGGTGAAGATGAATTAACCACTCCCTTCTCTAGACTTTCCTTGCTAAATAATTTGGCAGCAGTTGTGTAAGGAACAATCTCTATTCTGGCTGATACACTGAGGAAGGCATATTTGGGCTTTAAACATGAAAGGGAAAATAAATAAATAAATAAATAAATAGAATAATTGTTTGGGCTTTAAAAAACTGTGCCAAAAACATAAATGTAATTTAATATGAAATTTGGGGTTCGCATAAGAAAAATTATCATGGCTTTACTGTCCTTGCCAATGTCCACTTTGATTCTTACCCCCTTGGTACTTCCTAGTGTAGGAATTTCTTTGGGAGTTTCTATTTCCTTGGGAATTTGGAGTCCTTCTATCCATGGCCAATTCGCATCTTCAGCCTCTTGAAGGTTTAAAACTACTCCGTCACTATCACTGCCTTCGCTACTTACCACACTGTGACTCCCTTGGTATAAGTTTCCCAATTGCTTGTTGATCTCTCCCAAGTGAGTTGTTACCTTTTCAAATTTATCTGTCTCTTCCCTATTTTTTTCGTTACAAAATATAGAACTGGAGATGACTCCAGAGGAGATTATAGATGCCACTCTGTTAGAAATTGATAAATTACTAAAAGGAATGGGGAAAAGCTTTAGTGGCTATGATGGAATGGTTGTACCAGATTTTGATTGCGAATCACACTTTGAGAACAAAATAATTCTCAATGAATTGTGTTACAACAAACATGATATGAGAAGGGAGCATTAGTCGATGGTACAAAAGATGAATGATGAACAACGTAAGGTGTATGATACAATAATTAAGTCCTTTGTTGAAGTTTCTAGATAAGTTTTCTTTGTATATGGATATGGAGGAACATGGAAGACATTTTCATGGAGAACATTATTCGCAGCTATTAGATCAAAAGGAGAAATAGTCCTTAATGTTGCCTCAAGTGGTATTGCATCACTACACCTTCCAGTGGATAGGACCGCGCATTTTAAATTTGCAATTCTAATAAACATCCACAAAGAATCCATGCGTAATATTAGACATGGAAGTCACTTGGCATATCTTCTAGGAAAGCGTACGCTCATATTTGGGACGAATCACCTATGGTTAACAGATTTTGTGTGGAAGCACTTAACAGAACAATAAGAGATATAATGCAATTAAGTGATAGGTTTTCTGCGGAAAGACCGTTTGGATGAAAAATAGTTATCTTTGGTGGCAGCTTTAGACAAATTTTTTTTGTCATCCCAAAGGGCTCAAGACAAATCATAATAGGTGCCACGATAAATTCTTCTTATTTGTGGAATGTGATGAGTGATATTTTCACCTAAATTTTAGTGTCTTTTTGTATCCATTTTCGTATTATTTTATCCCTATTTTATGTGTTATTTGGTTGTGTCATGTGTTCTCATGGAAATATGTGTGAATGAGCTTAAACGTATGTAAAACAGGTGAGAACAGAGGAAAAATAGAGATGGGAGCTGAAACGAGCAAGAAATGGGCTGCCGGGACCCAACTCAAGTTGCAAGGTGCAACTCGAGTTGAGAGAAGGTCGAGTTGGGGTCCAAAAATCATCCAGAGAGCTTACTCGAGTTGCAAGGTCCAACTCGACTTGCAACTCGAGTTGAGCTAGGAGCAGGGGTAGGTGCAAAAGTTATACAGTGAGCTAACTCGACTTGCAAGCTGCAACTCGAGTTGCTAGCTCGAGACGAGCTGTCTTCCGTGGGATTTTTAGTTTCAGAGCCTCGTAACACGACCGAACAGGCGGGTGCACGAGTAGCCAACACGAGTAGAGCTACTTTAACTCGAGTTACACACA
Organism: Pogostemon cablin; assembly: GCA_023678885.1. Taxonomy (NCBI): domain Eukaryota; kingdom Viridiplantae; phylum Streptophyta; class Magnoliopsida; order Lamiales; family Lamiaceae; genus Pogostemon; species Pogostemon cablin. Next base: position 11,645,741 of record CM042990.1, on the reverse strand, counting down.
ACGTAACTCGACTCGAGTTGGGTAAGGCCAACTCGAGTTGCATGTTTTTTAGGCCAAAATTCAGATTTTCACCTGCCAATGTGTGTAAGTGTGTGTAAAAAGCCCATTTGATGTTTAATTCGTGACCCAACTTGAAGAGGGTATAAATAGCCTCAAGTTCAACATTTGAAAAGGGATTGGAGATTCCACCAAGGGTTTGCACAAAAACACATAGATCACACAACATTTCCTCCTATTCACACCATCATCTCCATCCATTCTTCATCCACTCCATCTATCATCATCCTACCATCAAAACCTTCATCCAATTGAAGAAAAGAAGCAAGGAAAAGAGGAGAATTGCAAGGGAAGGAAGGAGATCACCATTGAAGCACTTCAAGGGAGTTTTCATCCATACTTTGTAGTTAAACCTCATAGTTTCATCATGATTTGTAGGATTTTAATGTCTATGTTAATTTCCTTTTGAATATGGTTGGCTAATCTCCCTTGTGGGATTAGCAACATAAGAGTTGTTGGTTAATTTTGGGGATTTGTGTATTTGAATTCATAGGTTGATTGGATCTATGATTTTCTATCATTGATTATCAATTGCTTGATTTGTATTGTTGATTTGTGTGGTTAATTGTCATGGGCATGTGATTAGATTGAGAAATCGATTATATGTTTAGAATAGTTGATTGAATCAAGTCATCATACACTTCATGTGCATTATAAGTTGTAAAGAGATTGAGAAATCCTTTAGAATTTAGAACCCTTTGATAGAACATATGATTGGTTTGATCGAGAGGTTGATTAATCGTGTGAAGGGACTCTCATTTCAAACTTAGTACCTAGTTGGAATTTTTTATGTTAGAACCATCCATTGAGCTATTTGATATTCATATCATATCCATCTCGAGAGGGAGTTTAGGTGAACTTAGTGTTGGCCCTTAATCCTATATCCATGTTACATATGAATTTGATACATAATTCCTAGAATCACCACTTCTTGATTGTTGTTAATCTCACTTTTAATCAATTTAGCTTGTTTGTTTGATCATTGCTTGTTTACTTGCATTGATTACTATTTACTTGTTTGTTTGATCAACAACCCCATTGATGATTCGTCTCTATAAAATTACAAGAAACGTGAGATCGCTTAAGCACTAGTACCTACATCCCTATGGTTCGATAAATTGTTGAATTGATCATCCCAACTACAAAATGGCTAATCAGAATGAAATTAAGGTATTGAAGTTTACAAAGAACATGCTTCTCATGTACATGCCTATGAATAGTGAATCTAAAGATGTAAAAAAAAATTTGAATGGGTAGCAAAGATTGGAGATGAAACGGTAGGTGAATCTACTAATTAAGGAGTTGATGTCGAGATACTAGATGACATTCTACTTAGTTTTGAGGAAGATCCAATTGGAGCGACTGTTAAAAGCACTTATCCTGATTTTATAATTAATGTAATGGAAGGTTCAAGGTACTTACAAGATAGAGCAATATTGGCACCAACTCTTGACGTTGTGGACAGCATCAATGATTACATGATAGGATCAAATAGAAATGATTTGAGGACGTACTTGAGCTCAAACTTTGCATGTAAATCGGATGCTAATGTAGATATACTTGCTGATGTCCAAACTCCATAGTTCTTAACTACATGGTATGATTAAATGTTGGATTGTATACTAAAAGTCTAACTTTAGTATGAACAATGGTTTTGCTTTTGTTGGAACTTATTGATTATTTCATTTCTCAAAGCAACTCATCAAGCATGTTATGCTGCTGTTCTTCTGGCAGTATTAGATGGGACTGAGATTCTCATCCCTGGTTTTATTTCCTATTATAGGCTTATTAACCTATTTTGATTGTATTTTTTTGCTTGTTCTAGGCCGAGGTTTTATCCAGCCTTTCCATTTTCCAGCCACTTAATATGTGGAGAAGTATTTCATGCTATAGGCAGATATCTACTTTGGTTGTTGCTCCATCATCTTTACCGTATGATTTGCCTAGTTTTTCACTTGAGCAGGTTAAAGATGAGCCATTTCCGTCTTGTCTTCGGGTCAGTCGCATGCCTTTTGTCTGGATTATATATATTTAGCTGCATTTTTTTGTCGAGCTTTTCCTGGTTCTGGCTAGTCTCTCCTTTGAGTTTGGCAACCTTGGATTCTGGTGCACGTAACTCTCTTCAGGGGAGAAGGGTTTTTTAGTCCGATGTGGCATCCCTTTTTCAATGACTTTCGTGCCAATCTGTGCCGTTTGCTGATCATGAAGCCTTAGCCCGATTATGGCAAAGACCTTCTACCCTAGATCAGCCCCAATTTAATTGCTACAAACACTGGTCCTCGTGCTCTCTTCTGATGGTCAATCAGCTCGTAGAATTTTTGGCGGCACTAGATTCAATCAACTTGTTCCTAGTTGTTAGATGAGTTCATCATACAACCAATGCGGTGTACAAATCTTGTTATTTTTGGTTGATTTTTTGTCTTTGATCCGTCTGTTTGGATCTTTTAAAGCAACCTGTTTGGCTCTGTCTTCTCTGATTTAATCAGTTCTCCCTTATCCTATTTTCTTTGTCCCCCTTCTTATTTTCCTTTACCTATTTTTATAGTATTGCCTAGTTTGACAATATTTGAAATGAGAATCATTAATCAAATGATTGCATCTTATAATTTGTTTATATATCGATGCAATAGTCTATTTACTTTATATTGTAGATAATATGGTGTGTGGCGTCGCACGGAAGACCATATTATCAGTTCCCTATAAAGTATAAACAGATGCTCACAACCGAGATAGACGGGGACAATCTATCGGGATGATTGTGTGATTTGGTATTAGTTTTTCTTGACTATAAAATTACACTAGTGCACTTTTTGTGTATTGAGCAGGACCGCATGAGGTTGTTCGATTTATACTGACTATATAAGTGAACTAGACCTTAGTTATTATGTATGTTCGTATTCTTAATCCCTATACAATAACCTCGACACATAATTCAGTATTTATTTCTTTGATTCATCAATGGGTGAGATTTAATTATCAAATTAATATGCTCGGTGAGTTAGGAGATAATACTATCTGTATGGTGTGTTGTTGATTATTGAAGGAATCTGTGTCCTAATGATTTAGGTTGATGATGTTCCTTGAGGAGCTCATAAGGATTATTATGTAAACCATACAGGTGGATTTGTTCTGGCAAGATAATAAGGTTGAGTGGTACTACTCTTGTACTCCCTCCATCCACTGTCAATCTATCCATTTTATCATTTTGGGTTGTCCACTCTTAATCTATCCATTTTCTTTTTTAGATACATGGGACCCATCCACATACTAATACAATTAAAATATGGGACCCACACACCCCACTAATACAACTACCCACTACACATAAAATAATAATACTTCTTAATCTACGTGCAAAAAGCAAACGGATAGATTAAGGTTGGACGGAGGGAGTATAAGAGATTAATTAATTGAGTTATTAGTAACTCATTTAATTAATGGACATTGTATATCTTAAACACGGGAAGTTAAACAGGCTCATAATAAGAAGGAGCTCATAACGTAATTTGGGATGAGGGTGGTAGTGCAATAATATTTCTTTAGTGGACTGAATTATTATTATTAGGCTTAAGTATAAGTTTTGGGCTAAACTTGGATGTCTGAGGCCAATGAGAGGCCCAACCCTAATTTCTCCTCCTGGTCCATATTGTAGCTTATAAATAAGTCATCTCAGCAGTCTCAGATCCCTAATTAATTGTAATTCATGCCTAAAACATACTTTTCGATAAGAAATCAGATTTCTCATCGAATAAGAGAGAACGTGAAAAATATGAGGGACACTGCGGATTGGATCTCCTAGAGGATAGTAAACCACATGATGTATAGACGAGGCCTAGGAATACAGCAGAAGATCAAGAGGTTGTTTCTGCACCTGATTCAGACTTCCCCGCCTGTCTTCGATGAAAGGTAATACTTTCTGTAATTCCACTGCGTTAGATATACATGGAACGCGAATGGATTACGTAGACCTTAAGATCTGATCACCATCAATTCTACTTAGTATTGAGGAAGATCCAATTGGAGCGATTGTTAAAAGCACTTACTCTAATTTTGTAATTAATGTAATGGAAGGTTCAAGGTACTTACATGATATGGCAATATTGGCACCAACTCTTGACATTGTGGACAGCATCAACGACTACATGATAGGATCAAATAGAAATGATTTGAGGACGTACTTGAGCTCAAACTCTGCATGTAAATCGGATGTTAATGTAGATATACTTGCTGATGTCCGAATTCCAGAGTACTTAAACACATTGAAGTGTTCTAAATTGTTGGATTGTGTACTAAAAGTCTAGCTTTTTATATGAACAATGTTTAACAATGAATTTGAAATGAGAATCATATGATCAAATGTTTTGCATATTACTCCCTCTGTCTCATAATAACTGTCTTACTTTCTGTTTTCGTCTGTCCCACAATAACTGTTACACTCCAAAAATGGAAATTTCACATTAACCAATGATGCGAGTGGAAATTCATGTATTTTTGGGTTCAATATGATACATCTTTGAGTGTATAATTGATATTATTTGCATAAATATTAATACTTTGAATTATTATTGACTAAATGGTGTATGAAAGGTATTTTTTTGTGTTTTTTATTGGAAAAATGATCAAAAGTGTAAAGTTTGAATGAAGTGTGAATTTGTGCAACATGCAAGGAAATACAAGGCCACATTCCATAATTTTTTTGTATTTGTGTGAAAGTCGAAACTGGTCGTGTGAGATATGATTGGAAAGCCACGGAAGAGAGGAACGTGTGGGTGCAAAAATCACTTAAATCGGAGATCAAATGAAGAAGTTATGATCAAAATTGTGAAGTCGCGCAACTGCATACCGGATTTTCGAAATTCCTAAGTTTTGGTTCATGAGTCATGATGCATGCACAAAATTGTTCTCCCATAAATTTGTCACGTCAATTGCATTTTTGTTATCCAATTTACTCTCTCCGTCCCATAGAAGTTGGTATAATTTTTTTTGGGCACGGAGATTAAGTAGTATAATAATTTAATGTAAAGTATAGTAAAGTGAAGTGAGAGAATTAATATTTAATGTGCAGTGAGTAGTTGTATTAGAGGTGATATGTGGGGCCCATGAGAATAGATTAATTATTTTTTTGTGTGGGTCCATGTATTTAAAAAGGAAATGTGTCAACTTTAGTGGGACAAACCAAAAAGGAAGTGTGTCAACTTCTATGGGACGGGGGAGTATATGGTAATTAAGCATGAAGAGTGGGGCCCATTCAAAGAAATTGGAAAATAAAGTTGTTTGGCACTCGCGTGGGCTATTTGACTCATGAGAAGAATTGCAATCACATGGACTTGATGATGTTGGCCCAATAAAATATGGAATATTTGTTTCTTTGAATAATTGAGTGAGTTAATAGTGGGCCCATACTGACACATGCAATGGATGTTAAATTGTTGATTTACAAAAGCCCATCCATAAAAGCCCATCTAGATGATTTTATTCCACTTGACACATGTACAGGCCAATCGTAGAGGAGAAGCGAAAAATCAGAACACACGCCCCTGTTTCATCGTGAGTGCCGAGAAGCAGAACACCACTCCGCCCTAATTCCATCTTTCACTCATCACCTTCCATCCACTCATCGGAGACGAAGATCCCGATGGAGATAGTAATTGGAGAGATATAGTCCTCCAAAAGGATTCTTTATTTTTAGTTATTTATCTTTGTTATTTTAGCACAATAGTTAGAATTAATTATATCTTTGTGATTTGCCATCGTAATTTCATGGGCTAAGTTTCTTTGTTGGTAATGTTAGAGCGCTAAGACAGATTTGACTATGTAATTTAATTGCCCTAAACTTGGATTTATTATTTTGCAAATTGTTTATTTCCTTATTGAAGACGATATTTTGAGACTTCATATTATTGTGTTCTTGAGTTTTGATTCCTTTAATTATTCTTAACGATATCACTGATTGATAGTTAATAGGATTCCTTATTTCTGCATAATAATTGTTGTTTCCTGTGACAGTCTTAAGGTATTGGCCTATAATTCCTAAGAATGTTAGACAATCAATTTATAATATTAATTACTTGGTAAAATGTTATTATTAGGTAATTGGTAAGGAGACACAAGGGGTTAATAATTTAGTACCTAGAAAAGGAAGTCTAGTGCTCTACCTTTTAATGGAATTTAGCATGTAGTCACTATAGAGGGAGAAATAGTTAATTCCTTATTGATCCTATGATTTTCAGCTCATTATAAGTGTTAGATCCTACCCGATCAAGGTGATTTAACTAGGCTTAGTGATCCTCTTATAAACGTCTGCAGGTAATTAATTTGGATCTAGATAAATTAGTCACATAGTTAAGTTGTTTATCCGAGCATTACCAATTCCCCATTCTTGAGCTCTTAAATCGTATTCTCTTGTGTGATTTATTTTATTTCATAATTAGTTTAATTATTTAATTTTAGTTATATTTAGTTTAATCAATTATCTTTTCTAAAATCTCTAGATTTGTCTTGCATTTGAATTGTCATTCATAAAATTATTTATTAAGTCTATAACTAGTTCGTGGGAACGATATTCACTTGGTCACGCGCATTACAGTCGATCCCTTACACTTGAGGGTGAAAGAAAATAACGATCAACCAACAACCTCAAAAGTTATCTTAATTTCAAAAACACCACTCCCACCTAACATACGTAGCATACTTTATAATTTATTTATTACTTAAAAATACTACAATACCCCTAAAAATTCAATAAAATTTGTCAAAAAAAAACTTTTCTTAAACTTCGTGTCTACAGTAACTACGACAATAATTATGGGATAGAGTGAGTATAATTTATTTATATGATTATCGAAAAAGTCCACTTACTTTATACTGTAGATAACATGTGCGACAACACGCGGAAGTTTCCTTATAAAGTATAAACAGATGCTCACAATCGAGATAGATGGGGACAATCTATCGGGATGGTTGTAGTGTAATTTGGTATTAGTTTGTCTTGACTATAAAATCACATTAGTGCACTTTGCGTGTATTGAGCAGGACCGCTTGAGATCGTTCAATTTATACTGACTATATAGGAAAACTTGATCTCAGTTATTATGGATGTTCGTGCTCTTAATCCCTATACAATAACCTCGACGAGTAAGCCAGTATGTATCTATTTGATTTATCAATGGGTGAGATTTAAATATTAAATCAATAATCTCGGTGAGTTGGAAAATAGTGCTGTCTCGATGGTGTACTTTTGATTGTAGAAGGAATCTGTGTCCTATTAAATAGGTTGATGATATCTCCTTGAGGAGCTCATAAGGATTATCATGTAAACCCTACAGGTGGATTTATTCTGGCATGATAACAAGATTGAGTTTTACTACTCTCGAATGAGATATTAATTAATGGAGTTGTCAGTAACTTAATTAATTAATCGGCATTGTATATCTTAAACATGGGGAGACTAATGGGCTCATAATAAGAAGGAGCCCATAACGTAATTATGGGATTAGAGCGGCAGTGCAGTAATAATATTTTAGTGGAATATATTATTATTATTATTATTATTATTATTATTATTATTATTATTATTATTATTATTATTATTATTATTATTATTATTATTATTATTATTATTATTGGACTTTAGTATAAGTTTTGGGCTAAACTTAGATACTTAAGCCCAATGGAGGTCCGCTCTAATTTCTCTTCCTGGTCCCTATTGTAGCCTATAAATAAGTCACCTCAGCTTATCTGGAACCCTATTATTCATGCCTAAAACACGAGTTGCATAGGAAGGAAAGCAAATTGAGGAGATCTTGAAGATTGTCGCCCACACGACGTCAAGATTGGACTTGGGAATACAGCAGAAGATCAAGAGGTTGTTTTCTGCAGCTGTTCTTCCTCAACATACCCTGGTGAAAGGTAATACGAATCTATTCTCTTTGCTTCCGCTGATATAGAATTACATGGAACCCTAATGGTTCACGTTAACCAAACAATCGAACGCCAATAATTGGTATCAGAGCTTCGGTTTCGTGGAAGACATGGCACGTTAGGCTAGGGTTTATGTGAATATGTTATTTAATTTTGAATTAAAATCGCATGAGGATTAGGGTTTTGGTTTTATTACGTAATCCATGAATATACCCTGTGTATTTGTCTGCGAAACCTGTTCGTGTCGTTTGTGAGAACCTGTTCGAAACTTCATATCTGGAGAAGAAGACGTGAAATGGGGTATTGTGACTGGTGATAGGCGCACAAAAGCGAGCAGGCTGCCGTGTGGAGCGTCGGGCGGTGTGCACTGAACTATGCACAGAGACGGGCTGATGGACAGGCTGGCATCGAGCATGGCATCTGGAAGCCAGGCAGAGCGCCCGATGGAGTGCTCGGAGGGGCGCCCGGTGATGTGCATGTTGGCATACGTGGGGAACTTGCCGGGCGTATTGTCATGCGTGCTGCCGGGTGAACAGATTGGATGTCGGACGAAGTTCAGGGCGACATTTCGAGAGAGCCGCATGGTTGTTAGTGTGGTTGCTGCACGATTACATGTTTCTGTGCTCAGACTCGCACGGAGGCATGCACAGGAGCGCGATGTGGCGTCTGGCGGCGTGTCAACGAGCGGATAGATGGGTGGTGTAGTCAGCGTCGAGAAAGGAATTTGGAGGAAGATTCGGCATCTGATTCTTTTGGAATATCAGATTAGGTTTCGAACCCCGCGACATTCCCATCTGCGTTGCCCACATTCGTGCTAGGCGGCAAACAATCAAATTCGTTGATATATAACTGTTCATAATTGATTTAATTATCTGATTATTGTTATATATGTATGCATGATTCTCTGTGATTTACTGCCTTATGTACCATAATAGGAGCATGCTAAGTTGCGTATTTTATTGCTGAATATTATATGCATGTAAAAACCCTCGGTGTTAAATAACTAGGTGGGAGAGGGGATTGGTAAATAATTCATGCGGCCTCCATTATTGGTTTGTAAGTGATGTGAGTAAACTTGCACGTTGGCAATAGGTCTTCCTCCACAACGGATGAGTTTATTCACGGATCACTAGAACGAACTTCTTTATGATGATTGTAGGAAGTTATCTGAGCGCGTGTGTACTTCTCCAACTGTAAGGCACACAAACTTAGGCCGCGGACTTAGAATCAAATGATGGTGAATACTTAGGTGCAAATAATAAGTATCCTCCCCAACTAGTCACTGCTATTATTTGCATGGTTAAAGAGGAACCGACTATTAATTATTTTGTCATGAGGTTAGGTTGACAAATGAAACTAATGGATAAAACCTTCTCTTGTAAATGTTCGGGTTTGTATATGTCCATACTAACGTGGCATGCAAACTCACGGTGCTAGAGATGTCGGTGAATTTTATTTTTATATTGCTTTGAGGGAATCAATATAAATTGATAAATTCAAAGGGTTTGATCTATTTTATTTATTTATGATTCTCATTATTTTTCAAATGGTTTTATTTCACTTATCGTTTACTAAAAGAAATTATATTTACAGGTCCAAAATTAAATGATTAGAAAATAATCTTAGTTTCGATTCTTACTACTTAGGAAAACATGTGTGTTCTCACTAAAGATTTCCTCTAGTGTCTATTTAAGACTCAAGTGAAGAGATGAGAGTTTCATAGAAATATGATGTTCAATCTCATGCGAATCTTCAGATACTTGAGTAAGTTAGAAAGATAAGAGGTCATGGTTGACTTGATGAATGAATTTGAAAAACATAGAGCAAAAATTGAAAGGGAAACCTAGATTAATTTTATTCTCCATAGTTTGCCTGAATGTTTTGAGTAAGTTCTACCTGAAATACGACAGGTTGTATATGGTGAGGAGCTTCTGACAAAACAAATGGCGAAGGAAATAATATTTTAATGTTTTAACACGTCTCACAAACCGTCTCATATAAGTAACGTCTCACATGAGATTTTGTCAAAATAAAATATTCCCTCCATCCCAAACTCGATGTCTGCATTACTGTAGACATGGAGTTTAAGAAAAGTTATTTTTTGACTAACTTTATTGACTTTTTAGGGGTATTGTGGTATTTTTAGGTAATAATAAATTATAAAGTATGTTTGTGTGTTAGGTGAGAGTGGTATTTTTGAAATTAAAATAAATTTTTTGGGTTGTTGGTTGATGTGAAGTTTTCTTTTTTGGAATAAGACAATTAATTTGGGACGGATAAAAATGAAAAGCAAGACAACGAGTTTGTGACGGAGAGAGTATTAAATCATTCAAAATCTAAATTAAAAAAATTATATATTTTTAAATACTCATATCAATAACTAAAATATAAAATTAAATTAATTCTTTAAATTTAATAAAATTTACTAAAGTACATATAAAATAAATTAATTTTATTAATTTAATGATATATATATATATAATATATATAAAGTGCACAAAATAATTCATTATTACTCTAAGATGGAAACATAATTATTATTACTATCAACTACATAATTATAATGTAATATGTCATAATTACTCTCATGTACTCGCACATTATCTTTGCACCATTTTTATATGTACATTTTTTTTCACATTTTTTCCCACATTTTCTCTACACATTTTTTTTTTTTAAAAAAAATTGTTTTACATTTTTTCTTCAAATTATTTTCGCATTTTTTCTGTACAATTTTATTCCACATATAGTAATAATTTATTTGCATAATAAATAAAGCAACATTTATAATTTTATTGACGTGCAACAACCAAATATTAGGAGGAAAAAATGTACAGAAAAAATGTACAACAATGTACTGCACAGTAAATTCATGCAGAAAAAATGTGCAAAAAAAACGTATAAATACATTTTGTGTGAAGTTGGTAATTGCATTAGTGAAATTTGTAATTGTATTAGTATTATTTTAGTAATTGTATTAGTATTGTGTAAAACAACATCATCAAATTAGTAATTGTATTAGTAAAGTTGATAATTATATTAGTATTAGTATTATGTTCATGTTGTACTAGTATTATGTGTAGAACAGAAGCATCAATATGCAGGAGCAGAGAGCAATAATTAAATTAATTATGCAAGGAGCAATATGTAACTATATTAGTATTGTGTAAACCCTACATGAAATAATTAATTGTTATGTGGACCTGACTTTACAGAAAAAAAAAAACATAAACATTAACTTGAAAGAAACCAAAATAAAAAATAAAGACAGAATGAATAATGAGTCTTAAATAATGTGCTAAAAGAAAATAAATTGTTTTTATTATTTAATATTTTAGAAAGGTGATTACCTTTATCTTTTCTTTTTGGGACGAAAGCAACAATACAAAAGCTTTTGGTACGAATGCATTAATCACCAGTTATATGCACAGCCCTAATTAAACTTAGTCACCAATAAAAGGAACAAAAGCCAACAAATTCTAGGAACTTCCACGACTCGGGTCTAAGAACCCTGGAAACCAAGCAGCAAATGCGTCAGTAGAGCACCATTACAAGAGCATACAGACTGGCGAATATAAACCGCAATGCAGAAGACACACCACAATGTAAAAATATAGACAAACTAATAAGAAGTCCATACTATCTGAATGGAAGTTTCAAAGTTGGATATTATAAACAACAGAATCATTAGAGAACTACTCCAGGATAGAATATTACAGGGCTAGAATAAAAGAACTCATCTTCATAATAAAATTTAAAAAAAAAATTAAAAACAAAAAAGCAATACACAAAATAAATAAAAATAGAATTTTTAGATATTTGGACAACTTTAGCGAGTGTTTGTGCGCTTGTTTTGGTTGGGGTAGGGTGGGGCTGGGGGGATGTAGAAAGGGTGAAGATAGCCACGTTTGGATAGTGATGCACTTAGTAGCTAAATTTAGTTTTAAAAAAAACACGTCCATGCAGCCAACTGCAACACAGCTACTTAAACTATTCATCAAAAAGCAGCATCACTATAGCTATCAGCAACAACCCATCTACAAGAGTATTGATTATAAGCTCACAAAGCAACGATCACATGTGCTGTAACAGAGCAACTATTATCAGCCATCAGTAATGAAAGGAACTCTCCAAACACACACTAAGGAGCAAAACAGTGAACAAATCACTAATATCTTACCACTCCCATCCCAAGCATAGTAACATCAGCAAAATCTTGGAAGTGATATCAGAATGCTACTGGCAATACATATCCGTAAGCCAGCTGCACCAGCCACTATATTTTATTCACGTCAGCAACATCAAATGATCATTTGCCCCAATCAGACAGTTCCCGCAATCACAGTAAGCAGAAATCAGGACTTAAGTGACATTAAGAAATTCTAATGTCATTTTAATTTATCCATTACCTTACTGACCATGAAATGGTCAGAAATTTTTGTAAACAAAACTTGGATCATCATCAGCAAGTAATCATAACAATCAACAGCATTATAAAAGCAGCATGAACATCTGCTGCATCATCTAAAAACAGCATCAACAGCTGCTGCATCATCTAAAAACAGCATCAACAGCTGCTGCATCTTGTCAATCAGCATTTATCCTCGTGGATATTAACTATAGAAGGCAGGTAAAGGGCTCATATGAGTTCAAAGACAAACACTTGTATTAGGAACAAACAAGAAACTTAAATGGTGACACAAAAAGAATACTAAAGAAAACCCAATCCACCCAAGAAAGGAAACAGTTTAGATTGGTACCAACCCATTAAAGTAGAACATCAAACATAAAAATAGATCCACTACAACAGAAAGGTATTCAATCTTTGCAGTCTCATTGAAATCATAGACAGCAACCACCACAGATGACCACTGGAAGACCAAGTTACTCATGAAGGTGAACTGCACTAAGGATTCAAGCAGCCTCTACTTCCTTATTCCTGAAAGAGAGAAAAAAAATTCCAACATGCCATTGTGAATAACAATAACATACCAAGCAGAACATTGCAGAGGCTTCATATGCTTACATCAGCTGTAGAGCGTGGAGATGGGCTTCGAGAATTACGACGATCATGAGGAGAGACACTCCTGGGGCTGGTGGTTCGTTCTTTGTGATTATGTGTATCAGGACTTCCGTCTCTAGAAGATGGAGATTTGTTTGGAGATGGACTCCTTCGAGGACTCGGACTTCGTGGACCAGGAGAAGCACTATATGAAATACCAAGATAATCGGAAATCAACATATTGTTTATGAAAATAATGATGTTGAAGATATACCTTCCATAAGACCGACTACGTTTGCGCCTCTCATCATCATCATATTTGCCTCTTCCACGTTCCCTGCGATATCCAGGACTCCCACTACCACTTCTGTTGCGAGACCTACTCCTGCTTCGATAATGATGATCCCTATCCCTATGCCGGCCACGATGATGTTCACGATCACTTCTGCCCCTACTTCTGCTGTCACTTCTCCTCCCATGATCCCTGTCCCTATAATCACTCCTGTACAATCTCATTCGCTTCACTACTAACTGAGATAATTACTTAAAAAGTAGGAAAGCAATATGGAAGTGATAACACATAACTCTTTCTCAAGTATGATAAAAAATATCCCAACTCTAATCGTCTTTAACTGATTATTTCATGTATGAGCTAAGAACTCAAGAAGCTTCATTTACCAAGGTGTTAAACTAAATATAAACATATCATTCACTACAACACTACTACTCACAAATAAATGATATCATATTAACTTCAGCAACCACATAGAACACGTGCATAACAGCAGAGTATCTAACCTTGGCCGTGGACTGCGGCTACTAGACCTTCCTCTGGACTTGTAAACAGGTTCCTCAATTCTACCTTTATCACTGATTAAACAAAAACTTTTGTTAGAACTGGTTTGTTCATAAAAATGTGTCACTCCCCTTTATACATGTACAGAGTAAACTTAAATTATGCGATCAGCAAAAAAATTCAGACTATAAATTGAGATAAGCCATATTCTACAACCATTAACCCAATCAATAAAAACATAAATAACAATTCAAGAGTGAAACTACTACATTTCAAATCCATGTCAAGCCAAACAAAAATCAATACATTTGTTATAATATATCTCAAATTCATCATCATACCCTCGTATCCAAACAGTAGCCTCATAGAAATTAACCCAAAAACCATACCCTGATCTAATAATTCGTAACTAGTCACGTAAAGCAATGCCCAAACTTACATTCGTTCTGCATTGGGTCCATACTTAGCAAATTGAACCATTATCTCCCTCCCATCAACAACTCTTCCTGCATATGACAGCATAATGTACTAATAAAGCATCCTTATGTATTTAGATTTAAATAGAAAGCTAACCAATTTTAAACTTTTCTCCCCAACTCACCATCAAGCTTTTCGACAGCCTTACTAGCTTCATCTTGATACTTGTATCGCACAAATGCAAAACCTCTTGAATCACCAGTCCTGAATTTACAGTACATAAAGAAAAAATTCATAAAAAATTAAATCAAAGTATACAATCTAACAGAGTATATAGATAGTTACTAAATTAATTTACACTTCTATGACTGTAATTGATAACAAGTAAAGCAGATACAAAAGGAACAAGACCATACAAAAGAAACGCAGTGAAAGAACACTTAGTTATTCACAAATGAAAATCACATAAGCTCATGAACAAAAAAATGTTTATGCATCCCAAATTAAAATAAAGGAGCCAAATAATGAACCATCGCTATTTCAGAATACGTTTCTTCATTCTTTACTCAAAAAAAAAAAAGAACTATCAAAGAATCCAGTTCTTGTATGCAGAGTCATAACTCTCACAACCAACAAAACAATTACATCCCTTACAAATACGTTTAACTGCGTATAAGTATTATTATTATCATTACTATTATTAATATACAGAAACAAAAAAATAAATACAATCGCCTACGCATAATACCTCCGGTCACGAGGGATGAACACATCAACAACTTTTCCATACTTATCAAAGAGAGGGAACAGGTCGTCTGCAGTAGTACCTAAACACAGGAAATCATAATCCATGAAAAACAAGAAAACACAAAAAACAAAAAGCTTAAAGAAAAAAGAGTAATAGAGAACGAGAGAATACGAAAAGTAATGTTGAGAACAAGGAGTGAGTAGGTGTCTCTGATGTCGGGCGGCCCGGATCTACCAAAGTGCGACATTGTTTAGATCTCACTGCGCCGTGCGAGAAAGAGAAGAGAGAATTAGGGTTTCAAATGCCCCTCTCCTTTGATTGTATCTCCTTATATATCTACTATCATCGAGAGTTTTCTTAGTCACGTGTGACTGGCCCGCACCACAATTTTTTAGAGTACCCTCGTCCACAACTAAAAAAACTCAATCCAATAATATAATATTCATTTCTCTTTTATCTACATATACAACCTATAACTCAATCCAACATCAATTTTTTCATACTCCATTAACAACCCAACTCAACCTACTTTTATAATAAAATATTCATTTCTCTCATCTTTATATACATAATTATTATTAAATTATATGTTATTATTATTATATTATTTTGAATAATTATATTTAAAATTAAAATAATTTTATATTTTAAAAATATTTAATTCCATAATTATAAGAAAAAAAATTTGAAAATACATAAAAAAATAACATAGAACACAATAACAAAATTAAAATTACAATAATTATATAAAAATTACATAATTGAGTAAAAATTGCAGAAGATTAAAACTAAAGTAAAATGAGGTGATTAAATGAGATGAAATATCTAGCCAAGATAGTCTTCGGAATGGTTCAACATACACGATCACGGATGCAAATATGACTCTTCCACGTTTACACCAAATTGGTTATAGTTATTGGTATGACCTAACAACCTAATCTTTCCTTAATAGTAGACAATTAGGGTACGACCTCTAATTAATCCCTAGCCAAATAAACAACCCTAGGTACGACCGTAGGATTTAATTTACCGACTGCATTCAACCTAGAAAGACTCAATTCTAGCCAACAAACGCACATGTAGGTTCATTTAAACTAGGTTGCATATCCCCTATAAAAATAATCGAAAGTGAGGTCAATCAATTACGTTACGTGCCCATGCCTTATCAGCTGAAATGCTACTGTAAATTTTCCTCCACTTCCAGGTTTCTGTCAGCAACTAAGGTGTGACCACGCCTTACAGAAAACCAGCTTCTCTCTTTATAGCTCCACTTCGTTAACTTCCAAAAGTAGCTCAATTAGCCCCTTGCATCAATTAAATCCTTTCATGCCTACAAAATATAAAACTTAATCAAAATGAGCATTTAAAGATTAATTAGTATCTAAACATGGGGAAAATATGACATCAAAGTATGACATTTTAGCAACTTATCATTAAGGTACAAAAATGAAAAAAAAATGCATTAAATATAAATCATAAAAATAAAAGATACAAATTATATTATCAACTGTCATTACCAAATTTTTGCCATATATGCTCAATCAAGTCATTTTTAAGAGCATTATGAGCTTCACTATTGCGAAGTTGGGCCCTATTAGTCATAAAAGTGGACAAGCTTGCAGTACGTCTAGTGGAGTATGACAAATCGTGATCATCTTCTTCATGTACTCCCCTTCTTCTTCCTTGTCGGTTTATAGGTCTATCCGTAATAAACTCGGTGGGATCATAATAGTTTTGATATGTATCTCGCTCATCCTCTACAATCATATTGTGCATGATGATACAAGCCATCATAATTTTACTCATCTGCAGTTTATCCCAAACAAGACGTCTAAGAAATGCAAAACGAGCTTGTAGAACTCTAAATGCGCGCTCTACATCTTTTCTCACAGCCTCTTGGTGTTGAGCAAACAACTTATGACCATTCACAACATAATTTATGTTTGGTGCTCGACCTTCCAGCACATCATTAAAAACTGGAAAACGATGGAGTACATTAATATCATTGCACGTACATGGTGTTCCAAATAATGCATGTCATATCTATAAGTCATATGATGCAACAACTTCTAAAATGATTGTTGGCTTCCCACTTCTTCCAGCATATTGTCCGGCCCATGCAGTAGGATAATTTTTCCATTCCCAATGCATGCAATCAAAACTGCCTATCATGCCCAGGAATCCACGTTGTTCCCCGATGTAGAGTAATCTAGTCAAATCTTGTTCATTAGGCCTTCTAAGATACTCATTGCCGAAACAAGAAATAACACCATCAACAAATTTTATGAAAGCATCCATTGTCACAGTTTCACTCATTCGCAAGTATTCATCAACAGAATCAATTGATGTGCCATATGCCAACACCCTCATAGCTTCAGTACATTTCTGTAATGCTGAAATCTCTTGTCTTCCTGTGGCATCATGTCATCGTTGGAAATACTCATCATTGGAAGCAACAGCCCCCACTATATGCAAAAACAATGATTTTTACATGCGAAACCTGCAATAAAAAATCTCAGAAGGATATGTTGGTTTATCGACAAAATAGTCATTCATCAAACGCTCATCACCAAGTTCACGTTCTCTTTCAATATATCTTCGTCTAGCTCTAGGAGTGTGATTTTCCACAATCATATTAGGATTGTTTAAGATCACATCCTCAATCATCTTATCAATTTGATGATTGCTTTCAACAACTCGATTTTCCCATTCATCAAATTCTGGAAAATTGATGGAACCAAAACTAGAATCTGAATCAACAAATGAATTTTCATTTTAAGACATTTTTTGCATTTGAGGAAAAAAAGTTGTGTGTAATTTATGAACGATTTCAACAAGTATATATAGAGAAATAATTCAAGGATAGCATGTGAAAGCAATCTTAAAGTAATGTACATGCATGTGACTAAAGCTATCATTGCATGTTGAGTAATGACATTTGAACAACCCACGTGAATAAATTAAAAGTAATGTGCATGCATGTGACTAAAGCTGTCATTGCAGTTTGAATAATGACATTTGAACAACACACATGAATAAAGTAAGACATATGACAATTAAAATATAAAATTGACGATTGCATGTGAATAAAGGGTGAATACAGACAAATGAAGGACAAAAGTTGACAACCCAATTACTTGATTAAAATTATATGAAATTAATTAAAAGGCTTAAAATACATTTAATTAAAGGACATTAATTAAAATGCGATATCTAAAATACATAATAGTAAGACAGATCTACTGTCCAAATACAATTACAATTAATTTGTGTTTCATTTCTTCATCTTCTGGAGATAAGTGATCTTTAGCTAGCAATGTATTCAGCATAAGTTCTTTCATCCTCATTTGATTCCTCTGTAACTTCTCTCTTTCCAATTCAATTTTTTCTTTTCCCAAAATTTTCATTACTTCAACTTCATTATCTCAAGTGATCCTCATACCTGGATTGCCTTCATAGCATTTCATTGAATCTATAAAAAAGCTGCCTCATAAAGCTTATGCCATCATATTACACCAAATGCTTTCAACCCAAGCAGCAAACTTGTCTACAAAAAAGGGGAAAATTGTTAATTTGCTAGATCACTCCAGAAATAGTGAAGTATAGAGTTAAATAGGTGTAAATCTAAGAATAGGCAAGGGTTGTTCAATAAAATTGAAGAAAAGATGAATATAATGGCAGTATCTATCTAACTTCATTTCTAATTAATATATTGGATCATTTCTCCATGTTAATGCAAACACCTTTGTATGAAAGGCATCAGTTGCACCTACTTTCTTCAAATCTAGCAAATGCATCATCTCTTGCCAATCAAATTCTATCCTCTTAGTAGTGAAATGTAGAATTTTTTAATTGAGAAATAACTCAATGTAAAGGCTGGAACTATCAAAGAGAACATAAATCTCTTTCATCTTCATTTTTCAATCACTATTCAAAATATTCATGTAGTAATTGATCAATGAATTAAAAATATAACAACCAAATCAAAGGAGTTAACAAAATAAAATTCCAATTCCAACTACATCATACATATATTGACCTTAGAGTGGTAATTTAGTGTTGCTTTTTACTTCACTAAAGGGATACACATTAATGTATTAATTTACATACATACCTAAAACTTATACACTCCATAGTTGTTCCTTAATACTTCACCCACACAACCTTATTAATATCTCAATGACAAATTCACCAAGCCATTTAATTTTTTTTATCATACATGTACAACTGCATCCACATGAAACTTCTTAGTTACATTGTTATATTAGAAAGAGGAAGGGTTTAGAACGTACCTTGTACTTATTGAAAGTAGTGATGCTGATTTTCACAAAGAATCATCTTTTTTAAGCTAATGGTGATGCTGATTTTGCTTGAGCTACTTGTTTGCATATAGAATAAAGCTGCTTGCTACTCCTCACTGCTCTGGTCCAGTAACGGCACTCAAGCCTGAAAATTTTCCTTTGCGGAAGTATTATTCTTATTAGTATCAGATGATACTCTTTGACAAAGCAACAAAAACCAAAATGCAGAGAACCAGAAAGAGACAACAGCCACATGAAGGCTTATAAGCAGATCTTGAAAGTTAGTAGATTTACCATCATGAACACACGGTTGTAGTAGATTTATTGAATCTGGAATTTGCTCGAGCAGAGTCCTACACATGACAAAGAATAACATGGTATAAGCCTCTTGATAGAGGACAAAAATATCAGTCATGGGATTTTATTTCGAAGCACTTTTATAAATAACTAAGTTACCAGATGAACCATTACCAAATATTGCTCAATAATATTCGATTTTCAGTTAAGAGAGAATGGGAGGGGGAAAACAGGGGACATAGGAAAAGTAATAGCTGAAATTGTGTTGACCTACTCCAATTGCCGCAGGTAAAGAGAGGGATAAGATCAGTTATTTAAATTTTAATGTATTAGCACGCATATAGTAAGATCATTTCAGATTTGTTAATTAATTAGTATGAAACTTGATTTAAATCAAATTTACATGAAGATACTGATGTTGAATTTTCAGTGGGGAAACACCATGCTTTTCCCCAGCATCAGCAACCATGTTACACGAAGTCATTTTGTCAAATGTTTTTGAAAGAGAAAAAATATATTATGAATTATAATTGATGCAAGTAAAATAGCTGATTTAGGTTAATATTGAGGTTACCTACTAACAACCTTTAGCTGGCTAAACAAATTTTAGTAGTAGTCTACATGGCAAGCGCCAATTAAGAAAACGAAAATGAAGCTTTGAAAACATATTTACAAGTTAATAGATTATTTCTACATATGCCTGATATATAACTCATACTCATGCATCTCTTATCTCCTGAAATTTTTTCTTTGCAGGAGAATTATTCTTATTGGCATCAGGATTATGCTTCTTGGCAAAGCAAAAATATAAAAATACAGAGAGCTGGAAAATGGCGACATTCACATTAAAAGAAGCATTAGAAATGAGCAGAACTGGAATATCAAGACCAGAAAAGCAATAACTTACAACATGAAAAGGCTTCATAATCTCATCCCTAGTGGAATCTTTCGAAACCCCAAGAGTCTCATAACAATGATGTTATGGGACAATTAGCTCCTAACGAAGAGAACAACATAATTACAAGTATAATGTGGGAGAAAAATGAGAGTTATAAATTATTCACCCATTTGGGAAATTTCAAAATTTAGAAAGAGTGATAGGCTTCAAAAGTAAATTAAAACAAACACACACTTAACCATTTTATCCAGCAGCTCATAGGCATGAGTTAACAGGGGTAAATTTCCACATATCATAAAAACTACTAATGACCATTTCCTCTAAATCAACTACCAGATTTTGCATTCATATCAACAAACTTTAACTTGAATGAATTGATAAACCATTTGGATTGCTATCATAAACTTTCCTATCGATCATGAAGTAAAGTAATTTGTACGTGTAACATCAATGATTTTTTTATTAAAGCAGAAATAACGAAGAAGTAATCTTGAAAATTAAAAGATGGAAGGAAAATTAAAAGATGAACCACACTAAATTAAGCTTAAAGATGATACCTAGAAAGAATTCGCTGATGAGGGAATGGAAGGTACCCCAAATTAGACATTGTGGAAGTGAGGAGGATAACAAGAGACGTCGGCGGGGATAACTCATATAGTGATAATAGCGTTTGGGTGATAATAACGTTGGGAGAATACGTGACGGATTACAGCGTCCCACGAGGAAGATGGAGGGAAAATGGTTACCCACTACCGATAGGAAACTGGACCGGCATCGGGCTTGATATAGTAGATATAAAGATAAAGAGAAAGATTTATCAACACGATCAAAAATTATCTTCACCAAAAAAGTTTTTCATTTCTTTTGTTATTTTGATTTTTTGTAATTAATTATTCTTTACGTTATTAATTTTTTTTCAAGGTTTATATTATAATTTTTTTAACTAATTTTGTTAATTTTTTTTTATTTCATCGAATTCATATATATTGAATTTATTTTTTTATTTTTTATTAATTAACTTTATTATGAATTTTTTCTTTAATGATTAAATTAACATATTTTATTTTTTTTTATAAATTAAATTTTGCAACAACATAACAAAATTTGAAAAATCAATTTAATATTTTTTTTTAAAAAATTAGTAAATAATTTAACAACAAAATTAAGCTTTTACCAACGAAAGCAAATTCACATTTAAGTGTATATAAATTGAATTTTACTTTTTAATTTAAATTATACTCCCTTCATCCCGAAAAAGTTGACGCATTTTTTTGGGCACAGAGATTAAGGAGTATAATAATTTAATGTAAAGTGAAGTGAGATAAATAATATTTAATGTGTAATGGGTTGTTGTATTCGATGTGATATGTAGGCCCCATAAAAATAAAGTAATTGGTTTTGTGTGGGTCCTATGTATTAAAAAGGAAATATGTCAATTTTAATGAGACAAATTAAAAAGGAAAGTGTGTCAACTTCTATGAGATTATGAGACGAAGGGAGTATTAGATTATAATTGAATATATAGTTATATTAGACTTAAGGGAAAATAGATTTTTTCGTCCACTAACTTTCATTCATTTTGAAATTAGTCCATTAACTTTTTAAATTTTGAAATTAATCCGTTAATTTTATAACAATTTTGAAATTAGTACATTAATTTTATAAAATTCAACATTTTGGTCCTTTGACCTGCTATGACAGGTCATTTGAATATTTTCACCCCAATTAATCCATATTATATTTTTATTTAACTAATTTTATCTCACTTTTCATTTTTCACTTCCGTATACCAAACAAACAATATTAATTTCATTACTAAAGAGGAGCAAATTTGACTAAATATTGATACTTCCTCCGTCCGCTCGAAAGAGAATCTTTTTTCCATTTTGGTAGTCCGTTCCAAAGAGGGTCACTTCATTTTTTACACACATGAGATCCACACACACCCACTAATACAATTAAAATATGGGATCCACACTCCCACTAATACAACTACCCACTACACATTAAATAACAATACTTCTTAATCAACGTGCACAAAAGTAAAATGCTCTATTTCGGGCGCATGGAGAGAGTATAATATAAATTTTTAGTGAAGACTATTTTTTTTAAAAATAGTATATATATATATATTACATATTTTTTATTTTTATTTTTTAGAATAACCTGCTAATGACCTTTTGAAACGGACGATTTTGTTGAATTTGGTAAATATGATGAACGATTTTCAAAATTTTCAAATATAATGGACGATTTTCAAAATTTTGCAAATATAATGGACGATTTTCAAAAAGTGAAAAACTTATAGGTTAAATTCAAATTGGGCAAAGTTAGGGGACAAAAAAATCTATTTTTCCTAAACTTAAATTATTTTTTTAAAATTATAACTTTAAACCCGTGTAATACACGGATCCATACTAGTTAACTTATACTATATGCACACACATTTTTTTTCCCAATTTTTTTGTTGAGAGAAAAGAGTGTTCGGAAATACGAGATACAACTGAAGAAACAGGCCGAGTATTGAGAAAAGAGGGTAGGGATTTGAGAAAGGAATTGTTGGTGGTAAAATAAACCGCAAAAACAATAAAAGGCTTCAAGTGCGCAATCACCCTACATGGGCTGTTCCTCCATCTGCTCTCGCGATGGCAACATCACAGACTTGATCGACTCTCGCACCCTCAAAACCAATCACGTCTCTTCCTCTCTCTTTCTCTCTTTATGTATACCTACCGTCTTGAAATTTTCAAACGCTTTTTCTGCTAGTATTTCAGAATTCTCGTTTCAGATTGATTTGGTTCCCTTCTTTTGTTGGCGTGTATACTTTACTAGGGTTTTTCTCTTGTACTTGTATTTTCGTGCTTGAGTTATTAAGGTAATCAATTAAGGTAGGGAATGCAGAAATGTAGTTTTCTAAGACAAAAATAAGGAAGAGCATTGAAGGTTTTACCCATTAAAATTCAGAATTCAACAGTTTAGCTCATCCCTGAAATAATACAATGCTATGAAACCTAGGTAACTGCGCTTGGTGATTTTTTTTTTTCAATTTCTAGAAGGTGACAATGTGATGCGGCTTGCGCGCACGAATTATTGCTTTGATCTTTTGCAAATTTTGCAGAGTTTTCGCTATGATAATTTTGTATGGTATTTTTTAGGCTGGGATTTCATCGTTTCTACTTCCTTTTTCTTCCATTTTCAGGATTTTAAAAATGCTGTTCGAATGCATTCCTCACTTGTGCGCAGGCTTTCTTTGGAACGCAAACTAGAGGTAATAATGGGGAGTTTTGGTATGCGTGGGGGTTTTATTCTCTGAAATCTAAGTTTTCTCTTCTTTATGGGGTATTTGTTACTTTCCAAAAGTATTAATGCTTAATTGCTAATAGTTTCTATCACCTTGAATTGAAGAAAGAGTAGAGGCTGGTACATGTTAACCATAAATGCATTGTTTAAACTCTCATCCCGATTCTTCTTCCTGTCTAGTTGGTCATTAACATCATCTATACTTGCATAAATAAATGAAGCACATGAATGCCTGCGTTTTGAGAAGTATTTGTTGCTGTTAAAGGGGAAATTAAATAGCATTAAAAGTGGCTTTATGTGATGTGATACACATTTTGTAGATCAACTCAATGTCCTTTTCTTTGCGCTTGTTTCTAGCATTTGCGTCAGATTTTCAATTCAACTTTCACTTTAGAAATGATATGACCTTTCAATGGGATTTCACTTTGTACCTAAACAGTTGACCTGTAGGCCATAGGGACTTCATTGCACCTTGGAGTTATTCATGATCACATTCTCTATCTTATTTCTTTCCATTCAGCACTTTAATGCTTTTTTAATTTGCTTAATCATTTGTTCCAATCCATGTCTTCCCTAGTCAATAAACAACTGAACTGCCTTTTGAAACAGTTAAGTATGTTGTAAGACAAGGTGTTATAGCCTAATAATTGAAAGTTGTAGGTTAAGCTTGGTTTGACAAGACTAAAGTAGTTGGTCTTAGATGGGGTTTCCTTTTTTGTTCAAAAGGTACTTAGATTGGACCTTCTTTGGTCACAAATTGTGAGACAATTTGCTGATCTCAGTATCATCTTCACCAAGTTTAGACTTTGTCAATTGAGAAATTATATTCTGATTAGTCTGGAGATCACTTAGATTTCATTGTTTAATGTTTATAAGGATGCTTAATATCAGTGTATACCAGATTGATTAGTCTAAGAGGGATTGAACTAGTAATATATGGAGTCAACATGTTATTTATAAAGCTCTTATTTTTTTTCCTCCTTGATTGATTGTAGATTAAATTTGACTGATGCCTTAAAAGTAATGGATTTTTTCATCCTCTGTTTCTTGCATCATAGTATTTATTCAGGGCTCTTCTCATTTGTTATTGACAAGCCTAATCATGACAACTATTTTGCAGCTTTACTTCAAATTATATTTTCATGGTATACTTCATTTTCTGGAAAAGCACATTCTGTTTTTTTTTTTTTTTTAATGGAAGTGCACTTATTGAATCCCAATTTTATAAATTAACAATGAATATTTAAAAAGTTTTTTATACTAGTTAGAACATGAATAAATAGACATTTAGATCTTACTGTAGCAGAAGCACAATTAACTAAACTGAAAAGATATAAAAAATATTCATGACTGAACTTATATCCGTAATCAACCTATTGAAGTACAGTAATCATACGCACTATATAATGAATAAATTAATATCTCAATCAACAACTAGTTTCTCTTTTATGAAAGTTCCAAGACCTATCTCTTCTATGTAGACCCTTGATAAGTCATTGAAAATACTTGTGCATTTCTTCCGGAATCTTTTTTCTCCCCTTAATGCTCTTGTGTTTCCAGTTCTTTTTGAGCGAGCTTTGGGCACTTTTTTGATTGATTTCCTGGTTAATAACACCTGCATTATATTCCTTGTCCCATTAAACATCTTCCATAATAATGCTTTCCACACCTAGAAACTTATTTGTTTAGTATTGAGTTTGCCAACTTTGTCTTGAATGAACCATGTTTTGAATCCTCCCACTTTTTTTTTCCCTGGAATTCTCATCTAGTTGCTTGCTTCGATTTTCTATTTCCTTACCAATATCTTCCTGGGCCCTTTTGAATGTTGCAGAAAATGTCATATCACCATGTCCGACAATATTAGTGCATTTGGCTTGTTGGTTGTCCCTTCCTAGATTTGATAGCTTTCTTATGATCCGTGTCCACTAGCTGTGGAGTTGATCAACTCATTTGGTTAAACATTCTTTCCATAGTCAATCACCGATATTCCTCCTTCAGTTCAAGAAAATTTTCCATCTCATCATGGTATGACCGAACGAGTAACATTTCTCCATTACAATTTCCTTGAAGCCCATGTAAGTGCTTTTGTCCTATCCCGGCCTCATTCTCCAGTTTCTATTCGATCAATAGTTGGCATATAGGCATCCTTAACTAACTTATTTGCGGCAACAAGAACTCTGCCAATAGAACTTTTAGCTGACAGTGCATTGCATGACTTCAAAGGTTCAATAAAAAAACCTAGCATATTTTTCATGTGTTCTGGTCCTTAGGTAAATTTTGGTGGGTTGTGATGATGAAAATTTTCTACAACTTAGCCTAATAGTTTCTTATGTTTGCATTAAGTTCATTCTGGAACAATGCATGATATTGGGATTTTTACGAGCATCACGTTGGGGAGGCATCCTATAGTTTGTTATTTAGTTCAAGTGATGTACTAAACATGTTAGAAGCATTAACAGAATTCATTTGTAGTCAAGTAATTGGTCCCTGCTTAGACATGTGCATCAAACACTCAAATTTATTTCTGAATTTTTTCTCCTTTTGACACAAGGTATAATGATTTCCTCGAATTCCATAATTAACATGTACTTTATGTAAATAACATACCTCAGTGGAGTTGGCCACCTCTAAAAGAAACTGAGTTGACAAAAATTCAAGTACTGATGCAATAAAATCTTTTAATTCTTGGTCTCCCGAATGCCTATAAAAAAGTTAACACTTTAATAGTACCTTTGAACATAGTGTTCTCTAAGTAATATATATACTAGTTTAGAACCCGTGTATGATCTGGTTAGTTTAAACTTTTGTAATTATCTTAATTTTTTAAATGCTGATATTATAAATTTTATTTGTAATGTTTATCTTTATTATATTCAGTTTATTAATTTTTTTATAGGTTTATGTTATGTAATTCTCCCTTAAATGTTTACCAAGAAAGCTTGAAGAATTTTTTTATTTCTTTATTATTTTCGCATAATACTGTTTGCCAACTCCGAAGAACGAGAATCTATCTATCTTTTATTTATTTATTTCTTAAACTTACCACCCTACAAAATAAGATTCAATAAACTAATATACTTGGTATAAATTCAATTTAAATTAATACTCCTTTCGTCCAAAATAAACTTTGCATTTTCCTCTTTTGGTTGTCCCCCAATAAACTTGACATCCCAAAAATGGACTACCACCCAACCCAATAACCTCTCAAAATACATTTTATTACCTAACTTCAAAATTATCATCCCTCCAAACACTCATAACATATTTTACACTTTATTACCTTAAAAAATACATTACCTCCTAAAAGTCAATAAAATTGGTCAATAAAACAACTTTTCTTAATAATTGTGGTATAGTAATACTTTGTGGAAAACTATATTAAGTTTTAATGGCAAACATGTGAATTACAGGAAAATTAAACAACTATGCCTTAGGACTTTGAAGATATTATGTTTTAGATAATCATTAGGTAGGGTGAATATAATATTTGAAATATCGAAAAATTGAGTTATTCTTTTATTTAAGAAGCATCAGTGTTTATAATGAAATTTACATGGCAAATACTGCTAATCCTCCGGGATACTCTTCTGTATGACATACTTTACCCTTTAGAACAAAAAATAATACTCTCGTGTATGACATACTATAATTTTTTTGAGAAGAGTAACACGACATTCTAAAGAGTGATACTTTTTAGAAGAGAACACCTGCAACCAGTTGCATGGAAGTATCTCTAAAGTTACATAAAAAACATCACATATCTAGTTAGACGTTTTATAATGAAAATCACAACATATATATTATTTTAAATACATAATTTTGGTTGGTCGAAAACAAAATTGTATGATAAAGCCCAAATTATTTATCCCATTACTATTGATTATTGTCAGAAAAATAATTTAAAATGAAAATAAGCTAATGGAGATTCAATCCTGCAACCTCCTAAATATATAGAATCTATACCGAAATGAAATGTGTATTATGAAAAATGAGAATGAACCTCATTGCAACACGTTGCATTTTACCATTCTATCTTTGGAATGTGATTTAGCTTATATGTATGTGTTGTTTTTGGCATGGTGTTACAACTAGGGGTGACAATTTGTGTTACTGGGTTGTGTTTTGTGTTGACATGATAAGGGTAAATCTGAACACGACACAATGAGGATTCGTTCTGACACGAACATGAAAAAATCGTGTTGACACGACGCGCCACAATAAGAAAAAAACTGATTAAAAGTAACAATTTTTTTTTAGTATATATATTTTAAAATTATTAATGTGTATTTTTATCATATATTTACCAAATTTTATAAAATATGTCTTTATATCAAGTTGTTAACATATTAACGGGCATTAACAGGTTAATGGTCATTTGTTAGTATTAATCGTGTTTTACGGGTTGACACGAACATGACAAGAAATTTTCGTGTCGTTATCGGGTTGACACAATAATGACACGAACACGACAAGACTAAACACTAAGTCAATTATCGTGTCGTGTCGAAAATTGCTACCCCTAGTTACAAGACTAATTTTATTTCTTTATGGACACATTTTACAATGTACTTTCTTTAGTTTTCTGATTATTAGTGAACAGTCAATTGAACTTATTTTCCTCTACGCCCAAAAGTGTTGATGGATTACTTTTTTTCTTTTATGAATCATATTGATGCAGTTCAACATATGTTGTAATCACTTCATGAATACTGTCATAAAAATTGTGGAGTTAAATCTTGCGTTTCTGATTGCTGATGCTTTATCTGTAGTGGCTACCATATATGTCAATTTTTACCTGCTTTGTGCTTGGAGTTGTTACATCTCTACGATATTTACTGATGATGTAGTATTGACATGTTTAATTCCATTGGTTGACATGCATGACATATTTATAATCTGAAAGTTGAATTCCCCCTTACTTTCCCTAAAGTTTTTTGATTAATAGGGGCATCGGGGATGTGTAAATACTATAGCCTGGAATTCAGAAGGCTCTTTGTTGATTTCAGGGTCTGATGATACACGGGTACGGTTTTACCTTCTCAGCATATTATGTCTTGTGCCTTATA
Source organism: Pogostemon cablin (assembly GCA_023678885.1). NCBI lineage: Eukaryota > Viridiplantae > Streptophyta > Magnoliopsida > Lamiales > Lamiaceae > Pogostemon > Pogostemon cablin. The sequence goes on along the minus strand of CM042990.1, from coordinate 11,616,939 downwards.
TGATCAACACTTTATAAGTACATACAAATTAGACATATGTTAGGTACCCAATGTTCAAATGCCAACTACACATAGAAAAGATGAAATAGACAGTGCACTGATTGAAAGTTCTGCATTAGAATGGTGAGAGACTGTTGTCTTCTAGAGCTATTGATTGCTAGTTTTGGGTAGAGACTGCTTCGAGGTATTCAGGATAAGGAACTAAGGTTTAACGGCAAATTAGTTTGACTTGCTAGCAGTCTATCTGAGCTCATTGATTGATATTTATCCTTTTATTTAGGGGGAATTGAAGATTCTAACAACTTTTGGAAAAGCCTTCTCTAGCATTATTAATTAATTAGTTAAGTGAAGTCTACATTAATCAATGTTCAGTATAAGAGATGATGTAAATTTTGCAGGTTAATATTTGGTCCTATTATAGTCGAAATCTTGTGCACTCATTTGAGACTTGCCATACTGCAAACATTTTCTGTACAAAATTCATCCCTGAAACTTCAAACGAGTTATTTGTTTCTGGGGCAGCAGATGCTGAGGTAATACTTTATATCTTACTGGCTCTGCATTTGAATTAAGTGGGTTCCTTGTTTAGCTGGAGTAACAATTATGCATTGCAGGTTCGCCTCTTTAATTTATCCTGTTTAAGGAGAAATGGAATGGAGGAGAGTGACATCAGCCCATCAGCAGTCTTTCAATGTCACACAAGAAGGGTTAAAAAATTGGCTGTAATCTCCTCATTCTGTTTCTCTAAAGTAAATATGTTTTGTACATGTGTTTGCTGTTTGTAACATACACTTACTGTTCTAGGTGGAAGCTGGAAACCCTCATCTGGTGTGGAGTGCTAGTGAAGATGGGACACTTAGGCAGCATGATTTTCGTGAGGGTGCTTCTTGTCCACCTGCTGGGTCCTCTCATCAAGATTGTCGTAATATCCTTGTCAGTTTTCCCTCTCCTATGTTTCTTCTGCTCTCTACATATCATTCTCTCTTTTCTTGAGTAATTTTGTTTAGACAACAGGGCATTTATGTTCTTCATAATTTGAATTCCGCAAGTTGAATTTGCTGAATCAATTTGTTTTAACTGTGATAAGAAACATAGGTGATAGAGTTGTTGCCTGTTTTTTTCTGCATCAAACATCCGTAAATCCGGATAATTGCTGTTTTTGAGAGGAAAGGTAAAGAAGCAAACTCACTGAGTTAGTCCCGGAGCTATTGTACCGCAATGATATGGATTACGCTGATTCTATTTTCACCAGTCGGCAGTCAGCAAATTTCTTGTTAGCAATCAAGTATACAAGTGGTTGCACATGTCTTGTTTTCTATCTTTTCACTCTCTTGCTCTCATGTATGATAAATAATGCAGCGTTAAGAGTATTCTTTGTTTCGTCTCCTGCAGTAATTGTCTCACCACATAACCACCACAGCTTGGAACCCAATGCATGATGATTTTTATAATAAAACACATAATACTATGTCCTCTCTCTTGAACATAGAAACTGACAGTTGTCATCATTCTTAGGTTTCCACCTACGGTATACGTGTTTTCTTTCTTTTAAAAGTTAACATTGTGGAAGACCTTGTAATATCAGAAATAGATGTTAAAAAAAAGAGCTCTTTTGTGGAAATAAAGATCTTATATAGTTTCAAGATTTAACAGCTTGACATGCGAAGTTATGCATTTTCATCCTGTTTTCAATACCAGAAGTACCTACACATTTTTGTGTCAATTCGTTTTAAATATCATTTTCATCCTGTTTTCAATACCAGAAGTACCTACACATTATTGTGTCAATTCGTTTAAAATGTCTAATGCGACCCTAATGTGTGAGTTTGCCTTTGCTTAGTAGACCCCTTCTTTATGCATCCTCTTTTTTAGTAAAGCATCATTTCTCTTTTGTGCATATTTTATTGCCTATAGTTTCCAGTGTTATGAGGAGAAAAAGAAATGCGATAAGGAGGAAATAGTCAGGTAGAAAGGGACACCAGAAAAGAAAACTTTAAGTGAAACAGAACCCAAAAAAATATAATAATAATAAAGAGGAAGTGGAGATGTGGAAGAGGGCCGGAATTCCTTCACGATAACTATGTATTTCTTCAATTTAATCAGTATAATTTGATATACCAGTAGTTCAAACTTTTTTCATCCTTTCACTTCACCTTCGTTTTGTTATCATTTGTATATTACAGGATTCTTCTAACTTGAGGTATTGTATCCATTTGGGGCTGATTTTTTTTTGTTAATATTAAATATGTCCTCTTTAGTTGGGAATTAGAATTAAAATTTCTAAGTTCAGTATTTGGGAAAGAAAATGATCTATGTTCATTCCCAAAGATATGAGCTCTAATTTTGACATTTTATTAAAAAATCAACATTTATTTTAACTCAATAGGAAACATTAGATTTGCCAAATGAATCCTGCCAGGTCAACTTTGCATGGAGCTATTATCTCTCTTCTTTCTAGGTCTTGCATTGGGGATTCATCTTTATCAATCAAATAATTACTCTATTCGTGATAATTAATCATAATTCCCATGAAGTCAGAAATAGTTGCATTTTTCCTTTGTGTTTTTTTTTTTGGTTGGGTTGGGGGGGGGGGGGGGGGGGGGCTGTGGTGGTGGTGTGTTGGCAGCAGAGGATTAATATCCATTTGCATGAGTTTAGATTTAGATCAGAATGTCGTTAAACACTTTATTCAGTTTGTTGTATTTTTAGTAAATCTCAAGTTGACGTTTCTTCACTCTACTAAAAGCCGTCACCCTACATATTATTTAATTACAGCTTGATTTGCGCTGCGGAGCTAAAAGGTCATTGGAAGAACCTCCCAAACAATCTCTTGTTCTGAAGTCTTGTGATATCAGTTCTACAAGGCCTCATCTACTCCTTGTTGGTGGCAGGTATCTTTCAGTTAAATCAGTTGTTTTTGTATTATTATGGTGTATCTACTAATCACCATGAATAACACTTGCAGTGATACGTTTGCACGTTTGTATGATAGACGAATGCTGCCTCCTCTATCATCTAGTCAGAATAAGTCGCCGCCTCCTCGTTGTGTGAACTACTTTTGTCCAATGCATCTCTCTGATCTTGTTAGTTCTCGACTTAACTTCTAGTTCAATGTTATATTTAGAATGCAGTTCTCTCTTGACCCTTTTTAACATGTTATCTTTGTGCCTTTTAAATTGTATGTTTTTTTCCTAGTTTCTCTTTTCTTGTAAAAGAGTACTTCTTGTCAATCAATGTGTACGTAGATTTTATGGGTAGCTAAATATGTTAATAATAAATGACTAAAAATAATTTACTTTCTCTTTGGATAAAATACTTTCAACTAAGTTCACATTGTTTAACATATGAACAATGAGCATTCTTTCAAATATTTCTTTCTTTCTCTCCAAAATTGACAGATGAAAATCAAACTTTTTTTTTCTTGTTGTGCATCATGACTTTGTCGGATATTAGAGATGCATTTTCTGATTTGTTTGACATCTTATTCTCTAGTGATTATTTTTGCGCTCATATTGTCATATCTAATCTAATAAATAAAGCTCCTTTTTTCTATAAAAAAAAATTAATGAACCTTTTAAGGAGTGTCAGCTAGCCATCTTCCTCTCTTTTACACAAGGTTATTTACATTGATCAAAGGATTAGGGAGGCAATACTCCTAGAATTGTGTCCAGCGACAATGTGACCTGAGTCCGAGATTTTGTTAGTGCGATTTCTGGTCTCAAATTTGGGAGTTTGCAATGTATATTGTTTTGTACTGTTTTATTTGATTGTTCCGTGCCTTCTCTCATACTACATAACAATTTCTTCAGGAGTTTGCAATGTTATATTGTTTTCTCTTTAATCGTTTCTGTGCCTTTACTGTTGTGCCTTTACTATTAAAGAAAACCCAATATATTATTCAAAAATATATAGTTTATTGAGGTGGAAATTCAAGGGGAGAATTGAATTGTTCCTTTCTTGAGTAGATACCATCATTTCCGTTGTTGGGAAACTTTTTTTAAACCGTTCTTGTATGTTTGTGGGTTGAATTTCTCAGATTTAGATTTTTGGATTTTATGGATTTAGGGCATCCACAACATTTTAACATTTGTTTGGATTTTGCAAACTTTTTTGTGCCACATCAAAAGTAAAAAATCCATGTTTTTCTATAGATCTTCTTAAAAACCATAACCTTTTAACCACTCTTTATGGGGACCCACTTCAAAATCCATGCATTTTAGACGTCCTAAGATTATTATTAAAGTTTTTTTTAGTTTGAGTTTCTCTCAAATCCTTTCTTTCTGAAAATTGAAATCCTGTTTTATTATTTTTGAAGAGGAGGGAAGAAGTGATGTGAGGGATAGGCTGGCGTTTATAAATGATGTGGTTGTGACTGGAGCTGATATAAGTAAGAATCCCCTTTTTTTTAAGATTCATGTGAGAAACGTGGTCGTTTGGGTGATCCGGGCCTGAGTTTCCCTTTAAGAGCGAAACTTAATGTATAATGTCCTAGAATTGGTAAGGTGTCCTTAAATTGTTAGCCACCTTAGTTACTGTCCAAAATTTTTTCCCGTGCCTGTGTATCTGTGTGCGCGAGAGAGAGAGGCATGGGTTTTGGGCTGGGACCTTGGGGGTGGTGGGGTGACAAGGACTGTCCCTTGAATTATAGTTTTTGTCCAAACTAGAATTTTGCTCCTAGAATTAGAGCTTCAAACTTGGGGTGTTAGCCCACATAGAAATTTAAATTACTGATAACTAAAAGTTGAAAGAACTGCTTCAAAATAGTGCCTATTGCAGTAATTTTCTTCAGTCCCTTTTTGCTGGCTAATAACATTGCAAGTGGAGGAGAAACTGATGGTTAAATGATGCTTGATTGGATATGCATATATAACTATATACAATAGCTATTGCCAACATTATCTTCTTCAGAATATTAAATAGATATGATGCTCTCTACATTCATGTTGCATGGGGAATGTGCACCCCTCACGCGTTAATTCTCCTCTCTCTCTCTCTCTCTCATTGGATGTGGGATCTTTTGATGAGGTTTTTGAGCAAATAGATAATTCTCATCTTTTGTGCCAGGGTCGTTCTAGCTTGCATTTGACTCATGTTACTTTTAGTCCAAATGGGGAGGAAATTCTTCTTAGTTACAGTGGGGAGCATGTTTACCTGATGGATGTCAATCATGGTATGTGGTGATCTTTAAATTTCTGTTGTACGATTATGCTTCTTTTAAATTTGCCCTATTGGCTATTACTAAATCACTACCTTTTATCAGCAAGAGCATGGAATCAGTTTTGCACAATTTAGTTTGTTTATTGTGTGATTTTATTTATTTAGCAACCTAGTTTTTTATGTTTATTTTTATTCTAGCCAGTATAATTGAGTGGCTGTTCATAAAAAATCAATTTTTTCTTTTGGTCTGAGGCCAGTTTGCGCATAGAATCTGCACTCAAATTGAGATGATTAGAAGACTCAGGCATAAAAGTAGCATAGAGTACCAGTGGGAATTATGTTATCATCAAAAGATGAGTTATTCTTGGTAAGGAGCCTGTTTTCATTGCAAGCCAAGTTGCAACGGAGAACTTTGGTGATATAAATTTTTTCCAGATGCATGATTTACAGAAATTAAGTTCACCTTTTCTCTTGATGATATTATTATAGACCCCTGAATAATCAAAAGCATTAGTATTAGTAAATTTTGAAGTGGTTTCCAGAACACTACATTAATTATCAAGTTTCTGCATTAAAGAACAGCTAATCTGAAAATGTTCCATATGAGTTGTGAGTCATTTTAATAGGTTTTTAAATGGACTTTTCCATGAGATACAGATATAGTATGCATCATGTTATGATATCCCACATCGGTTCCACACGAAAGTGTGGAAGGGCATATAAGTGGGGTCAACCCTTTACCTCTTGCCATGGATTGGAAGTTAGGGATCCCTTGCTTATATGCCCAACAATTTGGTCTGAGCTGCCAGATTCAGACGGGCCGTGGGAATGGGCTACGCGATAGTAGCCCGGGGGTTGCAACCCTAGATGTGGGCCCGAGGGGGGTTGCCACCTAGAGTTGTAGGCCTTGGCATGTGGGTTGCCACCCGTTCGTGGACGTCCAGTTCGAAGGGTGATGGATTGTTACCGGTTGAAGGGTTATGGATTATTATGATATCCCACATTGGTTCTCATCACATGAGAGTGTGGAAGAACATATAAGAAGGTGTTAACCCTTCACCTTCAGCCATGGTTTTGGGTGAAGTTAGGGATCCTTAGCTTATATGCCTAACAATTTGGTCTGACCTGCCGGATTCGGATGGGCCGCGGCTCTCGGGAAGGGGATACCTGATGGTGGGCCTAGGGGTTGCCAACTTGGATGTGGGCCGAGTTGTGGGCCTGGCATGTGGGTTGCCACCCGGAGTGTGCCGTCTGTAGACGGCCGGTTCGAAGGGGGATGGATTGTTATGATGTCTCTTATTGGTTCCGCACGAAAGTGTGGAAGGGCGTATAAGTGGGGGTCAACCCGTTATCTTCAGCCATGGTTTTTTGTGAAGTTAGGGCTCCCTTACTTGTATGCCTAACACATCACCTATTTCACCCACAAGGATTCGATTGATATTGAAATTCCATGTTTCTCGTAGCAAGGCATCATTCTAAAGCATTAACATCAGTGTGCCATCTGTGGACGTTCGGTTTGAAGGGGGATGTATTGTTATTATATCCCACATTGGTTCCACGCGAAAGTGTGGAAAGACATTTAAGTGGGGGTCTACCCGTTGCCTTCAGCCATGGTTTGGGAGGAAGTTATGGCTCCCTTGCTTTTATGCCTAACACATCACCTTTTTTACCCACAAGGATTCGATTGATATTGAAATTCCATGTTTCTCGTAGTAAGGCATTATTCTAAAGCATTAACATCAAAATTGGGACCTCCCTTTTCATGGTGTAGACAGACATCTATCCCACTGAAAATTGTTACAGAATTTGCATATTTTATCAATAAGTAGACGGTAGAGAAAGATGTACAACCAAATTCTCTCAATTGAGTGCCGAGTTGCTCAATTTCATTGTACCAAGATATGATGAGGAATTGGTAGTCCAGTAATAGTCTAGGTAGTAATGCAATCAAATAGAGGGACATAATGTGCTACACTGGGTTTTGGTGCAGTGAATATAAATAATTTAGAGGAGTTGACATTTAGACCCGTGACATTTTTAAATTCCTCCAAGGAATCACATCATGTTCTAACATATAGATAATCACTCCTAGCAAATAGCATAATTATCATCAAATGCATGGTGATAATGATTCCCATTTCATATTCTGAATCATCACTTGAGTGAGATTCTCGCCATTCCCTTCCACACGTACATAATTACTAACTGAGACTGCTGCAATGGTCGTGGACATTTGGTGCTGTTTCTTCATGTTGTTTACCAAGTTTCCCTTAAACCTTAGGCCATAATTCAGCTCTGCTTTTTGTTTATGCTCGTCTCTGTTTCCTTTCAAGTTTTTGTTTCTAAAACGTGTTTTTTATCTTATGATTGCCCATAAAACATTATTTGGGTAAAGGACATTAGCAGAGAACAGAAAAAGGCACATAAGAAAAGGCACAACCACATCAGGCTTAAGAAGGCGTTAACCCTGGAGCCCCTGAACCTGTGACTTTTAACAACTAACCTGTGGTTTACTGCCTGTTGTATGTGGTTGGGGTTTATACAGGGCTTGTTTTTTTATAGCAACTGCGCCTGCAGATTTTAGGAACCTGCTTTCATTTCGTACACGTGTGTCGCAAAACCTTCCTTTAATGGTGAAAATGTGATTTTGAATGGAAAGTATGTTTTGATAATAGTGGTAGGGGGAATATATTATTATGAAAGTTGTGTAGTAATCATAGTTGTTAAAGGCGAGAGAAAAGGCGCAAAGGCCTTGTTGGAGCCTGAGGCGCAAGGTGTGCCTGAGGTACAAGCTACTCTAGAACATATATACATTAATTTATCCAACTCAACACATAATTGTACAATTAAATAAAGGTAAAAATAAAAAAATATCAAATAATAATACATAATAACTCCTAAATAACAAAATCACAAATTAAAAACCCATGCATAATGAACTTCACAATTGAAGTACTCAACACAAATAGACAATCACAAAAAGCAAATACTCCCTCCGTCCCATAACAATTGACAACTTTTTTTGGGCACGGAGATTAAGGAGTATAATAATTTAATGTAAAGTGAAGTGAGAGAAATAATATTTAATTTGTAGTGGGTAGTTGTATTAGTGGTGAGTGTGATGTGTGTGTGGGTCCATGTAAATAAATAAATGGTTTTTGTGTGGGTCTCATGTTCTTAAAAGGAAATATATCAATTTCTGTGGGACAACCCAAAAAGGAAAGTGTGTCAATATCTTTAGGACGGAGGGAGTAAGTAAAATCCTTCAAATTTAAGAAAATATCAAATGTCAAAGACTCAATACCAACGAGATAAAAATCCTAATTATCATGGTCTGTGGTCCTCATAATCTTCATTCTCTTCTTCACCATCAAATTGATCATCTTACTCTTCATGAAAAATATAGAAAAAAAAATCAAAATTTGGAAATGTACCCAAGGCGCGCCTTTTACATAAAAAAAGGCGCACAAAGGCTAGGGTTTTTTGAACATCAACCTAAACCCCAAAAAACCAAGAACCCCTGGCGATCAGGGCTTCGCCTCGCCTAAGGCTCAGGCACGCCTTTAATAACTATCTAGTAATGACCAATTGATTAGAGAGCGAAATTGTGTATGTGATGTGTATTTTGGAATATATATATATAGGCACAGAATTAAGTGTTATAGATAAGGATGAAAGTGGATTTAAAATCCACTTTATCATCCTCTTAAATGAACGAGGTCATGGATTGCAGATATCAATCTGTCCATTGCGATCTTGTATGATATATCCTGAATTTTGCTGTACCGTTAGTAAGAGATTAGGGTTCCTCAAAGCCTATTATGGATTTCATATGTAGTGCACCTCCTAACACCTTTCCTATGAGCACTTAACTGATTAGAATCATCAATCATTTGAACAACAGAGTCATGAGATGAGTTATCTATATCATTAGGATTATTGGGCGTAGGACTTGGCTAGTTCTTGAGAGTTCCGAGTCTGCACACTGTCCATTATGTGTTCAGTTGGTCTTCTCCTACTAATTACTATTCAAACGGAGTTCAGAAAATATTATTGTTTCAGTAGCAAAATCAGTGACTGTTTCAGGTCAGGGAATTAGAACTGTGTTAGGAGGTTTCTGTTTCAATAGCGAAGAAATGATTTATTTTGGTTGAGACAAGATTGTCTTAGTGTCTGGAAAGAGATCTCAAATATGATATTCACTCAAATCGACGAAATCTCCTGCTGAATGTTTGGTTTGAGAAAGTAAGGTTGGTTTGAAAGAAGGTGACATCCACTAAGTTCTACCCTCTGAGTTAGTGAAGAAAAGCACTTGTATCCTCTTTTATTGAAGGAACATCAGAGGAAGATCGATGGATGCAAAAATAGGATATTCAAAAATGAGAATTTGACAAGGAGTTTGGAAATTGGACTTGACTGCGCATCCCATTAATAAGATAAGTGCCTGTAAGAATACTTCCCCTTGGAAATGGTGTAGGCACATTATAAGTAAGCATAGTAGAATGTGTTACATCAAGTAAATGTTAGTTTCCCTCTCAGCCACCCCATTTTGTTGTGGGGTGACGACACATGAACTTACATGAGTGAGGGTTTGGCCAGATAAGAACCTAGGATGTAATCAATTTACTCTGGCACACTGTTACCTGGGTGTACTGAGTACTCCCTGATTAGTACTTTTTCTTCGATGTAGTTATGTTCACTGTGGTCTTTGCATGTATCAAAAAAGATTTACTGACAATTATTGTGATGCAAAAAATTTCATGTAATCTAAAATCAGACTGCTATACTTGCTGTTTTAAATACATAATCTTGCAATGTTTTTGAGCAGTTTCTGGGAATACAATGAGATATACCTCAAGAGATGTCTCAAAACTTACCAGCTTTAGTCCCATACTCGACAGAGTAGAAGTGCATTCATCTCCTTCTGATGCATCTTTAAATGGTTTTTCTGTGAGGAATAAAGCTGCAAGAGTATGCATCTTTTTGTCTTTCTACTGGTTAAACTTCAAAATTTTAATCACTGAGTAAATTCGACCTTTTTTTTTTAGCTCAATAAGTGCAGGAAATTGATCCAGATTGCTGAAAAATCATTAAAAGGAGAAACTGATTATTATTACGGAATTGAAGCTTGCAATGAAGTTTTGGATGGTCATGGTTTTGAGATTGGGACAACTCTTATGCATGACTGCTTGTGTATACGAGCATCCTTGTTGCTTAAGGTTTAAAGGATCTTGAAAATTTTGAATTTATATCCATCTTCATTTCTTGCATTTATCCCTGTGTAATTGATTTTTTTACTCTTGTTACAGCGAAGGTGGAGAAATGACTCACACATGGCTATCAGGGACTGTCGTAAAGCTCTTAAAATGAATTCTTCTTCAACCAGAGCACTCATCTGCATGGCTGAGGCACTGGCCATGGTAACATCATGATATTTGTACTACTGTACTTAACAGTCTTTAATTAACTCAACATCTCTCGAACCAGGTTCAGAGGTGGATTTCTCAGTTTTCATGTGCAATTTTCATCTAGTATGAAGGATTGAACTGACCCTCCATGATCATATTTTACATGTATTTGAGTTATTTAGACTGCTCTGTTGGTTATTCCCTGGTGAAAAGAAAAATTTTGAGTTGTTTATTCTATAAGTTCAATGAAGATTATTGATAACATGATCAAATTCATACACTGAGAACATTCTTTCGAACCTTGATTTTTATTGGATCACTCAATACATACGTTTTTAATTGTGAAGAACTTGCCTTTTGTTATAACCTAAATCTTGTGGTACTGGCTGTTGTTATTTATCATTGCAGTTGGAGAAACATAAAGAAGCTTTGGACTTTGCTATTGTATCTCAATCCTTGGCATCATCCGATCTTGAGATCATGGAGAGGGTGGACAATATAAAAAAGATTATTGCAGCAGGTCTGGAATAGTTGTTCGTCCCTTGTTGGTATCTTGAACATTTAACTATTCTTCATTATGTGTTAAAATTTCTTGTCTCTCACTTGGTGGTCTGGGCCCTTGTGAGTTTTAATTTGATCGGTTAATCCTAATAGTTTTTCCTTTTTCCTAAAATATTTAGTCGTGGAACTTTTGTATTAAGATTCAAATTCAAAGAGTGTTCTACTTCTCGAGCATAAAATAATATACTAGATTACTAGATCCTAATGGAGTCAATTCAGTGAGTTAGTGGACTTCTGCTATTGCTAGCAAAGAATTTCTCTCTTGAAAGCAATTCTCTCGTTCTCTCTGCTTCTTATATGTGATGGACTAGATAATATAATTGTTGCCTTTGTTCTAGAAAACAGCTGAATTGTTTCTGCCTTGAAATCTATCCTTGGCATATCAGTAGTGCGCGAACTATGTTGATAATCATTATGTGGTGTAGAGTATTTAAATACTAACAAGTACTGTATGTTCTGTTCCATGATTCCTTTGTTATTCTCTTTACTTGAGCTGTGCTTTAAATTTTCCTTGTTTGAACTTCATGTTAATGTAATACTTCCTCATTCCTGCTATTTACTTCACACTTTCCATTTCCGTTTGTCTCAAAATTTATGCACACTTCTAAAAATGGTAATCCACAATGTTAACACCCTTACAATACCACAATACTACAAAATTGCCACCTACTTTTTACACTTAAACGAACAACTTTTACAATTCCTCATTAGATTACGCAATATACCTCTCCTTTATCTTACTTTATACGCATAAACTGCAACTTATCTTAATCTCCACACACAAAAATGCATGTGTAAATTACTGGGAAGCCCATAGGTTTTTTTTGCCAAATGACCATTTTTTAGCTCCAGAGGACGGGAAGCTGACATATTTGTGATTATGTGATATTTTGCATGTTTAGTAATATATAAATTGATGGCTAATATCATGCACCTGACTTATAGCTGAAGCCGACAAGGTTAATGCTGAAAGTGGAGGATCAAATACAAATTATCAAGCAGGGAGAGTGCTTTCTCTGAGCGAGATAATCTACCATACAGAAGGAGACCATGATACTTCAATAGGCGGCCCTGATGGAGAAGACTCTGATTATGATGATGAGCTAGAATTGGATTTTGAAACATCAACTGCTACTGAAGAGGGGAATGATATCGATTCCAATGTTCACCCCAGAAATTTCTTGAGAATTCACAGGAGACGTGACTCAACCATGGAAATAAAAAGTCCCAATGGCGCTTTCCAGTTATCATGCGGAAATGATAATGTTCCTTGCCAGGTTCTGATTCAATTTTTGACTTCGTGACTTAGTGCTCACATTTTATGTAATTTGATGAAATGTTATGTTTCCAGTAACTCTATGGGATCAATAAATTCTTTTATAATATATTGTAGACTTGAGTCTTGCTTTGGTCCAATTCTATTCAAAGCCACATGCTTTCTTCCTTCTATTGTATTTGTTTTCATGGTTGATGTGCTGGTATATTAGTGCCTGTTCCTTTGCTATTTCTGTATATTTGTCTTCATAGCTCCTTATTGCTGTAATTTTTAGTTGTCTTGGTTATCTTTTTGTCTATTTCCTTCTCCCATTATTTGCAGGAGCTTTTGTGTATGCTGCTCTATGGGATTGGTGTTTTTTTTTCACTTATTCCCTCGATAAATGCTTAAAATTAATCTTTTTCAGTTGCTATTCTTCTACAGAAGATTACCACCTTTATATAACTTTGTTACTTTTTTGTCCATTCTGCAAGTAATAGTTTTCAGATTCTCGGTAATTTGTAGAGTGAAATTTGATTGTTAAATTGCATTGAATATTAAAATGTTACTTATGCTGGTTACTGTCTGTTTTGGGGATATAGTCATACGATTTGTCTACTCAATCTATGAGCTTAACTTGTTTATCTTGCAGCCTGAGACAGCGATAGATATGAAGCAGAGATATGTTGGTCATTGTAACACTGGCACTGACATAAAGCAAGCAAGTTTTATCGGCCAAAGAGGTATGCTCAAGATGTTGCAAGAAACTTTTTTGTGTCATGCTTATTTGCAAGATTAACCCACTTAGATATGAGCAATAAGGGGAAAAATGCATGTTATTCTTCTGAATATTTTCAGCACTTCCCTATATCGAATGCTCAGTATATGAAAAGTTGTACTTTTCTGATAATTAGTCCATGACAACACTTAATAAGTTATACGTATATTTAAAAAAATAAAATAAATGGCTACTTAACTTAATGACTGTTAAGATATCACACATTGAGTGTGGAAGGGCACATAGATAGGGGTCAACCCTTCACCTTCAACTATGGTTTTGGGTTAAGGTGGGGCTCTCTAGCTTATATGCTAACAATTTAGTCTTACCTGCCAGATCTGGACAGGCCACGGAAAGAGACTACCCAATGGTGTGCCCAGGGTTGGTTTGCCTACTTGGATGTGGGCCAAGGTGGGTTGCCACCCAGTGTGTGCCGTCTGTGCCTCTGTGGACGTCCAGTTTGAAGGGGGATGGATTGTTACTATATCCCGTGTGTGTGGAAGGAAAAATGAGTGGGGGTCAATCCTTCACCCTTGACTTTGGTTTTTGGGTTATAAGCCTAAAATGGTGATCCAAAACATTGAAATGCTGTGCACAAAGATAGCCACAAGGACAGATTTGTATTTTCAGAATTTTGGTCAGATAGGCAGTTATAAAAAGGATTTTGAAAAAATAGATATCCCTGAGATCATAACCCCCGTATCAAAGAAAATGAAAAAAAATTGTGTATTTACTATGAACATGATTAGGTATGAATAGTAATTTTTTTGTGTATTAACTAATCTAGTTAGGAAATCTAATTCCTTTTTCAAGTTCCTAAATAAAAATAAAAAAATAAAAAAATTTCATACCTGGTATCAAGGAGGGTTGTATCTCTGTTTGGCTGTTTCTTTTCATTTTCTGCATAAAAATTTTAAAGTAAAAGGGATTGTAACCTTTATCCTATCTGTGTGGCCAAAAACACTGAAACGTGGATCTTCAGCCTGGAAAAAATAAAATCCCAGATCTGTTGTGCCACCTCTTGCACATCACTCCTTTGCTTTTGCTGCATTTTTGTGCGACCCTGTCTGTTCATGTCTAAATTCAGTCAGCCTCGTGCCTTTGCATTGTACCTACACCGTCATTCTTTTTTGTTTCTTCTACTGCTGTCTCTTTATTTTACTACTCTGCCTACGGTGCTGCACCTGTTTTCTCTCATTGTTGCTTAATCAATTCCTGAATAGGATGCAATGTGGACTACTTATTGACAAAATAATGAGGCATGGATTGTCTAGTTCTCTTTGCCCTTAATAAGTTACAGTGATGATCTTATTGCTAGATTAAGTCAACAAATTGTGATGGTCAAACCAAACACTTTCTGAACTTTGTGATCAGGAGTCTGTTCTTCAATAAAACATACAAATCTGAATTCTCTAGCTTTTTCTATTTTACAAGTTATGTTTTCTGTAATGAAATATACATGGCTACTTGCATATCATCATAGAGAAATGCACATATTTTGATTAGTGATGTGATGTGTTCCTTGAGTCTAATTTAATATTTAATTTATTATGATTGTACTACACTGTAATTTATATTGTCACAATGTTTTTATTGCATCCAGGCGAATATGTTGCTAGCGGAAGTGATGATGGTAGATGGTTTATTGATTGTACTACACTGTAATTTATATAGTCACAATGTTTTTATTGCATCCAGGCGAATATGTTGCTAGCGGAAGTGATGATGGTAGATGGTTTATCTGGGAAAAGAAAACTGGCCGATTGTTAAAGATGCTTCATGGAGATGATGCTGGTAATAACCCTACCTTGGTGGATCCGTGGATGCATACCCCCTCCCACCCCACACCCACCCCTCAAAAAAATAAAAGAAAGAAAAAAAACCAAAAAAAAAAAAATAAAAAAATAGAAGAACCAAACCAAAAAAAGAAAAGGGACGATAGCATGCTCTTAGTAGAAAGCCTATGGAATTATATAATGATATGAATTTGTTTTTTACTCTAGTGATCCTTCAAGCTCAGATAAAAATTTAGAAAGGAAAAAAAACTGTGCTCCCACATGTTGATTCCAATAGCTGTGATTGTTTATCAATGCCCTGACCTAGTATTCATTTTTTTCTTTAATATATTATCTCTAGTGGTAAGGTATAATAACTGTTGTACTTTTCTATATCTCATTTTCATGTATATAAGATTAGCCCATTGTCCTAATAATCAGGTTATTAGTTAAATGATATAGTTTTCTGCCCGTGTTCAAAAGGCACAAGAAGATCCCTTTGTGCCTCTTGCCTACTATAATAAACCTCCCCAAGTTGTCCGAAAGGAGTTTTAAACTAAGGAGTTTAGGCTTTTGTGTCTCGTGGTTGATGATGTTGATGGTCGTAAATTTAGATTTGGTGACTCAAAGATGTCAAAATTGAGAGAGGCTTAACTAAATTGTCTTCTATATTTCCCGTGCACTGGATACTGCTTAATCTCATTTTTAAGTATAGTAAACGAGGCTTCAATAAGCTTTGGAGGTTCTTCTGGTTTGGAAGTGCTGTTATTTGATCGAAAATTTTCAAATCATTTTTCCTTGCTAATGTTTTTTGCCCTCAACTTGGGAACTCTTGATTCCTGTCTTTCAAGTCTTGCTGGATACATTCTTAATCTTGATATTGCTGCAATGTGTTGAAACTCTAATGTCTTCGCTTCACCCTGTGTAGTTGTCAACTGTATACAGTGCCACCCATATGATTGTCTTGTTGCAACTAGTGGAATTGACAACACCATAAAGGTGGGTAGGTTACATGTTTTAGTTGGTTTGACTCTAAAGGAACAGTCCTGTTCACGGCTATAATTGTTGCAGATCTGGACTCCAATTTCTCCAGTCCCCTCCATTATTGATGAGGGAGAAGCAGGATCAGATACTTCAAACGTGTTAGATGCTATGGAAGGAAATCAACGCAGCCTGTTTCAATCTCGTGAATCTATTTTGTATGTCTTCTGAAAATTTGACCTCACTTGGGAATGGATTTGACTTTTGTTATCTTTAAGATATTGAACTTCTTTTGGTTACCGTGTTCTTTTTTTACACTTTCACACATCGTCTTTCAAGCAAGGCATTGTACATAAAACATTAGGCATGCTTGAGGCAGCGTTATATGCATGTGAAGGTTATATTATTTATTCATGAATTTGTAGATGTGAAACATCTTGTCGACTAGAGGTTGTTACTTTAGTGACATTCCGATCATTTCAGGCCATTTGAAATTCTGGAGCGTTTCCAGATGCACGAGTTTGCTGAAGGAAGTTTTCATCCGTTCGAATGCACCCAAAGCTGATAATCTAGTCACTGCAATTGAACATCGGTAACGCATCGTTTGCTTTGTATGTCCAGTTCAGTGTCTAATACGAAGCTGTGTGTCTTCATTTTGCTTACGTTGGTCTTATATCTGAATCTCTTAACATCGTAAATTTCCTTTTGGTTCGAGATTCAAAATGTATTTGACCTCTTTATCACAAAATTCATTTTAGTTTTCTGAATTCTTGGCAGCGGCACCAGAACCGAGAGATTACAGAGTATAGTAATATGTAAATAACAGAGTTCTGTATATGATTCACCACTGCGGCAAAGTCATCTCGAAATATTAGGTGCAGTTAGTTTGTATATTCTTCAATCATGCTTGGGTTAAAACATCAGATGCTTGGACAATAGCAGAACTAAAACCTTGTTCAAAATATCACCATCATCCAATGGACCATTGATGCAATTTCTTCGCTTTAAAATGTTAAAATACCAAGTCACTTACTTATGCTGCTGGTAGAAATAACTGTTTCTGGACCCATAGTGAGGTTTCAGGGCACTCCTTAAAGATCATCAATTTCATGTTTAATGCACCAAGTGTTCGTTTCTACTAGCAATTCCGTAGATAACATTAACCAGACTGCCATATAGTTGTCTAAGGTGTGGCTGCTGCCATTTTTTTTTTGTGTTACTGATGCATTTTTAGATTAGAATTAAGTTGTGAATGATTTGGGTTTTAAGGTGGATTTTGAAGTGGGGCATGCTATTATCTGTTGGTTTTTACCGAGTGCACATTAGAAAAGGATATACATTTAATATTCCATGTTATTTAAGACAAATTATTATAATTTTATTGTATTTAATATTTTTAGGTAATATATAAAGTGTAGGAAAGAGTAATATATTTGAAACTAAAGTAGTTTTTAAGATTATTGGATAAAGTGTTGTTTTATTTTTTGGTGTGAAGGGTAATATATTTGAAATTAAAGTAAGCCCTCCGTCCCACTGAAAGGTCCTCATTTTATTATATTGTGCGTTTCATCCAAATGTTTTCATTTCCCACTTTTAGTAAAAAGTTACAATATGTGACTCACCACTCACTACTAATACAACTACCCACTATACATAAAATAATAATACTCCTTAATCTATGCACAAAAAACAATCGGTGACGTTTGAGCGAGACGGAGTGAGTAGTTTTTAAGGTTATTGGATAAAAGTGTTTTGTGTAATTCGGGTTTATGTAGATTTACATGTAAATAATATTTTTAAAATTATTTTTTAGCATATAAAAAATTACTTTTTGAAAAGTAATAATTTTTATATAAAAGAGTAATAATTCATGTTTCTATAGAGTAATTTTTCATGTATTAAAGAGTAATCGATTATAAGAATTTGATTTAATTTTGAAGAGTAACAATTTATGTGTCTAAAGAGTAATTTTTAATATACTAAAGAGTAATATGGTTGACATATGTTTGTATGTAAATTCTTGTGTAATTTATGTGTCTAAAGAGTAATTTTTAATGTAATAAAGAGTAACAGGGTTGACATACGCTTGTATGTAAATTCGATTACACAAGTGTTTGTGATTGGATAAAGCATTGTTTTATTTTATGAAGTGTGAAGGTTTTGTTAGATAAATAAATGACGAAAGTGTGAAAGGTAGTACTCCCTCCGTCCCACACTTATGTTCACACTTTCCGTTTTCATCCGTTCTACACTTATGTTCACCATCCAAAAAAAAAATTTCACATTAACCAACAACCTCAAAAGTTATCTTAATTTCAAAAATACCACTCTCACCTAACACACATAACATACTTTATAATTTATTTATTACTTAAAATACCACAATACCCCTTAAAAGTCAATAAAGTTGGTCAAAAAGCAACTGTTCTTAAAATTCGTATCTACAGTGCCCGTGAACATAAGTTCGGGATGTAGGGAGTATTATATAAGGAAATTTGAATATCTTTAAATAGAAGAGTTTAAATAATAATATAAATTTATGTAGGTCAATTTTTTTTTCTCAAACCCCTCATTAAAAACAAAGGGCTCTTTGAATACAATTATCAATCCCCTCATGAGAAACAAGGGGTTCTTTGAATACAACGAGGGATGAATGTTTAATAACATTATATAAAACTAATGAAAAATTATATCTTCGGTGGCACTGATAATTTAGTAGTCATCTTTAGTTCACTCTTGTTGATTGCAGCATTAAAATTATTTAATATAGTACTTCCTCCATCCTAAATTCAACTTCACGTTTACTGTAGATGCGAAGTTTAAAAAAAATCAAATTTTGATTTACTTTTGCTGATAGTATGGTATTTTTTGGGTAATAAATAGTAAATTATAAAGTATGTTATGTGTGTTAAAAGTGTTGACAAATTTAAAATTAAAGTATGTTAGAGGGATATTAGTTAGTTGCTTTTTTCTTTAATGGAAATGTGAAATTGAATTTGGGACGGACTACAATGGAAAGTGTGAAGTTGAAGTTGGGACGATAGGAGTATTCATTAATCCCTAATATCCTCATCGTCCATATAAGATAACCATTGAAGCATCTCGACTCAGTTAGTGAAATATTTTAAGTTCCTTAGAGCACTTCAATAATGCCTTTCAAAAACATATGAACCCACGTGACCAAAGGTACCGATGCAATGCACAATGAACAAAGATGCTGCTACTATTGAGATAATAAAGTAACATGATATCAAAATAGATGACTCAAGAGTAACAATAGACAATAACAAGCAAGCACCTCTACATCAATCCTTATGAAATTATAGAATCAACAAATCCAATGTGATGCCATACCTCCAAAAGACATATGAATTCACACCAAAGGTACTAATAATCGGCGTAAAAATCATACATATATTTGAGTTTAATTGCATGAATTTATTTAAATTTATGTGGTTTTAATTCAATAATTAGGCATGATTTTCATGGAAAATACAATTAATTTCTTGATTACTTTGAGAGATGTATTTTTTTTTTGCAGAAAATGTATTTTTGAGCTTAAAAGAGTATCGGAAGAAACGAGATTGAAACGGGACAAGAATGTGAAAAAATTGTAAAAGGAGGAAAGACAACGGAGCTACGACAACACTGTGCCCAGAAGTGTTGTCTATTTGTAGAAGTATTATCGGGGCAAGTTCGTGCTGTCAGGAGTAGGGTTGGCCGAGAAAATGCGCACGCTGATCTGTTTTCGCACCAATTGCCCTGTTCTGCCGACGGGGAGTGCGCTAGCTACTGACATCTACCACGTCCTGCGTGCACGCCTGCCCTATTTTATCGACAGATATGCGTGCATGGCCTAGACTTTAAGCCAACTGTCGAGCCGGATGCAGAAGCTGCCGAGACATGCCCTGTTTTTCTGCCGCAATCCCCTATTTTGCACGGAGGTGCGCGCTGAGGACTAGGAGCTATCGAGAAAAAATATACTAAAGTTGGGGTTTGAACCCGCGACCTTAGGCCCGCAAAAGATCCTCAAAGTCGGCGTTGAACCGTTTGGCCACACACGCATTTGTTAATCGGTTTCAATCCAAATTTCTCTTAAATCGGTCTTTTGGGCGCTATTTAAAATGCATAAAATAAAGACTGAAGCGGATTCGAACCCTGGACCCTTCACTCCATCCGGTTCTTATCTTCATCTGCTGAACTGCTGAGCCACAACCGATTTAGAGTCTGGTTCGCCTTTTAAACTGTGAACCTGGAACTGGTTTTCACTCTAAAAATTATTAAAAATTCCATAAATTTCATATTTGTCCCGTGAGCCAAAGTATCCTACATTGAATAATTGTCCCAAAATTCCTAACACTCTACCACTATAAATACCTCTTATTTTAAAGCCTTACATCATTCCATAAAATTTATTATCTCATTATATCATTCTTAGAGTCAATAGTTGAAGAGAAATTTTAACTAAGATCTCCACTAGTAGGGGTTCCTCCCCTCTTTGAGGGAGGAATCCAAATTTTTTTAGTATTTTTCTAAATTAGGATTTTATTGCTTTCCAAGAAGGTGGAGACACCAAGGAGAGGATGATCCTCATGGATGCAAAACTTCATTAGGTGTAATCCAATCCTACTTATTATCTTAATTTTTTTGGTGGGTGATTGATGCACGATTATGGGGCTTGATTGAATTTCTGATTTTGATTAGGTTTCGTTTATGGAATATGTATGCATGCTTTAATTTAAGATTAATGCCTTCTATATTAGTGCAATTGTAATTAGTTTGTGTATAGTGTATTAACATTTTTGTTGTTGCTTTAACCTTAGTTGCTTTGCAAGATTATCATATGCGAGTATTTTTCATTTATTGCATGAGGATTAATATGGGGGGGGGGGGGGAGAGTTTGTGATGACCAACTCATATTTAGAACCACATAAGTGAACACTAGCAAGATTAATTGTATTTTCTATTGTGAATGCATATTCTCATTTCATATGTTGGATTGTGTGGTTGATTTTCCATTGCATGATAGTTGGAGTGTAAACTCAATTATGGGTTTTAGTAAATTGATTGAACATTTCATACTATGGATCGACTCTATTATCAGTATTACTTGATTTTGTAAAGACCAATGCATGCTAGAATTTCACAATAGGACACTAGAGAAGAGTTGCTTGTAAAAGGTGCTTGGACCAAGTGAAATGGCGTACATAGAACTTATAATCTCGAAAAGGAATAGTGATAATAGGGAGACACTCTTAGGAGCCTTTTTGGGATTACATATGTAGTATACATCTTTGTTGCGTCTTGTAAAGGAGCACCTAATGGACTATGTGAGTGTCTAGTTCCTTGATCCTAGATATTCATCATGTCATGTCCATAAACAAGGTAATTGAACTAATGCAGGGAACCAAACCAATGGAGTCCTAGTACCTTGAAGGGAATGGTGTACATTAAAATCAATCATATGTGCTATTTTAATGTGCATTCTTTTTCTCACCTAGACAATAAGGAGTTGGTGTAGGTTTGAATCGTTACCATGATTAATTTAAAAATGGAAATCAATTAAAGATGTTGAATGATTTATTATTTGAGTGCATCAAGGTACTACCATTTCATCCAAAAATATTGTAATTAAGTTTATTTTCCATACATTTTCTTGTTTTTATTTTTTATCCTCCCTTTTAGTCGTCCCTAACTAATTATGATGCTATAATGAAAGGCCACGAATTCTAAACTCCCATGGATTGATAATTAAACTTGATTGCTCGTACCTACATCGATAGAAGTACACTTGCTTCTTAATTTCGCATAAAAGGAAATTGCAATCAACTAACATGACATCAAATTTAACAAAATGCTGCACTTATTGAAATGATCAAGTGTGATTGTTGGATGGTAATATGGACAATATTTTGAAATGAGAATCATTGATCAAATGATTGCATCTTATAATCTGTTTATATGTCGATACAATTATCCATTTACTTTATATTGTAGATAATATGGTATGTGGCGTCGCACGGAAGATTATATTATCAGTTTCTTGTAAAGTATAAATAGAGGCTCACAACCAAAATAGAATGGGATAAACTATCGGGAGGTTGTAGTGTGATTTAGTATTAGTTTGTCTTGACTATAAAATTACACTAGTGCACTTTGTGTGTATTGAGCAGGATCTCTTGAGGTTGTTCGATTTATACTGACTATATAAAAGAACAAGACCTCAATTATTATGGATATTCGTACTTTTAATCCCTATACAATAACATCGACACGTAATTCAGTATTTATTTCTTTGATTCATCAATAGGCGAGATTTAATTATTAAATTAATATGCTCGGTGAGTTGGGAGATAGTATTGTTTCTATGGTGTGCTGTTGATTGTAGAAGGAATCAATATCTTGATAATTTAGACTGATGATGTCCCCTTGAGGAACTTATAAGGATTATCATATAAACCCTGTAGTTAGATTTATTACGGCATGATAATAAGGTTGAGTGGTATTATTCTTGGATTATAATTAATTAACTAGTTAGTAACTCATTTAATTAATGAGCATTGTATATCTTAAGCACAGGGAGTTAAACGGTTTCATAATTAGAAGGAGCCCATAATGTAATTTGAAATTAGGATGGCAGTGCAATAATAATTCTTTAGTGGATTGAATTATTATTATTATTGGGCTTGAGGTATAAGTTTAGGGCTAAACTTGGATGCCTAAGCCCAATGGGAGTCCCAACTCTAATTTCTCCTCATAGTTCATGTTGTAGCCTATAACTATGTCATTTCAGTAGTCTTAGATAAAGAATTCACACGCCTATTTTCCTAAAATGGTGAGAAATCAGATTTCTCATCAGAAAGAAATAACGTAAGAAATAAGAGAGACTGATAATTAGAAATATATCAGAAGATCGACAGGTCATTTCTATAGTTCTTCAGATCTACATACGCAGTCTTCGGTGAAAGGCAATAATTTTTATTCGTTTTACTGCGTTAGAATTGCTTAGATCCTAAACAGATTACGTAGGCCATTGTTGGATTGTATACTAAAAGTCTAGCTTTTTGTATGAACAATCTTATAACAATTTATTTGAAATGAGAATCATATGATCAAATGATTGCGTCTTATAATTTATTTATATGCACGATGCAATAGTCCACTTACTTTATACTGTAGTTAATATGTTGTGCGACAACACGCGGAAGATCATATTATCGGTTTCCTTATAAAGTATAAACAGATGCTCACAACCGAGATAGACGGGGACTCTCTATCGGGATGGTTGTAGTGTGGTTTGGTATTAGCTTGTCTTGGCTATAGAATCACATTAGTGCACTTGTGTGTATTGAGCAGGACCGCTTGAGATCGTTCGACTTATACTGACTTATAGGAGAACTTGATCTCAGTTATTATGGAAGTTCATGCTCTTAATCCCTATACAATAACCTCGACACGTAGGGCAGCATGTATTTATTTGATTCATCAATGGGTGAGATTTACATGTAATTAAATCAACAAACTCGGTGAGTTGGGAAGTAATGCTGTCTCTATGGTGTGTTGTTGATTGTAGAAGGAATCCGTGTCCATCATAGGTTGATGATGTCCCCTTGAGGAGCTCATAAGGATTATCATGTAAACCCTACAGGTGGAATTTATTCCGGCATGATAATGAGGTTGAGTGGTACTACTCTTGGATGAGATATTAATTAATTGAGTTGTCAGTAACTTAAATTAATTAATGGACATTGTATATCTTAAACATGGGGAGACTAACGGGCTCATAATAAGAAGGAGCCCAAAACATAATTTTGGGATTGGAAAGGCAGTGCAGTAATAATATTTTAGTGGAATATATTATTATTATTGGACTTAAGTATAAGCTTTGGGCTAAGCTTGGATACTTAAGCCCAATGGAGGCCCAACCCAATTTCTCTTCCTGGTCCCTGCTGTAGCCCATGTATATAAGTCACCTCAGCTTATCTGGAACCCTAATCTTATTTCATTATTCACGTGTAATGAGGGTTGAGAGCAGACTGAGGAGGTCTCGTAGATCGTCGCCCACACGACGTCGAGATCGGACTTGGGACATACGACAGAAGATCAGAAAGTAGTTTGCTGCTGCTGTCCGCCACTTTGCGAAATTTATATAAAATCGTACAGTGCTTAGAATTCGATGATCAATATACTGACGGAAAGCCGTTGAAGAGAGGATCGTCTGAGCGCAAAGATCATTCAATTTCGACATCAGACGAGGAAGTTATGGCCATTCTCGTGGGACTGCACAGTCTGCCAGCGAGAATCCTTCATCTTCTACATACCCTGGTGAACGGTAATCGTTTCTATGATTTATTACTTCCGCTGATATTAGAAACGTATGGATCTCTAATGGGTCACATTAACCAAATGATCCAAGCGCCAACATCCATAAAATCCGATCTCCATCAGAGATGATATAAAAAACATGACACATTTCAATCCTGATAGTCTAATAGAATCAACATATCCACTGGTTAGCTGCTTCTCCACTTATTTTCCTAAAATGCAGCTTCTAAATTCACCATCAGCGTGCAACAGTAATTACATGAGAAACGTTCATGCAATGAAATTTTCTAAATGGAAGAAAATATTAATTCACACATAAACGCACTCTATTTACTTAAGAAGTGGTATGATGCGTCTGATTAAAATTGCAGGTACGATAGAAGGGAAAAAGGGGAGAGACATATCCATATAAAAGTCAAAGAAGATGAAAGAGGAGAAGACCCAACTTAAGATATGCTTACTATATACCACAAGTATGGTGAAGGAAAAGAGCGTATAAATGTTCCACTTTGAGGTTGTTTCTCAGCTTTGAACCCTTATTGTCTTGGATCATAAAGCAAAATATACCCTGTTGAGATAAAATTAGTAAAAGCAAAATTCTAAAAAATCAGCTAAGTATGTTGTCTTGGTCTGATAGTCCAATGACAAAACATATTTCTTCTCTTTAAACAAAATTTTAAAAATCAGCTAAGTATGTTGTCTTGGTTTGATACTCTAATGCAAAAATCTTTTTCTCCTCTTCAACCGAATTTGAAACAAAAAGCCTTAAGAGTGTTATTAACATGGTCTTTGTTAAGAGCTTCAGAAGCAGAGTCCATAAATCTAGTGTAGCATAATCAATAGTAGTGTTTCAAACCGCAATTCATTTTTATCAAAGAAAATATAACTTATTGTGAACTCATTATGGACTTAGTTGAACCTACCTGTAAGCATACTTGTGGACTATAGTCGGGACGAAGAGCATCTCCTATTCTCGATTGACCTGATCATAGTGTGTAGAGTATATTAGTAATGATTAGAGGTGAGTATATTATTCCAAAGTATGGATATAGATGAGTAGCAAGATACATCAAAGTAGTAAGAATATCATAAGTAGAAAAATATTACAATCACGATATATCTCTGTAGCAAATTTTCATACACGTAGTGGGCAATACTTCTATACCAACTAGTAGTTTGCAACTCATCAAACATATTTCAACCTTTGTTATTTCAAAGGAAAAAATCATATCTAAGAGATGATCTGTGTTATTTTTACCTAATTTTTGTAGGTTTATTTTAGTTATTTAAGGTGTCTTTATTTTCATTTTTGTATTATTGGTGGAGTATAGTTACATTTGTGTAGTGATTAGTATGATATTATTATTATCAGGGTTTGATCAAATTATGCATAAAACAAGTGAAAAAGGGACAAAAATGGAGTGGAGAAGTGCAGAGGAGGATAAAATGCATAATTGTGCCCAAAATCGCCACAAGTTGCGCAACTCACCACGAGTTTGGTGCACAATCTCGACATGAGGTAAAGACTCGGGCCTGCCAAAGGGCGAGTTTGGACTACATCGAATCTACAACTAGACCCGTCAATACGGGTCGACGGGGCGGGACGGGTCGGAACCTGCCTCAACCCGCCATTTGGCGGGCCTGGGAGGGTACGAGCTAGAATTGCTAGGCCCAACCCATTTAAAGACGGGTTGCGGGTTATGGTGGGCCAACCCGCCTCTTTTTTTATTATTAAAATTATAACTACTTGAAAATAAAATACCAAAATAATGGAAGTTCTTGCAAAATAATATAATGTCAATAAGATAAAATATAAATATAGATCCTACAAAATAGCTCCATAAACAAAGATCATTAATCAAACAACATAAAGTAAACTAATTATATATATATATATATATATATATATATATATATATATATATATATATATATATATATATATATATATATATATTTCTTAAGAATCTCAAATAAAATAACATAAGTCTAATTATCTTCAAATAACACAAATTAAATCACAAAAAAGTTTACTGATTCTAAAGGCTAAACACAGAGTACAAAACATAATTATAAAGTCTCTTCCAAACTCATCCATTATAACATCATAATATAAATATATCAATTTTCATGTTGCTCAATTATATCCTCGTCAATTTTCAAAAGATTAAATATCTTAAGGATTTATCATTTACATTTTTATTTGCTTCTAATCTACATACATACATTAATATATTAACATTTCTAGAATTAAAAATAAATTTAAAATCAAGCAAAAAAATCAAGGCGGGCCAACTCTCCCCCATTTGGGTTGAGCTCGCCTAGGCCCACCTCCAAACGGACTATAAAATTTACAACCCAACCTGCCTTTTTAAGGTCGGGGCGGTTCGGCTCGACAGGCCTAACATGTTTTGACGACTCTATCTGCAACACCAACTCGCCCTTGTCAAAGGGCGAGTATGGAACTCGCCACGAGTTGAAGGCAACGACTTGTCAATAGGGACGCAAATCGAGGTGAGTTGTGACAAAATATACTAGCTATACAAAAACCCTTGAAGATTCCCCAATTTGAATATTTTAACTCTCTTTCATCACACACGAATAAGTTTTCGTATCCTGATTCACACATGCACACACACTTTTCACCTCTTTTCACACACACTTTCTCCCAATTTCATCACCATCTTCCACCTTCATCAAATACCAATTCCTCCATAATCACACCTCATTTCCACACCATTTACTCACCCATCACCTATTTAAGGAAGAATAATCAAGAAAGTTGAAGGATGATCAAGAGAAGAGAAAACCCATCATTAAGAAGATTAGGAAAATTCTTATCTATTTCGCTATCTTTTCAAATCAAGAACTATTATGGGATCATGTAATGATTTTTTTATTCTTACTATGATTTCTATGATAGGCTAGTCTCATTAGTGAGGCTAGCCACTTGATGGATTGAGGATATTTTTTGATTTATGGATTTATGATGGTTTATTTATTTGATCATGGATATTTATATCTTGATGCTTATTACATGAATGTTATTTTGATATGTGTGAGATAGAACACTATGAAGATCACTAGTGCAAGAGGATTAGATTAGTGAGAGGAACCCAATTCGTACGAATATAGTATCCTTGTTTGGAATTGCAAGTGTGATCAATCTAAGAAGCTGTTTTGGGATTGTCACAACATTTTCCATCCTTTTCGCCATGGCAATGGGATTAGGTGCGTCGACTTATTGCCTTTATATTTAGATCATAGAGAGAAGCCATCGTAAATTCATAAGTCTTGGATTATCCTTAGTTTTAGTGTGGTTAGCCTTACTACTTCATTAGATTGAAATTTCATTCATTTTTCATCTCATTTATTAACTTTATTGCTTGTTTGTTTTCTTATTTGTTTACTTTAAGTTTTAGTTGATAATTATGATCGATTTTACATCCAACCAAATTTTCTATAGCTCGTATAAAAATGATTAAACACGAATCTAGATATATTTAAATTCGAGATCTCACGTGGATCGATATTTAACTTGGTCACCTAAAGGCTACTACGATAGAGTACACTTGCTCTTGTCACAGGCAAAGAATTTAGCTATTAGAGAGTTAATAACGCATAATCGAAAATAATACAAAATCAAAATAGAATATAGTGCAATTGTATGTGCACTACCAAAATGATGCTAACAAAAAGACATCATTCTTAATTAGATAATGAATTTCGAATGACATATATCTCTAAATTTAAATGTATATCAGGAGTACCACCTAAGTCAGCTCCGCTCTGGTTTCAGTAATGGAAAACCTATGTGAATGGTGTAATTTTGATGGTTTAACACTGATTAGCAGCCTTCCAAATGTGGTGCATCCAATCAAAATCACAGGTAAGAGAAAGGGAAGATAAGGGAGAGACATAACCTTATAAAATTCAGGGTACTCTTGAAGGACGAGAGCATAGCAGCGACGGCGAAGGGCGAAAATGACATAATTGAATTCTTTTTCAATTGTATAAAATCAAATGAAGTTTTCTTGTGAGTAGGTGTTCAGTCATTGTAATAAGTGTAATTAATTGGCAATCCATAAATTTCATTGTAAAGATAAAGAAATGTGAAAATAACAATTGAGAAGGTTTACAGGTGTGACGTATGCGGAGAGGGAAGAGGAGTTCTGTGGGAATTAGATGCAAGTTCTTTCATATTGCGAAGCGGTGTGGACAGCTTACGTCGCCAACCCCCCACGTACACGTCGAGGCAGGATGGAGGCATGTGGCAGATGGAAGATTGGAAATCGTCAACATACCGTGCCAACTTTGCCTAACTCGCTCTTTTATATAGTAGTAGATAAAGGAAAATTGTCGATTTTCATCTTAAATATGTTACATGGAATTCAATTTTGGTTTTATAATTTTTTACATTTTTAATTTTAATTTTTGAATATCAAAAGATGTATAAATTGGTTCGCTTTCGATTTATTTTACATTTTTAAAAAATTCGGTGTTCAATTTTATCAAATCGATTCTATTTGGTTTTCAACTGATGCACACTTCAATTGAACACATTCTAACAAATTACATCATAAATTAAATTTTAGATTTTAAATTATTCATTAATTTAAAGTAAATTATGAATTATTTTGATGAATTATCATAAAAGACAAATAAAAAATCTAAACTATTGTTAAAAATAGAAAAAATTAAATTAAAAGAAAAGGACACACTTTATGAGTTGTGTGCACCACCAAACAAACTAAATTTTTGTGTAATACACTCCTCCATCCTTGAGAACCTTTCACACTTTCCTTATTTATTTGTTTCACAAAACTCTTCATACTAAAAAAAGAAAAGAAACAACTTTTATCCAAGAACCTAAAAAATTACTTTAGTTTTAAATTTGCCACTATTTTTTCACACTCATAATTACTTTACACTTTATTTATTACTTAAAAATACTATGCGCGCCACTCGTTCATCTAATCCTATTTTAGGAATGTAGCCTAGTGGGGCACTTCCTATAATAGGACCTGCTATGATTTTGTTGAGCCCAAGACAATACTTACAGATCTTATGGAGGAGTTTCCAACTCTTCATAGTAGTGAGCTCAATCCAAAAAAGGCAAACGCAACTTCCAGCCGGGTGCAAGGCTAAATACTCGCTCCGAAGCGAAACTTGATCCCCCAAGGGATCCAATGGATACCATGAATATTCCAGTGATTATGAAACTAAGAGAGCAACAAAATGACTAAATTTTGAGCAGACTTTTATTTTTAAATTCTATTTTATATAATTATGGCCATTTACTGGCTCTTTATCTTTGGACCACCTATTTGGTCCTTTTAAGGCTTTGCCTTTATTCCAACATCTCTATCACCTGTACTCTTTCTTTTTATTTTATAATATTGCCTATTTTATTACTTAAAAATACTAAAATACCCTCCAAAGTTAATAAAGTTGAATAAAAAATAAATTTTTTTTAATCAATGTAAAACATGAACGTGAAGGATGGTGTGGATGGAGGAAATATATAGTGCCAATAAATAAATATGCCAAAACACCAATACCAAATATCAAAGGCCAACAATTCAAAAAATTTCTTTCTTTTTTAACCAAATTACACCTAAAGGACCATTTTACCCTTATATCCAAAATTAAAATAATTATGAATACCGGGCGGCCATCGCCCCGCCATCGTCGCCTGTCGCCCCCTTTGTCCAATGCCACCGCCTTGCCACCGTTGCTGTCCCACCACTGCCACCGCCACCGCTGCCTGCTATCACCAGTCACCGATCATCGACCACCACACTGATATGGTAACCTACACGAGATCCATACCGATATCGAAACCGACACGGAATCCGTACCGATATCGAAACTGACATTCTAACCAACATCGATGGCAGCGGCGAGCAACGATAGGATTTGGCATGAGGAACCGAATTTAGAACGTATATTGGAATTGACATAGGACACTTTGGGTATTAGATTTTGAATATTAAGGGAAAAAATATCCAAAAATGTACATTTGGTTAGAAAAGATTTAAAAGAAAAAAGTGTTGGTATTGATATTAAATACTAAATTTTGTGTAATTATTTGATTCTCCCAAATATATATAGGACCAATATTAAAAATACAAATATATTCAAGTCAATTATCAATACCAACAATAATCAACTTATAAATCAAATCTACGCAATTTATACTTTTTGAACTTTAATACCCCTACTATTCTGATGCTGGTTTTAATGTCGGTATTGCTCCTTTAGATTCCGATGTCGATATGGATGTCGATTTTAATATTGATATAGATTCTGTGTTAGTTCCGATATCCGTACGTATATCGGTCCCAATGTCATTACGGATTTTGTATCGATTATCATATTGGCGGAAACGACGGCGAGGGCAGCGAGGGTTGGTGAGGTGTTGGTTTTGATGAAAGGGATAGAGGTTAGTTTGAACAGTAGGAGTAATAAAGTCCAAAAGTGTAATTTGGGTAGAATTTATATAAAACTTGTTTGTTGTTGGTTTTGATTTTCTTTGAGTCTATTTTGAATACTTTTGCCTATTGACACACTTAAATCCAAATGAGGAAATGTAAAACGTTTTCTAATTTTAATTCTAATGAAATAAAGAATATAAAATTAAATAAAATAATGAAATACTATTATTATTTATATGTTAGAGACATATTCATATACACACACAAAAAAAAAAAAAAAAAAAAAAAAAAATATATATATATATATATATATATATATATATATATATATATATATATATATATATATATATATATATATATATATATTTATCAAAATATTCTTAATTTCAAGGGCTTTATGCAACCTGATCCCACCTCCCTCCGCCTATGAGTATATATAAGGGATCGGCTATTTACATTTGTGACCGTCTCATGTGAGACATTTCTTATGTTATATATATATATATATATATATATATATATATATATATAGATGGACCAAAATTATTGCCAATCATCAATTAAATTGTATAACATTCCTACTCAATTGTCAATTTTTTGACCAAAATACCTTTAACCCTTATTTTTTATTATTTAATTATTCGGTGTTCGAATTTGTGTTGAATACCCGACATACGATACCGACATAATATTCCGACACCATTGTCATAACACCGGATGTCGGATCTCTAACATAGTATTCCAACACAGGATCGATAACGAATTTGACATTCGGTGCTATGACAATGATGTTGGACATGATGTCGGTAGCTCCAACACCATAACCTAAACTGAATAATAAATATAAGAGACAATTGTCAAAAGAAACCAATTTGAATACTAAAAAATCATTGCCAATAATCAATTAAATTATATAACATTCATACATAATTATCCATTTTTGGATAAAAAAACCCTCATCCTTTTTTTTATTAATTTTTTTATTATTCAATATCAGTTATGGTGTTTGAGCCCCGAAACAAGATGCTGACATCATTTCAGACATCATCGTCACCGAATATCAGATTCGTTATCGATTCTTTATCAGAATGCGGTGTCGGGGATTCGACATCGAAATTGACATCCGATATTATGACAATGACGCTGAAATATGATGTCGATATCCTATGTCGGGTATCTGACACAATTACCTACACTGAATAATAAAATATTAAAAAAAAGAAGGATTGGGGGTATTTTGGTCCAAAATGGACAATTGGGTAGGAATGTTATACAAGTTAATTGATGGTATGTAATTGTATTAGTGGAGGGTGTGGGTCCCATATTTTATTTGTATTAGTGGAGGGTGTGGGTCCTTAGTCCAAAAAGGAAAATTGATAGATTAAGGATGGACGGCTCAAAATGGTAAAATAGATAGATTGACAGTGGACGGAGGGAGTATTACTTTTCATTTATACTATAAATTGTTCATAAAATAGCATTATTACTTTTAATTAATTGAGTATTATTTTTCACTACAAAAATTATCACTTTTATCTGTCTCACGTATCCTTAGATGAGACGGTCTCATTTAAGTCTTTACTTATTTTTTATTAATTTAAATATTATTTTTATCTAAATAATATGACTGTTTATCCATCTTATTAAAGTTTTGCTGTGAGACGTTATTGCGAACACTTGTGTTCCTTTATTAAGATGTTAGGTTGCGAAGGATTTTTGATAAATATAATCGTAAGCTATGAATACTGGACTTCTTTCTTTCCTCTCGAATATGATGGTATTGGAAGTTGAGGTTGAACTCGAATGATTTTACAAGAAATTTCTTATGCTAAAACTTACGTGTTCTTGGAGTATCCTGACTCTAAATCCACAATTTTTTTAAAATTATACATTGTAATATTAAATGTTATACCCTTTAGTATAAGAACTTATATATGAATTATACATTAAGACCCAATTAAATAAATTTAAAAAGACCTGTTTGATTGTTATGAAATTAGAAAATTAAAGAATTAGTTGTAGAGTAAAATTAATTGAACCTAAATAAACTTAAAGGGCTTTATTTGATTGATATTAAATTAAAAAAATTAAAATTAATTATGAAAGGTAATTTAATTAGCCTTACATGTATATATATTTTTGTATGTTTTTCTTATTTAATATATATTTTTATTATAAAAAAATATAATAATTTAAATTTTATTTCTTAATTAAAATATTATATACATATATACAATGTGATAATATTATTATATAATATTTTCTTTTTAATATAAAAAAATACTGAGAAAGTGATAACTTTTATTTGAACTATGTTATGAATAATTCAAAATGCTAAAGACTTATGTAAGTTCGTCTTACGAATGACTTCCGTAAGAAGAATAAAAAGTGATAACCTTTAGATGAAAAAGTGATACCCAATTGATAAAAAGTGATAACGGTGATGTGAAATACTTCATGAATAGTTTATACTATAAATGCAAATTGATAACATTTAAAAAATAAAAGGTGGTAACATTTTTAAAAAGGGATAGTTACTCCTAGGTACATTAAAAACTCCTTTATTACTATGAGATACAAACATACAAAATTATTACTACTAACTACATAAATATATAGTGATATTCCAATATTACCCTTACACATATGCTGCACATAAATATTGTGTACAATATAAAAGTTTATGTGCAGTAAAAAAGTGTGTGCAGCAAATATTATGTGTAGTAAAAAAAGTATTTGCAGTAAAAAAAGTGTGAATCGTAAGTGTCAAGTGCAGCGTAAAAATTACTCTCCGGCGGCTGCGCTCCGGCGAGGGTCCGGCGATCGGCCGGCGGCAGCCCAGTGGCGGTAGTGGATGAGTGAGAGTTTTAGGGTTTGTGGTTTAAAAGTGTATGAGATTATAATAAATTAAGATTATATTTGGTATTTTACTTTAATATTTTGTATGTGAGAGTAATTTTTAAATTCATTATATCTCCTAGTAATTTAGGGTACAAAGTGTCTACCTAGGAGTAATTTTTCCTTTTAATAAAAGGTGATAAATAATTACGAAAGTGAATTTTGCGAACAATTTATAGAATTGATAAAACATGATAATATTTTTAATAAAAGTAATATTAAGGAAAAGTAATAACTAACTAATTAAATTATTTCATGAATAATTAGTAGGATGAATAAAAAGTGATATTTGATTAATGAAAAGTAATAGTGCCAATTGGCAAATACCCAATACTAATATACTGGATCTTCTGTGCCATTTTCGTGCATCATCTTCTGTGCCACACGTTAAGTTATTGACACGTAAGAGGGGAGATAAATCCAACCATTGCCCCTAGGATTTAACCTTTAGGGTATAGTTTCTCTCTCCTATATGTTGTCCATCTTCTGTGCCACACGTTAAGTGATTGACACGTAAGAGGGGAAATAAATCTAACTTTTGCCCCTAGGGTTTAACCTTTAGGGTATAGTTTATTTCTCCTACATGTCGTCCGTCTAACGATGTGCACAAGAGAGATGTACCAAAATGACACAGTGAATTCGAGCCGCAATACCACAATGCAAATATCTTTGCCAACACTCCAAATACTTTCTCTCTTTCCTAACCTAAACCCCCATTAAAAGACCATTATACCCCTCCCTACAAAATTAAAATAATTTTTATTACCAACACAAACAACCCTGCCGCCGGCCACTAATGAGTGTGTTAATTCATGAATCTTGCACCTAGATTTGTGCTATTATGAAGTATTTGAAGGAAAAAATCGGTTGTAAACCGGTATATATTGTATGAAGTCATGAATCAGGTGTTGTTGAATCCGATTGAGTGGTTTTTTGAAGGAAATCGGAGTGGAAGTGTTGAAAACTGAAGAAAGGAAGTCGAGGCCATCCGTTGGGCGAAGCAGGAGTGCAATTCGACCTGAAGGAGATCGATTCGACTAGCCCTTCAGGTCGAATTGGCAGCACAATATGTACAGAAGGTGGATTCGACCACGACAGGGGTGATTCGACCTGGGCATCAGGTCGAATCGAGGTCAAATTGGCTGGCAGAAATACCGATTCGACCTCGTCACTTCGATTCGACTAGGGCAGTTGGTCGAATCGAGCACCTGAGACTTACAGTGTGCCGATTCGACCTATGATTTGGCTTGGAAGAATCTATTTGACATGTTGCTGAAGTCAAATTGAGGCTCGGGAACTTACCATATCCGTATTTTTACACCGTCAATGATGTGATCACTTAAAAAGCCCATTCCAAGCCAAGTAGACGTGATTATAAGTATAAAAGAAGGCTTATGCAGCATCATAATGTATTCATTCATTGATTCATTCATTGAATTTATCATACAAGAAGACGTGGAGACGTAGAGTTGGGAGGAGATCGATCGTCCATCATCTGGAGGGGCTGTGACAGAGTTCTGCTGGAGATTCAAGTAAGATCGTCCAACTAACCATGATTGTTCTTAGATCAATCATGGGCTAGAGCCGCTTTGGTAGTTCTAGTGTTATGAAGGTTTCATGAGTTAATTTATCTTTCGTGTGTAAACTCCGTACAACACTACTTGTGGTTTATTTTATATAAGATTGAGCGTTTTAATCCATACTCACGGTCGTTTTGTGCATCAATAGTTGTTGTGTAGAGTTTGAATACATAACGTGGTTATTGGTTGAGTGCGTTCACTGCCGAGCTGAGTTTTATGTTATAATTCTAAGTGAAGGGATTCCGAAGTCTTATTAGAACTATCTTATATGAATACTTGTTAATTGAATCATATTCAAGTTAATAAGTAGGATAAAGAGTATAATTTCATAGTACCTATAAAGTGAGATCAAATCGGGTTAGAGTACTAAGTGCACGAGAAATAATTGATTATGATAGTACTTAGAAATGGGAGTGAATTATATCTCTTGCTCTGAGGATATTCACACGTGTTATACGCATATTTACTTGTGTCTATAGAGTGAATTTGCATGGTTTAGTGATGCGTCCATAAACCACAAGGCAGAGTTGGACACCGTCACACGGAAGATGAATTAATAAGTGGAGCTGGATGACCTGACGAACTACCTACTATCTTACTTGATCACAACTCACTTATCTCTTCTCTTGTTATTTTTACTTGCTATTTCAATTAATAGTTGTTAGTTTCAATACCACAACCATTATATTTTCCAACATAGTCATAATTTACTAGAACATAATTAAATTGATATTTATCTGTCCCTTGGGTTCAATATATAATTTGGTCACCTTCGAAACTACAATTGATATCCTTCATACTTGAGGATTAATTGTGTGTTGAGAAAACGCCTATCAAGTTTCTGGCGCCATTGCCGGGGATGACTTAAAATATTTTTTTGTTATTTCTAGTTTATTAGGACTATTTTTCTTGTTTTACTGTTTTAACTCTTATTCTTTTCAGGTGTATGCTCACAAGATCAAAGAAAGGTGAATTAGAACCATATAATCATGAGATCGGAGCATCATCAAGGAAGAAGAAGAAGAACCTTGGAGTTGAAGTTGACGTGCTAAATTCACAAATGATTGAAGCTGAAACCGAAGTTAATTTGGAAGAAGTGACAGTCGACATGGCCAACGAAAGGGACATTCCGGACAATCTAGCCATCCGTGAAGTCTTCAAGAATAACGGGACTAGAAATTTTGGGCTTCTAGGAGCGAGGGGGGCTAATGCGGATTTTGATCTTCACCCCACTCTTATTAGCATGATAGAAAGGAACTCCTTTTCAGGAGGGTCTTTTGAGGATCCGCAACAGCATCTAAACAAGTTTTTGGGCTATGCAATTACTCAAAAAGACACAGGAGATCATGAAGATGCGCGGAAGATCCTCTTGTTTAAATTCTCGCTTACTGAAAGGGCGAGAGATTGGTACGACACTATTAATGCAGCTGAATGCACTACTTGGGAGCAATTGAAGTTAAAAGTTTTTGGAAAGATACATGCCTCCTTCGAAGGTGTTCAAGATGAAGCAAGACATTAACCAATTTGCTATCGGTAGTGGAGAGAAGTTTCATGAAGCGTGGGACAGATTCAAGGACATGCTTTGTAAGTGTCCTCAACATGGGCTATCTAAAGCTCAATACATAAGCATATTCTACAATGGATTGGACTGTGATTCACGTGTGTTATTGGATGCTTCTTCTAATGGAGCATTGCTTACTAAGTCATCCGTAGAGGTCGAGAAACTTTTTGAAGATATTTTGATGAACTCGAGAGATTGGCCAACTGATAGAGTGAGAGACACTTACGTCCTTGGAAAAGTGGCTAAGGTTGAACATGCTATGGTGAAAACAAGTAGAGAAGATGAGATCGTCTCTAGCTTGTCGAATATCAACAAGCTACTTGAGTCTCAATAAAAGCAAATCAGTGATATATCTCATCGCGTATCGATCATGCAGCAGGAAGTTATGAATGATGGAACGATCCAAGAGGAGATAGAAGAAGCAAACTACACTATGGGCCAAAGTATTCAAGGAACATGGTTTTAAAATCAGGGCAATCGGAATTACCAGGAGAACTACAACAATCGTGGACCCCCGGGTAATTATCAACAGCCTAGGAGGCTGGAGTTTTCATGGAGCAATCCTAACAATGCAATTCAATATCTGATGGGTGTTGATCTGGGTGCAAAAGTGGAAGAAGGAAAGCCAGGTTTCGAGGATACGGTGAACAAGTTCATGGCTAGGAATGATGCTATACTGGATCGTCTTGAGGCCAAATTAGAGAAGAAGATTGATGCAAACTATGAGGATTTATCCAAGCATGTGAAGGACCTTACATTGTCGATGGGGCAGATGGCAGGAAGTGTTAACAAGCTCACTCAAACTATTGAGAAAGGAAAGCTCCCGTCTCAAAGTATTGAGAATCCAAAGTCCTGCAACGCTATCACATTGAGGTCTGGAACACAGTACGAGGGTCCGATGAGGTCGAAATCAAAATTAGACATGTCAAGGGCTCAATTCGACCAACACCACAGGTCGAATCCAATAGGGGAAGTCGAATTGGACGCTTGGACGTGATTTGGAAGCACCAGCGCCTCGATTTGACCAAAATCAATTCAATTTGACCTGGGGGCTAAGTCGAATTGAGGTCGAATCCACCCTTCCGGAGCACTCTGTTTTATCAGATTCCCGATTCGACCAGTAGCCATTCAATTCGACCAGATCTTCGGGTCAAATTGAGGTCGAATCGGAGGGCAGAAATCTTCCAGTGAGCCGATTCGACCAGAGGGACTTCAATTCGACCAGACCTACAAGTCGAATCCAGGTCGAATCGGAGATACATGGTGAAAATCGTGTTCCAGGAGATCAATTAGACCACTACGTACCCAATTCGACCAGAGCACTGGTCTAATCGAGGTCGAATTACCTCGTTCCGCACTTGTTTCTTCACCGAACATTCCTCGTGATGTGAACATTACTCCATTAGTTCTGAATGAGCAAAATACTGAGATCAAAGCAGAGAAGAAGTGGGAAAGAGCCAAGAGATTGAGAGCCGAGAAGGATAAAGCGGAGAAGGTCGAGCATGATGAATGGGGTATTCCTAAAACAAAGATACCTCCGCCGTTTCCTTATAAGCTCGTTAAGAAGGGATTGGATGAAAAGTTCAAGAGGTTTTCAGATATCATAAATAAGATAAGCTTGAGTATTCATTTCTCTAAGGCGATAATTGAGATGCCGTACTATGCCCGATTCCTTAAGGGTATATTGCTAAAGAAGAGAAGCTTGAACGGAGTTGAGATGGTGAACTTGTTTAAAAATTGCACCTCTTTCATTCAAAGGAAGCTACCACAGAAGATGAAGGATCCAGGAAGCTTCACTATCTTGTGTGAGATTGGAAAGGAGCCGGCACGACAAGCCTCGTGCGATCTTGGGGCAAGCATCAATATGATGCCATTGTCTGTCTTTCTAAGGCTTGGTTTGAGAGAGTTATCTCCTACAACAGTTGCTCTACAATTGGCGGACAGGTCGATGACGTTTTCGAAAGGTATCATTGAAGATGTTCTTGTTAATGTGGAGAAACTAGTCTTTCTTGTGGATTTTCTTGTACTTGAGATGGAAGATGACAAGAATAATATCCCTTTTATCTTGGGGAGACCTTTCCTTGCTACTGCTGGGGCCATGATTGATGTTCGAAATGGGGAGCTTAGGTTGCGGATGGATAAAGAAGAGGTCCTATTCAACATTGACAAAGCAATGAAGATTCATATGGTGTCGCAATGTCATAGTATTGATGTGGTGGAGGAGATCGTGAAGGAAGATATGTCTTTGATCCTGTCTAAGGACCCTCTTGAGACATGCTTGATGGAGTCTCTTACTTATCCCACTACGAAGCTTGATGATCTCTCCAATGAGGTATGTATTGAATATCTTGAAAACTTACTTGCTTTGGGTGATGGCAGGTATGACTTGGAGAAAACCAAGGTTGAAGAAGTGAAGTGGACTAGGAAGTACTTGCCGTTGGATAGAGAAAGCACTCCGATGGAAGAAAAGAAAGAGGAGCTGAAACCGTTATCGGAACACTTGAAGTATGCCTTTCTTGGTGATAATGAAAAATATCCGGTAATAGTATCTTCTTCCCTTGATGATGATCAACTTGAGGAGTTGTTAGATGTTCTTAGGAAGTACAAGTCTGCAATTGGGTGGTCTCTTGATGATTTAAAAGGTATTAATCCTTCATATTGCATGCATAAGATAATGTTATTAGATGAGGCCAAGAGTAGTATCCAAAATCAGCGGAGGGCGAATTCCGCAATTCAAGAAGTGATTAGGAAGCAAATCCTAGAGTGGTTAGATGCTGGTATTATTTATTCGATTAGTGATAATCCCCATGTGTGTCCATTGCATGTTGTAGCTAAGAACGGGGGCATGACTATTAAGAAAACTGAAGATGGAGAGGCAATAGCTACTAGGATTCCAATGGATGGCGTGTGTGTACCGATTACAGGAAACTGAATGAAAATACATGCAAAGACCACTTTCCCTTCTTTTCATGGATCAAATGCTTGATCGTCTAGAAGGGTATGAGTTCTATTGTTTCTTGGATGGGTACTCGGGATATAATCAAATCATGATTGCTCCCGAGGATCAGGAAAAGACTACTTTTACTTGCCCTTATGGGACCTTTGCTTTTAGAAAGATACCATTTAGATTGTGTAATTTGCCTGCTACTTTTCAGCGCTGCATGATGGCAATTTTTGATGGGTTGATAGAGAAGATCATGGAGGTGTTCATGGATGATTTTTCTGTATTTTGTTCCTCCTTTGATATTTGTTTGTCTAATCTTGCTACTGTGCTGAAGAGATGTAAAAAAACTAATCTTGTCTTAAATTGGGAGAAGTGCCACTTCATGGTGAGAGATGGGATTGTTCTTGGGCATCATGTTTCTGCTAAGGGATTGCAGGTGGATAGAGCTAAAGTGGTAGCAATTCAGAAGCTTCCACCAACGACCAATGAAAGAGGAGTTCGGTCCTTCCTTGGACACGCTGGATTCTATAGAAGATTTATCAAAGACTTCTCAAAATACTTCAAGTCCTTGTCTCATTTACTTGAATAGGATGTTCCTTTTGTGTTTGATGATGAATGTCTAACAGCTTTTCAGGTTTTGAAAGAGACGCTTACTACTGCAACTATCTTGATCACACCGGATTGGACTCAGCCGTTTGTACTTATGTGTGATGCAAGTGATGTAGCACTTGGAGTGGTGCTTGGGCAGCTGAGGGATAAGAAGTTCTGCGCCATCTAATATGCGAGTAAGACTTTTGATGTAGCACAAAAGAACTACATTGTGACTGAGAAAGAGTTTTTAGCTGTGGTGTATGCATTCAACAAGTTTCGACAGTGTTTGGTTGGCATGAAGATGATAGTGTACACGGATCATTCTGCGATTCGGTACTTGATGGAGAAGAAGGAGACAAAGCCAAGAATCATAAGATGGATTCTTTTACTTCAAGAGTTTGACATGGAGATCCGAGATAAGAAAGGTACGGAGAACATATTGGCTGATCAATTATCGAGGTTGGAGACAAGGGAGCATTGTGATGATTCTTTCAATTATATTGAGGAGATGTTCCCGGATGAGAAGATTATGGCTGTGTTCATTAAAGGGACTGAACGAGCGTGTGTGGTTGCTGCGCAAGGGATGGATCCATGGTATGCAGATTATGTCAATTACATTGCCGTGGGTGAAATTCTGAGAGATCTCAACCGTTATCAACTTGCTAAATTCAAGAGGTATGTTGAGACTTTTATATGGTATGATCCATTTGTGTAAAAAATTTGCAATGATTCTATCATCCGTAGGTGTGTGCCCGAGATGGAGATGGAGAGTGTTCTCGAGTTTTGCCATGCACCTAACGGGGGGCACTTCGGAGCTCAAAAGACAGTAGCCAAGGTACTTCAATCCGCTCTCTATTAGCCTACTTTGTTTAAAGATTGTGAAACCTATGTGGCGACATGCGATAGATGTCAAAGGATGGGGAATATAAGTAGGAGAGACGAGATAGCGCTTCAGCCGAGCATTGTTGTAGAGATCTTCGATGTGTGGGGGATCGATTTTATGGGCCTTTCCCCCATCTAATGGATTTCTCTACATCCTTTTAGCTATGGATTATGTTTCTAAGTGGGTGGAAACCATTCCTACACGCTTGAATGATTCAAGGACTGTCATATCTTTCTTGAAGAAGCATATCTTTACCCTCTTTGGAGTTCCTAGAGCACTAGTGAGTGATGGAGGTTCTCACTTCGTCAATAAACTTCTGGAGAAGGTGCTTAGGGATTATGGTGTCAAGCATAGGGTCACCACACCCTATCATCCTCAAGCGAATGGGCAAGCTGAGGTCTCCAAACGTCAACTGAAAATCTTGGAGAAGGTAGTAGGAACCAATCAGAAGGATTGTGCTATGAAGCTCGATGATGTATTATGGGAGTTCCGTACTACTTATAAGATGGTGTTGGATATGTCACAGTACCAAATTGTCTATGGAAAGTCGTGCCACTTACCCGTGGAGATCCAACACAAAGCTTTTTGGGCTTTAAGAAGATTGAACTTGTCTCTTAAGGATATGAGAGAGTTGAGGATGACTCTCATTAATCAACTTGATGAGTTTAGAAATCGTGCTTACAAGAATTCAGAGATTTATAAGAAAAGGATGAAGAAGTGGCATGATTCTAAGATTTCATACAAAGAGTTCAAGCAAGGTGATGAGGTATTACTTTTTAACTCTCGTTTGAAGTTTTTCACAGAAAAATTGAAGTCGAAATGGACGGGACCATTCATGATTCATAGAGCCTGTGGAGAGGGGAGTTTTGAGCTTATTGACAAAGATGGAGATATTATTGCGGCGAATGGGCATCGATGAAGCACTATAAGTCATCAGATGATGCTTGTGTCGTCTTTGATGATACCTTGCACTAGATTGGTACCGTCGTGACTTTTCGATGTTAAACAAGAGCTCCTGTTGGGGTCTTTTCCTCCCGTTTATTACTTTATTTCTTTCGTGTGAGTAAGAAATTTTTATATTTGAAGTGTTTGCATATCAGCAATTACATCTCTTTGCAAACTTAGTTTCAACTATAGTTTCTACTAAGTTTGGGGGGTGTGATGTACTTACCGCAATAAGCACCGATAGTATAATCTTTTCTTTGTAACGTTTGTTAGAGGAGTTAATTTTTTGCGGCATATTAAAATTTTAACCAGTTTTTATGTGTCGATTTTTTGTAACTTACCTAATGTTTAGTGATGTTTTGTTCTGTGTATTGAGTTGTTTGCGGAGTTACTCATGAATGTTAAGTTTTAGGATTGATTCTTGATGAAGATATGCTCTATTTTGGTACCTAATGTTCGTTGTTAAGCTTGAAGTGTGTAGGGGATGAAGAAAACTCGATTTTGGAGCATCAGGGAGCCAATTCGACCAGGGAGCATGGTCGAATCCAAGCGTACAGGTCAAATAGGGGGGCAAAAATTATCCAGTAGCTCAATTAGACCAGAGGCATGGCAATTCGACTTGAGGCCCAGGTCGAATTGAGGTCGAATCAGAACGTGAAATCTTCTAGTGAGCCAATTCGACCACGACTGCTTCAATTCGACTAGCAGCTCAGGTCGAATCGAGGATGAATCAGTGAATGAATCTTACAGAATGTTGATTCGACTTGAGGCATGTAAATTCGACCAGGGGACCAAGTCGAATCGAAGGAGAGAGTTGTCCAGTAGGTTGATTCGACCATGATTGATTCAATTTCTACCTCTTCAAGAGGTCGAATTGGGCCAGGTAAGAGTGTTCTTAATCCCAATTTTCATACCCATTCGATCACTTTGCACAATAAAGGAGAAATGGGCTGAAGTTTCTGAGAAGATAGTACGAACAAGGTATCAAGATAATGATGCTATGCTTTACTATGATGTATGGGTTTTTGGTTTTGTGCATTCATATGTTCATGTGTTAATTTTCATTGATGAGAAGCATGTATAATTTGATAAGTATGTAGAGTTCTTGTGAAATTGATCTTGATTATGTGCTATGAGGAGTATTTAAGATTCTATTTACCCATGTGAGGATTTGAGCTTTTTAATCATGTTTGATCATGATAGTTTATTCTTGAGAGAATCATTCATATGAGCGTATTCTAGAACTTGACTTGGAGTCTTGTGTGAGACTTACAATGGGTGAATTGTTAGGACATGATATTAGGCCATCCTTGATTAATTGAGTTACTTAGTCAAATTTTACCCTTCATGTTGATTATGTATATCTTTGGTAGCCCCGTTTGAGCCTTTAAAAGCTTTTTTCTTTGGCAAACCAAATAAAAGAGCCTTATTTAACCTTTACTTGAGCTTTGTTTAAATACCCTATTCATTGGTAGAGAGTTGAGGTGAATAAGTGTTGCAAGAAGAAGAAGGAAGATAGAATGTGGTTGAGAAGAGTAAAAGAAGTGTATGGTTAAATCTTGTTTAGGGGTAGTGCCTAAAACTGGTACCCCGATTGCTGTCAAAAAGGGTAGTGCCTACAACCGGTACCCGAGTTATCAGAAGAAGAATGATGTTGATGCAAGAAAGAGAAGGAAATTCAAAATTGCAAGTGCAAGAGAAGAAATTGGAGGAGAATATGTAGCCAAATGAAGAAAGCGAGAACCTCCAAGGTAACTCTCTACTAGTGTTTGAGTCACTTATATAAATTTTCCTACCCTTTCCAAAGAGCCAACATTACAACCCAAAGACAAGTCCTTTGTGATCCTAGTCATTAGTTGATTGTGAGTTGATTTTTGAGACCCTTGCCAAGCTTATGGTTACGCATTCTTATGGAGTATGAGCGTATACACTAACCTGTTAAGTACGATTAGTACTTGAGTGAGAGAGTAAACACTTAACTTGTGAGATAGATGACTTAGTACTCCGAATGGTAATATGATTGAGTGATGTTTTGCATGAATGATATGTATGATGCAAGAAATACTTGTTTTTAATTGATGAAGTTGCATGTGTAATATGTATTGTACTTGGTGATCTCGTGAATTATACACGACTCCTTGGTTTGATTGCGTTGCTTTGGGACGAGCAACATGTAAGTTTGGGGGTTTGATGAGTGTGTTAATTCATGAATCTTGCGCCTAGATTTGTGCTATTATGAAGTGTTT
Source organism: Pogostemon cablin (assembly GCA_023678885.1). Classification (NCBI taxonomy): domain Eukaryota; kingdom Viridiplantae; phylum Streptophyta; class Magnoliopsida; order Lamiales; family Lamiaceae; genus Pogostemon; species Pogostemon cablin. The sequence continues at coordinate 11,572,611 of CM042990.1, read as the reverse complement.
GAAGGAAAAAATCGGTTGTAAACTGATATATATTGTATGAAGTCACGAATTAGGTGTTGTTGAAGCCGATTGAGTAGTTTTCGAAGAAAATCAGAGTGGAAGTGTTGAAAACAGAAGAAAGGAAGTCGAGGCCATCCGTTGGGCAAAGCAGGAGTGCAATTCGACCTGAAGGAAATCGATTCGACCAGCCCTTCAGGTCGAATTGGCAGCACAACATGTACAGAAGGTGGATTCGACCACGACAGGGGTGATTCGACCAGGGCATCAGGTCGAATCGAGGTCGAATTGGCTGGCGGAAATACCGATTCGACCTCATCACTTTGATTCGACCAGGGCAGTTGGTTGAATCGAGCACCTGGGACTTATAGTGTGCTGATTCGTCCTGTGATTCAATTTGGAGGAGTCAATTCGACCTGTTGCTAAAGTTGAATTGAGGCTCTGGAACTTACCATATCCGTATTTTTACACCGTCAATGCATGTGATCACTTAAAAAGCCCATTCCAAGCCGAGGAGACATGATTACAAGTATAAAAGAAGGCTTATGCAGCATCATAATATATTCATTCATTGAATCTATCATACAAGAAGACATGGAGATGTAGAGTTGGGAAGAGATCGATCGTCCATCATCCGGAGGGGCTGTGACAAAGTTTCGCTGGAGATTCAAGTAAGATCGGTCCAACTAACTATGATTGTTCTTAGATCAATAATGGATTAGAGCCGCTTTGGTAGTTCTAGGGTTATGAAAGTTTCATGAGTTAATTTATCTTTCATGTGTAAACTCCGTATAACACTACTTGTGATTTATTTTATATAAGATTGCTCATTTTTAATCCATACTCACAGTCATTTTGTGCATCAATAATTGTTGTGTAGAGTCTGAATACATAACGTGGTTATTGGTTGAGTGCGTTCACTGCTGAGTAGGGGTTTTATGTTATAATTCTAAGTGAAGGGATTCCGAAGTCTTGTTAAAACTATCTTATATGAATACTTATTAATCGAATCATATTCGGGTTAATTAGTAGGATAAAGAGTATAATTTCATAGTACCTATAAAGGGAGATCAAATCGGGTTAGAGTACTAAGTGCACGGGAAATAATTGATTATGATAGTACATAGAAAGGGGGGTGAATTATATCTCTTGCTCTGAGGATATTCACATGTGTCATACGCATATTTACTTGTGTCTATAGAGTGAATTTGCATGGTTTAGTGATGCGTCCATAAACCACAAGGCAGAGTCGGACACCGTCACATGGAAGATGAATTAATAAGTGGAGCTGGATGACCTGACGAACTACCTACTATCTTACCTGATCACAACTCACTTATCTTTTCTCTTGTTATTTTTACTTGCTATTTCAATTAATAGTTGTTACTTAATTTCAATACCACAACCATTATATTTTCCAATATAGTCATAATTTACTAGAACATAATTAAATTGATATTTATCCATCCCTTGGGTTTGATATATAACTTGGTCACCTTCGAAACTACAATTGATATCCTTCATACTTGAGGATTAATTATGTGTTGAGAAAACGCCCATCAGCCACCTGTTGGTATTCGATCGTTTGGTTAACGTGAACCATTAGGGTTCCATGCAAATTATGTCAACGGAAGATAAAATATAAATTTGCATTACCTTTCACCAGGGTATGTTGAAGAAGAACAGCTGCAGAAAACAACCTCTTGATATTCTGCTGTATTCCCAAGTCCAATCTTGACGTCGTATGGGCGACGATTTTCAAGATCCTCTCAATCTGCTTCCTCCCTTACTTTCAACATATTTTAGGCGCAGATAATAGGGTCTCGGATAGTTAAGATGACTTATATATGTGCTATAGCAGGGACTAGGAGGAGAAATTAGAGTCAGACCTCCATTGGGCTTAAGTATCCAAGTTTAACCCAAAACTTATACGTAAGTCCAATAATAATAATAATATATTACACTAAAATATTATTATTGCACTGCCGCTCTAATCCCAAATTACGTTATGGACCCCTTCTTATTATGAGCCCGACAGTCTCACCATGTTTAAGATATACAATGCCCATTAATTAATTAAGTTACTAACAACTCCATTAATTAATATCTCATCCGAGAGTAGTACCACTCAACCTCATTATCGTGCCGGAATAAATTCACCTGTAGAGTTTACATGATAATCCTTATGAGCTTCTCAAGGGGACATCATCAACCTTTTTAATAGGACACGAATTCCTTTTACAATCAATAGCACACCATAGAGACATCACTATTTCCCAACTCACCGAGCTTGTTGATTTAATACATATAAATCTTACCCATTGATGAATCAAATAAATACATACTGGCTTACGTGTCGAGATTATTGTATAGGGATTAAAAGCACGAACATCCATAATAATTGAGATCAAGTTCTCCTTATAGTCAATATAAGTTGAACGATCTCAAGCGGTCCTGCTCAGTACGCACAAAGCATACTAATGTTATTTTATAGTCAAGACAAACTAATACCAAATTACATTACAACCATCCCAATAGATTTTCCCCATCTATCTCGATTGTGAGCATCTGTTTATACTTTATAAGGAAACCGATAATATGATCTTCCGCGTGTTGTTGCACAACATATTATCTACAGTATAAAGTAAGTGAACTTTTGCAATAACATATAAATAAATTATAATATGCAAAACGTTTGATCATATGATTCTCATTTCAAATAAATTGTTTTAATATTATTCATACAAAAAGCTAGACTTTTAGTATACAATTCAACAATCTCCTACTTATACTAAAAGACTACGCTGTCATGTCAACTGCCATACATCTGGTTTCCACTCCCACTACACGACCATCAAAAGCTTCCGCCTTAAGGTCCTTGTAAAAGGATTTACTAGGTTATCATCCGATGCAATCTTGACAACTACAACCTTCCCCTCATCATACGATTTCTCATAACAGGTGGTACTTTAGCTTAATGTGTTTATTTGCCTTATGTAGTCATGATTCCTTTAATTTTGCAACTGCACCATTATTATCATAATAAATTGTGATAAACCTTGGGCCAACTAAAAATCACATCTAAGTCCATTATGAAGTTTCTGGAGCCATACAGATACTTTGGCTGCCACAAGGCTCCAATATTATTATTTTACCATGGTGGAGTTCGAATATTTCTATATCACTCCTCCATTTTATGAATCTACTTTCAAAATTAAACACATAACCTTGAGGTGGATTACTGCTGTCCCTATCTGATTTGAAAAATCCAAATCTATGTAACTCATAAGAAGCAGTGAATCTGTCCGGTAAACACACATATAATTTTTATTCCTTTTCAGGTACATAAATATATGTGTTATCACAGTTCAACATTCTTATTCTTGGTTACCTTGATACCCACTGACTATGCCATCGGCAAAATAGATATCCAATCTCGTACATAGCATTGCATAGACTAAGCTTCCATATTCATCGAAGCATAAAGAACCGCCTTCATCAGCTTTATCTTCTTTTGTGTTCTAAGACACATTTCCTTAGATAAAGTCACATGCTAAAACAAGTAAGGATCGTACCATTTCATGAAGCTCGAGATAAGCACAACATCCTATCTTGTTATATCTCCATGATCACAATAATGTATTTTGCTTCTCTTAAGTCCTTCATTTTATACTGCTTTATCAACCATACCAATGCGCCCGATAATACTCTTTCAATGTCTCCAATGAGCAAGATACCATCTACATATAGTACAAGAAATACCACTATGTTACCGTCACTCTTTTCAATACACAAGACACATCCGCGCATTGAATAAATCCATATTGTTGATGTTAAGTGTTGAGGACAGTGTTATCACATCTGGAATCACACTGATCCTCACTGATCCTTAAGGTTTTTGTCTAACCGTTAACATTTTTCTGGTGGTCGATTTGTGTTGTGTTTAATGTTGTTTCAGGTGTGCCGTATATCTGGAAGCTTCTAGAGTCTTCAAGACGAGTTTGAAGTTGTTTGATAGACTTAGAGTGATGCACACACTGATGGAACATTCTAGAAGGCTTTGCCAAGTAGTGGGCGATTATACTTCATACCTTGAGGTGTTCCCACTCTCTCAGACCAGTACTCACTTTTGCATGATCTCTGCAGTCTCCCATATCTATATAAAGTGCTGCTGGATGATTAAGACAGTTGGTCTTTGAGAGATTCCCATTGCAGATAGAGGGATCGTCCTTAGAGATTTTATATTTAGGTTTCTTCTGTAATATTTTCACAAGTGTTGTCACACCTCGTGTAACACTTAGTATATACTGTTATTCCCATACGTTTTGTGTGTACTGTTCACAGGCAGTGGAAGTGTACATGTGAAGTGGGCTTAGATCTAACAATCTAGGTTTGCCATTTGGTAAGGTGTTTGGATATTAGATCCGATTTTGTATTCGAAGAGTGGAAGAAGATTTCCATCTCTCTATTTTTTTAATCATATTTTCTAATAGTGATATTTATGCCATGAGGCTACCACAAACTTGCAAAATTTTATGGAAAGATTGAGTAATTTGTGTGTTATGTCTTCCGCTGATTTAAAACTTGTTCTATACTTAGTCAAGTTTACATTCTGATACATAGAGTGTTGTACAAAGTATTACCACACTTAGGACAACATCGTCGTTAAAAACATACTTTACACCTTGGGCACCTGATAAGTGGCATCAGAGCCAACACTAGACGGTACTTAGTGTTGATTCCTAGTGTTAAGTGTTATGTTGTCATGGATTACTCTGGATCCGTCAACCATCCTCCCATTCTTGATGGAATAAATTATGCCATGTGGAAAAGCCGGATGAGAAGCTACATCAAAGCAGTTGATGAACGAGCTTGGAAGAGCATACTTTCAGGATGGACACCTCCCACAGTTGTTGACAAAGATAGAGATCTTGTTCTCAAGAGTGAACTTAATTGGACAACCGAAGAGAATAATATCTTACTACATAATTCAAAGGCTCTCAATGCAATCAACTCATCAGTTGATACAGTGATGTTCAATCTGATCCAGAACTGTATCTCTGCGAAGGATGCTTGGGAAAGGCTGCAAGAACACTATGAAGGGTTTGGAAGTGTTCTTAGGGCAAAGGCAAGGATGCCACGAAGTTTGAAAGCTTGAGGATGAAAGATGATGAGACAATCTCTTCTTACAATGAACGGCTATATGAAGTGTTGAATGAGCTGCAATCTCTTGGAGATCCTATCTCCTATGTCAGGTTAGTCAACAAAACTCTTCGTACACTTCCTAGAAGATTTAATGGCAAGGTATGTCCTATAGAAGAAGCTAGGAACTCTGATTTGTTGAGTCATAATTAACTTATGAGTATTATGATAGAAAAGGGGTTGTTGTTTTCAAAAGTGATGCACCTTCATGTTCTGGGAAGACATCTACTATAACTAAAATTGAACAAATTGAAGATGATGTTGATAACACTTCTGATAACACTGACAATATTGCATTACTTTCTAAGAAATTTGAAGCTTACTTGAGATAATAGAAAGACAAGTTTAGTGTAATCATTCAGCCTAAGATAGAGATTAATAATTCTCCTCAAACTTCTTCTCGTTAACCCCCTCAAAGAAGAAAATTTAAATATGATCCTGAATTTAGGAAAAAGCTCATTTGTGATGAATGTAATGATTTTGGGCATTATGCAAATGAATGTGCTAACACTCTTCTGAAGAAAAGGATGAGCTTAAATGTTTCATTAAGTGATGATGAGCCTGAAGGAGATCTGGACACAAACGAGGAAGAACTTGCATTTCTGTCTGAATGTGTAAGAGAAGGATTTTCTGAAAGTGATTCAGATGTTGAGGTTGATGTGATCACATCGGTATCGACATCAAACAGGTTTCAGTCTACTTCTAATTATGATGTGAACTGTACTAATGCTTTTACTTCTAGAGCAGGTACATTTGAAGAGCCGCTGGAAAGCAAAATTGCTGAACTTTTGAAAGAATTAAACCTGTCAACTAAGAGAATGATGAACTGATTGAGACCATAACAAGACTTGGGGATAAAACCTTTTTAGTCTCATAACTTTTCCCATGGTTTTTTAGTCCCAAGAAAGATAAGTTTGTCAAATTAGTCCCACTGGCAAAGAAATAGGGCCAAAAACGTCATATTTTCGACGAAAATAGGACGTGTTTTGCCCTATTCCTACACGGGTGAGACTAAATTGATAAACTTATCTTTATTGGGACTAAAATAGAACATGAAGAAAGTTATGGGACTAAATAGGTTTTTATCTCGCTGACTTACCTACCATCAGGGTGCCACATCATCATATCGACCGGAAATTGACAATTTCGGTTGTGACATGGCTTTTTCCAGCGAAAATAGGACATTTTTGGCCCTATTTCTTCGCCGGTGGGACTAATTTGACAACATTATCTTTTTTGGGACTAAAAAAGACCATGAGAAAAGTTATGGGACTAAAAAGGTTTTTATCCCCAAGACTTGAGGTAAATCTTACTAAAAAGGATGTTGAAATTTCAAAACTCCAAGAACAGTTAGCTGCTTCAACACTGAGTTTCAAAAAGTACTCTAAAGGTACATCTGTTTTGAATGAAGCTCTGTCTGTTGGTAAATCTGATATGTGTGGGCTTGGATTTTATGAAAATACATATCTTTTTAGCTTTGAAAAACCTGTTGCATTTGTGAAACCTAGTTTTAATCGTAAGTCTAAAAAGTTTCCAAAACAAAGAGGCAGAAGGACTTTTATTTGTCATTACTGTTCAGTTCCTAGACACATTCATCCCTTTTGTTTTAAACTGAAAGATGTTCTGCACTCTGGAAAAGTATTACCTGAAATGTTACCACACAAGTATTCACACACACCTAGATCTGCTTGGATCAGAAAACCAAAAGGGCTATGTAAGGTGGTCTGTACTTCTTTACAAACATGTGTACCTGATTTATGATATTTTGATAGTGGTTGTTCTAGACATATGACTGGAAATGTTGAATCCTTGAAAGACTATGAAACTTTTGATGGTGGAAAAGTTACATATGGTGGCGGCTCTAAGGGAAACAATGTTGGAAATGGAACTTTAAATGTCAAAGGTTTTCCAAATCTAAAGAATGTGCTGCATGTTGAAGGTCTGCATGCTAATTTGTTAAGCATAAGTCAACTTTGTGATGATAATTTGCATGTGAAGTTTGATAAGAATTCATTCTATGTGCTTGATGAAACTGATGACTATGTGACGGTTGGTAATCGATCTGCTGATAATTGTTATCTTATTGGTAACAACACTTACTGCAACATCTCACAACATGATGAATGTGTACTTTGGCATTAGAAACTTGGCCATGTGAATTACAGAAATTTATAGAAATTGGTTAAGTTAGAAGCTGTTAAAGGTCTACCTAAGCTCAGTTTCAGAAATTCACCTGTATGTGGTTCATGCTAAAGAGGTAAACAGGTAAAGTCTTCGAATAAAATCACATCACTGTGCACTACTTCTAGATGCTTTGAACTCCTTCATATGGATATAATGGGTCATATGGAAACTGAAAGTCTTGGTGGCAAAAGGTATTCTTTGGTTGTTGTTGATGATTTTTCTAGATTTTCATGGGTTGAATTCATTAGAGAAAATTCAGAAACTTTCGAAGTATTCAAAATTCTTTACAAAAGGTTCAAGAATGCTTTTAATCTTAGGATTTGTAAGATTAGGACTGATCATGGTAGAGAATTTGAAAATAATGTGTTTTCTGAGTTTTGTGAAAAGAAAGGTATTGTTCAAGAGTTTTCCTCTCCTAAAACTCCACAGCAGAATGGTATAACTAAAAGAAAAAATAGAACACTGCAAGAAATGGCTAGGGTAATGCTTACTTCAATGAATGTGTCTAAAAGGTTTTGGGCTGAAGCATTGAATACTGCATGCCATGTGTCAAACAGAATTCAATTTAGACCTGGATGTTCTATTACTTCTTATGAGCTGCTGTACAAGAGGAAACCTAATCTGAAATACTTTAATGTCTTTGGTTGTATGTGTTTTGTACTGAATGACAGAAAATATCTATCCAAGTTTGATTCTAAGAGTAATAAGGGGCTGTTCATAGGTTACTCTAAGAATAACAAAGCTTATAGAGTGTTAATCTTAGAACCAGAACTGTACAAGAGTCTGTTAATATTGTGTTTGATGATTCTTCCAATATTGCAGGTAGAATGACAGATGATGATATCTCTGATCTGATTGAAAACACAGAACTCACAGAACCAGCTAACAATGTTGAATCGAATGTGATCACACCTCCTACAACATCAGAAGTTGAATCAGAAGAGAATGAGAACCAAGATTTCAGAACTCCTGGAAACTCTCTAGTTCGAAGATACAAGAAGGATCACCCATCTTCACAAATCATAGGAGATACCTCAACATGTGTTCTAACCGGAAGAAAAAGGAAGGTGAAAGATATGGTAAGATCTGTTTGCATGTCCAATTTATGCAATCAGGTATGTGCTCAATGCTACTACTCTTCTGTTGAACCTAAAAATGTGACTGAAACTTTAAAAGATGAATGTTGGAAGGAGGTTATGCAAGAAGAAGTTGAACAATTCACTAGAAATGATGTTTGGAGTGTAGTTCCTAGGCCTGCAAACACTAATGTCATTGGAACAAAGTGGATTTTCAAGAAAAAAACTGATGAATCTGGAAATATAGTAAGAAACAAAGTAAGACTTGTTGGACAAGGTTACACACAGGTTGAAGTAATAGATTTTGATGAAACATTTGCACCTGTAGCTAGAATAGAGTCTATTGGGCTTCTCTTAGCTATTGCATGTTTTGTTGGAATTAAACTTTTTTAAATGAATGTTAAAGCTGCCTTTTTGAATGGTGTGTTAACTGAAGAAATTTTTGTTGAACAACCGAAAGGCTTTGTTGACCCATTCTATCCTGAGCATGTGTATAAACTGAAAAAGGCTTTGTATGTATTGAAACAAGCTCATAGAGCATGGTATGGTAGGCTTACTGATTTCCTAATTCAGTTTGGTTTTATAAGAGGTAAGGCTGATAGAACTCTTTTCATTTAGCATGAATCTGATGGTTTCTTGATTGCTCAGATATATGTTGATGACATTGTATTTGGAGTAATATCACAGGTTGTGATGGACAACTTTGTGAAAGTTATGACTACCACATTTGAAATGAGCATGGTTGGTGACCTAAATTAATTTTTAGGACTCCAAATCAAGCAAGGAGATAATGGTATTTTCATTTCACAGAGTAAGTATGCAAGAAACTTGGTGAAAAGGTTTGGTCTTGAAAATACTAAGCCAATGAAGACACCTATGGGAACTTCACAGAAACTATGCAGAGATGATGCTGGACCAGATGTTGATCACACTCTGTATAGATCTATGATTGGTAGCCTGTACTTAATTGCTAGCAGACCTGACATCATGTTTAGTGTCTGTGTATGTGCTAGGTACCAAGCTAATCCCAAGGAATCTCACAAGAAAGCTGTTAAAAGGGTTATCAGATATGTAGCTGGAACAACTGACATGGGCTTATGGTTTTCTAAGGATACAAACAGCTCACTTGTTGGATATAGTGATGCAGACTGGGCTGGAGACTGTGATGACAGAAAGAGCACAAGTGGTGGATGTTTCTATATGGGCAACAATCTTGTTTCTTGGCATTCTAAAAAGAAAAAAATGCATTTCACAATCCACTGCTAAATCTGAGTATATAGCTGCTGGTAGTTGTTGCACACAATTGCTTTGGCTTAAAAAGATGTTAGATGACTATGTGCTTTAGACAAACACCTTGATGATTTAATGTGATAATACGAGTGCCATTAATATTTCTAAAAATCCTGTGCAACATTCTCTAACTAAACATATAAGTATAAGACATCATTTCATAAAAGATTTAGTTGAGAAAAAGGTTGTAAAGTTGGAGTACATTCCAACTGAGAAACAAATTGCTGATATCTTCACTAAGGCACTTGATTTCGAGAGGTTTTATTCACTTAGAAAATCTCTTGGACTCTGCATTCCTTGATTATCATACATGCTGTTGCTTAGAGTGTTACCACACTCGAGGCAACACTACTGTAAGTTTTATCATTTTATGTCAAAATTAAATTATTTGATAGCTTATTTTGTTCCTGCTAACTATATTATGGTTGAATCTTGAGGTGCTACTGGACATACACTAAAAGCACAGTTCTAAAAAAATCAAAGGTCTAAACATGCTGAGTAACTAGGCATACGGGGCTGACAACCACGATGTGTTCTTTTCAAAAGGCTGTTTGGTTTCAAAAAGGGAAATAAGAACACTCTTGAACTACTACTGAGTAACCAGACACACGGGGCTAACAACCACAATGTGATATTTTCAAAAGGTGGTATGTTTTCTTGATTTTAATTGCATAAAAATTCATAAAAGGATAAAACTGTAGGTATACAAAATTCACCCTTATTTGATTTTTCTAGAATATCTTTAGCTTCTTCAAAAATTTACTATTAAATTATTAATTTCATTTCATTAATTGATAAAATATTACAATATTTCAATTTATATTGCATATTGTTTCTTATATTTTATTGGGCCAATTTTTTCCTCTTATTTTTTTGGCCACATATTTTATCTCCCATGTTCTCACATATTGGTAGTTATTTGTGTTAATGGGATGATAACCTCCAACTAGGCAACACTTCTTCTCTTCTTCTTTTCGTGTGATATACTGCCTATATATGATGATGGTTGGCTAGAAGATATTCTGCATTATTATTTCTTTTCTTTAATTCTTGTGCACTATCTCTTCTACTTTTTGAAGTTGAAAAGGTTTGATTGTCCCACTCACACATCATATAATGTCTTCTCCCTATAAGAAAACCCATTCAAACCCTTCTTCTCCCACAAGCTCTCCAACTCTACAATACCAAATCCTCTCCAAAACCTAGCTGAAATGGCCAAGAATGTCGCAGTCGATAATGTTCAGAATGTGATTCTGGATGATGCCGCACAACCTCCTACACCCATTGTCAAATCTGCCATACCCACTCAAATAGTTCTACCCTCAGGTACTTCTGATTCCCAACTTGAATCCCTTCAGAAAAAGTTTGAAGATATCTTAGTTGCAAGAATCGAATAACCCATTGTTCCTCCTCCTGAAACTCTCTCTGAAAATCCATCTTAAATTCCTGCTGTTTCTTCACCAATTCCTCCAACCACTGATAATCCTGTTCCAATGGATGTTTCACCCTCAGAACTCAGCAAGCTCCGTCTCCCTCTTCACCATTACCCTCTCCTACTCATATGGAAGCTGCACCACCTGCTTCTTCTCCATCATCCTCTCCACCCGTGGAAATTATGGCCAAGGTGACCAAGCGCTCTACCAAAAGGAAAGCTCCTCCTTCGTACAGATCACTTCGTCTTTAGAAAAAGTCATCCGTTGAAGCCGATGTTGAACCAAGTTCAAAGGAAGGAAAGTCTCCTATTTCTAACTCTGAATTTGAAACTGATGTTGTTGAAACTGTTTCTGCCCCTTTGGACGTGGATTCTACTGTACAGGAACCCACTTTGGCTAAATTTCTCAAGTCTTTGAGAGGAAAGAGGAGAGCTCTTATTCCTGTTGATGATGTTGTTGTCACTCCTGGGACAACACCCACTGGTGAATCTGATGATGAGTTGAACAAAATCATTGATGATGTTATTGCTGATGTTGCTGCTTCTGAAGCAACACCTATTGCAGATGATGATGCAGAACCCTTTTATCCTGATGGTGATTCCTCTGATTCTGATGATGAACCTGAGAAAGTTAACTCTGAAAAGGATGGTGAAACTGATTCTGATAAAGCTGAGGAGACCACTGATGCTAACAAAGAAGTTTTTGATGATGATGAAGGTCACGATGCTGAACCGGCTGATGGTTTAGAAGATGGTTCAGATGCCGAACAAGATGATGAAGAGAATGATGATTCTGACTATGACCTAGAGCCTTATGGCTATGACAACTTCTACTTTGAGGATTCTTCAAGAAGGTACAGACAATTTATCCAGAAAGATGTCATTCATGAAAGGAGAATGAAAGATGCTGACCTTCTTTCTCACAATCTCTTTGAATTTTTCACTGAAAGGAGCCTACTTAACTCTGTGAGGTACTCTTACTCCTACTTTCACACTTGGCTGTGTGAATTCTATGCTCACATTTGTCCTAGCATGTCTAAGAGTACAAGTCCCAAGTTTGCCAGAGTTTACTTTAGAGGAAAGATTTATGATTTCTCTTCTACTAAGATCAATGAAATTCTTGGTACTTTCAATGCTGAAAACGTTGCTGAGATAACTGATATGAATGAGGTTGTTGAATCCATCACTGGTGGTCTTGTTGTTGAATGACCAAAGAAGTTATTTTCTCCAGTTTAACTAGCCTGCATGCTGTGTTGCATAAGCTTTGTGTATACAATTGGTTACCTTCTTCAAACACTACGAGAGTCACTACTGAGCAAGCCTGTTTAATCTATAAGACTGGTAAGAACCTGCCTTTCAATCTTGGTGAGGTTATTTACTCCAATATTGTGAGCTACTCTGGTACAGTTTCTAAGGTTGGCAAGCTACTATATCCTACCTTGATTCATTCTCTATTGAATTAAGATGCTGTGAGGAAAAGAGGTGATTTTCTATCCTCACAGGCTCTTATTTTGGGTGTTGCCAAGCCTCTCCTTGAAGGAAACCGCATTGTTGTTCTACCTTATGTAAATCCTGCTCATGTCCCTGCTTCTAAACCTAAAAAAGAAAATGTTGCCACTGATGCTGACAACACTACTGTTCGCACTGATGCTCCTGCTCAGTCTGGACAAGTAGTTTCTATCACTGTGCATCGCAGGTACATTGAAGAGCAAGCAGCTGCCCTTGCTAAATAAGTGCCCCATCTCAGACTCTAAGTCTCTGATCTGAACAGACAAGTTGACTTTCTGAACAAGTTTGCTATCCACACCCATAGGGGGAGAAGTACCTGATGCTACTACAAATGTTGCGGTTGAAAGCTCCGGTTCCGAGGGAGTTGAGATTGAGGACATCACTGATGAAGCTGAACAGGTTACAAGGGTTGATGCTGCAAGTGCTACTGTGGATGCTGATCCTCAGGGGGAGCCAAGTTAAGTTTGGTGGATGGATTGTTGAACTTATGAATACACTTTGCTGATTTTATTTCCTGATGAACTTATCTGACTTTAACTAGTTGGATGTTTTATTTAGTTTATCTAGGTCCTGAACTTATTGGTTAAGTAGTTTTGATTAGCCTTTATCATTATTACTTTATTTGACTTAGATGTTTACACTGCATTTTGAACTAACCTCTGATGTTTTGAAATTGGTAATCCTGTTATATTCTGTCTTTCTTTGCATCAGGTGTGTGGTTGCGGATAGGCGTGATTGGGGGAGATAGTTGATGTGAAGTGTTAAGGCCAGTGTTATCACATCTTGAATCACACCGATCCTCACCAATCCTTATTTTTTTTGTCTAACCGTTAACAGTTTTTCTGGTGGTCGATTTGTGTTGTGTTTAATGTTGTTTTAGGTGTGCCGTATATCTGGAAGCTTCTAGAGTCTTCAAGATGAGTTTGAAGCTATTTGATGGGCTTAGAGTGATGCGCACGCTGATGGAACATTCTAGAAGGCTTTGCCAAGTAGTGGGCGGTTATGCTTCATACCTTGAGGTGTTCCCACTCTCTCAGACCACTACTCACTTTGGCATGATCTCTGCAGTCTCCCACGTCTATATAAAGGGCTGCTGGATGATCAAGACAATTGGTCTTTGAGAGATTCCCATTGCAGATAGAGAGATCGTCCTTAGATATTTTATCTTTAGGTTTCTTCTGTAATATTTTCACAAGTGTTGTCACACCTCGTATAACACTTAGTGTATACTGTTATTCCCGTGCGTTTTGTGTCTACTGTTCACAGGCAATGGAAGTGCACATGTGAAGTAGACTTAGATCTAACAATCTAGGTTTGCCATTTGGGAATGTGTTTGGATATTAGATCCGATTTTGTATTTGAAGAGCTGAAGAAGATTTTCATCTCTTAGAATTTGTTTTTGTAATCACATTTTCCAATAATTATATTTATGCCATGAGGCCGCCACAAGCTTGCAAAAGTTTGTGGAAAGATTGAGTAATCTGTGTGTTAAGTCTTCCGCTGATTTAAAACTTGTTCTATACTTAGTCAAGTTTACATTCTGATACATAGAGTTGTACAAAGTGTTACCACACTTTACACCTTGGGCACCCAACACATCACTGGATTACCTCATCAAAACAGATGTACTTTGAGTTTAAAGCTTGTTTTTTGTCCATCGATGGACACTTTTAAGCTTACACTTAAAATGCTCTTCGCTCTTCGCAATGAATCACTCTAGTTGTTTCACATAGATGTTTTCCTCAAGACTTCCAATAATGGAAGCTGTCTTGATTTCTATTTGCTATACCTCATAATTCAATATGAGCAGCAATTAAATAAAATAAAAGAATCCAGATCGACTTAAACTTAGCTACCAGTGAAAAAGTTTCCTCATACTCGAACTCACCATTCTTTCTGAGTGTACCTTTACGTAACAAGCCTTGTTTCAAAGTATCACCTTATCGTCTGATCCTCTTTTATTTTTTAGAGCCACTTCCAATGGCTTTCATACTATTTCGCGGTTCTACAAGCATACAGATCTAATTCAGAATCTATAGATTCTATTTCAGAAATAATTGCAAGTTTGCTAAGATTCCTCATTTTTATCTTGTAATGCTTTGTCACACCCGTGGGCCGATTTCATATTTACTGGGGACTAAGTCTCACGACTCTCCCAAAACATAAATCTTTCAGGTTGTAGAAAAACCCTCCCACTATGGCAAAGCGCTACACGCAATTGTGTATCAGACATGTCACGCAATGGAGTTTACTTGTTGTACATCCTCTTGTACAATTGGTACTATACTTTGTGTTTTCCCTCTGACATCCTTTAGAACAATTTATACATGGATTTGTGATTTATTATATAGTCCTTTTCCAAAAATCTAGTGTTCGTGTTAACAATCACCCTTTGATCTTTTGGACTATCAAATAAGCCACCCTTCATTTTTCTTGGATATCCCACAAACAGACAAACTTCCTTACAACATGTTGTTTCTATGAATACCCATAAAATGAATTTGGTAATTCCAAATAACTCATCATCTATCAAACTATTTCCATAGGAGTTCTATTCCTTCTTTTCACCACACCAGTCGGCTGGGGTTTGCCTGATGTTGACAACTTGGGATTCAATCCTAACCTCTGATAAATGGCTCCTAAACTATCCTAAGAAGTACTCGCCACTACGATTAAATCGTAATAAGTTGATATATTTTCGATGACCCTTCACTGCATGAGCCATGCACTTTTTGAATTAATCATAGTACACAGACATGAGGTGCATCAAATAATATAGCAAACCACCTCTCGCCTGGATAGTCTTAGGACCGCATAAATAAGAATGAACCAATTCTAACATATCTTTGGCTCTACACCCTTTTGCCTTAAAAGGCAATCCTGACCTAGTCTCAGATGCCAAATGTATGTTTGGTTCATGTCCGAAGGTTCTTTTCTCTCATTAGATTAGAGGAAGCGTACTATTTGTTGCATCGCGAGAGAAACATTATTTAAGAATGTGATTGTTCACCTACATACTACAACAAATTATAGCTCCAACCTTCATTATAATGACTATGCCATTCAAATGAAATAGGGTATTTATCCATAAATGTACGTAAAGATAATTTTTTAAATCAAGCGTTTATTCCTATAAAAAAATAAACGACTCCCACTATAACAACCACTACTTCCGTAGCTTACCCATGTACTCAATTATTTCATCATCACTTAGTTACATGCTTTTAGTAATTCCGTAATCTACATATAACGTCTCAGTAGATGCCATCACTAATCATGCTTCAACAACTAGTGAATGAGATACTAATCTTGTTCACATCTTGATGAAATTGATTTCCTTCGCCACTTATTTTGTCAGAAGTTTTCCACCAAGTACAACCTCTCGTAACTCAGGTAAAACTTGCTCAAAACGTCTAGGCAAATTACGGAAAATAAAATTGATCTAGGTTTTCCTTTCAATTTCTACTCCATGTTTTTTAAATTCATTCATCAAGTCAACCATGATTTCTTGCCTTTCTAACTTTCTCAAGTATCCGAAGAGTCGCATGAGAATGAACATATTTCTATGAACCTCTCACCCCTCCTCTGGAGACTTAAATAGACACTAGAGGACATCTTTAGTGAGAATACATATGTTTTCTTAAGCAGTAAAAATCGAAACCAAGATTATTTTCTAATCATCTAATTTTTGGAGCAGTAAATATAAATTCTTTTAGTAAACAATAACTGAAATAAACTATTCAAAAATACTAAGAATCACGTAAATAAATACAACGATCAAATCCTTCAAATTTAACTATTTATATTGATTCCCTCAAAACAATATAAAATAAAATTCACCGACATCTCAAGCACCGTGAATTTGCATGCCACGATAGTGTGGACATATACAAACCTGAACATTTACAAGAGCAGGTTTTACCTACTAATTTCATTTGTCAACCTGACTTTATGACAAAATAATTAATAGTTGGTTCCTCTTTAGCCATGCAAATAACAACAGTGACTCCGATAGGAGGATACTTATTATTTGCACCAAAGTGTACACCATTATTTGATGCCAAGTCCATTGCCCAAGCTTGTGTGCCTTACAGATGGAGAAGTACACACGCCCTCAGATAACTTCCTACAATCATCATAAAGAAGTTCATTCCAGCAATCCATGAACAAACTCATCCGATGGGGAGGAAGACACTATAGCCAACGCACAAGTTTATTCACATCACTTACAAACCAATATGGAGGCCGCGAGAATTATTAACCAATCCCCTGTCCCGCTTAGTTATTTAACACCGAGGGTTTTTACATGCATATAATATTTAAGAATAAAAATGCACCTAGCACGCTCCTATTACACCAAATAAGATAGTAAATCACAGAGAATCATGCATACATATATAATAATAATCAGATAATCATATCAAATTATGAAAGTTATACATCAGCAAATTTAATTGTTCGCCACCAAGCACGAATGTGGGCTACGTAGGTGAGGTCGCAGGGATTGAAGCCGATCTTCACGAATTTTCTTCCAAATTCTTTGCTCAGCAACTTGCTCCACCGCACGTCGCACGAAACGAGACAGGCTGACCATCATACATGCCGGCACGACTCGCGCCAGGTACTGACACAACTTGTGCCATGTACTGAGTAGCTCCCGTACGCCATCCATGCCCCATGTCTTCACCAATCACTAGCAAGCACGATTCGTGTTGATAGACAACATTAGTCATGCCAAATATGTTGCCGCCCAGTTTCGTGCATGTGATTGCAGCCATCAGTATTGTGCCATCCGCAAGCACTTCCGTTGCATCCATGCGCCACGCCTGCACCGACCTCCAGCAAGCACGACTCGTGCTTAAAACAAGCACTAGTCTTGCCGAACACCAGAGGTTCTGTCAGCGCTGTGCCGCTCGCAAGACTTCGCCGCTCGCCTGCCTAATGTGCCGCCCATGCCTGTCTAGTGTGCCCCCACGCCATGCGGTTATGGTGCACGTCTACATTCATCGCGTCATTCGTTCCACACACCCTCTGTGCCGCAAGAAGTCTAGCACCGATGGCACCCGACATCGCCCTCTGCCCAGCCTGCTGGAACGACTCGTGCCACCCACTGGCAATGACTCATGCCACCTTCCAGCACTACCGTAGAGTCATCCGTGTCTTCGCCATGTAGCCGTGTCCCACCTGCCGTCGTGGTCCAGCGCTTTCACCCATCATAGCCTGATGCCTGTCGCTGCCCAGCCGACGTCTTACACAAACCACGCCCATCAGGGGCCACCGTCGCGCCGTCGATCGGTGCTTGCCACCACCACACCGCCGAGTGCTTCTACTCATGCCGCCGTCAAACATATAGAGTATTCAATAAGAAAAATAGTATTTTAAACCCTAATAACGTTTGACACATAAACCTTAGTCAAAAGTGTCACGTTTAGCCACAAAACTGAAGCTCTGATACCAATTGTAGGCGTTCGATTGTTTGGTTAACGTGAACCATTAGGGTTCCATGCAAACTATATCAGCGGAAGCAAGAATATAAATTTGCATTACGTTTCACCAGGGTATGTTGAAGAAGAACAACTACAGAAAATAACCTCTTGATCTTCTGCTGTATTCCCAAGTCTAATCGTGACGTCGTGTGGGTGACGATATTCAAGATCCTCTAAATCTGCTTTCTCCCTTACTTTCAACGTGTTTTAGGCGCAGATAATTGGGTTCCAGATAGCTGAGATGACTTATATATGGGCTACAGTAGGGACCAGGAGGAGAAATTAGAATCAAGCCTCCATTAGGCTTAAGTATCCAAGTTTAGCTCAAAACTTATACTTAAGTTCAATAATAATAATAATAATATATTCCACTAAAATATTATTATTGCACTGCCGCTCTAATCCTAAATTACATCAAGGGCTCCTTCTTATTATAAGCCCGACAGTCTCCCTATGTTTAAGGTATATAATGCCCATTAATTAATTAAGTTACTGCAACTCCATTAATTAATATCTTATCCGAGAGTAGTACCACTCAATCTCATTATCATGCTGAAATAAATCCACCTGTAGGGTTTACATGATAATCCTTATGAGCTCCTCAAGGGGACATCATCAACCTATTTAATAGGACACATATTCCTTCTATAATCAACAACACACCATAGAGACATCACTATTTCTCAACTCACCGAGCTTGTTGAATTAATACATATAAATCTCACCCATTGATGAATCAAATAAATACATACTGGCTTACGTGTCTAGGTTATTGTAGAGAGATTAAGAACACGAACATCCATAATAACTAAGATCAAGTTCTCCTATATAGTCAGTATAAGTTGAATGATCTCAAGGGGTCCTGCTCAATACACACAATGCATACTAATGTGATTTTATAGTCAAGACAAACTAATACCAAATTACACTACAACCATCCCGATAGATTGTCCCCTTTTATTTCGATTGTGAGCATCTATTTATAGTTTATAAGGAAACTTATAATATGATCTTCCGCGTGTTGTCGCATAACATATTATCTACAGTATAAAGTAAGTGGACTTTTGCAAGAACATATAAATAAATTATAATATGCAAAATATTTAATCATATGATTCTCATTTCAAATAAATTGTTATAACATTGTTCAAATAAAAAGCTAGAATTTTAGTTTACAATCCAACACTACCACCTGCTGCCACCGCCACTGCCGGCTGTCGTCTGCCGGTTACCTACACCGAAACTAATATCGGACGGACCTGTGTGGGTGACCTACATTGGAATCGATGTTGATACGAACCCATGTGGGATGACCTACTGTGGAATCTACACTGGAACCGATATCAGTACGAACTATTTTGGATGACCTACACCAGAACCAATATCTGTACGGACCTATATGGATGACCTACACCAAAACCTACATCGGAACCAATGTCAGTGGACCTGTGTAAGTGATTTACATTAGAGGGGACACATTGGGTATTGAATTTGAATACTAGAGTTATAAATGTAAAAAAAAGTACAAAAATTTTAAAAAGATAACAAACAAAAAAATATGTTGGTAATGATTTTTTTGAAGAAATAAATTTCATTAAGAAGCTGGAATCACCCAACACTGATTGATAAGATAAAATAAGGGGTGAGGTCCATGAGCTATCACAGTACAAATTTTTTTTTTCAAAGAATGCAAATTCATGTGCTACACTTTTAAGAGCTCGTTGGACCTAACAAAAAGAAGTAACATGTAGATTTTCAAGAAGTGATTTATTGTCATAAAGGATAGGGGTAGCAATAGCAGGACAATCCTCCTCTCCCAAAATACAGAGAATGACAATTGAAGCATCTCTGTTGACAGAGAAATTGTTTAAACAGAGGGAAATAACAACCACAAGAACTTGACGAAGAGCTTGAAATTCGGAAATCACGGGGTCGATAATTCCTAGGTAGTTTTTAGAAAGCCCAGAGATGAAAGAGTTGTCCCCAGCTTAAAAAAACTCCAGTACCTACACATTTTTGGCGAAGAGAGATAGCTCCAAAGAATATCTTTACCCCTTTATCCGAAGGATAAAATTGGACTAAAGATAGTTCATGGTTTGGTCTTTTAGGACAGCCTCTAGCAGTTCTATAGTCTGATATAAGACACGAAGCAACGAGGATTATGTCTTTGGGCCTTGAAGAAGCATCATCAAATATCAATTTATTCCGACCCAACCATATAGAGTAAGCTAGAACTAAGAAGAAAACAATGAGACTAGAATCCCAAAAAGCAAAATATCTCGGAACCACAACTCAAAGGAAGGTTGTTGGAAATTTTTGAATAAAATCCTTCAATCCACTAGCATTCTAATTATCAGAGGTAAACAGACACACAAAGAAAAGGTGGATGGCAGAACCTGTGTTGGTATTGCAGAAGTTGCATTGGTCTGCAATTGACAATCCTCGTTTACGAAGATTTTCAACTGTTGGCAGTGAATTTGTGCAGCATCTCCAAAGAAAGTGAGAGATTCGAGGTGGGATTTTGAGATTCCAAATTTTCTTCCATATAGGGTGTGGGCCTGTACTAGAAAAGCTAAGTGAGTGTAAGGAGTTATAAGCAATACCATACTCCATGGCAATGTGATAGGTTGATTTGATAGAGAATTTTTCGTTTCGAGAATAGTACCATGTCCATCTATCTGGAGAAGCAGTGTTAGGAATGGGCATGGAAAGAATTAATTGTGCCTCGTTAGAATCAAACATTTGCAATATGAGATTTTCCATCCATTTACGTGTAGATTGGTCGATGAGGGAGTCAACTGTAGCTGATGGGAGAAATGGAAGATGAACCCTTCTCACCTGGAAGCTAGATGGTCTAGGAATCCATCTATCATTCTGAATTCTAGTGTTGGTGCTAGAAAGTGTTAGACGTTGATAGCCGAGATTAAGAGCTTTCCTACGCTCAAGGATGCTTCTCCATGATTAGGATGGTCGATAACCGAGAGTCGCTTTTGAAAATGAGCAGTTGGGATAGTATTTGGCCTTTAGAAGTCGTGAGAGTAGTGAGCTTGGTTGAGTGAGCAGACGCCATCCCTGTTTTACTCAAAAGAGCGATGTAGAATGATTTCAAATCTCAAAAACCAAGTCCGCTAATGTCTTTACGAACAACCATTCTTTTGTAAGAAATCCATGCAATCTTTTGTTTATTGTCCTTCATTCCCCACCAAAACTTAGAAACCATTGAGGTGATATCATCCAAAAAGGAATTTGGGAGTTTAAAGCAAGTCATCGCATAAGATGGGATAGCTTGGACATCTTTGATGAGAATTTCTTTACCTGCTTTTGAAAGATTCTTTGTGGACCAACTTGAAATTCGATTCCATATTCTATCTTTCAAAGAATTGAAGATGTCCTTTTTGTTTCTACCCACAATAGATGGTAAGCCAAGGTATTTCACATGAGAGTTTACGGATCACATATTGATGGGCATTTTCTCAACGCACAAAATTATCCCAAGTATGAAGGATATCAATTGTAGTTTCCATAGGCGACCAAGTGATTATCGAAACCCAAGGGACGATTGATTATCAATTGAATTATATTCTAATTAACTAAGATTATGTTGACAAATTTGGTTTGGAATAGTGGTTAAACTAAATAACATATAACTTAAATAGCAAATTAAATAAGCAAGCAAAAGAGAAAATACGGTTGTGATCAAGTAAAAAATTAAGTAGTTCTTCGGGTCATCCAGTTTTACTTATTAATTTTTTTTCATGCGTTGATGTCCGACTCTGCCCTGTGGTTTATGGACGCATCTCTAAACCATGCAAATTCACCCTATAGACATAAGTAAATATGCGTATGAAACGTGTGAATATCCTCGGAGCAAGAGATATAATTCACTCCCTTTTTAGGTACTATCAATATCAATTATTTCCCTTGCACTTAGTACTCTAACCTGATATGATCTCCCTTTATAGGTACTATGACGTTATACTCTTACTTGGTATGATCTTACTAGACGCGCCAGACGAACCTCTCTTCACGATTCCTTCGGATGATGGTAGGGTTTCGATGATGATGGATGATGAATGATGTGTCTCGTCCCTTTTCTCCTGCGAAAGCTCTTCTTTTATACTCATGAAACCTCCTTATGGGCTTAGGATGGGCTTTTGCTTGAAGCACACGTCAAATTTGGTAAAAGAAATTTGGAATTTCCAAAAATAGAAGCAGCGAGAACCCGTTCGACCAAGCCTTGACTGGTCGAGCAAGGACTTCAACTCGAGCAATGGTCGAGCAAGCTCACTGTAAGTTTTGCACATTTTGTTCGACCAAGCTCCATCTGCTCGACCAAGATGATTCTGGTCGAGCAACATCTCCAAGTCGAGCAAGCTCTCTGTAAGTTGCTGCATCATCTGCTCGACTTGGCCACCTTATTCGACCAAAGTGATAATAGTCGAACAAGGTCTTGAGGTCAAACGACCTTCAAAAATTGCCTAAAAAATTGTGTCTTTCAATTCTGAGCCTTTAAGACCTATTTTCCTGTACAAATATGATCAAAAAGCCCTTGAACCCTCTGATTTGCGCCTTTTCCATAAACAAACTGATTCGTCTCAACAAAAGACTCAATCGAAATCAATTCTCACACAAATCAGAGCCCAAAATACAAAATATGTGAATTTACACTCTCATCAACCCCCAAACTTTTATGTTGGTCGTCCTGAGGCAACAAAAATCAAAACAAATCCAGAGAGTGTAATCACTAGATCAAGCACCACCTATCCTAACACATGTAATTATATTAATTCAAAATATGCAATCCATTATACCTTTCATTCACGCAAAAACATCAATCAATCACAATACTTCTACGAGTGCTAAGTCATCTAGCTCACGGGTAAGTGTTTACTCACTCTCTCTCAAATGCAAAAGATGTACACTTTATTGGTTAATAGACACTCAATTTCAATTCATATACTCGGTAACCATAAGCTTGACAAAGGTCTCAAAAATCCATCCATAACTACTTCAATACTAGGATCACAAAGGACTTGCATATAGGTGGTAATGTTGGCTCTTTGGTAAAGGTAGGGGAATTTAGATAAGTAACTAAATTACTAGTAAAGAAGTACCTTGGAGAATTGCTTTTCAACAGCTTCCTTCTTTTCTTCTTCGTCCTTCTTATGATCACTTCAATTTGCGCTTTCTCCATCTTTACTTGGATCAACATCTCTTCTTCGCAGTAGAATACCAATTCCGGTGTTCTTCAGGGGGTACCAGTTTCAGGCACTACCCTTTCTAGTATTACGGATACCGGTTTCAGGCACTATCCCTTGCAAGATTTAACCTCTTGTCTCTTGATTCTTATTACACCAAACCCCTCCTTCCTATTTCTCTTCAAAACTTCATATGGCATTCATTTACCTCCACTCTTTACTAGTAATAGGTGTTCAAGGCTCAAAAGGTAAGCGGCTTTTTATCAAGGGCTTGCCAAAGAAAAAGCTTAAAGGCTCAAAAGGGCTTCCAATGATAATCATATAATAAGGTAGGATAAATTTGGCTAAGTGACTTAATCAACAACAATGGCCTAAAATCATTTCCAAGCATCTATCAATTATAGACTTCAAACAAGACTCCAAGTCAAGTTCTAGAATACAAGTACACAAACGACTCTCAAGAATAAACTATCATGCTCATAGCACAATTACAAGGCTTAAATCCTCACATGGGTAATAGAATCTTAAGCACTCTTCAAAGCATGCAATCAATATCAATTTTCTATGAACTACAAGTAAAAATAGAACATGCTCGTCATCAACAAATCAACATGCATCAAAATAAGGCACATGCACAACATGAATAATCCTCATTACTAACAACTCCAAAACAAATCCATGTAAACATCTTCCAACAATCAATCACCCAATCAAAATCAATATCAAATACATGCCACTCACACCACAAATACCCAACCTGTAAAGATAAAAGAGATGTGGGATGAGATGAATCAGACGAAGAAAAAAACATGATGTTCTCTACTCCTTCGGAGCATCATCATCACTTGCACCCTCTTCGTCATCACCATCGCCTATCTCCAAGCGCAACCGATCTACATCTCTATAAAGAGCATTAAGCTTCCTATCCAACTCGCGCTCGTCGGCATGCATCCTCCCTAATCTCCTATCCATCTCAACATAGTTGCCCTACAGCGTGTTATACCTCGCATCAAGTGTGGCATAATTCGCATTCGCCAATGTCAGCTGCCTATTAGTCTCTTGCTGATTTGCATTAAGCGTGTCGAAATGCTCGTGCATCAACCAGAATTGCTCCCAATAAAACTGATCCTGGGCTACCCAATAATCCTGCTGTGGCTGTGGCTGTGTTGGTGGTTTGAAAAACTCCAGCTCCTATGGCTGTCGAGGCTGCACCGGGGGCATATCTATCCCTAGATAATCAAAATCTGGTGGCAGCTGCAGCTCTTCATCTATAAAGTCAGCCAGATCTCAATCAGGACCATGTCCTCATCTAAGACGATCCCCTGAGCACGCTGATGAGCGTTTTCTCAACATACAATTAATCCCCAAGTATGAAGGATATCAATTGTAGTCTCGAAAGGTGACCAAGTGAATATCGAACCTAAGAGACGGATAATTATCAATTTAATTATGTTCTAGTAGACTAAGACTATGTAGATAAATTCAATGATGGTGATATTGAGATTAAGTAACAACTAATAATTAAAATATCAAGTAAAAATAACAAGAAGAAGAGATAAGTGAGTTGTGATCAAGTAAGATAGTAGGTAGTTCTTCAGGTAATTTAGTTCCACTTATTAATTCATCTTCCGTGTGACGGTGTCCGACTCTGCCTTGTGGTTTATGAACGCATCACTAAACCATGCAAATTCACTCTATAGACACAAGTAAATATGCGTATGACACGTGTGAATATCCTCGGAGCAAGAGATATAATTCACCCCCCTTTCTAGATACTATCAGTATCAATTATTTCCCATGCACTTAGTACTCTAACCCGATATGATCTCCCTTTATAGGTACTATGAAATTATACTCTGTATCCTACTTATTAACCCGAATATGATTCAATTAACAAGTATTCATATAAGATAGTTCTAATAAGACTTTGGAATCCCTTCACTTAGAATTATAACATAAAACCCTGTTCAGTAGTGAACGCATTCAACCAATAACCAAGTTATGTATTCAGAATCTACACAACAATTATTGATGCACAAAACAACCGTGAGTATGGATTAAAAATGCACAATCTTATATAAAATAAACCACAAGTAGTGTTGTACGGAGTTTACACACGAAAGATAAATTAACTCATGAAACCTTCATAACCTTAGAATACCGAAGTGACTCTAGCCCATGATTGATCTAAGAATAATCATGGTTAGTTGGACCGATCTTACTTGAATCTCCAGCGGAACCTCTCTTTCTGCCCCTCCAGATGATGGATGATCACTCTTCTCTTCACTCTCTAAGTCTCGTCCTCTTGATCGCGTGATATGATCCTTGGTGATATCCTCTGATATAATGCTGCATAAGCATCCTTTTATACTTGTAATCGCGCCTCCTGGGCCTGGAATGGGCTTTTTAAGTGATCACACGCATTGAGGGTGTTAAAATATGGATATGGTAAGTTTTTGAGGATCAATTCGACTTCATCAACAGGTCAAATTCACCCCTCCAGGTCGAATTGGCCTACTGTAAGTCCCATGTGCTTGATTCGACCAGATGCCCTGGTTGAATTGAAGTGACGAGGTCAAATTTGCATCTCCGCTAATCAATTCGACCTCGATTCGACCTGATGCCCAGTTGAATCCCTCTGTCGTGGTCGAATCCACCTTCTGCTCGTTTTATGCTGCCAATTCGACCAAAAGGGCTGGTGGTATTGCACTCATGCTTCGCCCATATGGATAGCTTCGACTTTCTTTCTTCAGATTTCAACACTTTCACTCCGATTTCCTTCGAAAAACCACTCAAATGGCTTCAACAATACCTGATCCGTGCCTTTTCAAAATATATATCGGCTCACAACCGATTACAACCTTCAAATACTTCATAATAGCACAATCTAGGCGCAAGATTCGTGAATTTACACACTCATCACACGCATGTCAGCAAGGAGTCTCCAATCTCCTTTTCCCAAGCACATCTCCGAGATCACCTTGTGCTCCGTAGTATTCATCAATAAATTATTGTTGACCCTAATGGAGTGAGATAAAAAATCGCCAGTGGAAATCCAAACGTACTAGGATTCTTTTCTCGGATGAACATCCAAGTATTATCTAGCCGCTCAAACAGCCCCATCCTCACACATGACGTCAGAATCAAGTTCGGATCCCCTCGGATAGTCCTGTTCCCGCTCAAATCGACTCTATAGTACTCAACTATCAGGGTGATGAGTCCTTCGATGTTCACGCACTGAAATCGATGAGTCGTGAACTTGTGAAGCTGATTGAAAAAGTACGCCGCTACATTGAAGCGAACTCCATGAAGCATGCACCACAAAACATAAAGCTCCCCCTCAGAATACAGCTTCCTTCGGACCTAGCAAGCAACGTATTGCTCAAAATTCTATCCATGTAAGCAATCACGAGATTGCAAATGAAGGCAACCTTGGAAGTATTCGAGTTATATCGCTCCCGCCTCCCCGTAATAGCTCTCCAAAACTCATCCGGCTTAAAATCATCATGCTCCACATCAACTTCATTCTCACAGCCAATCAATTCATTAAACTCTCGGGCCCACATCATCTGCTCTTGCTCACCAATCTGCATCCGAATATCATAAAGAAGGTATCAATCTCCACGCTCAATCCTTAATGTGCATAAGACCTTCGCAGTTATATGAAAATAAGTCTCTTTTTTCATCTCCATGAAATGGGTAACGCCCACCTGATTGAACATCCAATGAATATCGTTGATAATCTTCATCTCTATCATCGCATGATCATCCTGATACTGCGTCCTTGTGATCTTTTACGCTATTGCAGCCCACAACTCCTTCTCCTCCCAATTTAGAATTTTCATGTCGTAATTGGATGGCCTCCTCTTCTCCATCCTCATTTTCTTAACTATCTCTCGAAGTGAAGGCGACCTAGGTCCCTTCCTCTTAGATGATGAAGCAATCCCTTTTCCTACAAGAACAATACTTCAATACATACCAAAGAGATAGATGTGCTCATCCTAGACTAGCATGAATCCTACTCAAGACTTCAAATTCATGTGCTTCAAACAACTCAACCTCAAGTGTTCATTCAATCATAATTGCAATATTCATCAAAACTTTCAATCAAGAATAATGGAAACTCTCATAGTCTTATCACTACTCCACACAAACATGTTTTTACATCACATAAACTTCAACCAGAATACTAGCACGTTCATCTTCCACCTTCAATTACACCACAACAACACTTCAATTCAATGAGCACATATATATTAATCAAAATTAACTTCAAGCCCATACTAAACACACCATCAATTTCACAAAAATTCCACAATTCAACGTAAATCGAATCATGAAAATTCAAGTGCAATTTTGATTAAGAACTTCAACAATTCAACAATCAAATCCAAATAAAACTAGCATAAATCCACTCACCCATTCTTCACTAAGCATTATAACTATAATTCAAGAGTAAGAAGTGAGGAGAAATCATACCTTTGTTGGACATTGTGTGCGTGTGATGATTGGCAATGAAAACCCCAAAAGTTCAAGTGAAAAGCCCCAAATCGGACTTGAAAACCCTCGAATTTGGATGTGGAAGTGTGTGAATGGAGGATTAGAGTGTAGGAAAGAGTTTGGGAAGAAGGACTTACGGTTTGGAATCGTTGTTCGAGAAAGGGTGATGGGTGTATATCGAACGAAATGAAAAACAGACCTTTTAAAACTATTTCCGGAGCCCGCTCGACTTGATTAGATTGGTCAAACAAGGGCTGTAAGTCAAGCAACCTAGATCTGCCCTTTAAAATTGGCGTCATTCGACCTCCGTTCGACCAAAATATGTTGGTCGAACAAGTGTTGGAAGCCGAGCAAACTGCCCAGTCGCGCTTCTTGTTCTCTTCTGTCTCGTTTGACCTTCGTTCGACTTCAAGTATTTGGTTGAACAATCCTTACTTGGTCGAGCAAACTCTCTGTAAGTTTTTGCACATTTTGTCCGACCAGCGCTCGACCAAAATACCTTGGTCGAATAGCATGGTCTAAGTCGAACAACCTCTCTGGACGAATTTACACATTTCGTTCGACCATTGCTTGATCAATCATAATGGTTGAACAACCTCCTGGAAGTCAAACAACCCCTCGAACTCCAAAAACTTCTTGCTTTTCTCATATTTCCCTGCAACAATAAAACTATAGGACAACATCAAGTATCAAGATCACAATTTCTAAGCTCGAGAACCACTTATATACTTTATAACAACAAGTGTAACTCCGCAATGACACTTAAAAACAAAACACCACAAAATACTAGGCAAATTGCAAAAAATCGATACATCAAAACCGGTTAAAGTTTTAATATATCGCAAAAAATCAACTCCCATAGCAAACGTTACAAGAAATTATTATACTCTCCATGCTATGATGAGGTAAGTACATCACACCCCCCAAACTTAGTAGAAACTATAGTGAAAACTAAGTTTGCAAAGAGGTGTAATTTTCGAATAATAAGCACGTCGAATATAAAAATTTCTTACTCACACCAATGAAAATAAAGCAATAAAATGGGAAGGAAAGCCCCCAATAGGTGCTCTTGTTTAACATCGGAGAGTCACGAAGGTACCAATCTAGTGCAAGGTTATCCTAAAAAATGACAAGCATCATTCGTTAACTTGTAATGCTTCAAACGATGCCCATTCACCGCGATAATGTCCCCATCTTTGTCCATAAGCTCAAAACTCCCCCCTCCGTAGGCTCTATGGATAATGAAAAGGCCCCGTCCACTTCAATTTCAATTTCCTTGCGAAGAGCTTCAAACAAGAGTTAAAAAGTAATACCTCATCACCTTGCTTGAATTCCTTGTATGAAATCTTTGAATCATGCCATTTCTTCATTCTCTCTTAATAGATCTCCGAATTATTATAAGCACGATTCCTGAACTCGTATAATTGATTGATATAAGTCATCCTCAACTCCTTTTGATCCTTAAGAGACAAGTTCAAACTCCTCAATGCCTAAAAAGCTCGGTGCTGGATTTCTACAGGTAAGTGGCACGACTTCCCATAGATAATTTGATACGATGATATATCCAACACCATCTTATAAGCAGTCTGAAACCCCAACAAAACATCATCGAGCATCATAGCCCAATCCTTCCTATTGGTTCCTACTACCTTTTCCAAAATCTGCTCCACTTGTTGGTTGGAGACTTCAGCTTGCCCATTCGCTTGAGGGTGATAGGGTGTAGTAACCCTATGCTTAACACCATAATCCTTGAGAACCTTTTCCAGAAGCTTATTGACAAAGTGAGTACCTCCATCGTTTACTAGTGCTCTAGGAGCTCCATAGCGGGCAAATATATGTTTCTTCAAGAAAGATAAAACAGTCCTTGAATCATTCACGCGAGTGGGAATAGCTTCCACCCACTTAGAAACATAATCCACTGCTAAAAGGATGTAGAGAAATCCATTAGATGGGGGAAAAGGCCACATAAAATTGATCCCCCATACATCGAAGATCTCAACAACAATGCTCAGCTGAAGTGGTATCTCATCTCTCCTACTTATGTTCTCCATCCTTTGACATCTATCGCATGTCTCCACACAGGTCTCACAATCTTTAAACAAAGTAGGCCAATAAAGAGCAGATTGAAGTACCTTTGCTGCCGTCTTTTGAGCTCCAAAGTGCCCCCGTTAGGTTGTGCATGGCAAAATTCAAGAACGCTCTCCATTTACATCTCAGGCACACACCTACGGAATATGGAATCCGTACATATCTTGTAAACAAACGGATCATACTATATAAAAGTCTCAACATCCCTCTTGAATTTTGCAAATTGATATCGGTTGAGATCTCTTGGAATTTCTCCTACGGCAATGTAATTCACATAATCTGCATACCATGGATCCATCCCTTGGGCAGCCACCACACATGCTCTCTCAGCTCCTTCAACAAACACTGTCATTATCTTCTCTTCAGGGAACATCTCTTCTATGTAATCGAAAGAATCATCACAGTGCTCCCTTTTCTCTAACCTTGATAGGTGATCCGTCGAAACATTTTCCGTACCCTTCTTATCTCGGATCTCCATATCGAACTCCTACAGAAGAAGAATCTATCTAATGATCCTTGGCTTTGTTTCCTTCTTCTCCATCAAGTACCGGATCGCAGAATGATCCATGTACACTATAGTCTTCATGCCAACAAAGTACTGTCAAAACTTATTGAATGCATACACCACAGCTAGAAACTCCTTTTCAGTCACCGTATAGTTCTTTTGTGCAACATCAAAAGTCTTACTCGCATAGTAAATGACGCAAAACTTCTTATCCCTCAACTGCCCAAGCACAACTCCAAGTGCTAAATCACTCACATCACACATTAGTACAATCGGCTGAGTCCAATCCGGTGTGATCAAGATAGGTGCAGTAATAAGCGCCACTTTCAAAACCTGAAAAGCCGTTAGACATTCTTCATCAAAAACAAAAGAAACATCCTTTTCAAGTAAATGAGATAAGGGCTTGGAGTATTTTAAGAAGTCTTTTATAAATCTTCTATAAAAATCGGCGTGTCCAAGGAAGGACCGCACTCCCTTTTCATTAGTAGGTGGTGGAAGCTTCTCAATTGCCACCACCTTTGCTCTATCCATCTGCAATCCCTTGGCCGAAATATGATGGCCAAGAACAATCCCATCTCTTACCATGAAGTGGCACTTCTCCCAATTCAAGACAAGATTAGTATCTTGGCATCTTTTCAAACCGTAGCAAGGTTAGATAAACAAATATCAAAAGAGGAACCAAACACAGAAAAATCATCCATAAACACCTCCATGATCTTTTCTATCAACCCATCAAATATGGCCATCATGCAACGCTGAAATGTAGCAGGTGCATTACATAATCCAAAAGGCATCTTTCTAAAGGTAAAAGTCCCATATAGGCAAGTGAACGTCGTCTTTTCTTGATCCTCGGGTGCAATCATAATCTGATTATAACTCGAGTACCATCCAAGAAACAATAGAACTCATACCTTGTAAGACGATCTAGCATTTGATCCATGAAAGGAAGGGGAAAATGGTCTTTGTATGTATTTTCATTCAGTTTCCTGTAATCCGTACACACACGCCATCCCATAGGAATCCTAGTGGCTAATGTCTCTCCATCTTCGACTTTCACAATTGTCATACCCCCTTCTTAGCTACTAAATGCCATGGACTCACATAGGGACTATCACTAATGGGATATATAATCCCTGCATCTAGTCGCATTAGGATTTGCTTCCTAATCACTTCTTGAATAGCAGGATTCGCCCTCCACTGATTTTGTATACTATTCTTGACCTCATCTAACAATCTTATTCTATGCATGCAATATGAAGAACTAATATCCTTTAAATCATCAAGAGACCAATCAATTGCAGACTTATACTTCCTAAGCACATATAACAATTCCTCAGGTTGATCATCATCAAGGGAAGAAGATACAATTACCAGATATTTTCCATTGTCACCTAGATAGGCATACTTCAAGTGCTCCGGTAGCGGTTGATGAGTGTGTAAATTCACTAGTTTCGAGCCTAGATTCATGTGTTTATGGTGTAATAAATGGTTGTAATTCGATGTGAATTGGTATACATAATTGAAAGTCACGAATCAGGTATCTACAAGGCTATTTGAGTTGATTTTCGATGGAAACGAGTTGAAAGTGATCGGATCCAGAAAGAGAAAGAAACAGGTGTGCGATTCGACCACGCAGGGGTCAGATTCGACCAAGAAAGAGAGAGTTCAACCAGCACTGCTGGTCGAACTGATTGCGAAAAAGTGCTGTTCGACCACGACAGGCGAGTTCGACCAAACACTCGGTCGAACATGGTCGAACTCGAAGCATAAACAAAAGCAGTACCGGTTCGACCAGGAAGTATCTGATTTGACCAGGACTATGATCGAATCCGGGATCAGAGGCCGAGTTATAGACGAGTTTGACCTGGAGTTCGACCTGCCTAGGCGAGTTCGACCAACCTTTTTGGTCGAACTGATGTACGGACACTTACTAAATTCATATTTTTATACCTTCAGTGCGTGTGTTCGCTCAAAAAGCCCATCTAAGGCCCGTAAGGAGAGTTTACAAGTATAAAAGAAGAGCTTTTGCAGGAGAAAGAGGAGAGCATTGATCAAGCATTCATCATCCATCATTCACCAAGCCTTACCACCATCCGAAGGAGTCGTAACGAGAGGTTCGTCTGGCGAGTCAAGTAAGATCATACCAACTAGCCATGATTGTTCCTAGATAAATCATGGGCTAGAACTGCTCTGGTAGTTCTAGGGTTATGAAAGTGTTATGAGTTAATTGAATTTCCATATGTAAACACCATACAACACTACTTGTGGTTTATTCTATATAAGATTGTGCCTTTTTAATTCATACTCACGGTCGTTTTGTGCATCTTTAACTGTTATGTAAAGTTTGAATACATCTCTTGGTTATTGATTGAGTGCGTTCACCGCTGAGCAGAATTGCATGTTATAATTCTAAGTGAAGGGATTCCAAAGTCTTATTATAACTATTTTATATAGATACTTGTTAATTGAATTGTATTCGGGTTAATAAGTAGGATAAAGAGTATAACTTTATAGTACTTAAAAAGGGAGATCAAATCGGGTTAGAGTACTAAGTGCACAGGAAATAATTGATTATGATAGTACCTAGAAAGGGGGGTGAAATATATCTCTTGCTCCGAGGATATTCACACGTGTCATACGCTTGCTTACTTGTGTCTATAAAGTATGCTTGCATAGTTTAGTGATGCGTCCATAAACCACAAGGTAGAGTCGGACATCAACACATGAAAAGGAAATTAATAAGTAAAACTGGATTACCTGACGAACTACTCTATTAATTACTTGATCACAACCAAAATTTCTCTTTTGCTTGTTATTTATCTTGCTATTTCAATTATATGTTATTTAATTTCATAATTAAACCAAATCCAAATTACCAACATAATCTTAGTTAATTAGAATATAATTGAATTGATAATAATCTGTCCCTTGGGTTCGATAATCACTTGGTCGCCTATCGAGACTACAATTTATATACTTATACTTAATGATTAATTTGTGTGTAGAGAAAACACTCATCAAGTTCTTGGCGCCGTTGCCGTGGACGGCATTAATTATCCATTGATTATTTCTAATTTAATTGAGATTATTATTCTTCTTTTTTGATTTCTAATACTTATTTTTCTTAGGTGTATGCTCACAAGATCAAAAAAAGGTGAATTAGAGCCATATAATCTAGTGATTGGAGCATCGTCGAGGAAGAAAAAGAAGAAGAATAGGAACAAGAAAGTTGATCCAACTAAAGCTTTTGATTTAGGAGTTGAAGTTGACGTGCTAAATCCACAAACGATTGAAGCTGCAACGGAAGTTAATTTGGACGTAGAAGCAATCAACATGTTGGCAGATCCTGATACACCTGCCATCCGGGAGGTCTTTAAGAACAATGGAACAGGCAATGATGGGTTGTTAGGAGTAAGAAGAATTGGAGCTGATTTGATTTACACCCTGCTCTTATCACCATGATTGAAAGGAGTCCCTTCTCTGAGGGAACATTCGAAAATCCTCAGCAACATCTGAATAAGTTCCTTGGGTATGCAAGCACACAAAAAGATACAGGAGCTCATGAGGATGCGAGGAAGATTATACTGTTTAAGTTCTCGCTGAATGAAAAAGCGAGAGATTGGTTCGATAATCTTGATGCTGCTGAATGTGATACATGGGAGAAGTTGAAAGTGAAATTCTTGGAGCGATACATGCCACCTTCAAAGGAGTTCAAGATGAAGCATGAAATCAATCAATTTTCTATCCATGGCAATGAGAAGTTTCATGAAGCTTGGGACATGTTTAAGGATATTCTTCGGAAATGTCCTCAGCATGGGCTCTCTAAAGCTCAATATATCAGTATTTTCTACAATGGGTTGGACTACGATTCTCATGTTTTACTTGATGCTTCTTCTAATGGAGCATTGCTGACGAAGTCACCCAATGAGGCTGAAAGGCTTTTTGAAGGTATTTCGATGAATTCTAGAGATTGGCCGATTGATAGATTGAGAGGCACTTATGTCCTTGGTAAAGTAGCACAGGTTGAGCATACTATGGTGAAGTCGGGAAAAGATAATGAGATCGTCTCTAGCTTGACTAATATTAGCAAGCTACTAGAGTCTCAGCAAAAGCAGAACACATATTTATCTCAGAGAGTACCAATAATGTAGTAGGATGGTGGCTATGAAGGAGCTAGCCAAGAGGAGATCGAGGAGGCAAATTATGCCATGGGTCAAAGTATTCAAGGAACTAGGTATCCAAATCAAGAAAATTGGAACTATCAAGGGAACTACAACAATCGTGGTCCCCAGATCATTATCAACAACCAAGGAGGCCGGAGTTTTCATGGAGCAATCCGAATAATGCGATGCAGCCTCCTATCGGTGTTGATCCGGGAGCTAAGGTGGAAGAAGGGAAGCCTGGCTCTGAGGATACTGTGAACAGATACATGGCGAGGAATGATGCAAGAGTAGACCGTCTTGAGGCCAAGCGAGAGAAGAAGATTGATGATCATCATAAGGATTTGTCTACACAAGTAAAGGACCTTACGTTGTTAATAAGGGAGATGACTGGAAATGTGAACAAATTGACTCAAACTATAGAGAAAGGGAAGCTTCCGTCTCAAAGTATTGAGAATCCAAAGTCTTGTCACGCCATTACACTGAGGTTTGGAATGCAGTATGAGGGACCAATGAAATCAGAATTGAATTCTGAAGCGTCAGAAGCCCGATTCGACCCTGATTCGACCAGACATGCAGTTCGAACTGAGCAGTGGAGGTCGAACAGGGCACACCTGGGCGATGTCCGGAGGAGTCAGAAGGTCAGTTCGACCACAAACAGATCGATTTGACCAGAGCCTGTAGTTGAACTGAGGTCGAACTCCACTGTCCAGAGTACTCTATTTCGTCTGAAGCCCGATTTGACCACGATCGCTTGGATTCGACCAACCCCGTTGGTCAAACCGTGATCGAATCCGACTGTACGAGAGAGAATGAACTCTCAGGTGTTCAGTTTGACCATTACTCACCGAGTTCGACCACCTACCCAGGTCGAACTCAGGTCGAACTCTCCTGTTCTGTACCGATTTCCATGTTGAATGCTCCGCATGATGTTGATACGACTTTAGTACCTTCTAGGGAGCATAATACAGAGATTATAGCAGAAAAGAAGTGGGAAAGAGCTAAGAGATTGAGAGTCAAAAAGTATAAAACGGAGAAGGCTGAACGTGATGAATTGGGGATTCCCAAAACAAAGATACCTCCGCCCTTTCCTCTCAAGCTAGTTAAGAATGGATTGGAAAAGAAGTACAAGAATTTTTCAGAAATCATAAATAAAATAAGCTTGAACATTACTTGCCATTGGATTGAGAGAGTGCACCTCAAGAAGAGAAGAAAGAGGAGTTGAAACTGTTGCCGGAACACTTGAAGTATGCCTAACTAGGTGACAATGAAAAATATCCGGTAATTGTATCTTCTTCCCTTGATGATGATCAACTTGAGGAATTTTTAGATGTGCTTAGAAAGTATAAATCTGCGATTGGTTGGTCTCTTGATGATTTAAAGGGGATTAGTCCTCCTTATTGCATGCATAGAATAAGATTGTTAGATAAGGCCAAGAGTATCATTCAGAATCAGCGGAGGGTGAATCCCGCTATCCAAGAAGTGATTAGGAAGCAAATCCTAACGTGGCTAGATGCAGGAATTATTTATCCCATTAATGATAGTCCTCATGTGAGTCCATTGCATGTTGTTGCTAAAAAGGGGGCATGACTATAGTGAAAGCCGAAGATGGTGAGACTTTAGCCACTAGGATTCCTACGGAATGGCGTGTGTGTACGGATTATAGGAAACTGAATGAAAATACATGCAGACCATTTTTCCCTTCCTTTCATGGATCAAATGTTTGATCGTCTTGCAGGGTATGAGTATTATTGTTTCTTGGATAGGTACTCGGGTTATAATCAAATCATGATTGCACCCGAGGATGAAGAAAATACTACTTTTACTTGCCCTTATGGAACTTTTGCCTTTAGGAAGAAGCCTTTTGGATTATGTAATGCACCTGCTACATTTCAGCGTTGCATGATGGCCATATTTGATGGGTTGATAGAAAGATCATGAAGGTATTTATGGATGATTTTTCTATATATTTGGTTCCTTTTTTGATATTTGTTTATCTAACCTTGCTACTGTTTTGAAGAGATGCCAAGAAACTAATCTTGTCTTGAATTGGGAGAAGTGTCATTTCATGGTAAGAGATAGAGTTGTTCTTGGCCATCATATTTCGGCAAAGGGATTTCAGGTGGATAGAGCTAAGGTGGTGGCAATTGAGAAGCTTCCTCCACCTACTAATGAAAGGGGAGTGTTGTCCTTCCTTGGACATGCCGGTTTTTATAGAAGATTCATAAAAGACTTCTCGAAATACTCCAAGCCCTTATCTCATTTACTTGAAAAGGTTGTTCCTTTTGTTTTTGATGAAGAATGTCTAACAGCTTTTCAGGTTTTGAAGGAGGCTCTTATTACTGCTCCCATCTTGATCACACCGGATTGGACTCAGCCGTTTGTACTTATGTGTGATGCAAGTGATTTAGCACTTAGAGTGGTGCTTGGGCAGTTGAGGGAAAAGAAGTTTTGCGCCATTTACTATACGAGTAAGACTTTTGATGCTGCACAAAAGAACTACATGGTGACTGAAAGGAGTTTCCAGCTGTGGTGTATGCATTCAACAAGTTTCAACAGTATTTGGTTGGCATGAAGACAATAGTGTACACGGATCATTCTGCGATCCGGTACTTGATGGAGATGAAGAAAAAAAAGCTAAGGATCATTAGATAGATTCTTCTTCTGCAGGAATTTGATATGGAGATCCGAGACAAGAAGGGTACCGAGAATGTTTTGGCGGATCACCTATCAAGGTTGGAGACAAGGGAGCACTGTGATGATTCTTTTGATTATATTGAAGAGATGTTCCCTGATGAGAAGATAATGGCAGTGCTTGTTGAAGGAGCTGAAAGAGCATGTGTTGTGGCTGCACAAGGGATGGATCCATGGTATGCAGATTATGTGAATTACATTGCCGTAGGTGAAATTCCTAGAGATCTCAACCAATATCAACTTGCGGAATTCAAGAGGGATGTTGAGACATTTATATGGTATGATACATTTGTCTACAAGATATGTACGGATTTCATTATCTGTAGGTGTGTGCCCGAGATAGAGATGGAGAGTGTACTTGATTTTTGTCATGCACAACCTAACGGGGGGCACTTCGGAACTCAAAAGACTGCAGCGAAGGTACTTCAATCAGCTCTTTTCCCCATCTAATGGATTTCTTTACATCATTTTAGCTGTGGATTATGTTTTCTAAGTGGGTAGAAGTCATTCCCACTCGCGTGAATGATTCAAGGACTATTTTATCTTTCTTGAAGAAATATATCTTTGCCCGCTATGGAGTTCCTAGAGCACTAGTGAGTGATGGAGGGTCTCACTTCGTCAACAAGCTTCTTGAAAATGTGCTTAGGGATTATGGAGTCAAGCATAGGGTCACTACACCCTATCACCCTCAAGCGAATGGGCATGCTGAAGTCTACAACCGACAAGTTAAGCAAATTTTGGAGAAGGTAGTCAGAACCAATTGGAAGGAATGGGCTATGAAGCTTGATGATGTTTTGTGGGTGTTCCGGACTGCTTACAAGACAGTGTTGGATATATCACAGTATCAAATCGTCTATGGAAGCCGAGCCACTTACCCATAGAGATTCAACACAAAGCTTTGAGGAGTTTGAACTTGTCTAAGAAGGATCAAAAGGAGTTGAGGTTGACTCATATTAATCAATTGGATGAGTTCAGGAATCGAGCTTACAAGAACTCGGAGATCTATAAGGAGAGAATGAAGAAATGACATGATTCAAAGTTCTCATACAAGGAGTTCAATCAAGGTGATGAGGTATTACTTTTTAACTCTCGTTTGAAGCTTTTCGCAGGAATATTGAAATTAATGTGGATGGGGCCGTTCATTATCTATAGAGCATGCGGAGGGGGGGTTTTAAGCTTATGGACAAAGATGGGGACATTAGCGCGGCGAATGGGCATCGATTGAAGCATTACAAGTTGCCGGATGATGCTTGCGTCGTCTTTGAGGATACCTTGCACTAGATTGGTACCGTCATGCCTCTTCGACGTTAAACATGAGCGCTTGTTGGGGGCTTTTCCTCCCGTTTAATTGCTTTATTATTTCTTTTGTGTAGGTAAGCAATTTTTATATTCGATGTGCATAATTATTGGCAATTACATCTCTTTGCAAACTTAGTTTCACTATAGTTTCTACTAAGTTTGGGGGGTGTGATGTACTTACCTTATTGAAGCACTGGGAGTATAATATTTTCTTTGTAACGTTTATTAGGGGGGTTAATTTTTTGCAGCATATCAAAACTTTTATCGGTTGCGGTGCATCGATTTTTTTTCAATATGCCTAATGTTTTGTGGTGTGCGGTGTTGTTTTCGAGTATTATATGTGGAGTTACTCATGGATGTTAAGTTTAAGATTGATTCTCGAGCTAGTTTTGATCTATTTTGGTACCTAATGTTCATTTTTGAGCTTAAAGTGTGCAGGGGATGAAGAAAATTCGAGTTTGGAGCATCAGGAGGTGAGTTCGACTAGACATGCTGGTCGAATGCATGAGTCCTGGTAGAACTTGAGATCAGAGAGTTTGTTACAGGTCGATTTGATCAAGCAGGGGAGAGTTCGACCAGGGGTTCGACCAAAGATGGAAGTCGAACTGGAAATTAGAGAGTTGTATAGACGGGTTCGACCAAAATGTGATCGGTTCGACCAAGCGGATTGGTCGAATGGAGGTCGAATGGCAAATCTGAAAGTTTTAAACAGTCGAGTTCAACCACACTTAAAGAGTTTGACCAAAGCACTTGGTCGAACGGTGGTCGAATCGCGATGATGGATTGTCCAGTAAGGGAGTTCGACCATGGATTCGACCACTCGAATTGGTCGAATAGAGCCCAAGTAAGTTGATTTTAATCCTGATTCTCATATTCATTCGAGCACTTCACACACCACCTCTACCCTGCATTCAATCAGTTCTAACCACAATCCACACACATTCCACTCGATTCATCGTGTTTTTGGAGCAATCTAGTTGAAAAACTAGGGTTCATTGCGATTTTGGAATAATTATCACATTCATTCATTCTAAGCCATGTCTGGATCAAAAGGTATGTTTTCTCAACCCTCTTACCCTAGGATTGAAGTTCTAATTGTTGATTATAAGTGGGCAGTTGATTAAATTAAGTTTTCTATGGATTCATGGTGTTGTTTGAAGTTTTGTGCACAATTTAGTATGAATTGTTGTTGGGTTTGATTTTGCTTGATTGAATTGAATTAAACAATGTTGATTATGTGAAGTTATGAGGAATGTGAGTAGTTTGGGATGAAGCATGATGAATTGCTAGAAAAGTGATTGAGTTTGAGTAGTTTTCATGTTAGATTGCTTGAATTTGAGTAGTAATGCATGCTTGTGGTTAGTTTGATCGCGTGTTGATCTTATTGCTTGGAATGAGGATGAATAAGCATGTGGATTGAATTGTTGGATCATTAGAATGGAACATGCTTATTTGATTTGACTGTGCACTGAAAAACTTGAAGTCTTGAGTACATTTAAATGCATTAGTTTGGTTTTCCTTCCTTGGTTGTTGGTATTGAAGTATTGTTTTCAGGAAAAGGAAAGAAAGCCGAGGCTAGTGATGAGTGTGTAAATTCACCAATCTTGCA
Source organism: Pogostemon cablin (assembly GCA_023678885.1). Lineage (NCBI taxonomy): Eukaryota > Viridiplantae > Streptophyta > Magnoliopsida > Lamiales > Lamiaceae > Pogostemon > Pogostemon cablin. Next base: position 11,532,382 of record CM042990.1, on the reverse strand, counting down.
CCTGGATTTGTGCTATTATGAAGTGGTTGAAGGTTGTAATCGGTTGTAAACCGATATATATTCTGAAAAGGCACGGATCAGGTGTTGTTGAAGCCATTTGAGTGGTTTTTCGAAGGAAATCAGAATAGAAGTGTTGAAATCTGAAGAAAGGAAGTCGAAGCCATCCGTTTGGGTGAATCAGGAGTGCAATTCGACCAGAAGGAGGTCAATTCGACCAGCCTTTTTGGTCGAATTGGCAACATAACACGAGCAGAAGGTGGATTCGACCACGACAGAGCGATTCAACCTGGGCATCAGGTCGAATCGAGGTTGAATCGGTTGGCGGAGATGCCGATTTGACCTCGTCATTTCGATTCGACTAGGGCAGTTGGTCGAATCGAGCACCTGGGACTTACAGTGGGCCAATTCGACCTGCAATTCAACTTGGAGGGGTCAATTCGACCTGTTGCTGAAGTTGAATTGAGGCTCGAGAACTTATCATATTCGTATTTTTGCACCGTCAATGTGAGTGATCACTTAAAAAGCCCATTTCAGGCCCAGGAGACGTAATTACAAGTATAAAAGAAGTCTAATGCAGCATCATAGAGGGACATTGATAGAATCTATTATACAAGAAGACGAGGAGACGTAGAGTTGGGAGGAGATCGATCGTCCGTCATCCGGAGGGGCTGTGACAGAGGTTCCGCTGGAGATTCAAGTAAGATTGGTCCAACTAACCATGGTTTTCCTTAGATCAATCATGGGCTAGAGCCGCTTCGGTAGCTCTAGGGTTATGAAGGTTTCATGAGTTAATTTATCTTTCGTGTGTAAACTCCGTACAACACTACTTGTGGTTTATTTTATATAAGATTGAGCATTTTTAATTAATACTCACGGTCGTTTTGTGCATCAATAATTGTTGTGTAGAGTCTGAATACATAACGTGGTTATTGGTTGAGTGCGTTCACTGCTGAGCAGGGTTTTATGTTATAATTCTGAGTGAAGAGTTTTATGTTATAATTCCCTCTTATCTTGGGGAGACCTTTCTGTTGGCGCTTGGATCGTCTGATTAACGTGACCCATTAGGGATCCATCCGTTTCTAATATCAGCGGAAGCAATAAATCATAGAAACTATTACCGTTCACCAGGGTATGTAGAAATGAAGGATTCTCGCTGACAGACTGTGCGGACCCACAAGAATGGCCATAACTTCCTCGTCTGATGTCGGAATTAAATGATCTTTGTGCTCAGACGATCCTCTCTTCAACGGCTTTCCATTACTATATTGATCCTCGAATTCTGATTACTGTACAAATTTATATAAATTTCGCAAGATGGCGGACAGCAGCAGCAAACTACCTTCTGATCTTCTGCCGTATGTCCCAAGTCCGATCTCGACGTCGTGTGGGCGACGATCTATGAGACCTCCTCAATCTGCTCTCAACCCTCATCACACGTTAATAATGAATAAGATTAGGGTTCCAGATAAGTTGAGGTGACTTATATACATTGGCTACAGCAGGGACCAGGAGGAGAAATTGGGTTGGGCCTCTATTGGGCTTAAGTATCCAAGTTTAGCCCAAAACTTATAATTAAGTCCAATAATAATAATATATTCCACTAAAATATTATTACTGTACTGCCTTTCCAATCCCTAAATTATGTTTTGGGCTCCTTCTTATTATGAGCCCGTTAGTCTCCCCATGTTTAAGATATACAATGTCCATTAATTAATTTAAGTTAATGACAACTCAATTAATTAATATCTCATCCAAGAGTAGTACCACTCAACCTCATTATCATGCTGGAATAAATTCCACCTGCAGGGTTTACATGATAATCCTTATGAGCTCCTCAAGGGGACATCATCAACCTATAACTGACACGGATTCCTTCTACAATCAACAACACACCATAGAGACAACATTACTTCCCAACTCACCGAGTTTGTTAATTTAATTACATGTAAATCTCACTCATTGATGAATCAAAGAAATACATACTGCCCTACGTGTTGAGGTTATTGTATAGGGATTAAGAGCACGAACTTCCATAATAACTGAGATCAAGTTCTCCTATAAGTCAGTATAAGTCGAACGATCTCAAGCGGTCCTGCTCAATACACACAAGTGCACTAATGTGATTCTATAGCCAAGACAAGCTAATACCAAACCACACTACAACCATCCCAATAGAGAGTCCCCGTCTATCTCAGTTGTGAGCATCTGTTTATACTTTATAAGGAAACCGATAATATGATCTTCCGCGTGTTGTCGCACAATATATTATCTACAGTATAAAGTTAGTGGACTATTGCGTCGTGCATATAAATAAATTATAAGATGCAATCATTTGATCATATGATTCTCATTTCAAATTAATTGTTATAACATTGTTCATACAAAAAGCTAGACTTTTAGTATATAATCCAACAATCTCCCACTTATACTAAAAGACTATGTTGTCATGTCTTCCGCCATACATCTGATTCTCACTCTTACTACACGACCATCAAAATCTTTCGCTTTAAGGTCCTTGTAAATGGATTTACTAGGTTATCATCCGATGCAATCTAGGCGACAACAACCTTCAAATCATCATACAATTTCTCGTAACAGGTGGTACTCGCGCTCCATGTGTTTAATTGCCTTATGGACTCGTGATTCCTTCAAGTTTGCAACTGCACCAATATCATTAATTTAAATTGTGATAATCTTGGGCAAACTTAGAAATACTTCAAAGTCCATTATGAAGTTTCTAGAGTCATATAGATACTTTGGCTGCCTTATAGGCTCCAATTTATCATCTTTCCATGATGGATTCTGAAGTCCGAAATATATTTCTATATAACACTCCTCCATATTATGGCTCTACTTCCTAAAATTAAACACATAACCTTGAGGTGGATTTACTGTCATCCCTATCTGATTTGAAAAATCCGAATTTACGTAACTCATAAGAAGCAGTGAATCTGTCCGGTAAGCCTTCATATAATTTCTAGTCATTTTCAGGTACATAAATATATGTCTCACCACAGTTCAACATTCTTATTTCGAGTTACCTTGATACTCACTGTCTATGCAATTGGCAATACAGTTATCCATTCTCGTGCATAGCATTCCTTAGATTAAGCTTCCTTATTCGCCGAAGCATAAGGAACCGCTTTCATCACCTTTATCTTCTTTTTGTGTCTTAAGACACATTTCCTTAGATAAAGTTAAATGTTAAACGAGTAGGAATTGTATCTATTCATGAAGCTTGAGATAAGCATAACATCCTTTCTTGTGATCCGTATTACCGTGATCAAAAGGATATATTTTGCTTTTCTTAAGTCCTTCATTTCATACTGCTTTATTAACCATACCCATACGCCCGACAATACTCTTTCATTGTCTCCAATGAGCAATATATCATCTACGTATAGTACAAAAAATACCACCACATTTCGGTCACTCTTTTCAATACACAAGACATATCCGAGCATTGATAAAATCCATATTACTGGATTTCTTCATCAAAACAGATGTTCTATAATTTTGAAGTTTGCTTTAGTCCATTGATGGACACTTTTAAGCTTAATATCAAAATGCTCTTAGCTCTTTGCAATGAATCACTATGGTTGCTTAACATAGATGTTTTCCTCAAGACTTCCAATTAGTAAAGCTATCTTGACATCTATTTGTTATCCCTCATATTTCATATGAGTAGCAACAGATAAAGAGTCTGGATCAACTTAGGCATAGCTACCGGCGAACAGGTTTTCTCATAATTGAGCCCTTTCTTTCTGAGTATACCTTTTCGCAACAAGCTTTGCTTCCAAGGTTTTCACCTTACCATATGATCCTCTTTTATTTTGTATGACCACTTCCAATGGCTTTTACACCATTTAGTGGTCTTACAAGCTCCTAGATTTAATTTAGAATTCATCAATTCTATTTCATCATCATTGCACTAGCTAAGATATCGCATTTCGATCTTGTAGTGCTTCGTCGTATCCGTGGGTTCTATCCATGTTTACTAGGGACTAAGTCTCAAGACTCTCCCAAAATATATATCTTGCAAGTTGTCGAACAACCCTCCCACTACGACAAGGCACTACACGCAATTGTGTATCAGACATGACACGCATTGCAATTTAACTTGTGGTATATCCTCTTATACACTTGGTACTAATACTTTGTATTTTCCCTCTCACTTCCTTTAGAACAATTCATACATGGGTTTATGATTTAATACATAGTCCTTTTCCAAAAAAAATAGTGTTTGTGTTAACAATCACCCTTTGATGTTTTGGATTAAATAAATCATCACCCTTCATTTTTCTAGAATATCCCATAAACAGACAAACGTTACACGACATGCTGTTTCTAGGGTATACCCATAAAATGAATTAAGTAATTCCAAATAATTCATCATCTATCTAATCATTTGCATAAGAGTCTTTCTCTTATTAGGATTAAAAGATGCATTATTAATTACTATTTGTTGCATCCGTGGTATAAACATAATTTAAGAGTTTACAAATTGTCAATAACGTACCTTAACAGATTATAGCTCCATCATTCATTACTATGACCATGTCATTTAAATGAAATGGAGTATCCATCCGTAAATGCATAGAAACTGAAATAAAATTCTTTCTATGAAAACGTACGTAAAGACAATTTCTCATAATCAAACGTCTATTCATATCATAAGATAAATAAACAACTCCCACTGCAACAGCCACTACTCTCGTAGTATTACCCATGTCGATAATAATCTCATCATCACTAAGTTACACGCTTTTAGTGATTTTGGTATCTACACACAACGTGTCAGTAGATGCCATCAGTATTCATGCTTCTACAACTAGTGAATGAGATACTAACTTTGTTCACATATCGATGAAAATGGATTTCCTTTGTCACATGTTTTGTTAGAAATTCCCCACCATATACAACCTCTTTGTAATTCAGGTGGAACTTGCTCAAAACATTTAGGCAAACAATGAATAATAAATTGATCTAGGTTTCCCCTTCAATTTCTCTTCCAAGCATTTCCAATTGATTCATCAAGTTAACCATGACCTCTTGCCTTTTAACCTCACTCAAGTATCCGAAAAGTCTCATGAGACCATCATATTTCTATGAACCTCTCACCTCTCCACTAGAGACTTTAATAGGCATCATGGGATATCCTTAGTGAGAAACCACTTATATTTTCCTAAGCAGTAAAATTCAAACCAAGATTCTTTTCTAATCATCTAATTTTGGACCAGTAAATATGTTTCTTTTAGTAAACAATAAGTTAAATAAAACTATTTGAAATTCAGAGAATCATAAAAAATACACCGATCAAATCTTCGAATTTATCCATTTACATTGATTCCCTCAAAACAATATAAAAAATAAATTCACCGAGATCTCAAGCACCGTGAGTTTGCAAGCCACGATAGTGTGGACGTTTACAAAGCCGAACATTTACAAGAGAAGGTTTTACCCATTAATTTCATTTGTCAACCTAACTTTATGACAAAATAATTAATAGTCGGTTCCTCTTTAGCCATGCAAATAAAAGTAGTGACTCCGATGGGGAGGATACTTATTATTTGCATCTAAGTATACACCATTATTTGACCCCAAGTCCATTGCGCAAGCTTATGTGCCTTACAGATGGAGAAGTACACACGCGCTTGGATAACTTCCTACAGTCATCAATTATAAGTTTGTACCAGTGAACCGCTTATAAGCTCATCCGATAGGGAGGAAGGTCTATGCTAACGCGCAAATTCATATGCATCACATTACAAACATAATTATTTAATAAAGTCTGTTCCAGCAATCTATGAATAAACTCATCCGATGGGGAGGAAGGCTCTAATGCCGACGCGCAAGTTTATTCACATTACTAACAAACCAATAATGGAGGCCGCGAGAATTAATTACCAATCCCCTATCCCACTTAGTTATTTAAAACCAAGGGTTTTTACATGCATATAATATTCAGAATAATATACACAACATAGCATGCTCCTATTACGGCACATAAGGCAGTAAATCACAAAAAGCATGCATACATATATAACAATAATCAATTAATAAATAAATTATAACAGTTATATAACAGCGAATTCGATTGTTCACCACCAATCATGAATGCGGACAACTGCGACGGGGATCAACCTCCCCGCAGCCTGCTCCACCACTCCGGCACCCTGCCCGATCACATTGTGAAGACTCACGTGGAAGCTGATGCAGACCAGTCGAACTTGATGCAGACCAGTCGAACCTGATGCAAATCCGCTCGAACCAGGTGCATCATCGATCGAACCTGATGCAGACCAATCGAACCTGATGTGAATCCACTCGAACCTGGTGCATCATCGATCGAACCTGATGCAGACCAATTGAACCTGATGTGAATCTGCTCGAACCTAGTGCAGCATCGATTGAACCTGATGCAGACCAATCAAACCTGATGTGAATCCACTTGAACCTAGTGCAGCATCGATCGAACCTGATGCAGACCTGATGTGAATCCGCTCGAATCTGGTGCAGCATCGATCGAACCTGATACTGACCAATCGAACCTGATGTGAATCCGCTCGAACCTGATGCAGCATCGATCGAACCTTCATCCGCGCAGCCTCACACAGTGTTCCGCTCGCCACATGGAACGCCACCATGCACGCCATCCCAGCGTCCAGCAAGCCAACGTGTGCGACTCCTTGCCCGGTTCAAAACGCGCCCCAGCCGTGCCATTCACTTGATGCTGTGCACAACACCATGTGCCTTGACGAGCGCTCCTCGCTCAGGCTGTCCCTCATCCAAGGGCCTACTTGCACGGAACCAAGTTCAGCATTCCCAACGCACAACACCAAACTACACCAACTGTCGTTCAGGGTTCGCAACTGTAGAAACCTTATGAATCCAATCTTCACCGTTCAGAATCTACTTCTGTGAGTTTTGAACATGCTGTCCAAATTACAGGACGATCCAACGGTTAGTTTGTGAGAAACGGCTCTATTCCCTCGACTGCGCAGAACATAATCGCTCAAAAACCTGCTTCTGTTTTCGGCATATTCCCGACAACACAAAGCTCCAAATACGATCTGCACCATTCAGAATATACATCCACAAAATCCAAACGTCCTGACAAAAATTCAACTTGATCCGATGGTTGAAACTCCGGTTATTGCCTCTGCAATATCACTGCGCTGGTTTTTCTCTCAAAAATGTGAATCTGTTTTTGCCCACTATTTCTTCCTTCCATGTGAAATTGACGAACAGTTTTCGTCGAATCCTCTCACACTCAACCATTGAAAAAATAGGTATGATACAGGGTATATATCACATAGGGATATTCATGGTTTAGCAGTAAAACCAAAACCCTAAACATGTGATCCTAATTTCAAAAAACTAACCACATAAACCCTAGCCTAACGTGTTACGCTTCACCACGAAACCGAAGCTTTGATACCAATTATTGGCACTTGGATCATTTGATTAACATGACCCCTTAGGGATCCATACATTTCTAATACCAGCGGAAGCAATAAATCATAGAAACGATTACCGTTCACCAGGGTATGTAGAAATGAAGGATTTTCTCTGATAGACTGTGCAGTCCCACGAGAATGTCCATAAATTCCTCTTCTGATGTCGGAATTAAATGATCTTTATGCTCAGACGATCCTCTCTTCAACGGCTTTCCGTCAGTATATTGATCCTCGAATTCTGAACACTGTGCAATTTTATATAAATTTTGCAAGGTGGCGGACAGCAGCAGCAAACTACCTTCTGATCTTCTGCCGTATGTCCCAAGTCCGATCTCGACGTCGTGTGGGCGACGATCTACGAGACCTCCTCAATCTGCTCTCAACCCTCATCACACGTTAATAATGAATAATATTAGGGTTCCAGATAAGGTGAGGTGACTTATATACATGGGCTACAGAAGGGACCAGGAGGAGAAATTGGGTTGGGCTCCATTGGGCTTAAGTATCCAAGCTTAGCCCAAAGCTTATACTTAAGTCCAATAATAATAATATATTCCACTAAAATATTATTACTGCACTGCCTTTCCAATCCCTAAATTACGTTTTGGGCTCCTTCTTATTATGAGCCCGTTAGTCTCCCCATGTTTAAGATATACAATGTACATTAATTAATTTAAGTTACTGACAACTCAATTAATTAATATCTCATCCAAGAGTAGTACCACTCAACCTCATTATCATGCCGGAATAAATTCCACCTGCAGAGTTTACATGATAATCCTTATGAGCTCCTCAAGGGGACATCATCAACCTATGGCGGATACGGATTCCTTCTACAATCAACAGCACACCATAGAGACAACATTACTTCCCAACTCACCGAGTTTGTTGATTTAATTACATGTAAATCTCACTCATTGATGAATCAAAGAAATACATACTGCCCTACTTGTCGATGTTATTGTATAGGGATTAAGAGCACGAACTTCCATAATAACTGAGATCAAGTTCTCCTATAAGTCAGTATAAGTCAAACGATCTCAAGCGGTCCTGCTCAATACACACAAGTGCACTAATGTGATTCTATAGCCAAGACAAGCTAATACCAAACCACACTACAACTATCCCAATAGAGAGTCCCCGTCTATCTCAGTTGTGAGCATCTGTTTATACTTTATAAGGAAACCGATAATATGATCTTCCGCGTGTTGTCGCACAACATATTATCTACAATATAAAGTAAGTGGACTATTGCATCATGCATATAAATAAATTATAAGACGCAATCATTTGATCATATGATTCTCATTTCAAATTAATTGTTATAACATTGTTCATACAAAAAGCTAGACTTTTAGTATATAATCCAACACTTTCCTTTTTACAGCTGGGGCCATGATTGATGTTCAAAAGGGGGAGCTCAGGTTGCAGATGGATAAAGAAGAGGTCCTATTCAACCTATACAAAGCAATGAAGATGCCTATGGAGTCACAATGTTATAGTATTGATGTGGTGGAGTAGATTGTGAAGGAAGATATGTTTTTGATCCTGTCTGAGGACCCTCTTGAGACATGCTTGATGGTGTCTCTTACTTATCCTACTACGGAGCTTGATGATCTCTCCAATGAGGATTGTATTGAATATCTTGAAAACTTACTTGCTTTGGGTGATGACAGGTATGAATTGGAGAAACCTAAGTTTTAGAAGAAGGATGTAGCCAAAGGAAGAGAATATGATGCCTACTTGAAGCCTCCTAACTTACCACCGGATAACCACAAATTTGAAAGTCCTTTCTCTCTTTTTTTATTTTGTGATCAATTTTATCCTGACTTTGATCTTGATGGTGATAGGAGTGATTCCGAAATTGAGTGGAAGATTGATAGGAATGAGATGAGAAAGCTTGAGAAAGGAGATTCTACTAATCGTATGGTGCCTAAGAAAGGTAAGGTGGTAAATGTAGATGATAAAAGGGGGAGAAAGCATTGGAAGGTAAAGATGAAAGGAGATCGCCCTTTTAGTCAGTAGTCTACATATTCTGAATTCTGTCGTGACTCTCCAATGTTAAACAAGAGCGCCTGTTGGGGGCTTTTCCACCCTTTTTATTGCTTTATTTCATTCGTGTGAGTACGAAATTTTTATATTTGAAGTGCTTACTTATCGACAATTACATCTCTTTGCAAACTTAGTTTCGACTATAGTTTCTACTAAGTTTGGGGGATGTGATGTACTTACCTCAATACGCACCGATAGTATAATCTTTTCTTTATAACGTTTGTTAGGGGAGTTGATTTTTTGCAGCATATTGAAACTTTAACCAGTTTTTATGTGTCGATTTTTTGTAACTTGCCTAATGTTTAGTGGTATTTTATTTCGTGTTTTGTGTCATTTTCGGAGTTACTCATGAATGTTAAGTTTTAGGATTGATTCTTGATGAAGTTATGCTCTATTTTGGTACCTAATGTTCATTTTTAAGCTTGAAGTGTGTAGGGGATGAAGAAAACTCAATTTTGGAGCATCAGTGAGACAATTCAACCAGGGAGTATGGTCGAATCCAAGCATTTAGGTCGAATCGAGGGGCAAAAATTGTCCAGTAGCCCAATTCGACCTGAGGCATGGCAATTCGACCAGAGGCCCAGGTCGAATCAAGGTCGAATCGGAGTGTGCAAACTTCCAGTAAGCCAATTCGACCACAACTGTTTCAATTCGACCAACAGCTTAGGTCGAATTGAGGTCGAATTGAGGTTGAATTGAAGGAAAAAGTTGTCCAGAATGTCAATTCGACCACGACGAAGTTATCTGCCTCTGGTTTTGGAGTGATGGCCTGATGAGATAAGTGATGGTGATGATGGTTGGATGTGTCTTGTGTGTTGGCATGTACTATATATTGTCATATTTAATCATCTCGGATGTGAATTGTGAGGAGTGACTATGATGCATGAGTTGGATGGTTTGAGACACTTGTATGATTGACTATGATGTATGGGTTTTTGGATTTCGTGCATTCATATGTTCATGTGTTAATTTTCATTGATGAGAAGCATGTATAATTTGATAAGTATGTAGAGTTCTTGTGAAATTGATCTTGATTATGTGCTATGAGGAGTACTTAGGATTCTATTTACCCATGTGAGGATTTGAGCCTTTTAATCATGCTTGATCATGATAGGTTATTCTTGAGAGAATCATTCATATGAACGTATTCTAGAACTTGGTTTGGAGTCTTGTGTGAGATTTACAATTGGTGAATTGCTAGGATATGATCTTAGGCCATTCTTGATTACTTGAGTCACTTAGCCAAATTTTAATTTCCCATTAATTATGTATATCTTTGGTAGCTGAATGAAGAAAGCAAGAACCTGGTATAAGTGCCTTATTTAACTTTTACTTGAGCTTTGTTTAAATACCCTATTCATTGGTAGAGAGTTGAGGTGAATAAGTGTTGCATGAAGAAGAAGGAAGATAGAATGTGGTTGAGTAAAGTAAGAGAAGTGTGTGGTTAAATCTTATTTAGGGGTAGTGCCTGAAACTGGTATCCCGATTGCTGTTAAAAAGGGTAGTGCCTACAACTGGTACCCGAGTTATCAAAAGAAGAATGATGTTGATGCAAGAAAGAGAAGGAAAGTTCGAAAATTGCAAGTGCAAGAGAAGAAATTGGAGGAGAATATATAGCTGAATGAAGAAAGCAAGAACCTCCAAGGTAACTCTCTACTAGTGTTTGAGTCACTTTATTTAAATTTTCCTACCCTTTCCAAAGAGCCAACATTACAATCCAAAAAACAAGTCCTTTGTGATCCTATTCATTAGTTGATTGTGAGTTGATTTTATAGACCCTTGCCAAGCTTATGGTTACGCATTCGTATGGATTGAGTATGAGCGTATACACTAACCTGTTAAATGCGATTAACACTTGAGTGAGAGAGTAAACACTTAACTTGTGAGCTAGATGACTTAGTACTCTGAATGGTAATATGATTGGGTGATGTTTTGCATGAATGATATGTATGATGCATGAAATACTTGTTTTTAATTGATAAAATTGCATGTGTAATATGTGTTTTACTTGGTGATCTCGTGAATTATACACGACTCCTTGGTTTGATTGTGTTGCCTCGGGATGAGTAATATGTAAGTTTGGGGATTTGATGAGTGTGTAAATTCAAGAATCTTGCAATTGGATTTGTGCTATTATGAAGTGTTTGAAGGTTGTAATCGATTGTAAACTGATATATTGTGAAAAGTCATGGATCAGGTATTGTTGAAGCCATTTGAGTGGTTTTTCGAAGGAAATCGTAATGGAAGTGTTGAAATCTGAAGAAAGGAAGTTGAAGCCATCCGTTTGGGAGAAGCAGAAGTGTCAATTCGACCAGGAGGTCAATTCGACCAGCCCTTTTGGTCGAATTGGCAGCATAACACGAGCAGAAGTGGATTCGACTACGACAGAGCGATTCGACCTGGGCATTAGGTCGAATTGAGGTCGAATCGATTGGCGGAGTTGCCGATTCAACCTCGTCACTTCGATTCGACCAGGGTAGTTGGTCGAAATTGAGCACCTGAGACATACAGTGTGCCGATTCGACCTGCGATTCGACTTGGAGGGATCAATTCGACATGTTGCTGAAGTCGAATTAAGGCTCGGGAACTTACCATATCCGTATTTTTACACCGTTAATGCTTGTGGTCACTTAAAAAGCCCATTCCAGGCCCAATAGACGTGATTACAAGTATAAAAGAAGGCTTATGCAGCATCATAGGGGGGCTTTGATAGAATCTATCATACAAGAAGACGTGAAGACGTAGAGTAGGGAGGAGATCGATCGTCCGTCATCCGGAGGGGCTGTGACAGAGGTTCCGCTGGAGATTCAAGTAAGATTGGTCTAACTAACCATGATTGTTCTTAGATCAATCATGGGCTAGAGCCGCTTCAGTAGTTCTAGGGTTATGAAGGTTTCATGAGTTAATTTATCTTTCGTGTGTAAACTCCGTACAACACTACATGTGTTTATTTTATATAAGATTGCGCATTTTTAATCCATACTCACGGTCATTTTGTGCATCAATAATTGTTGTGTAGAGTCTGAATACATAACGTGATTATTGGTTGAGTGTGTTCACTGCTGAGCAGGGTTTTATGTTATAATTCTAAGTGAAGGGATTCCGAAGTTTTATTAGAACTATCTTATATGAATACTTTGTTAATTGAATCATATTCGGGTTAATAAGTAGGATAAAGAGTATAATTTCATAGTACCTATAAAGGGAGATCAAATCGGGTTAGAGTACTAAGTGCACGGGAAATAATTGATTATGATAGTACCTAGAAAGGTGGGTGAATTATATCTCTTGCTCTGAGGATATTCACACGTGTCATACAAATATTTACTTGTGTCTATAGAGTGAATTTGCATGGTTTAGTGATGTGTACATAAACCACAAGGCAAAGTCGGACACCATCACACGGAAGATGAATTAATAAGTAGAGCTGGATGACCTGACGAACTACCTACTATCTTACTTGATCACAACTCAATTATCTCTTCTCTTGTTATTTTTACTTACTATTTTAATTATTAGTTGTTACTTAATCTCAAAACCGCAACCATTAAATTTCCAACATAGGCTTAGTTTACTTGAGTATAATTAAATTAATATTTATTCGTCCCTTGGGTTCGATATATAACTTGGTCACCTTCGAAACTACAATTGATATCCTTTATACTTGAGGATTAATTTTGTGTTGAGAAAATGCCCATCAGCTCGATCTAAGAAGAGGCAAGATAGACCTTCTCGGGAAGATGCAGTGATAAAGAAGCTAAGGCTTCAAGAGCAGTTGCCTTTGAATTTCAAGATTCGGATGAGATCAAGAAGAAATGGGGAGAAGTGTCAGATAAGATTGCTCGAATGAGGTATAAAGATGATGGGACGATGATTACAATGCACATTCGAGATGATATCCTGTGGATGTTTGATCAAGTTTGTATTCGTCACTTCATAGAGTTTAAAAAGCCTACTTATTTTCATGTGACTGTGGAAGTTTTATATTCGTTTACTATGCAGTCTTCCATATGAGTATTCATTCCAGCTCAGAGGTGAGCATATGACATGGTCAGCAGAGGATTTGAACATATTGTTTCAGACTCCTAGGGGGATTTCGAGGAATGAGAATGGGTAGTTCAATGCTAATAGATTCTGTAGAGAGATTTATGGTGAGGATGTGGATTATAAGACTAGTAGTGCTCGTTTTTCTTTGATTCAGAATCCAGTGATCCAGAATATAGATAGAATATTGAGCAATACTTTGTTCGCCCATTCTGAAGGAAGTTGTGTGGCGAGGGGAGAGTTGTATGTTCTCTGATGCATGCTCAATAGAGTGAGGTTCAACGTGGGCTCTTACTTTATTAATCAACTATGGAGGTTTAGATGCTCTCCATTTTAGAGAGTGAACATAGGAGGGTTGCTTACCTCGATAGCTGAGCACTATCATATGGAATTCACCGGCATTACACCTATTCAGGAGGATCCCAATTTAGTGATGAGCACGTGTGTGAAGGGAGGATTCGCCCATTTGAGGGATGGAGATTGGTTCTTTACTAGGGGATCGAAACCCTTCACTTTCATGTTTCCTTATGATTTGGGTGTGTCGAATACTATCAAGAATGAGGGGAACATGTTGATGAACACACTCAAGCATACTGCTCTTTCCATCACTTGTTTGACAAAGGGTGATTGGAGGACTGTCGCTCAGATGTATGCTGAGGGGATGATGGAGGAGCTGTAGAGAATTTTAAGCAAGAGGCGTTTTCAGCCACATCCACAGCAGCAGCAACAGCAGCAGGAGTTCGGAGAGGATCAGGTGGATCCAGAGATGGGAGATCCACAGCCGCATGAGAGGCCACCACGACCCATTCCAGCGATGCCATAGCAGCAGTGGGCTGGCCCGGATGCTTATTTGTAGGAGTAGTTTAGATTGATTCATGAGCAGTTCGCTACACTGAATACGAACCAGCAGGAGATGAATAGGTAGCTGGAGTTGGCGAATGGAAACTATACAGCACAGGATGGGAAGTACAACACGCTGTAGAATAACTATGTAGAGATGGATAGGAGATTGAAGAGGATGTATGCTCATGAGCGCGAGTTTGATAGAAAGCTAAACAGTCTTCGTAGAGATTTGGATCGATTGCATACGGAGATGGGTAATGGAGATGTCGAAGAGGGTGCGAGCGATGATGATGATGCTCCGGAGGAGTAGGATGCACCAGGTTTTTGTCTTCATTTGTTTGGTCTTATCTCCCTTCTCTTTTTCTCTTTACCGAATTGGTTTTTGTAGTGTGAGTGGCATGTATGTATATTGATTTGGATGTTAGATTGAGAGGTGATGATTGATACTTGAGGGTAGTATACTTGGATGAAGTATATTGCTATAAGGGTTCTTGGTATGATACATTCGTATGTTACATGTGTTAATTTTTACTGATTAGAAGCATGTATACTTGATAAGTATGTGAATTTATTGTAAAATTGATCTTGGTATTTACTTTGAGGAGTACTTAGAAATATATTTACCCATGTGAGAAGTTGAGCCATTTAAATCATGCTAGTTCATGATAGTTTATTCTTGAGAAAATCGTTCATATGACCGTATTCTAGATCTTGGCTTGGTGTCTTATGTGAAACTTATGATTGAGAAATTTCTAGGACATGATTTTAGGCCATTATTGTGTAATCATGTCACTTAGCCAAAATATTACCTTACCTGTTAATATATGTATCATTGTAAGCCCTTTTGAGCCTTAAAAAGTTTTTTCTTTAGCATGCCTTGATAAAAAGCCTTATTAAACCTTTACTTGAGCCTTGTTGAATATCCTATTCATTAGTAGAGAGTTGAGGTGCATAAGAGCTTGAAAGAATGAAAAGGTAGAAGCTTGGTTGAGAATTATGTATAAGAAAGAAGTATGGTTAAATCTTGTTTAGGGGTAGTGCCTAAAACTGGTACCCCGACTGCTTCAAAGGGTAGTGTCCGAAATTGGTACCCTTGCTCATTGAAGAAATATGATGTTGATGCTTGGAGAAAGAAGTTTATGAGAAGAAGATGGAGAAACAAACGAAGATATATGACGTAAAGCAAAACTCCAAGGTAATTCTCTACTAGTGAATTAGTCACTTCACCTTAATTCTTCTGCCTTTACCAAAGAGCCAACATTACAACCCAAAAGCAAGTCCTTTGTGATCCTAGTAAGGAATTGATTATAAGTTGAGTTTTGAGACCCTTGCCAAGCTTATGGTTACGCGGAAGTATGGATTGAATATGAGCGTAAAAACTAACCTGTTAGAGTGTACATCTTTTACACTTAAGAGTGAGAGTAAATATTTATCTTGTGAGCTAGATGATTTTGTACTCCGAAAAGTATGGTAATCGAGTGATATTTTGCATGAATGATGCATATGATGCTAGTAATACTTGTGTTCGATTGATGAATTGCATGTGTGAGTATGAATTGTATTGGTAGTTGGTGAATTTTACACTACTCCTTGGTTTTGATTTTGTTGCCTCAGGAAGAGCAACATGTAAGTTTGGGGGTTTGATGAGTGTGTAAATTCACTAGTTTCGAGCCCGGATTCGTGTGTTTATGGTGTAATAAATGGTTGTAATTCGATGTAAATCGGTATACATAGTGGAAAGTCACGAATCAGGTGTCTACAACGCTATTTGAGCTGATTTTCGATGGAAACGAGTTGGAAGTGATCAGATGTGGAATGAGGAAGAACAGGTGAGCGATTCGACCACGCAGGGGTCGGATTCGACCAAGAAGGAGAGAGTTCGACCAGTACTGCTGGTCGAACTGAGTACGGAAAAGTGCTGTTTGACCACAACAGGTGAGTTCGACCAAACCACTTGGTCGAACCGTGGTAGAACTCGAAGCATAAACATAATCAGTATCAGTCCGACTAGGAAGTATCCAGTTCGACCAGGACTCTGGTCGAATCCGGGATCAAAGGCCGAGTTACAGGCGAGTTCGACATGCCTGGGTGAGTTAGACCAACCTGTTTGGTCGAACTGATGTACGGACACTTACCAAATTCATAATTTTACACCTTCAGTACGTGTGTTCGCTCAAAAAGCCCATTCAAAGCCCGTAAGAAGAGTTTACAAGTATAAAAGAAGAGCTTTCGCAGGAGAAAGAGGAGAGCATTGATCAAGCATTCTTCATCCATCATTCACCAAGCGCTACCACCATCCAAAGGAGTCGTGAGGAGAGGTTCGTCTGGCGAGTCAAGTAAGATCATACCAACTAGCCATGATTGTTCCTAGATCAATCATGGGCTAGAACCACTCCGGTAGTTTTAGGGTTATGAAAGTTTTATGAGTTAATTGAATTTGCATGTGTAAAATCCGTACAACACTACTTGTAGTTTATTCTATATAAGATTGCGTCTTTTTAATTCATACTCACGTTCGTTTTGTGCATCTTTAACTGTTATGTAAAGTCTGAATACATCTCTTGGTTATTAATTGAGTGCGTTCACCGCTGAGCAGGATTGCATGTTATAATTCTAAGTGAAGGGATTCCGAAGTCTTATTAGAACTATTTTATATAGATACTTGTTAATTGAATCGTATTCGGGTTAATAAGTAGGATAAAGAGTATAACTTTATGGTACCTAAAAATGGAGATCAAATCGGGTTAGAGTACTAAGTGCACGAGAAATAATTGATTATGATATTACCTAGAAATGGGGGTGATGCATATCTCTTGCTCCGAGGATATTCACACGTGTCATACGATTACTTACTTGTGTCTATAGAGTACGCTTGCATGGTTTAGTGATGCGTCCATAAACCACAAGGTAGAGTTGGACATCAACACATGGAAAGGAAATTAATAAGTAAAACTGGATTACCTGATGAACTACTCTATTAATTACTTGATCAAAACCGAAATTTCTCTTTTGCTTGTTATTTATCTTGCTATTTCAATTATATGTTATTTAATTTCATAATCAAACTAAATCCAAATTACCAACATAATATTAGTTAATTAGAATATAATTGAATAGATAATAATCTGTCCCTTGGGTTCGATAATCACTTGGTCGCCTATCGAGACTATAATTGATTTTGTTATACTTGAGGATTAATTTGTGTGTTGAGAAAATTCTCATCAAGTTCCTGGCGCCGTTGCCGGGGACGACATTAATTATCCATTGATTATTTCTAATTTAATTGAGATTATTATTCTTGTTTTTGATTTCGAATACTTATTTTTCTTAGGTGTATGCTCACAAGATCAAAGAAAGGTGAATTAGGGCCATATAATCTATAGATTGGAGCATCGTCGAGGAAGAAAAAGAAGAAGAATAAGAACAAGAAATTTGATCCAACTAAAGCTCTTGATTTAGGAGTTGAAGTTGACGTGATAAATCCCCAAACGATTGAAGCTGCAACCAAAGTTAATTTGGAACATGGCGGCGGATCCTGATATACATGGCATTCAGGAAGTCTTTAAGAACAATGGAATAGACAATGCTGGGTTGTTAGGAGCAAGAGGAACTGGAGCTGATTTTGAATTACACCCTGCTCTTATCACCATGATTGAAAGGAGTCCTTTCTCTGGGGAGCATTCGAAGATCCTCAGCAACATCTGAATAAGTTCCTTGGGTATGAAAGCATACAAAAAGATGCAGGAGCTCATGAGGATGCGAGGAAGATTATACTGTTTAAGTTCTCGCTGAATGAAAAAGCGAGAGATTGGTACGATAATCTTGATGCTGCTGAATGTGATACATGGGAGAAGTTGAAAGTGAAATTCTTGGAGCAATACATGCTACCTTCGAAGGTGTTTAAGATGAAGCAAGAAATCAATCAATTTTCTATCCATGGTAATGAGAAGTTTCATGAAGCTTGGGACAGGTTCAAGGACATGCTTCAGAAGTGTCCTCAGCATGGGCTCTCTAAAGCTCAATATATCAGTATTTTCAACCATGGATTGGACTACAATTCCCGTGTTTTACTTGCTTCTTCTAATGGAGCATTGCTGACGAAGTCACCCAATGAGGCTGAAAGGCTTTTTGAAGATATTTCGATGAATTCTAGAGATTGGCCGACTGATAGATTGAGAGGCACTTATGTCCTTGGTAAAGTAGCACAGGTTGAGCATACTATGGTGAGTCGGGAAGAGATGATGAGATCGTCTCTAGCTTGACTAACATTAGCAAGCTACTAGAGTCTCAGCAAAAGCATATCACAGATTTATCTCAGAGAGTACCAATAATGCACCAGGATGGTGGCTATGAAGGAGCTAGCCAAGAGGAGATCCAGGAGGTAAATTATGCCATGGGTCAAAGTATTCAAGGAACTAGGTACCCAAATCAAGGAAACCAGAACTATCAAGGGAACTACAATAATCGTAGTCCCCCGGGTGGTTATTAACAACCAAGGAGGCCGGAGTTTTCATGAAGCAAGCTAAGGTGGAAGAAGGGAAGCCTGGCTTTAAGGATAGTATGAATAGATACATGGCGAGGAATTATGCAAGAGTAGACCATCTTAAGGCCAAGCTAGAGAAGAAAATTGATGATAATCATAAGGATTTGTCTACACAAGTAAAGGACCTTACGTTGTTAATGGGGGAGATGGCTGGAAATGTGAACAAATTGACTCAAACTCTAGAGAAAGGGAAGCTTCTATCTCAAAGTATTGAGAATCCAAAGTCTAGTCACGCCATTACACTGAGGTCTGAAACGCAGTATGAAGGACCGATGAAACCGAAATTGAATTCTGAAGCGTCAGGAGCCCGATAAGACCCTGATTCGACCAGACATACAGGTCAAACTGAGCAGGGGAAGTCGAATAGGGCACCTGGGTGACGTCCGGAGGAGTCAGAAGGTCAGTTCGACCACAAACAGATCAATTCGACTAGAGCCTCTGGTCGAATTGAGGTCGAAAACCACTGTCCAGAGCACTCTGTTTCATCTGAAGCTCGATTCGGCCACGATCAGTTGGTCGAACCGTGGTCGAATCCGACTGTACGAGGGAAAACGAACTTTCAAGTGTTCATTTCGACCATTACTCACCGAGTTCTACCACCTACCCAGGTCGAACTCAGGTCGAACTCAGGTCGAACTCTCATATTCTGCACCATTTTCTACGTTGAATGCTCCCCATGTTGTTGATGCCACTTCAGTACCTTCTAAAGAGCAGAATACAGAGATTATATCAGAAAAGAAGTGGGAAAGAGCTAAGAGATTGAGAGCCGAAAAGTATAAAACGGAGAAGGCTGAACGTGATTAATGGGGGATTCCCAAAACAAAGATACCTCCCCCTTTCCTCTCAAGCTAGTTAAGAAGGGATTGGAAGAGAAGTTCAAGAAGTTTTCAGAAATCATAAATAAAATAAGCTTGAACATTCCTTTCTCTGAAGGAATATTGGAGATGCTGTATTATGTCCGCTTTCTGAAGGATATTCTTTTAAAGAAGAGAGTTTGAACGGAATTGAGATGGTGAATTTGTCAGAGAACTGCAGCTCGATCATTCAGAGGAAGCTGCCAGCTAAGCTTAAGGATCTGGGAAGCTTCACAATTTTATACGAAATTGGAAAGGGGCCGGCACGTCGAGCCTTGTTTGATCTTGGGGTAAGCATCAACTTGATGTCATTGTCTACCTTTCAAAGGCTTGGTTTGGGAGAGTCAACCCCCACGACAGTTGCTCTACGACTAGCAGATAGGTCTATGACTTTTCCGAAGTGAGTGATCGAAGATGTTCTTGTCAAAGTAGAGAAGTTAATCTTTCCTGTGGATTTTCTAGTGCTGGAGATGGAAGATGACAAGGATAATATCCCTCTTATTTTAGGGAGACCTTTCCTTACTACTGCGGGAGCCATGATAGATGTGCAGAAGGGTGAGTTGCGGCTAAGGATGGATAAAGAAGATGTCCTATTTAACCTTGACAAAGCAATGAAGATGCCAATGGAGATGCAATGTCACAGTATTGACATAGCGAAGGAGATTGTGAAGGAAGACATGTCTTCAATTTTGTCGAAGGATCCTTTAGAGACATGTTTGGCAGAGTCTCTTATTTTTTCCACTACTGAGCTTGATGAACTCTCCAATGAGGTATGTATTGAATTTCTTGAAAACTTACTTGCTTTGGGTGATGACAGGTATAAGTTGACAAGGACCAACATTGAAGAGGTCAAGTGGACTACGAAGTACTTGCCATTGGATTGAGAGAGTGCACCTGAAGAAGAGAAGAAAGAGGAGTTGAAACAGATGCCGGAACACTTGAAGTATGCCTACCTAGGTGACAATGAAAAATCTCCGGTAATTGTATCTTCATCCCTTGATGTTGATCAACTTGAGGAATTGTTAGATGTGCTTAGAAAGTATAAATCTGTGATTGGTTGGTCTCTTGATGATTTAAAGGGGATTAGTCCTTCCTATTGCATGCATAGAATAAGATTGTTAGATGAGGCCAAGAGTAGCATTCAGAATCAGTGGAGGGTGAATCCCGCTATTCAAGAAGTGATTAGAAAGCAAATCCTAACGTGCCTAGATACAGGAATTATTTATCCTATTAGTGATAGTCCTCATGTGAGTCCATTGCATGTTGTTGCCAAAAGGGGGGCATGAAGATGGTGAGAATTTAGCCACTAGGATTCCTACGGGATGGCGTGTGTGTACGGATTACAGGAAACTGAATGAAAATACTTGCAAAGATCATTTTTCCACTAGGATTCCTACGGGATGGTGAGTATTATTGTTTTTGGATGGGTACTCGGGTTTTAATCAAATCATGATTGCACCCGAGGATCAAGAAAAAACTACTTTTACTTGCCCTTATGGAACTTTTGCCTTTAGGAAGAAGCCTGTTGGATTATGTAATGCACCTGCTACATTTCAGCGTTGCATGATGGCCATATTTGATGGGTTGATAGAAAAGATCATGGAGGTGTTTATGGATGACTTTTCTGTATTTGGTTCCTCTTTTGATATTTGTTTATCTAACCTTACTACTGTTTTGAAGAGATGCCAAGAAACTAATCTTGTTTTGAATTGGGAGAAGTGTCATTTCATGGTAAGAAATGGGTTTGTTCTTGGCCATCATATTTCGGCCAAGGGATTGCAGATGGATAGAGCTAAGGTGGTGGCAATTGAGAAGCTTCCTCCACCTAATAATAAAAGGGGAGTGCTGTCCTTCCTTAGACACGTCGGTTTTTTATAGAAGATTCATAAAAGACTTCTTGAAATACTCCAAGCCCTTATCTCATTTACTTGAAAAGAATGTTCTTTTTGTTTTTGATGAAGAATGTCTAACAACTTTTCAGGTTTTGAAGGAGGCGCTTATTACTGCTCCCATCTTGATCACACAAGATTGGACTCAGCCGTTTGTACTTATGTGTGATGCAAGTGATTTAACACTTAGAGTGGTGCTTGGGCAGTTGAGGGAAAAGAAGTTCTGCGCCATTTACTATGCGAGTAAAACTTTTGATGCTGCACAAAAGAACTACATGGTGACTGAAAAGGAGTTTCTAGATGTGGTGTATGCATTCAACAAGTTTCGATTGTATTTGATTGGCATGAAGACGATAGTGTACACGGATCATTTTGGGATCTGGTACTTGATGGAGAAGAAGAAAACAAAGCCAAGGATCATTAGATGGATTCTTCTTCTGTAGGAATTTGATATGGAGATCCGACATAAGAAGGGTACCGAGAATGTTTTAGCGGATCACCTATCAAGGTTGGAGACAAGGGAGCACTGTGATGATTCTTTCGATTACATTGAAGAGATGTTCCTTGATGAGAAGATAATGACAATGCTTGTTGAAGGAGCTGAAAGAGCATGTTTTGTGGCTGCACAAGGGATGGATCCATGGTATGCGGATTATGTGAATTACATTGCCGTAGGTGAAATTTCTAGATATCTCAACCGATATCAACTTACGAAATTCAAGAGGGATGTTGAAACATTTATATGGTATGATCCGTTTGTCTACAAGATATATATGGATTTCATTATCCGTAGGTGTGTGCTCGAAATGGAGATGGAGAGTGTACTTAATTTTTGTCATGCACAACCTAACGGGGGGCACTTTGGAGCTCAAAAGATTGCAGCGAAGGTACTTCAATCAGCTCTTTATTGGCCGACCTTGTTTAAAGATTGTGAAACCTATGTGGCGACATGCGATAGAAGTCAAGGGATGGGGAACATAAGTAGACGAGATGAGATGCCACTTTAGCCAAGCATTGTTGTTGAGATCTTTGATGTATGGGGGATCGATTTTATGGGGCCTTTTTCCACCATCTTATGGATTTCTTTACATCCTTTTAGCAGTGGATTATGTTTCTAAGTAGGTGAAATTCATTCCCACTCACGTGAATGATTCAAGGACTGTTTTATCTTTCTAGAAGAAACATATCTTTGCCTGCTATGGAGTTCCTAGAGCACTAGTGAGTAATGGAGGATCTCACTTCGTCAACAAGCTTCTTGAAAAGGTGCTTAAGGATTATGGAGTCAAGCATAGGTCACTACACCCTATCACCCACAAGCGAATGGGCAAGCTGAAGTCTCCAACGACAAGTTAAGCAAATTTTGGAGAAGGTAGTCGGAACTAATAGGAAGGATTGGGCTATGAAGCTTGATGATGTTTTGTGGGGGTTCCGGACTGCTTACAAGACGGTGTTGGATATGTCACCGTATCAAATCGTCTATGGTAAGCCATGCCACTTACACGTAGAGATTCAACACAAAGCTTTTTGGGCCTTGAGGAGTTTCAACTTGTCTAAGAAAGATCAAAAGGAGTTGAGGTTGACTCATATTAATCAATTAGATGAGTTCAGGAATCGAGCTTACAAGAACTCGGAGATCTATAAGGAGAGAATGAAGAAATAACATGATTCAATGATTTCATACAAGGAGTTCAAGCAAGGTGATGAGGTATTACTTTTTAACTCTCGTTTGAAACTTTTTGCAGAAAAATTGAAATCAAAGTGGACGGGGCCGTTAATTATCCATAGCGAATGGGCATCGATTGAAGCATTATAAGTCGCCGGATGATGCTTGCATCGTCATTGAGGATACCTTGCACTAGATTGGTACCGTCGTGCCTCTCCGACGTTAAACATGAGCGCTTATTGGGGGGTTTTTCCTCCCGTTTTATTGCTTTATTATTTCTTTTGTGTGGGTAAGAAATTTTTATATTCAATGTGCTTAATTATTGACAATTACATCTCTTTGCAAACTTAGTTTCACTATAGTTTCTACTAAGTTTGGGGGGGTGTGATGTACTTACCTCATTAAAGCACTGAGAGTATAATCTTTTCTTTGTAATGTTTGTTAAGAGAGTTGATTTTTTGCGGCATATCAAAACTTTTATCGGTTGCGGTGTGCCGATTTTTTTTACAATTTGCCTAATGTTTTGTGGTGTTTGGTGTTGTTTTCGAGTATTATATGTGGAGTTGCTCATGGATGTCAAGTTTAAGATTGATTCTCGAGCTAGTTTTGATCTATTTTGGTACCTAATGTTCGTTTTTGAGCTTATAGTGTGCAGGGGATGAAGAAAATTCAAGTTTGGAGCATCAGGAGGAGAGTTCGACCAGACATGCAGGTCGAACGCACGAGCCCTGGTTGAACATGAGATCAGAGAGTTTGTTACAAGTCAATTCGACTAAGCAGAGGAGAGTTCGACTAGGGGTTCGACCAAACATGGAAGTCGAATTGGTAATCAGAGAGTTGTATAAACAGGTTCGACCAAAACGTGATCGGTTTGACCAAGCAGCTTGGTCGAATGGCAAACCTGAAACTTTTGAACAGTCGAGTTCGACCACGACTAAAGAGTTCAACCAAAGCCCTTGGTCGAACAGTGGTCGAATCGCGATGATGGATTATCCAGTAAGGGAGTTCGACCATGGATTCGACCACTCGGATTGGTCGAATCGAGCCCAGGTAAGTTGATTTTAACCCCGATTCTCATATTCATTCGAGCACTTTACACACCACCTCCACCCGAATTTCGTTCGAATCGAAAACCTGCATTCCAAACTCCAAAATTAGTGGATTTTGATCAGTTCTAACCATAATTCACACACATTCCACTTGATTCATCGTGTTTTTGGAGCAATCCAGTTGAAAAATAAGGGTTCGTCGCGATTTTGGGGGAATTATCACATTCATTCATTCTAAGCCATGTCTGGATCAAAAGGTATGTTTTCTCAACCCTCTTACCCTAGGATTGAAGTTCTAATCGTTGATTATAATCAAATATGTTGATTAAACTAAGTTTTCTATGGATTCATGGTGTTGTTTGAAGTTTTGTGCACAATTTCGTATGAATTATTGTTGGGTTTGATTTTTCTAGATTGAATTGAATTAAACCATGTTGATTATGTGATGTTATGAGGAATGTGAGTAGTTTGGGATGAAGCATGATGAATTGCTAGAAAAGTGATTGAGTTTGAGTAGTTTTCATGTTAGATTGCTTGAATTTGAGTAGTAATGCATGCTTGTGGTTAGTTTGATTGCTTGTTGAACTTATTGCTTGGAATGAGGATGAATAAGCATGTGGATTGAATTGTTGGATCATTAGGATGGAACATGCTTGTTTGATTCGAGTATACACTGAAAACTTAAAGTCTTGAGTAGAGTTAAATGCATTAGTTTGGTTTTCCTTCCTTGGTTGTTGGTATTGAAGTATTGTTTTTAGGAAAAGGAAAGGAAGCCGAGGCTCGATCTAAGAAGTGGCAAGATAGACCATTTTGGGATATGCAGTGACAAAGAAGCTAAGGCTTCAAGAGCGGTTGTATTTGAATTTCAAGATTCGGATGAATGAATGGGATGAGATCAAGGAGAAATGGGGAGAAGTGTCAGATAAGATTGCTCGAATGAGGTATCAAGATGATGGGGCGATGATTACAATGCACATTAGACATGATATCCTGTGGATGTTTGATCAAGTTGGTATTCATCACTTCATGGAGTTGAAAAGGCTTACTTATTTCCATATGATTGCGGAAGTTTTATGTTGTTTAATGTGAAGAAGGGGTCGAGCAATCTTCCGTATGAGTGTTCCTTCAAACTCGGAGGTGAGCATAGGACATGGTCAGCAGAGGATTTGAACATATTGTTTCATACTCGTAGGGGGATTTCGAGGAATGAGAATGGGTATTTCAATGCTAATAGATTCTGGAGAGAGATTTCTGATGAGGATGTGGATCTCACCATATTTCTGGTGAGGGATTTCGGCTTTCACTATCTTCGGATTTATGATGCTAGTAATACTTGTGTTCGATTGGTGAATTGCATGTATGAGTATGAATTGTATTGGTAGTTGGTGAATTTTACACTACTTCTTGGTTTTGATTTTGTTGCCTCGGGATGAGCAACATGTAAGTTTGGGATTTGATGAGTGTGTAAATTCACTAGTTTTGAGCCCGAATTCATGTGTTTATGGTGTAATAAATGGTTGTAATTCGATGTGAATCGGTATACATAGTGGAAAGTCACGAATTAGGTGTCTACAAGGCTATTTGAGTTGATTTTCGATGGAAATGAGTTGGAAGTGATCGCATCTGGAAAGAGGAAGAAACAGGTGTGCGATTCGACCACGCAGGGGTCGGATTCGATCAAGGAAGGAGAGAGTTCGACCAGCAGTGCTATTTGACCACGACAGGCGAGTTCAACCAAATCACTTGTCGAACTGTGGTCGAACTCGAAGCATAAATAGAAGCAGTACCAGTTCCACCAGGAAATATCCGGTTCGACCAGGACTCTGGTCGAATCCGGGATCAGAGGCCGAGTTACAGGTGAGTTCGACCTGCCTGGGCGAGTTCGACCAACCTGTTTGGTCGAACTGATGTACGGACACTTACTAAATTTGTATTTTACACCTTCAGTGCATATGTTCGCTCAAAAAGCCCATCCAAGGCCCGTAAGCAGAGTTTACAAGTATAAAAGAAGAGCTTTCGCAGGAGAAAGAGGAGAACATTGATCAAGCATTCATCTTCCATCATTCACCAAGCCCTACCACCATCCGAAGGAGTTGTGAGGAGAGATTCGTCTGGCGAGTCAAGTAAGAACATACCAACTAGCCATGATTGTTCCTATATCAATCATGGGATAGAACCGCTCCGGTAGTTCTAGGGTTATGAAAGTTTTATGAGTTAATTGAATTTCCATGTGTAAACTCCGTATAACCCTACTTGTGGTTTATTCTATATAAGATTGTGCCTTTTTAATTCATACTCACAGAGTTTTTGTGCATCTTTAACTGTTATGTAAAGTCTGAATACATCTCTTGGTTATTGATTGAGTGCGTTCACCACTGAGCAGGATTGCATGTTATAATTCTAAGTGAAGGGATTCTGAAGTCTTATTAGAACTATTTTATATAGATACTTGTTAATTAAATCGTATTCGGGTTAATAAGTCGGATAAAGAGTATAACTTATAGTACCTAAAAAGGGAGATCAAATTGGGTTAGAGTACTAAGTGCACGGGAAATAATTGATTATGATAGTACCTAGAAAGGGGGGTGAAGTATACCTCGTTGGAGAGTTCATCTTGCTCCGTGGTGGGAAAAGTAAGAAACTCCGCCAATCATGTCTCAAGTGGATCCTTTGAGAGGATCAAGGACATATCTTCCTTCATGATCTCCTCCACCACATCTATACTATGACATTGCGTCTCCATGGGCATCTTCATTGCTTTGTCAAGGTTAAATAAGATCTCTTCTTTATTCATCCTCAGCCGTAGCTCACCCTTTTGCACATCAATCATAGCTTCCGCAGTAGCAAGGAAAGGTCTCCCCAAGATTAGAGGGACATTATCCTTGTCGTCTTCCATCTTAAGCACAAGAAAATCCACAGGAAAGACAAGCTTCTCTACTTTGACAAGAACATCTTCAATAACACCCTTCGGAAAGGTCATAGACCAATCCGCCAGTTGTAGAGCTACAGATGTGGGAGTTAACTCCCCCAAACTAAGACTTTTAAAGATGGACAATGACATCAAATTGATACTTGCCTCAAGATAGCACAAGGCTCGTCGTGCTGGCCCCTTTCCATTTTCACATAAGATGGTGAAGCTTCCCACATCCTTTAACTTAGCTGGCAGCTTTCTTTGTATGATCGAGCTGTAACTCTCCGACAGATACTCTATTTCAATTTCGTTCAAGCTTCTCTTCTTCAAAAGTATATCCTTTAGAAAACGAGTATAAATACGGCATGTCCAAGATCGCTTCAGAGAAAGGAATGTTCAAACTTATCTTGTTTATGATGTCTGAAAACCTTTTGAACTTTTCTTCCAATCCCTTTTTGACAAGCTTGAAAGGAAACGGTGGAGGTATCTTTGTTTTGGGAATCCCCCATTCATCACGTTCAACCTTCTCCGCTTTATCCTTTTCGGCTCTCAATCTCTTGGCTCTTTCCCACTTCTTCTCTATTGTAACCACAATGTTATGCTCTTGAGATGGTACCATACTGTTCTGATCAACGGGTGCAGCATTTGGGATTGATTCGGGCTCTGTACTACACTGCTCAATCTCCGTTCGACCTAGCTGGTTTGGTCGAACAGATTGGGGTTGGTCGAGCAACCTCTCTGATCGCGAGCTCTGTTCCTTCATGTGTTGCTCGACCACCTTTCGACCATGATGGTCTGGTTGAATGGCACTATCTTGGTTGAACAACTTTGCAGATCGAGACATCCCATTCTCCAGGTATTGTTCGACCTCCATTCGACCAAGATGGTATGGTCGAATGGAATGATGTTGATTGAACGACGAGTCTGAAAATAGAGTACTGTAATTCTGTTTCTCCGGAGTCTGCTCGACCTCTGCTCGACCAGCAGGTCTGGTCGAACAACTGAAGTTTGGTCGAGCAACTCCTCTGCTTCTGCCATTTTCACTCACCGGCATCATCGTTCCTTCGTACTGCATTCCTGACCTCAATGTGATAGCATGGCAAGACTTTGGATTCTCAATACTTTGTCAATTGATAATCATCCGTCCCTTGGGTTCAATAATCACTTGGTCACCTATCAAAATTATAATTGATATTCTTCATACTTGTGGATAATTTTGTGTGTTGAGAAAATGCTCATCAAGTTCTTGGCGCCATTGCCAGGGACGGCATAGATTATCAGTTTATTATTTCTATTTTAATTGAGATTATATTATTCTTGTCTTCGCTTTCTAACACTTTATTTTCTTAGGTGTTGACACGACCCACCTTACACAACTTATAATTCAAATACTATTTAACATAAACATCATCATTATAAAAACCTGCATATAAATTTTTTTTCCACATAATATGCTTATAACCAACACCATCACACCAGTTCAACATACATAACTGGTTTCTGATACCACTTCAAACCAGACAAACTAGCGACAATACTTATTATATTACACAACCAAAACATCAGCAGAAACAAAATAAACCCATGGCCTAGCCCAACAGGTCGTCATCTATGTACATCCTCTCAAAACTTGAAGGAGCTCCACAGCTTGCACAGTCACATCACAAACTCAATCATCAACAGGCTCACCTACAATGCATAAACTAGTGAGATAAAAATCTCAATAAGTAGAAATCATGCAGGTTCGTGCATGAAAATGCATTTAGTCCTCTATCGCCTATGTTCTAATTTTTTCTAATTGATCTCTTTTATTTTGAAAACTGTTCACGTTGCGGGATCCCCACGACATACTTATATATGCACCCCAAATGAGCTCAATGGGGACGATTTTTCCGAACCCCTAATAAAGTGCCGAGAACGATTTTTCTGAACTCTGGCAAAGTGGTGGGGACGATTTTTCCGAACCCCTAATAAAGTGCCGAGAACGATTTTTCCGAACTCTGGCAAAGATGCATATATAGTGGCCGCACACACCATTAGTATCTTATTAATTTTGAGGAAAACACTTTTCATGTTTATGCATGGTATGCACCCAAAACAATTAAATGTGCATCATAAACCATTTACAATATCAATATCAACATTTAATCACAATAAAGCCACAAATTAATTTCAATTCACACAAATCCACTTCTGAAATAACAACTTCACCTCAATCACATAGATCCATTTATAGAATAACCACTTCACCTTGGATCACACAGATCTCTTTTTGGAATAACAACTTAATCTTAGATCTCACATATCCTTATAACCAATATCTTCTCAAGCCATACAACATATTTTCAATAGTTTCCAATCACACAGATCTATATAGAACAATTATATTATTTCAAATCACATAGATCCACAACTTGTATAACAAATTAATCTCAAATAATTCATATTGTAATTAAACTAATTACAAATAATCCATAACATAATTATCACATATTAATTACAAATAATTCACAAACAACATGTTTACGCATTGTAGTTGGACTTCTACTTACCTGGATTACGACAATAATATACACCCCGTAAAGAACTGTAACTAATTCGCTCCGACACACACGTTCCGGCACGCTCCCTCATCTCTCTCCCTTTCTTCTCTCTCTCCTCTCTCTCCCTTTCTTCTCTCTCTCTTCTTTTTTTTTGTTTCAGATACTTGTTGCTGCTCCCTCAATTACATAAAGGAGGAAGTAACCCCGTATATATATACATCAGTGATTTAGGTCGGCAATTCAACTTCATCACATTATAATTAATTTTTTTTAAGTGAAACATATGGACGTGTACCACTTGATAGCCACACAATTTATACAATTCAAACTGACCCACGTATACAGTTGACGGTAAGTTTGTATAATTACCATTTATTATTATTATTATTATTATTATTATTATTATTATGATTATTATTATTATTATTATTATTATTATCCATTCTCAATATACGTGCAATACTTAATAACTAAGATATAATACATTTATAAATTAATACAAATACGTGTACATTTTCTTACCACTATTATTATTACGAGAACACATGTGATACTTAATAATTAAGAAAAAAAATATTTATACTCATAAAATAATTTACTCATATATCCAAATTAATGCACGTAAATATTTATGCACCCATATATTCACACATCATCCCAATTTTTATCACGAATGTCTCAAATAAAATATAACTATAAATAAAATATAGAAATAATTGTCACATAATTATCACATAATTGTCACATAATTATCACATAATTATAAAATGCACATAACAAAAATTAAATTATATTGGCACATGAGTAGTGAGAAGCTCGGGTATCACATCCTCCACACCTTATAAAAATTTCGTCCTCGAAATTTACTTACCTGAAGAGGTCTGGGTATTTAGTCATCATCTCATCCTCTCTTTCCCAAGTGGCCTCCTCAACTAACTGGTTCCTCCATAATACCTTTACTAATGGTATTTCTTTATTTCTGAGCTTCTTCACTTCTCGCCACAAGATCTCAACTGGTACCTCCTCATAACTCAAATCTTCTTTCAACTCAACTGGTTCCTGCCTGAGAACATGAGATGGATTTGGAACATACTTCCTCAACACAGATACATGAAACACGTCATGTACTCTATACATCGATGCTGGTAACTCCAATTTATAGGCAACACTGCCAACTCTCTCAATGATAGTGAACGGACCAACATATCTTGGACTGAGTTTCTCTTTCCTTCCAAACCGCATTATCCCCTTCATTGGAGATACTTTCAGAAATACATGATCACCCACTTCAAATTCTAATTCTCTCCTCCGTTTGTCTGCATAACTCTTCTACCGATCTT
The DNA here is from genome assembly GCA_023678885.1 of Pogostemon cablin. Taxonomy (NCBI): domain Eukaryota; kingdom Viridiplantae; phylum Streptophyta; class Magnoliopsida; order Lamiales; family Lamiaceae; genus Pogostemon; species Pogostemon cablin. The sequence continues at coordinate 11,501,191 of CM042990.1, read as the reverse complement.
GAGCAACTTTCATCTTCTCTCGTATACGGGTAACAGCTTCTGACATTTCACGAATCAAGTCTGGACCCAAAAGTTTCCTCTCTCCAACTTCATCCCAATGAACTGGAGATCTACACTTCCTCCCATACAATGCTTCATATGGAGCCATCCCGATAGTAGACTGATATCTGTTATTGTACGAGAACTCTATCAAAGACAAAAATTTACTCCACTGACCTTGAAAATCCAACACACACGCTCTGAGCATATCCTCCAAGGTTTGTATTGTACGCTCTGATTGACCATCTGTCTGTGGATGGAATGCTGTGCTGAAAGATAACTGTGTCCCCAACGCCTTACGTAAACTCTTCCAGAAAGCAGACAAGAATCTCTTATCTCTGTCTGACACAATGGTAAGTGGTACTCCATGGAGTCTGACAATCTCTTGTATATAAAGTTGGGCATAACGATCCATGGAATACGTAGAGCTAATAGGAAGAAAATGAGCTGACTTAGTCAATCGATCCACAATAACCCAAATGGCATCGTGAACTTTCACTGTCTTCGGTAGCCCGATAACAAAATCCATCGTGATATTCTCCCACTTCCATTCTGGAATAAATAAAGGCTGCAAAGTTCCTGCTGGTCTCTGATGCTCGGCTTTGACTTGCTGACAAGTCAAACATTGCTCCACATATCGAGCAACATCTCTCTTCATTCCTGGCCACCAATAATGTGCCTTCAAATCTCTATACATCTTAGTAGCTCCTGGATGTACAGAGTAGTGTGTTGAATGAGCTTCTGCCATCACTTCTTTTCGAATGTCATTCACTTCAGGTAGACATAATCGACCTTCATAACGAATCACGCCATCATCTCCTAATTGGAAGTCAGAAGACTTTCTAGAGCTGATATCATTCTTTATCTTGTCAAACAACTTATCCTCTTGTTGGCTTTGTCGAATCTTATCCATCAAAGTTGGTCGAAGTGTCAGAGCTGCCATCCTTGCTTCCAACGATCCTTCCTGAATGATCTCCACACCCATCCTTTGCAAATCAAGCAACTCTGGTTTCTGATTTACGGTCATAGTAGCTACACTCTGTATTGCCTTTCGGCTCAATGCATCAGCAACCACATTGGCTTTTCCCGGATGATAATTGATAACACAGTCGTAATCCTTCACCAATTCCAACCATCTTCTTTGCCTCATATTCAACTCTTTCTGAGTGAAAAAGTACTTCAAACTCTTATGATCAGTATAAATTTCACAACGTTCCCCATACAGATAATGCCTCCATATCTTGAGTGCAAACACCACTGCAGCTAACTCTAAATCATGAGTTGGATAATTCTTCTCATACTCCCTTAACTGTCTGGATGCATACGCTATCACTTTCCCATTCTGCATCAATACACACCCAAGACCATTCTTTGAAGCATCACTGTAAACCTTGAAGTTTCCTGTTTCCGTAGGAATAGTTAAAATAGGTGCTGATGTCAATCGTCTCTTCAATTCTTGAAAACTTTGTTCACATTCCTCCGTCCATGTGAACTTCACATTCTTCCTAGTCAACTGTGTTAATGGTGAAGCAATCTTAGAAAATCATTCAACAAATCTTCGATAATATCCCGCCAATCCAAGAAAGCTACGAACCTCAGTGGGATTTGAGGGTTGTAGCCAATCATGGATTGCTTTAACTTTACCTGGATCCACTGAAATTCCTTCTCCCGATACCACGTGCCCCAAGAAAAAAACTCGGTCTAACCAAAACTCACACTTCTTGAACTTCGCATACAACTGCCTCTCCTTTAGAATCTCTAACACCTTTCTCAAGTGCAGTGCATGATCCTCCTTATTCTTAGAGTAAATTAGAATATCATCGATAAACACAATCACAAATTTATCGAGAAATTCCTGAAATACTCTATTCATCAAATCCATAAATGCTGCAGGAGCATTTGTTAATCCAAACGGCATCACTAAGAACTCATAGTGCCCGTACCTTGTACTGAATGCAGTCTTTGGAATATCCTCCTTCTTTATCTTCAACTGATGATACCCCGACCGCAAAGCAATCTTCGAAAAGATAGCTGCACCCTGTAACTGGTCAAACAGATCATCAATGCGAGGCAATGGATATTTATTCTTCACCGTAACTTTGTTGAGATCCCGATAATCAATGCACATCCTCAATGTGCCATCCTTCTTTCGAACAAACAGAACTGGTGCTCCCCAAGGTGAGAAACTAGGTTGGATGAATCCGTTGTCTAGCAACTCTTGTAACTGTATCTTCAATTCCTTCAGTTCAGCTGGTGCCATTCTGTATGGCGCTTTAGATATAGGAGCAGTTCCTGGTTGTAACTCAATAATAAACTCTATTTCTCGGTCTGGTGGCAAACCTGGAAGATCATCTGGAAATACCTCCAGATATTCCTGAACTACTGGTACATTATCAAGAACTGGACATTGCTGCCCCTCAACATTCATTACACTCACCAGATACCCTTCACAACCACTTTCCAACAACCGCTGTGCTTTTGCTGCTAATATCATCGGAAATCTAAAGCTTTTCTTAATTCAAACAAAAGTGAACAGTTCTCCTTTCACTGGCTGAAAAGTGATACTCTTCTTCTGACAATCTATTGTAGCACCGTATTTTGACAGCCAATTCATGCCCAATATGATATCATAATCATTCATACTTAACACAATCAAATTAGCGAGGAGTCTTCTTCCTTCAATAGGAATAACACAACCTCGAAGAAGTAGATTAGTTTGCTTTGACTCACCAGAAGGTATCATCACCTCATAATTAGCTTCTATCAAGTTAGGTGTTCCACCCAACTTTTTCACATACTCAGTGGATACAAATGAATGTGTTGCTCCAGAATCAAATAGCACAAATGTAGAAGTGCAAAAAATAGAGAACTTATCCGTGACAACTGAGGGATTCGCGTCTGCCTCCTCTCGCGTCAAAGTATACACCCTAGCTGGAGCTCTTCCCTGCTGTGCCTGCTTCCCTTTCTTAAAACAAGTAGTAGTCACATGTCCTTTCTCCCCGCATGTGTAACACGTTCTCGGAGGAATTTGACACTCCCCACCATGTGATCTAAGACAATTTGGACATATAGGTAGTGGTGGCGCCGGTGGCACTTTACCCTGATCGAATTTAGGACGTTTGTTGGGTTCTCCTCGTCTCTGTCCTTGCTCCACTTGAACATTTGAATTCGGCCTCTGAAATGGCATCGGCCTCTTATCAACTCTCCCAGACTGCTGCATTGGTTTCTGCTGAAATTGACGTCTGATAGCTTGCGCTTGTCTGATCCTCATCTCCGCTTGCTCAGCAATTTGAGCCCTTTCTGCAACTTGTGAGTATGTTGCTCCATGCAGTCCCGCCATACTCACATCTCTATAAAGTTCAGGCCTTAAGCCTTCCACAAATCTCTCCACTTTCAGTACCTCAGTACTCACCATATGTTCAGCAAACCTCGACAACTGCTCAAACTTACGAAGGTAATCTGTGACTGACATGCCGCCTTGCCTCAACTGTATGAACTCGTTCATCTTCATGGCTCTCACTGGTGTCGTAAAGTACTTGTTTCTGAAAAGCTCCTTGAACCTTTCCCATGTCATAGTCGTGACATCCTCGATACTTTTAATCGTATCCCACCAGTGGCCTGCACTTCCTCGTAACATGAAAGAAGCACATAGCACTCTATCCCCATCTGGAATTCTACTATATTGAAACATGTTTTCCACCGTGCGTAACCAATCCTCTGCATCTGTGGGGTCTGCTGCGTCCTCAAATATTGGAGGGCTCAGCTTTCGAAACCTCTCACAAACCATTTCCACACGTTCTACTTGATGTCTATCCTGGTTTGCATTACCCTCTGGTTGTCCACCCATATCTCTCTGCTGAATCAGTTGTTGTATTTGTTGGGACTGGCGCTCAACCAGTTCCATTAGTCGATAAATCACCGCATCACGATTATTCCCTTCAGGAGATGCTGCTTGCTCAGTAGTCCTATCCCCTTCAGAACTCTCACCTGTAGCCCTTACCATTTTGTCTACTAACTACACTTCCTATATCACATAGCCAATATAATTTATAAGATACATAACAACACAGAATGAAAATAATACTTACTTGCAAAGTTACGCTCCCAAAGAATGAGTTCATGTACATAGACAGTCTGCAGGACCCAAACCGTTCTCTGATACCACTCTGACACGACCCACCTTACACAACTTATAATTCAAATACTATTTAACATAAACATCATCATTATAAAAACCTGCATATAAATTTTTTTTCCACATAATATGCTTATAACCAACACCATCACACCAGTTCAACATACATAACTGGTTTCTGATACCACTTCAAACCAGACAAACTCGCGACAATGCTTATTATATTACACAACCAAAACATCAGCGGAAACAAAATAAACCCACGGCCTAGCCCAACAGGTCGTCATCTATGTACATCCTCTCAAAACTTGAAGGAGCTCCACAGCTTGCACAGTCACATCACAAACTCAATCATCAACAGGCTCACCTACAATGCATAAACTAGTGAGATAAAAATCTCAATAAGTAGAAATCATGCATGTCCGTGCATGAAAATGCATTTAGTTCTCTATCGCCTATGTTCTAATTTTTTCTAATTGATCTCTTTTATTTTGAGAACTGTTCACGTTGCGGAATCCCCACGACACACTTATGATATGCACCCCAAATGAGCTCAATGGGGACGATTTTTCCGAACCTCTAATAAAGTGCCGAGAATGATTTTTTCGAACTCTGGCAAAGTGGTGGGGACGATTTTTCCGAAACCCTAATAAAGTGCCGAGAATGATTTTTCCGAACTCTGGCAAAGATGCATATAAAGTGGCCGCACACACCATTAGTATCTTATTAATTTTGAGGAAAACACTTTTCATGTTTATGCATGGTATGCACCCAAAATAATTAAATGTGCATCATAAACCATTTACAATATCAATATCAATATTTAATCACAATAAAGCCACAAATTAATTTCAATTCACACAAATCCACTTCTGAAATAGCAACTTCACCTCAATCACATAGATCCATTTATAGAATAACCATTTCACCTTGGATCACACGGATCTCTTTTTGGAATAACAACTTAATCTTAGATCTCACATATCCTTATAACCAATATCTTCTCAAGCCATACAATATATTTTCAATAGTTTCCAATCACACAGATCTATATAGAACAATGATATTATTTCAAATCACATAGATCCACAACTTGTATAACAAATTAATCTCAAATAATTCATATTGTAATTAAACTAATTACAAATAATCCATAACATAATTATCACATATTAATTACAAATAATTCACAAACAACATGTTTACGCATTGTAGTTGGACTTCTACTTACCTGGATTACGACAATAATATACACCCCGTAAAGAACTGTAACTAATTCGCTCCGACACGCTCCCTCCTCTCTCTCCCTTTCTTCTCTCTCTCTCCTCTCTCTCCCTTTCTTCTCTCTCTCTTCTTTTTTTTTTTTTGTTTCAGATACTTGTTGCTGCTCCCTCAATTACATAAAGAAGGAAGTAACCCCGTATATATATACATCAGTGATTTACGTCGGCAATTCAACTTCATCACATTATAATTAAATTTTTTTAAGTGAAACATATGGACGTGTACCACTTGATAGCCACACAATTTATACAATTCAAACTGACCCACGTATACAGTTGACAGTAAGTTTGTATAATTACCATTTATTATTATTATTATTATTATTATTATTATTATTATTATTATTATCCATTCTCAATATACGTGCAATACTTAATAACTAAGATATAATACATTTATAAATTAATACACATACGTGTACATTTTCTTACCACTATTATTATTACGAGAACACATGTGATACTTAATAATTAAGAAAAAATATATTTATACTCATAAAATAATTTACTCATATATCCAAATTAATGCACGTAAATATTTATGCACCCATATATTCACACATCGTCCCAATTTTTATCACGAATGTCTCAAATAAAATATAACTATAAATAAAATATAGAAACAATTGTCACATAATTGTCACATAATTATTATTACGTGTACATTTTCTTACCACTATTATTATTACGAGAACACATGTGATACTTAATAATTAAGAAAAAATATATTTATACTCATAAAATAATTTACTCATATATCCAAATTAATGCACGTAAATATTTATGCACCCATATATTCACACATCGTCCCAATTTTTATCACGAATGTCTCAAATAAAATATAACTATAAATAAAATATAGAAACAATTGTCACATAATTGTCACATAATTATCACATAATTGCCACATAATTATCACATAAAATGCACATAACAAAAATTAAATTATATTGGCACATGAGTAGTGAGAAGCTCGGGTATCACATGTGTATGCTCACTTGATCGAAAATAGAAGAGTTAGAGCCTTATAATCCATAGATTGGAGCATCGTCGAGGAAGAAAAAGAAGAAGAACAAGAACAAAAACTTAGACCCAACTGAAGCTCTTGATATAGGAGTAGAATTTGACGTGCTGAATTTGCAAACGATTGAAGCTGCAACCGAAGTTAATTTGGAAGTAGAGGCAGTCAACATGGTAGTGAATCCTAATACACTTGCCATCCGTAAAGTCTTTAAGAACAACGAAGGAGGCAATGCGGGGTTGTTAGGAGCAAGAGGGACCAGAGTCGATTTCGATTTACACCCTGATCTTATCACCATGACTGAAAGGAGTCCTTTCTCTAGGGGAACCTTTGAAGATCCTCAGCAACATCTAAATAAATTCCTTGGATATGCAAGTACACAAAAAGATACAAGAGCTCATGTGGATGCGAGGAAGATAATTTTGTTTAAGTTCTCGCTGAATGATAAAGCGAGAGATTGGTACGATAATCTTGATGCTACTGAATGTGATACATGGGAGAAGTTGAAAGTGAAATTCTTGGAGCGATATATGTCACCTTCAAAGGTGTTCAAGATGAAGCAAGAAATTAATCAATTTGCTATCCATGGTAAAGAGAAGTTTCACGAAGCTTGGGATAGATTCAAGGACAATGCTGCGAAATGTCCACAGAATGGGCTATCTAAAACTCAATATATCAGTATATTCTACAATGGGTTGGATTGCGATTCTCGTGTGTTACTTGATGCTTCTTCCAATGGAGCATTGCTTATAAAGTCACCCACTGAGGTCGAGAATCTTTTTGAGGATATTTCGGCTGACTGATAGAGTGAGAGGCACTTATGTCCTTGGTAAAGTAGCACAGGTTGAGCATACTATGGTAAAGTCGAGAAGAGATGATGAGATCGTCTCTAGCTTGGCTAATAACAACAAGTTACTGGAGTCTCAGCAAAAGCAGATCACGGATATATCAAAGAGGGTACCAATGATGCAGCAGGATGGTTGCTATGAAGGAGCTAGCCAAGAGCAGATCGAGGAGGCAAACTATGCCATGGGTCAAAGTATTCAAGGAACTCGGTACCCAAATCAAGGAAACCGGAATTATCAGAGGAATTACAACAATCGTGGTCCCCCAGGTAATTACCAACAACCAAGGAGGCTGGAATTTTCATGGAGTAATCCGAATAATGCGGTGCAACCTCCTATTGGTGTTGATCTAGGAGCTAAGTTGGAAGAAGGGAAGCCAAGTTTGAGGATACGGTGAACAGGTACATGTCGAGGAACGATGCAAGAGTAGATCATCTAGAGGCTAAGTTAGAAAAGAAAATCGATGCTAATCATGAGGATTAGTCTAAGCAAGTGAAAGACCTTACGTTGTTGATGTGGGAGACGGCTAGAAACGTAAACAAATTGACTCAAACCATTGAGAAGGGGAAGTTTCCATCTCAATTATATTCTAATTAACTAAGACTATGTTGGCAAATTAGGTTTGGAATAGTGGTTAAACTAAATAACATATAAATTAAATAGCAAATTAAATAAACAAGCAAAAGAGAAAATACGGTTGTGATCAAGTAAAAAATTAGTTAGTTCTTCGAGTCATCCAGTTTTACTTATTAATTTCCTTTCCATGCGTTGATGTCCGACTCTGCCCTGTGATTTATGGATGCATCGCTAAACCATGCAAGTTCACCCTATAGACACAAGTAAATATGTGTATGACACATATGGATATCATCGAAGCAAGAGATATAATTCACCCCCTTTTTAGGTACTGTCAATATCAATTATTTCCCATGCACTTAGTACTCTAACCCGATATGATCTCCCTTTATAGGTACTATGACGTTATACTCTTTATCCTACTTATTAACCCGAATAATATTCAATTAACAAGTATCTATATAAGATAGTTCTAATAAAAAGTGGCCATGTACGGAACACGGCCCTGTAAGAAGTGGCCGTGTGCCATCATCAATTCATCCAACACGACCACCTTGTGCCCGTGTTACAGAACACGAGCCGTGTTTCAGCACTTGAGCCGTGTTGCGTAACACGGCCCTGTAAGTTTTGGTCGTGCAACGACATCAATTAACCTAACACGGCCACCTTGTGGCCATGTTGCAGAGCATGACTCGTGTTGTGTAAAAAGCTGCTAAAAATTCCAGAACCTTCTAGAAGCTTCCCAAGGGGTATAAATACCCAATAATTCAACATTTGATGAGATTGGATGAGGATTTTACTATTTCACACACTATTTTTCTCATTTTACACCATCATCTTCATCCATTCTTCATCTACACCATCTACTATTATTCCACATCAATTTCTACATCCAAGTGAGGGAAAAGGATCAAGGAAGAGAGAAAAGTGCAAAGAAGGGAAGGAGATCACCATTGAAGATAGATCAAGGGAGTTTCCATTCAATCTTTGTATTAAACCTCATAGTTTTATCATGATTTGTAAGGATTTAATTGTCTATGTTAATTTCTTTATGAATATGGTAGGCTAATCTCCCTTGTGAGATTAGCAACATGAGAGTTGTTGGATAATTTTGGGATTTGTGTATTTAAATTCATATGTTGATTGGATCTGTAGTTTTCTATCATTGATTATTAATTGCTTGATTTGTATTGATGATTTATGTGTTTAGTTGTTCTAAATATGTGATTAGATTAAGAAATCAATTATGTGCTTAGGATAATTGAGTGAATCATTTCATCAAACACTTCATGTGCATTATAAATTGTAAAGAGATTGAGAAATCCTTTAGAGTTTAGAACTCTTTGATAGAACATATGATTGGTTTGATCGAGAGGTTGATTAATCATGTGAAGGGACTCTCATTTCAAGCTTAGTACCTAGTTGGAATTGTTTGAGTGAGAACCAACTCATTAAGGTATATTTTGAACCATATCATATCCATCTTGAGATGGAGTTTAGGTGATCTTAGTGTTGGCCCTTAGTCTTCAATCCATGATTCATGTGAATTCGATGCATTTATCCTAGGATTTCCATTTCTTAATTGTTGTTAATCTCACTTTTACATAATTTGGAAAATCACTTTTCATCCATCTATCTTGTTTGCTAATCATTGCTTGCTTGCTTGCTTTGATTGATTAATTTCTTATTTGATCAAACTACCCATTGATGATTCGTCTCTATAAAATTTCGATAAACGTGATCTCGTTTAAGCTCTAGCGCCGACCTCCCTGTGGTTTGATAAATTATTTTAATTAGTCATCCCAACTACAAAATGGCTAATCAGTAATCCTACTCACCAGTGAACGTACTCAATCAATAACCAAGATGTGTATTCAGACTCTACATAACAGTTAATGATGCACAAAACGACTGTGAGTATGAATTAAAAAAGCACAATCTTATACAGAATAAACCACAAGTAGTGTTGTATGGAGTTTATACATGGAAATTCAATTAACTCATAAAACTTTCATAACCCTAGAACTACCGGAGCGGCTCTAGCCCATGATTGATCTAGGAACAATTATGGTTAATTGGTATGATCTTACTTGACACGCCAGACGAACCTCTCTTCACGACTCCTTCGGATGGTGGTAGGGTTTCGATGATAAATGATGTGTGTCGTCCCTTTTCTCCTGCGAAAGCTCTTTTTTTATACTCATGGAACCTCCTTATGGGCTTAGGATGGGCTTTTGCTTGAAGCACACATCAAATTTGGTAAAAGAAATCCAAAATTTCCAAAAATAGAAGCAGCGAGAATTTGTTCGACAAAGCCTTGACTGGTCGAGCAAGGCCTTCAATTCGAGCAATGGTCGAACAAACTCACTGTTAGTTTTGCATAGTTTGTTCGACCAAGCTCCATCTGCTCGACCAAGATGATTCTGGTTGAGCAACATCTCCAAGTCGAGCAAGCTCTCTGTACGTTGTTGCATCATCTGCTTAACTTAGCCACCTTGTTCGACCAAAGTGATAATAGTTGAATAAGGTCTTGAGGTCGAACGACCTTCGAAAATCACCTCAAAAATTATGTCTTCCAATTTCGAGCCTTTAAGACCTATTTTCCTGTACAAATATGCTCATAAAGCCCTTGAACCCTCTGATTCACACCTTTTCCATAAACAAACCGGTTCATCTCAATAAAATACTCAATCAAACTCAATTTCCACACAAATCAAAACCCAAAATACGTGAATTTACACTCTCGTCACATACCCAGGGAATCCGCAATGGCTTGGCAAAGTACGGAATTCACATTAGGACTGAAGACAATATTCGATTTATCATAATTAATAAATTGTCCATAAACTCTTTCATATAATGATATTGCCATTTTCAATTGATGTGCTTCTTCAAGGGTCGCCCTTCCAAAGATGAGGGTGTCATCTTCAAAAAAAGATGAGAGATGCAAGGGGCGATCCGGGCTATCTTGATGCCATGTATTTTGCCACAAGCTTGTAGGTCCTATAAAATACAAGAGAAAATCTCCGAGCATATGATAAAGAGGTAGGGACTCAAAGGGTCTCCCTGCCGGATGCCCCGTTCGGGGTTTAGATTTCCAAAATTCTCACCATTGAGCATGTAAGAAATAGATGCACTACAGATGCACTTGTGAATGATATGTATAATATGATCAGGGAAATTTAAAGCACGAAGAACATGAACAACAAGATGCCACTCAATCCTATCAAAAGCTTTGCTCATGTTTAGCTTAATGGACATCAATGGATTGCTATTTTTTGTAGAATTTTTCATGTGGTGATAAGTTTCATGTGCAATGAGCACATTTTCAGTGGTTAATCTCCCAGGGATGAAGGCAGATTGGGAATTAGAGATGAGACGAGGAAGAGAAGATATAATTATATTAGCAACACATTTGGTGGCAAGTTTATAAACAATATTGCATAAGCTAATGAGGCGGAATTGACTGACCATGCATGGGCTTTTTAATTTAGGAATAAGTACGATAAAAGTACGGTTTCAGCAATCATTGAAAACCAAGTTGTTTAAAAATTTAAGAACATAGTTTGTAACATCTAAACCAACAATGTGCTAGAATTTTTGAAAAAAGACAGGGCTCATACCATCAAGACCGGGGGCTTTAAACAGACGCATGTCTTTGAGAGCTTTGCGGACCTCGTCACTGTAAAAGGCTGGTTAATGAGTTCACATGTTTTACCATAAATAGTTTTCCTGAATCAACTATAACGCTAGATGAAGGTCTTGAGGATCACAATGAGAGGATTTGAAGAGATCAGAAAAGTAGTTGTGGATGATGGCCTCAATATCATCCTTTTTTACACATAACACAATTACTGTTTTGCATAAAGGAGATTTTATTATTTTCGCGCCGTGAGCTAGCCTGAGAGTGGCAGAAATTAATGTTACGGTCTCCTTCATGGTGACAATGCTGTTTTGCTCTTTGTTTCTAGAGAATGCTTTCTTGTTCTTGTAGAAAGAGAAGTTGTGATTGAGCATCTGAGAGTTTTTGCTTGACAGAATCAGTGATTAATCTTTTGCTAAGAACATAAATTTCTTTCTTAAGTAAATTAATTTTCTTCTTGAGAGTTTCACATTGGAGCTGCCCCAAGAGAAGAGACCAATAGCGCAATTATCAAGTTTGGATTGAAGGGAGTCAACACCTGACTTCCAGTGCTCTCTAATAAATGCTTCACACTATGAGGATTTAACCCATAAGGTTTCAAAACGGAAAGGTTTTTCACCATGATTTGTGACTATGGGTGGACAAAAGCCAAATTGGAGATGTATAAGGGAATGGTCAGAGTGAAAGGTGGAGTGGTGGGTGTTTTGTGCCAAGAGAATGTAGAAGAAAAAGCAGGGTTGTAAGTAAAACAATCCAATCTTGCTTTTTGGATAGAGGGATGGACCAAAAGATGTTGCCAAGTGAAGATATTTCCAGAGAACCCCATATCAGTAAGAGAGAAATTATCCAAAGCATCACGGAAATAATCAATTTATCAGTTTGCCCTATGGCCATTGCCTTGAAATTCAAATTGCAATAATACTTCATTAAAATCACCAAAACAAAGAAAAGGAGTAGATGAGTCCAAAGCAATAGAATTGAATTTGACTCATGCAATCCTTCAAAGAGAAACATCAGGTTGTCCTCAGAAACCTATGACCCGAATGGGTTTATCAAAAAGAAAACATAAAAATCAATGAACCGATTAGTAAAACATCTTAAAGTTGCAACAACATCTTTTCTTTAGAGGATAGCAAGGCCACCACTATGACCTCTGGCTGCAACTGAAACACCGAAGAAATCAAGTTTTCTTTTAACACGAACAATAATTGAACTAGCACATTTGGTTTCACAGAGAAAAACCAAATTGGGGGACTTTATTCAAACAAAATCGTAGAGCTCTTGAACTGTACCAGAGTTCCCAAGCCCTCTACAGTTCTAGCTTATGATACTCATTGGGATCGGGGGGACTGAGAATCAGTCACCGCCGTTGGATTAAAGTCAGAATCATCTAGAGTGTTCTGTGGTTTTAGTTTCTTTTCTGGGTGGGCAGAGATAGCAGATGTATCATCTTCATATTTAAGTTTACGCTTTGAAATGGAGATACCATAGGAATGGGAGGGGGGTTATACAATTTTGTGTCTCGGGTGCGAGTGAATTTTCTGATAGGAACATTAACAAGACAGTCCATGGGTGGGTTCAAGGCATGATGGAGGAGGAAGAGTGGTTGGAGTATTCCGTATGGAGGTTGTGTTTTGTGAATTTGGAAGAGAATCAGAAGAGTTGAAGGTAGGGTGGGTTCGTCTATAGCATCGAAGAGCACGACTATGGAGAGAGATGAATGGGCATTAGGGATGGGTGGGTGAGAGTTGTAGTATAGGGTTGATGATTTAAAATTTTCAATTGCAGTGTTATGTGTAGGCTGGTGGGGTAAATGAAAAGAATCAGTCTAGTGATGGGTCGTGGAGAAATGGGAGGAATTGGAGATAGCTAGAGTGTTATGGCAATGATGCAATGATCAAGCATGGATGGTTGAGAATAGGTTGGAGTAGGAAGGCATGGAGTAGAAGTGGTATTATTTGGTGTGGGGGATTCTGATCCAATAGCATAAATAATGGGGTGGGTCGGTGTTATCTGTAGTGTTACGAGATTGGATGATGATTTGTTGTTGGATTGGTGGGTGGGGGAAGGAGGGCATGTGTTGCAGGGGTTTCTGTGAGTAGGATGAGTGGAATGAGATGTGGAAAGTGGAGCACGAATCCAAGAACCATAAGGCATAGGATGGGGGGGGATTAGGACTATGAAGCCTGGAGTCACAATCTCGATCCGTATGACCTATGCGGCCACAAAAGTAATAGAAAATAGGGAGTCTCTCATATTTCAATATGCAACGATGAGATTTACCTTGATGATTGATGCAAATTATTCTGTGAAGAGGCTTAGTATGTCAATATCCACCCTTAAACGAAGGTATTTCCCAATAAAATTGCTTTCGAAACTGCTATCTATTTCAATGAAGGATCCCACAAGGTTGCCTGCTGTCTTTGCAAAATCAATTGACGTGAGACCAAGAGGAAGGTCTGAGACCTGTATCCAAAAGGAAGAGCACTAGAATTAAATTTTTGATGCAACAGAGGCATCATTCGCTCGTTGTAGGATTAGAAGATGGAAATCGAAGGACCAAGGGCATCCTTTTAAAACTCGCAGCATATTAGTTTCAACTTCGAAAGAGAAGAGCATAATGTTGTCTTCAAGCTACTTGCAGATGAGGGGGTTCTTGGGTTGCCATAGTCCTCTAAACATTCTTTCGATATCTCATCCAGAAATAACACGAGGTGCAAGAATTTTTCCAATCAAGCAGAAGGTACTTTCAAGATTAAGTGAGAGATCTGGTGTTGTCTCAATAGTGATCTGTTCTTCCTTTCAAGTGACAAATTTGAATACATTGCTTCAAGAGTGTCGGCCATAGAGAGAAAATGGTGCGGCGATGGAGATATATGGCTGGTAAAACAGAGTGATGACCAGCCTATAACACGACGAAGATCCTGCAAAATAAACAAAAACACAACTAACAAGGTTAAAAAGAAAAGGAGATTGTGTAGAAGATAGAAGAAGATAAAGGAAAATTAAAAAATAGAGAAGGGGGCTGAAGAAGATAAGGAAAACAAGGACACTACTAGAGGATCAAAACCCCTATGGGTATCAATAGGAGAAGACCCTAGAACCCTAGGACTTTTGAGAGAGAGAAATTTTAGAGTAAGGATTTGTTGGTAAAGATTTTGGATAATGAAATTTGTGTATTATTTCAAATTTTCCAACGTAATAACTATTTAATAAAATTATTTTATTAACAATTCGTAAATGAATAAAAAGTGATTACATTTATAATATAAATGATACACAATCAAAATAAAGTTATAACTAAACCTTGAACAATCTAATCTAATAATAATAACAACAATAAAAATAATTCCTATTATAATAAAAATACTCTCTCTGTCCCGCGTTAAGATTTACGTTTTCCATTTTAGGTTGTCCCAAGTTAAAGTTAATATTTCTTTTTTTATTATGTTGGGCTCACACAAAATAATTAATTATTCCATGTAGGGTCCACACACAACACTAATACAACTACACACTTTACATTAAATATTATTTCTTTCACTTCACTACCCATTAGAATATTATATCTCTTAATCTCCGTGTAAAAGGCAAACGTGATATGGGACGAAAGGAGTATTAATTTAAATAAAATAAATGAACTGTATAGAAGTTAACTTAATTCAAAATAAATTATGGACATCCGCCCATTTTAGAACGTATCAAGGATAAGGTGATTGCCAACTTCTTTTAATTTATGTCCATGAAGCAGGGCCCGCTTTTTTAATTATATTGGGTAGGTCTTGTGTGAGACCGTTTCACGCGAGACTATTTTATACTTTTTGAAATAGTTATCAAATTCGTTATAAAACGTTATCACTTTCGCTATAAAAATGTTATCACTTTTCATTTATACTATAAATTATTTATGAAATAACCTTATCACTTTTAAGTAATTTAGTATCACTTTTCAATATAAAAGTTATCACTTTCTTACCGTCTTATGTAAGCCCTTACGTGAGACGGTCTCACACAAGCCTTTTCCATTTATATTTTGGGTAGGTGTTGCGTGAGATCGTCTCATATGAGATTATTTTACACTTTTTAAAATAGTTATCACTTTCGTTATGAAATGTTAGAAATTTTAATTTATACTATAAATTATTCATGAAATAACATTATCACTTTTTATTTATTGAGTATCACTGTTTATTAGTCCCTCCGTCCATCCTCAGTGTATCCATTTTGCTTTTTGCACATGAATTAAAGAGTATTATTATTTTATGTGTAGTAGGTAGTTGTATTAGTGGAGGGTGTGGGTCCCATAGTACAAAAAGGGAAATGGATAGATTAAGGATGAACAACTCAAAATGATAAAATAGATAGATTGACAGTGGACAGAGGGAGTATAAAAGTTATCACTTTTTATCTGTCTCAAGTAAAGGCTTATGTGAGACGGTTTCACACAAGTCTTTGCTTTATATTTTCTAAGTCTAATTTGAAATATACTTAAATTGGATGTAAAGATTTACGTGAGACGGTCTCACACAAGTCTTTGCCTTATATTTTTTAAGTTAAATATAATATGTCTCACATAAGGGGATCAGTGAGACTATCTCATCCAAGACCTATCTTTTTATTAGTTAAACATTTATATTATTCATATTTCAATAAATCTTTTCAATGAAAAAGTTATACCCTTATTAATTAAAGTGTATATTTTTTAAAATAAAAAAATATTATACTCTAATATACCTTGTGCATCCGGGCCCACTAATTATTTTTTATTTGAAATTCTTGCAAATTGTTTTGCCATTATTTGGAATACCAGTCGGTGGGGATGGTGTCGAAAAATGTAGGGAGGTGGTTGTCGGAGTTCAATTAGGGTAGTATTAAGGATATTCTGATATAGAGAAACATTTGTTCATGACTGTTTCAAGGGAAATACTTTCTAAAAATGCGTAAAAGTAATAATATTTTTATAAAAAATTGTATTTGCATTAATGAAAAGAAATTGATATCATGGGTATCATGGGTTCACCTGTCTTATTTAATAATGTATATTTATTTCTTAATAAATGTATAATTATTTTATATTCAAAATTTCATTAAATAATTAACAAAAATTTTGTTAATAAACTGTATAAATTATTATTCATAAGTGTATATATTTTTATGTATTAATGTATAAATGAATGTGATAGTGATAATGAATTATTTTATAAATTATTCATTGTATGAATAAAAAGTAATATTCCCTCCGTCTGCTAATAATATATCATTTTGCTATATTGATCGTCCACTTTAAGGTATCCATTTATACTTTTTAGTAAAAGGGCCCAACACACACCAACCACTCACTACTAATACAACTATCCATTTTATTTAAAATAATAATATTTTTTAATTCACGTGCAAAAAGTAAGTGGATACTTTAAGGATGGACGGTGTTGATGCTCGTTTTTGTCTTGAGGACTTAAATAAGATCAAACATGAGATAATTTCCTCCGTCGCCAATTGTAAGTTAAAACTTGAAGAAAAATAAATAAACACAAGGAGATTTAACCTGGTTCGATTCAATAGAATCTACATCCATGAGAGTCAAAAGAGTGCTCTTATTGATGAAGGTTACAAGGAGATGAGCTAGAATAATTTACAGTATTGAAGATGTATTGAAAATGTAGAATTCTAGAGAGAGAACTCTTTGTGGGTGTGAGTATGTTGGAGTTGATGAAGTGAGCCAAAAGTGTCAAAAGTCCTCCCCCATATTGTAGAGTTCCTTGCTTTATCATTGTGTTGCTCACGTTTGTTGCATGACCTCAATCCATGCCTCCTTTTGAGATCCAATGAGGTGTTGCCAAGTGTTGGAGGATGGAATCAATTAGTTGTGGAGTGGTCCCCTTACCTTAGAAGTCTTCTCATTGGTGGAGAGAGTATCTTGATGTGTTTAGAGCAAGTATATTTCTCTTCCTCATGCCACTTGAGTGTATCCCCATCCAACTTTGGCTGATTGGCTGGGAATGTATCCGTCAAGCTGGGAATATAATGAATGAGGATATGGAGTGGGAAAGATCTCCTTTCTGCTGGAATGAGGAAATGTGCTGGGTTTATCCCCATGCAGATTAGGGATAAAGGCGGGACTAGGAATAATGTCGGGTAAATATTTGGTAGCATGCTGATGGGATTATCATCGGCTGTTTCTCTCTCTATAAACTCTTTCTCATACTTTTTGTCAATATTTCGCATATATCCTTTACTTCTCTAGTGCATAATGCCACATTCATATAGATGTAATAACACCCATAACATTAGCTCCCGAGATTGCTTCTTGTTATGAAACTACAGGGAGCAATCTCGAATATGAGTTGATAGGAATATTAGAACTCTGATTGTAAGTGGGGTCTTGCTATCAACAGAATCTGCAATTTCTCTTTTCTCTTGTAGGTTGATTTCGAATCTTACCTCAAATTCTTTATTGACAATCCTAACTTTCAAATGAAGACAATTTTGGCCTTGAAATGAAGATTGGTATGCTGTTGTTTATTTCTTCAACTTGGTTTAGATGATTTTTATTAAAGATCGACTTCTTCCTCCTTGCTTTAATCAACTGAGCTATGTAAGAAATAAATATTATCCTCGAGCCCCCAAGATTAAGTTTTAGGTTTTGAACTTCTTCAACGACGACCTTTGTTGCTTCCTTATCCGCTCCACTCTTTAATCCACTTAGCTATGTTGTGGAAAATTTTTGTAGTGTTTTTCTTATTCTTGTCGAAGATTGCCTCGGTTATTCTGATTTTAATCGGACCATAAAATATTTCTTTCTTTGCTCTAAATCTTGCTATTTCTTCTTCTGTCTTCGACATGTGACAAATTGAGCTATTTCCTCTTCCGGTAATTGGCTTCTTTCTCCATGAAGTTTCTGAATTTTATTCTCGTAGAACATCTATCCTTGGCGTTTATCGTCTGGTCTTCTTATATTTATCCTCAGCCGTTTAACATCTGGTCTTTTAGAATCTTTATCCTTAGTTGTTTATCCTCTGGACATTTATCCTCGGCCTTCATCCTCGGGTTTCAATCTGGACTACTCAGCCGTGGTGCTTCTTTTTGATGGGGTAATTGTCTTTTTCTTCTTATTCTTTATTCATGCGCGCTCTAACCAACTGAGCTATCCGATTTTTTTCTTTAGGTTGTATCTTTTTCATCATATGTTCAACATAGTCATATCTTCAGGCCCTGAGCATAATATCTTCAGCAGCCCCCGAAATTATTCTCGGGTGTTGATAATTTTTCCTCGGCGAAAATTTTATCATTGATTTTCTTTTTTCTTCTTCCTCTTGTAAAAATTGAGTTAGATGTAATAAAATAGAAGTAGTAAGCCTTTTTTTTTCGATGGCTTCAAAATCATCTCTCTCTCTCCCTTTTTTTATTCGATGGCTTCAAGGCCTTTCTTTCGGTTGGCTCAAGGCCTTTTTTTCTCTGGGGATATAGCCTCGGGCTTCTTCTTTCTCTTCCTTTTTCCTTTCCTCGGTGTATAACCTCAAGCCTCTTTTTTTTTGAGTGATCGCTTTCTATTTTCTTCCTTCTCTGATCCTTCATTTCTCTTTCTTTCCATAGGTTAACCAGTAGAGCAAATCTTTTTCAATAAGGTTGAAATCTGACCTTTGTTTCTTTGAAAGAAAATAAGAACGTCCGACCTTTTAATTTTCTCTTCTTTGAAGGCTGAAGCTTTCTTCTTTCGGTGTCCAGTTTTCCTTGGCATATCGATTTTTTTTATATTGCACTGGGATTGCTTTTCTTTTCATGAATGCTAAGGTTATGAATTTTGTGTTGTTGACTCGCTAACTAATTGCAACACCATTTTCTTGAAAACTCATTCTCTTCTTTTCAACGTTGATGGTTGGTCTTTCTGATTTTTTCGAGGTTGAAGCTCTTTTCTTTTTCTTAAATCTTGCAGTTCTGGATTTTCTCTTAGAGATAATCGCCATCTTCTCCGTCAGCAGATTGCCCTTATAGTAGTGATTCATCCCATGGTGTTCGTTTATTTCCAGTAACAATCCATGTGTAGATTCGAATCTTAATCAAATCTAAATTGATGGGAATCTCAAACATCATTAACTCACAATTGGTTGGATTGCTGATAATTTATCGTTAATCCACATCTTTCCAGCAGCCTAGATATGAACGTGTGTTCACGTTCCTTGCAGAGTTGTCGCCGGCTCAAGAGCTAATAATTAGAGGTTATTGTGTTCCCTGCTTGTTTCCCAATTTCACTTTAACCAACATTTTGCCGGCAATAAGATCACAACATTTCTTCTCGAGGATAATTCTTCTCAAGGATATGCTGAACCTCTCTTCTCCTTATCTTGCGGATTGAAACTCTTCACAAGTTGATAATGAAATAAGTCTAGCATTTCATTTTTCACTTTTCTTTTCTCGAAGACTAAAACTTGAACATGCTAGTCAATTGCACCGTTACAATCTTTCTTTCCTTAATTTTCTTGCAAGATTCTCAATCCACGCTCTAACCAATTGAGGTAAGCTTTCTCTTTTGAAGATAACCCTTCTGATATTTAATTCTTTAAATAACAAAGAATAAAACATCTGACCTTTTAGGCTGAAGCTGGACTTCTCCAAAACTAAACTTCCTTTCCCTTTTATGCAGATCATCCTTCCACCACAAGTTGAAGCCACACTTTTTCTTTTTGGGAGTTGCCACTTCTTATTGAAATTTGAAGATGGGTGGATATCGCATTTTCTTTTGCTTCCTTAACTGCTGAAGCTTCTATTTTACTTCCTTACATATTGAACTTGGATTGGATTTTGTAGTAAAAGAAGAATGGTTCTCTTCTTTTAAGGATGAAGGTAGTTCACTGTACCGCCATCTTCTTTCAGAGGTTGGATTTTTTAATCTTTATCTCTTTGACGATCAACTATGCCCTTATCTTTTTCTAATCAAAACTAAACAAGCTTTTCTTATTCAGAAGGTTGAACATCTAATTTTCCTGATGCTAATGTGCTAACCAAATGCACCACTCTCTCCAAAGGATCTCCGTGAATTGGATTGAATCTTCCCTTTCGATTGAGATCTTAATATTTTTTCCCGACTATTTTTCTCTTTCCCGATGGAATGAACTTTTTTATTTTTTCTTTCCTGAGGATATAACCTCGGGTATTTGTTGCAAAAATATTCCCTTTCTTCCGGAGATTTAACACCAAATTATCCTTAGCAGTTGATAGTTGTTTGAACAACAAACTGCCTTGGATTATTTTTCTTGCATAGGACTTATCCTCAAACTTCTTTCTTTTGAACATTTTGACTCTTTTCTCGGATCCCTGGGTTACTTTTCTTTCGGAATTGGATTCTCTGAGATAATAGCAACGCCCTACATTAACGAAGCTACCTTGGACTATTTTTCTTGCGTCCGACTTATCATCGAATTTCTTTCTTTTTGAAATTTTCAACTCTTCCTTAGTTCCTCTGTGCTATCATTTTTTTTCTTTCCTCTTGGACAAGATTATCCACAGATTTCTACTTCCCAAATTGATAAAATCTTAATTTCTTAACTTTCTCTGGAAAGTTAATCGTGATGTGCTCAACGTCGATTTCACCATTTAGCCAAATAGAATCTTGATTTATTATACTTTGTTGTGGCCATCGCAAGCTCTAACCAATCAGCACTTTCTTTTTTTAGCTGTTCAGCCCCCGAGTTGTTCTTAGTCATTCAACTTCAGTTGTGTCTTGCTTTCTTTCTGGATTATGCTCGGGTTCTCCTTCCTTCAGAAATTATTGGATTGGATTTTTGTTCAGCACAGAGTCTCTTGTTTTGTTTCTGGATTATTCCTGGGTTCTCCTTGCGTGCTAACGTATTGCACCATTAGTTTTTTGAGAAAAGTTATTGCCTTTTTTCTTTTCCCGGATCAATCTTTGATCTTATTCTTTTGGAATGTAAACCTTTGTTATACACGTCATTATTACGACGTAATAAATGGCTGCTGGGCTTCCTTCTAAGTAGGCCACAAGGCAGGGAGACTTTGTCAGGCAAAGCATCGAGGATGTTTAATACATGGAGCGAACAAATCTGACTTTCGACTCTATGGGATTTCAAGATATGGGCCGAGAACAAAGCCACAATCGACGCTAGATATATGAGTAACCTTGGAATTGATCCCTTGCACCAGCAAAATTCTGCCATAGATGCCCATGACTGAAATTGTTTTTATATTGCCGAGCTTAATATCCTGTGTGAGTCCTGCATTTTTCTTTGGAATATTCTTTCTTCTTGAGAAATCCATCCTGGAGGAACATATTCTCGGATCTTCTGTGGTTCATAACGATACTCTAACACCCAAAGTTATATGAGGGAATCAACCTTACTCATTTTAATTATGCGGTTGCGATGTTTTCATTGATTCTTCTTGAGAATCTGCTCCACCTTTGTCTTACGTTTAATTTGGGATGTGATGGTGTCAATCCTTCAGCCTTGGTCACTAGCTTTAAGCCTTCAGCCTAAAACCTTCATGTTTATAATATCTCGTTCTTGTTGAAGATTTACGATGCTTTTTTTATTTCAGCACTCGGTATTGAGCTTTTTAGCCTCTGATTTTTTTTCTTTGGCTATCCAACCTTAAAGATTCCATTTTCGATTTCTCCATGACAAATGAAAGCTTGATAAAAAATAGATGTCTGCCATTACTTCCTCTATATGGAAAATGTCGTCCCTATAGATTCTTGCACAGTGTGCAATCCAGTATTATTCGCCCCCAGCAAAGTCGTGTTTGTGCCCTAAATTATCTCCAACGCCTTGTGATCTTCTGTTCCGATGAATGAATTAGCTTTCTCATAACTAAGCCATTGTTTTCTTGCATGGATATTTCTGCTACGCTAAAGAATAATAGATTTCTCTTCTTCTGCTTTGATTTGGATATAGCCGACTGATATAGGGAAATTTTGAATCTCTTGTGATCGACTTTAAAGTAGAGTCGTCTCTCAACATTCTCTTTCACTAAATTGGTTCAGTGGATCATCCCAGCAACAGATTGCCACCTTGCAGAACCTCGTTCATCTAGATTTATTTTCCCACTTATTTGATTTCTCGGCTGCTTGATATTTCCTTCTCTGATTTTAAGAATCTTATGATAGTTTTGAGAACAAGTAACTATCATTTTTACCGACCCAATTTAGATTTTTTATGTCAAAAATATGCCAACAATATTTCTTTTCCTCTGCTTCTCCTCCAATATTTCTTTTCCTCCAATAGAAGAACTCAACTGAAGAAAAACAAGCCACTTTGTCAAACAACATATTTTCTTGAAATCGATATGTCAAACTCTGATACTCTCCTTAATATTAAAATCCCAATCTTGGATTCCTTTCTTTTTATGTTAAGCAATATACTGACTATTTTTCTTTTGCTTTCATTTTCACTCTAACGTCGCTTCGCCCATGGTACAATGGTTTCTTTATCTTTAGATAATGAAACTTCTGCCTCATGGATGAAATATCAATATCCACATCTCAGCTGATTTTTCTCATCCATTCTAGATGACATCTTGCATTTTTTGGAGTATAACATCAGATGATCTACCAATAAGCTATTTTCTTTCCCTTTTTTCTTTCTTTTCCTCTTTGCTGTTATGCCTGACTTTCTTTTTCCCTCTGGGTCAATCCCCTTCTCAGATTTTTTCTTTTTCTTTTCTCTCGGGTATAGCGACATTCCTTTTTTTTCTCGGGTATATCCCTGCTTGTTTTCCTTGGCTTTCGTCTTGGCAATCTTTGCCTTCTTTGATCAGTAATGTAGAAGATTTTAAGTCTTCCCCCTTAAAACTTTTGGGCAAAAGGACTTAAAAATCAATTTTTGCTTTCTCGATATACTTTCGAATCTTTTTTATCGCGATTTATGCTTTCTTAATATATTTTTTGGATCTTCTTTTTTGGCGATCTATGTCTCTTATTTTATTTATTTCTGTTGCCGACTTTTTGTCGTGGATCACTGACTTTTTGTCGTGGATTTATCTATTATTCTTTTTTCTTTCTTTCTTTTATGATCCTTGGCAATCTTTCTCTCTACCTTTTTTTCTACCGCCACGTGGGTTTCTTTTTCCTCAATTTTTTTCTTCTAATTTTTCTGGGTATAGTCCCGCCGGCTCATTCCATCGGCTTTTTCCAGGATTTCCTTCTCAGTGATCTCTGCTTTCCTTCTCCGAAGATTATGGCAAGGATTGATGCATAAGAGGGAAATAAAATTTCACAGTGGAGCTTACAATCATTGAAGTATGATATCACTCCATTCGTATACTAAAAACTGAAGACGGACACTGAGGACACTGATGTCTTTGAGATTTACCACCTGGGACTGATTTTGTTGAAATCTCCACCCATGCCTGGAAGTAGGTTGTTACCCGATTGCATCAACAGAGGAACTCCAATAGAAGGAACGACATGGTGGACGACAGAGGAAATCACATAAATTGAAATTGAAAACCAAAGTCGTTTCCCACAAACGGCGCCAAATGTTGATGCCCGATTACAAGGAGATGCGCTAGAATAATTTACAATATTAAAGATGTATTGAAAATGTAGAATTCTAGAGAGAGAATTCTTTGTGGGTGTGAGCATTTTGGAGATGATGAAGTGAGCCAAAAGTGTCAAAAGTCCTCTATCATATTGTAGAGTTCCATGTTTTATCATTGTGTTACTCATGTGTGTTGCATTACCTCAATCCATGCCTCCTTTTGTGATGCAATGAGGTTTTGCCAAGTTTTGGAGGATGAAATCAAATAGTTGTGGAGTGGTTCCCTTTCCTTAGAAGGCTTCTCATTGGTGGAGAGAGTAATTTGATGTATTTGGAGGTGCAAGAATATTTCTCATCCTCATGCCACTTGAGTGTAGCCCCATCCAACTTTGGCTGATTGACTGAGAATGTATCCGTCAACCTGGGGATATAATGAATGAGGATACAAAGTGGGAAAGATCTCCTTTTTGCTGGAATGAGAAAACGTGCTGGGTTTATCCCTATGCAGATTAGAGATAAAGGCGGGACTGGGAATAATACATGGTAAATATTTGGTAGCATGCTGACGGGATTATCCTCGGCTGCTGCTCTCTCCATAAACTCTTTCTCATACATTTTGTTAATATTTCGCATATATTCTTTGCTTCTCTAACGCGTAACCACGCTCATTTTATATACTTATAAAAATTAAAAATTAATTAATTTCTTTTTCCTTAACATATATTTTCATATTAAAAAAAATTAATTTTAATATGTTAAATTATTTATTAAAGATATTATATTATTTAAAATATAAATATAAATTAATAATAAATAAAATTTATATATTTAATTAAATACTCCCTCCGTCCCGTTGATGCGTATCCATTTTTCCATTTTGGTCCGTCCTATTACAAAGTATTCATTTCTCTTTTTGGATTGATGTGACCTACAACCACTACACATGACCCCACACTCACACTAATAATACTACCCACTATAAATTAAAATATTATTTCTCTTACCTTACAATACATTAAATTATTATACTCCTTAATTCACATGCAAAAAGTCAACGGATACCTTTCAAAGGGACAGAGGGAGTATTTATTATAAAAATATCAAATATATAAAAATTAATATTATTTTAAATTATTTATATATATACATACAATTTTTATAATATTAATTATAAATTTAAATAATAGTTTTTAGATTAAATATAATTTTTTATTTAAAATTTAAATAATATAAATATTTATTTTATCTTTAATTTTATATTTTTTTTTAGTTTAGTTATTAAAACATATGAAATTTATTGAAACTTTAATCAATTTAAAATTTAAATAAAATAATAAATACGAGATTTAAATCAAATTAATTTCTATTGCATAATTTATTCCTAATCCATACCAATCATGGTAATAATTATTTTTAATCATTCATTTCCTATCTCTATTCCATTCATTAGATCATTCCATTCCAACATAATTTCATTCAATCATACCAATCATGCCGTAAGAGCAAAAAAACTATTTCAGAAAGTGACTGTGGAGGAACTCACCGAAATAGAGACTGGAAATCTAAGTTGACAGGAGAATTCTATGATGAGATTTGTAATCTGTGTTCAGAAAGAAGAATAAAGAAATTGGCGTAGAATTCTTTCAGCTACCTTTCACATATGAAGGTGCGTTCAAGATTATTGGGTATGAACTCTCAATGAAGATATTCACAGATTGAAACTATTGAAAATGATTTCTGAGTATGTGTGAGATATATTTAAAATATCGGTGGGATTGAGAATTGTGAGCTACATTTTAAATGAGGAAATAGAGAAACGATTTGAGGATCTAGGCGATGATTATTTGAATAACAGAATTATGGCTAGGATTGAAGCACACGAGGGAAATAAAATTTCTTAATGGAGCTTACAATCGTTGAAGCAGAAGATCTCTCCTTTCTTCTTCCAAAAACTGATGACGGAAGCAGATCTCCAACCAATGAGGACATTGATGTTGTTGAGATCCACCACATCCGGGACTGATTTTGTTGAAATCTCTACCCATGTCGGAAAGTAGGGAGTTACCCGATTGCATCAACAGAGGAATTCCGATAGAAGGAATGGCATGGTCGACGACAGAGGAAATCACAGAAATTTAAATTGTAAACCAAAGTCGTTTCCCACAGACGGCGCCAAATGTTGATGCTCGTTTTCGTCGTGAGGACTTAAATAAGATGAAACATGATATAATTTCCTTCGTCGCCAATTGTAAGTTAAAACTTGAAGAAAATTAAATAAACACAAGAAGATTTAATGTGGTTCGGTTCAATAGAACCTACATCCACGGGAGTAGGAAGAGTGCCCTTATTCATGAAGGTTACAAGGAGATGAGCTAGAACAATTTACAGTATTGAAGATGTATTGAAAATGTAGAATTCTAGAGAGAGAATTGTTTGTGGGTGTGAGTATACTGGAGATGATGAAGTGAGCCAAAAGTGTCAAAAGTCCTCTCTCGTATTGTAGAGTTCCTTGATTTATCATTATGTTGCTCACGTTTGTTGCATGACCTTAATCCATGCCTCCTTTTGAGATCTAATGAGGTGTTGCCAAGTGTTGGAGGATGAAATCAATTAGTTGTGAAGTGGTCACATTCCTTAGAAGGCTTCTCATTGGTGGAGAGAGTATCTTGATGTGTTTGGAGGTGCAAGCATATTTCTCATCCTCATGCCACTTGAGTGTAGCCCCATCCAACTTTGGCTGATTGGCTAAGAATGTATCCGTCAAGCTGGGGATATAATGAATGAGGATACAAAGTGGGAAAGATCTCTTTTTTGCTGGAATGAGAAAATGTGCTGGGTTTATCCCCATGCAGATTAGAGATAAAGGCGGGACTGGGAATAATGCTGGGTAAATATTTGGTAGCATGCTGACAGGATTATCCTCGGCTGCTGCTCTCTCCATAAGCTCTTTCTCATACTTTTTGTTAATATTTCGCATATATCTTTTGCTTCTCTAGCATGTAATGCCACGCTCATTTTATATAATTATAAAAATTAAAATTTAATTAATTACTTTTTCCTTAACATATATTTTCATATTAAAAAAATTAATTTTAATATGTTAAATTATTTATTAAAGATATTAAATTATTTATAATATATATAAAAAAGTTATTCTCATTATAAAAAAATATAAATATAAATTAATAAAAAATAAAATTTATATATTTAATTCAATACTCCCTCCGTCCCCTTGATACGTATCCATTTATCCATTTTGGTCCGTCACATTACAAAGTATCTATTTCTCTTTTTGGATTGATGTAACCTACAACCACTACACATGACCCTACACTCAACACTAATACAACTACCCACTACACATTAAAGTATTATTTCTCTCACCTTACTATACATTAAATTATTATACTCCTTAATTCACGTGCAAAAAGTCAACGGATACCTTCCAAGGGGTCAAAAGGAGTATTTATTATAAAAATATTAAATATATAAAAATTAATATTATTTTAAATTATTTATGTATACATTTATTGAAATATTAATATAAATATAAATAATAATTTTTAGATTAAATATAATTTTTTATTTAAAATTTAAAGAATATAAATATTTATTTTATCTTTAATTTCAAATTTTTTTACTTTAGTTATTAAAACGTATGAAATTTATTAAAACTTTAATCAATTTAAAATTTAAATAAAATAATAAATATGAGATTTAAATCAAATTAATTTCTATTGCGTAATCTATTCCTAATACATACCAATCATGGTAATAATTATTTTTAAACATTCATTTCCTATCTCTATTCCATTCATTAGATCATTCCATTCCAACATAATTTCATTCAATCATACCAATCATGCCGTAAGAGCAAAAAAACTATTTGAGAAAGTGACTGTGGAGGAACTCACCGAAATAGTGAATGGAAATCTAAGTTGACAGGAGAATTCTATGATGAGATTTGTAATCTGTGTTCAGAAAGAAGAATAAAGAAATTGGCGTAGAATTCTTTCAGCTACCTTTCACATATGAAGGTGCGTTCAAGATTATTGGGTATGAACTCTCAATGAAGATATTCACAGATTGAAACTATTGAAAATGATTTCTGAGTATGTGTGAGATATATTTAAAATATCGGTGGGATTGAGAATTGTGAGCTACATTTTAAATGAGGAAATAGAGAAACGATTTGAGGATCTAGGCGATGATTATTTGAATAACAGAATTATGGCTAGGATTAAAGCACACGAGGGAAATAAAATTTCTTAGTGGAGCTTACAATCGATGAAGCAGAAGATCTCTCCTTTCTTCTTCCAAAAACTGATGACGGAAGCAGATCTCCAACCAATGAGGACATTGATGTTGTTGAGATCCACCACATCCGGGACTGATTTTGTTGAAATCTCTACCCATGTCGGAAAGTAGGGAGTTACCCGATTGCATCAACAGAGGAATTCCGATAGAAGGAATGGCATGGTCGACGACAGAGGAAATCACAGAAATTTAAATTGTAAACCAAAGTCGTTTCCCACAGACGACGCCAAATGTTGATGCTCGTTTTCGTCGTTAGGACTTAAATAAGATGAAACATGATATAATTTCCTTCGTCGCCAATTGTAAGTTAAAACTTGAAGAAAATTAAATAAACACAAGGAGATTTAATGAAGTTCGGTTCAATAGAACCTACATCCACGGGAGTAGGAAGAGTGCCCTTATTCATGAAGGTTACAAGGAGATGAGCTAGAACAATTTACAGTATTGAAGATGTATTGAAAATGTAGAATTCTAGAGAGAGAATTGTTTATGGGTGTGAGTATATTGGAGATGATGAAGTGAGCCAAAAGTGTCAAAAGTCCTCTCTCATATAGTAGAGTTCCTTGATTTATCATTATGTTGCTCACGTTTGTTGCATGACCTTAATCCATGCCTCCTTTTGAGATCTAATGAGGTGTTGCCAAGTGTTGGAGGATGAAATCAATTAGTTGTGAAGTGGTCACATTCCTTAGAAGGCTTCTCATTGGTGGAGAGAGTATCTTGATGTGTTTGGAGGTGCAAGCATATTTCTCATCCTCATGCCACTTGAGTGTAGCCCCATCCAACTTTGGCTGATTGGCTAAGAATGTATCCGTCAAGCTGGGGATATAATGAATGAGGATACAAAGTGGGAAAGATCTCTTTTTTGCTGGAATAAGAAAATGTGTTGGGTTTATCCCCATGCAGATTAGAGATAAAGGCGGGACTGAGAATAATGCTGGGTAAATATTTGGTAGCATGCTGACAGGATTATCCTCGGCTGCTGCTCTCTCCATAAGCTCTTTCTCATACTTTTTGTTAATATTTCGCATATATCTTTTGCTTCTCTAGCATGTAATGCCACGCTCATTTTATATAATTATAAAAATTAAAATTTAATTAATTACTTTTTCCTTAACATATATTTTCATATTAAAAAAATTAATTTTAATATGTTAAATTATTTATTAAAGATATTAAATTATTTATATTATATATAAAAAAGTTATTCTCATTATAAAAAAATATAAATATAAATTAATAAAAAATAAAATTTATATATTTAATTCTATACTCCCTCCGTCCCCTTGATACGTATCCATTTATCCATTTTGGTCCGTCACATTACAAAATATCTATTTCTCTTTTTGGATTGATGTAACCTACAACCACTACACATGACCCTACACTCAACACTAATACAACTACCCACTACACATTAAAGTATTATTTCTCTCACCTTACTATACATTAAATTATTATACTCTTTAATTCAAGCAAAAAGTCAACGGATACCTTCCAAGGGGTCAGAAGGAGTATTTATTATAAAAATATTAAATATATAAAAATTAATATTATTTTAAATTATTTATGTATACATTTATTGAAATATTAATATAAATATAAATAATAATTTTTAGATTAAATATAATTTTTTATTTAAAACTTAAAGAATATAAATATTTATTTTATCTTTAATTTCAAATTTTTTTACTTTAGTTATTAAAACGTATGAAAATTATTAAAACTTTAATAAATTTAAAATTTAAATAAAATAATAAATATGAGATTTAAATCAAATTAATTTCTATTGCGTAATCTATTCCTAATCCATACCAATCATGGTAATAATTATTTTTAATAATTCATTTCCTATCTCTATTCCATTCATTAGATCATTCCATTCCAACATAATTTCATTCAATCATACCAATCATGCCGTAAGAGCAAAAAAACTATTTGAGAAAGTGACTGTGGAGGAACTCACCGAAATAGAGACTGGAAATCTAAGTTGACAGGAGAATTCTATGATGAGATTTGTAATCTGTGTTCAGAAAGAAGAATAAAGAAATTGGCGTAGAATTCTTTCAGCTACCTTTCACATATGAAGGTGCGTTCAAGATTATTGGGTATGAACTCTCAATGAAGATATTCACAGATTGAAACTATTGAAAATGATTTCTGAGTATGTGTGAGATATATTTAAAATATCGGTGGGATTGAGAATTGTGAGCTACATTTTAAATGAGGAAATAGAGAAACGATTTGAGGATCTAGGCGATGATTATTTGAATAACATAATTATGGCTAGGATAGAAGTACACGAGGGAAATAAAATTTCTTAGTGGAGCTTACAATCGTTGAAGCAGAAGATCTCTCCTTTCTTCTTCCAAAAACTGATGACGGAAGCAGATCTCCAACCAATGAGGACATTGATGTTGTTGAGATCCACCACCTCCGGGACTGATTTTGTTGAAATCTCTACCCATGTCGGAAAGTAGGGAGTTACCCGATTGCATCAACAGAGGAATTCCGATAGAAGGGACGGCATGGTCGACGACAGAGGAAATCACAGAAATTTAAATTGTAAACCAAAGTCGTTTCCCACAGACGGCGCCAAATGTTGATGCTCGTTTTCTTCGTGAGGACTTAAATAAGATGAAACATGATATAATTTCCTTCGTCGCCAATTGTAAGTTAAAACTTGAAGAAAATTAAATAAACACAAGGAGATTTGATGTGGTTCGGTTCAATAGAACCTACATCCACGGGAGTAGGAAGAGTGCCCTTATTCATGAAGGTTACAAGGAGATGAGCTAGAACAATTTACAGTATTGAAGATGTATTGAAAATGTAGAATTCTAGAGAGAGAATTGTTTGTGGGTGTGAGTATATTAGAGATGATGAAGTGAGCCAAAAGTGTCAAAAGTCCTCTCTCTTATTGTAGAGTTCCTTGATTTATCATTATGTTGCTCACGTTTGTTGCATGACCTTAATCCATGCCTCCTTTTGAGATCTAATGAGGTGTTGCCAAGTGTTGGAGGAAGAAATCAATTAGTTGTGAAGTGGTCACATTCCTTAGAAGGCTTCTCATTGGTGGAGAGAGTATCTTGATGTGTTTGGAGGTGCAAGCATATTTCTCATCCTCATGCCACTTGAGTGTAGCCCCATCCAACTTTGGCTGATTGGCTAAGAATGTATCCGTCAAGCTGGGGATATAATGAATGAGGATACAAAGTGGGAAAGATCTCTTTTTTGCTGGAATGAGAAAATGTGCTGGGTTTATCCCCATGCAGATTAGAGATAAAGGCGGGACTGGGAATAATGCTGGGTAAATATTTGGTAGCATGCTGACAGGATTATCCTCGGCTGCTGCTCTCTCCATAAGCTCTTTCTCATACTTTTTGTTAATATTTCGCATATATCTTTTGCTTCTCTAGCATGTAATGCCACGCTCATTTTATATAATTATAAAAATTAAAATTTAATTAATTACTTTTTCCTTAACATATATTTTCATATTAAAAAAATTAATTTTAATATGTTAAATTATTTATTAAAGATATTAAATTATTTATAATATATATAAAAAAGTTATTCTCATTATAAAAAAATATAAATATAAATTAATAAAAAATAAAATTTATATATTTAATTCAATAGTCCCTCCTTCCCCTTGATACGTATCCATTTATCCATTTTGGTCCGTCACATTACAAAGTATCTATTTCTCTTTTTGGATTGATGTAACCTACAACCACTACACATGACCCTACACTCAACACTAATACAACTACCCACTACACATTAAAGTATTATTTCTCTCACCTTACTATACATTAAATTATTATACTCCTTAATTCACGTGCAAAAAATCAACGGATACCTTCCAAGGGGTCAAAGGGAGTATTTATTATAAAAATATTAAATATATAAAAATTAATATTATTTTAAATTATTTATGTATACATTTATTGAAATATTAATATAAATATAAATAATAATTTTTAGATTAAATATAAATTTTTATTTAAAATTTAAAGAATATAAATATTTTTTTTAGTTTAGTTATTAAAACGTATGAAATTTATTGAAACTTTAATCAATTTAAAATTTAAATAAAATAATAAATATGAGATTTAAATCAAATTAATTTCTATTGCGTAATCTATTCCTAATCCATACCAATCATGGTAATAATTATTTTTAATCATTCATTTCCTATCTCTATTCCATTCATTAGATCATTCCATTCCAACATAATTTCATTCAATCATACCAATCATGCCGTAAGAGCAAAAAAACTATTTGAGAAAGTGACTGTGGAGGAACTCACCGAAATAGAGACTGGAAATCTAAGTTGACAGGAGAATTCTATGATGAGATTTGTAATCTGTGTTCAGAAAGAAGAATAAAGAAATTGGCGTAGATTTTTTTCAGCTACCTTTCACATATGAAGGTGCGTTCAAGATTATTGGGTATGAACTCTCAATGAAGATATTCACAGATTGAAACTATTGAAAATGATTTCTGAGTATGTGTGAGATATATTTAAAATATCGGTGGGATTGAGAATTGTGAGCTACATTTTAAATGAGGAAATAGAGAAACGATTTGAGGATCTAGGCGATGATTATTTGAATAACATAATTATGGCTAGGATAGAAGCACACGAGGGAAATAAAATTTCTTAGTGGAGCTTACAATCGTTGAAGCAGAAGATCTCTCCTTTCTTCTTCCAAAAACTGATGACGGAAGCAGATCTCCAACCAATGAGGATATTGATGTTGTTGAGATCCACCACCTCCGGGACTGATTTTGTTGAAATCTCTACCCATGTCGGAAAGTAGGGAGTTACCCGATTGCATCAACAGAGGAATTTCGATAGAAGGGACGGCATGGTCGACGACAGAGGAAATCACAGAAATTTAAATTGTAAACCAAAGTCGTTTCCCACAGACGGCGCCAAATGTTGATGCTCGTTTTTGTCGTGAGGACTTAAATAAGATGAAACATGATATAATTTCCTTCGTCGCCAATTGTAAGTTAAAACTTGAAGAAAAGTAAATAAACACAAGGAGATTTAATGTGGTTCGGTTCAATAGAACCTACATCCACGGGAGTAGGAAGAGTGCCCTTATTCATGAAGGTTACAAGGAGATGAGCTATAACAATTTACAGTATTGAAGATGTATTGAAAATGTAGAATTCTAGAGAGAGAATTGTTTGTGGGTGTGAGTATATTGGAGATGATGAAGTGAGCCAAAAGTGTCAAAAGTCCTCTCTCATATAGTAGAGTTCCTTGATTTATCATTATGTTGCTCACGTTTGTTGCATGACCTTAATCCATGCCTCCTTTTGAGATCTAATGAGGTGTTGCCAAGTGTTGGAGGATGAAATCAATTAGTTGTGAAGTGGTCACATTCCTTAGAAGGCTTATCATTGGTGGAGAGAGTATCTTGATGTGTTTGGAGGTGCAAGCATATTTCTCATCCTCATGCCACTTGAGTGTAGCCCCATCCAACTTTGGCTGATTGGCTAAGAATGTATCCGTCATGCTGGGGATATAATGAATGAGGATACAAAGTGGGAAAGATCTCTTTTTTGCTGGAATGAGAAAATGTGCTGGGTTTATCCCCATGCAGATTAGAGATAAAGGCGGGACTGGGAATAATGCTGGGTAAATATTTGGTAGCATGCTGACAGGATTATCCTCGGCTGCTGCTCTCTCCATAAGCTCTTTCTCATACTTTTTGTTAATATTTCGCATATATCTTTTGCTTCTCTAGCATGTAATGCCACGCTCATTTTATATAATTATAAAAATTAAAATTTAATTAATTACTTTTTTCCTTAACATATATTTTCATATTAAAAAAATTAATTTTAATATGTTAAATTATTTATTAAAGATATTAAATTATTTATAATATATATAAAAAAGTTATTCTCATTATAAAAAAATATAAATATAAATTAATAAAAAATAAAATTTATATATTTAATTCAATACTCCCTCCGTCCCCTTGATACGTATCCATTTATCCATTTTGGTCCGTCACATTACAAAGTATCTATTTCTCTTTTTGGATTGATGTAACCTACAACCACTACACATGACCCTACACTCAACACTAATACAACTACCCACTACACATTAAAGTATTATTTCTCTCACCTTACTATACATTAAATTATTATACTCCTTAATTCACGAGCAAAAAGTCAACGGATACCTTCCAAGGGGTCAGAGGGAGAATTTATTATAAAAATATTAAATATATAAAAATTAATATTATTTTAAATTATTTATGTATACATTTATTGAAATATTAATATAAATATAAATAATAATTTTTAGATTAAATATAATTTTTTATTTAAAATTTAAAGAATATAAATATTTTTTTTATCTTTAATTTCAAATTTTTTTAGTTTAGTTATTAAAACGTATGAAATTTATTGAAACTTTAATCAATTTAAAATTTAAATAAAATAATAAATATGAGATTTAAATCAAATTAATTTCTATTGCGTAATCTATTCCTAATCCATACCAACATGGTAATAATTATTTTTAATCATTCATTTCATATCTCTATTCCATTTATTAGATCATTCCATTCCAACATAATTCCATTCAATCATAACAATCATGCCGTAAGAACAGAAAATCGTTTGAGAAAGTGACGATGGAGGAACTCACCGAAATAGAGACTAGAAATCAAAATTGACAGGAGAATTCTATGATGAGATTTGTATTCTGTATTCAGAAAGAAGAATAAGAAAATTGGCTCAGAATTCTTTCAACTACCTTTCAAATATGAAGGTGCGCTCAAGATTATTGGGTATGAACTCTCAATGAAGATATTCACAGATTGAAACTATTGAAAATGATTTTTGAGTATGTGTGAGCAGATTTAAAATATCGGTGGGATTGAGAATTGTGAGCTACATTATAAATGATGAAATAGAGAAACGATTTGGAGATCAAGGCGATGATTCTTTGAATAAAAGAATTATGGCTAGGATTGAAGCACACGAGGGATATAAAATTTCTTAGTGCAGCTTACAATTGTTAATGCAGAAGATCTCTCCATTCTTCTTCCAAAAACTAACGACAGAAGCAGATCTCCAACCAATGAGGACACTGATGTCGTTGAGATTTACCACCTCCGGGACTGATTTTGTTGAAATCTCCACTCATGCGGAAAGTAGGGAGTTACCCGATTGCATCAACAGAGGAACTCCGATAGAAGGGATGGCAAGGCCGACGACAAAGAAAATCATAAAAATTGAAATTGGATACCAAAGTCGTTTCCCACAGATGGCAAAAAATATTGATGCTCGTTTTCGTCATGAGGACTTAAACAAGATCAAACATGAGATAATTTATTCCGTCACCAATTGTAAGTTAAAACTTGAAGAAAAATAAATAAACACAAGGAGATTTAATGTGGTTCGGTTCAATAGAACCTACATCCACGGGAGTCGAAAGAGTGCTCTTATTGACAAAGGTTTGATGGGCGTTGTCTCAACACACAAAATTAATCCCCAAATGCAAGGACATCAATTGTAGTTTCGATGGGCAACCAAGTGATTATCGAACCGAAAGATGGATTATTATCAATTCGATTATTTTCTAGTTAACTAAGACTATGTTGATAAATCAATTTTGAATAATTAAGGAACTAAATAACATGTAATTTAAATAGCAAATTAAATAGACAAGCAATAGAGAAAATACGGTTGTGATCAAGTAAGAAATTAGGTAGTTCTTCGGGCATCCAGTTTTACTTATTAATTTCCTTTAAATGCGTATTTGTCCGACTCTGGCTTGTAGTTTATGGACGCATCACTAAACCATGCAAGTTCACCCTATAGACACGTGTGAATATCCTCGGAGCAAGAGATACAATTCACCCCCCTTTCTAGGTACTATCATTATCAATTATTTTTCGAGCACTTAGTACTCTAAAGCCGATATGATCTCCCTTTTTAGGTACCATGACATTACATTCTTTATCCTACTTATTAACCCGAATAAGATTCAATTAACAAGTATCTATATAAGATAGTTTAAATAAGACTTCGGAATCCCTTCACTTAGAATTATAACATGTAATACTGCTCAGCGGTGAACACACTCAATCAATAACCAAGATATGTATTCAGACTCTATATAACAGTTAATGATGCACAAAACGACCGTGAGTATGAATTAAAAAGGCACAATCTTATATAAATTAAACCACAAGTAGTGTTGTACGGTGTTTCCACATGGAAATTCAATTAACTTATAAAACTTTCATAACCCTAGAACTACCGGAGCGGTTCAAGCCCATGATTGATTTAGGAACAATCATAGCTAGTTGGTATGATCTTACTTGACTCGCCAGACGAATCTCTCCTCACGGCTCCTTCGAATGATGGTAGGCTTTTGGTGGTGGATGAATGATGAATTATATGTTTTTCCTCCGAAAGCTCTTCTTTTATACTTGTAAACTCTCCTTACTGGTCTTCGATCGGCTTCTTGAGTGAACACATGCACTAAAGGTGTAAAAATACGAATATGATAAGTTTCCGCACGTCAGTTCGACCAACAGCCCAGGTCAAATCGATTCCCTCTGGTCGAACTTCTGGTCAAATCGACCTGTACATCGGTTGTGGGTCTCGGATTCTACCAGAATCCTGGTCGAATCACAAACTTCCTGGTCGAACTGCAGGTGCGTCTCTTTAGGCTTCTGGTTCGACCACGGTTCGACCAACTGACTTGGTCGAACAGCACGATCGTGGTCGAATGGCACTTCTTCTCAATGGGTTCGACCACAGGTGCTGGTCAAATGGCTTCCTTCTTAGTCGAATCCAGCTCCTGCTTGGTCAAATTGCACCCTGGAATCTTCTTTTTCTAGATCCGATCATTTCCAATTCGTTTTCCTTCAAAAATAAACTCAAATAGCCTTGAAGACACCTGTTTCGTGACTTTCCACCATGTATATTGATTCACATCGAATTACAACCATCTAACACACTATAAGTACATGAATTCGAGCTTAAAACTAGTGAATTTACACACTCATCAAACCTCCAAACTTACATGTTGCTCGTCCTGAGGCAACGCAATCAAAACATAGAGTAGTGTAAAATTCACTCAACCACCACATTCAACACAATTCATATTCACACATGCAATTTCATCAATCGAAAACAAGTATTACTAGCATCATATATATCATTCATGTAAAACATCGCTCAATTATTACGCAATTCAGAGTACTAAGTCATCTAGCTCACAAGATAAGTATTTACTCTCTCTCTAGTGCAAAAGATATACACATCAATAGGTTAATATACGCTCATATCAATTCATACTTTTGCGTAACCATAAGCTTGGCAAGGGTCTCAAAAATCAACTTACAATCAATTCCTTACTAGGATCACAAAGGACTTGCTTTTAGGTTTTAATGTTGGCTCTTTGGTAAAGGTATGAGAATTTAGGTAAAGTGACTAATTCACTAGTAGATAATTAATTACCTTGGAGTTTTGCTTTTCGTCATACAGCTTTATCTTTTTCCCCATCTTCTTCTCATAATCTTCATGGTTTGAATTCTCTTTCTTTTTATTAGCATCAACACCATCTTTCTTTAACGATCAAGGATACCAATTTCGGGCACTACCCTTCTAAGCAGTCGAGGTACCAGTTTCAGGCATTACCCTTAAACAAGATTTAACCAACTTCTTCATTTTTCACACTTCTCAACCAAGCTTCTCCCTTTTCATTCTTTCAAGCACTTATGCACCTCAACTCTCTACTAATGAATAGGATATTCAACAAGGCTCAAGTAAAGGTTTAATAAGGCTTTTTATCAAGGCTTGCCAAAGAAAAAGCTTTTTAAGGCTCAAAAGGGCTTACAATGATACATTTGTTATCAGGTAAGGTAAAATTTTGGCTAAGTGACTCAATTACACAATAATGGTCTAAGATCATGACCTAGCAATTCATCAATCATAAGTTTCACACAAGACTCCAAGCCAAGTTCTAGAATACGGTCATATAAATGATTCCCTCAAGAATAAACTATCATGAACTAGCATGATTCAAATGGCTCAAATTCTCACATGGGTAAATAGAATCCTAAGTACTCCTCATAGCATATAATCAAGATCAATTTCACAATGAACTCCACATACTTATCAAGTTGTACATGCTTCTCATCAACAAAAAATATCACATGTAAAATATGAATGCATCATACAAAAGCCAAGAACCCTCATATCATGACAATACATACAAGTATATCCAACCAATTCCACCCTCAAGTATCAATCAACACCTCTCAATCTAACATCCAATCATATCAATATACATACATGCCACTCACACCACAATTACCCATCCTGTAAAGAGAAAAAGAGAAGGGAGATGAGATGAAACAGAAAAAAATAAAAACCTGGTGCATCCTACTCCTCCAGAGCATCATCATCACTTGCACCCTCTTCGTCATCACCATCACTCATCTCCAAGCGCAATCGATCCAAATCTCTATGAAGACTGTTTAGCTTTCTATCTAACTCGCGCTCATGAGCATACATCCTCTCCAATCTCTTATCCATCTCCACATAGTTATTCTGCAGCGTGTTGTACTTCCCATCCAGTGCTACGTAGTTTGCATTTGCTAATTTCAGCTTCCTATTCATCTCCTGCTGGTTCACATCCAGTGTGGCGAACTGCTCATGAATCAATCGAAACTGTTCCTGAAAATAAGCATCAAGACCAGCACAGTGCTGCTGTGGCCATGCTGGAAAGGGACGTGGTGGCATCTCATGCGGCTGCAGATCTCTCATCTCTAGATCCACCCGATCCTCTCCATGCTCTTGCAACTGCTGTGGCTGGGGCCGAGAATGTGGCTGAAAACGCCCCTCGTCTACAATCCTCTGAAGCTCCTCCATCATCCCCTCAGCGTACATCTGAGCTACAGTCCTCCAATCACCTTTTGTTAAGCAAGTGATGGAGAGAGCATCGTGCGCCAGCGTGTTCATCAAATTGTTGTCTTATTCTGGATAGAAGTCAACTCGCTCATATCAAACAGAAACATAAAAGTTAAGGGCTTCGACCCCCTCGTGTAGAACCAATCTCCATCGCGAAGACGAGCGAATCCACCCTTCACACACGTACTCATAACCAAAATCGAATCCTCAAGAATGGGTGTAATACCGGTGAAGTCCATGTGATAATACTCAGCAACAGTAGTAAGCAGACCTCTTATGTTAACTCTCTTAAACGGAGAGCTCCTGAACCTGTATAGCTGATGAATAAGATACGATCCCACATTGAATCTCACTCCATTAAGCATACACCAGAGGGCATACAACTCTCCCCTCGATACATAGATCCCCTTAGACCGAGCAAATAGTGTGTTGCTCAACACTCGATCCATGTATTGGAGCACCGAATTCCAGATCAACGAAGCACGAGCACTACTTGTCTTGAAATCCATATCCTCTCCAGTAATCTCTCTCCAGAAGTTATTAGCATTGAAGAATCAATTCTCATTTCTAGAGATCCCTCTCGGAGTCTGAAACAGTGCATTTAACTCCTCAGCCGACCACGTCCTCATCTCACCTCCAAGCTAGAATGTACACTCATATGGGAGATGGCTGGAACCCTTCTTCACAGTAATCGAACAAATCACCTCAGCAGTCACATGGAAGTACGTAGACTTCTTCAACTCCATGAAGCGATGAATCCCTACTTGATCAAACATCCAAAGGATATCATCTCAGATGCGCATTGTAACCATCGCTCCATCATTCTGATATCTCGTTCTATCAATCTTGTCTGATATATCATCCCATTTGTCCTTGATATCATCCCAATCATTTATCCGCACCTTGAAATTCATAGGCAATCTCTCTTGAAGCCTTAGCTTCTTTGTCACAGCATCTTCACGAGAAGGTCTATCTTGCCTATTCTTGGATCGAACCTCGGCTTCCTTTCCTTTTCCTGAAAACAATACTTCAAAACCAACAACAAGAAAGGAAAACCAAGCTAATTTATACTCAACTAGCATTCAACTCTACTCAAGACTTCAAGTTTTTCAATGTATAGTCACACCCAACAAGCATGTTCCATCCTCATGATCCAACAATTCAATTCACATGCTTACTCAACTTCATTCCAACATCAAGTACACAATAAGATCAACAAATGATTTTATTAACCACAAGCATGCATTACTACTTAATTACTCACAATCCATCATAAATAACTACTTAAACTCAAGCAATTTATTCACAATCCAACATGCTTCATCTCACACTCCTCAATTACTCCCAAATTCACATAAACATCAAAGTTTGACAACAATTAAACAATCAAAACAATCCCATCAATTGTTCAGATGAATTCACACAATAACTCAAAATACACCATGAATCCCTATAGAAACTCGTTCAATCAACCTACCCACTTGCAATCAACAATTAAAACTTCAATCCTAGGGAAATAGAGTAGAGAAAATGTAATTTTGAACTGGCCATGGCTAAAGAATGAACAAGTGTGATAATCCTTCAAAATCGCGATGAACCATAGTTTTGCAACTAGATTGTTCCGAAAACGCGACGAATTGAGTGGAAGGAGTGTGTACTGTGGTTTAATCAAAGCAAAATCATGTGGAATCGAACATTAGAAGTAAAGGCTTTCGATTCGGAATGAATTCGAGTGAAGGTGGTGTACAAAGTGATCGAATGGGAGTGAAAAATAGGGTTAAAACTGACTTACCTGGTACGATTCGACCTGCTGTAGTGGTCGAACGGGATTGACGTGGTCGAACCACGTTTCTGGAGACTGAGTTCAACCTCGATTCAACCAAATGCCTTGGTCGAACAACTCTGTCGTGGTCGAACTCCTCTGTTCAAAACTTTTAGGTCCGCAATTTGACCATGGTTCGAATTACCCCTTTGGTCGAACCATACCTTTCTTGGTCGAATTGGCCTGTACAAACTCTCTGATCATCCGTTTAACCTTCGTCTTGGTCGAAACCTTGGTCGAACCTCCTCCTCTGTTGTCGAATCGATCTGTAACGACTCTCTGATCACCAGTTCGACCCAAGCTCTTCAGTTTGACCTGCATCCTTGGTTGAATCTAACACCTGAAGCTCCAAAGTTGAATTTTCTTCATCCCCTGCACACTTCAAGCTCAAAAACGAACATTAGGTACCAAAACGGAGCAAACATAGCTCGAGAATTAATCCTAAAACTCAATATATATTTGTAACTCTGCATACGACACTAAAAAAACACTAAACACCACTGAACATTAGCCAAATTGCAAAAATATTGACACACTAAAACCAGTTAAAGTTTCAATATACCGCAAAAAATCAACTCCCCTAACAAAAGGTACCAAGAAAAGATTATACTGTCGGTGCTTCAATGAGGTAAATACATCACAACCCCCCAAACTTAGTAGAAACTATAGTGGAATCTAAGTTTGCAAAGAGATGTAATTGCCGATAAGTAAGCACGTCAGATATAAAAATTTCTTACTCACACAAAAGAAATAAAGCAAATAAAATGGGAGGGAAAGCCCTCAACAGGTGCTTGTGTTTAACTTAGGAGAGTCACGACGGTACCAATCTAGTGCAAGGTATCCTCAAAGACAATGCAAGTATCATCCAACGACTTGTAATGCTTCAATCGGTGCCCATTTGCCGCTATGATGTCTCCATCTTTGTCCATAAGCTCAAAACTCCCCCCTCCACAGGCTCTATGGATAATGAATGGCCTGTCCATTTCGATTTTAATTTTCCTGGAAAGAGCTTCAAACAAGAGTTAAAAAGTGATATCTCATCACCTTTCTTGAACTCCTTGTATGAGATCTTTGAATCATGTCATTTCTTCATTCTCTCCTTGTAAATCTCCGAGTTCCTATAAGCTCGATTCCTGAACTCATCCAATTGATTAATATGAGTCATCCTCAACTCCTTTTGATTATTTAAAGACAAGTTCAAGCTCCTCAATGCCCAAAAAGCTTTATGCTGAATCTCTACGGGTAAGTGACACGGCTTCCCATAGACGATTTGGTACGGTGATATATCCAACACCGTCTTATAAGCAGTCCGGAACCCCCACAAAACATCATCGAGCTTCATAGCCTAATACTTCCTATTTGTTCTGACTACCTTCTCCAAAATTTATTTCACTTGTCGGTTGGAGACTTCAGCTTGCCCATTCGCTTGAGGGTGATAGGGTGCAGTAACTCTATGCTTGACTCCATAATCCTTAAGCACCTTTTCAAGAAGTTTGTTGACGAAGTGAGACCCTCCATCACTCACTAGTGCTCTAGGAACTCCATAACGGGCAAAGATATGTTTCTTTAAGAAAGACAACACAGTCCTTGAATCATTCACGCGAGTGGGAATGACTTTCACCCACTTAGAAACATAATCCACAGCTAAAAGGATGTAAAAAATCCATTAGATGGGGGAAAAGGCCCCATAAAATCGATCCCCCATACATCAAAGATCTCAAAAATAGTGCTTGGTTGAAGTGGCATCTTATCTCTTTGACTTATGTTCCCCATCCTTTGACATCTATCGCATGTCGCCACATAGGTTTCACAATCTTTAAACAAAGTAAGTACCTTTGCTGCCGTCTTTTGAGTTTCAAAGTGCCCCCCGTTAGGTTGTGCATGGCAAAAATCAAGAACGCTCTCCACCGTCATTTCGGGCACACACCTACGGACTATGGAATCCGTAAATATCTTGTAGACAAACGGATTATACTATATAAATGTCTCAACATCCCTCTTGAATTTCGCAAGTTGATATCGGTTGAGATCTCTCAGAATTTCACCTACGGCAATGTAACCATGGATCTATCCCTTGGGCAGCCACCACACATGCTCTTTTCGCTCCTTCAATAAACACTGCCATTATCTTCTCAACAGGGAACATCTCTTCTATGTAATCGAAAGAATCATCACAGTGCTCCCTTGTCTCCAACATTGATAGGTGATCCGCCAAAACATTCTCGGTACCCTTTTTATCTCGGATCTCCATATCAAATTCTTGCAAAAGAAGAATCCATCTAATGATCCT
The DNA here is from genome assembly GCA_023678885.1 of Pogostemon cablin. Lineage (NCBI taxonomy): Eukaryota > Viridiplantae > Streptophyta > Magnoliopsida > Lamiales > Lamiaceae > Pogostemon > Pogostemon cablin. The sequence continues at coordinate 11,457,761 of CM042990.1, read as the reverse complement.
TGGCTTCGTTTCCTTCTTCTCCATCAAGTATTGGATCACAGAATGATCCGTATACACTATAGTCTTCAAGCCAACCAAATACTGTCAAAACTTGTTGAATGCATACACCACAGCTAAAAACTCCTTTTCAGTCACCGTGTAGTTATTTTGTGCAGCATCAAAAGTCTTGCTCGCATAGTAAATGGCGCAGAACTTATTTTCCCTTAACTGTCCAAGCACCACTCCAAGTGCTAAATCACTCGCATCACACATAAGTACAAACGACTGAGTTCAATCCGGTGTGATCAAGATAGGTGCAGTAATAAGCGCCTCTTTCAAAACCTGAAAAGCTGTTAGACATTCTTCATCAAAAATAAAAGGAACATCCTTTTCAAGTAAACGAGATAAGGGCTTGGAGTATTTCGAGAAGTCTTTTATGAATCTTCTATAAAAACCGGCGTGCCTAAGAAAGGACCGCACTCTGCTTTTATTAGTAGGTGGAGGAAGCTTCTCAACTGCCACCACCTTTGCTCTGTCCATCTGCAATCCCTTGGCCGAAATATGATGGTCAATAACAACCCTATCTCTTACCATGAAGTGGCATTTCTCCCAATTCAAGACAAGATTAGTTTTTTGGCATCTCTTCAAAACAGTAGTAAGGTTATATAAACAAACATCAAAGGAGGAACCTAACATAGAAAAATAATCCATAAACACCTCCATGATCTTTTATATCAACCTATCAAATATGGCCATCATGCAAGCTGAAATGTAGCAGGCGGATTACATAAGGGCAAGTAAAAGTTGTCTTTTCTTGATCCTCGGGTGCAATCATAATTTGATTATAACCCGAATACCCATCCAAGAAATAGTAATACTCATACCCTGCAAGACGATCAAGCATTTGATCCATGAAAGGAAGGAAAAAATGGTATTTGCATATATTTTCATTCAGTTTCCTGTAATCCGTACACACACGCCATCCCGTAGGAATCCTAGTGGCTAGTGACTCTCTATCTTCAGCTTTCACAATAGTCATGCCCCCTTCTTAGCTACAACATGCAATAGACTCACATGGGGACTATCACTAATGGGATAAATAATTTCTGCATCAAGCCACGTTAGGATTTGCTTCCTAATCACTTCTTGAATAGCGCGATTCACCTTCTTCTGATTTTTAGTGCTACTCTTGGCCTCATCTAACAATCTTATTCTATGCATGAAATATAAAGGACTAATACCTTTTAAATCATCAAGAGACCAACCAATCGCAGAGTTATACTTTCTAAGCACATCTAACAATTCCTCAAGTTGATCATCATCAAGGGAAGAAGATACAATTACCGGATATTTTTCATTGTCACCTAGGTAGGCATACTTCAAGTGCTCCAGTAATGGTTTCAACTCCTCTTTCTTCTCATCTTGAGGTGCGCTCTCTCTTTCCAATGGCAAGTACTTCCTAGTCCACTTCACCTCTTTAATTTTGGTCCTTGTCGACTCATACCTGTCATCACCCAAAGCAAGTAAATTTTCAAGGAATTCAATACATACCTCATTGGAGAGTTCATCCAGCTCAGTAGTGGGAAAAGTAAGAGACTCTGCCAAGCATGTCTCAAGAGGATCCTTCGACAAGATCAAAGACATGTCTTCCTTCACAATCTCCTCCACTACATCAATATTGTGGCATTGCAACTCCGTTGGCATCTTCATTGCTTTGTCAAGGTTAAATATGACCTCTTCTTTATCCATCTTTAGCCGTAACTCACCTTTCTGCACATCTATCATAGCTCCCACAGTAGCAAAGAAAGGTCTCCCTAAGATAAGAGGGAAGTTATCCTTGTCATTTTCCATATCAAGCACAAGAAAATCCACAGGAAAGACTAGCTTCTCTACTTTGACAAGAATGTCTTCAATAACACCATTCGAAAAAGTCATAGACCTATCCGCTAGTTATAGAGTAACTGTTGTGGGAGTTGACTCTCCCAAACCAAGCTTTTGAAAAATAGACAAAGGCATCAAATTGATGTTTGCCCCAAGATCACACAAGGCTCTACGTGTCGGCCCCTTTCCAATCTCACATAAGATCGTGAAGCTTCTCGGATCCTTCAACTTAGCTGGCAGCTTTCTTTGAATGATCGAGCTGCAATTATCAGACAAATTCACTGTTTCAATTTCGTTCAAGCTTCTCTTCTTCAAAAGTACATCCTTCAGAAAACAGGCATAATATGGCATCTCCAATATCGCCTCAGAAAAATGAATGTTCAAGCTTATTTTGTTTATGATCTCTGAAAATTTCTTTAACTTCTCTTCCAATCCCTTCCTGACTAGCTTGTAAGGAAACGGCGAAGGTATCTTAGTTTTTGGGAATCCTCCATTCATCACGTTCAAACTTCTCAGCGTTATCCTTTTCAGCTCTCAATCTCTTGGCTCTTTTCCACTTCTTTTCTGCTATAATCGCTGTATTTTGCTCTTTGGAAGGTACTGGAGTTGCATCAACATCATGTGGAGTATTCAACGCAGAAAATAATGCAGAATGGGATGGTTCGACCTGAGTTTGACCTGGGTGGCTGGTCACACTAGGTGAGTAATGGTCGAACTGAGCACCTGAAAGTTCGTTCTCCCCCTTACAGACCGGTTCAACCATGGATCGACCAACGGGGTTGGTCGAACCATAGTGATCGTGGTCAAATCGGGCATCAGACAATATAGAGCGCTCTGGACAGTGGAGTTCGACCTGAGTTCGACCAGAAGTTATGGTCGAATTGACCTATTTTGGTCGAACTGGCCTTCTGCAACTTCCGGATGTCGCCCAGGTGCCCCATTCGACCTCTCCTGCATAGTTCGACCATCTATGTTGGTCGAATTAGGGTCGAATCAGGCTCTTATCTTTTCAAACTTCAATTTCGGCCTCATTGGTCCCTCGTACTATGTTTCAAACCTTAATGTAATGGCGTGACAAGACTTTGGATTCTCAATACTTTGCGATGAAAACTTTCCTTTCTCAATAATTTAAGTCAACTTGTTCAAGTTTTCTGCCATCTCCCCCATCAACAATGTAAGGTCTTTCACTTGTTTAGACAAATCCACATGGTTAGCATCAATATTCTTTTCTAATTTGGCCTTAAGATGGTCTACTCTTGCATCATTCCTCACCATGTACCTGTTCACCTATCCTCATAACCCGGCTTCCCTTCTTCCACCTTAGCTCCCGGATCAACACCAATGGGAGGTTGCACTGCATTATTCGGATTGCGCCATGAAAACTCCGGCCTCCTTGGTCGTTGGTAGTTATTCGGGGGACCACGATTGTTTTAATTCCCCTGATAATTCCAGTTTCCTTGATTTGGGTACCTCGTTCCTTGAATACTTTGACCCATGGCATAATTTGCCTACTCGGTCTCCTCTTGGCTAGCTCCTTCATAGCCACCATCCTACTTCATCATTAATATACTCTGAGATAAATCTATGATCTGCTTTTGCTAGACTCTAGTATGCTCAACCTGTGCTACTTTTCCAAGGACATAAATTCCTCTCACTCTATCTGTCGGCCAATCTCTTGAATTTATCGAAATATCCTCAAAAAGCTTCTCGGTCTCATTGGGTGACTTCGTAAGCAATGCTCCATTAGAAGAAGCATCAAGTAAAACATGAGAATCACAATCCAACCCATTGTAGAAAATATTGATATATTGAGCTTTAGATAGCCCATGCTATGGACACTTCCGAAGCATGTCCTTGAATCTGTCCCAAGCTTCATGAAACTTCTCATTTCCATGGATAGAAAATTGATTGATTTCTTGCTTCATCTTGAACACCTTTGAAGGTGGCATGTATCGCTCCAAGAATTTCACTTTCAACTTCTCCCATGTATCACATTCAGCAGCATCAAGATTATCGTACCAATCTCTTGCTTTTTTGTTCTGCGATAACTTAAACAATATGATTTTACTCACATCCTCATGAGCTCCTGCAACTTTTTGTGTACTTGCATACCCAAGGAAATTATTTAGATGTTGCTGAGGATCTTCAAATGTTCCCCTAGAGAAGGGACTCCTTTCAATCATATTGATAAAAGCAGGGTGTAAATCAAAATCAGCTCCAGTTCCCCTTGCTCCTAGTAGCCCAGCATTGCCAGTTCTGTTGTTCTTAAAGACTTCCCGGATGACAAGTGTATCAGGATACGCTGCCATATTGACTGCTTCTACTTCTAAATTTTTGGTTGCAGCTTCAATCGTTTGCGAATTCAGCATGTTAACTTCAACTCCTAAGTTAAGAGCCTTAGTTGGGTCTACGTTCTTGCTCTTACTGTTCTTCTTCTTTTTCTTCCTCGACGATGCTCCGATCTCTGGATTATAAGGCGCTAATTCACCTGTCTTTGATCTAGTGAGCATACACCTAAGAAAAATAAGTGTTAGAAATTAAAGATAAGAATAATATAATCTCAATTAAACTAGAAATAATCAACTAATAATTAATGTCGTCCCCACGCAACGGCGCCAAGAACTTGATGGGCGTTTTCTCAACACACAAAATTAATCCCCATGTGCAAGGATATCGATTGTAGTTTCGATGGTCAACCAAGTAATTATCGAACCCGAAAGACAGATTATTATCAATTCGATTATTTTCTAGTTAACTAAGACTATGTTGATAAATCGATTAGGAATAATTATGAAACTAAATAACATGTAATTTAAATAGCAAATTAAATAGATAAGCAATAGAGAAAATACGGTTGTGATCAAGTAAGAAATTAGGTAGTTCTTCGGGCATCCAGTTTTACTTATTAATTTCCTTTCCATGCGTATTTGTCCGACTCTACCTTGTTGTTTATGGAGACATAACTAAACCATGCAAGTTCACCCTATAGATACAAGTAAACATGCGTATGACACGTGTGAATATACTCGGAGCAAGAGATACAATTCACCCTCCTTTCTAGGTAATATCATTATCAATTATTTCTCGTGCACTTAATACTCTAACCCGATATGATCTCCCTTTTTAGGTACTATGACATTATACTCTTTATCCTACTTATTAACCCAAATAAGATTCAATTAATAAGTATCCATACAAGATAGTTCTAATAAGACTTCGGAATCCCTTCAGTTAGAATTATAACATGTAATCCTGCCCAGCGGTGAACGCACTCAATCAATAACCAAGATATGTATTCAGACTCTACATAACAGTTAATGATGCACAAAACGACTGTGAGTATGAATTAAAAAGGCACAATCTTATATAAAATAAACCACAAGTAGTGTTGTACGGAGTTTACACATGGAAATTCAATAAAACTCATAAAACTTTCATAACCCTAGAACTACCGGAGCAGTTTTAGCCCATTATTGATCTAGGAATAATCATGGCTAGATGGTATGATCTTACTTGACTCGCCAGACGAACCTCTCCTCACGACTCCTTCGGATGATGTTAGGGTTTCGGTGGTGGATGAATGAGAAATTATATGTTTTCCTGTGAAAGTTCTTCTTTTATACTTGTAAACTCTCCATACGGGCCTTGGATGGGCTTCTTGAGCGAACACACACATTAAAGGTGTAAAAATACGAATATGGTAAGTTTCCGCACGTCAGTTCGACCAATAGCCCAGGTCTAATCGATTCCCTATGGTCGAACTCATGGTCGAATCGACCTGTACATCAGTTGTGGCCCTAGGATTCGACTAGAATCCTAGTCAATCACAAACTTCCTGGTCGAACTGCATGTGCGTCTCTTTAGGCTTCTGGTTCGACCACGGTTCGACCAACTGGCTAGGTCAAACGACACGATCGTGGTCGAACATCACTTTTTCTCAACGGGTTTGACCGTGGGTGCTAGTTGAATGGCTTCTTTCTTTGTCGAATCCAGCTCTTGCTTGGTCGAATTGCACCCTGGAATCTCTTTTTTTGGGATCCGATCACTTCCAACTCGTTATCCTTCGAAAATCAACTCAAATATCCTAGAAGACACCTGATTTGTGACTTTCCACCATGTATATTGATTCACATTGAATTACAACCATCTAACACACCATAAGTACACGAATCCAAGCTCGAAACTGGTGAATTTACACACTCATCAAGGTTACAAGGAGACGAGCTAGAATAATTTATAGTATTGAAGATGTATTGAAAATGTAGAATTCCAGAGAGAAAATTCTTTGTGGGTGTGAGTATGTTGGAGATGATGAAGTGAGCCAAAAGTCTCAAAAGTCCTCTTCTATATTGTAGAGTTCATTGCTTTATTATTGTGTTGCTCACGTTTGTTGCATGACCTCAATCCATGCCTCCTTTTGAGACCCAATGAGGTGTTGCCAAGTGTTGGAGCATGAAATCAATTAGTTGTGGAGTGGTCCCTTTTCCTTAGAAGGCTTCTCATTGGTGGAGAGAATATCTTGATGTGTTTGGAAGTGCAACCATATTTCTCTTCCTCATGCCACTTGAGTGTAGCCCCATCCAACTTTGGCTGATTGGCTGAGAATGTATCCGTCAAGTTAGGGATATAATGAATGAGGATACAAAGTGGGGAAGATCTCCTTTTTGCTGGAATGAGAAAATGTGTTAGGTTTATCCCCATGCAGATTAGAGATAAAGGCAAGACTGGGAATAATGTCGGGTAAATATTTGGTAGCATGCTGACGGGATTATCCTCGGCTGCTGCTCTCTCCATAAGCTCTTTCTCATACTTTTGTTCAATATTTCGCATATATCCTATGCTTCTCTAGCGCGTAATGCCATGCTCATTTTATATACTTATAAAAATTAAAAATGAATTAATTTCTTTTTCCTTAACATATATTTTCATATTAAAAAATTTTAATTTTAATATGTTAAATTATTTATTAAAGATATTAAATTATTTAAAATATAAATTAAAAAGTAATTCTTATTATAAAAAAATATAAATATAAATTAATAAAAAATAAAATTTATGTATTTAATTAAATACTCCCTCCATGCCCTTGATACGTATCGATTTTTTCATTTTGGTCAATCTCATTACAAAGCATCAATTTTTCTTTTAGGATTGATGTGACCTACAACCACTATACATGATCCCACACTCAACACTAGTATAACTACCCACTACACATTGAAATATTATTTCTCTCACCTTACTATATATTATATTATTAAACTCCTTAATCCACGTGTAAAAAGTCAACGGATACCTTTCAAGGGGACGGAGGGAGTATTTATTATAAAAATATTAAATATACAAAAATTAATATTATTTTAAATTATTTATATATATATATATATATATATATACATTTTTGTAATACGAAATATAAATATAAATAATAATTTTATGATTACATACAATTTTTTATTTAAATTTTAAATAATATAAATATTTATTTTATCTTTAATTTCATATTTTTTAGTTTAGTTATTAAAACATATGAAATATATTGAAACTTTAATCAATATAAAATTTAAATAAAATAATAAATACGATGTTTAAATCATATTAATTTCTATTGCATAATCTATTCCTAATCCATACCAATCATGGTAATAATTATTTTTAATCATTCATATCCTACAGAGGCGGATCTAGTGTGGGACAAGGGGGTACAGCTGTACCCCCAAATTGAAACTCAATATATACATATATATATATATATATATATATATATATATATGTGTGTGATAATGGTATTTAAATATAGCTGCAGCATAGTGGTTGTCAGCCTCTCTTTTGATTTAATGTGATCAGGTTTGATCCCCGTGGCGCCATCCATATTTTTTTCCTGTATTTATAATAATTATTTTTTATATAATAATTACTAGTATTTTATTTTTTTAAATCAAAATATATCCCTCTTAGTGTTATGTTACTATATTTTTTATTAATTTTTTTTTCTTTTTAATTAAGCCTCTTTGTGCACAATATATTAGTATTCATTTTTTAAGTTTATTAATTTTTTTTTCATTTTTTTATTTTAAATTATTAATTATGACATAAATTTACAATCAATTAATTGCTCTATTTCTAAATTTATGCTATAAATTTATCATAATAATGTCTTAAATTGCTTTTTACAAATAAAAATTCAACAATGTCAATAATAACTATAATTTTTTATTTTTAATTTATTTATGGGACGATTTTGTATATTAAATAATATTTTATAATTACATGTCGTATCCCCAAACTAATTTTCTGGATCCGCCCCTGATTTCCTATCTCTATTCCATTCATCATTCCATTCCAACAAATTTTCATTCAATCATTCCAATCATGCATTAAGAGCATAAAAACTATTTGAGAAAGTGATTGTGCAGGAAGTCACCGAAATAGAGACTGGAAATCAAAATTGACAGGAGAATTCTATGATGAGATTTGTAATCTGTGTTCAGAAAGAAGAATAAGGAAATTATCGTAGAATTCTTTCAGCTACCTTTCACATATGAAGGTGCGCTCAAGATTATTGGGTATGAACTCTCAATGAAGATATTCACAGATTGAAACTATTGAAAATGATTTCTAAGTATGTGTGAGTCAGATTTAAAATATCGATGGGTTTGAGAATTGTGAGCTACATTATAAATGAGAAAATAGAGAAACGATTTGGGGATCTAGGCGATGATTCTTTGAATAACAGAATTATGGGTAGGATTGAAGCACACGAGGGAAATAAAATTTCTTAGTGGAGCTTACAATCGTTGAAGCAAAAGATCTCTCCATTCTTCTTCCAAAAACAAAAGACGGAAGCAGATCTCCAACCACTGAGGACACTGATGTCGTTGAGATCTACCACCTCCGGGACTAATTTTATTGAAATCTCCACCCATGCCAAAAAATAGAGAGTTACTCGATTGCATCAATAGAGGAACTCCGATAGAAGGGAGGGCACGGTCAACGATAGAGGAAATCACAGAAATTGAAATTGAAAACCAAAGTTGTTTCCCACAGACAGCACCAAATGTTGATGCTCGTTTTCGTCGTGAGGACTTAAACAAGATCAAACATAAGATAATTTCCTCCGTCGCCAATTGTAGGTTAAAACTTGAAGAAAAGTAAATAAACACCAGGAGATTTAATGGGGTTCGGTTCAATAGAACCTACATCCACGGGAGTGGAAAGAGTGCCCTTATTGATGAAGGTTACATGAAGATGAGCTAGAATAATTTACAATATTGAAGATGTATTGAAATTGTAGAATTCTAGAGAGAGAATTCTTTGTGGGTGTGAGTATGTGGGAGATGATGAAGTGAGCCAAAAGTGTAAAAAGTCCTCTCTCATATTGTAGAGTTCCTTGCTTTGTCATTGTGTTGCTCACGTCTGTTGCAAGACCTTAATCCAAGCCTCCTTTTGAGATCCATTGAGATGTTGCCAAGTGTTGGAGGATGAAATCAATTAGTTGTGGAGTGGTCCCCTTTTCTTAGAAGGCTTCTCATTGATGGAGAGAGTATCTTAATGTGTTTGGAGGTGCAAGCATATTTCTCGTCCTCATGCCACTTGAGTGTAGCCCCATCCAACTTTGGCTGATTGGCAGAGAATGTATTCAAGTTGGGGATATAATGAATGTGGATACAGAGTGGGAAAGATCTCCTTTTTGCTGGAATAAGAAAATGTGCTGGGTTTATCCCCATGCAGATTAGAGATAAAGGCGGGAATGGGAATAATGCTGGGTAAATATTTGGTTGCATGCTGATGGGATTATCCTCGGCTGCTGCTCTCTCCATAAGCTCTTTTCCATACTTTTTCTTAATATTTCACATATATCTTTTGATTCTTTAGCATGTAATGCCACGCTCATTTTATATAATTATAAAAATTAAAATTTAATTAATTACTTTTTCCTTAACATATATTTTCATATTAAAAAAATTAATTTTAATATGTTAAATTATTTATTAAAAATATTAAATTATTTAAAATATAAATAAAAAAGTAATTCTCATTATAAAAAAATATTAATATAAATTAATAAAAAAATAAAATTTATATATTTAATTAAATACTCCCTCCGTCCTCTTGATACGTATCCATTTATCCATTTAGGTTAATCCCAATACAAAGTATCAATTTCTCTTTTTGGATTGATTTGACCTACAACCACTACACATAAACTCACACTCAACACTAATACAACAACCAACTACACATTAAAATATTATTTCTCTCACCTTACTATACATTAAGTTATTATACTCCTTATTCTATGTTCAAAAAGTCAACGGATACCTTTCAAGGGGACAGAGGGAGTATTTTTTATAAAAATATTAAAAATATAAAAATTAATATTATTTTAAATTATATATATATATATATAATTTTGTAATATCAAATATAAATATAAATGATAATTTTTATATTGAATATAATATTTTATTTAAAGTTTAAATAATATAAATATTTATTTTATCTTTAATTTCATATTTTTTTAGTTTAGTTATTAAAACATATGAAATTTATTAAAACTTTAATCAATTTAAAATTTAAATAAAATAATAAATATGAGATATAAATCAAATTAATTTCTATTGCATAATCTATTCTTAATCCATACCAATCATTGTAATAATTATTTTTAATCATTCATTTCCTATATCTATTCCACTCATTAGATCATTCCATTCCAACATAATTCCATTCAATCATACCAATCATGCCGTAAGAGCAGAAACTATTTGAGAATGTGACGATGGAGGAACTCACCGAAATAGAGACTAGAAATCAAAATTGATAGGAGAATTCTATGATGAGATTTGTAATCTGTGTTCAGAAAGAAGAATAAGGAAATTGGTGTAGAATTCTTTCAGCTACCTTTCACATATGAAGTTGCGCTCAAGATTATTGGGTATGAACTCTCAATGAAGATATTCACAATTTGAAACTATTGAAAATGATTCAGAGTTTGTGTGAGTCAGATTTAAAATATCGACGAGATTGAGAAATGTGAGCTACATTATAAATGATGAAATAGAGAAACGATTTGAAGATCAAAGAGAAGATTCTTTGAATAACAGAATTAGGGCTAGGATTTAAGCACACGAGGGAAATAAATTTCTTAGTGGAGCTTACAATCGTTGAATCAGAAGATCTCTCCATTCTGCTTCCAAAAACTGAAGACGAAAGCAGATCTCCAACCACTGAGGACACTGATGTCGTTGAGATCTACCACATCCGGGACTGATTTTGTTGAAATCTACACCCATGTTGGAAAGTAGGGAGTTACCCGATTGCATCAACAGATGAACCCCGATAGAAGGGATGGCACAGTCGACGACAGAGAAAATTACAGAAATTGAAATTTGAAACCAAAGTTGTTTCCCTTAGACGGCGAAAAATGTTGATGCTCGTTTTCATTATGAGGACTTGAATAAGATCAAACATGAGATAATTTCCTTCGTCGCCAATTGTAAGTTAAAACTTGAAGAAAAGTAAATAAACACAAGGAGATTTATTGTGGTTTTGTTAAATATAACCTACATCCACGGGAGTCGAAAGAGTGCTGTTATTGATAAAGGTTACAAGGAGATGAGCAAGAATAATTTACAGTATTGAAGATGTATTGAAAATGTAGAATTCCAGAGAGAGAATTCTTTGTGGGTGTGAGTATGTTGGAGATGATAAAGTGAGCCAAAAGTGTCAAAAGTCCTCTCCCATATTGTAGAGTTCCTTGCTTTATCATTGTGTTGCTCACGTTTGTTGCATGACCTCAATCCATTCCTCCTTTTGAGATCCAATGAGGTGTTGCCAAGTGTTGGAGGATTAAATCAATTAGTTGTGGAGTGGTCCATTTTCCTTAGAGCTTCTCATTGGTGGAGAGAGTATCTTGATGTGTTTGGAGGTGCAAACATATTTCTCTTCCTCATTCCACTTGAATGTAGCCCCATCCAACTTTGGCTGATTGGCTGAGAATGTATCCGTCAAGCAGGGGATATAATGAATGAGGATACAAAATGGGAAAGATCTCCTTTTTGCTTGAATGAGAAAATGTGATGGGTTTATCCCCATGCAGATTAGAGATAAAGGCGGGACTGGGAATAATGCCGGGTAAATATTTGTAGCATGCTGACGGGATTATCCTCGACTGCTGCTCTCTCCATAAGCTCTTTCTCATACTTCTTTTCAATATTTCGCATATATCCTTTGCTTCTCTAGCGCGTAATGCCACGCTCATTTTATATACTTATAAAAATTAAAAATTAATTAATTTCTTTTTCCTTAACATATATTTTCATATTAAAAAATTTTACTTTTAATAATTTAAATTATTTATTAAAGATATTAAATTATTTAAAATATAAGTAAAAAAGTAATTCTCATTATAAAAAATATAAATATAAATTAAAAAAATAAAATTTATATATTTAATTAAATACTAATTCCGTCCCATTGATACGTATCCATTTTTCCATTTTGGTCTGTCCAATTACAAAGTATCTATTTTTCATTTTGAATTGATGTGACCTACAACCATTACACATGACCCCACACTTAACACTAATACAATTACCCACTATACATAAAAATATTATTTCTCTCACTTTACTATTCATTAAATTATTATACTCCTTAATCCACATGGAAAAAGTCAACGGATACCTTTCAAGGGGACAGAGGGAGTATTTATTATAAAAATATTAGATATATAAAAATTAATATTATTTTAAATTATATATATATATATATATATATATATATATATATATATATAAACACACACATTTTTTTAATATAAAATAGAAATATAAAGAATAATTTTTAGATTCATATAATTTTTTATTTAAAATTTAAATAATATAAATATTTATTTTATCTTTCATTTCATATTTTTTTAGTTTTGTTATTAAAACTTATGAAATTTACTGAAACTTTAACAAATTTAAAATTTAAGTAAAATAATAAATATGAGATTTAAATCAAATTAATTTCTATTACATAATCTATTCCTAATCCATACCAATCATGGTAATAATTGTTTTTAATCATTCATTTCCTATCTCTATTCCATTTATTAGATCATTCCATTCCAACATAATTCCATTCTATCATACCAATCATACCGTAAGAGCAGAAAAACTATTTGAGAAAGTGACGGTAGAGGAACTCACAGAAATAGAGACTGGAAATCAAAATTGACAGGAGAATTCTATGATGAGATTTGTAATCTGTGTTCAGAAAGAAGAATAAGGAAATTGGTGTAGAATTCTTTCAGCTACCTTTCACATATAAAGATGCGCTCAAGATTATTGGGTATGAACTCTCAATGAAGATATTCACAAATTGAAACTATTGAAAATGATTTCTGAGTATGTGTTAGTCAGATTTAAAATATTGGTGGGATTGAGAATTGTGAGCTACATTATAGATGATGAAATAGAGAAACGATTTGAGGATCAAGACGATGCTTTTTTGAATAATAGAATTATGGATGGATTGAAGCACACAAGGGAAATAAAATTTCTTAGTGGAGCTTACAATCGTTGAAGCAGAAGATCTCTCCATTCTTCTTCCAAAAATTGAAGACGGAAGCAGATCTCCAACCACTTAGGACAGTGATGTCGTTGCGATCTACCACCTCCGGGACTGATTTTGTTGAGATCTCCACCCATGCCAGAAAGTAAAGAGTTACCCGATTGCATCAACAGAGGAACTCCGATAGAAGGGACGGCACAGTCGACGACAGAGGAAATCACAGAAATTGAAATTGAAAACCAAAGTCGTTTCCCACAGACGGCAAAAAAATGGATGCCCATTTCCGTCGTGAGGACTTAAAAAAGATCAAACATGAGATAATTTCCTCCATCGCCAATTGTAAGTTAAAACTTGAAGAAAAGTAAATAAACACAAGGAGATTTAATGTTGTTCGGTTCAATAGAACCTACATCCACGGGAGTCGAAAGAGTGCCCTTATTAATAAAGGTTACAGGGAGATGAGCTAGAATAATTTACAGTATTGATGATGTATTGAAAATGTAGAATTCTAGGGAGAGAATTCTATGTGGGTGTGAGTATGTTGGAGATGATGAAGTGAGCCAAAAGTGTCAAAAGTCCTCACCCATATTGTAGAGTTCCTTGCTTTATAATTGTGTTTCTCACGTTTGTTGCATGACCTCAATTCATGCCTCCTTTTGAGATCCAATGAGGTGTTGCCAAGTGTTGGAGGATGAAATCAATTAGTTGTGGAGTGGTCCCTTTTCCTTAGAAGGCTTCTCATTGGTGGAGAGAGTATCTTGATATATTTGGAGGAGCAAGCATATTTCTCTTCCTCATGCCACTTGAGTATAGCCCCATCCAACTTTGGCTGATTGGCTGAGAATGTATCCAGCAAGTTGGGGATATAATGAATGAGGATACGAAGTGGGGAAGATCTCCTTTTTGTTGGAATGAGAAAATGTGCTGGGTTTATCCCCATGCAGATTAGAGATAAAGGCGGGACTGGGAATAATGACGGGTAAATATTTGGTAGCATGCTGACGGGATTATCTTCGGCTGCTGCTCTCTTCATAAGCTCTTTCTCATACTTTTTATTAATATTTCGCATATATCCTTTGTTTTTCTAGCGCGTAATGTCACGCTCATATAGATATAATAATACTCGTAATAGACGGAGTGAATAATATTTTTATGTAAAATATCGCCTTTTTTTAATAAAAGGTTCTTTGTTTGATTATAGAAGATGGAAACAAAATATCGCCTTTTTTTAATAAAAGGTTCTTTGTTTACTTACTGAAGATGGAAACAAAATATATTGACCGACAAAGATGTTAAACTTTCGGTGCAGACCACTTGCATATTGGCTCTGTATTATAATACACATGTTATGCATATCTTTGACATTGAACACGTCATTTGTCTGTTATGTATAGATAAGGCAATATTTGGGCATAGTGGCCTAGTTTTATTTATAATTATTATTGTCATCTTCAGTGATAATACTTTTATAATTTTAATTCTTTACAAAAAAAAGTTTATAAAAAGGTATTTTGTAAAATTTGTACGAGACCGTCTTACGATCTTATTTCATGAAACAATTATCTTTAAATTCATTTATAAATCAAATCAACGCACGTTACAACCTAAGTAACTAATACACCACATACACACTTATTTCGTGAAACGTTTATATTCAAATTCATTTATAAATCAGATCAACACAAGTGACACACCTAAGTAACTAATACACCACATACATACTTAATGATTCCAAATTAACGGATACATTGTTTCTCTTAAAAAAAACTATTGATGCATTGTTTTGATTTTAACTAATTAACTTCGTATGATTCTCTTTAAAATAACTGTCTTATTCATAATATAAATATAAATATATTTTTTATTTTATAAGATTCTTATTAAATGTATTAACATAATTTTAAACAGTACTAATTAAATTAAGTTTAATTAATATATTATAAAAATAAAAATTTATGAAATAAAAAATGATAATGAAAAAAAATTTAATAATAATAGTCATTATAAAAAGACATGTGATATACTTGTATTTTATGAAAATATCATTTTCTAATGATATTTTTAATAAAAAAAATTGATACTTGATTATTAAAAAATAATACTCCCGGGCAAAGGTGGCTGTTTACTTTTTGAAAATAAAATTTATATAATCGTACGAGACCATATATCTTATCCCTTTGCCTTTATTATTGGCTCATTATTAAATTAAATTTAAAAAATTAAAATGATGTGCTAAACTTAAACATAGACAGAAGCAGAAATCTCTCGCATCTTCTGTTACAATGAAATAGATCATGAACAACTCATAAAATGGAAAAGGTAATACTTTATTTGGTAAAAAGTGATAATATTTTTAATAATAAATGATACTTGATGATAGAAAAGTAATTTATATTTAATTGAATTATTTCATAAACAATCTGTATAGTATATAGAAAGTGATCTTTTTTTTTAAAAAGAGAAACCTAATAAAAGAAAAAAGATTAGCGTTGAATTGAACTATTTTTTAAACCATTTGTAGAACGAATAAAATGTGATAATATTCTTTAATGAAAAGTGATACTTAATTAAAAAAAACTCACTAATTGTTAGAGGGTGTTATATCCCTTTCTCTTTATGGGCCTAAGCACAAGTACAAGAATGAAAAGAAAGCCTAAATAAACATCGGAGTCCATGCACTAAATGTACATATGGGCCAAACTAAAGGCCCTTAGTAACAGGAACAATTATTTCAAGGCCGACCCTAAGATCTACTAACTACAACCCTCAGCTTGTTAAAAGGACAACAACAAACAAAGCCGAACCCATACCCTTGGGTCGGCACATCATTCTTTCCCCAATCAGGATGACCCTATGGATATTCGGATTGGGACAAGTCACTCTCCACGTCACTCTCACAAAGATCAGGGAATGATCCAGAATAAAAGCGATGCCAAACAAGGAAGGCATAAATAATGGATTGGGACAAGTCACTCTCCACGTCACTCTCACAAGGACAACATGCTAAAGGCATGCATTTCTCTCTCTCTCTCTCTCTCCCTCTTCCTATACTAACCCCGAAAGGACAAAAGCACCTGCAACAGCCTCCTTTGCTGCAGTTTTTGGCCTATCCACTACCGGCAATTTGTGCACCACTCTAATTAATTTTACACTTAGCATATTTTTATAGTTGAGATCAGAGAATTTGTATGTTGTTCTGGAGATATGTTGTTCTGGAGAGTTGATATCAATAAAATACGAGAATACTTATTTGATCCGTCTTTCAATTTCTCTTTGTTTGATGTGCTTGTTTATGGTGTATAGTCAAAGGCTACTCCAAGCTTATAATCAATCCAAACTTAACTCACCAAAAATGGTATCAACAGTTGATGCTTGATCGTCGTTATTTTCACCTAGATTCTTTTTTCATTTTATATGTATTTTCGTATTATTTTATCCGTTATGTGTACTTTTTGGTAGTTGATCGGTATTTTTTTTGTGAAGAGCAAGTGTACTCTATCGTCTAGTAATGCCGGTGACCAAGTAATATAATATAAAACCCAAAGGACAAAGGTATGGGTATTCGTGTTCAAGAAGTGCTCGCTCTAAAAGGACAAAATCGAATAAGAGGGTTTTACTTATGCTACCAATTATCAACTATTAAAATCTAGTAAAGAAATTAACAGGCAAAGAGTAAAGTCACAAGATATATGGAATGGATTTAGGTAGAACAATAAGAGAAGCTTGCAAGGCTAACAACATCATGGTAAGGTTTTCTAGGTCATACACTCAAGTAATGATGAAGGTCATGAATTGATCACTATAGGCTCTCACTATAAGTACTACATGCTCTATCTTTCAAGCAACATATAGATGTAGGTACTTAGCACCTAAGATACCCCAAAATAGCCCGTAGGAGAGTCTTACTATATTCTCTTTCCCTTAGAAGGTACTAGAGTCAATAGAAGATCCTATCACGAGATTTAACTCTCATGTCCTATTATGCGGTTCAAAGCATGCATTGAATGTATTTCAATCTTAATTCATACTAATATAGTCATCACATGCCATCAATGATTCAATCATATAATCATAACATACAATCAAGGTCTTACCTCTATTTCACATGCAATGATTATATAACCACACAAGTAATAACATAACATGGGAATATGCATTCATAATAGAAAGTAATTCAATTCATTCATTTCATCAAATACTTGGAGTGCATAAACCTAGAATTCCTATCCAATCATATTGTCAGCCTTACAAGTGAGACTAGCCTATTACAATCATTGTCAACACATTACAATACAAGGCTTGCTCCATGTGAGCTATTAATAGAAGTGAATTAACAAAATAAGGTTGAATGGCTTCACTTTGAAGGTATGCTTCTTCTTTCTTGATCATGTCAATTCCTTCACCAAGTGTAGATCTTATTCTCAAATTGAAGTGAGGTGATTGAAATGTGAGGAATGTGTGGAATTTAAGTGGAGTTGATGGATGAATGTAGTGGAAATGGAGTATGGATCACAAAGTGAAACGGTGAGGATGTGTGTGTGTTCTAAGGTGTAGAATAGGTGTAACTGCTGATCCAAATGAATTTTCCACATAAAATCAGTATTAAACATGTATCTATAGCCCAGGATTCTTCTAGAATCTCGCTGAATAGATTTCCAAAATTTGGCCGCACTAGACTCGAGTGCAGCACTCGACGTGAGTAGTAGCATTTTCCTCAGCAGTTCATGGTGCAAGACACAACTTGACTCGAGCTCCAAACGTGAGCAATAGGGAAGGCCATGTACAAGTTTCAAGTCTGTACAGTAGGCTTTTTGCACCAACTTGACATTGAACTGTCCACCAGAACTCGACTCGAGTCTTGAGCTCGATACGAGTTCGTGCCCCGACTTTCAATATTCTTCCGTTTTGGCTCTGGTCTCTGTTTTGCTCTATTTTACTCATTTTTCACATGTTTTAAACATATTTAAGCTCATTTTCACAATCAACATTTCCAAACATAAATCTCAATATGAACATAAAATACCACCAAATTCTACAAAATGCTATCCAAACTGGATAAAATCATATGTAAATATTTATAAAAAAGGCACTAAAATCTAGGAGAAAATAACTCAGATCAGTGATGTTTATTATTCATATGGAGAATTTTTGCTGTAATTGATAAATGTGTAAAAATGAACTTAAATATGGTTGAAACTGGTGAAAATGGAGCAAAACAGAATCGGGGGTCAAAACGAGAAGAGACGGGCAACAGGTGTCAAAACTTGATTCGATGCAGCTACTCGAGTCGAGCTTTGCAGCACAAGTCCTAGTCGAGTCCATGAAAAATGTCAACTGTACACATCTGAAACACGTAAACGGCCTTTCCTATTCTTCGAGCTCAGAGCTCCATCCAACCTGCTCAGCTACAGAGAAATCAGTGCCTCCTCACGTCGAGTCCTGTGCTCGAGTCGAGTACTGCCCAAAGTCAAAAAATTAATCAGCGTCAATAAAGGCCTATAAATACACAACTGGCATCATTTCAACCGGGGGTTATCACATTTGGGAGTAGTTACACCTATTCTACACCTTAGAACACACACACACACTTTCTCTCCATTCTATCTTTTGATCCATCCCCCATCTCTACACCTACCATCCATCAAATCTACTTGAATTTCTCACATTCTCCATATTTCCATCACTTTCCTCCAATTTAAGAAGAAGATCTACATTAGTTGAAGATTGTGGCATGATCAAGGAAGAGGAAGCTCACCTTCAAAAGGAAGCCAATCAACTTTAATTTTGTTATTTTCTTCTTATTACGGCTCATGTGGAACAAGCTTTGTTATATAATGAATTCATCATGATTGTAATAGGTTAGACCTCTTGTGAGGCTAGCAATATGATTGTATAGGAATTGTAGGTTTTTCACATCATGTGTTTGATGAATTGAATTACTTTCTATTGTGAATGCATATTTTCATTTTATGTTATTACTTGCGTGGTTAATTGATCATGATGTTGGATTGTCTACTAAAAGTCTAGCTTTTTGTATGAACAATGTTATAACAATTTATTTGAAATGAGAATCATATGATCAAATGATTGTGTCTTATAATTTATTTATATGTATGATGCAATAGTCCACTCATTTTATACTGTAGATAATATGTTGTGCGAAAACACGCGGAAGATCATATTATCGGTTTCCTTATAAAGTATAAACAGATGCTTACAATCGAGATAGACAAGGACTCTCTATCGGGATGGTTGTAGTGTGGTTTGGTATTAGCTTGTCTTAGCTATAGAATCACATTATTGCACTTTGTGAGTATTGAGCAGGATCGCTTAAGATCGTTCGACTTATACTGACTATATAGGAGAACTTGATCTCAGCTATTATGGATGTCCGTGCTTTTAATCCCTATACAATAACCTCGACACATAAGGCAGTATGTATTTCTTTGATTCATAAATGGGTAAGATTTTCATGTATTAAATCAACAAACTCAGTGAGTTGGGAAATAGTGCTGTCTCTATGGTGTGCTGTTGATTGTAGAAGGAATTCGTGTTCGACATAGGTTGATGATGTCCCCTTGAGGAGCTCATAAGGATTATCATGTAAAACCTGCAGGTGGATTTATTCCGGCATGATAATGAGGTTGAGTGGTACTACTCTCGGATGAGATATTAATTAATGGAGTTGTTAGTAACTTAATTAATTAATGGGCATTGTATATCTTAAACATGGGGAGACTAATGGACTCTTAATAAGAAGGAGCTCATAAAGTAATTATGGGATTAGAACGGTAGTGCAGTAATAATATTATAGTGGTATATATTATTGTTATTGGACTTAAGTATAAGCTTTAGGCTAAGCTTGGATACTTAAGCCCAATGGAGGTCCAACTCTAATTTCTCCTCCTGGTCTCTGTTGTATCCCATATATAAGTCATCTCAACTGTTCTAATTCTAAAGAGACACGCCTAACATATGAAGAGGGTAGAGGGAATAGCAGATTGAGAAGATCTCGAAGATCATCGCTCACACGACATCAAGATTGGACTTGGGAATACAATAGAAGATCAAGAGATCATTTGTTGGTGCTATCCGCCAACTTGCATAATTTTTGTAAAATCGTACAGAAGTCAGAATTCAACGTGTGATATACTTTACAGAAAGCCACAGAAGAGAGGATCGTTTGGACATGTAGATCACTCAAATCGGAGATCAGACAAGGGAGTTATGCGCAAAATGATGAGGCTGCGCAGGCTGCCGGCGAGAATCCTTCTTCTTCAACATACCCTAGTGAAAGGTAATACGTTTCTTTGTTTTCTTGCTTCCACTGAATTAGAAACGTATGGAACCCTAACAGTTCATATTAACCAAACAATCAAACGCCAACAATTGGTATTAGAGCTATGATTTCGTGGTAAGCGTGACACGTTAGGCTAGGGTTTATGTGATTATGTGTTTTATTCGGAATAAAATGACATGAGTTTGTTAGGGTTTGGTATAATTGCTTTTATCCATGAAAACCCTATACCTGTTCATCGATTGGCTTCGATACTGCTTGACGGCGATGAAAGGGATGAGGACGACGTGGCATGTCGGGCAACGGTAACATAGGATTGTGTTGCCTACCGGGCATTGCAGCCCGTTGGAAAGTGTGAGCTACCCGGTGGCATGCCGTGGGTGAACGTGCTTGCACTCGATGGCGTGCTTGCTGCACTCGAAGTTGTCTACTGCCGTGTGAATTACCTGGCAAAGGAAAGCCATTCCAGGTGAAGGGAATTCAGAATCGGGCATGATGCAGGGCATTGGTATACCCAACCGGGCGTGATGTAGGGTACTGGAAACTCGTTGGCGTGTGTATGCTCGCTGGTGGGCAAGAGACGTGCAGAAAAACGTGTCGACTGGTAGCACGATCGGTATAAAGGTGATGGCGTGTGGCACAAGTCAGGCATTCCTATTGAGTCTGTACGATGTTTCGATCGATTCTGCATTTTTCGAGCGAGTCACACCTGTTACGTGATCGAGTCTGCATCTGGTTGGCTCAAATCTACTGTTGGTTGGTGCTAGGAAACGTATTGGGCGCTTGGTGCAAGCATACGTGGTGGGCTGGGCGCTCGTTTGCTGGAGTGCAAGCCACACGGGATGGCCAAGCGTACTGCTACTGTAGACGGACAGGGTGCCATGTGGAGTGCCGAGCGATGGGCGCGGACCTATGCACAATTGTGGATTTCATCGAGTGATGGCCTAGCAGGTGGTCGTGCGGACCGCCAGGTGTGATGAAGTGCTGATGGGCGAGGCATGACTTATGGCAGGCGAGAAGTTGTTGGAATAAGGTGACGAGTGCAGCCCATGTGGAGTGCCAAACGTCATTTTCATTGGCGAACAGCAGGCGATCGAAGGTTACCAGGCGTGCAACGTGGAGCAAGACGTCCTGCAACGTGCTGGAAACTCACGGTCGTGAGGTATGCACGCTGATGGGTCGGCACAAGCTGTCGAACGTGGGTGCACGAGTCGTGCGCTGGTGCTAGTTGCTAGGCTTAGAGCCGTGTGATGGGCATGGCACCATGGAACTGCAGTGTGGTGAAGTTCTTCCCGGCATAGAACACGGTGGATGGACAGCTTGGTAAGAGGATGTCGAGCAGGGTGCCGGAGTGATGGAGCAGGTTGGTGGACAAGGAATATGAGGAATATTTTATATGAGATTCGAACCCCGCGACCCCACTGGGGAAGTCGATCCCCGTCAGCGTTGCCCGAATTCGTGCTTGGTGGCGAACAATTGAATTCGCCGATATATAACTGTTTAATAATTGATTTAATTATCTGATTATTGTTATATATGTTTTGCATGTTCTAAATGATTTACTGCCTTATGTGCCGTAATAGGAGTATGCTAAGTTTCGTATTATTCTGAATATTGTATGCATGTAAAAACCCTCGGCGTTAAATTACTAAGTGGGAGAGGGGATTGGTTAATAATCCCCACGGCCTCCAATATTGGTTTGTAAGTGATGTGGATAAACTTGCATGTTGGCTATAGTGCCTTCCTCCCTAACAGATGAGTTTATTCATGGATCACTAGTGCAGACTTCTTTAAATAATTATTATTTGTAATGTGATGTATATGAGCTTGCACGTTGGCAATAGTGTCTTTCTCCCTAACGGATGAGTTTATATGCAGTTCACTGGTACAAACTTATAATTGATAATTATAGGAAGTTATCTGAGTGCGTGTGTACTTCTCCAACAGTAAGGCACGTAAGCTTGGACAGCGGACTTGGGATCAAATAATGGTGTACATTAGGTGTAAATAATTAGTATCCTCCCCAACGGAGTCACTGCTATTATTTGCATGGTTAAAGAGGAACCGACTATTAATTATTTTGTCATGAGGTTAGGTTGACAAATGAAATTAATGGGTAAAACCTTCTCTTAAAAATGTTTGGGTTTGTATATGTCCACCCTAACGTGGCATGCAGACTCACGGTGCTTGAGACGTCGGTGAATTTTATTTTATATTGTTTTGAGGGAATCAATATAAAAGGATAAATTCAAAGATTTGATCGGTGTATTTATTTGTGATTCTCTGTATTTTCAAATGGTTTTATTTTACATATTGTTAACTGAAATAAACATATTTACTTGTCCAAAATTAGATGATTAGAAAAGAATATTGGTTTCGAATTTTACTGCTTAGGAAAATACATGTGTGTTCTCACTAATGATGTCCTATGATGCCTATTAAAGTCTCTAGTGGAGAGATGAGAGGTTCATAGAAATATGATGGTCTCATGCGACTCTATGGATACTTGAGTAAGGTTGAAAGGTAAGATATCATGGTTGACTTGATGAAAGAATTGGAAATACTTGGAGTGAAAATTGAAGGGGAAACCTAGATCAATTTATTCTCCATAGTTTGCCTAAATATTTTGAGCAAGTTCCACCTGAAATACAAAAGGCTTTATAAGGTGGAAAACTTCTGACAAAACAAGTAGCGAAGGAAATCAATTTTCATCAAGACATGAACAATGTTAGTATCTCATTCACTAGTTGTTAAAGCATGATTAGTGATGGCGTCTATGACACATTATGTCTAGATACCGGAATCACTAAATTTCTGCAACTAAGTGATGATGAGATTATTGTATACATGGGTAATGCTAAAAGAGTAGTGGTTGTTGCTGTGGGAGTTGTTTATTTATGTAATAATAGGAATAAACATTTGATTATAAGAAATTATCTTTACGTACGTTTTCATAGAAAGAATTTCATTTCGGTTTTCTATGTATTTATGAATGGATACTCCATTTCATTTAAATGACATGGTCATAGTAATGAGGAATGGAGCTATAATCTGTTGTACGTTGGTGACAATTTGTAAACTCTTAAATCATGTTTATCCCACGGATGCAACAAATTGAAATTAATAACTCGTTTTATAATCCTAATAAGAGAAAGACTCTTATAGAAATGGTTAGATAGATGATGAGTTATCTGGAATTATTAAATTAAATTTCATGGATATGCTTAAGAAACAGTAATTCATATGAATGTTTGTCTGTTTGTGGGATATCCAAGAATAATGAAGGGTGATTTATTTAGTCCAAAAGATCTAAGGGTGATTGTTAATACAAACGCTAGATTTTTGGAAAAGGACTATGGAATAAATCTCATACCCATGTATAAGTTGTTTTAAAGTTTGTGAGAAGAAAACACAAAGTATAGTAGCAATTGTACAAGAGCATATACCACAAGGTAAACTGCATCGCGTGTCACATCTGATACATAATTGCATGTAGTGCCTTGTCATAGTGGGAGGGTTGTTTTGCACCTGATACATTTATGTTTGGAAGAGTCGTGAGACTTGGTCCCTAGTAAACATGAAATTGTCCCACGGATACGACAAAGCACTACAAGATTAAAATGCAACATCTTAGCAAGTTGCAATGATTTCTTGAATAAGATCTATGGATTCAAAATCAAACTTGGGAGCTTGTAGTACCACTAATTAGTGTAAAAGCCATTGTAAGTGATCATACAAAATAAAAGAGGGTCAAACGGTAAGGTGAAAACCTTGAAAAAAAAGCTTGTTGTGAAAAGGTATACTCAGAAAGAAAGGGTTCGATTATGAGGAAACCTGTTCACCGGTAGCTATGCCAATATTGATCCGGACTCTTTTATCTGTTGCTACTTATATAAAATATGAGGAATAGTAAATAGATGTCAAGACAGCTTTCTTGATTGGAAGCCTTGAGGAAAACATCTATGTGAAGCAACCAG
This sequence comes from Pogostemon cablin, assembly GCA_023678885.1. Lineage (NCBI taxonomy): Eukaryota > Viridiplantae > Streptophyta > Magnoliopsida > Lamiales > Lamiaceae > Pogostemon > Pogostemon cablin. The sequence goes on along the minus strand of CM042990.1, from coordinate 11,433,065 downwards.
AGTGATTCACTGCAAAGGCTAAGAGCAGTTTGAGTGTAAGCTTAAAGGTCTCCATCGATGGACTAAAGCAAGCTTCAAGATCATGAATCATCTGTTTTGATGAGGAAATCCAGGCATATGGATTTATTCAATGAGCGGATGTGTCTTGTGTATTGAAAAGAGTGACGGAAATGTGGTGGTATTTCTTGTATTGTGCGTAGATGATATATTGCTCATTAGAGACAATGAAAGAGTTCATTGCTGAGCAGGATTACACGTTATGATTCTAAGTGAGGGGACTCTGAAACTTCATTAGAACTACATATATGAATACTTATTAAATGAATCGAATTCGGGTTATTAAGTAAGATAAAGAGGATAATGTTATAGTACCTATAAAGGAAGATCATATCGGGTTAGAGTACCAATTGGCTAGAGAAATAATTGATACTGATAGTACCTAGAAAGGGGGTGGAATTATATCTCTTGCTCCGAGGTTATTCACAGTGTTACACACTTGTTTACTTGTGTCTATAGAGTAGATATGCATGGTTTAGTAATGTGTCCATATTCCACAAGGCAGAGTCGGACATCAACACATGGAAGAGAGATTAATGAGTGAAATTGGATTATCCTAGGGCTACCTATTCTCTCTCTTGAGTCACTTTCGTATTCTTCTAGTGATATTTTATTTTATTTGTTATTTTAATTAATTGTATAGTAGATTATAATTAAATTCCAAAAAATATATTGCCACACTTGTCTTAATTAATTAGTAAATAATTAAATTGATAATACGCCGTCCTTTGGGTTCGATATTCACTTGGTCGCTTGCTTAAGCTGCAATTGATATCCTTAATACTTGACGATTAATTTTGCGTGCAAAGAAAATGCGCATCAAGTGCTTGGCGCCATTGTCGGGGATGGTTTTTATTATTAGTTGATTATTTCTAGTTTGATTAAGACTTTTAATTGTGATTATTTATTTCTATCTAATCTTGAATTTTTTTTGAGGTATTTGTACACTAGGAAAAGGAAAGGAAGGAATAACACATTGAGCTAAACATGGCCGGAGCAAGGCAGAATCCGGATGATATTGTCATACGTGAAATTTTCACGAACTATGGGATTGGCAACATGGGGTTGATAGGAGCAAGTGGGGAAGATGATGATTTTGAGATACATCTCGCTCTTATTAACATGGTGGAAAAGAATCCTTTTTCTGGAGGTTGTTTTGAAGATCCATATCAGCATCTCAAAAGATTCCTTGGTTATGCAAACACTCAAAAGGGCGCTGGAGCTAATGATAATGCTAGGCGGATCGCCCTATTCAAGTTTTCTTTGATTGATAGGGCAGAAGCTTGGTATGAGACTATTGATGCATCATATTGCACTACGTGGGACTAACTGCAGCAAATGTTTTTGGAGAGATACATGCCACCCTCAAGGATCTTAAGAATGAAGTAAGAGATCACCCAATTTGTTTTGAATCAGGTGAGAAATTTTATGAAGCGTGGGATAGGTTTAAAGACATGCTCAGGAGGTGCCCATAGCATGAAATGTCTAAGGCTCAATACATAAGTACCTTCTACTATGGATTAGATTGTGAGTCGCGTGTTTTTATTGATGGATCATCAGGTGGAGCGCTATTATCTAAAACAGTAATAGAAGCAGAAAAGTTGTTCGAATACATCTCTATGAATTCACGTGACTGGCCTAAAGAGAGAGATAGAGGATCATATGTACTTGGCAAGGTGACAAAGGTTGAAGATCAAGTGAAGTCGAATAGGGATGATGAGATCGTCTCCAGTCAGCTAATATCAACAAGCTACTAGAATCCCAGCAGAGGCAGATTACTGAGTTGACACAAAGGGGGCCTAGTATGAACCAGTACGAAATGAAAAGTGTTGAAGATACCTTCAATCAATACCTGGCTAAGAATGATGCAAAGGTTGACCACATTGAGGCTACTATGAATGCTAAGCACGCAGATTTATCTAAGCAGATAAAGGAGCTACTTTGATGATGGGTCAGATGGCTGGGAACGTGAATCAATTGACACAGATGTTGGGGAATAATGCCATCACATTGAGGTCTGAAGCGCAGTATGAGGGATTGATGATGCCGGAAAAGAATTTTAAAGCTCCAGGAGCATGATTCGACCTCGATTCGACCAAGCCAATAGGTCGAATCACATCATGGAGGTCAAACCAAGCACCTGGGATACCTCCGGAGCATCAAGATGCCCGGTTCAACCAAAACCATGGTGGTTTGACCAATCTTGAAGGTCGAACCACGGTCAAACCAGTCTATCCTGAATTCGCTGATGTCGGGTTCGACCATGACCCTTATGGTTTGACCAACCTTGTTGGTCGAACTGAGGTTGGACCAGCCTGTCTGTAATCCCCTGTTTCGTCTGAAACATGGTTCGACCGTGACTACTATGGTTCGACCAACCATATTGGTCAAACCATGGTCGAACCAGTCTGTTCGGGAGAGAGCACACATTTAGATGCTCGGTTCGACCATGACACACCTGGTTCAACCAAAGGTCGAACTGAGGTCGAACCACCTCATCTTGCACCATTTTTTGCACTGAATACTTTACATGATGTTGATGCTACTCCAGTGCCATCCCAAGGACAGAATGCTGAGCTTATAGTTGAGAAAAAGTGGAAAAGAGTAAAGAAGTTGAGAGCCGAGAAGCTTAGACTGCAGATGGATAATGAAGATGTGGTTTTCTCTCTTGATCAAGCAATGAAGATGCGCATGGAGATTCAATCATGCAAGAGCATAGATGTAGTTTTCAACTTGTTTAATCTTGATTTTAATAGGACAGATGATTCTGAATTTGAGTGGAAGATTGACAAGGAGGAATCTAGAAAGTCATGGGAGGAAGGTAATTCCAAGGATCATATACTTGTGACCAAGAAAGGTAAAGTGCTGAGTGTAGACAAAAAGAGGGAAAGAAAGTACTTGAAGGTAAGGACGTGAGACGACCGCCATCTGATCTAGTAGTAAAAAGTGGTAATCCGTCATAACTCTCCAACAATAAACATGAGCGCCTGTTGATCGTTGTCATTTTTACCAAGATTTTAGTGTCTTTATTTGTGTATTTTTGGATGTTTTTATCCGTATTTGTGTTACTTTTAGTGGAGTTACTGTTATTTTGAGGAATGTGGTATAAATTGATAGAATTGTGTAAATGAGTTTAAATATATGTAAAACAGGTCAAGAAATGGACAAAAACGGAGTCGGGAGCGAAAAGGAGATGGAAGAATAGGAATGTTGGTACACGGGCCATGTGCGGAACATGGCCCTGTACCCAACAGCCGTGTAGTGTCATCAGAACTCGCTGCTCGTCCAGGAGGATGGCCGTACGCTGGTGCATGGGCCGTGCGCTGCTGCACGCCAAATGTGCGGAGCATGGCCCTGTAAGAAGAAGCTGTGTATTGTCGTCAGAAAATGCTACACGGCCATAACCATGGCCGTGCAGAGCAGCTCAAGCCGTATCCGGAGCACGCATAACACGCCGAAGTAGGTGTGCCCTACACGGCCGTGTGCTGCTGCACGGGCCGTGTAGGTGCAAAATCCTATGTAATTTTCAGAATGTTCTGAAAGCTTCTAGAAGGTCCATAGGTGATATAAAACCATGACTTGTGCGAAATTAAGAGGGAGAATTCATTAGAGATCATATTAGAGCAGTTACACACACTAAAACACCACATTGCCTCACATAGTAGATCCATCTTCCATCTCTACCATCTAGATCCATCAAATCACCATTTGATCTACACTTTCAATCCATAAAACCTTCATTCCATCCATCCTACCATCATTTGAGAAGATTGGAGCATCAATTGTTGAAGAAGTTGATCAATTGAAAAGGAGGAAGGCTTTTCTTATGCAAGGGAAGCAAATCTACTTTCCAATTGTTAATTTTTTTATTATTATGGCTCAAATGGAGCAAAGGTTGATTTGTATTGAATTAATTACCATGTTTAGTGGCTAGTTTTATAGTAGGACTTGTTATATGAGTGGTTGAGGTGAAGAGTTAGATATGTAAAACTTGAGTAGTGATTTGAATTGATTTGTGGATTTTCTTCTATGATATATCAATCATGTTTCATTTCAATGTATGTGTGATTAAATTTTCTATTCATTATATTAGGATGGTCATTCCAATGTTGTGAGTGAAGTTTAATTGAATCATATATTGAGTGGTGCATGCATGTTAGTATAAGGGGAGGTAAGTCATACCCTCCTCAGACTTAGAACATTTATAGAGGGACATTTAAGTAATTGAGTGAAAAGAACCAACTTATGATCATAGTACCTTAAGGGAATTGAGATTAAGGTCAATCTTAGAAGACTTAGACTTGTAATAGAGTCGAGAACCTAGTTGCCTTGGCCATAAGGACTAGGGGTAAATTTGTGATTACTTTTAATCCACAAGTTAATGAGAATTACTATGAATGGCTTTGCATATCTAGCTCAAGTCTCAACTATAAGTATGATTAGCCTTGCTCTCTTTTTAAGTGTATTCTACATCCATTTCATTAGTCATTTGCCCGTTATTTGATTATTTACTTAGCTAGTTTACATTCTAGTTATTTGAATAGAATCTTAAGCATTAGTTTTATTACCAAACCTTCAAACATATTATCTTTACAAATCATATATCGATGAACAATTCGGTTACTAGCCAAAGTTTGCTTTCCCTTGGGATGACAATCTTATAAATTTTGCACTTGGTCACGCGTATACAATAACAATAGAGTACACTTGCTCTTGACATTTTACTAAAAATGCAACTAAGTTCACCTGTTGGGGGCTTTGCCCTTCTGTTTTATTGCTTTATTTCTTCCGTGTGAGTAAGAAATTTTTATATTTAGGGTGCTTACTAATTGACAATTACATCTCTTTTCAAACTTAGTTTCGACTTAGTTTCTACTGAGTTTGGGGGTGTGATGTACTTACCTCATTGAAGCACCAAGATTATAATCTTTTCTTTGTAATGTTTGATAGGGGAGTTGATTTTTTTATAGTTCTCCTATTTTATTATTGATGAATCATGTGATCATGAGTGTTTGAGCTTTGATGATGGAAAAAGTAAATGAGTGGGAAGTTGAACAACTTGAGGAACTCGTAAATATTTTTAAGGAGAAAAATCAGGTGCCCTCGTTTCCTTATTCTACTTTTAATGTGTGCTTTTAATTCATGAGAGTGGAAGGATTGAGAATTTTTTTTGGTTAACCATATGAGCTTATATGTTTAAATGGTGCTTGAAATTCATATGCTCTTGAAATTGATGAAGGAAGTGTACTTGAGTTATATTGTGGTATGAAGTTCCATGTGTACTTGTGAGATATTACTTACCATGAAAAATGCTCTGTTACTTGTTAAAAACACATGTGAGATTTTAAGCCTCGTTGATCATGTTACATAATCACATGATATTTCTTTCTGGTGAGTATCGTTCTTGTGTGTGTATTCTAGAACTTGTCTATTGTCTTACTTGAAACTACATGTGTGATAGATGATGGGAGATGATTTAAGGTCATCCTAGAATTTATGAGTCACTTGGCCAAATAATTCCCTACCTAATGATGTTTATCCGTAGTTAGCCCCGTTGAGCCGAAAGACCTTATTCTTTGGCAGCCACGAGAAATAACCACTTTGAGCATCTGAATTTTTTTTAGCCTTGATTGTTTTTCTAGTGGAGAGTTAATGGCTTTTTAAAGTGTTTTGATGGAGCTTGATAACAATTTGGGAAGGAGTGACATTGGTGTTGAAGAAAGTGATTGAAGCTTGAAAATGCATCTAAAGAAAATCATGGAATAGTGCTTAAATCTAGTACTCCATTGAACTAAACATCCTAGGATAGTGTTTAAATCTAGTAACCTATGGAGGATGCGTGAGGTAGTGCCCGAAACTGGTACCTTGAGAGAAAAGAAAAAAAGGAAAAAAAAGAAAAGAAAAAAATAGTTGTGCTTGAAGGTGAAGAAGGAATGAAAATCGTCTGCATTGAAAAGAAAGAGAGGATGAAAGTTGAAGTAATCAATCAGCTTTAGTTCTCCACTATTTGAATCACATTGTTTATATATTTCCTACCTTAAACAAAGAGCCAACATTACATCCAAAAGAAAAGTCATTTTTTATTCCATTGTCGAATCATACTTTTAGTGGTGGAGAGGTTGAGACATTTGTCAAGATTATGGTTACGCATGCAATTGAATTGAATCTGAGAGTAAACACCTTAGCCCATAAGTGTACATATTTTACACTTGAGTACGAGCGATATATACTTCCCATGAGAACATGTGAATGGAGCATTTGAATTGGTGGTGATTATCTTATCTTGTATTCTATGAATTGATTATTACATGTAACGAGAGTTGCATGACCGAAGTTGAGGACAATTGTATTTTGAATGGGGTATTGTTAATAGTCCTTGTTTCCCCACTAATTTTCCTACTCTCTTTCTCTTTATTTTTATTTTATTGCCTCGGGATGAGCAATGGGCAAGTTTGGAGGATTGTTGAGAGTGGAAATTAGCGTGTTTGAGTGTACAATTTAACACCTTTTTAATGAGAATTGTTGATATATATTAGCACAAGTATCTTATATTTGATATACATAAGAAAAATATACACTTGAAGTGTTTTAGGTGGAAAAATGATCAAAAGAGCAAAATTGGAGAAAAAGTGCAACTTGTGTATGAATACGAAAAACGCACGTCCTACTTGTGCAATTTTTTTGTGTCTGTGTGGAGATTAAACTGGTGATGTGATACATGTTTGGAAAGCCACTAAAAAGGGGATCATTTTGGCTTTAAGAACACCCCGATCGGAATTCAAACGAGAAAGTTATGATCAAGATGGTGACGTCGCGCGAGCTGTGCCAAATAGAACGGCTGTGTTACTTTGCATGGCTTGTTACACCTTGAAATTTTTTTGTTAGATCTTTATATGGATAGAGCTAAGGAAGAGAGGATCGCGTGAGCATAAGAATCACTCAAATCAGAGTCCTGATGTGGAAGTTATACGCGAAACGGTGAGACTGCACACTATAGTTCGACCAGAGTTCGACCGTCACACGAGCAGTTCGACCACGTGTCGTGGTCGAACCAGAAGCCTGAACAAGCATAAAATCGAGATTTTTACCCCCTGTTCATGAATTTTCATGCTTTCCAAGAAAAAGCCCATCTAAGACCCATAAGTAGAGCTTACAAGTATAAAAGGGGATGTTGATCACACCAAGAAGAAACAATAGAATACGGATTGGATACAACACAACACAACCGTCCTACACCCCATAAAGAGGGTTCACCCCCAACCATCATCCACATCCTTTCCTCCATCCATCCATCACTTTGAAGATTCGTCTGTGGAATCAAGAAGAGAACTGAGAGGAGAATTCAAGATGGAGAAGGATGTGACGACTCCCAAATCTAGGGTTTATTTTTTTTCCAAATTTATCTTGTAATTTTTCAGATATCCGGGTAAGATCTATCCAACACCCATGATTGTTCTTCGTAACATCATGGCTAGGGCCTTTTTGGTAGAACTAGAGTTGTGAAGGTTTTTACGAATTAATTGATCTTTCGTGTGTAAACTCCGTACAACACTACTTGTGGATTTATTTTATATATGATTGTGCCTTTTTAATTCATACTCACGGTCGTTTTGTGCATCATTAACTGTTATGTAGAGACTGGATACATATCTTGTTTATTGATTAAGTGCGTTCACTGCTGAGCAGGATTTCATGTTATGATTCTAAGTAAGGGGACTCCGAAGCTTCATTAGAACTATCATATATGAATACTTATTAATTGAATTGAATTTGGGTTATTTAGTAGGATAAAGATGGTAATTTTATAGTACCTATAAAGGGAGATCATATCGGGTTAAAGTACCAATTGGCCATGGAAATAATTGATACTGATAGTACCTAGAATGGGAGGTGGAATTATATCTCTTGCCCCGAGTTTATTCACACGTGTTACACGGATGTTTACTTGTGTCTATAGAATATATATGCATGGTTTAGTGATGCGTCCATATTCTACAAGGCAAAGTTGGACATCAACACATAGAAGGAAAATTAATGAGTGAAACTGGATTATCCTAGGGCTACCTATTGTCTCTCTTAAGTCACTTTCGTATTCTTCTAGTGATATTTTATTTTATTTGTTATTTTAATTAATTGTATAGTAGATTATAATTAAATTCTAAAAACTATATTGCCACACTTGTCTTAATTAATTAGTAAATAATTAAATTGATAATATGACGTTCTTTGGGTTCGATATTCACTTGGTCACTTGCTTAAACTCCAATTGATATCCTTAATACTTGGAGATTAATTTTGTATGCAAAGAAAACATTCATCACTCGTGATTCCTTCAAGTTTGCAACTGCACCACTATTATCAAATAAATTGTTATAACCTTGGGCAAAGTTAGAAACACTTCGAATTTTATCATGAAGTTTCTAGAGTCATATAAATACTTTGGTTGCCTCATAGGCTCCAATGTATCATCTTTCCATGATGGAGTCTGGAGTCTAAAATATATTTCTATATAACACTCCTCCACATTATGGCTCTACTTCCTAAAATTAAACACACAATCTTTGAGATGGATTTATTGTCGTCCCTATCTGATTTGAAAAATCTGAATCTACGTAACTCATAAGAAGCAGTGAATCTGTCCAGTAAGTCCACATATAATTTCATGTCCTTTTTCAAGTACATAAATATATGTCTTACCACAGTTCAACATTCTTATTTTGGGTTACACTGATACCCACTAACCATGCAATTGACAAATCAGAAATCCATTCTCGTGTATAGCATTCCTTAGATTAAGCTTCCTTATTCGGCAAAGAATAAGGAATTGCCTTGATCACCTTTATCTTCTTTTGTGTCCTAAGAAACATTTTCTTAGATAAAGTCACATGCTAAAACAAGTAGGGATTGTATCATTTCATGAAGCTTGAGACAAGCATAACATCCTTTCTTGTGATCCGTATTACCGTGATCAAAAGGATATATTTTATATCGCTTTATCAATCATACCCATACACCCGACAATACTTTTTCATTGTCTCCAATAAGCAATATATCATCTACGCACAGTACAAGAAATACCACCATGTTTCCGTCACTCTTTTCAATACACAAGACACATCCACGCATTGAATAAATCCGTATGCCTGGATTTCCTCATCAAAACAGATGTTTCATGATCTTGAAGCTTGCATTAGTCCATCGAGGAACACTTTTAAGCTTACACACAAAATGCTCTTAGCCCTTTGTAATGAATCATTTTGGTTGCTACACATAAAAGTTTTCCACAAGACTTCGAATCAGGAAAGTTATCTTGACATCTATTTGATGTACCTCATATTCAATATGAACAACAACAGATAAAAGAATCCGGATCGACATAGGCATAGCTACTAGCGAATATGTTTCCTCATAATCGAACCCTTTCTTTCTGAGTTTACCTTTTCGCAACAAGCTTTGTTTCAAAGATTTTCACCTTACCGTATGATCCTCTTTTATTTCGTATGACCATTTCCAGTGGCTTCTTACACCATTTAGTGGTCGTACAAGCTCCCAGATTTGATTTAGAATCCATAGATCCTATTCCAGAAATCGTTGCGTCTTGCTAAGATATCGTATTTTATTTTGTAGTGCTTCGTCGTATCCATGGGTCAATTCTATGTTACTAGGGACCAAGTCTCACAACTCTCCCAAAATATATATCTTACGAATTTTCGAACAACCCTCGTACTACAACAAGGCACTACACACAATTGTGTATCAGATGTGATACGCGATGCAGTTTACCTTGCGGTATCTCCTCTTGTACAATTGGTACTAATACTTTGTGTTTCCCTTCTCACATCTTTTAAAACAACTTATACATAGGTTTTTGATTTATTACATAGTCCCTTTCCAAAATCTAGTGTTTGTATTAACAATCACCCTCTGATCTTTTGGACTAAATAAATCACCCTTCATTTTTCTAGGATATCCCTCAAATAGAAAAAAATTCATACGAAATATTGTTTCTTAGGGAATATCCATAAAATGAATTTAATAATTCCAAATAACTCATCATCTATCTAACCATTTCCATAAGAGTCCTTCTCTTATTAGGTTTAGAAGATGCGTTATTAATTTCAATTCGTTGCATCCGTGGGATAAACATGATTTAAGAGTGTACAAGTTGTCCACCAACGTACCTCAACAGATTACAACTCTATCCCTCATTACTATGACCATGTCATCTAAATGAAATAGAGTATCCATCCGTAAATGCATAGAAACTGAAATCAAATTCTTTCTATGAAAACGTACGTAATGACAATTTCTCATAATCAAACGTTTATTCCTATCATAAGATAAAACAACTCCAACTGCAATAACAACTACTCTTGTAGTTCTACCCATGTCTATAATAATCTCATCATCACTTAACTGCAGGCTTTTGGTGATCCCGGTATAGACACACAACGTTTCAGTAGATGTCATCCCTAATCATGCTTCAACAACTAGTGAATGAGATATTAACCTTGTTCACATCTTGATGAAATTGGTTTTCCTTCGCCACTTGTTTTGTCAGAAGTTTCCCACCATATACAACCTCTCGTATTACAGGTAGAACTTGCTCAAAATATCCAAGCAAATTATGGAGAATAAATTGATCTAGGTTTTCCCTTCAATTTCTACTCGAAGCATTCCCAATTCATTCATCAACTTATCCATGACCTCTTGCCTTTCTAACTTACTCAAGTATCTGAAGAGTTGCATGAGACCATCATATTTCTATGAACCTCTCACCTCTCCATAAGAGACTTTGATCAATAGGCATCACGGAACATCTTTAGTGAGAACACATATGTTTTCCTAAGCAGTAAAATTCGAAACAAAGATTCTTTTCTAATTATCTAATTTTGGACCAGTAAATATGTTTCTTTTAGTAAACATTAAGCGAGATAACACCATTTTGAAAATACAGAGAATCACAAATAAATACACCGATCAAATCTTTGAATTTATCCTTTTATATGGATTCCCTCAAAACAATATAAAAATAAAATTCACCAACATCTCAAGCACCGTGAGTCTGCATGCCAAGATAGTTTGGACGTATACAAACCCGAACATTTACAAGAGAATGTTTTACCCATTAATTTCATTTGTCAACCTAACCTCGTGACAAAATAGTTAATAGTCAGTTCCTCTTTAGCCATGCAAATAACAACAGTGACTCCGATGGGGCGGATACTTATTATTTACACCTAAGTGTACACCATTATTTGATCCCAAGTCTGCGGCCCAAACTTATGTGCCTTACAGATGGAGAAGTACACACGCGCTCGGATAACTTTCTAAAATCATCAATTATTGTTTGTACAGTGATCCACAAATAAACTCATCCGATTGGGAGAAAGGTCTATGCTAACACGCAAGTTCATGTGCATCACATTACAAACAATAATTATTGAATGAAGTTTGTACCAGTGATCCGTGAATAAACTCATCCGATGGGGAGGAAGGTTTATACCAAAACGCAAGTTTACTCACATCACTTACAAACCAATATGGAGGCCGCGGGAATTATTTACCAATCCCACTCTCTCACTTATTTATTTAACATCGAGAGTTTTTACATGCATATAATATTCAAGAATAAAATAGCAATCCTAGTATGCTCCTATTACGCCAATTAAGGCAGTAAATCATAGAGAATCATGCAAACATATATAACAATAATAAGATAATTAAATCAAATTATGAACAGTTATGTATCAGCGAATTCGATTGTTCGCCTCTAAGAACGAATGTCGGCAAAGACCTCCAGATTACCAAAATTTTGAAAATATCCAGATTATCAAAATTTTGAAGGCATCGATATCGACCATCGATATCGTCCAGTTTATTAAATTCATCGATCTCGACCAGATTATTAGATTTTCAAAATTTTCCAAATTACTAAATTTTCGAAACTACCGATATCGACTGTCGATATCATCCAAATTATTAAAATCATCGATATCGACATGCAACCATATATAATAATACTTAACAATGAAATCAATTATTGCAGTTATATATTGCGAATTAATTCACCAAAATTGGGATGTCTTGTCCAACACTCCAGCGATACATGCATATAATATACCAAATAAAATATGCAATCTAGCATGCTTCTATTTAATGCGGCAAATCAAATAGAACATGCATATATATATATATATATATATATATATATATATATATATATATATATATATATATATATATATATATATATATATAACAATAAAAGATAATTAAATCAATTAATACAGTTATATATCACAAAATAAAATGTAGAAAACGTGCCCGGTTGACCGATGGAAAGCATCTACACAACTCCTCCACCGTGTGCTATTTCGTGCGCCCCATACCAGTCACACGACCGCATCCGTGCGTTAGAAATTCAGTGCACTGCGCCCGCCTTGCGCCATGCCTTCCGCGCACTGTGCCCGCGCTAGTCGTGCATGCCTACATGCTCACTCGGTAGCCAACGAGTGCCGCATCTTCTCACTCGGCAGCCGACGTGCCAACGATTAGCCCTGCACGCCAACGTGCAGCCTCCATGCATGCCCTACTGGGTGATAGGCCTGCTGCCGTGCGCCAATTTCTTGCAAACGTGTGCCCACAACCCGGCCTTATCCTCTCCAGCGCACGGCTTCCACCGTGCAGCCAACATCCTGCAGTATAGATGCCAACGAGTTCCGTGTGCCCTTCGCACGGCCATCACTTGCCATCGTGTGTCCAGCCGTGTGCAACATGCTCGGCAGCGTGTTCTTATTACTTTCACCAGGCAGAAATTTGACAAACAAGTTGGTTGATTCTCTCATCATCGATCAGCCACCATCGACGATAATCAACGATACAAGATTCACATAGGGATATTCATGGATTATGCAATAACACCAAAATCCTAATTCTCATGCGATTTTAATTCATAATTAAACCACATATTCCACATAAATCATAGCCTAACATGTTAAACTTCACCACGAAACCGAGGCTCTGATACCAATTGTTGGCGTTCAATAGTTTGGTTAACGTGAACCATTAGAATTCCATACATTTCTAATCCAGCGGAAGTAAGAAAACAAAGAAACGTATTACCTTTCACCAGGGTATATTGAAGAAGGTGAATTCTCATCGGTAGCCTGTGCAGCTTCACCGTTTTTGGAATTACTCTCTCATCTGATCTCTGATTGGAGTGATCTAGGCGCCAAAATGATCCTCACTTCAGTGGCTTTCCGTCAGTATATGACACAAACAGTTCTAAGTTCTGTACAATTTTAGAAAAATCATGCAAGTTGACGGACAGCAGCAGCAAATAACCTTTCGGTCATCTGCTGTATTCCTAAGTCCAATCTTGACGTCGTGTGGGCGACGATCTTCGAGATCTTCTCAATCTGCTATTCCCTCACCCTTCTCACATTATTAGGCATGATTAATTAGTTGATTAGGGTTTTCAGACAGCTGAGATGATTTATATATGGGCTACAACAAGGACCAGAAGGAGAAATTAGAGTTGGGCCTCCATTGGGCTTAAGTATCCAAGCGTAGCCCAAAACTTATACTTAAGTCCAATAATAATAATATATATCACTAAAATGTTATTACTGCACTACCGTTCTAATCTCATAATTACGTTATGGGTTTCTTCTTTTTATGAGCCCGTTAGTATCCCCATGTTTAAGATATACAATGCCCATTAATTAATTAAGTTACTGACAACTCCATTAATTAATATCTCATCCCAGAGTAGTACCACTCAACCTCATTATCATGCTGGAATAAATCCACCTGCAGGGTTTACAAGATAATCCTTATGAGCTCCTCAAGGGGACATCATCAACCTATGTCGAACACGGATTCCTTCTACAACCAACAGCACACCATATAGATAATACTATTTCCCAACTCACCGAGTTTTTTGATTTAATACATGTAAATCTCACCCATTGATGAATTAAAGAAATACATACAGCCTTATGTGTTGAGGTTATTGTATAGGGATTAAGAGCACGAACATCCATAATAACTGAGATCAAGTTCTCCTATAAGTCAGTATAAGTCGAACGATCTCAAGTGGTCCCGCTGAATACACACAAAGTGCACTCATGTGATTCTATAGTCAAGACAAACTAATGCCAAATCACACTACAACCATCCCGATAGAGAGTCCTCATCTATCTCGGTTGTGAGCATCTATTTATACTTTATAAGGAAATCGATAATATGATCTTCCACGTGTTGTCGCACAACATATTATCTACAGTATAAAGTAAGTGGACTATTGCATCATACATATAAATAAATTATAAGACGCAATCGTTTGATCATATGATTCTCATTTCAAATAAATTGTTATAATATTGTTCATATAAAAACTAGACTTTTAGTATACAATCCAACAGATCCTCTAGGCGATCCCAATCCGTAGTCTCCCTCAAATTTCTCACGTTCTCTCTCTTATCTGATGAGAAATCTGATTTCTCATCCAAAGTATGTAAGTGGCATGTAAAATCATACACATAGACTGCTGGGATGGTTTATTTATAGACTACAGTAGGGACCAGGAGGAGAAATTAGGCTCGGGCCTCCCATTAGGCTTAAGCATCCAAGTTTAGCCCAAAACTTACACTTGAAGCCCAATAATAATAATTCAGTCCACTAAAGAATTATTGCATTGTCACCCTAATCCCAAATTATGTTATGGACCCCTTCTTATTATGAGCCCGTTTAACTCCCTGTGTTTAAGATATACAATTCTCATTAATTAAATGAGTTACTGACAACTCAATTAATTAATCTCTTATCCAAGAGTAGTCCCACTCCACATTATTATCATGCTGGAATAAATCCACATGCAGCGTTTACATTATAATCCTTATGAGCTCTTCAAGTGGACATCATCAACATAATTTATTAGGACACGGATTCCTTCTACAATCATAGTACACCATAGAGAAAGTACCACCTCCAAACTCACCGAGCATATTGATTTACAATTAAATCTCACCCATTAATGAATCAAAGAAATAAATACTGAATTACGTGTCGATGTTATTTTATAGGGATTAAGAGTACGAACATCCATAATAACTGGGGTTTAGTTCTCTAATATAGTCAGTATAAATCGAACAACCTCATGCGGTCCTACTCAATACACACAAAGTATACTAGTGTAATTTTATAGTCAAGATAAAATAATACCAAATCACACTACAACCATCCCTATAGATTGTCCCTGCCTATCTTGGTCATGAGCATCTAACTTTATAATGAGTTGATAATATGATCTTCCATGAGACGCCACATACCATGTTATCTATAGTATAAAGTAAATGGACTATTCCATCAACATCCAATCATTTGATCAATGATTCTCACTTCAAATATTGTTATAACATTTTTCATACTAAAGCTAGGCTTTTGAAATACAATCCAACAGAGAGGATCCCTTAATTCTGCTTATCTTTGGAAGGCCTTTCTTAGGGATCGGAAGAGAAAAATTTGATATGGATAAGGAAGAACTCTCAATCCGATCTTAAAGGGGAAAATTTTCACTTGAAGCCACAAATTAAACCTCCAGATGAGCATGTTCAATTGATAAGTGAGATTTTTAATGACGATGAGTTAACTAATATCTTGCATGAATCAACAGGTTGTTGTCCTAAAGAGAAGAATAAGATTTGGGGAGATCTGCTTGTTAAATGGAAAACCAATGAAGGATCCCCGGGATTTGAAAGAGTAAGAAAACGAGACAATAAAGCTAGCTCAAGTGAAAAAGAAGGTAGAAGTACTGACGAGAAAATGGTAAAAGAGATGTTTAAAGTGAAGATGAATGGCAAAGAGGCCCTTGAAACTTTTGAGCTTTAAAATATTTTATACGCGTCTAGCTTGAGGACGTAAAATTCAGCGCTGAATGGGAGGAAACCAATTTTTTATTTGCTTTGATTTAGATTTTGTATTTTTAGCATGTAGGCAGATTGTGCTCACGAGGAGAACGTGTCTTTGAGATACGAGAAGTGCTTTTTTTGGAGTGTGAAGATATGTCTCACCATTTTTTACAAACTTAATTCTCAACTTAGGTTTTGATTTAAGTTTAGGGGAATGTTGCATGGTGTGACTTACCTAGATCTTATATGATGTATATGCTTCTCATATTTTGAGGTTAATTTTTAAATTTTTCTCGTGAATATTGGTTCGTTTTGATCCGTGGTGTAGAAGTGCATGCTAGTCTATACTTTTGTTGCAATTGTTGAACTGATGGATTTTGATGAGTTTTTTAGCATGTATGAGGCATATTGGAAGCAAATGGGCAGGACAAAACAGGGATCAGACTTAAAAAAATTTTAGAAAAATATGCTCAAGCTCGAGTAGAGCTCAGAGCTCTATCATGTGACTAGGTCATGTGCTAACCTGCAACATGAACTCGATGTCATCTTGATCAAGTTCAGCACATGACTCGAGAAGGTATAGGGAACATGCATCGAGCTCGGAGCTCGACCATTGGAGGTGGTCGACTGTACACACCTGAAACACCAAGTTGACCACGCCGAGGTCGAGTTCAGAGTGTAACAACAAATTTATGTATTTATGATGAAATAAATACAAATTGGAGTACAAAGATAATTTCAAATTGATTTAATTTAAAAGATATGTAAATGGGTTACAATCTCAATCAATCCTCTGATTCTTCTCTCGAACCAATTTGGCTTTGGCTTGACTTATTAACTTAACTTTGACTGGGTGTGTGTTGATTGTATGTTGAGTCAGATCTTCGGCTGAAGCTTGTTCGAGCTCGGATGTGTAGTCTTGCCGTAGATCCGGAGGCGTCGAGCCTTTGTTCGGATTGAGCGTTGACTGAAGAACTTTCTATGTAAGAAGGTTGTTGATTGGGAGAGCGCTGAATCGGAGGGGTTTGACATCTTGATCTCTAATCGGAGGTGGATGGCTGGAAGAACGTCGGATAGGAGGATCTTAGCATCTTGATCTCTGATCGGAGGCTGTTGGCGGGAAGAACGCCGGATCGGAGGGGCTTGACACCTTGATCTCTGATCGGAGGCTGTTCTTGACTTCAAGATGCTTGAAGATCTCAAGGGAGCACTGCTTGTATTCTTGATCTCTTCAGAAGCGTCTGCGTCTTCAGAAGTTTTAGTGTGTTTGGAATGAATGGAGAAGAGCTCCTTATATAGGTGAAGGGTGAGGACTCCCCATAAATAACTCGCAGTCTGATTAGTCCAGGGCTGATTTGACCTGATTTTGTAAGCTGGTCCTTTCACTTGCTTAGGCTTTAAGTCAGACTTATTTGACTAGATCTGGGCTAATTATAAATTATTTACTCATTTATTTTAGAAATAGATTTATTTAAATTCCTTAATAAATAAATGATTAATTGATAATTATTGCGTAAATTTGCCGCATATTTTCCTCTAATAGGCAATAAAATTCAAGTGTCTACAAATGCCCCCTCGCATTTGTTCAAGGACTCCTTTGTGTTGAAGTAAACAAATTGCGATAATCCATTCTTGATCAACATGATTGAATTTTTTTGCTTGCCTCACCAACTTGATATGAATAGCCTGAATTATGACTGAACTTAGCAGAATGTTATGCTGCCTACGTACCTCTTTGAAGAGGACCAAGTCATAACGTAGTTCAAGGAACATGATTTGGTTTGAATGGGGGGTGCCGTACACATTTTATACTCATGCGGGCCAAGAGTAACATGCAGTTTAAGCTCGTGCGTTATGGAGCGTTGAACTTGAATTTGTTGATATTTTATACTCGTGTCAATGAGTCTTGAATTTGAACTTGTAGACAGTTTATACTCGTGTCAAGGAGACTTATATGGACATTTTTCGCTCGTGCCGAGGAGATTTATATGTAGAGAGTTTATTCTCTTCCCAAGGAGATTTTATTTGATGTGTAGATAGTTTATACTCATATCAAGGAGTATCGAACATGTAGAGAGTTTTGTCTCTTCTCAAGGAGATATGATTTAATGTGTGGACATTTATACTCATATCAAGGAGTATAGTGTGGATAGTTTTTGCTCGTATCGAGGAGTCTTGAATTTGATTTGTGTTAGGTAGTTTAGCTCGTATCAAGGAGCATTACTTGAGGCTTTTTAGATAGTTTAAGCTCGTATCATGGAGCATGACTTGTAGATAGTTTTAGCTCATGTCAAGGAGCGTGATGTAGATAGTTTTCGCTCGTGTCAGGTAGCGTGATGTAGACAGTTTTAGCTCATATCAAGGAGTATTGCATTTGATTTATCAACAATTTATTGCCCCCAATCTTAGGATGCACTATTTTCTCTTGCTTCAACTTTATTTCTATTAATCTTTAAAGAAACTGCAGCCTTTGTTTGTGGTTCCTCTTCCAAGGGCTCATCGAAGGACATGTATTCAAACTTGTAAAAGTCTTGAATAGAGGGCCATTCTATGTCATTTGATGTCAAGCTTAACTCCATGTCGTAAGCTCTTGAATCCAACTCTTCAAAAGTTTTAGGCCGAATTCCTTGGAGTATGTAGCTAAGATTTCATTGCATCCCTTGAATGCATATTTATAGAGTTGGAAGTTTTTGATAGCATTTCTTTGCAATTGAGGCTTAAACTCCTCCAGATGAGCATTTTCAATTGGTAAGTGAGATTTTTAATGACGATGAGTTAACTAATATCTTACATGAATCTACAGATTGTTGTTCTAATTAGAAGAATAATATTGGGGGAGATCTGCTTGTTAAATGGAAAACCGATGAGAGATCCTCGAAATTTGAAAGATTAAGAAAACGAGAAAATAAAGCTAGCTCAAGTGAAAAAGAAGGTATAAGTATTGACGAGAAAGTGGTAAAAGAGATGTTTAAAGTGAAGATGAAGGGCAAAGAGGCCCTTAGAACTTTTGAGCTTTAAAATATTTTATACGCGTCTAGCTTAAGGACGTAAAATTTAGCGCTGAATGGGAGGAAACCCATTTTTTACTTTCTTTGATTTAGATTTTGTATTTTTAGCATGTAGGTGGATTGTGCTCATGAGGAGAACGTGTCTTTGAGATACGAGAAGTACTTTTTTGGAGTGTGAAGATATGTCTCACCATTTTTTACAAACTTAATTCTCAACTTAGGTTTTGATTTAAGTTTAGGGGAATGTTGCATGGTGGACTTACCTTGATCTTATGTTATGTATATGCTTCTCATATTTTGAGGTTAATTTTTAAAATTTTCTCGTGAATATTGGTTCGTTTTGATCCGTGGTGTAGAAGTGCATGCTAGTCTATATTTTTGTAGCAATTGTTGAGCTGATGAATTTTGATGAGTTTTTTAGCATATATGAGGCATATTGGAAGCAAATGGGCAGGACAAAACAGGGATCAGACTTAAAAAATTTTTAGAAAAATATGCTCAAGCTCAAGTCGAGCTCAGACCTCTATCATGTGATTAGGTCGTGTGCTAACCTGCAACATGAACTCGACGTCGTCTTGGTCGAGTTCAGCACACGACTCGAGAAGGCATAGGGAGCATGCATCGAGCTCGGAGCTCGACCATTGGAGGTGGTCGACTGTACACACCTGAAACACCAAGTGGATCATGCCGAGATCGAGTCCAGAGTGTAACAACAAATTTATGTATTTATGATGAAATAAATACAAATTGGAGTACAAAGATAATTTCAAATGGATTTAATTTAAAAGATATTTAAATGGGTTACAATCTCAATCAATCCTCTGATTCTTCTCTCGAACCAATTTGGCTTTGGCTTGACTTATTGACATAACTTTGACTGGGTGTGTGTTGATTGTATGTTGAGTCAGATCTTCGGCTGAAGCTTGTTCGAGCTCGGATGTGTAGTCTTGCCGTAGATCCGGAGACGTCGAGCCTTTGTTCGGATTGAGCGTTGACTGAAGAGCTTTCTGCGGAAGAAGGCTGTTGATTGGGAGAGCGTTGAATCGGAGGGGTTTGACATCTTGCTCTCTGATCGGAGGCAGATGGCTGGAAGAACGTCGGATCGGAGGAGCTTAGCATCTTGATCTCTTATAGGAGGCTATTGGCAGGTAGAACACCAGATTGGAGGGGCTTGGCACCTTGATCTCTGATCGGAGGCTGTTCTTGACTTGAAGATGCTTGAAGATCTCAAGGTAGCACTGCTTGTATTCTTGATCTCTTCAGAAGCGTCTGCGTCTTCAGATGTTTTAGTGTGTTTAGAATGAATTGAGGAAGGCTCCTTATATAGGTGAAGGGTGAGGACGCCCCATAAATAACTCGCAGTCTGATTGGTCCAGGGCTGATTTGATCTGATTCTGCGGGCTGAGCCTTTCACATTCTTAGGCTTTAAGTCAGACTTATTTGATTGGATTTGGCTTAATTATAAATTATTTACCCATTTATTTTAGAAATAGATTTATTTAAGTTCCTTAATAAATAAATAATTAATTGATAATTATTGCATTAATTTGCCACATATTTTCCTTTAATAGGCAATAAAATTCAAGTGTCTACAAATGCCCCCTCGAATTTTGTTCACAGACGGCTTTGTGTTGAAGTAAACAAATTGCGATAATCCATTATTGATCAACATGATTGAATTTTATTGCTTGCCTCGCCAACTTGATATGAATAGCCTGAATTATGATTGAACTTAGCAGAGTGCTATGCTGTCTACGTACCTCTTTGAAGAGGACCAAGACATTACGTAGTTCAAGGAACATGATTTGGTTTGAATGGGGGTGCCGTACACATTTTGTACTCATGCGGGTCAGGAGTAACATGCAGTTTAGGCTCGTGCGTTATGGATCGTTGAACTTGAATTTGTTGATATTTTATACTCGTGTCAATGAGTCTTGAATTTGAACTTGTAGACTGTTTATACTCATGTCAAGGAGCCTTGTATGGACATTTTTCACTCGTGCCGAGGAGCTTTATATGTAGAGAGTTTATTCTCTTCCAAAGGGGATTTTATTTGATGTGTATATAGTTTATACTCATATCAAGGAGTATTGAACATGTAGAGAGTTTTGTCTCTTCTCAAGGAGATATGATTTAATGTGTGGACATTTATACTCATATCAAGGAGTATAGTGTGGATAGTTTTTGCTCGTATCGAGGAGTCTTGAATTTGATTTGTGTTAGGTAGTTTAGCTCGTATCAAGGAGCATTACTTGAGGCTTTTTAGATAGTTTAAGCTCGTATCATGGAGCATGACTTGTAGATAGTTTTAGCTCATGTCAAGGAGCGTGATGTAGATAGTTTTCGCTCGTGTCAGGTAGCGTGATGTAGACAGTTTTAGCTCATACCAAGGAGTATTGCATTTGATTTATCAACAATTTATTGCCCCCAATCTTAGGATGCACTATTTTATCTTGCTTCAACTTTATTTCTATTAATCTTTAAAGAAACTGCAGCCTTTGTTTGTGGTTCCTCTTCCAAGGGCTCATCGAAGGACATGTATTCAAACTTGTAAGAGTCTTGAATAGAGGGCCATTCTATGTCATTTGATGTCAAGCTTAACTCCATGTCGTGAGCTCTTGAATCCAACTCTTCAAAAGTTTTAGGCCGAATTCCTTGGAGTATGTAGCTAAGATTTCATTGCATCCCTTGAATGCATATTTATAGAGTTGGAAGTTTTTGATAGCATTTCTTTGCAATTGAGGCTTAAACTCCTCCAGATGTGCATGTTCAATTGGTAAGTGAGATTTTTAATGACGATGAGTTAACTAATATCTTACATGAATCTACAGATTGTTGTTCTAAAGAGAAGAATAATATTGGGGGAGATCTGCTTGTTAAATGGAAAACCGATGAGAGATCCTCGAAATATGAAAGAGTAAGAAAACGAGAAAATAAAGCTAGCTCAAGTGAAAAAGAAGGTATAAGTATTGACGAGAAAGTGGTAAAAGAGATGTTTAAAGTGAAGATGAAGGGCAAAGAGGCCCTTAGAACTTTTGAGCTTTTAAATATTTTATACGCGTCTAGCTTAAGGACGTAAAATTTAGCGCTGAATGGGAGGAAACCCATTTTTTACTTGCTTTGATTTAGATTTTGTATTTTTAGCATATAGGTGGATTATGCTCATGAGGAGAACGTGTCTTTGAGATACGAGAAGTACTTTTTTGGAGTGTGAAGATATGTCTCACCATTTTTTACAAACTTAATTCTCAACTTAGGTTTTGATTTAAGTTTAGGGGAATGTTGCATGGTGGACTTACCTTGATCTTATGTGATGTATATGCTTCTCATATTTTGAGGTTAATTTTTAAAATTTTCTCGTGAATATTGGTTCGTTTTGATCCGTGGTGTAGAAGTGCATGCTAGTCTATATTTTTGTAGCAATTGTTGAGCTGATGAATTTTGATGAGTTTTTTAGCATGTATGAGGCATATTGGAAGCAAATGGGCAGGACAAAACAGGGATCAGACTTAAAAAATTTTTAGAAAAATATGCTCAAGCTCAAGTCGAGCTCAGACCTCTATCATGTGATTAGGTCGTGTGCTAACCTGCAACATGAACTCGACGTCGTCTTGGTCAAGTTCAGCACACGACTCGAGAAGGCATAGGGAGCATGCATCGAGCTCGGAGCTCGACCATTAGAGGTGGTCGACTGTACACACCTGAAACACCAAGTGGATCATGCCGAGATCGAGTCCAAAGTGTAACAACAAATTTATGTATTTATGATGAAATAAATACAAATTGGAGTACAAAGATAATTTCAAATGGATTTAATTTAAAAGATATGTAAATGGGTTACAATCTCAATCAATCCTCTGATTCTTCTCTCGAACCAATTTGGCTTTGGCTTGACTTATTGACTTAACTTTGACTGGGTGTGTGTTGATTGTATGTTGAGTCAGATTTTCGGCTGAAGCTTGTTCGAGCTCGGATGTGTAGTCTTGCCGTAGATCCGGAGACGTCGAGCCTTTTTTCGGATTGAGCGTTGACTGAAGAGCTTTCTGCGGAAGAAGGCTGTTGATTGGGAGAGCGTTGAATCGGAGGGGTGTTTGACATCTTGCTCTCTGATCGGAGGCAGATGGCTGGAAGAACGTCGGATCGGAGGAGCTTAGCATCTTGATCTCTTATAGGAGGCTATTGGCAGGTAGAACGCCAGATTGGAGGGGCTTGGCACCTTGATCTCTGATCGGAGGCTGTTCTTGACTTGAAGATGCTTGAAGATCTCAAGGTAGCACTGCTTGTATTCTTGATCTCTTCAGAAGCGTCTGCGTCTTCAGATGTTTTAGTGTGTTTAGAATGAATTGAGGAAGGCTCCTTATATAGGTGAAGGGTGAGGACGCCCCATAAATAACTCGCAGTCTGATTGGTCCAGGGCTGATTTGACCTGATTCTGCGGGCTGAGCCTTTCACATTCTTAGGCTTTAAGTCAGACTTATTT
The DNA here is from genome assembly GCA_023678885.1 of Pogostemon cablin. Lineage (NCBI taxonomy): Eukaryota > Viridiplantae > Streptophyta > Magnoliopsida > Lamiales > Lamiaceae > Pogostemon > Pogostemon cablin. The sequence goes on along the minus strand of CM042990.1, from coordinate 11,409,606 downwards.
GATTGGATTTGGCTTAATTATAAATTATTTACCCATTTATTTTAGAAATAGATTTATTTAAGTTCCTTAATAAATAAATAATTAATTGATAATTATTGCATTAATTTGCCACATATTTTCCTTTAATAGGCAATAAAATCCAAGTGTCTACAAATGCCCCCTCGAATTTTGTTCACAGACGGCTTTGTGTTGAAGTAAACAAATTGCGATAATCCATTATTGATCAACATGATTGAATTTTATTGCTTGCCTCGCCAACTTGATATGAATAGCCTGAATTATGATTGAACTTAGCAGAGTGCTATGCTGTCTACGTACCTCTTTGAAGAGGACCAAGACATAACGTAGTTCAAGGAACATGATTTGGTTTGAATGGGGGTGCCGTACACATTTTGTACTCATGCGGGTCAGGAGTAACATGCAGTTTAGGCTCGTGCGTTATGGATCGTTGAACTTGAATTTGTTGATATTTTATACTCGTGTCAATGAGTCTTGAATTTGAACTTGTAGACTGTTTATACTCATGTCAAGGAGCCTTGTATGGACATTTTTCACTCGTGCCGAGGAGCTTTATATGTAGAGAGTTTATTCTCTTCCAAAGGGGATTTTATTTGATGTGTATATAGTTTATACTCATATCAAGGAGTATTGAACATGTAGAGAGTTTTGTCTCTTCTCAAGGAGATATGATTTAATGTGTGGACATTTATACTCATATCAAGGAGTATAGTGTGGATAGTTTTTGCTCGTATCGAGGAGTCTTGAATTTGATTTGTGTTAGGTAGTTTAGCTCGTATCAAGGAGCATTACTTGAGGCTTTTTAGATAGTTTAAGCTCGTATCATGGAGCATGACTTGTAGATAGTTTTAGCTCATGTCAAGGAGCGTGATGTAGATAGTTTTCGCTCGTGTCAGGTAGCGTGATGTAGACAGTTTTAGCTCATACCAAGGAGTATTGCATTTGATTTATCAACAATTTATTGCCCCCAATCTTAGGATGCACTATTTTATCTTGCTTCAACTTTATTTCTATTAATCTTTAAAGAAACTGCTGCCTTTGTTTGTGGTTCCTCTTCCAAGGGCTCATCGAAGGACATGTATTCAAACTTGTAAGAGTCTTGAATAGAGGGCCATTCTATGTCATTTGATGTCAAGCTTAACTCCATGTCGTGAGCTCTTGAATCCAACTCTTCAAAAGTTTTAGGCCGAATTCCTTGGAGTATGTAGCTAAGATTTCATTGCATCCCTTGAATGCATATTTATAGAGTTGGAAGTTTTTGATAGCATTTCTTTTCAATTGAGGCTTAAACTCCTCCAGATGTGCATGTTCAATTGGTAAGTGAGATTTTTAATGACGATGAGTTAACTAATATCTTACATGAATCTACAGATTGTTGTTCTAAAGAGAAGAATAATATTGGGGGAGATCTGCTTGTTAAATGGAAAACCGATGAGAGATCCTCGAAATATGAAAGAGTAAGAAAACGAGAAAATAAAGCTAGCTCAAGTGAAAAAGAAGGTATAAGTATTGACGAGAAAGTGGTAAAAGAGATGTTTAAAGTGAAGATGAAGGGCAAAGAGGCCCTTAGAACTTTTGAGCTTTAAAATATTTTATACGCGTCTAGCTTGAGGACGTAAAATTTAGCGCTGAATGGGAGGAAACCCATTTTTTACTTGCTTTGATTTAGATTTTGTATTTTTAGCATATAGGTGGATTATGCTCATGAGGAGAACGTGTCTTTGAGATACGAGAAGTACTTTTTTGGAGTGTGAAGATATGTCTCACCATTTTTTACAAACTTAATTCTCAACTTAGGTTTTGATTTAAGTTTAGGGGAATGTTGCATGGTGGACTTACCTTGATCTTATGTGATGTATATGCTTCTCATATTTTGAGGTTAATTTTTAAAATTTTCTCGTGAATATTGGTTCGTTTTGATCCGTGGTGTAGAAGTGCATGCTAGTCTATATTTTTGTAGCAATTGTTGAGCTGATGAATTTTGATGAGTTTTTTAGCATGTATGAGGCATATTGGAAGCAAATGGGCAGGATAAAACAGGTATCAGACTTAAAAAATTTTTAGAAAAATATGCTCAAGCTCAAGTCGAGCTCAGACCTCTATCATGTGATTAGGTCGTGTGCTAACCTGCAACATGAACTCGACGTCGTCTTGGTCGAGTTCAGCACACGACTCGAGAAGGCATAAGGAGCATGCATCGAGCTCGGAGCTCGAGCATTGGAGGTGGTCGACTGTACACACCTGAAACACCAAGTGGATCATGCCGAGGTCGAGTCCAGAGTGTAACAACAAATTTATTTATTTATGATGAAATAAATACAAATTGGAGTACAAAGATAATTTCAAATGGATTTAATTTGAAAGATATGTAAATGGGTTACAATCTCAATCAATCCTCTGATTCTTCTCTCGAACCAATTTAGCTTTGACTTGACTTATTGACTTGACTTTGACTGGGTGTGTGTTGATTGAATGTTGAGTCAGATCTTCGGCTGAAGCTTGTTCGAGCTCGGATGTGTAGTCTTGCCGTAGATCCGGAGACGTCGAGCCTTTGTTCAGATTGAGCGTTGACTGAAGAGATTTCTGCGAAAGAAGGCTGTTGATTGGGAGAGCATTGAATCGGAGGGGTTTGACATCTTGCTCTCTGATCGGAGGCAGATGGCTGGAAGAACATCGGATCGGAGGAGCTTAGCATCTTGATCTCTAATCGGAGGCTATTGGCTAGAAGAACGCCAGATTGGAGGGGCTTGGCACCTTGATCTCTGATCGGAGGCTGTTCTTGACTTGAAGATGCTTAAAGATCTCAAGGGAGCACTGCTTGTATTCTTGATCTCTTCAGAAGCGTCTGCGTCTTCAGATGTCTTAGTGTGTGTAGAATGAATTGAGGAAGGCTCCTTATATAGGTGAAGGGTGAGGACGCCCCATAAATAACTCGCAGTCTGATTGGTCCAGGGCTGATTTGACCTGATTCTGCGGGCTGGGCCTTTCACTTTTTTAGGCTTTAAGTCAGACTTATTTAATTGGATTTGGCTTAATTATAAATTATTTACCCATTTATTTTAGAAATAGATTTATTTAAGTTCCTTAATAAATAAATAATTAATTGATAACTATTGCATTAATTTGCCACATATTTTCCTTTAATAGGCAATAAAATTCAAGTGTCTACAAATGCCCCCTCGAATTTTGTTCACGGACGGCTTTGTGTTGACGTAAACAAATTGCGATAATCCATTATTGATCAACATGATTGAATTTTATTGCTTGCCTCACCAACTTGATATGAATAGCCTGAATTATGACTGAACTTAGCAGAGTGCTATGCTGCCTACATACCTCTTTGAAGAGGACCAAGTCATAACGTAGTTCAAGGAACATGATTTGGTTTGAATGGGGGGTGCCGTATACATTTTGTACTCATGCGGGCCAGGAGTAACATGCAGTTTAGGCTCGTGCGTTATGGAGCGTTGAACTTGAATTTGTTGATATTTTATACTCGTGTCAATGAGTCTTGAATTTGAACTTGTAGACTGTTTATACTCATGTCAAGGAGCCTTGTATGGACATTTTTCACTCGTGCCGAGGAGCTTTATATGTAGAGTTTATTCTCTTCCAAAGGGGATTTTATTTGATGTGTATATAGTTTATACTCATATCAAGGAGTATCGAACATGTAGAGAGTTTTGTCTCTTCTCAAGGAGATATGATTTAATGTGTGGTCATTTATACTCATATCAAGGAGTATAGTGTGGATAGTTTTTGCTCGTATCGAGGAGTCTTGAATTTGATTTGTGTTAGGTAGTTTAGCTCGTATCAAGGAGCATGACTTGAGGCTTTTTAGATAGTTTAAGCTCATATCATGGAGCATGACTTGTAGATAGTTTTAGCTCATGTCAAGGAGCGTGATGTAGATAGTTTTCGCTCGTGTCAGGTAGCGTGATGTAGACAGTTTTAGCTCATATCAAGGAGTATTGCATTTGATTTATCAACAATTTATTGCCCCCAATCTTAGGATGCACTATTTTCTCTTGCTTCAACTTTATTTCTATTAATCTTTAAAGAAACTGCAGCCTTTGTTTGTGGTTTCTCTTCCAAGGGCTCATCGAAGGACATGTATTCAAACTTGTAAGAGTCTTGAATAGAGGGCCATTCTATGTCATTTGATGTCAAGCTTAACTCCATGTCGTGAGCTCTTGAATCCAACTCTTCAAAAGTTTTAGGCCGAATTCCTTGGAGTATGTAGCTAAGATTTCATTGCATCCCTTGAATGCATATTTATAGAGTTTGAAGTTTTTGATAGCATTTCTTTGCAATTGAGGCTTAAACTCCTCCATCTAATGATATAATCGATGATATATTCTTCATCTCTTTGACAAGCATTTGTTAGCTACATCATGCTAACAGTTCTTCGTGTGCTGTAGAAACGATTGAGGAATTCTTTTTCTATTTGCCCCAACTTTCGATGGAGTTGGCTTTCAAGTCAATCATGCTAGCATCATTGCATGTCTCGACAAAGTGCGCCACATGTTGTCTTGGATTGCCTTTGCCATCAAATTTTTAAAACTTGGGAGGTTGGTAGTCAGTTGGAATCCTCAAGTTATCAATCCTCTTTGTATATGGCTTGGTGTAGGTTGAAGAAGATTTGGAGCTCCTTTCAAACTTATCTTTTATCGTATTTATCACTATATTCTTTAGTTGGTTGATAGGAAGTGTTCCGTTAGTTTAAACTTATACCTTATCCTCAGCTGGGTTTTCTTCAGTTGAATGATGTTTTGTCGAGTATTACTCCTCGTGCTCATCCTCAACTTGTTTCTTATTTGTAAGGCTTGTCTCCGTATTCTCCATTTTCTTCATAAGTTTGGAGATTTTTAAATCTTGAGTTTCCATGTGCTTGTTGAGTCCTTCAATGGCTTTCATCATACTTGCGAGTTGATCCTCAATGGTCATAGCACTTGTCGTCATCACTGCAGCTTCAGTTGAGGCAGGTGGTGAGCTTGGCGTGGAGCGAGGAGTTGACCAGATATAGTCGTCTTCACCATCTTTGTCGTTGTGCAATGGATTATTGAAAGTAATCCCCACCATATGATTTGTCTTTGAGGAGCCTTCAAACATACTTCTTGTAACGACTTCAACCTTTTCAGTTTGCAACTCTGGAGGCTTTGATGCAGTAGTCCTTCGTATCGCAATCTTTAGCGGAGTCATAACTTGCGCCTTCATGGCTTGTAGCTTAAAGACTTTGAGGTAGATGACCTTTTTATCGTGATACTAAGAGGAGACATACTTTGTATCTTTGAGCTTGTTGAGAGAAGAGATGAGAGGTAGAAACTGACCAACTGGGCGTGCCAAAATTTGTAACAACAAATTTATGTATTTATGATGAAATAAATACAAATTGGAGTACAAAGATAGTTTCAGATGGATTTAATTTGAAAGATATGTAAACGGGTTACAATCTCAATCAATCCTCTGATTCTTCTCTCGAACCAATTTGACTTTGACTTGACTAATTGACTTGGCTTTGACTGTGTGTGTGTTGATTGTATGTTGATTCGGATCTTTGGCTGAAGCTTGTTTGAGCTCGGATGTGTAGTCTTATCGTTGATCCAGAGGTATCGAGCCTTTGTTTGGATTGAGCATTGATTGAAGAGCTTTCTACGGAAGAAGGTTGTTGATTGGGAGAGCGCCGGATAGGAGGGGCTTGACACCTTGATCTCTGATCGGAGGCGAATGGCTGGAAGAACGCCGGATCGGAGGGGCTTAGCACCTTGATCTCTGATTGGAAGCTGATGGCGGGAAGAATGCCAGATCGGAGGGGCTTGGCACCTTGATCTCTGATCGGAGGCTGTTCTTAACTTGAAGATGCTTAAAGATCTCAAGGGAGCACTGCTCGTATTCTTGATCTCTTCAAAAGCGTCTGTGCCTTCAGATGTTTTAGTGTGTCTGGAATGAATGGAGGAGGGCTCTTTATATAGGTGAAGGGTGAGGACGCCCCATAAATAACTCGCAGTCTGATTGGTCCAGGGCTGATTTGACGTGATTCTGCGGGCTTGAGACTTTCACTTGCTTAGGCTTTAAGTCAGACTTATTTGACTGGATCCGACCTAATTATCAATTATTTAGTCATTTATTTTAAGAATAGAATTATTTAAATTCTTTAATAAATAATTAATTGATAATTATTGCATTAATTTGCCACATATTTTCCTTTAATAGGAAATAAAATTCAAGTGTCTACACAGGGCTCATGTCAAGTTGATTTCGAGAGCACGTGTTGAGTTCAATTCGGAGTTGAAACGAGGGAGAATGAGCCGAATTGAAAGAAGAAGAACAGGGGCAGCACGCACACAACCAGTGTGCATGCACACGAGCCGTGTGCAGGTCGTACACGAGTCGAGTCGGTATTGGAACCATTTTAAAAACGTGATTTTCAGTTCATTCCTGCATGAACAAAACTTCATTTAGAGAGCTCGACCGAAGCCCTATTGTCCTTACAGCACATCCAATCCAATTTTTGACCCTAATACTTCTATAAATTGGTAAGGTTGAGTGATTTACCACATTCTAATGTAATTTTCTCTTCAAATTTGCACCTTTCAATTAACCCAAATTATCAAGGTATGTACTCTTGCCCTAACTTTTAAATTTGATCTCTTATTTCAAAATTGATGCATGGGCATGTTAAGGATAGATTAGAGGATTGATTTTATGGACGTTTAACATGAAATTAAGTGATTAATTGCTTGAATTGAATTCATATGTTGATAATTGCATGATTTCGGTTCATAGGAAAATTGGAGATTTTGGAGTTTGGTGCAATTGATTGAATTGGATGTTGTAGGATGGATTAATATACATGATTGATGCTGAATTGCATTGAAAATTACTTGGGTGTTGAGAATTATGGCTATTACATGTTTAATTTGAAAGTTGAGTACATGTTGAGATTATATGCATGCCAAGTATTTGATGAAATGCCTAAGTGAGATTTTTGTGCAAATTTTGATGCTTTACCTATGATGGATGAATAGAATTTATTTATTATGATTATACTTGGATTCCATGAAGGATAGAATTATACTTTGAATAGGATTGTGATGAATTTTGCTTTCATGTGCTACACTATGGGCTTTAAATTTTAATGGGATGTTATGCGTGATTGATGCTTCAATGACTGTTGAATAAACTTTTATGGATCAAGTTGGTACATGGATGCTATATACTTGTGGAAATTGATTGATTGGATGCATGTTTACAAAGTTGAATATCTTGTTGAAAAACAAGTGATGGTGTGAGCCTAGATTTTACATTACTTGATAGAAGCCTTGAATAGAATTTTTGCATGTTTAACTATGTAGATGACACGAAGAAGACGTGGGGAAGATTTTATCATCATTGAAGATGATGGAGAGATGGCTGATATTGATGCGAAACTTGTTGCTTAACGAGTGCACCCCGTTGATCTTAGGGAATTGATGGATGGATGGTCTAGGTATGCCACTACGTGGAAGCATATGCTCAGATTCATCCTACTAAGTTTCAGGACCAAGTCACTATGGTCACACTTGGAATAGAGGTGGACTTGAGGAGGATGTTTAGGTCGTCACTTATGGAGAGGTTCTTTGACAGTAGGCCGCCTACTTATCGTCACCTCACAGTAGAGTTTCTTATCACGTTGGAGGTGCAGAAGTATGCTAATGGCTTCCCAAAGTCGGTCACTTTCTAGCTCAACAATTAGTGGAGGCATGTTGAATTCCCCATGCTCAACGTCTACTTGGAATGCCCAGATTGCGATGGATGCATGCATTTCTTTATAGGGGAGGCTTTAATCAACAAGAATGGTGGTTGTGATTGGTGAATGATGGAGTAGAGAAGCAACTTGGCTTCATCCCAAACACGTCCTTGGAAACTGCAATACGGAACCCGACTATGACGTATTTGGAGAAGATAATATCTAACACTATATTAGGTGATATGAGAGCGGGACAGTCGGAGAGAAGCAGTTATACATCATGTTTTGTTTATAACGGGAGCTTAGGGTGAACATGGTGACTCATTTCATTCACCATGCAGAGAGTTTAGCAAAGAGGCAGAGGGTGATGATCGGAGGGATTGTTACCATGATCGCATAAGGGTTAGGTGTAAACTTTAAGGGCATGCAGCCCATATCAGTGAGGGGCTGAATGCTCCCATTCTTATGAGAATGGAGTTTTTGTCTTTGATTGGAGATAACTACAACTTGAGGAAAGAAAAAAGAGCTCCATTCCCGTTGTCTACTCCTCAGTTGACTAACATTTATCATCAGAGTAGTTATGGGAACTTGGCCATGGCTAGCGCCCGCCATTTCAGAGTTGTTAGAGCATTCTATAGACAGAATAGGGAAGGCGTGGAGGCAGTTCTGAGATATGCAGGATGTAGAAAATGCTTAGTTGAATGCTTTAAGAATCGAGCAAGTTCCTATGGAGGAAGGAGAGGAGCAATAGCACGTGGAGTTTGATGAGCAAGCACCTGATCTGCTTGAGTTTGAGGAAGAAGAGGAGGCACAGCCCGGAGTGGATACCTTGAGGTGGGACATCCTAGAGGGGGAAGTGAGAGAGATCAGGCAGACACATCAAGTACATGGAGCCTAGATACAGAAGCTGCAGATGGGGGCAATTGCAGATGGACCACAACTTCGATCGGTCTTTCAGCACGTCACTAACATTGAGGAGATGACCACTATGATATTCAACTTCCAGTTCACAAGAGCTCTTCGTGCTTACAACTCGTGGGAGCCGTACCAGCCACCTCCACCTCTGGATTCTTAAAGGGAGTCCATTTTATGATGCTTATCATTTCCATTAGCTAGTTGATAGACTATTAGACATTTGATTTGGATTGATATGGGTTTAACTTGATACTTCTTATTTGTTTTGTATTGTGGGAGATTTACATTCCGTACTTCTTTTTTTTTAGATTTATTTTTTGTGATTTTCTTTATTTCTTATTTTTGGTATTTTACTTTGATTTTCCATTTTGGATGTGATGGGGATATTCTTGAGCCTAATTGTTTATGTATTTTTGAGGACATGCTTTTATTTCTTGATGGATGGATTTTAGTTTTTCATGTTATGTGTTGTTGTATTGTTTCGTTTGTGGTGTGTTTTGTTTGTATTTTATTCTTTGTAAAGGTGTGTTTGATATTTTTTTTAGGATGTTATAAGTCTCTTTTGAATGTAGGTGGTGATATGTTGTTTGTGATGAGTGATGATGGATTATGTTAGCAATTTTCTATTCTTTAAAATTGTGACATAGATTTTTTAACTTATTTAATTTTGAGATGAATGAAGGTGCAATAGGTTCGTTCCTCAAGGTCTGATAAAAAGTTTGTTAGAATTTTAGTTTTTTCATGTTATGTGTTGTTGTATTGTTTCATTTGTGGTGTGTTTTGTTTATATTTTATTCTTTGTAAAGGTGTGTTTGGTAGTTTATTTTGGAATGTTATAAGTCGTTTTTGAATGTAGGTGGTGATATGTTGTTTGTGATGAGTGATGATGGATTATGTTAGCAAATTTCTATTCTTTAAAATTGTGACATGGATTTTTTAACTTGTTTAATTTTGAGATGAATGAAGGTGCAATAGGTTCCTCAAGGTGTGATAACAAGTTTGTTAGCATTTGAGCCTCAGCCGTGTATCCATGGTTATTTCTTCATGAGTGGATCGATTGAGTCTTAGACAAGCTAGAATTTGCTCATAGATTACAGAATGAGTCCGATTGATGGAGGTTTATTGATATGATTTTAAGCCATCCTTGTCGTATTTAGTCACTAGCCATATATTTCCTTACCCATGCATATCATCCCTAGTTAACTACTCTAAGCCTTTAAGTCTATTTCTTGTGATTTAAGCACATTACAAGTCAATGATCACCCACTTGAGTCTTATATATACCCTTTGTGTGGGTGATTGAGGAGATGGTGGTATGCATGGTTTGATGTGAAATTCTGAAAAACAAAAAAGAAAGTGGCAAGCAAGAAAAGAAAAGGATGAAAAGTTTTCAAGCAAAAGAACATGCAACTTTCAACATGTAGAAAAAGGAGCAAAAATCAACAAAATATGCTCAAGAAATCAAAAGGATGAAGAAAGTAAGCATGGAATCAAAAGAAGCTCACGAAAATCCATGGAATGATAATGATCAAGTTCTTGTTGAAGAGAGAATGAAAGGGATATAGATAAGTGAAGAAGTTGAAGAAGTTAGCAATCTTTTCAATTGCTTACACATGATAAGTCACTCTTATCCATATTTTCATACCCTTACCATATCATTACATCTAATTATAAAGTCCAATTTGATCACTAATCGAAGCTATGGTGGCTTGTGAATATATTCCACGAGCAAGCTTATGGTGCATGGTTTGACTGGTTGATGAGTGTTAATTTACCTCACTTTGATAGAGAGTTGAGTGCATTTAATACCCGATGTGAGGCTTGGATCGATAAGAGCTTTATTACTCTTTATTCTCTTTAGATTGAACTTATTAATTTTTCATATTATGAGTTTAATGATGTAGAGTGACTTAATGTAGTTATGAGTTCTTGTTGCTTATGATATGTTATTGCTTATGTTCATTAGGTCTTTTTCCTTGGTGAAAATCTCTCCTCATTTGTTTATCATTTTCATTGTTCGGGGATGAGCAACACTTTAAGTTTGGGGGTTTGATCGTCGTTATTTTCACCTAAATTTTTATGTCTTTTTATGTGTATTTTCATATTATTTTATCATTTTTATATAGCTTTTGGTGGTGTTTACTTTTCATATGGAGAATTTGTGCTATAATTGATAAATGTGTGAAAATGAGCTTGAAACATGTGAAAATGGAGAAAAATAGAATCCGGAGCCAAAACGGGAAGAAACAGGTAATGGGAGTCAGAAATCGACTCGATGCAGCTACTCAAGTCTAGCACTGCAGCGCAAGTCCTAGTCGAGTTCGTGCAAAATGTCGATTGTACACATCTGAAACACATACACAACCTCCCCTATTTCTTGAACTCGGAGATCGAGTCGAACTCCATCAAGACTGCTCAGTTGCCGAGAAATAATCACCTCTTCGAGTCGAGTTCCGTGCTCAAGTCGAGTGCGGCCCAAAAGTGGAAAATTAATCAACACCAATTATAGAAGGTTCCAGGTTTATAAATACACCATTTGCGTCATTTTGATGGGGGAATCACATTTGAGAGCAGTTACACCTATTCTATACTTTAAAACACACACACTTTCTCTCAATTCCATCTTTTGATCCATCCTTCATCTCTACACCTTCCATCCATCAAATCCACTTGAATTCCTCATATTCTCCAGAATTCCTTCACCTTCCACCAATTTAAGAAGAAGATCTACATTTGTTGAAGATTTTGACATGATCAAGGAAGAGGAAGTTCACCTTCAAAGGGAAGTCAATCAACCTTTATTTTGTTATTTTCTTCTTCTTATGGCTCATATGGAGCAGCGTTGTTGTGTAATGAATTCATCATGATTGTAATAGGCTAGACCTCTTGTGAGGCGAGTAATATGATTGGATAGGAATTATAGGTTTTCCACACTATGTGTTTGATGAAGTGATTGAATTGAATTACTTTCTATTGTGAATGCATATTCTCATTTTATGTTATTAGTTATGTGGTTAATTGATCATGGCATGTTAATTGGAATGTAAACTTGGTTATGTCTTTTGGTTGATTAATTTAATTATTTGATTACATGAGATGACTCTATTATAAGTGTGGCTTAAGATTGTAAAGTCCAATGTATGCTTAGGACCTCACAATAGGACATGAGAGAGAGTTACCTTTAAAACAGAACTTAAATCTTGTGATAGGACTTCTCTATAGGTCTCTAGTTTATATAAGGGAATGGGAAGTATAGTGAAACTCTCCTTTAGGGTTACTTAGGGTGTCTACATCTATGTGTTTTTCGTAAAGGGCATGTAGTGCTATTAGTTAGAGCCTGTAGTGTTCATAATATTCATCATCACTTTTGTGTGAGGACAAGAAACCTTACTATGATGTTGCTAGTCTTGTATGATTCTTAAATTGTTCTATCTTCATTCATTATCTATATCATTTTTTCCTTGATTGTTGCTTGTTAATCTATTTTACTTGTTTTCATTAGTTGTTGCTGTAGTATAACTCAAATTCCAATCAATTATTCCTTCCTTCTAAAGCGAACACTTATTGAATACGGATGCACTACATTTTCCTTAGATTCGATAAATTTTATTACTTGGTCACCGCGCATTCATAACTACTATAGTACAACAGGGATCAATCCACACTACTATATAAATCTTTTACAATTAAATTGTTTAATATATCTATATATTATAGTGTTTTTCAAAATCGATTGGACAGGTCGGTACAGGGAATCGGGACCCAAATCGGTCTAGAACCCTTAACAAACTATTTTTAGATTGAATCTAATTGAATTGGGTAAAATCGAAAAAATTGAATAAATCGGTCCAATCGGTTTTTTCTGTCTTTTTTAGATTTTTTAAAATAATATTTCACTTTTATTTTTATTTATTTTAAAATATAATATTTAAATTTTGGATTAGCTTATGTAATATGGTTTTGAGAGATTATATTATAAAATTATATATGAGAATGAATTATAAAATATAAATATTTTATTTAATTATATTTTTATTTAAATTAAAATTTTCTTTATAAAATAATTATGGTAATTATAATTCTATAAATATAATTTAAAATATGCTGAATTTCATTTTTTTTAGATAAACCTCGAATAATTGCCTTCATGGATTCGATCTCTTATTCCATTATGAAAATACTGATATATTCATTATTTTATAAAATATGTATGCGCTTATTCATTCACCACATAGTGGTTAATAAAGAGAAGACACATACTATTATAATTAATCATTAATTATTTACATTAACAACTCACGTTTAATCATGGTGTAATTATTTTCAATGCGCACCTGAGTATTTCAAACTAAATATAGCATTATTTAAAAAAAATACATTTGTACGATATACAGTAGTATGTAGTATTTTGTAAATATTTATATGAGACTGTTTTATGGAAAGATATTCAATCTTTAGTGGTACGGTGAATTGTTTCATAAATAATTCATAGTATAGATAAAAGGTAAAGTCTTTTTTGAGACCGTCTAACGTAAGCCTTTACGTGAGACGAATAAAAAGTAATAATATCATTAATAAAATGTGATACTCAATCAATGAAAAGTGGTAATGACTAAGAACAATTTATAATATCCTATCCTAATATATTAAAAGTGGCTTGGGGATGTAAAACATTTTCCCCCTTTTATCACATTCTATAAAAAACGGTGTAACATGAGACCTAAAATACGTGAAATTCCTCTCTCAACAACTCTCCATCTCCATCTCCGGCACACACCTACGGACGATAGAATCCGTACATATCTTGTAGACGAACGGATCATACCATATGAAAGTTTCAACATCCCTCTTAAACTTCGCAAGTTGATACCTGTTGAGATCTCTTGGAATTTCACCTATAGCAATGTAATTGACATAATCCGCGTACCATGGATCCATTCCTTGGGCAGCGACTACACAAGCTCTCTCCGCTCCTTCAGTAAACACCGCCATAATCTTCTCATCAGGGAACATCTCCTCTATGCAATTGAAAGAATCATCACAATGCTCCCTTGTCTCCAACTTTGATAGGTGATCTGCCAACATGTTTTCTGTATCCTTCTTATCACGGATCTCCATATCAAATTCCTGCAGAAGAAGGACCCATCTAATGATCCTTGGCTTAACTTCATTCTTCTCCATCAAGTACCGAATCGCAGAATGATCTGTGTACACTATCGTCTTCATGCCAACCAAATACTATCGAAACTTATTAAATGCATACACAACAACTAGAAACTCCTTTTTAGTGACAATGTAGTTCTTTTGTGCTGCATCAAAAGTCTTACTTGCATAGTAGATGGCGCATAATTTCTTCTCTCTCATCTGCCCAAGCACCACTCCAAGTGCTAAATCACTTGCATCACACATATGTACAAACGGCTAAGTCCAATTCGGTGTGATCAAGATAGATGCAGTAATAAGTGCCTCCTTCAAAACTTGAAAAGTTGTTAGACATTCTTCATCAAAAACAAAAGGAACATCCTTTTCAAGTAAGTGAGACAACGGCTTGGAGTATTTTGAGAAGTCTTTGATAAATCTTCTATAAAATCCAATGTGTCCAAGGAAGGACCGCACTCCCTTCTCATTAGTTGGTGGTGGAAGCTCCTCAATCGCCACCACCTTTGCTCTATCCACCTGCAATCTCTTAGCCGAAATATGATGCCCAAGAACAATCCCATCTCTCACCATGAAGTGGCATTTCTCCTAATTCAAAACAAGATTAGTTTCTTGACATCTCTTCAAAACAGTAGATAAGTTAGATAAAAAATATCAAAAGAGGAACCAAATACAAAAAAATCATCCATAAACACCTCCACGATCTTTTCTATCAACCCATCAAATATAGCCATCAAGCAGCGCTGAAATGTAGCAGGTGCATTATATAATCCAAAAGGTATCTTCCTAAAGGTAAAAGTTCCGTAAGGGCAAGTAAATGTAGTCTTTTCCTGGTCCTCGGGTGCAATCATGATTTGATTATACCCTGAGTACCCATCCAAGAAACAATAAAAATCATACCCCGCAAGACGATCAAGCATTTGATCCATGAAAGGAAGAGGAAAGTTGTCCTTGCATGTATTTTCATTTAGTTTCCTATAATCCGTACACACACAATAACCCATAGGTATCCTAGTGGCTAATGCCTCTCCATTATCTGACTTAACAATAGTCATGCCCTCCTTTTTAGCTATAACATGCAGTGGACTCACATGGAGACTATCACTAATTAGATATATAATTCCTACATCTAGCCATGTTAAGATTTGCTTCCTAATCACTTCTTGAATGGGGGGATTCACCCTCCGCTGATTCTGAATGCTACCCTTAGCCTCATCTAACAATCTTATCCTATGCATGCAATACGATGGATTAATACCTTTCAAATCATCTAGAGACCAACCAATCGCAGACTTATAGTTCCTAAGCATATCTAATAATTCATCGAGTTGATCATCAGTTAGAGAAGAAGATACAATTATCGGATATATTTTATTGTCACCTAGATAGGCATACTTCAAGTGCTCCGGTAGTGGTTTCAACTCCTCTTTCTTCTCTTTTTTGATGTGCTTTCCTTATCCAGCGATAAGTACTTCCTAGTCCACTTCACCTCTTCAAACTTGGTTCTTTTTTTTATTCATACATGTCATCACCCAAAGCAAACAGATTTTCAAGAAATTCAATACATACCTCATTAGAGAGTTCATCTAGCTCTGTGGTAGGAAAAGTAAGCCAAGCATGTCTCCAATGGATCCTTTGAAAGGATCAAGGACATATCTTTCTTCACGATCTCCTCCACCATATCAATGTTATGACACTGCATCTCCATCGGCATCTTCATTGCTTTATCAAGGTTGAACAGAACCTTTTCTTTATCCATCTGTAGTCTAAGCTCACCTTTTTGAACATCAATCATAGCTCCAGCAGTGGCAAGGAATTGTCTCCCTAAGATAAGGAGAACATTATCCTTGTCATCTTCCATATCAAGTACAAGAAAGTCCACAGGAAAGACCAGTTTCTCTACTTTCACAAGAACATCTTCAATCAACCCTTCGGAAAAGTCATAGACCTATCCGCCAATTGTAGAGCAACTGTTGTGGAAGTTAACTTTCCTAAACCAAGCCCTTGAAAAATTGACAATAGCATCAAATTGATGCTTGCCCCAAGATCACATAAGGCTCGTCGTGCTGGCCCCTTTCCAATTTCACATAGAATAGTGAAGCTTTCTGGATCCTTTAACTTAGCTGGCAGCTTCCTTTGAATGATCAACCTGCGATTCTCTAATAAATTCACCGTTTCAATTCTGTTCAAGCTTCTCTTCTTCAAAAGTATATCCTTTAGTAAGCAGGCATAGTAGGGCATCTCCAAGATTGCTTCAGAGAAAGGAAAGCTCAAGCTTATCTTATTTATGATATCTGAAAACTTCTTGAACTTTTCTTCCAATCCCTTCTTGACTAAATTGAAAGGAAACGGAGGAGTATTTTTGTCTTGGGAATCCCTCATTCATCATGTTCAACCTTCTCTACTTTGTCCTTCTCAGCTCTCAATCTCTTTTCTCTTTCCCATTTCTTCTACGCTATAAGCTCATTATTCTGCCCTTGGGATGGCACTGGAGTAGCATTAACATCAGATACAGCATTATGTGTGGAAAATGGTACCGGACGAGATGGTTCGACCACAGTTCAACCATGGTTCGACCATGAGTGCTGGTTGAACCAGGTGTGTAGTGGTCGAACTGGTCTTCAAAAAGTATGGCATCTCCCGGACAGGTTAGTTCGACCGAGGTTCGACCTCCAGGCTTGGTCGAACCAGTGCTGGGTTGGTCGAACCCGACTTCAGAGAATTTTGGATAGGCTGGTTTGACCGTGGTTCGACCATCAGGGTTGGTCGAACCAATGTGGTGTTAGTCGAACCGATCGTCTAGACACTCCGAAGGTTGCCCAGGTGCTTGGTTCGACCTGGGTGATATGGTTTGACTTGCTATCTTGGTCGAACCCTTGTCGAATCGAGCTCCTGGTGCTCCAAAAATCATTTCCGACATCATCGGTCCCTCATACTGCATTCCAGACCTTAACGTGATAGAGTGGCACTCCTTCGAGTTTGTAATACTTTGAGATTGGAACTTTCCCTTCTCCACCGTTTGAGTTAACTGATTCACATTACCGCCCATCTGCCCCATCAACAACCTCAAGTCCTTTATCTGCTTAGATATATCCTCATGATTTTTATCAATTTTAGCCTCTAGTTTTGTCTCTAGACGATCCACTCTTGCATCATTCCTCGCCATGTATCTGTTACCGTATCCTCAAAACCAAGTGTTTTTTCTTCGACCTTCGCACCCAAATCAATACCAACAGGAGGTTGTACTGCTGTATTAGGATTACTTCATGAAAACTCTAGCCTCCTTGGTTGTTGATAATTACCAGGGGGACCACGATTACTGAAGTTCCTTTGGTAATTTCGATTTTCTTGATTTTGGAACCTCGTTCCTTGAATACTTTAACCCATAGCGTAGTTTGCCTCTTCTATAATTCCTCTTGGCTAGCTCCTTTATTACCAATATCCTGCTGCACAATTAGTACTCGCTGTGCTATTGATGAGCATTTTCTTAACACACAATTAATCCCCAAGTATGAAGGATATCAATTATAGTTTCGAAAGGTGACCAAGTAAATATCGAACCCAATGGACGGCGTATTATCAATTTAATTATTATCTAAATTAATTAAGACATGGCAATTACGTTTGAATGGTTATTATCTAACAACTAATATGATGGAAATTTAATAACCAATAAAATAAAATATCAATCGAAGGATACGAAAGTGGATCAAGTAGGAGAATAGGTAGCTCTAGGGAAATTCAGTTTTACTACTTAACTTCCCTTCCGTGTGTTGGTGTCCGACTCTACCTTGTGGAATATGGACGCATCACTAAACCATATATATCTACTCTATATACACAAGTAGACATGCATGTAACACGTGTGAATAACCTCGGAGCAAGAGATATAATTTCACCCCCTTTCTAGGTACTATCAGTATCAATTATTTCCCTGGTCAATTGGTACTCTAACCCTATATGATCTCCTTTTATAGGTACTATAAAATTAACATCTTTATCCTACTTATTAACCTGAATTCAATTCAATTAAGAATTATCTATATAAAACAGTTCTAATAAGACTTTGGAATCCCTTCAGTTAGAATTATAACATATCATCCTGCTCAGCGGCGAACGCAATCAATCAATAACCAAGAGATGTATTCAGACTCTACACAACAGTTAAATATGCACAAAACGACCGTGAGTATGAATTAAAAAGTCACAATCTTATATAGAATAAATCCACAAGTAGTGTTGTACGGAGTTTACACACAAAAGTTCAATTAACTATATAAAACCTTCACAACCCTAGTTCTACCAAAAAGGCTCTAGCCCAAGATGTTACGAAGAACAATCATGGGTATTGGATAGATCTTACCCGGATGTCCGGAAAATACAAGATAAATTAGTAAATGAATAAACCCTAGATGTGGCGTCATCGCATCATTCTCGCTCTTGAATTCTCTTCTTAGTTCTCCCCTTGATTCCACAAACGAATCTTGAATGATGGTTGGGGGGGTGATCCCCCCTTGTGGGGTGTAGTATGTTGTGGCCTCTCTTATCCTCTTTTGTATTTTGTTCTCTCCTTCCTGAATCCCTATACTGCTGCATAAGCTTTCTTTTATACTTGTAATCGCGCCTCCCGGGTCTGGAATGGGCTTTTTAAGTGATCATATACATTGAGGGTGTAAAAATAAAGATATGGTAAGTTTCCGAGGCTCAATTCGACCAACACAACAGGTCAAATTCTCTCTCCCAGGTCGAATTGGAGGTCGAATTGACCTAATGTAAGTCCCAGGTGCTTGATTCGACCAGATGCCCCGATCGAATTGAAGTGACGAGGTCGAATTGGCATCTCCGCTAATCAATTCGATCTCGATTTGACCTGATGCCCAGGTCGAATTCCCCTGTCGTGGTTGAATCCTCTTCCTGTTCGTGTTCTGCATCCAATTCGACCAGCAGGCCTGGTCAAATTCTCCTCCAACAGGTCGAATTGACCTCCTGCTTCGCCTAAACGGATGGCTACGACTTCCTTTCTTCAATTTCCAACACTTCCACTTTGATTTCCTTCGAAAAACCACTCAAACGGATTTAATAACACCTGATTCGTGACTTAACACAATATATATATCGGTTTACAACCGATTACAACCTTCAAACACCTCATAATAGCACAAATCCAGGTGCAAGATTCGTGAATTTACACACTCATCAAACCCCCGAACTTACATGTTGCTTGTCCGGAGACAACGCAATCAAAACAAGGAGTCATGTATAATTCACGAGAATCACCATGTACATACATATTACACATGCAACTTCATCAATTAAAAACAAGTACTTCCTGCATTATACATATCATTCATGCAAAACATCCCCAATCATATTACCATTCGGGGTACTAAGTCATCTAGCTCACAAGATAAGCATTTACTCTCTCACTCAAGTGCTCGTTGCACTTAAACGGTTAATATATATGCTCATACTCAATCCATACTCACGCGTAACCATAAGCTTGGTAAGGGTCTCTAAAATCAACTTACAATCAACTCATGACTAGGATCATAAAGGACTTATTTTTGGGTTGTAATGTTGGCTCTTTGGAAAGGGTAGGAAAATTTAGATAAAGTGACTCAAACACTAGTAGAGAGTTACTTTGGAGGTTCTTGCTTTCTTCATTCGGCTACATATTCTCCTCCAATTTCTTCTCTTGCACTTGCAATTTTCGAACTTTTCTTCTCTTTCTTGCATCAACACATTCTTCTTTTAATAACTCGGGTACCGGTTGTAGGCACTACCCTTTTTAAACAACAATCGGGGTACCAGTGTCAGGCACTACCCCTAAACAAGTATTAACCACACACTTCTCTTACATTACTCAACCACATTATATCTTTCTTCTTCTTCTTGCAATACTTATTCACCTAAACTCTCTACCAATGAATAGGGTATTAAACAAAGCTCAAGTAAAGGTTAAATAAGGCTCTTTTATTCGGCTTGCCAAAGGAAAAGTTTTTTTAAGGCTCAAACGGGCTACCAAAAATATACATAATCAATGGGAATGTAAAATTTGGCTAAATAACTCAAGCAGTCAAGAATGGCCTATGATCATATCCTAGCAATTCACCAATTGTAAGTCTCACACAAGACTCCAAGCCAAATTCTAGAATACGTTCATATGAATGATTCTCTCAAGAATAAACTATCATGATCAAGCATGATTAAAAGACTCAAATCCTCACATGGGTAAATAGAATCCTAAGTACTCCTCATAGCACATAATAAAGATCAATTTCACAAGAACTCTACATACTTATCAAATTATACATGCTTCTTATCAATAAAAATTAACACATGAACATATGCATGCACAAAATCCAAAAAATCCATACATAAAAAAATCCATACATCATAGTCAATCATACAAGTGTCTCAAACAATCCAACTCATGCATCATAGTCACTCCTCACAATCCACATTCGAGATGATCAAATATGACAATATAGTGCATGCCACTCTTTTACCTTTTCTATCATCAAAGCTCAAATAAACTCATCATCACAGGATTCATTAATAATAAAATAAGAGAACTATAAGAAAGAATCAATTGACTATCTAATCGACTCCACACACTAGAAACACCACTGAACACTAGGCAAATTGCAAAAAATTGACACATCAAAACCGATTAAAGTTTCAACATACCGCAAAAAATCAACTCCCCTAGCAAACATTACAAAGAAAAGATTATAATCTTGGTGCTTCAATGAGGTAAGAACATCACACTCCCAAACTTAGTAAAAACGTAAGTCGAAACTAAGTTTGCAAATAGATGTAATTGATGATTAGTAAGCACCTTAATATAAAAATTTCTTACTCACACGAAAGAAATAAATAATTAAAATGGAAGGGCAAGCCCCCAACAGGCGCTCATATTTAACGTAGAAGAGTCACGACGGTAGAG
Source organism: Pogostemon cablin (assembly GCA_023678885.1). Classification (NCBI taxonomy): domain Eukaryota; kingdom Viridiplantae; phylum Streptophyta; class Magnoliopsida; order Lamiales; family Lamiaceae; genus Pogostemon; species Pogostemon cablin. Next base: position 11,388,838 of record CM042990.1, on the reverse strand, counting down.
GATGGTCTACTCACATCCTCACCTTTAAGTACTTTCTTTTCCTCTTCTTGTCTACAATCAACACCTCACCTTTCTTGGTAACAAGTATATGATCCTCATAATTTCTTACCTCCCATGGTTGTCTAGATACCTCCTTGTCAATCTTCCACTCAAATTCAAAGTCATCTGTCCTATTAAAATCAAGATTAAACAAGTTAGAAATCACATCTATGCTCTTGTAAGATTGAATCTCCATGGGCATCTTCATTGCTTGATTAAGAGAGAAAATCACATCTTCATCATCCATCTGCAGTCTAAGCTTCTCGGTTCTCAACCTCTTTTAATTCTTTCCCACTTCTTTTCTGCTATAATCTCTGTATTCTGCTCTTTGGAAGGTACTGAAGTCGCATCAATATCACGTGGAGTATTCAACGCAGAAAATAACGTCGAATAAGAGAGTTCGACCTGAGTTCGACCTGGGTAGGTGGTCGAACTGGAGAATAGTGGTCCAACTGAATACCTGAAAGTTTGTTCTCTTCCTTACAGGCTGATTCGACCAGGGTTTGACTAAGTGTGTTTGTCGAATCCAAGTGATCGTGGTCGAATCGGGCTTCAGACGAAACAGAGCACTCTGGACAATGGCATTCGACCTCAGTTCGACCAGTGGGGTTGGTCGAACCGGATTGATCATGGTTGAATCGAGCATCAGACAAAATAGAGTGTCCTGAATAGTGGCGTTCGACCTGAGTTCGACCAAAGCTTCTGGTTGAATCAACCTATTTTTGGTCGAACTGACGCTCTGCTTCTTCCAGATGCCGTCCAGATGTCTGGTTCGACCTTCTCTGCCTAATTCGACCACCTGTGATGGTTGAATTGGGGTCAAACCAGGCTTCTTTCACTTCAGATTTTGATTTCGGCTTCATCTGTCCTCGTACTGCATTCCAGACCTCAACGTGATGGCTTTATTCTCCAATTTTTATGTCAGTTGATTCACGTTCGTGGTCATCTGTCCCATAATCCAAGTTAGATCCTTCAACTGCTTAGATAAATCTGCATGGTCAACATTCATTCTAGCTTCGATATGGTCAACCCTTGTATCGTTCTCAGCCATGTATCGATTGAAGGTATCTTCAACACTCTGCACTTGCTGCTTCATACTAGGCCCTCTTAGTGTCAACTCTATAATCTACTTCTGCTGAGATTCTAGCAGCTTGTTGATGTTAGCTAGACTAGAGATGATCTCATCATCCCTATCCTGCTTCACCACTTGATATTCAACCTGTGCCACCTTGACAAGTACATATAATCCTCTATCTCTCTCCGTAGGCCAGTCACGTGAATTCATAGAGATATTTTCGAACAACTTTCCTGCTTCAAGTGCTGTCTTAGATAACAATGCTCCTCCTGATGATGCATCAATAAGAACATACGACTCACAATCCAATCCATAGTAGAAGATACTTATGTATTCAGCCTTAGACATCTCATGTTGTGGACACCTCCTGAGCATGTCTTTAAACCTATCCCACACCTCATAATATTTCTCACCCTGATTCATAACAAATTGGGTTATCTCTTACTTCATTCTTAAGATCCTTGAGGGTGGCATGTATCTCTCCAAGAACTTCTGCTGCAGTTGGTCCCATGTAGTGCAATCTGCTACATCAATAGTCTCATACAAAGCTTTTTCTCCATCAATCAAAGAGAACTTGAATAGGGAGATTCTTCTAGCATTATCATTAGCTCCAGCACCTTTCTGAGTGTTTGCATAACCAAGGAATCTTTTGAGATGCTGATATGGATATTCAAAACAACCTCCAAAAAAGGGATTCTTCTCCACCATGTTAATAAGAGCAGGATGTATCTCAAAATCATCATCTTCCCCCCTTGCTCCTATCAACCCCATGTTGCCAATCCCATAGTTCGTGAAAATTTCACGTATGGCAACATTATCCGGATTCTGCCTTGCTCCGGTCATGTTTAGTTCAATGTGTTATTCCTTCTTTCCGTCCTCTCCTTTTCCTATTGCAGAAGTACCTCAGAAAAATTTAAGGTTAGATAGAAAATAAACAATCACAAATAGAAGTCTTAATCAACTAGAAATAATAAAATCAATAATAACAGCCGTCCTCGACAATGGCGCCAAGAACTTGATGCGCTTTTTCTTTGCACGCAAAATTAATCCCCAGTATTAAGGATATCAACTGCAGCTTAAAGAAGCGACCAAGTGAATATCGAACCCAAAGGACGGCGTATTATTAATTTAATTATTTACTAAATTAATTAAGACAAGTGTGGCAATATAGTTTTTAGAATTTAATTATAATCTACTAGATAATTAATTAAAATAATGAATAAAAAAAATATCACTAGAAGAATACGAAAGTGGATCAAGTAGGAGAATGGGTAGCTCTAGGATAATCTAGTTTCACTCATTAATCTTCCTTTCGTATGTTGATGTCTGACTCTGCCTTGTGGAATATGGACGCATCACTAAACCATGCATATATACTCTATAGACACAAGTAAACATGTGTATAACACGTGTGAATAACCTCAGAGCAAGAGATATAATTTCACCCCCTTTCTAAGTACTATCAGTATCAATTATTTCCCTGGCCAATTGGTACTTTAACCCAATATGATCTCCCTTTATAGGTACTATAAAATTATCCTCTTTATCCTACTTAATAACCCGAATTCAATTCAATTAATAAGTATTCATATATGATAGTTCTAATGAAGCTTCGGAGTCCCCTCACTTAGAATCATAACATGGAATCTTGTTCAGCGGTGAACGCACTCAATCTACAACCAAGATATATATTCAAACTCTATATACCAATTGAAGATACATAAAATGACCGTGAATATGGATTAAGAAAGCATAATCATATATAAAATAAATACACAAGTAGTGTGGTATGGAGTTTACACACGAAAGTTCAATTAATTCGTAAAAACCTTCACAACCCTAGTTCTACCAAAAAGGCTCTAGCCCATGGTGTTACGAAGAACAATCATGGGTGTTGGATAGATCTTACCCGAATGTCTAAAAAATTACAAGATAAATAAGGAAACGAAATAAACCCTAGATGTAGGAGTCGTCGCGTCCTTCTCCATCTTGAATCCTCATCTTAGTTCTCCTCTTGATTTCACAGACAAATCTTCAAAGTGAAGGATGGATGAAGGAAAGGATGTGGATGATGGTTGGGGGGTGATCCCCCTTGTGGGGTGTAGTATTGTTGTAGCCTCTCTATAATCTAATCTAATCTAATCTCCCCCAATTTATGAATAATGATGTGAAATATATATAGATGTGAGAGGGGAATTAAATAAGGAAAAAAATATATATGGGTGAATTGTGGAGGATTATGTGATAAGGAAATAAATTAGGTAATTTTTAGAAATTTTCAAAAATTCTCGGAAACTCTCGCTGGCAGCTGCGCGACTTCACGATTTTAAGCATAACTTCCTCGTCTCATCTCCGATTTTAGTGATTATTGTGCTCACGCGATCCTCTTTTCCTAGGCTTTCTCTGAATATAAATATCTCACCAAAAGTACAACATTTGAAGATGTAACAAGTCATGGAAAGTGGAACAGTCGTGCTGAGTAGAAACAGCTTGCGCGACGTTACCATTTCGGTCATAACTTTCTCCTTTGGAATCCGATGGGGCGTTCTTTATGCCAAAACGACCCTCTCTTCTGTGGCTTTCCAATCATGTATCACACTACCAGTTTTGATCTCCACTCAAATACAGAAAAATACCTCAAACGCACCTTTTTCTCACATATATCAAATATAAGATACTTGTGCTAATATATAACAACAATTCTCATCAAAAAGGTATTAAATTGGACACTCAAACACGCTAATTTCCACTCTCAACAGCAGTATGCCGATTTTTTGCAATTTGCCTAATGTTTTGTGGTGTTTGGTGTTGTTTTTTAGTGTCATATGCGGAGTTACTCATGAATATCAAGTTTAAGATTGATTCTAGAGCTAATTTTGATCTATTTTGATACCTAATGTTCGTTTTTGAGCTTAAAGTGTGCAGGGAATGAAGAAAATTCGAGTTTGGAGCATCAGGTGGTCAGTTCAACCAGACATGCAGGTCGAACATGGAAGCCTTAGTCGAACTGGAGATCCGAAACTTCATTATAGGTCGATTCGACCAAGCAGATGAGAGCTCGACGAGAGGTTCGACCAAGAAAGAAGTCGAACTGGCGAACAGAGAAGTTTATAAAGGCAGATTCGACCAAATGGTTTAGTCGAATTGAGGTCAAATTTCGAACCTGATAGATCTGAACAGGTGAGTTCGACCACGACTATAGAGTTCGACTAAAGCACTTGGTCGAATAATGGTCGAATTGTGATGATGAAATATCCAGAAAGAGAGTTCAACCATGGATTCGACCACGACAATCCGATTTGACCGTGATGTTAGGTCGAATCTAGGCCAGGTAAGTTGATTTTAACTCCATTTTTCACCCCATTCAATCACTTTTGCACACCACCTTCACCTGAATTCCTCCTGAATCGGAAATCCTCTCTTCCAATCTTCGATTACACGCGATTTCGAACCAAATAAATCACATTCCACAGACTACACACTCGATTTGCTACAAGTTTGGGTCGATTTGTCAGCGAAATCTAGGGTTTTTGGCGAATTTTTGGAATTCTCTAGAATCGTTCGACCTAGCCATGTCAAGCTCGAAAGGTATGTTTTCTTGGTTCATTTGCCCTAGGATTGAAGTTTCATTACGTGATTTTGAAATGGGTAAGTTGAATTAACTGATTTCTTGAGGGATTATGGCGTGGGAGTTGAACTTTTATGCATAATTTCGATTGAACAGTTGATGGGTTCAAATTTGATTGATTAATTATTGTCAAACCTTGATGTGTATGTGGAATTAGGATGGAATTGAGTAGTGTGAGTGAAGCGTGATGGATTTTGAGTTACTTTCTTGAATTTTTGAAGCATGTTTGTAGTTTACTACGTTTTGGTTGTTCTTGTTTCATGATTGAAGTTGGAATTGGATTGAGTAAGTATGAGAATTGAATTGTTGATCTATGAATGTAATATGCTTGATTGGAATGACTATGCATAGAAAACTTGAAGTCGTTAGTAGAGTTGAATGCTTGTTGATCAGGAATAGCTTGGTTTGTTTTTCCTGTTTGGCTGTTATTGAGATATTGATTTCAAAAAAAGAAAAGAAAGCCGAGGCTCGATCCAAGAAGAGGCAAGATAGGCCGTCTCATGAAGATGCAGTGAGAAAGAAGCTAAGGCTTCAAGAGCGGTTGCCCTTGAATTTCAAGATTCGGAGGAATGAATGGGATGAGATCAAAGAAAAATGGGGAGAAGTGTCAGATAAGATTGCTCGAATGAGGTATCAAGATGATGGAGCGATGGTTGCTATACACATTCGCAATGATGTTCAGTGGATGTTTGATCAAGTTAGTATTCGTCACTTCATGGAGTTGAAAAAGCGAACTTTATTTCCATATGACTGGAAGTAATATGTTCGATTACTATTAAGAAGGGTGCGAGCCATCATCCGTATTAGTGTTCGTTCCAGCTCGGATGTGAGAAGAGGACATGGTCAGCGGAGGATTTGAATATCTTGTTTCAGACTCCTAGGGGGATTTAAAGGAATGAGAATGGGTATTTCAACGCAAACAGATTCTGGAGAGAGATTTCTGGTGAGGATGTGGATTACAAGACTAGCAGTGCTTATGCTTCGTTGATTCAGAATCCAGTGATTCGGTATATGGATAGAATATTGAGCAATACTTTATTTGCCCATTCTGAAAGAAGCTGTGTGTCGAGGGGAGAGTTATATGTCCTCTGGTGTATACTAAATGGAGTGAGGTTCAATATGGTATCATACCTCATTTATTAGCTAAACAGGTTCAGGTGCTCTTCGTTTCAGAGAGTTAATATAGGAGGGTTGCTTACTTCGGTAGCTGAGTACTATCATATGGACTTCACTGGCATTTCACCCATCCTGGAGGATCTCAATTTGGTGATGAGTATGTGTGTGAAGGGTGGATTCGCCCATCTGAGGGATGGAGATTGGTTCTTCACGAGGGGATCGAAGCCCTTTACTTTCATGTTTCCTTTTGCTGTGAGTGTGTTGACTACTATCAGGACTGAGGGAAACATGTTGATGAACACTCTGGCTCACGATGCTCTCTCCGTTACTTGCTTGACAAAAGGTGATTGGAGGACTGTAGCTCAGATGTACGCTGAGGGGATGATTGAGGAGCTTCAGAGGATTGTAGACGAGGGGCGTTTTCAGCCACATCCTTGGGCACAACCACAGCAGCAGTAGGAGCTTGGAGAGGATCAGGTGGATCCAGAGATGGGAGATCCACATTCACACGAGATGCCACCACGACCCATTCCAGCATGGCCACAGCAGCAGTAGGCTGGTCCTGATGCTTATTTTCAGGAGCAGTTTCGATTGCTTCATGAGTAGTTCGCCACACTGGATGCGAAATAGCAGGAGACGAACAGGCAGCTGGAATTGGCGAATGCGAACTACGCAACACTGGATGTGAAGTACAACACGCTGCAGAAAAACTATGTGGAGATGGATAGGAGATTGGAGAGGATGTATGCTCATGAGCGCGAGTTGGATAGAAAGTTAAACAGTCTTCATAGAGATTTGGATCGATTGCGCTCGGAGATGAGTGATGGTGATGACGAAGAGGGTGCAAGCGATGATGATGCTCCGGAGGAGTAAGATGCACCAGGTTTTTGTTCTTTGTCTATTTCATCTCATCTCCCTTCTCTTTTTCTCTTTACAGGATGAGTATTTGTGGTGTGAGTGGCATGTACGTATATTGAAATGATTTACATGTGTTAATTTTTATTGATTAGAAGCATGTATGCTTGATAAGTATGTGGATTTATTGTGAAATTGATCTTGGTTATTTACTTTGAGGAGTACTTAGGAATCTATTTTCTCTACCTTTACTAGTGAATTAGTCACTTTATCTAAATTTTCTCTACCTTTACCAAAGAGCCAACAGTACAACCTTAAAGCAAGTCCTTTGTGATCCTAGTGATTAATTAATTATAAGTTGAGTTTTGAGACCCTTGCCAAGCTTATGGTTACGCGGAAGTATGGATTGAATATGAGCGTAAACATTAACCTGTTAAAGTGTACATCTTTTACACTTGAGAGTGAGAGTAAATATTTATCTTGTAAGCTAGATGATTTTGTACTCCGAAAGGTATTGTAATTGAGTGATGTTTTGCATGAATGATGCATATGATGCTAGTAATACTTGTGTTCGATTGATGAATTGCATGTGTGAGTATGAATTATATTGGTAGTTGGTGAATTTTACACTACTCTTTGATTTTTGATTTCAATGCCTCGGGATGAGCAACATGTAAGTTTGAGGGTTTGATGAGCGTGTAAATTCACGCGTTTTGAGGCTGGATTCATGGAATAATGGAGTGTTAGATGGTTGAAATTCTATATGAATTGTTATAGTTAGTGAAAAGCCACACATTGGTTGTTGTGAGGGCTATTTGAGTTGATTTTCGAAGGAAAACGAGTTGGAAGTGATCGGATCCGGAAAGAGAAAGAAGCAGGCATGCGATTTGACCAAGCAGGTGTCGGATTCGACCAAGAAGGAGGGAGTTTGACCAGCACTGCTGGTCGAACTGAGCGCGGAAAGATGCCTGGAGTGCCGTTCGACCACGACATTCGATCATGGGCTAGAACCACTCCGGTAGTTCTAGGGTTATGAAAGCTTTATGAGTTAATTGAATTTCCATGTGTAAACTCCGTACAACACTACTTGTAGTTTATTCTATATAAGATTGTGCTTTTTTAATTCATACTCACGGTCGTTTTGTGCATTATTAGCTGTTATGTAGAGTCTGAATACATCTCTTTGTTATTGATTGAGTGTGTTCACCACTGAGTAGGATAACATGTTATAATTCTAAGTGAAGGGATTCCGAAGTCTTATTAGAAATATCTTATATAGATACTTGTTAATTAAATCTTATTCGGGTTAAAGGATGATAAAGAGTATAACTTCACAGTACTTTTGAAGGGAGATCATATCGGGTTAGAGTACTAGGTGCACAAGAAATAATTGATATCGATAGTACCTAGAAAGGGGGTGAATTATATCTCTTGCTCCGAGGGTATTTACATGTGTCAAACGCATGTTTACTTGTGTCTATAGGGTGAACTTGCATGGTTTAGTGATGCGTCCATAGACCGCAAGGCAGAGTCAGACAATAACACATGGAAATGAAATTAATAAGTAAAACTAGATGACCTAAAGAACTACCTAATTTTTTACTTGATCACAACCATATTTTATTTATTGCTTGTTTATTTAATATGCTATTCAAATTATATGTTCTTTAATTTCGTAATAATTCCAAACTGATTAGCCAACATAGTCTTAGTTAATTAGAATTGAATTGAATTGATAATAATTCGTCCCTTGGGTTCGATAATCACTTGGTCGCCTATCGAGACTACAATTGATATCCTTATATTTGAGGATTAATTTTGTGTGTTGAGAAAATGCCTATCAGTTCGACCAAAGCCACTAACAGCTTGGTCGAACTGGCCTGTAATTTGCTGGCAGATGCCTTTTTTGACTCTAACCACCTATTGAACCAGAAGCATCGTGGTTGAATCATCACTGCATCACTTTAGGCTTTTGGTTCGACCATGGTTCAACCTTCATGATTGGTCAAACAATAAGGTCGTGGTCGAACCACTCTGTAACAACTTTGCGGATCGCTTGTTCGACCTGAACCAGTGTCAAACCACAGGCTTCTTGGTCAAACCAGGTGCTTTCGTGCCCCTTTTCCGGTTCCGATCACTGATGTCCTATTTTCCTTTGAGAATCCGCTCAAATGGCCTCAAACGCACCTAATTCGTGACTTTTTCCACTACATATCTCGATTCATCTCTACTTAGGATCAAATCATTCATCATTATCACATAAATCAGAGCTTAAATTACGTGAATTTACACTCTCATCAGGAAGGCTTGACATTTACCCGTGGAGTTGGAATACAAAGCATTGTGGGCAATTAAACAATTGAACATGGATGAGAGGAAATCTAGAGAGGTTAGGATGTTTCAAATGCTTGAACTTGGTGAATTCCGAGGAAGAGCATATGAGAATGCTATGATTTACAAGAAGCATGTTAAGAAGTTACATGATGCAAAGTTACAAACGAAGGAGTTCACACCGGGGGATAAAGTGTTGTTATGTAGCTCTAGGCTACGGTTATTTTCGAGGAAGTTGAAGTCTAAGTGGCCGAGTCCATATGAAGTCATGGAAGTATTATATGGCTTTCATTAAAGCTTTGGAACCCCGAAGCTTTAATATTTATTTGTGGTAAATGAACATAGGATCAAACATTATCTATCTCATTTATAAAAGGAGATGGTTAATGTTGTGTACCTTAATTGATTTGATCCTTTAATAATGTAAGAGTAGGTAGAAGTTTATTTGTTTTCTTTTATTTTTGGTTTGTAAGTGGATTGTGCTTGTGAGGAGAATGTGCATTGATGACATGGGAGTGCTTGACTTGAAGTGTAGAGATACATCCTACTCTTTTACAAACTTAATTCTTCACTTATGTTTCGATTTAAGTTTGAAGGGATATTACGTGGTGAGATATACCTTGAATTGAAGATATATGATGAATATGTTCTCATGTTTTGGGTAAATTTGAAATTTTCTCTCATGAATTTGGTTTGACTTGATATGATTGGTTGTGTTAAAGTGCATGTTAATTCATATATTTGATGGTTGTTATTGAGCTAATGATATTTGATGAGTTTTGAGCACACATATGCATTTGGAAGTGAATTAGCAGGGTAAAACAGGGCATGAACTTACAAAAATTTTTTGAAGTTTGCACGAACTCGAGTCGAGTACCACGCTCGGCCCTGTATAAGTGGTCGAGTTCTAACACCTACAACGGGTACTCGATGTTGAATTAATCGAGTGCACAACTCTACTCAAGTAGGTACTGGAACTTAGGTCATGTTCCGAACTCGAGCCTGTACAAGTAGTCATGTCCCAATACCTAAAACACTAATTCGACGATGTCGTATTCGAGTGTGGAGCTCAAATCGAGTAGCTACAGAGAGCATGAGTCGAGTCTGACGCATGACTCGAATCTATGCAGAGGGAAAGAAAATGCTCGACATGGATAAGGAAGAAGCTGTGGGAGCCGTACTAGCCACCTCCACCTCCGAAGCCTTGAAGGGAGTTTGTTGCTCATCATTTCATTCATATCTAGTCTAGGATTTGGATTTAAACATTTGATTTGAATTATTATGGATTGTTTTGTACTTCATACTTGTTTTGTATTTAGGAGGTTTAAATTCTTATTTTGGAATTTATTTTAGTTTTATGCGATTTTCTTTTCAATATTCTATCTTTTATATTTTAGTTTTCTTTTCCTATTTGAGTGTGATGGGATATATTTGAGCTTACATGACTATGGAAATTGTGGAAATGTGCTTAATTTTCTATTGATAGATGGATTTTCATTTATGTACGTTATGTGCTGTTGTATTGTTCTTGCTTGTAGTCTTTGCTTTGATGTTTTGTTTGTATTTCTATCTTTGTATAGGTTGTTTGGTGGTTTGTTTTCGGGATGTCATATATTGTTTTTGAATATGAGTGATGATATATTATTTGTGATAGGTGACAGAAAATTATGTAAAGGATCTCTACTCTTTGAAATTGTGACTTGTTTTATATAATTTGTTTAATTTTGAAATAAATAAAGGTGTAATAGGTTCCTCAAGGTCCAAGCAAAAACTTGTTAGCATTTGAGCCTCAACCATGCATCCATGGTTAATTCTTCATGAGTGGATCAATTGAGTTTGGTAAGCTAGAACTTGCTCACGGACTACGGGAAGAGCCTAATCAGTGGAGTAGTGAAATGATTTAAGGCCATTCTTGTCATTATATTTCCTTACCTATGGCATCATCCCTAGTTAGCCTCTTTGAGCTTATAAGTCTATTTCTTATGATATGAGCACATTATAAGACATGATTACCCACTGTACCTTTATGCATATACCTTTTTTGTGGGTGATTGAGGAGATGATGATTAGCAAAGTTTGATGAGATAGTGTGCAAGAGAAGAAAGGAAACGGTAAACAAGCAAAAAAATGATGAAAAGAGCTCAAGCAAGAATGCACATGCCACCTTTCAAAACAAGAAAATGAGCAAACTAACAATAATATGCTCAAGAAAATCATAAACATCGAAGAAAGGAAGCATGAATCCAAAGAAGCTCAATAATCCAAGAAAAGTTAATGAAAGTTCTTATGATCAACAAAGATAAGAAATGGAGAAAGAGAAGTGAAGGAATGAAAAAGTTGATCATCTCTTCGATTACCTATACTCGATAAGTCACTCTTATCCATATTCTCTCTACCTTTACCAAAAAGCATATCATTACATCCAAAGATAAAGACCTTTTTTTATCATTAATCAAACCTATGTTGGCTTGAGAATGTAGTCTGCGGGTAAGCTTATGGAGCATCGAGCCAATTGATTGATGAGTATTAATTTACCCCACTAATTAGAGTATTGAATGAAAAATTGGTATCCGATGTGAGGCTTGGATCGGAAGAGACTATATTACTCTTTATTTTCTTTTAATTGAACTTGTTAATTCTTTATGTCATAAGTTTAATGATGTAGGGTGACTTGGTGTAGTTTGTAGTCCTTATTACTTATGATGTGTTATTGCTTATATTCGTTAGATTTTTACCTAGGTGAAAATTTCTCCTTTTGGTTCATTATTTTCGTTGCTCAAGGACAAACAACAATTCAAGTTTGGAGGTTTGATCGGGGCTATTTTCACCCAAATTTTAGTGCTTTTATGTGCATTTTCGTATCATTTTATCCGATTTGGATAGCATTTGGAAGTATTTGGTGGTATTTTATGTGCATATTGAGATTTATGTTTGGAAATATTGAAAGTGTGAAAATGAGCTTAAATATGCTTAAAACATGTGAAAATGAGTGAAATGGAGTCGGGAGCCGAAATGGAAGAAAACAGGAAGTCGAAGCACGAACTCGTGTAGAGCCCAGGACATGAGTCGAGTCTCGGTGCACAGCTCGATGTCGAGTTGGTGCAAAAGGTCGACTGTACACACTTACAACATGAGCTTGGCCTTACCTATTGCTCGAGCTCGGAGCTCGAGTCGAGTAGTGTATTGCGTCTAGAACTGCTGAGAAAAATACCGCTGCTCGCATCGAGTGCCATACTCAAGTCGAGTGCGGCTAATTTTGGAAAAATTATCAGCGAGATTTTAGAAGAATTTTGGGCTATAAATACATGTTTAATGCTAATTTTACGAAGGAATTCATTTGGAACAGCAGTTACACCTACTATACACCTTAGAATACACACACATTTCTTCATTGTCACTCTTTGATCCTTAATCCATTTCCACTACACTCATTCATTAATTCTACTTGAATTCCACAACTCCTCCATAATTCCATTACCTTACTCCAATTTGAGAAGAAGTTCTACACTTGGTGAAAGAATTGACACAATCAAAGGAGAAGAAGCCTACCTTCAAAGGAAAGCCATTTAACTTGATTTTGTTAATTCTCTTCTATTATTAGCTCACATAGAGTAAGCCTTGTATTGTAATATTTTGACAATGATTGTAATAGACTAGTCTCACTTGTGAGGCTAGCAATATGATTGGATATGAATTCTTTATTTATGCACTCTAAGTGTTTGATGAAATGAATGAGTTGAATTACTTTCTATTATGAATGCATATTCTCATCTTATGCCATTATATGTATGGTTGTATGATCATTCCATATGAAATAGAGGTAAGACCTTGACTGTATGTTATGATTATAATATTAAATTATTGATGGTATGAGATGACTATATTAGTATGGGTCGACGTTGAAATACATTCAACTCATGCTTAGAACCTCATAACAGGACATGAGAGTTTAATCTTGTGATAGGGTCTTCTATGGAATGTAGTACCTTCTAAGGGAATGAGAATATGGTAAGACTCTCCTAGGGGCTATTTTGGGGCATCTTAGATGCTAAGTACCTACATCTATATGTTGCTTAAAAGATAGAGCATGTAGTGCTTATAGTGAGAGCCTATAGTGATATATTCATGACCTTCATCATCACTTGAGTGTGTGACCTAGAAAACCTTATCATGATGTTGTTAGCCTTGCATGCTTCTCTTATTGTTCTACCTACTTCCATTCCATATATCTTGCTACTTAATTCTTACTTGCTTGTTTCATTGTTTGTCTTTATTAGTTAGTAATTGATAGCATAATCCAAACCCTCATAATTGATCTTGTCCTTCTAGAGCGAGCACTTCTCAAATACAGATATCAATACCTTTGTCCTTTTAGGTTCAATATTTTATTACTTGGTCACTGACATTACTAGACGATAGAGTACACTTGCTCTTCACAAAGAAAATACCGATCAATACTTGACCCATTTTTTCTAATTAAAAGATCTGATCTTATAGATTATATATAAAAAAAGTATGTTCTGCCTAAGTGTTTGCCATCCAAAATTATATTTAAAAAAATCTCTCTTAAATTTCCTTTATTTACATGTATGAATCATATTAACCCTATTTTTTCCTCATTTCTCAATCCTCTTATATCTTTACTTTTATCTCAATTAATATTTGATTTGATATAAAATTTAAATATATCCTATCAAAACCAAAACAAGGATGGACTAACACTATTTACTGATTTATTATATAAATTCAAATCAAACATCCTCTTATTGCATGTATATATTTTTGTTAATAAATATATATGAATTGAATGTGGGTGCATGCACTAGCAATTGTATACTGGATTTTTTTTTCTTTTTAATATTACTTCCTCAATTCCGATAAGCTTGTCACCGATAGAAAATTTGAGAAAGACTTTTATTTTATTTTATTTTACCACTTTTATTGACTTTCGAGAGTGCAGTAGTATTTTTAAGTAGTAAATAAATAAATGATAAAGTAAGTTATGTGAATAAGTGATATGATATTTTAAAATGTGATGTATTAGGATATTATTTGTTTGAAATTTTTACCGCCTCCGTCCAACATCAATCTATCTGTTTGCTTTTTGTGCGTAGATTAAGGAGTATTATTATTTTATGTATAGTGGGTAGTTGTATTAGTGGGGTGTGTGGGTTCCATATTTTAATTGTATTATTGTCTGGGGTGGGTCCCATGTGTCTAAAAAGGAAAATGAATAGATTAAGAGTGGACGACCCAAAACTGTAAAATGGATATATTGACAGTGGACGGAGGGAGTATTATTTTGAAGAATAAAGAGTGTAATAGAATAAATAAATGAGGAAAAAGTGAAGTGTGTAATGAACTAGAAGAAGTACTCATTTTGTCCAATTCAATCTCTACATATTTCTAAAGAGGGCGGCTATTCGCACCTCCTGAATTATTAAACGTACCCCAAAAATATTTAATAAGATATAATTTCCCTTATAAAACTTATATTTGTTCGGTTACAACAACCGAACAATCATCTATCTTTATCTGTTCGGTTGTTGCAACCGAACAGAACAAAGAATTTATATATCTTATATCCATCAAAATTATATATTATCTTATTTATTCGATAATGTAGATATGAATAAAAAATAAATCATGTTCTGTTTGGTTATTGCAACCGAACAATATATGAATTCTTTGTTCTGTTCGCTTGTTACAACCGAACACATAAACATAGATGATTGTTCGATTGTTGCAACAGAACAGATAAGATATATAAATTCTTTGTTCTGTTCGGTTGTCATTTCAATATTTATATTTTTCTTTTTGGTATATTGGACCCAAAAACAATTAAGGCAAAAACTTATGTCCAACACTAATATACCTACCCATTTGACATTAAATATTAGTATATATCTCAACAAATGTAAGCATTGAAATGGAATGGATGGAGTATTAATTAAGTTTACCCACTTTACATTAAATATTATAACTGTATTGATTAAGTTTACTCACCTTACATTAGATATTACTCAATATATTAACAAACGTAAACATTGAAACGAGACAGAGGGAGTATTAACGCAAAAACTTGTGTCTAACACTAATATACCTACCCATTTCACATTAAATATTACTCCCTCCGTCCCATAGTTAAGTTTACTGACACTGTAAATACGGAGTTTAAGAAAAGTTGCTTTTTGACCAATTTAATTGACTTTTTAGGAGTATTGTGGTATTTTTAGGTAATAAATAAATTATAAAGTATGTTATGTTTGTTGGGTTGAGTGGTATTTTTGAAATTAAAATAACTTTTGAGGTTGTTGGTTAATGTGAAGTTTTCTTTTTTGGATGGTGAACATAAGTGTGGGACGGACAAAAACGGAAAGTGTGAACATAAGTGTGGGACGGAGGGAGTAGTATATATCTAAACAAATATAAGCATTAAAATGAAATTGATGTAGTATGATGCGCGTTTTCTTTGCACGCAAAGTTAATCCCCAAGTATTAAGGATATCAGTTGCAGCTTAAGCAAGCGACCAAGTGATTATCGAACCCAAAGGACGGCGTATTATCAATTTAATTATTTACTAATTAATTAAGACGAAAGAATATTAAGGTTGGGATTTTAATCTAATAACTAATAAATAATTAATTAAAATAACAAATAAAATAAAATATCACTCGAAGAATACGAAAGTGGATTAAGTAGGAGAATAGGTAGCCCCAGGATAATCCAGTTTCACGCATTAATTTCCTTTCCGTGTGTTGATGTCTGACTATGCCTTGTGGAATATGGACGCATCACTCAACCATGCATATCTACTCTATAGACACAAGTAAACATGCGTGTAACACGTGTGAATAATCTTGGAGCAAGAGATATAACTTCACCCCCCTTTCTAGGTACTATCAGTATCAATTATTCCCCTGGCCAATTGATACTCTAACCCGATATGATCTCCCTTTATAGGTACTATAAAATTATCCTCTTTATCCTACTTAATAACCCGAATTCAATTCAATTAATAAGTATTCATATATGATAGTTCTAATGAAGTTTCGGAGTCCCCTCACTTAGAATCATAACATGGAATCCTGCTCAGCAGTGAACGCACTCAATCAATAACCAAGATATGTATTCAGACTCTACATAATAGTTAATGATGCACAAAACGACTGTGAGTATTGATTAAGAAAGCATAATCATATATAAAATAAATCTACAAGTAGTGTTGTACGGAGTTTACACACGAAAGTTCAATTAATTGGTAAAAATCTTCACAACCCTAGTTCTACCAAAAAGGCTCTAGCTCATGATGTTACGAAGAAAAATCATGGGTGTTGGATAGATCTTACCCGGATGTCTTGAAAATTACAAGATAAATTAGGAAACGAAATAAACCCTAAATTTGAGAGTCGTCGCGTCCTTCTCCGTCTTGAATTCTCCTCTTAGTTCTCCTCTTGAGTCCACAGACGAATCTTCAAAGTGATGGATGGATGGAGGAAAGGATGTGGATGATGATTGGGGGTGATCCCTCCTTGTGGGGTGTAGTATTATTGTAGCCTCTCTCCAATTTGTATAATCTCTATTCTAATCAATAATGATGTGATCAACATCCCCTTTTATACTTGTGAGCTCTCCTTATGGACCTTGGATGAGCTTTTTCTTGGAAAACACGAAAATACATGCAATGGGATGTAAAACACGCGACACACACTGAGTTGTGTAAAAACACATATAATTTTGGAAATTCTCGAAAATTCTCTCTGGCAGCTGAGCGACTTCACGATTTTGAGCATAACTTCCTCTTCAAAACTCCGATTTGAGTGATTTTTGCGCTCACGCGATTCTCACTTCCTTGGCTTTCTATCTATATAAAAAACTCACAGAAACTCTAACATTTATTGTGTAACAAGTCATGCAATGTGGCACAACCGTTCTGTTCGGCACAGCTTGTACGACGTCACCACTTTGATCATAACTTTCTCGTTTGAAATCCGATTGAGGTGTTCTTTATGCCAAAACGACCCTCTCTTCTGTAACTTTCCAATCCATGTATCAATCACACTTCTAGTTTAGAGCTCCACACAAATACAGAATAATTACACAAGTTGGACGTCGTTTCAGAGCATCCTTGCACAAATTGCACCTTTTTCTCCAACTTGGCACTTTTGACCACCCCTTTATCCACCTAAATCACAATAAAACACCTCAAGTGCACATTTTTTCACATATATCGAATATAAGACACTTGTGCTAATATACAACAACAATACTTATCAAAAAGGTGTTAAATTGGACACTTAAACACGCTAATTTCCACTCTCATCAGAGTATTAATTAAGTTTACCCTTTTTACATTAAATATTATATCTGTATTGATTAAGTTTACTCACCTTACATTAAATATTACTCCATATATTAACAATCGTGAACAATGAAACGAGACATAGAGAGTATCAATTAAGTTTCCTTGAGACCAACGCAAAACTCAAACAAAAGATGCCCTAACCCCAAAGCAAAAGAAAGAAACCGAGAAGAAAATCCCCACTGTACGCGGATTAAGTCCGACCCGGATCCGATCCCGATCCGGATCCGGATCCGATACTTTATAGCAAAGTCTATTTGAGTCCTTTACACATCTTCCCTTCTTCAAACAAAATTCGTTAGGGTCTCTGAGAAATTTAGGGCTTTATCTATGGATGAAGACTACTGTAACGGTGATAGCACCGTTGAGACTTCCAAGGCTGATCGATCAGTATGGCTAATGAAGTGCCCGCCGGTGGTCTCCAAGGCATGGCAATCATCGGCTGCCTCCTCCACCGCCGACTCTCCACCGGTAGCAAAAGTCGTTGTCTCTCTCGATCTCCTCCAACCTGACTCATCTCTCCAAGTAAACATCCTTTATCTCTTTGTTAAGTGATGGATGTTCGTGTGATTTCGTTTGTATGTATAATATTTATTAATATTATTGGTTTATTTTTATTTTGTACTTTTGCTAGGGTTTTGATTTCTGAATTTTATATGAGTTTGCGTTTCAGTTTACTATGGAGATGGCTGGGAGCGAGGCTGCGAATATGCCTAAGAGTTTCTCCCTAAACGTGTTTAAGGATATCGTTCCTATGGCTATTTTCTCCGAGGCGAATCAAGGTGAGTTTCCTAATATGCATTATACGATTTTCCTTTTCTCCTCTTTCCGTAGTTTGTAAAAAAATGTGTTTTTTATTGGCATCCTAGATGATTTCCTTATTGCTTTCATTGAATTTAAAAATCCAGCATCTGTGATGAACTTATATTTTGGGTGACCAATACACTTAGATTTTCCTCCGACTCTATACATATTTAGTACATATTGATTACCTGACCAGCTCTTTTCAGTGGATGAGGTTGGGTTAGAAGAAGATAGACCTTCTAATAGTGCATCTAGAGACTTGTAAATATTCTGTAAAGAGATGAGTTCAGTTGAGATCCTATTATCAACCCTTTTTCGTTGCATTTTGTATTTCTGGTACGACCATGTTTGGTTTGTTGTCTTGGTTTTGACTCACTGAGAGTTATTACATGTCCTCAATGTGGTGAGTTCATTGGGAATTTGTGGGCACAGTTTGTTCGCCTTATATGCTGATAGGATGACAATTTGTTCTCTTTTGTCTACTTCAAAATGAAAGCTATGTTAGAGAATATTGTTCTCTTTTACCTTATAAGCTTTCATTCAGGAAGATATTTATTTCTGCAACAGCTAACACTTGTTTCCAGGCTTCTGATTGTTTTTGGTGAGAGATAATATGAACGTCAAGGTCTTCCTTTATCAGCTTCTTTACTCTTATGAATCACTGATTGAAAAATCATTTTTGATTACATTTCAGAGATCTATGTTTATAACTTGGTTAGATGTCAATGCTTATATGTCCAATTTTAGAAACCTTTAGTAATTAGTTCCACCTTGCTAGTATCTCATGCTACCCTCTTCTTATGATTTCATGATATGGGTTCAGTTTTGCCTCTGTTAATCTGCCATCTTGATAAAGTTACATAAATGGATTTTTATCTGGACTGGACTTTTGATAATCCTTTTTGCTACCCAAGTGTAACCAAAATTGCTTGAACATATCATATGTGCAACTTTTATGCTTTTTTGCAGTGTATATAATGCAGTGTTTTCTTTTAAAGGAAGGGTGGCAATGGAAGGTAAAGTGGAACATAAATTCGATATGAAGCCCCACCATGAGAACATTGAAGAGTACAGAAAAATGTGTCGGGAAAGGACAAATAAATCTATGGTCAAGAGTAGACAAATCCAGGTGAAAAACTTTACTTCTAAATTTTGATTTTTTTTTTCTCTTTGAAATATTTGTAGGATCATGCAAATATAATCTCCATCTTTGTTTAATGTTTATCAGGTAATCAATAATGATCGTGGTGTACACATGAGGCCAATGCCTGGAATGATGGGTCTGATTACGTCAACTTCAAAGGTGATTGGGTTATGCATGAGTTTTTATCTTGTTGAATTACTCAGATAGTGGTCTCTTTTTATTTCCATGTAATTGGTCTTTTACATGGATTCAAGGCTTCTAAAACTTATAAAGTTTGGTTCCTCAGGAAGTTGGTGTCACACATAGTATGTGCTACATAATACAGTAATAAAATTTAATCATAAATCTTTTTGTCTAGGAACTGTTGAAATATTCTGTTTCCTTTAGACAAAGGTCATCTGAGCAGTGCCCTGCAAATATTTAGATGGATTGTTATCTTGAACCTCTAAATGTAACATGGCATGTGCAGAATGCTTGCCTAGTGATTTTTTCTGGAGGTATCAAAGCTCCTGAATCATAGTTATTAATTTTTAAGAGGCGCGCTTGAGTCGTGACTCATGAGGTCTCAGGGGCTTGGGCCCTTGTGCCTTTCTTTTCTTTCAGTTTTTGGGTGCTTTAAGGCGATGTACAAGAGGCATTCACCTCTATCTGCCTTTCTGCACCATTTTCCATCTCAAAAGGCGCATTCCAATACATGCTACAATTATTCCTATTTTTTTGGGAATTTTTAAAGTTGTTACATGATTTTATCATGTAAATAACGTTTCTTGCCTCGTATTTACGTACTGTTTCATGCCTCTTAGTCTTTTTTTTTTTGGGGTGGGAATTTTTTTTTTTTTTTTTTTATAATCTAGTATTGAATTAAAGTTAGGGTTTTGAGGTTTTCATGAATAAAACACAAGGAGAAACCAAGCACAAGAGCCTGCCTTGTTTTATTGACTTATTATTTGAAACTTGATATCTCTCTTAAACTTGAAGACTTTGTTTTATTTTATTGACTTGTTATATTTATTTGTATTGAAGATTTTAACTTGGAAGTAAATTATGTATGGATGAGTTATTCCCTTTGTCCCGATTAGTTTTGAGCCCACACTGTAGTCACAGAATTAAGAAAAAATGTTTTTTGATTAATTTTGTTGACTTTTGGGAGATTATATACACAGTCTTTTGTAGGTAATAAATAAATTGTAAAGTATGTTATGTGTGTTAGGTGAGAGTGGCAATTTTGAAGTTAAGATGTATAGTGTGTTTTAGAATTGATGTGATTTTTCCATTTTTTAGTGGTGCAAGTTATTGTGGGACAAAAGGAAATGAAAAGTGTGAAGTTAATCTTGGGATGGAGGGAGTACTATGTATTATTATGTGATGTTATGTAAGTAGGACATACATATTTATATATATGTTGTAAAATTATGTTAGGGCAGGTTGTGCACGATATGTGTGCCTCAGGGTTCTTGAGCCTCTGTGTGCCTCTTGCCTAACATTTATGTCAACAATGAAATATGTAAAGAAGCTTTTTACTGAATCAGCCTCCAGATTCTCTGGCCCTTCTGCAGTGTTTAAACCTATTAATATATTGAGAGATGAAAACTTGTTATGGTACCTTTCAAATCAGGGTTCTTGAGCCGCTGTGTGCCTCTCGCCTCTAACATTTATGTCCACAATGAAATATGTAAAGAAGCTTTTTACTGAATTTGCCTCCAGCTTCTCTGGCCTTTCTACAGTGTTTAAACCTATTAATGTATTGAGAGATGAAAACTTGTTATGGTACCTTTCAAATCTGAGGCATGCGTTATGAGGGTTTAACCATTTAATTGAGTCAGAAAGTTGGCCTGCAGGGAAGGAAAGGAATGGGGAATGTGAGGCTTCCTGTTTGTACAGTTATTTCTTTTCAAGAAATTGTGCATGGTTATGAAAGTTTGTGAGGCAGATTTTCGGCTTGGGGTGCGCGATAATTAGGATACTGATGAATCCTAATAAGGTCTTCTTATGTTGTACTCCCTCCGTCCCATAGAAGTTGACACACTTTTCTTTTTGGTTTGTCCCACTAAAGTTGACACATTTCCTTTTTAATACATGGGACCCACACCAAAACAATTAATTTATTCTCATGGAGCCCACATACCACCTCTAATACAACTACCCACTACACATTAAATATTATTTCTCTCACCTCACTTTACTTCACTTTACATTAAATTATTATACTCCTTAATCTTCGTGCCCCAAAAAAAATGTGCTAACTTCTCCGGGACAGAGGGAGTCGTTATTTTCCTTCATTGGTTCAAATCGATATTGTATAAACATGATTCTAATTACACGATTAGCCATAATCTGTAAATATAGGGATGTTTTTCATTGTATTCTTAACAGGGAGAATCACATGTTTTAATAAAAGCTTTTCACTCACAGTTTTTTAAAAAAAGAAAAAGTATCTCACCTGAAGCATTGATTGCAAATAACACCTATGCAATCAGGAAGCCAGGTGGTCTGCACTGCTGACTACAACATGCAGCAGGCCACCATGTTCAAATGTTGGTTGACTAGAAAAATGAAAAACTGGAATGGGTTTTGTTGTTTCTTTTTACTCATGTTATTCTTGATTGTTTTGTTTTAGTCTAAAGTAAATTTTATTAAGAAATGAGTTATCACTTGGGCAGGACAAGAAAAAACCAGTTCCAGTGAAGGGGACTGATGTGAAGAGAACTAGAAGGGACCGTGGGGAGCTGGAAGATATCATGTTTAAGCTTTTCGAGAGGCAACCTAATTGGACACTGAAGCAGCTGGTTCAAGAAACTGATCAACCCGCGGTATACCTTAGCATATCATTCTATTTTTATCCAAAGTCCGAGGAACCCAATAGGTTGTGGAATGTGACTAATGGTTTCTATTGCTGCTGCTGCTGCTTCTGCTTCTTATTCTTCTTTCTTTCGTTTTTTTTTATTTTTACGAAAGCCCACTATATTTTTGTGTTTGCTTGCTATGCTGTTTTGTTATGAAGTTTCTTGAGCTTAACCTGAAAGTTTTTGTATCCCTTTGCAGCAATTTTTGAAAGAGATATTGAATGAGTTGTGTGTGTACAATAAAAGGGGAACGAACCAAGGTACATATGAGCTGAAGCCAGAGTATAAGAAATCTGTTGAGGATACAGGTGCTGAGCAATGACTTTGCACTGTCTGTGTATTAGTATTACAACTCGGAAAAGAACTACTGTCATAAAAAGAGAAAAAAGACATGCTCTTATTGTCCTTGTTTTACTAGTCAGGAGTATATGATGTCAGGAAAAAGGCGTAACATGCCTATTTACCCATAAATTTCTTAAAATGTAATTAGTTCTTGAATGGTGAGTAGAGTTGAGTTATAGTGCATTGTGTTCGATTGATGCGTCTCTCTCTCTCTCTCTCTCTCTATATATATATATATATATATATATATATATATATATATATATATATATATATATATATATACATTTTGAAGTGTTCTATTGATGTTTCAACTGCGACAGCTCTCCTCCGTGCCCTTTTACTTCTCCTGAATGCAAATGGTTTGATGCTCTTTGCAGTTACTTCTCTGTCTCTTCTTGGTATCTCTCTTCCATTTGTCATATTAAAGTCCGTATCTCTCCTCCCTCAATAGCACCAAACAAAGGTCCTATCTATTTTTTATTTTTTAATTATTTAATAACTAGCTTTAAACGGCCTTTTATTAAGGCAACTCTAGTGACATTTTTTTTTTATCGGACAAAGTTAACTGTTAGTATAGTTAGTGGTTAGTTTCACAAAGTCTTCATACACCCTTATTCTCCCAAGTCTCCTTATAATTACACTAACTGAATTTGTCATTTCTTAAATTTTATTACATTCAACTTAACTTTTAAAAATACATTTTACTTGGAAAGAATTTTAGATTTTTGTCCCCATACTTTTCGCTAATTGAAAATTTTAAATTATAGAAGTTTATCTATCATGATTTACAATCAAAAAAAGCCCACAATACAATGACATTCGTCCAATAGATTCACAAGTGAGCATCACTTTCATAATTATCTAATGTAAATTTAACTTATGCTACAAATAACGAATAATAGACGATATATCTTAATGAGTTCACAAACTAGTGAAGATGATTAGTTAGGGTTCTTTAAGACATATTTAGTTAGTTTTTTTTTTTTTTTAATTGTGGTGAATTTATTTTGTTTTTTTGGTTCTCAAAATGTTTTCCACTCATTTTTCACGTGATTTAGCTTTCTATCCAACTTGAAATTGGTTAATTGGGAGGAAAAAAAAATCAATTTACTTCAATTGAAAATTAATTTCAACTTTTGAAATTTAGCCAAAAAAAAAAAAAGACTGCCACCTTTGAAATTTGTTGTAAATCGCAATAATCCGGCAGCTAGATGTTGCTTCATCACTAAAGTGTTATGCAAGAGAATGATAGTAGATGATAGATTTGTAGTGAATCTATTTTGAATCTTGGGTCTTAGAATGTTTTCCACCCTTGTTTCACTTGATTTTGCTTGGTATTCAATTTGAAATTAGTTAATTGCAAAAAAAAAATAAACAACTTTACTTTAACTGCAACTTAATCTCAACCTTTAAAATTTAACAAAATAAATCATCATATTTGAAGTTTGTAGCAAATCGCATCCATCAGGCAGCTAGGTACTGCCCGATCACTAACGTGAATGACCTATGCCACGTCAACTTCCACATAATTTTATCAATTTGCATGTTACGTTTAATTAAGTAAAATAATTCTATAAATAGTGTCATATTAAATATTGACATTTGTCTTATAAATATCATTCTTATAATTAAACTATCCCTTAAACTCAAAACTATCCTTTAAAAGTTGTATGAAGTCAGGGTAAAATATTGCCAAGGATGGGGACATGGATAGTGATGATATTATTTGAATGTTGAATGATGTGGGATTTGAAATGTTTATTAAATTCTAGATTTTGTAATTTTAGAATTTAATTTAAAAATAACGTTGGTTTTATCATATGAAAAATTATTTATCATTAATTGATTCCAACTAAAAAGGGAAAAGAAAGGTAGTACTTATATTATTAAATGATATTTTTCCTTCGATAAAATAATGTAAACTGACTTCTAATTCACGAAAGACAGCTTTTAATCCTCTGGAAGATTCTAGAATTGTGTGTGAGCCTCAACGGGTTTGACTTATTGCATACATACCTCCTTCATCTTAGCAATTTTGTCAAACTCATAGCATCATACAGCTTGATCTAAGGGCCATTGCCTCGAATTCAACACTATCTCTTCACAAATAGTCATGGCACGTTTCGGAGTTTGCCCCAATATAGAACCTCTGGCAGAAGCATCAACAAATATCCTTGCACTTCAGGTCAAACCAACAAGGAAGAAACTCATTTTTTTATCCTCGGAAAAATCATGTCGCGGGTACTTTCTAAGCATCTCATTGAATTTATCCTGTGCCTCACTAAATGTCTTAAGTGGAATTTTCTTAAATTGGAGAATAAGACTCTTTAAATATAGCTTTTTTTATGGAGGGAAGAACTTATTCAAATCTGTGCCAAGGCATTCTATGTGTTGCACGTTCCTGGAGAAATTGAATCATACCAAGCCCTGGCTTGATCTCTTAAAGAAAAAAAGAAAAACTTTATCCTGAAACAATCATCACTAACCCCATTTGGATCTTCGTAAATTGAGCTAGGTTAGCATTTGGATCTTCCATCGGACTTCTACTAAATTAGTTGGCTTGAACCATTTATATCAACACCAGCTTCAACTCAAAGTTGTCAGCATTAATGGGTGGCCTCATCATATAATTCTCAACTCTTGGTTGGAAATGATCCCTTATATTTATGTCATTCCCATTAATCCATTCACTTGAGGTTGATTGTTTACATGAAACAGAGGCACTGGTTGTTGAGTTTGATTCCCCAAACCTTGTTGAGCTAACAATTATTGGATAATCCCTTGTAAATGTTGATTTTATTACTCTTGCATCCTTTGTTGCATGGTTATTACCTCCGGATACAAGTTCAAACTAATCGGAACTTCATTCCTTTATGGCCCGTTACTCATCCCTAACTCTTCTTCTTTATTATTCCCACCACATTAAGGATATTCATCCTTCCAACTCCTTGATTGTTTAAAGCTCTCTTCCTTCGTCTCAATGTCATTTCCAACTCCTAATCAATTGGCTCAATATATGCCATCGAGCGGGTCCACATACACCTATAAAAATAAATAATTAGTTCACCAAACCAATTAACAAACAAAAAATAAGAGAAAATATCCTTATTAAAACAAACAAGACTAAAGCTCATTACACTAAGGACTATCTCTCCCCGGCAATAGCGCCAAAAACTTGATTGGTGAATTATCTTGGTGGTAAGAGAAAGTGTACTCTACCTTGCAGTTCAGGTGACCAAAGTAATAAAATATCGAATCTACAAGAGTGAGTCTAGTGTATCTATGCTTTAACTTTGCTAAGCTTTATAAGATGATCGAATATGTGGTGTTGATTATAGCTAAAGCTAAACTATCAATTATTTATCAATTAACAAGAAAAAGAATAACAAGTAAATCAAATAGAGTAGGCAAGATAGAATGGATTAAATGGATGAAGTTGTAATCAATATAAGGAGATAGTAAGAGTAGCTACCTTATAGAAATGTAATACTCTAAACTTATGAACATGTTATGATGAATGTCAACGATTGGGTACTAAAGGTAATCACATATTCCACTTAATTCTCATTCATAAAAAGCACAAGATGTAGACTACCTAAGCAATCTTAAAAAGATTCCTAAGAGTGTCTCCAACATTTACTATTCCGTTCAAGGTACTAAACTCCTATTGGTAGGTCCTTTCACTAGTTCAAGCAACCCTCACTAGTGTCCTATCATAAGATTCTAAGCATGTTTTGGTCTCCACAAACTCAAGTCACTCTTATTGGAGTTAACTCATAAGAAGACATGATTCATTTAACATCCATTGCATACAGTTGAGTTTACACTCTAATCAATATGAAATGGAAAATTAACCACACACAATCAACATATAAATTAAGAATAAACATTTTTGATAGAAAATACAATCAATCTTTTTAATTCATCACAACAAATTAATTCACAAGTCTAAAATCTACTATACCTAGTCTCACTAATGAGACTACCCTACCAATGGCATGATGAATCCAATACAAATCATCTTACAATGCTCCATTTGAGCCAAAATTAGAGAAAAAGAACAAATTAAAGGTTGAATGTCTTCCCTTTACAAGGTGAAAGATCCTTCCTCTAGCATTTCAATTCCTCTTCAATTCATGTGCTCCTCCTTAGATTAGTGATGGGTGTAAGGTGTATGGAAGGAATTATGGATTTGGATGGAGAATTGATGGAGAAATAAGATGGATTGAAGATGGAGATGAAGAGAGGGAATGTTTGTGAGATAAAAGGTGAAAATTGTGTATTTCGATCCAAAAAAATGTAAACTGATAAATGATCAACTCATCTAAAAGTTTAAGCTGGTAGAGAGGTAAATCATTTAATACTTAATCAAATCACTCTAACATAAACTGACTTCTAATCCATTAAAGGCAATTTTTAATCCCATAAAAGATTCCAGAATATTCTCTTAAACAGTTAGAAAATTTTGGCCAAACTCAAATCGAGTCGAGTCAGGACTTCTATCGGCAAGGGATTTTTGGCATGACAGAACTCGAGTCGAGTTGTAGAACTCGACTTCAGGCCAGTCGACTTAGTGTTTTAGGTGCCCAGACTTGGCTTCCTGCAGGGTTGACCTACACAACTTGATGCATGCTCTGAATTGGACTCAAATCGAGTTTTGACACAGTTTTCAACCTTTGACGTTTGTTCAACTCCTGGCTCCGTTTTGCTACCTTTTCACCTGTTTTGAACACATTTGAATCATTTTCAGATATTCCACCCACAACACAAATTTAAAAAATATGCTAAAAATACACCACCAACAATATGAAAGACGTAACATAACAACTAAACAACACAAAAATTTAGGTCAAAATGACGATGACCGTATAACATATAGTTTGTTTTTATAAAAAATTATTTAAACAAATAAATTTTAGTTCTTTAAATTTAATTTAACCTTATAATTTCTATCATTTGTCTCGATTTTGGTCTCATAACTATTTTGAACTCAATTTTAACTTATCAAGAAAAGTTTTTAAGTTTGATAAGTTCTTAAATTCTGAAAATTTGGCAAAAATTTTATACAAATGAAAAAAATAAAAAGTTACAGTTCTATAATTGATATAATCTAAATATAAATAAATAATACTCCCTCCGTCTGGTTCTAAGGTGTCCATTTGCTTTTTACACGTGAATTAAGGAGTATTATTATTATTATATGTAAAGTGGGTAGTTGTATTAGAGGCAAGTGGTGGGCCATATTGTGTACTTTTTTACTAAATATGAGAAATGGATACCTTTGAACCGGACGCCAAAAATAGTAAAATGGACACTTTAGAAGCGAATGTAGGGAGTGTATAATTATTGGACTAACATTTGTATTATTTAAAGTTATTGGATCAAATTTGAAAAATAATATAATGTTGAATGTCTAATGAATACATTTAATTCATAAATAAGATATTATAAATTTCAGTCTTTTTATTTAGATTGAATTATTTTTTATTCATGACCTTTTAGTTTTATGAATTTAGCCTGTTTCATTTTTAGTGTCATAACTTGCAAGATATTCAATTATCTCATTTTGTGAAAACTATGCAAATCCTGTATGTTTTTCAAGTTCTATATGTTTTGCATAATTACATGGAAAGAAAATAAAATAGAAAAACTCTAAAAGGAGGCTTTAATTATCTAAACTTGTAGTACCAAAAAGAGTAAAGAAGTGCAAGAAACTCACCTTGAGCAAATTTACCAAGACCATCTCAGTAGCAATTTATTTTATGATTTTTTTTATTTTTTTGTATGCAAGGGACGTATTAATCAATGAGCGATTCTCCAAAATATGGACATTTGTGTGATTACCTTCTCAATATTTACTTAGCCATACTTCCTTGAATGATATCTAATGGGCATAAATCCTTGTGTTATGAATCACGGACTAATCAAAGAAAGAAAAGAAAACGAAGAACGCTAATGTTTATAGTGGTCTAGCAAATTCCTTACGTCCACTCTTAAGGGAGAAGAAGATCTTATTGATGGTGATTTTATAACCATAATGAAGAATAAAACTTAACCATATATATACTCTAATATATAATATATATTGATAATATCATGTATAATATATATGAATAATATATGATCTGCAGAATCTTATCTACAAAAGATATGATCATAACTTTCTTGGGAAACAAGTTGCTCCCAAATCCAAGCCTACTTTCATAAATGATTCTAGAGGCCCATTCTTACATCAACACTTGATTATAGCCCTTGATCTTCATGTTGATCCACCAATTTTCATCATACACGTGTGCACTACTGATTTAACGTACACATGCAAAACTATGCAAGCGTCTACCTCTCAACAATACTCCACCTTAGACCTTACATTACCGCACCAAGGCTCTTACTTCTCCCACCTGCAGCTTCAAGGTGTAGCACCTCTTATCCACTATTTTAATGAGTACAACAAATTTATCACACTGCCTTAAAGAGTTGCATAACATATCCACTGCTTTTAATGAGTGCAACAAACTCATATCCACTGTTTTTAAAGGGAATAACAACCCTTTTCTGCATCACTACTTCACCTCGAGTAGCAACCTTTCACCATTGCTCCACCTTGAGCAATTATCGCCATCGAAGATCCCCTCCTGAACGCCAAAGGAAACAGTCGCACGCAGCTCTATTCACCGAGAGCCGCCATAGAAGAAGCCCATCTTCTACTCTAATTGTCGCCTTCCCTCCGCCACTTTGAGACTTTGATCTGCTGCACTCAGTTGTATGTCACCGTCATTTTCATCGCCTTACCAACGGAGATTAGGACCATCAGAGTCTGCTGATTCTACTTTTTCCCCAACCTTCTAATTTCTTCTTCCTTTCTTGATCAGTCTGCGCTTCTCTTCCCACATACGGCGTCAATTGTTATGAATCACGCACTAATTAAAGAAGAAAAAAAATGATGAACTCAATTGTTTATAATGGTTCAGTAAATTGCCTATGTCCATTCCAAATGGAGAAGAAGATCTTATTGATGATGATTTTACAACCATAATGAAGAATAAAACTTAACCCATATATATATATATATATATATATATATATATATATATATATATATATATATATATATATATATACTCTAATCTATGATATATATGAATTAATATCATATATAATATATATGAATAATACATGATTTGCAAAATCTTGTTTACAAAAGATATGATCATCACTTGCTTGGAAAACAAGTTGCTCCCAAATCCAACCCGCTTCTATAAACGATTCTGAAGGCCCATTCTTACATCAACACTTGATCATAGCTCTTGATCTTCATTTTGATCCACCAATCTTCATCATACACGTGTGCATCGCTGACTTAATTTACGAAAGAAAAATTATGCAAGCATCTACCTCTCAACAATAGGAAACAAGCTGCTCCCAAATCCAAGGTCGCTTTTATAAACGATTCTGGCAGCCCAATCTTATATCAGCACTCAATCCAAGCGAAATCCAAGCCCACTGATGAAGATTGGTGAATCAACATGAAGATCAAGGGCTATGATCAAGTGTTTATATAAGAATGGGCTTCAAAAATCGTTTATGAAAGCAGGCTTGGATTTGGAAGCAACTTGTTTCCCAAGCAAGTTATGATCATATCTTTTGTAGACAAGATTCTGCAAATCATATATTATTCATATATATCATTATGATATCATCCATATGTAAGAATGGGCCTCCGGAATCATTTATGAAAGCGGGCTTAGATTTGGGAGTAACTTGCTTCGTGGCTGCTTGTTTTACAAGTTAAAGAGCTTATATATAGATAAGATACAATAGTTCACAGAACCATCCATATATTCCGAAGATTAGGGTTTATATGAGATTTAAGTTTATTCTTTATCATTGTTGTAATCTTCATCAATAAGATCTTCTTCTCCCTTAAGAATTGACGTGGGCAATTTGTTGAACCACTAAAAACGATTATGTTTATCATTTTCTTTTCTTCTTTGATCGATTCACAACACCTTGTTATCTATTTCCAGAGGTAATTCTATCAACCTTAGAATTTGGATCAATATTTTAAAATATTAAATAACACATACACAGCAATACTAATATAATGTATGGTATTGCTGGTGTTGAGAGTGAAAATTGGCGTGTTTTAGTGTCCGATTTAACACTTTTTTGTGAGAATTATTGTCGTTTATTAGCACAAGTATCTTACATGTCCATATATTTGTGAAAAAGGTTCATTTGAGGTGTTTATTGTGTTTTAGGTAGAAAAAAGATCAAATGTTCAAAGTTGGAATAAAGAGTGAAAGTGTGAAGGAATGCTGAAAAGCACACATCCGCATTGCATAATTTTTTTGTGTTTTCTTAGAAACTCAAATTGATCGTATGATATATGGTTGGAAATCTATGGAAGAGAAAATCATTTTGACGTAATAATCACTCAAATCGGAGTTTGTATGAGGAAGTTATGATCGAAACGATGAGGTCGCGCAATGCAGTCTACAGCTCAGTAGTAGCTCGAGGCGAGCTGGACCAACATCCCACTGCTCAGTGGTCAAACCTAATCGAGCTGTATACAGCTCGACACCAACTTGGCATGTCCATATACAGCTCGAGTCGAGTTGTGTGCTGAGCGGTGCCTTTTTCGGCACATTCGCGACCGGTTCAATCCAACAACGTATTTTCAACTTCCAGAACGTATTTTTGCGTATTTTCAATGCAAAAAAGCCCTGGAAAATAGCCCAAGATATAAAAAGGGGATCACAACACATAAGAAGAAGAACCCATCAGATCCACACTTCACACATCGTGATTTCACACTGTCTATCATCACACAACAGATTCCATCTTCCATCCATCCTGAAGGGGTTCCAAGTAGGGTTGGCAATTCTCGACACAACATAATAACACGACATGTGCAAGACACAATAATTGCAAGTTAGTATTTGGCCTTATTGGGTTCGTGTTATTATTGGGTCAACCCAATAAGAACATAAAAATTTTGTGTCGTTTCGTGTCAACCCGTTAAACACGACCAAAATTAACAGATGACCCATTAACCCGTTAGTAACCAGTAATCTATTAATAACCCGACAAAATCTGTTAAATTAAGTGTAAACTATTAATAATATATATAAAAAATACTATTTAATAATTTATACTAATATATTTAAAATCATCAATCAAAACTTTTATTATTATTTTATATCATATAATACCCACTTGAAAGTTGAATCAGATTCAGATCTGGTGCAAACCGCAAACCCTATTAGCCGCCTTCGACCAAGTGACCCAAGTCCAAACTCCAAACCCTAATGACCTGGGGAGTCGCCGTCAACCTTAATCTTTCTCTCTCTTCTTCATGTCTTGCTTGGTTACACCTCTAATCCCCTACCACTTCAACCATCTCACTGTGACTGTTATACTCTTAGATCTCATCTCTTAGTGTTGTACCTCAGCGTTGAATCGTTGAGCATTTTTACTCTTGTAGACAACCATCGACAAAGAAGGTTTGAGTTCAAATTAATTTTTTTTAATAGCTTCAACCCTAAAAGATTTCCATGTAATTGTATTGTAAATACAGTTTAAAAAAGGTGTGTTCATCTATTATATTTAGTACTCCCTCCATCCCATAGAAGTTGACACATTTTCCTTTTTGGTTTGTCCCACTAAAGTTGACAATTTCCTTTTTAATACATGGACCCACACAAAAAATAATTAATCTATTCCCATGGGCCCCACATATCACCTCTAATACAATTACCCACTACACATTAAAAATTATTTCTCTCACTTCACTTTACTCCACTTCACATTAAATTATTATACTCCTTAATCTCCGTGACAAAAAAAATTATACCAACTTCTATGGGATGGAGGGAGTATAATTTTTTTTGCTATTACTTTTGCTTAATACTCAGATGTAGACCGAATTTTTTTTATGTTAATTCTTATTTTTTTAATTGACTTATTTAGTGACTTTGATTTAAAAAAGGTTATCATGTCTGGGGTTGGAAGTGCTACTGTTGATGGTGCAGAAGATTTATATAACAACACATGAAAATGGTGAAGGAGCAGTGGAGACGGAAATACATTCAAATTCGGAAGAAGAAAATAAGACAAGACACAAAAAAAAAGAAAATTAAGGTCTGATGTCTGGGACCATTTTACTGTTCTTAAGACTTTTAGTAATGGGGTTAAAGTTTGCAAATGCAACTACTGTGGACTTGTGTATAATAAAGTGACTAGTAGAACTGGGACTGGAGATATGAAACGCCATTTAGAAAGTTGTCCTAGGAAAAGCACACGTGATGTTGGAAAAACATTGATGGCTAGGAGTGGTGCACCAAAGTTTGATCCTAATTACTTTAGAGAGTGGTTCTCTGCAGTGATTGTTCATGATTTGCCATTTAGTTTTGTTGAATATAGCTGCATAAGGTTGGCTTTTGAATACCTTTTGCCTGAAGCCAAGTTAGTTTCTAGAAACACATTAAAGAGTGATGTTTTGAAAATGTATGAAAAGGAGAAAGGAAGGATTAAATGCATATTAGAGATGGCACCCGAAAGAATATGCTTAACTTCAGATTGTTGGAGTTCTATTATCACTGATGGTTATATTTCTTTAATGAGTCACTTTATTGATGAAATTTGTTGCTAATAAAGAGAGTATTAAGCCTTTCTCTCATGCAATCTCCACATACCGGCGTTGCACTATCTAAGAAATTACTTTCTATGTTTTCGATGTGTGAGATCAAAAATAAGATATTCTCTTTGACTTTGGACAATGCATCATCTAATGATGTTTTAGTTGATTTGTTGATTACACAATTGCAATTGAATGATGCAGTTCTTTGTAAGGGTGAATATTTCCATATACGCTGTTGTGCTCATATGATTAATTTAGTGATACAAGATGGTTTAAAAGATATTGATGGGGCTGTTACTAAGATTTGTGATAGTATAAAATATGTTCGGGGTTTTCAAATGAGGTAACAAAGGTTCGTAGAATGTGTAGTAACAGTGTCTTTAAGTAATAAGAAGGGGCTGAGACAAGATGTGCCTACTAGGTGGAATCCTACATTTCTCATGCTTGGTAGTGCTCTGTACTATAAGAAAGCTTTTATGAATTTGTAATTAAATGACCCCAACTATATCCATGCCCCTACACCAATAGAATGGAAAAAAACTGAAAAGATACGTAGTTTCTTGGGTTTGTTTTATGACGTTACAAACATGTTTTCTAGTAATAAGTACCCAACTGCCAATTTGTACTTTCGTCCAATCATCACATGTTATGATTGTTGGTACAAAGTAAGAAAAGTGAAGATGAGTACATAAAAAATATGGCAGAAAAGATGTTCCTGAAATTTGAGAAGTTTTGGTCTAGTTTTAGCTTGATGTTAACTATAGCAGTTGTCTTTGATCCTCATTACAAGCTTCATTTTATTAATTTCTCTTATAAGAAATTGTATGGCGTCGACTCTAAGCAGTATTTGCAAGTTCAAGAAAAATTGTTCTCTCTCTTTGATGAGTATTGCAAGACATGCGAAAAAAGCCATTGAAGGTCCAAAAAGCAGTGAAGTTAAGCCAAATGTTGTTTTTGAAAGCAAAATGTCAGCAGCTGTAGTAGAGGTAATGTACAATTATTATAATTATGAATCATAAGTTTTTTTCTATTTTATTTATTAATCTTATTCCTTTAATATTTATTCTTAATGTAGGAATTTAGTGTATTTGACACTGAATTTGGGTTGAGCTAACAAAAATCACAATTAGCACTTTACTTGGAAGAACCTCGAATGGATGTAAAGGCTAACTTTGATATTCTTGAGTATTGGAAAGGAAATCAATATAGATGTCATTATGTTGTTTGCATGGCTCGTGATATTTTAAGTATTCCTATAACTATAGTTGCTTCAGAGTTCGTGTTTAGTGTTGGTGGAAGAGTGCTAGATCAATATCAAAGTGTGCTTAAACCAAATACGATGGAAACAATTATTTGTACAAGAGATTGGTTATTTGGAGATAAAGGTACAAAAGTTTATAAGATTATAGTTCACATTATGTTAATTTATATCTTGTTATTTCTAATTTTATTATTTAAATTTTGATAGTTTTGGAGAGGCAACTTCCAATTGATGAGATATCAGAAGATTTATTAAATCCCAGTTTGGATGATTCAACTATAATTGAGTCAACTCTAAATTCCAGCTTTGATTGAAAGGTAAAATTCACATGGCCTATGTTGCTTGAATGTTAGCTTTTCCTAGTGCTAATAAGAGCTTTCTCTTCCCTACTTAAGAATTTTTGAGCTTCAATAAATTTATATCACTGGCACTGCTACTTGTGTTGGCAGTTTTGAATTCTTATTGTTTTGTAATTGTCTCAGCTTTCAAATTTTCCCTTTGGGGTTTTAACTTTAAATGAGGATCAATATAAAAATATCACAACTATTAGGAAAACTATTTTTTAATCTTGTTACTTTTAATTTGTACCTATTTGTGTAAGATTGAATCGCTTGGATTGGAGGCTATTTTATAAAATCAATGATTGAACTCAAATATGTATAGTCTTTACGCAGAATTGGAGGCCAAGTTTACACAGATTTAGAGGCCAAGTTTTTCCAGAATTGGAGGGTCATTGGAGTATTATGCAGGGTTCCAGCTTTGTAGCTAATTAGATGTTATAATTGGATTCAGATATGTATTTTTATTTTTGTAAACATATTTTTTGTAGACCTGGGTTAAATTTTTTTATTTTATGTA
This sequence comes from Pogostemon cablin, assembly GCA_023678885.1. Lineage (NCBI taxonomy): Eukaryota > Viridiplantae > Streptophyta > Magnoliopsida > Lamiales > Lamiaceae > Pogostemon > Pogostemon cablin. Next base: position 11,353,534 of record CM042990.1, on the reverse strand, counting down.
ATTTTTTTAATTTTCTTATCTTATTGTTATCGTGTCATGTTGGGTCAACCCTCATTTTTTCTTGTTCATGTCGTGTCTTGATGAATCCTTATCGGGTTGTGTTCGGGTTTACCCTTATCGTGTTGTGTCACTATCGTGTCGACACGCAACCAGACACGCTAAGACGAATTGCCACCCCTAGTTTCAAGTGTAGATTGAAAGAGACCAGACGATTGGAGAGACAGAGAAAGAATGCAGATCTATATTGATGCTAGGGTTTCGTGTTTCTAATCTTTCCCTTTCCTTTGTCGTGATTGTTGGTATGAATTTCATAGCCACGAGTGTTGCTTGTAACCTCATGGGATAATTTCCTTTACAGTTTAAAGGTTGGAAGGTTAGATTTAATTGATTTGGAGACCTAGACGAAGATTGAGATTTCATGCAGTTGATATTTTGACTTTATTTATTTTATTCTAACTTGGTTATCTACTTCTTAACGTCTTTATAGTAAATTCATTCATCCGCTATAATTATTTATTTATTATGTTAGCTTGTGCGCGTTCATGATTAGTATTATCTATCTGTTAGGGATTAAGGTAGTTCCACTATAAAAACTTTAATTCCATGAATTGTTAATTCAAATACTTGAATTATTTAGTCAAACAATGTGATAAGAGTGATAATTCACGTATTTTGAGCTCTAATTTGTGTGGAAATTAAGTAGGATTTAGTCTATTATCAAGGCAAATCGGGATGTTTATGGAAATATACAAATCAGATGTTACAGAGGCTATTTTGAGCATATTTATACAGGAAAACAGGTCAGAAGTGCTCAGAATTAGAAAGCACATTTTTCGAGGCATAGCTCAACCAAGCATAGGTTGGTCGAGCTACATGGTGGAAGTTGAGCTAGAAACGTTTCGAGTTACAGAGGTGCTACTCGACCAAGGAAGGGGTAGCTCGACCAAGAGCAATTTGGTCGAGCTACAACAGGAAAGTCAAGTTGGGCGTGAAGATGGAGTTTCAGTTTACAGACACGCAGCTCGACCATAGCTCAACCAAGGAGGTCCAGCTCGACCAAGACCATTCTGGTCGAGCTGAAACACGTCAGCGCCGAAACATTGGGATTTCTCCTCTAGTGCATATATTTTCGTATTTTTCATGAAAAAGTCCATAAGGAAAGTTTACAAGTATAAAAGGGGATGCAGATCACATCAAAAAGAGAGTTAGATTCTACATCCATCTTACACCACATCAAAACCCTTACTCCATCCTACAGAGCTGTAGAGAGAGATTCGTGCAGCGAATCAAGTGAGAACCAAGTGAAGATTCAAGACGAAGCGAGAAGCGACGATGCCCATATCTAGGGTTTATTTCGCATCTTAATCTTTTTTGTAATTTTCAAGACTACGGGTAAGATCTATTCAATCACCATGAACGTTCTTCGAAGCGTCATGGGCAAGAACCGTTTCAGTAGTTCCAGGGTTTATGAAGGTTTTACTATTTAATTGAACGTACATGTGTATACTCCACACAACACTACTTGTGGTTTATTTTATATAAGACTATGCATTTTTAATCCATATTCAGAGTCGTTTTGTGCATCATTAACTGTTGAATAGAGTCTGAATGCTCATCTTGGTTATTGATTGAGCGCGTTCACTGCTGAACAGGATTCCATGTTATGATTCTAAGTGATCGGACTGCAAAGCTTCATTTGAACTATCTTATATAAATACTTATTAATTAAATTGAATTTGGGTTAGTAAGTAGGATGAAGAGGGTAATTTCATAGTATCTAGAAAGGGAGATATCATCAGGTAAGAGTACTTAGTACACGTGAAATAATTGATACTAATAGTTGTAAGCATAATTTCATTCAATGTAATCAATTAATTAATGACATGGATCTTGGATCTTCATGATTTTCACATCTTATATGATGATGAGAAGACTTACCTTGAGACGACAGTCTTCCTTTGATTTGTTACTGCGAATTATGCTAGGAACTGGTTTCTCTCTCATCATCCTTTTCCTTAGGGCACAGTACGTAAACTTTATGTGATAGAGAATTCATAAATCTATGTCTCTTTTATAGGTGGAGAGAGGACCCGATCAGATAATAAATCTTTATCAAATCACATTCTATCAATATATATATATATATATATATATATATATATATATATATATATATATATATATATATATATATATATATATATATATATATATATATATATATATATATATATATATATATGTTATCCAAAAATATATATGACCTTATTTATCTTATATATATTATTTATTTAAACCATATATTTATTTAAGATATTTGATCATAATAAATATGTTATATATTAATTATTAATGGCACTAGACCATAATAATCTTACATTCTCCCACTTAGCCGAGTGACAGAATTAAACATTAAACGTAAGGGTTTAAAAAATTTATATAATGTACATGATATAAGATAAAGTAATTGGTCAACTCATAATGTCAATATTAAGTATAGACTAACACAAGTTATGGCAGTTCTATATCATTTACTCGACATAATTCCTTCCAAGTATTATGATAATAGTTTTCTACTCAACGTGACTCATAAACCTAAAGATCAATAATGGTCCATATAAGTATCTCAATTTGAGATGAAATCTTGTTTAATTAATGTCAACATTCATGTCTACTAAAATGATAAGACAAGATATTAATAAGAAACAAATCATAATGAGCTCTTAATGTCAATTGTTCATCATAAGTTTGTTACAATCTTTCAATGATCTCAATTCAGTAATGTTCAATGAATGTCTTTATAGAAGATCATTTGCGTAACGGATCCGAAATCATAAGATTGGTGCCATTATGCTCAATTGACATCTTTATTTCTAAAGTTCTTCTTAATAACAAAATACTTTCATTCCATACGTTTTAGCATCTTTGGAATATTCATCGTTTTTGAGAAGAACAATGCTGTAGAATTATCATAATAAGTTTTTAGTGACTTGACATTAATGTCAACTTATTTCAAGTCCTGAAATTAAGTTCCACATTCAATTTCCTTAAATTGTAGCTTCAAATCATGCCACAAGTTAACTTTAATAGTGAATGGAGTTTTCACAAACTTCTTCACACTTTTGCATTACACAATATCTCCGACTAAGAAACATAAAGGTCGAAGTGAACTTTCTTGCATCATATAATCATCTTAATCTGAATCTATATTTAATTACATCTAAGTAATTAAAATTTCGATAAGGAAGCACGGGTACTTCATTTCATACATAAATACCATAACATTTCCTTATGCAACATTCTAGCTATCCATTTATGAATCACTTCAATAATGACCAAGAATTTTAACATTATTTGGTGTATCTTAAGTTACCAATAATATATGCATAAGGAAAATTATAGTACGTTCCTGTAACAACAAATTTTGTATTTATAATAAAATAAATACAAATTGAGTACAAAAATAATTTCAGATGGATTTAATTTGGAGAATATGTAAGCGGGTTACAATCTCAATCAATCCTCTGATTCTTCTCTCGAACCAATTTGGCCTTGACTTGACTTTGACTTCTTTGACTGGAGTGTATGCTGACTGTGTTGACACCATGTGTGTTGAGCTGGATCTTCAAACAAAGCTTGTCCGAACTCATGTGTGTAGTCTTAAAACGTTGATCTGGAGGTGTTGAACTTTTGTTCGGATTGAACATTGACTGAAGAGCTTTCCACAAAAAATGCTTGATTTGGGGGACTTGAAGCCTTGTTCCCGGATTGGTGGTCGTTCTTGTCTTGGAGCTTGCTTGAAGATGTTTGAACTTGTTCTTCGCTTGGAGCTTGAAGATTGTTGAGAGTGAAAATAAGCGTGTTTTAGTGTTCAATCTAACACATTTATGATGGGAATTGATGTTGTATATTAGCACAAGTGTATTATATTTGATATATGTGAGAAAAAGGTGTGTATGAGGTATTTTATTGTATTTAAGGTGGAAAAAGGATCAAAAGTGCAAAGTTGGAGAAAGGTGCAATTTGTCCAAGAATGCTGAAAAAGCGCACGTCCAACTTTTGTAATTTTTCTGTATTTTTGTGGAGATATTAATTGGAAGTATAATATATGGTTGGAAATCCACAGAAGAGAGGGTCGTTTTGGCGTAAAGAACACCCCAATCAGATTCCAAAGGAGAAAGTTATGATCGAAATGGTGACGTCGCGCAAGCTGTTTCTACTCAGCAAGACTGTTCCACTTTCCATGACTTGTTACATCTTCAAATGTTATACTTTTGGTAAGATATTTATATTTAGAGAAACCCGAGAAAAAGAGGATCGCGTAAGCACAAGAATCACTAAAATCGGAGATGGGACAAGGAAGTTATACTTAAAACCGTGAAGTCGCGCAGCTGCCAGCGAGAATTTCCGAGAATTTCCAAAAATTTCCAAAAATTACCTAATTTATCTCCTTATCACATAATCCTCCATGATTCACCCATATATATTTCTTTCCTTATTTAATTCCCTTCTCACATCTGTATATATTTCACATCATTATTCATAAATTGGAGGAGATTAGAAGAGATTGAATTGGAGAGAGGCCACAACAATACTACACCCACAAGGGGGGATCACCCCCAACAATCATCCACATCCTTTACTCCATCCATTCACCACTTTGAAGATTCGTTCGTGGAATCAAGAGGAGAATCAAGAGGAGAATCAAGAGGAGAATTCAAGACGGAGAAGGACGCGACGACGCCCACATCTAGGGTTTTATTCGTTCCCTAATTTATCTTGTATTTTCCGGACATCCGGGTAAGATCTATCTAACATCCATGATTGTTCTTCGTAACATCATGGGCTAGAGCCTTTTTGGTAGAAACTAGGATTGTGAAGGTTTTTACCAATTAATTGAACTTTCGTGTGTAAACTCTGTACAACACTACTTGTGGATTTATTTTATATATGATTGTGCTTTCTTAATCCATATTCACGGTCGTTTTATGTATCTTCAATTGGTATATAGAGTCTGAATATATATCTTGATTGTATATTGAGTGCTTTCACCGCTGAACAGGATTCCATGTTATGATTCTAAGTGAGGGGACTCCGAAATTTTATTAAAACTATCATATATGAATACTTATTAATTTAATTGAATTCGGGTTATTAAGTAGGATAAAGAGGATAATTTTATAGTACCTATAAAGGGAGATATATCGGTTAGAGTACCAATTGACCAGGGAAATAATTGATACTAATAGTACCTAGAAAGAGAGGTGGAATTATATCTCTTACTCTGAGGTTATTCACACGTGTTACACGCATGTTTACTTGTGTCTATAGAGTAGATATGCATGGTTTAGTGATGCGTCCATATTTCACAAGGCAGAGTCGGACATCAACACATGAAAGGGAAATTAATGAGTGAAACTGGATTTCCCTAGAGTTACCTATTCTTCTACTTAATCCACTTTTATTTATTATTTAAATTAATTGCTTAGTAGTTTAATAATTAAATCCTAAAACTTTATTGCCTTCGTCTTAATTAATTTAGATAATAATTAAATTGATAATACATCGTCCTTTGGGTTCGATATTCACTTGGTCGCTTGCTTAAGCTGCAATTGATATCCTTAACACTTGGGGATTAATTTTGCGTGCAAAAAAAATGCGCATCAAGTTCTTGGAAGATCTTGAGACTTGTTTGAAGATCTTGACTTGAAGCTTGAAGACTTGAACTTGTTCTTCGCTTGACGCTTGAAGACTTGAATATCTGAAGATTGCTTGAAGATCCTCGCTTGTTCTTCACTTGAAGCTTTGAAGACTTGAAGATCTTGAACTTGAAGACTTGAAGACTTGAAGATTTCTTAAAGATCCTCGATTTGTTCTTCACTTGAAGCTTGAAGATTTTGAGGGAGCGTTGCTCGTGTTCTTGATCTTTTCAAGAGCATCTCGTCTTTGGGTGCTTGAATGTGTCTGTCATCAAATGAATGGAGGAGACCCCTTTATATAGGTGAGAGGTGAGGTCCAGGCCTATTTGGGCCTTACTCTACGGGCTTGGGCCTTCAACTTGATTGGATCATAATCGGGCCTGATTTAATTTATATAGGCTTGTTTGACTTAAGTTAAACCTCATTTAACTTGGGCTTATCTGACTTGGGTCAGACCTCATTTAACTTAAGCTTACTTGACTTGGGTCAGACCTCATTTAATTTGTTGGACTTAAATTAATTATTAAATATTTATTAATCGATTTTAGGAATTAATTTATTTAAATTCCAAAATAAATTTAAATTGATATTTAATAAAGAAAATCCACGTGTCGCCATTGGATTGGACCATAAATTTTAATTGCTTACAAATGCCGCCTTGCAATTTGTTCACGTACGCCATGTCTTGATGTGAAGGAATTGCAAAAACTCCATCTCTTTTTTTTCAACATTTGTAACGTGGATTTTTTTTCTTGGCCCCTTTTTCTCTTGGCCCAAATCTTTATTTTTCATTTCTCAAGTGGCCCAATTTATCTTATTAGGCCCAATCAACTTCTTTCCTTCTCAAAAGTAGCAACGAGTTTTTTTAGATAGTTTAAACTCGTATCAAGGAGTTTTTTTACTTGAAGGATTTTAGATAATTTAAGCTCATATCATGCAGCGTGACTTGAGATTTTTTTAGATAGTTTAAACTCGTATCAAGGAGTATAGTGTGGACAGTTTTCGCTCGTGCAGAGGAGCGTTGAATTTGAATTTACTGATAGTTTATACCGTGCGGACCAGGAGTTTGTCGTACACAGTTTATACTCATGCGGACCAGGAGTTTGTCGTACACAGTTTATACTCATGTAGACCAGGAGTTTGTCGTACACAGTTTATATTCATGCGGACCAAGAGTAACATGCAGTTTATGCTCATGCGACATGGAGCTCGTCTTGATTTATCGACAATTCATTGCCTTCAATATTGGGATACATTGTTTTCCCTTGTTTCAACTTCATTTATATGAATCTTTATAGACACCACAGTTTTTGTGTACGGTTCTTCCTCCACGAGCTCATCAAAAGGCATGTCTTCAAACTCGTAGGAGTCTTGAATAGATGGCCATTCGATGTCATTTGATGTCAAGCTCAACTCTATGTCGTGAGCTCTTGAAGCTAACTCTTTAAAAGTTTTAGACCGAATTCCTTGTAGTATGTAGTAAAGATTCCACTTCATCCTTGAATGCACATTTCAATAGCTAAAGTTTCTGACAGCTTTTCTTTACAGTTGAGGCTTAGGCTCCTCCATCTGTTGATGTAATCGATGACATATTCTTCATTACTTTGATGAGTATTTTTTAGCTCCATCTTGTTAACAGTTCTTCGTGTGCTATAGAATCGATTTAGGAACACAACTATATATGGAGTTACTTTCCAAATCGATGTACCAATCAAAAGCATTTCCTTTTAGAGATAGGGCGAATTGTCTCACCATGTGATCTCCGTAGGTCCCAACATCATTGCATCTCTCGACGAAGTGCGCCACATGTTGTCTTGGGTTGCCTTTGCCGTCGAATTGTTGAAACTTGGGAGGTTAGTATTCAGTTGGCATCCTCAAGTTGTCAATTCTCTTTGTATATGGCCTTTTATGGGTAGCAGGAGCTTTGGAGCTTCCTTTCAATTTGTCTGTTATTGTCTCTACCATGATGTTCTTTAGTTAGTTGATAGGAAGCATTCCATCAGCTGAAACTTCCACTTTTTCCTCAACTTGCTTCTTTTTAGGTGGATGGTGTCACGGAGTCTTCCTCCTCATGTTCATCCTCAACTTGTTTTCTATTCACATGACTTGTCTCCGTATTTTTCATTTTCTTCATTAATTGGGAGATCTTTAAGTCTTGAGCTTCCATATGCTTGTTGAGTCCTTCAATGGCTCTCATTATACTTGCGAGTTGTTCTTCGATAGTTATAGCACTCATCGTCATCATTGCAGCTGCAGTTGAGGCAGATGGCGAGCTTGGCATTGAACGAGGAGTAGAGCTATTAGAGTTATCTTCACAATTCTGATCGCCATGCAGGGGGCTTATTGTGAGCAACTCCAACTGAAGGACTTTTTTCAGAAAGGCTTCACTTTTAGTTACGATTCCAACATCATCGGGTTGCAACTCTGAAGGCTTTGAGGTAGAAGGCTTTCATAACATAATCTTGAGTGAAGTTATCTTTTGAATATCTTTAGTTTGCAGCTCTAAAGGCTTCAAGGCAGAAGATATTTTTATTGCAATCTTGGGAGGAGTCATACTTTGTATCTTCGAGCTTTATGAAGAGAAGAGATGAGAGGTGGAGATGGTCCCATTGGGCGTGGCAAAATCTGTAACAACAAATTTTGTATTTATAATAAAATAAATACAAATTGAGTACAAAAATAATTTCAGATGGATTTAATTTGGAGAATATGTAAGCATGTTACAATCTCAATCAATCCTCTAATTCTTCTCTTGAACCAATTTGACCATGACTTGACTTTGACTTGGCTTGACTTGTGTTGACTTTGACTTTTTTGACTGGAGTGTATGCTAACTATGTTGACAGTATATGTATTGAGCTGGATCTTCAAACGAAGCTTGTCCGAACTCGTGTGTGTAGTCTTGAAACGTTGATCCGGAGGCATTGAACCTTTGTTCGGATTGAACATTGATTGGAGAGCTTTCCACAAAGAATGCTTGATTTGGGGGACTTGAAGCCTTGATCCCGGATTTATGATCGTTCTTGACTTGAAGCTTGGTTGAAGATGTTTGAACTTGTTCTTCGCTTGGAGCTTGAAGACTTGAAGACTTGAAGATTGTTTGAAAATCTTCGACTTGCTCTTCGCTTGAAGCTTGAAGATCTTGAGCTTGAAGAATTGAAGATTGCTTGAAGATCTTCGACTTGTTCTTTGCTTGAAGCTTCAAAACTTGAAGACTTGAAGATTGCTTAAAGATCTTCAACTTGTTCTTCACTTGAAGCTTTGAAGATCTGAAGATTGCTTGAAGATCCTCGCTTGTTCTTCGCTTGAAGCTTTGAAGACTTGAAGATCTTGAGCTTGAAGACTTGAAGATTTCTTAAAAATCCTCTATTTGTTCTTCGCTTGAAGCTTGAAGATCTTGAGGGAGCATTGCTCGTGTTCTCAATCTCTTCAAGAGCGTCTTGTCTTCAGGTGCTTGAATGTGTCTGTCCTCAAATGAGTAGAGGAGACCCCTTTATATAGGTGAGAGGTGAGGTCCAGTCCTATTTGGGCCTTACTCTACGGGCTTGGGCCTTTAACTTAATTGGACCTTAATCGGGCATGATTTAATTTTTATGGGCTTGTTTGACTTAAGTTAGGCCTCATTTGACTTGGGTCAGTCCTCATTTAACTTAGGCTTACTTGACTTGGTCAGATCTCATTTAATTTAAGCCCATTTAATTTGTTGGGCTCAAATTAATTATCAAATATTTATTAACCTATTTTAGGAATTAAATTATTTAAATTCCAAAATAAATCAATAATGATATTTAATAAATAAAATCTACGTGTCTCAATTTGATTGGAACGTAAATTTTAATTTCTTACAGTTCCAATTCATTCTTGAACATTACATAATGTTGAACTTATCTCCCTTCTGAGTTGGAATGATGCTTTTACAAGCACTTTACCATCCATAATCTCTATAGAACCTTAATAGTATATACTTATGGAGACATCATTAACGTTCACATAAGTTGTCTCATCATATATTTAATTCCAATGTTCTTTGAGAGAAATTTATTGGTTTCACATATTATACCAAGATCATTAGTTGCAAGCAAGTTTATCATCGCATATAGAATTAATGTGCTCCCACTGACTTTCAGATATGTACATCGATTTACGATGTTTTTCTTAAATTCAGAAGACATCATGAAAGGAAAGCATGCTTAAATTTGTATATTGATTTTTTAAGTTTACAACCCATGTGATATTTTCTTTCAATGGAAAAACTCTTGAGTTTATCCATTGAACTTGATCTTCCACCAAGTCACTATTCAGAAAAGCTGTCGTAACATTCATTTGGTGCAACTCTAAGTCATAATGAGTTACAAAGCCATGATAATTCTAATGGAGTCCTGTATAGAAATAACTCGTTGTATCTCCTTACAATTATGCCATCTTTTTGAGTAAATCTTTAGTAACAACTCTAATTTTTATATCTTTTGATATTGTCATCTGTTCACTCTTGATCATAAAGATATATATGTATCTAATTCTTTTATAACTTTCTGGCAATTCTTATAAGATATAAACTTCATTATGAGCCAGTGATATCAAATCGCTTTTCATATCATTTACTCATTTAATAGAATTAGTAATTCCATGACTTATTTCAAAATTGGAATTTTATCATTTATTATAATGTCAAATTTTAGCTCATTTTATTATACCACATATGCAATCATTAGAAATAGCGGATATGTTGTCCTTAAGACATTCTTAATGCTATTTGATGTGATATATCTAATGAAAACACATTGACAATTAATTTAGCAAAATCAGATTCATTAAGAGAGTATAATAACTTATAAGTTGTCCTTGAAAGTTGTTTGATTATTCGACAACTAAATAACAACTTTAGAAGAAGGCTTATATAAATGTATTTTCAAATTCTCTACCAAACTTCTTCAATAACCACATTTCATGGTTTCATACTCACACTGATTTTATAATTCTTAATGAATTTGATATTCAAGTTTTAAAATTCTCATACTATGGTTAAGACCATAAAATCCATATTTTTAGACTTAAAAGGATAATTTATAAAGAAATAACTTAAGTTTCTTATATCCAATTTCTTTTCATGTGGATGTAAATCATAATCCCTGTTGGGCAATTTAAAACATGCAACTGCCTAATATCGAGATTTCTACGCATTCACAGTTCATAAGGTGTTTTGATAACTGCTTTACTAGAAACTCGACCATCACGTAAGTGGCAATTTTAAGTGCATAAATCCACAAAATATGAGTATAGATTAATCATTAAACATGCTTCCAACCATATTCAATAAAGTACGATTATATCATTCTTCAACAACAATTTATTGTGGTGTGCAAAATTAAGTATAAATGCAAGCTTTTCTTGTAATTTAATGATTGAGCATGATAATTCATCATACTTTCCATAAAATTCATCACTTCTTCTTATCTTTATAATTTTCACTTTTCTATCTAATTTTTGTTAAAGTTATTTTCTTATTCTTTTAATTTTTTTTTGAATTGGTCAATAATTCCTAGTTCATAAGAAAGTCTATTAGCTATTTTGTTGGGATCACGATTAGGTTGTTATCTTATAAGCCTCTTTATTGTCTTTAATGAAATCAGCTGGGTGTGTTTCTCTTTAAACAGTCTCTTTAAGATTTAACATCTGGTATCAGATCTCTCGAAAGGGGCCTGATTGTGTGTATGAGATAAGAATCTGTGAGAGAGACAGATACACGAGTGTTGAAAATGAGTGATACATGAGTGCTGAGAGAGAGAGAGTAGAAATGGCTGCGAGTTCCAGCAACTTCACACAGTCATGTGTTCCCAAATTTGATGGGGACTATGATCATTGGAGCTTGGTGTTGAGAGTGTAAATTCACATATTTTTGGCTCTGATTTGTGTGGAAGTTGAGTACGATTTAGTCTAATATCAATACAAATTGGGTTGTTTATAGAAAATCCATGAATCAGAGGCTACTGAGGCTTTTTTAGCGTATTTATACAGGAAAATAGGTCTTAAGGACTCGAAATTGGAAGACACAATTTTCGAGGAGTTTTTCGAAGGCTGTTCGACCACAGAGGCTTGTTCGACCATCATTATTGTGGTCGAACAAGGGGGCCAAGTCAAGCAAAATGCCCAAAAACTTACAGAAGCATTGCTCGACCAAAGGAGTACGTTTGATCAGAATCATCTTGGTCAAACGGGAGAAGACTTGTCAAACAAAATGTCCAGAATCTTACAGAAGGGGTTGTTCGATTGGCGTTCGACCAGGAGGACTTGCTCAACCAATGGAGGTCTGGTCGAGCAGAATTGTGCTAGTGCTATTTTTGGTAATTTCGAATTTCTTTTACCAAATTTGACGTGTGTCTCAAGTAAAAGCCCATCAAAGGTCTGTGAGAAGCACTTTACAAGTATAAAAGGGATGCAGAGCGCATGAAGAACAGAGTTAGATTCCAAATCCATCCTACACCACGTCCAAACCAAAACTCCATCTACGGAGCTATGGAGAGATGTTCGTCTGTTGAACCAAGTGAAGATTCAAGAAGGAGAGAGTCGCGACGGCGCCCGCATCTAGGGTTTACTTCGCTTCTTAATTTTTCTTGTAATTTTCAAGACTATGGTAAGATCCTAGATCAATCATGGGCTAGAACCGCTTCGGTAGTTCTAGGGTTATGAAGGTTTCATGAGTTAATTGAATTTCCATTTGTAAACTCCGTACAACACTACTTGTGATTTATTTTATATAAGACTATGCTTTTTAAATTCATACTCACAGTCATTTTGTGCATCATTAACTATTATGTAGAATCTGAATACATATCTTGATTATTGATTGAGTGCGTTCACTGCTGAGCACGATTACATGTTATAATTCTAAGAGAGGGGACTCCGAAGTCTTATTTGGATAAAGAGTATAACTTCATAGTACCTATAAAGAGAGATTATATCAGGTTAGAGTACTAAGTGCATGGGAAATAATTGATACTGATAGTACCTAGAAAGGGGGATTAATTATATCTCTTGCTTCGAGGATATTCACACGTGTCATACACTTGTTTGCTTGTTTCTATAGAGTGAACTTGCATGGTTTAGTGATGCGTCCATGAACCACAAGGCAGAGTCGGACATCAATAATAGTAGGAAAATTAATGAGTAAAACTGGATTACCTGAAGAACTACCTAATTTCTCACTTGATCACAGTTGTATTATCTCAACTACTTTTTATTTTAATTGTTATTTTAATTATTCGCTACTTATTTAATTAATCATCAAGCTTTATTTCCATAATAGTCTTAGTAAATTAGATTATAATTAAATTGATAATAATCCGTCCTTTGGGTTCGATAATATAACTTGGTCGCTTATCAAAGCTACAATTACATCCTTCATATTTGGGGATTTGTGTTGAGAAAATGCTCATCAAGTTCTTGGCGTCGTTGCTATGGACGACATTATTTATTAGTTTATTATTTCTAGTTTAATTAGGACTATTCCATTCTTGTTTTCTTTTCTTTTCTAACTTTGATTTTTTCTCAGGTGTATGCACACAAGATTGAAGGGAACTAATCTAGAACCTTTTGATCTGGAAGTAGAGGCATCAGCAAGAAAGAGGAACGCTAAGAAGAAAAAGGACAAGAATGTAAAAACAACGAATACTCTTGATCAAGGAGTTGACGTTGAAGAGCAAAACTCACAAGCGACTGAAGCTGCAACCGAAGTTAATTTGGAAATAGAAACAGTCAACATGGCAGCGAATCCTGATAATCTTTCCATCTGTGAGGTGTTCAAGAACAATGGAGGAGGCAATGTGGGGCTATTAGAAACAAGAGGGACCGAAGCTGATTTTGATCTACACCCTGTTCTTATCAGAATGATTGAAAGGAGTCCATTTTCTGGGGGAACCTTTGAAGATCCTCAGCAACATCTGAATAAGTTCCTAAGATATGCAAGTACACAAAAAATGCAGGAGCTCCTGAAGATGCGAGGAGAATCGTCTTGTTTAAGTTCTCGCTAAATGAAAAAGTGAGAGATTGGTACGATAATCTTGATGCTGCAGATTGTGATACCTAGGAGAAATTGGAAGTTAAATTCTTGGAGCGATAGATGCCACCTTCAAAGGTGTTTAAGATGAAACAAGAAATCAATCAATTTATAATCCACGGTAATGAAAAGTTTCATGAGGCATGGGACAGATTCAAGGACATGCTTAGGAAGTGTCCGCAACATGGGCTATCTAAAGCTCAATACATCAGTATTTACTATAGCGGATTGGACTGCGATTCTCGAGTGTTACTAGATGCTTCATCGAAAATGGAAAATTGCTTACAAAGTCATCCGTAGAAGCCAAAAAGCTCTTTGAGGATATTTCGATAAATTCAAGAGATTGGCCAACTAATAGAGTGAGAGGCACTTATGTTTTTGGAAAAGTAGCGCAGGTTGAGCACACGATGGTAAAGTCAAGTAGAGAAGATGAGATCATCTCTATTTTGGCTAGTATCAACAAGTTACTTGAGTCTCAGCAAAAGCAGATCATGGATTTAACTCAACACCAATTATGTTGCAGGATTTTGGCAACGAATGAATGATCCAAGAGGAATTGGAGGAGGCTAACTACGCCATGGGTCAAAGTATTCAAGGAACGAGCTTCCAAAATCAAGGAAACTGGAATTATCAAGGGAACTACAATAATCATGGTCCCCTGAGTAATTATCAACAACCGAGGAGGCCGAAGTTTTCGTGGAATAATCCAAATAATGCAGTACAACCTCCTATTGGTGTTGATCCAGGTGCTAAGGTGGAAGAAGGAAAATCTGATTTCGAGGATACGTTGAATAGGTACATGGCAAGGAATGATGCAAGAGTAGATCGTCTTGAGGCCAAGTTAGAAAAGAAGATTGATGCCAATCATGAAGATATGTCTAAACAAGTTAAAGACCTTACATTATTGATGGGGGAAATGGCAGGAAATGTGAATAAATTGACTCAAACTATTGAAAAAGGGAAGTTTCCATCTCAAAGTATTAGGAACCCTAAGTCTTGTCATGCTATCACATTGAGGTCAGGAACATAGTATGAAGGTCCGATGAAGCCGGTGAGTGAAAACGAAGGGGGCAGGAGCCTTGTTTGACCACCTCTAACCAGTTCGACCAGACCTGATGGTCGAACTAAGGTGGAACAGTCTTTGGAAAAATATAATTTCGATGCTCTATTTTCTATCCCGCCATTCGACCAAAGCACATCCGTTCGACCAGACCATCTTGGTCGAACGGTAGTCGAACAACAACTGGAGAAGGTGAACTCGTGATCAGAGACATTGTTCGACCAAGCACCTTCTGTTCGACAAGACCATTATACTCAAACAGAGGTCGAACAACTTCATTTAGCACCAGTTTCGATACCGAATGCTACACCTGTTAATCAGAACACTCTAGTGACACCTCAAGAGCAGAATACTGAGCTTATAGTAGTAGAGAAGAATTGGAAAAGAGCCAAGAGATTGAGAGCCGAGAAAGAAAAAGCGGAGAAGGTTGAACGCGATGAATGGGGAATTCCCAAAACAAAGATACCTCCACCATTTCATTTCAAGCTAGTTAAGAAGGGATTGGAAGAAAAGTTCAAGAAGTTTTCAGATATTATAAACAAGATAAGCTTGAGCATTCCATTCTTTGAGGCAATCTTAAAGATGCCATACTACGCCCGCTTTCTAAAGGATATACTTTTGAAGAAGAGAAGGTTAAATGGAATTGAAATGGTGAATTTGTCTGAGAACTGCAGCTCGATCATATAGAAAAAGCTGCCAGCTAAGTTTAAGGATCCAGGAAGTTTCACTATCTTATGTGAAATTGGAAAGGGGCCGGCACATCGAGCCTTGTGTGATCTTGGGGCAAACATCAATTTGATGTCTTTATCTATTTTTAAAAGGCTTGGTTTGGGGGAGTTAACTCCCACAACAGTTGCTCTACAATTGGCGGATAGGTCAATGACTTTTCCAAAGGATTTGGTAGAAGACGTACTTATGAAAGTAGAAAAACTGTTCTTTCCTGTAGACTTTCTAGTTCTTGAGATGGAAGACGACAAGGATAATATCCCACTAATCTTAGGGAGACCTTTCCTTACTACTGCTAGAGCTATGATTGATGTGAAAAAGGGGAAGCCAAGGCTTCGGATGGATAAAGAAGAGGTCTTGTTTAACATTGATAAAGCAATGAAGATGCAGATGGAGACACAATGTCATAGCATCGATATGGTGGTGGAGATTGTGAAAGAAGATATGTCTTTGATCCTTTCTAAGGATCCTCTTGAGACATGCTTGGCGGAATCTCTTACTTTTCCCACTACAGAGCTAGATGGACTCTCCTATGAGGTATGTAATGAATTTCTTGAAAAATTACTTGCTTTGGGTGATGACATGTATGAATCCGAAAGGATAAAGTTGAAGAAGTCAAGTCGACAAGGAAATCCTTGCCATTGGATAGAGAGAGCACTCCAAAAGTGGAGAAAAAAGAGGAGTTGAAACCGTTATTGGCGCACTTGAAGTACGTCTATCTAGGTGACAATGAACAATATCCAGTAATTGTATCTTCTTTCCTTGATAATGATCACCTTGAGGAGTTGTTAGATGTCCTTGGGAAGTACAAGTCTGTGATTGGATGGTCTCCAGAAGACTTAAAAGGCATTAATCCTTCATATTGCATGCATAGAATAAGATTGTTAGATGAGGCCAAGAGTAGCATTTAGAATCAGCGGAGAGCGAACCCGCTATTAAGAAGTGATTAGGAAGCAAATCCTAACGTGGCTAGATGCAGGAATTATTTACCTTATTAGTGATAGTCCCCATGTGAGTCCATTGCATGTTGTAGCTAAGAAGGGGGGCATGACTATTGTGAAAGCTGAGGAGTGCGGTTCTTCCTTGGACACGCCTGTTTTTATAGAAGATTTATTAAAGACTTCTCAAAATACTCCAAGCCCTTATCTCATTTACTTGAAAAGGATGTTCCTTTTTTATAAACACGAATTTTATGTGTTTATATATGCCGTTCTATAGTTGATTATTGCATGATTTTATTTATTTTGTGGAGTTATATGCTTAATTGTTATATTTTAGAACTTCACGGGTATTTTGGAAGTTATTACAGGTTTTAGGTCTAATTGAAGAATAAAAGAAGAATGTTAGTTGAAGAAGAAGAATTGATGAAGTTAGGAAACCATGGAGATATGGAATTAATGAAGCAATAGGGCCAATATGATATGCAGTATGTGTTGAGATGGCAAATTGCTTGTTTGGGCGAGTTAATGAAGTAACTCGATCATACCAGGGCTTCGTCTGGGCGAACTAGCATTTATTTTGGTCTAACGGAAACCCAGTTTGGGCGAATCATCAATTTGTTGGGGCGAGTCAAAAGCAGATTTCAATGCCGATAGTTTCCACTCAATTTGACGCCGATCGTTCGACCAAATCATACTTTGTTTGGTCAAGTCATGTGATTACTTTTAGAACGAGAATTTTACGTTCAACAAAGTTCTTTTCAAGCCCAGGCCGATTAATCCACTGTTCCATAGGATCTCTACTCCTATAAATACCCAATTAAATCAGAAAAGAGAGATCATCTATTAATTCATCAAGTAATTCACATATTCATTCACAGAGTCAGTCTGCATCCGAAGAACATCGTGGAGTCACGAAGACGAAAGTCTAGGGACGAGACGACGCTTATTCCTTCATTCGGGTTTTATTAGATTATTTAATTTCATATTGAATTCAGTTTTATTTTTTTCATTTAATTTCTTTATGGAAGCTTAAACTTCCATATTAAAGGGCTGCACGAGTAGGTTGGTTTTGTATTGTTTAGTGTGTGAACCCTTTATTTAATTCAAGCACTTTATTTCTTTATATATGTGATTTCTCTACATGATTAATTGTTTCGCGACCAATTACTCATATCTGTTTATTAAACCAAGAAATTAAAGTTGAGGGTTAATATTGATCACTTCACACATATAACACATCTAGTAGTCGTATCATTACTGTGAGACGAAAGATGTGAGAGAATTCAATCCGATAAATCTGTTAGGAGTTAATTGATGTGATATTTACGTTACTGTTATATTCATTGATTGATCTACTTGTGATTAGATTCAAAAGAATTAATTACTTAAAATTTCAGATTGCTTTAGGAAAATATGCTAGAATTGAATTAAGAAGTTCCACCCACTACAAAACGAACCAAGTGAAAGTGTAATACCTAGAATTATTTTTATTATTCTTAATTTCATCCAATTAATATTTTGCATCTGTTGTGTCCAGTCTTTGCATAGTTATTATTTTATTTTATTGTTTATTTAATTCTCAAACATCCTGATATTTTCCTTATTCTTGGACAAGTATTCAATTAGTTAGATTTTTATTCATTCCATGTAGATTCGATACCTTACCTATCTGCTTGCAACATATGTCCTGTATACTTGCGGAATATAGTGTCATTTGCATATTATTGAGCGTTTAAATTTGTGTTGCAAATATATGCTATCAAGTTTATGGCGCCGTTGCATATTGTTGAGGGCTTAATTTGTTAATTTTGTTGCAGGAGTTTATGATAACTTGATCACAAGTAAGAAAAGAATTGCTTTTTGATCCGAAAATTGAAGCAACTGCAAGGAAGTTAAATAATTTAAGAGCAAAAAGAACTAAGATGAATGGTCAGGATCCGCCAGATGATCCACCACATGATGATCGAGATGGTATGGATAACTAGAATGAACAGGGCATCCAACTACGTCAGAATCAAGGTGTACCAATCCCACCAATGCCTATCAGACATGCTTTTATACCTGATGAAAATCAGAGACGTGGAGGGATTGCACCACAATATCATAATGATCAGATTGTGCAGAAACATAACATCAATCCTACACTAATCAATATGGAAAATAATAATACGTTGGGGGGTGAAGCAAAGAGTTGGTTACTGTCTCATGATCCTCCATTAGCAAATTGGGAGGAAACAAAGGAAAAGTTTTTGTTGAAATATTTCCCTCCAAGTAAAACAATGAGGTTGAGAGGTCTGATCTCACAGTTCAAGCAATATGATGATGAGTTACTGTATGAAGCTTAGGATAGGTACAAGGAGCTTATACAATCATGCCCGAAACATAGATTTTTTCCTGATGATCAAATCTAGTACTTCTTCCAAGGTTTAGATGGAAACACTCATCCAATGGTGGATGCATCAGCTGGGGGGAGCATAAAAAACATAGACTCGAAAGTAGCATTTGAGTTGATAGAAGAAATGGCTGCGAACAGCTATCAGTGGCCAGGTGAGAGAAAGATCTTAAGAAGGGTAGCAAAAGTGGATGATTTAGATGCCACGAAAAAGCTGGACACCAAACTGGACACCATCATGAAGCTCTTGACCAAATCAGACCGTACCTCGACATCAAAGATAGGCCCTGAACAAGAATAAGCTGCATATATCAAAGAAAGAAATTACAATAGCTTCAGAGGTAATCCGTCCTATGATCCATCTTGGAGAACCTATGAGAATCTGTCTTATGGGAATCATAGGAACACTCTACAGCCCCCTCTTGGATTTTCAGTCATTAATGGAGTTATTGATGAACCTAAAATGACTGAAATTTTAGAGGGAATTTCAAAGAAGTTGGATAAGCTTGACATTTTGGAGAAGAAGCAAGAGGCAGATAAGGTGTCTATAGATGCTAGGATGAACGAAATTGAATATATGGCGACACAGTTAGGAAGAAAACTGAAGGGAAGGAAGACACTAGGGGACATTTCCCTAGTGATACTCAAAGCCATCCACATGAGCATATCAACGCAATTAAGTTGATAAGTGAAGGAGAAAAGAGAAAAAAGAATGAAGAGGAGGTGGTCCCAGAAGAAGACAAAAGTCCTCCACATGTTGAAAAAAGGGGCTGGGAAGCCAAAATCCAATTCTCTCCCTTCTCTTTCTTCTACTTTTTGTGAACCTAAAAACATTCATGTTCCTTTTCCTCAAAATTCTGAAAAGAAAAATAAATTGCATGAGCAAAATTTGAAATTTTATGAAATCTTCAAGAAAATTAACACATATATTTCTTTTGCACAGGCGCTGGAGCAAATACCAATTTAAGCCAAGTTTCTGAGAGAGATGATTTCTAAGAAAAAGAAGCTGAAAGATGAAGTGGTTGGACTCACGGAGAGTTGCCAAGCAGTCTTGCTTGGAAAAGCTGAAAAGAAAAAAGATCCAGGCTTCTTTATTTTTCCATGCTCTTTAGGAAATAAAACTTTTAATGCTTTATGTGATTTAGGAGCAAGTATAAATCTAATGCCTTTATCTCTCTTTGAAAGGGTAGGAATTGGAGATTTGAAGTCTACTACAATCAAATTGATGATGGCTGATGGATCCAAGATTGAGCCTAAAGGAATCATTGAAGATGTTTTGGTGGATGTGAATGAATTTATTTTCCCTATAGATTTTGTTGTCATGGATATGAGGGAAGATAAAGAAATTCCACTTATAATGGAGAGGCCATTTTTAGCTACTGCAAAAGCTATAGTGGATGTGCATCAAGGAAGATTGATTTTGAGGCATGGGGAGAAAAAAAGTAGAATTTCATGTGCAAGATAAAGTGAAAAAATTCACAAAGATGGAATTACTAAAAAAGTTGAAAGATGAGAAAGGACCTGAGCACGCTTACATAATAGAAGATTTTGGGCGCAACCGTTTTGGCTTTGGTTAAAAGTCATAGTTTCGTCGAACTCTCCGACGTTAAACATGAGTTCTTGTTGGGAGTCACCCCAACGCTATCTTAACTATTTTCCATATTTTATTTTATTAGATTAGATTGTTTATTTTATTTTATTTTTTTATCGGGTGTTTTACTTTTTTCTCTGTTTTGGATGCGGGGTTGTGTTTTCTCTGTTTTGTGATTCTAAGTGTTGAAGTGATAATAAGGACTTAAAAAATCAAAAAATTCACGCCACTTTTGGCGAGTCAGCAAAGAGATCTGGGCAAATCGTTGGTTCGTTTGGGCAAATTGATGGAGACATTGGGCCGAGTACTCTAGCCTTCAATGCCCTTCTCCACGTAGGTAAGAGAGGTAAGTGGGTTGTTTATTTTTGTATATTATTTTCTTTTACTACCAAACAAATCCCATAGTTTTCTCTCACATACATTTGTTTCTTTTTACTCTCTCACACCTACATACACATATCAACTGTTTACCATTATACCCACATCACCATGTACTTTTTAAATACAATTTCAAGGCCCCTTACTCTTTTTAAACTTATTTCGATATTCAATCAAAAATAAGTTTGGGGAGGGGGAGTGTGGTTCCTAGAAATTTATTTTTAATTTGGTGACCACGGGAGCAACTCATGTGAGGTAAGTGAGTTAATTTTCATGAGTATATTTTTGCTTGGGTAATTATGAACCGTATTATCTTATTTATTTTTCATGAGCTTGAACACTTTTGATAGAAATTTTAGGCATAATGACATGATTGGTTGGTTAATGATGACAAAAATTTTCTGTGATAAAATTTTATGATTCTTGTGAATTAAGTGGATTAAACTGTGTTGTCATGAGAATTATGAATTGCTAGATTGTCTTAGTCGTTAGAATTAAATTTACACCCTGTGAGTTTTTTAGCCTTAATAATTCAATTCTTGAGAGTCTGATTAATTGTAAGTGTTTCTAAAACTTGCCCTGAGTCTCCTTGAATATTCAAGATAATTTATTGAGTCTTGGAAATGATTTTAGGCCATCTTTGATTTTTACCCCATCTCTATCCTATACAAGTATCCGGTATTCATGTAATCCTTTGTCAACCCCTTTGAGCTTAAATACCAATTTTTCTAATAACCTATTTGAGCCTAATCAATATTTGATTTTTCTCTGTGTTACTTGGATTGGTTGAGTAAATTTGTTGAAGAGGGTTAGAAAAACAATTTTAATTTGTTGTAGTTGAGAAGGAGAATGAAGTGGAGTAGAAAAAAATAAAAAAGGGATACTAGATAGTGAAAAGAAAAACTGTTGGAGTTGAAAATGAAAAGGAAAAGAGAAAAAAATAAAAGTTGAATGTCTGGGTTAAAGCATTGAAAAATTTGTAGGAGAGTTATTGAAAAATATAAAACTCTTATTCATTGAGTTGAAAACCAAATAACATTGTGGTTGATTGAGAAGAAAAATGGTAAATTTGGAGTTAAGGTGGAGAATAGGAAAAACTCCAATTTTTGTGCTGAATGAAGTGGTGAAGATAAAAGATCAAAAGAGTTTACTTGATTGATCCAAGTCTTTAGTCACTTATCCATATAGTTCCTACCCCTTCCAAAGAGCCTATGTTACAACCAATAGAAAGACCATTCTGATCCTTGACTTATTAATTACAAGTAAAAGGAGAGTAGAGACAATAGGCAAGCCTATGGTTAAACACTGCAGTTGAATCAATTTGAGTGAAATAAAAGCCTATACACTAGAGGGTTGAGTGATACACTATCCAGTGAGTTTCCATGTATTAAGGCAGTAATCTAGTTAGTAGTAATTTTTTCATGATGTATCACATGTTTGTTTGCTTGGTTTACTTGAATTGAGTTTTGTAAAATATTTTTGAAACCATCATAATCATTGTCATGTCCTAATTTTCTTTTGTTCTTTGCGTTGATCGGGACGAGCAACAGTTCAAGTTTGGAGAGTTGATAAACACGGATTTTATGTGTTTATATAGGCTGTTCCATAGTTGATTATTGCATGATTTCATTTATTTTGTGGAGTTATATGCTTAATTGTTATATTTTAGGACTTCACGGGTATTTTGGAAGTTACTGCAGATTTTAGGCCTAAATCAAAATTAAAAGAAGGATTTTAGTTGAAGAAGAAGAATTGACGAAGTTAGGAAACCATGGAGATATGGAATTAATGAAGCAATAGGGCCAATATGATATGCAGTAGGTGTTGAGATGGCAAATTGCTTGCTTGGGCGAGTTGATAAAGTAACTCGATCATACCAGGGCTTTGTCTGGGCGAACAAGCATTTATTTTGGTCTAACGAAAACCTAGTTTAGGCGAATCATCCATCTGTTGGGACGAGTCAAAAGCAGATTTCAATGATGATAGTTTCCACTCAATTTGATGTCGATCGTTCGACCAAATCACACTTTGTTTGGTCAAGTCATGTGATTAATTTTGGAACGAGAATTTTATATTCAACAAAGTTCTTCAGCCCAGGCCGATTAATCCACTGTTCCACGGGATCTCTACTCCTATAAATACCCAATTAAATAAGAAAAGAGATATCATCTATTAATTCATCAAGTCATTCATATATTTATTTACAGAGTCAGTCTGCATTCGAAGAACGTCGTGGAGTCACGAAGACGAAAGTATAGGGACGACACGATGCTTATTCCTTCATCCGGGTTTTATTAGATTATTTAATTTCATGTTGAATTCAGTTTTATTTTATTTATTTATTTTCTTTATGGAAGCTTAAACTTCCAAATTCTAGGTTTGCATGAGTAGGTTGGTTTTGGATTGTTTAGTGTGCGAACCCTTTATTTAATTCAAGCACTTTACTTCTTTTATATGTGTGATTTTTCTACATGATTAATTGTTTTGCTACCAATTACTCATATCTGTTTATTAAACCAAGAAATGAAAGTTGAGGGTCAATATTGATCACTTCACACATATAACACATCTAGTAGTCGTATCATTACTGTGAGATAAAAGGTGTGAGAGAATTCAATCCAATAAATCTGTTGGGAGTTAATTGATGTGATATTTATGTTACTGTTATATTAATTGATAGATCTACTTGTGATTAGATTCGAAAGAATTAATTACTTAAATTCCAGATTGCTTTAGGAAATTATGCTAGAATTGAATTAAGAAGTTCCACCCACTGCAAGACGAACCAAGTGAAAGTGTAATACCTAGAATTATTTTTATTATTCTTAATTTCATCCAATTAATATTCCACATCAGTTGAGTCCAGTTTTTGCATATTTATTATTTTATTTTATTCTTTATTTAATTCTCAAACATCCTGATATTTTCCTTATTCTTGGACAAGTATTCAATTAATTAGATATTTATTCATTCCATGTGGATTCGATACCTTATATATCTGCTTGCTACATATGTCCCGTATACTTGCGGAATATAGTATCATTTTCATATTAGTGAGTTTTTAAATTAGTGTTGCAAATATATGCTATCACATTTGTTTTTTATGAAGAATGTCTAACAGGTTTTCAGGTTTTGAAGGAGACACTGATTACTGCACCTATCTTGATTACACCGGATTGGACTCAACCATTTGTACTTATGTGTGATGCAAGTGATCAAGCACTTGCAGTGGTTCTTGGGCAGATGAATGAGAAGAAGTTATGCGCCATCTACTATGCGAGCAAAACTCTTGATGCAGCACAAAAGAACTACACTATCACTGAAAAGGAATTTCTAGCTGTTGTGTATGCATTTAATAAGTTTCGACAGTATTTGGTTGGCATGAAGACCGTTGTGTATACGTGATGAGAGTGAAAATAAGCGTGTTCTAGTGTCCAATCTAACACCTTTTTGATAGGAATAATTGTCATATATTAGGACAAGTATCTTATATTCAATATATGTGAGAAAAAATGCACTTGAGGTGTTTTGTTGTGTTTTAGGTAGGAAAAGGATCAAAAGAGCTAAGTTGGAGTAAAGGTGCAATTTCTGAAATTATACTAAAAATGCACGTCCAACTTGTGTAATTTTTTTGTGTTCATGTGGAGCTCTGAATTGGAAGTGTGATGCATGGTTGGAAAGTCACAGAAGAGAGGATCGTTTTGGTGTAAAGAACACCTCAATCGGAATTCAAACGTGAAAGTTATGATCCAAATGGTGACGTCGCGTAAGTTGTTCCTGTTCAGCACGACTGTTCCACTTTGTATTTTTCATACATACAAATGTTGGAGTTTCTGTGATTTCTTCATATGGATAGAAAGCTAAGGAAGAGAGAATCACGTGAGCACAAGAATTACTCAAATCGGAGGTCAGATGTGGAAGTTATGCTCAAAATTGTGAAGTCGTGCAGCTTCCAGTGAGAATTTTCGAGAATTTTCGAATTTGTACGTGTTTTTACACCCCTAGTGTGTGTTTGTGTGTATTTTCATGTTTTCCAAGAAAAAGTCCATCCAAGGTATGTAAGGAGAGCTTACACGCATAAAAGGGGATGTAGATCACATCATTATTCATTAGATTGGATTAGAGAGAAGCCACAACAATACTACACCCCACAAGGGGGGATCACCCCCCAACCATCATCCACATCCTTTCCTCCATCCATCCATCACTTTGAAGATTTGCCTGTGGAATCAAGAGGAGAACCAAGAGGAGCATTCAAGACGGAGAAGGACGAGACGACTCCTGCATCTAGGGTTTTATTCGTTTCTTAATTGATCTTGTATTTTTCAGACATCCGGGTAAGATCTATCCAACACCCATGATTGTTCTTCATAACATCATGGGCTAGAGCCTTTTTGGTAGAACTAGGATTGTGAGGGTTTTTGAAATTAATTGAACTTTCGTGTGTAAACTCCGTACAACACTACGTGTGGATTTATTTTATATATGATTATGCCTTTTTAATTCATTCTCATGGTCATTTTATGCATCATTAACTGTTATGTAGAGTCTGAATACATATCTTGGTTATTAATTGAGTGCGTTCACTGCTGAGCAGGATTCTATCTTGTGATTCTAAGTGAGGGAACTCCGAAGCTTCTTTAGAACTATCATATATGAATACTTATTAATTGAATTGAATTCAGGTTATTAAGTAGGATACAGAGGATAATTTTATTGTACCTATAAAGGGACATCATACTAGGTTAGAGTACCAATTGGCCAGGGAAATAATTGATACTGATAGTACCTAGAAAGGGGGATGGAATTATATCTCTTGCTCCGAGGTTATTCACACGTGTTACACGCATGTTTACTTGTGTCTATAGAGTAGATATGCATGGTTTAGTGATGCATCCATATTCCACAAGGCAGAGTTGGACATCAACACACAGAAGGAAAATTAATGCATGAAACTGAATTATCATAGGGCTACCTAATCTCCTACTTGATCCACTTTCGTATTCTTCGAGTGATATTTTATTTTATTTTTTTAATTTAATTAATTATTTAGTAGTCGATAATTCCAAACATCAAACTTTATTGCTTTTCATCTTAATTAATTTAGTAAATAATTAAATTGATAATACGTCATCCTTTGGGTTCGATAATCACTTGGTCGCTTGCTTAAGCTGCAATTGATTTCCTTAATACTTGGGGATTAATTTTGCGTGCAAAGAAAACGCGCATCAAGTTCTTGGCGCCGTTGCCGGGGACGGCTGTTATTATTAGTTTATTATTTCTATTTTGATTAAGACTTTTATTTGTGATTATTTAATTCGATCTAACCTTGAATTTTTCTGAGGTACTTGTGCACTAGGAAAAGGAGAGGAAGGAAAGAAGGAGTAACACATTGAGCTAAACATGGCCGGAGCAAGGTAGAATCCGGATAATATTGTCATACGTAAAATTTTCATGAACTATGGGATTGACAACATGGGGTTGATAGAAGCAAGGGGGAAGATGATGATTTTTAGATACATCCCTCTCTTATTTACATGGTAGAGACGAATCCTTTTTCTGAAGATTGTTTTGAAGATCTATATCAGCATCTCAAAAGATTTCTTGGTTATGCAAACACTCTAAAGGGTGCTGGAGCTAATGATTATGCTAAGCGGATCGTCCTATTCAAGTTTTCTTTAATTGATAAAGCAGAAGCTTGGTATGAGACTCTTGATGCCACAGATTGCACTACATGGGACCAACTACAGCAGAAGTTCTTAGAGAGATACATGCCACCCTCAAGGATCTTAAGAAGGAAGCAAGAAATCGATCAATTTGCTCAGAACCAAGGTGAGAAGTTCTATGAGGCGTGGGACAGGTTTAAAGATATGCTCAGGAGGTTCCATATCATAGAATGTCTAAGGCTCAATACATAAGTATCTTCTACTATGGATTGGAGAGTCGCATATTTTTATTGATACATCAACAGGAGAAGCGTTATTATCTAAAACAACACTTGAAATAGAAAAGTTGTTTGAAGACATCTTTATGAATTCACGTGATTGGCTTACAGAAAGAGTAAGAGGATCTTATGTGCTTGGTAAGATGGCGCAGGTTGAACATCAAGTAGTGAAGCCAAATATGGATGATGAGATCGTCTCTAATCTAGCTAACATCAACAAGCTACTAGAGTCCCAGCAGAAGCAGATTACAGAGTTGACACAAAGGGGGCCTAGTATGCAACAGCAAGAAGCGAAGAATGTTGAAGATACCTACAATCGATATATGACTGAGAATGATGCAAGGATTGATCGTCTTGAGGATACCATGAATGTTGATCATGCAGATTTATCTAAGCAGTTGAAGGACCTTACCTTGATTATGGGGTAGTTGGCCACAAATGTGAATCAATTGACACAAACATTGGAGAATAATGCCATCACATTGAGGTCCGAAATGCAGTACGAAGGTCCAATGAAGTCGGTGGACGAAAATGAAGAAGGTAGGGTTCCCGTTTGATCAAATTATGTCGTTCGACCAGACCTGATGGTCGAACGAGTTCCAAAAAATTAGAATCCCGACGTTCTGTTTTATGCCCCGCCGTTCGACCAAAGTACGTCCGTTCGACCAGACCATCTTGGTTGAGCTCTGGTTGAACAACAACTGAAGAATTGGAACCCGCGTATAAAGACATTGTTCGACCAAACACACTTTGTTTGACCAGACTACTTTGGTCGAACAGTGGTCGAACAACTTCAAGAACCTTCCGTTTCGATACAGAATGCTACACCTGTTGTTCAGAACACTTTAGAGCCATCCCAAGAGCAGAATAATGAGCTTATAGTTGAGAAGAAGTGGGAAAGAGCAAAGAAGTTGAGAGCCGAGAAGCTTAAACTGCAGATGGATAATGAAGATGTGATTTTCCCTCTTGATCAAGCAATGAAGATGTCCATAGAAACTCAATCTTGCAAGAGCATAGATGTGGTTTCTAACTTGTTTAATCTTGATTTTAATTATACAGATGATTATGAATTTGAATGGAAGATTGACAAGGAGGAGTCTAGATAGCCAAGTGAGGAAACAAATTCCAAGGATCATATTTTAGTGACAAAGAAAGGTGAGGTGCTGAGTGTAGACAAGAAGAGGGAAAGAAAGTACTTGAAGGTGAGGATGCGAGAAGACCGCCCTCTGATCCAGTAGTACAAAGTAGTATTCTGTCGTGACTTTTCGACGTTAAACATGAGCGCCTGTGGGGGCTTGCCTTTCCGTTTTATTGCTTTATTATTTCTTTCGTGTTAGTGAGGAGAATTATATTTGAAGTGCTCACATTTTGGCAATTACATCTCTTTTCAAACTTTGTTTCAACTTGCGTTTTTACTAAGTTCGGGGGGAGTGTGATATACTTACCTCGTCTTATGAGCACCAAGGGTATAATTTTTCCTTTCGTTGGTTGTTTGTTTGTTAGGAGGTTGATTTTTTGAGGCATATTAATATTTTAACCAGTGTTGGTATGCCAATTTTTTGCAACTTACCTAATGTTTAGTGTGTCGTGTTAGTGTGTCTAGTGTGTGGAGTCGATTAGATAGTCAATTGATTCTCTCTTACAGTTCTCCTACTTAATTATCGATGAATCATGTGATGATGAGTGTGTTTGAGCTTTGATGATAGAAAAGGGTAACTAGGTGGCAAGACGAGTTCTACATTGAGGCTTCTACTATAGGAACTCGTGCATACATTGAAGAAAAATCAGGTGCCCTCGTTTCCTTATTATAATTTTATATGTGCTTTTAACAAGTATGAGTAGAAGGATTGAGTTTATGGTTGTGATCCATGTGATCTTATATGTTTGAATCATGCCTGAAATTTATATGCTCTTGAAATTGATGAAGTAAGTGTACTTGAGTTATATTGTGATATGAAGTTCTATGTGTAATTGTGGGATATTGCTTACCATGAAAAATGCTCTATTACTTGTCAAAAACCATGTGAGATTTTGAGCCTCGTTGATCATGTACATAATCACATGATATTTCTTTTCTGGTGAGTATCGTTCTTGTGTGTGTATTCTAGAACTTGCCTCTTGTCTTACATGAAACTATATGTATGTTAGATGATGGGAGATGATCTAAGGCCATCCTTGAATTTATGAGTCACTTAGCCAAATAATTTCTTACCAAATGATATTTATCCATAGTTAGCCCCGTTGAGCCTAAAAGCCTTATTTCTTTGGCAACCTACAAAGATAGCCACTTTGATATACTATTTGAGTATTAAATTCCTATATTTAGTGGAGAATTAAAAACTGTCAAAGTGTGTGAAGTTGATTTTGATGGAGTTTGGAAGGAATAAAATATTTGGAGCTGTACAAGTGATTATGAGCTTGAAAATAAGTTGCTTAGGGGTAGTGCCCGAAACTAGTACCCCGAGATGTTAGGTAGTGCCCGAAACTGGTACCTCAAGAAAGGAAAAAAAGAAAAGAAGGAAAAATGTTGAGATTGAAGAAAAATGAGAGAAAAGAAAATTAGAAGAGCATGAAGCTGGATAGCCTTGAAGTGTAAAAATTCTGCAGTACAAAAGATCTCCGATTTTAATTCTCTACTAACTGAGTCACTTTATCCATATGTTTTCAACCCTTACCAAAAAGCCAACATTACATCCAAAAGAAAGGTCCTTTTTTATCTCATTATCGAATAATAGTAATAGTGGTGGAGAGTTTGAGACTTTTGGCATGATTATGGTTATGCATGCACTTGAATTGAATCTGAGCGTAAACACATTAACCCATGAGTGTACATCTTTTATACTTGAGTGCCAGTGATATATACTTCCCATGAGAACATGTTGATGGAGCATTTGAATTGGTGGTGATTGTCTTAACTTGTATGCTATGAATTGATTATTACATGTAATGAAAGTTGCATGATCTAAGTTGAGGATAATTGTATTTAGAATGGGTATTTGTCATAATCCTTGTTTCCCCACTAATTTTCTTACGACTCTGACTCTCTCTTTATTTTTATTTTGTTGCCTCAGGACGAGCAACGGATAAGTTTGGGAGATTGATGAGAGTGAAAATAAGCGTGTTTTAGTGTTCAATCTAACACTTTATTGATGGGAATTATTGTCATATATTAGCACAAGTATCTTATATTCAATATATGCAAGAAAAGGTGCACTTGAGGTGTTTTATTGTGTTTTAGGTGGAAAAAGGATCAAAAGTGCTAAGTTGGAGTAAAGATGCAATTTGTGCAATGATACTGAAAAATGCACGTCCAAATTGTGTAATTTTTTAGTGTTCATGTGGAACTCTGAATTAAAAATGTGATGCATGGTGGAAAGCCACAGAAGAGAGGGTCGTTATGGTGTAAAGAACACCTAAATCGGAATTCAAACGTGAAAGTTATGATCCAAATGGTGACGTCGCGCAAGCTGTTCCTGTTCAGCACGACTGTTCCACTTTGTATGACTCTTAATAAATTCAAATGTTGGAGTTTCTGTGTTTTCTTAATATAGATAGAAAGCCAAGGAAGAAAGGATCGTGTGAGCATAAAAATTATTCAAATCGGAGGTCAGATGTAGAAGTTATGCTCAAAATTGTGAAGTCGCGCAGCTGCCAGCGAGAATTTTCGAAAATTTCCAAATTTGTGCATGTTTTACACCCATAGTGTGTGCTTGCATGTATTTTTGTATTTTCCAAGAAAAAGTTCATCCAAGGTCCATAAGGAGAGCTTACAAGTATAAAAGGGGATGTAGATCACATCATTATTCATTAGATTGGATTAGAGAGAAGCCACAACAATACTACACCCCACAAGGAGGATCACCCCCCAACCATCATCCACATCCTTTTCTCCATCCATCCATCACTTTGAAGATTCGTCTGTGGAATCAAGAGGAGAACCAAGAGGAGGATTCAAGACAGAGAAGGACGAGACGAATCCTGCATTTAGGGTTTTATTCGTTTCCTAATTGATATTGCATTTTCCAGACATCCAGGTAAGATCTATCCAACACCCATGATTGTTCTTCGTAACATCATGGGCTAGGGCCTTTTTGGTAGAACTAGGGTTGTGAAGGTTTTTACGAATTAATTGAACATTCGTGTGTAAACTCGGTACAACACTACTTGTGGATTTATTTTATATATGATTGTCCCTTTTTAATTCATAATCACGGTCGTTTTGTGCATCATTAACTGATATGTAGAGTCCAAATATATATCTTGGTTATTGATTGAGTGCGTTCACTGCTGAGCAGGATTCCATGTTATGATTCTAAGTGAAGGGACTCCGAAGCTTCATCAGAACTATCATATATGAATACTTATTAAATGAATTGAATTCGAGTTATTAAGTAGGATAAAGAAAATAATTTTATTGTACCTATAAAGGGAGATCATTTCGGGTTAGAGTATCAATTGCCAAGGGAAATAATTGATACTGATAGTACCTAGAAAGGGGAGTGGAATTATATCTCTTGCTCCGAGGTTATTCACAAGTGTTACACGCATGTTTACTTGTGTCTATAGAGTAGATATGCATGGTTTAGTGATGCGTCCATATTTCACAAGGCAGAGTCAGACATCAACACACGGAAGGGAAATTAATGCGTGAAACTGGATTATCCTAGGGCTAACTATTCTCCTACTTGATCCACTTTCGTATTCTTCGAGTGATTTTTTATTTTATTTGTTAATTTAATTAATTATTTAGTAGTTGATAATTACAAACCTCAAAATTTATTGCTTTTCGTATTCACTCTTCCGTAGGTGTGTGACCGAGATGGAGATGGAGAGCGTTTTTAATTTTTTCCATGCACAACCTAACGGGGGAACTTCAGAGCTCAAAAGACAGCAGCTAAGGTACTTCAATATGCTCTTTATTGACTTACCTTGTTTTAAGATTGTGAAACCTATGTGGCGACATGCGATAGATATCAAAGCATGGGGAACATAAGTAGAAGAGATGAGATGCCACTTCAGCCGAGCATTGTTGTTGAAATCTTTGATGTATGGGGGATTGATTTTATGGGGCCTTTTCCCCCATCTAATGGATTTCTCTACATCCTTTTAGCAGTAGATTATGTTTCTGAGTGGGTGGAAGCCATTCCCACTCGTGTGAATGATTCAAAGACTGTTTTGCCTTTCTTGAAGAAATATATATTTGCCCGCTATGGAGTTGCTAGAACACCAGTGAGTGATGGAGGTTCTCACTTCATCAACAAGCTTCTTGAAAAAGTTCTCAAGGATTATGGTGTTAAACATAGGGTTACTACACCATATCATCCTCAAGCTAATGGGCAAGCTGAAGTCTCCAACCGTCAAGTTAAGCAAATCTTAGAAAAGGTAGTCGGGACCAATAGGAATGATTGGGCTATCAAGCTCAATGATGTTTTGTGGGGGTTCCGTACTGCTTAAAAGATGGTGCCTGAAATGTCACCATATCAAATTGTCTATGGGAAGCCGTGCCACTTACCTATAGAAATTCAGCACAAAGCTTTTTGGGCATTGAGAAGTTTGAACTTGTCTCTTAATGATGTTAAGGAGTTGAGAGTAACTCATATCAATCAACTAGATGAGTTCAGGAATCAAGCTTATAAGAATTCAGTGATCTACAAAGATAGAATGAAGAAATGGCATGATTTGAACATCACATACAAGGAATTCAAGCAAGGTGATGAGGTACTACTTTTTAACTCTCATTTGAAGCTCTTTGCATAAAAATTGAAATAGAAGTGAACAGTGTTCATTATCCATAGAGCCTGTGGAGGGGGAAGTTTTGAGATCATGGACAAAGATGGGGACATTATCATGGCGAATGGACATCGATTGAAGCATTATAAGTCGCCGGATGATGCTTGTGTCGTCTTTGAGGATACCTTGCACTAAATAGGTACCGTTGTGACTCTCCAATATTAAAAAAGAGCACATGTTGGGGGATTTCCCTTTCGTTTTAATGCTTTATTTCATTAGTGTGAGTAAGAAATTTTTATATTTGACGTGCTTACTATTCAAAAATTACATTTCTTTGCAAACTTAGTTTCGACTATAGTTTTTACTCAGTTTGGGGGGTGTGATGTACTTACCGCATCAAAGCACTAAGGGTATAATCTTTTCTTTGTAACGTTTGTTAGGGGAGTTGATTTTTTGCAGTATATTGAAACTTTAACAGGTTTTAATGTGTTGATTTTTTTCAAATTGCCTTATGTTTAGTGGTGTTTTGTTTTGTGTATCATATGCGGAGTTATACATAGTTTTATTTAGTCTAGTAGTGGTTCTCTAGCTTAAGTTTTGGCTATCTTGATACTTGATGTTATCTTATAGTTTAAGTGTTACAGAGAAAGATGAGAAAAGTACGAAGTTTAAGAAGTTCAAGTCGTTGTTCGACCAAGAAGCTGCCGTTTGACTAGAATGTTTGGTCGAGCACTGGTCGAACAAAATATCAAAAATCTTACAGTAGTTTAGTTCGAACAGAGCTTGCTGTTCAACCGTGCTCATCAAGTCAAACACTGGTCGAACAAAATGTCCAAAATCATACAGTAAGGTTGTTCGACCACCACACTTTGTTCGACCATATTCTTCAAGTCGGACGGAGGTTGAACAGAACAAGGAGAATAGGGAGTCAATTTCACATGTTGTTTGACCAAAAGCCCTTATTCGACCTCGTTGTTCGAGTCGAACGGGATCTAAAATTGAATTTAAAGGTCAGTTTTTCCTTTTTGTTCGATTGATTTCCGTCACCTTCTCTCGAGCACCCGATACGAACTGTAAGTTCCTCTTCCCAAACTCTTTCCCACACTATAATCTTCCTTTCCACACATTTACACATCCAAAATTTGGAGAATTTAAGTCCAATTTGGGGCTGTTCTATTCAAATTCTTTGAGATATTTTTCGAACTTCTATAACCGTGAATTGATGAGATTATTCTTAGGAATGTTGGGTAAGTTGATTGAAACATGTATTTTGTGGATTGAATTGTTGAATTTTTGGTCTTCTTGTTGGAATTTCACTTGAATTGGCATAATTTAATTTACGTTGGATTGTTGAATTTTTTTGAAATTTATGTTGCATATCATATGGGCTTGAGGTTAATTTGGAATTATATGTATGGGCTCATTAATTTGGAGTGTTGACGTTGTGCGGTTGAATGTGGAAGATAAGCACGTTTAGGGATTTTGTTGAAGTTCATGTTGAAATTGGAGGGCATGATAGTGTGAAGTATTTGTAAGACTAATGAGTTTAATTGTTCTTGATTGAAAATGTTTGGTTTATAGTTGCTATTATGATTATATGAGCACTTGAAATTGAGAATGGTTTTAGCACATGAGTTTGAAGTCTTGAGTAGGATTCATGTTAGTCTTTGGTATACTTGCGTTATCTTTTTTTGTAGTGTATTGAAGTATAATTTTTGTAGGAAAAGAG
Organism: Pogostemon cablin; assembly: GCA_023678885.1. Taxonomy (NCBI): domain Eukaryota; kingdom Viridiplantae; phylum Streptophyta; class Magnoliopsida; order Lamiales; family Lamiaceae; genus Pogostemon; species Pogostemon cablin. Next base: position 11,319,291 of record CM042990.1, on the reverse strand, counting down.
ATTGCTTCTTCTTCGAAGAGAAAAGAGACTAAATCTCCTTCAAAGAGTGAGATAGCTAAGAAGATGAAGACGGACAAGAGGAAGCCGTCTGATTATGGTATTAAACTCGGAAATTGGAAGGAGAAGAAGGAGTTGTGGACAGCTATATCGCAAAAGATAACAAGGACAAGGTATCAAGATGATCACGCTATGAAGGAGATGAATATTATCAACGACATTCATTGGTTGTTCAATCAAGTGGGGATAACCAGGTTTATGGAGATGAAGAGAAATATGTATTTCCATATAACTGCTGAGGTTTTATGTTTATTGAGTATTGAGCATGGATATTGGTACCTTCCATATGGTATTCAGATGGAGATTGGTGGGCAAGAGCAGTTGATGTATGCCCAAGAGTTTAATGAGATGATCGGCCGTGATAATATGTCTGATGTGGAGCACGATGATTTCAAATTCAATGAGTTTTGGAGGTCTATCTCGGGAAGGCGAGGGAGCTATAATTTGAATGCTTCAAAGGTTGCTTTCATCCACAACCCCGTGATAGCTTATATGGATCAGATTCTGAGTAACACTCTGTTTGCTCGATCCGAAGGGAGTTGTATTCCGAGGGGTGATCTATATCTGTTGTGGTGTATGCTTAATGGTGTCTGCTTCAATGTCGCTGCTTACTTTTTCCAGCAGCTTCATAAGTTTACTACCCACGGATTTCAGCGTGTGAACATCGGAGGACTTATTACTCAGATAGCCAAGTATTATAGGGTTGATTTGAGCAGGCATCAACCGATTCGAGGGGATCTAGACTTGATCCTATCGTCATGTAGGAGGATGGGGTTGGTTCTGTTGGATTGTATACTAAAAGTTTAGCTTTTTGTATGAACAATGTTTAGATAATATTTGAAATGAGAATCATGTGATCAAACGTTTGCAAAAATATTGTTGCAAAAGTCCATTTACTTTATACTGTAGATAATGTGGTGTGTGGCCTCACACGGAAGATCATATTGTCGGCTCCTTATAAAGTATAAACAGATGTTCACAACCGAGATAGACGGGGACTATCTATCAGTATGGTTGTAGTGTGATTTGGCATTAGGTAGTCTTGACTATAAAATTGCACTAGTGCACTTTGTGTATTGATCAGGACCGCGTTGAGATCGTTCGGTTTATACTGACTATATAATAGAACTTAATCTCTGTTATTATGGATGTTTGTACTCTTAATCCCTATACAATAACCTCGGCACGTAAGGCAATATTTATTTATTTGATTCATCAATGGGTGAGATTTAAAAAATAAATCAATATGCTCGGTGAGTTGGGAGATGGTGCTATCTCTATGGTGTGATGTTGATTGTAGAAGGAATCAGTATCCTAACGGAATTGGTTGATGATGTCCCCTTAAGGAGCTCATAATGATTATCATGTAAACCCTGCAGGTGGATTTATTCCAGCATGATAATAAGGTTGAGTGGTACTACTTTCGATAAATATATTAATTAATGGAGTTGTCAGTAACTTAATTAATTAATGGGCATTGAATCTTAAACACGGAGAGACTAACGGGCACATAATAAGAATGAGCCAATAAACGTAATTTGGGATTAGGGTGGCAGTGCGATAATATTTCTTTTGTAGAATGATTTATTTTTATTGGACTTAAATATAAGTTCTACGCTACACTTGGATGCTTAAGCCCAATGGGAGGCCCAAACGTCCCTAATTTTTCCTCCTGATCCCTGTTGTAGCCTATATAAGAGCCAATCTCAGCAGTCTAGATAATTAGTAACACACGCCAAAACACGTGAACAACAGATTTAACTGCAGATTGAGTTCGTCTTGTAGATCGTTGCCCACACTAACGTCAAGATGTGGCTTAGGAATACAACAGAAAATCAGAAGGTCGTTCGCTATTCTGTGCGTCAACTTCCACGAATTTTCTGAAATCGTGTGTAAGTCCAATCTGCATGTGTGATACACCATTGGAAAGCTATAGAAAAGAAGATAATTTTGGCACATAGATCACTCCAATTGGAGATTGGATGAGAAAGTTATGGCCAAAACTGTGCGACTGCATAGGCTGCCGGCGAGAATCCTTCTTTTTCAACATACCTTGGTAAAAGGTAATACATTTCTATGATTTCTTGCTTCCGCTGATTTAGAAATGCGTGGAACCCTAACGGTTCACGTTAATCAAAAGATCTAAGCGACAACAATTGGTATCAGAGAGTAGGTTCTAAGGCTAAACGTGACACGTTGGGCTAGGGTTCAATGTGAATTATATGAATTATTCATGAATAATGATCGCATGATAGTAAGGGTTTTGATATTTTGAGCAATATGTATAAACCCTATTCATGGCTGCTCCAACCCTTTTTCTTGGGTGCCCTGTACACCACACACACTCCACACCCTATGCGTTCACGGCGACGGTAATGATTAGCTGAATATGGACGTCGGGACGGGGCTGTTGGGACACGATGGTGATAGACCGACGATGGGAAGGCTTCGCAGGAGATGACAGCACGTTGGCTGGCAGTTGACACCCTGGTGAATCGCTGACGTCATTGCGATCTGGTTGTCGCGTGCTAGAAAGGAGCTGGCGCGGTAATTTGAATTGCTAGTGAAGGTCGTGGCTACGGTGGATAGCGCGATTGAAGGCTGGAGTATGGGTGGCGATTAGAAAAGGCCTGGCATGGTTCTGAACGAAGGCTGGCGGTGTTTCTGATCGGAGCTGCAGATTTCCAGACTGGCCTGACCCAATTTCGGGCACTATCTCAATTAGTGGCCAGAGTCAGGTCATGGTCGGCGTTGCTGCACAGACGATGAAAGATGGAGGCACGTCGAAATTGGCTAGTGGCTGGCGCTGAGAGCCAGGTGGCTCAAACGAGTCCTGGGAGAGTCCCTTGCAATTTCCGAGCGGGTTTTTCTAGTTTTCGGTCACTTCTGCAGAGATGGTTCGCGGCATTTCGATTGAGCCCAGTAAATTTCCGATCGAGTCTGCCTGGAATTCCAATTGGGTCACACATTTTTCTGGGTGAGTCCCCTAGCTTGTGCGGCTAGTCGAAGCAGGCGACAGATAGCGTAGGGCTGGAGGCGAGCGACAGTAGTTGTCGATAAGTCGGTAGCTAGTTAAAGTCATGGCGGTGGCGCGACGTTCATTGCACGGCTGGGAAGCGGGCTGTTTATCAGCCTGACCACCGTGTTGTGTGAATCAGCCTAGAGGCGGATGACCACAAAAGGAGTAGCCCGGCACATGTGGCGTTCATTTCCGGCAGGGTGCTGTCCACGGGTGTGTTTCAGCGACGAGAATTCTGGAGAGTGTCAACATGGATTGATCGACGGCAGATCATCACTGGTTGTCACGGCGATGACATAGAACTCAACTTCACAGTGGACAACAATTTTTTGGCAGTTGGCAGATTATCCATTAAGAAGTGGCGACCAGGTTCGTCGGTGGTCGCAAGTATCGTGGCTAAGCGGTAAGTTCCGACGAAAGGGAAGTGATGACGTGGCAAGATTGGGTTGGTCTATACACATGCAATTTTCAGCTTCCTGATGCAACCGTGTGTGTTTGTTGGCTTAGGGCCAAAGACATCTTGTTGGGCAAGACACTTCCTTATTTGCTTGATAGTGTTGACAAGTCAACCCCATATTTAGCATTTTTTTATTTCCTTATATATAATTGATATAATTGTTATATTTGCCAATTATTATTATATATTTGGATTGTAAGTGCTATTTGATTTACTGTCTTATTTGCCGTAATAATAGCATGTTTATTTGCATAATTATATCTGTTATATTATATGTTTGCAAAAACTCTCTTGTTAAATAACTAATTGGGAGAGGGATTAATCATGATTCCGGGGCCTCCATTATTGATTTATTAAGTGATGCAAATAAGCGTATGAGTCGGTTTTAGTGCCTTCCTCCCCAACGGATGAGTTTTATTTGCGGATCACTGGAATAAATTTCATGAAATAATTATTATTTGTAATGTGATGCAAGTAAGCTTATGAGTCGGTTATAGTGTCTTCCTCCACAATGGATGAGTTTTATTTGCGGATCACTGGTACAAATTAATAATTGATGGTTATAGGAAATTATTTGAGCACGTGTGGACTTCTCCAACTGTAAGGCACACAAGCTTGGGTAACGTACTTAGTATCAAATAATGGTATACACTTATGTGCAATTAATATATATCCTCCCCAACGGAGTCACTACTATTAAATTGCATGGCTAAAGGACAACCAACTATTAATTATTGAGTCATAAGGTTAATTATGACGTATGGAATTAATGGGTAAAATCTTCTCTTGCGAATATTAGGGTTTGTATACGTCCACACTAACGTGGCATGCAAATTCACGGTACTTGAGATGTCGATGAATATATTTTATATTGTTTATCGAGGGAATCAATATAAAATTTAAATTTGAAGTGTTTGATCGTCGTATTTATTTATTTAATTCTCTGAATTTTTGAATAGTTTATTTCACTTATTGTTAACTGAAAGAAAAATATCTACTTGTCCTAAATAAATGATTAGAAAAGAATCTTGATTTTAATTATTACTGCTTAGAAAAATAAATGTGTTCTCACTAATAATGCCCTCTGGTGTCTATTAAAGTCTATAGTGGAGAGGTGAGAGGTTCAGAGAAATATGATGGTCTCGTAAGACTCTTCGGATACTTGAGTTAATTAGAACGGCAAGAGGTCATGGTTAACTTAATAAATGAATTGGGAATACTTGGAATAGAAATTGAAGGGGGAACCCTCGCTCAATTTATTTTTCATAGTTTGCCTAAATGTTTTGAGCAATTTTCACCTGAATTACAATAATTTGTATATGGTGCGAAACTTCTGACAAAATGTGTGGTGAAGGAAAACCATTTTCATCAGGATGAAAACAAGGATAGGTTCTCATTCGGTAGTTGTTGAAGCATGATTAGTGATGTTGTTTACTGACACGTTGTGTGTAAATACCAAAATCACTAGCCTGCAACTAAGTGATGATGAGATTATTGAGTATATGGGTAAACTACGAAAACAGTGGTCATTGCAGTGGGAATTGTTTATTTATCTTATGATTGATTATGAGAAATTGTCTTTACGTACGTTATATAGAAAGAATTTCATTTCGGTTTCAATGCATTTACGGATGGATACTCTATTTCATTTAAATGACATGATCATTATAATGAAGGATGGAGCTATAATTTGTTGTTGTGCGTTGGTGACAATTTGTGAACTCTTAAATCATGTTTATCCTACGGATGCAGCAAATAGTAATTAATAATGCGTCTTCTAATCCTTATATGAAAAAGGAACCTTCGGAGATGAACTAAACATACTTTTGGCATCCATACAAGGCAAAGGGGTATAGAGCCATGAAAAGATATTGAATCAATCGAACGCACTTTTAAGATTATCCTGTCGAGAGGTGGTTATGAATGTTCGTCATTTTGTTTAACGATTACTCTAGAAACAAGATATATTTATTTGATGCATTAAAAAGCCTGAGTACTATGATTAATTCAAGAAGTGCATGGCTAATGTGGTGAGGCATCATGGAAAATATATCGAATCACTACAATCTGATCGTATTGGTGAGTACCTCTTAGGATACTTTAGGACCTACTAATCAGAGGTTGGGATTGAATCTCAAGTTTTCTACACTGGGCATACCCCAGTTGTATGGTGTGGTGGAAAGAAGGTATATGACTCTTATGGAAATGGTTAGATAGATGATGAATTATTTGAAAATTACTAAATTCATTTTTTGGGTATGCCCATAAAACAGCGTTGCATATGATGTTTGTCTCTTTGTGGAATATCCTAGAAAAATGAAGGTTGATTTATTTAAATAGTCCAAAGATCGAAGGGTAATTATTAACAAGAACACTAGATTTTTTGAAAGGGATATGTAATAAGTTACAAATCCATGTATAAGTTGTTTTAAAGGTGTGAGAAGGGAAACACAAATTTTAGTACCAAGGCTATAAGAGGATATACCACAAATAAACTGCATCGCGTGTCACGTCTGATACACAATTGCATGTAGTACCTTGTCTTGGTGGGAGGGTTATTTTACAACTTGAAAGATATATGTTTTGGGATAGTCATAAAACTTGGTCCTGAGTAAACATGAAATCAGCCCATGTATACGACGAAGCACTACAAGATCGAAATTCCGAATCTTAGTAAGTTGCAATGAATTTTGAAATAAAATCTAAGGATTCTAAGTCAAATTTGGGAGCTTGTAGGACAACTAATTGGTGTAAAAACCGTTGGAAGTAGGTCTACAAAATTAAAAGAGAATCGATCATATTATGTCGATTTGGATTCTTTTATTTGTTGCTGCTTATATTAAATATGAGGTAAGGGAAATAGATGTCAAGACAGCTTTCCTGATTGGAAGTCTTGAGGAAAACATTTATGTGAAGCAACTATAGTGATTCATTGCAAAGAGCTAAGAGCATTTTGATTGTAAGCTTAAAGGTATTCATCGATGGACTAAAGCAAGTTTCAAGATCATGGAACATCCGTTTTGATTAGGAAATCCAGTAATATGGATTTAATCAATGCTCAAAAGGATATTGTGTATTGAAAAATGTGACAAAAATGTGGTGGTATTTCTTGTATATACGTAGATGGTATCTTGCTCATTGGAGACAATGAAATAGTATTGTCGGGCGTATGGGTATGGTTAATAAAGCAGTATGAAATGAAGGACTTAAGAAAAGAAAAAAATATATCCTTGCGATCATGGAAATAAAGATCACAAGAAAGGATGTTGTGCTTGTCTCAACCTTCATAAAATGATACAATCATAATCTTTTTAGCATGTGACTTTATCTAAGGATTTGTGTCTTAAGACACAATAGAAGATAAAATAGATAAGGGCGGTGCCCTATGCTTCGGCAATAAGGAAGCTTAATCTATGGATGCTATGTACGAGATTGGATATCTGTATTGCCAATGGCATAGTCAGTAGATATCAAGGTAACCTGGAACAAGAATATTGAATTATGGTAAGACATATTTGAAGTGCATGTAGAGGACTTGATATTATATGTAAGCTTACCGGAATAATTCATTACTTATTGGCGGTTACTTAGATTCGGGTTTTTCAAATCATAGGCACGGCAGTAAATCCAACTCAAGGTTATGTGTTTAATGGAAGTAGATACGTAGTATGAAAGAGTGTCATATAGAAATATATTTCAGACTCCACCATGGAAATAGGATAATATTAGAGCCTTGTGGCAGCCAAAGTATCTGTATGGTTCTAGAAACTTCGTAATGAACTTAGATGTGATTTTGAGTTTGTCCATGGTTATCACAATTTATTGTGATAATAATGGTGCAGTAACAAACTTGAAGTTATCACGAGTCCATAAGGAAATTAAACACATTGATAGATAGTACTACCTGATACGAGAAATCCTATAATGAGGGGAAGGTTGTTGTCGCCTAGATTACATTGGATGATAACCCAGTAATCCTTTTACAAGGATCTTAAGGCGAAAGCCTTTAATGGTCATGTAGTGGGAGTAGTAATCAGATCTATGGCAGCAGATATGGCAGCATAGTATTTTAGTATAAGTTGGAGATTGTTGGATTGTATACTAAAAGTTTAGCTTTTTGTATGAACAATGTTTAGATAATATTTGAAATGAGAATCATGTTATCAAACGTTTGCAATAATGTTGTTGCAAAAGTTCATTTACTTTATACTGTAGATAATATGGTGTGCAGCATCACACGCAAGATCATATTATCGGCTCCTTATAAAGTATAAACAGATGTTCACAACCGAGATAGATGGGACCATCTATCGGTATGGTTGTAGTGTGATTTGGCATTAGTCTGTCTTGACTATAAAATTGCACTAGTGCACTTTGTGTATTGAACAGGACCGCGTTGAGATCATTCGATTTATACTGACTATATAATAGAACTTGATCTCTGTTATTAACCTTAACACGTAAGGCAGTATTTATTTCTTTGATTCATCAATGGGTGAGATTTAAAAGATAAATCAATATGCTCGGTGAGTTTGGAGATGGTGCTGTCTCTATGGTGTGCTGTTGATTGTAGAAGGAATCCTTGTCCTAACGGAATTGGTTGATGATGTCCCCTTAAGGAGCTCATAATGATTATCATGTAAACCCTGCAGCAAGATTTATTCGGGCATGATAATAAGGTTGAGTGGTACTACTCTCGGTAAATATATTAATTAATGGAGTTGTCAGTGACTTAATTAATTAATGGGCATTGAATCTTAAACACGGGGAGACTAATGGGCTCATAATAAGAAGGAGCCTATAAACGTAATTTGGGATTAGGGTGGAAGTGCAATAATATTTCTTTAGTGGAATGATTTATTATTATTGGACATAAGTATATGTTTTGGGCTAAACTTGGATGCTTAAGCCCAATGGGAGGCCCAAACGTCCTTAATTTCTCCTCCTGTTCCCTATTGTAGCCTATATAATAGTCAATCTCAGCAGTCCGGATAATTAGTAACAAATGCCTAAACACGTGAATAGCAGATTGGACTGGAAATTGAGTTTGTCTTGAAGATCGTTGCCCACACTAACTTCAAGACGTGGCTTAGGAATACAACAGAAGATCGGAAGGTCGTTTGCTGTTTCTGTTCGTCAACTTCCACGAATTTTCTAAAATTGTGTGTAATTCCAATCTATACGTGTGATATACCATTCAAAAACTACAGAAAAGAGGATCGTTTTGGCGTATAGATCACTCCAATTGGAGATCGCATGAGGAAGTTATGGCCAAAACCGTACAACTGTGCAGGCTGCCGACGAGAATCCTTCTTCTTCAACATACCCTGGTGAAAGGTAATACGTTTCTATGATTTCTTGCTTCCGCTGATTTAGAAATGGATGGAACCCTAACGGTTCACGTTAACGAAAAGATCCAAGCACCAATAGGTTCAGTGGATGGACGATGCTTGGATGTTCATCAGTGGCAAGAACCCAATTTTGTTCAGATTTCAGCTTTCTATTGTTGATCTTACTACGATTCAGGTCAATAGTAATTTATTGATGGATACCTCGGAGCATAGGGCTATCTCGAGACTTGTTTGGAAGAAGGGGAGATCCAGCAGACTTCAATGAGGGAGATCGGCCGCCACCACCAGCTTTCATCTATTCGGAGATGGATTTGCCTCTGATGCAGCCACCACAGTATTTCGCTCCAACCATCTCTGCTCAGCCTTTTTCTGGGGTATTAAAGTTAGAGAACAATTCATGAAATTGAAAGCAAATTAAATCTCAAAATATTGCATAAATTTAAATAACCAAGACTATTTATTATGATGCGAGCAGACAAAGAATCATGACAATTGAGAGAATAATACTATCAGAACAGGGAAATTGTATTCCTTCATCACTTTCAATATGTAAATCAAACCCCAGCAAATCCATAATGTCAGTCTGCAGCAAATAAATCCAATCAAAAAATTTCAAATCCAAAAGGTTACAGGGTAAGGAAAAAACATAAGAGAAGAAAAAATGATTTGCTTATGTTGATTTGAGAAATGGGAATCTTTAAAAATGGTTAAGCCCAGTTTACCTACTCAAATAAGTTAATCCATACAACATTATGCCCAGAGAATCTGTCAATGGCAGCAACTGATAAGGTAAAGACCAGAAACACCAACCATGAAATTTGCTCTAAAAAAAAAAGGCACCAAAGTTCTTATTTCACCCTAGCCCACAATGAGCATTTGATTATAAGAAACAATCCATGATAGTATTTTTATCACACAGTAGGAACAGAAAAAAATCCAATTGAATCCTAATTTTAGCTTAAAGCTTGTGTAATTTACCTGTTATGTTCAACTCAACGGTAGGATGTCTGATTCTCCCGGAGAGGCAAGGCATTGATCAAAACAACTTATTTCCATACTAAAAGCATAGAAGATCAAATATCATAAAAATGAGACAAATCATTAATCATACATATCAAAAAATGAGGCAACCAAAGTTCTTATTTCACCCTAATCCACAATGAGCATCAGATTATGAGAAAACATTCAAGTGTCCTCTAACTAAACAATCTGGTCCCCCGACTCTGCTTCTTCTCTGCCTTTGCGCCACCGAACTACCACCCACTTCAAGTTGGATCACATATACAGCAACTCAACTAGTTAAACGTCCCTCCGTAGGATGCTGCCGTCACGGATCCTTTTCCTCGCCGCTGGACTCCAACCAATTCTCACAGGGCCAACATTCAGGGAAAGAATAAGATTAGGGCTACAATAATTTTTCCCAAAAATTCTTTATGGCTGTGGGAAAACAAAAGGGAATGAGGGGGTCAATAACATTAGGGCTACAATAATTTTAGCCAAAAATAAATTATTACAAAATAATTACAAAAGGGAATGAGGAGGTGAATAACATTATGGTTACAATAATTTTGGTCAAAAATAAATTATTACAAAATAATCCTTCAAGTTTTCTTTAATTAGTTAATGACAATGAATTTTCACCGAATTTTTAATAACACGTCTTATGTATATTAAATTAAATTATAATAATATATTAAATGAATATTGATTGATATATAATTTTAAGAAAAATCATATGTCCTATCTACACTATATATAAAGGGAATATGTTTCAAAGATGGTCAGTTTCTTTCCTATTTCCAGTCACTCGTTTCTACGCGTATTTCCACTTCCTCTCTCTTAACGTGTCTAATGAATTACGACAACACCTGCCTCTTCTTTCATGGAGATTATCTCCTCCGTCACTCTCCATCTTCTCACGGAGTTTATTCGCGCCTCTCTCCTCTCACGTCCGTTTGTGTGCCCTCCATTATTCCCATTCGTCACCGACCGTGTAGGAAGTTCTTTGGAATTTCCATCAAATTACCTTCAACTTTTTCAAATTTCAGACATCAAATTCACCTTCTCTTTTGTTTACCTCTGCTACAACCATCTCTTCTTCATTCAAGCTCTCTCAGGTGGTAAGTTACGCTTCTTACGACTTGATGTGTACTTTATTCATTTTAGGATGACAACTCTAATTATACCCTTCCTCTTCAATTTCGTCATCCAGCTGCAAAGGAAAGCCCTAAATTTGCCCCCTTCTATCACGCTTACCCACCCTTCCCCTATTTCTGACAAATTGGCCACGTTCTTCAGCAATCGTGAGTATCTTCTACCTACACTACTCTTTTGTTGTTATGTTATTATTAGGCGTTCCTAAATTTCTTATTTTCCGCAATATTTCCCTGTATTTACTGGTTCAGGAGTAGACCCGTTATCAAAGGATTAGGCAGGTTGGAACACCCCTTAATTTCACTTGAGTTTGCTTCGCCTGAACTTCTTTATCGTGTATAGGTAAGCTCTTCTACTACTTTTGGTTTCACATTTCTTACTCCACATACAGAATGGTATACACTTCTACTGTAATGTTATTTGTAGGTCAAATTATTACATTAGAGGCATAATATTATCTGTCGGTCAAATTATTACATTAGAGGTTGTGGGTTGTTTGATATAATACTTTACAACAGTAAAATGAAATTCTTGTAGTGGTTTTTTGATGACTTATCTAAACGTGTGATAGAGTACTAACTATGAACACAGAGAGAAAGTTTTACACTGCTGCAGTAGTGTTTCTTATATGTTGTAGATATCTAGAAAATGTATTTGTATTTTAATCTTTCCATTACTAGGAAATAAGCATCATGTTGAAACTTCTCATGGATAATCAACCATTCAAGAATAGAGAAATGACTGGTTAATGTGTTTTATTTTACAATTTAAATCAATACTTGTTAAATTGGTGTATGATGTATGGTCTAAGTGTTGGCGTTCGATTATTTGGTTAACATGAACCGTTAGGGTTCCATACATTTCTTACAGTCAGCGGAAGCATGAAATAAGAAACGTGTTACCTTTCACTAGGGTATGTTGGAGAAGAAGGATTCTCACCGGCAGCCTGCGCAGCCTCACCGTTTTGGGCATAACTCCCTTGTCTGATCTCTGAATTGAGTGATCTACGTGCCAAAATGATCCTCTCTTCCGTGGTTTTATCAGTGAATCACAAGTCGAATTCTGACTTCTGAACGATTTTATAAAAATCGAACAAATTGGCGGACAGCAGCAGCAAACAACCTTCCGGTCTTCTGCTGTATTCCCAAGTCCAATCTCGACATCGTTGGGCGACGATCTTTGAGATCTTCTCAATTTGCTGTTCCCTCACCCTCCTCACAGTGTTAGGCGTGAATTACTTTTTAGTTAGGGTTTTCGGACAGTTGAGATGACTTATATATGGGCTACAGCAGGGACCAGAAGGAGAAATTAGAGTTGGGTCTCCATTGGGCTTAAGTATCCAAGCTTAGCCCAAAGCTTGTACTTAAGTCCAATAATAATAATAATATATACCACTAAAATATTATTACTGCACTACCGTTCTAATCCCATAATTACGTTATGGGCTCCTTCTTATTATGACCCCGTTAGTCTCCCCATGTTTAAGATATACAATGCCCATTAATTAATTAAGTTACTGACAACTCCATTAATTAATATATCATCCAAGAGTAGTACCACTCAACCTCATTATCATGCCGGAATAAATCCACCTGCAGGGTTTACATGATAATCTTTATGAGCTCCTCAACGGGACATCGCCAACCTATATCGGACACAGATTCCTTCTACAATCAACAGCACACCATAGAGACAACATTATTTCCCAACTCATCGAGTTTGTTGATTTAATTACATGTAAATCTCACCCATTGATGAATCAAAGAAATACATACTGCCTTACGTGTCGAGGTTATTGTATAAGTTTAAGAGCACGAATATCTATAATAACTGAGATCAAGCTCTCTTATATAGTCAATATAATTTGAATGATCTCAAGCGGTCCTGCTCAATACACACAACGTGCACTAATGTGATTCTATAGTCAAGATAAACTAATACCAAATCACACTACAACCATTCCGATAGAGAGTCCCCGTCTATCTCGGTTGTGAGCATCTGTTTATACTTTATAAGGAAACCGATAACATGATCTTCCGCTTGTTGTCGCACAACATATTATCTACAGTATAAAGTAAGTGGACTATTGCATCGGACATATAAATAAATTATAAGACGCAATCATTTGATCAATATGATTCTCATTTCAAATTAATTGTTGTAAGATTGTTCATAAAAAAAGATAGACTTTTAGTATATAATCCAACAATCTCCCACTTATACTAAAAGACTATGATGTCCTTTCTTCTGCCATACATCTGATTCTCACTCCCACTACATGACCATCAAAAGCTTTCGTCTTAAGGTCTTTGTAAAAATATTTACTAGGATATCATTCGATGCAATCTAGGTGACAAAAACCTTCCCCTCATCATACAATTTCTCGTAACAGGTGGTACTCGCGCTCCATGTGTTTAATTGCTTATGGGCTCGTGATTCCTTCAAGTTTGCAACTGCACTATTATTATCACAATAAATTGTGATACTCTTGGGCAAACTTAGAAATCACATCCTAGTCCATCACGGAGTTACTAGAGTCATATAAATACTTTGGCTTCCACAGAGGCTCCAATTTATCATCTTTCCATGGTGGAGTCCGAAATGTATTTCTATATAACACTCTTCCATCTTATGACTCTACTTCCTAAAATTAAACACATAACCTTTGAGCTGAATTTACTGCCGTCCCTATCTGATTTGAAAAATCTGAATCTATGTACCCCACATGAAAACAGTGAATCTGTTTGGTAAGTCCACATATAATTTCTTGTCCTTTTCAGGTACATAAGTATATGTCTTACCACAGTTTATCATTCTTGTTTCGGATTACCTTGATACCCACTGACCATGCGCCTAGCAAAACAGATATCTGTTCTCGTGCATAGCATTCCATAGATTAGGCTTTCTTATTCGCCGAAGTATAAGGAACCGCCTTCATCACCTTTATCTTTTTTGTATCGAGACATATTTCCTTATATAAAGTCACATGCTAAAACGAGTAAGGATTGTATCATTTTATAAAGTTAGAGATAAGCATAACATTCTTTCTTGTGATCCGTATTACCGTGATAAAAATGATATATTTTGCTTTTCTTAAGTCCTTCATTTCATATTGCTTAATCAACCATACCCGTACGCCCGACAATACTTTTTCATTGTCTCCAATGAGCAATATATCATCTACGTATAGTACAAGTAATACCACCATATTTCCGTCACTCTTTTCAATACACAAGACACATCCACGCATTGAATAAATCCATATGTCTGAATTTTCTCATCAAAACGGATGTTTCATGATCTTGAAGTTTGCTTTAGTCCATCGATGAACACTTTTAATCTTACACACAAAATGCTCTTAGCCCTATGCAATGAATCACTCTGGTTGCTTCACATAGATGTTTTCCTCAAGACTTCCAATCAGGAAAGTTGTCTTGACATCTATTTGTTGTACCTCATATTCAATATGAACAACAACAGATAAAAGAATCCGGATCGATACAGGCATAACTATCGGCGAATAGGTTTTCTCATAATCGAACCCTACCCCTTTCTTTTTGAGTATAGCTTTTCGCTACAAGCTTTGCCTCAAGGTTTTCACCTTATCATTTAATCCTCTTTTATTTTGTATGACTACTTCCAATGGCTTCCACACCATTTAGTGGTTCTACAGGCTCCCAGACTAGATTTAGAATCCATAGATCATATTCCAAAATTCATTGCATCTTGCTAAGATATCACATTTTTATCTTGTAGTGCTTCGTTGTATTCCTGGGTCAATACCATGTTTACTAGGGACCAAGTCTCACGAATCTCCCAAAATATATATCTTTCAGGTTGTAAAACAATCTTCCCACTACGACAAGGCACTACATATAATTGTGTATCAGATGTGACACGTAATGCAGTTTACCTTGTGGTATATCCTCTTGTACAATCTGTACTAATACTTTGTGTTTTCCTTCTCACATCCTTTAGAACAATTTATACATGGTTTTGTGATTTATTACATAGTCCCTTTCCAAAAATCTAGTGTTTGTGTTAACAATCAACCTCTGATCTTTTGAACTAAATAAATCAACCTTCATTTTTATAGGATATCCCTCAAACAGACAAATATTCATACGAAATACTGTTTCTAGGGGATACCCATAAAATGAATTTAGTAATTTCAAATAATTCATCATCTATCTAATCATTTCATAAGAATCTTATTCTTTCTTTCCGCCACACCATTCAGCTGGGGTATGCCCGGTGTAGATAACTTGAGATTTTAATCTCATCCTCTGATAAATAGCTCCTAAACTATCCCAAGAGGTACTTGCCACGATGATTAAGTCGTAATGTCCACCTCTTGTCGGGATAGTCTTAGGACCGCTTAAATCAGTATGAACTATTTCCAACATATCTTTGCATGGCTCTATACCTCTTTTGCCTTGAAAGGCCTTTAATCATTTTACTTCCAAGCATGTCTCGCAAGTCAGATAGTTTCCACTTCAGATAAACCAACGGTCCATCGGCTATCAACCTTTGAATCCTACTCAAGTAAAATTGATCTAGTCTTAGATGTCAAAAGTATGGTTAGTTCATCTCTGAAGATTCCTTTCTCTTACTAAGATTAGAAGATACATTATTAATTACTATTTATTGCATCATGAGAAGACCATGATTTAAGAGTTTACAAATTGTCATCAATATACCATAACATATTATAACTCCATCCCTCATCACTATGACCATGTCATTTAAATAAAATGGAGTATCCATCCATAAATGCATAGAAACTTAAATGAATATGAAAATTTACATAAAGACAATTCCTCATAATCATATGTTTATTCCTATCAGAAGATAAACAAAGAATTCCCACTGCAACAGCCACTACTTTCGTAGTTTTACCCATGTCTATAATAATCTCATCATCACTTAATTGCAAACATTTAGCGATTCCTGTATCTACACACAACGTGTCAGTAGATGTCATCCCTAATCATGCTTCAACAACTAGTGAATGAGATACTATCCTTGTTTACATCTTGATGAAATTGGATCTCCTTCGCCACATGTTTTGTCAGAAGTTCCCTACTATATACAACCTCTCGTATTTCAGGTAGAACTTGCTCAAAACATCCAAGCAAATTATGAAGAATAAATTGATCTAGGTTTCCCCTTCAATTTCTACTCCAAGCATTCCCAATTCATTCATCAACTAATCCATGACCTCTTGCCTTTCTATCTTACTCAAGTATTTGAAGAGTTGCATGAAACCATCATATTTCTATAAACCTCTCACCTCTCCACTAAAGACTTTGATAGGCATCACAGAATATCCTTAATGAGAACACATTTTTATTTTCCCAGGCAGTAAAATTCGAAACCAAGATTCTTTTCTAATCATCTAATTTTGGACCAGTAAATATGTTTTCTTTTAGTCAACAATAAGTGAAATAAAATAATTTGAAATTGCAGAGAATCATAAATAATACACCGATCAAATCTTCAAATTTATCCATCGACATCTCAAGCACCGTGAGTCTACAAGCCACGATAGTGTGGACGTTTACAAACCCGAACATTTACAAGAGAAGGTTTTACCCATTAATTTTATTTGTCAACCTAACCTCATGATAAAATAATTAATAGTCGGTTCCTCTTTAGCCATGCAAATAATAGCAGTGACTCCGATGGGGAGGATACTTATTATTTGCACCTAAGTATACACCATTATTTGACCCCAAGTCCATTGCGCAAGCTTTGTGCCTTACAGATAGAGAAGTACACACGCGCTCGGATAACTTCCTACAGTCATCAATTATAAGTTTGTACCAGTGAACTCCATATAAACTCATCTGATGGGAAGGAAAGCACTATAACCAACACGCAAGTTTACGTGCATCACATTACAAAACAATAATTATTTAATGAAATATGTACCAGTGATCCACAAATATACTCATCCGATGGGGAGGAAGGCACTATAGCCAACACGCAAGTATACTTGCATCACCTACAAACCAATAATGTAGGACGCGGGAATTAATTACCAATCCCCTCTCCCACTTAGTTATTTAACATGAGGGTTTTTATATACATATAATATTTAAAATAAAATACTTAATCCTAGTATGCTCCTATTGCAGCACATAAGGCAGTAAATCACATAGAATCATGCATAACATATATAACAATAATCAAATAATTAAATCAAATTATAACAGTAATATATCAGCGAATTCGATTGTTCGCCACCAAGCACAAATGTCGGCAAAAACCTCCAGATTATCAAACTTTCAAAAATCTCCAGATTATCGAATTTTGAAACTATCAATATCAACCATCGATATCGTCCAGACTTTTGAAATCATCGATATCGATCAGATTATCAAATTTTTAAAAAACTTTCTGATTATCAAATTTTTGAAACTATCGATATCGACCCTCGATATCGTCCAGATTATCGAAATCATCGATATCGACCAGATTATCAAATTTTCAAAGATTTTCAGATTATCAAATTTTTGAAAAACTCCAGATTATCAAATTTTCGAACTCCAGGTTATCAAAACTTCGAAAATATCCAAATTATCAAATTTTCGAAATTTTCACATTATCAAATTTTTAAAAATTTCCAAATTATCAAATTTTCAAAAATTTTCAGATTATCAAATTTTCGAAAATATCCAGATTATCAAATTTTCAAAATTTCCAAATTATCAAATTTTCAAAAAATTTCAGATTATCAAATTTCCAGATTATCGAATTTTCGAAAATATCCAAATTATCAAAATTTCTAAATTTCCAGATTATCAAATTTTTGAAAATTTTCAGATTATCAAATTTTTTGTCAAACGTGTAGAGTATTCAACAAGAAACAATAATTTCTAAACCCTAGTCCACGTTTTGCACAGGTATATGGTATCTGAATAAGGTATACTAGCATAACATGAATACTTAAATCCTTTCACCTTTTAACATAAACCTTAGCCTAACGTATCACGCTTCACCACGAAATCGAAGTTCTGATACCAATTGTTGGCGTTTGATCGTTTGGTTAACGTGAACCATTAGAGTTCCATATGTTTCTAACAGTCAGTGGAAGCAGGAAAACAACAAACGTATTACCTTTCACCAGGGTATGTTGGAGAAGAAGAATTCTCTCCGGCATCCTGCGCAGTCTCACCATTTTGGACATAACTCCCTTGTCTGATCTCCGAATTGAGTGATCTATATGCCAAAACGATCCTCTCTTCTGTGGCTTTCCATCAGTATATCATACGTTGAATTCTGACTTATTTAAGATTTTATAAAAATCATACAAGTTGGCGGATAGCAGCAAACAACCTTTCGGCCTTCTACTGTATTTCCAAGTCCAATCTCGACATCGTGAGGGCGACGATCTTTGAGATGTTCTCAATCTACTGTTCCCTAACCCTGCTCACAGTGTTAGGCGTGAATTACTTTTCAGTTAGGGTTTTCGGACAGTTGAGATGACTTATATATAAGCTACAGCAGGGACCAGGAGGAGAAATTAGAGTTGGACCTTCATTGGGCTTAAGTATCCAAGCTTAGCCCAAAGCTTATACTTAAGTCCAATAATAGTAATATATGACATTAAAATATTATTACTGCACTACCGTTCTAATTCCATAATTACGTTATGAGCTCCTTTTTATTATGAGCTCGTTAGTCTCCCCATGTTTAAGATATACAATGTCCATTAATTAATTAAGTTACTGACAACTCCATTAATTAATATCTCATCCGAGAGTAGTACCACTCAACCTCATTATCATGCCGAAATAAATCCACCTGCAGAGTTTACATGATAATCCTTATGAGCTCCTCAAGGGGACATCACCAACCTATATCGGACACGGATTCCTTCTACAATCAACAGCACACCATAGAGACAACATTATTTCTCAACTCACCGAGTTTGTTGATTTATTTACATGTAAAAAATCTTGCCCATTGATGAATCAAAGAAATACATATTGTCTTACGTGTCGAGGTTATTATATAAGGATTAAGAGCACGAACATCCATAATAACTGAGATCAAGCTCTCCTATATAGTCAATATAAGTCGAACGATCTCAAGCGGTCATGCTCAATACACACAACGTGCACTAATGTGATTCTATAGTCAAGACAACTAATACCAAATCACACTACAATCATCCCGATAGAGAGTCCCCATCTATCTCGGTTGTGAGCATCTGTTTATACTTTATAAGAAAACCAATAATATGATCTTCCGCGTGTTGTTGCACAACATATTATCTACAGTATAAAGTAAGTGGACTATAGCATCGGACATATAAATAAATTATAAGACGCAATCATTTGATCAATATGATTCTCATTTCAAATTAATTGTTATAAGATTGTTCATACAAAAAGCTAGACTTTTAGTATACAATCAAATACTAAGTGTATAGTCATTATATCTTCTGAAATTTTCATAATAAATGAGTACTTTGGTATTCACCACTATTAGGACCTAAGTTGCTTCCTTCCCAGAAAAAAAAAAGGGGGAAAAATCCTAATGTGCACAAAAATATTCATATAATTACTCTTCCATCAATTAAGTAGAGGATTGTAAAGAAATTTACCGTTTATCTTGCTTAAATTCGTTTAATGAAGCAAATGTTTAGTAGTATGTGTAGCTGGGAGACTAGGACAATGATTAATAAATTTGAAGAAATTTATAATTCTGAATAGTTAATTTCTGTTCAAGCCAGACATTGTTACGTCAACTAATCCAATTCAGGATTATATGCACAAAAAATTAATGCTAAGGTTTACATGACCTGGACTAAAACCACGTAAACTCTATATGGACAACACTTTACAGCAAGTTTAGGAAGTTCATTCACATGGCAAGACCATATCATTGCAAAGAAGCAACAGGAAAGATTATGATATAAATCATTCCAGTCATGTCATGCTTATCGTCATTATTTGTTTGATATACAAAGGCATAAAAAGCAAAACTTTAAATAAACGATATTCTACATAGGGTATACATTCCCATTGATAACATGTACTTAATGTAATCTTCAACTCCCCCATTTTGTCCATGAATCCTTTGTTTGAACTCTATAAAACCGTTCATATAATGAATTAAAAGTGAGACATTAACTTTTCTAATCTCTACGCATGGTTGTAGGATAATCAAAGTGATACATTTATATTAATAAAATAAAATATACTAACTCTATGACCCCTTTACTCCCCCCCCCCCCCCACCCTTTCGTGAGACTAACTGAAAATCTTACAAATTAATAAGAGATATGGCAATTGCTATGGGAATTGAGCTATTAGAGGCAGGAATAGCTAATACATTGGCACTTTAAATTGTTTTCATTAGTTATATATTTTCTTAGCTCATGAAAAAATATGTTATTGTGGTTGTTTATGTTGTTCCCTAAAGTTGTGCCCCGCGCCACGGGGCACCCTTAGGTATTTTGGATATTATGAATTTAGAGTTGATGATTAATCTTTCCAGTACAACCATGTATATAAATTTTTGAAGCGAATAGTTGAACCCAGAAACCAAGGCACACATTATTCAGAAAGATAATGGGAAGGGGCTATGATATTATAAGTTTGTGAGATTTAATTCATAATTAACATATTAAAGGATCACCTTAATTATAAGTCATCTATTCTGCAAATAATTTCCCTGAGCTAAAAGTCTGTAGCAACTATTGTCATTGCATTTATGGTTGAGCTCTTCAGTTTCATTTACTTGTTATAGGATCTTTAATGAGCACTGTTTTGATAGAATTGGTAAACACAATGCAAAAAAATCTGAACATTTAAGTGATATCAATGATCTTTAAATCTTGTTGCTGAAGAAAATAAAATTCCTTAGAAGTTAGCTATAATATGTCAGCTCCTTCCTTGTAATTGGTTACTACTATTTTTTTAACTTCTAAGTGCTTTCTCCATTAGCTAATATCTTCATAAATTTAATACTAATTACTAAAGTATAGTAAAGGTAATACTTCTATTCTTCCTTGTACTATAGTTATTGCTGTTCGAGTCACAAGAAGTAGAACGCTACACTTATTTGTCGGCAGGCATCAAAGGTGTGCTTTTCTTCCTCTTCTTTTAGTGTGGACACTTTTCTCTACTAGCTTTATTTCCTTTCTAACTGTGTAGACATTTCTCTCTGCTAAGTGCACTAGGCCACAAATCCATTGGTATCTTTTACTCCTTTTTCCTAGCAAACCACATACATATTTATACCAGTACAATATTTACACTGTACTGCAAAATTTACCTTACAACCACATTTCTTGAATCTTACATCACACATGCATACTTAATTTTATTGTCTGGCTTAAACTAAATGTCACCTTTAAATGTAGGAATACATTTTGGAAATTAGTATATTACTAACACATACTTGTTTCATACAGATTTATCTATTGGAGCCTTCCCACTATTCTTTTTTAGGGAAATGAAATGTCACCACCACCTCACCAAATTATTTTGTAGAAAAAAACTGCACCATTGCTCCGCCGCTCCACCCAAAATTTGTAAAATATCTAAGATTTTGAGCTCATGCGAAGTGGTAATAAATTTTTTTTATTTCATTTATCATTTGTTGTTCATTGTGTACATATACACCTTTATTTTTGCTATTCTTGAGTTAACAGTGAATTCCACATAAATGCGTACTTCCTCTTTTCATATAAGATATCTTTTGCTGCTATCTATGTTCAGTTAAATTAAACAAGAGCCATAGGGTTGGTTTTATGTTTGAGAGTTCAAATGTTCATGAAATTGTTGACTTTCACTTAGCTGTTCTAAAATCAATAATATGATTATTGTGCTATGTATTTCTGACAAGAAAAGGTTGAATTATATCCAAATACACATGGCAAAGTCCTTTTTCCTGATTTCCATTCTTGATTTGGGCCTCTCCTATGCTTTATCTTTTGTTGTCGTCTATATTTCTCCTATCCTTCATAATATCCCTTAACATTGCTAATTCTCCTACAAATTTTTTGTTTAATTCAATTTGTAGATATGTTACTATTCTTAGCCCAAGTCTTTGCTCCAAATCTTTTGGACAGTACTCTTGCACTCAAGCAATTACACACACTGTTTCCACCATAGCCTCTCTTCTCTTTCTATTCCGAATCCATCAAGTAATGAATCATTTTTTATTAAAGCTGTGGGACAACTATTGCCACTACAAGAACGATAACAATTGTAGATTGTTTACATTATTCATTGTTCAAAGAGAGATGCTATCTATAATTCCTATCTATTTACTTTATGGAAAATTATATATGGTAAAATTACATTTTTAGTCTTATGTTTTGATCTCCAATTTTGTACGGTTGATATACATTTTAATAAATTATGGGAATATTTTTCATATTCTATTCTCAATAAAGAAAGTAATAACAAAGCCAGTTGAAAGGAATGACAGAGCTACCACCTCACAAAAGTAATAGCAGAGCTAGCATTCAATAAAGAAAGGGAGCGAACGACAAAGCTAGCACCTCACGAGGTGAGGTACCGCCCCCCGCCCTAACTAGTATAACTAAATAAATATATACTCCATATATATTATAATTAACGCATAAAACAATTTAGTATAAAAGATAATTGATTGTATATGGTAATATAATTTTTTCCGTATATACAATATAATTCTTTCCATGTAAACGGATAGGTAAAATCTAGTTTTTTATAAAACTCGAAAATGAAAATGCAGCAAATACTTGTGTTCTGCCAATTTCTTAATACTCCAATTACAATTAGATATCTGTGATTATTGTAATACCCCGTAAGTTTCACCTGCGATTTTTTTTGTCATGGCCCAAATCTTTGAAGCCCACATCCAAGCTCAGCCCATTCATTGATCAACCGTGAGCTCAAAATTTAAAATAGATAAGTTTCTTACTCCCCAAGAAATAAATATGTGATCTCCTTACCCATTAAGGAAGATAATATCTTCCACTTATCAACTCCCTCATCTTCGAAAAAGCTGTTAAAATCCTACGAAGATTTGCTCCACCACCAGCCGTGAGAATGTAATCCAAAATTTTCCTTATTCTCCACACACACGATACACTTTCATACGGCTGCAAACAGTGAGAGGTAACGCACAAATTTACTTCTTCTTTTCTCTTCTTTTTCTCTTCTCTTCCTTTTCCTTCCTCTTCCTATGTTTATCGTGAAACCAGAAAAACGTGTTTTTCTCCTTTCTTTTTTTTTCTCTTCTTCAAACTATAAACCCTAGTCCTAAAGTTCTTAGTCTGCAACGTCTACGAAATTCTGCAGATTTGTTTCTTTTCGATAAGTTGATTGGTTGTGTAACAATCGATCATGACTTAATAGGTTTTGAAGGAAGCACCGATCGAGACGTTTGATAATTGAAACCTAGACTTCCCACGGTAGAAAGGTGGGGATTCTTTCATTCTTATATGTGTTTAGATGATTTTCGTATGTGGTAATTGAATTAAACTTGAAATTTTCGTCACTTATGAGTTGATGAACATACTTGAATGTTATGAAATTATATGGCATGGGTATGGGCTGAACAAGTGCCATACTAAAGCACGGGTATGGGCTGTAATGGTGCCATATTATAGCATGGGTAAGGGCTGTGAAGGAGTGCATTACTAACGAATCGCGATATCGTAAAGTTACACGGATAAGGGCCGAAAGGTGCCTTATTATGACATAATAAGTTTGTATTGTAAGTGATTTCAATTCTCGTATATGGATTGTTCGATGTATATAAGCATGTTTAGATCTTCACTGAGCGTGTGGTTGCTCACCCGATAAATATTCTTATCGCAGGTTGAGCGTGGCAAAGCGTACGAGCTGGGATCGTAGGCGAGGAGACTAATTTACCCTTTTAACGAACTTCAGTTTATATAATGCATGGAATCAAGTTCTTTTTATGTTAAATATTGATGTTTGAAAACTTATGGTATTGGTTTGCAGTGTGAGTAACTGTGTCTGAGTTAAATCAAAACGTGAGTTTGATGGGTGTTATTTGCAATGAATTGAATTTGGAGTTATACGTTTTGAAATCTGTCAAGCCTTTATCTCGTGAGATGTGGTACAGTGGAGTAGTTCCTGGAATTTGGGTTGTTGTAGGGAGGGGTGAGATCGTGTTTGAGGTTACTGTCACATGTGTACGTGAGTTATGAAGGTATCTTAGTGTAAATTGGTAAATTAATGCATGTTTTCCTTGCTGTCATACATGGAATCTTTAGAATATGTCTTTGCTGCTACATCTTCTCTCTGTAATTGGTTGCATGTATGTCTTAGGTAGTGTTGTTGGCAGGTGAACTGACTTGTACATGGAAGTACAAGCACACATGACAATTTAGTTTAGTTCCATGATTTATAGTAAGTAACAATTGGAATTTTGCAGAGTTGGAGTTGGTGGTCACGTGACCTGAATGTGGGCATTTCATTTAATTGTTTATCCCTTGACATATCATCTGTACATGGTTGTGAGGAAGATTTTGCGAATACAAAACTTGTAGGACTAGTTCCTCTTTGAAAATCTTTTATTCTTGTTATATTAAATATCTATTTCAAAAGAAAGTGTAGGAATAAAACTTACAGTCCTTACCTATGATTTTGCATAAAGTGTAGAAATAAAACTTACTGTCCTCCTTGAAAATTTTGCAGAATTCTGCAAACATTTTTAGAGGATAAAGGTTGCAGAAAACTTAAAGGACTTACTTCCTATTTAATCTTTCTTATTTGTATTGTTTGCACAAGAACATGGGAAACTTATAGGATTCGACCCATTTTTTTCTCCTTATTTACAAATTATTTTACACTTGTTAAATGCATAAATTAGTCATGCCTTATTAAATATCCTTTGAGCGAGATAATGCGAAACTATAGGTCCTGTATGTTCGCATGGCATGGATTTCTTTCGGGAATAAATTTGCAACACTTTAGTCTCAAAGTTTTTTTGCAAATAATATTTCATTTAATATTATAAGACTTAATTTTCAGAACTTAAAGGATCTAAGCCTCGTCTAAATCCTTTGCTTAAATTGTTTGCTAAAGTTTGTAAAAAAGAGAACTTGTGGGACTTGTTGTTTATTTGCTAACTTTTCACTTTGCAAGGAAATTACTTTGCTGAAATTTATAGGACTAAGCCCATTTCTACTTCCTCCTTGTTTGCAAATTATTTCCTACATGTTAAATTAAAAATTTTAAATCATGCCCTATTTAATATTTTATTTCAAATGCTAATTCGAATTTTCCTTGGTAAAAAAATTTGGGGTGTGACAATTATAAAATGCAATTGGCTGCAATTAAAACCTCCACCACCATTACTATGATGCTCGCTCGATCAATTTTCCGGCTGCCGCCGTTTTGTTTGCGAGTATACATTCCTATTGCTCGCGCCATGTTACCGTTCGGTGGGGAAAGGTTGCTAGCGCCGAGTCGTTTCTGCGGTGTGAGGTGCGATTCAACAAAATCCGATGGCCAGGGTAAGAAGTCGCCCGCGCGCTTGGCTAAGGTTCAACGGCTTTTAAACGAGTTGGAGGAGCGGTTCAAAGCTACCGGAGGTAGAGTGGAGCCCATTCCTCAAATTACTCTGTGTACTGTTTTACGATAATGTTCATTATTCTGTTTTGATACCCTAGAAGCAAACAAACTTTTGTTTTTTAGTACTGTTATTGTTTTCAAAAATTTCGAAAGAATGATCAATAAATTCATTTCAAAAAATCGAGTTTGCTGCGGAAATTTGACTGATTGACTTGTGCATAATCTACGATTAAGATAAATACTTTTACTGCTTGGATTAGGTTTGGGTAATGCATAGACGTTCGGCTGAAGAAAAGCATTCGCTGAACTGTGTAGTACTGAAATGGAAGACAGCTCGAGGAATTACAGTTTAAAAATATTACAACTATGTAACAAACATTGATTACCTGTTGTGTGTTGGGACTTTCTTTCTCTTTGTATGTATTCTTTGGTTTTCCTTTCCTTGTTAGAAGCTTAGTTTGGTGTGACATTCTTTATCTTATGTCCTTGTATAAGATTTTCGCTTATGTCTCGTCTGTTTACCAAGTGACACCTTTGATGGTTTGAGTAATGCACCTTTTAGCTTTTCTTATTGATGTTCTATGCTAGGATTTATTTTTAACTTTTTTTTCTTTTTTTCTTTTCAAGTCATTTACAACACAACCTTCATTTATGGGCCCTGATGATGCCTACTGGTTATGAAACTGTAATTGGTCATCTCCTCACATTAATGTCCATAAATTTTGGCCTATTACAAGTGCACCAGTGGCTCTATCATGAAGGATAGTTTATGTGGCTCCACCATTAGCCTTAGTAAAGATGTTATGGAGCTTTAACTTCATGATGGTGATCCAAACAATTTCTCTTTAGCTTTATAGAGAACCTTTTTCTTCATATAGGTTCTTGGACAAAAAAACAAGTTTATATTAAATTAAATAATAATATATTAAATGAATATTAATTGATATATTAATTGAAATTAAGCATATATTGATTAAAAATTAGTCAAATTTATATTGTAAAATAAAAAAAAGTAAAATTTAAATAATAAAAAGGGAGGATTACTACTAGGTACATTAAAAAAATCCTTAATTATTATGAGATACAAACATACAAAATATTACTACTAACTACAAAAATATATAATGATATTTCAATATTACCCTTACAATGTGCTACACATAAATGTTTGTGTGCAGCAAAAGTATGTACAGTAAAAAAGTGTGTGCAGCAAAAAAGTGTGGTGGTCTTGCGGAGGTCCGGCGACCGGCCGGCGGCGGTCCGGCGATGGGTGAGGGTTTAGGGTTTGCGGTTTAAAAGTGTATGAATTTAGGTTATATTTGGTATTTTACTTTAATATTTTATATGTGAGATTAATTTTTTTTAATTAATGTATCTCGTAGTAATTATAGGTACAAAGTGTGTACCTATAAGTAATTTTTCCTAATAACATCTATTATTATTAGTATAATTAAATTTTATGATTAAAATCAAAAGAAAATCATGTCTTATGAATATTAAATTAAAATATAATAATATATCAAATGAATATTGAATAATATATTAATTGAAAGTAAGCATATATTGATTAAAAATTAGTCAATATGCCTAAAATATCTTCCATGTTTATCAAATTTATAGTAACAAATAAAAAAGTAAAATTTAATTAATAAAATCCATTATTAGTATAATTAAATTTTATGATTTAAATCAAAAATATTAATTGAATGGTTAAGATTAAAATTGAATTATTTAGGTTTGCTTTTATTTTTTAAATTTATTTTTGGTCTGTCAGACAACTACTAGACCATCCTGACCAGCCATGACTAGTCGGGAACAATCCTCTACTACACCATATGCCCAAACCTGAGCATCAGTGCCGTTAATCATGCTCTGGTCAAGCAAGTCTTTGTTTATCCACAAGACTTAGTTTCTCCATCTCCTTAGAACTCAAGGATACAGAAATACGAGCCTATAGAATAGATGTTGTTCAAGTAAGATCGTAAATTTAGGTTTGTCTTTATATATGTATAGATGGTTGGGAGTTTAGTATGATGATTTGTCAACGTCTCACGAATTTAGCCTATGTGTCAAGTATATAGATTTAGCTGAATCCAATGTGGCAGCTTAAGAATAGTAAAATGATTGTGTCATCTTAATTTTAAAATGGAATGCTTTGATAATATAGAAATGGGTTAGTTACTATGAGATACATTGTACGTTCACTTATTATTGTGCAGTACATTGACTTGAAAAACTTGCAACAAACTACACAATTATTGACTGTGTTACCTGGAATGGAATAATTGAACATAATACTAGAGTGAATTAAGGCTTAACCGCAAATATCTAACACATATTTTCTACCATGAATCAACCAAACACAAAAAATCTCTTCCAACATTTCAAGAAGAATCTTTTCTAAAATTAATCTCATATCTCCATTTTTTGAACCGACCATCGTTCATATTTCCTACACATTTCTACGAGAATTGGAGCAGTTTTTGAACCCCTCGCCATCAAAATCCTTTGAGATTTTCTGCACTCTCACTTATTTTCCAAAAGTAATTTAATTTTTTAAAGAAAATATTAAATGCAGCGTACGCATAATAATACTCCTTTGTATTTTTCTATTGGTTGCAAAAAATTGTTATGTGTAGCATAACCAATATGTGTTTTATTAAGCCTAATTGCTATATGCAGCGGAAAATGCAGTGTGCAGTGGAAAAATACAATTGGTATGTGAAGCAAAAAATATAATGTGCAGCGTATAATGTCAATTTTATGTTCAACACGAAAATTAGCACTTTTCATAGGCTGTTTTCATATGATTATTGCATGATTTTAACCGTTTTTGTGGAGTTTATTGCTTATTCCTATATTTCTATGATTTCACAGGTATTGTTGAGATTTTGCAGAATTTAAGCCTATTATGAGGTGAAATTGATAAATACAAGAGTGGTGTAACGTCGTGCTTAGAGAACGAGTTGAAGAGGAGCTCATGCCATAGTTGATCACGGTTGTTAGCAGCTTGTTGAATCGTGTTTAAAGTCAAAGGGGAGTGTAAGTGGTGTGACATCATCACACAAATAAGGAGACCATGTTGTAGTCGAAAATCAATTCACGTACCAATACATTTTAACGTATGTGGTGGGGGCCCATTTGATGCAAACATGAGTAATTTTGAATATAAAGAGAGCATGCAGAAATCCTTGTTTAATTATGGGCCGTGAAGAATTGAGCTGATTCAATAGTGGGCCATATTAACGTGTATTGAAAGTCAAATTTTTTATTCAAGCTAGCCCATCCAAAAGCCCATGTTTAGTTCCACTGCCATCAGACTCACACATATTTTTGACCCACATGCCTTATATAAATCCCTCATGCCTTTGATAAGAAAATCAAACTCCAGACCTGATAGAATCACCCCAACACAGCTTCACGTCATCTTTCGCCCCTCATCTCTACCCTTCACCCGTCTTGCATCCATCATCCCTACACACTCAGTCACGGTATTTTCTATTTAAGAAGGAGAACAGAGGAGGATCATCAAGACGAAAGAGAAGATGAAGAATTAGGCGACAAGGGTTTTTCTTCGTTCTTTTATTTCTTATTGTGATTCATAGACTCATGGGTAAGAACAATTTTGCCATGGTTATTGCTTGTAACACCATGGGCTAGTTTCCTCTTGATAGGTTTAGGGTTTGAAAGTTTATCATGTTGATTTGAGATTTTAGACATCGTAATGATAATTTTTGCAGAATATTTATTTCTTGTTGACGTTTTATTTTAAACTTATATGATAATGTTTCTTAATTTTCTTGTCAATTATATATTCATGATATGATCATTATTTGATATATGATTGAGATTTGAATATGTTGCATGATTATATTTGTTGTTTCGTGGCAATTAAAGTGGATTGACCAATATATAACCTTTGATTGTTTAACCATTAATATAGGATACATTATTATCTTTACATAGTCATTGTTAAAGAAAAGTATGGTAAGGAAGCCCTATCAAATTCCTTTAGTACCTATACAGGATAGATCTCTTTCACTAGCCTATATTGAATTTTGCATGTGAATCGCCTAAAAAGCGAATAAGGGGTTGTGAGTATTTAATTTCTTTAGTATCTAGAAAGGGAATAAGGAATTATCTTATTAATTTGGTCCTAGGA
The DNA here is from genome assembly GCA_023678885.1 of Pogostemon cablin. Taxonomy (NCBI): domain Eukaryota; kingdom Viridiplantae; phylum Streptophyta; class Magnoliopsida; order Lamiales; family Lamiaceae; genus Pogostemon; species Pogostemon cablin. The sequence continues at coordinate 11,289,536 of CM042990.1, read as the reverse complement.
ATTTATGTTCTTTAAAATTGTTAAATCTCACTTGTCCATGAGTGGTTTAGCATTCTTAAGTGATCATTCCTATAAATTTTTGCATGATTTGATTCACTTGTTTATTTGTATTATTTCACATGATAAACTGAATTTTCCTAAAACTATTTTGTTCTTGTCTCTTGAAACACATGTGATTGAGTGTGGCTTTTATTTATTTATTTTATTTAATATTTATTTTATGCAATATTAGTTTAATAATTTTCAAAATCAAATGGTTATTTTGTCTTAATTATTAGTGGTGCATATTATTTGGTATGTATCTTGTTTAATGCTAATCCCTTGGGTTCAATAATTTAACTTAGTTACGCGTATGCTACATTTGATCCCTTACACTTGAGGGTATTTATTCTTGTGAGTGAACAAAAAGAGTGAACATCTTAAATGTCAGCATAAATGCTATATGCAGCGCGAAATGTTATGTAAATCTTAAATGTTATGTGCAGTGTAACCCTTCGTTTGGTAAGGTGTAATATGGGGTTTCCATATATAATTAATAAAGCCTTGTATGTTGTTTGGTAGGTAATACTCTTTTGAGAAGGGGCCCTTTATTATTATCCTGTTCGGCAGATAAGCACTGTAGTCTTTACCATTGTTAATAACACGCCTGCTGTAGTATTGTTATTGTGGATTGTATAGTACATCCATACAACTACCTAAATTACAAGAATAGATCTCAATTTAGATGTTTTAAACCTAATTTCTTGAAGTCGATACCTCTGCGTTTTCTTTCATTGAACTCTCTCCAAAGATTCGTCAACGGCCAAAACGATGTAATATCTTCTGTCACACCTTCAATCCAGATGACCCATCGACCAGGATTCTTCTGTCGCACTTTCAATCCAGATGACCAATCAACCAGGATTTACTCGCCAATAGGAGTGCCTTGTCATCATTCGTTTTGCCCACAATTGGGACCAAGCCCGTATGCAGGTCAATTTTATTTGTTAATTTTGGATGAATATTCGAATAAATGCGTATTTATAATTTATATTATTTACTTTGCTTTCAGTGAATGAATTTGGGTTATTCTGAATGCTTGTCCCTTGTTTTTTCTTTAAAAAACTTGTGCTATAGCTTTTTCAACGGGTTCAGTTGTCTAATTGCTTCAATTAGGATTGCATAACTTAATTTCAGTAGAAGTTGAACTTTTAGATTTTGAATGTTTAAACTTTTAAGTTCCGATAATAGGTTGATTTGCAAAGAAGTTTAAGTAAAAAGTTGATGAATTTTTTGGATGAGTAAGAATTATTTTGTGGAGTTCACTTGACTCGTCAGCTATCATTATGATGAGTAATTCCTCTAAATTTCATGTTAATTTTTTCTTTCGTTAAGGGGGATAATTGTTCAAATTTCATATCAAGATGCTGTTAAGTGTGCAAGATCTCTTCATTTTGAATCTTATTCTGTTATGAGATGACGATGGAAACTGTTTTCTATTTTCAAATTAAAAGGGGAATGAAGAGTCATGGAACTGAACTGATAATTTATTTATGACTACCTTTGGTTATCAAGTGTGATGGCGTTATGAAAATTTGATAATATATCATTCATAACAGAACGCGTTTTTGTTGTGTTTCTTGTTAAACTGAAGTTCTTTAATTTCTTATGTCATTTATATGTCAGTTGGTCAAAGAAACTAGCAATGGATTGCATAGTAGAAAGATCATCTGTAATAGAGGGATTTTTCGGTGTATTGAGTTTTTCATTAAAGGAAAACTACAATATAATAAGAATACAACCCCCAATCAATTTTATTGCTTAGCAAGAATGAAAATATAAAGAGTGTGTGAATCTCCTTCAAATGTTGTTGCTGAAATTAATAGAGTAGAACATTGCGAAGTGTTGGTGTTTTTGTTGGAAGTATTTCCCTTCGAGTCACTTAATCTACTCGTGCCTTGGTGAGGCCTCTGAGACAGAGATAACAAAGGAGGAGATTGAAGACTTGTGTTCATAATGTGGTCTGGTTAATTACACCAAGAAAGTGAAGTAATCTTTTAACAAAGATTACTCCAACAGTTATGACTATTGAATGTTATTCAAATGAAGTTCAGAACTTAAGAAGTGGAGAAATAAAGAAAACAACTAAAGATCTTGATGGGTTTAAAAACAAGGTAGGCAGTCAATTCTTGTTCTTCAAATAAGAAAAAACACTAATTGGTCTACTTTTATTTTCTATTTTAACTTGTTAATTTGTTTGTGAGCTCCTTGTAATATCTTCTTGATGTTTGATCAGGCTAGGACTGGAGCTCGTGTCTCTAATGAAGAAATATTGGGTTTGCCAAGTTGTTTAATGATGAGCTTATTCTGGATAACATCAGTAGGTACTTGATTTACTTAAATTAATTTGTTTTGTTTTCCTTTTATTTACCATTAAAGTCAATATTTGTGATTACATTGCTTTTACATGAAAGACCTTTTATTTTTTTGGATGCAGAACCCGCTTATTGACTGTGTGCAAGTATATGGGGATTGGTACTTATGGTACTTATGCTTATCTTCGGTATAATCTTCGAAAAAGACTTTATAAGTAAGTTATTCAGCTCTTGCTTCAATATTTAAAGTTGATCTGGAGAGTTTGTTTCTTTAAGAAAATCTGATTTTTATTGCAGGATAAAGTATGATGACAAGATGATTCAAGCTGAGGGCATAGAGTCCCTTTCAGAGGAGAGGAGGTTCGACAAGCATGTCAAGATCGTGGAGTGCTTGGACTTCTCTTAGTTGAGGAAATGAGAAAACAGGTCAATGGAGATCTTTTTAAGTCTTGCAGTTATAAGAAATTGTCAGTGTTCTGGTAAAAAAATTATTGGAACATTTCATGTGATGAACAAGTATTGTGGTGATTGCATGGTTGTTCAGCAATCTCGTGGAATTAATTCGCAAGGATGCGTTAATTTTTTGATATTGTGTAATATTATGAATTGTAAATTCATCCGTGTAATTGATACTCCACTTTATTATGTATCCTCTAAAAATTTTGTTTTTCAAAATTTTATGTGAATTATTGAGGTCATTAAGTAATTTTTAATTTTATTAATTTATAATATTAGGAGTAATTATTTTGTATTTGATTATATAAATTTAAATAATATACAATATAAATTAATTTAAATAAAATTTGTGTTGTGATTACAAGAGGATAGAATCATTGAAAATCTACCAATTAAATTAAAAGAGGATATAGAAGTATTTTTACACTTTATACTCAATACTAGTATTACCTACCAAACACCTAATCATATTATTCTCATTCTCTATACATTCTAGGAATTAAAACTATCTAATACAAAATATATTCTAATATTACTACCAGATACATAATATATATTTTATTACTATCAGGTACAAAAATATATAATGAAAAGTCCTACTTACCCCCTTTATGAATACGTCTCTAATACAATTATATTGAACACTCTATTTTACTAAATACCAAATCAAGGTTTTGTAATTTAAACATATACCCATTGTGATAATTTTTCTTATAAACAATCCCTTTTCTCTCTAAAAATCGTTGTGAAGCATTTGCAATTTAATTTCTCTATATAAACCCTTGTGAATGAATACCTAATTCTGGCGGCATATTTCGGCAATTTCTTAGGGTTCGTGGTGGCAGAGTCGACCAATGAAAAAATGAAGGGGGAGGACGGAGTCATCGGAGCAGGTCATATCATTATCATTGGGAGACATAGTGGAATGGGTTCGATATTACTGCTCAAATTGTCATCTAGAGATGTGGATTGATATAGTATTGAAGAATGATGAAGAGTATCATAATCAAATAGTGCAAGAGATCCAATAGCTAGATCATCAGTATCGGAATTGCACACCAATTTGGAATCAATTGCTAGATCTACTTATATTAATTTATTGGTTTAACTTATTTCTGTTAGTACAGCACGCTCATGTATTTAGAATTATTGCACACCAATTTAGAATCAATTGCTAGATCTACTTTTTGTATTAGTTTCTTCGGTTAAGCTTTTTTCTGTTAGAAAAGCAAGCTATATTCATAATTATTTTTCTCAATGTTTCATAATATATTTAATTTATTTTAGATTCATTTATTAGAAAGTCTTTGTATTCAAAATCAGTGTATTTAATCAATGTATTCAGAAATGCTTTTTTTATATTTCACGAATGTATTAATATATTTCAGATTTATTCATTTTCTCAATGTTCCATGAAGTATTTATAATGATTATGTATATTTCATATACATTCATTGTATTTGTTTTTGTATTCAAAATCAGTAAGTATTCAGAATATATAATGTTCAGCAAGGATATATTCAGAATTATTTTTGTATTCAAAATCAGTAAGTATTCAGAATATATAATGTTCAGTAACGATGTATTCAGAAATATAGTGATGCAACGATGATATCTTTTATTTTGAAGGAGAAATTAATGGGAGGATTTTTAACTTCCACCGATTTTGAGGGAGAAATTAGTGGGAGAATTTTTCTTCCTAATATTTTATTAAATATTCCACCTTTAATTTATTTTTTTAACACAATCAAAACAGGGGTAAGAGAGATATTTCACTTATTACTTTTGTATTGATTAATAATTTTAACCTCTTGTATCTATTAGTAATATTGATGTGTAGAATGTACCTGTTAGTAATGGACCCTACATTCTATCAAATAAACTCACATATAAATATTACCTACCTATTATAACATACATATACTTACCCCTATAATGCTTTTTTATTTCATCTACCCTACCAAATGAAAGGTAAGTATATTGTGCAGCGTGCGATCTTGTCTGTTCATAGAAATATGAATCTTAAATGTTATGTGCAGCGTGCCTGTTCAAATAATAATTGAAATTGGATTCTGCTGCTTCTCCTAAAACCCTCATTTTCTATTGATATATGCTGTCATTATATACGCCCATTGTCATTTTTTGTCTAAAAGTTGACATGAAGCATTTCTATGGTTTCAGGTAATTGATTATGTTTTGGGATCAATTGAATTAAAAGAAAATGAATCACCGAGTTGCAATTGAATTTGAATTTTAGCTTAATGCGAAGAAAATTCACACACTAACAATTAATCACATTATCTTTCATTTTTTTTAGGATTTAATCTTCTATTGCAATCTCAAAATCAATTGAAGCTTATTTGGTGGACACGCTGAACCGAAACACTCCAAGCAGAAATGTTATTCAGTTAGAGAGATTTATAATCTTATAAAATAAATTAAATAACATGATTTATGTTAAATATATATGGAAGACATTCTACATTATCATAAATTTAAAGTAGGGGTAATACAAGGATACAATAATGAATTTTTTGTAGTTGTGAGTAATTATTATTTTGAAATGTATCTAGTACTAATATAGCTCTAGAGTTTGTATATTATAGTAATAATTCCTTTAATTTTTTCTTTTATTTGATACAACTTTATACTTAAAAAATAAATAAATTAGTCTCTTGTGTCCCCGGATACACAAAGTGTATAGGATATAATAATTTGTTCTAAAGAGTATATACTTAAATTAGTAAGGGTATAATTTTTACATTGAAAAGATCTATTGAAATATGAATACTATAGTAAATCAAGAAAATCAAAGGTATATATTCTTATACTAAATGGCATAACATGTAACAGTAAAGGGTAAAAATTTCAAAAAATATAAGATTTGGTAGTTAAATTCACTTTTACCCTGTAAGTAAAGTAAACTTCGGTTTTCCCCCCAAAAAAGATAAGTGACTTAATTTTGTCCTGTAATTAATGAATTTATTCAATTTTTACCCTATTTTCACTGGAAAAAGCGAATTTCGCCGGAAAACGCAACGTGCACCTCATGTGAGGCTTCAATTTGGGGATTTTCGACTGGTAAATCTGACGTGGCAATTATAACTAATTTTGAGCCAATGAATCTGCCACCTCATATCCCACTATTTTTTTTAAAAAAAAATTCCACATCAAAAATGAAAAATACGACTATCTTCCTTTCTCTCTTCTCTCTTTCTCTTCACCTGGAAACCAACCTGTCAACTTCCCCCTCGACTAGGCAACCCCCACTATATCTCAAATTCTTTAACGCAGATTCCCCCTAAACTTCTCCACCCTTTTCCCATCATCCAACATCTATTTCGCCATGGATATATAACTCACATAAACATCGAAAAAAACCCACCAACCCTATCCACTCCTAAATCCCGAGAAAGACGATTGGTTCGATTAGATAAGTTTAGACAGTAATGGTTGGGTTCAAGAATCTTGATTGGTTGTCAGACCACGCTTTCCGGCGAAGAAAAGAGGGAAGAAGACACCCTCGGTAACCTCGCATTCGAGACCGCCAGAACAATGTCCAGATTGCTCTCTCTCTGTACAAATCTATTTTAAAATATCTTCTCCATGATTATGGGTGGACAAAATTACCGAAATATCGGTATACTGAAGTTATCGTACCAATAGATACCAAAAAATAAAAAAATCGATAAACCAAAAATTTCGGTATGGTATGGTGCCGTACCAAAATTTTTGGTAGGGTATCGGTATATAATTTTTTAAAAATCGGTATATACCGAAATACCAAAAATTTCGATATATATCATACTCAAATATCAAAATAATAATTATTTTTATATTTAATATAGATAATTTGATTAAATTATTTTCAAATATTATACACCCTCCGTCCCGGGTATTTTTACCCGTTTGTACGGGCACGGAGATTAAGACGTTTTATTTTTTTAACATATAATTTAAGAGAAAGTAGGGATAAATTAGTAATTTAAAAAGAAAAAGTGAATAAAGTTATTGGAATGATGAATAAAGTGTAAAAATGTAATTAAAGTTGTTGAAATTGTAAAAAGTAGGTAATAAAATATTATGTATTTTTGCCAGAAATGGAATGGGTAAAAATAAGTGGGACACCCCAAAATGAAAAGTGGGTAAAATTACGTGGGACGAGGGAGTACAATAATTTTGGTATGAATCGGTAATTTTCTATAAAAGAGGGTGTTTCGGTATTTCGGTGTGAAACGGTATTAATCTATAATATATCAAAATTTTGGTATATTGATTTTCGGTACACCGAAACTTTCAGTACGGTATTGGTATGAATTTTTCAATACCAATAATTTCAGTACGGTACGATATGCCACCCCTATCCATGATGTGAAAAATTTTAAAAAAAATTAGTGGGATATGAGGTGGCAAATTCATTGCTCAATATCAGTCAAAATTGTCACGTCGGATTGACCAGCCAGAAACTCCCAAATTGAAGCCTCATGTGCGATGCACGTGGCATTTTCTAGCAAAAAATGGGTCAAAATTGAACAAATTCGTTAGTTATGAGCCAAAATTGAAATATTTATTTTTTTGGGCAAAAATCGAAGTTTACTTTAGTTAAAGGGCAAAAAATGAATTTTACTCTAAGATTTGAAGTACGGTATCTCTGGGAACACACAAGTTTTAGCGAAAAAAAACTTATTATTTGTTTATTATTTATTTACAAAATAATTTAATTAGATAAAATGTAATTTTTTAAAATCAAATAACACTCTGTATTCATATTATTAATATTTTTTAGGGTATGTCTTGCGTGATACCGTCTCACGTGAGACCATTTTCACTATTTAAAATAGTTATCACTTTCGCTATAAATCGTTATCACTTTCGCTATAAAATATTATCACTTTTTATTTACACTATAAATTATTTATGAAAAAGCATTATCATTTTTCATTAATTTATTATCACTTTCCTTCATAGGCGTATCCTCTCTATAGCATGCAGGGGCTTTAGCCCCCCAAACATTTCAAAATCCTCTGATATATATATATATATATATATATATATATATATATATATATATATATATATATATATATATATATATATATATATATATATATATATATATATATATATATTTTTAATTATTTAATAATTTTTTTAAACATATTAATATACTCCTTCCATTTTGTTGTACTATTCACAATTATATATTATATTATTTAAGAAAAATTGTTTTATTAACTTATTTTATTGATTTTGAGGGGTAAAGTAATATTTTTAAGTATTAAATAAAAAATAAAGTAAGGTATGCGTGTTAAATGGAGGTATAATTTTGAAAATAAAGTGTATTGAAAAATTGTTTGTATTGATTTTTTTTTTCATTTTGAGGTGTGAAAAGTATCTTGACTAAATAATAGGGTATTACATAGGAGAGAGAACATTACTAAATCATTAAAAAAAGAAAAAAGAAAAGAAACTTCAAAACAAAAATGATGAAGAGTTCCTCGCGAAATGTTTAAATCAATAAAAAAAATGCACTCTACATTTACTACAATCCTATAATTTCTTATTTTAAATCAAGGATAAGTGTTGTATATCTATAGTTTCCTAAATTTTAGATATCAAGAATTATAAGAGAATATCTTTAAATTCTTGAGTGAGGCTCCTGTGCATCTGGGCGCACGGAGCACATTCCGTACGCCTTTGCAATTTTCATGCTCCTTTGCAAATTAGAATCCTAGCAATACATAGATTTAAATAGGATTGGAGGGGGAAAAGTTGTGTTCACATGAGGACACGGGGTATCCTTCCGTGTTCCCGAGGACGCAGGAGCTTTTGCCTAAATTCTTTTTTATAATATGATTTATATTACACTAGTTTGTACTCCTCACATTCACTCCAAGGGTACCATTTGACAATTTTGATGTCCACTCCAAACGGTCATTTTGTAGAAATATAAGTTCTACATATATTACTAACACAACTATTAATTAAATATTAAATAATAATATTCTTAATTCACGTATAAAAAATAGTATTTTAACAGTCAGATGTTGGTAACATTATTCAATGTTCGAATATAAATTATGATCTTCATATTTTTATGTTTAGCCCCCCCTAAAATATTGGTCTAGCTCTGCCCATGCTTTCCTTTATAAAAGTTATCACTTTATGGCCGTCTCACGTAAGCCCTTACGTGAGCCGGTGTCATACAAGTCTTTGTTTATTTTTTTATTTGTGTCATATAATTTATTTCATGAAATAATTTGATACAAGACTTATTAAAAAGGGCAGATCTTGCGTGAGACCTTCTCACGTGAGACCATTTTTCACTTTTTAAAATAATTATCACTTTCGCTATAAAATATTATCACTTTCGTTATAAAATGTTATCACTTTTTATTTATACTATAAATTGTTCATGAAATAGCATTATCACTTTTCATTAATTTATTATTACTTTCCTATATAAAAGTTATCACTTTGCCTATTAAAAATATTGTCTCACACAAGTCTTTGTCTATTAAAAATTATTTTTTAATCAAAAATATTAATCAAAATTTTAAATAAATTATTAATTAAAAATTAATTAAATTATTGCATAGGCAAAGACTGTTCAGTGTTTATTAAATTTACTTCATCCAATCATACTTTATTTTTATTTATTTATATCTAACTATTGATGTGATTTTTGGTCTAAGAAGAATAAGCCAAATATATAGTACTCATCTAACAGCTGTAAGAATTAACCAAAACTACAATATACCAATTCTAAACTAAATTAAAAGAAAATTTAAACAAAAAAAAAATTAGGGCTTTCGGATTAACTTTGAGAAAGGTGTTACATTATTAGTCTGGTACTCTGGTAGAAGCGAACAAGACATCGACGAAACTGAAAATTTACAGAAATCTGGTCGGAAGGAAAGTGGTGTTGACGATTTCAACACTTTGGTGTCTGTATCTCTTCAATCGGTTGCTCTTCTTGCTTGAGTCTACGGTTTCGAGTTTCAACAACGTTCTCGTCGCTTCCGAAGAAGGAAAACGGTGGAGGTAGCATTGTTCCTCTCCTGCACTTGTCGTTCTGCACATCTCCGGTTAGTTTCTCCTATTTTTCGTTTGTTTTGGGAAATTAATAATTTTGCTTAAAAACTTTGTTATGTATCACAAGTGAGGTATAATATGGGAAAGGGAAAGATTCCTTTGTTCATCATATATTTGTGCTGGCAGTAAATATTTACAGTTTTCTGCTTCCTAATCTTTGATTCTATCGCTTCTTTCTGTAAATTTCGTTGCTTTAATATTTGATTATTTTATGCCAGATTATGCGAATTTATGTGGGATTATGTCTCCCCGAATTTGTCATCCTGAATTTCTGTCAAGCGACATGAGATAGGTTTTTAAGACAATACGGTTGATGATGTTTTTTTACTCATGTACACAGAAGTGTCCGTCTTCATGGTTTTTATGCGTGTTTCATTTTTTTTTTCCAGTAGTTGAAGACTTGCATTGTGCGTGATGGGTGAGAGGGGGAAGCGTCCTCGTTCGTATCGAGATGATGTTGACAGCAAGTACCAGAGGAGGAGAACTGATAGGGAAAGAGATAGAGATGAAAGGGGTAATGATGAACTCATAGTATACAGGATTCTATGTCCTGATAGTGTTATTGGCAGTGTGATTGGTAAGAATGGAAAATTAATAAATTCAATCCGGCAAGACTCTAGGGCAAAGGTAAAAGTGGTGGACCCATTTCCCGGGGCTAAAGACAGAGTTATCACTATATATTGTTATGTTAGGGATAAAGATGAAGTGGAGGTCAATGATGAATTCAATGATCACGAACCCCTTTGTACTGCTCAAGATGCTCTCCTCAAGGTCCATGCAGCAATTGCAAATGCTGTTTCTATACTTGAAGAATCAGATAGAATGAAGAAAAATAAAGATCGGGAGAAATGCCATCTTCTTGTCCCCTCTAGCCAGTCTGCTAATATTATCGGAAAATCTGGTTCAACCATAAAGAGAATGAGAAATAAGACTAGAACGAATATCAAGGTTACTGCTAAAGATGTGAATGATCCTGCTCATTCCTGTGCCCTGGAGTTTGACAATTTTGTTCTGGTTAGTGACCCTTGGAAGCAATATGTGCCTGATTAGTGAATAGTAATTAGTAACTATGCATATGCTGAGACTCTATTTTAAATCAGTTTGATTTTATTTCTCTGTCATTATTTGATTGCTTGTTCTTATTTCATTGCTTGACAAAGTTTGTTTAAACATTTCTAGATTTCTGGCGAGTCAGAGGCAGTTAAAAAAGCACTTTTTGCCATTTCTGCCATTATGTACAAGTTTACAGCAAAGGAATCTATTCCTCTCGAAACTTCCATCCCAGAAGCACCACCAAGTATCATCATTCCATCAGATGTTCCCATATATCCTGCATCTGGACTTTATCCTAGTGTGGAATCCAGTAATCCATCTAGATCAGTTTCTTCTATTTTAGGTCCTTCCCATGCATCAGATATCACAGGTTATGCTGATGCTGGGAGTGCATGGCCGGTATATTCATCTGCTCTTCCTGTGATGTCTGGTTATGGTGGTGCATCCCGATCCGAGGAATTAATCATAAAAGTGTTGTGTCCTTCTAACAAAATTGGTCGTGTTATTGGAAAAGGTGGAAGTTCCATCAGGAGTATAAGACAAGAGAGTGGTGCTCGTGTTGAAGTTGACGATGCCAAGACCAATCACAATGAGTGTATCATCACTGTGATGTCTTTAGAGGTAGTTCTACGTATTCTTAGATATATCTTCTTTGATTCAATTTCTTTAGTTCCCATTAAAACTAGATAACTATTGAATTTATGTAAGCGTGTTTGTGATGATGTGCCCTTTTTTCGTGATGCTATGTCACTACATGTCATAATGTGTCAACTAACGTATGAGAAATTAGAAAAACAATTAATTGCTAGTTTTTTTTGAGTAAATATCTGATTAAGCAATTTTATATTGGCATACTGACTTAAATCAGTGAAAAAAAAATCTATTTCTTATTTTATTTTTTCTAGACCAAAAAAAAAAAAAAGGCATCTCATGCTTTTTTCTAAATCTTCTTCTGGTTGAAGTTTATTGAGGAGAACACTTGTGAGTTGTGAACTTGGACTGAAACCTTGGTTATGTTCGTTATAACATGTTCCATTTTGCTTACCCCTTAGTAATTTTATCTCTCTTAATTGACGTATCATTTTTTTTTCTTGTCTCACATTACTTGCCTTGTCCACCATTTTTCTGGAGCAGTCATTGGATGATTTGAAATCCATGGCAGTGGAAGCTGTTTTACTGTTACAAGGAAAAATAAATGATGAGGACAATGACATTGTAACGATACGACTCCTTGTTCCATCGAAGGTTATTGGCTGTATCATTGGAAAAAGTGGTTCTATCATCAATGAAATCCGAAAGAGAACTAGAGCAGAAATCCGAATTTCCAAAGGCGAGAAGCCTAAATGTGCTGATGGAAACGATGAACTAGTTGAGGTCTCCGCAATTGATAATGTTACTTTTGTGTTTGATGATATCTCATGTTCGTTATCATATTCATGTGAAATTGATGCTATTCCTGTAGATTTCTGGAGAAGTTGGAAATATCAGAAATGCACTCATTCAGATTGTTGTGAGGCTCCGAGATGATGTGTTAAAGGACAGAGAGGATGTCCACAATCCTTCTACTGGTGTTGAGTCACTATATGGTACTAGTGCATCTCTTCCAGATTCATCTTTGCGGACGTCTAGTACTGTGTTGGGTTATGACCAGAGGGCTGATACAGGGAGTGGGTTGGGGTTGCTGTCCTCCAGTGGATATGGTTATGGGTCCCTATCGGTATGCTTCTAATCTTTCTATCTTAGTAAAAGAAATGGAATCAGTGCTTCTAATCTTTCTATCTTAGTAAAAGAAATGGAATCAGTGAATTGATAATTTACATTGACAAACATTGGTAATTTACCTTGTCGACAGTTGCTGACGAGTTAGTGATTCTCTTATCTCGCTGGTTTATTATTTCTTCTGCTCGTATCTTTATTGGCAAAACATGATTTTTTTTTCATTCATTAGTTATTGCAGTTGTTTGCCTCACTCTGTAAATGCAGATATGTTATTTTGTTGATAAATTTGTGATCGAGTCAGAACTCTCTTGGTATTTGCCCAGTAATTGCATTACCATGGATGATGGATCTAATCTTGTGTGGCTTTTCTTTTAATAGATTGGGGATCATGGGTATGGGTCATTGGCCTCACATTCTTCATCGCTATATGCAGGGTTAGTCTGTTGTTTCCTAAATTTACCAATTCATTTATTACTTTCTTAAAGCACATATATAATGCAATGTGCCTTTTCAACTCAGATTGCCTCCACCATCTGCCCTGGAAATGGTTGTCCCTGCACATGCAGTTGGTAAAGTCATGGGTAAAGGTGGCACAAATATTGAGAATATCCGCAAGGTAAAATATACTCCTATTTGTTATGGAAAAAAAAGGGTGAAATTTTCTGCCTCGTTAATTTTTTGGGGGATGAGTGAGTAAATTTGAGTATGACACTAGGTTTTCTCATAGAATAGGGTAGATAATTCTGTTCTAAAATTTGCGTTTGATGTTTCTCATGTTGTAACATTTCATTTTGAGTGATTTATTGTTATCCAGATATCTGGAGCAGCTATTGAGATTTCAGATTCCAAATCCTCTCGAGGTGATCGCCTGGCTATAATATCTGGGACGACTGAGCAGAAGCGTTCTGCTGAAAACTTGATTCAGGCATTCATTATGGCCACTTGAGGTGGAAGATAATAGTTCAGTTCATATGAAATTAATACTCGTTTGCTATCAGGGTTTAAATTAAATCCTACCTCTGTCTTGCTCCTTTGGGTTCATGGAGATTCATCTAGCTCTTAGGCTTCTGGTAAATATCTCTTCTCTAGGGAATCCGATGAAGATTCTTCTGGAAGTTTGGTATCATATTCTGGTATCAAGTGTTATCAATTCTAGTTATGCTGCCTGATAAGGATATATTCATATGCAGCATCATCTCAACTGACTAGGGAATTGCTTTCCTTCCACCGGGCTCTTTTCTGCAAATCTTATTCTCAACATTGCTTTGCTCATGTTTGATGTTATCTTGATTTTCAAAATCATAATACATGAATCTTCTGTGTTTCGTCCTTCTAATTTTCTGCTGCTTCTTCTGTGTTACTTGCGCGCTTCCAATCGAGGACTCCTCCTTGGGTGCCTCTGACCCTCTACCATGCTCTTCATGTTTACGTAAGTAAGTTCAGATCCACTTCTCTCCTAATAAAATGAATGCGTCTTAGCAATAACTCCTCCCTATTTGAATTTTCTGAAATGATAAGTGTGCTTTATTTTGCGTTGTCATAAATCTGCTATTTTTTAAATGCCCATTTGTTCAATAGCCTGCTCAGGTTTCCTCCTCAACTTTGCCAATGAACGTGATAAGAACAAGAACAATCAAGCGGAAATTTCCGTTTGCCCTAAAGGCTCCAGGCTTCTGAATTCAATAGTAATCTCAATAATCATCCATAAACCCTAATCAACTCCTTAAATACTTCTACTTACCAATACCAAAAAGGAAATAAACAAAACCCTAAAATAAATAAAATTAAAATCACAATAAAAAAATAAGCTCATCCCACGGATAGTGGACCTAAGTCCCGCCCCCGTCGTCGGTGAACCCTAATTTTTCTCTATATCAATTCCATCCTCTTTCGAAGCAACCTTGTCCTCAAGGGTGAAGTCCAGAAATTGCCATAAGAGTAAACATAAAGGTCCCCTTCCTCCTTGAAGGCTCAACATGTTCATCCATTAACTCCTGTCCTATGGGTTCATAGTATTTTAAATGCTGGAGATCCAAGGCCTTATCCTCTTCAGCCAACATGACCCTTAACTGCTTAAGGGGGCACTCATTTCCTGGTGTTTAAGGCTTTTTGCAGCAAAAGCACACTCCCTTTGCCCTTAAATCTGCAAAATCCTGAAGCTAAAGGAGAGTGAAACATGACTAAGCCCGCCCAATCAACTCCTTAAATACTTCTATTTACCAGTACCAAAAAGGAAAAAAAAGCAAAACCCTAAACAGCAATGAAATTAAAATCACAAGAAATAAACCCAGCCCATGGATAGTGTACCTAAGCCCGCCCCAGTCATCGGTAAACCGCTCTCTATGAGAATGCAACTTAGTTACATCTGTTCTATCTATTAGTTTCAAGCCCCTGCTCCAATCTTTGGTCAGCTCCTATCAGTAAGTCTTATCATTTCAATCAATCACCAGTACAATCACTGTCCACAGTTAGCTCATTATTCTATATAGCATCAGGTGTTGCTCATGCCTCCCTTATTTTATTCTGGTTCATATGGGTTATAGTTTTATAGGAATTAAGTGAAACCAGGTAGTATATACAACTAAATGGACATGAAGGCTCTAAAAACTTTTAGCATATGATTCATTATAGCAGCAGGTATAGGTATCTCCCTGGTTTGTACGGGTTACTAATTCTATAGGAATTAATTGAATGCGGATACCACTACATCTCATGCACATGTTATTTGTGAAACATGACTCACTCCTTAACTAGTTTTATCCTACTACTTGAACTCCATAACTTGATCAGTCTTCTTCTTACTTGGATATTATATTCTTCTGTTCACAATCCAGATGATCCAACCTTGAACTCATGCAGGAGATCAAGTCTTTTTTATTTTTAAAATGTAATATAAATTTTATTAATAATTTCAGTAGGGATGAGAAGTTCCAAAAAAGTACATTTTAAGATAGATTAAACAACTATACTGCAAATCAGCAATCCCTTTCCAAATCCATAACAGAGAAGTTCTTGAATAATTTAGATACCAAAGGTCCCAAAGGCAGGCTTTATACTTAATTCTTCCTCACACTTTTCTATAGATGCACAACAATCATTTAATATTCTCCTATTTCTTTTGGACTAAATAGACCATTAGAGCAGCCAGGACTATAGTTCTCCACAAAATTTTACGTCTTTTGCTAAGAGCGTTTCTGAGGTCAAGTCTATGTTAATCTGTAGCAAACAGATTTCTCCGTGCTATCAACTCTCCCGAAGAATAATCATAGACAACTTTTGCTGTTTAGCAGCGAATGTATCTTCTGCTTGTGAAACCAGCTCAATTTTCAATAAATAACCGCATTTTGATTTTTGAACCTTTAGAAATTCATTTTACCTACTGATAAGCTCATCCATAGTATCTAGTGGAGTGTTTTGCTCTGGTTTGAAACCTCATCTTTGTGTCCATCAATTATCCCTGCTTTTTATAATTAAAGCACTTGTGCTGTTTTTGAAGCACGACAGATCAGGGATTTCTGTCTGCTGTTATGTGAAGAATTTTTTTTGATTCTCGTGTTGCTGGGTGCAATATTTTTTTATGCCCCCTGGTGTGTCAGGGGGAGAGGGACAGATGAAATGGTTTTGCTGGTAACTCTAGCTCTAGCTGATTAATACTGTTTGTTAATGATTCTTTCTAATGATGTAGTTTCAACATCAATTACACGATTCTCGTTTATTCTTTGCTCTTTCTTAACCTAACCAACTTGATTGATTCATTGCTTGGATTAGGTCTTGGTAGAGAACAGGTAATGTAGGTAGGCTTTGAACTTTAGCCGTTGTTATTCCAATTCAAGGCCTTGCTCGTTTCATTTTTGATCCCTCTAACTTTAGATACCCCGGGGTTCCTCATAGATTGTGTTGGGTGTGGGTGGAGGGTCCCTTTATATATCTTCATTGGTATGACTAGGTCATGCCTAAGACATTACCGTTTAAGTTGTAGGACCTCAAGCGTAGGAGTTCTGGCAAATAGAGTTATCTAGTGCAGATTGATGCAGTTTTGAGGTGAAGTTGAGTGAGCATGATTATAGGTTTTTTGGTTGATTTTGAACTAATATCAATAATCTCTATTATTGTGTGATAATTTCGGCTGATTTGAGTAGTTATTTTAGGTCAATATATTCACCAAAATGTAGACTTGTAACGTTGTGATATATATTCTCATCTGGAAAGAGATGAATTCTTTTGGGTACTTGCATTTGCATCTAAATTACATAATGCTTGTTGAACTGCATGTAAGCGCTCGTTACCTTCTTTTTCAAATCGAATGGGTTCGAGCCTACAATGTGATGGTTTTGCTTTAAACCACTTCGTTTTGTTGTTGCACTCGTGTTGAATAGTATGGTATATGTTGAACGTGATGGTGTAGGGTTTTTATATTTGAGTAAATTATTGCTCGTCTTTAATAGGGCAAATATTTTGAAAATTAATACGTCAGTGAAAATCACACAGGCACAACTGTAGTAGGCAAGAACTTCTTGATGTTTTGCAGGAAATTTACTAATTTGTTATTATAAAAAAAATGTAATTGATTTTTTTTTCTTTCTTTTAAAATCAAATACTCCCTCCGTCCCGGAGAAGTTGATATAATTTTTTTGGGCACGGAAATTAAGGAGTATAATAATTTAATGTAAAGTGAAGTAAAGTGAAGTGAGAGAAATAATATTTAATGTGTAGTGAGTGGTTGTATTAAGGGTGATATGTGGGGTCCATGAGAATAGATTAATTGTTTTTGTGTGGGTCACATGTATTAAAAAAGAAATGTGTCAACTTTAGTGGGACAAATCAAAAAGGAAAGTGTGTCAACTCCTATAGGACGGAGGGAGCAGCTTATTATCCAATTCTTATTTTAAATTATATTCACATTTGAACCTTTTTTTCTCTCTCTTTCTGTAAGGTTGATATCATCTCGGTGCTTTGTTTTTAATTTGAGTTGTCTAGAAATGTTATTCAAATTTTTGGTGTACCATTTAAATTTTGGGCAAGTCACCCAAGTCCTCTCGTGAAACGGTTTTACAAAAATCTTCACCTTAAATCTTGGTAGAATTTTTGGTGCACCCACTGACCCAAGGGTTTCTCCGGCAATCCGGATAGCGGCATTTATTATTATTATTTTCATTTTCAACATGGAATGTAACTGCAAGCAATGATGCATGTTGTGCTAGTAGCTAGAGTAATTGAACTATTTTTCGAAAAGATAAAAAAAGATCATGTAAATGAAACCCATTTGGAAAAAGATGTATATAATATTTTCAATTTCTTAATTTCTTATAATTAAAAAAAAATGTGTTTAAATAAATTGAATATAAAGTAATGTAAAATTGAAATATAAAATATTACTCAATTTGTCATGCGGCATACTATTTCGTCTGCGGGAAAGGATAATTTTGCGCGTGGATTAAAGAGTAAGGATAAGCCTTGTATGGGGTTGTCTCATGTAAGTTTTTTCGAGAGATGGATAAAAAGTAAGAACATCATTAATGAAAAGTGACGCTCAATCGATTAAAAATAATAATAGTGCAGTAAATTATTTCATGAATAATTTATAAATAAATAAAGTGTTAATATTTTATAGGGAAAGTGATAATATTTTTATGCGAAACATTACAAATATTAAGTATCCCACTTTAATTTTTGAATGAGCATGTAGCAATATTATGAATTTTGGGCAAATGTTTAATATGAGGTCCAAATGCACTACTTGAGAGTATATGAAAAAATATGCATGTTTATGTCCATGAAGAAACATATCCGTTATACCGACTTATATGCTGTTTTTCATAATTCGAGCTATACTAGAGTTGTTTCAGTCAAAATTTCTCACTTTTACCATCATAGTACACAATTTGACCGATTTCTCTAGTGAATAACCAATTTAGCATTGTCTGACCTCATAACGAAACTATTTCGTTATAACGACTTGCACGTCGTTATTCAAAATTTAAGCAATTATGGGTCTTTCATTCGCTTGGATCTCAAACACAATAATAAAACATAATATTTTGATAAACTAACAAACGGACGCTGATATTGACTCAAATATGAAGGATCTTATACATGTCAAATAAAACAACGTATAAAGTATAAACATTTGGATGCGAAACATTAAAAATATGAAATATCCCACTTGAATTTCCGAATGAGCTCGTAGCAATATTATGAAAATAAGAAAAATGTTTAAAATGAGGCCAAAAGCACTACTTGATTCTTATACACGAAAAATATGCGTTGCTATGCTAATAAAAAAACCATTATATTATATCGACTTATTGTCATTATTCAAAATTTGAGTTATCCTAGGATTGTTTCAGTCAAAATTTCTCACTTTTACCTTCATTATAAACGGTTTTTCTAGTAAATAGCCAATTTAGTAGCGTCTGACAATAACGATAACATTCCGTTATACTTACTTGACATGACCCTCTTTATGTAACATAATAATAATGCAAATATAAACTCAATAAAGTTGATAAACAATCTGCATATATTTTTTTCTCACATAAAATATTTATAACTAAGACCATCACTATACTTGACACGACCCACCTTATACAACTTATAATTCAAATACTATTTAACATAAACATCATCATTATAAAAAAAACCTGCATATAATTTTTTTTTCACATAATATGCTTATAACCAACACCATCACACCAGTTCAACATACATGACTGGTTTCTGATACCACTTCAAACCAGACAAACTCGCGACAATACTTATTATATTACATAACCAAAACATTAGCGGAAACAAAATATACCCACGGCCTAGCCCAACAGGTCGTCATCTATGTACATCCTCTCAAAACTTGAAGGAGCTCCACAGCTTGCACAGTCATATCACAAACTCAATCATCAACAGGCTCACCTACAATGCATAAACTAGTGAGATAAAAATCTCAGTAAGTAGAAATCATGCATGTCCGTGCATGAAAATGCATTTAGTTCTCTATCGCCTATGTTCTAATTTTTCTAATTGATCTCTTTTATTTTGAAAATTGTTCACGTTGTGGGATCCCCACGACACACTTATGATATGCACCCCAAATGAGCTCAATGGGGATGATTTTTCCGAACCCCTAATAAAGTGCCGAGAACGATTTTTCTGAACTCTGACAAAGTGGTGGGGATGATTTTTTTCCGAACCCCTAATAAAATGTCGAGAATGATTTTTCCGAACTCTGACAGAGATGCATATATAGTGGCCGCACACACCATTAGTATCTTATTAATTTTGAGGAAAACACTTTTCATGTTTATGCATGGTATGCACCCAGAACAATTAAATGTGCATCATAAACCATTTACAATATCAATATCAACATTTAATAACAATAAAGTAACAACTTAATTTCAATTCACACAAATCCACTTCTGAAATAACAACTTCACCTCAATCACATAGATCCATTTATAAAATAACTACTTCACCTTGGATCACACGGATCTCTTTTTGGAATAACAACATAATCTTGGATCCCACAGATCCTTATTACTAATATCTTCTCAAATCATACAAATATATTTTCAACAGTTTCCAAACACACAGATCTATATACGATTATGATATTATTTCAAATCACATAAATCCACAACTTGTATTGTAAATTTATCACAAATAATTTATAAATAATATTGTTGAATATGAACCCTACTTTCCCCAAATCACATAAATCCACAGCTTGTATCACAAATTAATCTCCAAATAATTCATAACGTAATTAAACTAATCGAAAATAACACATAACATAATTATCACATATTAATCACAAATAATTCACAAACAGCATGTTTATGCATTGTAGTTGGACTTCTACTTACCTGGATTCTGACAATAATATAAACTCCATAAAGAACTGTAACTAATTCGCTCCGACATGCACGTTCTGGCGCGTTCCCTCTTCTCTCTTCTTCCTCTCTCTCTCCCTTTCTTCTCTCTCTTCTTTTTTTCTCTATTTTTTTTTCTTACTTGCAAACTATTTTCGTGGTTCTGTGATGAGGTATCCACCCTAATATATAGATGAAGTGGCCTGGAGATGAATTTCCACCGCCGCAGCTTATTACTAATAATAGTAGCTTACTATTTATAGTAAGTTTCTATTTATAGTAAGTAAAATTATTATTATTATCCATTACAAATATACGTGCAATACTTAATAGCTAAGATATAATACATTTACAAATTAATACACATACGTGTACATTTTTCTACCTACTATTATTATGAGAACATGTGTGATACTTAATAATTAAGAAAAGTGTATTTATACTCATAAAATAATTTACTCATATATCCAAATTAATGCACGTAAATATTTATGCACCCATATATTCCACACACTGTCCCAATTTTTATCACGAATATCTCAAATAAAATGTAACGATAAATAAAATATAGAAACAATTGTCACATAATTGTCACATTATTATCACATAATTGCCACATAATTATAAAATGCACATAACAAAAATTAAATTATATTGGAACATGAGTAGTGAGAAGCTCGGGTATCACAATACTAGTTCAATATACGTAAAATGTCTTTGACAACACTTCAATTCACACCATCTTGTGACAACACTTGTACATAACAAAAAACATTAGCAGAAATAAAATAAGACCACGGCCTAACCTAATAGGTCGTCATCTATGTATATTCGCTCAAAAGCCTAACGGAGCTCCACAACTTGCACAACCACATTACGAACTTAATAATCAGTAGGCTCGCCTACAATGCATAAACTAGTGAATAAAACTCAGTAAGTAGAAATCATCATGATAGTGTATGAAAATGCTTTTCTTCTGGCTGTCATCTTTTCGTAACCATTCTAATTGGTCTCTTATATTTTGAAAATTGTTCACGTTGTGGGATCCTTACAACACACTTATGATATACTGTCAAATGAGCTTAATAATTGACTAACACATAGTCCCACGATTAACATTGATAAATAAAGTGAACTAACACATAGTCCTACCGATAAACGGTTCAGACCGATACACATGGTTCCTGTATATAGATGAGCCGACACACGACTCGGACCGATACATGGTCCTGAATAAAGAGTGCATATAGTGACCGCATATACCATTAGTATCATATTAATTTTAAAAAAAATATTTTTCATGATTATGCATGGTATGCTTGATTCAACAAAGAGAAATTAAATATGCTTCACAATTTATTTGTGACAACAATATCAATATTTAATCAAAATAAAATAACAATTTCATTTCAGATCACATAGATCACACATGTAGAAAAGCAACTTCATCTCAGATCAAACAACATCTTCAGATCACACAATCCATATAGGATAGTCTCATATCACATATATCTACATATTTAAAACAACAATTTTATCTCAAACTACACAGATCTGCAACTTGTATTATAAATTAATCACAAATAATATGTTTATGCATTGTAGTTAAAAATGGACTTCTACATACTTGGACTCCGACAGTGATAATATTAAATCTCATGAAGAATTGTGACTAATCTTCTCTTTATCGTTCCGGATAAGCACGCTCCCTTTCTTCTCCCTTTCTCTTTACTTCATCTCTCTTTACTTTCTCTCACTTGTTTTTATCACGAATTATTTCAAATTTCCCTAAATGAGGGTTAACCCCTCTATTTATAAATAGATGTGGATGGTGGTAAGTCAAATAGACTTATTTTCTATGGTTATCAACTATTATTATTATTATTATTATTATTATTATTATTATTATTATTATGAATATAAGTGCAATAATTAATAATGTAATACATTTAAAAATTAATATATATGGATATATATTTTCTTAACAATATTATTACTATAAAAATACATATTACTACTTAATGATTAAGAAATAATGTATGTTATACACATAAAGAAATATATATATATATATATATATACATTGTCACAACTATTATCACAGACGTGTCACAGATGTGTCAAATAAAATGCAAGTAGAGACAACTATCCATAATTATCACATAATTATAAAATGCATGAAATTCAAATTAATTTATTTGGCATATTGTTTCAAGTTTCACGTGCACACAATTAAAATCTCCAAGTGAAAAGATGCCTATTGCTGCATCAAGCAACTAAATTTATTATCGAACCTTAAGGACGACAAACTATTTATTTCATAAAATTACTAAATCAAATGAGATATGTAACCAATAATCATTGTTTTGAATTTTTTAACAACTAATTAATACTTGAAAATTAAATATAAATTAATTAAGAAAAATTTGAAGATTCAAGTAATGAGAAATAGTAGCTCTAGGAATTCTGGATTAAACTTATTAATATAATACTATGATGGTCGGGTTCAATTATGTAGATGTTATGGAAGAGTCACCAAAATTTACAAATTCACTTAATTGGTCTAAGAAAACTTATAATTATCTGGTTTATTTCCTAAGACTCTAGGTGAATATCTATATCTCACTCTCTAAGTAATTATTATTGTATTATTTCCCTCCCTCGTCAGATACTAGAAACTAATACGCATTCCCTTTTTAGGTATTATAGGTTTATTAACTAACTTCCTGAACAATATCAATACGACAAGTCATCAATATCAATAAAACCCATCACATATTCCATGTCTAATAAATTAAGAATCAGGACAATTACCTCAACTTATACCAAATAACTAAGTAATTTAACTGCCCACACAAGTTATGTTTATTCCAAGTATTGGTCAATAACATGAAACAATCACAAATGTTACGCAGATTAAATCAAATAGTCTTAAAGAAATTCATAGAAAAGTGAATAAACATTTTACAGTTTTGAAAACTTCATCAAGTATCAAATCAAATAAACTTAATCAATCTAACCCTAGAACTACTCAAAATGTTTACCCATGGAGTTACAAGCAACTTCCATTGGTGTAAAAAAGATCTTACCACAATTCATAGTAATTGAAAGGAAATTGAAGTTTATGATAAAACCCTAGATCGAAGAGTGGTTGATGTTCTTCTCTCTGTCTCCTCCAATTGTATGATTTCTTTTTCTTGAAATACACACACCGAGAAGGATGGTGGATTGAATGGATGGATTTTGGATGAAGTGAGATAATGGATGAAGTGGTAATTGCGGATGTGAATAAGTGGTGTTGTGAAATATCGGTCTCTTGGCTTTTTTCTCTCTTCCATTTTATATGTGAGTGTCCAATTCTGACTCATTTGGGCCTTTTTTTTTTCATGTTTTCATGTACTAGAAGGTATAAAATTCAATTTCTGACCTGAAACGACCCAACACAACATGTCTCGATGTAACACGAGTTACACCACGACTCGTGTTACATCACCGACAATTCATGTCGCAAGTTGTGTTGTCTTCTGACAAGTCATGTTGATCCAATCTGCAATCTGTTTCTCTCTGGACCATAACATTGGTCGTGTTGCATGTCGTGTTAGACCAGGGCAACTCGTGTTGGCCTCGGTTCAACCCCAAATGTACTCATTTTCGATTCTGCCCCTTTTAACCTGTTTTAGCTTTCAAAACTCAACAAAACACCTTAGTAGCATCTTAATTTTGCAAGATATGGAAACCACACAATTCTATATGAAATCATGGCCATATTCTATAAAAATCGGTGCAAAGTGAGACCTAATAGACCTGAATTTCAACTTTCAATGCACATGAGTAGTGAGAAGTTCAGGTATCACTTGATCGTATGTCGTTATTCAAAGTTCTAGTTATCCCAAGGCCATCTCAGTCAAAATTTCTCACTTTTACTTTTATTGTACACAGCTTCACTGATTTCTCAAGTGAATAGTCAATTTAGTATTGTTTGACCCCATAACGAAATCATTATATTATTCCAAATTCAAGTGATTTTAAGGGTCTTCCAAATTTTAGCAATCTTCTTGATCTAATTATAAAATTTTGTTTGACCATTTTTAATGTTGTTATTTAAAAATAAGAAAAAGAATAGACAAACAAATAAATATTAAACGACATTCATTAAAATAAAATAAGGAATGATGTAATTTGTGTTCACAATATATCCAAGACCACTGATTTACATATGAACCAAATGAACAAAATGAGTTTTTTCTTCTTCTTTTTCTTTCTTTTTTCCTGCAACAAAACAACTACTGTGTAGTCTTTTACTCTAGCATCTCTCTTTTCCTTAAATATCCAAAATTTATAAATTTAATTATAATATTTTAATAAAATATTAACACAAAATAATGCATTTTTATAAAATTAATGTAAAACTAAAATTACCTATGGATCAAAATGTTTTTCGAAAATCTCTGTTACTAATTTCTCTCTCCATTTTGACATGTAATTAGGACGAATGAAACTTACATCTTTTTTCAACTAGTAGAAACTCTATATATTACATAGTTTAAATACCACAATAATTTCTGCATTTGATTTGAGTGTTAGATAATAATAAATATAATTTGGGAAAAAAATTTAAAATCAACATGCTAACCCGTTTTCTTATTGAGGACTCATAACTTTCTGTAAACTAAAAGGATTTGTAGAATATCCTTGTCAACTCTCGAGCTTATCAGCCCAAAAAGAATATGACAAAGATGAAAGCTTCACATAGTTTTTATGGTTACACAAACTAACATATATTTTAATTGTGCGCTCTAATAGATCCACTCTATCTGTAATACAATGACTTTCACAAAAACAAGTAATATATAAAATCTACAACCCTTTCAAAGTTTTCCTAGCATCAGTGAAACCTCATCAACATATCTAATCAATTAGGTTATCTTCTTATCTTTTGAACTATTTATCTTATTCAATACGTCTCATTTACTATATTAATCGTTATAATAATGTGTTAAAGAGTAATTTAAAAAAGGATTATGCAAAAGAAAGATTTCCATGAAATGAGACTATGACCTTCAAATAAACACTAAAAAAAGGATTATACATGTGTGTTTTTTATGACTTTTATGGATCTTCAAATGAAATTATATAAGGTCAGAGTTCTAAAAATGATATACTGATGATTTTTGGGATATGTATGAAGATTGATGGTTCATGTTTTCTATCATGCATTTATACATCTTCTCCACATCGCAGAAAAATTGTAAGATAGTATATCCCATCACATTCAACCAATAACCGTAAAATATGTCCAAGAAATTGGTTAATTCCTTTCCTCCAGAAAAAAATAACGTCCAAACATTTGGCTAATATTTAACTCATAAGCAGAAGTTGGCTTCAAGATTGCAATTTTCATTTTCTTTTCAAAAATCCTTATTTAAAAATAGTATTGAGTTAAGATATTTGTGAAGAAAAAATCAATCAAAATCTAACCACACATTGAACATACACAATAAAAGAAACATAGAAATATAAGACTCCGTGTAAGGCATGCAGAAATTGAGGGAAAAGGCACAACCTAAAACATAAACAATGTATAGAATGTACATAAACTCGTATTCTGAGAATAATGTTATATGCGCGTATTATATTGTGTCTAAATGTTTAAAATCACAAATCATAATTCAAAACTGCTATACTGATTCATCTAGTTACAATAGACCCTCATTTCTATATAAAGAGTTATTTGCGTACACGAGACATCATAAATAAGTATAGTTTGCATAATTCAGTAGTAACACTAAGATACCTCATGTTCGAATAATATTTGGAGGCCACTTGCATTAAGTATCTTTTTGATAATGTAATTAAAATCCCTAGAAGTTCCTTTGCAATATAAAAAGCCACATTATCAAACAAATAAAAGAACTGTAAAACAATCATAAGCACAATGACAATCATTTCACGTTTTCATTTTCGTTTTCCATAGAAGCAAGTCTCGGACAACAATTTCATACCAGGTGAAACCCAAAAGAATAGAAAAATTCTTAGGCTAACAAATATATATGAGTATAGATCCAACAAAAATTCAAGCATAAAGGGCATGTAAGTATACTACCTGAGAAGAGAAGAATCGAAGCAATCGTCCGAGGAAAAGCGGAGCAAAGATGATCTATTGATTCACAATAATTATCCACGGAGAAGAATCACGACAATATTTGTCGATTAGGGAGAAGAATAATCATAGGTCAGGGCACAAGAAGATGACGTGGAGAAATCTCAATCTCTGTAGAAAAATCAGTTTGGGGTTGAGTCGGTGAAAGCTAATTAAATGGGGAAAAATAGCCTAGCTAAGTAAACATATACAGAATCCGATGAACTAAACGATTGAGACCTTTTCCAACCTTCTTAATTTTGGGAGAGTGATTTTGGAAGAATTTGGGGAAAATTTTAATAAAAGAAAAGGTTGAATGTTATTTTGTAAATAATAATTTCTATTTTTAAACAAATAAAATTATCACACCATTTTAGTTAAAGCACATGATTTTTCTTTCTTATATTTCTGTTAAGCAGAATCTAAGGAATAATAATTTTTATTCGTAAGAGTGTTGCTGTTTTCTATGCACTTCAATTTAGTATCCAAGTGTGAAGGATATCAATTATAGCGGACAAGCGACCAAGTTAAATATTGAATCCACAGGAGTCAATTATCTACTTCTAAAATTACTAATTAAGACGAGTAACCAATTTCCAATTGTTGTAAATTAATTATCTAAAGTACTAAAAATATTAAATAACTTGTAAAATAAATTACAGAAGAAGGATTGAAGTTTAATTCAAGAGAAATCAACAATTCTAAAGCAATCCGGTATAGATTAATTAATCTGTATCCCTAAACATCCAATTGTTCATTCATGCAGACTTTATGAAAACACACAACATTACCCTAGTATCCCATCGAATATGTTCCAATTCAAAGTTAACAGTATAATCTGGTTTAATTCCTAAGGTGTGTGAAGACCCAGCCCCTTTTTAGATACTATCAAGGCAAACACAATACCTCCAGATGATAAGTTTGACTAATAGGAATTCTCTAAAAAGGCTTTATTCAATATCATGCTTGAAAGTCTAATTGCATTGTTCAACTAGAAAATTCAAACATCTGATTTACCAGTTCTTAGAATTAATGTGTTCATGGGAAAACTACCTTAATTCCCAACAAATAGACAATTCAATTCATGAACGCACACAAACTAACATAATAAATCAAGCATCCCGAAAAATATCATGAATTTAATATGAAGACGTTACGAGCATGATTTCAGAGTCTCAAGACGAATCAAATAAACCAAAATAATAATCAGGACGAATTCACAAATTCAGTCTAGTTCATCAAACCAATCACGTCTATCCTTCAAACCTTAAAATTGTAAACGAATTTAGACCATGGGGTTACAAGAAACAATCATGGCTATAGAATTCATACCAAAAGTCTTGACAAATGAAAAGTAGAGATAAGAAATGAAAATTTCTAATGTCGGCATTGTTCCGCTTTCCTTCGATGTCTCTCTGTTTGACTGATCTCCCTCTTGAACAATAGTTGAATCTCCTTCGATATGGATGGATGATGGGATGGGATGGATGTGGATGAAGTAAAAGATGGATGAGGGTGGGTGTAGGAGGCGTGAGGAGCGATTCCTTATTTATGAGAATTCAGGATCTCCCTTTCTCCTCTCCTTTCAAGTTCTTTTATAGATGTGGGCCTCCAAAATCACTTTTTTCCTTAAATTTCTTCCCTCACATAACTCCACACAGTAGGGGGAGTAAAAATATCAATTTTAAGCTTAAAAAGACCCCCAACTCAGCACCCCACTAAGCTGCTCTCTGCCCAGCTCGACCTGAGCAGCTCGCGTGTTAGCTGTGCGCCTCACCGTTTCACGCATAACTTCCACATTCAAACTCCGATTTGAGTGTTTCTTGCACCAAAACGATCCAATCTTCCATGGATTTCCAACCATATATCACATAATCAATTTTAAAATTCTACATAAACACAAAAAAATTATGCAATGTGGACGTGTGTTTTTTTAGCATTTCTTCACATTTTCACTCTTTATGCCAACTTTGAACTTTTGACCATTTTTCCACCTAAAATACAGTAAAACACCTCAAATGCACATTTTTTAAATATATGGACATCTAAGAGACTTGTGCTAATAAATGATAATAATTCTCACAAAAAGGCGTTAAATCAGATATTATAACACGCTGATTTTCATTCTCAACAAAGAGTAATAATTCATATCTCAATAGAGTATTTTTTTGTACTAAAAAGTAATTTTGCAAAAAAAAGTAAAATAATGGTGAATATGTGAACATGTTTACACCAAACTCACAACCTACATGAAAAAGAGAGGTGGAGGTATTTTTCTTTTTTAGGACAGAGGGAGTATTATTTATTAAATATATTATAAACTCAATTATTTTAAATAATTAAAAAAATTATGATTAAATAAACCTTATAAATGTTAATTAACTATTTAAAATATCTCATAACATGTAATTTATATTATATATATGTATATATATATAATGTATAATTTATGTATAAACGGAAACACGCGGGTACCCGAGGTATATACACGCACCTGTCCAAAACTCTAATAGGATTATCTTAAACTACCAGTACCCTTCTCAAACCCGCTTAGAACTACTCGTACCCGTCCCAATAGGGTTCGGGTAGAATGGGTACCGGAAAATACCCTGCCAGTTAGCATCTCTACTTGTACTAAACATTTTCCCCCAGCACTATTACTTGTAACACTATGTACTTTAGCCTGTAAGACTCTATCTTATGTCTCCTAATCACAAAAAATTACTTTTACGTAACATTTTCTATTATATATATTTCTTTCATATCTTTCTAATCCTACTCGTACCAGTCTTATTAAAAATTTATTTAAATATATTTCAAACCTGTTTATTAATACTCGGGGGTCAATATTCTCACACGGTAATGCATAAATAATGATATTGATGGTTGAACAATCAAGACTATGTTAGTCAATCCCTTCTAATTGTCATTGAAAACAAATATATAACACATGAAAATCTCGATTATACATCAAACAAATCTATTATTATGAATAGATAATCGAAAAGAGAATTATAAAACACAATTATAGAAGTTCAAAAAATTATTTTAATAAAGAAATAAACATTCTGCAATCACCATCAAATCCAGTATCCAATACTGTAACTTTGACATAATATAAACTTTAAAAACCTTAAAACTACTAAAAGGAAATTATCCTATTGTGTTACAAGCAACAACTACCATTCCTAGAGAAAAATTCTCACCTATGAGTTTATAAAACTAGAAATAAAGAGTAAAGATTATAAAAACCCTTGTGATGGGGTAATCCTTCGTCTTTACTTCCATTCTTGCTAAAGTTCCCATCTTCTCCTCATGTAAGCAAAAATGTGGATAAATCATTTCCTTGCACCATGGATGATTGATGGACGTTTTCTCAACACACAATTTTAATCCCCAATTATGAAGGATGCGATTGTAGCTTAGATAAGTGACCAAGTTATATTTATCGAACCCAAAGGACAGTTGATTGTCAATTTATTATTATCTAAACTAGAGAAATATTGATGACAATTTAAGTTGAGAGTAATTACTAAACTAATGAACAAATAATAAAATAGCAAATAAAATAAATACAGTAGAGATAATGAGAGTTTGACAAGTGAGAAGATAGGTAGCTCTTCAGGTAATCCATTTTCACTAATTAATCTCCCTTCCGTATATTAATGTCCGACTTTGCCTTGTGGATTATGGATGCATCACTAAGCCATGCAAACCTACTCTATAGACACAAGCACATAAGCGTGTAATACGTGTGAATAACTTTGGAGCAAGAGATACAATTACACCTCCTTTTTAGGTACTATCAGTATCAATTATTTCTCATGCACTAAGTACTCTAACCTGATATGATCTCCCTTTATAGGTACTATATAATTATCCTCTTTATCTTACTTACTAACCCGAATTCAATTCAATTAATAAGTATTCATATGAGATAGTCCTAATGAAACCTCGGAGTCCCCTCACTTAAAATCATAACATATAATCCTGCTCAGCAGTGATCGCACTCAATCAATAACCAAGATATGTATTCAGACTCTACATAACAGTTAATGATTCACAAAACAACTCTGAGTATGAATTAATAAAGCAAAGTCTCATATAAAATAAATCCACAAGTAGTGTTGTACGGAGTATACACACGAAAATTCAATTAACTAGATAAAAACCTTCATAACCCTAGAACTACCAAAGCAGTTCTAGCCCATGACGATTCGAAGACCGTTCATGGTAATTGGATAGATCTTACCCATAGTCTTGAAAATTACAAGAAAGATTAAGTTGCGAAGTAAACCCTAGAGATGAGCGCTATCGCTTCTCGCTCCGTCTTAAATCTTCACTTGGTTCTCACTTGATTCGCTGCACGAATCTCTCTCTACCGCTCCTGCGGATGGAGTTAGGGTTTGGATGTGGTGTAGGATGGATGAGGAATCTAACTCTCTTTTTGGTGTGATCGGCACCCCTTTTTATACTTGTTACTTCTCCTTATGTACTCTTACTGGGCCTTTTCGTCGAAAACATGCACATACACGCACTAGAGGTGAAATTCCAATGTTTCAGAGCAGATGTGTCGCTGTTCGACTAGACTTAGCATGGTTGAACATGACCTGTTGGTCGAACTGAGGTCGAACGGCGTGTCTGTAAGGTGAACTTCGTCTCTGCTTGCCGTTAGACTTGACCTCCTCCATTTGACTTGACTTTGCTTGGTCGAACGGGTGTCCTTGGTCGAATGACCTCTCTATAAGCTGAAACGCCTCCCATTCGACTTATCTCCTCTGTTCGACCTAACTGATGCTGGTCGAACAGCTTCTCCAAGTCGAACAACACCGCAAAAAATCGTGTCTTCCAATTTCGAGCACTTAAGACATGTTTTCCTATACAAATATGCTCAAATAGCCTCAGTAGCATCTGATTCATTAATTTTTCATAAACATCCCAATTTGTCTTGATAATAGATCAAATCATACTCAATTTCCACACAAATCCAAGCTCAAAACGCGTGAATTATCACTCTCATCAAACCCCCAAACTTACATGTTGCTCGTCCTGAGTCAATGAAAATCAAAACAAAATAAGAGAGTGTAATCACGAGATCCTTATAACAAGCACAACCTATTCTAACACATGCAATTATATCAATTCAAAACATGCATCCATCATACCTTTCATCCATGTAAAAATATCCATAAACCACAATACTTCTACAAGTGCAAAATCATCTAACTAACTAGGTAAGTGTTTACTCTCGCGCTCAAGTGTAAAAGATATACACTTTCAAAGGGTTAGTATATACACTCAAAATCAATTCATATATTCGCGTAACCATAAGCTTGGCAAAAGTCTTAAAAATCAATTCATAATTGTTTCAACACTAGGATCACAAAGGACTTGTTCTTTGGGTTGTAATGCTGGCTCTTTGATAAAGGTGGGAGAATATAGATAAAAGCGACTAACTTCACTAATAGAGAATTACCTTGGAGATTTGCTTTTCATCAAACAACATTAGTACTTTTTCTCCTTCATTATTCTCATAATTCTTTAAATACTTCTTCTCTTGTTTCACTTGGAATCAACATCTTTCTTCTTCTTCAAAGCACAAGGGTACCAATTTCGGGCTCTACCCTTTCAAGCAATCAGGGTACCAGTTTCAGGCACTACCCCCTTCACAAGATTTAACCGCATATTTATTTCCATCACTACGCAAACTTCCTTCCTTTTTCTTCATATATGATCTAGCAATGTATTCACCTTAACTCTCTAATAGTAAATATGGTATTTCAAGACTCAGGTATAGGGTAAATAAGGCTTCTTATCGTAGGCTTGCCTAAGAAAAAGCTTTTAAAGGCTCAACGGGGTTTCCAATGATATAAACTTTTAGATAGAATAAAATTTGGCTAAGTGGCTCAATTATCAATCATGGCCTAAGATCATGTCCTAGTATCTATCAATCATAAACTTCAAACAAGATTCTAAGCCAAGTTCTAGAATACGAACATATGAACAATACTCACAAGAATAAACTATCATGCATTGACGTATCATGATTTCTTAAGGCTCAAATTCTCACATGGATAATAGATTCCTAAGCACTCTTCAAAACATGCAATCAACATCAATATCTACATAAACTACAAGCAATAATGGTACATGCCTATCATCAATAAAATCAATATGCATAAAAACAAGTGCACATGCATAATCAAGAAGTAACATCATACTCTCCAAATCAATCCGATCACATTCCAAATCAAACATATCCAATGTATCCATCATCATCAATCAATATCAAATACAAACCACTCACGCATGAATCTCAATCAAAACAACACCACTCACTCAAAACCAAACAAGTCGGGCTGAGTGCTCGAGAAAGGGTGACAGAAATAGGTCGAACGGCTCGTGGAAACTGACCTTAAATCGCAATTCTAGATCCAGTTTGACTCGAACAGTGTGGTCGAACTAGGGCTTCTGGTTGAACTTAGCGAGCCTGCCCTTAAAACATGACCTCATTTGACCTCCGTTCGACCAAAATATCTTGGTCAAACAATAGTGTGAGGTCGAACGACACCTGTATAAACTGAAAATTTGCCCCCTGTTCTCTCCTATTTTGTTCAACCAACGTTCGACCTCAAAGATCTGGTCGAACAAGGCTTACTGGTTGAACTGAGCTTCTGTAAGCTGGTTTTGAGTTCAGGTACATCGTTCAACCTCAGAACACTGGTCGAACAGTAGCGTAATAATATCCAAAACAAAAGTTAGAGAACCACCGAACACTATGCAAAACTCAAAATCCAGGACAACATCAAGCATAATAATATCCAAAACAAAAGTTAGAGAACCACTCTTAGACTATATAAAAATTATGTATAATACTCCGTTCACACTAAAATAAGTAAAACACCACCGAACACTAGACAAATTGTAAAAAAATTAACACATCAAAACCGGTTAAAGTTTTAATATACCGCAAAAAATCAACTCTCTTAGCAAATATTACAAAGAAATATTATACTCTTGGTGCTTCAATGAGGTAAGTACATCACACACCCCCAAACTTAGTAGAAACTAAAGTCAAAACTAAGTTTGCAAAGAGATGTAATTGCCGATTAGTAAGCACCTTAAATATAAAAATTTCGTACTCACACGAAATAAATAAAGCAATAAAATAGGTGGGAAAGCCCCCAAAAGGCGCTGTTGTTTAATGTCGGAGAGTCAAGATAGTACCTCTTAATGTAAGGTATCTTCAAAGACGACACAAGCATCATCCGGCGACATATAGTGCTTTAATCGATGCCCATTCACCGCTATGATGTCTCTATCTTTGTCCATGATTTCAAAACTCCCCCTCCGCAGGCTCTATGGATAATGAACGGTCCCGTCCACTTCAATTTTAGTTTTCATGCGAAAAGCTTCAGCGAGAGTTAAAAAGTAATACCTCATCTCCTTGCTTGAACTCTTTATAAGTGATCTTCGAGTCATGCCACTTCTTCATTCGCTCCTTATAGATCACCGAGTTCTTAAAAGCTTGACTTCTAAACTCATCCAGTTGATTGATATGAGTCAACCTCAAATCCTTAGCCTCCTTTATAGATAAGTTCAAGCTCCTTACTGCCCAAAAAGACTTATGCTGAATTTCTACGGGTAAGTGGCACAGCTTCCTATAGACAATTTGATAAGGTGACATGTCAAGCACAGTCTTGTATGACGTACGGAACCCCCATAAGACATCATCGAGCTTCATAGCCCAATCCTTCCTATTGGTTCCAACTACCTTCTCCAGAATTTGCTTCACTTGCCGGTTAGAGACTTCCGCTTGCCCATTCGTTTGAGGATGATAGGGTGTAGTAACCCTATGCTTAACACCATAGTCCTTGAGGACCTTTTCAATGAGCTTGTTGACAAAGTGTGAACCTCTATCACTTACTAGAGCTCTAGGAACTCCATAGCGGGAAAAAATATATTTCTTCAAGAATGATAAAATAGTCTTTGAATCATTCATGCGCGTTGGAATTGCTTCCACCCACTTAGAAACATAATCAACGCAAGAAGGATGTATAGGAATCCATTAGATGGGGGAAACAGCCCCATAAAATCAATTCCCCATACATCGAAGATTTCTACAACAATGCTTGGTTTAAGTGGCATCTCATCCCTTTTACTTATATTTCCCATCCTTTGACATCTATCGCATGTCGCAACATATGATTCACAATTTTTAAACAAGGTAGGCCAATATAAAGTGGGTTGTAATACCTTGGCTACAATCTATTGGGCTCTGAAATGCCCTCCGGTCGGTTGTGCATGGAAAAATTCAAGAACATTCTCCATCTTCATCTCAGACACATACCTACGGACGATAGAATCCGTACAAATTTTGTAGATGAACAGATCGTACCATATGAAAGTCTCAACATCTCTCTTGAATTTTGTAAGTTGATACCTATTGAGATCTTTCGGAATTTCACATATGGCATTATAATTGACATAATTCGTGTATCATGGTTCCATTCCTTGGGCAGCCACTACATAAGCTCTTTCCGCTCTTTCAATAATCATCGCCATAATCTTCTCATCCGGGAACATCTCTTCAGTGTATTCAAACGAGTCATTACAATGTTCCCTCATCTCTAACTTTGATAGGTGATCCACCAAAATATTCTCTGTTCCTTTCTTGTCTCGGATCTCCATATCAAACTCTTGTAGAAGAAGAATCCATCGAATAATCCTGGACTTCGCTTCCTTTTTCTCCATCAAGTACCGAATCGTAGAATGATCCGTGTACACTATAGTCTTCATGTCAACCAAATACTGTCGAAACTTATTGAATGCGTACACAACAACTAAAAATGCCTTTTCAGTGACAGTGTAGTTCTTTTGCGCTGCATCAAAAGTTTTGCTCGCATAGTAGATGGCGCAGAACTTTTTTTCCTTTAGCTGCCCTAGCACCACTCTGAGTGCTAAATCACTTGCATCACACATAAGTACAAACGGTTGAGTCCAATCCGGTGTGATCAAGATAGGTGCAGTAATAAGCGCCTCTTTCAAAACCTGAAAAGCTGTTAAACATTCTTCATAAAAAACAAAAGGAACATCTTTTTCAAGTAAGTGAGATAAGGGCTTGGAGTATTTTGAGAAGTCTTTGATAAATCTCCAATAGAATCCGGTCTGTCCAAGGAAGGACCATACTTCTTTCTCATTCTTAGGTGGTGGAAGCTTCTCAATGGCCACGACCTTTGCTCTATCAATGATGAGCATTCTCTCAACACACAATATTAATCCCCAAGTGTGAAGGATGCTAATGTAGCTTTGATAAGCGACCAAGTGATTATCAAACCCAAAGGATGTATTATTATCAATTCAATTATATTCTAACTTATTAAGACTATTATGGAAAAACAGTTGTATGATTAAGTAACTAATTACTAAATAATTAAAAGAACAATTAAAATAAATAACAATAGAGATTGAACGAAAGTGAATAAGTGATAAGATAGGTAGTCCTTCGGGCCATCCAGTTTTACTCATTAATTTCCCTTCCATGTATCAATGTCCAACTCTGCCTTGTGGAGTATGGACGCATCACTAAGCCATGCAAATTT
The DNA here is from genome assembly GCA_023678885.1 of Pogostemon cablin. Lineage (NCBI taxonomy): Eukaryota > Viridiplantae > Streptophyta > Magnoliopsida > Lamiales > Lamiaceae > Pogostemon > Pogostemon cablin. The sequence goes on along the minus strand of CM042990.1, from coordinate 11,253,253 downwards.
ACTTTATAGACACAAGTAAATATGTGTGTGACACGTGTGAATATCCTTGGAGCAAGAAATATAATTCACCCCCTTTCTAGGTACTATCAGTATCAATTATTTCCAGTGCACTTAGTACTCTGACCCGATATGATCTCCCTTTATAGGTACTATGACGTTATACTCTTTGTCCTACTTATTAACCCGAATATTATTCAATTAACAAGTATTCATATAAGATAGTTCTAATGAGACTTCGGAGTCCCCTCACTTAGAATCATAACATGTAATCCTACTCAGCAGTGAACGCACTCAATCAATAATTAAGATATGTATTCAGACTCTACATAACAATTAATGATGCACAAAACAACTCTGAATATGAATTAAAAACGCATAATCTTATATAAAATAAACCACAAGTACATGAGAAGGTAAAATTTGGTTAAGTGACTCAAATAACAATAATAACTTAAGATCATGTCCTAATAACTAATCAATCATAAGTCTCACACAAGACTCCAAGCCAAGTTCTAGAATACGGTCATGTGAATGATTCTCATAAGAATAAACTATTATGCATAGATGTAGCATGATTTCATAAGGCTCAAATTCTCATATGGGTAATAGATTCATAAGCACTCCTCATAGCATATAATCAAGATCAATTCTCAATAAACTCCACATATTTAACAAGTTATACATGCTTCTCATCAATAAAATCAACACATGCAAAATATGAATGCAACATACTTAGCAAAAAACCCATCATAACAATCCAAATCAAGTATCTCCAACCAATCCATCATCAAGTATCAAGTATCACACCCCAATCCAATTTCAATATACGTACATGCCACTCACACTACGAATACCCATCCTGCAAAGAGAAAAAGAGAAGGGAGATGAAATAGACAAAGGAAAAACCTGGCGCAACCTACTCCTCTGGAGCGTCATCCTCCTCATCATCATCATCATCATCACTCATCTCTATGCGCCAACGATCAAAATCTCTATGGAGATTATTCAACGTCCTATCAATTTCACGCTCATCAGCTAGATCCTTCCTAATCTCCTATCCATCTCCACGTAATTAGCATGCAGCACGTTGTATCTCATATCAAGCGCGGCATAGCTAGTGGTAAGCAAACCCAGCTGGCGGTTCGTCTCTTTCTGCTCATTGTTCAGGTTACCAAGATGCTCATTCATCAACCTAAACTGCTCCCTGAAGTACTCATCAGGACCGCCCTAATACTGCTGCTGTGGCACTGCTGGAATGGGTGGTGGTGGTATCTCCTCATGCTGCTGCTGCGGGATATCCATCTCGGGATGGACCTGCTCCTCTCCATGCTGCTGATGTTGTGGCTCGAACTACCCTTGCTGCCCTTCATCGAAAATTCTCTGCAGCTCCTGGTGCATCCCAACAGCGTACATATGACCCACGATCCTCCAATCACCTCTTCTCACACACGTGATAGATATAGCCTCGTGTGCCAACATGTTCATCAATATGTTACCATCATTCTGGATCGTAGTCAGGCCTCTCACATCGTATGGAAACATGAAAGAAAATGGCTTAGATCTCCTCGTGTACAACCAATCTCCATCACGATGATAAGCAAATCCAGCTTTCACACACGCGCTCATGACTAGATCCGAATCCTCTAGGATGGGTGTAATGCCAGTAAAATCCATATGGTACGACTCAGCCACAGGAGTAAACAATCCACCGATATTCATTCTCTGAAACGTGGAACTCCTGAATCTGTACAGCTGCTGAATCAAATACGAGCCCACATTGATCTTCACTTCATTCAACATACACCAGAGAGCATACACTCTCCTCTAGACAAGCAAATTCCTTCAGACCGAGCGAACAGTGTGTTCCTCAAAACTCGATCCATATATCGAATAACAGGATTCCGAATCAAAGAAGCGTGGGCATCCTTGGTCTTGAAATCATGTCCTCTCTAGAAATCGCTCTCCAAAAATCTTTTGGCTTGAAATGCCCATTCTCATACCTAGAGATCCCCCTCGGAGTTTCAAATAGCACATTGAAATCTTCAGCTGTCCATGTTCGCTTCTCATCTCCCACCAGGAATGAGCACTCGTAAGGAAGGGAACTAGAACCCTTCTTCACGGTGATAGAGCACAACACCTCCACAGTCACATGAAAATACGTCGGCTTCTTAAGCTCCATGAAATGACGTATGCCCACTTGATCAAACATCCACATGATGTCCTCACGGATATTCATTGTCAACATAGCCCCATCATCTTGGTACTTAGTTCGAGTGATCTTATCAAATATATCGCCCCATCGATCCTTTATCTCCTCCCAATTTTCCATTTGAATCTTAAAATCCCTAAGCAATCTCTTCTTAAGCCTTAACTTCTTTGTGACTTCATCCTCACGAGACGACCTATCTTGTCTCTTCTTAGATCGAACTTCAGTCTCCTTTTCTTTTCCTACAAAACAATACTTCAATACCAAATGGATACAAGAAAAGCAAAATAAATCCAATGCAACAACTAACAATACATGAAACTCTACTCATAACTTCAAGTTTTCATGTATAATCATCTTCAAACAAGCATGCTTATACTTCATCATGAATTCAACAATCAAAACATTCACATGCTAATTCAATTCCACTTCAAATTCAACTTTTCAATATGAACTATCAACAATATCATCAAACACATCAATTTCTTAAACATGGCTCTATCAAATTCCATAATTCAACTCAGAATTCACCATGCTTCACTTCACTTCTCAAATTACTCATCAATTTCACGTAAACATCAAGGTCTAACAACAAATCAACAATTAAAATTGGACCCATCACTTGTTCATATGAGATTTCAAACAAACAATTCAAATTACACCATGAATTCCTATTGAAACTAGTTCAATCAACTTACCCACTTAAAATCAAGCAATAGAACTTCAATCCTAGGGTAATATAATCAAGAGAACATACCTTTTGATCCAGCCATGGCTTATATAAACTAAGTATGAAAAATCCCCAAATTGAATGAAGAACCCTAGTTTTACAACTAAAATGCTCTAATTTCGTGAGAATTCGAGTATGGGAAAGATGGAAAGTGGTTTAATTGGAGTAGAATCAAGTGAAATCGAAGTTTGGAAGAGAGGGTTTTTGGTTCGGAGAGGATTTGAGTGAGGGTGGTGTGCAAAGTGTTCGAAACAGGGGCTAAAAAAGAATTAAAAAGGCTACTTACCTGCGCGATTCGACCCAAAGCAGGTGGTCAGACCACCTTGTCGTGGTCGAATTGGGCTTCTGGACAACTTTCCGTATATGGTTCAACCCGAACCATGGGTCGAACCAGGGTATCGTGGTCGAACCGGCCTATTACAAACATTCAGGTGGCTGTTTCGACCCAAACCCATGGTCGAATCATACATGCTTGGTCGAATCAGCCAGTACCAATTTCTCTGATTGCTGATTCGACCTCCACCCTTGGTCGAACGTCTGGTGGAACCATATCATGTTGGTCGAATCGACCTGTAACAAATTCTTTGATCCATTGTTTGACCTGGACTACTTGGTTCGACCTGTCTCCTTGGTCGAATCGAGACCCTGTTCTTTCGAAATCTACTATTTTCCATTCCCTGCAAAGTTCAAGCTCAAATAACGATCATTGGGTACCAAAACAAAGCAAAACTAAGATAGAGAACCACTTATAAGACTCTAAAATTATGTGCTTATACTCCGCGTACGACACAATCAATAAAAACACCACTAAACATTAGGCAAATTACAAAAAATTAACACGTCAAAATCGATTAAAGTTTCAATATGCTACAAAAAATCAACTCCCTAACATATGTTACGAAGAAAAAATTATGATCTCCGTGCTACAATGAGATAAGTACATCACACCCCCAAACTTAGTAGAAACTATAGTCGAAACTAAGTTTGTAAGAAGATGTAACTTCCGATAAGTAAGCACGTCAAATAAAAAAATTTCTTACTCACACTAATGAAATAAAAAAGGAGGAAAAGACGCTCTTGTTTAACGTCGGAGAGTCACGATGGTACCAATTCACTAAAGGTATCCTCAAAGACGGCGCAAGCATCATCCGGCGACTTATAATGCTTCAATCGATGCCCATTCACCGCTATGATGTCTCCGTCTTTGTCCATGATTTCAAAACTCCCCCCTCTGCAGGCTCTATGGATAATGAACGGTCCCATCCACTTCGATTTCAATTTTCTTGCAAAGAGGTTCAAACGAGGGTTAAAAAGTAATACCTCATCACCTTGCTTGAATTCCTTGTAAGTGATCTTTGAATCATGCCATTTCTTCATTCTTTCTTTGTAGATCACCGAATTCTTGTAAGCTTAATTTCTGAACTAGTCTAGATGATTGATTTGAGTCAACCTCAACTCCTTTTTATCCTTAAGATACAAGTTCAAGCTTCTCAATGCACAAAAAGCTTTATGCTGAATCTCTGCGGGTAAGTGGCACGGCTTCCTATAGAGAATTTGATAAGGGGACATATCAAGCATAGTCTTGTACGCAGTTCGAAACCCCTACAAAACATCATCGAGCTTCATAGCCCAATCCTTCATATTAGTTCCGACTACTTTCTCCAAAATTTGCTTCACTGTCGGTTGGAGACCTCGACTTGCCCATTAGCTTGAGGACGATAAAGTGTAGTAACTTTATGCTTAACACCATAATCCTTGAGCACTCTCTCTAGAAGCTTGTTGACGAAGTGAGAACCTCCATCGCTTACAAGTGCTCTAGGGACTCCATAGCGGGCAAAGATATATTTCTTCAAGAAAGACAACACGGTCTTTGAATCATTAATGCAAGTAGGAATGACCTCCTTCCACCCACTTAGAAACATAATCCACAGCAAGAAGGATGTATAAAAATCCATTTGATGGGGGAAAAGGTCCCATAAAATCGATCCCCCATACATCGAAGATCTCGACAACAATGCTTAGTTGAAACAGCATCTCATCTCTTCTACTTATGTTTTCCATCCTTTGATATCTATCGCATGTTACAACATATGATTCAGTCTTTAAATAAAGTAGGTCAATAAAGAGCAGATTGAAGTACCTTAGCTGCTGTCTTTTGGGCTCCGAAATGCCCTCCGTTAGGTTGTGCATGGCAAAAATTGAGTTCAGGCACACACCTACGGACTATAAAATCCGTACAGATCTTGTAGACAAATGGATCATACCATATGAAAGTCTCAACATCCCTCTTAAACTTCGCAAGTTGATACCTGTTGAGATTTCTTGAAATTTCTCCTACAGCAATGTAATTGACATAGTCTGCATATCATGGATCCACTCATTGAGCATCAAATACACACACTCTTTCCGCTCCTTCAGCAAACACCACCATGATCTTCTTATCGGGAAACATCTCCTCTATGTATTCAAAAAAATCATCACAATGCTCCCTTGTCTCCAACTTTGATAGGTGATCCTCCAAAACATTCTCCGTACCTTTCTTATCTTGGATCTCCATATCAAATTCCTACAGAAGAAGAATCCATCTAATGATCCTTGGCTTCGCTTCATTCTTCTCCATCAAGTACCAGATCGCAGAATGATCCGTGTACACAATGGTCTTTATGCCAACCAAATACTGTCGAAACTTATTGAATGCATACACAATAGCTAGAAACTCCTTCTCAGTGACAGTGTATTTATTTTGTGTTGCATCAAAAATCTTAATTGCATAGTAAATGACGCAGAACTTCTTCTCATTCATCTGCCCAAGCACCACTCCAAGTGTTTGATCATTTGCATCACACATAAGTACAAACGGTTGAGCCCAATCCGGTGTGATCAAGATAGGTGCAGTAATAAGTGCCTCTTTCAAAACCTGAAAAGCTGTTAGACATTCATCATCAAACACCAAAGGAACATCCTTTTCAAGTAAGTGACACAACGGTTTGGAGTATTTAGAGAAGTCTTTGATAAATTTCCTATAAAATCCTGCGTGTCCAAGAAAAGACCGCACTCCCTTTTCATTAGTAGGTGGTGGAAGCTTCTCAATTGCCACCACCTTTGCTCTATTAACCTGCAATCTTTTAGCCAAGATATGGTGACCGAGAACAATCCCATATCTCACCATGAAGTGACACTTCTCCCAATTCAAGACAAGATTAGTTTCTTGACATCTCTTCAAAACAGTAGATATGTTAGATAAACAAATATCAAAGGAGGAACCAAACACAGAAAAATTACAACATAAGTGATATTACATAACACCATAGAGTAACACATTTTTTTTTATTTAACACAAATTTGTAACACTTCTAATATTATTATAATATATAACACATTTGTAACACATTTTATATAAGTAACATACAAGAGTAACACTTTTTATAAAGTAACGCATGCATATAACACTTTTAAATAAGTTACACTTCTCATGTAAAACTTATATATAAGTCACATTTTTTAATAACATTTTTATATAATTAATTATATATTTATGTTAATGTAGTTTTATCTAATATATATATATATATATTAATTATTATTTTCTACTGAAAATATATAAATAAATAATGAGTAAAAAATATATAACATACTCCCTCAGTCCCATCCTTATGGTTACGTTTGCTTTTTGCACGAGGATTAATGAATATAGTATTTTAATGTGTATTAAGGTGAGAGAAATAATAATTTAATGTAAAGTGGACAGGTGTATTAGTGGGATGTGTGGGCCCATGAAGAGAGAAGTAATTAATGTGCGGTTAAAAAGGGAAATGTAATCATTAGGATAAGATAGAGGGAGTATATTTTACCTATAATATTTGAATAACGTAGTTTTTAGAGTTTTAGTTTTTATTTGTATAAATTTTACTTTTTATAAATTACTTTAATTTTATTTTTTATAAAAAAGAAGTTTCTTTATGACAAAAAATATATGTTGAATTATTTATCCAAAGCCTCAACCACGTTGCAGGAATACAAATCTTAGAAGAAACAGGTTATGTTACTAAAAAGTGTCACGAAATCCTATTAAAAAAAGAGAAACCATTTTAGTGTTGGAAAGAAAGCTATTATATGTAAACCAATATTCATTTGTTTATGTATAATGTACATAAATTTATGCATACATTTCAAGAGCTAATCAACCCCATGCAATTTTAAAAAAAAAAAACATCATAGATTCTAAATGGTTGATTTTGGCAACTTTATGATCAATGCAATGTGTCTAACATTGTGTGTAGCTTGTTTTCACTTACAAGCAACATAAAAACAGAGAATGACATTGATATAGAGTATATGATTTAACTATTTACATTACTAAGGCATGTTAAAAGAAGTCGAATATCAGACAACTTTGAAAACAAAATCAAAACAACAAAAGTGAAAGAACTGCAGTGACATTAACAACACATCTCAAACTAAAAGAACACAACTAAAGCTAAAATTTTGAATAAATTTATGTATCATGGAGTATTAATAACTAAATTGTGATAACTTCTATCAGTTTTAATTTCTAAAATGTCACTTTCATTTACAAGTTTTGCAGTGATCAAATTTTATTAAACAAAGATTCATCATCTATTCAAAGTAAACAAAGAAACAAAAGGTAAGATGTTGAACAAGAGGATTTCACCCTTTGCAGGACCAGCTATATGGTTACAGAATACCGTTCATTCTGCCAAACCTATTCGAAATTTTTTATACATATATTTTTCATGTCAAACTTATGATATGCGAGAACTAAATAGACACATGAAAAATGAATTCAGTTTACATGGAGCAAATGAAATCAAATATTGAGGTTCACTGTACAAGCAGTAGTGCTTTTACATGATTCTTTTATTCTCTTAACTATATTTGCCAGATTCATGTGAGCTCACATTGTCCAAGAATAACTTCATCATATCAAAGACAAGCAATACTTTCACTGCACTCTTTTTTATAAAATAATAAAGACAGAATAAAAATCTTCCAAAGCAAATGAAAATAAAAACATTCATATGCTATAGAGCATGTAACATGTATAGTAATATAAGTATGCTTTTGCGTTAATATATAATGGCATGGAGAGAGATTTCAACTTGAAAATTAAGCCACATTAATGCAAAGTTTGATATAAAGTGGGAAATATAAGAGGAAAGTACCAAATACACTATCAATAAGTGCAACACGCACAAAAATACTTCAACTAATTAAGTTGATTTTCAAATTACCAATAACAAGAGCATGAAAAATGAGTCCTATATCTTCCAGACATTTCAATATCAAGTACGGAGAACATTGGAGATATGAACACAACCAAGTACCAAAAGAGAAATGCTTACTTCAAGCTAAAGAATTTATTGCTGTATTACAGGTTGAGACCTATCCAACTTATTTGGGCCAAAGTGTTTTGAACATGTTATTAAGCTCTCATAAAAATTATGTATGTTGCAATGCCAACTGATCCCCAAACTACACCATTCTTCACAATACAAACATCAACTAGTACCTTCACAGAACCTATGATGGCATTTCGAGCAGCTATATTAAATAAACAAATGTTGCTTATCACGACAGCCTAACAAGAGTACTAGCTACATCTTTCCCTCAAACCTTCAACAAGTTTTTTTTTCCTTCAGCGGTTAGCCAAAAATTGCATAGTTTCAAAGGAGAAAAATATTACCTAAAACATAATACTTGCAAGCGTAACTCCTTGGTGATTGTTTGAAGTGTCAGATTCTCAATCTTGATCATCTTCACATGAAAGAAAATTCATATAAGCATCGCAAATACAACAAAATCTCCATGAAAATAATAATTAATGTAATCAGTTACCCTAAAGAAATAACCTGTATATAAGCAAGAATCATGAGAACTTCCACTAAACTTTAGACCAACTCTATTATCAAGTCCCCGGTCACATATTTTTTATTTTTCTCAACCTGAAAACCTCTATAAACTTGTCCAGCAAAGCTACCAAAAGGATGTTGCATTGATCATGCACCTCCTGGTTTGTTAATTTTATACAATTTTACACATCATATTACAGGGTAACATTTCACCTGCACTCACTGCACATGAATAAAAAGTATGAAGGATTTCAAGACTAACCAACTATTATAACATTAAAATCATTAACAAACTTTATTGTGGCCTTATATTTGCAAATATTATTCGTTAGAACAATCAAACTACCAATAATTTTACAATATAAGAAAAGAATGTAAAAAATAATCTATTTAAGTAGGTCCTCAGAAGAGTTGGGATCACATGCATTTATAGACAAGAAGAGTTCAAGCAATTAAAGAACTTCAGTTAGAACCGATACTGAAGGCTCAAAATACTAGGAAAAGCATACTAAAATGGATGAACTATATTAACTTCTAATACATTTCTAATGTCTCAATTGATGTTTTACTGTATTAGAAGTACCACAGAATGTAGATGGATAACACATAATCCATGACATCTGTAAACTTACAGAAAAATCATAAAGTTAAATAAATAATTTTTTCAATAACCAATCAACACAATTGTGTAGAATTGAATTTGGTTCCAAGAGAGAATATAGATTATCCAGTTCATCTAACAAATTGTTCAGGTAAGTTCTAACTGATAAGTTCTTAAAGCTATTAATTATGCAACCAGCTAACCATGTACAATAACAAGATAAGACAACATTAATTATATTAAAATTCTACATAAAATTTATAAGCGAGCAACAGAGTAAGAACCTCATAAGAAAAATGAGTCACATGCTTCAAGGAAAAAAATCTGTGTCAACCAGCAAATAAGCAAATCTGTGCTTGCTTCCTGATTTACCAAATGTGTATTACAATATAATAGTAATATTACAAGTGAACATGAATTCAAAGCTAAAAATCTGGTATAGATGCACCTTGTGAAGTCAAAGCTGGGTAGCTGGCTGATGAGGAACACTCCTCCAGATACGATCTATTTTGATATTTTTTTCTATGATAATCATGTTTACAGAATTTGAATAACATGATAGACAAATAATTAGATTTTTTTCTCAATATATAATTTATAACAAAAGGTAATTAATACAATGTATCATGTATGTTATGCATTACCTGCATTACCTATAAGGTATGGTTCTATGATATCCACCACATTCAATCCAAGAGCACTTCAAACGTTTAAATCTTCTTATCCAACACTTCTTCAACCTAAACCTGATATAGCATCTAGCATATGTACATATATTACTCCAGCCAAATACTGAATCTCCGAATTTTATCTTTTAAATAATTAATAAGGAGTCAACAGATGTAGAATGATGACTAATCCTCTAATTTTATTTTATTTTTCTCATATAATAGCCTGAGGTTAGAGTTAAGAGAAACAGAACGAAAGACTACCTTATACTGTGCAGTGGGAATACCCCCATTAGTGGGAATCGGGTTCTTGGCGTCTTCAATAATTTAAAGCAAAAAAGATGAAGATTGAGGCTAGATATTTGGTTAGAGAAGCAATTGACAATTACCGCACATTATTATCAATACTTAATACTTAATGCGGGAAAGTTTAATTATGGAGCCAAAATTTTGAGAGAAATATGGAACCAAAATTTTAGGTTTTCATCAACACATTTTACTTGAAAAATTGGGGAATGGGGAGAGTGGATGGAGCTAAAATTTTACGGGTGCTTTCATCAATACTTTTAATAAAAAAAAATTAATTATTTTTTTACTTTATTATAAAATTCTTGTTATTTTTAATTAACATTTATATACTCCTTCTCAACCTTTATAACTTCACATTTTATAGATTTTAATATTATTTTTTATTAACGATTATTAATAATTCTTCATTTCCAAATCTGTGAGATTAATATTATAATAGATATACTTATTCCAAATAACTTATTCCATCCATATAATAAATATACTTTAACACGTCTTACATACTATTTCACATAAGTAACGTTTCATAATAGACTTTACCATAAAAATTGAAATATTATATTATATATATCATGTAAAGGCCATAAAAATTGAAATATTATATTATATATATCATGTAAAGTTAAAGTTACTTATAAAATATAATTCAATTGATTATTTACTATAAAAAATCGGATATAATATTTATATTTATGTCTAAATTAAATTTTAATGTATGAGGATGTACCGTCAATATTTATGTAAAATATTTAGTTTATTATTTAAATTAAATATATATTTGAGGAGATGAATAATTAAATCTTGTTCTGTAGTATATGTGGATGCATTATACTCCCTCCGTCCCGCCCAAATGTCACCGGTTACTTTTTGTGCGTAGATTAAAGAGTATTATTATTTTATGTGTAGTGGGTAGTTGTATTAGTAGTGAATGGTGGACCACATGTTATACTTTTTTACTAAAAGTGGAAAATGATGACATTTAAATGAGACGTCCAATATAGTAAAATTGTGACCTTTTGATGGGACAGAGAGAGTAGTATACAATACTGGATAGTAATATTTTACTCCTTCGTCCCATAATAAACTTCACCATTATTATTGACACGAAGTTTAAGAAAAGTTATTTTTTTTATCAAATTTATTGATTTTTTAAGGGTAATATAATATCTTTAGGTAATAAATAAATTATAAAAAGTGTTATATGTTGGGTGGAAGTAACAAATTTGTAATTAAAATGAACCTTTAGGGGTAAAAATTGATGTGATATTTCATTTTTTAGGTGATCAAATGCAGGACGGACAAAAATGAAAAATGTAAAGTTTATTATGAATCGGCGGGAATATTATAAAAAGATATATTTCATCCGTCCCGCAACAAGAGTTACTAATTAGGCATCCCGCTACAAGAGTTACATTTCATTTCGTTTTTTAGTAAATGAGACACATATCAATCAATCACTTTATCTTTTTGGGGCCCACACACAACATTAATATAATTACCCACTATACATTAAATTATTATATCTATCAACCAACCACACATTAAAATAATATTTCTTAATCTTTGTATAAACAGTAAACGTAACTCTTTTCATGGGCGGGGAGTATATTTTATACTCCCTCTGTCCCCCAAAGTATTTCACACTTTCTTTTTTATCTGTCCCTCAAAGGATTTCACACTTCACTTTTATTAAAATTGGTAAAAAATAAATTATTATAATATTCACTTTTTATACACATTCCAATATAATACTCACTTTTCACATCTTCCAACAACTTTACACACCTTTTTCATTAAATTAATTAAAATATATAGTCTCTCTTACTTTATACATTAAAAAATAAAATTTTTTTAATCTCCGCGCACACCAATACGTAAAATACTTCACGGGACGGAGAGAGTAATTAATTAGGGTTGGTATTAGAATTTTTTCTAAAGTTTGTCGATTGAAATATTAAGAGTTGTAATTTAATAATTTATCATTGATTAAGAAAATTAAAATTTTATTTTACAAATTAAAAGTATTAGTTTTTATTCTAAAAGTATTTCTCAATTAGTTTTTCATTTTTATTCTATCTATGAAATTTTAAGAAAGGTTGTTTTTTTAATAAATTTTATTGATTTTTGAGAATAATGTAATGTTTTTAAGTAATATACTAAACAAAAAAAGTTACTAATGTTAGATGAGATTTGAGAGTGATAATTTTGAAAATATAATATATTAAGAGATTATGTATTATGAATCATTTATGGAAGATAAAAGGTATAATAGTGCAAATAAAAAGAAAATGTGAAGAATGTAAAAGGATAGAGAGAGTATTTAATATTTAACAAACCTACAACTACATTTTAATTGTTCAAATTGTTGTTGAAAATACTCTAATGTTGAATTACGATTAATGTAAGAAGTAGATTGAGGCGGGGACTATCAATTTGATTCGAAGAATATTTTATGTGTCAACTTATGCAAGGGTTTTATATTTCTGATTTGAATATGTTATTTTTGAATTTATTTAAGGTTATTAGTATTACTGATGTCATTAATCTTCAGAAAATATTTTTAGGTCATTTACATTTTCTTATGATTATGCTGATTTTAAGGGTTTAGGATGATTTATGACAATGCAAGGTGAGAATAGATAATGTTTTGTCAGTTATTTTTCACTAAACGAAAAATTATTAAAATTACACTACTTTGGTCTTTACATCAGTTCTTTAAATTTCTATTTTGAAAAACTATTTATAAGTTATGCTTAGCTACTTATATGTGGTTTAATAGTAATTTGAATTATTTATTTCAGTTTAATGTTGATTTTACATTTTTCTTGTATTTATACTCTGTTTCCCTCTCTTAGAAGGCTTTGAAATTGAGGTTGAATCTCTTTTTATCTTAAACATATAAAGTAGATTAATAATAAGAGTCTAAGTGTTAAAAAAATAAAACATGTACAATAATTATAAATTATTGCTGATCTTTCTGACAAGGCTTAATTGATTGCCTGATTACAAAACCTAGTATATCTGATATGCTGGCGTCTTCTTCATAGTTTAAAATAAAACTTGCAACCCATGTATTGCGTGAAGGTGTAAATTAGTCCAGCTATAATCTACTGCCTGACAAACAAGAAACACTTCAAATGAATAGATTTAGAAAACTTGTAACTTCAATTTTCATCGGAGATGCAATATCCTGACGTCTGCCCTGTGCTGGAAGCTCAAGGATATTTGTGACCTGATGACAGGGCAGCCGATGACTGAAGCCTTAGAGAATGGAGGGTGTAACTATAACTTCCTCAAATAGCAAAATTTCTTGTTTACAAACATGTCACAACCCATATTTTTAGGGAATAAATTTATATTTAAAATTAGAAAAGAAAGATATCATATTTATATGCAGCGAAGACTTATGCTAAAAAAAATTGAGAAAGAATAATCTTTTTATAAATAATTTCATAAAATATTAAATCTCAACGTATAGAAAGAATTTAAATAATATACTAAACTTTCTTTTTTGAAATTAAACCTTTCCACCGTCCACCACGCGTACTCCATCATTCTGAAATTTTGAAAACATTTTGAGGGGTGAGTACAAAAATACTCAGTGGGTTACATTGTCACAGTCAAGTATACATAAAATATCAATCAACCTTTGCCACATAAAAATCATCATAGTGTAATGTCATATCATTAAGTCAATCACATTTTTCATATCATAACATTTTCGTCAAATTTTCCAGTTGAATTTATAACTGTGCTGTTGGTCAACTCATCGATTCAATACAACACGTAAACCTTTTCCTTTCCTTTCGTATAAATGTGTCGTTGACCAACTCATTGAATCGATGTAATGTAAATAACAGTGCCATGGGTCAACTCATCGGTTCAATGCAACACATAAATATTTTCCTTTCCTTTCGTATAACTGTGTTGTTGACCCACTCATTGAACCGATGCAATGCATGAGTCATATAAATTTCATAAAGCATAAGAAATCAATTATAATGTCACATACGTTTCTCGTATCAATCCCAATCTCAATCATATCAATCCCAATGTCATGTATAAATTCCAATATCAACAAATCATTTCAACCTAATGATAAATATAGAAAAAAATCAATCTCAATCTCATATACACTTAAAAGTAACAAAGTAAAAGTTGAAAGAATTTTACCCCCTCAAACTTATCAAAGCTTAACCTTTAACTCCTTCCTTTTTTCCCTCTCCGCATATAGTATCGTGAAAAGTATGAAAGATTTTAGAATTCAAGTATAAAAGGTTTTAGATTGAAATTCTACTTTGTATAGAGAATGAATAACGTAATGCCGTAAGATACGTATGAGTTATGAAATAAATTTGGATGTGATAAATCAATTTTGAAGATATCATGTAAATCAGTTTAAACGATTACGTAAAACAGTTACGTAAAACATTCAGATTACAAAAAGCATTTTTAAATTGTAAACCATTTGAAAGTGAGATATAACTCATATCTTTTAACTCACGTGAATAAATAATGTTTTGACATTCCACGAATATGGAAAAAGAATAAGTTGAGAATATCCTTGGAAAGAATAAAATAATTTGACGTAAAATAAATAATGATATATGTCAAATTGCAAATATATCATAAACTTCTGTAAAATAAGTGAAACATTAATAGTTTTTAATGTCAATAATAAAAAGATTTAATATAAAGGATTGGAAAAATGCGGGTCGTTACATTCTACTCTCCTAAAAATTATATTTCGTCCTCGAAATATCAAATAATGTTAATCATCTCTAACATCTCAACATATTCAACTGTTCTCATAACATCTAAATATTTCATGTCTCCATACCTCAAAATTGAACTTAAAGACCTTCTAACTTTCCTCATACATATATCACAAAAAAAACTTAATAATAATCGTTCTAGCCTCTAATAAGAGCATTCATTATAACACGTATTTCCAACAATATCAATCATTAAAAGCAATCGGCCATTTCAACTTAAAGACCTTCTAACTTTCCTCATACATATATCACCAAAAAAACTTAATAATAATCGTTCTAGCCTCTAATAAGAGCATTCATAATAACACGTATTTTCAACAATATCAATCATTAAAAGCAATCGGCCAAACATGTCAATTATGAAATTCTTGTCATGTAAAAGGTCATACCTTTCTCTTTCTTGGAGTAAACGCGGCTGACGGTGGTGGAAAAATAATATTTTTGAATCATATCTTTCATATATATCACAGAAAATCTTTCTTTCGTAAATATCACAAAATTTTAAAAATTTAATGTATGAAATAGATTTTTTAATATCAATTATTTTTTTCAAAATCTTAATTTGAATTTTTTTTTAAGTCTACAGAACCGCATGCCGGCTGATACCAACGGTCACAACCCAGATTTTTAGGAAATAAATTTATATTTAAAAATTAGAAAAGAAAGAAATCATATTTATATGCAGCGAAGACTTACGCTAAAAAAATTGAGAAAGAATAATCTTTTTATAAATAATTTCATAAAATATTAAATCTCAGCGTATAGAAAGAATTTAAATAATATACTAAACTCTCTTTTTTGAAATTAAACCTTTCCATCGTCCACCACGCGTACTCCATCATTATGAAATTTTGGAAACATTTTGAGGGGTGAGTACAGAAATACTCAGTGGGTTACATTGTCACAGTCAAGTATACATAAAATATCAATCAACCTTTGCCACATAAAAATCATCATAGCGTAATGTCATATCATTAAGTCAATCAAAATTTTCATATCATAACATTACAGTCAAATTTTCCAGTCAAAGTTGAATTTATAACTGTGCTGTTGGTCAACTCATCGATTCAATACAACATGTAAACTTTTTCCTTTCCTTTCGTATAAATGTGTCGTTGACCAACTCATTGAATCGATGTAATGCAAATAATTGTGCCATGGGTCAACTCATCGGTTCAATACAACACATAAACATTTTCATTTCCTTTCGTATAACTGTGCTGTTGACCAACTCATTGAACCGATGCAATGCATGAGTCATATAAATTTCATAAAGCTTAAGAAATCAATTTCAATGTCATATACGTTTCACGTATCAATTCCAATCTCAATCATATCAATCCCAATGTCATGTATAAATTCCAATATCAACAAATTTAAGATAAATATAGAAAAAATCAATCTCAATCTCATATACACATAAAAGTAATAACGTAAAAGTTGAAAGAATTTTACCCTACCTCAAACTTGTCAAAGCTTAACCTTTAACTCCTTCCTTCTTTCCCTCTCCGCATATAGTATCGTGAAAAGTATGAAAGATTTTAGAATTCAAGTATAAAAGGTTTTAGATTGGAACTATACTTTGTATAGAGAATGAATAACGTAATGGCGTAAATTACGTATGAGTTATGAAATAAATTTGGATGTGATAAATCAATTTTGAAGATATCACGTAAATCAGTTTAAACGATTACGTAAAACAGTTATGTAAAACATTCACGATTACATAAAACATTTTTAAATTGTAAACCATTTGAAAGTGAGATATAACTCATATCTTTTAACTCACGTGAATAAATAATGTTTTGACATTCCACGAATATGGAAAAAGAATAAGTTGAGAATATCCTTGGAAAGAATAAAATAATTTGACGTAAAATAAATAATGATATATGTCAAATTGCAAATATATCATAAACTTCTGTAAAATAAGTGTAACAGTTTTTAATGTCAATAATAAAAAGATTTAATATAAAGGATTGGAAAAATGCGGGTCGTTACAGAACAAGTCTTTTATTTAGTAATCAATCTTTCACTGACCGATCTAATTACAGAATTATGAATAAGAGTCAGAATACACCAGTTCTTAAAGAGACAAGAACTGGACAATACACTTAAACTTCTGGTTACTGTTTTGTTTAACTTTTGGGTCTTTTTATTTGTGTAATAGGCTTGGTGTCGTGACAACTATCCGACTGATTGAAGTTTCTTGGTGAGGTTTTGAAAAATCTGCATAGATTGTCACAACAGGTTTTTTCTATTCAAATATTATCTTAAATGAGAAAGAGTGTATTCCATTAAGTGTACTTTCGTATCAGTCTTTTCAAATAATATATCATCTCCTCAAAGGAATGTTTTAGGACTTCTATGCTGCTTTTATTTTAAAATCTTGGGAGAGGAGGCCTTCCTTCTCTCCTACGTGATAATCCGAATTTCATGTTAACATTACCCAACTTATTATTTATAAATGGGTGTCTTTACAGAATTTATTCTCTCCATAGTCCAGAGTAGAATATGGCTAATGCATTGGATTCTATTCATCTTATTTAACCATGACAATGGAAGAACATAGATTATCAACTTGTTTAATCATACAAGCATAGTTCTTGAATCAATTCTTTTTATTCTTTTTTAAGTGTTTGTTGATGAAATAGATGATAATTTCCCCTCTTAATTTCAGTAGAGTGTAGGCATGCATGATCTTCGATTTTTTTATCTCCTCTTCCTTGTTCATCGACTGGGCATTGTTTATCTTGTTCTAGTGCAGCTAAATAAGATGCTCATCTCATGCGATAACTTGATGTGTAAATTCTCTTGAAGGTATCTGAAGGACATTCTAATAAATGTTTCCCATCTTTTACATTACTTGGTGACTACATTCATCGTCAACAAAAGAAGAAGGCCTTAGTTTAAGAATTTGTAACGGTGATTCAACAAGAGCAGTGCTCTTATGAAGACCTCTTTATAGAATTCTTGGCATGTATATATGTCAATTATGACTTTGATGGAGCTCAGAAGAAAGATGAGAGAGTGTGAAGAAGTAAGCTTTCCAATTCATGATTACCATCTTTCATTTTCTGTGAAGTGATTCTCCAAGCTGTATAATTTATATGCAGGTTATATTGAATGATCCATTTTTAGTAATACAGGTTGAAGAAGGTAACTTTGCTATTGTACCTTTGATAGATGAATTTATAGAAAATACTCGTTTTTTTTTTATTTGAGACCCACTGTTAATGCTTCAACTCATTGATAGGGGGTATTGTTCTTAGTCACATTTCTTGTAAAATGTTTAAGAGTAAGAGACTCTATCGTCGAGTACATGTGTGACCAAGTACAAAGTTTATAAGATTGTCGTCCCAAGGGAAAGTAAACTCATGGTTATATCCGGATTTTTCATTGATTTATGCTTTGTAAGAATGATAGATTTGTTGTTTGGAATTTAAACTACTACTTTTTATTGTACTCAATTAACTAAGAATATGAACTAACAACGTATTGGATCAAACAACAAAAAAATGATGAATGAGATGGAGATAGAATTCACTTAAGAAGAGAGCAAGACTAATCATAATCATGGTTAAGAATCTAGCTAGATATGCATAACTCTTGATGGTGACATTTATTAATTTGTGGACTAAAGCAATCACATTTTTACCTCTAATCCCTATGGCCAAGGCAATTAGGTTCTCGACTCTTTTACAAGTCTAAATCTCCTAGGATTGTGTTTAATCTCAATTCCCTTAAGGTACTATGATTATAAGTTTGGTTCTTTTCACTCAATTTCTTAAGTGTCCCTCTATGAGTGATCTAAGCATAAGAATGGTATGATTTACCTCCCCTCACACTAACATGCATGTTCAACTTAATATTTGATTCAATTAAACATCTAATTAAAATATTGGAATGACCATCCTAACACTATGAATAGAGAATTTAATCACACAAGTATTGAAATGAAACATGATTAATTAATTATAAAAGCAAGTCCAAAATTAACTCAATTCAACATCTCAAATCCTACATATCTAACATTATTTTCAACCAATCATATGATTAGCCCTACTATAGGACTAGGCACTACACATTGTGTTTATATCAATACAATCAAAGGCTTGCTCCATTTGAGCCAAAATGAGAAGAAAATCAACAAATGAAAAGTAGATTGACTTCCCTTTCATAAAGAAATCTTCCTTCTCTTCAAAATGCTAACTTCTTCAACCCTTGATGCTTTCCTCTTCTCAAATGGTGGATGGATGGATTGATGGATGGAGTAATGAATGGATTGTTGAAAATCAAGTGAAATTGATGGATCTAAAGGATGGAGATGAATCTAATGGATCTAGTGTGTGAAAATGTGGTGTCGAGTGTGTGTAACTGCTCTAATTATGATCCCCCCTCTAATTTTCGCACAAGTCTCCTTTTATATCACTTAAGGGCCTTCTAGAAGCTTCTGAAACATTCTGAAATCTGCACTGGCTTTTGCACCTACACGGGCCGTGTAGCAGTGCACAGCTCGTGTAGTGCACACCTAGTTTAGCGTGTTGTGCGTGCTTCCGGACACGGCTCGAGCTGCGCTACATGGCCTCGGTCATGGGCGTGTAGCGTTTTCTGATGACATTACACGGCTTCCTCTTACAGGCCCGTGTTCTGCACACGGGGTGTGCACTGCTGCACGGCTCGTGCGGCAGAACATGACCATCCTCCTGGGCGAGCTCGTCGTTCTGATGACAGTACACGGCCACCTCGGACAGGCCCGTGTTCCGCACACGGCCCATGTCCGAGCGTGCCCTATACTTCCGTCTCCGTTTTGCTCCCGACTTCATTTTTCTCCATTTCTTGAACTGTTTTACACATATTTAAGCTCATTTACACAATTCTATCAATCCATACCACATTTCTCATAATTACAATAACTCTAACAAAAGTCACACAAATATGGATAAAAACATCTAAAAATCACGAACAAAGATACTAAAACCTAGGTGAAAATGACAACGATCAACCCCCCAAACTTAAAGTGTTGTTCGTCCTCGAACAATGAAAAATGATAAACAAGAGGAGTAATTTTCACTTAGAAAACACCTAACGAAAATAAACCACAACACTTCACAAGTTATAAGGACTACAAAATTACATTAAGTATCCCTACATCATCAAACTTATAACATGAAAGATTAAAAAGTTCAATCTTAAGAATGACAAAAGAGTAATCAATCCCCTTTCAATCCAAGCCTCTCATAGGATATCAAATTCACTCAACACTCTATGGAGTAGGGTTTTGAACATCACTCATTAACCGGTTAGAACCGACTCACCATAGGCTTGCTTATGGACTATGTTCAGAAGTTACCCTAGTTTCAATAAGTGATCAAAAAGGTCTTTATCTTAGGATGTAATGTTTAAACTCTTTGGTAAGGTAGAAAACTTTGGGTAATAGTGACTATTTGACTATTCAAGTGTAGATAATTGAAGAGATGTTTCTTTTCTCCAACTTCTTCACTTTCAAACTTTCCCCCTTTATTAATTGTTCAAAAGCACTAAATATTAACATACCATGGATGTATTGAGCTTCTTTTGAATGACATACTTCTTTTCTTTAACTTTTGTATCCTTTGAGCATATTTTATGATTTTGCTCCTTCTCCACTTTTTTTGTTGAAGTTGCACTTGCTTTTTTAACTTGAGCTCTTTCATCCTTTTTCTTGATTCAACCTTTCTTCCATTTACTTGCACATTTCTCCATATCTTCCCTTGTAAACCATCATCATCCTCAATTATCCACACATAGGTTATATATAAGGCTCAAGTGGATTTTCAAGGCTTGTATTGTGCTTAAATAACAAAGAAAAGGCTTATAGGCTCAAATTGGCTAACTAGGGATAGTGTTTTAGGTAAGAAAATTTATGGCTATGACTTCATTCAACAAGGATGACCTAAGATCATGTCACAAATTTCAACCATTCGGGCTTCGTTCCTATAGTACATGAGCAAATTCTAGTTTGTCTAAGTACAACCGGTCCTCTCATCAAGAATTAACCATGGAAGCACGGTTGAGACTTAACTCTCACAAGCTTTTGCTTGGACCAAAAGAAACCTAATTACCCTTCATACTTCTCAAAATTGAACAAATTATATAATTCATGTCACAATTTCAATAAGTAGAAAACGTTAATATGCTTGTCATCACTCATCACAAACAATGTATCATAACTCATATTCAAAATTACTCAACACATTCCCAAAAATATACCACCAATCTATCCCGACAAGACTTAAAAAAAAAGAAACTCAAACATAACACAAAATCAAAAACATACCAAACAAGAAACATAACAAAAACACATAACATGCATGAACAAGATCATCCATTTCAAGATAACAAAGCACATCAATTATCATCCACAACAAATAAGATCAAATTCCCATCACATCCAAATAATGAAAATCAAACCAAAATAGCAAAAATAACTAAAAGTAAATCGCATAAAACTGAAAATAAAAATTCCAAAGTAAAAACCTCCCAAAACCAAAAATATTAGTACAATCCAATCTAAATCTACCAAATCAAATCAAATGTTTAATCATAACTAGAATGAACTTATGAAAGTGCCTAGCACTCAAAGTACTCCCTTCATGGCTCTGGAGGTGGAGGTGGATGATAGGTATTCCATGGAATATATGCACGAGGAGATCCGAGGAACTGGAAATTGAACATCATCGTCATCATTTCAACTCTTGGATATGCACTCCGTGCTCCTGCTGGACCTCTCGGATCTCCCTTATCTGTGCTCCATATGTTTGCTGCACATGTCTCATATCTCTCACCTCATCCATCATATAATTCCATCGATCATTACCCTATCCGGGTCCCATTGGTGGCTCCTGCTCTTCTTCCTCAAACTGCGGCGGATCAGGGCTTGCTCCTCAAACTCCACCTGTTGAGGTGGTGCATCCTGCTCATCTCCTTCCATAGGCACTGGCTCCGCTCTCAAATTAGCTAGCTCGAGGTTCTCCTTAACCCTCATCTGTCTGAGAACCTCTTCCACTTCATCCCTGTTTTTTCTATAAAAAAGCTCTCACAACCCTAGAGTGGTTAGCACTAGCCATTGCCAAATTAGCAAACTACCTTCGACTATACACTATAGTGAGCTCTAGAGTTGGCAAAGGAAACGGAGCTCCCTTTTCTTGCCTCAGACAGTACTGATTCCCAACTATAGACAAAAATTCCATTCTCATCAACAGCTGATAGTTCAATCCATCACTAACTATCCTGTTCTCCATTCCTGCAAGATTTATTCCTAAGCCTTGAGCAATCATGGTGATCATACCTCCCAACATCAATCCTTGAGACGTTTGTCTCTTGGAAACTCTCTCCGCATATTGCACAAAATGCGCTGCAACGTTCAGTGGTAGCTCTTTATAAATGCAGAACATGATATACAACTGCTTCTCTCCTACAGCTCCACTCTCAAACCTCCCTAAGATGGTGTTCGAAATGATCTTGTCTAAGTTTCTCATGACTAGGTTCCTTATTGCAGTTCCCTTTGAAGCACTAGGAACATACCCTGCTCATTCTGTCCCGTCATTCACCAATCTTTTCCACCATTCTTGCTGGTTGAATCCACCTCCTTCATAAAAGCTCTGATGGTTCTCACATGGTGGACACCCAAAGAATTCATTCAAAACAGGCAAATGAATTTTTTCTCTCATCACGTTATCCAGTTGGAATGTCACTGAAATAGAAAAACCATTCCGATCTTTCTTCACTTGAAAGGTGCTCATGAACTCAGCAGTTAGATGGTAATAAGTAGGCGGCCTTTTATCAAAGAAAGCTTCCATCTGTGTAAACCTAAACAACTTCCTCAAATCTTCCTCAATTCCTAACCCTCTCATTGTTTCTATATCTTGGAATCGAGTTGGTTTGATCTTCGGAGCAAGTGTTTGCCAACGAAGCACATATTTACCCCAATAGTCTTCAAATTCCACCCCAAAGTAATCCGGATGGACCCCTTCTTCCATTAGCTGAGCATCTAAATTAGCCAACTCCCCTGGATCGGTAATGACGATGAAATCCTCATTTCTTGGTCTCACTCTCTTTTCGGCCATCTACAATTTACAACAATGCTCAAGTTATTTTAAATTCTGCCAATAAAAATGTTAATACACTTAGTTTAAATTCCACCCTAGTCATTCAACTTAGTGTGAAATATACTATGTATCAACATTAGACATTCACCTCATTATAACTTCAAACTTCACCACAACATTTACTTCACCATCATTTCTCTCAACTATCCATGAATTCATATCTCAATTCCTAATCATACTTGCACACATGAGTTCAAAAATATACCATCACTACTCACTATGCACATATAATCTCAAATTTGGCCAAAATTTTCTCTTAGACATTTCATCGAACACTTAGCATGCATAATTTTTCAATACAATTTCAAAGCACAATTCAAATAGCCTCATGCCCAAATCCTCAACATCTAAGATTATTTCTTCACAATTTAAGCATCATACATTCATGATAATTCAATTTGCACAACACATGCATCCAATTTCATCATTGTCACAAATCCCCTAATTCAACTTTCTCATGAACCCTAATTCAATTCTCCATTCACAAATTAAATTGACATATGTATGTTCATCAATCAATAATTCATTCCAAACTCACAATATCACAAAGTCCATGCATCAATTCACTCAATTTCTATTAAAATTCAAAAGTTAAGGTTCAAAGAATTCATACCTTCAAACTTGGATGTGGAGAAGTGTTCTTGGTGTTCACAATTGAAGAAACTCACTCTCAATCTCTCAAAACTAACCTTTGTGTCGATTTATGCTTAAGGAGAAGGATTTGGTGTGATATCAGTGCGTACGGAAGAGATGGTGTGTGTGTGGAATGAGTACGGATCGGCCCTTTTAAAAACTGGCTTCGAACCCTGCACGGCTCATGTAGCGCTCGTGGTCGTGTAGCATTTTTTGACGTTCGAACACGCCCATGTGTTACAGGACCATGCTCAGCACACGGCCCGTGTTCCTGCTCTTCTGTATGGCTCGAGCTCGGAGCTCGCCCAAGACCCTGGGCGAGTAGCCACTTCTGATGTCAGTACACGGCCAGGCCTTATAGGGCCGTGTAGTGAGCTCGACCCGTGCAGTGTTTTTCCCTTATTTTCTAATTTTCACACTTCACCTCATTGTTGCCCTATTTTTGCACTTCTCATACACCCTATTCATACTCAAAAATACTTCAAAACATTATTCACACCACAATTATGATCAAACAATGGATTATCATGTACTTAAACACCACCAAACATACCAAAACAATCCTAACTCATGAGAAAATTTTCAAAATTTACCTATTTGCCACAAGACAATATAACAACAACGCACATGATTCATCACACACTAAAGCATAAACAAGGTATAAGTCACACCACGCACTCTCCCCCAAACTTAAATCGAAAGAAGTTGAGAATTAAGTTTGTAAAAAGTGGTGAGACATACTCTTGTCGTTTCCACCAATGCTCTTCATGAACATACCTCATGATGTCTCATGTACATTTTTTACAATCCACGTATGATTAAGTATGTCCACCACGCAACCTCCTGTTGGCTTTCGATCGTTTGGTTAACGTGATCCATTAGGGTTCCATACGTTTGTAACAAGCAGCGGAAGCAAGTAAACAAGAAACATATTACCTTTCACCAGGGTATGTTGAAGAAGACGAATTCTAGCCACCAGCCTGCACAGTCTCACCGTTTTGGGCATAACCCTCTCATCCGATGTCGGATTTGAGTGATCTATGCACCAAAATGATAATCTCTTCTGTGGCTTTCCGTCAGTATATCACACGTCCTGTTCTAAGTCCATATGATTTTAGAAAAATCGTAGAAAGTGACAGACAACAGTAGAAAACAACCTTCCAGTCTTCTGCTGTATTCCCAAGTCCAATCTCGACGTCGTATGGGCGACGATCCTCGAAATCTTCTCATTCTGCTATTCTCTAACCCTCCTCATAGTGTTAGGCATGATTAATCTCTCAAATTAGGGTTTCCGGATAGCTGAGATGACTTATATACAGGCTACAGCAGGGATCACGAGGAAAAATTAGAGTTGGGCCTCCATTGGGCTCAAGTATCCAAGCTTAGCACAAAGCTTATATTTAAGTCCAATAATAATAATATATACCACTAAAATATTATTACTACACTACCTGTCACGACCCACTTTACATAACTTATAATTCAAATACTAATTTACATAACCATCGTCATTATAAAAACTGCATATTTTTTTTTCACATAATATGCTTATAACCAACACAATCACACCAGTTCAACATACGTTACTGGTTTCTGATACCACCTCAAATCAGATAAACTCGCGACAATACTTATTATATTACACAACCAAAACATCAGCGGAAACAAAATAAACCTACGGCCTAGCCCAACAGGTCGTTATTTATGTACATCCTCTCAAAACTTGAAGGAGCTCCACAGCTTGCACAGTCACATCACAAACTCAATCATCAACAGGCTCACCTACAATGCATAAACTAGTGAGATAAAAATCTCAGTAAGTAGAAATCATGCATGTCCGTGCATGAAAATGCATTTAGTTCTCTATCGCCTATTTCTTAATTTTTCTAATTGATCTCTTTTATTTTGAAAACTGTTCACGTTGCGGGATCCCCACGACACACTTATGATATGCACCCCAAAAGAGCTCAATGGGGACGATTTTTCCGAACCCCAAAAATAGTGCC
Organism: Pogostemon cablin; assembly: GCA_023678885.1. Taxonomy (NCBI): domain Eukaryota; kingdom Viridiplantae; phylum Streptophyta; class Magnoliopsida; order Lamiales; family Lamiaceae; genus Pogostemon; species Pogostemon cablin. The sequence goes on along the minus strand of CM042990.1, from coordinate 11,227,305 downwards.
GAGAACGATTTTTCCGAACTCTGGCAAAGTGGTGGGGATGATTTTTCCGAACCCCTAAAAAAATGTCGGGAACGATTTTTTCCGAACCCTGACAGAGATGCATATATAGTGGCCGCACACACCATTAGTATCTTATTAATTTTGAGGAAAACACTTTTCATGTTTATGCATGGTATGCACCCAGAACAATTAAATGTGCATCATAAACTATTTACAATATCAATATCAACATTTAATCATAATAAAGTAACAACTTAATTTCAATTCATACAAATTCACTTCTGAAATAACAACTTCATCTTGGATCCCACAGATCCTTATAACTAATATTTTCTCAAACCATATAAATATATTTGCAACAGTTTCCAATCACACAGATCTATATAGGATAATAATAATATTTCCAATCACATGGATCCACAACTTGTATCACAATATTATCACAAATAATTTACATGTACTATTATTAAATATGAACCTTACTTTCTCCAAATCACATAAATCCACAACTTGTATAACAAATTAATCTCAAATAATTCATATCGTAATTAAATTAATTACAAATAATCCATAACATAATTATCACATATTAATTACAAATAATTCACAAACAGCATGTTTATGCATTGTAGTTGGACTTCTACTTACCTAGATTCCGACAGTAATATAAACCCCGTAAAGAACTGTAACTAATTCGCTCCGACACGCACGTTCCGGCGTGCTACCTCTTCTCTTTCTCTTCTTCCTCTCTCTCCCTTTCTTCTCTCTCTCTTTTTTTTTCCTTCTTCTGTTTTCAATTCTGTTAACGTGTATATATATATATATAAATATATATATATATAGAGGGTGGCTGACCAAATTTTTTTTTTTTTTATAAAACTCACGGCTGATAGCAGCATGCATGCATTCAAATTTGGCTGCTATTGCTGCAGCCACCAATTTTGACTTTTTTTTAAATATTATTATTCTTATTATAATAATTAAAATACGTGTGATACTTAATAATTAAGAAAAATGTATTTATACACATAAAATAATTAACTCATATATTCAAATTAATACACGTAAATATTTATACACCCATATATTCACATATTGTCACCATGTTTATCACGTATGTATCAAATAAAATGTAAAGATAATTAAAATGTAAAAACAATTATCACATAATTATAAAATGCACATAACAAAAATTAAATTATATTGGCACATGAGTAGTGAGAAGCTCGGGTATCACATCCTCCACACCTTATAAAAATTTCGTCCTCGAAATTTACTTACCTGAAGAGGTCTGGGTATTTAGTCATCATCTCATCCTCTCTTTCCCAAGTGGCCTCCTCAACTAACTGGTTCCTCCATAATACCTTTACTAATGGTATTTCTTTATTTCTGAGCTTCTTCACTTCTCGCCACAAGATCTCAACTGGTACCTCCTCATAACTCAAATCTTCTTTCAACTCAACTGGTTCCTGCCTGAGAACATGAGATGGATTTGGAACATACTTCCTCAACACAGATACATGAAACACGTCATGTACTCTATACATCGATGCTGGTAACTCCAATTTATAGGCAACACTGCCAACTCTCTCAATGATAGTGAACGGACCAACATATCTTGGACTGAGTTTCTCTTTCCTTCCAAACCGCATTATCCCCTTCATTGGAGATACTTTCAGAAATATATGATCACCCACTTCAAATTCTAATTCTCTCCTCTGTTTGTCTGCATAACTCTTCTGCCGATCTTGAGCAACTTTCATCTTCTCTCGTATACGGGTAACAGCTTCTGACATTTCACGAATCAAGTCTGGACCCAAAAGTTTCCTCTCTCCAACTTCATCCCAATGAACTGGAGATCTACACTTCCTCCCATACAATGCTTCATATGGAGCCATCCCGATAGTAGACTGATATTTGTTATTGTACGAGAACTCTATCAAAGACAAAAATTTACTCCACTGACCTTGAAAATCCAACACACACGCTCTGAGCATATCCTCCAAGGTTTGTATTGTACGCTCTGATTGACCATCTGTCTGTGGATGGAATGCTGTGCTGAAAGATAACTGTGTCCCCAACGCCTTACGTAAACTCTTCCAGAAAGCAGACAAGAATCTCTTATCTCTGTCTGACACAATGGTAAGTGGTACTCCATGGAGTCTGACAATCTCTTGTATATAAAGTTGGGCATAACGATCCATGGAATACGTAGAGCTAATAGGAAGAAAATGAGCTGACTTAGTCAATCGATCCACAATAACCCAAATGGCATCATGAACTTTCACTGTCTTCGGTAGCCCGATAACAAAATCCATCGTGATATTCTCCCACTTCCATTCTGGAATAAATAAAGGTTGCAAAGTTCCTGCTGGTCTCTGATGCTCGGCTTTGACTTGCTGACACGTCAAACATTGTTCCACGTATCGAGCAACATCTCTCTTCATTCCTGGCCACCAATAATGTGCCTTCAAATCTCTATACATCTTAGTAGCTCCTGGATGCACAGAGTAGAGTGTTGAATGAGCTTCTGCCCATCACTTCTTTCCGAATGTCATCCACTTCAGGTAGACACAATCGACCTCCATAACGAATCACGCCATCATCTCCTAATTGGAAGTCAGAAGACTTTCCAGAGCTGATATCATTCTTTATTTTGTCAAACAACTTATCCTCCTGTTGACTCTGTCGAATCTTATCCATCAAAGTTGGTCGAAGTGTCAGAGCTGCCATCCTTGCTTCCAACGATCCTTCCTGAATGATCTCCACACCCATCATTTGCAAATCAAGCAACTCTGGTTTCTGATTTACGATCATAGCAGCTATACTCTGTATTGCCTTTCGGCTCAATGCATCAGCAACCACATTGGCTTTTCCTGGATGATAATTGATAACACAGTCGTAATCCTTCACCAATTCCAACCATCTTCTTTGCCTCATATTCAACTCTTTCTGAGTGAAAAAGTACTTCAAACTCTTATGATCAGTATAAATTTCACAACGTTCCCCATACAGATAATGCCTCCATATCTTGAGTGCAAACACCACTGCAGCTAACTCTAAATCATGAGTTGGATAATTCTTCTCATACTCCCTTAACTGTCTGGATGCATACGCTATCACTTTCCCATTTTGCATCAATACACACCCAAGACCATTCTTTGAAGCATCACTGTAAACCTTGAAGTTTCCTGTCTCCGTAGGAATAGTTAAGATAGGTGCTGATGTCAATCGTCACTTCAATTCTTGGAAACTTTGTTCACATTCCTCTGTCCATGTGAACTTCACATTCTTCCTGGTCAACTGTATTAATGGTGAAGCAATCTTAGAAAATCCTTCAACAAACCTTCAATAATATCCTGCCAATCCAAGAAAGCTACGAACCTCAGTGGGATTTGAGGGTTGTGGCCAATCATGGATTGCTTTAACTTTACCTGGATCCACAGAAATTCCTTCTCCCGATACCACGTGCCCCAAGAAAACAACTCGGTCTAACAAAAACTCACACTTCTTGAACTTCGCATACAACTGCCTCTCCTTCAGAATCTCTAACACCTTTCTCAAGTGCAGTGCATGATCTTCCTTATTCTTAGAGTAAATTAGAATATCATCGATAAACACAATCACAAATTTATCGATAAATTCCTGAAATACTCTATTCATCAAATCCATAAATGCTGCAGGAGCATTTGTTAATCCAAACGGCATCACTAAGAACTCATAGTGCCCGTACCTTGTACTGAATGCAGTCTTCGGAATATCCTCTTTCTTTATCTTCAACTGATGATACCCCGACCGCAAATCAATCTTCGAAAAGATAGCTGCACCCTGTAACTGATCAAACAGATCATCAATGCGAGGCAATGGATATTTATTCTTCACCGTAACTTTGTTGAGATCTCGATAATCAATGCACATCCTCAATGTGCCATCCTTCTTTCGAACAAACAGAACTGGTGCTCCCCAAGGAAAGAAACTAGGTTGGATGAATCCTTTGTCTAGCAACTCTTGTAACTGTATCTTCAATTCCTTCAGTTCAGCTGGTGCCATTCTGTATGGCGCTTTAGATATAGGAGCAGTTCCTGGTTGTAACTCAATAACAAACTCTATTTCTCGGTCTGGTGGCAAACCTGGAAGATCATCTGGAAATACCTCCAGATATTCCTGAACTACTGGTACATTATCAAGAACTGGACATTGCTGCCCCTCAACATTCATTACACTTACCAGATACACCTCACAACCACTTTCCAACAACCGCTGTGCTTTTGCTGCTGATATCATCGGAAATCTAAAGCTTTTCTTGATTCCAACAAAAGTGAATTGTTCTCCTTTCACTGGCTGAAAAGTGATACTCTTCTTCTGACAATCTATTGTAGCACCATATTTTGACAACCAATCCATGCCCAATATGATATCATAATCATTCATACTTAACACAATCAAATTAGCGAGGAGTCTTCTTCCTTCAATAGGAATAACACAACCTCGAAGAAGTTGATTAGTTTGCTTTGACTCACCAGAAGGTATTATCACCTCATAATTAGCTTCTATCAAGTTAGGTGTTCCACCCAACATTTTCACATACTCAGTGGATACAAATGAATGTGTTGCTCCAGAATCAAATAGCACATATGTAGAAGTGCCAAAAATAGAAAACTTACCAGTGACAACTGAGGGATTCGCGTCTGTCTCCTCTCGCGTCAAAGTATACACCCTAGCTGGAGCTCTTCCATGCTGTGTCTGCTTCCCTTTCTTAGGACAAGTAGTAGTCACATGTCCTTTCTCCCCGCATGTGTAACACGTTCTCGGAGGAATTTGACACTCCCCACCATGTGATCTAAGACAATTAGGACATATAGGTAGTGGCGGCGCCGGTGGCACTTTAGCCTGATCAAATTTAGGACGCTTGTTGGGTTCTCCTCGTCTCTGTCGATTCTCCTCGTCTCTGTCCTTGCTCCACTTGAACATTTGAATTTGGCCTCTGAAATGACATCGGCCTCTTATCAACTCTCCCAAACTGCTGTATTGGTTTCTGTTGAAATTGACGTCTAATAGCTTGCGCTTGTCTGATCCTCGTTTCCGCTTGCTCAGCAATTTGAGCCCTTTCTGCAATTTGTGAGTATGTTGCTCCATGCAGTCCCGCCATACTCACATCTCTATAAAGTTCAGGCCATAAGCCTTCCACAAATCTCTCCACTTTCAGTGCCTCCGTACTAACCATATGTTCAGCAAATCTCGACAACTGCTCAAACTTACGAAGGAAATCTGTGACTGACATGCCACCTTGCCTCAACTGTATGAACTCGTTCATCTTCATGGCTCTCACTGGTGCCGAAAAGTACTTGTTTCTGAAAAGCTCCTTGAACCTTTCCCATGTCATAGTCGTGACATCCTCGATACTTTTAATCGTATCCCACCAGTAGCCTGCACTTCCTCGTAACATGAAAGAAGCACATAGCACCCTATCCTCATCTGGAATTCTACTGTATTGAAACATGTTTTCCACCGTGCGTAACCAATCCTCTGCATCTGTGGGGTCTGCTGCGTCCTCAAATATTGGAGGGTTCAACTTTCGAAACCTCTCACAAACCATTTCCACACGTTCTGCTTGACGTCTATCTTGGTTTGCATTACCCTATGGTTGTCCACCCATATCTCTCTGCTGAATTAGTTGCTGTATCTGTTGGGACTGGCGCTCAACCAGTTCCATTAGTCGAGTAATCACCGCATCACGATTATTCCCTTCAGTAAGTGCTGCTTGCTCAGCAGTCCTATCCCCTTCAGAACTTTCACTTGTATCCCTTACCATATTGTCTAATAATTACGCTTCCTGCACCCCATGACCAATATAATTTATAAGACACATAATAACACAGAAGGAAAATAACACTTACATGCAAAGCTGCGCTCCCAAAGAATGAGTTCATGTACATAGACAGTCTGCAGGACCCAAACCGTGCTCTGATACCACTCTGTCACGACCCACTTTACATAACTTATAATTCAAATACTAATTTACATAACCATCGTCATTATAAAAACTGCATATTTTTTTTTTCACATAATATGCTTATAACCAACACAATCACACCAGTTCAACATACGTGACTGGTTTCTGATACCACCTCAAATCAGATAAACTCGCTACAATACTTATTATATTACACAACCAAAACATCAGCGGAAACAAAATAAACCCACGGCCTAGCCCAACAGGTCGTTATCTATGTACATCCTCTCAAAACTTGAAGGAGCTCCACAGCTTGCACAGTCACATCACAAACTCAATCATCAACAGGCTCACCTACAATGCATAAACTAGTGAGATAAAAATCTCAGTAAGTAGAAATCATGCATGTCCGTGCATGAAAATGCATTTAGTTCTCTATCGCCTATTTCTTAATTTTTCTAATTGATCTCTTTTATTTTGAAAACTGTTCACGTTGCGGGATCCCCACGACACACTTATGATATGCACCCCAAAAGAGCTCAATGGGGACGATTTTTCCGAACCCCGAAAATAGTGCCGAGAACGATTTTTTCGAACTCTGGCAAAGTGGTGGGGACGATTTTTCCGAACCCCTAAAAAAATGTCGGGAACGATTTTTTTCGAACCCTGACAGAGATGCATATATAGTGGCCGCACACACCATTAGTATCTTATTAATTTTGAGGAAAACACTTTTCATGTTTATGCATGGTATGCACCCAGAACAATTAAATGTGCATTATAAACAATTTACAATATCAATATCAACATTTAATCATAATAAAGTAACAACTTAATTTCAATTCATACAAATTCACTTCTGAAATAACAACTTCATCTTGGATCCCACAAATCCTTATAACTAATATTTTCTCAAACCATATAAATATATTTGCAACAGTTTCCAATCACACAGATCTATATAGGATAATAATAATATTTCCAATCACATGGATCCACAACTTGTATCACAATATTATCACAAATAATTTACATGTACTATTATTAAATATGAACCTTACTTTCTCCAAATCACATAAATCCACAACTTGTATAACAAATTAATCTCAAATAATTCATATCGTAATTAAACTAATTACAAATAATCCATAACATAATTATCACATATTAATTACAAATAATTCACAAACAGCATGTTTATGCATTGTAGTTGGACTTCTACTTACCTAGATTCTGACAGTAATATAAACCCCGTAAAGAACTGTAACTAATTCGCTCCGACACGCACGTTCCGGCGTGCTCCCTCTTCTCTTTCTCTTCTTCCTCTCTCTCTCCTCTCTCTCCCTTTCTTCTGTCTCTCTCCTCTCTCTCCCTTTCTTCTCTCTCTCTTTTTTTTTCCTTCTTCTGTTTTCAATTCTGTTAACGTGTATATATATATATAGAGGGTGGCTGACCAAAATTTTTTTTTTTTATAAAACTCACGGCGGATAGCAGCATGCATGCATTCAAATTTGGCTGCTATTGCTGCAGCCACCAATTTTGACTTTTTTTTTTAAATATTATTATTCTTATTATAATAATTAAAATACGTGTGATACTTAATAATTAAGAAAAGTGTATTTATACACATAAAATAATTAACTCATATATCCAAATTAATACACGTAAATATTTATGCACCCATATATTCACATATTGTCACCATGTTTATCACGTATGTATCAAATAAAATGTAAAGATAATTAAAATGTAAAAACAATTATCACATAATTATAAAATGTACATAACAAAAATTAAATTATATTGGCACATGAGTAGTGAGAAGCTCGGGTATCACACTACCGTTCTAATCCCATAATTACGTTATGAGCTCCTTCTTATTATGAGCCCGTTAGTCTCCCCATGTTTAAGATATACAATGTCCATTAATTAATTAAGTTACTGACTACTCCATTAATTAATATCTCATCCAAGAGTAGTACCACTCAACCTCATTATCATGCCAGAATAAATCCACCTGCAGGGTTTACATGATAATCCTTATGAGCTCCTCAAGGGGACATAATCAACCTATGACGGACACTGATTCCTTCTACAATCAACAGCACACCATAGAGACAGCACTACTTCCCAACTCACTGAGTTTATTGATTTAATTACATGTAAATCTCACCCATTAATGAATCAAAGAAATACATACTGCCCTACATGTCGAGATTATTGTATAGGGATTAAGAGCACGAACATCCATAATAACAGAGATCAAGTTCTTCTATAAGTCAGTATAAATCGAATGATCTAAAGCGGTCCTGCTCAATACACACAAAGTGCACTAATGTGATTTTATAGCCAAGACAAGCTAATACCAAACCACACTACAACCATCTCGATAGAGAGTCCCCGTCTATCTCGGTTGTGAGCATCTTTTTATACTTTATAAGAAAACTGATAATATGATCTTCCGTGTGTTGTCGCACAACATATTATCTGCAGTATAAAGTAAGTGGACTATTGCATCGAACATATAAATAAATTATAAGACGCAATCATTTGATCATTGATTCTCATTTCAAATAAATTGTTATAATATTGTTCATACTTAAAGCTAGACTTTTAGTATACAATCCAACAATCTCCCACTCATACTAAAAGACTATGCTGTCATGTCTTCTGTCATACATCTGATTCCTACTCCCACTACATGATCATCAAAAGCACTCGCCTTAAGTTCCTTGTAAATGAATTTACTAGGTTATCATTTAATGCAATCTAGGCAACAACAACCTTCCCCTCATCATACGATTTCTCGTAACAGGTGGTACTCGCACTCCATGTGTTTAATTCCCTTACGAGCTCGTGATTCTTTCAAGTTTGCAACTGCACCATTATTATCAAAATAAATTGTGATATACTTGGGCAAACTTAGAAACACTTCAAAGTCCATCATGAAGTTTCTAGAGTCATATAGATACTTTGGCTGCCTCATATGCTCCAATTTATCATCTTTCCATGATGGAGTCCGGAGTCTGAAATATATTTCTATATAACACTCCTCCACATTATGACTCTACTTCCTAAAATTAAACACATAACCTTTGAGGTGGATTTACTGCCGTCCATATCTGATTTAAAAAATCCAAATCTATGTAACCTATACGAAGCAGCGAATATGTTCGGTAAGCCCACATATAGTTTCTAGTCCTTTTCAGGTACTTCAAAATTATGTGTTACCACAGTTCATCATTCTTATTTCGGGTTACCTTGATACCCACTGTTCATGCCATTGGCAATACAGTTATTCATTCTCATGCATAGCATTCCTTAGATTAAGCTTCCTTATTCGTCGAAGCATAAGGAACCGCTTTCATCACCTTTATCTTCTAATGTGTCTCAAGACACATTTCCTTAGATAAATTCACATGCTAAACGAGTAAGGATCGTATCATTTTACGAAACTTGAGATAAACATAACATCCTTTCTTGTGATCCGTATTACCGTGATCAAAAGGATGTTTTTGCTCTTCTTAAGTCCTTCATTTCATACCGCTTTATCAAGCATACCCATACGCCCGACAATACTCTTTCATTTTCTCCAATGAGCAAGATACTATCTACGTATAGTACAAGAAATATCACCATGTTTCCGTCACTCTTTACAATACACAAGACAATCCACGCATTGAATGAATCCATATCTTTGGATTTCCTCATCAAAATGGATGTTTCATGATCTTTAAGCTTGTTTTAATCCATCGATTGACACTTTTAAGCTTACTATTAAAATGCTCTTAGCTCTTTGCAATGAATCACTTTGGTAGCTTCACATAGATGTTTTCCTCAAGGCTTCCAATCAGGAAAGCTGTCTTGACATCTATTTGCTATCCCTCATATTCCATATGAGTAGCAACAGATAAAAGAGTCTGGATTGACTTAGGCATAGCTACAAGCGAATAGGTTTTCTCATAATCGAACCCTTTCTTTCTGAGTATACCTTTTCGTAATAAACTTTGCTTCTAAGATTTTCACCTTACCGTATGATCCTCTTTTATTTTGTATGACCATTTTCAATGGCTTTTACACTATTTAGTGATCCTACAAGCAGCCGATCTAATTTAGAATCTATCGATTTTATTTCAGCATTCATTGCACTTTGCTAAGATTCCGCATTTCTATCTTGTAGTGCTTCGTCATATCGGTGGGTCAATTCCATGTTTACTAGGGACCAAGTCTTAAGACTCTCCCATAACATATATCTTTCATGTTATCGAACAACCCTCCCACTATGACAAGGCATTACACGTAATTGTGTATCAGACGTGACACGCGTTGCAGTTTACCTTGTGGTATATCCTCTTGTACACTTGGTACTAATACTTTGTATTTTCCCTCTCACTTCCTTTAGAACAATTTATACATGGGTTTATGATTTAATATATAGTCATTTTCCAAAAATCTAGTGTTTGTGTTAACAATCACCCTTCGATCTTTTGGACTAAATAAATTACCCTTCATGTTTCTAGGATATCCCACAAACAGAAAAACATTCATATGAATTTCTTATGGCATATTCATAAAATGAATTTAATAATTCCAAATAATTCATCATCTATCTAATCATTTCCATAAGAGTCTTTCTTTTATTAAGATTAGATGACGCGTTATTAATTACTATTTGTTGCATCCGTAGGATAAACATGATTCAAGAGTTTACGAATTGTCGCTAACGTACCTCAACATATTATAGCTCCATCCTTCATTACTATGACCATGTCATTTAAATGAAATGGAGTATCCATCCATAAATGCATAGAAATTGAAATAAAATTCTTTCTATGAAAACGTACGTAAAAACAATTTCTCAAAACCAAAGTTTATTCATATCGTGAGATAAATAAACAACTCTCACTGCTATAGCCACTACTCTCGTAGTATTGCCCATGTATATTATAATTTCATCATCACTTAGTTGCATGCTTTTAGGGATCCAGGTATTTACACACAGCGTGTCAGTAAATGTCATCACTAATCATGCTTCAACGACTAGTGAATGAGATATTAACCTTGTTCACATCTTGATGAAATTGGATTTCCTTTGCCACATGTTTTGTCAGAATCTCCCAACCATATGCAACCTCTTGTAATTTCAGGTGGAACTTGATCAAAACATCTAGGCAAACAATGAAGAATAAATTGACCTAAGTTTCCCCTTCAATTTCAATTCCAAGCATTTCCAATTTATTCATCAAGTGAACCATGATCTCTTGCCTTTTAACCTCACTCAAGTATCCGAAGAGTCGTTTGAGACCATCCTATTTCTATGAACCTCTCACCTCTCCACAAGAGACTTTAATAGGCATCATGGAGCATCCTTAGTGAGAACACATATTTATATTTTCTTAAGCAGTAAAATTCAAAACTAAGATTCTTTTCTAATCATCTAATTTTGGACAAGTAAACATGTTTCTTTTAGTATACAATAAGCGAGATAAAACCATTTGAAATTACAGAGAATCACAAATAAATACACCGATCAAATTTTCGAATTTTATCCATTTATATTGATTCCCTTAAAACAATATAAAAATAAAATTCACCGACATCTGAAGCACCGTGAGTCTACAAGCCACGATAGTGTGGACATTTACAAACCCGAATATTTATAAGAGAAGATTTACCCATTAATTTCATTTGTCAACCTAATCTCAAGACAAAATAATTAATAGTCGGTTCCTCTTTAGCCATGCAAATAAAAGCAGTGACTCTGATGGGGAGGATACTTATTATTTACATCTAAGTGTACACCATTATTTGACCTCTAGTCCGCGGCCCAAGTTTATGTGCCTTACAGATGGAGAAGTACACACGCGCTCGGATAACATGCTACAATCATCAATTATAAGTTTGTACAGTGATTCGCAAATAAACTCATCCGATGGGGAGGAAGGTCTATGCCAAGACGCAAGTTCATGTGCATCAAATTACAAATAATAATTATTTAATGAAGTCTTTACCAGTGATCCGTGAATAAACTCATCCGATGGGGAGGAAGGTCTATGCCAACATGCAGGTTTACTCACATCACTTACAAACCAATAATGGAGGCGCGGGAATTAATTACCAATCCCCTCTCCCACTTAGGTATTTAATACCGAGGATTTTTACATGCATATAATATTCAAAATAAAATACGCAACCTAGCATGCTGCTATTACGACAAATAAGGTAGTAAATCACTGAGAATCATGCTTCCAAATATATAACAATAATTGACAAATTAAGCAACTATAGCAATTATATATAAGGAAAGAAAAAAATTGCCAAAATAATAAGTTGACTTAGTCAACAATTCAAGCAATTAAACATGACTTGTGCAAGAAGAAAAATTATTGGGCCCTAAGCCATCTCACACTCGCACTCACAGCAACCCGGAAACCGCCGCTACATATGGTGTCGCTCCTGCCGCGCCGTGCCATCCAGCCCACCGCTAAAAGGTTGTACGCCGGAAGTCCTAGATGATCGCCGGACAGGTTGGCGACGTCCATGATCCGCGCCAATACGGAACGCCATTAGCACCGTCTACCTATCCTATCATGTGAAGAAGCACTACATATCTAGCATTATTCTCAACCAATCATATGATTAGCCCTACTATAGGACTAGCCACTACACATTATGTTTATATCAATACAATCAAAGGCTTGCTCCATTTGAGCCAAAATGAGAAGAAAATTAACAAATGAAAAGTAGATTGGCTTCCCTTTCATGGAGAAACCTTCATTCTCTTCAAAATGCTAACTTCTTCAATCCTTGATGCTTTCCTCTTCTCAAATGGTGGATGGATGGATTGATGGATGGAGTAATGGATGGATTGTTGAAAATCAAGTGAAATTGATGGATCTAAAGGATGGAGAAGAATCTAATAGATCTAGTGTGTGAAAATGTGGTGTGGAGTGTGTGTAACTACTCTAATTATGATCTCCCCCTCTAATTTTCACACAAGTCATCCTTTTATATCACTTAAGGGCCTTCTATAAGCTTCCGGAACATTCTGAAAACTGCACTGGCTTTTGCACCTACAAGGGCGTGTAGCAGTGCATGGCTCGTGTAGTGCACACCTAGTTCGGCGTGTTGTACGTGCTTCCGGACACGGCTCCAGCTGCGCTACACGGTCTCGATCACGGGTGTGTAGCATTTTCTAACGACATTGCACGGCTTCCTCTTACTGGCCCTTGTTCTGCACATGGAACATACACTGCTGCACGGCTCGTGCGCCAAAACACGGCCATCCTCCTGGGCGAGCTCGTCTTTTTGATGATAGTACACGGCCACCTCAGACAGGCCCATGTTCCGCACACGGCCCATGTCCGAGCGTGCCCTGTACTTCTATCTTCGTTTTGCTCTCGACTCTATTTTTTCCATTTCTTGACCTGTTTTACACATATTTAAGCTCATTTACACAATTCTATCAGTCCATACCACATTTCCCATAATTACAATAACTCCACCAAAAGTTACATAAATACGGATAAAAATATTCGAAAATCACCAACAAAGATGATCCTCCTCGATCAGTTGGCCAATCTCTTAAATACATTGAAATATCCTCAAAGAGTTTTTCTGCCTCTACAGATGACTTTGTAAGCAATGCTCCATAGAAGAAGCATCTAGTAAAACTCGAGAATCACAGTCCAATCCATTGTACAAAATACTGATGTATTGAGCTTTAGAAAGCCCATGTTGTGGACATTTTCGAAGCATATCCTTGAATCTGTCCCAAGCCTTATGAAACTTCTCATTACCATGGATAGCAAATTGATTGATTTCTTGTTTTATCCTAAACACCTTTGATGGTGGCATGTAACGCTCCAAGAATTTCAATTTCAATTTCTCTCTGGTATCGCATTCAGCAGCATTGAGATTATCGTACCAATCTCTCACCTTTTCATTAAGCGAGAACTTAAACAAGATGATCCTCCTCGCACCTTCATGAGCTCCTGCATCCTTTTGTGTACTTGCATAACCAAGAAACTTATTCAGATGTTGCTGAGGATCTTCAAAGGTTCCCCTAGAGAAGGGACTCCTTTCAATCATGCTGATCAGAGCAGAGTGTAAATCAAAATCTGCTCCGGCCCCTCTTGCTCCTAACAGGCCTACATTGCATCCTTCGTTGTTATTAAAGACTTCACATATGACAAGATTATCCGGATTCGCCACCATGTTGACTGCTTCTGCTTCCAAGTTAATTTCGGTTGCAGCTTCAATCGCTTGGGGATTCAACTCGTCAACTTCAACTCCTAATTAAGAGCCTTCGTTGGTACCATGTTCTTCTTTTTCTTCCCCTTCTTCTTACTTGACGATGCTCCAATCTCCAGATTATAAGGTTCTAAATCTCCTACCTTTGATCTAGTGAGCATACACCTAAGAAAAATAATCGTTAGAAAATAAAGACAAGAATAAAGTAGTCTCAATTAAACTAGAAATAATAAATTAATAATTAATGTCGTCCACGACAACGGCGCCAAGAACTTGATGAGCGTTTTCTCAATACATAATATTAATTCCCAAGTTTGAAAGATGCTATTGTAGCTTTGATGAGAGACCAAGTGATTATCGAACCCAAATGACGTATTATTATCAATTCAATTATATTCTAACTTATTAAGACTATTATGGCAAAATAGTTTTATGATTAAGTAACCAATTACTAAATAATTAAAAGAATAATTAAAATAAATAACAGTAGAGATTGAACGAAAGTGAATAAGTGATAAGATAGGTTGTCCTTCGAGCCATCTAGTTTTATTCATTAATTTCCCTTTCGTGTATCAATGTCCGACTCTGCCTTGTGGAGTATGGACGCATCACTAAACCATACAAATCTTCTCTATAGACACAATTCAAAATGCATGTGACACGTGTGAATATCCTTGGAGCAAGATGTATAATTCACCCCCCCTTTCTAGGTACTATCAGTATCAATTATTTCCCGTGCACTTAGTACTCTAACCCGATATGATCTCCCTTTATAGGTGCTATGACATTATACTCTTTGTCCTACTTATTAACCCAAATATTATTCAATTAACAAGTATTCATATAAGAAATTTCTAATGAGACTTCGGAGTCCCCTCACTTAGAATCATAACATGTAATCCTGCTCAGCAGTGAACACACTCAATCAATAATCAAGATATGTATTCAGACTCTACATAACAACTAATGATGCACAAAATAACTTTGAGATTGAATTAAAAATGTATAATCTTATATAAAATAAACCACAAGTAGTGTTGTACGGAGTATACGCACGGAAGTTCAATTAACTTATAAAACCTTCATAAACCCTAGAACTACCGAAGCGATTCTAGCCCATGTTGATCGAAGAACAATCATGGTGGTTGGATAGATATTACCCATAGTCTTGAAAATTACAAGATAAATTAAGATGCGAAGTAAACCCTAGATGCAGGCGCGGTCGCGTCTATTTCCATCTTGAATCTTCACTTGGTTCTCACTTGATTCGACAGACAATCTCTCTCCATAGCTCCGTGGATGGTGGTAGGATTTTGGATGTTGTGTTGAATTAAGGTGGTGGTGAACTCCCTTTTCCCTTACGTAGGGTCTTCCTTTTATATTTATGAGTTCTCCGTATGGACCTAGGATGGACTTTTTGAGCGAAAACATGCATTGAAAGTGTAAATATACAGATCCAAACGTGTCCAGCGCATTGGTTCGACCAAGACCTCTGGTTGAACCGATCATGGCTGCTCGAATCGTAGGTCGAATCGACTTGTATAGCACTGGCAGATAGCCGATTCAACCCAAATGGCAGACCAAATCAGAAGCTTTGTGGTCGAATTGCATCTACGAAACCTTATGCTTCTGGTTCGACCATGGTTCGACCACTGTGCTTGGTCGAACCATAGTGTCGTGGTCGAACCACACATCTGATCCCTCTCTTCACCTGGTTCGACCAGGGATGCTGGTCGAACCACTTTGTTGCTGGTCGAACCGCATCTCTACTTGGTCAAACCAGGTGCCTTTAACACCATTTCTTCGGTTCTGATCACTTCTAATCCATTTTTCTTCGAAAATCCACTCAACCGGACTCAAACACACATGATTCATGACTTTCTACAATACAATTCGATTTATCTTAACTTAAGACCAAATCTTGCATCATTATCATATGAATCAGAGCTCAAAACATGTAAATTTACTCACTCATCAATCAACCTGCAATCCCTTGGCCGAAATATAATGACCTAGAACAATCTCATCTCTTACCATGAAGTGGCACTTTTCCCAATTCAAGACAAGATTAGTTTCTTGACATCTCTTCAAAATAATAGCTAGGTTAGACAAACAAACATCAAAAGAGGAATCAACAAAAATAGAAAAATCATCCATAAACACCTTCATGATCTTCTCTATCAAACCATCAAATATGGTCATCATGCAACACTGAAATGTAGCAGGTGCATTACATAACCCGAAAGGCATCTTCCTAAAAGTAAAGGTTCCATAAGGGCAAGTAAAAGTAGTATTTTCTTGATCCTCAGGCGCAATCATGATTTGATTATAACCCGAGTACCCGTCCAAGAAACAATAAAACTCATATCCTGCTAGACGGTTAAGCATTTGATCCATGAAAGGAAGAGGAAAATGGTCTTTGCATGTATTTTCATTCAATTTTCTATAATCCATACACACACGTCATCCAGTAGGAATCCTAGTGGCTAAGGTCTCCCCATCATCGGCTTTCACAATAGTCATGCCTCCTTTTTAGCTACAACATGCAATGGACTCACATGAGGACTATCACTAATGAGATATATAATTCCTACATCTAACCACATTAAGATTTGCTTCCTAATCACTTCTTGAATCGCAGGATTGACTCTCCATTGATTATGAATGCTTCCCTTAGCTTCATCTAGCAACCTTATCTTATGCATGCAATACGATGGACTAATACCCTTCAAATCATCTAGAGTCCAACCAATAGCAGACTTATGCTTCCTAAGCACATCTAACAACTCTATAAGTTTATCATCAGTAAGGGAAGAAGATATAATTACCGGATAAGTTTCATTGTTGCCAAGACAGGCATACTTCAAGTGCTCCGGTAGTGGTTTCAAATCCTCATTCTTTTCTTCCTTCGGTGTGCTTTCTTTATCCAATGGGAGGTATTGCCTAGTCCACTTGACTTCTTCAAGCTTGGTTCTTGTAGATTCATACCTGTTATCTCCTAAGGCAAGTAAATTTTTAAGAAATTCAATACATGCCTCATTAGAGAGCTCATCTAGCTCCGTGGTGGGAAAAGTAAGAGACTCCGCCAAGCATGTCTCCAAGGGATCCTTCGATAGGATCAAGGACATATCTTCCTTCACGATCTCCTCCACCACATCAATGATGTAACATTGCGTCTCCATTGGCATCTTCATTGCCCTATCGAGGTTGAATAGAACCTCTTCTTTATCCATTCTCAATCTAAGCTCCCCCTTTTGGACATCAATAATAGCTCCAGATGTGGCAAGAAATGGTCTTCCCAAAATAAGAGGGACATTATCCTTGTTATCTTCCATCCTAGCACAAGAAAATTCACAGGAAAAACAAGCTTGTCTACTTTTATAAGTATACCCTCAATCACACCCTTTGGAAAAGTCATAGACCTATCCGCCAATTGTAGAGCCACTGTTGTGGGAGCGAGCTCCCCCAAACTTAGCTTCTTAAATATAGATAAGGGCATCAAGTTGATGCTTGCACCAAGATCACACAAAACTTTTCGTGCCGGCCCCTTTCCAATCTCACATAGAATAGTGAAGCTTCCCAGATCCTTCAACTTCTGTGGCAAATTCCTCTGAATGATCGACCTATAGTTTTCTGATAGATTTACTGTCTCTACTCCATTCAAAATTCTCTTATTCAATATGATATCTTTCAAAAATTAGGCATAGTATGGCATCTCCATGATTGCTTCAGAAAAAAGGAATGTTCAAGCTTATCTTATTCATTATATCTTGAAATCTCTTGAACTTATCTTCCAATCCCTTTTTCACTATTCTAAAAGTAAATGGAGGAGGTATCTTTGTTTTTGGAATTCCCCATTCATCACGTTCAACCTCCTACGCTTTATCCTTCTCGACTTTCAATCTCTTGGCTCTTTCCCATTTCTTCTCTACTATAAGCTCAGTATTCTGCTCTTGTGATGACTCTGGAGTGTTCTGAACAACAGGTGTAACATTCGGTATCGAAACAGGAGGTACATGAAGCTGTTCGACCACTGTTTGACCAGAATGGTCTGGTCGAACAGCATGAGTGTGGTCGAACGAGGACTCTATAAATGGGTTCAGTTCATCAAGTGCCGGTTCGACCATAGTTCGACCAGAATGGTCTGGCTGAACAGGGGCTCTTTAAACTGAGCTTGAATCTTCTTCTCCTCAGGTGCCTGTTCGACTATGGTTCGATCAAAATGGTTTGGTCGAATAGTATGGCTTTGGTCGAACGGCGGAACAGAATACAGAGCGTCGTAACTCTATTTTTTTAAAACTATTCAACGTCAGTTCGACCAACAGGTCTGGTCAAACTGGGTAGGGTTGGTCGAACGGGGCTCCTGCCTTCTCTTTTTCGCCCACCGACTTCATTGGACCTTCGTACTACATCTCAGACCTCAATGTGATGGCATTACAAGACTTAAGGTTCTTAATACTTTGAGATGGGAGCTTACCCTTCTCAATAGTTTGCGTCAACTTGTCACATTTCTTGTCATGTCCCCCATCAACAATGTAAGGTCTTTTATCTGCTTAGACAACTCCTCATGATTCGAATATATCTTGATCTCAATACGATCCACCCTTACATTATTCCAAGCCACATAACGGTTCACCGTATTCTCCAAACCAGGTTTCCCTTCTTCCGTCTTAGCACCAGGATTAACACCAATCGGAGGTTGCATAGCC
Organism: Pogostemon cablin; assembly: GCA_023678885.1. Lineage (NCBI taxonomy): Eukaryota > Viridiplantae > Streptophyta > Magnoliopsida > Lamiales > Lamiaceae > Pogostemon > Pogostemon cablin. The sequence continues at coordinate 11,208,390 of CM042990.1, read as the reverse complement.
GCATTCAGATTGCTCCATGAAAAACTGCCTCCTTGGTTGTTGATAGTTACCCAAGGGACCATGATTGTTGTAGTTTCCTTGGTAATTCCTGTTTCCTTGATTGTTCGGATACCTCGTTCCTTGAATACTGTCCCATGGCATAGTTTGATTCTTCAAAATCCTCTTGGATCGGTCTTTCTTCACAGTTATCCTGCTGCATCATCATTGGTACTTTTAGTGATAAATCAGTAATCTGCTTTTATTGGGTTTCAAGTAGCTTGTCGATATTAGACAATCTCATCTTCTCTACTCGACTTCACCATCGTATGTTCAACTTGTGATACTTTTCCAAGGACATAAGTGCCTCTCACTCTATTAGTTGGTCAATCTCTTGAATTCATCGAAATATCCTCGAAGAGCTTTTCGGCCTCCACGGATGATTTTGTAAGCAATGCTCCATTCGACGAAGCATCGAGTAAAACTTGAGAATCGCAGTCCAATCCGTTGTAGAAAATACTGATGTATTGAGCATTGGATAGCCCATGTCGTGGACACTTCCTGAGCATGTCCTTGAATCTATCTCATGCTTCATGAAACTTCTCATTACCACCGATTGCAAATTGATTGATTTCTTGTTTCATGTTAAACACATTTGAAGGTGGCATGTATCTCTCCAAGAATTTCAATTTCAATTGCTCCCAGGTAGTGCATTAAACAGCATTAAGAGTATTGTACCTATCTCTCGCCCTTTCAGTAAGCGAGTAACTAAAATAAGATGATCCTCCTTGCATCTTCATGAGTTCATGCATCTTTTTATGTACTTGTATAACCAAGGAACTTATATAGATGTTGTTGCGGATCTTCAAAGGTTTCCCCAGAGAAGGAACTCCTTTCAATCATGCTGATAAAAGCAGGGTGAAGATCAAAATCTTCTCCGGCCCCTCTTGCTCCTAACATCCCCACATTGCCTCCTCAGTTGTTCTTAAAGACTTTACGGATGACAAGGTTATCTAGATTCGCCGTCATGTTGACTGCTTCTGCTTCCAAGTTATCTCCGGTTGCAGCTGCAATTGTTTGCTAGTTCAGCTCGTCAACTTCACCTCCTAAATTAAGAGCTTCAATTGGTTCTACATTCTTATTCTTCTTATTCTTTCCCTTCTTCTTCCTCGACGATGCACCGATCTCCGTATTAAAAGGTGCTAATTCTCCTATCCTTGATCTAGTGTGCATACACCTAAGAAAAATAAGCATTAGAAAATTAAGACAAGAATAAAATAGTTTCAAATAAAATAGCAACAATAAATTTGACAATGACAACCGTCCCCCGCAACGGCGCCAGAAACTTGATGGGCATTTTCTCAACACACAATTTTATTCCCCAAGTTTGAAGGATGTGATTGTAGCTTAGATAAGCAACTAAATTATATTTATCGAACCCAAAGGACAGTTGATTGTCAATTTATTATTATCTAAACTAGAGAAACTACTGATGGCAATTTAAGTTGAGAGTAATTATTAAACTAATGAACAAATAATAAAATAGCAAATAAAATAAAGACAGTAGAGATAAACGAGAGTTTGACAAGTGAGAAGATAGGTAGCTCTTCAGAAAATCCAGTTTCACTAATTAATCTTCTTCCATATGTTAATGTCCGACTCTGCCTTATGGATTATGGATGCATCACTAAGCCATGAAAACCTACTCTATAGACACAAGCAGATAAGTGTGTAACATGTGTGAATAACTTTGGAGCAAGAGATATAATTACACCCCCTTTCTAGGTACTATAAGTATCAATTATTTCCCGTGCACTAAGTACTCTAACCTGATATGATCTCCCTTTATAGGTACTATATAATTATCCTCTTTATCCTATTTACTAACATGAATTCAATTCAATTAATAAGTATTCATATGAGATAGTCCTAATGAAACCTCGGAGTCCCCTAACTTAGAATCATAACATATAATCCTACTCAGCAGTGAACGCACTCAATCAATAACCAAGATATGTATTCGGACTCTACATAATAGTTAATTATGCACAAAACAACTCTGAGTATGAATTAATAAAGCATAGTCCCATATAAAATAAATCCACAAGTAGTGTTGTACAGAGTATACACACGGAAATTCAATTAATTAGATAAAAACCTTCATAACCCTAGAACTACCAAAGCGGTTCTAGCCCATGACGCTTCGAAGAACGTTCATTGTGATTGGATAGATCTTACCCATAGTCTTGAAAATTACAAGAAAGATTAAGTTGCGAAGTAAACCCTAGAGATGGGCGTCATTGCTTCTCGCTCCGTCTTGAATCTTCTATTGGTTCTTACTTAATTCACTGCACGAATCTCTCTCTACCGTTCTTGCGGATGGAGTTAGGGTTTGGATGTGGTGTAGGATGGATATGGAATCTAACTCTCTTTTTGGTGTGATCGGCACCTCTTTTTATACTTGTTACATCTCCTTATGGACTCTTACTGGGCTTTTTCATCAAAAACTCACACATGCACGCACTAGAGGTGAAATCCTAATATTTCGGAGCTGATGTGTCGCCATTCGACCACACATGGCGTGGTCGAATAGGACCTCTTGGTCGAACTGAGGTCGAATGGCGTGTCTGTAAGTTGAACTTCATCTCTACTTGTCGTTCGACTTGACCTCCTCTGTTCGACTTGACTTTGCTTGGTCAAACGGGTGTCCTTGGTCGAATGACCGCTCTGTAAGCTGAAACGCCTCCCGTTCGACTTATCTCCTCTGTTCGACCTAATTGATGCTGGTCGAACAGCTTCTCCAGGTCGTACAACACCGCAAAATATTGTGTCTTCCAATTTCGAGCACTTAAGACCTGTTTTTCTGTACAAATATGCTCAAATAGCCTCAGTAGCATCTGATTCGTGGATTTTCCATAAACATCCCAATTTGTCTTAATAATAGATCAAATCATACTCAATTTCCAAACAAATTCGAGCTCAAAACGCGTGAATTATCACTCTCATCAATGATGGATGAATGTAGGAGGCGTCGAGTATGAAGTAGAATTGTGTGTGTTCAATGTTGTGGCTAAATATTGCTTTTACAGGTTAAACATTACCCTAATAGAGTTTTTTACCAAATATAATCATTGGGGGATAAAAATAGCTGATTTGGGCCATCTTGATCTCTCGCTCGACCTTCCATCTTTTCTCTCGACCTCTCGAGTGGCATGTCAAACGATTTTAGATATTTCCAATAATTCCACTTGACTCAAGCCATCTAGCTTGACCTGTCTAATGACATTCTTCCTTGGTCATTTTGACTCTGCTTTTATAATTTGACACTTTTCACCTTATTTCTACTCAAAATAAAATATTGTAATTGTGCCTTTTTTAAAAGTATTATGAAGAGTAATACTTTTATGTTGAATATGTCAATAAATCCTGATATAAAGGTATTAAATTGGCCATGAAATACATGAATTTTGACTCTCTGCATCTGTTGGCTGATAATGTATCCATTTAGTTATTTTGGTCGTCTCTTTAAATGTATCAATTTTCTCTTTTTAGTAAAAAAGTTTCACACATAGCCCCCCACTTACCACCAATACAACTACTCACTTTATATAAAATAATATTATCCCTTAATACATATGGAAAAAGTAAATGAATACTTTACTAATGGACAGAGAGAGCATTTTTTAGACTGTCCCACGATAATATCGTTCCTCTTTTAATTAAATTATCATTTTTTATTAAATGTATATTTATTTTTCTTATAAACTGCAAGTGTTCATTTCAAAGTTAATTTCTAATGTTATCACTTTTCACCGATCAAATACTTCATCTATCTTGCTTCAATATTTACATAACGTCAATTTGGTCATCCCACTACTATATTTGATTTCTCTTTTTGGTAAGTTGGATCTCACACACTAAAAAAAATTAGCCTTAGTGTCGGATTTTGTAAATGAATTTTCAGATGTATGATAGATATAGTGACAGAAACACGTCTGTCACCCTTTCATGCGTTACAAATCAATTGTGACGGATCCATCACAATTGTGATGGAAATCAATAGTGATAGAATTTGTGACAGATGTTGATAAAGGTGGTTTGTGACAGAAATCTATTGTGACGGATTTTTTTTCGCTAATTCCCTCACTAAATTTAAAAAAAATATATTAAAAAAAAGTTTCACTACGATTGGAATCCAAAACACAAGCATGAGTCACCCAAGCTCGAACCACTTTGGCTAGTGGTGGCTTGGTTATGAATTTTGCCTATTTCACCCTTTAATCCCATTATATTTAGTAAGGGTTACGCTATTGCTACCCGAAGTATTGTTAAGAGCACTCGATCAACTTAAATAATTATAATTAAAAGACAATTTTCACCCACACTAAAATCTATTCAAATTCAACAACACTTCAATATAAAAAATTCTTTATCCACCTGAAATAAACTACCTCAGACATTAAATATATTAACATGGAAGACAAACTAGTATTCTTGACGATGGTGGGGAGAGGTCGAAAGATGAAACCCCAGATTCCGCAGTCGAAATCCAGTTTCTTTCATGTCAATCACAAGATTTCTTCTCACAATTAGGCTTATATAACTAAAAGCAAAATACATTACATAAAGCCTTAATTAATTGTTCGCCCTAATCATCTGTCTCACTACAACAAATTTGTAAAGTATTGAAGGTGTAATGCATGGGGTTGGCAGTTTGATGATATCAATGTTTGAAGGATAAATAAAATTGGTTGAATTTCACTTGTAACTTTTCACGAATTCCTTAAGAAAGGATTAGATTATATACTCCGTCTCGGTCAAACAACATCATTTACTTTTTGCACGTAAATTAAGAAATATTATTATTTTATGTAAAGTGAGTAAGTGTATTAGAGAGATGTGATGGGTAGTGGTAGACTACCGGTGGACCCTTTTTACTAAAAAAGAAAAATGTTGCAATTTAGACGAGACGTCCAATATAGTAAAATTGTGTTATTTGAGCGGGACGGAGGGAGTATGTCTTTTCTCTACAAATATGATCGTATTTTTATTTTTTAATTGTGATCAAATTCTTGAAATGATAATTGAATTCCCTAAAAGTGAATTTTGTGACGGAAAAAAGTTGTCACAAAATTAATAAAAAACTTGACAATAATTGTGACCAAAGGCTTCACAATCATGCACGGTCACAAAATACGTCACAAAAGTAAAAGTAATAACGATAATAATTTTGAGATTGAAAAATCCATCACTAAAGTTAAAAATAAAATTAATTTTGTGACGGAATTTTTTCCAACACAAATTTCTATCACTGTCTAATAGATTTTTTTTTTGGTGATACTTAGAAATAAATATTCCTTAAAATTTTACAGTATCTCATAATTTTTCATGGATTCAATTAAACTTGAGGACGAAATATAAAAACATAACTAATACTTGTTAACTACACATTAAAATATTATATTCTTTAATTTCTATATAAAAAATTAATATAAGCGTATAGTGAGTGAGAATTATATTTCTTAATCTCTATGCAAAAAGTTGATGTAAGCATATAGTGAGTGGGATGGAGGAAGTATCATTTGCTATTTTAAAATGGCAAACACTTGTGTGTTGTCTCGCGGGAAAATATACATGAGACGAATAAGAAATTATAACATTTAAATAAAAGTGATACTCAAATTAATGTAAGGCAAAAACTTGTGTGTATTCGGGACGCAAGGATCACACTCCGTGCGCCTTTAGAATTTTGTATTAAATTTTGTATACCTTTTAATATAAAAATGTATACCCTTTATTTTTTAAAGATAAATAAAAAATATTAATGAAAAGTGTATACCTTTTACAACAAAATGGTGTACTCTTATTAATTAAAGGGTATAACCTTAAGAACAAAACAATATATCCTTACCCATAATACTAAATTCTAAAGGCGCACGGTGTACCTCCGGGGGCACAAGAGTCTCACTCTTAATGTAATGTTATAATGTTATAGTGAATTATTTTAAAAATAATTCGTATTATAAATAAAAGGTGCATGATAATATATACCTTTAATAAAAAAAATTTAAGAATAAAAAAATAAAAAAAATAGTCTCACGTGAGATCATTCCATGTGAGTATTCCTCTTAAAATATAGATAATCTCTTGTGGGACGGATATTTGTGAGACGTTATTATTGAAGTATTTTGTTTTATATAGATAAAGTATACTTATTGATAATTAAAGTATGTTTGTGGTGAATTGTACTATAATACTTTAAAAATATACTTTAATTTATTATTTATCATACTTTAGAAAATACACTTTAACTATAAATTAACATACTTTATATATATAACGAGTATACTTTAACAACAGATCAACCTGTTTCACAAGAAACTTTATCCTTAAAATATTACTGTCTCCGTTCTAATAATTTTTGCACACTTTCTTTGTAAAAATGTGCAAAAATTACGGAATAGAGGAAGTATTATTTTTTGTTCATGTTACAAAATTCATTTGATAGCGAGGTGGAAGTCCAACATGCATGTCAGAGTGGATATTTTGATAGAGCGCAGATTGAATGATGGTGGCCCGAATCGAGAGGGGGACGCAATGTCGGTTAAAGTAGAGGAGTTAATATTAGAGTACAGCACATTTTGGGAGGTGGGCTGTTAGTGGAGACACCACACTAATTACCTTAAACAAACATGATCAAATAATGTCCCTCATCATTCTAAAGTCATAATAAAGAGCCCCTTAATTTACATCAATTGCTTTCCTGCAGCCATCAAAGTAGAAAAATGATCAAAATACAGAAACAATTATTAATTTTTTTCATTAAAAGTATCCATGTTTTAGGGATTAAAAGAGCTGCATGGGCGTGATTCTGTATAAACTATATATCCTCTCTAAAAATTTACTCTCTTTAAACTATTGAATATATTTCCTCAAATTCATATCATGTTTTTTTCTTAGGACATCAAACGTAGTCCAAACGTTTAATATTTTAAGGGCCAGAAAGTCGCACTGATATATTTTGGTTAAATAGAGTTATGTTTATTTCAATTTAAAAAGACATGCCACTGCTAGAAAAATGGGCTTTATAAATGACATTTATATATGTAGTGTAAGAATTATTAATAATACATTTTACCTATTAATATATTTTTATAAAATGTCTTCTATTCTAATGTATTATTAGGTCATGTGCTATTAATACATTTTTTCATTGTCATTATACATTAGTTTAGACTACACTTATTATTTAAATATATTAATTTAACAATAATAATAACTACTCTCTCCTGTCTTATAGAAGTTGACACACTTTTTTTTGGTTTGTCCCACTAAAGTTGACACATTTTCTTTTTAATACATGGACCCACACAAAAAAAACAATTAATATATTCTCATGGGCCTCACATATCACCTCTAATACAACTACACACTGCACATTAAATATTATTTCTCTCACTTCACTTTACTCCACTTTACATTAAATTATTATACTCATTAATCTCCGTGCCCAAAAAAAATTATAACAATTTCTATGGAACGGAGGGAGTAAAAAATAACTAGATTAATTAAAAATAAATAAATTGTTTCGTTCCAGAATTTGACTTTGGGTGTAGGCTTGTAATAACCAATTGATCCAAATATAAACTTTTTAATTTATTTTCAAATCTCGTAGAAGTACAGAGAAGTTTCACTTTACTATTAATTTTTTAAATTTAACAGTTAAATATTTTAATAATTTAATTAACTATGATTAAAATTAATTAAATATATTTAAGATTATGATTATTATTATACATTATATTTCTTTTACTACTAAAAAATAGTTATGTTGTTATACTATTTATTTTAATTAATATAAACAATTTTTAAATCAACCTATAATATATATTAAAAAATATATAAATTAGTTATGAATTTATATTATTATTTATTTATTTTGTTATGAATTAATTTTAATAAAAATTGTCATTATAATAATATATATCTTATTTTAATTATTTTTATAATTATTTAAATAATTTTAAGTTTTATACGTTAAAAATTTAACGCGTACAGTACAAAAAAAAACTGTTTTTTACCAACAGAATATTCCATTGGTAAAAGCCTTAATTCCATTGTTAAATTGGCTTACCAACGGATTAGCAACGGAATCCGTTGTTAAAATTCCGTTGGTAAAGTGGTGGTTGGTAAATTTTTCAATTCCGTTGGTAAATAACTCAATTGGTAATCTGTTGCTAATAATTTCATTGGTAATTTATATAATTATTCACATGGTAATCCGTTAGTAATTAGCAATGGATTGAATTCCGTTGCTAAAATAGATAATAAATTCGTCGGCATTCTATTGCTAAAATAAATTGTCACTTTTGTTGCTAATCCATTGGTAATTACCAACGGATTGAATTCCGTTGGTAAATTCGATTGCTAAAAAAAATATTTTTGTAATGATATATATATATATATATATATATATATATATATATATATATATATATATTTCAATTAATTTTAATTATAGATAATTCTTTATTAATTTAATTTATTATTATTATGGTATAATATTGAATAAATATATGTGTCTATTTTATGAATTTTATATATTTTTATTTAAATTAATTACATTTAAAATATATATTATAAATTATTATAAACGTAAAAATATTAGTTATTAAAAAAAGTTATTATGACATTATGGTTAAAGTATTAATAGATTTATATTAATACTTTTATTAAATAATGTATTAATAGATATATAATAATATAGTATTATTAGATATTATATAACTTCATGTATTAATATAATTGTTATAAATAAATGTATTAAGATTATTGTAGTGATAGGTGTTGATAGGCCTTTTTTAGTAGTGTGCGCTGTCGCTGTAAAATTCATATGTAGTATGTTGTGAGGTGGTCTTGCATTCGTCCGAAAGCATGGAAGAAGTTCTGCTTGTTTAAATAGAATTTTATACATTTAGTAATGATTGTTATACCTGTTATCATAACAATTTATACCCTGACTATATATTTCAGAATTCTTTTATTTTTTAATCAAACTTTAATACTCCTCATATTGTAATAATTTTTTTATTGAAAAAATAATACTCTTATTAATTAAAGTATATACTCTCTCCGTCCCATAAAACTTTTTACACTTTCCTTATTTGTTTGTCCCACAAAATCTTTCACACCCTAAAAAGAAAACATCACGTTATCTAACAATCTCAAAAGTTTATTTATTTTCAAATTTGTCACTCATTTTTAACACAAATATCATTATTTTATACTTTTTTATTATCTAAAAATGTCACAATACCCTCCAAAGTTAATGAAGTTGGTCAAAAGTGCACATTTTCTTAAACAATATGGGAAAGTAAATGTGAAAAGTATTATGAGACGGAGGGAGTATTTCTTTAGAATAAAATGTTATATATCATTGAACACATTGTGCATCCAGGTACAGAAGAGATCAACTCATGTCGGCAATGACTTATGTGAGACCGTCTTCTGCAAGGGCTTATGTGAGACGGAAAAAAAGTGATAACTTCTAGAATTAAAAGTGATACTCATTTAATAAAAAATGATAATGTTATTTCATAAACAATTTATAGCATAAATAAAAAGTAATAACGTTTTATAGCAAAAATAATAACTAATTTAAAAGGTATAAAATTGACTCACTTGAGACGGTTTCATTCAAGACTTGTCCTCTCAGGTAATAATACATGATTTCCAATGTATTGATAGCTTTTAATTATTATTTATTTGTTTATTTATTACGATCAATTTATTCATATTTTTATCTTTCATTAGTGATTATTAAAGATTTGGATTAGATCGGCTCACATATTTTATTCCATGAGACGGATATCCGAATCTATTTATTAAATCAAATTACACGGGCAATGACACGTCATAGTACATAATGCCGCCTAATTCACACTATTGCTTCCTTATTACTAATTAGGCCCTAATTCAAGAACCCGGATTTAGGGGTGTACATCGGTGCAAAACCGAACCGAACTGAATTGATAAAATCAAACACCGAAATTTTAAAAAAATGTAAAGCCGAACCGAAATCAAATAAGTAGAAATTCTGAATAGAACAGAACCGAAATCTTCGATTTGGTACGATTTTAAAAACAATTTAACCGAATTATAAAGAAAAAAAATAAATTTATTCTTCTTTAAATTAAAAAAAAATAGATCTATTCAAGTGTTTATTCTGCAGCTTGATTTTAAGATGAACAATTAAATGAAATGCGAATTGAAATCACTACAAGAAACTATCTGATTACCGACGGAAAATCCGCCGGTAAACTATGAAAAATTCGTCAATAACTTAGTTACTGACGAAAATGAATTTGTTGCGAAAATCTACGTCAGTAATTTTTTTGCAATGGAATTTAAATCCATCCGTAATTACCGACGGATTTTTTCTTCAGTAAAGAAAGATATTCGTTAGTAATCATACAATACAAATTCGTTGGAAGTGAAAATATAGCGACGATTTTATCAACGGATTTTTCCGTCGGTAAATTACCGACAGAAAAATCCTTCGGTAATTATGTATATTTTTATAATTTTTTTAAATTTACTAACGAAATTTTCCTTCGGTAATTTAAATTTAAATTACCATATTATATTTTAAATATAAATACCCATAAAACAATTAAAATTTCATATTAAATAATCCTTCAAAACACTACTTAATATAAATTATTCATCTAATATAAATTATTCCATCAAAAAAGCAAGAAATAGTCAGATCCCTCTAGCACAACCCCTAATTGAATGCAACTAAATGTAACAAAAACATCTTGTTATCTAATATTCCATGAGAATGAATGACCCACAAATTGAATATCTTAGAAAAATGTTGAATCTCATCGCGCAACACAACCTAGGATGAAAAAGAAATGCTTTCTCTTTCAAGTCAAAGGAAGGTATACTACACAGTTACTTCAACATAATACTAACGATGTAGATTAACCTTCAGAAAATCTAAAATAATCATGACATTTCCACTCGTTAACTTCTTTCATCAGCAAAAATTGAACCAAAAACAGAAAGAATACTTGTACTAGTTGAAAGGGCAAATTAGCTCATCATTTTCACATAATCCTCTTTCAATAAATTAATCTACTAGAAATAGTAGACAAATATGCAGCAACAAACACTGTAATTCCATTTCAACTAACCTGTAATTAGCTGCAATCGACGCTAGACAATCAGTAGTAGAACCCTTGCAAGATGAGAGGACCAGAACTTTGAAATTCTTAAACAACTTGAAATTCCATTTACATGTGCCCCTGTTTACTTCCTTGCCCATAATGTAATTTCTTTCCTTTTCACCAAATTTGGGCAAGTGAAAATGTATTAGTGCAAGTTTCATAAATAAAAAAAATTATGTTAATGACATAAAACCAAAATAAAAGCTACCAATATCTTCCCAATGTACGTAAAACTTAAGGCTATCTCTTTCATCTTGCCCTGCAAAATTACAACTTAACCATTAGCTTTACTTTTGCAGTTGTTTATTTGTCTATCTTAATCAAATGTAAATTTTGTGCTTTGTATAAGTGATTGGAAATCTCTTTAAAATGCTAATCAATTTCATGACAAGAACTACAAGCCCAATAAAGTGGATAGTGAACTACGAAGAAGATATAAACATGCATCAACATTTATCATATAAGTAGACTATTGTGTTCCTATAGATACATGAGGACAAGTAATCATCAGAATGAAGGCGAAAATAAACTATGACTTGACAACAGACATTGAATGAAATAAAGAATTCATGGTTCTGCACAATGGCCTCATAGCAATAGTGCTGATACATATTACTCTATGTTAACATTAACATGAAGCTACTAAACATACACATGTTCTCTAGAACTCAAACTCAGGGTGGCAGTTTTCCTTTACGACTGCAGGCCTATGATTCATAGTAATCAACAAGCCGAACCATAGTTGCTCTATGTAATACTAAAAAATGACAAACTTTTGAAAAAGAGATATTTTTCAGTAATCAAAATACATGAAAAAAAGAGAAATAATGATGATGAAACAAGAAAAACACCCAAATGAAACAACACACTAATCCAATTCCACAAATGTGAAAACAATCAAAGATTACAAAAGGAATGATTGAGATTTAGCATTAATGATATCAAACCCATAAAATGGAGTGAACCCCACATGATATAGCAGAGTAACTTGAAGCAAATATTCAAGAAACAGAGAAATTTAAGAAGAAGAAGATGATGCATATCTCACAGTTTCCTTCTTTACTTTAATATCATACTTTACACCTACATGAAGATTACCTGTACTGTATGTCCCTTTTACAATTAATTATTACACACAAAAATAAATAAATAAATTATATGAGCAGTGAATTTCTATTATAAATGAGTGATACTAATATCATCAAGAGAGATGCCACCACCCACTCTCTCAAACTTGTCTCACCAACTCATATCTAGAAGAAATGAGCCCCCCACCCCTACCCCCACCCTCATATAGAGTCAAAAGCTTGTATGTATATATGTATGCATGTATAGAGAACTCCACATCAAGAAAAGGGGCTGGCCTTGATGCTCAAGATTCAAGAACACTAAGGCTAGAGTTTCTGATTATCCTCCCAAAAACCATCTCAACTAAAAGACCAAAATAAATATTATAAGAAGAAATCAAGAGAAGGGGGTATTCACATACTGTCACACGCACACACACATATATACACATACTACATAAAGAAAATAAAATAGTCCAAATAAAAAGGGTGGTATTGAAGGAGGCGTTAGTTATTAGAGGTAGTAATGGGAAGGTCACCTTGCTGTGAGAAAGCAAACACAAACAAAGGTGCTTGGACCAAGAAGGAAGACGATCGGCACTCACTCTACCGAAACTGCTTAAGAAAAACAGCAAAGCAGCAGAAAAATAAATGTTAGGGTTCAGTAATCGCCCCTCGGTTCGTGTCTTTCAGTACATCTCCCTCCCTAATTAAATGGAGAAATCGTCCAATGACACGTAAATTAAAGAGGGAATACCTGTGTTTCATTGAATTAGTGCAGAAGAGGACATATTTAACTTTGATTTTTCATTGACCTAGTGCTCCATTACTTCCTCTATTATCCCCAAAAATCAAACACTACACCCACTCAAAAAGTAAACCAACTGGGGAGGAGCAGCAGCAAGAGTGACCGGCGACAATAACGGCGATGAAAGTGAATGGCGGCGGTATCAGCGGTGGAGTGGAAGAGAGGTGTATTTGTTTTTAGGGCAGGTGATTTATAATGGAGGTAGTAGCCCTAATACTTTTTCTAATACTTATTTTTTATGTTACCGATTAAATTCGTCGGTAAAATTTTAATTTGAGTCTTTAATTTACCGATAGATTAATTCGTCGGTAACTTTAAAACTAATTTTTTTAATATATTTACAACGAAAAATTCATCGATAAATTAAAAATTCAAATTAATTTTTTTAAATGAAATTTATTATATTTATCGACGAAAAATAGTCGTCGGTAATTTTTTGAGATTTAATCTTTCCAAAATAATGATGAATTTACAGACGAAAAATAATCCATCGCTAATTCTGTCGGTAATCCGTCGCAAAACTCGTCGAAAATTCTTATGATGATTTTTTAAAAATAAATCATATTAAATCAAAAAAACGTCGGTAATCCGTCGCGAATCCGTTGATAATTATTGATGAATTTTTTTCGTCGGTAATTCAACAGTTTCTTTTATTGAATAAACCCACCCATCACCATCTACCTATCCAGTCCAGTCCACCCACCATCACCACCTACCTATCCAGTTCAGAAGTAACAAAATTCTTACTGGAATAAAGCCAAATTTCACAACTACTTACGAAAACTTATTGTATTCAATAAAAAAAATATTTAATCCATACAGATCCATACAGATCTCAATCCGACGCTATTTATTTATATCACCAAATCTGAAATCCATATAGATCTGATCTGATGATGCCATTTATAGTGACAATATGAGAGAAAGAAGAAAGAAAAATGGGAATGGTTACAGGAATTTCTAATTAACAAGAGAGGAGAACGGGATGGAAGACGAACAAGAAGACAGTCGGCTGCCATCAAGAGTCAACGCCGGCGGAAGGCACGAGCTGCTGAGCTGGTGTGGCAATTGGCAGCGAGGTTGGGAACCGCCGTAGTTGGGTGGGGCGATGGGCTGGGCAAACGAAGAAGAAAAGAGGTGGTCGCCACCAAGAGCCAAAACCGACGGAAGCATAAAGAGCCGAGCTGGTGAGGCGACTGGCGGCGAGGTTGGGAACCGTAGCGACTGGGTGCGGTGGGCTGGGCAACAGGCCAGTGAACTCCAATTTTAGAAATTAAATTATAGAATGGTATGTTAGGGTTTTGTATTTATATGAAGTATTTAAATATCGGTTCGGTTATCGGTTTTTCGATTTTTTAAACCCTAAAATCAAAACCGAACCGAAACACCAATTTTTCATATTCTGAAAACCGAATCTGAATTGATTTTTTAAAAATCGAACAGAATTGATCGATTCGCTTCGATTTGGTTAGGGCGATTATTTCGATTTTGTCCAATTTATGCTCGCCTCTACCCAGATTCTCTACATTTAAGAATATGGTGAATTTCTTCTGTTTTCTCAAATTTGCACCCTAAAATCTATGCCAAAGACTTGGATGAAACCATCGTATAATCCCCTTATGTGAGACGAATCACGCATTAACCCATTAATTATATTTTTAAGGGTCTGTTTGGTTGTATTCAAATTAAAAAATTAAAAATTTTAATTATAAAAGTAAATTAATTAGGTGTTATATATATATTTGTAAATATATAATGTTATTTTTAACATTATATTTTTATTATTAAAATTTTTATTAATTTAAAATTTTAATTCATTTAATTAAATTTTTTATTTAAATATTATAAATGTATAAAATGTGATACCAATTGATGAAATGTGATAACAGTGTTGTGAACTATTACATGAACAATTTATAATATAAATGAAAAGTAATAACATTTTAAATGAAAGTAATAATAATTTTAATAAAAAATGATAACAAATTATCAAAGTTTATTTTACAAATAATTTATAGAATGGATAAAACGTGATAATATTTAAAAAAAAAAGTGATTCCTAATTAAAAAAAGTGATATCCATATAATTGAATTATTTCACGAACAATTCAATGTAATAATAAAAAGTGATCGTATTTTTAACAAAAAGTGATATATGATAAACAAAAAGTGATAACTGTTTAACTAAATTATTTTATGAATAATTTGAAGGATGAAATAAAAAGTAATCACGTTTTAATATAAAGTGGTACCTAATTAAAATAAAGTGATAATAGAATAGTTGAACTATCTAAAGAGGAGTAATTACTAATAATATTATTTTTATTAAATAATAATGATAATAATAATAATAATAATAAAGAATTGATAAAATGTGATAATATTGTTAATAAAAGTGATAATATTTTTAATAGAAAGTGATATTTCAACAATGAAAAGTAATAACGGTCAAATTACACTATTTTATAAATCATTTGTAAGATGAATAAAAAGTAATAACAATTTTAATAAAAATGTTATTTGATTTATAAAAAGTGATAATCAATTAAATAAATTATTTTATGATTAATTTGCAAGAGAAATAAAAAGTTATAATATATAGGAGTAGTATATAAAAAGTGACACCTGATTTTAAATTTTTTTAGAAAAAAAATATTTTTAATAATTAATAAAATTATTTATTAAAAAAAATAAGAAAAAAAAGTTTTGTTTCTGTTAAATAATAACGTAAACAGCGGCCTTGATCATGCTTCAACGATTTTTGCGTTAATGCTAATTAATAATTTTTTTAATTGAATTTACAATGTATCTTTTTTAATAAAACAGAGAAACAAAGGACAGGGGAGGTAATCAGACTTTGAATACTTAAGGTGAAAATCAGTTAAATCTGCCAACGATATATTATTACCAGAATTAGTCGTTGCACCCAAACCATACTATGGTTGGACTGGTTTGGATTTCATTTTTGACCCTACATTCCAAGCATCATGGAACGTGTTGGTTCATTCAATGATGTTCAAACTGTTGACATTCGATCGTTTGGTTAACATGAACCGTTAGAGTTCCATACGTTTTTAACAATTAGCGGAAGCAAGAAAACATAGAAACGTATTACCTTTCATCAGTGTATGTTAAAGAAGATGAATTCTCGCCATTAGCCTGCGCAGCCTCACCTTTTTGGGCATATCTCTCTCATCCGATCTCGGATTTGAGTGATCTACGCGCCAAATAGATCCTCTCTTCAACATGCTCGTCTATGGCCAATTCCTTTCCTCTCCATGATGATCTATCGCCATTGTTGCAGAGCAAGAGAGGGCCGATGAGCCAGGGGTTCCTCCCCAGAACATTCCTGTAATGATCAGCATAATCTGATTCCATCTCATAGAAGCCTTTTAAAACCATTAAATAATAATCCTTCTCTATTTTTACATTTGCATTAAAAAAAAATAAAATTACTCTACTCTTTTTTCTAATACAGTGTAATTTTTATTATAAAAATGTTAATATAACTACCTGGCCAGCCAACTACCCCTAATTTATCACAAATCTCTGGTTATATCACAGCTAATGAAGCTCATGGGAGGGCCCTATTTTATTGGTTCTTTGAGGCTCAATCTCAACATACTCAAACCCCTCTGCTTCTCTGGTTAAATGGAGGTACACCCCCACCACTTGCCCTTCCTTTTCTTGTGTAAAAATAAATGTTTCAAGAAATTAAGTGGTTTTGTGAAAATATACTTTAACAATAATTAAACATTCAATCCCAAATTATCAAATATCTTCATTAATGTTTGTATATAAAAAAAGATATAGAGACGTTTCAGGAGGCATCTAACTCAGACTTCTTATCCTTTTGAGGATAATAACGAAAGAGCAACAATACAATAATAAATGAATCAGATTTATGTTTCCGAAGTTTCGCAAAGTTAGCATGAATATTTCCTCCTGTAGTGGCACCTCTACGGTTAAAATGATACACCTCCATCCGGCTGTTTATTTGCACTTATAATTAAAATAATTGAGATTTTTTATTTTAATTAAAAAATTAAAATAATTGAGATTAATTCTGGTGACGATACCTCATCAAAATGAAACTCTCCTTTAGTATAATAGAGATTAGACATTACATCATACTAAAAACATTTTACTCATTCCTCCCGATAAATTTGTCACAATTTTTTATATTATTGATTCCTTTGTAGTTGATCACAAGTCTCGTCTTCCCCCGCTTGACTTCTCCATAATTTTGAACTAGAAATCCTGAACTGCTGTATGGAGATACTCCTGGTGATATCAACTTAAGGTCTAGATGTTCCTTAAGTATTAGCTGGATATCCTTTCAATCCTCTTGGTTCATCAGGATAGGTTTGTATCTTACGAACTCATGCTCTTTTTCTTCTTTCACTTTGAGCGAGGCTTTGAGCTCGTTTTTGTTCCACCATACATAATAAAATTTGTACTTTCATTTTATTTGACGGGGTATTGTTCGAATTAATCATGCTATGTGAACTCATATTAATTATGAATTTAAAAAATTATCATGTTTATTAAAATCCGTCCCACCTAGTTATGACTCGAGTTCTTTTAAAAAAAAAAAAGTTATGACTCAAGTGTCCTACAATAGAGATCTCGTTATTTAACTAGTGAAACCCCGTACTTGCCCATATTCGTTGTGCAAGGGATGCACTAAAGATGCAGATTATGAAAACTAAGAAGCTGATAGAAAATAATGGCCAAGCAAGTAATGATTCAGCGGTATGATCTTATCCAATAGGATCCGTGAGACAGTCACATCACTATTTAACTAATTAAATTTCTAATTTCTTTAAGAAAAATTATATATAACTATCTAAAAACATTAATTAAGTCTTTCGCTAATAATTTACCACATCACTTCAGTAACTTTAATTAGCAAAGCAGACTTTTATTTTTATTTTTAATTTTTCTCCCTTTTTTTTAATTGTACTGTATTTAGAACCATTCAATTTTAATTTTAATAATTCATTTAATACTTTTGATTATAATTATGAATCTATTTATATCAATAATAAATTTTTAAAAATTTTTAATTAACAATATATATTTGGTAGATATGAATTTTTTTTAATACTAAAATGTATGAGTGCACGGTGTGCCTCGAGCAAAAGGGACCAACTCATTTCGTAATTGTCAATAAATAACAATGTATCAATCAACAATCGATTAATATATTTTAATTTAATTTAATTTAATTTAATATTTTAAATTTTTTTAAATATTTATATTTAACTTATCTATTTAAATTATTTGATGTTAATTTAGTTTTAGAGTTTATATATATATATATATATATAATTTTGAAAATGCCGTCTTTCATTTAATTGTTAAAATTTCACTACACTTTTTAATTACTAACTTTTGACCAAATTTTTATAATTGGATTGAGAATATTTCTAAATTCTATTAATACGTAAAAATGCTAAAATTACTGAGTCGGGTTAGAAATCAGTTACACAAATACTATATTTGTGTAAATTAATGATATGTACAACTATATAGTTATATAACTCACTAATTATCATCAAGGTTAATCTCTTTCCACCATCTTTTATCATCAAGTTTATGACAAGATTTGATGAGCTGCCTAATTATTCTTTCTTCAAAATTAGGTGAAACAAAGGACCCTGACCAGCCTATCAAACCAAGTCATTAAACAAACCATCACTGGTTAAAACGTAAAAATAAATATTAAATCATGAAAACAAAATATACTATAAATTATAAAGATAAAATTACAATTATACACTTAAATTTATTATTAAACAATAATAATAAATATTAAACATTAAGGAAAAAATAAACCATAAACCACAAAAGTAAAATTATAATTATATTTTCAAACTAAGTTTGTAATTATAAATATTAAACCCTACAGTCATAATAAACCCTAAAACACAAAATTCCATGATTGAGAATAAAATAGATCACGGTATTAAATATACTTAAGGGAGAATAGCCCAAATAACCAATTTTAAAAATTGGAAATCATTGTCACTCATCAAATAACTTATATAACATTCATATTCATTTGTCCATTTTTGGACCAAAATATCACCACCATGTCGCAATGCTATGTTAGGATTCCGACATCGATTCCGACATCCGATAAAATACCCTCGCCTTGTCGGAGTGTTATGTTGGAGTTCCGACACCGAATCCGACAACCGATGTTGTCAGAATCGGTGTAGGAATCCCGACATGGTAAGGGTAATTTTGTCCAAAAATGATCATATGGGTATGAATGTTATATAAGTTATTTGATGGGTGGCAATAATTTTTGACTTTCTATTTTAATTATTTATGACAATTTTATCTATACTTATTATTAAAATTGTAAATAATAATAATGCATGAAAAAAATTATCATAATTTAAGAGTAATTAATAAAAAAGTGATGTGACACAAGAACGGAATAAAATAAAATAAATGTATAACTACCTAAATTCACAAAATTTACAACTAACTAAATGGAGAGAATCCAATTCCCTAGTTCAATTATTATTATTAGGGTTAATTGCGAAAAAAAATCCCAACATTTACTTCATTTACAATTTAATCCCAACTTTTGAGATTTTGTTAAAAAAAAAACAAAGACACCATCTATGAAGTCAGTTGCGAATCATACTCATTGAGCAGTCAATGTTGACTGATTGCTAACATGACTGATCTTTTTCACGTCAGCTTCCACATCATCTTTAATTAATGGGTCACTTATTATTGGATACATAAAATAACGCATAATTGCTATAAACTACATGACTTAAAGCATTAATACTCATAACTACACAATTATGATTGTGATACCATAAATACCCCTATGTGTTTGCACAATTTGTTTATACAAATTTATTTTGTACAATTTGATTTTGCACAATTATGTCTTTGCACATTTTGTTTGCACATTTTAAGTTCCGGCGAAGGTCAGGCAGCGCTCCGGCGACTGGTCGGCGACCGACAGCGGTGGTCCGGCGGAGGTTCGGCGATCGGCGGCGGCACAATTATAGATTGTAATATCATAAATACTCCTATGTGTTTACACATTTTATTTTGCACAATTTTGTTTTGCACAATTTGTTTTTGTACAATTTTGTTTTGCACAATTTCTTTTACACATTTTGTTTTGCTCAATTTTGTTTTGTATATTTTATTTTGCAAATTTTTTCTACGCATTTTGTTTTTGCACTTTTTAACGGGCTCTAGATAAGAGGAGCATTCAATGCCTTGAACAATGGAAATGTAACGCCTACATACATGTATTTTATACCATCAAACTCATCAAGGAAACTCATGATTAGCTTCACATAATCCATAACATCAGTAGGTTGTGAGAAAAATATAAATCGCCAAAAAAAATAAATTACTAGATCTCGTGCTGAAGAAACTAAGCAAATTTTCTAGTATATAATTATATATACAACCAATCAAAATCATAAAAGTGGAACACGCTGCTGAATGAATTTTAAATCATCATGTAGAGATACCTTCACCTAAAAGAACAATCAACAAAATAGAGATAAAACTGGAAAAGCAAACATCAAATACGAACCATTAAACTAACTATATTAAACATAAAAATGAAGACAAAATCCGCTCTTACCAATAGCTATGAGATGAGGTATAGTTAAACTCTTGGCCAGATGATAATGATGATCACTTCTAGAAGAAGAAGGTGATTTTGTATGAGAAGAGTCAACCTATTTCCTCCTCTCCAAAGCCCTCAAATCCCCACCCCCACCACCAACACCATTGTTCTGTGCATCACACTGAAACCCCATCAAACCCACAAGATATCCTTGAATTGGGTCCCCAAAAATTCAACCTTTCTTTCCAAACACAGGTTCAAGATAAAAGAAATAACTCTTCAAATAAATATAAATTGTGGTGTCTCAGAATTCCTTGTGTACAAGTTTGATTGTCATGTCATTTCCACTGTGCTCTGCCAATGCCGGAAATAGACTGATCATATGAAACGGAACAGAACCCGATGAACAAGCACCATCAGTAGGAAACTGACACCAATATTGATTTAGTGGATTGGATCCGCCGTCTGATGTATCGCGAGGCGCCACGAAGAGAGGTCGAAGTCCCTTGACGGGGAAAAGAACTAGAGTAACACCCTTAATGTAAAGATGAAACAAAAAGCAATAATCACCAAGTGCACTTCCACATCTAATTCTAACAAGGATTGAGCAAAGCCCAATGATCTACAAGAGCGTCAATCCACAAAACGGAAATAGGAAAGATCTCGCAAGCAACTAGAAATGTAGATTTGTCATCTTCTCTAGAAATCTGTTATTGTCAACATAACTAAAATTCATTTGGCTTCACGCAATTTTAAAAAAATTTACGACCTAATTATTAATTAATTCCAAATTACTTTATTCTTAATTCCTCAGCACAAGTAGCTTGTGAAAATGAAATGTCAAACTCCCTAATGCCATGAAAAATAGGAATTAAAGTGTCCAAATTAATAGAATGCCGTAAGAAAAAAAATCCATATAATAATAATAAATATAGAAATTAACCTCGCGTGATTTGATGCTTTGTTTAGCCACGCCTTGTTCAGATCTTTTGGCCATGCAGAGGCTGACAATTTTATCCGCCACTTCAGCTCTATCCTTCGTCTCCGCAATCAAGTGCTCCACCTCTGCCCTGGGAAACCTCATCCTCACTCTGAATCCACCTCCAGCGATGTAATCATCATTTTCTGCAATGACTCTTCTCTTCTCTTCGGCGGCTATGCCGGCGGCTTCATAATGGACAAATCGGAAGTCGATCGGCGGCCAGCATGAGACTCTCGAGCCGATCCTTTGCGGTCATCTGAATTTCCGATCGCACCCGCCTCGTGCTTCTGTCTTCCGATCACAAGTCAGAGACGCGTGAGGTGGGTGGAGAAATCATGACCGCGATCTGCACCATCCCCAACAGTGGCAGGAATCTCATGGAAGATAATGGTGAACGGCGAAAAGGAAGAACCTGATTTTTAGGGAATATATTTGGCAGGGGCAATTTGGTGAGATCAGCGTAATTTTTATTTTTTAATGTATTTGAGTATAATTAATCAAAAATGTATATCTCTCAATAATAAACTCTTAATTAATTGTATGAAAACCTCAACATCTATTTAAGTTGCGATTTAGTCCAAACTTTTGGAAAATTAACAAAAAAGAATATCAAATTATATTTTTGCCAAATTGCACACATCTTAAAAAATTAAATAATTTATATTTAAATTTAAATATTCAGAAATTAATACATAAAATAATAAAATTATAATATATACAACTATAATATCTATACATATATAAAAGCAAACTTAAATTTCTACTTTTTTAATCTATATTATTTTTGTCTTATTAAATCAAGGTATGTTTTAATTATAAATACTCTTTAGTTTATGCAGACAAGCAGAATAATTTTTTATACACTTTTTATAGTGAGAAAGTCCTATCAATCGACAAATATGTCTACAAACTTCATCCTCATCAAGGATCTTAAGAAGGCAATGCCAAATATTCACATGAGATTACGCTATGTTCGTGTACATGAGCTTTTCCTTTCATTGACAAAGTAGAGAGGAAGAACATGGAATGCGTATTTGTTGATCAAGAGGTAAAGAGATTTTTTTTAGTCAAATAAATTTAATGGTTCAAGTCCAAATGCATTGATTTCAAAATTGTGTGATTTGTGGTTTTGAGGTTTGGTTGCTTTTTACTGCTTTATCGAATCTTAACTGCAGTAACAATTGAAGTTAATGGAAGGATTTGTATTTGGCAGGATATTCACAAAATCAAAAGACGGTTTAAATGGTTATGGAGAGAGTTTCATCATTTAAGAAAAAAAACCCTTCAACACTGCCACATGTATGGAATCTATAACAATTATTAACTACCAGATTCACAGAATAACTAATGAAAACTAACTAAAATGGTGAACATCTACTGAAACTATTATTTTGGTTCTAATGTTGAATGACAAACAAACCTCCACTTTGTAGAATTAATGATGGGCAGTCAAAATTTAACAATTGAAGTTAATGGAAGGATTAGTATTTGACAGGATAGGCACAAAATTAAAAGACGATTTAAATGGTTATGAAGAGAGTTTCATCATTTAGAGATTAAAAAAAAACCTTCAACACTACCACTTATATGGAATTTATAACAATTATTAACTACTAGATTCGTAGAATGACCAATGGAAACTAACCAAAATGGTGAACATCTACTGAAACTATTGTTTTGGTTCTAATGTTGAATGACAAACAAACCTCCACCTGGTAGAATGATGGGCAGTCGAACTTTTTTTTAGAAAATATAAAAAAATTGGTTCATGCCCTCATAAAATTATATTACTACAACTACATAATATAAATATATATATACTCCCTCTATTCCGTCCTAATATTACAATTGCTTCTAGCACGATAATTAAGGAATATAATATTTCAATATTAGTAGATAATTGTATTAGAATGTTAGAAGGATCGCATGGAGATAGTTTAATCGTGAGATAGTAACTCTCAAGTACACAACCTATGTAAAGTGAACTATTAGATACATACTACTTTAATCCTTACTCCTAACTACACATTTTATATGTAGATTTTCTATTTTGCCCCAATTTCTATATTTTCACGTTATAAGGTTTTCACACCCAATTCAAAAATCAAATCCCACATTTTTCTAAAATTTCGCAACCCATGTACAATCTGAACAAATGCATTTTTTTTACAGAAGGTAATTACAAGCCCGATTTTTTTGCCTATATCCCTAAATTTTGGGAATATTCTACCATCCCCAAATGCGATTGTTGTCGATTAGAGTGGGATCAATCCAAAATGTTAGTACAGAATTTGAATCACCCATCGACTTATTGAATCGAACACCCCCGCCGAACACGAAGGAGATTTGGTCACGAAGTCGATTTGCGCTTCCTGGTTTGCATGACGTGAAAATTTCAATGTGTTATATGCTTCATTTCGTGTCAAATTATATATGCACAATGCATTTTGTGAAACTCTTATTTGATGTAGTGAATTTGTGCCTTCTAATGTTGAGTGGGTTTGTGAGTTTTGTGTGTCTTTTAGTCATTGGTCTTTTGAATTGAATAAATTCGTGTAAATGTGATACATAATTTTGTTTTGAATTTTTGTTGTTTGATATTTTGAAACTGAATGTCACTGTTTCCGCATTTAGTACATTTAATTTAGAATATGGATTTCTGCATTTTGTCCAAATTGCATTTAGATTTGTTGTCTGAATTTCGTCCAATTCTAATTTCGTGCAGATTTTGAATCACCAATCTACTTCTTGAATCGAATACCCCCCACCGAACCCGAATGAGATTTGGCCATGAAATCAATTTGCGCGTCCAGGTTTGCATCTCGTGAAATTTTCAGTCCTTGAATATGCTTTATTTCGTGTAAAATTATGTGTACCCAATTGTGAAACCGTTAATTAATGTAGAGAAGTTGTGTTCCTGCATTGCATGCATTTTATTTAGAGTACGAATTTGTGCATTTTGGGCAAACTGTGGTCTGATGTTATGTGCATGTCGTAATATACTTACTTTGATTTCGGTTACTTTTCATGGCTGATCTGCAGATGAGATTGAAACAGGCATGGGTGAAATTATGTCGTAGTTTCGGAAGGCTTTGTACTGATTTTTTGATGCCGTGATTTCTGCATTTCTAATTTCTATTACTTTTTCATTTATAATTTCTGCATTACGTGAATGTTATTTTGAATATGGATTTGTGCATTGTGGCGACGTTTGGACAAATTCAGATAGGCACTGCGTGCAGGGCTGCTATTTTGTGTATTTCGTGCATTTGAAGCTCTTATTTTTTGTGAATTATGTGCAAAAAGTGTGATTGAGAGTGAAAAGAGGAGTGTGAGATTTTATTTCTTAGACATGTGGAATGTAGGACCATCCATTGTGGGATTAGAATCAAATATTTTTTGGGGAAATATAATTTTCCTGTTTCTCTATTATCAGATGTCCCACTACCACTATTTGACATGCTTGCCAATGTTTCTGTATTATGCATTTCGTGAAGAATATAACTGTATTAAGTAAGCGTGGACACGTAGGATGTGTGTTTATGGATCCATTGTATTGGGGCTGCTATTTCGTGCATTTCTAACTCGATTTTTTGTTCATTTCGTGTTAAATTAATAGATACTCTCTTATTTTACATTCAAGGAAAGTGTGTGCTTAAGGTCCTGATGTCATCTAGAATACTTTTCCCAACCTTGTAAACGTGAAGGTGAAGAACCTGTTGTTTCATTAATGTTCATGGTTATGCAATCTAGGGTGATTAACTATTTAATTATTGTAGATTGATATTTGTGAAATCAAAGAAATTCTTGGTGTCATGGTAAAATTCTACATTCTTCTTAAGGTCGTGGAACTAATTTCTGGAGCATTCTATGTAGCTAAAACAAAATTAACCTTAATTTTATGCATTATTTGTCAATTTTTATATTTCTAAGATATTTGTGGTGCTTTTTTTAAACCGTGTTTAGCTCGATTGTATTCATTGATACACTTTTATTCTACACAAAGTATACTAAATCTCCACAATGTGAAAGATAATTGCAGACAATGGGTTTGTATGAATTCTTGTGGACTCTGGTTATTTTGTGAATTATGTGCACATATTTAGAATGGGACCACTATTATGTGTGGGAATATTGCATGTTGTATAATATTTCATACAGATTTTATGTTTTTTTTTATTTTGTTAAAAATTTATGTGTCTATAACTATGTGTTTGTTAATCAAACTTATTTTCATATATTATTGTTAGAAACTGAATAGATATGTCGGGCGAAGAAATAATGATCAGGGTGAGTTATGTGCACATATTTAAAATTGCAATAACACTTATTTACTTTTTATTGCTTCATTGCATAAGGTTGATTACTTGGAGCCGAAGATTATCAAGAGCTTGAAATTGAGAAGGAAAAAAAATCATTCATTAATTCTGTGACACGACCCACCTTACATAACTTATAATTCAAATATTATTTAACATAAACATAATCATTATAAAAAAAACTGCATATAATTTTTTTTCATAATATGCTTATAACCAACACCATCACACCAGTTCAACATATGCGACTGGTTTCTGATACCACTTCAAATCAGATAAACTCGTGATAATACTTATTATATTACACAACCAAAACATCAGCGGAAACAAAATAAACCCACGGCCTAGCCCAATAGGTCGTCATCTATGTACATCCGCTCAAAACCTTGACGGAGCTTCACAGGCACAGTCACATCACAAACTCAATCATCACCAGGCTCACCTACAATGCATAAACTAGTGAGATAAAAATCTCAGTAAGTAGAAATCATGCATGTCCGTGCATGAAAATGCATTTAGTTCTCTATCGCCTATGTTCTAATTTTTCCTAATTGATCTCTTTTATTTTGAAAACTGTTCACGTTGCGGAATCCCCACGACACACTTATGATATGCACCCCAAATGAGCTCAATGGGGACAATTTTTCTGAACCCCGAAAATAGTGCCGAGAACGATTTTTCCGAACTCTGGCAAAGTGGTGGGGACGATTTTTCCGAACCCCTAATAAAAATGTCGGGAATGATTTTTCCGAACCCTGACAGAGATGCATATATAGTGGCCGCACACACCATTAGTATCTTATTAATTTTGAGGAAAACACTTTTCATGTTTATGCATGTTATGCAGCCAAAACAATTAAATATGCATCATAAACCATTTACAATATCAATATCAACATTTAATCACAATAAAGCCACAAATTAATTTCAATTCACACAAATCCACTTCTGAAATAACAACTTTACCTCAACCACATAGATTCATTTATAGAATAACCACTTCATCTTGGATCACACGGATCTCTTTTTGGAATAACAACTTAATCTTGGATCCCACATATCCTTATAACCAATATCTTATCAAGTCATACAAATATATTTGCAACAGTTTCCAATCACATAGATCTATATTGGATAATAATATTATTTCCAATCACATGGATTCACAACTTGTATCATAAAATTATCACAAATAATTTACAAATATTATTGTTAAATATGAACCCTACTTTCCCCAAATCACATAAATCCACAGCTTGTATCACAAATTAGTCTCCAAATAATTCATAACGTAATTAAACTAATCAAAAATAACACATAACATAATTATCACATATTAATCACATATAATCCACAAACAGCATGTTTATGCATTGTAGTTGGACTTCTACTTACCTGGATTCCAACAGTAATATAAACCCCGTAAAGAACTGTAACTAATTCACTCCGACACGAACGTTCCGGCGCGCTCCCTCTTCTCTTTCTCTTCTTCCTCTCTCTCTCCTCTCTCTCCCTTTCTTCTCTCTCTCTCCTCTCTCTCCCTTTCTCTCTCTCTCTCTCTTTTTTTCTTTTTTTTTCTACCTCTGCTTTCAATTGCCCTTGAACAGGGTTACTAATATAAATATAGAGGGTGGGGTGGAAGTCGTACACGACTATCCCACCGCCTCAACCTTTTCTTTTTTTTATTATTTTATTATTATTCATTCTTAATTTACGTGCAATACTTAATAGCTAAGATATAATACATTTACAAATTAATACACATACGTGTATATTTTTCTACCCATTATTATTATTACGAGAACACGTGTGATACTTAATAATTAAGAAAAGTGTATTTATACTCATATATCCAAATTAATGCACGTAAATATTTATGCACTCGTATATTCACATATTGTCAACATGTTTATCACGTATGTATCAAATAAAATGTAAAAATAATTAAAATATAAAAACAATTATCACATAATTGCCACATAATTATCACATAATTATAAAATGCTCATAACACAAATTAAATTATATTGGCACATGAGTAGTGAGAAGCTCGGGTATCACATCCTCCCCACCTTATAAAAATTTCGTCCTCGAAATTTACTTACTTGAAGAGGTCTGGATATTTAGCCATCATTTCATCCTCTCTTTCCCAAGTAGCCTCCTCAACTAGTTGGTTCCTCCATAATACTTTTACTAATGATATTTCTTTATTTCTGAGCTTCTTCACTTCTCGCCACAAGATCTCAACTGGTACCTCCTCATAACTCAAATATTCTTTCAACTAAACTGGTTCCTGCCTGAGAACATGAGATGGATTTGGAACATACTTCCTCAACACAAATACATGAAACACGTTATGTACTCTAGACATCGATGCTGGTAACTCCAATTTATAAGCAACATTGCCAACTCTCTCAATGATAGTGAACGGACCAACATATCTTGGACTGAGTTTTCCTTTCCTTCCAAACCGCATTATCCCCTTCATTGGAGATACTTTCAGAAATACCTGATCCCCCACTTCAAATTCTAATTCTCTCCTCCGTTTGTCTGCATAACTCTTCTGCCGATCTTGAGCAACTTTCATCTTCTCTCGTATACGGGTAACAGCTTCTGACATTTCACGAATCAAGTCTGGACCCAAAAGTTTCCTCTCTCCAACTTCATCCCAATGAACTGGAGATCTACACTTCCTCCCATACAATGCTTCAAATGGAGCCATCCCGATAGTAGACTGATAACTGTTATTGTACGAGAACTCTATCAAAGGCAAAAATTTACTCCACTGACCTTGAAAATCCAACACACGCTCTGAGCATATCCTCCAAGATTTGTATTGTACGCTCTGATTGACCATCTGTCTGTGGATAGAATGATGTGCTGAAAGATAACTGTGTCCACAACTCCTTATGTAAACTCTTCCAGAAAGCAGACAAGAATCTCGTATCTCTGTCTGACACAATGGTAAGTGGTACTCCATGGAGTCTGACAATCTCTTGTATATATAGTTGGGCATAACGATCCATGGAATACGTAGAGCTAATAGGAAGAAAATGAGCTGACTTAGTCAATCGATCCACAATAACCCAAATGGCATCGTGACCTTTCACTGTCTTCGGTAGCCCGATAACAAAATCCATCGTGATATTCTCCCACTTTCATTCTTGAATAAATAAAGGCTGCAAAGTTCCTGCTGGTCTCTGATGCTTGGCTTTGACTTGCTGACAAGTCAAACATTGCTCCACATATCGAGCAACATCTCTCTTCATCCCTGGCCACCAATAATGTGCCTTCAAATCTCTATACATCTTAGTAGCTCCTGGATGTACAGAGTAGGGTGTTGAATGAGCTTCTGCCATCACTTCTTTTCGAATGTCATTCACTTCAGGTAGACATAATCGACCTCCATAACGAATCACGCCATCATCTCCTAATTGGAATTCAGAAGACTTTCCAGAGCTGATATCATTCTTTATCTTGTCAAACAATTTACCCTCCTGTTGGCTCTGTCGAATCTTATCCATCAGAGTTGGTCGAAGTGTCAGAGCTGCCATCCTTGCTTCCAACGATCCTTCCTGAATGATGTCCACACCCATCCTTTGCAAATCAAGCAACTCTGGTTTCTGATATACGGTCATAACAGCTACACTCTGTATTGCCTTTCGGCTCAATGCATCAGCAACCACATTGGCTTTTCCCGGATGATAATTGATAACACAGTCGTAATCCTTCACCAATTTCAACCATCTTCTTTGCCTCATATTCAACTCTTTCTGAGTGAAAAAATACTTCAAACTCTTATGATCAGTATAGATTTCACAACGTTCCCCATACAGATAATGCCTCCAAATCTTGAGTGCAAACACCACTGCGGCTAACTCTAAATCATGAGTTGGATAATTCTTCTCATACTCCCTTAACTGTCTGGATGCATACGCTATCACTTTCCCATTTTGCATCAATACACACCCAAGACCATTCTTTGAAGCATCACTGTAAACCTTGAAATTTCTTGTCTCCTTAGGAACAGTTAAGATAGGTGCTGATGTCAATCGTCTCTTCAATTCTTGAAAACTTTGTTCACATTCATCTGTCCATGTGAACTTCACATTCTTCCTGGTCAACTGTGTTAATGGTGAAGCAATCTTAGAAAATCTTTCAACAAACCTTCGATAATATCCCGCCAATCCAAGAAAGCTACGAACCTCAGTGGGATTTAAGGGTTGTAGCCAATCATGGATAGCTTTAACTTTACCTGGATCCACTGAAATTCCTTCTTCCGATACCACGTGTCCCAAGAAAACAACTTGATCTAACCAAAACTCACACTTCTTGAACTTCGCATACAACTGTCTCTCCTTCAGAATCTCTAACACTTTTCTCAAGTGCAGTGCATGATCCTCCTTATTCTTAGAGTAAATTAGAATATCATCGATAAACACAATCACAAATTTATTGAGAAATTTCTGAAATACTCTATTAATCAAATCCATAAATGCTGCAGGAGCATTTGTTAATCCAAACGGCATCACTAAGAACTCATAGTGCCCGTACTTTGTACTGAATGCAGTCTTTGGAATATCTTCCTTCTTAATCTTCAACTGATGATACCCCGACCGCAAATCAATCTTCGAAAAGATAGCTGCACCCTGTAACTGATCAAACAGATCATCAATGCGAGGCAATGAATATTTATTCTTCACCGTTACTTTATTGAGATCCCAATAATCAATGCACATCCTCAATGTGCCATCCTTCTTTCGAACAAACAGAACTGGTGCTCCCCAAGGAGAGAAACTAGGTTGGATGAATCCTTTGTCTAGCAACTCTTGTAACTGTATCTTCAATTCCTTTAGTTCAGCTGGTGCCATTCTGTATGGCGCTTTAGATATAGGAGCAGTTCCTGGTTGTAACTCAATAACAAACTCTATTTCTCGGTATGGTGGCAAACCTGGAAGATCATCTGGAAATACCTCCAGATATTCCTGAACTACTGGTACATTATCAAGAACTGGACATTGCTGCCCCTCAACATTCATTACACTCACCAGATACCCCTCACAACCACTTTCCAACAACCGCTGTGCTTTTGCTGCTGATATCATCAGAAATCTAAAGCTTTTCTTAATTCTAACAAAAGTGAACGGTTCTCCTTTCACTGGCTGAAAAGCGATACTCTTCTTCTGACAATCTATTGTAGCACTGTATTTTGACAACCAATCCATGCCCAATATGATATGATAATCATTCATACTTAACACAATCAAATTAGCGAGGAGTCTTCTTCCTTCAATAGGAATAACACAACCTCGAAGAAGTTGATTAGTTTGCTTTGACTCACCAGAAGGTATCATCACCTCATAATTAACTTCTATCAAGTTAGGTGTTCCACCCAACTTTTTCACATACTCAGTGGATACAAATGAATGTGTTGCTCCAGAATCAAATAGCACATATGTAGAAGTTCCAAAAATAGAGAACTTACCCGTGACAACAGAGGGATTCGCGTCTGCCTCCTCTCGCGTCAAAGTATACACCCTAGCTGGAGTTCTTCCCTGCTGTGCCTGCTTCCCTTTCTTAGGACAAGTAGTAGTCACATGTCCTTTCTCCCCGCATGTGTAACACGTTCTCGGAGAATTTGACACTCTCCACCATGTGATCTAAGACAATTAGGACATATAGGTAGTGGCGGCGCCGGTGGCACCTTACCCTGATCGAATTTAGGACGCTTGTTGGGTTCTCCTCGTCTCTGTCCTTGCTCCACTTGAACATTTGAATTCGGCCTCTGAAATGGCATCGGCCTCTTATCAACTCTCCCAAACTGCTGCATTGGTTTCTGTTGAAATTGACGTCTGATAGCTTGCGCTTGTCTGATCCTCGTCTCCGCTTGCTCAGCAATTTGAGCCCTTTCTGCAACTTGTGAGTATGTTGCTCCATGCAGTCCCGCCATACTCACATCTCTGTAAAGTTCAGGCCTTAAGCCTTCCACAAATCTCTCCACTTTCAGTGCCTCCGTACTAACCATATGTTTAGCAAATCTCGACAACTGCTCAAACTTACGAAGGTAATCTGTGACTGACATGCCACCTTGCCTCAACTGTATGAACTCGTTCATCTTCATGGCTCTCACTGGTGCCGTAAAGTACTTGTTTCTGAAAAGCTCCTTAAACCTTTCCCACGTCATAGTCGTGACATCCTCGATACTTTTAATCATATCCCACCAGTGGCCTGCACTTCCTCGTAACATGAAAGAAGCACATAACACTCTATCCCCATCTGGAATTCTACTGTATTGAAACATGTTTTCCACCTTGCGTAACAAATCCTCTGCATCTGTGGGGTCTGCTGCTCCTCAAATATTGGAGGGCTCAACTTTCGAAACCTCTCACAAACCATTTCCACACGTTCTACTTGACGTCTATCTTGGTTTGTATTACCCTCTGGTTGTCCACTCATATCTCTTTGTTGAATTAGTTGTTGTATCTGTTGGGACTGGCGCTCAACCAGTTCCATTAGTCGAGTAATCACCGCATCATGATTATTCCCTTCAGGAGGTGCTGCTTGCTCAACAGTCCTATTCCTTTCAGAACTTTCACCTGTAGCCCTTACCATTTTGTCTACTAACTACACTTCCTATACCACATAGCCAATATAATTTATAAGACACATAACAACACAGAATGAAAATAACACTTACTTGCAAAGCTGCGCTCCCAAAGAATGAGTTCATGTACATAGACAGTCTGCAGGACCCAAACCGTGCTCTGATACTACTCTGACACGACCCACCTTACATAACTTATAATTCAAATGCTATTTAACATAAACATAATCATTATAAAAAAAACTGCATATAATTTTTTTTTCATAATATGCTTATAACCAACACCATCACACCAGTTCAACATATGTGACTGGTTTCTGATACCACTTCAAATCAGATAAACTCGTGATAATACTTATTATATTACACAACCAAAACATCAGCGGAAACAAAATAAACTCACGGCCTAGCCCAACAGGTCGTCATCTATGTACATCCGCTCAAAACCTTGACGGAGCTTCACAGCTTGCACAGTCACATCACAAACTCAATCATCAACAGGCTCACCTACAATGCATAAACTAGTGAGATAAAATCTCAGTAAGTAGAAATCATGCATGTCCGTGCATGAAAATGCATTTAGTTCTCTATCGCCTATGTTCTAATTTTTCCTAATTGATCTCTTTTATTTTGAAAACTGTTCACGTTGCGGAATCCCCACGACACACTTATGATATGCACTCCAAATGAGCTCAATGGGGACAATTTTTCCGAACCCCGAAAATAGTGTCGAGAACGATTTTTCCGAACTCTGGTAAAGTGGTGGGGACGATTTTTCCGAACCCCTAATAAAAATGTCGGGAATGATTTTTCCGAACCCTGACAGAGATGCATATATAGTGGCCGCACACACCACTAGTATCTTATTAATTTTGAGGAAAACACTTTTCATGTTTATGCATGGTATGCAGCCAAAACAATTAAATATGCATCATAAACCATTTACAATATCAATATCAACATTTAATCACAATAAAGCCACAAATTAATTTCAATTCACACAAATCCACTTCTGAAATAACAACTTTACCTCAACCACATAGATCAATTTATAGAATAATCACTTCATCTTGGATCACACGGATCTCTTTTTGGAATAACAACTTAATCTTGGATCTCACATATCCTTATAACCAATATCTTATCAAGCCATACAAATATATTTGCAACAGTTTCCAATCACACAGATCTATATTGGATAATAATATTATTTCCAATCACATGGATTCACAACTTGTATCATAAAATTATCACAAATAATTTACAAATATTATTGTTAAATATGAACCCTACTTTCCCCAAATCACATAAATCCACAGCTTGTATCACAAATTAGTCTCCAAATAATTCATAACGTAATTAAACTAATCAAAAATAACACATAACATAATTTTCACATATTAATCACATATAATCCACAAACAGCATGTTTATGCATTGTAGTTGGACTTCTACTTACCTGGATTCCAACAGTAATATAAACCCCGTAAAGAACTGTAACTAATTCACTCCGACACGAACGTTCCGGCGCGCTCCCTCTTCTCTTTCTCTTCTTCCTCTCTCTCTCCTCTCTCTCCCTTTCTTCTCTCTCTCCTCTCTCTCCCTTTCTCTCTCTCTCTCTCTCTCTTTTTTTCTTTTTTTTTCTACCTCTGCTTTCAATTGCCCTTGAACAGGGTTACTAATATATACATAGAGGGGTGGGGTGGAAGTCGTACACGACTATCCCACCGCCTCAACCTTTTCTTTTTTTTATTATTTTATTATTATCCATTCTTAATTTACGTGCAATACTTAATAGCTAAGATATAATACATTTACAAATTAATACACATACGTGTACATTTTTCTACCCACTATTATTATTACGAGAACACGTGTAATACTTAATAATTAAGAAAAGTGTATTTATAATCATATATCCAAATTAATGCACGTAAATATTTATGCACTCATATATTCACATATTGTCAACATGTTTATCACGTATGTATCAAATAAAATGTAAAGATTATGTATCAAATAAAATGTAAAGATAATTAAAATATAAAAACAATTATCACATAATTGCCACATAATTATCACATAATTATAAAATGCTCATAACACAAATTAAATTATATTGGCACATGAGTAGTGAGAAGCTCGGGTATCACATTCTGCATCAAAGAAAGTGCTCATGTGGATTGCATTCAACAATCTCCAGATTTTGTTGATTATGGGGTTTTGTGTGTATGCTTATTGAGAGCACGGTGAAGCGTGCACAAGTGAAGACGGACGTACTTTCAGAAAATAAAGTTGCAAATTACAAAAAGAAAATGGTTGCATAGATTGTAGACCTGATATCAAATGGCATTTTTGGTTGAAGTTTATCGTGTCGTCATTTTTTAAAAACTAATGGATTTTTAAGAACTAGTTTATGTAACAGTTTCGTAATGTTTAGATTGCAATGGACATGGTTATGGATGTTAGTTATTCATGACAGTAAAACTTCCTTTTATATGAATTTGTTAAGAATAAATCATTTATAATAGTTGAAGTTGTGTGACTAGGACATTAGTATCTGCATATTTTTGGAGTTTTTCAAGTATTGCGCGATAATTTATACTATTGACGGTTTTTTGTTTAATAAAGGTTTTATGTTTGGTAGATGGTTTCTATTATTTTATTCTGAAGAGATGTAATACTGTACACAACGGTATTAGTTTCCATGTTATGTTTTATATCAGTTGTTGGGTGTTTTTTATTTGTTTGTTTGTTTTTTTTTATTTTTTTTATTTTTTTATCTTTTTTGGCAGAAGATGATCCATTTTTCCTCTAGTTAATTTTTTTTGTTTATGTGTGTGTCTTCGAAAATCAGATGGTGAATTTATGTCCAGAAAATTGTATTATTTCTGCACATGATTATCTTATTTCTAGAGGACATGCAGAATTTTCTACACGAAATTCAAATTTCTGCACATCATTACTGCAACATGTTAATAAAGTGTTCATGTTCCAGAATCGTGGTTATGTTCATCTCTAGTCCATTTTCTAAATTCATAAAACCACCACCGAAAATTATCAAGATTTTTTTCAAAATATTTTCAATCATGTTAACTAAAACCCAACTAAGTATTCTACAAAGTATGAACAAGACCAATCCTACATAAAGTATAAATTTGATAAACAAGTAGAAACTTAGATTAATACACAAGTTGATACTCTCCCCACGGTACACATTTTCTTTTGCAACACGAGGAAAGCAGACAAGCTAATTCCTAAACCTAGTTGCCACTTAGAGGTTGATTTGGTGAAGTTCTTGCATTAGATAAGTAGCAACAAAGTTAACATCATGATCCTGCAACTTTTCCCATTGGCATAACCTAGCATATAGCAAAATTTAGAATATAAACAACATTTAACCTTATTATCAGTAAACATGCGCTACTCTCAAAGCCTCCAAACAAACACACATTTCAAAACTTTGACAAAACCATAGTAAAGCATTTGTAATAAATAACTAATGACATGATGACTTGGCCAAATCTAATATTTTTGGAATGCATAATCATATATAGAGTGCAAATTTTAAAATTCCCAACAACTAAGATACTTCTGAACACAAGTTCGCTCTTCAAGATTTGGTAGACACTTATGATGCTCAAACATAATATGAGGAATACAAAATTCTTAAACTCCTCATTAATAAAAAAATCAAGAAAATAGAATAAGAAGTTAGGGAAATCCTTTTGTACCCTGATTCGGCCTTGTCTTTCATCAGCGCACTCTCGCAAGGAACCCTTTAATGAGGCTTCAAGTTCTTGAATCTTCTTAATAAATTTCCCATTTGAAAGAACTGACCTAAATTTCTTTCTCCACAAATAAACTGCAACATGACCACAAATTTAGACTTCAACGAAACAAAATAGAGGAATTGATAGTGAGGAAATGTTGCTTAAGAGAGATTAGTGTGGAATCAAAGAGAGAAGCAAGTGCTAGAAAAAAGACCTACCCCAAAATCAAAAAACCTCTCTCCGACGCAAAGTACAAATTCCATATCGCTCCGCCGATGTTCCACAGCTGGAGAAATTTTCTAGCGAACAAGAATCTGACAAATCTGATTGTTAATCGGAGATCGACTTACAATGCTGACTGAAAGACGTCTCCCAAGCCCGATAAGAATAAATCTAACAAATCGAAGAAAGTAACCCACGACATAAATGGTGGCGAGGCATGGAGGAAGGAAGAATAAGGCGGCGGAAATGGAAACGTAACTTGCCGGGTCTGCAGATGACATTAATGAGAAAGGGTAAGTCACCTCTAAGATTAACGACAGAAGAAGCCCTAATTCGAAGCCCTAATTAAAAAGGGTGAGTCACGTTGTCTATCGATATGCTTTGCATAAGTGGAATGTGAATTCAATGAGTGTTTGGTGACTGATGGCGCGAGCAGTTGAGAAGAACACGACGGCATTGGAGCTTATCTAGCCATGGCGGAATTTTGTGGATTTGGGCATTAAGAATGCTCTCATTGACTTCCTGTGCCAATTCGCCGTTTCAAAAGATTAAGGGTAGTTTTGTAGTCAAAAGTATTTTATTTTTATCAATGTATTAAAGTGTAATTATGTATAGAAAGTGTGTACTAACAGTAATAAATTCTTTAATAGTTAATGAAACCATTAGAAATAAATTATAATTATACCAAAACCAGACGAGAAATACTCATACATACTCGTAGAGATCAAACTATTAAAAATAAATTATAATTATTGTTAATCCTATAATAAAATGCTTCAAAATTGTTCGAAAAATATAATTATTTCCGTGCAAAACACATGTAGGATAATTATAGGCATAAATAAAGAAATAATACGACAACAAAATTCAAACCACACTAAAATCGGATGAGAGAAACTCAAACATATTTATACAGATACATAGCACTATTAAAAAAATAAACCAACTATTCTATAATAAAATGCTCACTGTGCAACACACAGACGGGAAATACTAGTTTTTAAAAAACATTACATAAAAATTATAAATAATTTTATATTTAAATTTAAATATAAATTAATTTTAAAATTGATATTTTGTGTATTAATATATATATATATATAGTAATGACGTGCATTTTCTTTACACATAATTAATCCCCAAGTATGAAGGATGTAACTGTAGCTTGGATAAGGGATCAGGTTAACTATCGAACCCAAGGGATGGAATAGTATTAATTTAATTATTAACAAAATCTATTAAGACTATTGTTTGGCAATAAAGTTGCGGAATAATTAATAATCTATTGGAAAATAAATTAAAATAGTAAATAAAATAAACATGCAGTAAAGAATAACAAAAGTTGATTAATTAAGAAAATAGGTAGCTCTAGGACAATCCACTTTTACTCATTAATCTCCCTCTCATGTGTATTGTCCGACTCTGCCTTGTGAACTATGGACGCATCACGAAACCATGCATATCTACTCTATAGAAATAAGTAAACATGCCTATAACACGCGTGAATAACCTTGGAGCAAGAGATATAATTTCACTCCCATTTCTAGGTACTATCAGTATCAATTGTTTTCACGGTCGTTTGGTACTCTTACTCGATATGATCTCCCTATATAGGTACTATAAAATTAACGTCTTTATCCTACTTATCAACTGGAATTCAATTCAATTAATAAGTATTCATATATGATAGTTCTAATGAAGATTTGGAGTCCCCTCACTTAGAATCATAATATAAAACCCTGTTCAGCGATGAACGCACTCAATCAACGATGATAAATGCACTCAATCAACAACCAAGATATATATTCAAACTCTATATAACAGTTGAAGATGCACAAAATGACCATGAATATGAGTTAATAAAGCACAATCATATATAAAATAAATCGACAGGTAGTGTTGTACAGAGGATACACACAAGAGTTCAATCAATTTATAAAACCTTCATATATCCTAGAACTACCAAAACGGCTCTAGCCCATGATGTTGCGAAGAACAATCATGGTACTTGGATAGATCTTACCCATAAGTCTGGAAAATTACAAGATAAATTAGGAAACGAATAAAAACCTAGATGTGGGAGTCGTCGCTTCCTTTTCCTTCTTGAATCTTCTTCTCAATTTTCTACTTGATTCGATAGACGAATCTCTACAACTCCTTCGGATAATGGTAGGGTTTGGATTTGGTGTAGGGTGGATGCGGTGTCTCCCTTTGATGTTAATTGTATTCCTTTTATACTTCAAACTCTTCCAATGGAACTTTGATGGGATTTTTAGACAAAAACACATAGATACAAGCACTGGGGGTGTAAAATAGTATGAATGTCAGACATCCCATATATCCGTTCGACCAAGATTGATTTTGTAGAACAATATCACTATTGGTCGAATGGACCTCGAATGGCCACCTCCAATGCTTACAGAACCAAAACTCTCAGTTCGACCATTGTTCGACCAAGATGGCTTGGTCGATTGGACTCCTCTTTGGTAGAACGGCACTTTGAAATCTCTGCCTTTTGATTCTGAGCGCTTTCGACCTGTTTTTCTGCGAAAATAAGCTCAAACGACCTCAGTAGCACTTGATCCGTGACTTTTCAATACATATCTCGATTCGTCTCGATTTAAGACCAATTCATACACAATTATCACATAAATTAGAGCTCAAATTACTTGAATTTTTACTCTCATTAAACCCCTAAATTTACATGTTGCTCGTCCTGAGGCAACGAAATACAAAACAAGAGGACAGAGAGTGTGAAATTCACAAGGTCAACAAAACATGCACAACCTATACCAACACATGCAATATCATTAACTTGAAATATATATCACTCACGTCATACCTTTCATTCATTCAAAAACATCATTCAACTACAATAATCATTGGAGTGCTCTAGTCATCTAGCTATCTAGGATAGTAATTACTCTCGCACTCAAGTGTAAAAGATGTACACTTAAGGGTTAATGTACACTCATAATCAATTCATACATTTGCGTAACCATAAGGTTGGCAAGTGTCTCAACCATCAACTCTCGCACTCAAGTGTAAAAGAAGTACACTTAAAGGATCACAAAGAACTTGCTTTTGGGTTGTAATGTTGGCTCTTTGGTAAAGGTAGGAGAATTTAGGCAAAGTAACTAATTCACTAGTAGAGAAATATCTTGGAGCTTTGTTTTTCATGAAACAGTTTCTTTCTTTTTCTACATATTCATTCTCATGAACTTTTGATTCTTCTTTTCTCCTTCTTCACTTGGAGGCAACATCTTTCTTATTTTTGAACATAAGGGTACCAGTTTCAGGCACTACCCTTCACAACAAATGAGGTACCAGTTTCGAGCACTACCCCAAATAAGATTTAACCATGAATTTTTCTTTTCTAAATTTTAACTTTCACCAATCTTTACTTCCTTTTGCTTTTATTTTTTACTAGAAAATTATTCACCTCAACTCTCTACTAGTAAATAGGGTATTTAAGGATCAAATAATAGGTAAATAATGGCCTTTTTATCATAGGCTTGCCAAAGAAAAATCTTAAAGGCTCCTAGGGCTTCTAATGAAGGGAAGGAAATTTTTGGCTAAGTGGCTCGATAAAACAATAATGGCCTAAGATCATGTCCTAATATATATCAATCATAAATTTCAAGTAAGACTCCAAACCATGTTCTAGAATACGAACATATGAATGATACTCACAAGAATAAACTATCATGCATTGATGTTGCAAGATCTCATAAGGCTCAAATTCTC
Source organism: Pogostemon cablin (assembly GCA_023678885.1). NCBI lineage: Eukaryota > Viridiplantae > Streptophyta > Magnoliopsida > Lamiales > Lamiaceae > Pogostemon > Pogostemon cablin. The sequence continues at coordinate 11,168,037 of CM042990.1, read as the reverse complement.
ACATGGTAAGACTTTCTAAGCATTCTTCAAAGCATTAAATTAAATCAAATCTCTACATGAACTTCTAGTAATCAATAAAATAACACATGCCTCTCATCAACGAAATTGTCATGCGTCAAGTACAATTGCAACATGCTTGCCAAAGAATCAATATCACAAATGACAATCCAATCCAAGACTCCACAAACCAAAACAAGTCTGAACAATCCAAATCCAACATCAAAACATAATAATTAATATCTAGTACAAGCCACAAGAACCAAGATCAAATATACCCATACATGCCACACATACACACACAAATACTCAACCTGTCAAAAGAAAAATAGAAGGGAGGTGAGAGGAAACAGACTAAGATAAAAAACCTGGTACTCTAGCACTAAAGTGGTGGATCATCGTCATCACCCATATGCCACTGTCAAAGCCCCTCTGTAGATCCTGAATCCCTCAATCCATCACCACATAATTGGCATGCAAGACATCGTAACTCAGGTCAAGCAAAACATAGTTAGTTCGCTATTGCTAGCTAGCAGTTGGTCTCCATCTGGTTATTGTTTAGGTTGACGAAGTGCTCGTTCATCAACCTAAATTGCTCACGATAAAACTTATCCTGAGACATCCAAAAATCATACTGTTACGGCTGTTGTGACTACTGGTACCGTGGCTGCTGTGGATGCTTGGGAGGAACTCCTATCTCTTGATGCTCAAAAATCATCTTTCCATGCATTTCGGGAATCTGGTGATCAAACTGCTGATGCTGATGCATGAATCCATGACCAAACTGCTGATTTCCATGTGGTGCCTCTATCTCCTCCTCCCCCGGTTCAATGGGTTCTCCAAGCAAAACCATATCTACATCCAAGTAGATCCCATCAATGTGCATCCTGACATCCTCCCAATCTCCATTACCAATATAAGTGTCGGAGATCACCTTTTGTGGGAGTATTCATCAAGAGGTTAGCATTAATTTGGACAGTGGTGAGATTAACAAAGGAGAAAGGAAGCATAAATGATGCAAATTCTTCCCTCGAATAAACATACATGCATCATCATTTCTCTGAGCCAGACCCATCCTAACACATGTAGACATGATCAAGTCATGGTTATCTCAAATAAGAGTGTATGAAAATAAATCAATCCCATAATTCTCTACTATCGGAGTGATCAGTCCTACGATGTTGATTCGCTGAAACGAATGTGTAGTGAACTTGTGTAACTGCTGAAACAAGTAAGCTCCAACATTGAACTGAATGCCATTCATCATACACGACAACACATACAACTCTCCTCTTGGCATGCAACTTCCCTCGGATCAGGCAAACAACATTTGAACTAGGATCTTGTCCATGTAGACGACCACTACTTTGCGAATGAAAGCAATCTTTGAAGTGTTTGAAACGAAGTCCCTTTGCTTTCCAGTGATCGAACTCCAAAAGACATGGGGGTCAAAATCTACAAGCTCCCCTCGTCCTATGCCATTCGGATGTTGGATTTTATACTAAAAGTTTAGCTTTTTGTATGAACAATGTTATAAAAATTTATTTGAAATGAGAATTATATGATCAAATGATTGCGTCTAATAATTTATTAATATGTCCAATGCAATAGTCCACTTACTTTATACTGTAAATAATATATTTGGCGACAATATGCGGAAGATCATATTATCGATTTTATTATAAGGTATAAACAGATGCTCACAATCGAAATAGAAGGGGACTCTTTATCGGGATGATTGTAGTGTGATTTGTTATTAGTTTGTCTTGACTATAGAATCACATTAGTGCACTTTGTGTGTATTGAGTACGACCGCTTGATCTCAGGTTGATGATGTCCCCTTGAGGAGCTCATAAGGATTATCATGTAAATTCAGCTGGTGGATTTATTCCGGCATAATAATGAGGTTGAGTGGTACTACTCTCGAATGAGATATTAATTAATGGAGTTGTCAGTAACTTAATTAATTAATGGACAATGTATAACTTAAACGCGGGGAGACTAACAGGCTCATAATAAGAAGAAGTCCATAACATAATTATGGGATTACAACGCAGTGCAATAATAATATTTTAGTGGAATATATTATTATTATTGGACTTAAGTATAATTTTTGGGCTAAACTTGGATACTTAGGCCCAATGGAGGCCCAACTCTAATTTCTCCTCCTGGTCCCTGCTGTAGCCCATATATAAGTCATCTCAACTGTCTAGAAACCATATTGATAATGACACACGCCTAACCTTGAGTAGGGTAGAGAGAACAGCAGATTGAGAGGATCTTGAATATCGTCGCCCACACGACGTCAAGATTGGACTTGGGAATACAGCAGAAGATCAAAAGGTCGTTTGCTGCTGCTGTTTATCAAATTCCATGATTTTTCTAAAATCGTGTGAAACTCCAAATAATTCGTGTAATACATCGTTGGAAAGCCACAGATGATAGGATCATTTCGGCATAAAAATCACTCAAATCAAAGATTCTATGAATAATTTTTGCCCAAAATAATAAGGTCGCGCATCCTGCCAGCGAGAATTTTTCTCTTCTTCAACATACCTTGGTAAAAGGTAATATGATTTTATGTTCTTTATTTCGATGATATAGAATCATATGGAACCCTAACGGTTCATGTTAACCAAATGATCGAACGTCAAAAATTGGTGTCAGAGCTTTGGATTCGTGGTGAAGCATGGAATGTTAGGCTGGGGTTTATGTGCCTAAGAGTAAAAGGGTTTTAAGTATTTTTTTTTGAAATAGCAAAGTGAGTACAAGGGGTACTCAACCCTTACAACTTAGAAAAATGATTTTCCGAGTAAGCAAGATACAACTCAAATACATACAAAAATGATCACCTGCTCGTGAGACACATAATTGGATTGGAAATCCAATCATTTATACAATAGTGCATTCTAAACTCATCTTTATTTTTATCCATTTCCAAGTTCTAAATACGTATTGCTCAAAAACATCCTTCACATGCCTTGTGGATCCTTCAAAGACAACTCCATTTCGCCATTTCCATACGCTCCACACCACACCTATCCATAGAGCATTCCAGTTTGCAGCTTTGACACCCTTTAGTTTACCTCCTGTGTGCATTTCAAAGTTTGAGATATGAGCAATGTTACCTGCTAAATAGATCCCAAGCCAGTTTCTAACCAATGCCCATATAGAGTATGTCATTGTGAATCTAAAGAAGAGATGCTCCTCTGTTTCCTCAACATCATTTCCAGCGTACAACTACTTCTTCCAATATTTACTCCTCGTTTTATAAGGTTAGCTTTTGTGGAGGTTCTTCCATTGAAAATTCTCCACGTGAGAAACTCGGCCTTCTCCGAAACATTGCTTCTCCACAGCTTACTCAAACTTTATCACCTTCCACCAAAACACTATCTTGAGTTCTTTCGCTTAATAATAAATATGCTGATTTAACTGAGTATGTTCAATTGCTCTCAAGTGTCCATACCCAATGGTCTTTCATGTTAACTCCCGGGTTGTACCTTTTCAAAATATTCAAAAGATCCAATAAAAATGAGAGCTCCCAGTCAAACAAGTTTCGCCTCCAAGAAATATTCCAGTGCCACTGTCCCTCCTCATCCCATTTGCCCATCTCTCTTAATACCTTTCCTCCATCCCTAGACAACAATAAAAGATGGGAAAATCTCTTTCGTAGAGAAATTTCACCACACCACACATCGTTCCAAAAATCAATCTCCTCTCTATTGCCAAGTTTTCTCGTCATATTCTCCCTCATCCAATCTCCCATACTTCCTTTGAGAATTTTAGTAGATCTCGGAACCATCCATACCACTTCCTCCTTCCTCTTCTCCCACCACCAGGTTCGTTATCCATGCCCTTATCCTATCCAAATAACCATATTTTGAAACTAGAATTTTCTGCCAAAAGAGATTAGGTGAAGTGTGAAACTTCCAAATCCATTTCTCGAGAAGTGCACCATTGAAGCATTCAATATCTTTGATTCCTTATCCTCAATTCTTTTTAGCAGTACACATTTTCTTCCAATGAACCTAATTTATTTTATTCTTCTCATCACACCCTCCCCACAAGAATTTTCTTTGGATGCTGGATAGAGACTGGATTATGTGTTTAGGAGCTCGGTAGAAGGATAACACGAAGGTTGGTATAGCGCTAAGGACTGCATTAATGAGAGTAGCTCTACCTGCCATTAATAACTGTTTCGACTTCCACTTAGCTAGCTTGTTATGAAGCTTTTCAACCACAAGTTCCCAGATTCTTCTGTCTTTGTTACTTGTACCTACAAGAATCCTAAGGTACTTAAATGGTAGATGGGCCAATTTATAGTTGAGGAGTTGTGTTGCTTCATTGAGAGCGCTCTCTTCTTTATTAAATATGAACACTGTACTCTTTAGGAAATTGATCTTCAGCCCTGATGCTAACTCAACCCATCTTAGAATAACCTTCAATGTGTGGAGACTTCTACTACTTCCATCATTGAAATAAACCATATTATCGGTGAATTGATGAATTTCCAAATCAATCATATTATTTCCAATTCTCAGCGGGGTGTAGAGGTAACACTCACTTGCTTTTCTAACAAAGCTTCTAATACCTTCAGCTGCAACTAGAAAAAGGAATCGGAATAGGGAATCACCTTGTCTCAAGCCTTTGTCAGGGAGAAATTCAGCCATTGAGCTTCCGTTAACTAGAATTGAAATTGAAGCAGAGCTCAAACACTCTTGGATCCATCTTCTCCATTTTTTACTAAAGTTCATCCGTTCAAGAACTGAATCAATGAAGTTTCAATCAATTGAGTCATATGCCTTGGAGAAGTCGACTTTAAAGATGGCTGCCTCCTTTTTGTTTTTCTTGATATCATCAATAGCTTCATTAAGAATTAGCACACTATCCACAAGTTGTCTTCCACTGATAAAAGCTATTTGCTCTTGAGATATGACATCTCCGATGAATTCCTGAATTCGATTTGCTAGGATCTTTGCTATGATTTTATAGAGACAACCGATTAGTAAAATGGGGCGATAATCTTCGATGTTCATCGCATTACTTTTCTACAGAAACAGTGTGATAAAGGATGCATTCATACCTATTGAAATTTTCCCCCTGCTCTCAAAATTGAAGACATAGTTGAAGATGTCCCCCTTTAACGTCTCCTACCCATGTTTGATAAACTTGAAATTGAATCCGTCAAGGCCCGGACTTTTATCACTGCCGCATTCCCAAACTGCTCTATGAATCTTCTCCTCTATAATCTTGCTATCCAACCAGGCTCTGTCCTCTTGTTTCAACTTTTTAAGCATTTTATTATGTAACATGCTTGTATCCCCCTTTCAGATACTATATTCTTGTGTCAAATGTGGATTAGGGTTTAGAGTATTAATTGCTATACTTGGATATCTTAAACATTTGAAGGCAGTATAACACAGCGAAACACGATGGTGTAAGCGACAACCGACGATGGGCACGCAAGGCAAGCGGCGCTGCGAAGGGGCACAAGTCATGCTAGTGGGTGGCACAAGTCGTGCCACCAGAAGCGTGGCATCAGGGCTGGTGCGTGCAGGTGACACAAAGCGTGCGGGGCTACTGGTCGTTCAGTGGCACGAGTCATGCTTTGTAGCAGTACGACTGACTAGCTTCAGACACGACTGACATTAGACGTAGGCGGTGGTGTTCGGCACAACTAGTGCTGGCTTTCGGCACGAGTTGTGCTGGTAAGAACATGGTGTGATGTGGCATCGGGGAGGTGTGCGACGGTTGCATGATACAGGGCACGAGTCGTGCCACTGCTTGGCACGAGTCATTCCGATGTGCAATCCGGGCGCACGAGTCTTGCAGGGTACCGGGCATGGATGGCGTGCAGATGCTGCTAGTACATGGCACGAGTCGTGCCGTCGTGTATGATGGTTACGCAGTCTCATTTTCGTGCGACATGTTCTGGCATGTTCCGTGTCAAGGCAGCTTGTGATGATGAACGAGTAGGACGCAAGTAATCCTGCTTGTTCCGTAAGGCATCGGTTCAACAGCTGGAGTGTCGGATAAGACTTCTATATTTAGTGGCGATTTAATTCGTGACATATAACTGCCACAATTGATTTAATTGTCTATTATTGTTATATATGGTAGCATGTTGATATCGATGATTTCGATGATCTGGACAATATCGAGGATATCGATAATCTGATTGATATCGTGGATTTTTGTAATCTGAACGATATCGATGGTCGATATCGATAATTTCAAAATTTTGATAATCTGAAAATAATTTTGAAAATTTGATAATCTGAAAATAATTTTGAAAATTTGATAATCTAGTCGATATTGATGATTTCAATAATCTGGACGATATCAATGGTCGATATCGAAAGTTTTAAAATTTTGTTAATCTGGAGATTTCTAAAAGTTTGATAATCTGGAGGTCTTAGCCGACATTTGTGCTTGGTGGCGAACAATCGAATTCGTTGATATATAATTATTTGTAATTGTTTTAATTATCTGATTATTGTTATATATGTATGAATGATTCTCTGTGATTTACTGCCTTATATGGTGTAATAGAAGCATGCTAGGTTTCGTATTTTATTCTTGAATATTATATCCATAAAAAAAACCCTCGGTGTTAAATAACTAAGTGGGAGAGAGAATTGGTAATTAATTCCCGCGGCCTCCATTATTGGTTTGTAAGTGATGTAAGTAAACTTGCGCATTGGCAATAGGGCCTTCCTCCAAATCAGATGAGTTTATTCACGAATCACTGGTACAAACTTCTTTATGATGATTGTAGAAAGTTATCCGAGCACGTGTGTACTTCTCCATATGTAAGGCACATAAGCTTGCGCAATGGACTTGGGATCAAATAATGATGTACACTTAGGTGCAAATAATAAGTATCCTTCCCCATCGGAGTCACTGCTGTTATTTGCATGGCTAAAGAGGAACCGACTATTAATTATTTTGTCATGAGGTTAGGTTGACAAATGAAATTAATGGGTAAAACCTTCTCTTGTGAATGTTCGGGTTTGTATACGTCCACACTATCGTGGCATGCAGACTCACGGTGCTTGAGATATCAGTGAATTTTATTTTATATTATTTTGAGAGAATCAATATAAATAGTTAAATTCGAAGATTTGATTGGTGTATTAATTTATGTGATTCTCTGTATTTTCAAATGGTTTTATTCCACTTATTCTTAACTAAAAGAAATTATATTTACTGGTCCAAAATTAGATGTTTAGAAAAGAATTTTGGTTTAGAAAAGAAATTATATTCCACTTGTTCTCACTAAAGATGTCCTCTAGTGTCTATTTTAGACTCCAGTGAAGAGATGAGAGTTTTATAGAAATATGTTATTCATTCTCATGCGACTCTTCGGATACTTGAGTAAGTTAGAAAAAAAGAGGTCATGGTTGACTTGATGAATGAATTGAAAGACATGGATAGAAATTGAAAGGGAAACCTAGGTCAATTTTACTCTCCATAATTTGGCTAGATGTTTTAAGCAAGTTCTACCTGAAATACAAAGGGTTGTATTTGGTGAGAAAATTCTGACAAAACAAGTGGCGAAGGAAATCGATTTTCATCATGATGTGAACAAGGTTAGTATCTCATTCACTAGTTGTTGAAGCATGATTAGTGATGGCATCTACTGACACGTTGTGTTTAGATACCGGAATCACAAAAAGTATGTAACTAAGTGATGATGAGATTATTGAGTACATGGATAAGCTACGAAAGTAGTGACTATTGTAGTGGGAGTTATTTATTTATCTTCTGATAGGAATAAAAGTTTCATTATGAGAAATTGTCTTTACGTACATTTTCATAGAAAGAATTTCATTTCAGTTTCTACGCATTTACGGATGGATACTCCATTTCATTTAAATGACATGGTCGTAGTGATGAGGGATGGAGCTATAATCCGTTATGGTATGTTGGTAACAACTTGTAAACTCTTAAATCATGTTTCTCTCACGATGCAACATAGTAGTAATGATAACGCGCCTTCTAATCTAATAAGAGAAAGGAACCTTCGGATATGAACCAAACAAACCTTTTGGCATCTGAAAATATGTCATGATTGCTTTTTCAAAGCAAAGGGGTAAAAAGCCAAAGATATGTTGGAATTGGTTCATTCTGATTTATGCGGTCCTAAGACTATCTAGGAGAGAGATGGTTAGATATAATTTGATGCACCACAAGTCTTAGTACTATGATTAATTCAAAAGTGCATGGCTCGTTCAGTGAAGGGTTATTGAAAATATATCAAGTACTTCTTAGGATAGTTTAGGAGCTATTTATCAGAGATTGAGATTGAATCCCAAGTTGTCAATACCGGGCAAACTCCAGCCGGCTGGTGTGGCGGAAAGAAGGAATAAGACTCTTATGGAAATGGTTAGATAGATGATGAGTTATTTGGAATTACTAAATTTATTTTATGGGTATGCCCTAGAAATAGCATGTCGTAAGGATGTTTGTTTGTTTGTGGGTTATCCTAAAAAAATGAAGGTTGGTTTATTTGATAGCCCAAAGATTAAGAGAGTGTTAACAAACACGAACACTCGATTTTTGGAAAATGACTATATAATAAATCACAAACCCATATATAAATTGTTCTAAAGGATGTGATAGGAAAAATACAAAGTACAGTACCAATTGTACAAGAGGATATACCACAAGAAAACTGCATCGCGTGATACGTCTGATACATAATTGCGTGTAGCGCTTTATTGTAGTGAGAGGGTTATTCCACAATCGAATAGATTTATGTTCGGGAGAGTCGTGAGACTTGGTCCCTAGTAAACATGAAATCGACTTATGGGTATGACGAAGCACTACAAGATAAAGATGCGATATCGTAGCGACTTGCAATGATTATCTGAAACTAGAGTCTATGGATTTTAAATTAGATCTGGATTCTTGTAGAACTGCGAAGTGGTGTGAGAACCATTAGAAGTGGCTATACAAAATAAAAGAGGATCGGACAGTAAGGTGATACTTTGAAACAAGGCTTGTTGTGTGAAGGTACACTCAGAAAGAAGGGTGAGTTCTAGTACGAGGAAAACCTTTTGTCGGTAGCTAAGTTTAAGTCGATCCGAATTCTTTTATTTATTTTTTGTTACTCATATTGAATTATGAGGTATAGTAAATATATGTTAAGAGAATCTTCATGATTGGAAGTCTTGAGGAAAACATCTATGTGGAGCAACCAGAGTGATTCATTGCAAAGGGCTAAGAGCATTTTGTGTGTAAGCTTAAAATTGTCCATCGATGGACTAAAGCAAGCTTCAAGATTATGGATCATCCATTTTGATAAGGAAATCCAGCCATATGGATTTAATCAATATTTGGATGGGCCTTGGTATTGAAAAGAGTGACAGAAACGTGGTGGTATTTCTTGTACTGTACATAGATGATATCTTGCTCATTGTAGATAGTGATAGAGTATTGTCGGGTGTATGGGTATGGTTGATAAAGAAATATAAAATGAAGGACTTAAGAGAAGCAAAATATATTCTTATGATCATGGTGATACGGATCACAAGAAAGGATGTTATGCTCATCTCAAGTTTCATGAAATAATACAATCCTTACACGTTTTAGCATGTGACTTTATCTAAGGAAATTTATTTTAAGACACAAAAAAAGATATAGGAGATGAAAGTGGTTCCTTATGCTTCGGCGAATAAGGAAGCTTAATCTAAGGAATGCTATGTGATGAGAGTGAAAATAAGCGTATTTAAGTATCCAATTTAAAACCTTTTGATGGGAATTATTGTTATATATTAGCAAAAGTGTCTTATATTCAATATATTTGAGAAAAAAATGCACTCAAGGTGCTTTATTGTGTTTTAGGTAGAAAAAGGATCAAAAGTGCAAAGTTGGAGAAAAGGTGCAACTTGTGCTAGAATTGTGAAAAACGCATGTCCAATTTGTGTAATTTTTATGTGTTTTTTTGGAGCTCAAAAATTAAAGTGTGATACATGGTTGGAAAGCCACCGAGTAGAGGTCATTTTGGCATAAGAAACACCTTAATCAAAATCAAAATGAGAAAGATATGATCAAAATGGTGACGTCGCCTAAGCTATGCCGAACAGAACGGCTGTGCCACTTTACATAAATTCTTACACATTCAATTGTTAGAGTTTCTGTGATATCTTTATATATATAGAAAGCCAAAGAAGAGCGGAATGCGTGAGCACAAGAATCACTTAAATTGGAGCGCGGATGTGAAAGTTATATGCGAAACGGTGAGACTGCGCAAGATGGTTCGACCAAGAATCTTGTGGTTCGATCCCCTGATCTAGTGGGGTTAAACCAGGAACCTGAAATCTTGTTACAGAGTGGTTCGGCCCCCTGATCTGGTTCGACCAAGCCCATGGTCGAACGAAATGCCTAAACAGCTCCAGATCCGTATTTTTACACCCCAAATGCATGTATTTTAGTGTTTTAAAAAAAAGCACATCCAAGGTCCATAAGGAGAGCTTGCAAGTATAAAAGGGGATGTAGATCACACCAAGAAGGAGAAGAGGAACCGCAATACAATCATCATACACCCCACAAGGGGGGATCACCCCCTAATCATCATCCACATCCATTCCTCCATCCATCCATCCATCACTGTGAAGATTCATTTGTGGAATCAAGAGGCGAACCAAGAGGATGATTCAAGACGGAGAAGGACGCGACGACTCCCGCATCTAGAATTTTATTCATTTCCTAATTTATCTTGTATTTTTCAGACATATGGGTAAGATCTATCCAACCCCTATGACTGTTCTTCGCAACATCATGGGCTAGAACTATTTTGGTAGATCTAGGGCTTTGAAGGTTTTTATTAATTAATTGAACTTTCGTGTGTATACTCCATACGACACTACTTGTGGTTTAGTTTATATATGACTATACGTTTTTAATCCATATTCAAAGTCGTTTTGTACATCTTTAACTATTGAATAGAGTCTGAATGTTCATCTAGGTTATTGATTGAGTGTATTCATTGCTGAACATGATTCCATGTTATGATTCTAAGTGAGGAGACTCCAAAGCTTCATTAGAACTATCTTATATAAATACTTATTAATTAAATTGAATTCGGGTTAATAAGTAGGATAAAGAGGTTAACTTTATAGTACCCATATCGGGTTAGAGTGCCAATTGGCCAGGGAAATAATTGATACTGATAGTACCTAGAAAGAGGGGTGAAGTTATATTTCTCACTCTGAGGTAATTCACACGTGTTATATGCATGTTTGCTTGTGTCTGTAGAGTATATATGCATGGCTTAGTGATGCGTCCATAATCCACAAGACAGAGTCGGACATTGATACACGAAAGGGTAATTAATGAGTGAAACCGGATTATCCTAGAGCTACCTATTCTCCATTCTTAATTCACTTTTGTATTCTTCTAAGTGTTTTCATTTTAATTGTTATTTTAATTAAATTGTTTGTAGATTAATAATTATATCCTCAAACTGAATTGCACTATCTTAATTAATTTAGTAAATAATTAAATTGATAATACGTAGTCCTTTGGATTCGATATTTAATTTGGTCGCTTATCTAAGCTACAATAACATCCTTCATACTTGGGGATTAATTTTGTGTTGAGAAAACGCTTATTAAGTTTTTGGCGCCATTGCCGGGGATGGCTGTTATTATTAGTTTATTATTTCTAGTTTGATTAAGACTTTTATCTGTGATTATTTATTTCAATCTAACCTTGAATTTTTCTGAAGTACTTATGCATTAGGAAAAGGAGAGGAAAGAAAGGAAGAAGTAACACACATAGCTAAACATGACCGGAGCAAGGCAGAATCCGGATAACGTTGCCATACGTGAAATTTTGACTATAATGAGATTTGCAACATGGGATTGATAGGACCAAGGGGGGAAGATGATGATTTTGAAATACATCCCGCTCTTATTAACATGGTAGAGAAGAATCCCTTTTTGGAGGTTTTTTTGAAGATCCATATCATTATCTCAAAAGATTCCTTGGTTATGCAAACACTCAGAAGGGTGCTGGAGCTAATGATAATGCTAGACGGATCGCCTTATTCAAGTTCTCTTTGATTGATAGGGCAGAAGCTTGGTATGAGACTCTTAATGCAGCAGACTGAACTACATGGGACCAACTGCAGCAGAAGTTCTTGGAGAGATACATGCCACCCTCAAGGATTTTAAGAATGAAGCAAGAGATCACCCAATTTGTTATGAATTAGGGTGAGAAATTCCATGAGACATGGGACAGGTTTAAGACATGCTCAGACGGTGCCCACAACATGGGATGCCTAAGGCTGAATACATAAGCATCTTCTACTATGGATTGGATTGTGAGTCACGAATTCTTATTGATGCATCATCAGGAGGAGCACTGTTATCAAAGACAACACTTGAAATAGAAAAGTTATTCGAAGAGATCTCTATGAATTCACATGACTAGCCTACGGAAAGCATTAGAGGAACTTATGTAGTGGGTAAGGTGGCTCAGGTTGAACATCAAGTGGTGAAGCCGAATAGGGATGATGAGATCGTCTTTAGTTTAGCTAACATCAACAAGCTACTAGAGTCCCAGCAGAAGCAGATTATAGATCTGACATAAAGGGGGCCTAGTATCCAGCAGCAAGAAGTGAAGAGTGTTGAAGATACCTTCAATCGATACATGGCAAGGAATGATGCAAGGGTTGATCGACTTGAGGATACTATAAATTCTACCCATGCAAATTTGTTCAAGCAGCTGAATGACCTTACTTTGATGATGGGGTGGATTGCTGGGAGCGTAAATCAACTGACGCAAACGTTCGAGAAAGAAAAGTTCTCGTCTCAAGGCATAATGAACCCAAAAGAGTGCAAAGCCATCACATTGAGGTCCGAAATGCAGTATGAGGTACCGATGATGCCAAAAATAGATTCTGGAGCTTCAGGATGCTGGTTCGACCCTACTTCGACCAAGACCCTTGGTCAAACCAGCTCTCATAAGTCGAACCAAGCACCTGGGAATGTTCTGGAGATAGCCAATGGCTGATTTGACCTCAGTTCGACCAAGGTCTTGGTCGAACCAGCTCCTAAAGTGGTCTAACAGAAAACTACGGAAGAGAGGATTGTTTTCGCGCGTAAATCACCTCAATCGGAGGTCGGATGCGAAAGTTATGATCGAAACCTTGATGCTGCACAATCACGCCATAGAGAGCCGTTCAACCAGCCGTTCGAGTTGAAAAATCAAGGAATGAAGATGCCGATGGAGACTCATTCATGTAAGAGTATATATGTGATTTCTAACTTGTTTAATCTTGATTTTAATAGGACAGATGACTCTAAATTTGAGTAGAAGATTGACAAGGAGGAGTCTAAACAGCCATGGGAGGAAGGTAATTCCAAGGATTATATTTTTATGACTAAGAAAGGTGAGGTACTTAGTGTAGACAAGAAGAGAGAAAGGAAATATTTGAAGGTGAGGATGCAAGAAGACTGCCTTCTGATCAAGTAGTCTATAAAGTTGTGTATCGTGACTCTCCGACATTAAATATGAGCGCTTGTTGGGGGCTTGCCCTTCCATTTTTATTACTTTCGTAGTTTTTTTATGTGAGTGAAGATAACTTATATTTGAAGTGCTCACGTTTTGGCAATTACATCTCTTTTCAAACTTAGTTTCAACTTGCGTTTTTACTAAGTTTGGGGGGTGTGATGTACTTACCTTGTCTTATGAGCACCAAGGGTTTAATTTTTCCTTTCGTTGGTTGTTTGTTTGTTAGGAGGTTGAATTTTTGCGTCATATTAACATTTTAACCGGTGTTGATTTGTCGATTTTTTGCAACTTATCTAATGCTTAGTGTGTCGTGTTGGTGTTTCTAATGTGTGGAGTCAATTAGATAGTCAATTGAGTCTTTCTTATAGGTCTCTTATTTTATTATTGATGAATTTGTGATGATGAGGGGTGCTTGAGCTTTGATGATAGAAAAAGGTAACTAGGTGGTAAGATGAGTTCTACAATGAGGTTTTGACCTGATCTAGTTGAACAACTCGAGGAGCTCATGCATACGTTGAAGAGAAATCAAGTGCCCTCGTTTCTTTATTCTAATTTTTATATGTGCTTTTAATTCATGGAGTAGAAGCATTGAGTTTGGTTTTGGTGATCCATGTGAGCTTATATTTTTAAATTGTGTCTAAAATTCATAGCTCTTGAAATTGATGAAGGACGTGTAATTTAGTTATATTGTGGTAAGAAGTTCTATGTGTACTTGTGAGATATTGCTAACCATGAATGGTGCTTTGTTATTTGTTAAAATCCCATGTAAGATTTTGAGCCTCGTTGATCATGTACATAATCACATGATATTTATTTTCTGGTGAGTATCGTTCTTGTGTGTATTCTATAACTTGCCTCTTGTCTTACTTGAAACTATATGTGTGTTAGTTGATGGGAAATGATCTAAGGTCATCCTTAGATTTATAAGTCACTTAGCCAAATAATTCCCTACCAAATGATGTTTATCCGTAGTTAGATCCGTTGAGCCTAAAACATCATTCTTAATTTAGCAGCCTACTAGAAATAACCACTTTGAGTATCTGAATTTTTTAGCCTTAATTGCCCTTCTAGAAGAGAATTAATGGCTTTTCAAAGTGTGTTGATGTAGTTTTGATAACAGCTTGAGAAGGAATGAAATTGGTATTGAAACAGTGATTGATCTTGAAAATGCATCTAAGGAAAAGCATGGAGTAGTGCTTAAATCTAGTACTCCATTGAACCAAACACCCTATGGTAGTGCTTAAATCTAGTACCCTATGGAGGATGCGTGAGGTAGTGCCTGAAACTGGTACCTCTAGAAAAAAAAAGAAGAGAAGGAAAAATATGTTGTGCTTGAAGGAGAAAAGTGAAAGAGTTGAGGAGGATGAAGTGCTTAATTGAAGTGAGTAAGAAGAATGAAAGATCATGATGGAATGCGCACTTGATTGATCCTAGTTTTGAATCACTTTTTCATATATTTCCTACTTTAATCAAAGAGCCAACATTACATCCAAAAGAAAAGTCCTTTTTGATCCCATTATCAAATCATACTTTTAGTGGTGGAGAGTTTGAGATATTTGGCAAGCTTATGGTTATGCATGCACTTGAATTGAAGTTGAGCGTAAACACCTTAACCCATAAGTGTACATCTTTTACACTTGAGTGCGAGTGATATATACTTCCCGTGATAACATTTGAATGAATAATTTGAATTGGTGGTGATTGTCTTATCTTGTATGCTATGAATTGATTATTACATATAATAAGAGTTGCATTACCTAATTTGAGGACAATTGTATTTTGAATGGGGTATTTGTCATAGTCCTTATTTCCCCGCTAATTTTCTTACTCTCTCTTTCTCTTTATTTTTATTTTGTTGCCTCAGGACGAGCAACGAGTAAGTTTGGGGGATTGATGAGAGTGAAATAGCGTGTTTGAGTATCCAATTTAACACCTTTTGATGAAAATTATTGTTATATTAGGAAAAGTGTTTTATATTCAATATATTTGAGAAAAATGTGCACTTGAGGTGTTTTATTGCGTTTTAGGTGGATAAAGGATCAAAAGTACAAAGTTGGAGAAAAGGTGCAACTTGTGCTAGAATGCTGAAAAATGCAAGTCCAACTTGTGTAATTTTTTTGTGTTTGTGTAGAGCTCAAAAATGGAAGTGTGATATATTTTTAGAAAGCCACGGAAGAGAGGGTCGTTTTGGCATAAGAAACACCTTATTCGGAATCCAAAGGAGAAAATTATGATCAAAATGGTGACGTCGCGCAAGCTGTGCCGAAGAGAACGGCTGTGCCACTTTGCAAGAATTCTTACACATTCAATTGTTAGAGTTTCTGTGAGTCCTTTATATTTATAGAAATCTAAGGAAGAGAGGATGGCATGAGTGCAAGAATCTCTCAAATCCGAGCTCAGATGTGGAAGTTATACGTGAAATGGTGAGACTGCACAATTTGGTTCGACCAAGAAGCTTGTGGTTCGACCACTGGTTCGTGTCGAACCAGGAAACTGAAATCGTGTTACGGAGTGGTTCGACCTCCCTGATTTGGTTCGACCAAGCCCATGGTCGAACCAAATACCTGAACATCTCTAGATCCATATTTTTGCACCACAAGTGCATGTATTTTCATTTTTTCCAAAAAAAAACTCATCCAAGGTCCATAAGGAGAGCTTACAAGTATAAAAGGGGATGTAGATCACACCAAGAAGGATAGAGGAACCGCAACACAATCATCCTATACCCCACAAGGGGGGATCATCCCCTAACCATCATCCACATATTTTCCTCCATCCATCCATCACTGTGAAGATTCGGTTGTGGAATCTACAGGAGAACCAAGAGGAGGATTCAAGGCAGAGAAGGACGCGACGACTCCCATATCTAGGGTTTTATTCGTTTTCTAATTTATCTTGTATTTTTCAGACATATGGGTAAGATCTATCCAACCCCCATGATTGTTCTTCTCAACATCATAAGCTAGAACTGTTTAGGTAGATCTAAGGTTTTGAAGGTTTTTATGAATTAATTGAACTTTTGTGTGTATACTCCGTACAACTACTTGTGGTTTAGTTTATATAAGACTATACATTTTTAATCCATATTCAGAGTCATTTTGTCTATCTTTAACTATTGAATAGAGTCTGAATGTTCATCTTGGTTATTGATTGAGCGCGTTCACTGCTGAACAGGATTCCATGTTATGATTCTAAGTGAGGGAACTTTGAAGCTTCATTAGAACTATCTTATATAAATACTTATTAATGAATTGAATTCGGGTTAATAAGTAGGATAAAGAGATTAACTTTATAGTACCTATAAAGAGATATCATATCGGGTTAGAGTACCAATTGGCCAGGGAAATAATTGCTTCGAGGTAATTCACACGTGTTATACGCATGTTGCTTGTGTCTATAGAGTAGATATGCATGGCTTAGTGATGCGTCCATAATCCACAAGGCAGAGTCGGACATTGATACATGAAAGAAAAATTAATGAGTGAAACCAGATTATCCTAGAACTACCTATTCTCCGTTCTTGGTTCACTTTCGTATTCTTCTAAGTGCTTTTATTTTAATTGTTATTTTAATTAAATTATTAGTAGATTAATAATTAAATTCTCAAACTGAATTGCCTCGTCTTAATTAATTTTGTAAATAATTAAATTGATAATACGTCGTCCGTTGGGTTCGATATTTAACTTGGTCGCTTATCTAAGCTTCAATAACATCCTTCATACTTGGGGTTTAATTGTGTGTTGAGAAAACGTTCATCACTATGCAAGAGAAAGGATATCTCTTTTGCTGAATGCATGCAGAGTCAGTATCAACATAACTCAGAACAAGAATGATGAAATGTGGTAAGACGTATTTGAAGTGCCTGAGAAGGACTAAAAATTATATGTAGGCTTACCGGACAGATTCACTGCTTTTTGTGGATTACATAGATTCGGATTTTTCAAGTCAGGTGGGACAACAGTAGATCCACCTTAAGGTTATGTGTTTAATTTTAGGAAGTAGAGCCAAAATATGGAGGAGTGTCATATAGAAATATATTTCGTACTCCACCATGCAAAGATGATAAATTGGAGCCATTGAATAGAGCCAAAATATGGAGGAGTGTCATAAAGAAATATATTTATTTTATTATTCCATTGAATAGATTTTATTTTATAAATATTCTTAATAGTTAATTCATAATTTGAGATGCCCTCATCGATCAAGATATGAAAAACTAAGAAAAAGAAGAAATAAGCGAAATTTATTAAAATTTAAAGAGTAACAATAGATAAATTTTTTGTAACAAATGAAAAAAAGTTTCATCACTTGAAGATTCACAAAAAGAACAAATTAATAAAGATGGGTTACAAGAAAAAAATCTCCATCTACTTTTATACGTTGAATAAAATAGAAGGCCTAAAAACAATTTCGCACTGGGCCCCTCAAATTAGAGGATCGGCCCTGCTAGTAACTTTGTGATGGACTTGGATGTAGTTTTTAAGTTTGCCCAAGGTTATCATAATTTATTGTGATAATAATGGTGCAGTTGCAAACTTGAAGTAATCAAGAGCCCATAAGCAATTAAGACATGGAGCGCGAGTACCACCTGTTACAAGAAATCGTATGATGAGTGGAAGGTTTTGTCGCCAAGATTGCATCGGATGATAACCTAGTAAATCCTTTTACAAGACATGACATCATAGTCTTTTAGTATAAGTGGGTGATTGTTGGATTGTATACTAAAATTTTAGCTTTTTGTATGAACAATGTTATAACAGTCTATTTGAAATGAGAATTATATGATCAAATGATGGCGTCTTATAATTTATTTGTATGTCCGATGCAATAGTGCACTTACTTTATACTGTAGATACTATGTTGTGCGACAACACGCTGGAGATCATATTATCGATTTTCATATAAAGTATAAACAGATGCTCACAACCGAGATAGACGGGGATTCTCTGTCAGGATGGTTGTAGTGTGATTTGGTATTAATTTGTCTTGACTATAGAATCAAATTAGTGCTCTTTGTGTATATTGAGTAGGACCGCTTGGGATCGTTCAATTTATACTGACTATATAGGAAAACTTGATCTCAGTTATTATAGATGTTCGTGCTCTTAATCCCTATATAATAACCTCGACACTTAAGACTGTATGTATTTCTTAGATTCATCAATGGGTGAGATTTACATGTAATTAAATCAACAAACTCGGTGAGTTAGGAAATAATGTTGTCTCTATGGTGTGCTGTTGATTGTAGAAGGAATATGTGTCCGATAAAATAGATTGATAATGTCCCCTTGAAGAGCTCATAAGGATTATCATGTAAGCCCAGCTGGTGGATTTATTCCGGCATGATAATGAGGTTGAGTGGTACTACTCTCAGATGAGATATTAATTAATGGAGTTGTTAGTAACTTAATTAATTAATGGGCATTGTATATCTTAAAACGCGGGGAGACTAACGTGCTCATAATAAGAAGGAGCCCATAACATAATTATGGGATTATAGCGGTAGTGCAGTAATAATATTTTAGTGGAATATATTATTATTATTGAACTTAAGTATAAGTTTTGGGCTAAACTTGGATACTTTAGCCCAATGGAGGTCCAACTCTAATTTCTCCTCCTGGTCCCTGCTGTAACCCATATATAAGTCATCTCAACTACCTGGAAACCCTGATAATGATACACACCTAACCATGAGTAGGGTAGAGAGAACAACAGATTTATAGGATCTTGAAGATCGTCACCCACACGACGTCAAGATTGGACTTGGGAATACAACAGAAGATCAACAGGTCGTGTGCTGCTGCTGTTCTTCAACTTCCATGATTTTTCTAAAATTCTGTAAAACTCCAAACTATTTGTGTGATACACCATTGGAAAGAACGGAAGAGAGGATCGTTTTGGCGTAAAATATCACTAAAATCAGAGATTGGATGAGAAAGTTATGCCCAAAACGGTGAGGTCGCGCATACTGCTGACGAGAAGTTTTCTCTTCAACATACCCTGGTGAAAGGTAATATTATTTTATGTTCTTGCTTCTGCTGAAATAGAATCGTATGGAACCCTAACGGTTCACGTTAACGAAATCATCGAACCCCAGCACCGGACACCTTAAAATCTCATTCAACTCATTAGCATACAACATTCTCTGTTCTACCCCAAGCTGAAATGATATAGAATATGGTAGGGAAGCAACACTTCCACGCTCACACTCCAGAGTGCGTAACAACTCCGCAGTAATGTAGAAGTATGTATCCCTCTTCAACTCCATGAAATGACTAATCCCAACTTGGTTAAATATCCACCTTATATCATTAATGATTCTCATGTCCACTGTGGGCCAGTCATCCTGATATCTTATTCTTGTGATATTTTCTGAAATTGAGCTCCATTGCTCTTGCTTCTCCTCCAAATCCTCAATACGCAGATCAAAATCAGCAGGCAACCTCTTATCTTTTTTCAACTTCTTTGTGATTTTACCCTTTTGAAGTGCCCTAGTCTCCTTTCTCTTGGTACTTGTAGTAGCTATTCCTTTTCCTATAAAGATTGTAATTCAATACACAACAAAGGGGGAAAAAACAGGTATATTCCACTTAAGACTAGTTCTAGCATAGATCCTACTCAAGACATCAAATCATATGCATAAAACCAATTCAAGTATCAACTTCTCCATAACTTCACATGTTCAACAACATAAGGCTTTGTAGTTTTCATGCTCTCCCATCTCACATGAAATCCTAAAACTCCTCGGATCTTTCAATTTAGTGGGAAGTTTCTTTTACAAGATAGCACTACATTCCTCCGTTAAGTTCACCATTTCAAACTCTCCCAAGCTTCTTTTCTTAGACAAGATATCTTTCAAAAACTTAGAGTAGTTGGGCATTTGAAGTTGATCCTCCACAAAAGGAATGTTCACATGAATCTTCTTCAACATTTCAACAAACTTGGCAAATTTCTCCTCTAATCCCTTTTTCAAGCATCTTTGTGGAAACGGAATTGCAACGGGCAACTTCGGAATTCCTCATTCATCCCTTTCAAATTTCTCTTCTCTCTCTTTACGTTTAGCTTCTCTACAACACTTCTTTGGAGACTTCACATTTTCTTCTTCAAGTATAGGGGTACTTTCATCTTTTTCATCAATTTCAACTTCTTTCTCTTTCACTTCTTCATCCACTTTTCCATAGGCTCAACTTCACATTCTACCTCCACTACTTCCGTTGGCATAGAAGGCCCTTCGTATTTTGTTCCACTACGAAGTTCAATAGCCTTACATTGGTCTTTTGGATTAGTAATGGTTGTAGATGGAAATTTTCCTTGACGATGAACGTCACCCCTTTCACTTGCCATTTGACTAATTTGTGTCTCCAAGACTTTGAATCTATTATCAATCACTTCATCTCTTTGTTTCATAGAATCAAACCTTTTTTTATTCACCTCTTTCTCTTCTCTCATAAAATCAAACATTTTGGTTATTTGATCCTCCATTGTAGGCTTCCCTTCACCATTTGGGGTTTTCTCCCCCGGATTGATTCTCAGTGGAAGAGTAAGGGCATTCCCTTGATTCCCATATGACAAATTCTCATACCTACGAGGTTGGCTAAAATTTTCTTGAAAATTACCTTGCCCCCGTCCTCCTTGCCTTTGTAGATATCCTCCTCCATGATTCCCAAAGTTACCACCATAATTTCCTTGGAAGTTCCTTCCTTGCATGAAGGCAACTTCCTCAAGCATCATCTCCGGTGGATACCATGTATCTTGAATTCCAAAATTAGAGGACATACCTTGTTGAGGCATGGATGTAGGCATTTGACAACTTTGAGAAGATTGACCCATATTAGGCATAGTCATGCCTTGTTGAGGATTTGGAAACACTTGTTGATTCATCAAAGGCAATAACATACCTTGTTGAGGACTTGCAAGCACTTGTTGATTCACCACCGGTGTAGAATTTGGAGACACTTGCATGTTAGCATTCATCCTCTTTAATATCTCCGCGATCGCCTTATCGGTCATATCTTCCTTAGGCACTTCCACCTTTTTCACTTGTTGCAAGCACACTTCTTTCATCTTAGCAATTCTCTCCCTTTCATACATCCCCGATGCACGATCCATAGGCCATTGACCTGTATTCAAAGCTACTTCCTCACATATAGCAATTGCTCTTTTCGGAGTTTTCCCCAAAATCGAACCTCCCGCCGAAGCATCAATAAGCATCCTCTCACTTCCATCTAAACCGGCATAGAAAAATCCTATTTGTTGCTTTTCGGGGAATCCGTGTTGTTGACACTTTCTTAGCATCTCTTTGAATTGGTCCCATGCTTCACTAAATGTCTCAAGTGGCAGTTGCTTGAATTGAAAGATTTGCCCTTATAGATGCAACATTTTTTAAGACGGAAAATACTTCTTCAAGAATCTTTGTGCCAACTCTCTCCATGTGGTGTAGGATCCCGGTGGTATAGTATGATACCAAGCCTTAGCTCTATCTCTTAATGAAAATGAGAAAAGCTTCATTTTAACAACATCCTCACTTACCCCATTTATCTTTATCGTGATGGCTAACTCCGTAAATTGGGCTAAGTGAGCATTTGGATCCTCCATAGCACCACCACCAAATTGATTTTCTTGCACAATGTTGATCAATCCCGTCTTTATCTCAAAATTATTCACATTCAATGGCGGGCCCATTCCATAATTCCCATATTGCGGTTGGAAATAATCACAGACATTCATTCCCGCTTCATTGTTTCCATTTCCATGAGGTTGATTTTGCACCACCGGAGGATTATTCCTTGCTTCTTGTGTGCCATCAAGTTTTGAATAATAGCTTGCATTTGTTGATTTTGCATGTGCATTTGTTGAGCATAAGCTTGTGGCACAACCTCTAACATTATCAACTCCATGAAAATTCCTTATATTGCCTTCTTCATCAACCATGTTTGCATTCTCCCTTACTTCTTCCATAATTTCCTCCGTAGACTCTAACACTCCTCGTCTTTGTCTTCTTAAGGTAGCTTCCAATTCCAAGTTCAAAGGTTTAATAAATTAAGACCTTGAACGAGTTCGCATGTACCTATAAGAATTTCCAAATTAGTTCCCCAAATAACCAAGACAAGTAAACAAGTAAACAAATAAAAGAAATATCCTTATCAAAACTAATCAACTTCAAACTCGTTACAACCAAAAGTTTAACATTCCCCGACAAGCGGTGTCATGTTCTTAGTCGCATTTCTTGTAAAAATGTGTATGAGTAAGAGACTCTATCGTTGAGTAAACACGTGACCAAGTACAAAATTTATAATAATGTCATCCCAAGGGAAAGTAAACTCATGCTTGTATCCTGATTTTCCATTGATTTATGCTTTGTAAGGATGATAGTTTGAAGGTTTTGTATATAAAACTACTATTTAATTCTCTACTTAATCAACTAGAATTTAAACTAACAAAGTAATGGATCAAATAACAAACAAGTGATGAATGAAATGGAGATAGAATTCACTTGAGAAGAGAGCAAGACTAATCATAATCATGGTTAAGACTTGAGCTAGATATACAAAACTCTTGATGGTGAATTTCATTAATTTGTGAACTAAAATCAATCATGATTTTACCCCTAATCTCTATGGCCAAGGCAATTAGGTTCTCGACTCTTTTCCAAGTCTATGTCTCGTAGGATTGGTCTTAATCTCAATTCCCTTAAGGTACTATGATCATAAGTTGGTTATTTTCACTCAATTTCCTAAGTGTCCCTCTATGAATGTTCTAAGCCTAAAGAGGGTATGACTTACCTCCCCTTATACTAGCATGCATGCACATTTCAATATATGATTCAATTAAATATCCACTCACAACATTGGAATGGCCATCCTAACATTACGAATAGAGAATTTAATCACACAAATATTGAAATGAAACATGATTGATATATCATAAAGAGAAATCCACAATTTAATTCATATCACTACTCAAGTTCTGCACATCTAACTCTTCATCTCAACCATTCATATGATTAGCCCTACTATAGGACTAGCCATTAAACATTGTGTTTATACCATTACAAATCAAGCTTTTCTCCATTTGAGCCAAAATAAGAAGAAAATCAACAATTTAAAAGTAGACTAGCTTCCCTTTCATGGAGAAATCTTCCTTCTCTTCAATATGCTAACTCCTTCAATCCTTGATGCTTTCCTCTTCTCAAATGGTGGATGGATGGATTGGATGATAGATTTATGGATTGATTGTAGAGATTAAATGGAATTTGGATGGATCTAATGGATAGAGATGGATTATAGATCTAGTGTGTGAGAAAATGTGGTATGGAGTGTGTGTAACTGCTCTGAAAAATGATCTCCTTTCTTAAATTTCGCACAAGGCACCCTTTTATATCACTAATGGACCTTCTAGAAGCTTCCGAAACATTCTGAAAACTGCACAGATTTTTGCACCTACACGGCCCGTGTAGCAGCACACGGCCCGTGTAGGGTACACCTACTTTGGCATGTTGTGCGTGCTTCCGAACATGGCTCGAGCTGCGCTACATGGCTTTGGTCATGGCCGTATAGCCTTTTCTGACGACAATACACGACTTCTTCGTGTTCCGCACACAGGGCATGCAGCAACGTACACCCGTGCACCAGCACATGGCCTTTCTCCTGGGCGAGCAGCGATTTCTGATGACAATACACGGCAACTTGTTACAGGGCCGTGTTCTGCACGCTACCCGTGCACAAGTATGCATTGTTCCTCCGTCTCCGTTTTGCTCCCGACTCCATTTTTATCCATTTCTTGACCTATTTTACACATATTTAAGCTCATTTACACAATTCTATCAATTCATACCACATTTCTCAAAATAACAATAACTCCACCAAAAATCACACAAATACGGATAAAAACATCCAAAAATCCACAAACAAATAAACTAAAATCTAGGTGAAAATGACAACGATCAGCGATCACTAATCATGCCTCAACAACTAGTGATTGAGATACTGACCTTGTTCACTTCATGATGAAAATGGCTTTCATTCGCCACATGTTTTGTCAGAAGTTGCGCACCATATACAACCTCTCGTATTTCACGTAGAACTTGCTCAAAACATCCAGACAAATTATGAAGAATAAATTGATCTAGGTTTTCCCTTCAATTTCTACTCCAAGCATTTCCAATTCTTTTATCAAGTTATCCATGATCTCTTACCTTTCTATCTTACTCAAGTATCTGATGAGTCGCATGAGACCATCATATTTCTATGAACATCTCACCTCTCTACTAGAGACTTAAATAGGCATCAGAGGACATATTTGGTCAGAACATATTTTTATTTTCCTAAACAGTAAGAATTAAAACCAAGATTCTTTTCTAATCATCTAATTTTAAACCAGTTAATATAATTTTTTTAGTCAACAATAAGTGAAATAAACCATTTGAAATTATAGAGAATCACGTAAATAAATACACGGATCAAATCTTCGAATTTAACAATTTATATTGATTCCCTCAAAAATAATATAAAATAAAATTCATCGACATCTCAAGCACCGTGAGTCTGGATGCAACGATAGTGTGGATGTATACAAACCCGGACATTTACAATAGAAGGTTTTACCCATTAATTTCTTTTGTACACCATTATTTGATCCGATGTCTGCGGCCCAAAGCTTATGTGCCTTACAGATGGAGAAGTACACATGCGCTCGGATAACTTCCTACAATTACCATAAAGAAGTTTGTACCAGTGATCCGTGAATAAACTCATCTGATGGGAAGGAAGGCCTATTGCCAACGTGCAAGTTTACTCACATCACTTACAAACCAATAATGGAGGCCATGGAAATTAATTACCAATCCCCTCTCCCACTTAGTTATTTAACACCGAGGGTTTTTACATGCATATAATATTTAATAATAAAATATGCATACTGGCATGCTTCTATTAATAGCAATTAAATCAAATAGAATATGCATCCACATATATAACAGTAATACATAATTAAATCAATTAATATAGTTATATAACATGTAATAAATGCAGAAAATATCGAATCGTAAAAACAAGCCCGGCTGGCTAACAGATAACACCTGCACAACTCTTGCAGGGTATCAGCACAAGTCGTGCTACCCATTGCTCTCCATTAATGATGCTGCCCACGCCCATGCCTGAAGAATTCACGTGTCTGGCCCACAATCCACGCCTGCACGACTCATACAGTCGATTAGCATGAGTCGTGCCTTCACACGCCAGCCTTGCTAAGTTCTGCCTCGGCACGACACTTCACTGCCAGTCGTACGACTCATCGTACCAGAAGCATCTGCAGTCGTGACGCGCTTGAACCTGCCCACCTTCTTCCAGACTCGATCAAAAGTGGTTGAGACCCGACAAGAAATGAGTATAGACACTCTCAGAACCTGCAGTTGACTCACCCAGAACAACCATCAGACGCGCTCGAAACGTCGAGTCGACTCGCCTAGAACTATGCTATTAAAGTCCAACGCTGCCCGGAAACTACTGTTGACTCGCTCAGAAACACCAGCACGCACGACACGATGCCCGAAAACTTCTTCCAGTGCCCGGCTATGCACACGATAATTTGATGGCCTCTGTGCGCATCACACGCCATCCTGCCTAACTTGCACTTGCCCAACAAGCTGCCCGCCAGCAGGTCTCCTTCACCTGGTGTCCTGGTCGCAACCGTGCATGCCAACGGGCATCATCTGCCCGCCAGGTTACACAATAGTTTGCCCAGAAATGAGCACCAATGCATGCCTGATCGTCATCATCCCTGCCTTCTGCATGGTATGGTGCACGCAACCTGCTCATCCAGTGCGACACGCCCATCTGCAGTATACACTAGGCCACTTTACGAGCGTGCTACCAGGCCTCCTGCTCGCCTATGTGCCCGGCCACCTCAGTGCGTAAATCTTCATCTTTCACTTTTATCGGCTTGGTGTATTACCAAAGTGAATCAAAGAACAGATATAAGGTATACAAGGATAATGCAGTTATACCAAACCCTAATTCTCATGCGATTCTAATCCAAAAGAAGAACACATAGTCACATAAACCCTACCCTAACGTGTCATGTTTAGCCACAAAACTGAAGCTCTGATACCAATTGTTGGTGTTCGATCGTTTGGTTAACATGAACCATTAGGGACCCATGCATTTCTAAATCAGCGTAAGCAAGAATATAGAAACGTATTACCTTTCATTAGGATATGCTGATGAAAAACAGCGCCGATAACAACCTCTTGATCTTCTGTTGTATTCTCAAGTCCAATCTTGACATCGTGTGGGCGACGATATTCAAGATCTTCTAAATCTGATATTCCGTTTCCCTTCTCACAATGTTAGACGTGAATCAATTAGGGTTACCGGACAGCTGAGATGACTTATGTATAGTCTACAACATGGACTAGGAGGAGAAATTAGAGTCGGGCCTCCATTGGGCTTAAGTATCCAAGTAAACTTAAGTCCAATAATAATAATATATACCACTAAAAAATTATTACTGCACTGCTGCTCCAATCCCAAATTATGTTATAGGCTATTTCTTATTATGAGCTTGTTCATCTCCCTATGTTTAAGATATACAATACCCACTAATTAATTAAGATACTGACAACTCCATTAATCAATATCTTATCTGAGAGTAGTACCACTCAACCTCTTTATCATCCAGGAATTAATCAACTTGCAAGATTTACATGATAATCCTTATGAGCACCTCAAGGGGATATCATTAACCTATTTAATAGGACACGGATTCCTTCTACAATCAACAGCACACCATAGAGACAGCACTACTTCCCAACTCACCGATTTTATTGATTTAATTACATGTAAATCTCATCCATTGATGAATCAAAGAAATAAATATTGCCTTACGTGTCGAGTTATTTTATAGGGATTAAGAGCACGAACATCCATAATAACAGAGATCAAGTTCTCCTATATAGACAGTACAAGTCGAACAATCTCAAACGGTCCTGTTCAATACACCCAAAGCATACTAATGTGATTTTATAGTCAAGACAAACTAATACCAAATCATACTACAACCATCCCGATAGAGAGTCCCCATCTATCTCGATTGTGAGCATCTGTTTATACTTTATAAAGAAACCGATAATATGATCTTCCGTGTGTTATCGCACAACATATTATCCACAGTATAGAGTAAGTGGATTATTGCATCGGACATATAAATAAATTATAAGACGCAATCATTTAATCAATGATTCTCATTTCAAGTAAATTGTTATAACATTGTTCATACAAAATGCAAGACTTTTAGTATACAATCCAACACGTTCTACCAAGATGATCTGGTTGAACGGCTATGGTGTTGGTCGAACGACACTACTATAGCTCCATCTCTTGATTTTCTTCATTCCTTGAAAAATTCAGACTCAAATACGAACATTAGATATCAAAACGAGCCAAAATGAGACCTGAAAAACTAAAATTTGGACTCAATAAATCAAATAAACAACTCCGCACACTAAGAAACTAACACAACACACTAAACATTAGATGGGGGAAAAGGTCTCATAAAATCTATTCCCCATACATAAAAAATTTCAACAACAATGCTCTGCTAAAGTGACATCTCATGCCTTCTGCTTATGTTTTTCATCTTTTGACATCTATCACATGTTTCCACATAGGACTCACAATCTTTAAATAAGGTAGGCCAATAAAGAGCAGATTGACGTACCTTAGCTATAATCTTTGAAGCTCTGAAGTGCCCCCATTAGGTTGTGCATGGCGAAAGTCAAGCACGCTCTCCATATCCATCACGGGAACACAGCTAGGGATGAAAGAATCCGTACAAATTTTGTACACAAATGGATCATACCATATGAAGGTCTCAACATCTGTCTTGAACTTCGCAAGTTGGTACCTATTGAGACCTTTAGGAATTTCACTTGATGTAATGTAATTAACATAATCAGCTTATCATGGATCCATTCCTTGAGCAGCTACCACACTAGCTTTCTGAGCTCCTTCAGCAAACACCGCCATGATCTTCTCATCAGGGAACATCTCTTTATTATATTCAAAAGAGTTATTGATGAGCGTTTTCTTAATTTGCATGTAAAATTAATCCCAAAGTATTAAGGATATTAATTGTAGCTTAAGCAAGCGACCAAGTTAAATATTGGACCCAAAGAATGGCGTATTATCAATTTAATTATTTACTAAATTAATTAAGACGAAGCGGCAATAAGATTTAAAGGATTATTATCTAATTAACTAAAATATTAAAAATAAAATAACAATTAAAATAAAATAAACACTATAAGAATACGAATGTGACTCAAAAATGGAGAATAGGTAGCCCTAGGGTAATCCAATTTCACTCATTAAATTTTCTTTCGTGTATCAATATCCGACCTTGCCTTGTGGAATATGAACGCATAACTAAGCCATGCAAATTTACTCTATAAACATAATTAAATATGCGTGTAACATGTGTGAATAACCTTGGAGCAAGAGATATATTTCACCATTTTTCTAGGTACTATCAGTATCAATTATTTCCCCCTAGGATTGGTACTCTAACCCGATATGATCTTCCTTTATAGGTACTATAAAATTAACCTCTTTATCCTTCTTATTATCCCGAAATTATTAATAAATTAATAAAAATTCATATATGACAGTTCTAATGAAGTTTCGAAGTCCCCTCACTTAGAATCATAACATGAAATCCTGTTCAGTAGTGAACGCGTTCAATCAATAACCAAGATATATATTTAGACTCTATATAACAACTAATGATGCACAAAACAATCATGAATATGAATTAAAAATGCATAATCATATATAAAATAGTTTCACAAGTAGTGTTGTACGGAGTATACACACGAAAGTTCAATTAATTCATAAAACCCTTCAAAACCCTAGATCTACCAAAATGGTTCTACCACATGATGTTACGAAGAACAATCATTGGTGTTGGATAGATCTTACCCATTTGTCTGGAAAATATAAGATAAATTAAGAAACGAATAAAATTCTAGATGTGGGCGTCATCGCGTCCTTCTCCGTCTTGAATCCTCCACTGGTTCTCGTCTTGATTCAACAAACAAATCTTCACAATGATGGATAGATGGAAGAAGGGATGGATGTAGTGAATGTGTGGGGCGTGATCCCCCTTGTGGGGTGGTATAGGATGATTATGTCCATCCTTGGTTTGATCTGCATCCCCTTTTATACTTGTAAGCTCTCCTTATGGACCTTTACTGGGCTTTTTCTTAAAAAATACGCACATACATGCACTGAAGGTGTAAAATCTAATAAATCTAGCTTCCATGTCCTTACTCTACCAAACATCTTTTGATCGAGCAAGGTCGGCCTTGGTCAAGCAGAGGTTGAGTAAGGTTGTGCAGTCTCACCGTTTCGCGTAACTTCCACATCCAAACTCTGATGTGAGTGATTCTTGCACTCACGCGATCCTCTCTTTCTTTGATTTCTATCCATATAAAGATTTACAAAATAATCCAACATTTAAAGGGCATAAGTCATGAAAATGTGGCATGAGTCGTGCTGGTCGTCACAGCTTGCGCAACTTTACCGTTTTGATCATAACTCTCTCATCAGAACTCTGATTGAGATATTTCTTGAACCAAAATGACCATCTATTCCGTAGCTTTCTAACAGTGTATCACATCCAATTTGGTTTTCTAAAACAATACAGAAAAATTACACAACTTCAACCTTTTGTTTTTCAGCATTCTTGCACAAATTACACATTTTCTCCAACTTTGCACTTTTTATCCTTTTTCAATCTAAAACATAATAAAACACCTCAAATACAACTTTTTCTCATATATATCGAATATAAGACACTTGCACTAATATATAACAATAATTCCCATAAAACTAGTGTTATATTGGACACTCAAACACGCTTATTTTCACTCTCATCAGTTATCACAATGCTCCTTTGTCTCCAACCTTGATAGGTGATCCGCCAAATCAAACTCCTGCAAAAGAATGATCCATCTAATGATCCTTGGCATAGCTTCCTTCTTCTACATCAAGTACCGGATCGCTGAGTGATCCGTGTACACCACTGTTTTCATTCCCACCAAATACAGACAAAACTTATTGAATGCAAACACCACAACTAGGAACTCCTTTCAGTCACACTATAATTCTTTTGGGTTGCATCAAAAGTCTTACTCTTGTAATAGATGGTATAGAATTTTTTCTCTCTTAATTGCTTAACACCACTCCAAGTGCTACATCACTTACATCACACATAAGTCCAAACGACTGAGTCCAATCTGGTGTGATCAAGATAGGTGCAGTTATAAGTGTACCTCAAAAGCATGCAAACATTCTTCATCAAAGTTAAATGGTACATCCTTTTCAAGTAAGTGAGACAGAGGCTTGGAGTATTTCGAGAAGTCTTTGATGAATCTTCTGTAGAATCCGGCGTCTCCAAGGAAGGAACACACTCCTCTCTCATTAGTAGGTGGTGGAAGCTTCTTAATGGCCACCACCTAGGCACGATCAACCTGCAATCCTTTGGCTAAAACATGATGCCCCAAGACTCTCCTATCTTTTAACATGAAGTGACACTTCTCCCAATTCAAGACAAGATTAGTTTCTTGACATCTCTTCAAAATAATAGACAGGTTAGACAAACAAATATCAAAGGAGGAACCAAACACAGAAAAATAATTCATAAACACCTCCATAATTTTCTCTATCAATCCATCAAATATAACCATCATGCATCTCTAAAAAGTAGTAGATGCATTACACAATCCAAAAGGTATCTTTCTAAAAGCAAAGGTCCCATAGGGGCAAGTAAAGGTAGTCTTTTCCTAATCCTCGGGTGCTATGATGATTTGATTGTAACCCGAGTATCCATCTAAGAAACAATAAAACTCATACCCTGCCAGACGGTCTAACATCTGAACCATGAAAGGAAGGGAAAAGTGGTCCTAGCATGTATTTTCATTTAGTTTCCTGTAATCCGTATGCACACGCCACCCCATAGGAATCCCAGTGGCCAATGTCTCTCCATCATCAGACTTCACAATAGTCATGCCCCCCTTCTTAGCTACAACATGCAATGGATTATGGACTCACATGGGGACTATCACAAATGGGATAAATAATTCCTGCATCTAACCACTTTAAAATCTCATTCCTAATCACTTCCTGAATAGCGGGTTCACCCTCCGCTGACTTTGCACACAACCCTTAGACTCATCTATTAACCTTATCATATGCATGCAATAAGATGGATTAATACCTTTCAAATCATCAAGAGACCAAACAATAGCAGATTTATACTTTCTAAGCACATCTAACAACTCATCAAGCTGATCATCAAAAAGAGAAAAAGATACAATCACCAGAAAAATCTCATTATCATCTAAATATGTGTACTTCAAGTGCACAGGCACTGGTTTCAACCGCGCCTTCTTTTCCTCCTTACCAGTTGTGCTCTCTCTATTCAATGGCAAGTACTTCCTAGTCCACTTGACTTTTTCAACTGTGGTTCTTTCCGTTGCATACCTGTCATCATCCAAAGCAAGTAAGTTTTCCAGATATTCAAGACATACCTCATTAAACAACTCATCGAGCTCCGTGGAGGAAAAAGTAAGAGATTCCTCTAAGCATGTCTCCAAAGGTTTTTTAGATAGGATCAAAGATATGTGTTCTTGTACTATCTCCTCCACCACATTGATGTTGTTGCATTGTGTTTCCATAGGCATCTTCATTGCTTTATGGAGGTTAAACACCACCTCTTCCTTGTCCATCCACAATCTAAGCTCACCTTCATGTACATCTATCATAACTCCAACTGTGGTGAGGAACAGTCTCCTTAAGATAAGGGAAACATTATCCTTTTCATCTTACATTTACAACACAAGAAAATCCACGGGAAAGATCAGCTTCTCTACTTCCACAAGTACATCTTCAATGGCACCCTTCAGAAAGGTCATATACCTATTCGCCAACTGTAGAGCAACTGTCGTGGGAGTTAACTCTCCCAAACTAAGCCTCTTAATTATAGAAAATGGCATCAAGTTGATGCTTGCCCCAAGATCACACAAGGCTCTTCGTGCCGACCCTCTTCCAATCTCACATAGAATAGTGAAGCTTCCCGGATCCTTCAACTTTAGTAGATTCCTCTGAATGATTAAGCTGCAGTTCTCAGAAAGGTTAACAGTTTCAACTCCGCTCAAGCTCCTCTTCTTCGATATGATATCTTGAAGGAATTAGGCATAGTATGACATCTCCATGATTGCTTCGGAGAAGGGAATGTTCAAGCTTATCTTGTTCATGATATCTTGGAACCTCTTGAATTTCTCTTCCAATCCCTTCTTCACTAACCTCAAGGGAAATGGAGGAGGTATCTTTGTCTTTGGGATTTCCTATTCATCACATTCAATCTCCTTCTGTTTATTCTTCTCGGCTCTCAACCTCTTCGCTCTTTCCCACTTCTTTTCAATTGTAAGCTCAGTATTTTGCTCTTGTAATGGTACTGGACTGCTCTGTACATCCGCCAACTGTAGAGCAATTTTCGTGGGAGTTAACTCCCCCAAACTAAGCCTCTTAACTATAGAAAATAGCATCAAGTTGATGCTTGCCTCAAGATCACACAATGCTCTTTGTGCCGACCCCTTTCCAATCTCACAAAGAATCATGAAGCTTCCCGGATCCTTCAACTTTAGTAGATTCCTCTAAATGATTGAGCTACAATTTTCGGAAAGATTAACAGTTTCAACTCCATTCAAGCTCCTCTTCTTCAATATGATATCTTGAAAGAATCAGGCATAGTATGACTTCTCCATGATAGCTTCGGAGAAGGGAATGTTCAAGCTTATCTTGTTCATGATATCTTGGAACCTCTTGAATTTCTCTTCCAATCCCTTCTTCACTAACCTCAAGGCAAACGAAGAAGGTATCTTTGTCTTTGGGATTTCCCATTCATCACGTTCAACTTCATTTAGTTTATTCTTCTCGGCTCTCAACCTTTTCGCTCTTTCCCACTTCATTTCAATTGTAAGCTCAGTATTTTGCTCTTGTAATGGTACTGGACTGCTCTGTACATCAGATACATTCGTTCTATGTAGCGCTGGAAGCCGATAGAGCCTGTTCGACCTCTGTTCGACCAACATCCTCGGTCAAACGGATATGGTTTCGGTCGAACGGGATGCCTAACTTTGAAACAACATC
The DNA here is from genome assembly GCA_023678885.1 of Pogostemon cablin. Classification (NCBI taxonomy): domain Eukaryota; kingdom Viridiplantae; phylum Streptophyta; class Magnoliopsida; order Lamiales; family Lamiaceae; genus Pogostemon; species Pogostemon cablin. The sequence goes on along the minus strand of CM042990.1, from coordinate 11,134,309 downwards.
GTACAAACCCGAGGGAGGCCATTCGACCTCCATTTGACTAAAATTTTATGTCGAATGGGAATATTTGGTCGAATGGGACACTTTTTTCGACGTCAAAATTTTCTGGAACTGATAGAGGTTGTTCGAACTCTGTTCGACCAGTAGGCTTGGTCGAATAGTGGTCGAACGGAATTCGTTTAACTCCATTTTCTTCTGCTGGCATTCATACTGTGTTCCTGACCTCAACATGATGGCTTTGCACTCTTTTAGGTTTGTTATGCTCTGAGATGGGAACTTTCCATTCTCTAACGTCTGTGTCAACTGGTTGACATTCCTAGCTATCTAACCCATCAACAAAGTAAGTTCCTTCATCTGCTTAGACAAGTCTTCATGATTTGAATTTATTTTTGCTTCAAGCCGATCCACCCTTGCATCATTCCTAGCCATATACATCTGTTCACATTATCCTTAAAACCAGGTTTCCCTTCTTCAGTCTTAGCACAAGGATCAACACCAATAGGAGGCTGCATAACATTATTCAGATTACTACATGAAAATTCCAGCCTCCTTTGGTTTTAATAATTACTCGGGGAACCACGATTATTGTAGTTTCCTTGATAATTCCTGTTTTCTTGATTCTGAAACCTAGTACCTTGAATACTTTGACCCATGTCATATTTTTCTTCTTTTAACTCCTCTTGGATATATCTCTCTTCACCAACATCCTGCTACTGCATCAATGGTACTCTTTGGGCCAACTCTATAATCTGCTTCTGTTGAGACTCTAGTACCTTGTTGATGTTAGCTAAACCAGAGAAGATCTCATCATCCCTACTCGGCTTCACCACTTGGTGTTCAACTTGTGCTACCTTGCCAAGTACATAAGTGCTCTCTTAATATGCCAATCCCTTGAATTCATCGAAATATCCTCAAAGAGGTTTTCGGCCTCAACGTGTGTCTTTGCAAGTAATGCTCCACTTGATGAAACATCAAGTTAAACATGTGAATCACAATCCAACCCGTTGTAAAAGATACTGATATATTGAGCTTTTGACAATCCATATTGTGGCACCTTCTAAGCATGTCCTTGAACCTATCCCAAGCCTCATGAAACTTTTAATCTTGATTGATGATAATAACCCGATTGATGTCTTGCTTCAACCTAAACAACTTTGAATGTGTCATGTATCTCTCCAAGAATTTCATCTTCAGTTGTTCCAATGTAGTGCAGCACCATTTTTCGTCAGCAATATTTAGAGTGTCATACCAGTCTCTTTCTCTCTTTGTATGAGAGAACATAAACAACATCATTTTCCTCACATCCTCATTATTTTCTGCACTCTTTTACGTTCTTGCAAGACCAAATAACTTACTGAGATGCTACTAAGGATCTTCAAAGGTGACCCCAGCGAAGGGGCTCCTTTCTCCCATGCTGATAAGAGCAGGGTTCAAAATCTGCATCGGCCTCTCTTACTTTTAATAGCCCCAAGTTGCCATCCCCGTTGTTCTGGAAAACCTTGCAGATTGCAACATTGTCCGAATTTGGCCTATTATCTGCCATGTCGACTGCTTCAGTTTCTGACTTAAGTTCAGCTACAACTTCAGTCACTTCCAAGTTCATCTCTTCAACTTCAACTCCTTAATTAAGAGTATCTGTTGTTTCCACGTTCTTATCATTTCTTTTCTTACCTTCCCCCTTTCTAGCTGATGGCCCAATTTCTGAATCAAAAGGCTCTAAAGTAGCTCCCTTCCCCCTTCCTCATAGTTCTCCACTTGATTTGACAGACAAATCTCTACAGTGCTTTTGGATGATGGTAGGGTTTAGATTTTGTATAGGGTAGATGCGATGCCTCCATTGAATGTTAATTATATTCCTTTTACACTTCAAACTCTTCCAATGAACCTTTGATGGGCTTTTTAGACAAAAACATGCAGATACACATACTGGGAGTGTAAAACAATACGAAATCTAAAATCATGTATGTCCATTCGACCAAGATTAGATTGGTCAAACAACATCACTTTTGGTCGAAGGGACACCTCCGACGCTTATAAGCCTTTACAACTTTTGGATAGCCAATCATGATGCACTTAACAGCTCTTGGTGTTAACTTATCTTATCTTATATGAGCATAAGCTAAGCATCCTATAACCTTGTGCCTAGTGTAATCAGCAGCCTTTCCACTCCACACTTCTTGTGGTGTTTTGAATTTTAAAATGGTTGAGGGACTTCCATTAATGAGAAAAGCTGCTGTTGTAACAATCTCCCCCCAAAATCTCTTTGATGAACCTGAACTGCTGAGAATACATCTTACTTTACAAGCATAGTCTGATTTAATCTCTCAGCCACACCATTTTGTTGTGGTGTGCCAGGGACAGTCCTATGTCTGACTATTCGCCCCTCTTCAAAGTTAGAAAATAAAAATAAGTATGGAAGAGTCTTAATTAAACTAGAAATAATAAACTAATAATAGCTGCCGTCCCCAGCAACGGCGCCAAAAATATGATGCGCGTTTTCTTTACACACAATTAATCTCATAGTATGAAAAATATAATTATAGCTTAGATAAGCGACCAGATTAAATATCGAACCAAAGGGATGGAATATTATTAATTTAGTTATGAACTAAATCAATTAAGACTATCGTTTGACAATAAAGTTGTAGAGTAATTAATAATCTACTAAACAATAAATTAAAATAGTAAATAAAATAAACAATCAGCAGATAATAACGAAAGTTGATCAAGTAAGAGAATAGGTTGCTCTAGGACAATCTAGTTTAACTCATTAATCTCCCTCTCATGTGTATTGTCCGACTCTGCCTTGTGGACTATGGAAGCATCACGAAACCATGCATATCTACTCTATAGACACAAGTAAACATACCTATAACACATGTATATAACCTTAGAGCAAGATATATAATTTCATCCCCTTTTCGAGGTACTATCAATATCAATTATTTTCCCGATTGTTTGGTACTTTTACCCAATATGATCTTCCTTTATAGGTACTATAAAATTAACCTCTTTATCCTACTTATCAACCTAAATTCAATTCAATTAATAAGTATTCATATATGATAGTTCTAATGAAGCTTCAAAGTCTCCTCACTTAGAATCATAACATAAAACCCTTTTCAGCGGTTAACGCACTCAATGAACAACCAAAATATATATTTAAACTCTATATAGCAGTTGAAGATGTTTGCACAAAACGACCGTGAATATAATTTAAAAAAGCAAAATCATATATAAAATAAATTCACAAGTAGTGTTGTATTGAGGATACACACAAGCGCTCAATCAATTAATAAAACCTTCATAAATCCTAGAACTACCAAAATGGTTCTAGCCATAATGTTGCGAAGAACAATCATGGTGTTTGGATAGATTTTACCCATAAATCTGAAAAATTACAAGATAAATTAGGAAAATAATAAAACCGTAGATGTGGGAGTCGTCGCGTTCTTTCTCGTCTTGAATCTTCCTCATAGTTCTCCACTTGATTCGACAGACGAATCTCTACAGTGCTTTCGGACGATGGTATGGTTTAGATTTTGTATAGGGTGGATGCGATGCCTCCATTGGATGTTAATTATAATCCTTTTACATTTCAAACTCTTCCAATGAACATTTGATGGGCTTTTTAGACAAAAACACGCAGATACACACACTGGGGTGTAAAATAATACGAAATCTAAAATCATGTACGTCCATTCGACCAAGATTAGATTGGTCAAACAACATCACTTTTGGTCGAACGGACCTCGAATGGACACCTCCGACGCTTATAAGCCTTTACACCTTTTGGATAGCCAATCATGATGCACTTAACAACTCTTGATGCTAACTTATCTTATTTTATATGAGCATAAGCTAAGCATCCTATAACCTTGAGCCTAGTGTATATGGTCAGCCTTTCCTCTCCACACTTCTTGTGGTGTTTTGAATTTTAAAATGGTTGAGGGACTTCCATTAATGAGAAAAGCTACTGTTGTAACAATCTCCCCCCAAAATCTCTTTGATGAATCTGAACTGCTGAGAATACATCTTACTTTACAAGCATAGTCTGATTTAATCTCTCATCCACACCATTTTGGTATGATTGAATGGAATAATGATGTAATGGAATGAACTTGTGACTGGAATAGAGATGGGAAAGGAATAATTAAAAATAATAATTATTGCGATTGGTATTGCTTAGGAATAACTCAAGTAATGAAGAATGTATTATTACTTAACTGGTTCAAATCTCATTAATAATATTTTTACAGTATTAAATTAAATTTAAAATTTATATATGTAATATTTAATCAATTAAAATCTCAATAAAAATTTTATATATTTAAAAAAAATCAATGAAGATTTTATTTTAATAACTATACAAATTTAAAAGTGTTAAATTAAAAATAAAATAAAACCTTAATATATTATTAAAATATAAAAAAAATTACATATATTAAAAATATCAAATTATATATAAAAAATAATTATATATTCCATATTATATGTATATATTTAATTTTATCAATAATATTACTTTTTAATTTATAATCTATTAATTTTTATTTAGAATAAATATTAAATTAATTATATAATTTTAATTAAATTTTTAAGCAATAAAATGTAACATAATATTATTTTACTGGATATATAAAATTATATGATTTTTTTAATTTATAAATAATTTAATATTTTATTTTTTTGTTAAATAATCTAACAACAAGTTTTTAATTAATATTATACGTTAAACATAACAATATTAATTTATTTATAATTTTTATAATATATATATATATGTGGTATAAATGAAAAGAATATATTTATAATTTTTTATAGTATATTATTATGCTAAATTAAAAAAAGTTGATTCCTTCATGCATGGGAATAGGTAATATCATGGGGGTGGGATGAATCATCATTCCTTTGTTTAAGGGAATGGTGATTCCAAAAGGAATGATGATTCCTATTCTAAATATATACCAATCATGAGATTACTAATCAAATTAGGAATGATGATTTCATTCCTAATCGATTACCACGTACCAATCATGCTGTAATAGTTTTAAGTTTACAATCATAAATGTTTTCTACTTCCATTAACCAATTCTTAAAGGTGTTGAATGCTTCATCTTTAGACTTTAAGATATACACCCACACTTTCCTACTATAATCATCAATAAAATAAATATAATACCAGCCTCTACCTTTGGTAAATTTTCTTGAAGGCCCCAACAAGTCTGAGTGTATGTAGTCAAACTTTCCCTTGCTGTTATGATCACCAACTCCAAACTTCAGCCTTATAGCTTTAGCAATTATATAGTGTTAACACTGATCTAGCCTCTCTGATACATCAACATTAATAACCTTCTATCTAGCTAATTCTTGAAGACCTTTCTCACTAATATGTGCTGGTCTACCATGCCATAAGCTAATATCTTCTTTAACAATTGCTACATTATTTTGACCAGCAATGTGAGGCCATCCAATAGGTATAGATCCCTTTTCTTGATGCCTCTCATCACCTCTAAATCTCCATTCATTACTGTAAGGATCCTGTTCTCTGATTTGAATACATATCCCATGGCATCTAGTACTCCCAATGAAATTAGGTTCCTTTTTAATTCAGGAATATATCTCACTTCTGAAAGCATCCTGATTCTTCCATCATGTAATTTTAACTTGATGGAACCAACTCCCTTAGTCTGACAAGTGTAGTCATTTCCAAGTAAGACAGAACCATCATTATGTAACTTCCACTCAACAAATCAATTCTTCACTGGTGACGTGTGGAATGTACCACCTGAGTCTAGAACCCACTCCTCTGATATCTTAGATGTGCTTATAGCCAGAGCTTTAGTGTAGTCAAGATCATCTTGATCTTGTGTTGTAGCTTCTTGGTTTGCTTGATTTCTTTGCCACTGCTTCTCTGCACCAGCTTTCTTGGCTTCAATGCTTTCCATTTTTAGAAACGCTTCTTATAATGACCAACCTGATGGCAATGGAAGCACTTTCTGCCCTCCTTGTCTGCATTTTGACTAACCATCTTTCTTGTTGTCATGCTTCTTATCAGAACCGGCCTTCTTGTTATTTTTCTTCCCATTATCTTGTCTCTTGATCAACAAGTCCTCACCTGTTCCATTAACACCATATGAAACTTTTTACGGCTCCTTTGTCTTCAAAGCTAATTCAACATCCTATTGATTTATTGATAAATCCTTACTACCAAAGAGTAATGTATCTTTGAAATTTTCAAATAATTTTGGAAGAGCAGATATCAGAATTAGAGCATTATCCTCTTCTTGTAATTTAACCTCAACATTTTCCATATCATCAGGAATCTTGTTAAATTCATCTAATTGTACAAGAAGAATCCTATCTACAACCATTTTAAAGGAATAAAGTTTCTTCATTAAAAGCAAACGGTTGGCAAGGATTTTACCATGTATAAGCTGTGAAGATTTTCCCAGACAGCCTTTACGGTTGTTTCTCTATAGACCTCTCTCAATTCCTTATCTCCAAGGCATAACACTATAGCACTTAGAGCCCTTTATTTATGTGAGTTTTTTTTTCAACTCGTATAATATATTAATTGTTTAATAGTGTGTTAGTTTTTTTAATTATTTAAACTATATAAATATTACATATTTCATTTATATAAAATGTTATGTATTTAAAAATGTAATATGATAGTGTTAAATATTTCATAGTGTTACATAAAAGGTGTAATATATGAAAATGATACTACTAAAATGTCACATATTAAAAAGTGTAATTTGAAAAGTGTTATATTTATAAAAGTGTTATTTAAAAAAATGTTACTTTCATAAAAATATTACTTATTGATGTTGCATATAAAATAAGTGTTACATATTATTAAAATTTAAAAAGTGTTATAATTACGTGTTATATATAATAAAAGTATTATTGCGAAGTGTAACAAAATCTCATTTATGTTGTAGTGGAAAATCGCACATAATAAAATACTAATTCCAACACAATTATAAAAGAATCTTAACCCATATTTTTGTTTAGGAATGTTTGTAAATTACTTGTGTCATCAACATTACCGAGATACTTACAAATTTTTTAAAACTCCACAGATGGTAGTTTATTTAGGATTCTAAGATGCTCAGTTTCACTATCCAAAAGCTTAATCTCAAAATTTAGGATCTTATTTGAGATGCAAAAAGTTAAACAAGAGATACTCACCAAGATTTATCAAGGAATATTAACGTAAAATATCAATTTGGAACTTTACTAACCATTCATGAAAACTCACTTACACCAATCATTCTATAGCTTCTTACATTTGAAGAGTGGAGTTTCATATAAATATATCAAATACTGAAAAGCTATCAACATCTGACCTATTTACTCATCAGAGACAAATATTCGTAATTTTTCTTATTCCATTAAACATTGAATAAGTTATCTCAACACTTGCACTAAAACACATAAACACACTTTTTGGATTGGCAAACCCCAACGAAACTGCATAGACCCAGTGGTACAAAAAAGAAAACAAACAAAAAATATAATCTGATTGAAATTTATCATAAACAATTTCACAAATTTGTTTAATATAATATACTTGTGTTTAACAAAATTATGATAAATTTTGAGTCTAACTTAAAAACTACCAAAAGAAAAATTAACAAAAAACGGAAAGAGAAAAGACTTGCTAATCATTAACATTCAAACGTAAAGAAACAAAGACACCAATCCAAATATATAAAATCCAACAAAGACAAATTAAATTAGTAAAAAGAGATCATAAAATCCTCTCACTGCCTACATCACTTTAATTATTTTTCCACCATTATACTATTTAAATAAAAAAAAGAAAAAGGAGAAAAAGAAGCAAATTAAAGCTATTACCCAGGTTAAGTGAACTTGGAGAAGGATCAATTGGTTCGAGGGCAGGCAGTGACATCCTTGTAAAGTCGGTCGAGGTTGATGAAAAGAGCCACGGAAGAGGGGTAGTGGCGTTGTGGTGCATTTGATGAAGTTTCATGTTGTAATGATGGAATTCCGAAAGGATGGCAACAAGTTTTCTGGTAGAAACACAAGGAACTTGAAAAGAGGTTTCTATAAAATCACAATCTTGCAATTGTTCAGAATGAGGAACGCCACCGGATGCAAAGGGAAAAGGATACCAAATATCATCAATAAGTGAGCATTCTTACCACAATTTAATCACTGAGTATTGCTATCTTTCGACACCCAACAAAGAAAAATAATTTGAAATGATAACAAAATTCTTACTACAATCTGATAGAAGAAATGATGATGCGCCTTCTAGATCTGTGAATTTTAACAAGAAGCGAGATTGGCGAGGAAAGACTATTGACGTCGAAAAACGAGGTGGACAAAGGGAGAATTGCCATCAACATTCTTAACGGCAGTAGAGGATTGAAGAATGATGATTAGTTAGGGCTTTTTATTTATATAGGAAGAATGAGTTGAGTAATTGAGACGGGCAGGATTCATCAATTTTGATAGAGTAGCATGGTTAATTAATTTATTTTATTTAATTCTCAATTTTTTATTCATTTAAGAGTGTCACATTATTAGTAACTAGTGTTTAAGACGTGCGATGCACGTCGCATGCACGTCATACTTTGTGATATACTCCTTTCGTCTAATTTCAGATGATACATTTTCTATTTTGGGTTGTTATCAAAGTTTGCCAATTTCCAAAAAAAAAATAGTAAAAAGCAATCATCATTTCTCATACATTTTATTTGTACAAAATAAATCATTCTTACCTATACACCTAACATATTCTATCTTTATTTATTACAAATAATAAAATATTATAATATCTCTAAAAGTTATCACTTTCTTAATTTTTGTATTGGAATGAGGGGTGGAGTCTTTTGTGAGTGGGTGTGAGTAATTTTTTCTAATAATTTTTTTTAATCTTTGAAAAAAATTAGCAACTTAAACCCAAACAACAAAGATTTTAGAAAGATGTAATCAAAGTTTTATTATAATAATAATAATAATTATTATTATTATTAAGGGTAATTAATTATAAGTACGTGTATTTACAACTTAATTATTAATAAATACATTAATTTGATATAATTACTGTGCGATACATAACAATTTTTTTTCTCCCTACAATACCCTTGTTCACAACATTTAATACGCAATGTTTATACAGAACAATAGTTTAATTGAACATTAATGTACACTACACCAAATTAAAACAGCGAACTCGTATTTCTCTAATAACAATAACCAACACCTCTTTTTTAGTCAATGTACACCAATGTACACAACAATTATACTAATCATTCGATAAGAGAGTGAATTTAGGAAGAAATCATTTGAAGATTTGCACGCCAATGTATCGATTTTCTAAGAAAGATTTTGGGGGAGGGAATTTTGAAAAAAACCAACAATCGTTTGAAGATTTGCACGCCAACGTACCGATTTTCTAAGAAAAATTTTGGGGGAGGGAATTTCGAAAAAAAACCAACAATCGTTTGAAGATTTGTACGCCAATGTACATATTTAGAGATAAAGATTTTAAAGATTTATGAAAAAATCTTAGGGTCACTTTTATTTATTCTAAATGCACGTTAATTTACATATAGTATCTACAAAATTTGGAAAAAATCACGCTAATGACTTCTAAATAATTTGGAAAAAAATCGTTTTACTGATTCTCCCTGCTTACTTTCTACTTATTTATCACTAAATATACGTTAATGTACAAAATTACGCTAATTGTACACTGATGTATATTTAAATAGTTAATTGAATTGTTTTCTCCCCAAAAAATATTTATCTTAAATGAGTGTACAGTGATGTACATTTAAATAATTTATTAAATTGTTTTCTCTCTTTTTTAATTTACTTTACACGATGTACACTGATGTTCAACAAGTATGGATAATATGGGAAAAACAAAATTAAAATTTGTATCCGTGCGTAATTTTCTTTACCGAATGTATGAACTAGTAATACCTAGATACGCTTTATACCTAATATTTATTGACCCTTATTATTATTATTATTACCTAAAATTCTGAACCATGAAATTTAGTTTCAAACAACGTTTGAGTTTTTATTTGCCAACAGAAATTTAGTTGTAAATGGCGTTTGAGATTTTAATGGCCAACACAAAACGGAATAATGTGTAATAATTCTTATTTATTTATTTAAATTATATGATTTTCCATGTTCTCTTTCATTCCCAAAGCATGTAAAAATATTAATTAAGTCGACAATCTAAATCTAAATGATTATTAAACTAAGCAGCTTCTCAATTTTTTATTAATCATTTTAATAATTGTGAGAACAAACATTAAGAAATTAAAAATAATACTGATTTAAAATTTATTATTTTCATTATCACGTTATGTAATTCAATTCCACCAGAAAAAAGTTAGATATTATGCAAAACGCGAAACTTTGAACATATTTTTCTTATTAATATATTTTTAAAATAATCAATACCAATTAATGTCATGTTATAAAAAATGCATTTAAAATAAAGAAATACAAAAAAAAAATTAAATTAAAAAAAAACATCACATTACGAAGTAATACATGAATGCAACGTCAAAGCATATTTAAAAAACTAAAAATACATCACATTACGAAGTAATACATGAATGCGACGTGCGAATCACTTTTAAAGAAATGGAACTATTAATTTAAATAATTATTAATTATTATTTTTACTTAAATAACTTTTATAATTTGTATGTAATTAATTATTATCAAGAACTTATAATTAATGATTATGTGATGAATATTTTTTATTAAATAGTTAATTTATTGATAATTAATTCATATAAACAAATGTTCAAGAAAATAAATAGTCATGAAACATTTAAGAAATGTAGAGTTTGTAATAATTTGAAAAAAAAAATTAACAAATGAAATATTTAGATGATTTGGTGTTTGTAGCTTGTTTTTCAATTGGCAAGCCAAATTCATTGTCATCCATTCAATTTATTATGTTATCTTGGTGGATCCCAAGTGTATTTGCTATTAATGGGCTAGTACCATCATTTCAGAATGACCTTGTGATTCTACATGAGTTTGATCCACATGAGTCATGACTCATCACTGGTATATGCATAATTGCTTCATGAGTTTCCCATAAATAATGTAATGCACATTAATCTAGAAACAAACTATGATAAGAGAATTCTAAAAAAAAGAAAAATTTTGATTTTTCAAATATTAAATTGCTTATGTTGATGACATATTAATTTTTTCATGAATTATTTGCTTATGTTGATGACATGTTAAAAAAAAATCATATTTTTAAGTGTACATAAACTTCTAATTTGGTTGTTTCATTGCGTTCCGTTTTCGTGCAATGCAGACTCGAATTACTTCGCATAAACTCTCGCATTGGATTGCATTTGAAGCTTTCTTCTTGAAAGTGTGTAGTGATAACCTCCTTGCATGACCTAGAAATAAAAGGATGCCTCCCTACGTGCTTTGTTATTCTTCTCCATCATTCTATAAAAAATAAATAAATAAAAATAAATATAGATGGCTTATTTTAAAAAAAATCATTCTACATTTAATAATGATGATTTATCTCTTCAACTCTCTCATTAAAACATGAATTGCTTTATGAATTCATTAATATGAAGATAAAAAGTAGTATGTATTAAATTACATAATAATTAAATTATAATTAATGGAATTATAAAATATGGTAATCAAATTAATAATTATAAATATAAATAATATCTTACTAATTAATATTAAATAATAAATAATTATTGTCATAAGTTAAATCGTAAATAATAAAAAAGGCAGATGGATGATTTTCTTCCATTTGAATATACTGTTTGCATTTGTGTATATATATAATTTAAACTTCCTAATTTCCTAGATTAATATAATAATCTAAATCTATTTATAATATAGCTAGACAAATTTGATTATTCAAAATAATTATGAAAAAACACAATATGAGATTGCATCCTTTCAGTAACTCAAATAAAATTATACTAACAAATATGGTTTATTGATTGTTTTTGTTGATGATACCATTATCAGAATCTTAATAAAAATAAAAAACTTTCATAAACTTTAGAAACATAAACCATAGTCAATCATTTGTAAGTAAGGGTGAAACACGCCTGCCGTATGATCAATGATCACACATTTGAATCTTCAATCAAGTTGGTGCATTTGACGATAAGAGTCTCTTTACCTCGTTTTAGATCATTCTTTCCCGCTAGTCATGTTACCCACACACATTTCATATATTTCATTCTTTCCATCGAAAAGGCATATTAACATAAGCACAATATAAACAATTAAATTGTACTATAAGATTTCAAGCTAGCATCTCAGATTAAAAAAAAGTGACAAAGAACTCACTCGCATCAAAGTTTTTGCCATCTTTACCGGCCATAGTGGTAAATTTCCTTTTAAGCACAATACCTAAAAAACATTAATAAAAGAAAAAAATATTAGATCAATTAAATCATTTACATATATAGTACAAAATAAATATTAAATCATTTCGTTAATCCAAATCCGACATAACAATCAGAAATTAGAAACAACATAAAAAGAGAGAACCATAGAAAAATGTGAATATAGGATAATTTTAGAAAACCTGCAATCATCAATACACTCGAAGATCCACCTGGTGATTTTTTTGAGGTTTCCATCTAATCCATGATCAAATCATATTTGATAATCCGATGAATTCTAGATTCTCTGTGAGATTGTAAGAATTGTTTTGAGATTTGAAAAACCTTTTGGAACAAAGAAATGGTTGAATAGGAAAGAAAAAGAAAAGTTGAAGAGCCATTATCATTGCTTTGATTTAAATACGGTGTTTGTGAAGAAGTTGAAGAGAGGATGCGTATTTGAAAAGACCAAAGTTAATTTCGAATTAATTAATAAAATTAAATTAAGTTTATTAAATTTAATAAGGTTAAACATGTAAATAGTGCAATAGGACAGTGATAAAGTAGGGATAAAATATTTCTCTTGTCTCTTTTAATATATTATGATAAGAATTTAATAATCAAATTTTCTAAAAAATTCTACTCCATAAACGAAAATATTACGTAAAATTGAAACAAAATAATTGAATAAATTTTTTTTATTTTTATGGATTAGTTGTGTAAGATCATACATTATCTTGTTTTTTTAATTAATTATTATTCTTTTTATTAAAAATATTATTACTTTAATATGTTATTTTTTAATTATAAATTGTTCATAAAATAGTTCATTGCATTATTATTTGATTTCATTTATTAGACATTATTTTTCCATTGAAATTTCATAAAATATGTGTTTTATTTTTTTTTCGACTTTGAATAAAATAACTCTTAATGTAAAACATATTTAATTGACTTAAAAAGATACCACAAACTTTAACAAATTAACATATTTTATTTATATAGTAAGCATAGTTTAATAACTGGTCGACCCGTCTCACGTAATTACCGTCTCACAAGAAACTTTCTCATAATTTAGATATTAAATTAGTATATAATCATTGATTATAACAAAGTATGAATAAATCAATTTTTAGCAACAAGTTTTTCTTTAAAATGGAAATGTTATAATTTTTTCATTTATACTAGTAATAGTAAAGAGCTCACTTAATATGTAGAACTAAATAATTTTATTTTAAAAATTAAATATTTATTTAATAAGTTTAAAATTTATATATATATATATATATATATATATTAATAATTCAATATACACTTATATTGTATAAAAAAACACAAAAATAAATTTAAATTATATTGATTGTTATTTAGAGGATACTTTATTCTATTATGATTTTTAAAAATTTAAATTAACTTTTTATTATTATAAATATATAAACTTTGATGGAACAAAATAAATTATATAGTAAATTAAAAAAATGTTATATATGTAGTCTTTCTTGATAGGGTAAAAAAATAATAAAAATACAAACTACTACATTATTATTTATATATTAAGATTTATTTAAGATAGTAAAAAAGTCAGAAGTTTAAATTAATCGCATTCTAAAATTCATAAATTAAACATAATAGAAATAAACGAAAAAAATAAATAAATTACTACATAATATTTTTATAGATTAAATGTTGTAAATGGGTGAAGATAAAAAATGCAATGATTAAGGTGTGCCATTTAACAAAATTTAATAGTATTTGAACATTTGAATTCAATAAACCTTAGTTTATTTATTGAGTCAAGCTATTATATTTTGAGCAATTCTTGCTCGATTAACCATTACTTTTTTTATATAAAATATTATTACTTTCGCTATAATATATTATCACTTTTAATTTACGTTTTTCATTTTGTTATCCAAAGTTAAGATTTATATTTTTTTTATCAAGTTAGTCCCACACAAAACAATTAATTATTTCATGAAGGACACACACAATACTAATACAACTACCCACTTTACATTAAATATTATTTCTTTTACCTCACTACACATTAAAATATTTTATCCCTTAATCTCCGTACAAAAAACAAACATCAACGTTAACGCGGTATGGAGGGAGTATATCGTAAATTATTCATGAAACAACATTACCATTAATTATTTATTAATAGAGTACTTTTTATTATAGATGTTATCACTTTTTATCCGTCTCACGTAAGCTTTTACGAGGGAAGATTTCACTAAATTCTTTGATTATATTTTTATGCTAAGTTCATAATTTGAAACATAAAAATTATTCTTTAATTAATTATAAATTATTATTGACAAAAGTTTATGTGAGACCATTTTACATAATGACTTACGTGAGACAGATAAAAAGACCAAAAGTGATAATTAATTTAAAAAAAGTATAAAATTATCTCACGTGAGATGCTGTCACGCAAGACTTACCCATTATTATTTTATACTAATTTATAAATTATTCTTTAATTTTATTTATATTTAGTTATATCAAATTTAATGAATAGCTTTTTAATAAAATATTATTTTATATTCTTCTCACTCTAACGGAGTCAATATAAAAAATGAGGAAGTATTAAAAGTAAATTGAGAGATGGGAAGCGCCAAAGTAGAAAGAAAAGGCGCACGCTCCCGCAATTCGAAATTTTCTAGTATTCTAAAGCTTTATGCTAATTATAATGGGCAATTTAAGTGTGTTTCACTCTAAAAATTATTCTCTCAAAAATTTTCCCCTAAATGTGTGATATTAGTACGCGATTTTTGCACTTATCCTCATTCCATCATCCTCCCCTTCCATTCGTTGCCGCCCTTTCATTCCGTAGCCCCTGCTCTTTAGGCGCTTCTCCCCTTCTCCATCTTCATGTCTCTCGCCTGGCACTATTGCCGACCTTCGTCGTTGCTACGCTCATGTCTCCATACCTACGGAATAGAATGAATCTATATTGGGTCTTCTCCACCTTCGTCTCCTCTGAGTTTTATGTGTTCATGTCTCTCCACTTTTTCCCTTTGTCTTAGCTTAATCGGATGTACCACACGAGGTGAGGCCCACATCTTGTTTGACTCCTTTCTTAATAAAAGTAAACAAAGTGCGGTTATGTGTGAATTAATTTTTACTCACATTTGAGAAATTTCATTGCATGTTTTCTTCTGTAGTTACAGATGCGCGCAGATGATGAATTTGGAGGCTGCTATTCTGCGGAAATATGTGGAGAGGCTGCTAACCATTGGATTTATTGATTCTATTAGACTATCCAGATTGAAGGAAAAGTTCGCCGCTCCCTTCCTATTGTTTGTTGTTACTCTTGTATTCTCGGGCAAGCACAACATTTTGTTAAATTCAATGTCGTGTTAGTACCTTTGTTGTGAATTCATATGTCTATTGGAGGTATGTTTTAACAGTGGATTTGTGGATTATATCAATTCATCAGGATTGATGTAGAGGTACTTGCTTGTTATTGTTTATTGCTTTCATTGTATTTTGATATAATTTTACTTCATGATCTCAATAATTGCAACGTTTTTGTTCAATGTGTGTTTTGCTGGTAAATTTGGTGTGAACTCGTATGGTTTTGGAAGGCATTATTGAAGTGTTGTAAGGAACTTATAATTATTCTCCGACTGGGTTGAGATTCTTTATTGGGAATCTTGTATGGACAACGAGGATATTACGAAATAATGATACTATATTAGCTAATTTTTCTGCTGCAATCAGAGTATATATGGTGTGCATGATCTCTGTATTCTGTCTTCTTAAGGGGACTAGAAAAACTAAAGTCATATAACTATTTGTTGCTTGTTTGTTCATCAGTGCTCGATAATTTGTGCATGTAATTCTTATTTCTTTCAACATCATGTTTTGTTCGAAATTTTTCTTGTGAATAGCTTGCAATATTAACCCACCAATAAAAGCTTACAAATTCCAGATGGATTTGTTTTAGCTAGAACTATTTTTGCTTGTATTTTTTGTGTTTGTAGCAATCTATGAAGCATAGGGAGAACACACATGAAATCTTTTACATTCTTCTATAGCTATTACAAATGATGTTTTTTAATCTTTATGGTTGCTGGTGTCACAGACATGCAATCTGATTGAAAAATCCATGGGTTTTACCGTGTGTTTCAACTCTCCGATTTTTAATCGCTGCTCTATGCTTTGTCCTGATGTCATGTCCATTGTCAAATTAATTTTAAATTCAATTACAATGTTAGTTTGATAATGTGCCAAAACTTAGAAGTCGAATGAAAAAGGAGTTTTCCTATGGGCAATCCTCAAATTTAATTGCTGGAAAACTATCTTAAAAGACATTGAAAACAACTTAATTCTTGTGTTCCTACAAGTGTGCTCATATGATGTGAGAATATTAGGCTTATAAGTAGTTGATCTGTCAAAAATTGTTCTCAGAAAATAGTAATAAAACAAGCATGCTATAAGACATCCATATATGTAAACCTTTCTTAATCACTGATTAGTCCAAGTAGCTAACTATTTAGTCTTTTGTGATACTTTTTTGAACTAGTTCTCTTCCTTATATCTCTGATGTTGTAAGGGATGCTCTCTAGCCTCTATGAAAACTTCACTGACCCCTACCTTTGAAAATGATTGAATGAAGTTTTGTTTTAGGTTCAAAACATTATGATGTTAATCTACTCCTTCAGATTTGATTTAATGTGAAAATAATTGAAATAAGTTCTATTTTAGATTCAAAACTTTATGTAAATAGATTGCTTTGCAAGGTTTACCGATTATTTTGAGTATGAGCGTGGAATCTTGCTTTTACTTTTACTTTTATTATTATTATTATTATTTTATTATTATTATTATTATTATTATTATTATTATCATTATTATTATCGTTATTATTTTTGCAGTTCCATGTTCTTTTTTCTTTTGCAAAGAAGAAATCTGAAGTTGCTAGCTAGATTCTGCTCCTACATTAACACCATTGTGGCTAAAAGCTATGGGTGATGTACCAGTAGCATTACAACATTAACAGTCATTGGTACAGTTTAGTGCTTTTTGTGTGAAAGATGTCATTTAACTTCATGGAAATGAACACCTGGTTTCAAGTAAAAAATAGGTACAGGTCTGTTACTATGTGTTTACACTAGCACCCGCTAGAAATAATTCTTGCTGTTATCTTATGGTATGCTGCTTTTTTGTTAAAATTGGTACATGCTGGTATTTTGCAGCTTAGACGGAGCCATGTCCTGATTTGAAGTTGCATGTACTCTTAGCAAATCTATTTGTCTTCTAACTAGAGTTTGCAGATTTTCTTCTCGTTCTTATTGTATACATAGACTTAGCTTTCTATAAAGGCATTGGATTTCTGTATTTTATATTACACTTTTGTGTTTTGGACTTATTGTACTTTATACAATTATACTCTATACCTGATTTTTCCTGCTGGAATTTTGTTTTTTATAGCTTGTGCTGGTTTTGCTGGGATTTGCTTATGTTCACCCTGTCTAATTCTATAGGTTGGGATGATTATGTTATCTAGATTACTACAGGTTGAACAAAAGTGGAGTATGACATTTCTGCTGCTGCTAATTGCTGAAATTCTGCAGCTCCTAGTCTCTACTACAAAAGAAAACTTCTGCTAGACAGTCGGCTCAGCTTCTTTAGCTGGAGATTGCAGAACCATTTTCCGTCAATCCTCAAATCTATCCTCACAGATAAGAAGGCATGTCTTGAAGCATCTTTAGACTATTGAAGGTCCTGATTGAAGCTGGATCATGAATCAAACTTGACAATGATTTTATTTCTTTATTGTGTTTTAGGCTATACTGATTTTTTATTTTATTTTGGTGGTTGCTAGTTTGAAATTATAGGCATTCAGCAATTTTAAGCATTTTGTTCTTTGGCAAGGCAGTTTGCTAGGTAGCTGTAATTTTCATAGCTATTTTTTTATTTTTTTTATTATTATTATTATTTTTGTACAGGACATAACCTTAGTTAAACTAAGGTGTTAGTTTTTTAAATTTCTTGCATTGTTATTTGTAAGGTTAAACTCTAATATATATTTGCCATTATTTAATTGGTGATTGGTGGAGCATCTAGATAAGAAATTAATACCTAGTTTACAATTGATGAATACATTTGTGTTGGTAAAGGAGAGAAACTTCATTACAGATTAGCAAGCTAACCACGGTCTTAAATTTCAAAATGAATGTGAAGCAACTCCAATTTCTAATTGTTACAGTTAATCTCACATAGCAACACCAACTCCAAAAAAAATTTTTTATCAAAAGAAAATTTAAATTTAAATTTGTTACACAATGACAAATATGACATGTTGCATTAAAATATAACTCTATCTTCTAATGATAATGTGACAATTTCTATTGTCATCATTATAATTAGACAATTGTGACAAAATATATGATGTCACTACTTGATTAAATTTGATGACAAATTTATTATCGTCATGAAAATATATTTTATTCATGACGTTAAGTGTCGTCACTAATTCCTATAAATTTGTCATTAAAGAAATAACTTTTAATATTTTGTTTAATAAAATTACCTTTTAAAAAAATTGTGACAGATTTTTCAATTCCGTCATGAAATAAACTAATTAGCGACGAATAAAATTACATATAATGACAACAATAGAAAGCGTCACTAATAGAAATATTTTAGTGATGAAAGTAAAATTCGTCACTTTTAAGTAACTAAATATGACGAAAATCTTGCGTCGCAAAAAAATGCGTCACTAAATGTATGATTTCTTGTAATGTTCACCATAAATCCAACATCAATATCACATGTGCACAAGTGTAACAATATGCTTCAAATAGACTTGCTGCATACACATGCGATTAAAAAAAAATACTGCAACTTCAAATACGACAAACACGCCAAACCTACCCACACCTAATAATTTTCTTGTCCTCAAGCAAACAAATATAATAAAATTCAAGGGAAGGTTAAGTGTAAGAGTGGAAAAAAGTCACCGAATTAAGCTCATGAATTGACCACATGTTGGGATTTATTTTTCCTCTCTCCAAAAACGTCACCAACACCATCATTGCCTCACTCCAGCCTACAAATAAGAAACACCAAAAGAATAAGATTATTTATTAAGAAATAAATAAATAAATAAATAAAAATATAACTAAGTTGGGTTGCCTCCCAACAAACGCCTTTTCTTAACGTCGTTGGCTCGACGTTCACTTCTCTTTCACATAATAGGAATGAAGTATTCAAACCAATATTTATGCTTTATTGGTTCGCGAGAAGTGCCCTCTCCCTTCAAAATCAAATGGCCATTGGTCAGCCTTCTTATGCAAAGCTCCATGAAAAATTGTTTGATCACCTGAAGAAAAGGATTTTGAATCTCTTCAATTTGAAAAACATCAATGGTCTCCTTTTCTTCAGGGAGATCAACAACCTATTGCACCCTACATTGAGATGAAAACAGATTAGAATTAATGGAAAACAATTCGACTGATTTTACCTCAATTTCGTTTCCGGCAGACATGACAATGAATGCTTCAGTGTTAGTTTCTGAAATCTAAATTTTCTGCAAAAATTCTGCAGAATTTCCAGCATCTTTATACTCATCAGTTTCTGCCTCACACTCAAGTTTTTCATCTTGAGTGGACTCCACATGATATTCCCCTTGATTTACACTTTGTTGCGCTACCAAACGATCAACCTCTAACGCTAATAGACTACATTAAAGCTCTAAATTTTTAAGACTTAATTGGGTTATTTGTTGAAATTCCAATGTATTAGTTAGACATGCACCCCGGTTCGGAACCGGCGGTTCCGGTTCCAACGGAGGTGGAACCGGAACCGAACCGGGGAATAAGGTGGCCGGTTCGTGAACCGGCGGTTCCGGTTCCGGTTCGGAACCGCCGGTTTTCCGGTTTTTTTTTTTGTTATATTTATACATCATATATGTGTTATCAGTTATTACGTGTAATTTATTTATTAAATAAGTGAAACATGTGTAATTGAAAATTGAAATATTGAATTTGAATTAATATAATAATAATATCATTAAAATTGAAAACATGATATTGATGTTGATGTATGCATTATGCAATATTCAATAATGCAAGTAAAAATTTCAAAGTTGATATTAAATTCACAATAATCATACAATATTAATTAATGTGATCACATAAAAATTTAATTATTAAAGTCTAAACCATTACAATTTACAAATGTAGAAGTGTAGAGAACACTACAAGTTTACTTCCATGTCAAGTGTCAACTACTCTATTGTTACACTTCAAAATTTTAAAAAATACAAACTTTATAAGATAAAATACAACAACATAATAGAAGGGGAGGGGGAAAGGACTTGAGCTTAAATTTAGGGTTAAACTTGAAAATTCAAGTTCAACTTAAATTTAAGTTGCCTACGTATCCTCGAAAGGAATCAAAGCCCACGTAGTTCTCTTAACTTACCTCAACCTACCTCTTTGGCTCGGTGGAGGTGAATGGTGATGGTCTTTTTTATTTACTCTACCAATCTAACTCGCTTCCATATTCCGTAATTTCATCATCCGATCGGTCTTCTTCATTTAGATGTTGAATCCGTCTTTCCGCCTTTGACCAATCATCAAGCAAACACAAATTTTGTAAATTTGTCACACTTAAATTGGATCGTGTCGGATCCAAAGTGAGATTACCAAGACTAAATGCTTGTTCGACGGCAACCGTAGAGGCGGGAGATGCAAAAACCTCTTTTGCAATCAATGATAAAATAGGGAATGACTTTGTTCTCCTTGACCACCACTTCAAAATATCAAAACTAGTTCCGCTTGTTTCAAACTCAAAAGTGTTAGTAAAATAAGAATCAAGTTCTTGAAAAGGATTAGATATAACCCGTGCACGTTTTTGAGATCTAGCATCATAAAAATTATAAAATTTTTGAAGAGCATCATATTTCCTAGAATTATCAACACTATCACTACTATCATCACCACTAGATTGATCATCGTTCGTATCATTTTGTTCTTTATACTCCTTAAAAAGATCCTTTAGTAGATTATAAGTACTTGCAACTATGTCTTTAGGATTAGGAGCTTGTTGTCTAGTAGGAGAATCACAATTAGCATACAATGAATCATAGTAAAGCATTAACAATTCTTCTAAACCATCTGTTCTAATACGTGGGTCCAACAATTTAGCAACTAAACACAAGTCCGGGATTTGAAAAAAATATTTTAACCACTTAGATTTCATGGAAAGAATAGCATTTGACAACAACGGGTGTGCTTCATTAGCACTAAAAACCATAGCAATTTTAACACAATTATCAACAACTAAATTTGAAGTAGGATAATAAACATCGGATAGTTCTTCCGTAGCATCATTAAAAATTTGCAAAACATCACATAGAGTGTAACACGTGTCCCATTGATTAGCAAACAAAATTTGACCACCCGCATCTTGTGAGTAAAAAGCACAAATATGATCTTTATAATCAAAAGAGTCATGCAACATTTTATAAGTCGAATTCCAACGAGTTGAAACATCTAAAGGAAATTTTTTTGGGTGAATGTTCACAGATTGACAATATCTTTTCCACCTTTTAGTAACGGAATGGTTTCTCATTATATACCATATAGCACTTTTAATAGGTTGAATGTGTGTTTTCAAAGCACTTATACCATCTTGAACACATAAATTCAATATATGACAAATACATCTAACATGAAAAAATCTACCACCAATTGAGGGTTTGCAAATATCAATAAGACTTTCTAAACTAGCCGTATTAGCACTAGCATTATCAAATGAGATTGTAAAAATCTTTGTAACTAAACCATATTCTCGCAAAATAGTACTAATTTTGTGAGCAATATTAACGGCGGTATGAGGAACATCAAATGATCTATAAGCAATTAATCTTTTTTGCAAATTCCATGAACTATCAATCCAATGACAAGTAATACCCATATAATCTGCTTTTTGCCAAAAATTGCTCCAAATATCCGAACATATAGACACTTTATGAGGTAATTGTTGCAAAATTTGTTTTAAAACCAAACCATACTCTTTAACAACTTTAGCAACACCAAGTTTACATTTATTACGATGCAAAGGTGGGGCTTGAGGATTTAAAGTGAGATTTACCCAATCTTGAAAAAAAACATTATCGGCAAAGTTAAATGGCAAATGTTTGGTGCACATAAGTTTAAGGTATAATCTCAAATAATTAGATTCATTAAATTTAAAAATAGTGTTACCCGACGCCGATGAATCTTCTCCTCCGGAAGAGGCCGTGAACCCTCGTCCTATTTGTGTTTGACCGGTTGAGATGCCAATCTTGTCCGGATGCTTCGAGTTGATGTGCTTGATTAACGTTCCATATCCTCCGCCATGCTTGAATTTATACTTCGTGCCACAATAGTTGCAAATAACTTTGAATTCATTCGAATTCTCAATCGTCTCCTTCTTGAAATGAATGGAAAATATATCGGAACGTAACACTTGTGGAGAACTTCGAGTCGATCCTCCGCCTCCGGCTCCGCTAGAGTCTCCGGTACCCGCACCACCCGAGGTTGGTTGACTTCCACTCGCCCTTTGTTGTGATTGACCTTGAATATTATCGTTGTCGACGTCGGAAGGGAAATCATCTCCAAGTATCTCCCTAACATTCAAGTTGAACAAATGAGGGGAGATTTCTTCATCCGAAGGAATATTTTCAAGTTCAATATCTTCTAGAGTTGGTGGAAGTTGGCGTGGAGGTGGTGGAGGACAATTTAAGGTGTTGGGCATGGATCTTCCTCTAGAAGAAGAAGGTGAGGCACCGGATGAAGACGAACCTCTTCTAGACATTTTTTTTAGATTGAAAAAACTAAAGGATGAATATATAAGAATATAAGATTGATGAACTAAAACTAAGAGACTAGAAGTAGAAGTATACTAATTAGTAATTTAGTAGTATATGTGTGGGAAAGAATAGAAAATGATAATGAGAGAATAAAAATGAAAGTGATAATAAGAGAATTGAAATAAAAGACTACAACTTTTTTTTAGTTTGATATATATGAACTAAAAAAGGAAACTTGAGACTTGAGACTTGAGACTTGAGATGAGATTGAGAACTTGAGTAGTTGAGTAGAATTGTAGAAATGTAGAATATGGAATAGAAGAAGAAGTAGTAGTGTAGAGAAGAGAGTGTAGTAGTAGATTGAATGTGAATGTTGGTGTGCCCAAGTTGATCACACTTGGGGGGTATTTATAGAGGATTGGAAGTGATCTCAACCATCCATTTCAAATTTTAAACACAAAAAAATCTCAACCCTTAAATTAAAAAAAAAAAAAAAAAAAACCGGGCAGAACCGCCGGTTCGTCGGAACCGCCGGTTCGAACCGGAACCGCCGGTTCCGCCATCCATCTCTGCCGTTGATCTTCAACGGTCACACGATCTCGGCCGCACGTTTGAATTTTCAAAATTCAAAATTTCCCCCTAAAAAAAAACCGAGGAACCGCCGGTTTCGGTGAACCGGCGGTTCGAACCGGCGGTTCCAGCGAACCAATAAACCGAGAAACCGCCGATTTAACCGTGAACCGGCCGGTTCCGGTTCGTGCGCTACTGGAACCGAAACCGAACCGTGTTCTACCGGTTTCGGTTCTTTTTTTTTCGGTTCCAGAACCGCCGGTTCCGGTTCCGGTTAAAACCGGCAGTTTTCCGGTTGGAACCGCCGGTTCCGGTTAATCGGTGCATCTCTAGTATTAGTTGCCTTGATTTTCACCAAATCCTCCAATGAAGCTTTACAGCTTTGTTCATTACTATAATAACCACTATCATCAAAATGGCTTTCACCATCATTGAAGTATTGAGGTTCTTGTTCATAGTAGCCATGACTTTGATATTCAAAAGGTTGATTGTGATAAAGGTCCATATATTGAAAATCATGATGCCTTCCTTGATTGTAAGTGTTGGCATATGAATCACTCAACTGCCTTTGTCGATTAATATTCCAATATGAATCTCTTTGTCCCACTTCAAATCTATCAATCAAGATTGGGCAATCATTAGTGGTATGAAGGGTGGTTGCACAAACTCAACATGGGTGTATATTCTGCCTAAAGTATCCATGATAACGATCCATTAAAAGCAAGCTTACAAGGAGAGAAAATGATTATTCACGAAAAAATAAAAAAAACGAAAGCAGAGCAAAACTGACACTGAAGGGTTCAGTGTCAGTACTTTGCTGGGCAGAATCGAAAATTACAATTAAAAATATAAAAATTCAACAAAAATTTAGGATTACTCCTCGGCAACGGCGCCAAAATTTGGTGTGCTGCCACCGGCACCCAAAAATAATATTTATAAAATTTCTAAACAAATCTACTAAAATATAGTAGGATGAGTACGGGTCGAACCCAAGAGAATAATTGAAGTTTAGTTGAATCAATCGTGATTTTAAAGTAACTGGGGGGGGGGGGTTGGATTGAATCTAATAACTAGTAGAATTCAAAATATAAATAATTAAAAATTGCATAAATAATAAAATTAAGAGAAAAAATAAAACAAACCTAGTCCAAGGATTTGATGCCCTCTCGTATCATAATTCACATAGATGAAATTTCTCAAACACCAACATGTTCATAAACTCAAACCCCTAGACTAATGGTATGACCAAATTTGCTCGAAATATCCTTAAGAATAATAACCTAGGGTACGACCTCTAGATTAAACTATTCTCAAACGACCTAAAGAGGTTCGAACCTAAGAGTGCATTAAGATTTAGATATTAGGACTACTAGGCTATGAAGACCGAGTAGAAATCATACGAACCTAGATTTCGTGACTTCAAGAGGTACTCCCTCATTTTGCTACTCGATTAACAAATATGTAACAATTACGGATTAAAAGTTGTAAAATAGCTAATGAACAATCTAATTACAAATTAAGATGGCTAATCTAATTCAACAATTAAAATGTCATAATCTTATCAAAGCTAATCACAAAATAAATTCATAAACAAATTGATAATTTTATTCATAATCAAACATGAAAATTAATCTACCGGAAATTCACAATCCTTGGACTAGAAAACGAATTACATATTAAAACCTAAAAATAAAAGTAAATTAAAAAGACTAAACCAATGTTCTTTGATGGTGGTGCCTCCTCTTCATTCTGCTGCCCTTGCAGCCTCCTGTTCGTGAGTTGGATTGGGTGATCCAAGGATGGTTCAAGGGGGATGAATCTGCCTCTTTTTAAAACATTCCTTTTTCCCCTTTCTTCTCCTTTGGTAAGTTTCTTTTTGGACTCCTCAAATCACTCCTTCCATCAATAGCTTGGTCAACACCCTTTAACATCTAGAATTAAATAAGATTTTGAAGTAAAAATGGGTTATAGATTGCTGGAAGTGTTTTCAAAACCTTCCCACAAAAATTTGCTTCGCTGGACACTGACCCCTTTAGTGTTGTGACTTCAAAATTTATCGTGTTTTTGGCCTATTTCAATAACAAATAAAATAATTAAAGTTCAAGTGTATAAAATAGAAATAAGTAATAATTAGCATTAAATAATTCACAACTCACGCCTAAAGAAGTGAATTTCATCCAAAATAATCATGTAAAATTACGACTTATCAATATCGAACTTGGTGTTAACCATGGATCTCTATCTTGTTCTTTTTCGTTTCTTCTTCGATTAGCCTGCGCTCCACACAAACGGTGCCAATTCTCACATATTAATCTCACAGCACTCTGGGTGTATGATGAATTCACTCAACGAAACTCTCAACTTGAACTAAGAAAGAATTGAAGAAACTATGCAAATAATATGATGAATGTGTGTTGTGTTTGCTAAAAGAAAAAATGAGACGAAGAGATTTAAGTTGTTCGATTCTTGAAGAACCTACGTCCACTGTAGAGAGAGCTTGCTTTCATTGATAGGTTTCAAATAAGAGAGAATACAATGAATTAAGATAAGAAAATAAGCTTAAATACACGTAGCCTTCACGCATGGAAGTTATGGGATCACTTCATTAGCTGATCTTTGTGGAATCTTGCCTGCTCATAACAACTGACTAACTGAACGTAACTAACACCATTTGTAGCTTGTGTATCAAGCCTCAAATTCACACAGATAACTTCTATTATCTGATCCATTAAACCACCTACAATATCAGCTGAGTACACCCCACTAACCATGCATCGAGGAGATAAACTTGTGCATCCAGTGAGCTGATTTAAAACATAAAGCTCATCCCAACACCGGTTTCACACAAGCATAAGATCCATACACTCGCTGAGCTAAACAAGAACCTCCACGTGGAATTCAACCATGCACACATAACACTACTAGAAATATGTGAATACATAACAGCGCATAGATATCAGTGATTTATAAAACTTATATTTATAGACGTACTTAGGGGTGGAGGAAAATACCAAAATACCGGTATAGCGTATTTATCGTACCATAAAATAATGATTTTATCGAAAATTTTAGCATACCGAAAAAATAGTACGGTATGGTACTATACCGAATTTTTTGGTTTGGTATCCATATGATATTTTAAAAATATCAATATTTCGGTATATACCAAATACCGATATACCAAACTAATTAAATTAATATTAATAATAATTATATATAGTTTATATAAATTAAATTATTTTAATTTTTTAACTGTGAAATACATTAATTTTATTCCATTATTAACCATGTCCAGAACCCTAGCGCCCAGTCCCCCCTCCAACCCTCTTAGCCTCTCATCTCCATTTTCTTCTTCACAAGTCACAACACCGCAGCAATCCGATTTTCTGTTCACAAACGACTTAGCTTTAACTTTGACACACCTCAGCCTCTTTCTATTACCCCACTGCTCATCCTTTGGTTTCCCCATTCTGTATTTCTGCTCTCGCCCTCGTTGATAACTCTTTCTTCCCAACCCCGTCGCCTCCCCCGCCGCTGTCTATTTCTTCTCTTCCCCGTCAGGAACTTGCAAGTGAGGTCATTCTAAAAGTTAAAATGTGTAAATCTTCTCTTCACAGTTTTAATCTAGTGCTTAATGTTGATGGTAAATTTTAATTTTTAGGGCTCAATTCCAAGTCATTAATGCTAGTTTTAAGATTTTGATTTTTGAATTGTATCAGTTTTGTTGGAATGTAATGGCCAATGTACTTATTTATTTTTTTTAATATTTTTCGGTATGAATTGGTATATCAAAATGAAGAGATATTTTGATACTCAATAAGAGATGGTATGAATTATCAGCAAACCAAAATTTTGGTATATCGAAAATCGGAATACCGAAATATTTGGTACGATATCGGTATACATATTTGTTGATGTGTAGTGTTAAGACCAGTGTCGTCACATCTGGAATCAGACCGATTCTCCACCAGTTATTATTTAACCACTAATATACTTGTGTAGTGTTGTGCTTGATGTTGCTTTCAGGATTGTGGTAGTTGAATGAAGAACGTGTTGAATGGGACCCACAAGACTGAAAAGCAATCTGAAAAATTCTAGAAGTCCAGTAGAGTCTAAAAATTGAAAATAACTACCCAAGGTAGTGGGTTGGTTATTTGCTATTAATGGGTGGTTTCTATATCTCCTAGTGGACCACTTATTTGAAGAAGGTCTGCAGCATGCTTTACAACTATAAATAGAAGTTGTCAGACTTCATTCCCTGGCGCGGAAAGACTTGGAGAGTTCCTACATAGAGAGTCGTCGGACGTAGAGTTTACTCAACTATGTTTCTCTTGTAGTGTTTGTTGGATTGTATACTAAAACTCTAGTTTTTTGTATGAACAATGTTTAGACAATATTTGAGATGAGAATCATGTGATCAAACATTTGCAATTATGTTATTGCAAAAGTCCATTTACTTTATATTGTAGATAATGTGGTGTGCGGCGTCACACGGAAGATTATATTATCGGATCCTTATAAAGTGTAAACAGATATTCACAACCGAGATAGACGGGGACTATCTATCGGTATGGTTGTAGTGTAATTTGGCATTAGTCTGTCTTGACTATAAAATTGCACTAGTGCACTTTAAGTGTATTGAGCAGGACTACTATGAGATCGTTCGGTTTATATTGACTATACAATAGAACTTGATCTCTATTATTATGGATGTTCATACTCTTAATCCCTATACAATAATCTCGACACGTAAGCCAATATTTATTTCTTTGATCCATCAATGGGTGAGATTTAATTATTAACTCAATATGCTTGGTGAGTCGGGAGATGATACTGTCTCTATAGTGTGCTGTTGATTGTAGAAGGAGTCTGTGTCCTAACGGAATTAGTTGATGATGTCCCCTTGAGGAGCTCATAATGATTTTCATGTACTTGGTAGTAAATATGATTAATTGCCTTTCCAAGACAAAGGGGTTTAGAGCCATATTAAGGTAAGTAGAAATTGGTTCGTTCTGATTTAAGCGATCTTAAGATTATCCTGTCGAGAGGTGATTATGAATATTTAACGATTATTCTAGAAACTAGTTATATTTATTTGATGCACTGCAAGCCTAAATACAATGATTAATTCAAGAAGTGCATGGCTGATGCGATGAAGCATCATGGAAAATATATTGTGTCACTGCGATCTGATCGTAGTGGCGAGCACCTCTTAGGATAGTTTAGGAGCTGTTAATCAGAGGATGAGATTGAATCTCAAGTTGTCTGTACCGGGTAAACCCCAGCTGAATGGTGTGGCAGATGGAAGGAATAAGACTCTTATAGAAATGATTATATAGATGATAAGTTGTTAAAATTCATTTTGGGAAATCCTGGAAAAATGAAGGTTGGTTTATTTGTTAGTCCAAA
The DNA here is from genome assembly GCA_023678885.1 of Pogostemon cablin. NCBI lineage: Eukaryota > Viridiplantae > Streptophyta > Magnoliopsida > Lamiales > Lamiaceae > Pogostemon > Pogostemon cablin. The sequence continues at coordinate 11,105,128 of CM042990.1, read as the reverse complement.
AGATCAGAAAGTGATTGTTAACATAAACACTAGATTTTTGGAATGAGATTATGTAATAAATCATAAAGCCATACATAAAATGTTCTAAAAGGTGTGAGAAAGGAAACACAAATTTTAGTACCGAGACTACAAGAGGATATACCACAAGTAAATTGCATTGCGTGTCACATCTGATACACAATTGCATGTAGTGTCTTGTCGTAATGGGAGGGTTGTTTGGAAAATGAAAAGATTTATGTTTTGGAAGAGTCGTGAGACTTGATCCCTAGTAAATATGAAATCGGCCCATGGACATGATGAAACATTACAAGATCGAAATGCGGAATCTTAGTAAGTTGCAATGAATTTTGAAATAGAATTTATGGATTCAAAATCAAATCTAGGAGCTTGTACAATAACTAAATGGTGTAAAAACCGTTGAAAGTTGTTCTACAGAGAAGCAACCAGAGTGATTCATTGCATAAAGCCAAGAGCATTTTGAGTGTAAGCTTAAAAGTACCCATCGATGGACTAAAGCAAGCTTTTAGATCATGAAACATCCATTTTGATAAGGAAATCCAGTCGTATGGGTTTACTCAATGCTCGGATGGATCTTGTGTGTTGAAAAGAGTAGCGGAAACGTGGTGGTATTTCTTGTTTGTACGTAGATGATATCTTGCTCATTGGAGACAATGAAAGAGTATTGTCCGTATGGGTGTGGTTAATAAAGCGGTATGAAATGAAGGACTTAAGAGAAGCAAAATATATTCTTGCGATCATGGTTACAATGATCACAAGAAAGGATGTTGTGTTTATCTCAAGCTTCATGAAGTGATACAATCCTTACTCGTTTTAGCATGTGATTTTATCTAAGGACTTGTGTCTTAAGACACAAAAATAGATAAAATAGATAAAGGCGGTTCCTTATGCTTCGGCAATAAGGAAGCTTAATCTATGGAATGTTATGCACGAGATTGGATATCTTTTTTGCCAATGGCATAGTCAGTGGGTATTAAGATAACCCGGAACAAGAATATTGAATTGTTGTAAGACATATTTGAAGTGCCTAAGAAGGACTGAAAATTATTTGTAAGCTTACCGGAATAATTCATTACTTCTTAACGGTTACTTAGATTCTATTTTTCAAATTATGGGGACGGCAGTAAATCCATCTCAAGATTATGTGTTTAAATTGAAAGTAGATCCATAATATGGAGGGGTGTTATATAGAAATATATTTCGGACTCTACCATGGAAAAATGATAATATTGGAGCCTTATGGAAGCCAAAGTATCTGTATGGTTCTAGAAACTTCGTAATGGACTTAGATGTGATTTTGAGTTTATCCAAGGTTAACACAATTTATTGTGATAATAATGGTGCAGTAGCAAACTTGAAGGAATCACGAGTCCATAAGGAAATTAAACACATTGATAGCTAGTACTATCTAATACGAGAAATCGTATAATGAGGGAAAATTTATTGTCACCTAGATTGCATCGGATGATAACCTAGTAATCCTTTTACAAGGACCTTAAGGCGAAAGCTTTTAATGGTCAAGGTGAGAGTGAGAATCAGATGTATGGCAGCAGATATGGCAATATAATCTTTTAGTATAAGTGGGAGATTGTTGAATTATAAACTACAAGTCTAGTTTTTTGTATGAACAATGTTTAGACAATATTTGAGATGAGAATCATGTGATCAAACGTTTGCAATTATGCTATTGTAAAAGTCTAATTGCTTTATACTGTAGATAATGTGGTGTGCGGCATCACACGGAAGATCATATTATCGGCTCCTTATAAAGTATAAACAGATGTTTACAACCGAGATAGACGAGGACTATCAATCGGTATGGTTGTAGTGTAATTTGGCGTTAGTCTGTCTTGACTATAAAATTGTACTAGTGCACTTTAAGTGTATTGAGCAGGACCGCTGTGAGATCGTTCGGTCTTTACTGACTATATAATAGAACTTGATCTCTGTTATTATGAATGTTCGTACTCTTAATCCCTATACAATAACCTCTACACGTAAGCCAATATTTATTTCTTTGAATCATCAATAGGTGAGATTTAATTATTAAATCAATATGCTTGGTGAGTCGGGAGATGATACTGTCTCTATGGTGTTTTGTTGATTGTAGAAGGAATCTATGTCCTAATAGAATTGGTTGATGATGTCCCCTTGAGGAGCTCATAATGATTATCATATAAACGCGCAGGTGGATTTATTCTGGCATGTTAATAAGGTTGAGTGGTACTACTCTCGATAAATATATTTAACTAATGGAGTTGTCAGTAACTTAATTAATTAATGGACATTGAATCTTAAACACTGGGAGACTAACGGGCTCATAATAAGAAGGAGCCCATAACGTAATTTGGGATTAGGCTGGCAGTGCAATAATACTTCTTTAGTGGACTGATTTATTATTATTAGACTTAAGTATAAGTTTTGGGCTAAACTTGGATGCTTAAGCCCAATGGAGACCCAAACCCTAATTTCTCCTCCTGGTCCCTGTTGTAGCCTATATAATAGTCAATCTCATCAATCCAGGAATAAGTTAATCATGTCTAAACACGTGAAAGGTAGATTAGGGTTGTAGACTGAGATTGTCTTGTAGATCATTGCCCACACAACATCAAGACGTGGCTTAGAAATACAATAGAAGACCGGAATGTCATTTGTTGTTTCTGTCCATCAACTTCCACGATTTTTCTAAAACCATGCGTAAGTCCAATACGTATGTGTGATACACTATTGGAAAGTTACGGAAGAGAGGATCATTTTGGTGCGTAGATCACTCCAATCGGAGATTGAATGAGGAATTTATGGCCAAAACCATGCGACTGCGCAGGCTGTTGGTGAGAATCCTTCTTCTTCAACATACCCTGGTAAAAGGTAATATGTTTCTATGATTTCTTTCTTCCACTAATTTATAAACGCATGAAACCCTAACATTTCACGTTAACCAAAAGATCCAAACGCCAATAGTATTTTTACTTGTGTTGTAACATCTTGTTTTGCATCATGTGTACATCATTATCCTGTATGTTTTGTGTGTATTGTTCACAGGAAGTGAACGTGTATACTTGAAGTAGGATCTAGATCTAACAATCTAGGTTTTGTCATTTGAAAGTTTGTTTAGGATTTATATCCGTGTGTGTATTCAAAGAGTGAAAAGAATGTTTTCATCTCTTTGAATCTGATTTTTGTAAATCACTTTTTTCTGGTTAGTGATATTTTTGCCATGAGGCCGCTACAAACTTATTCATAGGTTTGTAGAAAGATTGAGTAATTTCGTGGGTTAAGTCTTCCACTGTACAAAGTATTCGTATTTAAGTTTCATTCTGATAAGAGTCGATGTTGTACGAAGTGTTACCACACTAAGGACAACATCATTGACGTAAACGCATTTACACACTCCCGGGACCCCAACAAGCGGCATCAGAGCCAACACTTGACGGTATTAAGTGTTGATTCCGTGTGTTAAGTGTTGAAGTGTCATGGATTTCTCCGCTGGATCGATCAATAGTCCTCCCATACTTAATGGAACCAATTATGCCTTATGGAAGAGCCGAATGAGAAGTGACATCAAGTCCATGGATGAACGTGCTTGGAAAGCCATTCTGGCAGGCTGGACACCCCCACAGTTCAAGACAGTGATGGAGATAAAATCATCAAGAATGAGCTTGAATGGAACGCTGAGGAGAACAATCAGTCGATGCTGAACTACAGAGCACTAAATGCAATCAACTCATCGGTTGATACTGTCATGTTCAACCTGATCCAGAATTGTACATCAACAAAAGATGCGTGGGAAAGGCTTCAAGAGTCAAAAGGGCAAATGTGAGGATGTTGAACACGTAATTCGAGAGCTTGAGGATGAAGGAAGAACAGACCATCTCATCATACAATGAGCGACTCTACGAAGTATTGAATGAACTACAGTCACTTGGAGACCCTATCTCCAACATCAGGTTAGAAAATAAAACTCTGCGCATGCTTCCTAGGAGATTTAATGGTAAAATATGTGCTATAGAAGAATCTAGGAACACTGATCTTTTGAGTCATAATGAACTGATAAGGATCCTGAAAACTTATGAAATGAATTTGTCTCAACAAGATTCTACATATGATAGAAAATGTGTTATTGTTTTCAAAAGGTGAAACTGGTTCTTGTTCTAGTTTTAGTTCTGGTAAGACGTCTATCATAACAGATATTAAACAAGTTGATGAAAATGTTGACAACATTCCTGATGACACTGACAATATTGCTTTACTTGCTAAGAAATTTGAGTCTTATCTTAGACAAAAGCAGAACAAGTCTAAAGAAAACATTCAGCCTAAAGTAGAACATTCCCCTCATAGTCCTGTTCATTAACCAACTCAATGAAGAAAATTTAGGTATGAGCCCGAGTTTAGGAAAAAGATCATTTGTCATGAATGTACTGGTTTTGGTCATTATGCAAATGATTGTGTTAACGCTCTTCTGAAGAAAAGGATGAGCCTAAATAATTGTTTGAGTGATGATGATTCTGAAGGTAATCCAGATGCAAATGAAGAAGAACTTGCATTCTTAACACAATGTGTGAAGGAGGATTTCTCTGAGAGTAACTCAGATGTTGAGTCTGGTGTGCCAACATCATAAACAACATCGTGCATGTTTATGTCTACTTTTGATCTTGATATGAACTATACAAATGCTTTCTCTCTAGAGCAGGTACTACACAAGAACCTATAGAGATGAAGATTTCTGAACTTCTGAAAGAACTGAAAGCTGTCAACTAAGAGAAAGATGGTATAAATGAGACCATAACAAGACTTGAGGTAAATCTTACTAAGAAGGATGCTGAGATTGCTAAACTCCAAGGTCAGTTAGCTGTTTCCACATTGAGCTTCAAAAAGTACAAAGGTACATCTGTTTTGAATGAAGCTTTATTTGTTGGAAAAACTGATAAGTTTGGTCTTGGATACACTGAAGATAGCATGCCTTTTAGTTTTGAAAATCCTGTCAAGTTTGTGAAACATGATTCAAAATTTGTAAAACCAGATTCAAATGATTTTTCCAACAAGTTTCCTGATAGAAAAGGCAGTAGGACCACCCTTGTTTGTCATTATTGTTCAAACACTGGTCATATTCGTCCTTACTATTTCAAACTGAAAGATGATATACTTTCTGAAAAAATGTTGCCTGGAGTGTTAACCACACAAGTATTCAAACATACCTAAATCTTCTTGGGTCAGAAATCCAAAAGTGTTTTATAATGTTGTCTGTACTTCTTTACAAGCATGTGTACCTGGTCTATGGTATTTTGATAGTGGTTGTTCTAGACATATGACTGGTAATGCTGATTACTTGAAGGATTACGAAACTTTTGATGGTGGTAAAGTTAAATCTAAAGAATGTGCTTTATGTTGAAGGTTTACGTGTTATTTGATAAGCATAAGTCAATTATGTGATGATAATTTGCATGTGAAATTTGATAAAAATTCATGTTTTGTGCATAGTGAAACTGATGACTGTGTGATAATTGGTAGTCGATCTGTTGATGATTATTATCTGATTGGTAACAATATTTACTGGAACATCTCACACCATGATGAAAGTGTACTTTGGCATCAAAAACTTGATCATGTAAATTACAGAAATTGATTAAGTTTGAGGTTGTTAAAGGATTGCCAAAGCTCAGTTTCAGAGATCCACCTGTATGTGGTTCATGCCAAAAAGGTAAGCAGGTAAGGTCTTCACGCAAAATCACATCTATGTGAATGTCTTCAAGGTGTTTTGAATTGCTTCACATGGATCTTATGGGTCTTATGGATGCTGAAAGTCTTGGTGGTAAAAGGTATTCTTTGGTTGTTGTTGTTGATGACTTTTCTAGAATTTCATGGGTAGAATTCATTAGAGAAAATCGGATACGTTTAATGTGTTCAAAGTTCTTTTCAAAAGATTTGTAGGATTAGAACTGATCATGGTAGTTAATTTAAAAATAACATGTTTACTGATTTTTGTGAGAAGGAAGACATTATGCAAGAGTTTTCATCTCCTAAAACCCCAAAGCAGAATGGGATAGCTGAAAGAAATAATAGAACACTGCAAGAAATGGCTAGAGTCATGCTTACTTCAATGAATGTGTCTAAAAGATTTTGGGCTGAAGCATTGAATATTGCATGTCATGTGTCTAATAGGATTCATTTTAGACCAGGCTATTCTATTACTACTTATGAACTGTTGTATAGGAAGAAACTAAACCTGAAATACTTTCATGTATTCAGTTGCATGTGCTACATTTTGAATGATAGAGAGTATCTTTCAAAGTTTGATTCTAAGAATTATAAAAGTCTTTTCTTAGGATATTCTAAGAATAACAAAGCTTACAGAGTCTTTAATTTTAGAACCAGAACTGTTCAAGAATCTGTCAATGTTGTGTTTAATGATTCATCCAATATTGCAGGTAAAAAGATGGAAGATGATAATCTCTAACTTAGTTGAAATTGCAGAACCAGTGAACAATGTTGAGCCGAATGTGATCACATCGCCTACAAAATCGAGTGTTGATTTAGAAGAATATGAGAACAAACTCCACAGAACTCCGAGAAATACTCTTGCTCAAAGATATAAGAAAGATTACCCTTCATCACAGATCATTGGTGAGTCCTCTGTTGGTGTTCAAACCAGTAGAAAAGGTAAATTTAGAGATGTAGTATGATCGGTAGTCATCTCTAACATATGCAATTAGGTATTTACTGAATGTTATTTCTCTTCTGTTGAACCCAAGAATGTTTCTGAAGCTTTAAAAGATGAATGTTGGATAGAGGCTATGCATGAAGAACTTGAACAATTCACTAGGAATGATGTTTGGAGTCTTGTACCTAGGCCTGCAAACACTAATGTGATTGGAACAAAGTGGATTTTCAAGAATAAAAATGATGAATCTAGTAACATAGTAAGAAACAAAGCTAGACTTGTAGCACGAGGATACACACAGGTTGAAGGAATAGATTTTGATGAAACATTTGCACCCGTAGTTAGAATAGAGTCTATTAGGCTTCTCTTAGCTATTGCATACTTTGTTGGTATCAAACTGTTTCAGATGGATGTTAAAGCTGCGTTCTTAAATGGTATTTAACATGAAGAAGCTTTTGTTGAACAACCAAAAGTCTTTGTTGATCTATTTCACCCTGATCATGTGTATAAATTGAAGAAAGCTTTGTATTGTCTAAAACAAGCTCCTAGAGCATGGTATAGTAGACTAACTGACTTCTTACTTTAGTTTGGATTCATTAGAGGTGAGGCTTATAGAACTCTTTTCATTAAGCATGAATCTGATCGCTTTTTAATTGCTCAAATTTATGTTGATGACATCGTATTTGGAGCAACATCACAGGTCATGATGGACAACTTTGTGAAGGCGATGACTACCACGTTTGAGATGGGTATGGTTGCTGACATAAATTATTTTTTAGGGCTCCAAATCAATCAAAGTGATAATGGTATCTTCATCTCACAGAGTAAGTATGCAAGAAACTTGGTGAATTGATTTGGCCTTGAGAACGCTAAGCCTATGAAGACACCTATTGGAAAATCACAGAAACTGTGCAAAGATGATGCTGGCTCAGATGTTGACCACACTTTGTATAAATCAATGATTGGTAGCCTTCTGTACTTAACTTTAGCAGACCTGACATTATGTATAGTGTCTCTGTATGTGCTAGGTACCAAGCAATTCCCAATAAATCTCATATGAAAGCTGTAAAGAGGATCATCCGATATGTTGCTGGAACAAGTGAAATGGGACTTTTGATTTTTGAAGGATACAAATGATTAGCCATTTGTAGTCGGAATGACTAATTAAAGAATTTATCGAACCACAGGGAGGAAGGTACTAGGGTTTAAGCTATCTTGTGTTTGTCTTAGTTTTATAGAGATGATCATAAATGGATAGAATTAATCAAGAAATGACAATTAAACAATTAAATGATAAGATAAACAATGGGATAGATGAATGAAGATGGATGAATGAGCCAAGTAGATAGAGAATGAGTTTAGCAATACTTAAAGTATGGAAAATCTAGGTATCATGCAACAAATTCATATGTGTCAGGGTTAATAACTAAGGGCCAACACGAATTCCACCTAAACTCCCTCTCGAGATAGATAGGATGTAGATCCTCACAAAGGTCTCAAAATAGCTCAAAAGTTGGTTCTCAATCAAACAATTCCAACTAGGTACTAATTTCAATTGAGTAATGTCCACCACGCACTAGCCCCCCAACTTAACTCGAGACATGAGTCGATAGTTAAATTTGCAACAAGTGGTGTGACATGCCTACTCAAATCCATAAAGCACTTCTCTTTTCTTCAATGTGCACTTTCTCACAAGCACAATCCACCTACAAGACCAAACAACAAAACAAGAAAATCCACAATCCTTATTGAAAACACTAAATAAATCAATAAAGATAATGATGGGTTGCCTCCCATCTAGCGCTAAGTTTAACGTCTTCAAGCCGGACGGGATATGGAAAACTCATCGGAATGGCCACGAATATCTTTCATCCTTGCCATCAAATTTTAAACGTTGTGCTTCTTCCTCTATTAGGAACTTGTGGCAAGTGACGGCCTCTATTGCATCCTTCGAGCATGGCTTTAGAAATTCGATTCTCTTGAGCTTACACTCCATTGTCCTCTCCATTCTTGAACACCACTTATTTCTTCTTTTCAAGTAAACTACCAACATCTCTTCGAGTTCTCTTTTGTTCCTAAGGATGTGAGAAGAATCAATGGGTAAGACAAAGTCAATGTAAATAATATTTTGAAATTCAAAGCAACTTAAAGAGTTTAAAGGTTTAGAAATGCTCATTTCACTCTTCAAGTCATCATCATTTGCTTCTAGACTTTGTTCCTCTTCATCAACATTATTTTCCTCAATAGGCTCTTCCAATACCTCCTTTGATTCTTCCTCTCCAAACATCTCTTCTTTCTCTAATCCTTCTTCAACTTTGCTCTCCTCTTCAAGTTCTTCAACTGTTGAAAATTGGTCAAAGCACTTTCAATTTGGCTTACTTGATGCTCCAAGGCTTCTAACCTCTTCTCATTTGCCTCATTTCGTGCTTCATATCTTTTCTTGTCTTCCTCAAGGTTTGTTATCATCATCTCAATCAAGACTTCTATGGATGATTTTCCTTCCTCAACTTGTTGAACGTCTCCTCCCTCTTGGTTGTCAATATTCCATCCTTGAATTGGTGGATAATTCCCATGAAAACTTCCCTCATAATTGTTTTGAAAAATTTCTTGGAAATCATCCACTCCCATGAAATAAGCATCTCCTACTTGATGGTTAGGCATCACTCTTCTTGCTCCATAGGACTAGGAATCGACATACCTTGCACATTTTGACCACCCCCCAAACTTGAACTAGACAAGACTTTACCATAAGCACCTTGATTCATCATCCTTATTTGTCTTGTCAATTCCAAGGTAGTGGGTGTAATTATCTCGGAGAATTCGTTGAACAATAAACTTGATTGAGAAGTTTGGCCTTCATCACTTCCTTGAGCACTTCTTCTATATAATTCAAGTAAGGCGTAATTTTGGAATGGAGGGTTGGTGTTGGGATTCGGTGAAGAATAAGCACATGCTTGATAAGGGTGGAATGTATTTGCATCGTAAACTTGTTTCCATTCTCCATTTCTTCCTTGATTGTAGTATTGAGAGCTATCTTGATCAATTTGGAAATTATATCCATAGTTGCTCTCATTAATGTAGCCACATGATTGTGGAGGTGGAATCCTAGTACTTTGATCCCCAAAGATATTTGTGAATTGATTCCAACCATCCATTTAAATACTCTTCTCAAGGCTTACTATAGTTCTTCTTCAAACTTTCTTTTTTTGGTTTTGATCCCACTTTTCCTTTTATCAAGGTATTTTCGAAGCACCTATCAAAACGAACAAGTGAGATCAAAAGTTTTTCAAAACAAATAAGAAAAAGCAATAAATATATCTAGTAATACTAATCGAAACACTCATTCATTAAACCACTAGCATTCGTTGCCTCCCCGGCAACAGCGCCATTTGATTAGCCATTTGTAGTCAGGATGACTAATTAAATAATTTATCGAACCATAGGGAGGAATGTACTAGGGTTTAAGCAATCTTGTGTTTGTCATAGTTTTATAGAGATGATCATAAAGGGATAGGATAAATCAAGAAATGGCAATTAAGCAATTAAATGACAAGATAAACAATGGGATAAATGAATGACGATGGATGAATGAGCCAAGAAGATAGAGAATGAGTTTAGCAATACTTAAAGTATGGAAAATCTAGGTATCATGCAACAAATTCATATATGTCAGGGTTAATAACTAAGGGCCAACACGAATTCCACCTAAACTCCCTCTCGAGATGGATAGGATGTAGATCCTCACAAAGGTCTCAAAATAGCTCAAAGGTTGGTTCTCAATAAAACAATTCCAACTACGTACTAAGTTCAATTAGAGAGTCCCCTCACACGATCAATTGACCTCTCGATCTAATAAATCGAATGTTCTATCAAAGAGTTCTAAATCCTAAAGGACTTCTCAATCTTTTTACAATTTATAATGCACATGAGGTGTTTGATAAAATGATTCACTCAATTATCCTAATCACATAATTGATTTCTCAATCTAATCACATATTTAGAATAACAAAACACACAAATCATCAAAAACCTCAAGATCTAGAGCATAAATGATAGAAAATCACTGAACCCAATCAACATAATCCCCAAAATTATCCAACACAATTCATATTGCTAATCTCACAAAGGATATTAACCTTTCATAGTCTCAAAGAAAACAACATAGACAATTGTATCTCCAAAACACATGATTGAACTACAAAGAAGTCTACAAAAATTAGAATTAAAACTACCTTGAATAACTTCAATGGTGTTTCTCTTCCTCTTCTTGTAATCTTCACTCCCCCTTGCTTCTCTAACTACTTGGATCGTGGATTGGATGGTGGGATGAAGGTAGATGGTATGGATGAAGAATGGATGAAGATGATGGTGTAAAATTAAAGGATTGGTGTGTGAGGTGTGTGAACAACTGAAATTTCGTGCATCTCTCTTCAAAGGTTTGAATGGATGGGTATTTATACTCATTGGGGGCCTTATATAAGAAATCTAATTTTTTTTACTAATCAGGCACCTACACGACTCGTGTGCTGCAACACGCCTCGAGTCGTGTCAGGGTTTCTGGGTCAACGCGAACTTACGACGGCACACGAATCATGTGCCGCAACACGGCCAAGAGATGGTCGTGTTGTGCATTCTGATATAGTCGCACGACCATCTCTTACATGCTTGTTTGCAGTACACGGCTCGTGTAGCACGACACGGCTAGTGTACTTGAAACGGCTGGCCGTGTTCTTGCTGCCTTATTTTCTTCTTCCTTCTTCTGTCTTCCTTCTCCATTTTCGCTCCGATTTCACATGTTTTATATACGATTAAGTCATTCACACTCAATTCCATAAAAACACATAACTCCACCAAATAGCACATAAATACAGATAAAAATACATGAAAACACACATAAAAAACACTAAAATCTAGGTGAAAATATCACTCATCAACAAACAGCTCCCTGGTTGGATAAAGTGATGCTGATTGGGCAGGTGATTGTGATGACAGGAAGAGCACAAGTGGTGGATGCCTCTATATGGGTAACAATCTTGTTTCTTGGCATAGTGCATATCCCAATCCACTGCTGAATCATAATATATTGCTGCTGAAAGTTGTTGCAAACAACTGCTTTTGTTGAAAAAGATGTTAGATGATTATGTGCTTTAGACAGATGCTTTAGTGTTTTTTTGTGATAACACGAGTGCTATAAATATTTCTAAAAATCCTATGCAGCACTAACTCACTAAACATATCAGCATAAGACATCATTTCATTAGAGATTTAGTTGAGAAAGAAGTAGTTAAGTTGGAGTATATTTCCACTGAGAAACAATTTGCTAACATTTTCACGAAAGCACTTGATTTCAAGAGTTTTTCTTCACTTAGGAAATCTCTTGGACTCTGCATTCCATGACGCATGCTTAATGTTGCCTAGAGTGTGACAACACTCGATGCGACACTACTGTAAGTTTTGTCATTTTATGTCGAAATTAACTTATTTGGTAGCTAATTTTATTGCTGCTAACTATATTCTGGTTTAATCTTGAGGTGTAATTCTGGACATATACAGCTGAAAGCACTAGTTCTAAAAATCAAAGGTCTAAACATGCTGAGTAACTAAGCACACGGGGCTGACAACCATGATGTGTTCTTTTCTAAAGGCTGTTTAGTTTTAAAAAAAGAATAAGAACACTCTTGGATTATCACTGAGAAACCAGACACATGGTGATGACAACCACGATGTAATCTTTTTAAAAGGTGGTAAGTTCTTTGAGATTGAAAAGTGCATAAGAATCCATAAAAGGATATAAGTGTACACCTGCATAAAAAATCAACCTTGATTGATTTTTCCAGAAAGTTTTTAGGTCATGAAAATGTGTTATTAAATTGATTATTCTCAATACATTAAGTGATGAAATTTATAGTATATTTATTTCTTAATTATGCATATTGTTTCTTTTTTATTTATTAAGGCCATAATTTTTCTTATATAAGTCACTGGGCCTTAGTAACTGATGCATTTGATCCCCTGCATTACACGATCAACAGTTACATTAGTGGACATAAACCCTTCTTAAACCTTCTCTTCTTCTCTTTAAATTCTCAATGCGTGATGTGTGAGTTGACATGGTGTGAAGTTTGCTTGCCTGATTAATCATAACACAGCACTCTCACATATACTTTTGGTTTTTCAAAATTCAAATTGTTGTCTCACTCACGTATCTCAATGTCTTCTCCAAAAACAAACCTTCCCTCTTCCAGTGCAAAATATTCCTCATCATCCAAACCTTTCTCTAGCAAATCCACTTCACTCCAAACCCTAGCTTCGATGGCCGAGAATTTCGCGACTGGTGCTACTCAGAATGTAAATCTTGATGCTGCTACACCGCTGCTTGGACATGTTGTAGAGTCAGTCATACCCAGATATATTGTTCTTTCTCAAGGTATTCCCGGCTCTGTATTCCTCTCGCTTCAGGCTCAGGTCGCCGATTCAGACATTCTTTTATCTTGAATCGAAGTCTCGATGCTTGAATCTCCTCTTACTATTGTTCTATCTGATATTTCCACTCCATCATCTGAAATTCTAGCTTAAAATATTATTCCTCCATCTGAAATTCCATCTGAAACTCAGCCCTCTGAAACTTTTGAAACATCTAACCATGTTCAAGTCCTTTTACATCATCACCCATTGCTTCTTCTATCCAAACTGAGCGGAATCTGACCGTGTCATCTCCTTCATCATCACCGTATGTTCCGATTATATCTAAGGTGACCAAGAAGACTGCTCCTAAGCGTAAGGATCCACCCATGTGCTGGTCTATCCTTGTTTGGAAGAAGAGTCAAATTGTTGCTTTACTGGATGTACCTAGTACTACAAAAGGGAAATCTCTTGTTTCCTTATCAGATTCTGATGCCAACTCTGCTCCAATGGATGTTGATGTTCCTGGAGAGAACCCACGATGGCTGAATTCTGCAAAGCCCTAAAGAAAAGGAAACGAGGCAAGAAAGCTTACTCTGATGTTGCCGCCTCTATTGCAACACCTGAAGAAGAAACTGAAGCTGATCTGGACCAACTGATTGATGATATTGCCACTGATGTTGCCACTGATAAAACAATACCTGCTGATCCGGATGCAGAACCCTCTTATCTTGATGATTCATCGTCTGATGATAAAGAGGATGCACCCGAAGAATCTGATCAAGGTGCTACCTCTAATGAAATTGATGAGGATGAAGCTGCTCTGAAAGATGCTGATGATGATGTTGATAAACTAGCTGATGACGTTGACGATTAAGATGATGATGATGAACAGACTGATGATGCTAATCTTGAAGATGCTGATGAAGAAGTTGATGATTCTGATTATGATATTGAGAACTTTGGAACTAACTGTTTCTACTTTATTGATAGTAAGGCTAGATACAAGAAATTTGCAATGAAAGATGTTATTCATGAAAGGAAAATGAAAGATGCAGACCTTGTCACACAGAATCTCACTCAATTCTTTGAAGAACGAAGTTTGTTCAAATCTCTCAGGTACTCTAGTACTTTCTGCAGCAGTTGAATTTGTGAGTTTTATGCAATCATTAGTTCAAGCATGATTAAGAGTACTAGTCCTAAGTTTGGAAAGATTTATGATTTTTCATCTAAAAAGATAAATGCATTGTTGGGGATTGTACATGCTGAAAGTGATGATGATATGGATGAGATTGTTTCTGTGATTACTGGTGGTCTGATTACTAGTTGGCCTAAGAAGTTGTTCAGTCCAAGTTTAACAAGTCTACATGCTGTCTTGCACAAGCTTTGTGTCTACAATTGGTTGTCTACCTCTAACATCACTAGAGTTACTACTGAGCATGTCGTTCTGATTTATAAGATAGGAAAGAACCTGCTTTTTAACCTTGGTGAAATTATTTATAAGAACTGATCAGTTAATGTGGAAACATTTCCAAGGTTGGCAAGTTACTATACCCTGCATTGATCCATCTCTTGTTGTCTGATCAAGGTGTTAAGAAGGGTAAGGGTGATTTTCTAACTCTGAAGGCTCTGTTGTTAGGTATTGCTAAACCTCTGCTTGAAGGTAATCGCATTGTTGATCTACCTTATGTGAACCCTGCTCTGGCTCATGAACTTGAACCTGGAACTCAAAATGTTGCCTCTGATGCCAGAAACACAACCGTATACACTGATGCTCCTGGTTATTCTAGAGTGGTGGTTTTTGTTTCTGTGCATTGCAGGTACATTGAAGAGAAAGTTAGTGCACTAGTACACTAAGTGTCTCATCTCAGACTCCAAGCCTCTGCATTGAATAGACAAGCTAACTGGTTAGAACAAAGAGCTCAGTTCTGGATTGGTTTGCTATCCACTCCCACAGGGGGAGAGGTACCTAATGCTGCTCAAAATGCTGCTGCTGAAAGCCTAAGCTCAGGGTGAGTTGTGATCGAAGACATTACTGGAGAACCAAAAGGAGATAATGCTGATGGTGTTGTAGTTGCTGATGCTAATATTGCTGATGATGCTGTAACTTAGGGGGAGTTCGTATAGTAAGGGGGAGATGGAGATTGAGAGAGTAGAAGATCATGATATTGATACTCTGTATCAGGAGTAGCAGATCATGATGTTGATGCTTTAAAATATGAAATATTGTTGCTGCTCTAACTCTCTAACCTCTAACTATTTGGTGATTGTTCAAACTGATATTTGTTTTCTACTGGTTTTGTTGGATACTTATTTCAGTTTGTTTATTGTTCTGAACTTATTGAAACTAGGTTGCTGGATTTTTAACTCTGAACTAAGCTCTGGTTTTATTGGTAAATTACCACTTTGGTAGTTACACTCTGATATCCTTAGTTATTTTGCATAACTTTCGAACTAACATTTGATGTATTATATGGATATCTTGTTTTGCCTTGTTTCTTTGCATCAGGTTGTGTGGTTGCAAAAAGATGTGATTGGGGGAGATTGTTGATGTGAAGTGTTAGATCAGTGTCGTCACATCTAGAATCACACCGATCCTCCACCAATTATTATTTAACCACTAACATGTTTGTGTAGTGTTGTGCTTGATGTTGCTTTCAGTGTTGTGGCAGTTGAATGAAGAATGTGCTGAATGGGACCCACAAGACTGAAGAGTAATCTGAAAATTCTAGAAGTCCAAAAGATTCTAGAAATTAAAAATAACTACCCAAAGTGGTGGGTTGGTTATTCGCTGTTAATGGGTGGTTTCTATATCTTCTAGTGGACCACTTATTTGAAGAAGGCTTGCAGCATGCTTTACGACGATAAATAGAAGCTGTCAGACTTCATTCCCTGGTGCAGAAAAACTTGGAGAGTGTCTACACAGAGAGTCGTCAGGCGTATAGTTTACTTGACTACGTTCCTCTTATAGTATTTTCACTGGTGTTGAAACATCTCGTTCTGCATCATGTGTATAGTATTATCCCATACATTTTGTGTGTACTGTTCACAGGCAGTGGAAGTGCATACTTGAAGTATGATCTAGATCTAACAATCTAGGTTTTGCCATTTGGGAGTTTGTATAGAATTTATATCCATGTGTGTATTCAAAGAGTGTAAGGAATGTTTCCATCTCTTTGAATCTAATTTTTGTAAATCACTTTTTCCAAGTTAGTGATATTTTTTCCATGAGGCCGCTACAAACTTATTCATAAGTTTGTAAAAAGAATGAGTAATTCTGTGTGTTAAGTCTTCAGCTGTACAAACTTTCATATTCGTATTCAAGTTTCATTCTGATAAGAGTCGGAGTTGTAGAAGTGTTACCACACTAAGGACATCATCACTGACGTAAACGCACTTACTCAAAATATCTCAATACCGAATGTTTCGGTACGATATAAGGTATACTTAAATATTTTTGGAACCACGCACACTAGCCTCCATCGCAACTCAAGCTTCTGTTGTCGGGTTCCTTTCCAACCAAGTAACGCCCACCATCGCGCATCCCAACACAAGTTGCCGCCATCGGGTTCTTTTTACAATGGGACTATGTAATGACGTTGAGAAAACCCCAATTCTCCATCTCTGCTTTCTTACTCTCTCGTTCTTTCAGTGCCGTCGTTGACGTAGACCTAATCTCAGTAGTATCGAGGTACATTGAGTTTTTTTGCATTTCTTTATTGTGATTTTTATATTGATGGTCGCAGTTCTCGTTTAAATCATACTCCTAACAAAGTGAATTCTTTTGTTTAGATATGGAATAATTTTTTTGCCTTCTTCTGTTTTATCAACAGATTTTTTCTCATTTAAAGACTTTCACATTAAGTATTGCTTAAACTGTTGATATAACATCATTTCTATCCTCTTCTTTTAGATATCACAGCATGGTATCCCTTCTCTCTAATTAAAATTTTTTTGTTCTTTTAGATATACCATCGTTTCTATCATATTCTATTGATTTAATTTTCTAAGATTGGATTCTAAGTTTAGATTTATGTAGTAATATTGCCTTTAATTAAAAAAATTATGTTCTTGTTTTTATAACCGAGGTTTTATTGAGAATAATTACAAGGATATGGAGACCAAGAATCCTTAACTTCTGATTTTTATTCGTGAGGCCACTAGCATCAACCCACGTTCTGTAATTCTTGGTTTATTTTTTAAAATCTCATTTCTTGGAGTCAAATTCTTGTGAAGATTTGATTTGGAATGTAAGATTCTGTGGTCAAATTTGCTGAAGTTTGTGTATTTGCTTGTGTTTAATTTGAAGCAAATTATGAGATTCTCTCTCTCTCTCGTCCAATTTTTCATCTGCAAATCTTCGATGTGTTTGTGATAAAATTATCCAAGAGAAACAATTTGGACAACCTTCGATAATCTAAAGCAAAAGTTAAAAACATGAGTCTTTGAATATATTAGCTATCTCTTTTTTAGGTGTTCCCCTACACCACCTTCCAGCGCAACCTAACTGTTTAACAAAAATAATAAAAGTGACTCACGTAACCCTTATAGGTTGAAACTCCCAAATTTGTTTATTGACTTTATTGGTTAGCTTAAGTATTTATATTTTTCAATTTGTAGTTTGTAGAGTAATTCAGGGGTGAAGAGCTGATATGCTGACCTTGGGTGAATTCAAACTGCCAAATTTCTTGAGTTTTTTCATGTGATCACATAATTTATTTTCTTTATTTCTAGGAAATGATAATTCTAATGACCCTTCCACGATTTTAATACTGGGAATCAATATGATTCAGCAGTCGAAAAGAGGTTTGAATTGCCTGCATACTAATTCATTTCTCATGATGATTTAGTATTCACTTGTGCTCCTAGAATTGTGTGTTTAAGTTTGACAATTTTGTATTTAATTTTTTCTTTCAACAACTTGCATTTAACAGCAACAAACACACTAGCTATGGGAAATGTTGAATTTCGATGTATTCATGAAATCAGTGAGCAATTATGACTTTCATAGTGCAAAAAGCTAGACGCAAAGAAGAATTTTTTATCAATATTCCATAATTTTTCCTCTTATAAAGTAAAATGTAACTAATGTTTTCTTAGTATTTTTCCCCTCTCCTGTGTTTGATTAGAAATGTGGGTGTTATATATTAAAGGAACTAAACTATCACTTAATTGCATCAATATACAATTTGCACTTTTGTTTGGTGTCACCCCTGTATATTCCTGCGCCTTTACTAGAAGTGAAATTTTTAGCTTAAGATATTTAGAACTTTAATCTCTAGTGCTGCTTATTGTGTTCTAGCTTGTTTGGGATATTTAGAATCTTTTTCTTATGAAATTATGTCTTTTTTCTCCTTCTATAAGTTATATTACATGATGGCCTACGTATAAAACTAATAATTAAGCCTATCTACTATTGTTTTGAAATGTAAGTTAAGCAAGCATGTAGTCTAATGATACGATTTCTTACTGATGGGTTTATATGTGGTGGTTAGTTGCTCATGTCAGTTTTTGCTGCTGTTATAGGAAAAACATATTGCCAGTTGCAGCTTACGTTGATGAAAGCACTCACTCAAACACTCCAAGTGAAGCACAAGTCAAGATGTCTGAATAGTTGAAGGCACGTTTTGTTTATTCAATTTTGAGTTGTTCATATTTTTTTGTTTAAATATTCTATTCTTGAGATGATGTTACTTTCTCAGTTTGCAAGTTTTACCTATTTTTATTATCTTTCATGAGTTAGTACACAAAAAGAGCGGAAATTTTGTGATGATATCTGAAGATGATGACTCTGGTCGAATTGGCTAATTCCATAGTATACCCTTTAATAGAATTATCATATGCAAATGGTAAATGGTGAAGATTTGAGGTTCTATCTTTTGGTGTTTTTTAATCTGAGAATCAGATGGCACACTTTATTACAAACAGAATCAGTTATAGATGGTAAACAGCAGACCATGCTTATGATTTTTCTTCAACTTACTCTCCACCCATTTTACTATAAAATTTCATGTTCGCCTCAAGTGCTTTTGTTGTGAATTTTTTTTTTGTTGGTGACAGGAAGAACTAGAAGAAAAGAATTTTTTTATATGGTCTAGTGAAATGTGAGAAGTTGATTAGTGATTGTATTAATTTTTTCATGACAGGTCTGTGTGGACACATTGCTGAAGAAGACATATGATAACTTGACAAGTGTCATAGGATATGATTACAAATATCGTCGAGGCTTTGATTAGAATAATAGCTTGGATGCTTCTCATAATGACCTCAGGAGTTTTTCACAAGATCTACAGAACTCCTTTGATGAACCTACTTCATTGAAGGTATGACATTCTATACGCAATCTTCTACTTTTCTTTCTCATCAAAACTCATTAGCTAACAACTAAACAGTCTTTTAAGGTGCCATGTACTCGTTCCCACAAAAACGCTTTCCTCCAAAAGTCACCGAGTCTGCGAATAAGGCTGGAAAATACCCGACGTCTTTTACTATCTCAAGCTTCTAGAAGCCACAAGCATCTCCACTGTCCTAGGTTCTAGCTTTGGTCAAAAGGAAGGGTATTCTCATCCTTAATTCATTTTGCTACGATTGATGATTAATACTTGTGTTTTATTTACCCTTTCGACTAGTATTAGTAGCATTAACTCGATTTTCCATAAAAAGTTGTCCGCCATCTTTTTAAATTTTATTTTCACGTATTATGATCTGGAATTTGTTGCAATCTTTTGATGAAATCCATGCACACAGTTGTTGTTGTGGTTTCAAATTTCACCATAAGGTCTACTAATGCATGTATAATTCATATTATCACTCACCAGAATATATATGTAAATATTTAGATGTATCTTTTTGAATCTGGATATCAAATTATTTTGATATTAATTATTTTAACACCTTGGGTTTGTAGAGTGATGAGTATGACTTGTTGAAAGATCTGAATTTTGTTGAAATTTAATAATTCTTAAAATTTATTCAAGATTTTAGTCAAGTACATGTATTAGATGAAGTATGATGAGTAAAATTGTTGATGTTAAGATATATATATATATATATATATATATATATATATATATATATATATATATATATATATATATATATATATATATATATATATATATATATATATATATATATATATATATATATATATATATATATATATATATATATATATAACTATTGGGATACTAAGCTAACAAATAAAATTGGCACTTAAATGAATTTTGTGTAAAAGCTTTTGTCTTTTAAGAAGTATGTGCATATGAATATTAGTAATAAGAAGGATGTAAACTATGTAATAATTTAACTACTGTTAATAAAAGTTTCAAGCTTGATCACACTATTTAGTGTTCTTTCCTTATTATGTAAACAAAAAATGTAATGATTATCAATTTACTGTTTCTTTATGATGGATATAGCAATTTATACAAGTGTAATGGCTTTAATTCTAAGTTGTTGATCTTATTACCTTTTATGCAGGAGATATTTTTAGCTAGCTGTGATGGAGTGGACTTTATCAATCAAGAAGTTTTACATCTTGTTTTGTGGGTGGGATAAGACATTGAGCTACATGTTGTATACTTCTTTTAGGATATATTAATATTTAAGTGCTTTGAATGTCGGAATGTTAGATGTGAAATTTGGATAAAAAAATATTTGTGGATGGATTCTTTTATCGAAATTTCATTTAAATTAAAATATTATGATAAAAACAAATATATATCGCAGGATCACTGATAACTATTTAGAAAAAAGATAACAGTAAATCACTTATATCTATTGTGCATTATCTTTAACATCATTTTAATAAATATTGGTGTTTCACCGATATCTATTAAAATAACAGATATCTGTTGTTTATCGATATCTATTGTTCAATATATATAATATCATCTGCATAGATATCGGTGAATTTTTAATAGATATCAGTGAAACACCGATATCTACAGATATCGGTTAATATCGTTGTTTCACCGATATCTATTGTTCAATATCTTTCATATCACCTTAATATATAACATTGAATTTATAATAGATATCGGTGATTCACCGATATCTATTTAGGGGACCTTTAATAACACGTTCATTAATGACGGTGGAATACTGAAAAGATATTGGTTATTTATAGACATCTATTCGTAAAAAAGAAATCGGTGATTCAATGATATCTATTTAGGGGACCTTTAATAACACCTCCATTAATAACAGTGGAAATTCTGAATAGATATCGGTGAATCACCGATATGTATTCATAGATTTCTTGTAGTAAGATTTACATCACACGGCCAAAATAAAACAAACAAGAAGACCTCCAATCCGTAGTGAAACAACCTAATAAGTAAAAGGGGAACAAACCTAGGAGCGAATATATGTAGGTGATTAATACATTGAGGTAGAGAGTATAAGATGCACTATGTTGTTCAAGCATCATAACCTACACAACTCATAAAAAATTAGAAGCTAAAACGGTTGGCGTTTGATTGTTTAGTTAACGTGAACCGTTAGGGTTCCATGCAATTCTATATCAGTGGAAATAAGAATATAAATTCGCATTACCTTTCACCAGGGTATTTTGAAAAAGAACTACTGCAGAAAACAACCTCTTGATCTTATGCTGTATTCCCAAGTCCAGTCTTGATGTCGTGTGGGCGACGATCTTCAAGACACTCTCAATCTACTTTCTCTCCCTCTATCTCACGTGTAGGCATGTATAATTAGGGTTTTCGGAAAGTAGAGATGACTTATATATGGGCTACAATAGGGACCAGGAGGAGAAATTAGAGTCGGGCCTCCATTGGGCTTAAATATTCAAGTTTTGCCCAAAATTTATACTTAAGCCCAATAATAATAATATCCACTAAAATATTATTATTGCACTGCCGCTCTAATCCCATATTATGTTATGGGATCCTTCTTATTATGAGCCCGTTAGTCTCTCCATATTTAAGATACAATACCCATTAATTAATTAAGTTACTAACAACTTCATTAATTAATATCTCATCCGAGAGTAATATCACCCAACCTTATTATCATGCCGGAATAAATTCACCTGTAGGGTTTACATGATAATCCTTATGAGCTCCTCAAGGGGACATATCAGCCTATTTAATAGGACACGGATTTCTTCTACAATCAACAGCACTCCATAGAGACAACACTATTTCCCAACTCACCGAGTTTGTTGATTTAATAAATAAATCTCACCCATTGATGAATCAAAGAGATATATACTGGTTTACGTGTCGAGATTATTGTATATGGATTAAGAGCACGAACATCCATAATAACTGAGATCAAGTTCTCCATATAGTCAGTATAAATCGAACGATCTCAAGCGGTCCTGCTCAATACACACAAAGTGTACTAATTAATGTGATTTTATAGTCAAGACAAACTAACACCAAATCACACTACAACCATCCTGATAGATATTTCCCGTCTATCTCGGTTGTGAGCATCTATTTATACTTTATAAAAAGCCGATAATATAATCTTTCGTGCGACGCCGCACACCATATTATCTATAGTATAAAGTAAATGGACTATTGCATCGATATATAAATAAATTATAAGATGCAATCATTTGATAAATAATTCTCATTTCAAATATTGTTAAAACATTGTTCATATTAAAGCTAGACTTTTAATATACAATCCAACAAAAACAAGCAATATATTCCGCCTATAACAACCAGGATAAGAAAATACAGCCATTATAAAGACAAACCAGTGGAGCAAGAAGTTCACCACAACAAAAATACCTCTCAAGAGCAAGGCTACCAACAACAAGAAAATATAAGAAACAAAATGGCAAGAAACAAACACCATCAGAACAGAATGCACAATAAGAAATTTTGCATCAATAGAATGAAGTAACAGGTCAGAAACTAAAAGAGCATAGATCCAATGAAGGTAGTGAAAGCCCAATGCATGTAATCAATAAAGTAAGATAAGAACCAAAATATATATCTACTAGGAGTCAACTCAATTCAATAACACATCTACACTAATAAATAGATTCCAATTGTTGCTTGTGGAAATGACAGCACAACAATGTCTAGTAGCTATAGCTGCTGCTAAACTTCATAACAACATAGCAGTCTCTACAGTATATTTAGAGACGAGTAGAGTACATGCTGAATAAAATAAATAAGAGCCAGCTTCAGCATCTTGGCAAATTAACAACATGCAAAATCATCAAGATTAACACAAGGATAACAAACCAAGTAATAACACATACTACAAAGAAAGTGTAGACAGTAATATTCTAAGAGCTGCAAACAGGGCACCAAATTATATAATTGGGTAGTGGTGCTTCCTAACACACAAGATATCCACATAATCATGTCCTAGGCGCTAAAATTGAAGACATGAGGGGGATGCTGTGCTTGAATTGAAGTGAAGAGGAAGAATGAAAGATCATGATAGATGGCCCCTTGATTGATCCGGGTTTTGAGTCACTTATCCATATATTTCCTACCTTAACCAAAGAGCCAACGTTACATCTAAAAAAAAGTCATTTTTGATCCCATTATCGAGTCATACTTTTAGTAGTGGAGAGTTTGACATATTTGGCAAGCTTATAGTTACGCATGCACTTAAATTGAATTTGAATATAAACACCTTAATCCCTAAATGTATATCTTTTACGTGTGAATGATATATACTTCTCATGAGAACATGTCAATTGAGCATTTTAATTGGTGGTGATTTTCTTATCTTGTATGCTATGAATTGATTATTGCATGTAATGAGAGTTGCATGACCTAAGTTGAAGACAATCACATTTTGAATAACCTAGTTGTTGTAGTCCTTGTTCCTGTCGGATTTTCTCATTCTATTTCTCTTTTGTTTGATTTCATTGCCTTGGGATGAGTAACAGTTAATTTTGGGTGTTTGTTGAGAGAGAAAATCAGCATATCTTAGTGTCCGATTTAACACCTTTTTGTGAGAATTATTGTCATATTTTAGGCAAGTCTCTTACATGCCCATATATTTGAAAAGACACTGCATTTGAGGTTTTTTTAATTGTGTTTTAGGTGGAAAAAAGATCAAAATTTCAAAGTTAGAATGAAGAGTAAAAGAGTGAAGGAATGCTAAATAGCGCACGTCCACATTGCATAATTTTTCTATGTTTTTGTAAAAGTCCAAATTAATTATGTGTTATATGGCTGGAAATCCACTGAAGATAGGATCGTTTTGGTGCTAGAATCACTCAAATCAGAGTTCGGATGAGAAGGTTATGCCTAAAATAGTGAGGTCGTGCGCGCTAGTCTGCGCCACTCGAGAACCCACTCGAGCTGCACCTTGTTTGGTCGAGTTGAGTGCCAAGCTGGGTTGTTTTTGGGCTAAAGTTTTTTGCTTTTACACCCACTATTGTGTGTAGGTGTGTGAGGGATGAAAATAGGAAAGAAAAGGCGGTTTTGAAGGCCCTTATCTATAAAAGGGCTTGAAAGGAGAGGAGAAAAAGAAGAGATCCCTAATTTCACACATCAAAAGGATTGCTCCTCACGCCTCCTCATCCATGTTTCACTTCATCCACATCCATCCCATCACCCATCCACACCGAAGGAGATTCAACTGCTATTCAAGACGGAGATCAGTCAAAGAGACGGAGAAGGAAAGAGGAACAACGCCTCCACTAGGGTTTTTTGTTTCCTATCTTTATATTTCATTATAAATACTTCTAGTATGAATTGATAGACATGGGAGTTTCTTGTAACCCGATGGATTAATTTTGTTTATAGTTCTAAGGTTTGAAGGATAGACGTGATTGATTTGATGAACTAGATTGATTTTTGTGAATTCATATGAATTATTATTTTGGTTTATTTTATTCATCTTGAGACTCTTAAATCATGCTTCATAACGTCTTCAAATTAAATTCATGACATTGCCCGTGATTCTTGATTTATTATGTTAGCTTGTGCGCATTCATGAATTGAATTATATATTTGAATAAAACCCTATAGTACTTTCTAGAGAATTCTTATTAGTCAAACTTGCCATCCGAAGTTATTTTGTTTGTCTTGTTAGTATCTAAAAAGAGGGGAGGGTGGGTTGTATTCACACACCTTAGGAAACAAACCAGATTATACTGTTAGCTTTGAATCAGATCATATTCGGTTGGATAACATGGTTACGTGGTGTGTTTTCATAAAGATTGCAAGAATGAACAATTGGACGTCTAGGGTTTCAGATTAATAGTTCTATGCCAGATTGCCTTAGAATTGTTGATTTTATCTTGATTAAATCTTGAATTCTTTCTTTTTGATTATTTTAATTAATTATTTAATTTTCTATTTTTTAGATAATAATTATTGATTAGTATGAAAATATTCATTTTGTGGAATTTACATTCGTATTTTAGCACTAAATGGTTAATTTTCATATATTTAAAATATTGGTGCATTTGAGATATTATTTCATGTTTTTAGGTTGAAAAAGGATTAAAAGTGCAAAGTTGGAATAAAGAGTGGAATCGTGAAAGGATGATGAAAAACACTATCCTCTTTGTATAATTTTTCTGTATCCTTTTAGAATTCCAAACTAGTCATAAGATATATGGTTGGAAATCCAAAGAAAAGAAGGTCATTTTGGCACAAGAAAAACCTCAATCAGAATTCATATGAGGAAATTATGATCAAAACGGTGAAGACACGCAAGATGTACCGACCAAGCATGACTCGTGCCATATTTTCACAACTCTTGCCTTTCAAGTTGGAGTATTTATGAGTTATTTATTCGAATAGAAATCCAAGGAAGAGAGGATCACGTAAAAGTAAAAATCAGCTCAATCGGAGTTGGTATAAAAAGGTTATGGTCAAAACCGTGAGGTCGCGCAATCTACCAACGAGTGGCACGACCCGTGCGGATGGGCGGCTCTGTGCGGCACAAAATGGGCGGCACAACCCGTGCCTTGGCTGGCACGACTTGTGCCATTTCCCAGCGTGCTTGGATCACATTTTTTTGGCCCATTCGTGTTTTTGACGTGAAAAATCCCACTATTGAGATAGAGTTCGAAAATTTCCAGCCCTAAACTATAAAAGGAGCCCTTGGGAGTCCCAAAAGAATAACTCTCCATAACTCTTCATCACTTTCATATACTTTCCATGCCATTACTGAAATCAAGATTCACCATCTCATCCACCCATCCCACCATTGGAGAGTTCATCAGTGTTGCTTACTTGAGAAGGAGAACGGAGAAGATTCACAACCATGGCGGAGATAAACGAGATCCACGCCATATCTAGGGTTTATCTTAAGCTTTCTTTCTTATTTTTGAATTATAAACCTACGTATATGCTTTCATCTTTAACCATGGGTGTTGCTTGTAATACCATGGGCTAGTATTTTTCTGGTTAGTTCTAGGATTGTGAAGGTTTGAATTTCTTGAATTGATGACCTAGACTAAGTTAAGGATTTCAATAGTATACTTATTCCTTTATTATTGCTTTGAATTAAGACTTATATTTTTGTCTTATATGGTCTGTTCTCATTCATGATATGTCATTATCTTATATATATTTATGCTTGTTTCTTATGTCATAAAAGATTATATTTGTCTATCTGTTATGGGTAAAGGGGATGTAACCATATAACCTTTATTCATTAGATAATAAATATGGGTTACTTAATATGTCTAATAATTACCATTTTAGAGGATTTAGTTTCTTAGATTGTTAGGCGGGAACAGAGGTTTATTTCTTAAGTACCTATAAAAGGAAGTCTAATGCTTTAGCCTTTGATGGAATTTTGCATGGAGTACCTAGAAAGGGAGTAGGAATTATTCTTCTGCATCTGAGAGTTTAAACAAGGTTTATGTGTTAATTTTACTTTAAAAAAGGGATTTAACATAATTATGTGATTGCTTTCATAAAATCTACAGGAATTCTAATCGATTGTCTAGTGATTTAATTCGATTAATTTAAATTGGATTTCCTAGAGCTATTTTGCCTTCTCTCTTTAACACGTCCGTATTAATTTTACTTGCTATTTCATTATTTTTAATATTTATTTTTCTGCGTATTTAGTTTATTTAATTCTCTTAAAATACCCAGATTTGTCTTAAATTGAAATGGTCATAAATTAAATTAAATAATAAGTCTAGAATTATTCATTGGGTTAGATATTTTTACTTGGTCAAATGCTGAGTTACAATTGATTCCCTACACTTGAGGACGCACACAAATTGGTGAACAAGCAAATGGCGCCATTGGCCGGGGATAGTTCTTAGATTTATATTTAATTCTTTTGTGATTATTTTTAGTTTAGGACGTTAAACTTTATTTTATTTATTTTAATTGTTTTTGTGAGCATTCTTGACATTCTGCTTGAGCACATGAAAAATCAGTCAAGATGGTTGATGATGGAAAGACAGAACAGTAGGTCCCGTGGACTATACGGGACCAATACAAGTTGAATCACACCACTAAGGATGGATTGTATGGATCTGCAATCTCCGCAGAGAATTTTGAGTTGTTATTCGGACTGATCCGCAAGGTGGAGATACAGCAATTCAGTGGGGGACCACTAGAAAATTCCGCTGAACATCTGCAGTTGTTTGATGAGTGTGCTAGGACAGAAAATCAGCGAGGAGTTCCTAAAGATGCAGTTAGGATAAGGCTTTTCCCATTCTCACGGATGGAGAAAGCCAAAGAGTGGTATAAGAACTTGCCTGTAGGATGTTGTGCTTGTTGCGTGTTTTCTTTGCACGCAAAATTAATCCCCAAGTATTAACGATATCAATTGCAACTTAAGCAAGTGACCAAGTTAAATATCGAGCCCAAAGGACGGCGTATTATCAATTTGATTATTAACTAAATTAATTAAGACAGGTGACAATAAAGATTGAGAATTTTAATCTAATAACTCATATGCTGAAAATTAAATAATATTTAAAATAAAATAACACTGGAAGAATATGAAAGTGGCTCAAGAATGGAGAATAGGTAGCCCTAGGGTTACTCGGTTTCACTCATTAATTTCTCTTTCGTGTATCAATGTCCGACTCTGCCTTGTGGAATATGAACGCATCACAAAGTCATGAAAATCTACTCTATAGACACAAGTAAATATGTGTGTAACACGTGTGAATAACCTTGGAGCAAGAGATATAATTTCACCCCCTTTCTAGGTACTATCATTAACAATTATTTCCCACGTCTAGAAACTAACCTGATATGATCTCCATTTATAGGTACTATAAAATTATCCTCTTTATCCTACTTATTAACCCGAATTCAATTCAATTAATAAGTATTTATATAAGATAGATCTAATGAAGCTTCGGAGTCCCTCACTTAGAATCATAACATAAAATCCTACTCAGCAGTGAATGCACTAAATCAATAACCAAGATATGTATTCAGACTCTACATAACAGTTAAAGATGCACAAAACAACTCTGAGTATGAATTAATAAAGAATTATCTTATATAAAATAAATCCACAAGTAGTGTTGTACGGAGTATACACACGAAAGTCCAATTCATTCATAAAAACCTTCAAAACCCTAGATCTACCAAAAAGGCTCTAGCCTATAATTTTGCGAAGAACAATCATGGGTGTTGGATAGATCTTACCCGGATGTCTGGAAAATACAAGATAAATTAGGATATAATAAAAACCCTAGATTGGGGCGTCGTCGCGTCCTTCTCCGTCTTGAATCCTCGTCTTGGTTCTCCTCTTGATTCCATAGACGAATCTTCAAAGTGATGGATGGATGGAGGAAATGATGTGGATAATGGTTGGGGGTGATCCTCCCTTGTGGGGTGTAGGATGATTGTGTTGCGGTCCCTTCTTACATGAATAATGATGTAAAATATATATAGGTGTGAGAAAGGAATTAAATAAGGAAATAAATGACATGGGTGAATCATGGAGGATTATGTGATAAGGAGATTAATTGTGCTCCAATAAATAGGTAATTTTCGAAAATTTTCGAAAATTCTCGGAAATTCTCACTGGCAGCTGCACGACTTCACGATTTTAAGCATAACATCCTCGTCAAAACTCCAATTTTAGTGATTCTTTAGCTCACTCGATCCTCTTTTCCTTGAATATCTATTCATATAAAGATCTCACCAAAATTCTAACATTTGAAGATCTAACAAGTCATGAAAATTGGAATAGTCGTGCTGAGTAGTAACAGCTTGCGCGACGTCACCATTTCAATCATAATTTTCTCGTTTGGACTCCGATTGAGGTGTTTCTTATGCCAAAATGACCATCTCTTTGTGGCTTTCCAACCATGTATTTCTCTTCTAGTTTTGAGATCCACAAGAATATAGAAAAATTACACAAGTTGGACGTGCATTTTCCAGCATTCTTGCATAAGTTACACCTATTCTCCAACTCTGCACTTTTAATCCTTTTTCTACCTAAAACACAATAAAACTTCTCAAACACTCCTTTTTCTCACATATATAAAATATAAGACACTTGTGCTAGTATATAACAACAATTCCCATCAAAAGATGTTAAATTGGACACTCAAACACACTTATTTTCACTCTCATCAATTCCCCAAACTATGAAAAGAGAGAGAGAGTAAGAAAATTAGCGGGGAAACAAGGATTATGACCAATACCCCATTCACAATACAATTGTCCTCAACTTAGGTCATGCAACTCTTATTACCTGTAATAATAAATTCATAACATACAAGATAAGACAATCACCACTAATTCAAATTCTCCATTGACATGTTCTCACGTAAAGTATATGTTTGGGAATGTAATTGGTTAGTAAGGATTAATTAATAAATTAATCACCAATTAAATAATAATTAAATGAGTAAAATTAGTCTCACATGTGGAGAAAATTAAATATAATAAATTGGGATTCTCTCCAATAGATACGTCATGTGTTACATTGTATCTGGTTTACAGTTCTGTGTGTGAACGCATATCTATGTGTGTGAACACAGATCTATGTGTGTGAATGCAGATCTGGGTGTATGAACGAAGATCTGTGCAAATCTTACCATATGTGGATTGGTTCTTAAATAGGGTCATTTGCATTCATTCTAAACACACCAAAAACCAAAATCATTTGCATACACTAAAAGCATTTGCATCTATTAGTGATCCAACTCTCCATTCTCCTTAGTTTGCCGGTGTTCCTGCGATAGCGGTGCTGCTTCGTCGAAAACGAGAAGTCGTTTCACTTTTGGGGAAGATCTGCCAAGATCGGAGCCTACCAAGGCATGTTTCTTCTTGCGGAAAGAGTTCTGCTTGACTCGACTTCGCCCATCTCTCAAAATGTTCAAGATCCAAGATCCAAGACTTAGATTTGTAAGTAGAGATAGAAGATTCTCTGCTTCTACTCTCTTTGATTATTGTAATTTCAATTTAGTATCTCCCTTCTATATTTCTACCTAATTACTGTAATAGTGATTGATTGGTGTATCTATAAACCAACAGTATATATCACTCGCACTCAAGTGTAAAAGATGTAAACTTATGGGTTAAGGTGTTTACACTCAGATTCAATTCAAGTGCATGTGTAATCATAAGCTTGCCCATTGTCTCAATTCTCCTTTTACTTGTAGCTAGCAAATCATGGATCAAAAAGGTCTTTTATTTGGTTGTAATGCCTCTTTCGAAAAGGTAGGAAATTTATGGATAAGTGACTCAAAACTCAGATCAATCAAGCTGCAGTCTCTCTCAATCTTTCATTCTTCCTCATCACTTTCAATCAAGTACAACATCCTCTTCACACTCTCCCATCTTTCTCCTTCAAGCACAACATTTTTTTCCAAACTTTTTCTAGCTCTTCAACTCCATCATTCTCCTTTTCTTCACTTTTTTTCTTTCTTTTCTTCGAGGTACCAGTTTCAGGCAGTACCTCTCGCATCCTCCATAGGGTACTAGATCTAAGCACTACCCTAGGATTTTTGTCTCCATGGAGTACTAGATTTGAACACTACTCCAGGAATTTTCCTTTTGATTCTTAAGATTCTTCTTTCATCATCCTTATCATCCCTCAAATCACCAATCTCTTCAATTAAGGTTTAATGGCTATCAAAAGAATGGATTTAAAAAGGCTCAAACAGGCTGACAAAGGATTTAATGAATTCAGGTAAAGTATATAGAAAAAGATGGCTATAAATCAAAGATAGCCTAATATAATTTCCGTAACCCGCTAGACTAATCTTGAATATTCAAGGAGACTCAAAGCAAGTTCTAGAATACACGCACAAGAACGATACTCACTAGAAAAGAAAGATCATGTGTTTATGTATCATGATAAACAAGGCTTAAAATCTCACATGGATTTTTAACAAGTAACAGAGCACTTTTTATGGTAAGCAATATCCCACAAATATACATAGAACTTCATATCGCAATATAACTCAAGCACACTTCCTTCATCAATTTCAAGAGCACATGAATTTTAGGCACAATTATAAAAATATAAGCTCACATGGATCACCAAAAACAAAAACTCAATCCTTCCACTTTTTCTAATTGAAAGCACAAATAAAAATTAGAATAGGAAAACAAGGGCACCTGATTTTTCTTCAACGTATGCACGAGCTCCTCAAGTTGTTCAACCCGGTCAGGTCAAAGCCTTAGTGTAGAACTCATCTTGCCACTCTTTTACTTTTCTATCATCAAAACTCAAGCACACCTCATCATGACAAGATTTATCAATAGTAAAATAAGAGACACCAGAAAAATCCCCACTAAAAAGACCAAAAATTAAAAACTCGACCAAAAACAACACACGAAACATTAGGTAAGTTGCAAAAAACCGACATACCAACACCGAAAAAATTAATATGCCGCAAAAAAATCAACCTCCTAACAAACAAACAACCTACAAAAGGAAAAATTATACCCTTAGTGCTCATAAGATGAGGTAAGTACATCACACACCCCCAAACTTAGTAAAAATATAACTCAAAACTAAGTTTGAAAAGAGATGTAATTGCCGACACGTGAGCACCTCAAATATAATAAATCCTCACTCATACAAAAAAATTAACGAAAGTGAAAAACCCCCCAACAGGCGCTCATGTTTAACGTCGGAGAGTCATAACGGTAAATTCTTAATCAACTAGAAATAATAAATCAATAATAACTGCCGTCCCTGGCAACGGCGCCAAAAACTTGATGCGCGTTTTCTTTGCACGCAAAATTAATCCCCAAGTATTAAGGATATCAATTGCAACTTGAGCAAGCGACCAAGTTAAATATCGAACCCAAAGGACGGCGTATTATCAATTTAATTATTAACTAAATTAATTAAGACAGGTGACAATAAAGATTGAGGATTTTAATCTAATAACTAATATGCTGAAAATTAAATAACAAATAAAATAAAATAACACTGGAAGAATACGAAAGTGGCACAAGAATGGAGAATAGGTAGCCCTAGGGTTATCCGATTTCACTCATTATTTTCCCTTTCGTGTATTAATGTCCGACTTGCTTTGTGGAATATGGGCGTATCACTAAGCCATGAAAATCTACTCTATAGACACAAGTAAATATGTGTGTAACACGTGTAAATAACCTTGCAGCAAGAGATATAATTTCACCCCTCTTTCTTGGTTCTATCAGTATCAATTATTTCCCACGTCTAGAAACTAACCCGATATGATCTCCCTTTATAGGTACTATAAAATTATCCTCTTTATCCTACTTATTAACCCGAATTCAATTCAATTAATAAGTATTTATATAAGATAGTTCTAATAAAGCTTCAGAGTCCCCTCACTTAGAATCATAACATAAAATCCTGCTCAGCAGTGAATGCACTCAATCAATAACCAAGATATGTATTCAGACTCTACATAACAGATAAAGATGCACAAAACAACTCTGAGTATGAATTAATAAAGTATTGTCTTATACAAAATAAATCCACAAGTAGTGTTGTACGGGGTATACACACGAAAGTTTGATCCATTAATAAAAACCTTCAAAACCCTAGATCTATCAAAAAGGCTCTAGCCCATGATCTTGCGAAGAACAATCATGAGTATTGGATTGATCTTACCCGTATGTCTGGAAAATACAAGATAAATTAAGAAACGATAAAAACCCAGATTGGGGCGTCGTCGCGTCCTTCTTCGTCTTGAATCCTCTTTTGGTTCTCCTCTTGGTTCCACATACGAATCTTCAAAGTAATGGATGGATGGATGGAGGACAGGATGTGGATAATGGTTGGGGGTGATCCCCCCTTGTGAGGTGTAGGATGATTGTGTTGCGGTCCCTTCTCACATGAATAATTATGTAAAATATATATAGGTGTGAGAAGAGAATTAAATAAGAAAATAAAATATATGGGTGAATCATGGAGGATTATCTGATAAGGAGATTAATTTTGCTTCAAGAAATAGGTAATTTTTGGAAATTTTTGGAAATTTTCGAAAATTTTCGCTGGCAGCTGCGCGACTTCACGATTTTGAGCATAACTACATCGTCAAAACTCCGATTTCAGTGATTCTTGTGCTCACTCGATCCTATTTTTTTGAATTTCTTTTCAAAAAAAATATCACTAAATTTCTAAAATTTGAAGATTTAACAAGTCATGTAAAGTGGAATAGTCGTGCTGAGTAGAAACAGCTTGCGCGATGTCACCATTGCAATCATAACTTTCTCGTATGCACTTCAATTTAGGAGTTTCTTACGCCAAAATGAGTCTCTCTTCTGTGGATTTCCAATCATTTATGACATTTCTAGTTTTGAGCTCCAAACAAACACATAAAATTACATAAGTTGCACTTGCGTTTTCCAGCATTCTTGCACAAGTTACACATATTTTCCAACTTTGTACTTTTGATCTTTTTTCCACCTAAAATACAATAAAGCACCTCAAAAGCATTTTTTCTCACATATATAAAATATAAGACACTTGTGCTAATATATATCAATAATTCCCATTAAAAGATGTTAAATTTTGTCACTCAAACACGCTTATTGTCACTCTCATCAGTGCTACTTGGGAGGACTTGGCAAATAAGTTCCTGAACAAATACTTCGCTCCAACAAAGAGCTTCTATGTGAAGAAGATGATCACTCAGTTCAAGCAAAGACCCTTGGGGAGTTTCTATGAGGCATGGGAGTGATTCAAGGAGCTGTTGCACTACAGTCTCCAACATGGATTTTCAAAGGATACTTACTTAAGTTTTTCTATCAAGGTCTAAAGGGCGATTCAAGAGTGTTGGTGGGCGCAATAGCAGATGGATCGATTTTTAAGAAGTCTGGAGATGAAGCTAAAGAGATCTTTAAGGAGATGGCAGCAAATACTTATGATTGGTCATCTGAAACAATTGATGGGGAAGGAGCAACTTTTGATCAGATTGCTAAAGTAGAATATCATGTTTACAAGGATGAGATGTCAGAGATGAAGGACCAACTCAGTGAGCTGAATAGAAAAGCTTGATCTTCTCACACAAAGAAACAAAAAGAGAGAGAATGTAATGATACTAAGAGAAGAAGAGCTAATAGATGATGCTAATTATGAGGCAGAGTTTTCAAATAGAGTACAGAAACAGACAGAATTTCAGACCTTCAAATTTTCAAGATGGTTCGAACTTCAACAATCAAAGGAGGAATTATAATCTATTGTACTCTAACCCGAACACTGCAGTTGGGTACCCTCCAAGTTTTGATCCAGCCCATAAACCTACTGAAGGAAGAGCATCCATAGATGATGAGATGAAATTGTGGATGAAGCAGTAGGGAGATCAGATGAACATGATACTCAAGCTGATGGTAACTAATCAAGAGCAAGTTGAGAAAAATCCGAAGGAAACTGATATTGCTCTTGGATAGTTGAGTGCTGCAATTGAGAAGCCACAGAAGCAAGGGGAATTCTCTTTACAGCTGCAGATTAATCTGAAAGGGAGCTATATGGCTATCAGTTTGAGGAGTGAAACACAGTATGAAGGACCGAAGATGCCAATAGGTGAACAGAAAATCGATAGTGAGTGCCAGCGCTCGATGGCGAGTGCCCCTCTAGGTTTTTCGATGAGTTCTGTTCCTCAACAGTGTGACACAAAGGACTCCCAAAAAGAGATAGAGAAGCTTCATGTAATTGAAAAGAAGAGGCAAAGAGCA
The DNA here is from genome assembly GCA_023678885.1 of Pogostemon cablin. Classification (NCBI taxonomy): domain Eukaryota; kingdom Viridiplantae; phylum Streptophyta; class Magnoliopsida; order Lamiales; family Lamiaceae; genus Pogostemon; species Pogostemon cablin. The sequence continues at coordinate 11,069,968 of CM042990.1, read as the reverse complement.
AAAATGGAAAGAGAGGAAAGAGCGAAGGAGAAAGAATTCAAATGTGACTACTAGGTATTCCTATTACTCATTATCCTCTCTTTTTTCAATAAAAAATGTAAAGGAGGAGAAGAAAGAAGAGTTCAAGCAATACATTAAGTTTATAAGATCAAAGTATGAGGTAATGAAGAATAAGACAGTGTCTGAAAAGCCTTCTGAAAAGTTGAGTGATCTAGGGAAATTCATAATACCTTGTGAGATTGAAGGGAAGAAAGAAATGAATGCACTGTGTGATTAGGATCTATTGTAAATATCATTCCTCATGCCGTGTTTAAGGAACTTGAAGGAGGGAAGTTGAAACCAACATCTAGGCCATTTCGTGTTGCTAGTGATGACATATTAAAACCCTTAGGGGTTGTTGAAGAAGTTGTGGTGGAAGTTGAGAAGATGGCTTTCCCGACTGATTTTACAGTGATTGAAAAAATGGTGGATCCTGCAGTTCCGCTAATTCTAGGAAGAACATTCCTAGCGACGGGAAGAGCCAAGATTGACTTGCAAGAAGGAACAATATCATTGAATTCTGAAGGAAAAGTTGTCGCGCTCAAATTCAGTAAAGGAAAGAGAGATGATCTTTATATGAAAATTACATCGATCCCTCCGGATATATATCTTTAACTCTCATCTTTATGTCTATCATGATACTAACTCTTATCTTTCCGATTATCTTGATTTTGATAGGAAAGATGCATATGAAGAAGGAGATCCAGATGAGTTGATCCTTGTGTGAAGGAATGGAGAAATACTATTAATGGATCGAATGATGGAAAAACAACACTTAAAAGTGAAGATGAAAGATGAAGAGGAAGTGTTGATGCACAAGCTTAAAACCCATTGATTTTTCATTCCATCGTGACTCTCGGACGTTAAACATGAGCGCCTCTTGGGGGGCTTACCCTCCCGTTTTATTTCTTTTATGTGTTTGTATGGTGTAGGAAATTTTCTTAGGTGCCTCTTAGTCTATGGTATTCACTTCTTTACAAACTTAGTTTCTCACTTAGTTTGAACTAAGTTTGGGGGTGACGTGCATCCCAATGTCTTGAAGCCCCAAGGTAAGTTTTCTTTACTTTGTGTGTGATGCTTGAAGGTCGATTTTTTTTATAATTTTTGGAATTTATTTCGATCTTTCGAATTTTTTTACGATTTTTCAAGTGTCTTGTGTGCTTCCTAGATTTGGTGTGGTTAAATTTTTGGTTGAGTTTTGAGTTTTTCTGATGATATTACTAATGAATTCTGATTCAAGATGAGAAGTGTTTGAGTGGTGATGAAAGAAAAGTGAGTTCTATCAGAGGCCTACGCCTAATCGAGTTGGATTACTCTAGGAGCTTTCAAGATGTGGATGAGATTAAAATCAGGTTCTTTTTTTTATTATTAATTTTTATGTGATATACATTGATGGTGTTGATTTTTGGGTTGTTGAGGTACTTGTTTTTTAGTTTCTGGTTTTGTGCTTAGTATATGTTTATTTGTTAGATTTCTGCCAGAAATTCATATGCTCTTGAAATTGATGAAGGAATTGTACTTAAGTTATATTGTGATATGAAGTTCTATGTCTACTTGTGGGATATTGCTTGCCATGAAGAGTGCACTGTTACTTGCTAAAACCATGTGAGATTTGAGCCTTATTCATGTACATAATCACATGATATTTCTTCTATTGAGTATCATTCTTGTGTGTGTATTTTAGAACTTGCCTTTTGTCTTGCTTGAGACTACATGTTATGTTAGATGATGGGGGATGATATAAGGCCATCATTATTATTATGAGTCACTTAGTCAAATAATTCTCTACCATATGACTGTTTATCCGTAGTTAGCCCCATTGAGCCTAAAAACCTCATTCCTTGGCAACCTACGAGAAATAACCACTTTGAGTATCTTAATGAATTTTTAGCCATAATTGTCCATCATAAAGATAATTAATGGTTTTTCAAAGTATGTTGATGGAGTTTGAAAACAATTTTGGGAAGGACGAACTTGGTGTTGAAATAGTGATTGAGCTTGATAATGCATCTAAGAAAAATAATGGAGTAGTGCTTAAATCTAGTACTCCATTGAATTAAACACCCTAGGGTAGTGCTCAAATCTAGTATCCTGTGGAGGATGCGAGAGGTAGTGCCCAAAACTGGTACCTCAAGAAAAGAAAAAAAAGGGGGGGTGTATATGTTGTGCTTGAATGAGAAAATTGAGGAGTTAAGGAGGATGATGTGCTTGAATTGAAGTGATGAAGAAGAATGAAAGATCATGATGGATCGCAACTTGGTTGATCCGAGTTTTGAGTCATTTTATCTATATGTTTCCTACCTTTAACAAAGAGCCAACATTACATCCCAATAAAAGTCCTTTTTGATCCCATTGTTGAATCATACTTTTAGTAGTGGAGAGTTTGAGATATTTGGCAAGCTTATGTTTACGCATGCACTTGAATTGAATTTGAGCACAAACACCTTATCCCATAAATGTACATCCTTTACACTTGAGTGCGAGTGATATACTTCCCGTGAGAATAAGTTGATGGAGCATTTTAATTGGTAGTAAATATTTTAACTTGTATGCTACAACTGAATTATTGCATGTAATGAGGGTTTCTTGACCGAAGTTGATGACAATTGTATGTTGAATGGCCTAGTTGTCAGATCCCTTATTTCCATTTGATTTACACACTATTTTTCTTCTTCTTTTTTCGATTTCATTATTCTGGGACGAACAACATCTTAAGTTTGGGTGGTTTAATTAGTGTGAAAATATGCATGTTTTAAGGTCAGATTTACTACTGTTTTGTGAAATTTATGTTCGTATTTTAGCACTAAATGGTTAATTTTCATATATTTAATATATTGGTGTATTTGAGGTGTTATTTCGTATTTTTAGGTGGAAAAAGGATTAAAGTGCAAAGTTAGAATGAAGAGCGGAATCGTGAAAGAATGATGAAAAACACATGTCCTCTTTGTATAATTTTTCTGTATCCTTTTGGAATTCCAAACTAGTCAAAAGATATATGGTTGGAAAGACACAGAAAAGAATGTCATTTTGGCTCAAGAAAAACTTCAATCAGAATTCATATGAGGGAGTTATGATCAAAACGTTGAAGACGCGCAAGCTGTGCCGACCAAGCACGACTTGTGCCACATTTTCATAACTCTTGCCCTTCAATTGTTGGAGTATTTATGAGTTATTAATTTGGATAGAAAGCCAAGGAAGATAGGATAACGTGAAAGCAAAAATCACCTCAGTCGGAGTTGGTATAAAGAGGTTATGGTCGAAAGCGTGAGGTCGCACAATCTGCCAATGAGTGGCACGACCAGTGCGGATGGGTTGCTCCGTGCAGCATGACATGGGTGACACGAACTGTGCCTTTGCTGGCACGACTCGTGCCATGTCCCAAAGTTCCCGAATCGAATTTTTTATCCCGTTCGTATTTTTAACGTGAAAAAGCCCACTTTTGAGAGAGAGTTCGAAAATTTCCAGCCCTCAACTACAAAAGGATCCCTTGGGAGTCCCAAAAGAATAACTCTCCATATATCTTCATCACTTTTCATTGCATTTTCTTGTTACAATACTAAAATTAAGATTCACCATCCCATCCACTCATCCCGCCATTGGAAAGTTCATCAGTGTTGCTTACTTGAGACGGAGAACGGAGAAGATTCACAGTCACGGAGGAGAGAAATGAGATCCACGCCATATCTAGGGTTTATTTTATTATTTCTTTCTTGTTTTTGAATTATAGACTTATGGGTATGATTTCATCTTTAATCATGGGTGTTGCTTGTAACACCATGGGCTAGTATTTTTCTGGATAGTTCTAGAATTATGAAGGTTTGAATTTCTTGAATTGATGACCTAGGCTAGGTTAATAATTTCTGCAATATTCTTATTCCTTTATTAATGCTTTGAATTAAGACTTATATTTTTGTCTTATATGGTCTGTTCTCATTCATGATATGTCATTATCTTATGCATATATATGCTTGTTGCTTGTGTCATAAAGGGATTATATTTGTCTATCTGTTATGGGTAAAAGAGATTTAACCATATAATCTTTATTCATTAGAATTATTAATATTGGACACTTAATATGTCTAATAATTACCATTTTAGAGGATTTGGTTTCTTATATTGTTAGGTAGGAACTGAGGTTTATTTTTTAAGTACCTATAAAGGGAAATCTAGTGTTCTAGCCTTTAATGCGATTTTACATAAAGTACCTAGAAAGGGAGTATGAATTATTCTTCTGCATCTGAGGGTTTAAACCAGATTTATGTATTAAGTTTACTTTAAAAAAGGGATTTAACATAGCTATGTGATCACTTTCATAAAATCTGCAGAAATTTTAACCGATTGTCTAGTGATTTAATTCGATTGATTTAAACTAGATTTCTTAGAGCTATCTTGTCTTCTCTCTTCAACACTTCCATATTAATTTAACTAGCTATTTTATTATTTTTAGTATTTAGTTTAATTAATCCTCTTAAAATACACAAATTTGTCTTAAATCGAAGTAATCATAAATTAAGTTAAATAGTGAGTCTAGAATTATCCATTGGATTTGATATTTTTAGTTGGTCACACGCTGAGCTACAATTGATTCCCTACACTTGGGAACGCATGATGAGAGTGCAAATAAGCGTGTTTTAGTGTCCAATTTAATACCTTTCTGATGGGAATTGTCGTGATATACTAGCACAATTGTCATATATTCTATATATGTAAGAAAAAGGTGCATTTGAAATTTTTTTATTGTATTTTAAGTGAAAAAAGAATCAAAAGTGCATAGTTGAGAAAAGGTGCAACTTGTGCAAGAATGCTAAAAAACACACGTCCAAATTGTGTAATTCTTCTATATTCATGTGGAGCTCAAAATTATAAGTGTGATACATGTTCGGAAAGCCACAGAAGAGAGGATCATTTTGGCGTAAGAAACACCTCAATCGGAGTCCGAACGACAAAATTATGATCAAAATAGTGACGTCATGCAAGCTAAGCTTGCTCAGCACGATTGTTCCACTTTGCATGACTCGTTACACCTTCAAATCTTTGTATATGTGGAAATCTAAGGAAAAGAGGATCGCGTGAGTATAAGAATCACTCAAATCAGAGTTCGGATATGGAAGTTATGCGCGAAACGGTGAGACTGCGCAATGCCGCTCGACCAAGATCAACCTTGCTCGACCAGAACACTTTGGTCGAGCGGGGACACGCAAATATGTTTTTATCGGGTTTTACACTTCCAGTGCATGTATTTTCGTATGTTCCAAGAAAAAGCCCATCAAAGGTCCATAAGGAGAGCTTACAAGTATAAAAGGGGAGGAAGATCACACCAAGGAAGTACTGCAACATTATCATCCTACACCCTACAAGGGGGGATCACCCTCAACCATCATCCACATCCTTTCCTCCATCCATCCATCACTTTGAAAATTCATCTGTTGAATCAAAAGGAGAACCAAGAGGAGGATTCAAGATGGAGAAAGACACGACGACGCCCACATCTAGGGTTTTTATCGTTTCCAAATTTCTCTAGTATTTTTTAGATATATGGGTAAGATCTATCAAACACCGATGATTGTTCTTCGCAACATCATGGGCTAGAACCGTTTTGGTAGATCTAAGGTTTGAAGGTTTTATGAATTAATTGAACTTTTGTGTGTATACTCCGTACAACACTACTTGTGGTTTAGTTTATATATGACTATGCATTTTTAATCCATGTTCAGAGTCATTTTGTGCATCTTCAACTGTTATATAGAGTCTGTATATATATTGGTTGTTGATTGAGCGCGTTCACTGCTGAATAGGATTCCAAGTTATGATTCTAAGCGAGGGGACTACGAAGTTTCATTAGAACTATCATATATTTATACTTGTTAATTGAATTGAATTCGGGTTATTAAGTAGGATAAAGAGAGTAATTTTATAGTACCTATAAAGGGAGATCATATCGAGTTAGCGTACCAATTGGCCAGAGAAATAATTGATACTGATAGTACCTAGAAATGGGGGTGAAGTTATATCTCTTGCTCCAAGGTTATTCATACGTGTTACACACTTATTTACTTGTGCCTATAGAGTATACTGATTTGCATGGTTTAGTGATGCGTCCATATTCTACAAGGCAAAGTCAGACATTGGTACACGAAAGGGAGATTAATGAGTGAAACTGTATTATCTTAGAGCTACTTATTCTCCTACTTGATCCAATTTTGTATTCTTCCAGTGATATTTTATTTTATTTGTTATTTATAATTCTACGCAGTAGTTTAACTAATTAAATCCTAACCTTATTGCCTGGTCTTAATTAATTTAATAAATAATTAAATTGATAATATGCCGTCCTTTGGGTTCGATATTTAACTTGGTCGCTTATCTAATCTACAATAATATCCTTCATACTTGAGGAATAATTTTTCATGCAAAGAAAACGCTTATCAACGCACACAAATCGGTGAACAAGCAATTATTCTTAAACATGGAAATTTGTTACCTGTCTTAATTAATCTAGTAATTTTAGAAGTAGATAATTGATTGTCCTGTGTGTTTGATAATTTAACTTGGTTAGACCACTGGTCTACTCTAATTGATATCCTTCATACCTGGGGATTAAATTGAAGTGCGTATAAAACGCGCAACAAAATTTTGGCGTCGTTGCCAGGGATAGTTTAATTATTTGCTTTCTTTTATTGCTAGTTAGTTTAGTTAGGACTTGTTACTTTTTTTTAATTTTTTATTCTTAAACATATTCTAACTATGAATTATTTTCTAGGTACATGAGATGGGCGAAATATTGAAACGCTGTGGAAATCAGAATGTTATAGATTGTTCTCCATGCATAGACGAAATATCGAAACGCTATGAAAATCTAAAATTCTATGGTTCCTTCCCCGTATTACATGGATGAGAGGTACTATATTTATGATTCTCTAGTGAATTAAGTTCCATATCAGTACTACGATCAAGTTCGATATGAATATGAATGGTTTTGTACATAAAATAAAAATTCATATCAACCTTATCAAGAAAACACTTATTCTGGTTCGATCGGAATTTCCTAAGGATTGCAAGACACATTTGATTCCTCCATTAAGAAGTATGAAGAAGCCATGAAAAGGATGGAATCTTTAGAAATAAAGATGAAAGTTGCAACGTAAGAGTTTCATGAAAGAACGAGAGAAATAAACAATCTTCTTATGAACATCGCTTCATGTTTAAATTCTCAATGTCAACAAGAGGAAAGAATGGCTGAAGATGGGTTTGAGGAAGAAACTGTTATTCCATTGTGCACTAAAATGTAGTCTGAAGATCATAGGTTGTCGTTTGAGGAAGTAGAAGTCGAAGAGGAGACTACTCGATTAAGTCATGTGGCTCCACTCAAATTTAGCTACCAACTTGAGTTAATTTTTAGGCAGAAGAAGAGATTGTTGAAGAAATTGAGGATGTTGAAGGAAAGAAAGAAGAAGATCAAAGTGAAGAAGCAACCGAAGAGAACTTGTAGAATAAAGCATTTCTAAACCTTAAACTCTCTAAGTTGCATTGAATTTGATGATATTGCTTCTAATGACTTTGTTTCACCTAATGAATATTCGTAGGGATAAAAAGGAGTTAGAAGAGAAGTTGATAATTTTCATTGATAGAAGGAATAAGTGGTGGAGAAGAATGAAGAGGTTGATGAATGATCTTATCATGGTTAGCAAAATAAAGATAACTTTTAAAAATGTCAACGATGTCATTTCTTGCCATAAGTATTGTATTGATGAAGAAGCACAATGCTTAAAGTTCGATGGCAAGGATGAAAGATATCCATGGCCATTTCGATGAGCCTGCTGATTTTCGTCCGGCTTGAAGACGTTACACTTAACGCTTTATGGGAGGCAACCCATCCGTGGTGATTTTATTACTTTTATGAATTTGTTTTAATGTAGGAAATTTTATATAAGATGCTCTTCTCCTTCGTACAGTATTTACTTCTTTGAAAACTTAGCTTCTCAGTTTGTTTGAATAAAATTTGGGGAGGGGGTTGACGTACATACCATTGTCTTGAAGCATCGAAGTTAGCTTTTTACGCTTTGTTGTGTGCTTGAAGGTCGATTTTTTTGTCATTTTTTATATTTTCGAATCTCAATTTTTTTTATTTTGTCGATCTTTCGATTTTTTACAACTCTTAAGGTGTTCTATGTATTTTTGTTCATTTTTGTGTGTCCTATAGTCTTCCATTTGTTGATTTTTTCGTCTTTTCAGTAATTTTGATTTTTTTTATAATTTTGATATTTTTCAAATCCTTGTTTTTCTTGTGTCCCTTGTATTATTATTGATGAATTCTAATCTTTGATGAGGTGTGATTGAGTTTTGATTATTGAAAATGTAAAATAGTGCCAAGGTGAGTTCTACACTGAGGGTTCGACCTGACCGAGTTGAACAAATCTTGGAGCATACTTTGTAGGAGAAAAATAAGGTGCAATCGTTTCTTCATTCTAATTTAGTTGGTATTTTCCTACACACTAATAATCCAAAAGTATCAAGGATATCAGTTGTAGTGGCAAGCGACCAAGTTTAATTATCGAACCCACGAGACAGTTAATTATCTACTTCTTAAATCACCAAATTAATTAAGACATGTAACCAATTTTCAGTTTTTAGAGAACTTATTAATCTTAATTAACGAGAATAATAAATAACTATTAAATAAAATCACAGAAGAAAGAATAAAGAGTAATTCAAGAGAAAATCAAAAGTTCTAAGGCAATCTAGTAAAGACTTATAAATTTGAATCCCTAGACTTTCAATTGTTCATTCATGCAGACTTTATGAAAACACACCACATAACCTATTTCCCACTAGATATGATCTGATTTAAAACTATCAGTATAATCTGGTTTAATTCCTCAAGTGCGTGAATACAAACCAAGCCCCTTTTTAGATACTAATAAAGCAAATGCAATACCTCTGGATGACAAGTTTTAATAACAATAATTCTCTAGAAAGTACTACAACGTTTTATCCAATATCTTACTTGAAAGTCTAATTGCATTGTTCCACTAACAAATTCAAGCATCTGATTTACCAGTTTTTACAATTAACTTGTTCATGGGCAAACTACCTTAATACCAACAAATAGACAATTCAATTCATAAACTCACACAAGCTAACATAATAAACCAAGCATCACGGGCAATGTCACGAATTTAATATGAAGATGTCACGAAGTTGAATAGCAAAGTCTGAATAAATCAAATAAATCACAATATCATTTGCAAGATTCACAAAAATCAGTCTAGTTCATCAATTCAATCATGTCTATCCCTCAAACCTTAAATCTATAAACGAAATTAGCCCATGAGGTTACAAGCAACTATCATGGCTATTGAATTCATACTAGAAGTCTTGACGAAAGAAAAGAAAAGATAGCAAACAAAAAACCCTAGTGTTGGTTTTGTTTCGCGTTCCTTCTCTATCTCTCCAATTGTCTGATCTCTCTCAATCAGTAGTTGAAACTCTTTCATTTGGAAGGGTGATGAGATGGATTCGGAAGACATGAAATATGGAAGACGAATTGTGAATTGGATCCGAATCCCCTCTCTTGTGTGTTGCGGTCTCTTTTTATACTTGTGTCTTCATCCGGATTGTTTCTTTTGGCCTTTTTTCATTAGAAATACACACAAACATGTACTAGGAGGTGCAATAGGAATTGTATATAATTTCCATATATTGTTGTGCTTTTATTTATTTTATCTCATGATTTGTGGGATTGTTGTTGTAAAACATTATATAAGATCAATGTTATTTACAATCACTGAATTATTGGTGATTGATTTCACAACTTCTCATGGTATCAGCCTAAAACATCGGCTAACCCTTTCTCCTCTCCTTCTTCCTCTCTTCTGATCTGCTTTCGATCCCCTTCTCCCTCTCTCCTAATATGTCCAATGGCATCATCATCTTCTTCGGCCGACGCCCTGCCAATTACCACAATGATCCACATGCTTACTATCAAGCTCTCTTCCTCCAAATTTCTTCTGTGGAAATGATAGGTGCTGCCAATGCTCACAAGTTTTGATCTTGTTGGGTTTGTGGATGGATCATCTAAACATCCTGCATCCACTATTATTGTCGACGACACGGAGTGTTTAATTGTATACTAAAAGTATAACTTTTGTATGAACAATACGTTAACAATTAATTTAAAATGAGAATCATATGATCAAATGATTGCATCATATAATTTATTTATATGTCGATGCAATAGTCCATTTACTTTATACTGTAGATAATATATTGTGCGACAACACGCGGAAGATCATATTATCGGTTTTCTTATAAAGTATAAATAAATATTCACAATAAAGATAGACTGGAACTCTCTATCGAGATGGTTGTAGTGTGATTTAGTATTAGTTTGTCTTGACTATAGAATCACATTAGTACACTTTGTGTGTATTGAGCAGGACCTCTTGAGATTGTTTGACTTATACTGACTTATAGAAGAACTTGATCTCAGTTATTATGGATGTTTGTGCTCTTAATCCCTATAAAATAACCTCAACACGTAGGGCAGTATGTATTTCTTTGATCATCAATGGGTGAGATTTACATGTAATTAAATTAATAAACTCAGTAAGTTTGGAAATAGTGCTATCTCTATGGTGTGCTGCTGATTGTAGAAGGAATCCGTGTCCGACATAGGTTGATGATGTCCCCTTGAGGAGCTCATAAGGATTATCATGTAAACCCTGTAGGTGGATTTATTCCGGCATGATAATGAGGTTAAGTGGTACTACTCTCAGATGAGATATTAATTAATAGAGTTGTTAGTAACTTAATTAATTAATGAGCATTGTATATCTTAAACATGGGGAGACTTACGGGCTCATAATAAGAAGGAGCCCATAATGTAATTATGGGATTAGAACGGTAGTGCAGTATTAATATTTTAGTGGTATATATTATTATTATTGGACTTAAGTATAAGCTTTGGGATAAGCTTTGATACTAAACTCAATTGAGGCCCAACTCTAATTTCAACTTCTGGTCCCTGCTGTAGCCCATATATAAGTTATCTCAACTGTCCGAAAACTCTAATCTAACTAATTAATCACGCCTAACATTGTAAAGAGGGTGAGGGAACAGCAGATTGAGAAGATCTCAAAGATCATCGCCCACACGACGTCGAGATTAGACTTGGTAATACAGCAGAAGATCGGAAGATTGTTTCCTGCTGCTATTTGTCAATTTCCATTATTTTTCTAAAATAGTGTGGAACTCCAAACTGTACGTGTGACACACCGTTGAAATTACTGAATAGAGGGCATAGATCACTCAATTCAGAGATTGGATGTGAGAGTTATAACCAAAACGGTGAGGCTGTGCAGGCTGTCGGGGAGAATTCATCTTCTTCAACATACCCTGGTGAAAGGTAATAAGTTTCTATGTTTTCTTGCTTCCGCTGATTTAGAAACATATGAAACCTTAACGATTCACGTTAATCAAATGATCGAACGCCAACAATTGGTATCAGAGCTTCGGTATCGTGGTAAAGCGTGAAACATTAGGCTAGGGTTTATCAAAATGTGAAAGGGTTTAAGTATTCATGTTATGCTAGTATACCCTATTCAGATACCATATACCTGTGTCAAACGTGGACTAGGGTTTAAAAATTATTGTTTCTTGTTGAATACTCTATACGTTTGACTGCACTCAATGAAAATTTTGAAAGTTTGATAATTTCAAAATTTTCAAAAATTTGATAATCTAGAAATTTTTGAAAATTTGATAATCTGGAAAATTTCAAAATTTTGATAATCTGGAAATTTTTGAAAATTTGATAATTTGGAAAATTTTGAAAATTTGATAATATGGAAATTTTGAAAATTTGATAATCTGAAGATTTTCGAAAATTTGATAATCTGGAAATTTTTTAAAATTTGATAATCTGGAAATTTCAAAAATTTAATAATCTGGATATTTTCGAAAATTTGATAATCTGTAGTTTTTCAAAAATTTAATAATATGGAAATTTTGAAATTTTGATAATCTGGAAATTTATGAAAATTTGATAATCTGGTCGATATCGATAATTTCGATAATCTGGACGATATCGATAGTTTCAAAATTTTGATAATCTGGTCGATATCGATGATTTCAATAATCTGGACGATATTGATGGTTTCGAAAATTTGATAATCTGAAAATTTTCAAAAATTTGATAATCTGGAAGTCTTTGCCGATGTTTGTGCTTGGAGGCGAACAATCGAATTCGCTGATTATAACTATTTATAATTGATTTAATTATATGATTATTGTTATATATGTATGCATGTTCTCTGTGATTTACTGCCTTATGTGCCGTAATAGGAGCAGGCTAGGTTGTGTATTAAATTGTTGAATATTATATGCATGTAAAAACCCTCGGTATTAAATAACTAAGTGGGAGAGGGGATTGGTAAATAATTTCCGCGGCCTCCATTATTGGTTTGTAAGTGATGTGAGTAAACATGCGTGTTGACAATAGGCCTTCCTCCACAACGGATGAGTTCATTCATGGATCACTGGTACATACTTCATTAAATAATTATTGTTTGTAATGTGAAGTACATGAACTTGCGTTTGGCATAGACCTTCCTCCTTAACGGATGAGTTTATATATGTAGTTCACTGGTACAAACTTATAATTGATGATTGTAAGAAGTTATCCGAGCGCGTGTGTACTTCTCCAACTGTAAGGCACACAAGCTTGAGCAATGGACTTGGGATCAAATAATGTACACTTAGGTATAAATAATAAGTATCCTCCCCAACGGAGTCACTGCTATTATTTGCATGGCTAAAGAAGAACCGACTATTAATTATTTTGTCATGAGTTTAGGTTGACAAATGAAAGTAATGGGTAAAACATTCTCTTGTAAATGTTCAGGTTTGTATACATTCACACTAACGGAGCATGCAGACTCACGGTACTTGAGATGTCGGTGAATTTTATTTTATATTGTTTTGAGGGAATCAATATAAAAGGATAAATTCGAAGATTTGATTGGTGTATTTATTTATGTAATTCTCTATATTTTCAAATGGTTCTATTTCACTTATTGTTAACTAAAAGAAATTAAATTTTACTAGTCCAAAATTAGATGATAAAAAAGAATCTTGGTTTCGAATCTTATTGCTTAGGAAAATAAAAATGTGTTCTCACTAACGATGTTTTGTGATGCCTATTAAAGTCTCTAGTGGAGAGGTGAGAGGTTCATAGAAATATGATGGTCTCATGCAACTCTTCATATACTTGAGTAAGTTAGAAAGGCAAGAGATCATGGATAGCTTGATGAATGAATTGGAAATGCTTGTAATAGAAATTGAAGGGGAAACCTAGATCAATTTATTCTTCATAATTTTCCTGGATGTTTTGAGCAAGTTCTACCTGAAATACAAGAGGTTGTATATGGTTGGGAACTTCTGACAAAACATGTGGTGAAGGAAATCTAATTTCATCAAGATATGAACAAGGATAGTATCTCATTCATTAGTTGTTGAAGCTTGATTAGGGATGGCATCTACTGACACGTTGTGTGTAGATACCGGAATCAATAAATGTCTGCAATTAAGTGATGATGAGATTATTATAGACATGGGTAAAACCATGAGAGTAGTGGCTGTTGCAGTGGGAGTTGTTTATTTATCTTCAGATATGAATAAACGTTTGATTATGAGAAATTATCTTTACGTACGTTTTCATAGAAAGAATTTCATTTCAGATTCTATACATTTTCGGATGGATATTCCATTTCATTTAAATGGCATGGTCATTATAATGAAGGATGGAGCTATAATCTGTTGTGGTACGTTGGTGGATAATTTGTACACTCTTAAATCATGTTCATCCCACGAATGAAACAAATAGTAATTAATAACACATCTTCTAATCATAGTAAGAGAAAGGAACATTTGGAGATGAACTAAACATACTTTTGGCATCTAAGACAAGATCAATTTTACTTGAGTATGATTCAAAGGTTGATAGCCAATGGACCGTTGGGTTTATCTGAAGTGGAAAAAATCTTACTTGCGAGTATTGCTTGGAAGTAAAATGATTAAAGGCCTCAGAGGGGTTTAGATCCAAAGGTATGTTGGAAATAGTTCATACTGATTAAAACGGTCCTAAGATTATCCCTGCGAGAGGTGGTCATTACGATTTAATCGTGGTGGCGAGTACCTCTTAGGATAATTTAGGAGCTATTTATCAGAGGATGAGATTAAATCTCAAGTTGTCTACACCAGGCATACCCCAGCTGAATGGTGTGGCGGAAAGGAGGAATAAGACTCTTATAGAAATGATTAGACAAATGATGAATTATTTGGACTTACTAAATTCATTTTATGGGTATGCCCTATAAACAGCATGTCGTATAATGTTTGTCTGTTTGTGGGATATCCTAGAAAAATGAAAGGTGTTGATTTGTTTAATCTAAAAGATCGAAGGGTGATTGTTAACACAAATACTAGATTTTTGGAAAAGGACTAGGTAATAAATCATAAACCTATGTATAAATTATTCTAAAGGAAGTGAGAGGGAAAACACAAAGTATTAGTACCAATTGTACAAGATGAAATACCACAAGGAAACTGCATCGCGTGGTATTTCTGATACACAATTGCGTGTAGTGCCTTGTCATAGTGGGAGGGTTGTTCGACAACCCGTAAGATATATGTTTTGGGAGAGTCGTGAGATTTGGTCCCTAGTAAATATGGAATTGACCCACGGATATGATGAAGCACTACAAAATAAAAATGCGATATCTTAGCATGATGAAATGATTTCTGGAATAGGATCTATGGATTTTAAATTAGATTTGGGAGCCTATAGAACCACTAAATGGTGTAAAAGCCATTGAAAGTTGTCATACAAAATAAAAGAGGATCAAATTGTAAGGTGAAAACCTTGGAAGCAAAGCTTGTTGTGAAAAGGTATACTTAGAAAGAAATGGTTCGATTATGAGAAAACCTATTTTGCAGGTAGCTATGCTATGTTGATTCGGATTCTTTTATCTGTTGCAAATCATATTAATTATGAGGAATAGCAAATAGATGTCAAGACAACTTTCCTGATTGGAAGTCTTGAGGAAAACATCAATGTGAAGCAACTAGAGTGATTCGTTGCAAAGGGCTAAGAGCATTTTGATAGTAAGCTTAAAAGTGTACATCGATGGACTAAAGCAAGCTTCAAGATTATGAAACATCCATTTTGATGAGGAAATCTAGGTATATGGATTTATTCAATGCGCTAATGTGTCTTGTGTATTGAAAAGAGTGACGAAAACGTGATGGTATTTCTTGTACTGTACGTAGATGATATATTGCTCATTAGAGACAATGAAAAAGTATTATCTGGCGTATGGGTATGGTTGATAAAGCAGTATGAAATGAAGGACTTAAGAAAAGCAAAATGTATCTTTTTTATCACGGTAATACGGATCACAAGAAATGATGTTATGCTTGTCTTAAGCTTCATGAAATGATACAATCCTTACTTATTTTAGCATGTGACTTTATCTAAGGAAATGTGTCTTGACGCAGAAGAAGATAAAGGAGATGAAAGCGATTCCTTATGCTTTGGCGAATAAGGAAGCTTAATCTAAGGAATGCTACGTACGAGATCAGATATCTATTTTGCAGAAGGCATGGTCAGTGAGTATTAAGGTAACCCGAAACAAGAATAATGAACTGTGGTAAGATATATACTTATGTACCTGAAAAGGACCAAAAATTATATGTGGAATTACCGGATAGATTCAATGCTTCTTGTGGGTTACATAGATTTGGATTTTTCAAATCAGATAGGGACGACTGTAAATCCACCTCAAAGGTTATGTGTTTAATTTTAGGAAGTAGAGTCATAAGATGGAGGAGTGTTATATAGAAATATATTTCGGACTCCACCATGGAAAGATGATAAATTGGAGCCTCTGAGACAACAAAAGTATTTATATGACTTTAGAAACTTCATGATGGACTTCGAAGTGTTTCTATGTTTGCCCTAGGTTATAACAATTTATTTTGATAATAATGGTGAAGTTGCAAACTTGAAGGAATCACGAGCCCATAAGGCCATTAAACACATGAAGCGCAAGTACCATCTGTTACAAGAAATCGTATGATGAGGGGAAGGTTGTTGTCGCCAAGATTGCATATGAAGATAGCCTAGTAAATCCTTCTGTAAGGACCTTAAAGTGAAAGCTTTTGATGGTCGTGTAGTGGGAGTGAGAATCAGATGTATGACAATGGACATGACAACATAGTCTTTTAGTATAAGTGGGAGATTGTTGAATTGTATACTAAAAGTCTAGCTTTTGTATGAACAATACGTTAACAATTAATTTGAAATGAGAATCATATGATCAAATGATGCGTCTTATATTTTATTTATATGTTGCTAAAAAAGTCCATTTACTTTATACTGTAGATAATATGTTATGCAACAACACGCGGTAGATCATATTATCGGTTTCCTTATAAAGTATAAATAGATGCTTACAACCGAGATAGACGGGGACTCTCTATCGGGATGGTTGTAGTGTGATATTATATTAGTTTGTCTTGAATATAGAATCACATTAGTGCACTTTGTGTGTATTGAGCAGGACCGCTTGAGATCGTTCGACTTATACTGACTTATAGAAAAACTTGATCTCAGGTATTATGGATGTTCGTGTTCTTAATCCCTATACAATAACCTCAACACGTAAGGCATTATGTATTTCTTTGATTCATCAATGAGTGAGATTTATATGTAATTAAATCAATAAACTCAGTGAGTTGGGAAATAGTGTTGTCTCTATGGTGTTCTGTTGATTATAGAAGGACTCCGTGTCTGACATAGGTTGATGATGTCCCCTTGAGGAGCTCATAAGGATTATCATGTAAACCCTGCAGGTGGATTTATTCTGGCATGATAATGAGGTTGAGTGGTACTACTCTCGGATGAGATATTAATTAATAGAGTTGTCAGTTACTTAATTAATTAAAGGACATTGTATATCTTAAACATGGGGAGACTTACGGGTTCATAATAAGAAAGAGTCCATAATATAATTATGGGATTAGAGTGGTAGTTCAGTAATAATATTTTAGTGGTATATATTATTATTGGACTTAAGTATAAACTTTGGGCTAAGTTTGGATACTTAAGCCCAATGAAGGCCCAACTCTAATTTCTCCTCCTGGTCCCTGCTATAGCCCATATATAAGTTATCTTAGCTGTCCGGAAATCCTAATCTAACTGATTAATCACGCCTAAAATTGTGAGGAGGGTAAGGGAACAGCTGATTGAGAAGATCTCGAAGATCGCTCAATTCGGAGATTGGATGTGAGAGTTATGCCTAAAACAGTGAGGTTGCGCAGGATGCCGAGGAGAATTCATCTTCTTCAACATACCCTGGTGAAAGGTAAAACATTTTTATGTTTTCTTGCTTTTGCTGATTTAGAAACGTATGGAATCCTAACGTTCATGTTAACCAAATGATGGAATGCCAACATGAAGTCCCTAATCCCACTTTCCTCGATTGGTATACCAAGGATCAGAAAATTTTGAGTGTTCTCTCCCCCTCTATTTCGAAAGAGGCAATGGCTGAGGTTGTCAACTGTACAACCTCTCGCGATACAAGGTTGGCCCTCGAGCATACATTCGCTCATTCTTTCACATCTAGTTGTCGGCCATTGGACGACCAGTAGACGAGTCCGACAAGAGTCATTTTTCCTTCGCGGACTAGGCGCTCAGTTCGCGAATTCGCAAATATGTATATAGCCCTTGAACCAGTCCCTGGATTCACAACTCTTCTATATTAGGTCGTGTAGTTCGACCTTATGTCAAAGACCATGGATGCATCTCCATCACAGTCCCAGGTGGCTTTCACCGTTTATGATTGCCGCAACTCGAGCACCTCTCGGCAGTTCGGTTCATGTTAGAATAGATATCAGCAGACACAGTATTCCAGAAATCATGGTAATCAATCCGGCGGACATACTCGTGGCTATATGCGTCGTTCTCCCTGGTGTCAGTTATTTAGAGGAGAACACTATGCAAATCAATGCCCCATTTTTCTTAACAGGGTTGCCCCTTCTCCAGTGGTTAATCAGGCCCCACAAACTACTAACCTGGCTTAAGCCTTCCAGGCCCTGTGTTTCCTCTTGCTCCATTTCAACAACAGCATACCAAATTGGTATGTTGATTCGGGTGCTTTCGCCCGTATAGCTGCTTGACCCACGTCTCTTGATTGCGTCGAGCCATACACTGGTCAACAATCTGTTGTGGTTGGAAATGGTACATCTCTTTCCATATCTCATACTAGATCTCGTTCCTTATCTTATGGTAATAAATTGCTTGATGTTCTTGTGGTGCCTCAAATCACGAAAGATTTGTTGTCTATAAGCAAATTAACTGCTGATTATCCCATTGATTTATTTTCTGATAAATCATTCACTATTCAGCACCGACTCAACAAGACTGTACTAGCTCACGAGAGATGTGAATGGGGTCTTTATGTCTTGGATCGAGGCACTCCTGCTTTTCTCTCTAGTGTTCGCTCCACCAAATTAAAAGCTAGTTTTGTTTTATGGCATTTATGTCTAGGGCATGTCCCATTTTCTATTATTCCCTTATTGAATAAACATGGTCATTTGGGTGTTACTTCTTTATTGCAAAACCCGACTGCTTGATCCTATTATTAATTGGCCAAGAGTAAGCGGTTATCTTTTGCAATAAATGATAAACGAGCTTCTGCTATTTTAGACCTTGTTCATTGTGATTTATGGGGCCCTACACCTGTTGTAGACTCTACTGGTTATCGTTATTATGTTACCTTTGTGGATGATTTTTCTCAGTTCACATGGATTTATCTGATGCATGCAAAGGCTATTTGCTCCATATGGATTTGTATGCAATCAACTTTCGGCAACTATGAAGAACTTTCTGAGTGATAGGAGGTCTAAATTTTTTAATCATAAGGTACGTTTTTTCTTTGATGTTCATGCCATCCATCACCGCATCTCTTGCCACTACATCCCTTAACAGAATGGTAGTAAAACTTCGTCATATATGTGAGACAAGTCTATCCATGTTTCATGCTCATGCTCCTGTTTCTCTTTGGTTTGATGCTTTTGCAACTGCAGTTCATATAATTAATTGACTTTTGGCACCTGTACTTGGAAATATCTCTCCATTTGAGGTTCTCTACAATACGGTGCCAAACTATGCAAATTTTCAGCCCTTTGGTTGTCGGGTGTTTTCGTACCTCCGTGATTATTCACCGCATAAATTGGCTCCCAGAAGCCACCCTTGCATCTTCATTGGCTACAGTAGCATGTAAAAAGGGTTCTAATGTTATGATCCCACTATGGGTCATGTATTTCTCACCCGCCATGCTCAGTTTGCCGAGATTGAATTTCCATTTTTCAAACAGGGGTTTCTATCTTCCACTAATGATCTTTATATCACTAGCCATGAGGACTATTAAAGCACTACACCTCCCGCTGTTCCAGGTGCGTCCTCTATCTCGTCCCCTTGACTGTCATGCTCCTCCATGCCTATATCTGCACCACCAATTCCTACACCCATTGATCCAGAACCCGCTTCTCTTCAACCGGATTCTCCTCAACTGGATTCTCCACCTTATTCTATAGATAATGTCGACAATACTGCTGACAGCTCTTCATCAATAGATTATCTGCCAACAGCAGTTGCTCTTCTCGGCACCCCATGATAACTCGTGCAAAGGCTGGAATCTTCAAGCCTAAGTATCTGGTTGACTTGGCCACCACTGCTCTTCTTACATTTTTATCTTCAGCATCTGAGCCTCGGGGTTTTAAATTCACTATGAAATCCCCTCATTAGCTTGCTGCCATGCAAGAAGAGATGGATGCCTTGCACTCTAACAACACATGGGATTTAGTGCCTCCACCAGACGGTGTCAATATTATCGGGTCAAAAAGGGTATTTCAGAAAAAATACCATTCTGATGGATCCGTTGAACGCTACAAGGCACGCCTTGTTGCTTGGAGTTTACACAGGTTCCAGATACTGATTTCCAACACAGTTTTAGCCCCGTCGTTAAGGCCACTACTGTTCGTGTTATCTTAGCTCTTGATGTTCATTACAAATGGGGGCTACATCAACTTGATGTAAAAATGCCTTCGTCAATGGTATTCTCACTATACTTGTATATATGGCCCAGCCTTCGGGGTTCATCGACTCTCGACATCCATCTCATGTTTGTCATCTAAAAAAGGCACTTTATGGTCTGCGTCAGGCTCTATTAGCCTGGTTCCAGTGCTTCAGAATCTTTCTCACTACATTAGGGTTCCGACAGAGCCACTCAGATTTTTCACTATTTTCCTATCATAATGGTACATCAGTGATCTTTCTTCTGCTATACGTGGATGACATTATCATCACGGGGAGTTCTTCTACTTTGCCTCAGAAACTCATATGTCGCATGAATATGGAATTTGCAGTCAAAGATCTTGGGAAGCTTAACTATTTTTTGGGCTTGGAAGTCTCTTACACATCTCAGGGTCTCTTCGTTGGCCAAGCTAAGTATGCTCATGATATATTGGAGCGAGCTCAGCTTGTAGAATCTAAGCTGGTTAGCACACCTCTTATAGCAGGATGCTCGTTTACTAGCGACAGGCAACCATTTCATGATCCTACTCTCTATCGATCCATCGTTAGTGCCTTGTAGTATCTCAACATTACTCATCTAGATCTCTCGTATGCCGTTAGTCAAGCCAGCCAGTTCTTGCATAGACCTTTGGTTGATCATTACGATGATGTCAAGAGAATACTTAGATATGCTAAGGGGACGCTGCACTTCCTCCTTTCCTTCACTGCTTGACCTGAGATGTCTATCTAAGTTTATTCCAATGTTGATTGGGCATTTTCCCCGAGACCCGACGTTCCACGTACGGATATTCTATTTTCCTTGGTGGAAATCTTATTTCTTGGAGTTCGAAGAAGCAACCCACTGTCGCCCGCTCAAGCTATGAGTCGAAGTATTGTGCCTTGGCTAACACTACCTCAGAGGTTCAATGAATAATCAACCTGTCATCTAAGCTTTGCATTTCTACGCCACAACCCACTCTTTTTTACGATAACAAGAGCGCCATATTATTAAGTCATCACTCTATTACACATAAATGGGCGAAACATATTGACATTGATTACCATTTTGTTCAGGAATTAGTGTCATCCGGTCAGTTGCATACTCGACATGTCCCATCTGTTCTACAGTTAGCTAACGTCTTCACAAAGAGTCTTCCTTGCCCTACATTCGAGCTATTGTGGTCCAAGCTCTGTGTTTTACCTTACCCTACACCTCGCTTGACGAGGGTAATAGGAATCATATATAATTTCCGTATATTGTTGTATTCATTTATTTATTTTATCCCATGATTTGTGGGATTGTTGCTGTAAAACATTATATAAGATCAATGTTATTTTCAATCACTGAATTATTGGTGATTGATTTCACAACTTCTCAAGATGTAAAACATGATTCTAAACTGAACAGACCGCTAACCGGCCTCGAAAACCACTGCTCGGCACCAAGCTCGGCTCGAGTTGGGTTTTAAAATGCTGAGTTGTGGCCGAGCATTGCATGGATCACTTGCTGACATCATGGTGGACCCCTTGGACTCCCGTTCAGCTCAATTTGACTACTGAGAGGCATTGAATCGGGTCTAGCTCGGATTGAGCTGGTGCTTAGTGAACCGCTGAGTTGCACCCCTCCGACTCTGTTCCATGCTACTTTCGATTCTGATTCGTTTTTCTCTGTTTTAGGCCTTAAAAACTCACAAAAACACCTTAGTAGCCTTTAAATCGTGCAAGTACTAAAATGTAAACAATTCCATGGAAAACAATGACTTTCCTAAGCAAATTGGTGTAATGCGCACACATAAAATGCGTGAAATTCTACTCTCAACATGATCATACTTGGAAAAGGTAAGGGATTCTGGACCGATTCAAGCCCTATAAGTTACTCAGTACTCATGGGCTTCATTTCTTAGCTTATCCCCATCGTTGCACTACTATGATCATCTGATTAAAAAGTACTTTGTATCTAGAGGAGATAACTATTGTTTGTTGTGGCTCGAATTTAGTCTCAGAGGTTGAATTAGCCTATTGGACCTTCGTTTCTTTTCTGATCAAATATCTAGAACATCAGTGTACACATAATAAGGTATAGACATAAAATTTGAATGACAAATACCTTTATAATGTTTTGGTTAATTTTTTAAAAAAAGTAACAGCGATCCATTATATTCTAGATATTGTGGCCAAAAAACTATTAATTCCATGAGCCATCAAAACACTAGTATGTGGAAAAGGTTAAGGGGTAACAAGAAGATTAAGGAACTTGACAATAGTTCAACGAAAAACCCAATTTATCTGATCAAATGAACACTTACTTAGCAACTATATAGAATTCTTAAATGATCTTATTAGAAGTCACCTGCTTTTAGTGTTGAACAACATAACTTTTCTTTGGTATTAAAAATAGAACCTTGGGAGAATGATCATGCGAGGATCTTGACCATAGATCAAAATATTGTTTGGCAGCCGCCATTACCTTCAAAAATAGGAATAGTTCTAATATTGATACAATCCAGGGTGAGTGCCTGTCTAGAGGAGGCCATTATGAGGCAACATTTCTCCTTGATACATTCTGCAAATACCTTCACTAAGAAGAAATAGGATTCAGAGGGGACAACAAGTGCAAGAGGTCACGAGGAGCTTGTTCTTACACCATGTCTAAGGTCTTAAGCTCCCCACTATAGTGCTTCTTCTAGATTAGCAGTGCAGCCAACACAAAAGCCAATACAAGCCAAATTTGTGGTGTGGCAGACTGCAGGAAAATCTGTCAAATAAAAAAGTAATGAATTCTTTGATTTCTTAAAAAGTAATGTATTAAGGTTTTAATACAAGCCAAATATTTGCCAAGAGTAATGTATTCTTTCAAGTAAAAAAATGAGATTTCAAGATATAATAAATATTGGTAAAGACTTGTATGAAACCATCTCACATAAAGGCTTATGTGAGAAGGATAAAAAGTGATAATTTTTATAATAAAAAGTGATACTTAATTAATGAAAAATGATAATGTTAATTCATGAATAATTTATAGTATAAATAAAAAGTGATAACTAATTTAAAAGGCGTAAAATGATCTCACGTGAGACTGATGAGAGTAAAAATCAGCATGTTGTAATGTCTAATTTAACCTCTTTTTTATGGGAATTATTGTTATATATTAGCATAAGTGTCTTATATTCAATATATGTGAGAAAAAGGTGCATTTGAGGTGTTTTATTGTGTTTTAAGTGGATCAAAAGTGTAAAGTTGGAGAAAAGGGGCAACTTGTGTAAGAATGATGAAAAACACACGTCCAACTTATGTAATTTTTCAGTATTTGTGCGGAAATCCAAACTAGGCATGTGATACACCTTTGGAAATCCATGAAAAAGTGTCGTTTTGGGGCAAGAATCACTCAAATCAGAGTTTAGATGTGGAAGTTATGCGTAAAATGGTTAGACTGCGCTAGGCTGCTCGACCTCTTGCTTTACCAAAGTCGAGTTGCTCAACCAAGACCAGTTTGGTCGAGAAACAGTCAAACGAAGAGGAAAATATGTTTCGGTTTACAGGTGTGTTGCTCGACCAGAATAATTTGGTTGAGCAATGTCGCGCAAGTCCAGATCTATACGATTTTACACCCCAGTGCATGTATCTATGTGTTTTTATCTAAAAAGCCAGTAAAGGTCCATTAGGAAAGTTTACAAGTATAAAAAGGGATGCAGTTTACATCTGAAAGGAGACCGAACACCGCTATTGTTGGCGTTCGATCGTTTGGTTAACGTAAACCGTTAGGGTTCTATGCAATTCTATATCAGCGGAAGTAAGAGTATAGAATCATATTACCTTTCACCAGGGTATGTTGAAGAAGAACAGCTGTAGAGAAAACAACCTCTTGATCTTCTACTATATTCCCGAGTCTAATCTTAACGTCGTGTGGGCGATGATCTTCAAGACCCCCCAATCTACTTTCTTCCCTATCCAACTCGTGTTTTAGGCGTGAATGATAGGGTTCCGGATAAGCTGAGGTGACTTATTCATAGGTGATGAAAGTGAAAATAAGCGTGTTTTAGTGTCCAATTTAACACTTTTTTTATGAAAATTTTTGTCATATATTAGTACAAGTGTCTTGTATTAATTGTATTTGATAAAAATGTGCACTTGAGGTATTTTATTGTGTTTTAGGTGGAAAAAGGATCAAAAGTGCCAAGTTGGAGAAAAGGTGCAACTTGTGTAGGAATGCTGAAAAACGCACGTCCAACTTGTTTAATTTTTTTATTATTCTTGTAGAGCTCTGAACTGAAAGTGTGATACATGGTAGGAAAGCCACAAAGAGATGGTTTTTTTCGTGTACGGAACACCCTAATCGAAGTCTAAACGAGAAAGTTATGATCAAAATAGTAACGTCGCGCAAGCTGTGCCTAACAGAATGACTGTGCCAATTTGCATAACTTGTTACATCTTCAAATGTTAGAGTTTCTATGAGTTCTTTTTATAGATAAAAAGCCAAGGAGAAGAGAATCCTTGAGTGCAAGAATCATTGAAATCGGAGTTTGGATGAGGAAGTTACGCGCGAAACGGCGAGACTGCGCATGCAGCTTGACCTGTCGTTCAACCAAGAGATCCTGTTCGACCAAGTGAAGCCAAGTCGAACGGCGAAAGTCAAGTCTAAATTGAAATTTCAACTTACAGATATCTCGTTCGACCAAGGCCTCCAGTTCGACCAAAACACTTTGGTCGAACGGGGATGCGGAATTCTGATTTCGATGGGTTTTACACCCCTGTGCATGTATTTTCGTGTTTTCCAAGAAAAAATCCATCCAAGGTCCATAAGGAGAGTTTACAAGTATAAAAGAGGATGTAGATCACATCATTATTCATGGGAGGAAAAAGCAACACAATCATCCTACACCCCATAAGGGGGGATCACCCCCCAACCATCATCCACGTCCTTTCCTCTATCCATCCATCACTTTGAAGATTCGTCTGTGGAACCAAGAGGAGAACCAAGAGGAGGATTTAAAATGGAGAAGGACGCGAGGACTCCCGCATCTAGGATTTTATTCATTTTCTAATTTATCTTATTTTTTCTAGACATATGGGTAAGATCTATCCAACCCCCAAGATTGTTCTTCGCAACATCATGGGCTAGAACCGTTTTGGTTGATCTAGGGTTTTGAAAGTTTTGTGAATTAATTAAACTCTCTTGTGTGTCCTCCGTACAACACTACTTATGAATTTATTTTATATATGATTATGCTTTCTTAATCCATATTCACGGTCGTTTTGTGCATCTTCAATTGGTATATAGAGTCTGAATATATATCTTGGTGGTAGATTGAATGCGTTCACCGCTGAACCAGATTCCATGTTATGATTCAAAGTGAGGGGACTTCGAAGCTTCATTAGAACTGTCATATATGAATGTTTATTAATTGAATTAAATTCAGGTTAGTAAGCATGATAAAGAGAGCAATTTTGTAGTACCTATAAAAGGAGATCATATCGAGTTAAATTCTAGACGTGGGAAATAATTGATACTGATAGTACCTAGAAAGGGTGGTAAAATTATATCTCTTACTACAAGGCTATTCACACGTGTTACACGCATTTTTACTTGTGTCTATAGAGTAGATTTACATGGTTTAGTGATGCGTCCATACTCCACAAGGCAGAGTCGGCCTGCACTTGAGAGGGAAGTTAAGTAGTAAAACTGGATTACCCTAGAGCTACCTATTCTCCATTCTTGACATACTTTCGAATTCTTCTAAGTGCTTTTATTTTAATTAATATTTTAATTAATTGTTTAGTAGTTGATAATTAGAACCCCAATTTTATTGTCTTTTGTCTTAATTAATTTAGTAAATAATTAAATTGGTAGTATGTTGTCCTTTGGGTTCGATATTTAACTTGGTCACTTGTTTAAGCTGCAACTGACATCCTTAATACTTGGGAATTAATTTTGCGTGCAAAGAAAACTCTCATCAATAGCCTACAGCAGGAACCAGGAGGAAAAATTAGAGTCGGGCCTCCATTAGGCTTAAGTATCCAAGTTTAGCCCAAAACTTATACTTAAGTCCAATAATAATAATATATTCCACTAAAATATTATTACTGCACTACTGCTCCAATCCCATAATTACGTTATGGGCTCCTTCTTATTATGAGCCCGTTAGTCTCCCCATGTTTAAGATATATAATGCCCATTAATTAATTAAGTTATTGACAACTCCATTAACTAATATCTCATCCGAGAGTAGTACCACTCAACCTTGTTATCATGCCGGAATAAATCCATCTGCAGGATTTACATGATAATCCTTATGAGATCCTCAAGGGGACCATCAACCTATTTAATAGGACACGGATTCCTTCTACAATCAACAACACACCATAGAGACAATACTATTTCCTAACTCACCGAGTTTGTTGATTTAACGTATATAAATCTCACCCATTGATGAATCAAAGAGATACATAATGGCTTACATGTCGAGGTTATGCATAGGGACTAAGAGCACGAACATCCATAATAACTGAGATCAAGTTCTCCTATATAATCAGTATAAGTCGAACGATCTCAAGCGGTGCTGCTCAATACACATAGTGCACTAATGTGATTCTATAATTAAGACAAACTAATACCAAATCATACTACAACCATCCCGATAGATAGTCCTCGTCTATCTCGGTTGTGAGCATATGTTTATACTTTATAAGAAAACCGATAATATGATCTTTCGCGTGTTGTCGCACAACATATTATCCACAGTATAAAGTAAGTGGACTATTGCATCGACATATAAATAAATTATAAGACGCAATCATTTGATCATGTGATTCTTATTTCAAATTCATTGTTAAAACATTGTTCATACAAAAAGCTAGACTTTTAGTATATAATCCAACAATCTCCCACTTATACTAAAAGACTATGCCGCCACGCCCACTGCCATACATCTAATTCCCGCTCCCACTACACGACCATCAAAAATTTTGCCTTAAGGTCCTTGTATAAGGATTTACTAGGTTATCATCCGATACAATCTTGGCGACAAAAACCTTTCCCTCAGTATACAATTTCTCATATAAGGTGATACTTACGCTTAATGTGTTTAATTGTCTTATGGGCTCGTGATTCCTTCAACTATCACATTAAATTGTGATAATTTCGGACAAACTTAGAATCACATTTGAGTCCATTACGAAGTTTCTAGAGTTATACAGATATATCGACTGCCTCAGTGGCTCCAATTCATCATCTTTCCATGGTGGAGTTTGAAATATATCTCTATATAACACTTCTCCATTTTATGGCTCTACTTCCAAAATAAACACATCACCTTGAGGTGGATTTACTACCGTCCCTATCTGTCTATGTAACCCACAAGAAGCAATGAATATGTCTGGTAAGGTCACATATAATTTCTGATCCTTTTCAGGTACATAAATATATGTCTTACCACAGTTCAACATTCTTATTTTGGTTACCTTGATACCCACTGACCATGCCATTGGCAAAGCAGATATTCATTCTCTTGCATAATATTTCTTAGATTAATCTTCCTTATTCGCCGAAGCATAAGGAATCGTCTTCATCACCTTTATCTTCATTTGTGTCATAAGACATATTTTCTTAGATAAAATCACATGCTAAAACGAGTAAGGATTGTATCATTGTACGAAGCTTGAGATAAGCACAATATCCTATCTTGTGATCATGATTGCAAGTATATATTTTGCTTCTCTTAAGTCCTTCATTTCATACTACTTTATCAACCATACCCATACGCCCAACAATACTCTTTCATTGTTTTTAATGAGCAATATATCATCTACGTACAGTACAAGAAATATTACTATGTTTCCGTCACTCTTGTCAACATACAAGACCCATCCGAGGATTGATTAAATTCATATAACTAGATTTCATCATCAAAACAGATTTTTCATGATCTTTAAGCTTGCTTTAGTCTATTGATGGACAATTTTAAGCTCACACTCAAAAATTCTCTTAGCCTATTGCAATGAATCACCCTGGTTGCTTCACATAGACGTTTTCCTCAAGACTTCCATTCAGGACAGCTGTCTTGACATCTATTTGCTATACCTCATAATTCATATTAATAGCAATAGATAAAAGAATCCAGATTGACTTAGGCACAGCTATCGGTGAATAGATTTCCTCATAATCAAACCCTTCCTTTCATAGTATACCTTTTTGCAACAAACTTTGCTTCTAAGGTTTTCACCTTACCGTATGATCCTCTTTTATTTCGCATGACCACTTCCAATGGCTTTTACATTATTTAGTGGTCATACAAGCTCCCAAATTTGATTTAGAAACTAAAGATCCTATTCCAGAAATCATTGCAACTTGCTAAGATATTGTATTTTTATCTTGTAGTGCTTCGTCGTATCCGTGGGTCAATTCCATGTTTACTAGGGAATAAGTCTCACGACTCTTCCAAAACATATAACTATCAGGTTGTAAAGCAACCATCCCACTACAACAAGGCGCTATAGGCAATAGTGTATCAGACGTGTCATGCAATGCAGTTTACTTGTGGTATTTCATCTTGTACAATTGGTACTATACTTTATGTTTTCCTCTCACATCCTTTAGAACAATTTATTCGTGGGTTTGTGATTTATTACATAGTCCTTTTTCAAAAACCTAGTGTTCTTGTTTACAATAACCCTTTGATCTTTTGGACTATTAAATTAAACACCCTTCATTTTTCTAGTATATCCCACAAACATCAATACTACATGTTGTTTCTAGAGCTTACTTATAAAATGAATTTAGTAATTCCAAATAACTTATCATTTATCTAATCATTTCCGTAAGAGTCATATTCCTTTTTTTGCCACACCATACAGCTGGGGTTAGACCAGTGTTGACAACTTGGGATTCAATCCCAACCTCTGATAAATAGTTCATAAATATCCTAAGTGGTATTCGCCGCTATGATTAAATTGTAATGACTTGATATATTTTTTATGATGCTTTACCGTACCAGCCTTGCAATTCTTGAATTAGTCAAAGAACTAGACATGCAGTGCATCAAATAAATATATATGTATCTAGAATAATCATCAATTGAATTGACGAATATTCATAACCACCTCTCGCAGGGATAATCTTAGGACCGCTTAAATCAGTATGAACCATTTCTAATATATATTTGGCTCTAAACCCCTTTACCTTAAAAGGTCTTTAATCATTTTACTTCCAAGCAAGACTCGCAAGTCAGATAGTTTCCACTTCAGATAAACCCAATGGTCCATCGGCTATCAACCTTTGAATCCTACTCAAGCAAAATTGATCTTGTCTTAGATGCCAAAACTATGTTTAGTTCATCTCCAAATATTCCTTTTGTCTTAGTAAGATTAGAAGATGCATTATTAATTACTATTTGTTGCATCATGAGAGAAACATGATTTAAGAGTTTACAAATTGTCATCAAAGTACCATAACAGATTATAGCTCCATCCTTCATTATAATGACCATGTTATTTAAATGAAATAAAATATCCATTCGTAAATGCATAGAAACTGAAATTAAATTCATTCTATGAAAACATATATAAAGACAATTCCTTATAATTATATGTTTATTACTATCATAAGATAAATAAACAACTCCCACTACAAAAGCCACTACTCTTGTAGCATTATCCATGTCCACAGTAATCTCATCATCACTTAGTTGAAGGCTTTTAGTGACTTCGGTATCTACACACAACGTGTAAGTAGATGCCATTGTTGGATTGTATATTAAAAGTCTAGCTTTTTGTATAAACAATATTATAACAATTTATTTGAAATAAGAATTATATGATCAAATGATTACATCTTATAATTTATTTATATATCCGATGCAATAATCCAATCGCTTTATACTGTAGATAATATGTTAATGCGACAACATGCAGAATATCATATTATCGATTTCCTTATAAAGTATAAACAGATACTCACAACTGAGATAGATGGGGACTATCTATCGGGATAGTTGTGGTATGATTTGGTATTAGTTTGTCTTGACTATAGAATCACATTAGTGCACTTTGTGTGTATTGAGTAGGACTGCTTGAGATCGTTCGATTTATACTAACTATATAGGAGAACTTGATCTCAATTATTATAGATGTTCGTGCTCTTAATCCCTATACAATAACCTCGACACGTAAGGCAGTATGTATTTCTTTGATTCATCAATGGGTGAGATTTACATGTAATTAAGTCAATAAACTCGGCGAGTTAGGAAATAGTGTTGTCTCTATGGTATGATGTTGATTGTAGAAGGAATCCTTGTCCGATAAAATAGGTTGATGAGGTCCCTTTGAGGAGCTCATAAGGATTATCATGTAAACCCAGTTGGAAGATTTATTCCGGCATGATAATGAGGGGAGACTAACGGGCTCATCCCATAATGTAATTATGAGATTAGAGCGGCAGTGCAGTAATAATATTTTAGTGGAATATATTATTATTATTGGATTTAAGTATAAATTTTGAGCTAAACTTGGATACTTAAGCCCAATGGAGGCCCAACTCTAATTTCTCCTCCTGGTCCCTGTTGTAGCTTAATATAAGTCATCTCAGCTGTTCTAAACCTAAGTTTACATGCCTAACCATGAGTAGGGTAGAGAGAACAGTAAATTGAGAGGATTTTGAGGATCGTTGCCAACACAACATCGAGATTGGACTTGGGAACACAACAGAAGATCACGAGGTCATTTGCTGCTACTATTTGTCAACATCCATGATTTTTCTAAAATTGTATGTAACTCCAAACTGTTCGTGTAATACACTGTTGGAAAGCCACGGAAGAGAGAATCGTTCTGGGGCAAAAATACTCAAATCGGAGATCGGATGAGAAAGTTATGCAAAAATCGTGAGGCTGCGCGTGCTGCCGGTGAGAATTAATTTTCTTCTTCATCATACCCTGGTGAAAGGTAATATGATTTTATGTTCTTGCTTCCGTTGATATAGAATCGTATGGAACCCTAACAGTTCACGTTCACCAAATGATCGAACGCCAACAGTCATCACTAATCATGCTTCAACGATTAGTGCATGAGATACTAACTGATGAGTGTGTAAATTCACGAATCTTGCACCTGGATTTGTGCTATTATGAGGTGTTTGAAGGTTGTAATCGGTTGTAAACTGATATATATTGTGTTAAGTCACGAATCAACTGTTATTGAAGTCGTTTGTGTGGTTTTTCGAAGGAAATCGGAGTGGAAGTGTTGAAAACTGAAGAACGGAAGTCGAAGCCATCCATTTGGGTGAAGCGACAGGTGAATTCGACCAGAAGAAAGAGAATTTGACCAGCCTTTATGGTTGAATTGGCAGCACAACATGAACAGGAAGAGGATTCGACCATGACAGAGGAATTCGACCAGGGCATCTGGTCGAATCCTTGTCGAATTGATCGGTGGCGAAGCCAATTCGACCATGTCATGTCAATTCGACTAGGGCCTCTGGTCGAATTGAGCGTCTGGGACTTTTTACAGTAGGCCAATTCGACCTGGAGGGGAGAATTTGACCTGTTGTGTTGGTCGAATTGAGCCTTGAAAACTTACTATATCTGTATTTTTACACACTCAATGCGTGTGATCACTTAAAAAGCCCATTCCAGGCCCGGGATGCGCGATTACAAGTATAAAAGAAGGCATATGCAGCAGTATAAAGGGACATTGGAGGAGAATCAATCAAGAGAAGGAGTACCAACCCTAGAGAGATCATCCATCATTCGGAGGGGCTGCAAGAGAGGTTCCGTTGGAGATTCTAGTATGATCAGTCCAACTAACCATCATTGTTCTTAAATCAATCATGAGCTAGAGCCGCTTCGATAGTTCTAGGATTATGAAGGTTTCATGAGTTAATTTGTATTTCGTATGTAAACTCCGTACAACACTACTTGTGGTTTATTTTATATAAGATTGTGCATTTTTAATCCATATGGTTGTTTTATGCATAATTAACTGTTGTGTAGAGTCTGAATATATATCATGGTTATTGATTGTGTGCGTTCACTGCTGAGCAGGGTTTTGCGTTTTAATTCTAAGTGAATGGATTCTAAAGTCTTATTAGAACTATCTTATATGAATACTTGTTAATTGAATCATATTCTGGTTAATAAATAGGATAAAGAGTATAACTTCATAGTACCTATAAAGGGAGATCATATCGGGGTAGAGTACTAAGTGCACGGGAAATAATTGATACTGATAATACCTAGAAAGGGGGTGAATTATATCTCTTGCTCCGAGGATATTCACACGTGTCATACGCATGTTTACTTATCTCGATAGAGTGAATTTGCATGATTTAGTGATGCGTCCATAAACCACAAGACAGAGTCCGACACCGTCACACAGAAGATGAATTAATAAGTGGAACTGGCTGACCTGAAGAACTACCTACTTTCTTACTTGATCACAACTCACTTATCTTCACTGCTTGTTTTAATTCAATTGTTATTTTATAATTATTTGTTACTTAATCACAAAATCACAACCATTATAATTTCCAACATAGTCTTAATATACTAGAATATAATTAAATTGATAATTATTTATCTCTTGGGTTCGATATTCACTTGATCACCTTTCGAGACTATAATTGATATCCTTCATACTTGGGAATTAATTGTGTGTTGAAAAAACGCTTATCAAGTTTCTGGCGCCATTGCCGGGACCGGCATAAAATATCTTTTTATTATTTCTAGTTTTATTATGACTATCTTAATTCGTGTTTTGTGTTCTAACTCTTAATCTTTTCAGGTGTATGCTTACTAAATCAAAGGCTGGAAAGTTAGCAACTTTTAATCCGGAGATCGGGGCATCAACAAAGAAGAAGAAGAGTAAGATTCAAAGCAAGAAAGAAGAACCAACTACAACTCTGAATTTTGGAGTTGAAGTGGACGAACCGAACTCGGAAGCGACTGAAACTGTAGTTGATCAAAACGCAGCAGCAGAGGAAGTCGACATGGCCAACGATGTGGCCAATCCGGACAATTTGGCCATCCGTGAAGTCTTCAAGAATAACGGGGCTGGAAACTTTGGGCTTCTAGGAGCAAGGGAGGCTAATGCGGATTTCGATTTTCACCCCGCTCTTATTAGCATGATAGAAAGGAACTCCTTTGCAGGAGGGGCTTTCGAGGATCCGCAGCAGCATCTAAACAAGTTCTTGGGCTATGCAAGTACTCAAAAAAATGCAGGAGAACATGAAGATGCTAGGAAGATCTTCTTATTTAATTCTCGCTTACTGAAAGGGCGAGAGATTGGTACGACATTATTAATGCAGCTGAATGCAGTACTTGGGAGCAATTGAAGTTAAAGTTCTTGGAAAGATACATGCCACCTTCCAAGGTGTTTAAGATGAAGCAAGACATTAACCAATTTGCTATCAGTAGTGGAGAGAAGTTTCATAAAGCTTCAGACAGATTCAAGGACATGCTTCGTAAGTGTCCTCAACATGGACTATCTAAAGCTCAATATATCAGCATATTCTATAATGGATTGGACTGTGATTCTCGTGTGTTATTGGATGCTTCTTCTAATGGAGCATTGCTTACTAAGTCATCCGTAGAGGCTGAGAAACTTTTTGAAGATATTTCGATGAACTCAAGAGATTAGCCAACTGATAGAGTGAGAGGCACTTGCGTCCTTGGAAAGGTGGCTAAGGTTGAACATGCTATGGTGAAAACAAGTAGAGAGATGATATCGTCTCTAGCTTGTCGAATATCAACAAACTACTTGAGTCCCAACAAAAGCAAATCAGTGATATATCTCAGTGCGTACCAATCATGCAGCAGGAAGTGATAAATGATGGAACGATCCAAGAGGAGATTGAAGAAGCAAACTACATTATGGGCCAAAGTATTCAAGGAACGAGATTTCAAAATCAGGGCAACCGGAATTATCAGAGGAACTACAACAATCATGGTCCCCCGGGTAATTATCAACAGCCTAGGAGGAAGGAAGTTTTCATAGAGTAATCCTAATAATGCAATTCAAGCTCCGATGGGTGTTGATCTGGGTGCGAAAGTGGAAGAAGGAAAGTCAGGTTACTAGGATACGATGAACAGGTACATGGCTAGGAATGATACTAGAGTGGATCGTCTTGAGACCAAGTTAGAGAAGAAGATTGATGCAAACCATGAGGATTTATCCAAGCAAGTGAAGGGCCTTACATTATTGATGGGACAGATGGCAGGAAGTGTTAACAAGCCCACTCAAACTATTGAGAAAGGGAAGCTCCCGTCATAAAGTATTGAGAATCCAAAGTCCTGCAACACTATCACAATGAGGTCTGGAACACAGTACGAGGGACTTATGAGGTCGGGATCAAAAGTGGAGATGTCGAGAGCTCAATTCGACCCCAATTTGACCAAAACCACAGCTCAAATTCAGTAGGAGAGGTCGAATGAGTCTACTGGACGTGGTTCGAAAGCAACAGGGCTTCAATTCAACTAGGGGAAATTCAATTCGACTAAACTATCTGGTCAAATCCAGGTCGAATTGCACCCTCTGTAGCACTCTGTTTCATCAGAAGCCTAGTTCGACCAGCACATATTCAATTCAACCAGGCCCACAGGTCGAATTCAGGTCGAATCGCAGGGCAGAAATCTTACAGAGAGCCAATTCGACCAGGGGGACTTCAATTCGACCAAACCTACAGGTCGAATCCTGGTCGAATCGAGCATATAGGGTGAGAATGGAGTTCCAAGTGCACAATTCGACCACTACGTACCCAATTTGACCAGGGCTCCTGGTTGAATTCAGGTCGAATCGTCTCATACATCACCTGTTTCTTCACCGAATACTCCTCATGATGTGAACAGTACTCTATTGGTTCCAAATGAGCAGAATACTGACATCATAACAGAGAAGAAGTTGGAAAGAGCCAAGAGGTTGAGAGCTAAAAAGGATAAAGTGGAGAAGATCGAGCGTGATGAATGGGGTATTCCCAAAACAAAGATACCTCTGTCGTTTCCTTATAAGCTGATTAAGAAGGGATTGGAAGAGAAGTTCAAGAAGTTTTCAGATATCATAAATAAAATAAGCTTGAGTATTTCTTTCTCTGAGGCAATATTGGAGATGTAGTACTATGGCCGATTCCTTAAGGATATACTGTTGAAAAAGAAAAGCTTGAACGGAGTTGAGACGGTAAACTTGTCTGAAAATTGCAGCTTGATTATCCAAAGGAAGCTGCCACAGAAGATGAAGGATTTGGGAAGCTTTACTATCTTGTGTGAGATTGGAAAAGGGCCGGCACGACAAGCCTTGTGCGATCTTAGGGCAAGCATCAATTTGATGCATTGTCTATCTTTCAAAGGGTTGGTTTAGGGGAGTTTTCTCCTATAATGGTTGCTCTACATTGGCGGACAGGTCGATGACTTTTTCGAAGGGTATCATTGAAGACGTTCTTGTTAAAGTAGAAAAACTAATCTTTCCTGTGGATTTTCTTGTACTTGAGATAGAAGATGACAATGATAATATCCCTCTTATCTTAGGGAGACCTTTCCTTGCTACTGCTGGGGCCATGATTGATGTTCAAAAGGGGGAGCTCAGGTTGCATATGGATAAAGAAGTGGTCATATTCAACCTTGACAAAGCAATGAAGATGCCTATGGAATCACAATGTCATAGTACTGATTTGATGGAGGAGATTGTGAAGGAAGATATGTCTTTGATCCTATCTAAGGACCCTCTTGAGACATGCTTGATGGAGTCTCTTACTTATTCCACTACGGAGCTTGATGATCTCTCCAATGAGGTATGTGTTGAATATCTTGAAAACTTACTTGCTTTGGGTGATGACATGTATGAATTGGAGAAATTTAAGGTTGAAGAAGTGAAGTGGACTAGGAAGTACTTGCCGTTGGATAGAGAGAGCACTCCGATAGAAGAAAAGAAAGAGGAGCTGAAACCGTTACCGAAACACTTGAAGTATGCCTTTCTTGGTGACAATGAAAAATATCCGGTAATAGTATCTTCTTTCCTTGATGATGATCAACTTGAGGAGTTGTTAGATGTTCTTAGGAAGTACAAGTCTGCGATTGGGTGGTCTCTTGATGATTTAAAAGATATTAATCCTTCATATTGCATGCATAGAATAAGGTTGTTAGATGAGGCCAAGAGTAGTATCTAAAATCAGCGGAGGGTGAATCCCACGATTCAAGAAGTGATTAGGAAGCAAATCCTAGCGTGGTTAGATGCTGGAATTATTTATCCAATTAGTGATAGTCCCCATGTGAGTCCATTGCATGTTGTAGCTAAGAAGGGGGGCATGACTATTATGAAAGCCGAAGATGAAGAGGCAATAGCCACTAGGATTCCAACGGGATGGCATGTGTGTACTGATTATAGGAAACTGAATGAAAATACATGCAAAGACCACTTTCTCCTTCTTTTCATGGATCAAATGTCTGATCGTCTCGCAGAGTATGAGTTCTATTGTTTCTTGGATGGGTACTCGGGATATAATCAAATCATGATTGCTCCCTAGGATCAGGAAAAGACTACTTTTACTTGCCCATACGGGACCTTTGATTTTAGAAAGATGCCATTTCGATTGTGTAATGCGTCTGCTACCTTTCAGCGCTGCATGATGGCAATTTTCAATGGGTTGATAGAAAAGATCATGGAGATGTTTACGGATGATTTTTCTGTATTTGGTTCCTCCTTTGATATTTGTTTATCTAACCTTGCTACTGTGTTGAAGAGATGTCAAGAAACTAATCTTGTCTTGAATTGGGAGAAGTGCCACTTCATGGTGAGAGATGGGATTGTTCTTGGGCATCATGTTTCTGCCAAGGGATTGCAGGTGGATAGAGTGAAAGTGGTGGCAATTGAGAAGCTTCCACCACTTACTAATGAACGAGGAGTGCGGTCCTTCCTTGGACACACTGGTTTTTATAGAAGATTTATCAAAGACTTCTCAAAATACTCCAAACCCATCTCTCATTTACTTGAAAGGGATGTTCCTTTTGTTTTTGATGAAGAATGTCTAAGTGCTTTTCAGGTTTTGGAAGAGTCACTTATTACTGCACCTATCTTGATCACACCGGATTTGACTCAGCCTTTTGTACTTATGTGTGATGCAAGTGATGTAGCACTTGGAGTGGTGCTGGGGCAGCTATGGGAGAAGAAGTTCTGCGCCATCTATTATGCGAGTAAGACTTTTGATGTAGCACAAAAGAACTACAAGATTACTGAAAAGGAGTTTCTAGCTGTGGTGTATGCATTCAACAAGTTTCTATAGTATTTGGTTTGCATAAAGACGATAATGTATACAGATCATTCTGCGATAGGAAACAAAGTCAAGGATCATTAGATGGATTCTTCTTCTACAGGAGTTTGATATGGAGGTCCGAGATAAAAAGGGTACTGAGAATGTTTTGGCGGATCACCTATCAAGGTTGGAGACAAGGGAGCATTGTGATGATTCTTTCGATTACATTGAAGAGATGTTTCCGGATGAGAAGATTATGGTTGTGTTCGTTGAAGGGGCTGAACGAGCATGTGTGGTTGCTGCATAAGGGATGGATCCATGGTATGCTAATTATGTCAATTACATTGCCGTGGGAGAAATTCCAAGAGATCTCAACCGATATCAACTTGCTAAATTCAAGAGGGATGTTGAGACTTTTATATGGTATGATCCGTTTGTTTACAAAATATGCATGGATTCTATCATCCGTAGGTGTGTGCCCGAGATGGAGATGGAGAGTGTTCTCGAGTTTTGCCATGCACAACCTAACGGGGGGCACTTCATAGCTCAAAAGACAGCAGCCAAGGTACTTCAATCCGCTCTCTATTGGCCTACTTTGTTTAAAGATTGTGAAACTTATATGGCGACATGCGATAGATGTCAACGGATGGGGAATATAAGTAGGAGAGATGAGATGCCACTTTAGCCGAGCATTGTTGTAGAGAACTTCAATGTATGTGGGATCGATTTCATGGGACCTTTTCCCCCGTCTAATGGATTTCTCTACATCCTCTTAGCTGTGGATTATGTTTCTAAGTGGGTGGAAGCCATTCCACTCGCTTGAATGATTCAAGGACTGTTATATCTTTCTTGAAGAAGCATATCTTTGCCCGTTATGGAGTTCCTAGAGCACTAGTGAGTGATGGAGGTTCTCACTTCGTCAATAAACTTCTTGAAAAATTGCTTAAGGATTATGGTGTTAAGCATAGGGTTACTACACCCTATCATCCTCAAGCGAATGGGCAAGCAGAAGTCTCTAACCGTCAAGTGAAACAAATTTTGGAGAAAGTGGTAGGAACCAATAGGAAGGATTGGGCTATAAAGCTCGATGATATTTTGTGGAGGTTGCGGACTGCTTATAAGACAGTGTTGGATATCTCACCGTACCAAATTATCTATGGGAAGCAGTGCCACTTACCCGTGGAGATCCAACACAAAGCTTTTTGGGCTTAAGAAGCTTGAACTTGTCTCTTAAGGATGTGAGAGAGTTGAGGATGACTCACATTAATCATATTTATGAGTTTAGAAATCGTACTTACAAGAATTCAGTGATTTACAAGGAGAGAATGAAGAAGTGGCATGATTCTAAGATCTCATACAAGGAGTTCAAGCAAGGTGATGAGGTATTACTTTTTAACTCTCGTTTGAAGCTTTTTACAGGGAAGTTGAAGTCAAAATGGACGGGACCGTTCATGATTCATTAGGCAAGTGGAGGGGGGAGTTTTGAGCTTATGGACAAAGATAGGGACATTATCACGGCGAATGGGCATCGATTGAAGCATTATAAGTCGCCGGATGATGCTTGCATCGTCTTTGAGGATACCTTACACTAAACTGGTACCGTCGTGACTCTCCGACGTTAAACAAGAGCACCTGTTGGGGGCTTTCCCTCCCATTTTATTGCTTTGTTTCTTTTGTTTGAGTAAGAAATTTTTATATTAAAAGTGCTTACTTATCGGTAATTACATCTCTTTGCAAACTTAGTTTCGACTATATAGTTTCTACTAAGTTTGGGAGGTGTGATGTACTTACCTCAACAAGCACCGATAGTATAATCTTTTCGTTGTTACGTTTGGTAGGGGAGTTCATTTTTTGTGGCATATTGAAACTTTAATCCGTTTTTTATGTGTCAACTTTTTGCAACTTGCCTAATTTTTAGTGGTGTTTTGTTCCGTGTTTTGTGTTGTTTGCGGAGTTACTCATGAATGTTAAGTTTTAGGATTGATTCTTGATGAAGTATGCTCTATTTTGGTACCTAATGTTTGTTTTTAAGCTTGTAGTGCGTAGGGGATGAAGAAAACTCGATTTTGGAGCACCAGGGAGCCAATTCGACCAAGTAGTATGATCGAATCCAATCATTCAGATCAAATTGAGGGGCAAAAATCATCCAGTAGCCAAATTCGACCACGACTATTCCAATTCGACTAGCAGCCCAGGTCGAATTGAGGTCGAATTGAGGACCTGAAATCTTACAGTATGTGGATTCGACCTGAGGCATGGCAATTCGACCAGTGGAGCAGGTCAAATTGAAGGAAAAAGTTGTCCAGAAGGTCAATTCGACCACGACGAAGTGAATTCGACCTCTTAGACAGGTCGAATTGTGGTCGAATTGGGCAAGGTAAATGTGTTTTCTAACCCCAGTTTTCATACCCATTCAATCACTTTGCACACCACCTCCCCTCGAATTCACTCTGAATCGAAGAAACTTGCCTCTAATCTTCAATCCTACTTATTTTCCCACCGATTAAACCACATTCCACCCTTAATTCCTTCGATTTGTCGTGTTTTTGGGCAAAATTAGTTGTAAACTAGGGTTTTTAGCGCGAATTGTTGGTTTATTCCACTTGTTCGATTTTAGCCATGGGCATATCAAAAGGTACATTTTCTCAACTCTATTACCCTATGATTGATGTTCTATGTGTTGATTTTGGCATGGGTAAATTGATTAAACTTGTTGTATTGAGAATTCATGGTGATAGTTGAATGTTGTGAACAATTTCATATGAATACTTGTTTGGTTCGATTTGGTCGCTTAATTGATATTAGAACCTTAAGTTTTATGTGAATTGTTGGGTCATTAAGGAGTGTGATTGAGAAGCATGTTGGTTGGACTAGAATTGTTGAATTTGAGTAGTTCCTTGTGATTGTTCATGTCGAATTACTTGAATTAATGAAGCATGCTTGTTGTTGATTATTATGCTTGATTGGTGTTGGAATCATGGTGAATAAGCAAGAGGATTGAGTATTGGATGTGAATGGAACAAGTTTGGTTTGAGTTATTATGCATTGAAACTTGAAGTCTTGAGTAGAGTTTGATGCTAGTCAATTACTTGGTTTGTTTTCCTTGTTGGTTGTTATTGAAGTATTGTTTTCAGGAAAAGGAAAGGAAAAGGAGGTTGAAGTTCGATCCAAGAAGAGGCAGGATAGGCCTACTCGTGAGGATGTAGTGACAAAGACGTTGAGGCTTAAGGAAAGGTTGCCTGCAAACTTTAAGATCCGAATGAATGATTGGGATGAGATAAAGGAGAAGTGGGCTGAAGTTTCTGAGAAGATAGCGAGAAAGAGGTACCAGGATGATGATGCGATGCTCACGATGAGGATCTGAGATGATATCTTGTGGATGTTTGACCAAGTAGGGATCCGTCGTTTTATGGAGCTGAAGAAGCCGACGTACTTCCATGTGACGGCTGAGATTCTATGCTCTATCACGATTAAGAAAGATCCTCTGGATTTCCATATGAATGTACTTTCCAGCTAGGGGGAGTTATGAGGACGTGGTCTGTAGAGGAGTTTAATGTGCTATTTCAGACTCCTACAGAGATTGCTCGGGTTGAGAATGGATTCTTTAATGCTAATAGGTTTTAGTGAGAGATTTCTGGAGAGGATGGAGACTATAAGACTCAGGATGCCCGTGCTTCTACGATTAGGAATCCCGTACTCCATTATATGGATAGGGTGTTGAGCAATATGCTATTTGCCCACTCGGAGGGAAATTGTGTGTCTAGGGGAGAGCTTTACGCTTTATGGTGCATGCTGAATGGAGTGAAGTTCAACGTAGGCTCTTATTTGATTTATCAGCTGAATCAGGCTTAGGATCCTCGGGTTTTAGAAGGTAAATATTGGAGGGTTGCTCACGACCGTGGCTGAGTATTATCGCATGGATTTCACCGACATCACACATGTTCTTGGGGAGCCTGATTTTGTGATGTTTTCTTGTGTGAAGGCAGGATTTGCTCATCTTCGAGATGGGGATTGGTTCTATACGGGGGTCCTAAGCCCTTCACTTTCATGTTCCCCTTCAATGTAAGTGACATGACGACTGTTCGTGAGGAGAAGAATAGGTTGATGAGCTCATTGGGACACACTGCCTTGTCCGTTACTGTTCGGATAATAGGAGATTAGAGGATGGTGGCCCAGATATGTGCAGCCAATATGGTTGAGGAGCTGCAGTAGATTACTGCGCAGGGAGAGTTTCGGCCGCAGCAACCACAGCATCCACAACAGCAGCCACCGCCACAGCAGCATCATGGAGATGAGGAGTAGTATCAGGAGATGGATATTTCTGAGCAGCATGAGAGGGTTCCTCGTCCCATTCCGGCTGTGCCTCAGCAGTAGCAGTGGGCTAGTCCGGATGAGTATACGCGAGAGCAATTCTGTCTATTGAACAAGCATTTGGCCACGATCAGCGCAAATCAGCAGGAAACGAATAGACAGCTGAAGTTGGCAAATGCAAACTATGCTGCGTTAGAGTTGAGGTTGGGAGATATTAATGAGAATTATGAGGCCCTAGATAGGAAGATCGGTTGTATGCAAAAGGAATTCGATGATTGGCGCCGTGATGCGAGTGATAGTGATGATGACGCTATATTGGAGTAGGTGGCTGTAGGTTTTTTGTGTTCTCTGAGTCATCTCATCTCCATTCTTCTTTTTATCTTTACAGGTTGGATGTGTCTTGTGTGAGTGGCATGTACTATATATTGTCATATTTGATCATCTCTGATGTGGATTGTG
The DNA here is from genome assembly GCA_023678885.1 of Pogostemon cablin. Taxonomy (NCBI): domain Eukaryota; kingdom Viridiplantae; phylum Streptophyta; class Magnoliopsida; order Lamiales; family Lamiaceae; genus Pogostemon; species Pogostemon cablin. Next base: position 11,027,801 of record CM042990.1, on the reverse strand, counting down.
AGGATTGACTGAGATGCAGGAGTTGGATTGTTTGAGATACTTGTATGATTGACTATGATGTATGGGTTTTTGGTTTTGTGCATTCATATGTTCATATGTTAATTTTCATTGATGAGAAGAATGTATAATTTGATAAGTATGTAGAGCTCTTGTGAAATTGATCTTGATTATGTGCTATGAGGAGTACTTAAGATTCTATTTACCCATGTGAGGATTTGAGCCTTTTGATCATGCTTGATCATGATAGTTTATTCTTGAGAGAATCATTCATATGAACGTATTCTAGAAGTTGGCTTGGAGTCTTGTGTGAGACTTACAATTGATGATTTGCTTGGACATGATCTTAGGCTTTTCTTGATTACTGGAGTTACTTAGCCAAATTTTACCTTCCCATTGATCATATATATCTTTGGTAGCCCTATTGAGCCTTTAAAAGCTTTTCTTTGGCGAGCCAAATAAAAGAGACATATTTAACCTTTACTTGAGCTTTATTTAATACCCTATTCATTAGTAGAGAGTTGAGGTGAATAAGTGTTGCGAGAAGAAGAAGGAAGATAGAATGATGGTTAAGTGAAATAGAAAGAGGAAGTGTATGGTTAAATCTTGTTTAGGGGTAGTGCCTGAAACTGGTACCCCGATTGCTTTTAAAAAAGGTAGTGCCTATAACTGGTACCCGAGTTATCAAAAGAAGAATGATGTTGAAGCAAGGAAGAGAAGGAAAATTCAAAAATTGCAAGTGTATGAGAAGAAATTTGAGAAATGCAACTGAATGAAGGAAGCAAGAACCTCCAAGGTAACTCTCTACTAGTGTTTGAGTCACTTTATCTAAATTTTCCTACCCTTTCCAAAGAGCCAACATTACAACCCAAAAACAAGTCCTTTGTGATCCTAGTCATGAGTTGATTGTGAGTTGATTTTTGAAAACCTTGCCAAGCTTATGGTTATGTGTGAGTATGGATTGAGTATGAGCGTATATATTAACCTTTTAAGTGCAACGAACACTTGAGTGAGAGAGTAAACACTTATCTTGTAAGCTAGATGATTTAGTACTCCGAATGGTAATATGATTGGGTGATGTTTTGCACGAATGATATGTATGATGCAGGAAATACTTGTTTTTAATTGATGAAGTTGCATATGTAATATGTGTGTACATGGTGATTCTCGTGAATTATACACGACTCCTTGTTTTGATTGCGTAGCCTCGGGACGAATCTTGCATCTGGATTTGATTAGTGTGTAAATTCACGAATCTTGCGCTTGGATTTGTACTATTATGAGGTGTTTGAAAGTTGTAATCGGTTGTAAACCGATATATTGTGTTAAGTCATGAATCAGGTGTTATTGAAGCCGTTTGAGTGGTTTTCCGAAGGAAATCAGAGTGGAAGTGTTATAAACTGAAGAACGGAAGTCGAGCCATCCGTTTGGGGAAAGCGACAGGTGAATTCAACCAGAAGGAAGAGAATTTGACCAGCCTTTCTGGTCGAATTGGCAGCACAACACGAACAGGAAGAGGATTCGACCACGACAAGAGAATTCGACCAGGGCATCTGGTCGAATCCTGGTTTAATTGATCAGTGGCAAAGCCAATTCGACCACATCATGTCAATTCGACCAGGGCCTCTGGTCGAATTGAGCGTCTGGGACTTACAGTAGGCCAATTCACCCTTCAATTCGACCAGGAGGGGAGAATTCGACCTATTGTGTTGGTCGAATTGAGTCTCGAAAACTTACCATATCCGTATTTTTACACACTCAATGCGTGTGATCACTTAAAAAGCCCATTCCAATCCCGGGAGGCACGATTACAAGTATAAAAGAAGGCTTATGCAGCAGTATAGAGGGACATTGGAGGAGAATCAATCAAGAGAAGGAGTACCAACCCTAGAGAGATCATCCATCATCCGGAGGGATTGCAAGAGAGGTTTCGCTGGAGATTCAAGTAAGATCAGTCCAACAAACCATGATTGTTCTTAGATCAATCATGGGCTAGAGCCGGTTCGGTAGTTCTAGGGTTATGAAGGTTTCATGAGTTAATTTGTCTTTCGTGTGTAAACTCCGTACAACACTACTTATGGTTTAATTTATATAAGATTGTGCGTTTTAAATCCATACTCACGGTTTTTTGTGCATCATTAACTATTGTGTAGAGTCTGAATATATATCTTGGTTATTGATTGAGTGCGTTCACTGCTGAGCAGGGTTTTATGTTATAATTCTAAGTGAAGGGATTCCAAAGTCTTATTAGAACTATCTTATATGAATACTTGTTAATTGAATCATATTCGGGTTAATAAGTAGGATAAAGAGTATAACTTCATTGTACTTATAAAGGGAGATCATATCGGGGTAGAGTACTAAGTGCACGGGAAATAATTGATACTGATAGTACCTAGGGGGTGAATTATATCTCTTGCTCTGAGGATATCCACACGTGTCATACGCATGTTTACTTGTGTTGATAGAGTGAATTTGCATGGTTTAGTAATGCGTCCATAAACCACAAGGCAAAGTCGGACACCATCACACGGAAGATGAATTAATAAGTGGAACTGGAAGACCTGAAGAACTACCTACTTTCTTACTTGATCACAACTCATTTATCTTCACTGCTTGTTTTAATTCAATTGTTATTTTATAGTTATTTGTTACTTAATCACAAATCACAACCATTATAATTTCCAACATAGTCTTAATATACTAGAATATAATTAAATTGATAATTATCCGTCCCTTGGGTTCGATATTCACTTAATCACCTTTCGAGACTACAATTGATATCCTTCATACTTGGGGATTAATTGTATATTGAGAAAACGCTTATCACTAACCTTGTTCATACTTTGATGAAAATGGCTTTCCTTTGCCACATGCTTTGTCAGAAGTTACCCACCATACACAACCTCTTGTATTTTAGGTAGAACTTGCTCAAAACATCTAGACAAACTATAGAGAAAAAATTAACCTAGTTTTCCCTTTTAATTCTACTCCATGTTTTTCCAGTTCATTCATCAATTCAACCATGACCTCCCATCTTTTAATCTCACTCAAGTATCCGAAGAGTCGCATGAGACCATCATATTTCTATGAACCTCTCGCCTCTCCACTAGAGACTTTAATTAATAGGAATCACAGAACATCCTTAGTGAGAACACATATATTTTCCTAAGCAGTAAGAATTAAAACCAGGATTCTTTTCTATTCATCTAATTTTGGACTAGTAAATATAATTTCTTTTAGTCAACAATAAGTGGAATAAAACCATTTAAAATTCAGAGAATCACGTAAATAATTTGACCTATCAAATCTTCGAATTTGTCTATTTATATTGATCCCCTCAAAACAATATAAAATAAAATTCACCGACATCTCAAGCACCGTGAGTCTACATGCAACGACAGTGTGGATGTATACAAGCCCGAACATTTACAAGAGAAGGTTTTACCCATTAATTTCATTCGTCAACCTAACTTTATGATAAAATAATTAATAGTCGATTCCTCTTTATCCATGCAAATAACAGCAGTGACTCCGATGGGGAGGATACTTATTATTTTCATCTAAGTGTTCACCATTATTTGATTCCAAGTCCATTGTGCAAGCTTATGTCCCTTCAGATGGAGAATATTACACCCGCTTAGGTAACTTTCTACAATCAACAATTATAAGTTTATATAGTAATCTGCAAATAAACTCATCCGATGGGGAGGAAGGCACTATAGCCAACACGCAAGTTCATGTCCATCACATTAGAAAAAATCATTATTTAAAGAAATTTGTACCAGTGATCCATAAATATACTCATCCGATGGGGAGGAAGGCACTATAGCCAACACGCAAGTATACTTGCATCACATTACAAACCAATAGTGGACGCCACGGGAATTATTAACCAATTCACTCTCCCACTTAGTTATTTAATACTGAGGGTTTTTACATGCATATAATATTCAATAATAAAATACGCAACCTAGCATGCTCCTATTACAACACATAAGGCAGTAAATCACAGAGAATCATGCATATATGTTATATAATAATAATCAAATAATCAATCAATTATAAACAGTTATATATCAGTGAATTCGATTGTCTCCCACCATGCACAAATGTGGAAAACTCAGACGGGGGATCGATCTGTGTGGTCAGGTCTCGGGGCAGCGCCTCGAAACCAAAACGAGCTATCCTACACTCCGAAGCTCGACATGAGCAGGCTCACAATCTGCCGTGCACACTACCGAGCAGCCCACCGAGCGCCCGCCTATCTTGCTTGCCCAACTGCCCAGCATCGTGTGTCCCCAGCCTACGCTCGTCCAGTTGCACGCCAGTATGCCGGGTGTCGTGTGTTATGCCCTGTACACCCTCTCCAGTGCTCGCCAGTGCCCGCACGCGCATCGTCTGGTAGCTAGTGCCCAACGCGCACCAACCTGCCCATCTCACCGACTCGCTCGATAATTACGGAGACTCAACCCAAATCCCTATGAGTCCAGATAAGTAGAAGTCCAACAACAATGCATAATCATATTATGTGTTAATTATTTGTGATTAAATTTTGATATAAGTTGAGGATTTATATGATTGGAGGTAAGTAGAAGTCCAACTATAATGCATAAACATATTGTGCATGAATTATTTATGATTAATTTGTGATGCAAGTTGTGGATTTATGTGATTTGAGGTAAGTAGATATTCTTCTGTAACTAAATATTATTTTGTGAATTATTTGCTAATTAATTTGTGATACAAGTTATGGATCTATCTGATATTAGATAAGATCGTTGTCCTAATATGTCGGTTTGTTTGATCGGAAACTATTCAATATAGATATGTGTGATCTGAGAAGATATCATTATTTATGAGAATCTGTGTGATTAATGGTGAAGTTGTTACTCTAGATGTGGATCTATGTGATCATAAAATTAAATTGTTGTTTTATTTTAATTAAATGTTGGTATTGATGTCATAAATGGTTTGTGATGCATATTTAATTGCCCTTGTTGCATACCATGCATAATCAAGAAAAGTATTTTCCCCAAAAATAATAAGATACTAATGGTGTGTGCGGCCACTATATATGCACTCTTTCAGGGACTGCCGGAAATCGGTCCGACAATATGTATGTCCATTTTATTCAATACCGTTTATTGGTGGGACACTATGTGTGTCCATATTATTTAGCACCGCTTATCGGTGGGACATTGTGTGTGTCCACTTTATTCAATATTGCTTGTAGGACATTATGTGTGTCCACTTTATTCAGTACCATTTATTGGTAGGACACTCTGTGTGTCCATTGAGCTCATTTGAGTACATATCATAAGTGTGTCGTGGGAATCCGCAACGTGAACGATTTTCAAAATAAAAGAGACCAACTAGAAATATTAGAAAATAGGCGATAGCAAAAATAAAGTCATTTTCATGCACTATCATGCATTATTTCTACTCACTGAGTTTTATCTCACTAGTTTATGCATTGTAGGTGAGCCTACTTATTATTAAGTTTTGTGGTTTGACTGTGCAAGTTGTGGAGCTCCTTCAAGATTTTAAGCGGATGTACATAGATGACGACTTGTTGGGCTAGGCCGTGGGCTTATTTTATTTCCACTAATGTTTTGGTAATGTAATATAATAATATTGTCTCAAGTTCTTGTGGTTTGAAGTTTTCTAAGAGACGTGGATTGATGTGTTGTCGGAGACCTGCTACGTATGTTGAACTAGCGTAGTGATGGTTTTGGTTAAAAGTACATTGCACTGAAAAATATGCAGGTTTCTATAATAAAGGTGTTTATATTAAAATAGTATTTGAATTATAAGTTATTTAAGGTTGTGTTGGTTTTCAATCGTTTGGTTAACGTGAACCGTTAGGGTTCCATACATTTCTAAATCAGCGAAAGCAAGAAATTAGAAATATATTACCTTTCACCAGGGTATGTTGATGAAAAATAGCTGCAAAAAACAATCTCTTGATCTTCTACTGTATTCTCAAGTCCAATCCTGATGTCGTGTGGGCGACGATCTTCAAGATCTCCTCAATCTGCTTTCTCCCTTACTTATCACGGTACTTAGGCATGTGATTAGGATTCCGGATAAGCTGATATGACTTATTTATAGGCTACAGCAGGGACTAAGAGGAGAAATTAGAGTCGGCCTCCATTGGGCTTAAGTATCGAAGTTCAGCCCAAAACTTAAACTTAAGTCCAATAATGATAATATAGTTCACTAAAATATTATTACTGCACTGCAGCTTCAATTCCAAATTACGTTATGGGCTCCTTCTTATTATGAGCCCGTTAGTCTCCCGGCGTTTAAGATATACAATGTCTATTAATAATTAAGTTACTGACAACTCCATTAATTAATATCTCATCCGAGAGTAGTACCACTCAACCTTGTTATCATGCGGAATAAATCCACCTGCATGGTTTACATGATAATCCTTATGAGCTCTCAAGGGGACATCATCAACCTATTTAATAGGACATGGATTTCTTCTACAATCAACAGCACACCATAGAGACAGTAATATTTTCCAACTCACCGAGTTTGTTGATTTAATAAATAAATCTCACTCATTGATGAATCAAAGAGATATATACTGGTTTATGTGTCGAGGTTATTGTATAGGGATTAAAAACACGAACATCTATAATAACTGAGATCAAGTTCTCCTATATAGTCAGTATAACTTGAACGATCTCAAGCGGTCCTGCTCAATATACACAAAGCATACTAATGTGATTTTATACTCAAGACAAACTAATACCAAATCACACTACAACTATCCCGATAGATTGTCCCCGCCTATCTCGATTGTGAGCATCTGTTTATACTTTATAAGAAAAACCAATAATAAGTTCTTCCGTGCGACGCCGCACACCATATTATCTACAGTATAAAGTAAGAGGACTTTTGTAATAACATATAAATAGATTATAATATGCAAAAAAGTTTGATCATATGATTCTCATTTCAAATAAATTGTTAAACATTGTTCATACAAAAGCTAGACTTTTAGTATACAATCTAACAGATTGGTCGTGTCAGAGTGGTATCAGAGCATGGTTAGGGTCCTGCAAACTGTCTATGTACATGAGCTCATTCCTTGGGACCGCAACTTTGCATGTTAGTGTTATTTTGAATATGTTGTGTTATGTGTTTTATAAATTATGTAAGCCATATGATTGAGGACTCGTAGATAGATAGTACAATCATGGTAAGGGTTACATGTGAAAGTAGTTAAGAAGGTAAAACTGCTTGCTTAATTGATTGTGTTAAGTATGAATTATTATGATATCATATTGTGCATGGATTGGATGTCAAGGTACAGTGCTACGATAGCTTTTTAGAAGAAGAGTTCACTTTTTAGCCAATATGAGGAGAACCATTTACCTTTGTTAGGATTAAGAAGTACTTTAGATTTCTTGTAATATGAGCGACAAAAGAACAATGGTTACTGGAAAGTGGTTGTGAGGGTTATCTTGTAAGCGAGATTAATGTTGAAGGACAGCATAATCCAGTTCTCGGTGAAGTACCAGTAGTTTGGGAATACCTGGAGGTATTTTCAAATGATCTTCCAGATTTACTACCGGACCGGGAAATAGAGTTTTTTATTGAGCTACGACTAGGAACTATACCTATATCTAAAATTCCATACACATGGCACCAGCTGAACTTAAAGAATTGAAGATACAGTTGCATAGTTACTAGATAAGGGTTTCATCCGGCCTAGTTTCTCACCTTGGGGAGCGCTAGTTCTGTTTGTTTGTAGGAAATATGGCACATTGAGGATGTACATCGATTATTAGGAGCTCAACAAAGTCACAATCAAGAATAAGAATTCATTGTCTCACATTGATGATCTGTTTGATAAACTACAAGGTGCATCTATCTTTTTGAATATTGATTTACGATTGGGGAACAATCAGTTGAAGATACAAGATGAAGATATTCCATAGACGACATTCAGTACAAGGTACGGGCATTATGAGTTTTCGGTGATGCCGTTCATTTTGACAAATGTTCCAGCAGCTTTTATGGATTTGATGAATAGAGTATTTCAGGATTTCATTGATAAGTTGGTAATTGTATTTGTCTATGACATTCTGATTTACTCTAAGAACAAGGACGATCATGCTTTGCAATTGAGGAAGGTGTTGGAGATTCTAAAGGAGAAGCAGTTGTATGCGAAATTTAAGAAGTGAGAATTCTAGTTGGACCGAGTCATTTTTTTGGACCATGTGGTATCAGGAGAAGGAATTTCAGTGGATCCAAGTAAGGTTAAAGCAATCCATGATTGGCCACAACCATCAAATCCTATTGAAGTTCATAGCTTTCTTGGATTGGCAGGGTATTATCGAAGGTTTGCTAAAGGATTTTCTAAGATCGCTTCACCATTAACACAGTGAACAGAAAGAATGTGAGGTTCACATGGACGGAGGCATTTGAACAAAGTTTTCGGGAATTGAAGAGGTTGTTGACATTAGTTCATATCTTAACTAATCCTACGGAGATAAGAAACTTCAAGTTTTATAGTGATGCCTCGAAGAATGGTCTTGGATGTGTAGTGATGCAAAATGGGAAAGTGATAGCATATGCATCCAGATAATTTAGGGAGTACGACAAGAACTACCCAACCCATGATTTGGAGTTAGCCGCAAAGGTGTTTGCACTAAAAATTTGGAGGCATTATCTATATGAGGAACGTTGTGAGATCTATACTGATCATAAGAGTTTGAAGTACTTCTTCACTCAGAAAGAGTTGAACATGAGGCAAAGAAGGTTGTTGGAGTTTGTGAATGACTACGATTGTGTTATCAATTATCATCCGTGTGGAGCTAATGTGGTTGCTGATGCATTGAGCCGAAAGAAAATAAAGAGTGTAGTTGTTATGACCCTAAATCAAAAACCAGTATTGCTTGATTTGCAAAGGATGGGTGTGGAGATTATTCAGAGAGGATCGTTGGAATCAAGGATGGCAGCCTTGTCACTTCGACCAACTTTGATGGATAAGATTCGACAAGGACAATAAGTTGATAAGTTGTTTGAAAAGATAAAGAATGTTATCAGCTCTGGAAAGCCTTTTGAATTTCAAGTAATAAATGATGGTGTGATTCATTATAGAGGTCGATTATGTATACCTGAAGTGGATGACATTCGGAAGGAAATGATGGCAAAGCTCATTCAACAACATATTCAATACATCTGGGAGCCATTAAAAGGTTTGAAAACACATTATTGGTGGCCAGGAATGAAGAAAGACGTTGCTCAAGATGTGGAGCAATGCTTGGCTTGTCAGTAAGTTAAAGCCGAGCATCAGAGACCAACATGAACTTTGCAGCCTCTATTGATTCCAGAGTGGAAGTGGGAGAATATCGCTATTGATTTTGTTATTGGACTACCAAAGACAGTAAAAGGTCATGGATCGCTATGCCATTTAGGTTATCGTAGATCGACTTATTTGTTCATTTTCTTCCTATTTTTTCTACATATTCAATTTATGGATCGCTATGCACGACTTTATATTCAAGAGATTGTCAGACTCCATGGAGTACCACTTACCATTGTGTCAGACAAAGATACGAGATTCTTGTCTGCTTTTGGAAGAGTTTGTATAAGGCATTGGGGACACAATTATTATCTAGCACAGCATTCCATCCACAAACAAATGGTCAAATGAAGCGTATGATACAAATTTTGGAGGATATATTCAGAGCATGTGTGTTGGATTTTCAGGGTTAGTGGAGTACATTTTGGCCTCTGATAGAGTTCTCATACAACAAAAGTTATCATTTTACTATATGGATGGCTCCATATGAACCACTATATGGAAGAAAGTGTAGATCTCCAGTATATTGGGATGAAATTAGAGAAAGAATACTTTTGGGTCCTGACTTGATTCCTGAAATGTCAGAGGCCATAGCATGCATTCGAGAGAAGATGAAAGATGCTCAAGATCAACAGAAGAATTATGCGGATAAACAAAGAAGAGCATTGAAATTTGAAGTATGTGATCAGGTATTCTTGAAAGTATCCCCAATAAAAGGAATAATGTGATTTGAAAAGAAGGGAAAGCTCAGTCCAAAATATGTTGTCCATTCACTATCATTAAGAGAGTTGGTAGTGTTGCATAGAGGTTGGACTTACCAGCATCTATGTCAATAATACACGTGTTTCATGTGTCTGTGCTGAGGAAGTATATTCCAGATCCGTCGAATGTTCTAAGGCAGGAACCAGTTGAGTTGAAAGAAAATTTTAGTTATGAGGCAATACCAATTGAGATCTTGCAACGAGAAGTGAAGAAAATCATAAATAAAGAGATATATTTAGTTAAGGTGTTATGGAGAAACCAGTTAGCTGAGGAGGCTAGTTTGGAAAGAGAAGATGAGATGAGGGTTAAGTATATAGAATTTTTCAAGTAAGTATTCAAGGATGAAATTTTTTTAAGGTGGCGAGAATGTGATACCCGAACTTCTCACTACTTATGTGCCAATATAATTTAATTTGTGATTTGCATTTTTGTAATTATGTGATAATTAACGGTTGTTGTTTTTACATTTTATTCGTCTTTACATTTTATTTGATACATCAATGATAATAATGGTGACAACATGTGAATATATGTGTGCGTAAATATTTACGTGCATTAATTTGGATATATATAATTAAATTATTTTATGTGTATAAATACATTATTTCTTAATTATTAAATATCACATGTGTTCTCATAATAACAATAGTGGTAAAAATGTACATGTATGTGTATTAATTTGTAAACCATCATATCTTAGTTATGAATTATTACACGTATATTCATAATGGATAATAATAATAATAACAATTATTATTATTATTATTATTATTATTATTATTATTATTAGGGTTAATTACGTGAAAAGTCCTAACATTTTCGCCGATTGTGAATTAGTCCAAACTTTTAGATAATTACAAATAAATACCCGACTTTAATCCTTCTTTGCAAATTGAACCACCGGGCAGCAGGAGGCTGCCCGGTTGCTTACATGTAATTTTTTTCATCCACATCACAATCCACCTATAAAAAATAATAAAAATAAAAATGTGATATATGATACTACCTATTTTTGTTGCTGATGTGTATATTTATATGTATTGGAGGTCACGATGGGTGCGTTGATGGTTTGCCTCTCTGCCGTTGTGTTCTTGCCCCGCCCGACGATGTTCCAGACTGGTGTCGCAATTTCTGTCCCGCCGCTGACCTCTCTCTACGACTTTTACTTCGCCGCCACCTGTAGTGGCTATTTGAGATCTATTGCTTCTGCTTTTGACGATGAATTTCCGGCTACTCAACTAGGTGGCAGTTCCCAGCGCTCACCTTCGACACCTCTATGGTATGCCACCCTTCAATGACGATATTCTGGTGGAGCACCCCTCCTCCATGGCTGTCTACTCTCCGGTGCGTCCATCCCATGGAGACTCTTGTCTTCATTCAGTTCAGAACGGTCGCTGCTCAACCCTGTATATTTGTTGCAGCATCACTCCTCTCCAATGGAGCGCCATTAGGTTATGGCCTCCGGCGACTTGCTACGACTTTTGCTGCTGCCTGCAGCTTGGCTAGCGATGGCCTGTAAGCATTTATGGCTCTAGTCAGCCTTTTCAGCCTTAGCCCTTTCCCATGGCTTCGATGGGTGCAAGAAGAGAATGACAATAACAACATAGAGTTCAGAGTGTTCGAGGCCGAGGGTTCTGGGAGTCCTTCACTAAAGGAGAAGAAAAGCCTAATTAATTCCGCTAAGAACATGGGTTTATAGTTTTGGGATGAACAGAGAGGAAGAACTCGAAATATATTTCGCTGGGGCACATCATAATGAAAGCTTCTATTTCTCTCTTCTAAACTAATAATGGTAGCCTCGACGAGTTCACAAGTTTTCTTTCATCTTGTTTATTTGTTGCAGATGCAATGGCGTCAGGTCAACCTAAAACCGATTTCCTGTACACACGAAAGGTGCACTCCTCAGTACTACTTATGTAATTTCTACCCTTTTTATTTACAAAATCTACCACTCTATCGAATCTTCATATTGTTGTGATTAATTTCAGATGGAGTAGTATGAGGGATTCTTGGCAAAAAATGGTTCCCCATTCGTCGTCGGTGCCCCATTCTTGAAAAAAAAAATTGAGAGAGAACCAGCTAGGATAGAGTGTTGAAGAAAAGATTTTTTTTAATTCCACACCAGCTTTTGGGCAGTCAAAGGATAGTCAAAATCTGACCGGTAGTTCGATTTGCAAAAGGAGCTTAAAGTCGAGTACTTATTTGTAAATATTTAAAAAATTGGACTAATTCGTAATCGGCGAAAAGGTTAGGATTTTTTATGCAATTAACCCTTATTATTATTATAATTATAATAACTTACCGCGAGTATACGTGGGTTAATAGACAATGTATAAGTTGCTTGGTTAATAAGTGGTACACATAGTGCATATGTTAATTTTTAATTAAAAAAAGAAAAACTTAATTGGCTGAGGGAGCGGTGGATTAAATCGACTCACCCCACCCTTTCACACACATATATAAGGGGTAATTGGGGTGATAACCCCATTTTAAACATAACAAAGCGAGTTCAAAAGAGAGAGAGAGAGAAAAAAAGAAAAGACAGAGATGGGAAAGGGTGCGTACGTAGCCGGAACAAGAAAGAGGAGATTAGTTGTAGTTCTTCACGAGGTCTAATATATTGTCACTATCGGAATTCAGGTAAATAGAAGTCCAACTACAATGCATAAATATATTATGTGTGAATTATTTGTGTTTATAAGTTGAGGATTTATATGATTGGAGGTAAGTAGAAGTCCAACTACAATGCATAAACATGTTGCATGTGAATTATTTGTGAATAATTCATTTTGCAAGCTGTGGATTTATGTGATTTGAGATAAGTAGATATTCCTCTGTAACTAAATATTATTTTGTGAATTATTTGCTATTTAATTTGTGATACAAGTTGCGAATCTATGTGATTTGAGATAAGATCGTTGTCCTAAATATGTAGATTTGTGTGATCGAAAACTGTTCATTATAGATCTGTGTGATCTGAGAAGATATTATTTTTATGAGGATCTGTGTGATCCGAGATGAAGTTGTTAGTCTAGATGTGGATATGTGTGATGCTGTTTTATTTTAATTAAATGTTGGTATTGATTTTGTAAATGGTTTGTGATGCATATTTAATTACCCTTGTTGCAACCATGAATAATCATGAAAAGTGTTTTCTCCAAAATTAATAAGATACTAATGGTGTGTGCGGCCACTATATATGCACTCTTTAAGGACCGCAGAAAATTGGTCCGACATTGTGCGTATTCATTTATTCAGCACCATTTATTGGTGGGACACTATGTGTGTCCACTTTATTCAGTACCGCTTGTCGGTAGGACACTGTGTATCCACTTTATTCAGTACTGTTTATTGGTAGGACACTGTGTGTCCATTGAGCTCATTTGCATAAGGGTGTTGTGGGGATCCCGCAATGTGAACGATTTTCAAAATAAAAGAGGCCAACTAGAAATATTAGAAAATAGGCAATACCAAAATTAAATATCTTTTCGTGCACTATCATGCATGATTTCTACCTATTGAGTTTTATCTCACTAGTTTATGCATTGTAGGTGAGCCTGCCGATTACTAAGTTTTGTGGTTTGACTGTGCAAACTATGGAGCTCCTTCGGGTTTTGAGAGGATGTACATAAATGACGACCTATTGGGCTAGGCCATGGGTTTATTTTATTTCGCTAATGTTTTGGTTATGTAATATAATAATATTGTCTCAAGTTCGTGTGGTTTGAAGTATTCTCAGAGACATGGATTGATGTGTTGTCAAAGACCTGTTATGTATGTTGAACTGGCGTAGTGATGGTTTTTGTTATAAGTACCTTATGTTTAAAAAAAAGCATGTTTCTATAGTAATGTTATTTTCATTAAAATAGTATTTGAATTATAAGTTATGTAAGATAGGTCGTGTCATTTTAGCTTGAAGTAGATGCATGGGCCTTTAAATATGTCATAATTGGAGTGTAAATTTGCATCATAAATATTGTGTTTGATTGGATTGATGGTATCACTTTATTGTTTTCTTAGTTGTTTTTAAGTTTTATTGTGTTTCTTATCTTTTGTAGGTACAAAGGGAGCTTTACGATGATGGTCTTGAAGTGAAGAAAGAAGTGCAACAAAAATGGTAACAAAATTCTTTCTAAACTAAAATTCAGCTCTTAGAGAAATTTAAATTTGGGGGGATGGTTCGTTTTGTTACATGTTCATATTGCTCCTGGTTGTAAGTTTTGAACTGGAGCACCTTTTGTTCCTCTTGTTTTTCTCCTTTTTTTTTGTTTTTGTGAGTCTTCCCTTGATTTCTTATAATTGATTATCTCTTATGGAGCTTATTTGGTAATTGTTTGAGACGATTAAATTGAGTTGGATCGTGCGGTTAAAATGATATGAGCTTGTGTACTTTTTATGGTTGGGAATTTTCTTATGTGATGCTTGTTTTTCACTAATGATGAGCTGTGAGATTTTGAACCTCGAATGTACAAACATTATTCTATTCATTTCTTCATGTATGTATGGTTCATGTGTATGTCTTCTAGAACTTGTCATTCGTCTTGCATGAGACTACATTTGTGTTGAGATTATTGAAAATAATCTTAGGTCATCTTTGAAAATTAAAGTAACTTGCCAAAATTATATCCCTACCATAACATTGTTCCCTAGTAAGTCATTTGAGCCTATAAAATCCTGTTATTTGATTATATCTCATTACAAGCCGAAGAAACCCACTTAAGCCTTTGAAAAAAAATTTTGTGCGGGTGATTATGGTAGATGGTTACTAAAAGAGGTTGTGAAGGGAAGAGCAAAAATTGTGCTTGAAAAGGAAATGAAGAAATTTGTGCTTGAAATGCAATGAAAGCCAGTGAATGATGATATATAAGCAAGGAAAAAAGAAAAAAAAAGCTCTTAAAAATAAAAGAGTATAAGAGCTAAAAAAAAAAGAAAGAAAGGAAAGCTCAAATGTGTATTACAAAAAGATGGAGAAAAGAGCTACAAAGGAAATGCTCAAGTTCAGAGTTAAAAAAGGAAGGAATGATAAAATACATTAAAAGTGGAAAAGGAAGAAGTGAATTCATGATCGAGAATGAGTGCTTGACGAGAAGGGAGACGTTTCTTTTAATCATCAACACACATATTTGAGTCACTTTTATCCATATATTCTTATCTTACCTAAGTGCCTTCATTATATCCAAATATGAAGTTCTTTTTTATTCAATGATATATTGACACATTTCATTAGTGGTGGAGAGTTTGAGACTTATGGCAAGTCTATGGTAATGTGTGCATGTGAATTGATTATAAAAGTAAACACATCCATAATTTTTACTATGAGTGTGAGTGCATATACTACCTTGAGAGGATTATTGAGAAAGAGTATTGTGCTTGAATTATTCCCACCATAATTTGTGCATATGTTTATTGATGTGTAGCTCATATGATTTGAATTGATTGATAATTTGAGGTTTCTTATATTATTTCTTTGATCCATGCTCCAATTCATAGAGTTTCTACCCTCATATTATTTTTCTTTTCTTCGTTGTTCGTTCCTGAACAACACTTTAAGTTTAAGGATTTAATGAGTGTAGAAATCTCGTGAATTTAGGGATATTTTATAGCATGGTTTATATAAATATGCTTTGATTTTATGGTTATGTACCCTAAATTACTTTATATTTGTAAATATTTGGAGAATTATTATTTTAGTAGAATTTATGTGATTTTATGGTAAAAATGGATTTTAAAAGTGAAAAGAAAGATGTAGGAACTAATGGAGCACAATTCGGAGTTAAAACGAGGGAGAGCGAGCCAAAATAAAATTGCTGAAAATTTATCCCAACTCGACTCGAGTTGTGCAACTTGACCTTTCAGATGGTCGAGTTCGGGAGCCTGATACACCAACTCGACTCTACGAGACGTCGAATACCGAACTCGATTCAAGCTTGGTTTGACCAAGTTCTGTCAAAAGTGGCCAGCTGTCCTGAAATTCGAGAATCTTCCCCAATTTGTCTTTTTAACCCCCCCCACCCCCTTTCAATCTATTTAGAAAAGTATTTTTTTCGTTCCAGAACAAAACACACACTTCTACAATCCATTTTCACACACTTTCTTCCCCAATCCATTTCTCCCTCCATTTCATCCATAAATCTCCATCAACTCCACTAAATTCCTCCATCACACATTCCAATTGATTAATGAAGTATTGGAGTGATGAAAATTGGAAGAGAATAAGGAGTTTCAATTGAAGAATTTCAAGGGAATCATATTCTTACTTTATAATTTTCTTTTGTTCATCCATGGAATTTTTTAGAATAATGTCTTTTGTTATAATTGAAACCATGTTTGCTAATCTCCTTTGTGAGATTATCAATTATGATTGATGTTGGTTGATTTGGACTTTATGCAATTTAATTCTAATGTTGAATGGGCTTTGTATAATTTCTATCACGAATGCTTACTCCTTAATTCATATGTTAATTTGTGTGGTTAATTCTCCATGTCATATTCATTAAAATGTGAACTCAATTATGTGTAACGGATGTTAATTGAATCATGTCTTCTTATGGGTTATTTTTATTAAGTGTGACTTGAGTTTGTGAAGACCAATGTGCATACTTAGAATCTCCTGATAGGACATTAGTGAGGACTATTTGTGAAGGTGTTTAAACTAAAGAGAGGACATACCAATAGGAGCTTGGTACATTGAAGGGAATTGTGAGTATTGTAGACATTCTTAGAAGCCTTTTAGGGATTGCCTTTATAGTCTACATCCTAAGTATCTTGTGAAGAAGCTTAGGTGAGATTAGTGAATAATTTCATTTCATTGCCTATGACATGTTAGAATTAGTTGACTAAACTTTAGACTCTACATACCATAATTGTGTTAATCTCATTAATTCTTTCATCATTTGGAATCCATCTTACATTCATTCATCCATCCTATCTTTTGTTTTATCTTTTATATTACTTATTTCTTGCATGTTTCTTGCATTCTTATCTCCCCATTTTGTGTCGTCCTTATAAAATTACAATAAACTTGGGATAACTTATATTCTAAATTGCTTGATTTTTATGGATTGATAATTAAATTTGGTTGCATGTGGCTACTATAATAAGAGTACACTTGCTCCTTAATTCGCATTAAAGAAAATAACGATCACATATATAAATTTAAATATCTTACAAATAAATAAAGGACGCGGCTATTTATATCCCCGATTCTACTAAACATACCCCAATTACTAAATGTACCCCATCAAATTAGAAGATAGATACATAAATTACTAAATATACCCCAATATTAGACCATTTTACCCTTTTAATTAAGGGTTAATTACATGAAAAGTCTCAACATTTTCGCAGATTGCAAACTAATCCAAACTTTTAGATATTTACAAATAAGTAACCGACGTTAAGCCCGTATTGCAATTCAAACCACCGGTCAGATTTTGACTGTATCTTTGACTGCCCAAAAGCTGACGTGGAAAAAAATTTCTTCAACACTTTCTCTCTCAAACTTCATCTTTCAACAACCCACCATCTGTTCTTCCTCCGGCCGCCTCCAAGATCGGGATGAGCGTGCCTCCGAACACAAGCGAAACACCTGCTGGCGTAGGAAAATGGGTACGGCAGCGGCATTAAAATGGAGGTGGATACGACGAGGGTGATGGAGATCTTTCCTTATAAGATCTTTCCTCTGGTCATTCCCCCCTTTAAAGTTCAATAATTCCCCCAAAACATAACATCAATCGCAAGAGGAAAGAGGATCCAATCTATTTTATTTTTCAATCGAAACACAAATCACTACCATGGGCAGAAACTAAAAGGCCATAATTACCTTAATGCAAGAGCATGATTTGAAGAAAAGACAACTAAAGTAGATATAAATGCAAGAATATTTTCTTTAGTAACTGAATTACATAAAAAAGATAAATGGGTTTGAATTTGAGCAACCATAAAGATAAACGCAAGTTATGTTCAAGAAAATAGTATTTTCTCAAATGGGCACCATTTGCGATGAGATAATTACAGGTGGATCGGAAAAAGAAGGGATCGTGGGTTGGGATTGAGAGAGAGAAATCTTTGGGGAAGATAGAGATTTGATGGGCACCAGAGGCGAGAATCTCACCATCGATCCATCTCACTACAAGAAAATTGTCAAATTCCAACAGAAAAATTCCAATGAAAAGCAAAATCATTGGAAATTTTAGAATTCCAACGAATTTTCCATTGAAACTTTAAACCATGGGAAAATTCTAGCAAAATTTTCCATAAAAATTTAAACCGTTGGAGATTTTCAATTCTAATTCCAATAGTCGGATAAACTATTGGAAATTTTCAACGAAAATTCCTATAAAAATTAAAACTGTTGGAAAGTTCCTTCAAAAATTCCCATATAAAATTAAATCGTTGGAAAATTTCAATGCTAAATCCAATAGCTTGATAAACCATTGGAAAATTCCAATAGAAATTCCAATTAAACTTAAGCCGTTGAAAAATTCCAATAAAAATTCCATCGAAAAAAAAGCCTTTAATAAATTTAAATGTCAATTTATAACATAAATTATATATGGGTTAAGTTGGTAAATGATAAGGTGATATACTCGAGAGGTTATTCCAACAATAATTCCAAAAGAAATTATGTTAGAAAATATTTGAATCACTTTTAGATAAAAAATTCCAACTAAAAAAATTTGTTGGATTCACCGTTTTATTTTAGAAACCATTGAAAATGATGTTGGAAAAAAGACAACAGTCACTTTTCCTATAGAAAAAATTTATTGGAATATCTGTTGGAATCATGAAATTTCAAAGGTATCAATATTTGCATATTGCAACGATTTTTCACCATTGGAATTCGGCAATTTTTTTTGTAGTGAGCAGATCAATAGAAGTTGCACAACTGTGAATTCTACTATAAATTTAAAAACTTTTGGAATGACAACCAATAACACCTTGATATTAGAAGTTAGTGAATGGAATACGAGAACTAAATGCAATATGACCCAAAGAAAAAAAATCATATCATTGAGCCAAGCACATAATTAACAGTACACTTAGCCTTTCGAGCGCACAAAATGGGGAATTATATGATTAGGGTATTCAGCACTTACAATGCCTTCATTATATATCACTTACGTAATATTATAATGCCTTCATTATATCACTTATGATTACGTAGCTATAGTATACTATTTAGTTATTAAGAAATTTATAGGGTTTATGCTATGGCAAGACGGATAAAGAATTTGACTGTGTTCTCTCCTCCTTTATTTCTGTTGTTGGAAGGGATGGGGATCGAGATTGTTTTAATTAAGAAAATAAAATGAGTTTGTGTTTAATTAAAGGGTTAATTACATTAATTATATTGAAAGTCTCAACCTTTTCGCCGATTGCGGATTAGTCTAAACTTTTTAATATTTACATATAAGTACTCGACCTTAAGCCCATTTTTCAAATCAATGCTATCTTATCTTGGGGATTATGAAAATTACGTGGCTGGCATGGGTGTGATGTGGTGCAACTCTGACTCTCACTCCCATAGTCGCAAGCAATGTTTGGTTATCACACAATGTTTTCTCGCTGCTTTCCAGTCAACCTTTTGTTGTAGAAATCATACAATAAGATATTGTTCGATGATAGCATTCGAACATACCCAGAACATCCACAGATTGTTCCGTTCGGTTGCAGAAATTGAAAATAATACAATGTTTGATTATAGCGTCCGAACAAATAGAATTTTTTAATATTTAATTTATAAATTATATAAGGGTATTTATTTCTTAACACGTAAGATATTTTAATCTTATATAATTACGGGATACATCTAGTAAAATGGCAAAAACTTGGGTGAGACTGTCTCACGGATCCTCTTATGTGAGATGGATAACCATTAATCCTATTAAATAATTTTAAAGGGATATATTTGGTTGTAATGAAATTAGAAAATTGAATAATTAGTTGTAGAGTAAAATTAATTGGACCTGAATAAATTTAAAGGGTCTTATTTGGTTGATATCAAATTAAAAAATTTAAAATTTAATTATGAAAAAGAAATTAATAAGGCTTACATGTATTCTACGTTTTACTTATTTAATTCATATTTTTTACTATTTAAAAATGTAATAACTTAAAATTTATTTTCTTTATTTAAATAGTATAAATTTATAAAATGTGATGATTTTTATAAAAAGTAGTAATTTTTTTTACTATAAAAAAATACTGATCGAATAAAAGTGATAACTTTTCATTTGAATTATATTATGAATAATTCATAATGTTAAAGACTCATGTGAGTGTCAATTACGAATGACTTTCGTGAGAAGTGTAATAAGTGATAACCTTTATAAGGAAAAGTGATACTCAATTAATGAAAAGTGATAACGGTGATGTGAACTAGTTCATGAATAATTTATAGTATAAATGAAAAGTCATACTCCCTCGGTCCCATAGAAGTTGACACATTTTCCTTTTTGGTTTGTCTCATTAAAGTTGACACATTTCCTTTTTAATACATGGGGCCCACACAAAAACAATTAATCTATTTCCATGGCTCCACATATCACCTCTAATACAACTACCTACCACACATTAAATATTATTTCTCTCACTTCACTTTATTTCACTTTACATTAAATTATTATACTCCTTAATCTCCGTGCCCAAAAAAAATATATCAACTTCTCCGGGACGGAGGGAGTAATATTTTAAAAGAAACGTGATTTCATCTTTGATATAAAGTGATAATTAATTACCAAAGTGTATTCCACGAATAATTTATAAAATAAATAAAATGTGATAATATTTTTAATAAAAAGTGATTCTTAATCAATATTAAGCGATATCTGTACAATTGAATTATTTCACGAACAATTCACTGAAATAATAAAAAGTGATAGCATTTTTAATAAAAAGTAATAAACGCACTACAACATAACTTGTTTTATATAACACGTTAAAAATGTTATTTAATAGTAAAAATGTGTTACTGTAGATTATATGTAATATTTTTATGGTGCAATGTTTGTCCGTGCTGCTTATTGTCTAAGACAACAATATTTCGATCATTAATAACACTTTTAAAAAATGTTACAATAGATGAAAAACTTTATTTATTACTTTATAAATGTTACATGTGATATTCTTTTTATGCAACACGTTTTATAAGGAAATAAAATACACTTACCAAGTTTGAACCCTTGACCACTTAATCAGAGTAAGTTACTTCTACCACCTTGACTATCTATAACTTTAATTATATTTTGAGTTTTCATTATATTATACCTGATTTCAACAATTTTTATTTAATTTATTAAAATATAATTTTAAAACCATCTAATATGGTTAAACTTAAGTTTTATTATACTAACTAATTTTAAAAAATTATTATATTATACATAATAATTTTATCAAGAAATATAATAATTTAAATAAATAAAAAAATAATCATATTATATATAATTAAAATATATTTATATTATAAATAAATTTATATGTATTTAAATTATTTAAAATAAATACAAAATATATTTTTTCATATATCATTAATATTTTTATATATCATGATAAATATTTTACATAATAAATATTTTATTTATATGATCATTTTTTTTCAACTCGTATAATATATTAATTGTTTAATAATGTGTTAGTTTTTTTTAATTATTTAAACTACATAAAATATTACATATTTTCTTTATATAAAATGTTATGTATTTAAAATGTAATATGATAATGTTAAATATTTCATAGTGTTTCATAAAAGGTGTAATATATGAAAATGATACTACTAAAATGTTAGATATAAAAAAGTGTAATTTGAAAAGTGTTATATTTATAAAAGAGTTATTTAAAAAGTGTTACTTTCATAAAAATGTTACTTATTGATGTGGCATATAAAACAAGTGTTACATATTATTTAAATTTAAATAATATTACAATTACGTGTTATATATTACTATGAAGTGTAACATAATCTCATTTATGTTGTAGTGACGATAAAAAAAATGTGATATATGTTTAATTATAATATTTTATGAATAATTCTTAGGATGAATAAAAAGTGATAATATTCTTAATATAAAGTGAAACTTAATTAAAATAAAGTGATAAAAAAATCGTTGAATTATCTAATAATAATAATAATAATATTTTATTTAAAATTAAATTTTGATTAAATGCTGTAATTTTAGTTGACGGCATCCTCATGTCGTGAATTCGTCCAGCGAAGTAATGCGTTGAGATTAAAAATGACTTTTTTATTTTAATTAATTAAACCAAATAAGGACCTTACTTTTGTTTAATTCTTTTTTAATTTAATATAAAATATAGTATTTATTCAGGTTAATGAACGATCCGTTTCACATAAGGGGATCCATGAGACGGTCACACCCAAAACCTATCCTAAATAAAATTGGGTTCAAATAGCTATACCCATAATTAAATTAAAATACAATTAAATCCTAACATTATTATCAAGATTCCTATTAATATTGAAATTTCTTAGTTGCTTGTTTTAGCCTTCTGAGTTTATTAGGCTTTTCATACTTTATTTTCTTATAATATAATAATTCGAAAAATGAAATTCACTCAATCCAAATATTATAATCATGCAACATACTTTAATTTTAAATTTGTGATCATACATAATACATAACATATTTTACAATTTATTTATTAAAGAATATATTCTTTTTGTCTCATAGAACTACGTTTTATATTTTTCTCATTTATTTATCTCGCAAAATTGTTGGCACCCAAAAAAGATAATAATGCGTTTATCTAATAATTCCACACAATATATATACATTGATTCAACATCAATCTCAATATTAATTCCACACAATATACTTTAATTTTTATAGAATTCTTCATATTTTCCATTGTCTTGCAAAACCCTTCATACTCCAAAAAAGAAAATAATATTTTTATTTAATTAATAATCTCAAAAGTTATTACAATAACAAAATTGTTACTATAGCAAATAACATAACTTTATACTTTTATTATTATCTTAAAAATATTTTATAGTTAAAAAATTTTTGCTCCCAACAAAAAATCATGTTTCCGCAGTGAGTGGACACACACATTAAAAAGTGGGCAGTAGAATATATAGTCATTAAATGGAAGGTTAGTAGCTAGGGTGGTGGTAGGGTTTATAGTCTCATGGTGGATGTGGATACAAGGTGTAACGCACACCTCCCCACCCTCGCCCCCTCGTGCGCGCTATCTATGGAACGATGGCGGCTCACCTCACCCTCCCCCCTTCTAACCCACCCCCATTCCCCACCCGACCACACCCCCACCCGACTCGACCCCACCCATCACCTCCCTCCCTTCAATTACCATCATTAATGGCATGCCTCCAAATAGATACATTCACACACGCATAAAGACACGCATGTGTGTGTGCGCGCGTGTCGTCTTTTCTTTTGTAGTTAGTGCGATGGGGGGTTGTCATGTCAAGTGAGTGGGTGTGAAGACTGAAGTGTAGTATAGTAAAAAGGGTGGTATAAATACTTGTACATAGGAGATTGTGGGAGACAGCCAAAAACATTTCAAAGCTCACGTTTGATTTATGGCCCTCTTGTGGGGTACCATATTCATTGATACCCCCCTCACCCCACCCCCCGAAGTTTTGCTTCTCAAGTTATATATTTATATCACCCTAACTCTACACTAGCTTCACCTCAATTCAAACACTTCTTCCCCTCATACGTAGTTAATAGCTTCCATTCCAGCAATGGCAGATGCTGGTGGTGATTCTTCTCTTGTTCGTAGAATGTGCTCCATTCCAGAGAGAATTCAGCTGCATATTGCTATGCTAGCATTGCAGTTTGGATACGCAGGTTTTCATGTCGTTTCGAGAGCTGCTCTTAACATGGGGATTAGCAAGATCGTGTTTCCTGTATACCGAAACATTCTTGCTTTCCTTCTTCTCCTGCCCTTTGCCTATTTTCTTGAAAAGTATGTATGCCAAATAAATTAATTCATTACATATGCTAATAATCTTGAAATTAGTTTATTTTTTTTTCTTGATCTATCTGCAGGAAAGAAAGACCACCCATTACTTGGAACTTCATCATCCAATTCTTCCTACTTGCTATCGTTGGGTATGATTATCGATACAAACACTATGTATATTGTTTAAAGATTAATTTGGGTGTGAATTTAATTTTGAAATTTTCTTGCAGGATAACTGCAAATCAAGGATTTTACTTGTTGGGATTGGACAACACATCACCAACGTTTGCTTCCGCAATACAAAACTCAGTTCCCGCCATTACATTCCTGATGGCAGCTATTCTAAGGCAAAACAATATTTAATTCACAAAATATAGATAAATAAATAAATAATCTAAAAAGGAGAAAGCAACTCACTCACTTTTCTAATTCAATTCTCGATCACTTTAATCAGGATAGAAAAAGTAAGATTGGATCGAAAAGATGGGATCTCGAAGGTGGCTGGAACACTTTTCTGCGTGGCGGGTGCATCCGTGATCACACTCTACAAGGGTCCCACCATCTACAGCCCAGCTCCGCCGCTCCAAGGCACCTCGGCGGCGGCGGCTGCTCTACGGCTGCCGTACCTAGGAGACGCGAAGGGGAAGAGCTGGACTCTGGGGTGTATATTCTTGATCGGACACTGCCTGTCGTGGTCCGGCTGGCTGGTGCTTCAGGCGCCGGTTCTGAAGCAATATCCGGCTCGGCTCTCTTTCACGTCGTACCAGTGTTTCTTTGGGATCATACAGTTTCTACTGATAGCGGCTTTCGTCGAGAGGGACCCTCAGGCTTGGCTCGTTCACTCCGGCGCCGAAGTCTTCAGCGTCTTCTACGCTGTAAGCCATCTTCTTCAATCGCTCTTTTACCTAACTTTTATTTTATTTTTTCTTGTTCAGTTTGATTTTTTCTGTGAATTAAACTAATTGCATGGGTATGGGAGCAACCGTTATTTCATTTTTAATATAAATTGGGGTTGTCGCTTTTAGTATGCGTACATGAGAATAGCATATCCTTCAATTATCACTACACTCCACCATCCCAGTCTTACTGCGCACATATTTTATTTCCACCAGTATGAGGAAAAATTACTCATTTTTCTTGTTTTATTGATTTTTTAGGGTAGCTTAATATTTTTATGTTATAAATAAATTACTATGTTGAACTAAATTTAAAATTACGGTGTATTGAAAGGTTAATATTTAGTAACAATATTTCTTTTATTTTTAGTGTAAATATCTATATGAGTATCATTTTTAACTCTAAATCCTGAACCATAAAACCCAGCCTTTTTGGAAGACATTTGCCAACTTATTTATTTATTTTAAGGGAACCACGGTCTTTTTGAGTATAGTAGATGTTATTCTCTTCGTTCACAATTGAATTTCACACTTTAACTTTTACTTATATCTAAGAAATTAAATTTATTTTTCTCTTACTTATCCAGATAATTTGTATTTTTTAGGAATAAATAAATTATAAAATATGTGTAAAGTGCTGATTTAAATTTGAAATTAAAATTTATTATAAAGTTATTTGGATTCGATGTTATTTTCTTTTATGAGATGTAGATGTGAGTTGTGGACGGATTAAAATAAAAGGTGTAAAGGTGATTTGAGGACGAAGGGAGTATAAGATAAAGTAAATTATGTGTATCAAGTAAAAATAATATTATACTCCCTCTATCTACTATTAATATAATCGTTTACTTTTTGTACGTAAATTAAGAAATACTTCTTCCATTTCATTTCAATTAATATATTTTTAATTTGAGTGTCTCATTTCAATTTTCATATTTCTCTTTTTGGTAGATAAAATCTACACATAACAATTAATAAATCTCTATGGGACTCGCACACAACACTAATATAAATACCCTCTTTAAAGTAAATATTACTCATATCTTTCAGCCCACTAGTACTATATTTCTTAATCTTCGAGCACAAAACAATTTTTTTTGTAAAGAGTGTATGCTTTAATTAATATCTTTTAATATAATAATATTTTGTTTTAAGGAATATATACTTTCATTAATAAGGGTGTTATTTTTTTAATAAAAAAGTTGTTAAAATATGAAAAGTATTAAAGTTTGGCTAAATTTTTTTTTCTTTGTGAAAAAAATTAAGTGTTTAAGTTTTTATAATGAAGAGTATAACATTAAATATTAGTATAAAATTTGATTTGGGCGCTTGAAACTAGCTCTAAGCGTCCTGGTGTCCGACTGCCCTCAAGAAATTATTTTTTATGTGTGATAATTTATTAGTGGGATATAGTGATCATATGTGGGACCATCTTTTAAAAATGAGAAATTAATGCAAAAATAGAAAACACCAAAATAATAAAATAAAGAGGGAGGCTCATGTGCACCCAAATTCCGTGCGTCTTTGCAATTTTCGTGTCCCTTTACAATTTAAACCTCTAGTAATATATATGTTTAAATAGAGTATAGAGGGTGAGAGTTGTGTTCACATAGGGACACGGCGTATTCCTCCGTATACCGGGGGCGTAGTAACTTTTACCTAAAATAAATACATTTAAGTATGGAGGGAGGGAGTATAAAATAAACTCTTTCATATTTTAAAACACAGACTGTTGAAATTCGTAGCTTTATCACCTTTAATGAGTGAAAACAGACCAGAATAATTGGACTATAGCTTTTGGAGCCAAAATCTATGAGCGGATTTGATAGCAATATGATAATAGTTGATGGCCACATAAGTAAATATCTTAATTAAAGCAGTTAGTGAAAATGAAATAAGTTGAACTTGGCTAGAAAAGTGAAAAATTAGATTTAGTTAGAATATTAAATAAGTTGGTCGAAACAATAGAGAACATAATTGGAGCAAAGTGGGGCTTAAACATCCATGGTTGAGTTGCGCCATGTGATGTACCATATGTTAAGTCAATGTATAATATACCCCAATATTATTAAATACAGTATGATATTATAAATATATGTGAATTAAAATACACTGAACTAAAATAAAATATGTGAAAGTGCCATAGAAGTTGCGGTGTGTGTACTTACATGAGCACTAGCAATATGTGTTGTGGTTGCGTTGTCCCATAATTTCTTACTATATTAAAATTTATTTATATGATACTGCTTTATTTTAAAAATTCAATAATTTTGCTTTTAGTGGTGTTTTTTTTTTTTTCTAAAGGCATTTCATTTAAAAATGTGATACTTTTCATCCAAATTGATTTTATGAGCCGAGTTTATACGAAATTTGATTTTTTTAATTTTGTTCGATATATAACCTTTATATTTTTTTGTTTTATATACATTTAAACAACAATTTCAGTCATTTAAATAGAATAAATTGAATTCTACGAAAAATAAGGAATTAAACTAGATGTGTAAAAGTTTGGATTTTTTTAATTTTTTTTAAATTAAAAATTAAATAAGTATATGAAATTAAAAACAAAAAATTGCATCAATAAAATTAAATTTATACAAGGCAAATACCATTGCACGCACACAAGTTTTCATATTCTTTTCCAAATATATTTTGAAAAAAGTTGTATATAATATTTTTAAAAATAATATTCGATATTTTAAAGATTAACAATTTTAAAATAGTATCTATACAGTGGTTCATGCTAACATTTATCTTAGGAGAGTAAAGGGTAACGTAGGAGAAGGAGGATAATGGGAATAGATGAGTAATCTCTCCACTTCATCCTAATGGTTACATATTTTCTTTTTGGACGTCTCATCTTAATGTTTATATTTCCTTTTTTAGCATATGTGACCCACACAAATTAATTACTTCTCTCTTTATGGACCCACATATCACACTAATTCACCTATCCACTTTACATTAAAATATCTTTTACCTCAATACACATTAAAATATTATATTTATTAATTCACTTGCAAAAAACAAACATAATCATAAGGATGGGACGGAGGGAGTATGTAGTAATTTTTATTTCTCATGTTCAGTTAGATGTAATTGGGATTTGAAATCCTCCATATTTAGTTGTTTCATTGACTACCTCCACTCTTTTAATTAATTTCATTATAATCATCATTATTCTCATTAACGACTTTCATTATCATTATCATTATCATTATGGAATTCGAACAAAATGGTTCCTTAGTGTATAATTATATAAAAAATATATATATTAAACTCCATGATTTTGAGAGAGAGGGGAGGTTGAAGTAATGGAATGGGTGATGTGGTTGCAGGGAATAGTGGCATCAGGGATCGCATTCGCTGTACAGATATGGTGCATTGATAGGGGTGGCCCCGTCTTCGTGGCGGTGTATCAGCCGGTTCAGACACTCGTTGTCGCTATCATGACTTCCGTTCTCTTGGGAGAAGAATTCTACTTGGGAGGGTAAGCCTACTCTTTCTCACTTTCATTCTTTTTTTTTTTCCTTCCTAATTTTTTTTGCCAAATACTATTAGTAATTCTTCGTTCCGGATTTCCTATTTTATGTGGTATTCCACTTTGTATTTAGTAACTTGTTTTTATTAAAATAACATAATTGATGATCATTAAACTTTTGCACCTTTGCACACGTGACGAATGTTTTAGCATTAGTCATAACATACTCCATGAGATAAGAATTTTATAGATAGAATAGGAGATGAAACATTTGAATGGAATAGATGAACTTATTCGATTTATTGAAAAGATGAATCGATTTATATGAAAAATTTTCCTCCTATAATATGATAAATTATTACACATTAAAAAATAAATTTATTTTTCTTTTATATTAGGATTTCATAATATATAGTGTTAATTTATTATTAAAAAATTAATATTTTATTATTAAAAAAAGTTGATCGTTCAATTCACACCAAAATATAACAAGAGGTACTAGCACAAAAATAATTGCATGAAATACAACCTCAATTAATATAAATATAATTTTTTTTAAATAGAATTGATAATCTATTATGTATAGACACTAAATAATGTGCTAAGTTATAAATGGTCAGGTAAAATTTTAATAATGCATAAGGACCCTTGATTTTCTTGAAGTTTTATTAAATGTAGGAATATTATTGTTTTTTTCCTCTTTGGACTAAGTTGATGTTTAGATGAATGATGACATAAGGTAAGTCCCACATGACATTCCTAGCCACATAATTAGTCTCATATATGTTTGCTCATGTTCATCATTATCTCTAGTGCCAAGAATGTCTCTACAATTGACTGCATGTCATTTCATTTTGTTAATTATGCATCTCCACTTCCCCGACAATGTAGAGATTGCATTATTCTCACAATCTAATTAAGCTGATTGCTTCTTATTCAATTTCATTATTTTATTTGTAAAAGCAAATAAATATATATTCATTCTTTTTTATATTTTCTTTTGCTCTATATTAGTTTGAATCCTCATGAGATTCATACAAAAAATAAATAATACCTCCCTCTGTCAAATTTAAAATTACACTTCTCTTTTGTATATTTTAAAAAAGAGGTATACTCGATAATAATATTTTAATAGTAGTTATATTTGTAGAAGTGATAGTTGTTTAATTATTTTATTTCAAGAATGATTTGTAATATAAATAAAATAATAATACTTTTAATAGAAAAATACATCTTTATTAGATAATTAATTTAGTAAAAAATTAAAATAGTCTCAAATGATCATTCATTTAATAATTTCTTTGAATATCATTGTTGTGGACGCCTTTTATATTTTGTCAATAAAAATACAATTGGTATATGTAGAAATTATGTGAAATTAGATACTAAATTTTAAGGAGCAAAGACCCTAGTAAGTTTATTAATTTAGAAAGTAAATATTTAAGATTAACGAAATTATATTATTTTGATGATTGCGATGTACAGGATCATCGGTGCAGTATTGATCATAACTGGGTTGTACCTTGTGCTTTGGGGGAAATCTGAGGAGAGGAAATTCGCCGCAGCGGATAAGGCGGCGATCCAGTGTCCCGCGGAGCACAGTAGCAGTAGAGGACCAATCCAGATCAAGCCGTCCATCATTCAGCCACTTCTGACGCAGTCAACGGAAAACGTTTGACTAGCTAACTTTAACAAGCTTTTTGCTGGAAATCACTAAAGAGATCTCCCAATCCAGTTCAGCTCTGCATATTATTAAATGGCTTGTATGTTTAAGTGTGTATCAATCATGACATATTAATATTTTATTAGGGTTTTGCTTTTAATTTCCCAATTTATTATGTTAGAAGGAGTGCTTTTGAGAGTTTTGATGGGATGAATGTAATGATTATGATACTTGGAATGGGGTCTACGCATGGATTCCCCTGATTGCTTTTTTATTTATATATTAAGGGCTGCCTAATCTTATTGGGTAATAAATAAATGATTAATATATTAAAAAATTACTTTTATTAATATACATACAACCATAAACGTGATGATAAATTTTGAAGTGAGGGAGTATTTAATTTTAGGCAAACACTTATGTGAGACCCACAACAACAAAAAAACATTAAGACACCAGTAAATAGACTACATAGATAAGAAATACACCCTTCGTCCCACATTTATCTTCACACTTTCCATTTTCGTCCGTCCCACATTTATCTTCACCACCAAAAAAGGAAACATCACATTAACCAACAACCTCAAAAGTTACCTTAATTTCAAAAATATCACTCTCACCTAACACACATAACATATTTTATAATTTATTTATTACTTAAAAATACCACAATACCCTTCAAAAGTCAATAAAGTTGGTCAAAAAGTAATTTTTCTGTCAATAAAGTTGGTCAAAAAGTAATTTTTCTTAAACGATGTGTCTACAGTATCTGTGAAGACAAATATGGGACGGAGGGAGTATGTGTTATCACATGTTTTATATATGTTGTCTTTATAGAAGATAGAGTGAAAAGATAATTGTATTGATAATATTGGAGAAGATATAAACAGATTACAACAATCAAATAATGTAGACAACATCCGATGTGGGACTAACTAAATACAATATCTCTAATGTACATATTATAATAATCAAAGAATATATACGACAACCGATGTGGGACTAATCAAATAGAATATTCTCTAATATGCCCCCTCAAGATGGCGGACGAATTACTACGCCAATCTTGGACATAAGTAAGGCAAGCCGCGGACCAGACAATGGTTTGGTAAGGGCGTCAGCTAGTTGATCGGAAGAAGAAACATGAGTTACCCAAAGTTGTGATTGTTGGACAAGATTTCGAACGAAGTGATAATCAATAGCGATATGCTTCATTCGAGAGAGGAAAACAGGGTTTGAACAGAGGTAGGTAGCACTAACATTATCACAATAAATTGCAGGAGTTGATGAACCCGTCGATACACATAGTTCTGATAGAAGGGAACGAGTCCATTGCACTTCGACAGCGGCAAAGGCGATAGAGCAATACTCAGCCTCCATTGAGGAACGAGCTACAGTCCTCTGTTTGCGGGACCTCCAAGAAATAGGATTAGCCCCTAGGAAGACAATATAAGCTTCAGTTGAGGACTGATCATCAATATCACCAGCCCAGTCAGCATCTGTGAAACAGTATAAGCTTAGAGGAGAGTCCCGCCGTAGATGAAGCGAGACATGACGTGTACCATTCAGATATCGTAGAAGGCGTTTAACTCCCCCCAGTATGTAACTGTTGGTTCATGCATGAATTGAGACAGTTTGTTAACAATATAGGTTATATCAGGGCGAGTTAAGAGAAGATACTGGAGACTGCCAAGGACTTGGCGATAACTGGATGCATCATAAGGATCTGTTCCAACCTTCAGAGTGAATTTAGTCCCCGCAGGTAAAGGAGTAGAAACTGGTTTAGCTGATAACATATTGTACCGAGATAAAAGATCAGTGAGATACTTGTACTGAGATAGATGACATCCATCAGCAGTACGGTGAACTTCAATGCCCAAGAAGTAAGAAAGAGGACCTAGATCTTTGATGAAGAAGTGGGATGCCAACGCAGCTGCAAATTCTTTAAGAAAATATAGCATCACTGCCAGTAAGTACCAAATCATCAACGTACACTAAGAAATATTCTAGGATTCCATGATGATGATAGACAAATAATGACTCATCTGACTTCGTACAGTGGAAGCCATAAGACACCAAGAAACTGCGAAGAGCATAATACCATGTACGGCGAGCTTGCTTGAGACCGTAGATGGACTTATGTAATCTGCAGACATGAGTAGGGCAATCAAAATTAATAAAACCTGGTGGTTGGGTCATATAAACTTCCTCTGCTAGAGTGTCGTGAAGAAAAGCATTGTTGAGATCAAATTCATAAAGAGGCCACCACTTAGAAACTGCAATGCTCAGAACAACACGAATACTTTTGGGATTGACTACAGGGCTAAAAGTTTCAGAAAAATCAACACATGGTCGTTGATGGAAACCTTTCGCAACAAGTCTGGCTTTGTAACGATCCACAGAACTATCAGATTTTTGTTTGATACGAAAAACCCATTTACATCCGATAACATTCTGAGAAGTAGAGATAGGGACAAGAGACCACGTTCCATTTTTAACTAGGGCATTAAATTCAGCAGTCATGGCGTCGCGCCAACATGAAGATGTCAAAGCCTGTGAGACAGAAGTGGGTTCAACATCAGTGAGTAAAGAAGAGGCATAGCAATACCTGGGATTTGGTTTGCGGATGTTGTTTTGAGAACGAGTGATCATCGGATATCGAAGTGGTGGGGGAGGTGAAGGATGACGCCGAGGGATGGTCTGCACAGGTGACGACATCATAGTTGTCGTTGGTGAAGGAGGGGTCGAAGGCACAGGTGTGGCTCTAGGTGGTGGTGCATTTGCTCGGAAGGGGGGAGAAGGTGGTATAGGTGGGGAAGAAATGTCAAGAGATGGTGGGAATTCAGTAGGAGTTTGAAGCCTTTCTTTGAACGGAAAGATGTGTTCTGCAAAATCTACATGTCGAGACGTATAGACTATGTTTGTGTGATGATCAAGGCAAAGATATGCATTTTGAGTGAGTGAATACCCAACAAAGACACAAGGTGAAGACCGATTTTCAAGTTTATTTATGGTGTAAGGTTGAAGCCAAGGGTAGCAATGACAACCAAAAACCCGGAGTTTTGAAATATTAGGGGGTTTATGAAATAACTTTTCATAGGATGATTGCATATGTAGGTCAACTTTAAGAATACGGTTAATGATGTATGTAGCTGCAGAAATGGCGTAAGGCTAGTATTGAAAAGGCATTGAGGCACAATGAAGAAGAGCAAGTCATGTGTGAACTATATGACGATGTTGCCTCTCTGATGCATCATTGTGTTCAGAAGTATGAGGCGGTGTGGTTAGGTGAGTGATGCCATGTTGTGTTAAGAAAGAGCACAAGGCAATGTACTCACCACAATTATCAGAATACAATGTGCGAATGCGAGTATTATGATAATTTTCAACCAAGGTTTGAAGGCAATAAATGTGGGAAGGACATCAGACTTGCGTTTGAGAGGATATAACCAAACATATTTAGTAAAGTGATCAACAAAGAGAACATATATAACCATCATAAGACATTACTGGTGAGGTCCAAACACCATAAAATAATAATTTAAGAGGCATATAGGATTTCAAGGATGACTCATCAAACGAGAGTGTATGACTCTCTATGCACTTGTAGGAATCACAACAAAATTCGAAAGACTTGAAGACAGGTAAATTATTGCTAGACAAAGCATGAGAAAGTATTTTTGGAGAGGGATGACCTAGACGAGTATGCCACAAGATAGTAGAGTGGCAGGCAGAAGTGAGGGCATGTGGGAGAGTAGCGGACGACCAAACGTATAATCCATCAACGCGCGGCCACTGCAGAAGAACCACCCCTGACTGTCGATCCTTCACTTGAAAAAGAGAAGAAAAGAACAAAATATCAATGTTATTCTGCTAGCAAAGTTGAAAGACTGAAATGAGATTTCTGGACATGTTAGGAATAAATAGAGAATCATGGAGTTTCAAAGTGGGGAGAGTGGGAAAGGAAAGACATCATGTATGAGATATTTGTAACGATGTACCATCACCAACAATTATATGATCAGTCCCCTCGTAAGGAGAATGAAGTGACAGATTGGCCAAATCGGTGGTGATATGGTGAGAGGCGCCCGAGTCTAGTACCCAACGAGGCTGCGAAGGAGCAGAGACAGCCGAGTGAGCGGATGACGAATAGTAAGCAGGCTGATCGAGTGTTCGAGCAGGAGGAATATTTGTTTGCTGAGGCAAATCAGTACAGTGACGAGCCAAGTGCCTTGAACGCCACATAGTTGGCAGCGCCCCTGAAAACCAGGGCGTGCGTGGGGTGTGGCGTTAGATTGAGCTGTCCGATAAGGGGCACGATTGGTCGTGTCAGTTTTTCGCTGGTTGGAGCATCCTGTAGGGGCTGAGGGATGACGTCCAGTGGAAGCAACAAATGCAGTTGCTGGTGGCACTATCGGAGCGGGCTGTCGACTTTCTAACTGTGCTTCCATGCTTAGAAGTTTCTCATGTAATTCATTAAAGGAAAATTGGAGAGTCTCGGGCTTGTATGGCAAGACCAATTTCCTTGTATGAATTATCTAGTCAATTGAGAACTTTCAGAACAAGATCCTCCGGATCGATGGACACCTCCAATAAAGAAAGATCATCAACAACTCCCTTTATTTCAAGCATAAAATCTGTGACAAATTTCGTGCCTTTAATCTGATTGTGAATCCGATTCTTGAGAGTGAGAATACGGCCCCTAGAAGATTTGCTGTAGATCGAAGCAAGAGTTGTCCACGCCTGATGAGAGGTGGTGGCAGAAGCGATGAACGAGATCATCGTCGGTGTAATAGAGCCGATCAGCGCGCTTAAGATCAATTGATCTTGGCGCTGCCAGTATGCATAGTAGAGGTTTGGAGCTTGTTGATGGTGATGGTCTTGGCAGGGCAGGGATAGGATACGTCAACAAATCAGATTAGATCGTAGCTGGAGAGGAGTGTTCGCATTTGAAAACTCCACGCTACATAGTTCGCCGATGTGAGTTTGAGTGGGGCTTGAGATGTGGTGTTGAAGGCCAAAAGGCTAGGCGGGGCATCTGATGGGGTGGCTGTGATGTTGCTTTCGTCAACAGCCATGGTGAATGACAAAAGAAAAAAAATAAAAAAAAAATAAAAATCAAGGTCTGAGAGGTTTGTGGAGGATAAGGAATGCGTTAGCCAATTAGGCTCTGGTTACCATATAGAAGATAGAGTGAAAAGATAATTGTATTGATAATATTGGAGAAGATATATACAGATTACAACAACTAAAGAATGTAGACAACAACCGATGTGAGACTAACTAAATACAATATCCCTAATGTGCAGATTACAATAATCAAAGAATGTATACGACAATTAATGTGGGACTAACCAAATAGAATATTCTCTAATAGTCTTAAGAAAAAATTCACGCACTAAGACTAAACATATTGACTGGTGATGTCTTAATGTGGTGTCAAACATGTTATTTTTCAAGGTAATTTATTATAAGACAACATATATGATAACATATGTTGTCGTAAATTTTTTTTACGGACAAAGACAACATATATGACAATATATGTTTTCTTAAATTGTTGTAATGATTTTTTTATTTTTTTCATAAATTATATACTACTTTTATGACAATATATGTTGTGTATAATATATTATATTTTCTAATTAATTTATTTTGAGGCAACATCTATAATTTGAATGTGTTGTTACTCATAAATTTGTGAATTTATTTTAAAATTAATTAAACATTAAAAATATAACAATAAATTCTTTAATTTTTATTAAATATGAAATAAATTTTTTAAAAATTATAAAATTAAATATTCAAATTAAATATATGTATATATAAGAAATTATTTTATTTTAATTAAATATGAAAAAATAATTATAAAATATAATATTCAAACTTAATTGTCTGTGTTGTTTTAAATTGTCTTAATGAATTTTTTATTTTCTGCTGATAATAAAATTAATTTTTTTAATTAATTTATTTTAATGACTCACAAGTTTGTAAAAGTTTTTATTAACTAGTTAAACATTAAATATATAATAATAAATTCTTTAATTTTAATTGTTATGAAAAATAAATATAATATAAGATTCACACTTAAAAATATTTTTTTAAATTGTTATTTTCTCTACTTTCATAAAATTGTGAATAACTATGTACAATAATAAAATATATTTTAGTTTTAAAAGTAATTTTTTATTTTAGAATTCAACTAAG
Source organism: Pogostemon cablin (assembly GCA_023678885.1). Lineage (NCBI taxonomy): Eukaryota > Viridiplantae > Streptophyta > Magnoliopsida > Lamiales > Lamiaceae > Pogostemon > Pogostemon cablin. Next base: position 10,991,520 of record CM042990.1, on the reverse strand, counting down.
ATGTATGTGTAGTATCGGTATACCTGAACGATATTAACGTTAAATTAAATTTTAATTCTATCATTAAATAGAATAATTAAAATTCTAAAAAATAACTACCATTATACTTTAACTAAACTCATCAATCCTATTACACCTATATTAATTACTCTTATTAGAGATACCATGAGACGAGTATTTGTGAGATGAGTCGACTAGTGTAAATATATAATTATTATATAGCTAAAGTACGCTCATTGACACTTAATCATACTATAACACTTTAAAAATATATATTTTAATTCATTATTCATCATCATATTTAAAAAAAATATACTTTAGCTACGAATTAATATATTTTATATTTTAACTGCGAATTAATTAGACTTTGTCTAATTATTATATTTTTTACTAATATATATATATAATAAATTTAATAAAAAATAAAACAAGAAAACAAAAACGTGTGCTATGAAAAAAAGGAAACCGTATATCAAAAATTGCCATTTCACCTCTTTAGGAAATGAAACACAAGAAATCCCACTTGGGAGTTGAAACCGAAAAAAGAAATCCCATAAATCTCTCATGAACCCTACACCCCCAAATCGACGGCGCCACCAACGAGGAACCCTATTGCTGGCCACACCTCCGCACCGCCACCCTCTCACGCTGACTGCCCTAGCTATCGTCTCGCGCTGGCCACTCCGTTCTCGCTTTTGTTCCTGCTGTGGCGCAGTCGGTCTTGCTGTCGCGCCGACCACTTGCCAAGGTACCCCAAACTCCTCTCTTCTGACCACCCTTTCATCCCCTCTCACCCCACCCCCTCCTACTCCAAGAATCTCAACTAATCCTCCAATAAAACCTTCAGATCTAAGCTGTTGTTCCACAATCTTTTGCGAAGGGTGAATCCTAAAAATTCTCGATTCGCATCTTTCTCACTCCTCCTCCTCCTCGTCCCTCTTCTGGTCATCCCGCTCGCATTCTTCCATCTCCAATCTGCTCTCCACGCCGGCATACGTCGGGATACAACTCCGTTACTCGAGCGGGGAATCGTGCGACGACGAGGTCAAGAACTCCAATTGGGAATCGTCTTCAGCCGCTGGTTTTCTTCACGACCTTCCCTTTGCCCACTTTCAAAGACACCTTGCTCGAGCTGCGTCTGTTGCTCCACTGAGTGGCGATTTCTCTTGTAATGTTCCGCGATTTCAAACCCTTTATACTATCGTATTGTATTGCATTATCAAAGCTTAAATTATGTATTAGAGGTTATCATACAGTGAGTTAATGTAGCTACTTGCATTTTATTTGCTTCTCTCTTTCATTGGCCCATTTTGTGCTTTCTCTTTTTGGGAGGGTAGATGACGATTTAGTTACTAATGATTTTCTCTTCTTATGAATCCCATTTAGTTTACTCAAATCTTATGAATTCTTGTTGTATTTATTTACTAGTGTTGAAGTTAAGGTTGTCGTTAGTATGTTTTATTGATGAAAGTTCTTAGCCGAATCAATTTTCTTAGATTAAATTACTTGACTTGTAGCACTTTGGCTATGAAGAAGGCCAAAGTCATTACTCATTTTGACTTCATCCCAATAGTTATGATAATCGGAATGAATTCCGACCCTAAGCCCTCTCTCTCTCAACTCCTAAGCCTCATTTGAAAGTTTGATGTTTAATTCAATTTGCTTGCTTTCTATCTGTCGATTTCACTCTTAAGTATTTTGACTTATATTTATGTCTGAAGCACTGATGACATTTTTTTTTTTATTTCCAATTGTTATATTAGATGGATGTGTTGGTCAGAGTTATCTCGTGTGATCTCTCTGTTGGACAGGGTTTATTCTATTTGTGTATGAAGGTTTAATTTTATTCTATTCTTGAGTGGACAGGGTTTGTTTGCATCAATTATTTAAGAGTTTCAATTCCTAATTTTATTGCTGTAATTATTTGAAGGTTTATTTTTTCGCTTTAGAAGTCCACATAGTAGAATGAAACAAAAGGGAAATAGAAGGAAATACCTGTGTGTTTTCAATTCTGTCTTCACTGTAATAAACTTTCTCTAGAAAATCGTTTTTAATGGTCGTTTGGCTGGTTTTCTTCTTACAGATTTGACCTGTAGACCTCATAATGCTTGTGGTTCTATGTTAGCATATCATGATCCTGGACTCTAATTATCCAGCCAGCATATTAATGTGTATAATTGCATCTTTTCTGCTTGTTTATTAAGTGATGGCCTGCCTATGAAACTAATCATTAAACCTATTTGTTATTGTTTTGAATTGTAAGTTAAGGAAGCATGTAGTTTAATGACACGTTTTCTTACTGATTGGGTTATATGTCTTAGCAGTGATCCAAAAGTCTTGGACACGATTCAGCTGTAAGTCGAACATAGTGATCCTATGACTTATTCGTGCATCCATGCTCACTGTAGGGTAAATGAATTCGTTGATTCAAATGAAATGGAGCAACTTAGGTAATCTTTTCTCAAGACATACATGACTTCCTTTGATGGTTTAAATTGTTCATTATTGTTCAAATTTGTCTTATGTGGAATGTCACGAGGTCTAAAGGATGCAACTCTGATGCGTGTTAGATGCAGCCAAGTGAGCTTCTACTTGTTTTTATTTTGTAATATATGAATATCACCATTTCTTTAGAAAAAACAAAGCTGCTAGTGTTATAGGTTTAGACTTCATTGAAGGTGTGGTAAGAAAGGTTTATTATATCCTCGTTTGATAAAAAAATTCTGCTTTTAAACTATTTATATACACTGTATAGGCAATTTTTAATTCTGACTGCCATGATCATGTTTATGAACTTCGCATTTTATTGATATATGTGGAACTTATCTGTGTTGAATTATTAATTTAGTTTTGACTTGGGGCAAAAATGTTCATAAATTATAAGCTTATCTTAAACTGCTCTTAGGAAAGATTATGTAATCAATTCTGATTGCTTCACTAATCTAGTTCAATATGTGCTCCTCCATCACTTGCAATCATTTTAAAGAATGCCATTCACTTGACGATTCTGGGAAATCATTTGTACTTGCTCTCGTTGGTTGCAAATGCATTGGAGCTTACGTGAAGAACAAAATAAAATTAGAATCAGGTAATAATCGTTATAAAGGTTAAGGAGTTGTCATCTCTAATTTAAGTATATTTTATTTGGAGGGAGAATGAGTCCAAGTTATGCATATCCTGATAATGCTTCTCCATCATTTTCGTTTCTCTATGTTTAATATATAAGTGAAGGGTTGATAATGATTTATTTTTCTTTTCTTTGTATTTTGATTGAATGAGGAAAATTTTCATTTGAAAACTCTATATGAGCTGTCTTTATTGGTTTCTGTAATGGTTATTGCTATTTAGCTGTGTTGCTTTTTACATGAATTAGATGTTTCTGTGACTTAATGTGATTTTTTTTTAATTTTATTAAATGCTGTGGATTTGCTAATTTGTTGTTGGTCAGGTGGTGGTTGATTTTAAAGGCGCTTGTTTCTGGACTCATCTGTATTGGTTATAGCTCAACGCTTGTTGGTTGCTGCACTTTGTGTGAGTTAGTATATGGTCGATGATTATCGACTTCCGAGTACTTCTATTGAACCAATACTAGTTACTTTATGTGCTTAGTGCAATGTATTTGGCTTTTGCCAACATTTGGATTTGAGATTGTTATTTAATGTTTTGTATTGTGGATCATTTATAATGTATTTAATTCTTTTTGAATTTTACTATCTCTTATATCAATTAATTAATAAATTTTGTGTATAATTTTTTTTTTTTTGGCAAAATTGACAGATTAATAAATATATGATCAATTAAAACAATGAAAAATTTTAATAGATAACAAAATAAGACAATATATATAATATTTTATTTTAAAAAAATTTAAGAATAAAGATGCATAAAGACAACATATAATTTATTATCATTTAAATAAAAATTTGAAAAAAGGACGCACAAAGACAATATATATAATCTGTTGTCATTGTGAGTAATTTTTTATAAAAAGACGCACATAATGTGTAGTCATTGTGAGTAATTTAATGTGTAGTCTTTGTGCGTCTTTCCTAAAGAAAAAACGCACAAAGACAATACATATAATGTATATTGTCATAAATAGACACTAAGACAACACAGGCTTTGACTACATATCATTTTAACAAAAATAAGCTAATAGATAACAAATTATATATGTTGTCTTAATGTTTTTTGTTGTAGTGACCATCTCAAGGAAAAAGTTTCGTGAGACGGAAAAAAAACATATTAATCAAAAGTGATACCTGGATTTATGAAAAATAATAGTATTGCAGTGAATTATTTCATGTACAATTCGTAATATATATAAAATGTGATTATAGCTTTAATAAAAAGTGATAATATATACTAATAAAAACTAATAATTATTCAAAAAATACAAAATAATCTCATCGTAAGACGATTTCACTTTACTCTTAAAATTAAGTGTTTACTTTCTTTCTGCTATTTTCAACTCTTTATTTTCATATAATTAAAATAAAGTTTTTATCAAATAAATAATTTTTGTTATTTTTAAAGTAATTTGATATTCATGGATACATACGTGCAAATTTAATATCAGTACATTCAAATCAGACTCAACTTTATACTTGGAGCATAAAATATTGTGTAGCGCTATTGCCACCCGAGAAATTACCAAAGACATCTGATCTAAAAAAATACTATAGTAAAAATATTATTATACCCCATTTCTAATTAATTTACTCTCTACGCTCCTTGTTAAGTACACTTGACTAACTTATTAATCCGACCCCACATTCTTATTACACACATCTCAACACAAGTAATGAAACTATTGAAGAAAAAAATCGCAGAAAAGAAGAAAATAAAAACGTATAAAGGAAGAAATGAAGAAGAAAGGAAAAAAGAAAAGAAGAAGGAAAAGAAATAAATAAGATAAAAGAACATATCAAACTTGCGATTTTGTTTATTACAAATATCAAACATATTTATTGTCTTCCACGCATTTCTTATTTTTTGCAGTAATAAAACTAAATCCCCTAAATTTAGGAAGTGGTGATATCAAGGATGTCTCTCTTTTTTTTGTTCAGTTTCTTCATTTTCTATATTTTCCTCTATATATTTTTTTGTATTTGGCTATCAAATTCTTCTTTTGATCATTTTTGTATGATTTTTTATTTTTCTATTTGTTCATTTTAATCATTGATTTTTCTTGATGGTTATTCTCATTGGATGATATTGTGGGTTGCGATTGGAGTAGCTATTGATATTGGATAAGAAAAAAGTACATCAAACACAATTAATATCCATGGAAGATTGGAGCTCACTCTCTTTGAATTGATATTGAATTTTATGTACCCTCAACCTCACAACCCTCTTTACAAGCAGAGACAAGATGAAGTAATAAAAACCTAACTTTCAAAATACATAAGGATGGATATTTGTATGCTCCCTCATGATCATCACACATGCTCCCATCCTAGGTACAAGCCTTAAGCCAATGAAATGAGACCATATGTTCTTGGGGGAACCTAATTTTCCAATCATGGGGATCAACTCTGCAAAAGATTCTTATTGGCTGAAGGGGGCTTATGTCATTTTGTGTGTTGTACTTTCGTCTGGGAAAATGAGACTGATGTGCTCATTTCTATCCATATGTATTCATAGCTGATTAAGCTCTTGGTGTACTAACTTTTAAAGAGTTAGTCGAAGTTATCCTCAGTGAGCCAAGCTTATTTATGGTCAACTCAGCGGGGATGATCATGTAGAGTTATGCAAACATGTCTTAAGAATGTATGCTCATCCAGAGCTTATGTAAGCATGTCTTAAGGATGTACGATTAGGTTGGACTGGGCTATGTCTTCTTTGACCTTAAAGCCTACCCTCTTTATCAGTTTCATTGTAACCAGTCTTATCCTCGGCCTCATGTGTTCGGCACTCGGGATTCTAGGTATAATGGTTATAACACCCATAAAAATTTTGTTAAGGTATTGATTTTATTTGTTGCTACAACGTTCTGATCACCGATAATTCATTTTAAGAGTGGCTGCCCAATGAAAAAATAAGGATCAAAACCCCACCCAGATTAGGTTTTAAAAATAGATCTCATGCTTCAATTCGTATAAGATCAAATCGTCTGTCACTGTGGCTTGGATTTGTATCTACCATCGAAGTCCCTTTTGAGGTTTATCTCTCTTGCAATTGATGGTATAATCTTCATTATCAATATCATTGCTTTATTTCGATTATAATCGTGCTTACGTTGTGCATTATCTTGTATCATTTTTAGGACAATCGATAAATATGCCACCTTGTCTGCAATGTAATAAATGAAACACCAACCTCGATTAGGTTTAGTGATGAGAGTGAAAATAAGCATGTTTTAGTGTCCAATTTAACACCTTTTTTTATGGGAATTGTTGTTATATATTAGCACAAATGTCTTATATTCAATATATTTGAGAAAAATATGCATTTGAGGTGTTTTATTGTGTTTGAGGTAGAAAAAGGATAAAAAATGGAAAGTTAGAGGAATGCTAAAAAACAAACGTTCAACTTTCATAATTTTTCTGTGTATGTGTGGAGCTTAAAACTGTGATACATGGTTGGAAAGCCACGAAAGAGAGGATCATTTTGACATAAGAATCACTTAAATCAGAGTTTAGACGAGGAAGTTATGCTCAAAATCGTGAGGTCGCATAGCTGCCGGCGAGAATTTTCGAGAATTTCCAAAAATTATTGCATAATTCATATTTCTTGGAGCACAATTAATCTCCTTATCACATAATCCTCCATGATTCACCCATATCTTTTATTTCCATATTTCATTCTCTTCTCACACCTATATATATTTTACATCATTATTCAGTGAGAAGGCCACAATCATCCTACATCCCATAAGGGGGATTACCTCCCACACCATCATCCACATCCATCCCTTCATCTATCCATCATTGTGAAGATTCTTTTGTGGAATCAAGAAGGAGAACTAAGAGAATTTGATGAGACGGAAGAAAGAAGGAAGGAGATCGCTACACCAAGGATTTCTAAATTCTTTTCTTCTACTTTCTAATTTTTTAGACATATGGGTAAGATTTATCCAACCCCCATGTGTTTCCTACAACACCATGGGTTAGAGCCTTTTTGGTAGATCTAAGGTTTTGAAGGTTTTTATGAATTAATTGAACTTTCGTGTGTATACTCCGTACAACACTACTTGTGGATTTATATTATAAATGACTATGCATTTTAATCTATATTCAGAATCATTTTGTGCATCTTTCAACTATTATACAGAGTCTGAATATATATCTTGGTTATTAATTGAGCGCGTTCACTGGTGAACAGGGTTCCATGTTATGATTCTAAGTGAGGGGACTCCGAAACTTCATTAGAACTATCTTATATAAATACTTATTAATTGAATTGAATTTGGTTTAATAAGTAGGATAAAGAGGTTAATTTTATAGTACATATAATGAGAGATCATATCGGGTTAAAGTACCAATTGACCAGGGAAATAATTGATATTGATAGTGCCTAGAAAGAGGGGTGAAGTTATATATCTTACTCCAAGGTTATTCACACGTATTATATGCTTATTTACTTGTGTCTATAGATTAGATTTGCATGGTTTAGTGATGCGTCCATATTCCACAAGGTAGAGTCGGACATTGATACACGAAAGAGAGATCAATGAGTGAAACTGGATTATCCTAGAGCAACCTATTCTCATTCTTGAGTCACATTCGTATTCTTTTCGTGTTTATTTATTTTAATTATTATTTAATATTTTTGTTCATAGATTAATAATTTGATACCTCAATTTTTATTGTCTTGTCTTAATTATTTAGTTAATAATTAAATTGATAATATGCCGTCCTTTGGGTTTGGTATTTAATTTGATCACTTGCTTAAATTGTAATTGATATCCTTAATACTTGGGGATTAATTTTGCATGCAAAGAAAATGCCCATCATTCTGCACCGCGCGAATGTCACTCAATTGGGTCTCCAAAAGAACAACTTACAGTACAATAGCTGTTTTGTAAGCGAATCCCCCAAACTACTGTAGTTGTTGATTCTAATGGATCTGTTGGTGAAAAGAACAATATCAATCCATATGTTATTCCTCACCCACCACAACTTGTTCATAACCTTCCACTTCGACATGATGACCATTGATAGGAGATGGGGATGCGTGTGGAGATTCCAAAATTCATTGGTGAACTACGACCCGAAGATTTTATAGATTGGTTGTCCAATGTTGAAGATATTATGGATTTTAAGGAATCACTCCCCGCTTCCCGTGTTCCATCAATTACAATGTGATTTTATCATCATAACCAAGCTTGGTGGCAACAGTTGAAGGGCCATCGCCATCGCCTTTGCAAGTCTAAGATAACTACTTGGGAAAGCCTTCGGAAATGTCTGAGGGCAAAATTTCTCCCTTACAATTATGAAAAGAATTTATATCAACGACTTCAACACTTGTGTCAAGGCAAAAAAATCCTTTGAGGAATATACTTGAGAACTTTATGCTTTGTTAACTCTAATGATTTATTTGAGACGCCAACACAACTTGTTGCCCGTTACATTAGAGACCTTCAGCTACCTATCCAGGACCTAATGAATTGGTGTGATCCTTTCACTGTTTCTGAGGCATATCAACGGGCAGTCCAAGATGAAAAACATTTGCCTAAGCGTCCAACAACACTTGCACGCCTACTACAAACTCTGGGAACAAGACCTCCTATTCCAGGTATTTTTTACCGCACTGATTCTCCCACCACACGTTTGACACACCCACTTGGATGTGCTGCTTCATTCAAGTGCTTTAATTTTGGTTAATTTTGGTGAAATTGGGTACCGAATGTCTGAATGTCATCAACCTTGAATCTTACTTTGCCACTTTTGATCAAAATGCAGTTGATGAAGCCCTATCTGAGCACGTAGATCTCTCAGATGACACAGAATTTGTAGAATGAAACACTGGACCTTTGTTGATGGTGTGTTGTACTTTTCTTACACCCCCACAACTTCTGATGAATTGCTTCGTACTTCTATTTTTCAATCCCTGTACTACCGAAGTATAATTTTCTCATTTATTATTGACTGTGGAAGCTATGAAAATGTTAAATCAGAAGGAGTGGTTGAAAATTTGGGATTATCATCTAAGGCTCACCCTCAACTATATAAATTACCTTAGCTAAATCGTGGAAGTGATTTGCTTTTTTCACATTGTGTTTTGGTTACTATATTTGTTGGTCCTACCTATGTTGATGATTTATATTGTGCTTTGGTCCAATGGATGTTTGCCACCTTCTGTTGGGGCATCCCTAGACATTTGATTGTATGGTTTTTCATGATGGTCAAATAAATACATATTCATTTTCATTCCGTGGTAATAAGATTGTTTTGTTACTGAGTTAGGTAAAACCTCCACATGTACCTACTGTTAATTTGACACTACTATCTCGGGGCCTATTTCAGAAAGCCATGTCTGAGTCTGGTATTGTTTATCTATTAGTTGCTTTGCTACATACCTAATAAAGAGACCTCATCTTCTATACCAGTTCAGGGGTTACTTAAAGAATTTTCTGATGTATTCCAGTGGACCCCCCGAATGACCTTCCACCATTACGAGACATTCAACACTTTATGGATTTGATACTTGGGGTAGTTTACCTAACCACGCTCATTATTGAATGAGTCTAATTGAGCATGAGAAGCATTATCGTTAGGTTGAAGCACTCATTTCTAAAGGCCACATACGGGAAATCCTCAATCCTTGTGCAATACTTGCTTTACTAACACCCAAAAAAGATGAATCTTGGCATATGTGTGTGGATAGCAGGATGATTAATAAAATTACAATTCGTTATTGTTTTCCTATTCCACGGCATGATGACCTTCTTGATCAGCAACATGGAGATTTCTTCTTTTTAAAGTTAGATTACAAAAGCTGTTATCATCAAATTAGCATTCATCCTGGGGATGACTAAAAAACGACATTCAAAACTCATGAGGGTTTATTTGAGTGGCTTTGTCATGCCATTTGGCCTATCAAATTCGCTTAGTACATTTATGCACTCTGTTGTGGTGTACTTTGATGACATATTGATATATAGTAAAAACACTTAAGCTCCATCTACAATATTTACGAGAAGTCCTTGAGGTTCTTTGACAGAACAAATTTTGTGTTATCCTCCCAAAGTTTATTTTTTGTTCTTTCTGTGTTTATTTTCTTGGTTATATTGTATCGGTGAAGGGTTTAGCAGTTGATGCTCCTAAAGTAGCTACCATAGCTAGCCAATTGGCCAACACCACTGACAATCTCAGAAATTTGGAGTTCACAGTTTGGCCTCATTCTACCGTCGATTAATTCCTTAACTTTGTGGTGTTATGGCCCCATTGACAAACTGCTTACAAGGATTGAAATTTTTTTGGACTCATGATGCCACTATTTTATTTGATGAGATAAAATAACGTCTTACTAGTATCTCAATTTTGGTCTTACTGAATTTTCAAAGCCCATTCGAGTTGCATAGTGATGCATCTAAGTTGGGCATAGACACAATACTTAGCCAAGGGGGAACGCTTGTGGCTTATTTTTAAGAGAAACTTAGGGGGCTTAAAGCACATTTCAATACTTATGATTTGGAGCCTTTTGTTATTGTTCAATTAATGAAACGTTGGCATTACTATCTTTTCATTGGGAATTCATTTTATTTATGAATCACGATGATTTATGACACATTTGAAACCAAGATAAAATTTCAGACAGACATGCTTATTAGCATGTGTAATAGTCATATACTTTACTCATTAATATTAACAATAATATATATATATATATATGGTTAATTACAAAAAACTCCTGACCTTTATGTCGTTTGCGAATTAGTCCAAACTTTTGGATATTTACAAATAAGTACCTGACTTTAAACTTATATTGCAAATTAAACCACCGGGCAGCTGGAGACCTGTCCAGACGCTGACGTGGCATTGTAAATGCCAAATCACTATCCGACTAGAATTAAAACGACGACGTTTTGGGTTTGTTAGTTTTTTTCTCTTTTTTATTCTATACTATAATCTGTATTTGATTATCAAAAGTAGCTCGCAACTTTGAATTCAATTCCTTTAAATTAAATAGAAGATTACCAGTTTAAAGGTTTCCGACGCCGACGAAATTCCACAATTGGCAGCTCCGCCTGCTACTCGACGCTCAAATTGGCGGCGCTCAAGGTTACCAATTTTAAGGTTTTCGGCGTATATGAGCTTCCACCGTCGGCTGCGCCACCTGCTAATCGACGATTAAATTGACAGCGCTCCACCAATTAATGGCAACGAAATCCACGTCTAGTATAGCAGAGCGGCGAATTTCGACATCAACTTGATGATAATCCTGTCAATTTTACTGTGTGCTTTGATCTGCGCTCTCGGTATTAATTCACTCTTGGTATTAATTCGATAATCAGATGCATCTTGCGTTGCGCCACCAGGATGAATCCGGGGACGGCGCCGAACCGCCGTCGCAGTTTTGGTAGAAGGGGCTGAAGAAGGCGACACTGCGGCTGATACCGGTGGCGGTGTACAGGTGGCAGCAGGTGGAGAGTGATTAATTAGGGTGCATCGCGGTGATAATTTTCATAAAATTTAAATTAAGTTTTATTTAATAAAAACTAATAAACTCAAAATGACATCGTTTTGATTCTTGGTTGAGAGTGATTGGCATTTACAACGCCACGTCAGCGTTCGGGCAGGTCTCCAGCTACCTGGTGGTTTAAGTTGCAATTCGAGTTTAAAGTCAGGTACTTATTTGTATAGATATCCAAAAGTTTGGACTAATTCCCAATCGGCGTAAAGGTTAGGACTTTTCGTGTAATTAACCATATATATATATATATAACAACATTAATTAATGAGATTTTTTTCTTATAGCTAGGCAATTTCTTTCATCAATGTAAAGACTTTAAAATAAATTATAACATTCGACTTTTGATAATGTAACGTATAATTAAATCATGTAAAGAATTAATATATATGTACATATATTCTAATTATTTGAAAGAATCTTGACTGGTATTTGTTTTAAATGTTATTTTATAACATAATACATTTGAAAACTATTTATTACTCTCCCTATCTCTCCAAGCAAATGTGCAACCACATAGGGGCAATCTTTTCTCTTTGCTGTATATTTATATAGTTGTTGGTATTTCATTTTTTTCATTGTATTTAAGTGCAGTTATGATCAAAGTATGTCACTCTTAGTAATAAATCCTTAATTTTATAATTTGTCTAAAATAAATATCAATTATGTAAATAAAAAATAATCTCAATTTATTCTTTTTTTTCTATACATGATTTGATTCGATATTAATTAATTTATTTATATTGAATTATTTATTATTAATTATAATTAATGATATTAAAGTAAATAAGTTATAATAAGTGTATAGGAAAAATAAATAAATAGTAAGACTATATATGTGTGTGTATATATATATACATACACACACACATATATATATATATATATATATATATATATATATATATATATATATATATATATATATATACATATATATATATATATATATATATATATATATACATATATATATATATATATATATATATATATATATATATATATATATATATATATATATATATATTCATAAATTTGTAATGAATTAATTAATTTTATTTTTTATTTAATTTTATTAGTGTCAAATTATATAAACAACTAAAGAAAATAAAATTTATAATTTATATGTCATAATTGAATAATTAAGATATATGTAAATAATAAATATTAATATACTTACTAAGTTTAAAAAATTAACAAATACTTACAAACTCAATTTTAATATTATTTGATATGAAATAATGATTTAACTTAAGGAACCTAAGCTTTCGATTCTATACATGAATTAATTTTTTAACCTCGTATTCTCTAGAGGTAAATCGAGTCAAGAGTATTTGAATCGTCGATCCTCTTTTCAAGTTTCCTCTTTCACTTGAAGAATCTTTAGAGGTAGATCTTAAAGAATACTTATGAATCGATTCTTAAGAGATAATACTTAAATCAATTTTTTCTCTTGAAAAATCAATTTTTAAGATGTAAATCGATTCAAGAATATTTGAATCGATCATCTGACTCTTAAAAAATTAATTTTTATAATGTAAATCTATTCAAGAATACTTGAATCGATTCTCTTCATTTTGAAGAATCGATTCTTAAGAGGTAAATCGATTTAAGAATACTTGAATTAGTTCTCTTCCTCTTGAAGAATACTTGAATCGATTTTTTAGAGGTAGATCGAATCTCTACTTGATTCGCTATATCAAAATAAATTTTTATACTTTTATAAATCAATTATCTATAGGAACTTGAAGAAAGCTATTATTCCTCTTGGAGAATCAAATATGTGTATTTAGAATGGATAACCAAAAAGTCTTATTTATAGGTGGGGTGAAAGAGAATATTATATGGAATATTCTTTTTTTCGTTTATATATATGATTTAATTTGTTATTAATTAATTTATTTCATTAAAAGATTTAGTAAGTAATTAATAATACACAAATAAATAAATAAAATATTAAAAATTTAATCATTATTAAAAATAAGAAACACATTATTTTAAAAAGAAAATATTAAATAAGGAAGTTAATTAAAAGTAAATAAAGAAAATATTAATAAAGTATTAAAAAAGGCAAAAACTTGTGTGCGCCCGGGCGCACGGGAGCACATTCCGTGCACCTTTAGAATTTTGTGTTAAATTATGTACTCTTTAGTATAAAGATGTGTACCATGGAAAAAACTTGTGTGTGCCCGGGCGCACGGGAACACATACCGTGCGCCTTTGAAATTTTGTGTTAAATTGTATACCCTTTAGTATAAATATGTATACCCTTTAGAACAAAATAGTGTACCTTTATTAAATAAAGTGTATACCCTTTAGACCAAAGTAATGTACCCTTACCCATAATACTAAATTCTAAAGGCGCATAAAATGTGTTCCCGTGCGCCCGGGCGCACACAAGCCTCACTCTTAAAAATCTAAAAAATTAAAAAAATTACACGTCATAACGGAGCGCTTCGAAGACTTTGATGAGTGTGTAAATTCACGTGTTTTGAGCTCTGATTCGCGTGATAATGCTGTAAGATTTGATCTTAAGTCAAGATAAATCAAGTTGTATTGTAGGAAGTCATGAATCGGGTATGTTTGAGTCTGTTTGAGTGGATTTTAGAAGGAAAATGGGATAGAAGTAATCGGAATCGGAGAAAGGGTGTTAAAGGCAACCAGTTCGACCAAGCAAGGACGTGGTTCGACAAGCATCCCTGGTCGAACCAGGTGAAGAGAGGCGTCAGAAGTATGGTTCGACCACGACACTGTGGTTCGACCAAGCACAGTGGTCGAACCATGGTCGAACCAGAAGCATAAGTTTTTGCAGATGCAGTTCGACCACGAAGCTTCCGGTTCAACCTACCATTCAAGTCGAACCGGCTACCTGCCAATGCTGTACAGGTCGACTCGACCTGTGATTCGACCAGTATTGACTGGTTCGACCAGGGGTCGAACCGATGCGCTTGATACGTCCAGATCTGTATTTTTACACCTTTAGTGCATGTTTTCATTCAAAAAGCCCATCCTAGGTCCATAAGGAGAGGTCGCAAGTATAAAAGGAAGACCCTACGCAAGGGAAAAGGGAGTTCACCACTACTTTCGTTCTACGCAACATCCGAAACCTTACCACCATCCACAGAGCTGTAGAGAAAGATTCTTCTGTCGAATCAAGTGAGAACCAAGTGAAGGTTCAAGACGGAGAGAGACGCGACGGTGCCTGCATAAAGGGTTTATTCACATCTTAATTTATCTTGTAATTTTCAAGACTATGTGTAAGATCTATCCAACCACCATGATTATTCTTCTATCAATCATGGGCTAGAACTGCTTCAGTAGTTCTAGGGTTTATGAAGGTTTTATAAGTTAATTGAACTTCTGTGTGTATACTCTGTACAACACTACTTGTGGTTTATTTTATATAAGATTATGCATTTTAAATTCATACTCAAAGTTGTTTTGTGCATCATTAATTGTTATGTAGAGTCTAAATACATATCTTGATTATTGATTGAGTGTGTTCACCGCTGAGCAGGATTACATGTTATGATTCTAAGAGAGGGGACTCTGAAGTCTCATTAGAACTATCTTATATGAATACTTGTTAATTAAATAATATTCGGGTTAATAAGTAGGACAAAGAGTATAACATCATAGTACATATAAAGGGAGATCATATCGGGTTAGAGTACTAAGTGCACGAGAAATAATTGATACTGATTGTACCTAGAAAGGGGGGTGAATTTATCTCTTGCTCCAAGGATATTCACACGTGTCACATGCATATTTACTTATGTCTATAGAGTAGATTTACATGGTTTAGTGATGTGTCCATACTCAACAAGGGAGATTCGGACATTGATACATGGAAGGGAAATTAATGAATAAAACTGGATGATCCGAAGGACTATCTATCTTCTCATTTATTCACTTTCGTTCAATCTCTACTATTATTTACTTTAATTGTTCTTTTAATTATTTAGTTATTGGTTACTTAATTATACAACCATTTTGCCATAATAGTCTTAATAAGTTAGAATATAATTGAATTGATAATAATACATCCTTTGGGCTCGATAATCACTTGGTCGCTTATCAAAACTACAATAACATCCTTCACACTTGGGGATTAATATTGTGTGTTGAGATAACGCTCATCAAGTTCTTGGCGTCGATGCCGGGGATGACATTAATTATTAATTTATTATTTTTAGTTTAATTGAGACTACTTTATTCTTGTGTTTAATTTCTAACGCTTATTTTTCTTAGGTGTATGCTCACTAGATCAAAGGTAGGTGATTTAGAACCTTATAATCCGGAGATTGGAGCATCATCAAGGAAGAAGAAGGAGAAGAAGAACAAGAACGTGGAACCAACGGAGGCTCTTAATTTATGAGTTGAAGTTGACGAGCTAAACTCGCAAGCGACTGAAGCTGCAACCGACGTTCATGAGGAAGCAGAAGCAGTCAATATGGCGGTGAATGCGGATAATCTTGTCATCCATAAAGTCTTTAAGAACAACGGAGGGGGCAATGCGGGGCTGTTAGGAGCAAGATGGGCCGGAGCTGATTTTGATCTACACGCTTCTCTGACCAGCATGATTGAAAGGAGTCCCTTCTTTGGGGGAACCTTTGAAGATCCTCAGCAACATCTGAATAAGTTCATTGGTTATGCAAGTATATAAAAGGATGCAGGAGCTCATGAAGATGCGAGGAGGATTATCTTGTTTAAGTTCTCACTGAATGAAAAGGCGAGAGATTGGTACGATAATCTTAATGCTGTTGAATGCGATACCTGGGAGAAATTGAAATTGAAATTCTTGGAGCGATACATGCTACCTTCAAAGGTGTTTAAGATGAAACAAGAAATCAATCAATTTGCTATCCATGGTAATGAGAAGTTTCATGAGGCTTGGACAAATTCAAGGACATGCTTCGAAAGTGTCCATAACATGGGCTTTATAAAGCTCAATACATTAGTATTTTCTACAATAGATTGGACTGTGATTCTCAAGTTTTACTAGAAGCTTCTTCTAATAGAGCATTGCTTACCAAGTCATCCGTAGAGGCCGAAAAGTTCTTTGAGGATATTTCGATGAATTCAAAAGATTGACTTACTGATTGAGTAAGAGGTACTTATGTTCTTGGAAAGTAGCACAGGTTGAGCACACTGTGGTAAAGTCAAGTAGAGAAGATGAGATCGTCTCTAGTTTGGTTAGTATCAACAAGTTACTTGACTCTCAGCAAAAGCAGATCACTGATATAGCGCAGTGAGTACCAATGATGCTACAAGATGTTTGTAATGAAGAAGCTAGCCAAGAGGAACTAGAAGAGGCGAACTATTCCATGGGTCAAAGTATTCAAGGAACGAGGTTCTAAAATCAAGAAAACCGAAATTATCAAGGGAACTACAATAATCGTGGTCCCCCTGGTAATTATCAACAACCAAGAAAGCCGGAGTTTTCATGGAGTAATCCTAGTACAGCAATACAAACTCCTGTTGGTGTTGATCCAGGTGCGAAGGTCGAAGAAGAAAAACCTGGTTTTGAGGATACGGTGAACAGGTACATGGCAAGGAATGATGCAAGAGTGGATCGCCTAGAGGCGAAGCTAGAGGCAAATTACATATCTAAGCAGATGAAGGACTTGACGTTATTGATGAGGCAGATGGTCTGGAATGTTAACCAATTGACGCAATCCATAGAGAAGGGTAAGTTCCCATCTCAAAGTATAGCAAACCCGAAGCAGTGCAAGGCCATCATGTTGAGATCTGGAATGCAGTAATAGGGACCGATGATGCCAGAAATGAGTTCTGAAGCACAAGAAGCCCGATTTGACCTCAATTCGACCAACATAGACGGTCGAACTACACTGAGGAGGTCGAACTAGACACCTGGGCAACCTCTGGAGATCCCAGCCGAGAAGTTCGATCACGACCGATACGGTTCGACCAACCCTGTTGGTTGAACCATGGTCGAACCACCCTATCCAAAGCACTCTGTTTTGTCTGAAGCACGGTTCGACCACGATCAACATGGTTCAACCAACTCTGTTGGTTGAACCGTGGTCGAACTGACCAGTTCGAGAGATAAAGCACTTTCTGATGCATGGTTCGACCAGTATCCCTGGTTGAACCATGGTCAAACCGCCTCGTTCTACACTATTTTTCATGTCGAATGCTTTACTCGATGTTAATGCTACTCTAGTACCATCCAAAGAGCATAATACTAAGCTTGTAGCAGAGAAGAAATGGAAAAGAGCAAAGAGATTGAGAGCCGAGAAGGGTAAAGCAGAGAAGGTTGAACGTGTTGAACAGGGGATTCCCAAGACTAAGATACCTCCTCTGTTTCCTTTCAAGTTAGTAAAGAAGGGATTGGAAGAAAATTTCAAGAAGTTTTCAGATATCATAAACAAGATAAGCTTGAGCATTCCTTTCTCTGAAACACTCTTGGAGATGCCATACTAGGCCCGCTTTCTAAAAGACATATTGTCGAAGAAGAGTAGTTTAAACATAATTGAAATTGTGAATTTATCTGAGAACTACAGCTTGATCATTCAGAGGAAGCTGCCAGCTAAGTTGAAGGATCCTAGAAGCTTTACTATTCTATGTGAGATTGGAAAGGGGCCGGCACGACGAGCCTTGTGCAATCTTGGGGCAAGCATCAATTTGATGCCATTGTCAATTTTTCAAAGGCTTGGTTTGGGGGAGTTAACCCCCACAACGGTTGCTCTTCAACTGGCGGATAGGTCTATGACTTTTTCGAAGGGAGTAATCGAAGATGTTCTCATAAAAGTGGACAAACTAGTCTTTCCTGTGGATTTTCTTGTGCTTGAGATGGAAGATGACAAGGATAATGTTCCCTCATCCTAGGGAGACCATTCTTTGCCACTGCTAGAGCAATGATTGATGTTCAAAAAGGGGAGCTACAGCTGTGCATGGATAAAGAAGAGGTTCTTTTCAACCTTGATAAAGAAATGAAGATGTCAATGGAGACGCAGTGTCAAAGAATTGATGTGGTGGAGGAGATTGTGAAGGAAGATATATCTTTGATCCTTTCAAAAGATCCATTGGAGACATGCTTAGCGGAGTCTCTTACTTTTCCCACCACAGAGCTAGATGAACTCTCTAATGAGGTATGTATTGAATTTCTTGAAAATCTACTTGCTTTAGGTGATGAAAGTTGTGAATCACAAAGGACCAAGTTTGAAAAGGTAAAGGACTAGAAAGTACTTACCGTTAGATAGAGAGAGCACAGTAAAAGAAAAAAATAAAGAGGAGTTGAAATCACTATCGGAGCACTTGAAGTATGCTTATCTAGGTGACAATGAAACATACCTGGTAATTGTATCTTCTTCTCTAACTGATGATCAACTCGAGGAATTATTAGATGTGCTTAGGAAGTATAAGGCTGCAATTGGTTGGTCTCTTGATGATTTGAATGAAATTAATCCATCATATTGCATTCATAAGATAAGATTGTTAGATGAAGCAAAGAGTAGCATTTAGAATCAGCGGAGGGTAAATCCCGTTATTCAAGAAGTGATTAGGAAGTAAATTTTAACATGGCTAGATGCAGGAATTATTTATCCAATTAGTGATAGTCCTCATGTGAGTCCATTGCATGTTGTAGCTAAAAAGGAAGGCATGACTATTGTGAAAGTCGATGATGGAGAGACTCTAGCCACTAGGATTCCTACGAGATGGCGTGTGTGTACTGACTATAGGAAACTGAATGAAAACACATTCAAAGACCACTTCCCTCTTCCTTTCATAGATCAAATGCTTGATCGTTTTGCAGGGTATGAGTTTTATTGTTTCTTTGATGGGTACTCGGGGTATAATCAAATCATGATTGCACCCGAGGACCAGGAAAAGACTACTTTTACTTGCATTTATGGAACTTTTGCCTTTAGAAAGATGCCTTTTGGATTGTGTAATGCACCTGCTATATTTAAGCGCTACATGATAGCCATATTTGATGGGTTGATAGAAAAGATCATGGAGGTGTTTATGAATGATTTTTTGTGTTTGGTTCCTCTTTTGATATTTGTTTATCTAACTTATCTACTATTTTGAAGAGATGTCAAGAAACTAATCTTGTCTTGAATTGGGAGAAATGCCACTTCATGGTGAGAGATGGGGTTGTTCTTGGGCACCGTTTGGCTAAGGGATTGTAGGTTGATAGAGCAAAGATGGTGGCAATTGAGAACTTCCACCACCTACTAATGAAAAGGGAGTGCGGCCCTTCCTTGGACATGCAGGATTTTATAGGAGATTTATCAGAGACTTCTCAAAATACTCCAAACCATTGTCTCACTTACTTGAAAAGGATGTTTCTTTTGTGTTTGATGAAGAATGTTTAACATCTTTTTAGGTTTTGAAGGAGGCACTTATTACTACACCTATCTTGATCACTCTGGATTGGACTCAACCATTTGTACTTATGTGTGATGCAAGTGATCAAGCACTTGGAGTGGTGCTTGGGCAGATGAATGAGAAGAAGTTCTGCGCCATTTACTATGCGAGTAAAACTTTTGATGCATCACAAAAGAACTACACTATCACTGAAAATGAGTTTCTAGTTGTTGTTAATGCATTCAATAAGTTTCGACAGTATTTGGTTGGCATGAAGACCATTGTGTACACGGATTATTCTGCGATCAGGTACTTGATAGATAAGAAGGAAGCGAAGCCAAGGATCATTAGATGGATCCTTCTTCTGCAGGAATTTGATATGGAGATCCGAGATATGAAAGGTACGGAGAATGTATTGGTGGTTCACCTATCAAGGTTGGAGACAAGAGAGCATTGTGATGATTTTTTGAATACATAGAGGAGATATTTCCCGATGAGAAGATCATGGAGGTGTTTGCTGAAGGAGCGGAAAAAGCATGTGTAGTTGTTGCTTAAGGAATAGATCCATGGTATGCGGATTATGTCAACTACATTGCTATAGGAGAAATTCCAAGAGATCTCAACAGGTATCAACTTGCTAAGTTTAAGAGGGATGTTAAGACTTCCATATGGTATTGTCCATTTATCTACAAGATCTATACAGATTCTATAGTTCGTAGGTGTGTGCCCGAGATGGAGATGGAGAGTGTCCTCGATTTTTGCTAGGCACAACCTAACAGGGGCATTTCGGAGCCCAAAAGATAGCAGCTAAGGTACTTCAATCTGCTCTTTATTGGCCTACATTGTTTAAAGACTGTGAATCCTATGTAACGACATGTGATAGATGTCAAAGGATGGGAAACATAACTAGAAGAGATGAGATGCCACTTCAGCCGAGCATTGTTGTCGAGATCTTCGATGTATGGGGGATCGATTTTATGGGACCTTTCCTCCATCTAATGGTTTTCTCTACATTCTTCTTGCTATGGATTATGTTTCTAAGTGGGTGGAGGCCAGTCTTTCTTGAAGAAACATATCTTTGCCCGCTATGGAGTCTCTAGAGCACTTGTAAGTGATGGAGGTTCTCACTTCGTCAATAAGGTTCTAGAGAGATTGCTCAAGAATTATGGTGTTAAGCATAGGGTCACAACACCCTATCATCCTCATGCTAATGGGCAAGCCGAGGTCTCCAACCGACAAGTGAAGCAAATTTTAGAGAAAGTAGTTGGAACTAATAAGAAGGATTGGGCTATGAAGCTCGATGATATTTTGTGGGGGTTCCGAACTGCGTACAAGACTGTGCTTGATAGTCCCCTTATCAAATTGTCTATGGGAAGCCGTGCCACTTACCCGTAGAGATTCAGCATAAAGTTTTTTGGGCATTGAGAAGCTTGAACTTGTGTCTTAAGGATCAAAAGGAGTTGAGATTGACTCAAATTAATCATCTAGACAAGTTCAGAAATCAAGCTTACAAGAATTCGATGATCTACAAAGAAAGAATGAAAAAATGGCATGATTCGAAGATCACTTACAAAGAATTCAAGCAAGGTGATGAGGTATTACTTTTCAACTCTCGTTTGAAGCTCTTTGTAGATAAATTGAAATCGAAGTGGACGGGACCGTTCATTATCCATAAAGCCTGCGGAGGGGAGAGTTTTGAAATCATGGACAAAGACGGAGACATCATAGTGGTAAATAGGCATCGATTGAAGCATTATAAGTGGGGAGAGTTTTGAAATCATGGACAAAGACGGAGACATCATAGTGGTAAATAGGCATCGATTGAAGCATTATAAGTCATCAGATGATGCTTGCATCGTCTTTGAGGATACATTACAATAAATTGGTACGTCGTGACTCTCCGATGTTAAACAAGAGCGCCTATTGGGGGTTTTTCCTCTTGTTTTATTGTTTTATTTCATTAGCGTGAGTAAGAAATTTTTATATTTGACGTGCTTACTTATCGGAAATTACATTTTCTTGCATACTTAGTTTCTGCTATTGTTTCGACTAAGTTTGGGGGGTGTGATGTACTTTCCTCATGTAGCATGAAGAGTATAATCTTTTCTTTGTAACGATGTTAGGGGAGCTGATTTTTTGCGGCATGTTGAAACTTTAATTGGTTTTGGCGTGTCGATTTTTTGCAATTTGTCTAATGTTTCGTGGTGTTTTATTGATTGTGTCATACTCGAAGTATATTCACATAATTTTAGAGTCTTATAAGTGGTTCTCTAACTTCGTTTTGCTTTGTTTTGGTACCTAATGATCGTTATTTGAGCTTGAAGTTTGCAGGGAACGGAAAATAGTGGATTTCGAAAGAACAAGGGCTCGATTCGACCAAGGAGACTGGTCAAACCAAGCAGTCCAGGTCAAACCATGAAATCAAAGAATTCATTACAGGTCGATTCGACCAACATGATACGGTTCGACCAGGCGTTTACACGCCGATTCGACCACGCAGGTGTGATTCGACCACAGGTTCGGGTCGAACCAGCCACCTGAAAGTTTGTATCAGGCCGGTTCGACCACGATACCCTAGTTCGACACGTGGTTCGGGTAGAACCACATGCGGAAAGTTGTCCAGAAGCCCGATTTGACCACTACAAGGTGGTTTGACCACCTGCTTCGGGTCAAATCGCATAGCTAAGTCGTGATTTTAAGTTGATTTTCGCCCCTGTTTCGATCACTTTTCACACTACCCGCACTCAAATCCTCTCTGAACCAAAAATCCTCTCTTCTAAACTTCAATTTTACTTGAATACACTCCGATTAAACTACTTTCCACACTTCCTACACTCTATTTGTCACGAATTTGGAGCATTCTAGTTACAAAACTAGGGTTTCTTGACAAATTTGGTGATTTTTCGTACTTTGTTCAAATTTACCATGGCCGGATCAAAAGGTATATTCTCTTGACCCTATTACCCTAGGATTGAAGTTCTATTACTTGATTTTAAGTGGGTAAGTTGATTGAACTCGTATTTATGTGAATTCATGGTGTAATTTGAATTTTTGTTTGAATTTTCATATGAACATGGGTCCTATTTTAATTGTTGAATTGTTTCTAGACCTTGATGTTTACGTGAAATTGATGTTTAATTGGAGTAGTGAAGTGAAGCATGTTGAATTTTGAGTTGAATTATGGAATTTGATAGAGTCATGCTTAAGGAATTGATGTGTTTGATGAAAATGTGGATAGTTCCTATTGAAAAGTTGAATTTGAAGTGGAATTGAATTAGCATGTGAATTTTTTGATTGTTGAATTCTGGATGAAGAAGAGGCATGCTTGTTTGAAGATGATTATCCATGAAAACTTGAAGTCTTGAGTAGAGTTTCATGAATAGTTAGTTGTTGTATTAGATTTAGTTTGCTTTTCTTATATCTGTTTGGTATTGAAGTATTATTTTGTAAGAAAAGGAAAGGAGACTGAAATTCGATCTAATAAGAGATAAGATAGACCGTCTCGTGAGGATGAAGTCACAAAGAAGTTAAGGCTAAAGGAGAGATTGCCTAGAGATTTTAAGATTCGAATGAAAATTTGGGAGTAGATAAAGGATCGATGGGGCGATATATCTGATAAGATCGCTCAAACGAGGTACCAAGAAGATGGGGCTATGTTGACAATGCATATCCGGGAGGATATCATGTGGATGTTTGATCAAGTGGGTATACGCCATTTCTTGTAGCTTAAGAGGCCGACGTACTTTAATGTGACTGCAGAGGTTTTGTGTTCGATTAACATCTAGAAGGGATCGAGTCCTCTTCCTTATGGGTGCTCATTTCAGCTGGGAGGCGAGATGAGAAAATGGACAGCTGAAGATTTCAACTTGTTGTTTGAGACTCCGAGGGGGATCTCGAGGAACGAGAATGAGTATTTCAATGCGAAAAATATTTGGAGAGATATTTCTAGGGAGAACATGGATTTTAAGACCAAGGATACTCGTACTTCTTTGATTCGCAACCCCATTCTTCGATATATGGATCGAGTTTTGGGGAACACATTGTTCGCCCGGTCTGAAGGGAGTTGCATGTCTAGGGAAGAGTTGTATGCTCTCTGGTGTATGCTGAAATGAGTAAGGTTCAATGTGGGGTTGTATTTGATTCAGCAACTCTTCAGATTCAGGAGTTCCACGTTTCAGAGAGTGAATATCGGTTGATTGCTTACTCCTGTGGCTGAGTCGTACTGATGAGAGTGAAAATAAGCGTGTTTGATTGTCCAATTTAACACCTCTTTGATAGAAATTGTATTTGTATATTAGCACTAGTGTCTTATATTTGATATATGTGAGAAAAAGGTGTGTATGAGGTGTTTTATTGTGTTTTAGGTGGAAAAATGATCAAAAGTGCAAAGTTGGAGAAAATGTACAGTTTGTCCAAGAATGCTGAAAAAATGCACGTCCAACTTGTGTAATTTTTCTCTATTTTTGTGGAGATCTGAATTGGAAGTGTGATACATGGTTGGAAAGCCACAGAAGAGAGGGTCGTTTTGGCGTAAAGAACATCCCAATCTGAATCCAAAGGAGAAAGTTAAGATCGAAATGGTGACGTCGCGCAAGCTATTTCTACTCAGCACGACTGTTCCACTTTCCATGACTTGTTACATATTCAAATTTTGTACTTTTGGTGAGATCTTTATATTCAAAGAAAGCCAAGGAAGAGAGAATCGATCAAGAGAAGGAGTACCAACCCTAGAGAGATCATCCATCATCTGGAAGGCTGCAAGAGAGAGTTTCGCTGGAGATTCAAGTAAGATCAGTCCAACTAACCATGATTGTTCTTATATCAATCATGGGCTAGAGCCTCTTCGGTAGTTCTAGGGCTATGAAGGTTTCATGAGTTAATTTATCTTTAATGTGTAAACTCCGTACAACACTACTTGTGGTTTATTTTATTTAAGATTGTGCATTTTTAATCCATACTCACGGTTTTTTTGTGCATCAATAATTATTATGTGGAGTTTGAATACATAACTTGGTTATTGGTTGAGTACGTTCACTGCTGAGCAGGGTTTTATGTTATAATTCTAAGTGAAGGGATTCCAAATTCTTATTAGAACTATCTTATATGAATACTTGTTAATTGAATCATATTCGGGTTAATAAGTAGGATAAAGAGTATAATTTCATAGTACCTATAAATGGAGATTATATCGGGTTAGAGTACTAAGTGCACGGGAAATAATTGATATTGATAGTACCTAGAAAGGGATGTGAATTATATCTCTTGTTCTGAGGATATTCACACGTGTCATACGCATGTTTACTTGTGTCGATAGAGTGAATTTGCATGGTTTAGTGATGCATCCATAAATCACAAGGCAGAGTCGGACACCGTCACATGAAAGATGAATTAATAAGTGGAACTGGATGACCTGAAGAACTACCTACTTTCTTACTTTATCACAACTCACTAATCTTCACTGCTTGTTTCAATTCAATTGATATTTTATAATTATTTGTTACATAATCACAAAATCACAACCATTATAATTTCCAACATAGACTTAATATACTAGAATATAATTAAATTGATAATTATCCGTCCCTCGGGTTCGATATTCACTTGGTCACCTTTCGAGACTACAATTGATATCCTTCATACTTGGGATTAATTGTGTATTGAGAAAACGCTCATCACATGCCACATGGATTTTTCCGGCATTACACCGATCCTGGGGATCCGAATCTAGTCATGAGTGCGTGTGTGAAAGTTAGATTTGCTTATCATCGCGATGGAGATTGGTTGTACACGAGGGGATCTAAGCCCTTTTCTTTCATGTTTCCATATGATGTGAGAGGCCTGACTACGATCCGGAATGATGGTAACATGTTGATGAACTTGTTGGCACACGAGGCTATATCTATCACGTGTGTGAGAAGGGTGATTGGAGGACCGTAGCTCAGATGTACGCTGCCGGGATGCACCGGGAGCTGCAGAGGATTGTTGATGAAGGGCAACAAGGGCAGTTTGAGCCACAGCAGCAGCAGCAGCATGGAGAGAAGCAGGTCCATCCCGAGATGGATATTCCGCAGCAGCACCATGAGGAGTGCCACAACCACCCATTCCAGCAGTGCCACAACAGTAGTATTGGGGCGGTCCTGATGAGTACTTCAGGGAGTAGTGTAGGTTGATAAATGAGCATCTTGGTAACTTGAACAATGAGCAAAAAGAGACGAACTGCCAACTGGGCTTGCTTACCGCTAGCTATGCCGCGCTTAATATAAGATACAATGCGCTGCATGCTAATTATGTGGAGATGGATAGGAGATTGGGAAAGATGCAAGCCGATGAGCGTGAGATTGATAGGAAGCTGAATAATCTCCATAGAGATTTTAATCAATGGCGCATGGAGATGAGTGATGATGATGATTAATATGATGCTCCGGAGGAGTAGATTGCGCTAGGTTTTTCCTTTGTCTGTTTAATCTCATCTCTCTTCTCTTTTTCTCTTTACAGGATAGGTATTTGTGGTGTGAGTGACATGTACATATATTGAAATTGGATTGAGGTGTGATACTTGATATTTGATGATGGATTGGTTGGAGATACTTGATTTGGATTGTTATGATGAGTTCTTTGCTAAGTATGTTGTATTCGTATTTTGCATGTGTTGATTTTATTGATGAGAAGCATGTATTATTTGTTAAATATGTGGAGTTCATTGCGAATTGATCTTGATTATATGCTATGAAGAGTGCTTAGGAATCTATTAACATGTGAGAATTTGAGCCTTATGAAATCATGCTACATATGTGCATGATAGTTTATTATTGTGAGAATCGTTCATATGACCGTATTCTAGAACTTGGCTTGGAGTCTTGTGTGAGACTTATGATTGATTAGTTATTAGGACATGATCTTAGGCCATTATTGTTTATTTGAGTCACTTTGAAAAATTTTACCTTCCCATGTACTGTATAAATCATTGCAAGCCCTTTTGAGCCTTTAAAAGCTTTTTCTTTGGCAAGCTTTGATAAAAAGCTCTTATTTATCCTTTACTTGAGCCGTATTAAATACCTTATTCATTAGTAGAGAGTTGAGGTGAATAAGTGCTAGCTTGAATGATATAAAGAAAAGGAAGATAATTGGTTGAGCGATGTGAAAAAGAAGAATTGTTAAATCTTGTTAGGGGTAGTGCCGAAAACCGGTACCCCAACTGCTTAGGAGGGTAGTGCCCGAAATTGGTATCCTTGTACTTTGAAGAAAGGAGAAATAAAGATGTTGATGCCAATATGAGGAAGGAAAAGTTGAATCGCAAAGATCATAAGAATAAGAAGGAGAGAAGAAGCTATTTGATGAAAAGCAAAATCCAAGGTAATTCCCTACTAGTGAATTAGTCACTTTATCTATATTTTCCTACCATTACCAAAAAGCCAACATTACAACCCAAAAGCAAGTCCTTTGTGATCCTAGTAATAAAGTAATTATAAGTTGATTTTTGAGACCCTTGTCAAGCTTATGGTTACGCGGAAGTATGAATTGAAATTGAGCGTATATACTAACCCATTAAAGTGTACATCTTGTACACTTGAGTGCGAGAGTAAACATTTTTCCTGTGAGCTAGATGACTTAGTACTCTGAATTGTTTTGCATGAATGAAATGTATGATGCGAGTGATACTTGTTTTAAGTTGATAGAATTGCATGAGTAGGTATGACTTGTATTTGACTAGATGGACTTGTGAAATTTACAATTACTCCTAGATTTTGAATGTGTTTCCTCGGGACGAATAACATGTTAGTTTGGGAGTTTGATAAGTGTGTAAATTCATGTGTTTTAAGCTCTAATTCGTGTGATAATGATGTAAGATTTGATCTTAAGTCAAGATAAATCGAGTTGTATTATAGGAAGTCATGAATCAGGTGTGTTTGAGTCCGTTTGAGTGGATTTTCGAAGAAAAATGGGATAGAAGTGATCGGAACTGGAGAAAGGGTGTTAAAGGCAACTGGTTCGACCAAGCAGGGATGTCGTTCGACCAGCAGCAAAGTGGTTCGACCAGCATCCCTGGTCGAACCAGGTGAAGAGAGGCATCAGAAGTATGTTCGACCACGACACTGTGGTTCGACCAAGCACAGTGGTCGAACCAGAAGCATAAGTTTTCACAGATGCAGTTCGACCACGAAGCTTCCGGTTTGACCTGCCATTCGAGTCAAATCGGCTACCTGCCAGTGCTGTACATGTTGATTCGACCTGTGATTCAACCAGCCTTGACCGGTTCGACCAGGGGTTTTGGTCGAACTGATGCGCTGGACACGTCCGTGATGAGAGTGAAAATATGCGTGTTTTAGTATCCAATTTAACACCTTTTTGATAGGAATTATTGTTATATATTAGCACAAGTGTCTTATATTTGATATATGTGAGAAAAAGGTGCGTTTGAGGTGTTTTATTGTGTTTTAGGTGGAAAAATGATCAAAAGTGCAAAGTTGGAGAAAAGGTGCAACTTGTGTATGAATGCTG
The DNA here is from genome assembly GCA_023678885.1 of Pogostemon cablin. Taxonomy (NCBI): domain Eukaryota; kingdom Viridiplantae; phylum Streptophyta; class Magnoliopsida; order Lamiales; family Lamiaceae; genus Pogostemon; species Pogostemon cablin. The sequence goes on along the minus strand of CM042990.1, from coordinate 10,963,044 downwards.
AAAAATGCATGTCCAACTTGTGTAATTTTTCTGTGTTTTTTGGAGCTCTGAACTGGAACACTGATATATGGTTGGAAATCCACAAAAGAGAGGATCGTTTTGGCGTAAAGAACACCTCAATCGGAATCCAAACGAGAAAGTTATGATCAAAATGGTGACGTCGCCAAGCTGTTCCTACTCAGCACGACTGTTCCACTTTTCATGACTTGTTACATATTCAACTGTTAGATTTTTTGTGAGTTCTTTATATGGATAGAAAGACAAGGAAGAGAGAATCACGTGAGCATAAGAGTCACTTAAATTAGAATTTGGACGAGGAAGTTATGCTAAAACTCGTGAAGTCGCGCAGCTGCCAACGAGAATTTCCGAGAATTTCTAAAAATTTCCGAAAATTGCCTATTTCTTGGAGCACAATTAATCTCCTTATCACATAATCCTCCATGATTCACCCATATCTTTTATTTCCTTATTTAATTCCCTTCTCACGCCTATATATATTTTACATCATTATTCATGTGAGGGGAATAATATTGGATTGGAACTAAAACACAATCATACTATACCCCTCAAGGGGGGATCACCCCCAACCATCATCCACATCCTTTCCTCCATCCATTCATCACTTTGAAGATTCATTTGTGGAATCAAGAGGAAAACCAAGAGGAGGATTCAAGACGGAGAAGGATGCGACGATGCCCACATCTAGGGTTTCCTTCGTTTATAATTTATCTTGTATTTTCCAGAAATATGGGTAAGATCTAACCAACACCCATGATTGTTCTTCGCAAAACCATGGGCTAGAACCGTTTTGGTAGATATAGGGTTTATGAAGGTTTTATGAATTAATTAAACTCTCTTGTGTGTCTTCCGTACAATACTACTTTGGATTTATTTTATATGTGATTGTACTTTCTTAATCCATATTCATAGTCGTTTTGTGAATCTTCAATTCGTATATAGAGTCTGAATATATATCTTGGTTGTAGATTGAGTGCGTTCACCGCTGAATATGATTTCATGTTATGATTATAAGTGAGGGGACTCCAAAACTTCATTAGAACTATCATATATGAATGTTTATTAATTGAATCGAATTCGGGTTAGTAAGCTGGATAAAGAATGTAATTTTATAGTACATATAAAGGGAGATCATATCGAGTTAGGTTCAAGACGTGGGAAATAATTTATACTGATAGTACCTAGAAAGGGAGTGAAATTACGTCTCTTACTCCGAGGTTATTCACACGTGTTACACGCATATTTACTTGTGTCTATAGAGTATATTTACATGGTTTAGTGATGCGTCTATAGTCCATAAGGCAGAGTCGGCCTGCACTTTTGAGGGAAGTTAAGTAGTAAAACTGGATTACTCTAGAGCTACCTATTCTCCTACTTGATTCACTTTCGTATTCTTCGAGTGATATTTTATTTTATTTGTTATTTAAATTAATTGTTTATTAGTTATTAGATTAATTCCACAACTTTTATTGTCTTACGTCTTAATTACTTTAGTAAATAATTAAATTGATAATACGCAATTCTTTGGGTTCGATATTCACTTGGTCGTTTGCTTAAGCTGCAATTAATATCCTTAATACTTGGGGATTAATTTTGGTTGCAAAGAAAACGCGCATCAAGTTCTTAGCGCCGTTGCCGGGGATGACTGTTATTATTAGTTTATTATTTCTAGTTTGATTAAGACTTCCATTTGTGATTATTTATTTCTATCTAACCTTGAATTTTTCTGAGGTACTTGTGCATTAGAAAAATGAGAGAAAGGAAAAGAAGGAATAACACACAGAGCTAAACATGACTGGATAATGTTGTCATACGTGAAATTTTCATGAAATATGAGATTGGCAACATGGGGTTGATAGGACCAAGGGGAGAAAATGATGATTTTGAGATATATCCCGCTCTTATTAACATGGTAGAAAAGAATCCCTTTTCTAGAGGTTGCTTTGAAGATCCATATCAGCATCTCAAAAGATTTCTTGATTATGCAAACACTTAAAAGGGTGTTGGAGCTAACAATAATGCTAGACGAATCGCCCTATTCAAGTTCTCTTTGATTGATGGAGCGGAAGCTTGGTATGAAACTCCTGACGCAACAGATTGCACTACACAGGACCAACTGCAGTAAAAGTTCTTGGAGAGATACATGCCACCCTCAAGGATCTTAGGAATGAGGCAAGACATCACCCAATTTGTTATGAATCAGGGTGAAAAATTCCATGAGGCGTGGGATAGGTTTAAAGACATGCTCAGGAGGTGTCCACAGCATGGAATGTCTAAAGCTCAGTACATAAGCATCTTCTACTATGGATTGGATTGTGAGTCGCGTATTCTTATTGATGCATCATCAGGAGGAGCACTGTTATCTAAGACAGCACTTGAAGCAGAAAAGTTGATTGAAGACATCTCTATGAATTCACGTAACTGGCCAATGGAAAGAGTAAGAGGATCTCATATACTTGGTAAGGTAGCACAAGTTGAACATCAAGTGGTGAAGCCGAATATGGATGATGAGATCGTCTCTAGTCTAGCTAACATCAACAAGCTACTAGAATCCCAGCAGAAGCAGATTGCAGAGTTGACACTAAGGGGGTCAAGTATGCAGCAGCACGAAGTGAAGAGTGTTGAAGATACCTTCAATCAATATATGACTGAGACTGATGCAAAGGTTGACCGCATCGAAGCAAGAATGAATGATGATCATGCAGATTTATTTAAGCAGTTGAAGGACCTTACCTTTATAATGGGTCAGATGGCCGCGAATGTGAATCAATCGACACAAACGTTGGAGAATAAAGCCATCACATTGAGGTTCAGGACGCAATATAAAGGTCCAATGAAGCCGGTGTACGAAAATAAAGAAGGCAGGGCTCCTATTCGACCAAGCATAGGTCGTTCGACCAGAACTGATGGTCGAACAAATTTTTGAAAAATAGGATCCCGATGCTCTATTTTTTATCCCCCCATTTGACCAAAGCACATCCGTTCATACCATCTTGGTCGAACGCTGGTTAAACAACAACGGGGGAGATGACATCGTGATCAGAGCCACCGTTCTACCAAAGCACATCTGTTCGACCAGACCATCTTGGTCGAACGATGGTCAAACCAGCATTGGAGAGATTGAACCCGCATACAAAGTCATTGTTCGACCAAGCACCTTCTGTTCGACCAGACCATTCTGGTCGAACAGTGGTCGAACAACTTAATTCAGCGCCCGTTTAGATACCGAATGCTACCCCTGTTGTTCAGAACATTCCAGTACCATCACAAGAGCAAATACTGAGTTTATAGTTGAGAAGAAGTGGGAAAGAGCAAAGAAGTTGAGAGCCGGGAAGCTTAGATTACATATGGATAATGAAGATGTGGTTTTCTCTCTTGATCAATCAATGAAGATGCCCAAGGAAACTCAATCGTGCAAGAGCATAGATGTGGTTTCTAACTTGTTTAATCTTGATTTTTGTATGTCAGATGATTCTGAATTTGAGTGGAAGAATGACAAGGACGTGTCTAGACAGCCATGAGAGGTAGGAAATTCCAAGGATCATATACTTGTTACCAAGAAAGGTGAGGTGTTGAGTGTAGACAAGAAGAGGGAAAGAAAGTACTTGAATGTGAGGATGTGACAAGACCGTCCTCTAATCAAGTAGTTTAAAAAGAGGTAATCCGTCGTGACTCTCCGACATTAAACATGAGCCCTGTTGGGGACTTGCCCTTCTGTTTTATTGCTTTATTTCTTTCGTGTGTGTAAGAAATTTTTATATTTAAGGTGCTTACTATTTGACAATTATATCTCTTTTCAAACTTAGTTTCGACTTATGTTTTTACTAAGTTTGGGGGTGTGATGTTATTACCTCATTGAAGCACCAAGAGTATAATCTTTTCTTTGAAATGTTTGCTAGGGGAGTTGATTTTTTGCGATATGTTGAAACTTTAATCGGTTTTGATGTGTTAATTTTTTACAATTTGCCTAGTGTTCAGTGGTGTTTCTACTGTGTGGAGTCAATTAGATAGTCAATTGATTCTTTCTTCTAGTTCTCCTATTTTATTATTGATGAATCCTGTGATGATGAGTTTGTTTGAGCTTTAATAGAAAAACACAGAAGAGTGGCAAGATGACAAAGTTGAACAACTCGAGGAGCTCGTGAATGCATTGAAGGAAAAATCAAGTGCCCTTGTTTTCTTATTATAATTTTTATATGTCCTTTTAATTAGTACGGGTGGAAGGATTGAGTTTATGTTTTGGTGATCCATGTGAGCTTATATTGTTTTAAATTGTGCCTGAAATTCATATGCTCTTGAAATTGATGAAGGAAGTGTACTTTATTTATAATGCGATATGAAGTTCTATGTGTACTTGTGGGATATTACTTACCATGAAAGGTGCTCTGTTACTTGTTAAAAACCCATGTGAGATTTTGAGCCTCGTTGATCATGTTACATAATTACATGATTTCTTTTCTGGTGAGTATCGTTCTTGTGTGTGTATTCTAGAACTTGCCTCTTGTCTTACTTGAAACTACATGTGTGTTAGATGATGGGAGATGATTTTAGGCCATCCTTGAATTTATGAGTCACTTTGCCAAATAATTTTCTACCAAATAATTATATATCCGTAGTTAGCCCTTTTGAGCCTGAAAGCCTTATTTCTTTGGCAACCTACGAAGATAGTCACTTTGATATCTTATTTGAGCCTTAAATTCCTATATTTAGTGGAGAATTAAATATTGTCAAAGAGTGTAAAGTTGATTTTGATGGAGTTTGGAAGGAATAAAATATTTGGAGTTGTACAAGTGATTATGAGCTTAAAAATAAGTTGATGAGGGGTAGTGCCCAAAACTGGTACCCCGAGATGTGAGAGGTAGTACCCGAAACTGGTACCTCAAGAAAGAAAAAAAAAGTAAAGAAGGAAAAAATGTTGAGCTTGAAGAAAAAGGAGAGAAAAGAAAATTAGAAAAGTATGAAGCTGGATAGCCTTGAAGTGTAAAAAAATCTGCAGTACAAAAGATCTCCGGTTTTAATTCTCTACTAATTGAGTTACTTTATCCAGATGTTTCCTACCCTTACCAAAGAGCCAACATTACATCCTAATGAAAGTCCATTTTGATCCCATTGTCGAATCATACTTTAAGTGGTGGAGAGTTTGACATGTTTGGCAAGGTTATGGTTACGCATGCACTTGAATTGAATCTGAGCGTAAACACCGTAACTCATAAGTGTATGTCTTTTACACTTGAGTGCGAGTGATATATACTTCCCGTGAGAACATGTCAATGGAGCATTTGAATTAGTGATGATTGTCTTATCTTGTATGCTATGAATTGATTATTATATTTAATGAGAGTTGCATGACCTAAGTTGAAAACCAATTGCATTGTGAAGGGGGTATTGGTCATAGTCCTTGTTTTCCCGCTAATTTTTTTACTCTCTCTCTCTCTTTATTATCCATATTTTTACACCTTTAGTGCATGTTTTCGTTCAAAAAGCCCATCCTAGGTTCGTAAGAAGTGCTCATAAGTATAAAAGGAAGACCCTACGCAAGGGAAAGAGGAGCCATTCACCACCTTCATTCTACATAACATCCAAAACCCTACCACCATCCACGGAGATGTGGAGAGAGATTCATCTGTCAAATCAAGTGAGAACCAAGTGAAGATTCAAGACGGAGAGAGATGCGATGGCACCCGGATCTAGGGTTTACTTTTCATCTTAATTTATCTAGTAATTTTCAAGAATATGGGTAAAATCTATCCAACCACCATGATTGTTCTTCGATCAATCATGGGCTAGAATCGCTTCGGTAGTTCTAGGGTTTATGAAGGTTTTATAAGTTAATTGAACTTCCATGTGTATACTCCGTGCAACACTACTTGTGGTTTATTTTATATAAGATTATGCATTTTTAAATCATACTCAGAGTTGTTTTGTGCATCATTAATTGTTATGTAGAGTCTAAAAACATATCTTAATTATTGATTAAGTGCGTTCACTGCTGAGTAGGATTACATGTTATGATTCTAAGTGAGGGGACTCAGAAGTCTCATTAGAACTATCTTATATAAATACTTGTTAATTGAATAATATTTGGGTTAATAAGAAGGACAAAGAGTATAACGTCATAGTACCTATAAAGGGAGATCATATCGGGTTAGAGTACTAAGTGCACGGGAAATAATTGATACTGATAGTACCTAGAAAGGGGGGTGAATTATATCTCTTACTCCAAGGATATTCACACGTGTCACACATATATTTACTTGTGTCTGTAGAGTATATTTGCATGGCTTAGTGATGCATCCATACTCCACAAGGCAGAGTCGGACATTGATACACAGGGGAAATTAATGAGTAAAAATGGATAGCCTGAAGGACTACCTATCTTCTCACTTATTCACTTTCGTTCAATCTCTACTGTTATTTACTTTAATTGTTCTTTTAATTATTTTGTTATTGATTACTTAATCATACAACTATTTTGCCACAATAGTCTTAATAAGTTAGAATATAATTGAATTGATAATAATATGCCCTTTAGATTCGATAATCAATTGGTCTCTTATAAAAACTACAATAGCATCCTTCACACTTGGGGATTAATATTGGTGTTGAGAAAACGCTCATCAAACGACACTCAGGTAGAAAATTTTCTGCTATAGTACACTTAATATATATATATATATAGTATTATGGATAAATATATATTTAAAAAAATGAATGACAATATAATATTATATTATCTTAAACAAACATAAAATATATAATAATAATAATAATAATGATAAAGTGTCTATCTGGGAAGGGGTTAAGTTTATGAAAAAGACAAACACATCGATATATGCATTAATACAAACAAAGGTTGGAGGCCGCCTGAGTGGGATAATCTTATCATATCCATCAAGAACATTCTCCTGCCGCAGTGATTTGAAATCTTACGAATTCCTATAATCTATCATTTGATCTCACCATCGTTGACACCCTCAAGATATCTCATTCTCTTTCCACTCCAGACGTCTGTAAATAAAAGAAAGACAAACCCTTTCAGAACGACACACTTCCAGAAAGCTAAAAACTTACAGAACCCTTACTAGCTCCCTAACCATCTCACCTTCTGTCTTCTTTCCAACCAACCGTCGTTCTTTCCAAAAAATAACTGTGAAATAATATTATCAACTTCTGTGTTTTCTTCTTGCCAATGGACTCTAGACGGTAGATAATGGAGTTGTGGAGGCAGAGTTTTTGGCTATGGGTATCACTTCGGATTATTGCCCTATTTTGGAGTCAATCTTCCATTGTGGAGTTGGAAGAGGCTGCCCATTTAGGTATGTGAACATGTGAAAACTAGTGATGACTTCCTGGGAGAGAAGGCCTGAACATCCATATTAACAATTGGTATAAGATTTACTTTCTCAGAAAAGTGACGGGGCTTAAGGGAGACTCATCTTTCTTTTCATCATCTGCACTAAGAATCTTTTCTAAACTATCAAGCTGATCTTCGCTTCTTCATTATTTTTTTCAGGATAAAAATAAGATATATAATATGTCAAGTGGACTACATTCACATGTCGCTAAAATCCAAACACACAGATCAAAAAGGTCTTTCATTAGATGTAATGGAAAGCTCTTTGGTAAGGTAGCGATTTTATGGATAGAAATGACTCGTAATTAGTGTAGGTGATCTAAGAGATGATGCTTGATCATCTAGCAATGATTTCTTCTTCACATTCCACTTTCCTTTTCCTTTTATATGATATTCACACTTGAGGATTTCTTTGTAACTCTTTATTCCCATATTTCATGTATTCATAATCGAGCTTTTGCTTCTTTTCATGGTACATTAATCATCTTCATTGCCTTTGAAGTAATACTCTTTGCTATTATTTTTCTAATAATGAGTTGCATTTTTCAATAAGTACCACTTCCTTACATCTTTCAACAATTGTACTAGCCTTTTTGCTCTTCTTTTCACTTTCCTTCTATTCTTGCTTCTTTTCTTTACGTCTCTTTATCATCTCCACTAAGAACCATCTCTTCAATCACTCACACTCATGGTTTTTATATAAGGCCAAAGTAGGTTTATTAGGCTTGTATTGAGCTATTGATCAATGAAAAATGATTTTAGGCTCAAAGTAGTTTTCTATGGACCAATGTAGGGTAGGAATAATATTTGGCTAGTGACTTAATCTCACAAAGTTGGCCTAAGATAATCTCGGAGTATCTCCATCCATCGGGCTCATTCTCACAATCCACAAGCAAGTTCTAGCTTGTCTAAGATATGATCAATCCACTTTAAAGGAAATGATATACCTTTTGAATGCACGGTTGAGGCTTAAGTCTCAATTGCTTTTGCTCAAGATCTAAGGGCACATTAACATATTTTCATTTTTCCTTTGAACAAATTATTCATTATATGTCTCAACATCAAAAAGTTCAACCACTTAACCAATTTAATCTTCAAGCATACAAAAGTAATATATCACCACCTACATTTCTAATCCAAAAGAGCAAAATAGAAATAAAATCTACCCCAACAACAGAATATACAAACAACAACAAACAAAACACCACAACAAAATAAGACAAATCAAGAAATAAAAGAACAACACAAAGAAAAATAACATAAAAATCCATCCAATATCTAATCCAACTCGAATCTCAAATACAACCAAATTGAAATCCAATCCCAATATACAAAAAAAAATCCAACTCCAAAACAAACCAAACTAAAATCCAAACATCCAAATAAAGCATCCATCACAAGAGTATTTAAGTACAATCCAACAATTCATTATCAAATCAAGATAGATAGAGAGGGGAAGAGAGAGAGAAAGACGTTGGGAGTCAAGGCTCATGGCTCCAGAGGTCCATCATCATCACCCTCCTCGTCGCCATCATCACCGTCTTCTTCATTGGCCTCTTCATCCTCATTCTCCTCTTCATGTAGTAGAGGCTAGTACGAATACCCCATCCACGGGCCTAGAGCTGGCTCGTATGGGGGCCCCGATTGATACTCTTGGCATAGGCGGGTTATGCATATTGTACTTGAAAGTTCATTTCCTCCATGTTCTGAACTTTGTGCTCCACGTGCCCTAACTGATAGTCGTGTCTCTCTTGCCCTATCCAGACATAAGACACCTCTCGTATCAAATCCTGAAATCCTCCACTCATTATATTCAGCTCTCTCCTAAGCTTAAACCAATCTCCTTCTGCTCCTCTTCTTTCAGCTGCACTTGAACTCTCTCGTCTCTCAAAGTCAGTTTCTGGATTTGTTGCTGCTGCTACTCTCCTCTCACCAGGTGGCACTATCTCGTCGTCCTCAACCATCTCATTTTTAGACACCACTCTTCCATGCAATTCATTCCTATAATGCCTTAAACCTTTCCAATGCTTTCTCATGCTATAACCCTAGGAGTGCTAAGTTCCTTTCAGGGCACAACGGGAAGATAGTGGTCAAGTTATGGGGCTGAAGAGGAAAGTGCTATGTTGTTACGCGTTTTCTCTAACACAAAATAAATCCCCAAATAATAAGGATATCAATTGCAGCTTAGGCAAGCGACCAATTTAAATATCGAACTCGTAGGACGGAGTATTATCAATTTAATTATTAACTAAATTAATTAAGACGAAAGACAATAAGATTTGAGAATTTTAATCTAATAACTAATATGCTGAAAATTAAATAACAATTAAAATAATATAGCACTAGAAGAATTAGAAGTAAAACCAAGTTGGAGAATAGGTAGCTCTAGAATAATCCAGTTTTACTCATTAATTTTCCTCTCAAATGTATTGTTCTACTCTGCCTTGTGAACTGTGAATGCATCACTAAACCATGCACATCTACTCTATAGACATAAGTAAACATGCGTGTAACACGTGTGAATCACCTTGAAGTAAGAGAATTATTTCATGCCCTTTCTAAGTAATATCAGTATCAATTCTTTCCCCATAGGGTTGGTACTCAAACCCGATATGATCTTCTTTTATAGGTACTATAAAATTAATATCTTTATTCTGCTTATTAACGCGAATTCAATTCAATTACTAAACATTCATATATGACAGTTCTAATGAAGCTTAGGAGTCCCCTCACTTAGAATCATAATATAAAACCCTGTTCAGTGATGAACGCACTCAAGCTACAACCAGATATATATTCAGACTATATATAATGGTTGAAGATGAACAAAACGACCGTGAATATGAGTTAAAAAGGCTCAATCAACTATAAAATAAATCCACAAGTAGTGTTGTACGGAGGACACACAAGAGAAGTAAATTAATTCATAAAACTTTCATAACCCTCGAACTACCAAAACGGCTCTATCCCATGGTGCTACAAGCAATACGCATGGGGATTGGATAGATCTTACTCATAGTTTGAAAAATCAAAAATAAGAAGAAAAGAGTTAGGAAAATTTCTTGGTCTAGCGATAGCCTTCCTTCTTTCTTCCGTCTCTTCAAATCCTCTTGGTTCTCCTTCTTGGATTAATAGACGAATCTTCACAGTGATTGATGGATGAAAGGGATGATATGGAGAATGGTAGATAGTGTGGGGGTGATCCCCCTTATAGGGTGGTGTAGGATGATTGTGGCCTCATGAATGATGATGTAGAATATATATATATATATATATATATATATATATATATATATATATATATATATATATATATATATATATATATATATATATATGAGAAGGGCATCAAATAAGGAAATAAAATATCCAAAAAGATATGGAGGAATCATGGAGGATTATGTGATAAGGAAATTACTCCAAGAAATAGGAAAGATGGGCTACTTTTCAGAAAATTTCGAAAATTCTCACCGGTAGTTGCGCGACCTCACAATTTTGAGCATAACTTCCTCGTCTGAACTCCGATTTGAGCGATTCTTGGGTCAAAATGATCATCACCTTGTATTTTTTTATCTTTTTTCCACCTAAAACACAATAAAACACCTCAAATGCACATTTTTCCCAAATATATTAAAAATAATATACTTGTACTAATATATGATAATAATTACTATCAAAAAGATGTTAAATTGTAAACTAAAATATGCTGATTTTCACTCTCAACATCTGCCATCGGGAACATGATCACATATGACTACCCGATCTACTCAATCACTCTCATCCTCCTCTAGCATCAAGCATTAGATTGGATCCACCCTTTGGTACCATATTGGTAAAATCAACTCCCAACATCTGAGCTATTATCGTAATCATCCCTCTGTTGGCATTCGATAGTTTGGTTAACATGAACCGTTAGGTTTCATGCGATTCTATATCAGCGGAAGCAAGAATATAGTAACGTATTACCTTTCATCATGGTATGTTGGGGTAGAGATCGAACAGCAGCAACTAACAATCTTCCGATCTTCTGCTGTATTCCCAAGCCTAATCTTGACATCATGTGGGTGACGATCTACAAGATTCACTCAATCTGTAGTCTCCTAACCTATCTCACGTGTTTAGGCGTATAAAACTAGGGTTCCCAGTCTACTGAAGTGGCTTATATACGGGCTACAACAGGGACTAAGAGGAGAAATTAGAGTCGAGCCTCTATTGGGTTTAAGTATCCAAGTTTAACCCAAAACTTATACTTAAGTCCAATAATAATAATATAGTCCACTAAAATATTATTACTACACTGTCGTTCTAATCCCATATTACGTTATGAGCTCCTTATTATGAGCCCGTTAGTCTTTCCATGTTTAAGATATACAATGCCCATTAATTAATTAAGTTTCTGACAATTCCATTAATTAATAAATCATCCGAGAGTAGTACTACTCAACCTTGTTATCATGCCGGAATAAATCCACCTGTAGGGTTTACATGATAATCCTTATGAGTTCCCCAAGAGGACATCATCAACTTATTTAATAGGACACAGATTCCTTCTACAACCAACAGTACATCATAGAGACAGCACTATTTCCCAACTAACCGAGTTTGTTGATTTAATATTTAAATCTCACTCATTGATGAATCAAAGAGATACATACTGGCTTACGTGTCGAGGTTATTGTATAGGGATTAAGAGCACGAACATCCATAATAACTAAGATCAAGTTCTCCTACATAGTCAGTATAAGTCGAACGATCTCAAACAGCCCTGCTCAATACACACAAAGTGTACTAATGTGATTCTATAGTCAAGACAAACTAATACCAAATCACACTATAACCATCCCGATAGATTGTCTCCGTCTATCTCGATTGTGAGCATCTGTTTATACTTTATAAGGAGCCGACAATATGATTTTCCATGCGACGCCGCACACCATATTATCTACAGTATAAAGTAAATAGACTATTGCATCAATATATAAATAAATTATAAGATGCAATTATTTGATCAATGATTCTCATTTCAAATATTGTTAAAACATTGTTCATACTAAAGTTAGGTTTTTAGTATACAATCCAACACCCTCCTAGGCACACACTCTGATGATGGCTAAGGTTCATAGTCCTCTTAGTGTTGGGTATCCAAAACCCCGTTTCGCTGAATGAAACACCTCCAAAATGCACCCTAAGGCGAATAGCTCCGTCTTTCCAAAAACTAAACCCTCTGGCCTTGAAAACAATGTATGCATCTGAAATTTCTCAATGTATCGCACTGTAAGGTTACTGATATGAGATGCTCTGGACTCTGAAGAGGTTTACTTAATTCAAGGGCCTCTTGTTTAAGGCCCGGTGAGTGATTGAATGCTAAAAGCCTTGGCTGTTAAATTTGGACCTCAACTCCCAATCTCTGAGGGTCTCCTTCCTCCGGCATTCAAAGAACATGTTAATCTCTCTAGCTTCATAGGAGTACTCCAGATTCTGTAGCTGATAATATTCATGGGATAAGACTTCCGGGGGAAATTTGTCACCTCTAGAGTGACTAAGTCCCCTATATGTCTCTGGGCACATCTTAAAAAACTCTCTCATGCCAATCCTGTCGAATTATCCCATCACCTCATTTGTAATCCCCAAAACTTTCATGGCTCTCCTATCCACCCAACGTGTCTTGACCACTTTTGGAGCTAGCTTCCTCTATAATTGGCACTTATTCTACCACTCTCCCTAGTGGAAATTTACTACATAATCATTTGGATGCCACTCACTTACCGTGAAATATGCATTAACCCTATCAAACTAGCACGGGTGATGTCAAATTCCTCATCTTTTTTACGTACCTACAAAATGTACACATAGACTCAATTATTTCTTTAAAATTTGGAAAATTCAACATCTCATATCTCATGGCTCATCCTTTCTCAACTCAACCAAAAAGCATGCACTCTTCAAAGCAGATAAGAAAGCATGAAATTTCACAAACGTATCCCTTAATCCTTAACTCTCTTACCATGTTGCGTGACACTTTAAGTTTCATTAATCAAATCTACTAAATTATGTAGTTCATACATCAACTTATTAAACAATTCTCAACTCAAGCATGAATCACGCATAGCCTTTGTATACTTCAAACTCCACCAAATGAGCACACATTTTCCATACATAATAATTCAAATATCCAACAAGTGTTTTCCTCATAAAAATGGGCCCAACTTCACAAAAATTTCATTTAAGCATTTTTACAAACACATGGTGTTCATGAATTTTAAAGAACAAATTCCACTAACAAAAGTATGCCAAATCACTCCCACTTATCATGCCGGAATAAATCCACCTGTAGGGTTTACATGATAATCCTTATGAGTTCCCCAAGAGGACATCATCAACTTATTTAATAGGACACAGATTCCTTCTACAACCAACAGTACATCATAGAGACAGCACTATTTCCCAACTAACCGAGTTTGTTGATTTAATATTTAAATCTCACTCATTGATGAATCAAAGAGATACATACTGGCTTACGTGTCGAGGTTATTGTATAGGGATTAAGAGCACGAACATCCATAATAACTAAGATCAAGTTCTCCTACATAGTCAGTATAAGTCGAACGATCTCAAACAGCCCTGCTCAATACACACAAAGTGTACTAATGTGATTCTATAGTCAAGACAAACTAATACCAAATCACACTATAACCATCCCGATAGATTGTCTCCATCTATCTCGGTTGTGAGCATCTGTTTATACTTTATAAGGAGCTGACAATATGATTTTTCATGCGGCGCCGCACACCATATTATCTACAGTATAAAGTAAATAGACTATTGCATCAATATATAAATAAATTATAAGATGCAATTATTTGATCAATGATTCTCATTTCAAATATTGTTAAAACATTGTTCATACTAAAGTTAGATTTTTAGTATACAATCCAACACCCTCCTAGGCACACACTTTGATGATGGCTAAGGTTCATAGTCCTCTTAGTGTTGGGTATCCAAAACCCCGTTTCGCTGAATGAAACACCTCCAAAATGCACCCTAAGGCGAATAGCTCCGTCTTTCCAAAAACTAAACCCTCTGGCCTTGAAAACAATGTATGCATCTGAAATTTCTCAATGTATCGCACTGTAAGGTTACTGATATGAGATGCTCTGGACTCTGAAGAGGTTTACTTAATTCAAGGGCCTCTTGTTTAAGGCCCGGTGAGTGATTGAATGCTAAAAGCCTTGGCTGTTAAATTTGGACCTCAACTCCCAATCTCTGAGGGTCTCCTTCCTCCGGCATTCAAAGAACATGTTAATCTCTCTAGCTTCATAGGAGTACTCCAGATTCTGTAGCTGATAATATTCATGGGATAAGACTTCCGGGGGAAATTTGTCACCTCTAGAGTGACTAAGTCCCCTATATGTCTCTGGGCACATCTTAAAAAACTCTCTCATGCCAATCCTGTCGAATTATCCCATCACCTCATTTGTAATCCCCAAAACTTTCATGGCTCTCCTATCCACCCAACGTGTCTTGACCACTTTTGGAGCTAGCTTCCTCTATAATTGGCACTTATTCTACCACTCTCCCTAGTGGAAATTTACTACATAATCATTTGGATGCCACTCACTTACCGTGAAATATGCATTAACCCTATCAAACTAGCACGGGTGATGTCAAATTCCTCATCTTTTTTACGTACCTACAAAATGTACACATAGACTCAATTATTTCTTTAAAATTTGGAAAATTCAACATCTCATATCTCATGGCTCATCCTTTCTCAACTCAACCAAAAAGCATGCACTCTTCAAAGCAGATAAGAAAGCATGAAATTTCACAAACGTATCCCTTAATCCTTAACTCTCTTACCATGTTGCGTGACACTTTAAGTTTCATTAATCAAATCTACTAAATTATGTAGTTCATACATCAACTTATTAAACAATTCTCAACTCAAGCATGAATCACGCATAGCCTTTGTATACTTCAAACTCCACCAAATGAGCACACATTTTCCATACATAATAATTCAAATATCCAACAAGTGTTTTCCTCATAAAAATGGGCCCAACTTCACAAAAATTTCATTTAAGCATTTTTACAAACACATGGTGTTCATGAATTTTAAAGAACAAATTCCACTAACAAAAGTATGCCAAATCACTCCCACTTATCATGCCGGAATAAATCCACCTGTAGGGTTTACATGATAATCCTTATGAGTTCCCCAAGAGGACATCATCAACTTATTTAATAGGACACAGATTCCTTCTACAACCAACAGTACATCATAGAGACAGCACTATTTCCCAACTAACCGAGTTTGTTGATTTAATATTTAAATCTCACTCATTGATGAATCAAAGAGATACATACTGGCTTACGTGTCGAGGTTATTGTATAGGGATTAAGAGCACGAACATCCATAATAACTAAGATCAAGTTCTCCTACATAGTCAGTATAAGTCGAACGATCTCAAACAGCCCTGCTCAATACACACAAAGTGTACTAATGTGATTCTATAGTCAAGACAAACTAATACCAAATCACACTATAACCATCCCGATAGATTGTCTCCGTCTATCTCGATTGTGAGCATCTGTTTATACTTTATAAGGAGCCGACAATATGATTTTCCATGCGACGCCGCACACCATATTATCTACAGTATAAAGTAAATAGACTATTGCATCAATATATAAATAAATTATAAGATGCAATTATTTGATCAATGATTCTCATTTCAAATATTGTTAAAACATTGTTCATACTAAAGTTAGGTTTTTAGTATACAATCCAACACCCTCCTAGGCACACACTCTGATGATGGCTAAGGTTCATAGTCCTCTTAGTGTTGGGTATCCAAAACCCCGTTTCGCTGAATGAAACACCTCCAAAATGCACCCTAAGGCGAATAGCTCCGTCTTTCCAAAAACTAAACCCTCTGGCCTTGAAAACAATGTATGCATCTGAAATTTCTCAATGTATCGCACTGTAAGGTTACTGATATGAGATGCTCTGGACTCTGAAGAGGTTTACTTAATTCAAGGGCCTCTTGTTTAAGGCCCGGTGAGTGATTGAATGCTAAAAGCCTTGGCTGTTAAATTTGGACCTCAACTCCCAATCTCTGAGGGTCTCCTTCCTCCGGCATTCAAAGAACATGTTAATCTCTCTAGCTTCATAGGAGTACTCCAGATTCTGTAGCTGATAATATTCATGGGATAAGACTTCCGGGGGAAATTTGTCACCTCTAGAGTGACTAAGTCCCCTATATGTCTCTGGGCACATCTTAAAAAACTCTCTCATGCCAATCCTGTCGAATTATCCCATCACCTCATTTGTAATCCCCAAAACTTTCATGGCTCTCCTATCCACCCAACGTGTCTTGACCACTTTTGGAGCTAGCTTCCTCTATAATTGGCACTTATTCTACCACTCTCCCTAGTGGAAATTTACTACATAATCATTTGGATGCCACTCACTTACCGTGAAATATGCATTAACCCTATCAAACTAGCACGGGTGATGTCAAATTCCTCATCTTTTTTACGTACCTACAAAATGTACACATAGACTCAATTATTTCTTTAAAATTTGGAAAATTCAACATCTCATATCTCATGGCTCATCCTTTCTCAACTCAACCAAAAAGCATGCACTCTTCAAAGCAGATAAGAAAGCATGAAATTTCACAAACGTATCCCTTAATCCTTAACTCTCTTACCATGTTGCGTGACACTTTAAGTTTCATTAATCAAATCTACTAAATTATGTAGTTCATACATCAACTTATTAAACAATTCTCAACTCAAGCATGAATCACGCATAGCCTTTGTATACTTCAAACTCCACCAAATGAGCACACATTTTCCATACATAATAATTCAAATATCCAACAAGTGTTTTCCTCATAAAAATGGGCCCAACTTCACAAAAATTTCATTTAAGCATTTTTACAAACACATGGTGTTCATGAATTTTAAAGAACAAATTCCACTAACAAAAGTATGCCAAATCACTCCCACTTATCATGCCGGAATAAATCCACCTGTAGGGTTTACATGATAATCCTTATGAGTTCCCCAAGAGGACATCATCAACTTATTTAATAGGACACAGATTCCTTCTACAACCAACAGTACATCATAGAGACAGCACTATTTCCCAACTAACCGAGTTTGTTGATTTAATATTTAAATCTCACTCATTGATGAATCAAAGAGATACATACTGGCTTACGTGTCGAGGTTATTGTATAGGGATTAAGAGCACGAACATCCATAATAACTAAGATCAAGTTCTCCTACATAGTCAGTATAAGTCGAACGATCTCAAACAGCCCTGCTCAATACACACAAAGTGTACTAATGTGATTCTATAGTCAAGACAAACTAATACCAAATCACACTATAACCATCCCGATAGATTGTCTCCATCTATCTCGGTTGTGAGCATCTGTTTATACTTTATAAGGAGCTGACAATATGATTTTTCATGCGGCGCCGCACACCATATTATCTACAGTATAAAGTAAATAGACTATTGCATCAATATATAAATAAATTATAAGATGCAATTATTTGATCAATGATTCTCATTTCAAATATTGTTAAAACATTGTTCATACTAAAGTTAGATTTTTAGTATACAATCCAACACCCTCCTAGGCACACACTTTGATGATGGCTAAGGTTCATAGTCCTCTTAGTGTTGGGTATCCAAAACCCCGTTTCGCTGAATGAAACACCTCCAAAATGCACCCTAAGGCGAATAGCTCCGTCTTTCCAAAAACTAAACCCTCTGGCCTTGAAAACAATGTATGCATCTGAAATTTCTCAATGTATCGCACTGTAAGGTTACTGATATGAGATGCTCTGGACTCTGAAGAGGTTTACTTAATTCAAGGGCCTCTTGTTTAAGGCCCGGTGAGTGATTGAATGCTAAAAGCCTTGGCTGTTAAATTTGGACCTCAACTCCCAATCTCTGAGGGTCTCCTTCCTCCGGCATTCAAAGAACATGTTAATCTCTCTAGCTTCATAGGAGTACTCCAGATTCTGTAGCTGATAATATTCATGGGATAAGACTTCCGGGGGAAATTTGTCACCTCTAGAGTGACTAAGTCCCCTATATGTCTCTGGGCACATCTTAAAAAACTCTCTCATGCCAATCCTGTCGAATTATCCCATCACCTCATTTGTAATCCCCAAAACTTTCATGGCTCTCCTATCCACCCAACGTGTCTTGACCACTTTTGGAGCTAGCTTCCTCTATAATTGGCACTTATTCTACCACTCTCCCTAGTGGAAATTTACTACATAATCATTTGGATGCCACTCACTTACCGTGAAATATGCATTAACCCTATCAAACTAGCACGGGTGATGTCAAATTCCTCATCTTTTTTACGTACCTACAAAATGTACACATAGACTCAATTATTTCTTTAAAATTTGGAAAATTCAACATCTCATATCTCATGGCTCATCCTTTCTCAACTCAACCAAAAAGCATGCACTCTTCAAAGCAGATAAGAAAGCATGAAATTTCACAAACGTATCCCTTAATCCTTAACTCTCTTACCATGTTGCGTGACACTTTAAGTTTCATTAATCAAATCTACTAAATTATGTAGTTCATACATCAACTTATTAAACAATTCTCAACTCAAGCATGAATCACGCATAGCCTTTGTATACTTCAAACTCCACCAAATGAGCACACATTTTCCATACATAATAATTCAAATATCCAACAAGTGTTTTCCTCATAAAAATGGGCCCAACTTCACAAAAATTTCATTTAAGCATTTTTACAAACACATGGTGTTCATGAATTTTAAAGAACAAATTCCACTAACAAAAGTATGCCAAATCACTCCCACTTATCATGCCGGAATAAATCCACCTGTAGGGTTTACATGATAATCCTTATGAGTTCCCCAAGAGGACATCATCAACTTATTTAATAGGACACAGATTCCTTCTACAACCAACAGTACATCATAGAGACAGCACTATTTCCCAACTAACCGAGTTTGTTGATTTAATATTTAAATCTCACTCATTGATGAATCAAAGAGATACATACTGGCTTACGTGTCGAGGTTATTGTATAGGGATTAAGAGCACGAACATCCATAATAACTAAGATCAAGTTCTCCTACATAGTCAGTATAAGTCGAACGATCTCAAACAGCCCTGCTCAATACACACAAAGTGTACTAATGTGATTCTATAGTCAAGACAAACTAATACCAAATCACACTATAACCATCCCGATAGATTGTCTCCATCTATCTCGGTTGTGAGCATCTGTTTATACTTTATAAGGAGCTGACAATATGATTTTTCATGCGGCGCCGCACACCATATTATCTACAGTATAAAGTAAATAGACTATTGCATCAATATATAAATAAATTATAAGATGCAATTATTTGATCAATGATTCTCATTTCAAATATTGTTAAAACATTGTTCATACTAAAGTTAGGTTTTTAGTATACAATCCAACACCCTCCTAGGCACACACTCTGATGATGGCTAAGGTTCATAGTCCTCTTAGTGTTGGGTATCCAAAACCCCGTTTCGCTGAATGAAACACCTCCAAAATGCACCCTAAGGCGAATAGCTCCGTCTTTCCAAAAACTAAACCCTCTGGCCTTGAAAACAATGTATGCATCAGAAATTTCTCAATGTATCGCACTGTAAGGTTACTGATATGAGATGCTCTGGACTCTGAAGAGGTTTACTTAATTCAAGGGCCTCTTGTTTAAGGCCCGGTGAGTGATGGAATGTTAAAAGCCTTGGCTGTTAAATTTGGACCTCAACTCCCAATCTCTGAGGGTCTCCTTCCTCCGGCATTCAAAGAACATGTTAATCTCTCTAGCTTCATAGGAGTACTCCTGATTATGTAGCTGATAATATTTATGGGATAAGACTTCCGGGGGAAATTTGTCACCTCTAGAGTGACTAAGTCCCCTATATGTCTCTGGGCACATCTTAAAAAACTCTCTCATGCCAATCCTGTCGAATTATCCCATCACCTCATTTGTAATCCCCAAAACTTTCATGGCTCTCCTATCCACCCAACGTGTCTTGACCACTTTTGGAGCTAGCTTCCTCTATAATTGGCACTTATTCTACCACTCTCCCTAGTGGAAATTTACTACATAATCATTTGGATGCCACTCACTTACCGTGAAATATGCATTAACGCTATCAAACTAGCACGGGTGATGTCAAATTCCTCATCTTTTTTACGTACCTACAAAATGTACACATAGACTCAATTATTTCTTTAAAATTTGGAAAATTCAACATCTCATATCTCATGGCTCATCCTTTCTCAACTCAACCAAAAAGCATGCACTCTTCAAAGCAGATAAGAAAGCATGAAATTTCACAAACGTATCCCTTAATCCTTAACTCTCTTACCATGTTGCGTGACACTTTAAGTTTCATTAATCAAATCTACTCAATTATGTAGTTCATACATCAACTTATTAAACAATTCTCAACTCAAGCATGAATCACGCATAGCCTTTGTATACTTCAAACTCCACCAAATGAGCACACATTTTCCATACATAATAATTCAAATATCCAACAAGTGTTTTCCTCATAAAAATGGGCCCAACTTCACAAAAATTTCATTTAAGCATTTTTACAAACACATGGTGTTCATGAATTTTAAAGAACAAATTCTACTAACAAAAGTATGCCAAATCACTCCCACTTATCATGCCGGAATAAATCCACCTGTAGGATTTACATGATAATCCTTATGAGTTCCCCAAGAGGACATCATCAACTTATTTAATAGGATACAGATTCCTTCTACAACCAACAGTACATCATAGAGACAGCACTATTTCCCAACTAACCGAGTTTGTTGATTTAATATTTAAATCTCACTCATTGATGAATCAAAGAGATACATACTGGCTTACGTGTCGAGGTTATTGTATAGGGATTAAGAGCACGAACATCCATAATAACTAAGATCAAGTTCTCCTACATAGTCAGTATAAGTCGAACGATCTCAAACAGCCCTGCTCAATACACACAAAGTGTACTAATGTGATTCTATAGTCAAGACAAACTAATACCAAATCACACTATAACCATCCCGATAGATTGTCTCCGTCTATCTCGGTTGTGAGCATCTGTTTATACTTTATAAGGAGCCGACAATATGATTTTTCATGCGACGCCGCACACCATATTATCTACAGTATAAAGTAAATAGACTATTGCATCAATATATAAATAAATTATAAGATGCAATTATTTGATCAATGATTCTCATTTCAAATATTGTTAAAACATTGTTCATACTAAAGTTAGGTTTTTAGTATACAATCCAACACCCTCCTAGGCACACACTCTGATGATGGCTAAGGTTCATAGTCCTCTTAGTGTTGGGTATCCAAAACCCCGTTTCGCTGAATGAAACACCTCCAAAATGCACCCTAAGGCGAATAGCTCCGTCTTTCCAAAAACTAAACCCTCTGGCCTTGAAAACAATGTACGCATCAGAAATTTCTCAATGTATCGCACTATAAGGTTACTGATATGAGATGCTCTGGACTCTGAAGAGGTTTACTTAATTCAAGGGCCTCTTGTTTAAGGCCCGGTGAGTGATGGAATGCTAAAAGCCTTGGCTGTTAAATTTGGACCTCAACTCCCAATCTCTGAGGGTCTCCTTCCTCCGGCATTCAAAGAACATGTTAATCTCTCTAGCTTCATAGGAGTACTCCTGATTATGTAGCTGATAATATTTATGGGATAAGACTTCCGGGGGAAATTTGTCACCTCTAGAGTGACTAAGTCCCCTATATGTCTCTGGGCACATCTTAAAAAACTCTCTCATGCCAATCCTGTCGAATTATCCCATCACCTCATTTGTAATCCCCAAAACTTTCATGGCTCTCCTATCCACCCAACGTGTCTTGACCACTTTTGGAGCTAGCTTCCTCTATAATTGGCACTTATTCTACCACTCTCCCTAGTGGAAATTTACTACATAAACATTTGGATGCCACTCACTTACCGTGAAATATGCATTAACGCTATCAAACTAGCACGGGTGATGTCAAATTCCTCATCTTTTTTACGTACCTACAAAATGTACACATAGACTCAATTATTTCTTTAAAATTTGGAAAATTCAACATCTCATATCTCATGGCTCATCCTTTCTCAACTCAACCAAAAAGCATGCACTCTTCAAAGCAGATAAGAAAGCATGAAATTTCACAAACGTATCCCTTAATCCTTAACTCTCTTACCATGTTGCGTGACACTTTAAGTTTCATTAATCAAATCTACTCAATTATGTAGTTCATACATCAACTTATTAAACAATTCTCAACTCAAGCATGAATCACGCATAGCCTTTGTATACTTCAAACTCCACCAAATGAGCACACATTTTCCATACATAATAATTCAAATATCCAACAAGTGTTTTCCTCATAAAAATGGGCCCAACTTCACAAAAATTTCATTTAAGCATTTTTACAAACACATGGTGTTCATGAATTTTAAAGAACAAATTCCACTAACAAAAGTATGCCAAATCACTCCCACTTATCATGCCGGAATAAATCCACCTGTAGGGTTTACATGATAATCCTTATGAGTTCCCCAAGAGGACATCATCAACTTATTTAATAGGACACAGATTCCTTCTACAACCAACAGTACATCATAGAGACAGCACTATTTCCCAACTAACCGAGTTTGTTGATTTAATATTTAAATCTCACTCATTGATGAATCAAAGAGATACATACTGGCTTACGTGTCGAGGTTATTGTATAGGGATTAAGAGCACGAACATCCATAATAACTAAGATCAAGTTCTCCTACATAGTCAGTATAAGTCGAACGATCTCAAACAGCCCTGCTCAATACACACAAAGTGTACTAATGTGATTCTATAGTCAAGACAAACTAATACCAAATCACACTATAACCATCCCGATAGATTGTCTCCGTCTATTTCGGTTGTGAGCATCTGTTTATACTTTATAAGGAGCCGACAATATGATTTTTCATGCGACGCCGCACACCATATTATCTACAGTATAAAGTAAATAGACTATTGCATCAATATATAAATAAATTATAAGATGCAATTATTTGATCAATGATTCTCATTTCAAATATTGTTAAAACATTGTTCATACTAAAGTTAGGTTTTTAGTATACAATCCAACACCCTCCTAGGCACACACTCTGATGATGGCTAAGGTTCATAGTCCTCTTAGTGTTGGGTATCCAAAACCCCGTTTCGCTGAATGAAACACCTCTAAAATGCACCCTAAGGCGAATAGCTCCGTCTTTCCAAAAACTAAACCCTCTGGCCTTGAAAACAATGTATGCATCAGAAATTTCTCAATGTATCGCACTGTAAGGTTACTGATATGAGATGCTCTGGACTCTGAAGAGGTTTACTTAATTCAAGGGCCTCTTGTTTAAGGCCCGGTGAGTGATTGAATGCTAAAAGCCTTGGCTGTTAAATTTGGACCTCAACTCCCAATCTCTGAGGGTCTCCTTCCTCCGGCATTCAAAGAACATGTTAATCTCTCTAGCTTCATAGGAGTACTCCTGATTCTGTAGCTGATAATATTTATGGGATAAGACTTCCGGGGGAAATTTGTCACCTCTAGAGTGACTAAGTCCCCTATATGTCTCTGGGCACATCTTAAAAAACTCTCTCATGCCAATCCTGTCGAATTATCCCATCACCTCATTTGTAATCCCCAAAACTTTCATGGCTCTCCTATCCACCCAACGTGTCTTGACCACTTTTGGAGCTAGCTTCCTCTATAATTGGCACTTATTCTACCACTCTCCCTAGTGGAAATTTACTACATAATCATTTGAATGCCACTCACTTACCGTGAAATATGCATTAACCCTATCAAACTAGCACGGGTGATGTCAAATTCCTCATCTTTTTTACGTACCTACAAAATGTACACATAGACTTAATTATTTCTTTAAAATTTGGAAAATTCAACATCTCATATCTCATGGCTCATCCTTTCTCAACTCAACCAAAAAGCATGCACTCTTCAAAGCAGATAAGAAAGCATGAAATTTCACAAACGTATCCCTTAATCCTTAACTCTCTTACCATGTTGCGTGACACTTTAAGTTTCATTAATCAAATCTACTCAATTATGTAGTTCATACATCAACTTATTAAACAATTCTCAACTCAAGCATGAATCACGCATAGCCTTTGTATACTTCAAACTCCACCAAATGAGCACACATTTTCCATACATAATAATTCAAATATCCAACAAGTGTTTTCCTCATAAAAATGGGCCCAACTTCACAAAAATTTCATTTAAGCATTTTTACAAACACATGGTGTTCATGAATTTTAAAGAACAAATTCCACTAACAAAAGTATGCCAAATCACTCCCACTTCTCAAGTACCGCACAATTATTTCACATGTATCAATTATCCTTAAAAAGGCATTCCAACTCGAGAACAACAAGAATTACAAATGAAGTTGCCACATTTGTTTAAAAATTTTCAAAACTTTCAACAACTTTCAACTTTAATCCAACCCACATCTCAATCACTTCCACAAATAACAATATTCTCATGAACACTTCCTGATTTCAAAGCATTTAAGCATAACATTCACTCATTTTGTGTATATATGAACCAACCAACACAAGTAGAATGAATCACCATTAAATGAAATAGAGTATGAGAACTTACCATTTTTACTTCAAGGAAGTAGGGATGAAGGTTGGAGTATGGATTCTCACGGCCAAGCAACATGAAATGGGGAATTAGGGCTTAGGCGAGTGTGTGGAGTGAAGAAACGAAATGGGGGAGAGTAAGGAGAATGAACAAGGGAGCAAAATTTAAAATCCATTGAACTACACGAAAATTCAATCGAGTTTTCATGTATGTGGTCGAAGTTTCATGTAAATTCGACGATTTACTTACCTGGACCAGCTCTATACAAAACTTCAAGCGAAGTTTTTGTCGGTGGTCGAGTTTTTGTGCAAGATTTAGTTTTCCAAAGCGGTTCACCGACATAAAAATTCGAGCATCAGGACAAAAAATCGACTGAAATTTCGTGCATTTTTACCCAATTTCACCTACTGCTCTCTGACAAAAAACTTTGACCTCTCATTTCAAAACATTGATAAAACCAGTGGTGTTATAATGGCACCATAGATCGAACTAGTAACCCTAACAGTTCAGATCGACGATTAACGGAAAAAATCAAAATTACATATTTTTAATAATATTTTATTATAATATATATAAATGGAAAATTATCAAATAAAGATCAATTTTTAATGTAACTCTCACTTATGAGCTTCATTTCAGAAGTGTTTCATTTTAGGGTTCAAATTTTACTTTTTTCTCAAAATAAAGTTTGCCTTAATTTTATTTTTTTCAGGATTCAGTATATATTATAAAATGATACAAAATGTCAATAAAAATAACATATATTTGATATAATAATTTGATTTGAAGGTGTATAATAACTTTTTTAAATTATCTTGTACAACTTGAAATAAGATAATAAATTCTATAACAAGTCTTAAAACGAGAGAAAAACAAAAATTATGAAAATTTGGTCTTAATTTGAGAAAAGAAATAAAATTTAAACCTTATTTTGATACTTTCGTAAAATTATGTCTTAAATTGAAACTTAAACTAAAAATTAGGTCTTTCAATGAAAATCTTTTATATATAAGTTTACATTAACATACTTGATGTACATATGAATACACATCTACAAAAAATAATGGATCAAAAGATAAAAGTTAAATGTGAAATTAAATGATTTTTGAATTTTAATTTATGCTATTAGCTTAATTGATTTAAATTTCAGTAACAGATTTTGGGATTGAAAGAAAATTAATTATAAATATTGAAATTGAAATAAAAATGAAAAGAAAATTGTTAATTCTAAAATGGAAAGAAATCTATTACTTCTAATTTTAATCAACATTTATCAATTTTTTTTAATTCTTTGTATACAATTAAGCAAATAAATTTATTTATTTCAAAATTAAACTAATAATGAGTGATTAGATTACATGTAGTCAAATGTTTTTGCTTAGTGGAATTGCAAAAATCCAACATCGGTTACTTATCATAGAGAATTGGATATTGGAATTCTATATATAAAGACCAATCCTTTCAATTTTCTCCAATATCTCACATTGGTTACTTATTAGAGAGAATGGGGTATTAGAACTTTATATAAAGACCAATGTTTCCCCTTCTTTTCTTCCAAGATCCCACATTGATTATTTATTAGAGAGAATATGTATTGGATCTCTATACATAAAGATTAATGTTTTCCTTCTTCAAACTTGTCCTGTCGGGAGTGTTAGCTCTTAATTATACAATGATCCATAATTCAAAGTGAACATTTTTTTAAAACACAAAATTGGCGATTTTCTATTTGACCGGTTCAGTCGGTTATTTTGATTTGAACCGGTTCAAACCTGTTTTCCCCAGTTTAACTACAAAAATGGCTTTAGGAGGGTTCCGGACCAGTTCCGGCACCGGTTCTTGGTTGAACCGGCCGGTCTGGTCTGATTCTGAAATCACTAGTTTAAACATTGTTCATATTAAAGGTAGGTTTTTAGTATACAATTTAATAGAAAAAATTGCTTTATTAACTTGGAAGAATGGAATGAAGTCTTACAAAAAGATAGATGAAGAAGAAAGTAATAAAATAAAGCGTGAAAATGAGGACTTAGTAGAAAAAGAAGCACGCAAAGAAATAAGATCAAAGAGGAAGTATAATCTTATTGAGAAAAAAATCTGTTGATGGAGATAATGGAGAAAAGGTATTTTGAATATATAGGTTTATGGTTTAAGAAGCCTGGTTTATCTTACTATATTTTATTTGCCATATACAGGATAGGGCTCGAGCTTTGAAAATATAGGAAGTTAATATATATGAGAATTGATCAAATTAAAGAATATTTTGATAGAGGTTTGATGATTTGAAGGATGTCATGTAGAACATCTTAAGTGAACTAATGAAAAAGTCTAAATGTGAACATTGTACCGACCACTCTAATGAGGAGAAAAGCTCACATGGACACCAGAATCTCCCCATACATAACCTAGAAAGCAACTCCAAAGGAAGTGAATATTGCAGCCTTGATAGAAACTCCAAAGATAGACTTGAGAGCAACATAGTAGCACACAACGTCTCTCATAATAATTCTTTGTCTATAGTTCTCAATTTAGTTCTCCAAGCAAGGAGCCAAGTAAACAACATTTTATGGAGAAGAAGGAAAGCAATTAGTACAAAAAATCACCATATACATCTTTTAACATGGAGAAGAAGAAGTAACAAATTAGGATGACTCAACAAATTGGGGTTAACATACAACCCTACTATATCAGAATATAATTTTAAGAATGTTGGAAGATTGGCGTTCTTTCAATTATTATTGTGAAAGTTAAATCATAATTTAGTAAGATTAACTAATTAAGAATGTGATATCAATTATTTATTCACTTGTTACTTTATCCAGTGCCAAAGTGAAGACTATTGCTGAGAATATTGAAGAAGTGCAGTTAAGTGGTTTGACAAGCTCTATCCTTTATTGTCGCCGGAACTAAATTGGCTTAATTCGGTGGTTGTGACTATTTATATTTCTTATTACTCTTAATTATTGTTTAGTTGTCAAGACATGTTGATTAACAATTTTCATTACTCGGTGAAGTATATTGAAGGTTTATTGAACTTGATTGTATTGAAGTCCCAACTATGGTCAAGTGCTTTCTTAAAAGATTAGGTTATTGTTGAACGTCAATTTTGGGTAAGTAGTATTTGAATTAAAATTTAATTTTTTCACCCAACAACTATAATTATTATTTACATTATGTTAACACATAATAACTTAAAAAATGAATGGAGAATTGGCAAACGACTCATACGTCAAATGAAAAATGGGCTTGGCAAGAGAAAAATAAGGTGATAATGGATTATGTAGATGGAATTTTTTCAATCCAAGGAGGTCGTCATTAGTCTGATATTTCTCGAGTCCTAGGTGTTGCACGTGTGCCTGGATCACATTAGGTTGCATACAAGTTAATGATTGACACCAATAAATTTTTGTTTATGACTCAATGTCAAAAAGGAGGTTCATGGATGATATTCAAGAAGAGTTTAAACACATGGTGTGATGCTTACGTCTATTTTGTTAAGAGACGAATGTTTGAGAAAAAAGTTATAGCAAAAACGCCAAGAATGAATGGACTTTGGTACTCTATGACCAAACACCTAATCAAAGAGGAGGGGATGATTACGGTCTTTTGGGTTTAAAGTTCATTGAGTGTGCTACCTCACATATTGGTCACACAAGCAATCGCATGAAAGGTTGCATCTTACAAGACCAAACAAGCGACTTTACCTGCGATTGTTTGTGTGACTATGGACTTGTATTATAAGCAACTTCATATGCAATCAATCTTGTAATTACTTACGAGACCACACGCGCTTGCATGCGATTGTTTTTGCGTCTATAGGCAAAAAAACATAGTCGCATATTTGGTCGCTCAAGCAATCGCACCGCATGTTATAAGACCAAACAAGCAACTCTACCTGCGACTATTGTGCATCCTATTGTGAGACTATGCGCTTCTATTATAAGCAAATTCAAGTGCAATCAATCATGCAACTATTTACGAGATCACACGAGCGACCGTGCGTACGACTTTTGTGCGATTAACTATGCGACTATTTGTAGAAGCAAGCCATAGTTGGTCGTACAAATGATTGCACGAGGGGTCGCGTGTCCTAATGCGACTATTTTTTAGACCTTTTATGCGACCAATGTGCGATATTTTATGCAACTACTTAGAATATAATACATGCGACCGTTTACACAAGTGGTTGTGCAACTAATTATGCGACTAACTAGTAAAATTGATGAAACGAGAGTGGTATTCTAATTTAAAATTAAGGGTATTTATATCTCAATATTTTTCAAAATGGTATTTTATCCAAATATTTTATGGTGGGTGGCAATTTAAAAAAAAAAGAGTATTAAATAGGGGTATTTTTGTAAATTTTCTTTTATTTTTTTCATTAATAATGAATTGGGATACATAAAAATAAAAAGTCATTTCACATTTATAAGATGGTGAAGAGATGCAATAAGTTTTTTATTCAAAATAAAAAATGAAAAGAAATTTGGTTTTTTTTTTCATTAATAATGAATTGGAATACATAAAAAATAAAAAGACATTACACATTTATATTTTGTCATTAATAATAAATTTAGATAAATGATCAATTAGGATAAAATTGTGCATAATAAAATAAGGGACAAAAGATAAAAAAAAAATATCTTACAATCCCAAAAATATTAAAATAAAATAAATTGTTTATGTAGTAGTTCACAAAACTATTATCACTTTTCAATATTGACAAGTTTCCTTGTGAGATGGATTATGAAACATTTTAAAGTATATTTTTATAAAGGTAAAATATGTTTATAGGTAATTAAAATTTGTATTCCTAATGTATGATGAATTATGCAATAAAGTATGAATTTAGGTTGTGTTTGGATTGTGTCATTTCAAATACAAAATCAATTCATTTGAATTCCACTATTTAGATGAATTACTACCTCTGTTCCATTGAAACGTACGCACTTCCTTTGTAAATTACAAAGAAAGCGCGTATGTTTCAATGAGACGGAGGGAGTCTGAATTTATGAAAGGATTTCAAATCCATAATTTAATAATTATTTTTTAAATAGAATTTTATATATGATAAATAAAAATAATGAAATTTTATTATATTAAATATTAAAATTTAAAATTTTATTAAAAATAATTTATTTTTGGGAGAAATATACCACCCAGCTTATCCCCTACCCACACCCTACCGTCCCAAATTTTTTTTATATAAAACTTTAAATTTTAGAGTCACACTCCGGTGCACCTGGATAATCTAAACCCATTATATCAGATTTTTATTTAATCATAACCATAAAATAAAATAAAATATTAAAAAAATACCATAACTATCCACTACACTCTAATTTTTACCTTACAACCCCTCAGGTGCATCGGGTGCACCCAAAATAACTATAAAATTTAATAAATAAATAATAAAAATATTACCACACAGCTCTACCCCCTAACCACCCCCACCGACCCCCCACCCCCTGCACCCATTCCTACCCCCAAAATTTATTTTTTTTAATAAAAATTTAGATTTTAATATTTAAATAATAAAAATATTATCACCCAACCCTACCCCTACCCACCCACTCACCCTCTGCCACTACCCCACGAATGGATGAAGTAAGCTGGGTAGTAATATTTTTATTATTTAAATATTAAAATCTATTTTTTAAAAAATATTGAGGGGAGAGGAGGCATACCCGTATTATAGTATGATTATCTTAAATACATACTTTAACTATCAATAAACATATTTTATTAATACAATATACTTTATTACTTAAATACATACTTTAACTATCAATAAACATATTTTATTAATACAATATACTTTAATAATTGGTTGACATGTCCCACGTATACTCATCTAACGAGAGTCTCCCTTCTTACTTTACGTATCACTTTTTATATATTATTCCCTCCGTCCCATACTTATGTTCACCACTTAAAAAAAGAAACTTTACATAAACCAACAACCTCAAAAGTTCTCTTAATTTCAAAAATATCACTCTCACCTAACACACAAAACATACTTTATAATTTATTTATTACTTAAAAATACCACAATACCCCTCAAAAGTAAATAAAGTTGGTCAAAAAGTAATTTTTTTTAAACTTCGTATCTATAGGAACGGTGAACATAAGTCTAGGATGGAGATAGAATTATTTTTTATATCTCATAAAACTAATTCCGTAAAATTGTCTCAGGCTAGTGTGTGTCAAGAAGAAAATGTAAAATAAATATGAAATGAATATAATATAATATAATATTGCATAAAACATGCAGCTGCCATAACACGCGCCTATCTATCTAGTCGTGACTTTACAAAAGTCAGCCCACGAATGAGTAGCAACCTTTACTACTAGCTTAAGCCATCGAATACATACAACCTATCAGTCCTAAAAACATAATTTCTCCTCCTCAACCTGCCTATCATTCCTAAATAGCTAATTTCTCCTCATCGAATTCCTAAATACATAATTTCTCCTCATTGAAATCATTCCGTCTTAGCAGATTTCTTGCCCAGCTCTCATGTGGTTTGAGAGGGGGAGTTGCTGAGTTCATGCTTCAAACCTACCAATTTTGTATGTAAGATTAAATTCTCTGCACTGAACAGCAGTTTAGCAATCGTAAGAATTTCCAGAAAGGAAGTCTGAAGACACCCCAGGCACAGTACTTACCAGTACCATCACAAGTGGATTTCTCAGCCCTATAATCACGAAGGATCCAACTAAACCGAACAGAAATGTTTGTCTAACGTGTTGAATCTTCTCGGGAGTAATGTGATCTCAGCTTTTTCAAGAATTCTAATGTATCTTTATAGGATGGGTCAGCCCTGCTTAAAGGTTTACAAGAATTTACATGGTCGGTGGAATCCAAAACCTGCATCCCAGGAGAAGAGTGAAAATAAATCAGCAAATATAGTTTAACAACTAACAAGATTAGGCACCACGTCCAATCGAGCACAACCAGTGTTTCGATCGAAACAATTTTTTGCAAGTTACCCATTATACAACATCCCACAAATTACCAATCACAGAACCTGTATGCCAGTACCTGTAGAACCGATTGTTCTAAGATGGCAGTGCTGCTTTAGTATAAAAACATGAGTTTCTCTGCTGATGCACTCTGAATATATATTTAAACATGATAGTGTGTATCTAAGGATACAACGAAGTCTGCACTCATTAGTCGTTTCTTATTCTACCCTCTCTGGTGTTGCAAAACCAAAATATATATTTTAAGGACCTATGACTGACGCAGGTATCATAACAAAACTGTACCTTATCTGAGACACTAGATAGTGACAAGTTAAATAACCTTTAAGCAAACAATCAAGACAAACAAATACTGACACTGAAATCTGAAACAATAATGAGATGTTCATTAGCGGTTTTCAATACATTCAAGTGATCCTTGTGATCCCCGACCTATCCACCCTCTCTATATATTGTCTCTTCAATTAATTCTCATGACTTTTTCTATCTCCGTCATCTCTTCTCTTGCATCTATTAATACTTTCATACACAGATCTCCACCACCTCTTACACTAACGTTGAAATAAAGTCAAATTCTACCCTACCCTACCAAAATAAACTCATTGATATAAAATCTTTTTTTTGGTTTTTTAATCCCTATGATATAAAAAACTCGAAGAAATTTAAGATTATTACACTCTTCATCCCCTAACGAGGCATTCATTTTTCCATTTTGACATCCCATCAAAAGGCATCAGTAATTCTTTTTAGTTAATGGAGTCCCACCCCAAAAACAAATGCACCTAAAATATCTATGCCATTCACTTCATGAAGTTTAGAGGTGAAAAGATGAAGAGTAGCTCTATAGCCATACAATAAACACTTAAAATCTAGCCATTTAATCTTATTATAAACACCCAATGCATCCACATCGAAACTCCTAAACTCAAACTTAACACGTCTAAATTCTAATTACACAGAAAAGAAAGATCTGACAAGAACTAACAAAGCTCTATTAAATTTTGGAAGAACTGACAAGAAGCCGAGCTTTTGGTTATGGAAGAAGATGAACATGAAGAGATTTTTTATGTATTGGGATTCTTGTGCAAGATTAGTTAAAAGTGGGTTTAAGAATTCGAATTGTTCACAGTTATTATAAAGTTGGGGAGATCCAAGAAGGGTTTCTTTTGTAATATTGGTTCTCGAAGTAGAGAAATTTAGGGATTTATCTTTAATCTTTGTTCATCTGTTACCCAAACATTTTTAGAGAAGGCAATTAGAAATAGATTTTCTTCATTCAATTTCATAATATGTTTCAACAATTTCTACCATGAAACAAAGCAATGAATTCACATCCATGGCTGTCACTTGTTTCTTCCTATAAATTTATAATTTATCTTCTTCTTTGTTATTAATACACCACTAATCTTTATTCCGCAATGACTTCATCTTGCTACTGCATACGATCATGGCGTGTGATTGGCGTCTTAGGGTTTAAGTTTGTATAAGGGTTAAATTAGGCATCTAAAGTAATTAGGATATGGGTGGATTTTGAGTGAGTACAATAAGGTTAGTATGGATCCAGATCCTCTCCGTTTTTAGTCTCTCAATTTTCATGTATTTCTTTTAACTATCACCTCCACCAACAATTACTTGACACGTCATCCACTATTAAAATATCTTTATTTAATTAAATTTTAAATAATGATTTTATAGCGTGTATTTATGTTTTTCTTACATCATGTTTAGTGACGTGGCAAATTAACGTTCGTAGATAATAATTGGATGATGCAGATAAAAAGAAATTCACGTAAATTGAGAGAATAAAGACTGGAGAGGATCCAAATCCAGTTAGTATTATATTTTCAGATAGTTTCTTAAAATTTTTGGGTGCCCTTAGGAAAGTTTTGGGTGGCAATAGGCTGTCCAAAGATAAATGCACAACTAAAAACTACTCACTCTACATAAATTATTACTCCGTCCCAAAACTATTTTCACTCTTTCTAGTTTCGTCCATAGCAAAAATGTTTTCTCCTTCCTAAAATGGTAAAGAAGTCAAAACAACTAAACTTTTTCCCATACATTTTATTTACAAAAATACCACCCCTATCTAACTCACCTAACACACTTTATCATTTCTTTATTAATAAAAAATACCGAAATACACCCCAAAAGTAACAACTTTCTTAATCTACAGCAAGTGAAGGTGCAAACAGATTTGGGATGGAGGGAGTACATTTCTTAATCCCCATATAGAAGTAAATGGATAACTTGTTACTGAGGGAGTACTATTCATTTGGTTTTCAAAATTTAGTTGATTTAAAAAATCAGTTTTAAATAAACCAATATAACTAGGAAAAGAAAGGTTGTTCC
Organism: Pogostemon cablin; assembly: GCA_023678885.1. NCBI lineage: Eukaryota > Viridiplantae > Streptophyta > Magnoliopsida > Lamiales > Lamiaceae > Pogostemon > Pogostemon cablin. The sequence goes on along the minus strand of CM042990.1, from coordinate 10,928,607 downwards.
AAAAATTAAGCATAACCATTTTGAGAACTTACAACAAGTTCACCAAATCCAGGATATGCTGATTCCATATGTACAATCTCCATTCGAAAGGCCCATCCTCCATAACCTTCTACAATTGGGGTCACCTTTGTCTGCGGAAAGCAAACAGCATGTCAAACTCCAGTAAAGAAGCACTTTTCAGTGAAACTATGAATGCTTTATTTTTTATAAAAGGATTCAAAATTCACTTAGCAAATTCAATCGTCGCTGTTTGGATTAACGTCAGTTAGGAATCTTCTAACTAATTTTTTTGTGATTTGAATCTCTCAATCCAAATACAATAAAATAGAATTTTAGAAATTACCTCACAAAAACTGAGGACGTCAATCAACTTTTTATTGTAAAGTTGACGGATGAAATCATTAAGCTCTACTAATCTAGGTGATCCACTTCTCAATTCTCCTATCTGGCCACATCATATGATAAAATTATATCAATAAGATATCTTTTACACATACTAAATTGTTCTGTATTTCTAATACATGCAACGTGAAAAACTTCGGAGCATCTGAGTGTCAAACACTAACTGTGGGTGCAGGACGTAACACAAAACCCATGCGCCAAGGCATGTCTGCGAGCTTGCTGCCAAGATGGGGGCAGCTGTAGAAAATCTGAGAAACGTAAAAAAAATGTCATTCATGCATTTCAAACAACGCTTGCTGTATTAAACATGAAAATTTTACAATGCATTATGCGTAGGAAATAACATACAACTCCAACTGTATTATTAACAAAATTATTCTTGTTTTCTGCCTTCGCTTGATACAGCATCTGTTTGACTACCAGGCCTCCCATGCTGTAGAAGAAAAACTACTTTGTTATACTATCAAAGATACCTAATGCTATGCAGTATAAATTTTTATATACAAAGTAAATTCATATATAAGAGTGAGACTTAGAGATCTACTTATACTAACATCAAGGTATGTAATAATCTTGTTCGTCATAACAGAGGCTCCACTTTAAGTCCATTAACATTTACCCAAAATATAATTTATCAAGTCATGCACATAGGTACAAGTTTTATAAAATTGACGCTAGAAGGGTTGGGGGTGGGGGTTGTGGGGGGGGGGGGGTCCTACCATATACGCCTCAGGTAGATTAAGATAACCATTTCAACATCATTAAGGAGGTTCCAACTCTTAAGAAAAATGACAGTTCCCAGATAAAAAGTTGAATCTTTTTCTTTCTTTTCATTAATGAAGTGGAATACTATTTACGAATTTTCTGAAGGCCTGTGATATTAACACCTGAAGTTTTTCTAAATACGCCCATTAACTCACACCCTTCAGCATATATATGCAAACCCTAAACTTATCCCCCCACCCCTTCAACATTTAATTTCCCCTCCCCAACCCACACATGCTGGTTGCTGCCCCCTCTCCTTCCCTCTTCCCGACTCCCCTTCTCCTCATCTTATCCATTATAGAGTTTCTAGCTTCCACTCCAACCTGAAGATAATCTCCCTGTCCTTGCATACAGTTAATCTTCACTTCCTTACAATCTAGTTTTTCTTTGAATTTCATTTCAGTAAAAAAAAGAAAAAAAAAATTCAGATAAGTATATGTTAGAGACAAGTTCGTTGAACAAATCCAGCATTTCTGGCCAAGTCAACCAATCGTAGGAAGAATTTCAGTGATATTGGTTGAGCAGAAGAAAAATATTCAAAGGTACAATGTGTCCGTCAACATAGACAACCACACGTAACAATGTCCGATCAGTTCATCAGCCAAACAGCCGAAGAAGGGTCCAATACTAGTTGATTGAACAAGTGTATGAAAAGAACAGAATGTGACTTTCTTTTTTCAATAGTTGTTCGGAAAGTAAGAGATGAATGTGAGTGAAGACTGGAGACATAATAACTGAAGGGGACGGGTGCAAAGGCTCTATGGAAGCCTGAGGCAAGAAGCACTTGTGCACCCACCCTAGTTTTATCCACACAAGTTATATGCATAAAGATATCCTACTTGGCACATAATTTTCTAACCAAATAAAGGTAAAACCCACATTATATCGCATAATAATATGAAATAACTCGAAGATAACAAATTAAACATGAACACATAATGAACACACCAATTTAAAAATAAATGCTAAATAGTGAAGTTAAACTTCAAATCATCAAGACAATAACACAGAGTGCATCAAGTAAAATGAATAGAAAAGATGCAACTATTCGTTAATCAATAATCATTTGAAATGAATAGAAAAGATGCAACTATTCGTTAATCAATAATCATTTAATTAAACAGATAATAACCATCCCCAACATAATCTAATAGTAACTTTTGTGAAAGAATGGAGATGAGATCTTTTTTCTCTTAATTTCTCTCAAGTTTGTGAGTATAATAGAAACATTATGAAGAAGAGGTTGTGAATAGTAAATACTAAATAGAAGTGCCCTTTTAGTGGACAAAATATATCTTAAAAATGTTACACAATTGTGCTAGGAAGGCAGCTAGACTATGTGTATACAAGGCGCACTAGAGACTCAGACATTTGATTTTGGAGCCCTTTAAGAGATGTGAACAACTACTCTCCTCAGTCCCACTAATTTCCATGCTTTCCCATTTCATTCGTCCCAAAACTTATGCACACTTCAAAATAGTAATCCATACAATATAAACACCTTTGCAATACCACACTTGACACTACTACAAATTTGTCACCTACTTTTTACACTCAACCTAACAACTTTATACACATTTCTCATTAAATTACCCAAAATATCCCTCCTTAGTCTTACTTTATTCATTCAAAAAGCAAATTTTCTTAAACTCCGTGCACAAATATACGTTTGCAATTTTGTAGGACGGAGGGAGTATAATTGGAGAAAAAGGTGAGCCAGGAAGGATGTCGTGAATGAAAGAAACATCTTTTTATTTTTTATTTTTTTTAATAACAATGGATATTTTAGTCTTCTGTGAAAAGGGTTTTTTTTTTAAATTGTTGTGTGTGTATAAAGAAAAACTCGGGGTACTAATACTGCGCCTTTTCTAAATCTTATTGAAGGTATGGTTAGTTTTTATATGATAAACATCTTTTTAACTCCGTTTAATTCTCACAAAAACTTCCCAAATCTGCAGGCAGAGGTGAAGCAAGTCATGTTAATTTAAGTACATCCCCAACAATTAGTAAAAAGGCTTCTTGAAAATTTATATTAAAATGAAATCAGGGACATGCCACACAATAGTGCTAGAAACTGTTAATTTAAAAAAATACAGTTAAAAGCATGCATGTGCATGATAACTCCAATGAAACTACTTTGCATAAACTGAGCATAATTCAGAGTTAAAATGTAGACTTGCCTATGAGTAACAAATACAACAGGCCGATCCCCAATGCCAGCAGCAACAAGTTTTTCCAGCAGCATCGAGCTCACTTCCTGCAAAGCAGGGTATAAGTGACCAGAAAACAAACCATATAATGTATAAATCAACAAGGACAAGTTGTCGCCTCAGGATAAATCCTGGCCAGCATATAGCCGAATATCATGATATCCTTCAATCCTGACTAATAGCAATAAACAAGCAGATAATTACACTAAAAAACTAAACCAAACCTAAGACCACTAATAATAAAGGTAGTGCTTATTAACAAAAATACTGTAACCCTAATGGCACAAGTGTAAATGATAAAAATTACGCTTTATCAATCATAGAACTCAAAATGGAATCTATCTCAAGATCATATAGGACCAATGAGAATATGAGTATAAAAAAGAATGACAAACATACAAATGACCAGTAAAAAAACTGTATATAAGAAAAGAGAACTCATATGATAAGCAGGGTCCCAAAAAATTATCCAACTACGATATTTTAGCTTCTGTGCTAGCACACATATGTTGCAAGTGATAGGACACAAAAAAATTAATTATTTGCAAGATGTCACACTCACATGCTTTATATTAAAATATATTTAAGTCCAGATAACATCCCATAAAGACTTTGTCAAACAAATTTCAATGTAAAAGTCATTGTTTGAATCAGGCACTAGGTTACCACATAGAGTTAAATTTACAAATCAATGAAATTAATTTTTAAACAAGCTAAGAGAGACGTTCTGTGGATAATTGGGCCAGTTTTGGTGCAGAATCAAACAACAGTTCTAAGTACAACAGATAATGCGACAGGTATAGTTGTAACTCCATTTTTCCAAAGCACGACAGAACTCAAAATGAATAGTAAAAGATCAAACAGCAAAACAGATATATGGAATATTATTGATAGTTGGCAAACCTGAAGAGGTAGACTAGCCCCAGACCACTGTGTCAGATTTGTCTGTATTTTGCAATATAGCAAGGGTGTTAGATACTATTAAATATTTAAAGCTAATATCATGCATTCAATTGGTGTGAAGTTTAACTTGCCTCAAGAGTTTGACAGTAGAATTCTAAATATGCCGAATATCTATAATCCTGAAATCACTGACCTTGTATTTGAGACTAAACAACCGGGCATGAGGAAAGTCATCTGCAAGCCATTCTCCAGGCCAAAATGTTCCTTGTTTTCCAGCTTCTTCATCAATCTTTTCCACAAGGCCAGACTTTGTTGATGACTTGTCCTCAGACAATCGCCATGTTTTGAAGGGGCCACCACGGAGGCCATGGACAAAAACAATGTCCAACGGTGGAAACTCCATACTTGAGAAACTTTGAGATCCAAAAGTAGAAGTAGGAGGATTATCATCCTCCAACATTCTAGATAATGGCCTATTTTGCATCTCTAGAGAATCATCGCCAACAGTTGAATCATCATAAGAACTCAACATTCTCGGTTCTATACACTTCCAATGAGGCAACTCAGGATTGATTAAAAAAATCATGTCAGCATAGTGAGGGCACTGTCGTCTTTTGTTCAAAGAACTGCTTTCCAAAAGGACACCATTTTCAGACTTCTGAGTGGCTGGGCCACTACAAAATGAATTCAATAAGGTAGCCCTAGCATAACTCTGAATTTTAAGATCATTACATCCTAGATGTTTCCCTCTAGCACATTCATCAAGCCATTTACACAAATACTTGTCCGCTGCAATTGCATTCTGGACTCCAGGAAGGTCAGAAAGAACGGTTAGCAGACGTGCTGCATGCCTCCTAATGTGAGCCACAGCTGGAACTCGTAAGTTCGCTGTGTTAGGAGTATCATTGGCTGAAGAGTCACTGGAGGAAGATGGGACCCTCTCTTGTGCTTCAAGAGCTCGTGATGCATCATATACTTCAATTGCTGCTAGTTGCTCATAATCATCTTCCAACAATAGGCGTCGAAGTAAAAAAAGCACTCCAAAGTCAGCTATTCTTTGTTGACATAGAGGATCTTCGGCACATATTTCAGTCAGTGCTTTGATGCCTTTTAAAGTGGCAAGTGCAGAATCTGCAGCAGTAATCTTCGGTGGTTTTTCCTTCATAAGATTCTTAGATAATCCCACAAAGGGTTCGAGAGAGAGGAGGTCCAACAGTGGAAATGTATCGGCACTTTCAATATCTGTCCACAGTTGTGCTCCTGCTAAACTAACAACAGAACTTGCCAACTGATTTGCAGTCTGGGTCGCAGAAACAACATTGGATAGATCAATTTGTGTCTGCACAATAAAAAAGTTTCCATGAAATTATGTGTACAGACCAACTGAATTTACTGACACTCAACCAGAATTGAATTGTTTAAAGATGTCGCATACTGACCTTTACTTTGTCACTTGTAAGCTGAGTACTGCCTTTTGATAAATTTTCTTTTCGGTAGTTGAGAACATCTGTTAGTAAGATGGCCAGCCATCCCTGAGAAATTACAACAGATAATGGACCGTAATCCTCAAGAATACGTGAAAGAATACTCATCGCGGATGAACGAATTGGGCTGGACGAGGCTTTTCCAAATATCCAAGACAATAAAATTGCTGACCATTTCTGACTCTCTTCAAGAGGCATGTGCATTTCTCCAGAAGTGATTAGATCTAAAGCTTTCGCCAATGATTCTTGAATAGGTTTATGTTTCACTGTTTTCTTAGCTGCTTCTCTCATTGGGTAAAGACCTTTATCTATAACTACTTCCTGAGCTTGAGGGCTTCTCTCAATAGCAACCAACACTGCAGACAAAGCCACCTGAGCCAAAGGCAAGTCCTGTGTTTTGCTAGCTTGAGAAATAGTAGATAGAAGACTAGAACTCCAATCTGAAACAGAATCATTTAAAGGAAGATTTCTATCCTCTAAAAGCAACTGCACCAACCAACTGCCATGCCATTTCACAGATCTCTCAGGTGCTGTCAATGCACTCAAAACTGCATGTCCATCTCGATCAAGTTCTTGAATATGAGTCCGATTGACTTCGGATGCCATTGCCCAATTAGCTAATGCCCAAGCAGCAAATGGAACTGCAACAAGTCCAGAGTCCAAATCATCCCATAGGCCAGGAATTACCGCCGAAGACAACTTTGCTTGACTTGGAGAATTCTCATTTATTGTGTTGAACAGTAGCTTTGGAGACACATCTTTTACATTTCTTGAGACGTATGAGTCAGAATGATCTACATCGGCAAACCCACCAATTCCTGAAAGCCCCAATACAGTGGTGCCTCCAAGAACCTTGATTCCAATACCCTTAATTCCTTTTCCATCATCATCATCATCTTCTTCATCCACATGATGTTCATACCAATGCATACCCTCTTCAATTACTTCTATAGCTGCAGCAATATCCCTCATATCAGCATTTTCTGGTAGCAAGGGTTTATGGGATAATTTCTCTACGCTATCACAGTTAGATGTTACAACATCCATGATTGCTGTAACAAGCATACTCTTGCCTTTATTGGAAGCATCAAATGGACTACGCCTTGACTTCTACACCCACAGATAATAAGAATGTCAACACTAAAAGAGATTATAACCATCCACATGATGAATACTCGATAACTAATGTTATCCTCTCCGCATTATCAGAGGCAGGACATTCCATTTCCCAAAATAAACCTAGTCAAGCACATATAATAATATATATAACAAAGAACTGATAAGCTCCAACAAATGATACAGGCTGTGACATTTGATGAACAATATATATATATTAAAAACAAATAGAGCATCTAAACAGCAATCAAATAAGATTCATTCTCCTTTATATTCAGACTGACCTATTTACTTTAAATGAACACTGAATGTGGAACCCCTCAATAGAGAATACAATAAACCTTCAGCTATGTTTGTTTTGAGCTTACAAATCCAGGTTATACTTTGTAAGCCAAAAGCCTATTCATTTTGGCAGTGTTATAAATTTCACTTATAAATCCATAATTCCCTACCCTAACCCTACACACTTCATCTATTATAATACTTTTCACCTTCTCTCTCGTACATTCTATACATTCAATAATTACCACATCACTCCCAAATATGATATTTTATATTTTATAAAATTATTTACTTTTTAAAATCTTATCCACCATAACTCGACAATCCAAACATACTCTAAAAACCAAATCACATTTTTACAGTTCACTGACTACAAAGTTAACATTTAAAAGCCAAGCTAAGCTCAAACCAGAACACATCACAAATCACAAGGATAAAATAATATTTACACTAGAAAAATATACCCTAAACTACTATGATAAAGTAGTATTACACCGAAAGAATATGTCATTAACCACAATGGTAAGTGAAGTACATCCTAAACCACAAGAGTAAAATAGTAATCAAACCAAAAGAATACGTGCAGTAATTACTGGGACAGAGGGAGTAATAGAAATGTGATATATGCAAACACCCGAATGTATAAAAACATTTGCCATCAAATAAATGAACAAAAATTCTTTGAATGTAAATATATGAATCACCGTGGCCTTCACAGTTTTAAAATTCCATATTTTTTAGATCTAAAGCTTCAATTTTTACAAAGAAAAACAACACCAGAACTTCATCAAAACTACTATGGCATTCAACAGCCGTGCTTACAAATGTCTACAATGGCTTCATTTAATGTTATAGCATTTTCATTATTAGCATTGTCACCATCCATCTGATCAATCAACTATCGCTCATCAACGAGGATACGTGTAGAGAGGAGGACAGCCGTGCTTAAAAATGTCTACAATGGCTTCATTTAATGTTATAGCATTTTCATCATGCATTATCATCATCCATCTGATCAATCAACTACCGCTCATCAACGAGGATATGTATAGACTTTCAAATAAAGGGGGGGGGGGGGGGGGGGGGGGCTCACTTTCTTCGATCGCTGAGGTTGAGCAGAGAAGATGAACCTCAACAAATTTGGAACAGCTCGAGGACGCCCAAAAACAGCCTCACACACATTGGGATCCGCAATTAAGTACGCTAATGCTCTAGCAGATTCAGCCTGGGTCCCATTGACGTCCTTCGCAACCGCAACCGTTTCCAACAACCAGTCTACCACCGCGCCACCGCCAGCACCAACAATAGCCACCCTCCGGCTATCGCTCGCCGCTACAATGTCGGCCAATAATGCCGCAACTCGAAGCTCGAACCCTGCCCTAACCTCGTAGTTCGCCGACGACATAACTGACCTCAGCGATTGCCATAAAACGGACGCCGCAACGCCAGTTTGTTTCATCTTATTTACAATCTTGTTAATCGAATCATTTGATTTCTCAACAGCGGATTCAACTTCGGAAATTGAATTGGACTTCCCCGTAATGGTGTCATTTTCGGACGGCGAGAGGGTGTAAGCGGCGAGGAGAGCACCGGCGGAGACGGCGGCGATTACGGAGGTCTTTGAGAGAAATGGTATGTGGGAGGCGAGAGGGGCAGGATGGTCATCATAATGGATGGCCGGTGGGGGTGGGGGAGTGGCATGTTGGATATTCTTGAGATTGGTGAGGTGTTCGGAGGGAGAAACGGGATTTCCAGAGGAGGAACGGCGGAGAAAAGGGTGATGAAAAGGAAGGCATCTGCGTGAAAACCTGTGCAGCCGAAGCATAATTTGTATTTGCCTACGTTTCTCCGCGTGTTTTTCTGTCAAATACTACAACAGGCGCTTTCGGGGAAGTTCGGTGAAACATTGACAGTTCAATAAGCAAATGCTACATTTGTAAATAAATAAATAAATCTTTCACCTTTTATTTTTTTTCTGCACGAATATTAAGAATATAGTTGTTTTTGTTGTTTTTAAAAAAATAAGTGTATCGTGTAACTTGAGACCATTATATATTTTTGAAATAGTTGTCACTTTTGTTATAAATTGTTATTAATTTTCATTTATATTATAAATCATTTTACACATTTTAAAATAGTTGTCACTTTCGCTATAAAATGATTACTTTTTCAATAAATTGTAATCAATTTTCGTTTATACTATAAATTATTTATAAAATAACATTATAACTTATTGCTTTTGTATCACTTTTCATTATAAAAATTATCACTTTCTATCCGTCTCACGTAAGTCCTTACATGAGACGGTCTCACACAAATCTTTGCCTTTTAAAAACTATTTTAGTATACTTTATAATAAAAAAATAATAAAATCGAACAAGTGTGTTATGTATGAATAATATTGTCATAAATAAAATAGTATATAAAAATACTCCCTCAGTCCCACAATAACTTGCACCGTTACTGAATATATGGAGTTTAAGAAATGTTGTTTTTTTGACCAACTTTATTGACTTTTGAAGGGTAATGTAGACTTTTTATGTAATAAATAAATTATAAAGTATGTTATATATTAGGTAGGAGTGGTAAATTTGTAATTAAAATGAACTAGAGGTTAGGAATTAATATGATTTTCCGGTTTAAATTATTGTAGGATGAACAAAAATAAAAAGTGTGAAGTTTATTATGACGTAGAAGAGTATTAGATATTTTGACGTTTTACGAAGACTTCTTCGAGCAGGATGAAAATAGAAAAATTAACGTCCTTTTTTAGAGGGAGAGAGAGTATCTCTTTTGATAAACTAGATATTCCACGGTATTTTTTTTCCTATTTTGTCTTAAGACCAAAGTTAGTTACTTACTCACTCATGATAAATGTTTGTTTGAGATCTCTTAAGACCAAAGTAATACTCTCTCCGTCATTTCAAATGTTATCATTTGGTTTTTAAAAAATTATAACTAATTAAAAAAAATAAAACTATCTCACGGTAGTATAATCTAAGTATTAATTTCTTCTTAGAGTGAGGCTTGCGCCTTTAGAATTTAGTATTATGGATAATGATACATTATTTTGTTTTAAAGGGTTTACACTTTAATTAATAAGGGTACACCATTTTGTTCTAAAGGGTATACATTTTTAATTAATAGTTTTTATTTTTCTTCAGAAAATAAAGGGTACACATCTTAATATTACAGAGTATACAATTTAACACAAAATTCTAAAGGTGCACACAAGTTTTTGCCTTCTCCTTAACCATTGTAGTTTCACAAAGTCTTTAGGTATCTTTTACTTTTAATTTGTGAATAGTTGTGGCAAAATATTATATTAAAATATCCCCTTACCAACTAATTCCATCGATGGATTAATAAAATATAAATTATATTTTAGCAATTGAGTAATGACTTTACAATGTTTTTACTAATATAATAATAATATTCATTTTTGTTTACCAGCAATATTATTTTAGGGATCAAATTTCAAGTTTGGAAAGAAGTTTAAAAAATTATCATGACTTCATGAAGATTAATAAATGAAATAAATGAATTGAAAAATAAAAAAAACATCACATTTATATTTTATTATTAATAATGAATTAGGATTAAATGGTACTCCCTCCGTCCCATACTTATCTTCATACTTTCCGTTTTCGTCCGTCCTACACTTATGTTCACTACCCAAAAAAGGAAACTTCACATTAACCAACAACCTCAAAAGTTATCTTAATTTCAAAAATACTACTCTCACCTAACACATATAATATACTTTATAATTTATTTATTACCTAAAAATACCACAATATCCCTCAAAAGTCAATAAAGTTGGTCAAAAAGTAACTTTTCTTAAACTTCATATCTATAGTGTCGGTGAACTTAACTACGGAACGGATGGAGTATATAATAAAATGTAGAGTTACATTTGAGCGAAATCATCTCACAGTAGGATAATTTTACGTTTTTTAGTTAGATATTAATTTTTATTAACTTTTCATTAAAAATATTAATCCCTTTTAAATTATAGTACAAATTGTTCACTGCTCCATTATTACTTTTTATTAGTGGAGTATCATTTAATATTAAAATTATATCACTTCTTATTCGTCTCATGAATGAGAGTCTCACACAAGTGTGTTGCCCAAAATGTATACGGGACAAAGTATCCAAAATTATTTCTCACAACTTATTAGTTTTATTATATTATGATTATAATTATGATATGATTGATTATATATTACTTCATCTGTTCCACCGAAATGTCCTCATTTTACTATATTAGACGTCTCACTCAAAGGTCTCCATTTTTCCTTTTTAGCCCACATATGGTCCACCGTTCACTATTAATACAACTACTCACTACACATAAAATAATAATACTACTTAATCCACGTGCAAAAAACAAATGAGGATCTATATATGACCAGGACAGAGGGAGTATTAGGTAGACAATACCTTCAAGTATAGTGTCGTGATTAGTTAGGAATGACCGATAGGATGAGAAAATAAGAAAACAAGAAAAAATGCAAGAAAATGAAGTAATTACCGTCATTTTTTATTTTCAAAAATGAAAGTTATGCACTCAAATTCTTCATGATGCACATCAAGTAATCAATTATCCAATATCTTTAATTATTTTCCATTTTTAAGCTATAATATGGTAATAGCGATCACTACTTCCACCTACTCTCTATGACCAAGGTGAATAGGATTTAAGCCTTAAAAAGCCCAAAATAATATATAGGATCGACTCAAAAGCTCACCATTCCTAATAGGTGCTTATGTTCCCTTGTTAGGGGCTAGGTTCATAATGGTTTGGTTCCCTTCACTAGTTCGATAAACCTTAATAGTATTCATTTATGTAGTTCTAATCCAAAGGTGATCAGGCACAACATCAACATATATTAATTCCCATCCTCTCCTTAGTGTCTCCACTATAGACACTTGAATTTTATTGCCTATTAAAGGAAAATATGTAGCAAATTAATGCAATAATTATCAATTAATTATTTATTTATTAAGGAATTTAAATAAATCTATTCCTAAAACAAATGAGTAAATAATTGATAATTAGGCCAGATCCAGTCAAATAAGTCTGACTTAAAGCCTAAGCAAGTTAAAGGCTCAAGCCCGCAGAATCAGGTTAAATTAGCCCTGGACCAATCAGATTGCGAGTTATTTATGGGGCGTCCTCACCCTTCACCTATATAAGGAGACATCCTCCATTCATTCCAGACACACTAAAACATCTGAAGACGCAGACGCTTCTGAAGAGATCAAGAATACGAGCAGTGCTCCCTTGAGATCTTCAGGCATATTCAAGTCAAGAATAGCCTCCGATTAGAGATCAAGGTGCTAAGCCCCTCCGATCCGGCGTTCTTCCAGTCATCCGCCTCCGATCAGAGATTAAGGTGTCAAGCCCCTCCGATCCGACATTGGTCAGAAATAACACTCGATTTGAGATCAAGGTTCTAAACCCCTCAGATTCGATGTTTCTTCCAGTCAGACTCATCCAGCAGTCTTTGTGAAGTCAATAATGTTCTACCAAATTGAACGACATTCTTCATAAGAAGTCTTCAAGTCAACGTTCAATTAGAACAAAGGCTCGACGCCTTCGGATCAACGTCAAGACTACACATCCGAGCTCGGACAATCTTCATCTGAAGATCTGGCTCAACACATACGCTGTCAACACAGTCAGCGCAGTCAACACACCTACAAGTCAAGTCAAAGTCAAGTCAAGCCAAATTGGTTTGAGAGAAGAATCAGAGGATTATTTAGAGATTGTAACCCGTTTACATATCTTATAAATTAAATCTATCTGAAATTATCCTTGTACTCAATTTGTATTTATTTTCTCATAAATACAAAATTTGTTGTTACAAATTTTGGCACGCCCGGTGGGACTTTCTCTACCTTTCACCTCTTCTCTTTACAAGCACAAATAATTACTCCTCTTAGGATCGCGATCAAAAGGTCATCTACCTCAAAACCTTCAGAGCTGCAAGCTGTGAAGACTCAAATGATGACTCCATTAAATATTGCAATACGAAGGCCTTCTACATCAAAACCTCAAGAGTTGCAAACTGACAAGGTTTTACAAGAAGTATGTTTGAATGCTCCTCAAAGACAAACCATGTGGTGGGGATTAATCTCAATAAGCCATTGCAGGACGATAAAGATAGCGAAGATGATTCTGTCTGCTCAACTACTCGCTCCACGCTAAGCTCACCACCTGCCTCAACTAAAGCTGCAATGATGACGACAAGTGCTATGACCATTGAGGATCAACTTGCAAGTATGATGAAAGCCATTAAAGGACTCAACAAGCACATGGAAACTCATGATTTAAAAATCTCCGAACTTATGAATAAAATGGAGAATGCGGAGACAAGCCGTACAAATAAGAAACAAATTGAGGATGAGCACGAGGAGGAAGACTCGACGAAACATCATTCACCTAAAAAGAAGCAAGTTGAGGAAAAAATAGAAGTTTCAACTGACAGAATGCTTCATATCAAACCATTAAAGAACATCGTCATAGAGACGATAAAAGACAAGTTTGAAGTAAGCTCCAAATCTCCTGCCACCTACAAAAAGCCATATACAAAGAGGATTGACAATTTGAGGATGCCAACTGACTACCAACCTCCCAAGTTTAACAATTCGATGGCAAAGGCAACCCAAGACAACATGTGGCGCACTTTGTCAAGACATGCAATGATGCAGGGACCTATAGAGATCACATGGTAAGACAATTCATACGATCTCTAAAAGGAAATGCCTTCGTTTGGTATATCGACTTGGAAGTTGACTCCATTGACAGTTGGGGGCAAATGGAAAAAGAGTTCATTAAGTATTTCTATAGCACGCAAAGAACTGTTAGCATGATGGAACTAACAAATACTTGTCTAAGAGATGAAGAATATGTCATCGACTAAATCAACAGATGGAGGAGCCTAAGTCTCAATTGCAAAGAAAAGCTGTCAAAAAATTCAGCTATTGAAATGTGCATTCAACGGATGCAGTGGAATCTTCACTTTTCAACGGATGCAGTGGAATCTTCACTACATACTCCAAGGAATTCGGCCTAAAACTTTTGAAAAGCTGGCTACAAGAGCTAACGACATGGAGTTGAGCCTGACATCAAATGACATCGAATGGCCCTCTAATCAAGACTCTTACGAGTTTGAAGACATGCCTTTTGATGAGCACGTGGAAGAGGAACTGCAAATAAAGACTGCAGTGTCTATAAAGATCCATAGAAAGGAAGTTGAAACAAGGGAAAACAGTGCATCCCTAGATTGGGGGCAATGAACTATTGATAAATCAAGTTATGCCCCTTGACATGAGCGAAAACTGTCTGCATTACGCTCCTTGATATGAGCTTAAACTATCTGAAATCTCTCAAGTACATATTACACTCCTTGATATGAGCTTAAACTATGTAAAATCTCTACAAGTTACGCTCCCTGATATGAGCTAAAACTATCTACATACAATGCTCCTTGATATGAGTATAAACTATCTACACATCAAATCAAATCTCCTTGGGAAGAGAATAAACTCTCTAAGCATTATGCTCATCGGCATGAGCGAAAACTGTTCACACATACTCCTCGACACGAGTGAAAAATGTCTACACAAGGCTCCTTGACACGAGTATAAACTGTCTACAAATTCAAACTTAAGACTCATTGACACGAGTATAAATTGTCAACAAATTCATATTCAACGCTCCATGACGCACGAGAAAACGGGTGAAAAATGATGAAATAGGGCCTGCTAGGAAGTGGCACGAGTCGTGCTAGCAATGGAACGGGTCGTGCAGCCCATGATATGTGGCATTTCTCAGCAGCTGGCATCGGCATGGGCGCTAGCTGGGCAATCGGCACGAGTCGTGCCACCCGTCGGCTGCCTGGGTGACCTCATGGTTTTTCTCATAACTTCTTTATCCGGACTCCGATTAAGGTAATATTTATGATCACGCAATCCTCTCTTCCTTAACTTTCCAACCATGTAAAGAACTTATGAAAATTCGATCATTTGAGAGTGGAACGAGTCATGCAAATAGGGGCATGAGTGGTGCTCTTACGGGACGTGCTGGCGGTCCTACACATCATGGCTAGCACGAGTGGTTCATGTGGGTGGAACGAGTACCCAAGTGGCTGACACAAGTCATGCCATGCTGCATCAAATCCTTCTTTCATTCGGTTTCGATCTCGACTTCCGAATTTGCTCTTTTTACCCCCGTTTTCCACCTAAAAATACGAAATAACACCTCATAGGTATTTGTAACACAAATATATGAAATTCAACCCAAAGATGCTCAAACACAAATATAATTACCACAAACGGTGCTAAATCGGACCATAAAACATGCAGATTTTCACACTAAACATCTGCAAAAGGTCGAGTTCTGTACCTCAACCCTATGAAAGGTCAAGTTCCGAACTCGCCACAAGTTCGTGCCACCAACTCCCCAGTGTGTTGTCACAAATTAACATGAGTTCGGATAAAAAAATGCCAGCTATGAAAAAATTGAAAAATTCCTGAATTGCATATATAACTTCCTTTCCCTATTTTAAAGATCATATTTCATTTTTAAAAAAAAAATAAAACACACACTTCTACACCCCATTTTCATATACTTTCTTTCCCAATCCATCTCTCTATCTATTTCACACATAATCCTCCATCAAATCCATCAAATTCCTCCATCACTCATTTCAATTGATCAAGGAAACATATGAGTGTTGAAGATTTCAAGAGAAGAAGGAGTTTCAAGTGAAGAAATTCAAGGAAAGCTTATTTCTTATTTTGTAACTTTCTCTAGTTCATCTATGAAATCTTGTAGAACATATCTTTTGTGAAACTTGAAACTATTTTGGCTAATCTCCTCTGTGAAATTAGCAATTATGATTGGTGTTCGTTGATTAAGATTTTATGTAATTTAATTCTAATTTTGAATGGGCTTTGATAATTTCTATCTTAATTTCTATAATACTTAAATTTTATTATGAGTTGTGTGGTTGATTTATCCTCTCATGTGATTAGGATGACAATTCCAATTAGATGTTAGGGTGGTTGATTGAATTACCTCATTTTAGGAAGCATTTTAGAGTGAGGAGAGTTTTCCCAAAACCTTCTCATGCTTGGAACACTTGAGGTAAAAAAAATTGGTGTATTAATTCACATAGTGAGGGGAACCCAACTAATAGGATCATAGTATCTTTATGGGAATTGAGAGCATTGGATCAATTTTAGGAGTTGCTATAAAACTTGTAATTAGTTCACATCCTTTTCGCCTTACCCATAGGGATTAGGTATGCATTATCATTGTCCTTATTCCATGCTTATGACATATTAGTGATTACAGTTAGAAAAAAAGAGAGAGTATTTTTCTACGAGTAACACTCTGCTGGGCCGACACTGACATTGAGAGATTGGTTGGATAAACTCTAGATTTTCCATACCATGATTATGCTTATCTCATCTTTGCATCATTTAGAATCCATTACATATTCATTCATCCATTCTATCCTTTATCCTTTACTTTTTTTTCTTTTTTTTATATATTTCTTTGCATTTTATTTGCTCTTATATCTCTCCATCTTGTGTTAGTCCTAATAAAATCATAATAGACGTGAGCTTTCCTAGGCTCTTAATTGCTTGGTTTCCCATTATTTGATATTTAACTTGGTCACCTAAGACTACTACGATAGAGTACACTTACTCTTATCACATGTAAAGAAAATTGCGATAAATTGTTTGGCATCATTGCTGTGGAAATCAATGTGATTTTTTAGTCTAGTGGAGGATTTTTTAAAGTGGTTTTAATAAGGACAATTTTTCTTGTTTTGCATCTTATATTTGCTTGGGAAAATTTTTGTTCTAACTTATTCTTCTTGATAGGTGCACCAACCTTGAGAAAAGGGGAGAAGGAACAAGCCAAAACTAGATATTCGAAAAAGAATTGTAGCAGGTTTTGAGAAGAAGAGAATGAATATGGATCAATGCTATAATAATGGAAGATATGAGAAATGGGAAAGTGCTTAAAATGGGAATATATTTCAACCTCATCAAGAACACACTTATTCTCCACCAAGTCCCTACAACAAATTTGTTCCAATGGTTATCCTACATCCGAAAATAAGGCCTTAGTTGAGTTGTATAGGAGATATATATGCTCATTGATGAGAGTGTAAATTCATGTATGTTGGGCTTTGATTTATGTGGAAATCGAGTACGATTGAGTCTTTTATTGAGACGAATCGGAATATTTATGGAAAATCCATGAACCAGAGAATACAAGGGCTTTTTGATCATATTTGTGCAGGGAAACAGATCGAAAGGGCTCGGAATTGGAATACATGATTTTTGAGGTAATTTTCGAGGATTGCTCGACTTCCAGGTGTTGCTCGACCAGTAGCACGTTGGTCGAGCAGATGTGGTCAACTCGAGCAGAATGCGCAAATCTTATAGAAAGCTTGCTCGACTTGGAGATGTTGCTCGACCAGCAGCACTCTGGTCGAGCAGATGAGGACAAATTGAGCAAAATGTGCAAACTTGTACAGAGAGTTTGCTCGACCACTGCTCAATTTGGAAGCCTTGCTCGACTTATCAGGTGTGGTCGAGCAGATTCTCGCTACTTCTATTTATGGTAATTCTGGAGTTTTCTTACCAAATTTGACGTATGCCTCAAGAAAAGGCCCATCCTAAGCCCATAAGGAGGTTCCACAAGTATAAAAGATGAGCCTTCGCAGGAGATACACACATGACCTCTCACATCATCATCCACCACCGAAACCCTACCATCATCCGAGAAAGTCGTGAAGAGAGGTTCGTCCGATGAGTCAAGTAAGATCATACCAATTAGCCATGATTGTTCCTAGATCAATCATGGGCTAGAGCCGCTCCGGTAGTTCTAGGGTTATGAAAGTTTCATGAATTAATTGAATTTTCATGTGTAAACTCCGTACAACACTACTTGTGGTTTATTTTATATAAGATTGTGCCTTTTTAATTCATACTCACGGTCGTTTTGTACATCATTAACTGTTATGTAGAGTTTGAATATATATCTTGGTTATTTATTGAGTGCGTTCACTGCTGAGCAGGATTACATGTTATAATTCTAAGTGAAGGGATTCCGAAATCTTATCAGAACTATCTTATATAAATACTTATTAATTGAATACTATTCTGGTTAATAAGTAGGATAAAGAGTATAACTTTATAGTACCTAAAAAGGGAGATCAAATCGGATTAGAGTACTAAGTGCATGAGAAATAATTGATTATGATAGTACCTAGAAAGGGGGGTGAATTATATCTCTTGCTCCGAGGATATTCACACGTGTCATACACATGTTTACTTGTGTCTATAGGGTGAACTTGCATGGTTTAGTGATGCGTCCATAGAACACAAGGTAGAGTCGGACAATAATACACGAAAAGGAAATTAACAAGTGAAGCTGGATGCCTGAAGAACTACCTAATTTCTTACTTGATCACAACCCTATTTTCTCTAGTGCTTGTCTATTTAATTTGCTATTTAATTTATATGTTATTTAGTTACGCAACTTTTCCAAATCAAATTTGCCAACATAGTCTTATTTAATTAGATTATAATTCAATTGATAACAATTCGTCCCTCGGGTTCGATAATCACTTGGTCACCTATCGAGACTACAATTGATATCCTTCATACTTGGGGATTATATTGTGTGTTGAGAAAATGCTCATTAAGTTCTTGGTGACGTTGCCGGGGATGACATAGATTATCAGTTTATTATTTCTAGTTTAATTGAGATTATTATTCTTGTCTTTGATTTCTAACACTTTATTTTCTTAGGTGTATGCTCACAAGATCGAAGACAAGTGCATTAGAACCTTATAATCCGGAGATTGGAGCATCGTAGAGGAAGAAAAAGAAGAAGAAGAATAAGAACAAGAACGTAGACCCAACTGAGGCTCTTGACTTAGGAGTTGAAGTTGACGTGCTGAATTCGCAAACGATTGAAGCTGCAACCGAAGTTAATTTGAAAGAAGACGCAGTCAACATGGCAGCAAATCTGGATACACTTGCCATTTGTGATGTCTTTAAGAACAACGGATGAGGCAATGTGGGGTTGTTCGGAGCACGAGGGACCGGAGCAAATTTCGATTTACACCCTGCTCTTATCACCATGATTGAAAGGAGCCCTTTCTCTGAGGGAACCTTTGAAGATCCTCAGCAACATCTAAATAAGTTCCTTGGGTATACGAGTACACAAAAAGATGCAGGAGCTCATGAAGATTCGAGGAAGATAATTTTTTTTAAGTTCTCGCTGAATGAAAAGGCGAGAGATTGGTATGATAATCTCGATGCTGCTGAATGTGATACATGGGAGAAGTTAAAAGTGAAATTCTTGGATCGTTCATGCCACCTTCAAAAGTGTTCAAGACGAAGCAAGAAATCAATCAATTTGCTATCCATGATAACGAGAAGTTTCATGAAGCTTGAGACAGATTCGAGGACATGCTTCGCAATTGTCCATAGCATGGACTATCTAAAGCTCAATATATCAGTATATTATACAATGGGTTGGATTGCGAATCTCGTGTGTTACTTGATGCTTCTTCTAATGGAGCATTGCTTACGAAGTCACCCATTGAGGCCGAAAAGCTTTTCGAGGATATTTCGATGAATTCAAGAGATTGGCCGACTGATAGAGTGAGAGGCACTTATATCCTTGGTAAAGTAGAGCAGGTTGAGCACACTATGGTGAAGTTGGGAAGAGATGATGAGATTGTCTCTAGTTTGACTAACATTAGCAAGCTACTAGAGTCCCAGCAGAAGCAGATTACGGACTTATCTCAGCGCGTACCAATGATGCAGCAGGATGGTGGCTATGAAGGAGCTAGCCAAGAAGAGATCGAGGAGGCTAACTATGCCATGGGTCAAAGTATTCAAGGAACTAGGTACCCAAATCAAGAAAATCGAAATTATCAGGGGAATTACAACAATCGTGGTCCCCCGGGTAATTACCAACAACCAAGGAGGCCGGAGTTTTCATGGAGTAATCCGAACAATGCGGTGCAACCTTCAATTGGTGTTGATCCGGGACCTAAAGTGGAAGAAGAAAAGCCGAGTTTTGAAGATACGGTAAACAGGTACATGGTAATAAATGATGCAAGAGTGGATCGTCTTGAGGCCAAGTTAGAAAAAAGATTGATGCTAATCATGAGGATTTGTCTAAACAAGTGAAAGACCTTACGTTGTTGATGGGGGAGATGGCAGGAAGCGTGAACAAGTTGACTCAAACTATTGAGAAAGGGAAGTTTCCATCTCGAAGTATTGAGAATCCAAAGTCTTGCCATACCATCACATTGAGATCGGGAACGCAATATGAAGGTCTGATGATGCCAGCGAGCAGAAACGAAGGAAATAGAGGAGTTGCTCGACCAACACTATCCCGTTCGACCACATTTGCAAGTCGAACGCAGGTCGAGTAAGCTCTAGAAAAATAGAATCACGACACTCTATTTTCAGGTTTGCCGCTCAACCAGCACTTTTCCGCTCGACCAACACCTAGCCACGAGTAGCTCTCGATCTAGAGGTTTGCTCGACTTGGATTAGGTTGCTCGACCAGACACTCTAAGTCGACCAGAAGTCCAGCAACACATGAAGGAGTATAGGTCGCGATCGCCTACGTCGCTCGACCAATTTATCCAAGTCGAACAGAGGTTGAGCAGTCCCATTTTGAGTCTAATTCAATCCTGAATGCTACACCCATTGAGCAGAACATTATGGTACCATTTCAAGAGTAGAATAGTGAGCTGACAATGGAGAAGAAGTGTGAAAGAGCCAAGAGATTGAGAGCCGAAAAGGATAAAGCGAATAAGGTTGAACGTGACGAATGGGGAATTCCCAAAACAAAGATACCTCCACCGTTCCCTTTCAAGCTTGTCAAAAAGGTATTGGAAGAATAGTTCAAGAGGTTTTCAGATATCATAAATAAGATAAGCTTGAACATTCCTTTCTCCGAAGCGATCATGGAGATGCCGTATTATGCCCATTTCCTGAAGGATATACTTTTGAAGAAGAGAAGCTTGCACGGAATTAAAACAGTGAATTTGTCGGAGAATTGCAGCTCAATCATACAGAGGAAGCTGCCAGCTTAGTTGAAGGATCCGGGAAGCTTCACTATCTTATGTGAAATTGGAAAGGAGCCGGCACGACGAGCCTTGTGCGATCTTGGGGCAAGTATCAATTTGATGTCTTTGTCCATCTTTAAAAGGCTTGGTTTGGGGGAGTTAACTCCCACATCGGTGGCTCTTCAATTGGCGGACAGGTCTATGACTTTTCCGAAGGGTGTTGTTGAAGATATTCTTGTCAAAGTAGAGAAGCTTGTCTTTCCTGTGGACTTTCTTGTGCTTGAGATGGATGATGACAAGGATAATATCCCTCTGATCTTAGGTAGATCTTTCGTTGCTACTGTAGGAGCTATGATAGATGTGCAAAAGGGTGAGCTACAGTTGCGAATTGATAAAGAAGAGATCTTATTTAACCTTGACAAAGCAATGAAGATGCCCATGGAGACGTAATGTCATAATATAGACGTGGTGGAGCAGATAGTGAAGGAAGATATGTCTTTGATCCTCTCTAAGGATCCTCTTCAGACATGCTTGGCGGAATCTCTTACTTTTCCCACTATGGAGCTAGATGAACTTTCCAATGAGGTATGTATTGAATTTCTTGAAAGCTTGCTTGCTTTGAGTGATGACACTTATGAATCGAAAAGGACAAATGTGGAAGAGGTTAAGTGGACTAGGAAGTACCTACCATTGGATAGAGAGAGCGCACCTCAAGATGAGAAGAAAGAGGAGTTGAAACCGCTACCGGAACACTTGAAGTATGCCTTTCTAGGTGACAATGAACAATATCCGGTAATTGTATCTTCTTCCCTTGATGATGGTCAACTTGAGAAATTGTTAGATGTGCTTAGGAAGTTTAAGTCTGCGATTGGTTGGTCTCTTGATGATTTAAAAGGTATTAGTCCTTCATATTATATGCATAGAATAAGGTTGTTAGATGAGGCCAAGAGTAGTATTCAAATCAGCGGAGGGTGAATCCCGCTATTCAAGAAGTGATTAGGAAGCAAATCCTAACGTGGCTAGATACTGGAATTATTTATCCCATTAGTGATAGTCCCCATGTGAGTCCATTGCATGTTGCAGCTAAGAAGGGGGGTATGACTATTGTGAAAGCTGAAGATGGAGAGACATTAGCTACTAGAATCCCTATGGGATGCGTGTGTGTACGGATTACAGGAAACTGAATGAAAATACATGCAAGGACCATTTTCCCCTTCCTTGTGGATCAAATGCTTGATCGTCTTGCAGGGTATGAGTATTATTGCTTCTTGGATGGGTACTCGGGTTATAATCAGATTATGATTGCACCCGAGGATCAAGAAAAGATGACTTTCACTTGCCCTTATGGGACTTTTAGCTTTCGAAAGATGCCTTTTGGATTATGCAATGCGCCTACTACATTTCAGCATTACATGATGGCCATATTTGATGGGTTGATAGAAAAGATCATAGAGGTGTTTATGGATAATTTTTTCTGTGTTTGGTTTCTCATTTGATATTTGTTCATCTAACCTTGCTACTGTTTTAAGAGATGCCAAGAAACTAATCTCGTCATGAATTGGGAGAAGTGCCACTTCATGGTAAGAGATGAGATTATTCTTGGCCATCATATTTTGGCCAAGGGATTGCACCTGGATAAAGCAAATGTGGTGGCAATTGAGAAGCTTCCACTACCTACTAATAAAAAGGGAGTGCGGTCCTTCCTTGGACATGCCAGTTTTTATAGAAGATTCATAAAAGACTTCTCGAAATACTCCAAGCCCTTATCTCATTTACTTGAAAAGGATGTTCCTTTTGTTTTTGATGAAGAATGTCTAACAGCTTTTCAGGTTTTGAAAGAGGCGCTTATTACTGCACTTATCATAGAAGAGATGTTCCCTGATGAGAAGATCATGGTATTGTTCGTTGAAGGAGCGGAAAGAACATATGTGGTGGTTGCCCAAGGGATGGATCCATAGTATGCGGATTATGTGAATTACAATGCCGTAGGAGAAATTCCAAAAGATTTCAACCGATATCAACTTGCAAAATTCAAGAGGGATGTTGAGACATTTATATGGTATGATTCATTTGTCTACAAGATATGTACGGATTCCATAGTCCGTAGGTGTGTGCCCGAGATGGAGATGGAGAGCGTTCTTGATTTTTACCATGCACAACCTAATGGGGGGCACTTCAGAGCTCAAAAGACAGCAGCGAAGGTACTTCAATCTACTCTTTATTGGCCTACTTTGTTTAAAGATTATGAGACCTATGTGGCGACATATGATAGATGTCAAAGGATGGGGAACAAAAGTCGAAGAGATGAGATGCCACTTCAGCCGAGCATTGTTGTTAAGATTTTCTATGTATGGGGGATCAATTTTATGGGGACTTTTCCCCCATGTAATGGATTTCTCTACATCATTTTAGTAGTAGATTAAGTTTCCAAGTGGGTGGAAGTCATTCCCACTCGCATGAATGATTCAAGGACTGTTTTATCTTTCTTGAAGAAACATATCTTTGCCCGCTATGGAGTTCTTAGAACACTAGTGAATGATGGAGGGTCTCACTTCATCAACAAACTTCTTGAGAAAGTACTTAAGGATTATGGAGTTAAGCATAGGGTTACTACACCCTATCACCCTCAAGCGAATGGGCAAACCGAAGTCTCTAACCGACAAGTTAAGCAAATTTTGGAGAAAGTAGTCGGAACCAATAAGAATGATTGGGCTATGAAGCTCGATGATATTTGTGCGGGTTCCGGACTGTCTATAAGACGGTGTTGGATATGTCACTGTATCAAATTATCTATGGGAAGCCGTGCCACTTACCCATAAAAATCCAGCACAAAGCTTTTTGGGCATTGAGGAGTTTGAACTTGTCTTTAAAGGATCAAAGGGAGTTGAGGATGACTCATATCAATCAATTGGATGAGTTCAGGAATCGAGCTAACAAGAATTTGGAGATCTTTAAGGAGAGAAAAAAGAAATGACATGATTCAAAGATCTCATACAAGGAGTTCAAGCAAGGTGATGATGTATTACTTTTTAACTCTCGTTTGAAGCTTTTCGCAGGGAAATTGAAATCAAAGTGAACGGGGCCGTCATTATCCATAGATCCTACGGAGGGGGGAGTTTTAAGCTTATGGACAAAGACAGGGATATTATCACGGCGAATGGGCATCGATTGAAGCATTACAAGTCGCCGGATGATGCTTGCATTGTTTTTAAAGATACCTTGCACTAGAATGGTATCGTCGTGACTCTCCGACGTTAAACAAGAGCTCCTGTTGGGGGATTTCCCTCCAGTTTTGTTATTTTATATATTTTCATGTGAGTAAGAAATTTTTATATTTGACGTGCTTATTATTCGGAAATTACATCTCTTTACAAACTTAGTTTTCACTTTAGTTTCTACTAATTTTGGGGGGGTGTGATGTACTTACCTCACATAGCATGGAGAGCATAATCTTTTCTTTGTAACGTTTTCTAGGGAAGTTGATTTTTACGGTATGTTAAAACTTTAACCGGTTTTGATGTATTATTTTTTGCAATTTGCCTAGTGTTCAGTGGTGTTTTGTTTTAAAGTGTCATTGCGGACTTACACTTAATTACATATGGTATATAAGAGGCTCTCAAGCTTAGAAATTGCTATATTGATACTTAGTATTGCCCTAGAGTTGAATGTTGCAGGGAGAGACGAGAAGAGTACAAATTCTTAAGAAGTCGGGTTGTTGTTCGACCATTACATAGTTGCTCAATCCTGGAAAAGAAGTCGAGCAGAGGTCGAGCAAAACGAACGGAACTTGCAGTAGCTCTGCTAGACTTCATTACTAAACCATCAAATCAGATGTGACAACTCGAGCAAAGGTCGAGCAAAATGTGTAAATCTTATAGAGAGTTTGCTTGATTTTGACAAGGTTGCTCGACCAGAACTCCAAGTCGAATGGAGGTCGAACAAGACAGAGGATAACAGGGGGCGCGACTGGGCGTGTTGCTTGACTTCTAACACCCATTTGACTAGTTTGTGCAGGTCAAACGGAGGTCGAGCAGTATGATTTTTAAAGGTAAAGCAAGGGTTGCTCAACTTGCACCCATTGCTCGACTTCACCAGTTAAGTCGAGTAGAGTCCAGAATCAGATTTTAAAGGTTAGTTTTTCATTCTGTTCGACTTATTCCCATCACCCTTTCTCGAGCACCAAGCCATAACCGTAAGTCCTTTCTCCTAAATTCTTTTCTACACCTAAATCCATCTTTCCACACACTTCCACATCTGAATTCGAGGGTTTGCAAGTCCGATTTAGGATTTTCACTCGAATCTTTGGGGTTTTCGCTGCTTTTTACCACGCTCGTACCATGTCCAGCAAAGGAAAAGAGACTACTTCTTCATCCAAGAGGAAGGGACCTAGGTCGCCTCGCTTGGAGAAATAGTCAAGAAGATGAGGATGGGTAAGAATAGGCCATCTGATTATGGGCTGAAAATTCTAAATTGGGAGGAGAAGAAGGATCTTTGGACTGTAATTACGCAGAAGATTGAGCGTGGAGATTGATACCTATGTTATGGTATTCACTTGCAGATTGGCGAGTAGGAGCAGATTATGTGGGCCCGAGAGTTTAATGAATTGATTAGTTGTGAGAATGAGACGGATGTGGAGCATGATGATTATAAGCCGGATGAGTTCTGGAGAAAGATCACGGGGAGGCGAGAGAGATATAACTCAAATTCTGCCAAGGTTGCTTCCATCTGCAACCCCGTGTTAGCATACATGGATAGGATTCTAGGTAACACGCTATTTGCGAGGTCCAAAGGGAGTTGCATTCCGAGAGGAGATCTGTACGTGTTATGGTGCATGCTACATGGAGTCCGTTTTAATATAGCTGCGTACTTCTTTCATCAGCTTCACAAGTTCACGACTCATGGATTTCAACATGAGAACATCGGATGACTCATTACCTTGATAGCGGAGTACTATATAGTCGACTTGAGCAGGCATAGACACATTCGAGGGGATCCGGACTTGATCTTGACATCATGTGTGAGGATGGGACTGATAGAGCGGATAGACACTTGGATGTTTATCCGTGGCAAGAACCCTAGTTACTTAAGGTTTCCACTGGTGATTATTGATCTCACTACCGTTAGAGTTAACAGCAATTTATCGATAGATACCACTTAACATAGGGTGATCTCGGAGACGTGCTTGGGAAGAGGAGATTGGAGACTCCTTGCTGATATGCGGGCTCATGGGATCGTCTTAGATGAGGACATGGTTCTGATAGGAGATCCGACCGACTTTGTAGAGGAGGAGCTGCAGCCACCATCTGCTTTTAATTATCCGGGGATAAATATGTCCCTGGTGCAGCCTCAGCAGCCACATGAGCAGGAGTTTTTTGAGCCATCACCGCAGCCACAGCTGCGGCAGGATTATTGGGTAGCCCAGGATTAGTTTTATCGAGAGCAGTTCCGGTTGATGCACGAGTAGTTTGCCATGCTGAATGCAAACCAGCGAGAAATGAATAGACAGCTGGCGCTCGTGAATACTAACTATGCCGCACTCAATGCGCGTTATGATGCTATGGATGGTCGGTTGAGATAAATGTATGACCATGGGCGCTTGATGGATAGGAATATCAGTGATTTTCATAGAGCGTTTGATCGATGGCATGAGGAGATGAGTGGAGATGAGGATGATGATGCTCCGGAGGAGTAGAGTTGCCAGGTCTTTTATCTTTTCCGATTCTTCTTATCCCCATTCTCTTTTACACTTTACAGGTGGCGACTTGATTGTCGTGGATGTAGTGTTTGATTCATGTGTGGGTGGCATGTATATGATTGATGATGATTGGGTGTTTGATTATTGGATTTGCGATTGTTTAGTGATGAGGATTCTTCATGTTATGCATGTGCCTTATTTTGATACATGTTGATTCATTGATGACGAGCATGTTCTATTTTACTTGTAGTTCATAGAAAATGGATGTTGATTGCATGCTTTGAAGAGTGCTTAGGATTCTATTACCCATGTGAGGATTTGAGCCTTTTAATTGTGCTATGAGCATGATAGTTTATTCTTGAGAGTCGTTTGTATACTCGTATTCTAGAACTTGACTTGGAGTCTTATTTGAAGTCTATAATTGATAGATACTATGAAATGATCTTAGGCCATGGTTGCTAATTAAGTTACTTAGCCAAATTTATCCTACCTTATTTTATGATTATCATTGAAAGCCCTTTTGAGCCTTTTAAGTTTTTTATTTGGCAAGCTGTTGATAAACAACCGTTTACCTTATTAGGCCTTGAATACCTACTACTAGTAATGAGTGGAGGTAAATGAATGCTATATGAAGTTTTGAAGGAGAATAGGAAGGAGAGATTTGGTTTAATAAGAACCAAAAGACAAGTGGTTTAATGTTGTGTGGGATAGTGCCTGAAACCGGTATCCCTAATGCTATGAAGGGTAGTGCCCGAAACTAGTACCCTTATACTTGAAGAACACCGAAATTGGTATTCTACTGCGAAGAAAAGAAAGAAAGGAAGGAGAAAGAAAGGAAGCTGTTGAAAAGTCATTCTCCAAGGTACTTCTTTACTAGTAATTTAGTTACTTATCTATATTCTCCTACCTTTACCAAAGAGCCAACATTACCACCTAAATACAAGTCCTTTGTGATCCTAGTATTGAAATAGTTATGGATAGATTTTTGAGACCCTTGTCAAGCTTATGGTTACACAGTATATGAATTGAAATTGTGTGTTACTACTAGCCCGTAAAGTGTACATCTTTTAGACTTGAGAGAGAGTAAATACTTACCCGTGAGCTAGATGATTTAGCACTCGTAGAAGTATTGTGATTGATTGATATTTTTGTGTGAATGAAAGGTATAATGGATTGCATGTTTTGAGTTGATATAATTACATGTGTTAGGATAGGTTGTGCTTGATTTTGTGTTTACACTCTCTGGATTTATTTTAATTTCCGTTGCCTCGGGACGAGCAACATGTAAGTTTGGGGGTTTGATGAGAGTGTAAATTCACGTATGTTGGGCTTTTATTTATGTAAAAATTGAGTACGATTGATTCTTTTATTGAGACGAATCAGAATGTTTACGGAAAAGCCACGAATTAGAGAATACAAGGGCTTTTTGAGCATATTTGTGCAGGGAAACGAATCGAAAGGGCTCGAAATTGGAAGACATGATTTTTGAGGTAATTTTCGAGGATTGCTAGACATCCAGGTATTGCTCGACCAGCAGCACGTTGGTCGAGAAAATATGGTCAACTCGAGTAGAATGTGCAAATCTTACAGAAAACTTGCTCGACTTGGAGATGTTGCTCGACTAGCAGCACTCTGGTTGAGTAGATGAGGTCAAATCGAGAAAAATGTGTAAACTTGTACAGAGAGTTTGCTCGACCATTGCTCGATTTGGAAGCCTTGCTCGACTTTTCAGGTGTGGTGGAGCGAATTCTCACTGCTTCTATTTATGGTAATTCTGGAGTTTTCTTACCAAATTTTGCGTATGCCTCAAGCAAAAGCCCATCCTAAGCCCATAAGGAGGTTCCACAAGTATAAAAGAAGAACTTTCGCAGGAGAGACACACACGACCTCTCACATCATCATCCACCACAGAAGCCCTACCATCATCCGAGGGAGTCGTGAAGAGAGGTTCGTCCGGTGAGTCAAGCAAGATCATACAAATTAGCCATGATTATTCCTAGATCAATCATGGGCTAGAGCCACTCCAATAGTTCTAGGGTTATGATAGTTTCATGAGTTAATTGAATTTTCATGTGTAAACTCCGTACAACACTACTTGTGGTTTATTTTATATAAGATTGTGCCTTTTTAATTCATACTCACGGTCGTTTTGTACATCATTAACTGTTATGTAGAGTTTGAATATATATCTTGGTTATTTATTGAGTGCGTTCACTGCTGAGCAGGATTAGATGTTATAATTCTAAGTGAAGGGATTCCGAAATCTTATCAGAACTATCTTATATAAATACTTGTTAATTGAATACTATTGTGGTTAATAAGTAGGATAAAGAGTATAACTTCATAGTACCTAAAAAGGGAGATCAAATCGGATTAGAGTTAGGTGCATGAGAAATAATTGATTATGATAGTACCTAGAAAGGGGGGTGAATTATATCTCTTGCTCCGAGGATATTCACACGTGTCATACACATGTTTACTTGTGTCTATAGGGTGAACTTGCATGGTTTAGTGATGCGTCCATAGACTACAAGGTAGAGTCAGACAATAGGAATTAACAAGTGAAGCTGGATGCCCGAAGAACTACCTAATTTCTTACTTGATCACAACCCTATTTTCTCTAGTACTTGTCTATTTAATTTGCTCTTTAATTTATATGTTATTTAGTTACACAACTTTTCCAAACCAAATTTGCCAACATAGTCTTAATTAATTAGATTATAATTCAATTGATAAAAATTCGTCCCTCAGGTTCGATAATCACTTGGTCACCTATCGAGACTACAATTGATATCCTTCATACTTGGGGATTATATTGTGTCTTGAGAAAACGCTCATCACTCATGGAAGTTATGAAAGGCAAAATGTTCATCTATGTTTTCCTAGCAATGGATCATCCAAGTTAATTACCCCCACTACTTTTGAATTGATAAAACAAATTAAATTTATAGAGCAAATAAGATTGATGAATCAAGGTGCTTAAGGTCAATTCTTGTCTAATTCTAGTTTGAGTGCAGCTTCTAAACCTCATGTAGAGGATGTTTCTCACATGCAAGACTAGAGTAATTTTCTAGAGAATTCCCAAAGTAATCATCAAGAAAATTTTCAAGGGAATTATTACCAAGAATAAGGAGTGTATTCACTGAGTAACGCAGAAAAACCATCCGCGGAAGATAGAGTTGGCCAACATATGGAGATGATAAAAGAAATGAAGGAAAGAAATAAAGATTATGAGGCTAATGAAAAGAAGTTTGATGTTCCAGACTATCAAATGAGCCAAATTGCAAGTGATTGGAACACTCTTTAACAAATGGAAGATCTTGTAAATTATGAAAAGAATGAGGAAAGTAAGGTTGAAAAAGGATTGGAGGTAGAAGTGTTCCTCCATCCCGAGTTAATGTATATGGGACAATAAAGTTTGTATTATAATCTAATGATTGAGATTGCATACATTAACCTCTTTTATAGAGGTATTATAAGAGTCAACATACAAAATATAGAAAAGATAAAATAAATTTATCTATAAATAAAAATTGAAATTATTATTATATTGAATCATTCTTAATATACCCTCGAAAATAGGCATGCCATTGGCAATGGAGATTGTGGTCATCAATATCTGAAATCTTGCATTTGTTAATGGTTTCGTTAACACATTGGCTAACTGATCTTGAGTGTTACCATATGTGGCAAAGAGTCTTTCCTTTGATGCCAAATCACGAACGAAATATAAGTCGATCTCAATATATTTTATTTTTTAAAATTAAATTGGATTAATATCAAGCCATGTTGCTCCCTTATTGTCACAAAAAATCTTTGGTGTGGTAGGTAGTGAGAAGCTAAGATCAGCAAATAAATGATGAAGCCAACAAACCTCAAACGTAGTAGTACTTACAGCACGATATTATTCAACCTCTATGGATGACCGAGCAACATCCTATTGTTTTTTAGAATGCCATGATTTTGGATTGTCCCCAAAGAATACTACATAGGTTGTAGTAGATTTTCCATTAGTGATGTCGCTGCCAAAGTCAGGGTTAGTATAAGTTGTGATAGAAAGTGATGCTGATTTTTTTTATAAAAAAAATATAAAGCAAGGTTCCTTTTAGGAAATGAAACAATCGCTTCACACCTTCCCAATGAGATGCAAGAGGGCATCCCATTTATTGAGCTAATTTGTTCACAATGAATGCGACATCTGGACGTTGTTGCTATTTTTTAATGTGAATTAAGGAGCAAGTATACTCCTATCATAGTAGCTATAGACAAATTTAATTATTAATCCATGGAAAATCAAGCAATTTAAACTTTAAACGATCTCAGGTTTATTGTAATTTTTTAAGGACTAACATAAGATTGGGAGATATAAGAGCATATAAAATGGAAAGAAATAAGAAATATAAAAGATAAGAGATAAGATGGATGGATGAGTGAATGGATATAAGATGAATTTCAAATAATGCAAGGATTAAATTAGCATAATCATGGTATGGAAAATCTAGAGTTTATACAACTAATTCTAATATGTCATGGGCAATGTAATAAAGGCATTCACAAATTCCATCTAAGCTTCTTCACAAGTTACTTAAGATGTAGATTATCAAGGCACCCTCTAAATGACTCTTAGAATGTCATTCACAATTCTCATTAACGTACTATTAGGGTCGGTCCTTATATGAGGCAGGTGAGTTGTTCGACTCAGGCTCAAAATTATTTATGATTTTCAGGGACCCATAATTTTTTTAAATATCTATATATAAGTATATTATATTTAAATATTTTGTAAAATTTTACTATAGAACTTAGAATCCAAATGGAATTTGTAAGGTTATATGAATCTAAGGATACAGATTAAATCCTAATTTTTTCCTTTTCTTAAACTGATAAATTCTTTAATTGTATATTAATAATATTATTAATTATTATTTTTAAATTTCGCTGGTTACATTCCTTATTAGTTAAAATTTTAAAGACAAAGTCTCTTGTTAGATGGTAATTATGTGAGACGGGTCGACCCGTTGTTAAAGTATCATTATTTATCAAGCATACTTTAACAATGGATCGACCTGTCTCACAACCCGTCTCATATAGGATGTCTCACAAAAGAGTAGCTCAATTTTAAATTATTAATTTCTTTAATTATTTATTATTATTATTATTAACTACTATTATATTTAAATGCATATTGATCTTTCGATAAATTTCGCTCAAAGACAAGTAATTTATAATTCGTGAATTTTATTTTATTATATTAAATCATTTGATTTAAATGAGTATAAATGATTGATTTTTATAATTCTTTTCTAATTTATTTCTTCGATTTTTATTGATATAAATTTATAATTTAATTATTAGTATATATATATATATATATATATATATATATATATATATATATATATATATATATATATATATATACACGTACTATGTTCTTATTGGTAGGTCCTCTCATTAGTTTAAACACCTTTACAAGTAATTCTTACAATATTTTATCATGAGATTCTAAGCATGATTTGGTATTCAGAAACTCTAAGTCACACTTAATTGAAGTAATCCACAAGAAGACATGATTCAATTAATATCTATAACACATAATTGAGTTCACACTCTAATCAATATGATATGGAGAATTAACCACACAAATCATAAAATAAATTAAGAAATAAGCATTCATGATAGAAATTACACAAAGTCCATTCAACATTAGAATTAAATTGCATAAAATCCAAATCAGCCACACCAATCATAATTGCTAATCTTACAAAAGAGATTAGTCAAACATGGTTTCAAGTATCACAAAAGACATTGTTCTACAAAATTCCATGGATGAACAAAAGAAAATTACAAAATAAGAATATGCTTCCCTTAAATTTCTTCAATTGGAATTCATTCTTCTCTTGCAATCTTCAAAACTCCAATGCTTCCTTAATCAATTGAGATGGGTGATGGAGGAATTTAGTGGATTGAATGGAGGACTATGGATGGAATGGATGGAGAAATGGATTGTGGAAGAAAGTGAGTTGGATTGAATGGAGGACTAGGGATGGAATGGATGGAAAAATGGATTGTGGAAGAAAGTGTGTGAAAATGAGGTGTAGAAGTGTGTGATTTCGATTTTGAATGATAAACTACATTTTGAAATAGATGGAGATGGTTAAATAGCCAAAATAGAGAAGATTCTCAAAATTCTGGATAGTTGGCCAACTTTTGATCGAACTCGGGTCGAGTTTGGGACTTGGGTTGAGTTCGGTACTAGATGTCTCGTCGGGTGTTGCGCGTTTCACCCGCATGCAATTAAAATCCTCATGTGTAGGGATGTCTATTATAGCGGCAAATAACAAAGTTTACTTATCGAATCCTAGGGATAGTAAAATATTTATTTTCCTAAATTACTAGAACAAATAAGACATGTAACCAATATCAATTGTTTGGAATTTTCTAACAACTAATTAAGGCTTGAAAATTAAATAAGAATTCATTAAAGAAAATATGAAGATTCAAGTATGAGAAATAGTAGCTTTAGGGGTTCTGGATTAAACTAATTAATTTAATACTTTGATGGCCGGGTTCAATTTTTATAGATGTTATGGAAGAGTCACAAAGCTTTACAAATTCACTTAATTGGTCTAAGTAAACTTATAACTGCTCTGGTTTATCTCCTAAGACTCTAGGTGAATATCCATATCTCTCTCTAGGTAATTACTGCATTATATCCCTCCTTTGTCAGGTACTAGAATTAATATGCGTTCCCTTTTTAGGTACTACATAAACACCTAAATTCCTGAATAAGATCAATATGACAGGTCATCAATATCAATAACATCCATCACAATTTCTATGTCTAATTAAGTTAAAGAATCAGGTTAATTACTTCAACTTATACCAAATAACTAAGTAATTCAATTGTGCACACAAGTTACTATTATAACAAGTATAAGTCAATGACATGAAACATCACAAACGTTACATAGATTAAATCAAATAGTTTCCAAAATTCGGATTGAATTTTTAAAAAAAATCTGTACCAAAATTCGGATTGAATTTTTTTTAAAAAAAAGATTTGATATTGAATCCATAAAGAAAGAAAAATCCGATACTGAAATCGTACCGAAATTTGGTTCGGTTTGGTTCAGAATGGATTTTTGGGAAAATGAATTTTGACAGAGCGGATCGGATCGGATCAGATTTCTCATTAGAAATGCAGTTTTGCACATATAAATACTTAGAAAAATATCAATTAAATAAGCAAATTAAATTTTCCATATCCAAATAAGAATCAACGGACAACCAAAATTATCATTTAACAAATTCAAAATTTTAATATAATCATAAAAGTGTAATATTGATGATTCGTAAATTGTGATCACGGAGGTTTGTTGATTTTATCATTGCCATCACGTAAACTTTCATCTACAAAATACAATTAAATATATTGCGTTATGAATGAATGAATAAATATATATTTTCTAATATATAGTAATAAATAAATATTTAGAGCATTAGATATATTTTAAAATTATTATTTGTTATTATATTATAACTAATTTTAATTTATTAATTATGATTTCATTATAATTAGTAGAGTAAAATTAATTAATTCATGACATATAAATTATAAACTATAAATAATAAGATAAATATATTATATACTCCCTCCATCCCATTTTCATCTTCATATTTACTGTACACACGCAAATTAAAAAAAGTCACTTTTCCAGTAACTTTTGGGGTAGTTTGGTATTTTTGGATAATAAATAAATGATAAAATATGTTATGTGTGTTAAAAAGGTGATGTCACTTTTGAAATTAAAGTATGTTAGAGGGATATTAGTTATGTACCTTTTTCATTAATGGAAGTATGAAGTTGAAATTGGGACGGACCAAAACGAAAAGTGTGAAGTTGAAGTAGGGACGGAGGGAGTATAATTTTAATGTATAATTTAAATTTTATTTTTTAGTTTTTTGGTTCGAGTCGGTTTGGATCGGTTCAGTTATATCCAATAATCGATACGGAAAATATCCAAATCTGTACCAAACAAAAAATCGATTCGGTTCAGTTCGGAAAAATTAAAAAAAACAACGGTTTTTTTATTCGGAATTAATTCGGTGCGATTTCGGTTAAATCCAATATCCGTGCACACCCCTAGTGTTTACCCCATGGAGTTACAAGTAAATACCATGTGTGTAAGAAAGATCTTACCATAATTCATAGCAATTGAAAAGAAATCGAGTTCTATGAATAAAACACTAGATCGAAAAGTGTTGATCGTTCCTCTCTCCGGTTCCTCCAATTGTATGATCTCTCCTCATTGAATTGCACACACCAGGATGGATGGTGGATTAAATGGTGAATTTTGGATAAAGTGAGATTATGGATGAAGTGGGATTGTGGAATGAAATCGGTGTGTGTGGTGATGGATCGGTCCTTCTTTCTTTCTTTCTCTTTTCCCTTTTATATGTGAGTGTTCAATTTTGACTCAACTGGGCCTCTCTTTCACGTTTTCACACATTGAAAGGTGTAAAATCTCTTTCTGACCCGAAAAGACCCAACACGACCCCGTCTTGACCAAACACAAGTTATAACATGACTCGTGTTACAGCTCTGACAACTCGTGTTACAAGTTGTGTTGTAGCCTGACAACTTGTGTTGGTCCAATCTGCAACCTGTTTCTCCACGGACCTTAACACTGGGTTGTTGCAAGTCATGTTGGACCCAGGGCAACTCGTGTTGGCCTATTCTGCATTCAGTTGCTCTCCATGATCCAAAATTGGTCGAGTTACAAAGAGTTGGCCTCTGAAAACTCGTGGCCTCAGTTCAGCCCCGAACGTGCTCATTTTTGATTATGCTCATTTTTACCTTATTTTAGCCTTAAAAACTTAACAAAACAACTTAGTAACATCTTAATTATGCAAGATATAGAAACCACACAATTCTATACAAAATCATGACCATATTATATAAAAATCGGTGCAAAATAGGACCTAAAAGACGTGAATTTCCACTCTCAACACCAAGGTTGAGTTGGTATTTCAGGCTCTCGACCATCTACATGGCCTAGTTGCGACTCGACTAGAGTTCTGATAAATTTTTAGTAATTTTGTTTTGGCTCATTCTCCATTGTTTTAACTCCAAATTGAGCTCTATTTTTTTTCCCACATCTTCCTTTTCACTTCTAGTATCCATTTTTACCTAAAAACACACAAATTCCACCAAAATACTAATTCTCAAAAGATTTACAAATATCACGTAATATAGAGCACTTAACCATAAAATCCAAGCATATTTATATGAAACCATACTATAAATGAACCATAAATTCACGAGATTTCTCACTTATCAGACGTGAATGGAATATATTGGAGTCCTCCAATTGCGATATGATACATTATTGTATCAGTACGTAGTACCCAAAGTGACACTCAATTTGTTCTTATGTTAGTTGTATGTAAACAAAGATGTGTGAGCCCGAGATTGGACAAAACTAAATGAGAGAAGAGATGAGCTTAAAGCAGTATATCAATATCGAGGAGCTTAACGAAGACCATATAATGTTCGCCGTAGTAAACACTCATGAGACGTGGGGTTTTTAAATCTGAAAGGCTGAGACATAAATAAAAACATCTAACATGCCATGTAAAAAGGCATTGCTGAAATCAAGTTGTTAAAGAGGCTAATTGAATTGTAGAGTAAGTCATAATACAGTTTGGATTGTTGTTAGCATGACTACGGTAGTGAATGTCTTATAGAAATCAATTTCGGGTTGCTGATTTCTTATAAAGATTAGACGGGTTTTATACTTGTCAATGGAACCGTTTGGCTTGCGTTTAATTTAAAAATCCACTTGCAAATGTTACCATTAAAGGGAGGAAGCACCAATTCCTAAGTGCCAAAACGTTGTAGAGCAGTAAATTCTTCTGCAATAGTTTCACGCCACAAAGGATTATCAAGATCTTATTGCAGCAAAAGCCTTGTTAGGTTTGTGGATATTATTTTGGCTCGTAGTACACATGGAATACGTACATTGAGGTTCACAAAAAGACATTTTTCTTCACTAACTCGTTCAGTATTGGCTTTTCGTGGATCAGCATAAGTGGGGCTTGATTCGATGGTTTGTGTATGAGTAATTATTAATGGTAGCTTTGATGTTTATTGTTCCAGAGGCAACACTTGAAGTGTCATGTGTGTCAGTTACTCCGTATATTAATGAAGAAGATATTCTAGAGAGCGTGTCCTCATGAAACAGAACATGGCAGGACACATATATATGTTTCTTTTGTAGTCAAAATATTTATGTGCATTAAGAGATATAGAAACAAAGATAATAATTGGGTGATAACCAATGAGTGCTTGAAATAGGCTTAAGTTGGCCAGAATAGATGTTGGCACGCAGTTGATAATGTGTATTTCAGTTTGGATGCAAAACTATATAAATGAAGGTATCCCATTAGAAAAATATAAAACTGCACAACCCAACTCTAAAACATGCCTATTTCATCATTCATTAAGCCAATTTGCTAGAAGTGTGCATTTTTGTAGAGACACGGAATGTTCTGTGATACTTTGATGTGATATTTCCTGTAACATTTCTTTCTACTTTTTTTGTTTTATACTTTACACACACACATATATATATAGTCTTGCGTGAGATTGTCTCACGTGAGACCATTTTACACTTTTTAAAATAGTTATCACTTTCTCTATAAAATGTTATCTCTTTCGCTATATAATGTTATCACTTTTCATTTACCCTATAAATTGTTTATAAAATTGCATTATCACTTTTCATTAATTTAATATCACTTTTTGTTATGAAAGTTATCACTTTTCGGCCGTCTCACGTAAGCCCTTACATGAGATGGTCTCACACAAGTCTACATATATATATATATATATATATATATATATATATATATATATATATATATATATATATATATATATATATATATAAATACATTACTTAATTAATTAAAATTAATACAATTATTTAAAAAATGCAAAGACTTATATGAGACTGTCTCACATAAGTCCGAGACGGACAGAAAGTAATAAATTTTATAATAAAAAGTAATACTAAATTAATAAAAAGTGATAATGCTATTTCATGATTAATTTATAATATAAATGAAAAGTGACATTTAATAGCGAAAATAATAACTATTTTAAAAAGTGTAAAATAGTCTCACGCAAGACATACCCTTTAAAAAATCATTAATTAAAAGTAATTGAATATCATCTATTAAACAATAAAAAAATAATGATAAAATTTATACAAATTAAATTCTAGATTAAAGCAAAAAATTATATGTATAACATCAAATAGAGCATTTGTTGGGAGGAGACACGAGATCTTCAAGTTGAAATAATGTAAAGAGAACTTATTTTATATATGACCCATTAAGAATTGATGTATCCTGATGTATGTTGACATCAGATGTACATGTATACCTTAGTGCAAGGATTATTCCCCCCATCCGTCCCCTTACCCTAACTTTAGATATTAACCTTCATTACAATTTTCCTTAAAATTGTCATGAATGAAATTTGAACTAGAAAATCTTGAATAAACTTAATGCGTGATTAGATGCAGTAATCCCTGAAATGTGCTCGGACTAAGGACACAAACATTTAATTTAATTAAACCAGAAAAGAGAGACATCTTCAATTTTTAGTCAAACAGTAATTTTAACCTTTATATATGCCAGTAAAACAATCAACTACGGTACCCTGTGCAATCTATATAAAAATATGATAAAAAATATATAAACATAGGCCATGCATGATGCAAATCTCAATATAGTGGCATCATCCTTACCAGATACAATGCTTTAGCTAACAGATTAAGTTTGAGACTCCAAAATGCGCTCAGAAATCAGGTGGCTATGTTGAGGCTGGAGCAGCAGAAGCAGTCGAAGAGGATGAAGATGTTGAGACTGATATTCGTTGAACTTGATTAGGATGCTGTCACTGCAAAGGAAACATGATGTGCTTTGTAGGTACCTATTGTGCTATGCCGTTAATTCTTCCATCTTCTCTAAGCTCCATATGTGCAAGCTTCAAACGATGAACTTCGGTCGTCAATGTTTCATGTAGAGCTGCCATATATGGTGAAATTATTTTTGATCAAACTCTCAAGATTTCTTTATGACAAATACACGAAAAAGAAATAAAAGGGGAACGAGGGGTTCTCCAGAAGTAATAATGTGTCATTGGAGGGCTCAATTTGGAAATCATAGACAAGATATATAAGATAATACATGCAAAACATGTAATAACAAATTATTATAAAGAAACATAGAAGCAAGAGATTATCGAAAAAATAAATAAATAAAAAACCAAATAAAGAAATTAAACATTAAAAATAATCATCATCATCATCTTCGTAAATGTCATCATAACATTAACATGGCAAATATTTGTGCGAGTGAATGACTCGTAACTTTGTCCATAAACTGCTTGAGTAACACAGTAAATGGCCTATAAATACATAATTACATGGAGTATATATCACTTTGCTGGTAGCTTAGTTTGGGGAGCCATCAATATAATAGTTTCAGTGCAAAAGAGATTATGAAATAGTATTCCACATGACACATCGTATCCAAAACTCATCTCCAGCACAGTTAAGGAGGGTTAAAAAGATGAGACAATTTGGTATCTATCTATCTATCTATACATTTATAAACTTATATATGCATACATAATAGGCAACCCTATGAGAAATGTCAATTAGATATGCTTCATGTCTTATCTACAATTTGCGAAGTTGTTAACTAGGGGTGAGATTTTCACAATTTAAACAAGATTACAAAGTTTTTTATAAACAAAATTGAGTACCACCTCTGAGTTGGGCCTGTTGTTTCATAGCATGGATCCTGAATTTCAGCTCATTGTTCTGATTATTTAACTCGGTATGATCTTTCTAACAAGGCAACAAAAAATCATTTATCATATTTTAATTGAAACAAGTGAAGGGGGAAAAACCAAACAAAATAACAATGTATGTTCTAAGGTTTAACCTACAGAACAGTTTCTTGAGCTGATAGTTTA
This sequence comes from Pogostemon cablin, assembly GCA_023678885.1. Classification (NCBI taxonomy): domain Eukaryota; kingdom Viridiplantae; phylum Streptophyta; class Magnoliopsida; order Lamiales; family Lamiaceae; genus Pogostemon; species Pogostemon cablin. The sequence goes on along the minus strand of CM042990.1, from coordinate 10,888,564 downwards.
GTGGCCTCTGTTTATAGAGTCTGGACCTTGTGTTCCAATTCAGAGATGTAACGCAGTTTCCAATCCTTAGAACTAGCAATCGACTGCCGGATTGCTAATATCCTGGGATTAACAAATAACCTCATATGAGCCACCACCACACAAACCACAGATGCAAGTACAACTGTAACAGAAATGTACCTCTTTACTCGTTTAAGGTCAGATGTTGCAAATCCTGCAAGCCTGATACGTATTTTCTTTGCACGCAAAATTAATCCCCAAGTATGAAGGATATCAGTTGCTGCTTAAGCAAGCGACCAAGGGAAATATCGGACCCAAAGGATGGCGTATTATCAATTTAATTATATGCTAATTAATTAAGACAAGATGTCAATTAAGTTTGAGGTTTGAATTATTAATCTACTAACAAAAATATAAAATAACAATTAAAATAAAATAAACACTACAAGAATTACGAAAGTGGATCAAGTAGGAGAATAGGTAGCTCTAGGATAATCCACTTTCACTCATTAATTTTCCTTTCGTGTATCAATGTCCGACTCTGCCTTGTGGAACACGGACGCATCACTAAGCCATACATATTTACTCTATAAACACAAGCAAACATGTGTATAACACGTGTGAATAACCTTGGAGCAAGAGATATAACTTCACCCCATTTTTAGGTACTATCAATATCAATTATTTCCCTGGCCAATTGGTACTCTGACCCGATATGATCTCCCTTTATAGGTACTGTAAAATTATCCTCTTTATCCTACTTATTAACCTGAATTCAATTCAATTAACAAGTATTTATATAAGATAGTTCTAATGAAGCTTCGGAGTCCCCTCACTTAGAATCATAACATGAAATTCTTCTCAGCAGTGAACGCACTCAATTAATAACCAAGATATGTATTCAGACTCTACATAACAGTTAATGATACACAAAACGCCTCTGAGTATGAATAAAAACACATAGTCTTATTTAAAATAAATCCACAAGTAGTGTTGTACGGAGTATACACACGAAAGTTCAATTAACTTGTAAAACTTTCATAAACCATAGATCTACCAAAACGGTTCTAGCCTATGACGTTTCAAAGAATGTTCTTGGGGGTTGGATAGATCTTACCCATATGTCCGAAAAATAAAAGATAAATTAGGAAACGAAGGAAATCCTAGAGTGGGCATTGTTGCATCCTTCTCTGTCCTAAATCCTCCTCTTGGTTCTCCGCTTGATTCCACAAATGAATCTTCAAAGTGATGGATGGATGGAGGAAAGGATGAGGATAATGGTTGGGGGGGTGATCCCCCCTTGTGGGGTGTATGATGATTGTGTTGTTCTCCAATCCAATTCTTCTCTTTTGGTGTGATCTAATCCCCTTTTATACTTGTAAGCTCTCCTTATGAACATAAGAAGGGCTTTTTCTTGGAAAATATGAAAATTCACGAACAGGGGTGTAAAAAAACATTCAATTCAACCAAAACAGCGTGGTCGAACCAGTGGTTTGACCACTTGTCGTGGTCGAACCAACTTGCGCCAACTTCACCGTTTCGCGTATAACTTCCACATCTAAACTCCAATTTGAGTAATTCTTGCGCTCACGCGATCCTATTTTCCTTGGCTTTCTATATATATAAAGAACTTACAAAAAATCCAAGATTTGAAGGTGTAACAAGCCATGAAAATTGACACAGCAGTACTATTCGGCACTGCTCGCGCGACATCACCATGTTGATCATAACTTTCTCGTCTGGATTCTGATTGAGGTGTTCTTTATGCCAAAATGACCCTCTCTTAAGTGGATTTCTAACCATGTATCACACTACCAGTTTTGATCTCCCCAAAAATACAGAAAAATTACGCAAGTTGGACGTGCGTTTTTAGCATTCATACACAAGTTGCACCTTTTATCCAACTTTGCACTTTTGATACCTTTTCCACCTAAATCACAATAAAACACCTCAAGTGCACCTTTTTCTCACATATTTCAAATATAAAACACTTGTGCTAATATATAACAACAATTCCTGTCAAGAAGGCGTTAAATTGGATACTAAAACACGCTTATTTTCACTCTCATCAATCCCCCCAACTTACGCGTTGCTCGTCCCAAGACAACAAAATGAAAATAAAGAGAAAAAGAGTAAGAAAATTAGCGGGGAAACAAGGACATACCCCATTCAAAATACAATTGCCCTCAACTTAGGTTATGCGACTCTCATTAAATGTAATAATCAATTCGTAGCATACAAGTCAAAACAATCACCACCAATTCAAATGCTCCATTCACATGTTCTCATAGGACGTATATATCACTCGCACTCTGTTCGACACTGCTCGCTCGATATCACCATGTTGATCATAACTTTCTCGTCTGGATTCCGATTGAGGTGTTCTTTATGCCAAAATGACCCTCTCTTCAGTGGATTTCTAACCATGTATCACACTATCAGTTTTGATCTCCCTAAAAATACAGAAAAATTACACAAGTTGGACGTGCGTTTTTTAGCATTCATACACAAGTTGCACCTTTTATCCAACTTTGCACTTTTGATACCTTTTCCACCTAAATCACAATAAAACACCTCAAGTGCACCTTTTTCTCACATATTTCAAATATAAAACACTTGTGCTAATATATAACAACAATTCTTATCAAGAAGACGTTAAATTGGACACTAAAACACGCTTATTTTCACTCTCATCAATCCCCCAAACTTACGCGTTGCTCATCCCGAGACAACAAAATAAAAATAAAGAGAAAGAGAGTAAGAAAATCAATCCCCCAAACTTACGCGTTGCTTGATTAATGTTCTTACATAGATGAAAAGTATGATGACATCATGTTTTGATTTGATGAATTACATATGTTATAAAGTTGCATACATGAGGATCTCGTGAATCACACTCTCTTGCCTTTGTTTTGATTTCGTTGCCTCGGGACGAGCAATATGTAAGTTTGGGGTTTGATGAGAGTGATGATTCACGTATTTTGAGCTCTGATTTGTGAGGAAATTGAGTATGATTTGGGCTATTATTAAGGTAAATCGGTAAGTTTATGGGAAATCTATGAATCAGTGGCTACTGAGGCTATTTGAGCATATTTATGTAGGACAACAGGTCAGAAGTGCTCAGAATTGGAAAATACGAAGTCCGAGATGCTGCTCGACCACAGGAGGAGCCGCTCAACCAAGACCTTTTGGTCGAGCGAGGGCAGAGTTGGTCGAGCGAGGGTCTATACAGAGTTTCAGCGAACAGGGAGGTCGCTCGACCATCGCTCGACCTGGACGAAGTCCTCTCGACATTGCCAGTTTTGGTCGAGCGGGGACACGCGCGTCTATTTTTGGTAATTCTGACCCTCCTGTGCATGAATTGACGTATTTTCCAAGAAAAAGCCCAGTAAAGGTCCGTAAGGAGAGTCCAATCTAACACCTTTTTATGGGAATTGATGTTATATATTAGCACAAGTGTCTTATATTCAATATATGTGAGAAAAAGGTGCACTTGAGGTGTTTTATTGTGTTTTAGGTGGAAAAATGATCAAAAGTGCAAAGTTGGAGAAAATGTGCAACTTATGCAATAAATGCTGAAAAATGCACGTCCAACTTGTGAAATATTTCTGTGTTTGTGTGGAGATCAAAACTGGTGTTGTGATACATGGTTGAAAAGCCACTGAAAGGAAGATCGTTTTGGCGTAAAGAAAACCTCAATCGGATTTCAAATGAGAAAGTTATGATAAAGATGGTGACATCGCGCGAGATGTGCCAAACAGAACGACTATGTCACATTCCATGGCTTGTTACACCTACAATTCTTAGATTTTTGTGATTTCTTTACTTGGATAGAAAGCCAAAGAAGAAAGGATCGCGTGATTGCAAGAATTACTCAAATTGGAGCATGGATGTGAAAGTTATACGCGAAACATTGAGACGGCGCAAGTGTGATTCGACCACGACAGTCCAGTTTGACTAGACCCCTTGGTCGAACTAAAGCCATTTTGGTCGAATCAGAAGCCTGAGGTGCGAATTATCGCCAATTTCGATTCGACCAGGGTTCGACCAAGCCCTAGGTCGAATCTTAGGTCGAACTACATGCCTGGGACACGTCCGAATCTGATTTTTACACTCCAAGTGTGTGTTTTCATCTAAAAAGCCCATACAATAAGGAGAATTTACAAGTATAAAAGGGGATGTAGATCACACCAAGAATAGAGATTCAATTGAAGAGAGCCACATCCATCCTACATCACCCCCACAAGGGGGGATCACCCCCAACTATCATCCACATCCTTTCCTCCATCCATCCATCACTTTGAAGATTCGTCTGTGGAATCAAGAGGAGAACCAAGAGGAGGATTCTAGACGGAGAAGGATGCGACGACTCCCACATCTAGGGTTTATTTCTTTTTCTAATTTATCTTGTAATTTTCTAGACATCCGGGTAAAATCTATCTAACACCCATGATTGTTCTTCGTAACAGCATGGGCTAGAGCCTTTTTGGTAGAACTAGGGTTGTGAAGGTTTTTACGAATTAATTGAACTTTCATGCGTAAACTCCGTACAACACTACTTGTGGATTTATTTTATATATGATTGTTCTTTCTTAATCCATATTCACGGTCGTTTTGTGCATCTTCAATTGGTATATAGAGTGAATATATATCTTGGTTGTAGATTGAGTGCGTTCACCGCTGAACAGGATTCCATGTTATGATTCTAAGTGAGGGGACTCCGAAGCTTCATTAGAACTATCATATATGAATACTTATTAATTGAATTGAATTTGAATTATTAAATGGGATAAAAAGGATAATTTTATAGTACCTATAAAAGGAAATCATATCGGATTAGAGTACCAATTGACCAGGGAAATAATTGATACTGATAGTACCTAGAAAGGGGGTGGAATTATATCTCTTGCTCCGAGGTTATTCACACGTGTTACAAGCATGTTTACTTGTGTCTATAGAGTAGATATACATGGTTTAGTGATGCGTCCATATTCCACATGGCATAGTCGGACATTAACACACGAAAGGGAGATTAATGAGTGAAACTGGATTATCCTAGAGCTACCTATTCTCCTACTTGATCCACTTTCGTATTCTTCTAGTGATATTTTATTTTATTTATTATTTTAATTAATTATTTGTTAGTTAACATTCAATCCTCAAACGTTATTGCCTTACATCTTAATTAATTTAGTAAATAATTAAATTGATAATACGTCGTCCTTTGGATTCGATAATCACTTGGTCGCTTGCTTAAGCTGCAACTGATATCCTTAATACTTGGGAATTAATTTTGCGTGCAAAGAAAACGCGCATCAAGTTCTTGGCGCCGTTGTCGGGGATGACTGTTATTATTGATTTTATTATTTCTAGTTTGATTAAGACTTTTATTTGTGATTATTTATTTTTATCTAACCTTAAATTTTTCTGAGTTACTTGTGCACTAGGAAATGGAAAGGAAGGAAATGAAGAATAACACACAGTGCTAAACATGGCCGGAACAAGGCAGAATCCAGATAATGTTTCCATACGTTAAATTTTCACGAATTATGGAATTGGTAACATGGGGTTGATAGGAGCAAGGGGGGAGATGATGATTTTGAGATATATCCCGCTCTTATTAACATGGTAGAGAAGAATCCCTTTTCTAGAGGTTGTTTTGAAGATCCATATCAGCATCTCCGAAAATTTCTTGGTTATGCAAATACTCAGAAAGGTGCTGGTGCTCATGATAATGCTAGACAGATTGTTCTATTCAAGTTTTCTTTAATTGATAAGGCAGAGGCTTGGTATGAGACTCTTAATGCAGCCGACTGCACTACATTGGACCAACTGCAGTAGAAGTTCTTGGAGAGATACATGCCACCCTCAAGGATCTTAAAAATGAGGCAAGAGATCACCTAATTTGTTATAAATCAGGGTGAGAAATTTTATGAGGCGTGGGACATGTTTAAAGACATGCTCAGGCGGTGCCCACAACATGGGATGTCTAAGGCTGAATACATAAGTATCTTTTACTATGGATTGGATTGTGAGTCGTGTGTTTTTATTGATGCATCATCAGGAGGAGCATTGTTATCTAAGACAGCACTTGAAGCAGAAAAGTTGTTCAAAAATATCCCTATGAATTCACTAGACTGGCCTACTGAGAGAGATAGAGGATTATATGTACTTGGCAAGGTGGCGCAGGTTGAACATCAAGTGAAGTTGAATAGGGATGATGAGATCGTCTCTAGTTTAGCTAACATCAACAAGCTACTAGAGTCCCAGCAGAGGCAGATTACCGAGTTGACACTAAGGGGGTCTAGTATGCAGCAGCACGAAGTGAAGAGTGTTGAAGATACCTTCTATCGATATATGGCAGAGAATGATGCAAGGATTGATCGTCTTGAGGATACCATGAATGTAGATCATACAGATTTATCTAAGCAGTTGAAGGACCTTACTTCGATTATGGGGCATATGGTCGTGAATGTGAATCAATTGACACAAAAGTTTGAGGATAATGCCATCACATTGAGGTTCGGGCCACAGTACGAAGGACCGATAAAGCCGAAATTGAATTCTGAAGCAACAGAAGCCAGATTTAACCCCCATTCGACCAACACTGATGGTCGAATTGCACAGGGGAGGTCGAACAGGGCACCTGGGCGACATCCTAAGGAGTCAGAAGGTCAGTTCGACCAAAAACAAGTGGGTTCGATCAAAGCCTCTGGTCCAACTGAGGTCGAACACCACTATCCAGAGAACTTTGTTTTGTCCGAAGCCCGATTCGATCACGATCACTTGGATTCGACCAACCTTGTTGGTCGAACCATGGTCGAACTGGCCTGTATGGGGGAGAACGAACTTTCAAGTGTTCAGTTCGACCATTATTCACCGAGTTTGACCACCTACACAGGTCGAACTCAGGTCGAACCCTACTGTCCTGCAGCATTTTCCACACCAAATGCGTTATTTGATGTTGATGCTACTCTAGTACCATCCAAAGAATAGAATGCTGAGCTTATAGTTGAGAAGAAATGGGAAAGAACAACGAGGTTGAGAGCCGAGAAGCTTAGACTGCAGATGGATAATGAAGATATGATTTTCTCTCTTGATCAAGTTATGAAGATGCCCATGGAGACTCAATCATGCAAGAACATAGATGTGATTTCTAACTTGTTTAATCTTGATTTTTCTAAGATAGATGATTCTGAATTTAAATGGAAGATTGACAAGGAGGTGTCTAGACAGCCATGGGAGGAAGGAAATTCCAAAGATCATATACTGGTGACCAAGAAAGGTGAGGTGTTGAGTGTAGACAAGAAAAGGGAAAGAAAGTATTTGAAGGTGAGGATGCGAGAAGACCGTCCTCTACCGTCGTGACTCTTCGACGTTAAACATGAGCACCTGTTGGGGGCTTGTCCTTTCCATTTTATTGCTTTATTTATTTCATGTGAGTAAGAAATTTTTATATTTAAGGTGCTTACTAATCGGCAATTACATCTCTTTGCAAACTTAGTTTCAACTTACGTTTTTACTAAGTTTGGGGTGTGATGTTTTTACCTCATTGAAGCACAAAGAGTATAATCTTTTCTTTGTAATGTTTGCTAGGGGAGTTGATTTTTTGCGATATGTTGAAATTTAATCGGTTTTGATGTGTCAATTTTTTGCAATTTGCCTAGTGTTCAGTGGTGTGTCTAGTGTGTAGAGTCGATTAAATAGTCAATTGAGTCTTTCTTATTGTTCTCATATTTTATAATTTATGAATCCTGTGATGATGAGTTTGTTTGAGCTTTGATAGAAAAGGTAGAAAAATGGCAAGATGACCGAGTTGAACAACTCGAGGAGCTCGTGAATACATTGAAGGAGAAATCAGGTGTACTCATTTCCTTATTCTAATTTTTATATGTGCTTTTTAGTATGGGTGGAAGGATTGAGTTTATACTTTTGAATTGTGCCTAAAATTCATATGCTCTTGAAATTGATGAAGGAAGTGTACTTGAGTTATAATGCTATATGAAGATCTATGTGTACTTGTGGGATATTACTTACCATGAAAGGTGCTCTATTACTTGTTAAAAACCCATGTGAGATTTTGAGCCTCGTTGATCATGTTATATAATCACATGATATTTCTTTTCTGGCGAGTATCGTTCTTGTGTGTTATTCTAGAACTTGCCTCTTGTCTTACTTGAAACTACATGTGTGTTAGATGATGGGAGATGATTTTAGGCCATCCTTGAATTTATGAGTCACATAGCCAAATAATTCCTTACCAAATGATGTTTATCCGTAGTTAGCCCCATTGAGCCTAAAAGTCTTATTTCTTTGGCAACCTACGAAGATAGCACTTTGATATCCTATTTGAGCCTTAAAATTCCTATATTTAGTGGAGAATTAAATGATGTCAAAGTGTGTGAAGTTGATTTTGATAGAGTTTGGAAGGAATAAAATATTTGGAGCTGTACAAGAGATTATGAGCTTAAAAATAAGTTGCTTAGGGGTAGTGCCCGAAACTGGTACCCAGAGATGTTAGAGGTAGTGCCCGAAACTGGTATCTCAAGAAAGGAAAAAAAAAAGAAAAGAAGGAAAAATGTTGAGCTTGAAGAAAAAAGATAGAAAAGAAAATTAAAGAGCATGAAGCTGGATAGCCTTGAAGTGTAAAAACTCTGCAGTACAAAAGATCTCAGGTTTTAATTCTCTACTAATTGAGTCACTTTATCTATATGTTTCCTACCCTTACCAAAGAGCCAACATTACATTAAAAAAAATTCCTTTTTGATCTCATTATCGAATCATAATGATAGTGGTGAAGAGTTCGAGACTTTTGTCAAGCTTATGGTTATGCATGCACTTGAATTGAATCTAAGCGTAAACACCTTAACCCATAAGTGTACATCTTTAATACTTGATTGCGAGTGATATATACTTCCCGTGAGAACATGTTAATAGAATATTTGAATTGGTGGTGATTGTCTTATCTTGTATACTATGAATTGATTATTACATGTAATGAGAGTTGCATGACCTAAGTTGAGGACAATTGTATTGTAAATGAGATATTTTTTATAATCCTTGTTTCCCTGCTAATTTTCTCTCTCTTTATTTTTATTTTTTTTGCCTCGAGACGAGCAACGGTTAAGTTTGGGGGATTGTTGAGAGTGGAAATTAGCATGTTTGAGTGTCCAATCTAACACCTTTTTATGGGAATTGATGTTATATATTAGCACAAGTGTCTTATATTCAATATATGTAAGAAAAAGGTGCACTTGAGGTGTATTATTGTGTTTTAGTTGGAAAAATGATCAAAAGTGCAAAGTTGGAGAAAAGGTACAACTTATGCAATGAATGCTGAAAAACGCACGTCCAACTTGTGCAATATTTCTGTGTTTGTGTGGAGATCAAAACTGGTGTTGTGATACATGGTTGTAAAGCCACTGAAAAGAGGATCCCGTGAGTGCAAGAATCACTCAAATATGTGGAAGTTATACGCGAAACAGTGAGACGACGCAAGTGTAATTCGACCACGACAGTCCAGTTCGACTAGACCCCTTGGTCGAACTAAAGCCATTTTGGTCGAATCAGAAGCCTGAAGTGCGAATTATCGCCGATTTTGATTCGAACAGGGATCGACCAAGCCCTAGGTCAAATCTTAGGTCGAACTCCATGCCTGGGACGCGTTCGAATCCGATTTTTACACCCCAAGTGCGTGTTTCTGCATATTTTTACACCTCAAGTGTGTGTTTTCATCTAAAAAGCTCATCCAAGGCCCATAAGGAGAATTTACAAATATAAAAGAGAATGTAGATCACACCAAGAATAGAGATTGAATTGGAGAGAGACACATCCATCCTACATCACCCCCACAAGGGAGGATCACCCCCCAACCATCGTCCACTTCCTTTCCTCCATCCATCCATCCATCCATCACTTTGAAAATTCATTTGTGGAATCAAGAGGAGAACCAAGATGAGGATTCAAGACGGAGAAGGACGCGACGACTCCCACATCTAGGGTTTATTTCATTTCCTAATTTATCTTGTAATTTTCCAGACATCTGGGTAAGATCTATCCAACACCCATGATTGTTCTTCGTAACAGCATGAGCTAGAGCCTTTTTGGTAGAACTAGGGTTGTAAAGGTTTTTACGAATTAATTAAACTTTCGTGTGTAAACTCCGTACAACACTACTTGTGGATTTATTTTATATATTATTGTGTTTTCTTAATCCATATTCACGGTCGTTTTGTGCATCTTCAATTCGTATATAGAGTCTGAAAATATATCTTGGTTGTAGATTGAGTGCGTTCACCGCTGAACAGGATTCCATGTTATGATTCTAAGTGAGGGGACTCCGCAGCTTCATTAGAATTATCATATATGAATACTTATTAATTGAATTGAATTCGAATTATTAAGTAGGATAAAGAGTATAATTTTATAGTACCTATAAAGGGAGATCATATCGGGTTAGAGTACCAATTGGCCAGGGAAATAATTGATACTGATAGTACCTAGAAAGAGGGGTGGAATTACATCTCTTGCTCTGAGGTTATTCACACGTGTTACAAGCATGTTTACTTGTGCCTATAGAGTAGATATGCATGGTTTAGTGATGCGTTCATATTCCACAAGGCAGAGTCGGACATCAACATACGAAAGGGAGATTAATGAGTGAAACTGGATTATCATAGAGCTACCTATTCTCCTATTTGATCCACTTTCGTATTCTTCTAGTGATATTTTATTTTATTTGTTATTTTAATTAATTGATTGTTAGTTAATCATTCAATCCTCAAACGGTATTGCCTTACGTCTTAATTAATTTAGTAAATAATTAAATTTATAATACGCCATCCTTTGGGTTTGATAATCACTTGGTCGCTTGCTTAAGCAGCAACTGATAACCTTAATACTTGGGGATTAATTTTGCATGCAAAGAAAACGCGCATCAATGGATATCACATCAAAAAGAGAGTTAGATTCCACATCCATCCTACACCACATCCAAACCTTAACTCCATCCGCAGGAGCTATAGAGATAGATTCGTGCAGCGAATCAAGTGAGAATCAAGTGAAGATTCAAGATGGAGCGAGAAGCTACGGTGCCCACATCTAGGGTTTACTTTGCAACTTAATCTTTCTTGTAATTTTCAAGACTATGGGTAAGATCTATCCAAACACCATGAGCATTCTTCGAAGCGTCTTGGGTTAGAACCGTTTTGGTAGTTCTAATGTTATTAAGGTTTTTATCTAGTTAATTTAACTTCCGGGTGTATACTCCGTACAGCACTACTTGTGGATTTATTTTATATAAGACAACACTTTATTAATTCATACTCAGAGTTGTTCTGTGCATCATTAACTGTTATGTAGAGTCTGAATACATATCTTGATTATTAATTGAGTGTGTTCACTGCTGAGCAGGATTATATGTTATGATTCAAACGTAGGGGACTCTGAAGCTTCATTAGAACTATCTTATATGAATACTTATAATTGAATTGAATTCGGGTTAGTAAGTAGGATAAAAAGGATAATTATATAGTACCTATAAAGGGAGATCATATCGGGTTAGAGTACTAGTGCACGAGAAATAATTGATATTGATAGTACCTAGAAAGGGAGGGTATAATTATGTTCTTGCTCCAAGGTGATTTACATGTGTTACACGCATATTTACTTGTGTCTATAGAGTAGATTTGCTTAGTTTAGTGATGCTTCCATTGTCCACAAGGCAGAGTTGGACATTGACATACGGAAGGGAGATTAATTAGTGAAACTGGTACCTATGTTCTCAATTTTCAACTCTTGTTTATCTATATTGTCTCTATTTTATTGTTATTTTATTACTCTATTTAATAGATTAATCACTATTCTTACTTAAATTGCCGAACAATAGTTTCTCTTAATTTGAATAATAATAAATTGATAACCAATCATCCTCTGGGTTCGATAATATAACTTGGTCGCTTATCTAAACTACAATCACATACTTCATACTGGGGATTAATTATGTGTTGAGAAAACACCCATCACCTGCTGTCGACTTGCCCGGAATGTCGCCCACATCCTACTCAAGTTGCCGTTTCCAGCTGTAGGTGGTCCACAATGGAAGTTCCGACAACGTCCCTGGTCCAGCGAGCTTGCCCTGCCGTTGTGCCATAATGTGCAGTTGCTTATCGCGCCGTTTGCCGTCTCGTCCCGACGCCATCCAAAATCATTGAAGCATCACCCCACTGTAGCCATCGTCGTGAGTCGCCAGGCATGCAACCGCATCCTATTGCTGACCTCACTGTCGTGCACTTCGTCAAGTCGTGCCTACACATCGCCGAGGTTCGTATAAACCAGCGACTGTCCAGCCTGCATCTACCGGCAATGCCGCTTCCACTAGTCGTCGAATTTGCTGCCATCGTTATTCGGTTGCCGCTCGTGGCCGATGATTACGCATAGGGATACAAGTATAATTCAAAAAATAAAATACTAAACCCTAATCCATGTAGGCAAAAAAAACTCTAGCCTAACATGCCACGCTTCACCACGAAACCTCGCTCTGATACCAATTGTTGGTGTTCGATCATTTGGTTAACGTGAACCGTTAGGGTTCCATGCAAGCTAAATCAGCGAATGCAAGTATTCAAAGTTCGCATTACCTTTCACCAGGGTATGTTGATGAAGAACATCTATGGATAACAACCTTTTGATCTTCTACTGTATTACCAAGTCCAATCTTGACGTCGAGTGGGCGACGATCTTCAAGATCTTCTCAATCTGCTATTCCCTTTCCTTTGTCACTGTTTGGCGTGAATAACTTAGGTTTACCAGACAGTTGAGATGACTTATTTATAGGCTATAGTAGGGACTAGGAGGAGAAATTACTGTCGAGCCTCCATTGGTTTAAGTATTCAAGTTTAGCCCAAAACTTATAATTAAGTCCAATAATAATAATATATTCCACTAAAATATTATTACTGTACTGCCGCTCCAATCCCAAATTACGTTATGGGTTCCTTCTTATTATGAGCCCGTTAGTCTCTCCATGTTTAAGATATACAATGCTCATTAATTAATTAAGTTACTAACAACTCCATTAATTAAAATCTCATCCGAGTGTAGTACCACTCAACATCATTATCATGCCGGAATTAATCCACTTGCAAGATTTAAATGATAATCCTTTTGAGCTCCTGAAAGGGACATCATCAACCTATTTAATAGGACACAGATTCCTTCTACAATCAACAACACACCATATAGGCAACACTACTTCCCAACTCATCGAGTTTGTTGATTTAATTACATGTCTCACCAATTACTGAATCAAATAAATACATACTGCCTTACGTGTCGAGGTTATTGTATAGGGATTAAGAGCACGAACATCCATAATAACAGAGATCAAGTTCTCCTTTATAGTCAGTATAAATCGAACAATCTCAAGTGGTCCTGCTCAATACACACAAAGTGCACTAATGTGATTCTATAGTCAAGAAAAACTAATATCAAATCAAACTACAACCATCCCGATAGATAGACCCCGTCTATCTCGATTGTGAGCATCCATTTATACTTTATAAGGAAATCGATAATATGATCTTTCGCGTGTTGTCGCACAATATATTATCTATAGTATAAAGTAAGTGGACGATTGCATCGACATATAAATAAATTATAAGATGTAATCATTTGATCAATGATTCTCATTTCAAATATTGTTCAAACATTGTTCATACTAAAGCTAGGCTTTTAGTATACAATCCACCAGTTATTATATTATAGGATGTTTCGAAGAGTTAGTACGACCTTTTAGTTTTAATGACGAACATAAAAAATATACATAATGTATTGAAGGATGCCTCCAGCGAGAGATCCCTAGAACGCTCTTAACCAATTACTACGATCTCTTCAAAATTAAGGGACAAATGAAGATGTTCATGCTAGGGTATTAGTGTAGAAGATTCTATAGATCATGTGTAGTATATATTCTTTATTTGTATTTATTTATTTCCATATTTGTAGCCATAAATTGTAAATATATTATAAGTGTATCAATTCAATCTCCTCAATTGAGGATTACTCAACTCTTACGTGGTATCAGCCTAACCTTTGTGAAACCCTTCGTTCTGCATCGTCATCATTCTTCTCCACTATCCCCATGCCTGCTTCATCTTTCTCCTCTGATAACTCATTGCCTCTCTCTACAATGGTTCATATGGTCATCATCAAACTGAATTCTTCCAACTGTCTACTATGGAACACTCAAATCACGCTGCTCCTTACTAGCCAAAAAATACTCTCTTATGTCGACGGAACCTCTCCTACGACGCGTACCATTATGTCTGCTGATGGTCAGACAACAGAAAATTCGACCTTTGCAGTCTGGACTTAATGAGATCAACTTCTAAAGTTATTCTTTGTTTCCACGCTTTTAGAGGAAGCGATTTCTCACGTTATTGGTTGTGTCACTGCAAGCGATGTTTGGATCGCTCTAAAAAAGCTTACAATCAAAGCTCTAAGACTCGTGAATTGAGTCTCAAGGATGAATTACTTTCGGCCAAGCGAGGGACATTGGAAGGCTTGTTCATGAATCTGTGACCAACTAGCAGCGATTGGAAGGCTTGTTCATGAATCTGATAAAGTGCATTGGTTTCTTCGTAGATTAGGAAGCCCTTCCCACCTTCTATGATCTTCTCTCCAAAGCAACAAGTTATGAGTTACTCTCTCCATCCCACACTTATGTTCACATTTTTCGTTTTCGTCCGTCCCACACTTATGTTCACCACCCAAAAAAAGGAAACTTCACATTAACCAAAAACCTCAAAAGTTATCTTAATTTCAAAATAACACTTCCACCTAACACACATAACATACTTTATAATTTATTTATTACCTAAAAATATTACAATACCCCTAAAAAGTCAATAAAGTTGGTCAAAAAAAAACTTTTCTTAAACTCCGTACCTACAGTATCGGTGAACTTAACTATGGGACGGAGGGAGTATTTATCAAGGGTCTTGATGAATCGGCACCAGCACCTGTAGCTTTTGTAGCAAATACTTGAGGTCGCGGTGGATCAAACCGTGGTCGTGGTGGCCAGTCTTTCCGGGGTCGAAGACATGATTCTTCACCTGTAACGATCGTAATCGTTTTAACTATGTTCCTCGATGCTACTTTTACAGAAATGAGGACCATGATGTGTTCGACTATCCACATCATTTTGATCGTAACTATACTCGATCATCACGTAACAACATTGCTATCTTAGCTGAAGCTTTCAATTCTAATTGCAATATCTCTGGGCCGACATCATCTGATTAGTATCTTGATACTGGCGCTTCAGCGCAAATGACACCAGACACTTCGTCACTTGATAATGCTTTCACATACTCGGGCTTTGACTACTTTGTTGTCAATAACGGTGCACATCTATCTATATCTCATACTGAAAAGTTGTCTATTTCTAATCATATTAACTTGCGGGATCTTTTGGTTGGTCTTGGACTCACTAAAAAGTTATTATCTATCAGTAAACTCACAAATAATTTTCCTATGCATGTTAATTTTTCTGATAATCAGCTCCGCATTTAGAATCGCATCACAGGTCAAGTTCTCGCCACATAGCATCGTGATGGAGGCCTTATGTTCTAGACTCAGGCCAACAACCCTTCCTGCTGTTATTCGCACCAAGACATTATGTAATTCCTTTGAAGTTTGGGACTTACGTTTAGGGCATGTCGCCCATTCTATTATTTCTTTACTGCAAGCACATGGACTTCTGTCGATTAATTTTTTACTCCCTTTGCACTTTTTATGTTCTTCATATGAGTTGGCAAAAAGTAAGAAATTACCTTTTGACAATAATGTGAAACGCTCTATGCATGTTTTAGATTTAATTCACTATGGTCTTTGGGGATCGGCTCCCATTAAATCCGCTTCGGGTTTTGGTTATTATGTGATTTTTTTGTGATCATTCGAGATTTATGTGGCTATATCTTCTACGTACAGAATCAGAATTTTTTATGTCTTTGTACGTTTTCAATCATTTATGGAGACGCATTTTTCGTGCAAAATTAAGGTTATGCAAGCAGATGGTGGTACAGAGTTTACTAATTTGAGATTAAAATCTCATTTTGAATCATGTAGAATTCATCACATTTTATCTTGTCGAATGGCAGGGCTAAGCGAAAACATCGCCATATAACTAAAACAGGCTTGTCAATGCTTTTTCATTCTCCAATTCCAATGAAATATTGGGTGGATTCTTTCAGTTCTGTAGTTTACATAATTTTTCGACACCCGTTCTTCACAATAGGTCACCTTTTGAAATGCTTTATAGCCATCGGTCCTCATATGCTATTTTTCGAATTTTTGGGTGTCGGGTTTTCCCTTTCCTACGGGATTATGCCTCAAACAAATTCTCATCCAGAAGTACCCCTTGTGTGATTCTCAGTTACAGTGCTCAATTCAAGGGGTATCGTTGTCTTGATACAACAACTAGACAAATATACACTACTCGTCATGCAAGGTTTGATGAAGCCCATTTTCCATTCAAGTCAAGTGCATCCCCAAGCCTACCACAAATCTGGAGGTAACTTCTTTCGTTGATCCCTATAGTGTGCAGCCATTAGTACATGACAAGAACTTGTTCGCTAATTTCTTTCATCCTCAACTGTAAGGGATCGATTGTAGTGCGCGTAACCAAGTGAATATCGTTCCCACGAGATAGTTATAAATTTAACAAGTAATTCCATTAATGATAAATCGATTGCAAGACAAATCTGGGGGTTTTTGAGATGATAATTAATTAATTAATAAAAATTGAAATAAAATAATTAACTAATGCAAAGAAAATTAATCACACAAGAGAAGACTATTTAAGAGTTCAATGATGGAGAATTGGTAATTCTCGGGCAAACAGCTTAACTATGTGACTAATTTATCTAGACCCAAATTAATTACCTGCAGACGTTTATAAGAGGATCACAAAGCCTAGTTAAATCACCTTGATCGGGTAGGATCTATCACTTATAATGAGCTGCAAATCCTAGAATCGATAAGGAATTAACTATCTCTCCCTCTATAGGTACTTCATGCTAAATTCCATTAAAAGTTAGAGCACTAGACTTCCCTTTCTAGGTACGCAATTATTAACCCCTTTTGTCTCATTACCAATTACCTAATAATGATATTTTACCAAGTAATTAATATTCCAAATTGATTGTCTAACACTCTTAGGAATTATAGGTCAATACCCTAAGACAATAATAAGAAACAACAATTATTATGCAGAAATAAAGAATCTTATTAACTATCAATCAGTGATACCGTCAAGAATAATTAAAGGAATCAAAACCCAAAAAAACAATAATATGAAGTCTCAAAATATTCTCTTCAATAAGGAAATAAACAATCTACAGAGTAATAAATCCAAGTTTAGGGCAATCAAATCACATAATCAAATCTGTCTTAGTGCTCTAACATTACCAATAAAGAAACTTAGCCCATGGATTTACGAGGGCAAATCACAAAGATGTAATAAACCCTAACCTTTATTCTAAAATAACAAAGATAAATAATTGAAAATAAAGAACCCTTATGAAGGACTCCGATTCTTCAATCAGGATCTCCGTCAGAATCTACGTCTCCGATCCAAGTAGCAACTCCGATCGTCTCTCCGGTGGATGGATGGAAGGTGGTGAGTGATGGATGAAATTATAGCACTGTATGAAGGAGAGGCATGAATATTAGGATGTTCACTTGTGAATTCAGAACTGCCTTTTATACTCCATGTAATGGGCTTGGGCCAAAATTAGTGGCGTGGAATGTAAATATTGGGCAACACGGCAACTCACGCCAACATGTAATCTCGCACGACAACGTGCGTGGCTCGCTCGGTGGTAATTATGTGTGAATTTTCTATTACACGACTTCCAATGGCACACACGGCATCGTGAGACATCACACGGTCTCAACCGAGTGATAATTCTTCTCACACAGTGCAAAAACTCGCCAGGACGCTCGCCGCCGCGCGCACCGAGGTGCGTGGTTCGGCAGCCTGCGCGACTCCACAATTTTTAACATAACTTCTTCATCCGTCCTCCAATTTGAGTGATCTTGTGCTCACGCAATCCTATCTTCCTTGGATTTCAGCTGATATAAAGAACACACATAAACTCTAACATTTGAAGGTATAACAAGTCATGCAAAGTGTCACCATTGTGCTGAGCAGGAACAGCTTGCGTGATGTCACCGTTTTGATCATAACTTTCTCATTTGAAATCCTATTGATGTGTTTCTTGAGCTAAAATGATCTTCTCTTCTGTAGCTTTCCAAAATTATATCACATGACCAATTTGGAGCCCCACACGATATAGAATAATTATGGAAAGTGGATGTCTGTTTGGTTGCAAGTTGTACGAATTCATCCTTCATTCAAACTTTGCATTTCTTATCCCTTTTCCTATCAAAGCACAACAAAATACCTCTCATGCACCTTTTAGTCAATAATAATTAGAAGTAATAAGATTTGTACAAATAATAGTCATTAACACACTCAAAGGGGTATCAAATTGGACCCGAAAATATATGAATTCTCACTCTCATCAAACCCCCCAAACTTAAGTTGTTGTTCGTCCTCGAATAACGAAACGACAAACCAAGAAAATAATGAGATGAAAGTCATGTTCAAAGGGAAAATATTAAACTAAGCCTTCAAAAGATGTAATCAATCTTAATTCGGTTCACATAACTTCAAATTCAAAAGCATTCATTCAAAACAGGCAAGTTAAGATAATTACTTCACCAATCCAAGTGTTCAATCCACCTATGCTCACAGGATATATATAATGTAACTCTCACGCTCAAGGTGTATAAAGTGTACACCGTTTAGGTTATATATTAGTGCTCTCAAATTCAATTCAAGTGCATGTGTAACCATAAGCTTGCCCATTGTCTCAACTCTTGTTTTACTTGTAGTTAGCAAAATCATGGATAAAAATAACTTTTTATTTGGTTGTAACGTAGGCTCTTTTGAACAAGGTAGGAAATTTATGGATAAGTGACTCAAACTTGGATCAATCAAGTGGTTATCTATCATGATCTTTCATTCTTCCTCATCACTTTCATTAAAGTACAACTCCTCCTCAACTCCAAATTATTTATTTATTTTCTTCAACCACAATAATGAGAGAGTATTTTTTTTCTTTTCTTTCAGCATTAGGAGTACTAGATTTGCACGCTACCCCACTCATATTTTTTCTCTCTCCTTTTATTTTTTTCCATTTTCTTTCTCTTTTTCTCTCTCCCTTTATTTTTTATATTTTCTTTCTCTCACCCCTTTCAACTTCAACATATTCACATTCTTCCTCTAACCTCCTCAACAATCACTCAATTGATTCAAGTAAACAAGGAAAAATAATATAATGTTTAAGCTCAACGGGCTATTCAAAGAATGGATTTTTCAAGGCTCAACGGGTTGACTAAGGATTTAATGAATTCAGGTAAAGTGTATGGAAAATATGGGCTAAAAATCAAAGATGACCTAATATCATTTCCATAATCCACTAGACAATTCTCGAATATTCAAGGAGACTCAAGGCAAGTTCTAGAATACACGCACAAGAATGATATGCTCAAGAATAAAAATATCATGCATCAATGTATCATGATTTAAAGGCTCAAATCTCACTTGGATTTTTCATAGTATGATCGAGCACTATTCAAGGCTAAGCATACATCATAACAAGCATATCAAGAACTTCAAGTACTTACGAATTAAAGCATGTTCCCCTTATCAATCATAATCAACATTAAAGGTAGAAAATAATAGCTCATAGATACCCATGAAATTCAGATCATAGAATTTAAAGCTCATGCTCCTTACTCACAAGAATTCAAAACTCATAAGAAAATTAGAATAAGGAACGAAGTAACTTGATTTCAATCTCCTTCATATCATGCAAGTTCCTCGAGTTATCCAACTCGTTCAGGCGTAGGCCTCAGATAGAACTCACTCTTGTCACTCTAATATCCTTCTCAATCAATAAAGCTCAAACACAAAACCCATTATCACAGGAGGGATAAAAGTATCGAAAAGACAAAAATCAATGATAAAACACCAAAGGACACACAAAAATGAACAAAAACATACAAGACACCTGGATAGTCTCAAAAAAATTCAAAAGATCGAATAAAATTTAAAAATTTTAAAAATAATCGACCTCCTAGCACACAGACACTAAAACAATGCGGAGTAAACATACCTGGGTGTGGATGTAACAAGGGAAGAACATCACACCCCTCAAACTTAGATGAAAACGTGAGTTGAATCTAAGTTTAAAAGGATGTTATTACCTTAAGTGTAAGCACGCATCATAATTCACCTAGCACCAGACATAACAAACAAAACAAAATAAAAGCAATAAAATGGTTGGTTGCCTCCAATAAAGCGCTCTTATTTGGACTCATGCATCAAAACTTCTTCATCATCTTTTATTTTTACTTTGAAGTGTTGTTTCGTCCTCTTTCGATCCATCCAAACCATCTCTCCCTTCTTACTCTTAAGGATCAACTTATCTGGATCTCTATCTTTAAATACTTCCTTTCTATCAGCATCAAGATCAGACAAATGAGAGCCACATATATCCGGAGGGACTGGTGGAATTTGAGTCCATGTTCCTCCTTCAATCCACGTCATCTGTCTTCTATCATTCCTGCGAACATTCACATCACTCAAACAATCTGTTAGTTCATTAGATAGAATATCAGATGAAAAATCAGATTCAACATTAGTAGCAAGAGTTGAGAAAGAATGACTTTTGCTGATGTAGGTTTTCAATTGATCCTTAGTCGGAATTAATGGCAGCTTCTCATCTACACTCTCATCAACATCAATGGACTTGCAGCTGGACTCTTTAGAATGATGCTTCAAAGCATCAAGTGAGAACATGATCTCCTCGTCCCCCACTCTAAGCTTCAACTTTCTATCATCCACATTAATCAGAGCTCTAGCAGTGGCTAAAAATGATCTACCCAAAATCAGAGGCACATTGCTATCCTTTTCCATATCAAGCACCAAGAAATCCACCGGGAAGAAGAACTTATCCACCTTCACAAGTACATCCTCAACAACTTCTCTAGGGTGCGTAATAGACCTATCAGCTAGATTTAGTGTCACCGAAGTAGGCTTCAACTCCCCAAAACCAAGACTCTTGAACATACTTAGGGGCATAAGATTTATGCTAGCCCCCAAGTCACACAAAGCTTTGCAAGTAGCATTCTTTCAAATTTGAATTGGGATGGTGAACCTACCCGAATCCTTAACTTTGGTTGGCAACTTTCTCTGAATTATGGCACTCTACTCCTCAGTCAAATTCACTGTCTCCTTGTCCACTAAACTCTGCTTCTTGGATATGATCTCCTTAAGAAACTTCATATAGTATGGCATCTGCTCAAGTGTTTCAGCAAAGGGCGTGTTTATCTGTATCTGCTTGAAGATATTTACGAACTTCTGAAACTTCTCATCAAGACCCTTCTTCAACTGTCTAGAGGGAAAAGGAATAGGATATTTCATCTTTGGAATCCCCAAACTATTTCTCTCAAGTTCATCCTTTTTGTTCCTTTCTCTCTTAGCTCTTTCCCACTTCTTCTCAATGACAATGGGCTTCTCAATATCTTTCCGAAATCCCACAATATCAGTATGTTGATGTTGAGGAACAGAGTCGTCAACAATAGAAAAATCAGGCTCACATGGTTGTGGCCGAGTGATATGCATGTGATCATGCCTAGAGCCGTGTGATATGTCGTGCACGGTGCTAGGCATGTGCTCGCCATCGTGTGCATTCACATGGAATTCATCGTGTTATGTCGCATGGTTCGTGCCATGTAATCCCTTGGGTGCTTCTCTATCAAACTCGATGCCATGCGAGGGGCTATGTGTTGATGAGGGCACTCGGTTGCTGTCGTGCGTCTCATTCTAGTGCTTGGCATCGAGTGTCCTCACACGGTGCTTGCCAGGCACCCACTCGGCGGCGTGCGGGTGCCCACGGTTGTACATGTGTGTGCCTTCGAACCTATCTCCACTGTATTCTGTATCCGGTATTCTTGGTCCCTCGTACTGCGTACCACTCCTCAAAGTAATAGCATAACATTGATGTTATTTCGTATTCAACTCAGTCTGAGCAGGAAATTTTCCTTGCTATTGCAACTTACTAACTACAGCATTCAATTGACTGATAGCAAGATCTGTCTCTTTTTGCTTTCTTTCTCCTTCTTTGTACCTTGCTTCAGCTTTTTCTTTATTTGTGATCATCATCTTGAGCATCAAATCAAGCTTATCATCTATTGATGGTTTCCCTTCAGCAGGTTTCTGAGCTGGCTCAAATCCCAAAGGTGGTGCAACTACGCTATTAGGATTTGAGTAAGATAGATTCTCATCCCTTCTCTGGTTGTTGAAGTTTGAATTTCCTTGGTTCCAATCTTGCTGAAATTGATGGTTGTTCCCTTGATCATTCCTCCCCCAAATTGATTATTCGGTCTAAAATTCTGTCTGTTTCTATTATCTCCTTGAAAACTCTGTCCCATAGCATAGTTTGCATTCTCAAATTGCTCTTCATCTCCAGCCAACATTACTTCCTCTCTGTTTCCTTTAGTGAGGCGATCCAGCTTATTATTCAGTTTATTGAGTCGATCATGGATAGCTGACACTTTTTTATTTCCGGCTTGTATCTCTACCTTTGCCACTTTATCAAAAGAGGCGTTGCCATCTGCTCTTCTACCTGCCCATCATAAGTGTTAGTTGCCATCTTCTCGAATATCTCTTCCGCTGCCTCAGCGGACTGCTTAAATATAGATCCACCCATTGTCGCATCCACCAACTCTCTTGAATCTCTTCTTAGGCCTTGATAGAAGAAGCCTAAATAAGTATCTTTTGAAAATCCGTGTTTGGGACAGCTCCACAATAGCTCTTTGAACCATTCCCATGCCTCATAGAAACTCTCCAAGGATCCTCATTTGAATTGTGTGATCCTTTTCTTTATCAAGAAATTCTTGGATGGAAGGAAGTATTTATTCAGATACTTATCTGCTAGTTGCTCCCAAGTAGTACAACAACCTTGAGGAAGATTGTTATACCACTCCTTGACTTTCCCAGTAAGTGAGAATGAGAAAATCCACTTCCTGATAGCATCCTCCGGAACATACCTGTGCTTTTGCATCCTTGCATACTCATTAAAAATCTACAGATGCTCACTAGGATTCTCCAAAGGATTCCCACTACACTGCTGTCTCTCTGCCATTAGGGTCAATATGAAAGGTAACTCAAAACTCTCTGCGGTGATTGCAGGTCCATTCAACCCTGTATTAGCAGTGTGCTTTAGTTTATATTAGTCCCGCATAGGGGTTGGGGCTTGTTCTTCAGCCATCTCTCTATTCTCAATCTCCTCAGCTAAATCAACTCCGTCAAATTTTGGTGAAAACCTTTCAACTTCCTTTTCTTCTGACGAATAAAAACTCTTCAAATCTGAGCTAGGAATATGTGTAGCTGGCTGCTTTCTTTAACTTTTGTTCTCTCTAAAAAGTGCTTCAAGTTCTAGGTTTAATGGTTCGATTTCTCGTCCACTTGACCTAGTGATTGATGATAGTGAAAATAAGCATGTTTGATTGTCCAATTTAACACCTTTTTTATAAGAATTATTGTTATATATTAGCACAAGTATCTTATATTCAATATATGTGAGAACAAGGTGCACTTGAGGTGTTTTGTTGTATTTTGGGTGGAAAAAGGATCAAAGGTGCAAAGTTGGAGAAAAGGTACAATTTGTGCAAGAATGCTGAAACCGCACATACAACTTTCATAATTTTTTTGTGTTGTTGTGGATATCAAAACTATTGGTGTGATATACGGTTGGAAAGCCACAGAAATGAGGGATGATTTGGTGTAATGAACACCTCAATCGGATTCCAAATGAGGAAGTTATGATCGAAATGGTGACATCACACGAGGTGTGCCGAACAGAATTATTGTGCTACTTTCCGTGGCTTGTTACATATACAAATCCTGGAGTTTTCTTGTGTTCTTTATATGGATAGAAATCCAAGGAAGAGAGGATCGTGTGAGCACAAAAATCACTAAAATTAGAGCTCGAATGTGGAAGTTATACGCGATACGATGAGACTGCGCAAGACAATTCGACCACAACATTTGAATTTGGCCTGACCATGTGGTCGAATCCTGGTCGAATTGGACAAAAAAAGAAGCAATTCGACCACGACACCTCAATTCGACCTACTGTGTGGTCGAATCCAGCACCTGAAGCTCGAATTTGGTGTCTGAAGCTTCCAGTAGGATTATTCGACCTGCAATTCGACCAGGGGAGGTGAATTTGACCTAGCTTCATGGTCGAATTGACATATGGAAACTTACCATATCCATATTTTTACACCCTCAATGCGTGTGATCACTAAAAAAGCCCATTCCAAGGCCTATAAGGAGAGTTTACAAGTATAAAAGGGGGTGTAGATCACACCATTAGAGGTAAAAACAACAAGAGAGCCATAAGAGAGGCCACAACCATACCACACCCCACAAGGGGGGATCACCCACCAACCATCATTCACTTCCTTTCCTCCATCCATCCATCACTTTGAAGATTTGTTGTGGAATCAAGAGGAGAACCAAGAGGAGGATTCAAGATGGAGAAGGACGCGACGATGCCACATCTAGGGGATTTATCATTTCCTAATTTATCTTATAATTTTCCAGATATCCAGGTAAGATCTATCCAACACTCATGATTGTTCTTTGTAACATCATGAACTAGAGCTTTTTGGTAGAACTAGGGTTGTGAAGGTTTTTACCAATTAATTGAACTTTCGTGTGTAAACTCCGTACAACACTACTTGTGAATTTATTTTATATATGATTGTGCCTTTTTAATTCATACTCATGATCGTTTTGTGCATCATTAACTGTTATGTAGAGTCTGAATACATATCTTGGTTATTGATTGAGTGCGTTCACTGCTGAGCAGGATTCCATGTTATGATTCTAAGTGAGGAGACTCCGAAGCTTCATTTGAACTATCATATATGAATACTTATTAATTGAATTGAATTAGGGTTAGTAAGTAGGATAAAGAGGTTAATTTTATAGTACCTATAAATGGAGATCATATCGGGTTAGAGTACCAATTGGTCAGGGAAATAATTGATACTGATAGTACCTAGAAAGGGGGTAAAATTATATCTCTTGCTCCGAGGTTATTCACACGTGTTACATGCATGTTTACTTGTTTCTATAGAGTAGATATTCATGGTTTAGTGATGCGTCCATATTCCACAAGGCAGAGTCGGACACCAATACAAGGAAGGAAAGTTAAGTAGTAAAACTGGATTTCCCTGGAGCTACCTATTCTCCTACTTGATCCACTTCCGTATTCTTAAAGTGTTATTTATTTTATTTGTTATTTTAATTAATTTTTTATTAGTTAATCATTCAATCCTCAAACGTTATTGCCTTACATCTTAATTAATTTAGTAAATAATTAAATTGATAATACGCCATCCTTTGGGTTCGATAATCACTTGGTCGCTTGCTTAAGCTGCAATTGATATCCTTAATACTTGGGGATTAATTTTGCGTGTTAAGAAAACACGCATCAAGTTCTTGGCGCCATTTTCGGGGACGGCTTTTATTATTAGTTTATTATTTCTAATTTGATTAAGACTTCTATTTGTGATTATTTATTTCTATCTAACCTTAAATTTTTTTGAGGTACTTGTGCACTAGAAAAATGAGAGGAAGGAAAAGAAGGAATAACACACTGAACTAAACATGGCCGGAGCAAGGCAGAATCCGGATAATGTTGCCATACATGAAATTTTCACGAACTATGGAATTGGTAACATGGGTTGATAGGAGCAAGGGGGGAAGATGATGATTTTGAGATACATCCCGCTCTTATTAACATGGTAGAAAAGAATCCCTTTTCTGGAGGTTGCTTTGAAGATCCATATCAGCATCTCCGAAGATTTCTTGGTTTTGCAAACACTCAAAAGGGCGCTGGAGCTGATGATAATGCTTGGCGGATCGCCCTATTCAAATTCTCTTTGATTGATAGGGCAGAAGTATGGTATGAGACTCTTGATACCACGGACTGCACTACATGGGACCAACTGCAGCAGAAGTTCTTAGAGAGATACATGCCACCCTCAAGGATCTTAAGAATGAGGCAAGAGATCACCCAATTTGTTATGAATCAGGGTGAGAAATTTTATGAGGCGTGTGATAGGTTTAAAGACATGCTCAGGAGGTGCCCACAACATGGAATGTCAAAGGCTCAATACATAAGTATCTTCTACTATAGATTGGATTGTAAGTCGCGTATTTTTATTGATGCATCATCAGGAGGAGCGTT
Source organism: Pogostemon cablin (assembly GCA_023678885.1). Lineage (NCBI taxonomy): Eukaryota > Viridiplantae > Streptophyta > Magnoliopsida > Lamiales > Lamiaceae > Pogostemon > Pogostemon cablin. Next base: position 10,862,165 of record CM042990.1, on the reverse strand, counting down.
GTTGTCTAAAACAGCACTTGAAGCAGAGAAGTTGTTTGAAGACATCTCTATGAATTCACGTGACTGGCCTGTAGAGAGAGAAGATCATATGTACATGGAGAGCTAGCGCAGGTTGAACATCAAGTGGTGAAGCCAAATAGGGATGATGAGATCGTCTCTAATCTAGCTAATATCAACAAGCTACTAGAGTCCCAGCAGAAGTAGATTAAAGAGTTGACACTAAAGCGGCCTAGTATGTGGCAGCACGAAGTGAAGAGTGTTGAAGATACCTTCAATCGATACATGGCTGAGAATGATGCAAGGATTGATCGTCTTGAGGATACCATGAATGTTGATCATGCAAATTTATCTAAGCAGTTGAAGGACCTTACTTTGATTATGAGGCAGATGACCGCGAATGTGAATTAATTGACACAAAAATTGGAAGATAAAACCATCACGTTAAGGTCTGGAACACAGTATGAGGGACTGATGAGGCCGGAACTAAAATCAGAGACGTCGGGAGCCCAATTCGACCCTAATTCGACCAACAATACTAGTCAAATTCAACTGGGGAGGTCGAATGAGACACCTGGGCGTGATTCAAAAGTAATAGAGCCTCGATTCGACCAGAAACACCAAGATTCGACTAGACCCTCTGATCGAATCCAGGTCAAATCCTACCCTCCGGAGCACTCTATTTCATCAAAAGTTTGATTTGACCTGAAGCCATCCAATTCGACTAGACCTCATGGTTGAATCCAAGTAGAATCGAATGACATAATTCATACATAAGCTCAATTCGACCAGAAACACCAGGATTCGACTAGACCCTCTGGTCGAATCCAGGTTGAATCCTACTATAATATCTTAGTTCAACTAGATTTTTTTTAGAAAGCCCAAAACCTATTTATTTATTTTTATAGCCCAAAAGGCCAGCCCAATTAAGCCCAACTAGATTTTTTTTAGAAAGCCCAAAACCTATTTATTTATTTTTATAGCCCAAAAGGCCAGCCCAATTAAGCCAAACTAGATTTTTTTAGAAAGCCCAAACTTATTTATTTATTTATTTTGTGGCCCAAAGTTTCAGCCCACTTAAATGGCCTGATATATAATTAGTAAGGCTAAAGTTAAAAAAAAAAAAAGAGAGAGAAGAACGGGAGAAGAAAAGCAAAAGAGGGGAAAGAAAAGAGTGAAGAAGAGAAACCCTTGTTGATCAAATTCTCCCTTACAACCCTCATCCTAGGTGGTTTCTAAGTTGTTTTGAGGTAAGTGGTGTGTGAATTAAGCTTCCTTCTTCCATGATTTTGTAATTTTGTGGGGTTTTTCTTTTTAATATGTGGGTAATTTGCAGACTGTTCGAACTGATTTTGACATAGCTATTACCCTTGAAAGTTTGCAAACTTAATTTCTGTACGTAGCTGAACTCGTTAGCTTTCCGTAGCCACTTGAAACGCCTCAATCCGATTATTCTACAATTAGTTATGATTTTTCTCGTAAACTGCCGCTAGCTGGAAAATTTCAGAATTTTTATGTCGAATTCAAACTTATTTTTTTATCGTTTCATTTAGTTAATGTATTGAAACGGTTATATGGGATTGGGAACTGATGTTAAGGAGTTACATGCCATTTTTATTTAATATCGACTCGTTCGAACTCGATTAGGATTTATTTTTAGCAATGAAAGGGATGTTAACGCTAATAGTTAGTTATATTTAATTTGTCTTTAATTGCTCATCTCCTTTCTAGGTAAAGAACCATCGACGAAGGGCAAGGGACCGACTTCAGATTCCGGAGAGAGTTAATCACTTCCTTGTGAGTTGATAATTCGGGAACGCCTTCTCTTGTGGGAAGTGTGGACCCACGATAAATGTGCATTTATTTTAGTTTTAGTTAATTGATAAGAAAATTATTTGGTATTATGTTATGTGGTAAAGAGTCTGATTGGCTCGATTGCTCTGGTTAAAGTCATGTTAGCCATTTTATGAGTATTATTGATTTCTGGTTATTCTTGTGTGCCAATTAAGACTCTAACTTGAGTCGTTATTCATCTTATGATGCACATGCATATGTATGCCTGGTACCAAGGTTAAGTAGCCCGAATTGGTCACGGTTCGGGTGAGTTGGAGCGACATTGATTAAGTAGCCCGAATTGTCGCTGTTCGGGTGAGTTAGAGTGACAACCAAGTTGCCCGTGATTGGCAAACCTGGGTAAGTTAGATCTAACGGGGCACCTGTCCATTTGCCAAATACTGATACTCTGGAGGGTGATCGTTAGATGGATCAGTCTATTATAGGCTCAGTCAACGTCATCGGTGTGGGACATGCATGTCATATATGTTTATATGTTTGATCATTTCAAGTATTCACGTCGATATTGAATTGTGAACTTTAGCACTTGGCGTATTGAGAAAGAATATTAATGTGCATTTTATCTAGAGTAACGGTGACGGGCTTGGACTGTCTCTCGACGGAGAGCTCAGTTCGAGGAGGATATTGACTACTCACGCGTCTTTTATGTGATAACATGTTGTTTGAACTAATTGTGTTATTCGTAAATGTGCACTAAGGTTTTTATTTTCATTAATATGTATACTGAGTGAGAAATAGTTATTGTGGGATGAAATGTGGGATTTTATGTTATGAACCGCGAGTGGAATACATGCTTCGTATAAGGGTCGGGGTGACCGGCTTATCACCTCACTGAGCTGTGGTTTTGCTCACCCCCATCATTCTTTCCTTTTCAGGCTGTTGATATCATTTTGGTTGGAGGTTTTCCTATCGTTTGCTCGTCATCCAATCCGTGTTTTGGGTACTTTCTCTTTTATGTAAATTGACGGATTCATTGGCGAGATTGTATAGTTTATATTTGGTGACCCCCTTGATGTTCTTTTTGTACCTTCGCGATGTTATATCGATCATGTATATTTTCTTTAAACTAAGTTACACCGTTGTATTTTGTACCTTTGTAAATCCTTGTTGATACTTTTTGAGATGATGTCCTCGGGTTGTACCCGTTGTTATCAGTTGTTCAGCTCTACAGGTACTTGATAGCAAGCCTTACGTTTTCTATAAACTTTGTGGAGTGGAGTGCACCCATTCTACGAAATTTATGGTTAACGTGGCGGTTGTCGTGTTCTGTCTGGGGTCGGGGCGTGACAACTTTCTTGGTATCAGAGCCTGGTTTTATGATTCTCATTCTTTTTGTGTCAAGCCAATGAGTCAAACTTTGTTTCTATGTCATCCTAAGGTATCGTATTGCCTTGACGTTGACCTTGCATTTTCTTTCCTTTCTTCCTTTCAGTCATTATGGCACCTCCAGTTCGTCGTCGAGGTCGAGGACACGCTCCTCGTGATCCTCCGAGTCCTCTACTCTCTTCTGTTCCTCGTGGACCTCGAGGACATGTTTCTTCTGATCATGTCATTCCTCCGACGGTTACGGACCCTATCGATTCTGATCATAGGGTGCCAGTTTCCCAGGTAGAGCAACCACGGGCCCAGTTGCGGGTTGAGCACATGATGACACCCGAGCAGTACCAATTGTATTATGATCACATTCGAATACATGGTGTTCCACCACCTACAACGGCTCATACAACTACGACTGTCACTGAAGAGGTTCTTCGTGCTAATGAATCGATTAGACCTACATCTAATGTACCAGTTTTTACTCCAGAAATGGCTTTAGGAGGTTCTGCTTCTCGAGGTGCACTTTTTATACCTGATTTGGTGAAAGCAGTTGAAAACATGGGGACTTCGAAATTTGACGGTGCAAGAGATGCTTCTAAAGCGGGGGCATGGTTAAAGGAGATTACAGAGACCTTTGACACCTTGATGATTGAAGAATGTTATCGTGTGGTCATTGCGACCAAGCTGTTAGGCCCAGATGCACGACGATGGTGGCAGAATCTAAAAGAGACATCTTCGGTTACTATTACGTGGGCTATCTTTGTGGAACGATTCAAAGATCGATACTTCTCTCAGTACATCAAGGATCAGAAGAGAAAGGAGTTCTTCAACCTCTTTCAAGGCATTATGTCGGTCGTTAAGGATCAGAAGAGAAAGGAGTTCTTCAACCTCTTTCAAGGCATTATGTCGGTCGTTGAGTACAAAAGCAAATTTCTGGAATTGCGAGAATTCGATCCTGAGTCATATACGACGAGAGACTTATGCAAGAGATTTGAAGATGGTCTTAATTTAAATATTCGAGATCGCATCAAGTCCGGAGACAAGTACGAGAGTCTGGACGATCTTGTAGAAGAAGCCCTGAGGGTAGAAGGTTTAGTTCAGGCGAGACATAAGCTTGCAGAACGATCTCAAAAGAAAAGGCAAGGGAGCGCATTTCCAGGAAATGCATCGAAGGTGTATAGGGGTGTGGGGTCTTCGCGTGGCGCACCAAGTTCGGCATCTATTAGTTTTTCTCAACCTCGGGAGCAGTTTAGTAGAGGCGGGAGCAATGTCTCGGGATCGGTTGGTGAAAATCGCAAGTGCCAGAATTGCCTAAAATATCATGACGGCCCCTGTAAGGCTCCTCAAGTATGTTTTCAGTGTCGACAGCCGGGGCATATGCGAAGTTCTTGTCCTCAGCTTATGGGAACGAGCAGTCAGGGTTTTGGTCAGCTTTGTGGTAAACTAATATATTCTACACCCAGAGATACTCGATCTGCAGTTACCAGAGTGCCCGATGCCTCAAGCGGCCATAGTACTCAATCACCTATGCAAGGAAGGAAGCAAACTAGAATATTTCATATTTCCCAAGAAGAGGCTCGCTCAGATCCGAAGGTTGTGACAAGTAATTTATAATTTGAGTATTTTCACTTGCTAAATCTAACCCCGCCTTGTTATGCCACTTGATTACGAATAAAACATTCGTAAGAAATTCTTTCTTTTCAAATTTTTAAATCACAATCTCACCTAATATTGCTTCTTTAGGCCATGTGTTTGTGGGAGACCATCAGGTCTACGCTTTATTTGACCCAGGTTCTGATAGGTCTTATATCCGAGATGATCTTACTGCGATCTTAGATTATCCTATCTCTCATTTGTCACCTGGAATCATCGTTCATACCCCTCTTGGAGAGCGTCTAATTCGTGATTCGGTATTCCTTGGTTGTCCATTGAAGATCAAAGATGTCATTTTAGAGGCTGAATTGATACCATTGCCTTTGATTGATCTTGATGTTATTCTTGGCATGGATTGGCTTTCTTCTCATCATGCAATTCTCGATTGCCACGAGAAGCTTGTTATTTTTCGTAGACCAGGATTCTCAGAACTTGTTTTTGAGGGTAAACTTCAAACGAGATCCCTCTCTTTTATTTCAATGTTGACTGCGCATAAATTAATGCGTAAGGGTTGTGAGGCATTCTTGGCATTTGTCATCGATACTTCTCTTTCTGAAACTAAACTAGATGACATCCCAATCGTGAATGAATTTCCTGATATCTTTCCCGAAGACTTACCAGGACAACCTCCGGATCGAGAGATTGATTTTTTCATTGACGTACTTCCTGGAATCACACCTATATCGATTACTCCATATCGAATGTCGCCTGCTGAGCTTAAGGAACTCCAGACACAACTTGGGGAATTATTGGAGAAGGGTTTCATACGACCTAGCACATCTCCATGGGGTGCTCCAGTTCTTTTTGTCAAGAAGAAAGATGGATCACTTCGTCTATGTGTCGACTACCGTCAATTGAACAAGGTGACAATCAAGAACAAATATCCTCTTCCAAGAATCGATGATGTTTGATCTATTGCAAGGAGCAACTGTGTTCTCAAAAATTGATTTGCGATCCGGTTATCACCAACTCAAGATTAGGGAATCTGATATCCCTAAGTCTGCTTTTCGAACCAGATACGGTCATTTTGAATTCTGTGTTATGCCTTTTGGACTCACAAATGCTCCTGTAGCTTTTATGGATCTTATGAATCGGGTCTTTCGGCCGTACTTAGATAAGTTTGTCATCATCTTCATTGATGACATTCTTATTTATTCTAAATCGGACGACGAGCATTCTCATCATCTAAGAATTTCTCTGAACATTCTCAAAGAAAATCAGCTTTATGCTAAATTCTCGAAGTGTGAATTTTGGCTTCGCGAGGTAAGCTTTTTGGGTCATCACATTTCTAAAGAAGGAATCTACGTCGATCCAGTGAAGATTCAAGCTATACTAGATTGGGAGCGTCCAAAGAACGTGACAGAGATTCGTAGTTTTCTGGGATTAGCTGGATATTATCGACGGTTTGTCAAAGACTTTTCGTTATTGGCTTCATCTTTGACTAAATTGACTCGGAAAGGGGTAAAATTTGAATGGAGTGAAGAATGCGAGGAAGCATTTCAAGAATTGAAAAGACGACTCGTTTCAGCTCCTATTCTTGCTTTGCCAGACCCAGCGATTGGAGAATTTACCATTTATAGAGACGCCTCGAGACAAGGATTAGGATGCGTTCTCATGCAAGAAGGAAAGGTTATTGCCTACGCTTCAAGGCAATTGAAGAAGAACGAAGAAAATTATCCTACACATGATTTAGAGTTGGCTGCAATCGTCTTTGCATTGAAGATATGGAGGCACTATCTGTATGGTGCAACTTGTCGGGTTTTCACTGATCACAAGAGCTTAAAGTATATCACCACGCAAAAGGAGCTCAACCTCAGGCAAAGGCGATGGATGGAGTTGATTAGTGACTATGACTTAGTCATCGATTATCATCCTGGCAAGGCGAATGTTGTTGCAGATGCTCTGAGTAGAAAGTCTTCTACCTCACTTGCTTCAATTCAATCTTTTTATCTTCCTATGTTGGAGCAATTTAAATCTTTACACATTTCGCTCGATTGTGAAAAGTCTAATGATTCTGCCTTAATCGCCAAATTCGAGGTTAGACCTACCTGGTTCAAGAAAATTCGAGAAAGACAATCACACGATGTTTATTTACAACAGAAGATGGCGAAGCTAAATCAAGGAAAAGAAACAGAATATCAAATTCGGGATGATGGACTTCTTACTTTTAAAAATCGTGTTTGTGTTCCATCAGAACTTGATGTTCGCAGAGCTATTCTTGAGGAAGCCCATTCTTCAGCCTATGCTATGCATCCTGGTAGTACCAAAATGTATAGAACACTTCGGGAGCATTATTGGTGGCCAGGTATGAAACGGGACACTACTGAATTTGTATCAAAGTGCTTATCTTGCCAACAGATTAAAGCGGAACACCAAAAAATCAGCCGGCATGCTTCAACCACTACCTATTCCTGAGTGGAAATGGGAAAACGTCACAATGGATTTTATTTCTGGTTTACCTCGAACCCAAAAGGGTCATGACTCAATTTGGGTCATTGTCGATCGTCTGACGAAATCGGCACATTTCCTTCCAGTGCATACCAACGAATCTTTAGAGAAACTTGCCAAGTTATATGTCGATGAGATCGTGAGATTGCACGGAGTACCAGTGTCAATCATATCTGACCGTGATCCAAGATTCACTTCCCGTTTTTGGCCTAGTCTGCAGAAAGCGCTAGGTACAAAATTACTATTCAGTACCTCGTTTCATCCACAGACTGATGGACAGTCAGAGAGAACTATACAGACACTAGAAGACATGTTACGTGCAGTGGTGTTGAATTTGGGAGGTAGCTGGGATAAGTACGTGACTTTGGTGGAGTTCGCTTATAACAACAGTTATCATTCAAGCGTTGGAATGCCCCCGTACGAAGCTCTGTATGGCCGAAAGTGTCGAACACCACTCTTTTGGGATGAGGTTGGTGAGAGACAAATCGAACAAGTAGAGCTTATCGAAGATGCGAAGGCAAAAATACAACTTATTCGAGACAGACTTAAGGCAGCGCAAGATCGACAGAAAAGCTACGCAGATAATAGGAGGCGCGATTTGGAGTTTAATGAAGGAGACAAAGTTTTTCTGAAAGTTTCTCCATGGAAGGGCGTGTTGCGATTCCGCCGTCGAGGAAAGTTGAGTCCAAGGTATATTGGCCCGTTTACGATCGTGCAAAGGATTGGCCGTGTCGCGTATCGACTTGAGCTACCATCGGAATTGTCGAAGATTCACGATGTCTTCCATGTCTCTATGCTTAGAAAATATGAACCTGATCCTTCGCACGTGCTCAAAGATCCCCCAGTTGTATTAAAGGAAAATCTATTGTACGAAGTACAACCTGTTCAAATTGTAGATCGCCGAGAGAAAATGCTTCGTAACAAATCCATTCCTATGGTGAGAATTCTATGGAGAAGTGATCAAATTGAAGAAGAAACATGGGAACTAGAGTCAGTCATGCGTCAACACCATCCAAATCTCTTTTCATCTCTAGGTACGTTTATGTTTCGAGGACGAAACTTTTTGGAGGAGGGGATACTTTATAATATCTTAGTTCAACTAGATTTTTTTTAGAAAGCCCAAAACCTATTTATTTATTTTTATAGCCCAAAAGGCCAGCCCAATTAAGCCCAACTAGACTTTTTTAGAAAGCCCAAAACCTATTTATTTATTTTTATAGCCCAAAAGGCCAGCCCAATTAAGCCCAACTAGATTTTTTTAGAAAGCCCAAACTTATTTATTTATTTATTTTGTGGCCCAAAGTTTCAGCCCACTTAAATGGCCTGATATATAATTAGTAAGGCTAAAGTTAAAAAAAAAAAGAGAGAGAAGAACGGGAGAAGAAAAGCAAAAGAGGGGAAAGAAAAGAGTGAAGAGGAGAAACCCTTGTTGATCAAATTCTCCCTTACAACCCTCATCCTAGGTGGTTTCTAAGTTGTTTTGAGGTAAGTGGTGTGTGAATTAAGCTTCCTTCTTCCATGATTTTGTAATTTTGTGGGGTTTTTCTTTTTGGTATGTGGGTAATTTGCAGACTGTTCGAACTGATTTTGACATAGCTATTACCCTTGAAAGTTTGCAAACTTAATTTCTATACGTAGCTGAACTCGTTAGCTTTCCGTAGCCACTTGAAACGCCTCAATCCGATTATTCTACAATTAGTTATGATTTTTCTCGTAAACTGCCGCTAGCTGGAAAATTTCAGAATTTTTATGTCGAATTCAAACTTATTTTTTTATCGTTTAGTTAATGTATTGAAACGGTTATATGGGATTGGGAACTGATGTTAAGGAGTTACATGCCATTTTTATTTAATATCGACTCGTTCGAACTCGATTAGGATTTGTTTTTAGAAATGAAAGGGATGTTAAAGCTAATAGTTAGTTATATTTAATTTGTCTTTAATTGCTCATCTCCTTTCTAGGTAAAGAACCATCGACGAAGGGCAAGGGACCGACTTCAGATTCCAGAGAGAGTTAATCACTTCCTTGTGAGTTGATATTTCGGGAACGCCTTCTCTTGTGGGAAGTGTGGACCCTCGATAAATGTGCATTTATTTTAGTTTTAGTTAATTGATAAGAAAATTATTTGGTATTATGTTATGTGGTAAAGAGCCTGATTGGCTCGATTGCTCTGGTTAGAGTCATGTTAGCCATTTTATGAGTATTATTGATTTCTGGTTATTCTTGTGTGCCAATTAAGACTCTAACTTGAGTCGTTATTCATCTTATCATGCACATGCATATGTATGCCTGGTACCAAGGTTAAGTAGCCCGAATTGGTCACGGTTCGGGTGAGTTGGAGCGACATTGATTAAGTAGCCCGAATTGTCGCGGTTCGGGTGAGTTAGAGTGACAACCAAGTTGCCCGTGATTGGCAAACCTGGGTGAGTTAGATCTAACGGGGCACCTGTCCATTTGCCAAATACTGATACTCTGGAGGGTGATCGTTAGATGGATCAGTCTATTATAGGCTCAGTCATTGTCATCGGTGTGGGACATGCATGTCATATATGTTTATATGTTTGATCATTTCAAGTATTCACGTCGATATTGAATTGTGAACTTTAGCACTTGGCGTATTGAGAAAGAATATTAATGTGCATTTTATCTAGAGTAATGGTGACGGGCTTGGACTGTCTCTCGACGGAGAGCTCAGTTCGAGGAGGATATTGACTACCCACGCGTCTTTTATGTGATAACATGTTGTTTGAACTAATTGTGTTATTCGTAAATGTGCACTAAGGTTTTTATTTTCATTAATATGTATACTGAGTGAGAAATAGTTATTGTGGGACGAAATGTGGGATTTTATGTTATGAACCGCGAGTGGAATACATGCTTCGTATAAGGGTCGGGGTGACCGGCTTATCACCTCACTGAGCTAGTGGTTTTGCTCACCCCCATCATTCTTTCCTTTTCAGGCTGTTGATATCGTTTTGGTTGGAGGTTTTCCTATCGTTTGCTCGTCATCCAATCCGTGTTTTGGGTACTTTCTCTTTTATGTAAATTGACGGATTCATTGGCGAGATTGTATAGTTTATATTTGGTGACCCCCTTGATGTTCTTTTTGTACCTTCGCGATGTTATATCGTTCATGTATATTTTCTTTAAACTAAGTTACACCGTTGTATTTTGTACCTTTGTAAATCCTTGTTGATACTTTTTGAGATGATGTCCTCGGGTTGTACCCGTTGTTATCAGTTGTTCAGCTCTACAGGTACTTGATAGCAAGCCTTAAGTTTTCTATAAACTTTGTGGAGTGGAGTGCACCCATTCTGCGAAATTTATGGTTAACGTGGCGGTTGTCGCGTTCTGTCTGGGGTCCGGGCGTGACACCTACCCTCCGGAGCACTCTGTTTTATCAAAAGTTCGATTCGACTTGAATCAATCCAATTCGACCAGACCCCTTGATCGAATCCTGGTCGAATCGAAGGACAGAAATCATATAGAAGCTCGATTCGACCAGGAACACTATAATTCGACCAGACCTCGAGGCCGAATCATGGTCGAATTTAACAAACAGTGAGAAAAGGGACTTCCAGGTGCACAATTCGACCACTATTCATCCAATTTGACCAGCATCCCTGGTTGAATCCAAGTCGAACCCAACCGTTCTGCACCGTTTTCCACCCCTAATGCTCCACATGATATTGATGTTACTCCAGTACCATTACATGAGCAGAATACTGAGCTTACAATGAAGAATAAGTGGGAAAGAGCAAATTTGAGAGCGAGAAGCTTAGACTGCAGATGGATAATAAAGATGTGGTTTTCTCTCTTGATCATGCAATGAAGATGCCCATGGAGACTCAATCGTGCAAGAGCATTGATGTGGTTTTTAACTTGTTTAATCTTGATTTTTCTAAGGCAGATGATTCTGAATTTAAGTGGAAGATTTACAAAGAGGTGTCTAGACAGCCATGGGAGGAAGAAAATTCCAATGATCATATTTTTGTGACCAAGAAAGGTGATGTGTTGAGTGTAGACAAGAAGAGGGAAAGAAAGTATTTGAAGGTAAGGATGCGATAAGACCATCCTCCGATCAAGTAGTTTAAAAGGTTACATCCGTCGTGACTCTCCGACGTTAAATATGAGCGCTCGTTGGGGGCTTGCCCTTCCATTTTATTGCTTTATTTCTTTTGTGTTAGTGAGATATTTTTATATTTATGGTGCTTACTAATCGGCAATTACATCTCTTTGCAAACTTAGTTTCAATTACGTTTTTACTAAGTTTGGGGGTGTGATGTTATTACCTCATTGCAGCACCAAGAGTATAATATTTTCTTTGTAACATTTGCTAGGGGAGTTGATTTTTTGCGGTATGTTGAAACTTTAATCGGTTTTGATGTGTCGATTTTTTTGCAATTTGCCTAGTGTTCAGTGATGTTTTTAGTGTGTGGAGTCGATTAGATAGTCAATTAATTCTTTCTTATAGTTCTCCTATTTTATTAATGAATCCTGTGATAATGGGTGTGTTTGAGCTTTGATGATAGAAACAGGTAACTGAGGCTTTGACCTGACCGAGTTGAATAACTCGAGGAGCTGGTGCATACATAAGAAAAAATCAGGTGCCCTCGTTTCCTGTGCTTTTAATTCATGGAGTGACGGATTGTGTTTATGGTGGTGATCCATGTGAGCTTATATTGTTAAAATTGTGCTTGAAATTCGTATGCTTTTGAAATTAGTGAAGGAAGTATACTTGAATTATATTGTGATATGAAGTTCTATGTGTACTTGCGGGATATTACTTACTATTAAAGTGCTCTGTTACTTGTTAAATACCCATGTGAGATTTTGAGCCTTATTGATCATGTTACATAATCACATGATATTTATTTTCTGGTAAGTATCATTCATGTATGTGTATTCTAGAACTTGCCTCTTGTCTTACTTGAAACTACATGTGTGTTAGATGATGGGAGATGATCTAAGGCCATCCTTGAATTTATGAGTCACTTTGCCAAATAATTTCCTACCGAATGATGCTTATCCGTAGTTAGCCCCGTTGAGCCTAAAAGCCTTATTTCTTTGGAAACCTACGAAGATAGCCACTTTGATATCCTACTTGAGCCTTATAATTCCTATATTTAGTGGAGAATTAAATGTTGTCAAAGTGTGTGAATTGATTTTCATGGAGTTTGAAAAGAATAAAATATTTGGAGCTTTACAAGTGATTATGAGCTGAAAATAAATTGCTTAGGGGTAGTGCCCGAAACTGGGACCACGAGATGTTAGAGGTAGTGCCCGAAACTGGTACCTCAAGTAAGGAAACAAAAAGTATATTGAGCTTGAAGGAAAGGAGAGAAAAGAAAATTAGAACAGTATGAAGCTGGATAGCCTTGAAGTGTAAAAATCTACAGTACAAAAGATCTCCGGTTTTAATTCTCTACTAATTAAGTCACTTATCCATATGTTTCCTACCCTTACCAAAGAGACAACATTACATCTAAAAGAAAAGCCTTTTTGATCTCATTATCGAATCATAATAATAGTGATGGAGAGTTTGAGACATTTGGCATGCTTATGGTTATGGATGCACTTGAATTGAATCTGAGCGTAAACACCTTAACTCATAAGTGTACATCTTTACACTTGGGTGCGAGTGATATATACTTCCCGTGAGAGCATGTCAATGGAGCATTTGAATTGGTGGTGATTGTCTTAACTTGTATGCTACGAATTGATTTTTATATGTAATGAAGTTGCATAACATAAGTTAAGGACAATTGTATTTTGAATGGGGTATTGGTCATAGTCCTTGTTTCTCCGCTAATTTTCATACTCTCTCTATCTTTTTATTTTTATTTTGTTGCCTCGGGACGAGCAACAGGTAAGTTTGGGGGATTGATGAGAGTGAAAATAAGCGTGTTTGATTGTCCAATTTAACACCTTTTTGATGAGAATTGTTGTTATATATTAGCACAAGTATATTATATTCAATATATATGAGAACAAGGAGCGCTTGAGGTGTTTTGTTGTGTTTTAGGTGGAAAAAGGATCAAAGGTGCAAAGTTGGAGAAAATATGCAATTTGTGCAAGAATGTTGAAAACGCACATCCAACTTTTGTAATTTTTCTGTGTTGTTGTGGAGATCAAAACTGTTGGTGTGATATACGGTTAGAAAGCCACTGAAATGAGAGTTGATTTGGCGTAAAGAACACCTCAATCGGATTCCAAATGAGGAAGTTATGATCGAAATGGTGACGTCGCGCGAGCTGTGCCGAACAGAATTGCTGTACTACTTTCCGTGGCTTGTTGCATATTCAATTCTTGTATTTTTCTTGTTTTCTTTATATGGATAGAAAGCCAAGGAAGAGAGGATTGCGTGAGCGCAAGAATCACTAAAATTAGAGCTCGGATGTGGAAGTTATACGCGAAACGGTGAGACTGCGCAAGACAATTCGACCACAATATTTGAATTCGACCTGACCTTGTGGTCGAATCCTGGTCGAATTGGATGGCAAAAGAAGCAATTTGACTACGACACCTCAATTCGACCTGCTATGCTGGTCGAATGCAGTACCTGAAGCTCGAATCCGGTGTCTGAAGCTTCCAGTAAGGTGATTCGACCTGCAATTCGACCAGGGGGTGAATTCAACCTAGCTTCGTGGTCGAATTGAAATGCGGAAACTTACCTTATCCGTATTTTTACACCCTCAATGCGTGTGATCACTCAAAAAGCCAATTCTAAGGCCTATAAGGAGAGTTTACAAGTATAAAAGGGGGTGTAGATCACACCATTAGAGGAAAAAACAACAAGAGAGCCATAAGAGAGGCCACAACCATACCACACCCCACAAGAGGGGATCACCCCCCAACCATTATCCACTTCCTTTCCTCTATCCATCAATCACTTTAAAGATTCGTTGTGAAATCAAGAGGAGAACCAAGAGGAGGATTCAAGGCAGAGAAGGACGCGACGACGCCACATCTAGGGGTTTTATGGTTTCCTAATTTATCTTGTAATTTTCCAGACATCCGAGTAAGATCTATCCAATACCCATGATTGTTCTTTGTAACATCATGAGCTAGAGCCTTTTTGGTAGAACTAGGGTTGTGAAGGTTTTTACCAATTAATTGAACTTTCGTGTGTAAACTCCATACAACACTTGCTCCGAGGTTATTCACATGTGTTACACGCATGTTTACTTGTGTTTATACAGTAGATATGCATGGTTTAATGATGCGTCCATATTCCACAAGGTAGAGTCGGACACCAACACACGGAAGGGAAGTTAAGTAGTAAAACTATATTTCCCTGGAGCTACCTATTCTCCTACTTGATCCACTTCCGTATTCTTCAAGAGTTATTTATTTTATTTGTTATTTTAATAATTGTTTATTAGTTAATCATTCAATCCTCAAACGTTATTGCCTTACGTCTTAATTAATTTAGTAAATAATTAAATTGGTAATACATCATCCTTTGGGTTCGATAATCACTTGGTCGCTTGCTTAAGCTGCGATTGATATCCTTAATACTTGGGGATTAATTTTGCGTGCAAAGAAAACGCGCATCAGTGATCATACATCTGTTCTCACTCAAAAGATCAGAATTGTTTGGATCACAAATAAAATAAAATAATGCAAGTAAAATTTAACGTCCTACAAGAAAATAAATTACTATAGAATTAAATTTAAATCTATAAACTATCCCCGGCAGGCGGCGCCAAGAACTTGATCGTAAATTTTTTTTACTATCAAGTGTAAGGGATCGATTGTAGTACGCGTGATCAAGTGAATATCGTTCCCACGAGATAGTTATAAATTTAACAAGTAATTCTATTAATGATAATTCTATTGCAAGACAAATCTGGGGGTTTTTGAGATGATAATTAATTAATTAATAAAAACTGAAATAAAATAATTAACTAACGCAAAGAATATAAATCACCTTGATCGGATAGGATCTAACACTTATAATAAGTTGCAAATCCTAGGATAGATAAGGAAATAACTCTATCTCCCTCTATAGTTACTTCATGCTAAATTCCATTAAAAGCTAGAACACTAGACTTTCCTTTCTAGGTACGCAATTATTAACCCATTTTGTCTCCTTACCAATTACCTATTAATGATGTTTTACCAAGTAATTAATATTCCAAATTGATTGTCTAACACTCTTAGGAATTATATGCCAATACCCTAAGACTGTCACAGGAAACAACAATTATTATGCAGAAATAAAGAATCCTATTAACTATGAATCAGTGATACCGTCAACAATAATTAAAGGAATCAAAACACAAAAACACAATAATATGACGTCTCAAAATATTCTCTTCAACAAGGAAATAAACAATCTGCAGAGCAATAAATCCAAGTCTAGGGCAATCAAATCACATAATCAAATCTGTCTTAGCACCCTAACATTACCAACAAAGAAACTTAGCTCATGGATTTACGAGGGCAAATCACAAAGATGTAATAAACCCTAATCATTATTCTAAAATAACAAAGATAAATAACTAAAAAGTAAAGAACCCTTATGAAGGACTCTGATTCTTCAATCACGATCTCCGTCGAAATCTCCATCTCCGATCCAAGTAGCAACTCTGATCGTCTCTCCGGTGGATGGATGGAAGGTGGTGAGTGATGGATGAAATTATGGCACTGTATGAAGGAGAGGCGTGAATTTGAGGCCTGTTCTCTCGTGAATTCAGAACTACCTTTTATACTCCACGTAATGGGCTTGGGCCAAAATTAGTGACGTGGCATGTAAATATTGGGCAACACAGAACTCACAAGCCAACATGTAATCTCGCACGGCATCGTGCGTGGCTCGCTCGGTGGTAATTGTGCGTGAATTTGCTATTACATGGCTTCTAATGGCATCACACGACATCGTGAGACATCACACAGTCTCAACTAAGCGATAATTCTTCTCACACGGTGCAAAAACTCGCCAGGATGCTCGTCGCCGGGCGTACGCCGCGCGCACCGCCGTGCGTGCTTCGGCAGCCTGCGCGACTCCACGGTTTTTAACATAACTTCTTCATCCGACCTTTGATTTGAGTGATTCTTGAGCTCACGCAATCCTCTCTTCCTTGGATTTTTGTCGATATAAAGAACACGTAGAAACTTTAACAGTTGAAGGTGTAACAAGTCATGCAAACTGGCACCATCGTGCTGAGCACGAACAGCTTGCGCGACGTCACCGTTTTGATCATAACTTTCTCGTTTGGAATCCAATTGAGGTGTTTCTTGAGCCAAAATGATCTTCTCTTCCGTAGGTTTCAAACCATATATCACATGACCAATTTGGACATCTACACAGATACAGAATAACTGTGGAAAATGTATGTCTGTTTGGTTGCAAGTAGTACGAATTCATTCTTCATTCCAACTTTGCATTTCTTATCCCTTTTCCTATCAAAACACAATAAAATACCTCTCATGCACCTTTTAGTCAATAATAATTAGAAGTAATAAGATTTTTGCAAATAATAGCCATTAACACACTCAATGAGGTATCAAATTGGACCAGAAAATACATGAATTTTCACTCTCATCATACATGATGATGAGTTCTCTACTCATGGTGATTTATTTCAATCAGTGTCTCGACGCCTTTGCACTCTATGTCCGCATGATGATGGTAACTTTCCATCTACTGCTGTCACGCCTAGTACTTGTTGACAATTAGACGCCACCTATTGTCAACGAAGAAAATCATGGTCATGATCAAGTACCACCTCTACCCGTCTCTTCACCTGCTCTGATTAGAACTCATAGTATGAGCACCTGTTCTCAATCAGGAATATTTTTAAACTAAAATATCCTGCAGACTTAGCTCTTCGGTCTTCCAGCTCACTCTATGTTGCCCTTACATCTGCTACTGAACCCTGTGGAATCAAGACAGCACTAAAAAGTCCTCAATAGGTTGTAGCAATGGACAAAGAGTTGGTTGTTCTTCGCCAAACTAATACATGGGAGCTTGTTCCTCATCCCCCAGACACAAATGTTATGGGTTCCAAGTGGGTGTATCAGACTAAATATCATGCCGACGGCTCTGTTGAACGCCACAATGCTCGCTTGGTTGCTCCGGGTTTCACACAGCTTCCTAGGTTTGATTTTTCACATTCTTTTAGTCCAATCATTAAAGCTTCTACTGTTCGGATCATGCTTGCTCTTGCAGTTATGAATCACTTGACACTTCATCAATTAGATATTAAAAATGCATTTCTGAATGGTTACCTATCTAAGCCGGTCTATATGGAGCAACCTCCTGGTTACATTGTTCCTTTGCATCCGTCTCATGTGTGTCATTTAAAATGAGCATTGTATAGCCTTCTCCTGACGCCACTTTCTTGGTACCAACGTTTCAGTTTATTTTTATTGAAACTCGGCTTCTTGTGCAGTACTGCAGACACATCCCTCTTTATTTTCTCTAGAGGTTCATGTCATCTTTTTTTGTTGGTCTATGTGGATGATATCATTCTCAAAGGTAATGATTCAGCTACTCTCACGCGCTTTCTTTCCCACATTCACTCTGAATTTGCAATCAAGGACCTCGGTTGCTTGAATTATTTCTTGGGGATTGAGATTCCATATCCTGCTAGTGGCTTGTTTTTTTGTCAAGCTAAGTATTTTAGAGATATCCTAAAGCGAGTAGATTTGTTGGATTCTAAGTATGCCTCGACTCCTTTGACTGCCAATGTAAGCTTCACTTAAGAAGGTCAAACTTTTTTCTGACCATAAATTATACCGCTCTTTGATTGGTGTGTTGCAGTACCTCAGTATTACTAGACCAGACTTGTCTTATGCAGCTAATACCGTGAGTCAATTTCAACAATCACCAACATTAGAGAACTTTCAAGCGGTAAAATGTATCCTACGTTATGTTAAGGGTACTCTTGCTTTTGGCCTTTCCTTCACCTCAGGGCCTCGTTCTCTTTAGGTTTATGATAAGAGTGATAAATCACGTATTTTGAGCTCTGATGTATGTGGAAATTGAGTTTGATTTATTCTATTATCATGATAAATCGGGATGTTTATGGAAAATCTACGAAACAGATGCTATTGAGGCTATTTGTGCATATTTACATAGAAAATAGGTCAGATATGCTCAGAATTAGAAAATACGAATTTCGAGATGCCGCTCAACCTTGGGAGGAGCCGCTCGACCAAGTCAGTTTGGTAGAGCGACATCAAATTTGGTCGAGCGGAGCACTGTACATAGTTTCAGCGATCATGGAGGCAGCTCGACCACCGTTCGACCTGGCCGAGCCCGCTCGACCTGAACCATCCTAGTCAAGCAGGGACACGAGTCTATTTTTGATAATTTCGAACCTCCAGTGCGTGTTTGTATGTATTTTACATGAAAAAGCCCAATAAAAGTCCATAAGGAGAGTTTACAAATACAAAAAAGGATGCACATCACATTAAGAAGGGAGTTAGATTCCACATCCATCCTACACCACATCCAAACCCTAACTCCATCCCACGGAGCTGTAGAGAGAGATTCGTGCAGCGAATCAAGTGAGAACCAAGTGAAGATTCAAGATGGAGCGAGAAGCAACGACACCCACATATAGGGTTTATTTTACAACTTAATCTTTCTTGTAATTTTCAAGACTATGTGTAAGATTGAACTTCCATGTGTATACACCATGAACATTCTTCGAAGTATCATGGGCCGTTTTGGTAGTTCTAGGGTTATGAAGGTTTTATCTAGTTAATTGAACTTCCATGTATATACTTCGTACAATACTACTTGTAGATTTATTTTATATACTAATATGCATTTCTAATTTATACTCAGAGTTATTTTGTGCATCATTAACTGTTATGAAGATTCTGAATACATATCTTAGTTATTGATTGAGTGCTTTCACTACTGAGCAGGATTTTATGTTGTGATTCTAAGTGAGGGGACTCCAAAGCTTCATTAGAACTATCTTATATTAATACTTATTAATTAAATTAAATTCGGGTTAGTAAGTAGGATAAAGAGAGTAATTTAATAGTACCTATAAAGGGAGATCATATTGGGTTAGAGTACTTAGTGCACGAGAAATAATTGATACGATAGTATCCAGAGAAGGGGGTGAAGTTATATTTCTTGCTCCAAGGTAACTCACATGTGTTACATGCTTGTTTACTTATGTCTATAGAGTAGATTTGTATGGTTTAGTGATGCATCCATAGTCCACAAGGCGGAGTCGGACATTGATATACATAAAGGAGATTAATTAGTGAAACTGGATGGCCCGAAGAGCTACATATCTTCTCACTTGATCAACTCTCATTTGTTCTTTACGGTCTCTATTTTATTAGTTATTTAAGGTTTAATTGCGTAAAAAACCCTCACCTTTACTTGAATTGTAAAAAAATCCAAACTTTTTGAATTTAGCATAAAAAATCACAACCTTTCACTTATTTTGCAATCCCACCCACGGTCAGAAGATGTTGCCCGAATGGATGATGCAGCTATTTTTTTATTTTCCTGTTTGACTCTCTCATCATCTGGCCGAATATCAATCCTCCTCTTTCACTATGAAATAAAAAAACATAAAAAAGTAAAATAAAATAAAAATTATGTGGCAACTATTAAGCCCCTCTCTCCTCTCTTCTCTGCATTATCTCCCTCATCAACCTCAAGCATATTCCCATATTTCACATATTCCCATATTTCTTTCTCAATAGCCAATGTAGATGGATTATTACGCTGGGAATCTCCTAGACTCGCCCTTAATCACTTCTCAAAGAATCAAAATCACATTATCACATTAATCTAATATTCACATCTCTTTATTAAATACCAATCAAAACTCAACCTACGGATCTCTGTTCTTGTGACATGAATAGCAGTAAACTGCTGCAAAAATGGCGGTGATGAGTTCTTCGATGATAAATCCATCATCAGATACGGACTTTTCCAACGAGTGGTGTTTTCCAATCTTTCGGCTCTCCCATTCCGCTGGAGCTTCCGCCGACTCATCTCCGTCCTCCGATAAAGGCGACTCCTTTTCAACGGTAGATTCACGATGTTATAGCCGGATTTGAGACTCCGGTGTCTCAAGATTAGTGAATTCGTATCCATGGCGGGATTCGTGAGTTCATCCATGAAGGATAAACAGAAAGGCACAGAGTGTGAGGAAAACGATGTAGTATCTGGTGCACATAATATGTTCAACGATTTGGGGGTGACTTGATTATTATTTACGTGCATGAATAGGAGATTTTAATATGTACGTGTTGTAGTCTGAGCTGTGAGATTGGATTGTGGAGGTAGTGTATTTATAAATAAGATAAGGTGGGTGTCAAACTTGGTGTGTGTTGCATGATCGGTTCTTTGTCAAGAATGATGTGTAAGTGGCAGTCATAGATTGTGCAGGGAGGGAGTCAGATGATAGTGGTCTGAAAGTTGGAAAGAACAACAACTAAAACAAAAGAATGTGATACAAACACAAGTTCTCAGAAATTATGAGGCAATTGTACACATTAGTCTGAAAGATAAAAAAATAAAACAAATTTTACCAGATCAATAACATAAACCAGGGATCTTATTCCACTTTCACCATGGAATGGGGGAAGGAGGAGTGATACTCAGGAGCTAGATGACGAGAGAGTAAAAGAGGAAAATAAAAAATTGCCACGTCATCTTGGGCAGCATATTGCTGCCCATGAGTGGGATTTACAAAATAATTGAAAGGTTGTGATTTTTTTTGCCAAATTTTAAAAGTTTGGACTTTTTTTGCAACTCAAGTAAAGGTGGGATTTTTTGATGCAATTAATTATTTAATTATTCTGTTTCGTAGATTAATAATATTCTTCAAAGTAATTTGCCAAAATACTAGTTTTAACTAATTTAGTAATAATAAATTGATAACCTACTGTCCTTTGGGTTCGATAATATAACTTGGTTGCTTATCTAAGCTACAATCACATCCTTCATACTTGGGGATTAATTGTGTGTAGAGAAAATGCCCATCAAGTTTCTGGCGTCGTTGCTAGGGACGGTTGTCGTTATTTTATTTATTATTTCTAGTGTAATTAAACTAATTCTATACTTGTCTTTAATTTCTAATACTGAATTTTTCTTAGGTGTATGCACACTAGGTCAAATGGGAGCTACACTAGAGCCTTTGATCTTAAAATTGGAGCATCGTCAAGGAAGAAGAAGGCAAAGAATAAGAACAAGAACCTGGAAGCAACCGAGACTCTTGATCTAGGAGTTGAAGTTGAAGTACCGAACTTGGAAAAGGTTGAAGCTGCAATTAGAAACAAGTTGGAAGTAGAAGCAGTCAACATGGCCAGTGTAGAGAGGCCAAATCCAAACAATGTTGCCATCCGCGAAGTCTTTAAGAAGAATATTAGGGGCAACTTGGGGCTATTAGGAGCGTGTGGAGCCGATGCAGATTTTGATCTTCACCCCTCTCTTATTAGCATGATAGAAAGGAACCTTTGAAGATCCTCAACAACATCTAAATAAGTTCCTTAGTTATGCAAGTACACAGAAGAGCATAGGAGATCATAAAGATGCGAGGATGATCGTCTTATTTAAATTATCACTTACTGAAAAAGCGAGAGATTGGTATGACACTCTTAGTGCTGGTATGACACTTTTCATGAAGCTTGAGATAGATTCAAGGACATGCTTAGAAGGTGTACATAGCATAGAATGTCAAAAGCTTAATATATTAGTGTATTTTACAATGGTTGGATTGTGATTCTCATGTTCTACTTGATGTTTCATCAAGTGGAGAATTACTTGCTAAGACACATGTTGAGGCCGAAAAGCTTTTTTAGGAGATTTGATGAATTCAAGAGTTTGGCCTACTGATAGAGTGAGGGCCACTTATGTTTTTGGGAAGGTAGCGCAGGTTGAACACACCATGGTGAAGTCGAGTAGAGAAAACGAGATCGCCTTTAGCTTGGCTAATATCAACAAGCTACTTGAATCTCAGCAGAAGCAGATTACTGAGTTATCACAGAGAGTACCAATGATGCAGCAGGATGTTAGTGAACAGAGATCGATTCAAGAGGAACTAGAAGAAGCTAACTATGCCATGGGACAAAGTATTCACGGAACTAGGTTTCAAAATCAAGGAAATAGGAATTACCAAGGGAACTAAAATAATCTTGGTCTCCTGGGTAATTATTAACAATCAAGGAGGCTGGAATTTTCATGGAGCAATCCTAATGCAGCCATCCAACCACTTGTTGGTGTTGATCATGGAGCCAAGATCTAGGAAGGAAAACATGGTTTGGAGGATACGGTGAACCGATACATGGCTAGGAATGATGCTAGGGTGGATCGTTTGAAAGCGAAAATAAATTCAAATCATGAGGAGTTATCCAAGAAGATGAAAGACCTTACATTGTTGATGGGAGAGACGACGGGGAACGTGAACAAGCATACGCAAACAGTAGAGAAGGGTAAGTTCCCATCTCAAAGCATAACTAACCCAAAATCTTGTAATGCTATCACTTTGACATCAGGAACACAATATGAAGGTCCAATGTTGCCTGCGGTTTAAATTGGAGACGAAAATAGCCCGCTCAACAACCGCTCGACTAAGTCCAGTGATCGAGCAACAGTTGAGCGGCCACCTTTTAAGCAGAAAAATCAAAATCAGATTACAGGGTCTCTGCTTGACCAAAACTCATCCGCTCGACCAGAACATCCAGGTCGAGCGGACGACTGGGGATCTAAACATCAAGAATTAGATTACAGGTGCACCGCTCGACAATTATCAACCCGCTCGACCAGACCACTTGGGTCGAGCGAAGTTGTTCAACTCTGATTTCCACACAGAACGCTACACCTGTTGTTCAGAACACTCCAGTACCATCACAAGAGCATAATACAGAGATCGCAGTAGAGAAGAAATGGGAAAGAGAAAAAAGATTGAGAGCCGAGAAGGACAAAGCGAAGGAGGTTGAACATGATGAATGGAGAATTCTAAAGACAAAGATACATCCTCATTTCCTTTGAGGTTAGTGAAGAAGGGATTGGATGAAAAGTTCAAGAGATTCCAAGATATTATGAACAAAATAAGCTTAAACATTCCTTTCTCCGAAGCAATCATGGAGATGTCATACTATGCCCGATTCTTAAAAGATATCATATTAAAGAAGAAAAGCTTGGACAAAGTTGAAACTGCTAATCTATTTAAGAACTATAGCTCGATCATTCAGAGAAAGCTGCCAACAAAGTTGAAGGATCCGGGAAGCTTCACTATTCTATGTGAGATTGGAAGGGGCCGGCATGAAAAGCTTTGTGTGACCTTGGTGCAAGCATCAACTTAATGCCCTTGTCTATATTTAAGAAGCTAAGTTTGGGGGAGCTTGCTCCCACGACCGTGGCTCTACAATTAGCGGATAGGTCAATGACTTTTCCGAAGGGTGTGATAGAAGATGTACTTGTGAAAGTAGAAAATCTTATCTATCCTGTGGATTTTCTTGTGTTAGAGATAGAAGATGACATGGATAATGTCGCTCTTATCTTAGGGAGACCTTTCCTTTCTACTGCTGGAGCTATGATTGATGTACAAAAGGGGGAGCTTAGGTTGCACATGGATAAGTAAGAGATTCTGTTCAATCTCGACAAAGCAATGAAGATGCTTATGGAGACACAATGTAACAGCTTTGATATGGTGGAGGAGATCGTGAAGGAAGACATGTCCTTAATCCTTTCAAAGGATCCCTTGGAGACATGCTTGGTGGAGTCTCTTACTTTTCCCACCACGGAGCTAGATGAGCTCTTCAATGAGGTATGTATTGAATTTCTTGAAAACTTACTTGCTTTGGGTGATGATATGTATGAACCAAGAAGAACCAAGCTAGAGGAAGTGAAGTGGACTAGGCAGTACTTACCATTGGATATAGAGAGCACATCGCAGGAAGAAAAGAAGGAGGATTTGAAACCGCTACCAGAGCACCTAAAGTATACCTATCTAGGAAAAAATAAAATGTATTCGGTAATTATATCTTCTTCTCTTACTGATGATCAACTTCAAGAGTTGTTAGATGTGCTTAGGAAGTATAAATCTGCTATAAGATGGTCTCTTGATGATTTGAAAGGTATTAATTCATTGTATTGCATGCATAAAATAAGGTTGCTAGATGAAGCTAAGGGGTGTATTCAGAATCAATAGAAGGTTAACCCCGAGATTCAAGAAGTGATTAGGAAGCAAATCTTAATATGGTTAGATGCAAGAATTATTTATCCCATTAGTGATAGCCCTCATGTGAGTCCACTGCATGTTGTAGCTAAAAAGGGGGGCATGACTATTGTGAAAGCTGATAATGGAGAGACATTAGCCATTAGGATTCCTATGAGATGACGTGTGTGTATGGATTACAAGAAATTGAATGAAAATAAATGCAAAGACCATTTCCCACTTCCTTGCATGGATCAAATGTTAGATCGTCTAGCAGGGTATGAGTTTTATTGCTTTTTGGATGGGTACTCAGGTTATAATCAAATTATGATTGCACCGGAGGATCAAGAAAATACTACTTTTACTTACCCTTATGGAACCTTTGCTTTTAGGAAGATGCCTTTTGGATTGTGTAATGCACCTGCTACATTTCAGCGATGCATGATGGCCATATTTGATGGGTTGATAGAGAAGATCATGGAGGTGTTCATGGATGATTTTTCAGTGTTTGGTTCCTCCTTTGATATTTGTTTGTCTAACAATCTACTGTTTTGAAGAGATATCAAGAAACTAATCTTGTCTTGAATTGGGAGAAGTGCCACTT
The DNA here is from genome assembly GCA_023678885.1 of Pogostemon cablin. NCBI lineage: Eukaryota > Viridiplantae > Streptophyta > Magnoliopsida > Lamiales > Lamiaceae > Pogostemon > Pogostemon cablin. The sequence continues at coordinate 10,837,142 of CM042990.1, read as the reverse complement.
CATGGTGAGAGATAGGATTGTTCTAGGGCATCATGTTCGGCCAAAGTGATGGCCATTGAGAAGCTTCCACCACCTACTAATGATAAGGGAGTGCGGTCCTTCCTTGGACACACTGAATTTTATAGAAAATTTATCAAAGACTTCTCAAAATACTCCAAGCTTTTCTCTCACTTACTTGAAAAGGATGTTCCTTTTAATTTTGATGATGAATCACTAACAACTTTTCAAATTTTTGAAAGAGGCACTTATTACTACATCTATCTTGATCACACCAGATTGTCGTTTGTACTTATGTGTGATGCAAGTGATTTAGCACTTGGAGTGGTGCTCAGGTAGTTGAGAGAAAAGATGTTCTACGCCATTTACTATGCGAGCAAAACTTTTGATACAGTACAAAAGAACTACACTATTATTGAAAGGAGTTTTTAGTTGTTGTGTATGCATTCAATAAGTTTTGATGGTATTTGGTTGGCATGAAGACCATTGTGTACACGTATCACTCTGTGATCCGGTACTTAATGGAGAAGAATGAAGCGAAGCCAAGGATCATTAGATAGATCCTTCTTCTGCAAGAATTTGATATGGAGATCCGAGATAAGAAAGATACGGAGAATGTTTTGGCGGATCACCTATCAAGGTTAGAGACAAGGGAGCATTGTGATGATTCTTTCGAGTATATTGAAGATATGTTCCCTAATGAGAAGATTATGGCAGTGTTTTTTGAAGAAGCGGAGAAAGCTTGTGTAGCTGGTGCTCAAGGAATGGATCCATGGTATGCTGATTATCTCAATTACATTGCATCAGGTGAAATTCCTAAAGGTCTCAATAGGTACCAACTTGTCAAGTTTAAGAGAGATGTTGAGGCCTTTATATGGTATGATCTGTTTGTCTACAAGATTTGTACGAATTTAATCATCCGTAGGTGTGTGCCCGAGAAGGGGAGAGTGTTCTTGACATTTGCCATGCACAACCTAACGGAGGGCATTTTGGAGCCCAAAAGACTGCAGCGAAGGTACTTTAATCCGCTTTATATTGGCCTACCTTGTTTAACGATTGTGAATCCTATGTAGCAAAATGTGATAGATGTCAAAGGATGGGAAATATAAATAAAAGGGATGAGATGCCACTTCAACCAAGCATTGTTGTATAGATCTTCGACGTTTGGGGAATCAATTTTATGGGGCCTTTCCTCCAACTAATGGATTTCTCTACATACTTCTTGTTGTTGATTATGTTTCTAAGTGGTTGGAAGCGATTCCTACTCGCATGAATGATGCAAAGGCAGTGTTGTCATTCTTGAAGAAGCATATTTTTGCCCGGTATGGAGTTCCGAGAGCACTTGTGAGTGATGGAGGTACGCACTTTGTCAATAATCTTATTGAAAGAGTTCTCAAGGATTATGGTATTAAGCATATGGCTACTACACCCTATCATCCTCAAGCAAACGGACAAGCCGAAGTCTCTAACCGGCAAGTGAAACAAATCCTAAAAAAGGTAGTCAGAACTAATAGAAAGGATTGTGCTATGAAGTTCGATGATGTTTTATGGGGATTCCTGACTGGATACAAGACTGTGCTAGACATGTCACCTTATCAAATTATTTATGGAAAGCCATGCCACTTACCTGTAGAGATTCAACATAAGTCATTTTGGGCATTGAGAAGTTTGAACTTGTATCTTAAAGATCAAAAGGAGTTGAAGATGACTCATATCAATCAATTGGACGAGTTCAAAAATCAAGCCTTTAAGAACTCGGTGATCTACAAGGAGAGAATGAAAAAGTGGCATGACTCGAAGATCACTTTCAAGGAGTTCAAGCAAGGAGATGAGGTATTACTCTTTAACTCTCAATGGAAGCTTTTTGCAAGAAAATTAAAATCAAGGTGGATCGGACCGTTCATGATCCATAGAGCCTACGGAGGGGGGAGTTTTTAATTAATAGACAAAGACTAAGACATCATTGCAGCGAATGGGTATCGATTGAAGCACTTTAAGTCGCCGGATGATGCTTGTATCATCTTTGAGGATACCTTGCATTGAATTGGTACTGTCGTGACTCTCCGACGTTAAACAAGAGCGCCTGTTGGGGGCTTTTCCTCCTATTTTATTGCTTTATTTATTTCGTATGAGTAAGAAATTTTTATATTTAAGGTGCTTACATATTGGCAATTACATCTCTTTGCAAACTTAGTTTCAACTTAAGTTTTTACTATGTTTTGGGGGGTGTGAGTTCTTACATCATCGTAGCACCAAGAGTATAATCTTTTCTTCGTAATGTTTGTAAGGGGAGTTGATTTTTTGCGATGTATTACATCTTCAATGGGTTTTGATGTGTCGATTTTTTTGCAAATTGCCTAGTATTCAATGGTGTTTTATTATTTTGTAGTGTGATCGAAGTTATATACTTGATTTATATAGTCTAAGTTGTGGTTCTCTAGCTATTGTTTTGGCTTGATATGACACTTAATGTTGTTTTAGAGTCTGAGTTTGCAGAGGATTATGAAAATCAAGAGAAACTGAGTGTCGGGAGCTCGCTCGACTAAGAATTATGCCGCTAGACAAGTCAGTTTGGTTGAGCGGAGGTCGAGTGGCCTCCTTTAAGATGGATTCAGAGTTATTCAGAATACAGACACCTCGCTAAACCATACTACATCCTGCTTGACCAGCCAGTTTGGTCGAGCGGAGTTCGAGCGAGAACAGGGTGAATTTTCAGAGTACAAAGGTCCCGCTCGACCAAATTGAGGTCACTCGACAAGAACATCATGGTCGAGTGGGAGGTCGAGTGGAACGCAGAAGATGGTTTCAGCTTACAGAGTGACCACTCGACCAGACCAAGCGCCGCTCGACCCGAGCAAAGGCAGAATTTTGCGTATATAATGTCAGTTTCAGCGTGCGCTCGACCATTTTTCACCACCTCTTCTCGAGCGTTTATCCCAAACTGTAAGATTTTCACTTCAAAACCTTCGTGCACTCTTCTTCTACATTACCACACACAATCCAAAACAATTTTGGAGGATTCAAGTCCAAATTAGGGGTTTTCTTCTCTATTTAGGGATTTTTGTTCTTCGTCACTTCACACATCCATGGCTGGAGATAAAGGTATGTTTTCTTGACTCTTACATTTGAATTGGATTACTCTTTATCTTGAATAGTTGGGTAAGTTAATTAAGCATGCTTTGATTAGGATTGAACTTTGAACTTGGGTGTTTTGTTGAAATTTTGTATGATTTGCATGAGTTCAATTTTACGTTGGATTTATGCAATTTTGTGAAATTGATGATACATATGTCACGAGCTTGAGTTTAATTTGTTAATTTTTGCATGGGCTCGTTGGTTTTGTGTGACGATTCTGATTAATTGGAATTGTGGATTTGTGATACATGCTTTGAGATTATGCTTAATTGTTGATTTTTGGAGTTAAATTGAGGCATTTTGGTATTTGTGGGTATATTGAAATCATTGTTGTTATTTAGGACGTTAGAGTTTGATTTCTTCATGATATAACTTGATGAGGATTATTGTTTGGATTTGTTCATACATGTGTGTTATGTAGAAGTTAATGAGCTCAACTTTCTTATGCATATGATTTGAAGTCTTGAGTAGAATCTATGTGAAAATTAGTCTTAGGTTGGTTATACTTGCTTATTCTTGCCTATGAGGTATATTGAAATATAATCTTTTGTAGGAAAAGGCATTGCTTCTTCATCCAAGAGTGGAGGTTTAGGGATACTGAGTAAGGGTGAGACGACCAAGAGGCTAAAGAAAGATGAAAGAATGCCGTCCAATTTTAACATTCAAATAAGAGATTGGGAAGAGAGAGAAGAGTTGTGGGGAGTAATCTCAAGGAAGATTGCTCGGACTCGGTATCAGGATGATCAAGCCGTGATAGATATGCACATTCTCAATGACATTAGGTGGATGTTCAACCAAGTGGACATCAGCAGATTCATGGATTTAATGAAAGAGACATATTTCCACCTTACCGCCGAGGTGTTATGTACCTTAGAGGTGATACGTGGAGAGCATGCTTTACCAGAGAGTGTGTGGTTCTAACTTGGAGTGGAGTTGAGGTATCTGTATTCAAGTGAGTTCATCGGATATTTGGGTGCCCGGTGAATGTATCGACTCTAGATCATGAAGACATCAATGCAGATGTTTTCTAGAGGTCGATCACAGGGTTGTGAGGAGACTATATTCCCCAATCATCGAGGGCTGCCTTCATCCGCAACCCGGTGATCGCTTACATAGATTGTATCCTCGAAAACACCATTTTTGCTAGAGCTGAGGGAGGGTGTATTCTGAGAGGGGAGATGTATGTTCTTTGGTGTATGATGAACGGAGTTTATTTTAACCTGGGTGCCTATTTCTTTCAGCAGCTACAGTGGTTCACCTCGCACATCTTTCAGAAGGTAAACATAGGAGGGCTTATTACACTGTTGGCAAATCATTATAATGTGGATTTTCGAGATATAGGCCAGTCATAGGAGAGCTGAATTTTATTATGTCAGCACCTGTAAGGATGACCTTGGCTCGAAGAGAGGATGGTGTATGGATGTTCATCCGAGGAAGCAACCCGATCACGTTCAAGCTTCCCCTTTCTCTGATTGATCTCACCTAGGTTCAGATTAATGCTAATCTATTGATGAACACTCCTCCTCATGTTGCAATCTCTACTAGGTGTTGTGCAGATGGAGATTAGCGGTCGGTTGATATGCATCTTCAGGGTGTGTATCTTGATCTTGATATGATTCTAGTGGGAGAGCCAGAGTTGTATGAGGAGGACGAGCCACAACAGCCACAGAAGTATTATGAGCAGCCGCTGCAGCAGCTGATTCCCGAGGTACATATGAAGATGCCTCACGATTTTATGAGAGTATTCCTCCGATGCAGCCATAGCAACCACCACAACAGCCACAGCAGTATGATTTTTGGCAGGCTCAGGATCATTTTTATCAGGAGCAGTTCAGAATGATGAATGAACACTTCGCCACTTTGAATGTGAATCAGCGGAAGACGAATTGACATCAGCTAGATAGAAGGTTGGGAGATGAATAAGAATTACGAGGCACTTGATAGAAAGGTCGAAAGCTTTATTCGAGATTTCGACAATTGGCATAATGATAATGATGATAATGCTCCTCAGGAATAGAGTGCGCCAGGTGTTTTATCTTTGTCTGTTTCCTCTCGCCTACCTTATATTTTTCACTTTACAGATTGGGTTTACGTGAGTGGTTGTGTTGGTTTATTGAGTATTGATGAGTGAGTGGCATGTACCATACTGATATTGGTATTGAATGGATATTTTATACACTTGATGTGGATCTTGATTTAGAGTTGTTGACCTCTTTGATTAGCATGAGCACTTTTATTTGATATATGTTGGTTTTATTGATGAAAAATGTGTATCATCTATTTGATTACTTGTAGTTTGTGTAGAGATTGATGTTGATTGCATGCTTTGAAGAGTATTTAGGAAATCTATCACCCTTGTGAGGATTTGAGCCAATTAATCATGCTACATCAATGCATGATAGTTTATTCTTGTGAATATCGTTCATGTATTCGTATTCTAAAACTTGGCCTAGAGTCTTGTTTGAGATTTATGGTTGTTAGATATTAGGACATGATCTTAGGCCATTATTATTAATTGAGCCACTTAGCCAGATTTTACCTTACCTTATAATGTGAATCATTGGAAGCCCCGTTGAGCCTTTAAAAGCTTTTTGTTTGGCAAGCCTTTGATAAAAAGCTTATTTACCTTTTACTTGAGTTTTTCATACCCTATTTACTAGCAGAGAGTTGAGGTGAATAAGTGCTAGCTTGAAAGTAAGAAGAAAAAGGAAGAAAAATTGGTGGGAGTGATAAAAGTTAAGAAAAATTGTGGTTAAATCTTGTTGAGGGATAGTGCCTGAAACCGGTACCCCGACTGCTAAAAGGGGTAGTGCCCGAAACTGGTACCCTTGTTCTTTAAGAAAGAAGAGATGTTGATTCTAAGTAAAGAAGAAGAAAAAGACAATTTGAAAGATCATGAGAATGATGATGGAGAGGAAGAATGAAGCTGTTTGATGAAAGAAATACTCCAAGGTGATTCTCTACTAGTGAATTAGTCACTTTATCTATATTCTCCTACCTTTACCAAAGAGCCAACATTACAACCTCAAAGCAAGTCCTTTGTGATCCTAGTATAGAAGCGATTATGAGTTGATTTTTGAGACCCTTGTCAAGCTTATGGTTACTCTAATGTATGAATTGATTTTGAACGTATATACTAACCCTTTAAGTGTACATCTTTTAGACTTGAGAGAGAGAGTAAACACTTATCTAATGAGCTAGATAACTTGGCACTCGTAGAAGTATTGTGATTGATTGAAATTTTTGCATGGATGAAGAGAATGATGGATGAATGCATGTTTTGATTTGATAGAATTGCATGTGTTAATGTGAGTTGTGCATGTTATAGATCTTGTGAATTACACTCTCTTCCATATTTTGATTTTTGTTACCTCGGGACGAGCAACATGTAAGTCTGTGGGTTTGATGAGAGTGATAATTCACATATTTTGAGCTCTGGTTTGTGTGAAAATTGAGTATGATTTGGTCTATTATCATGACAAATCGGGATATTTACGAAAAATCCATGAATCAGATGCTACTGAGGCTATTTGAGCATATTTATACAGAAAAATAGGTCAGAAATGCTCAGAATCATAAAACACGAATTTCAGCGAACAGGAAGACCGCTCGACACGCGAGCATATTTTTGGTAATTCTGAACCTCCCGTGCGTGTTTGTGCATATTTTCCATGTAAAAGCCCAGTATAGGTCCATAAGGAGAGTTTACAAGTATAAAAAAGGATGTAGATAATATTAAGAAGGGAGTTAGATTCGACATCCATCTTACACCACTTCCAAACCCTAACTCCATCCTACGGAGCTTTAGGGAGAGATTCGTGTAGCGAATCAAGTGAGAACCAAGTGAAGATTCAAGATGGAGCGAGAAGCGACGGCGCCCACATCTAGGGTTTATTTAGCAACTTAATCTTTCTTGTAATCTTCAAGACTTTGGGTAAGATCTATCCCAACATCATGAACGTTCTTCAAAGCATCATGGGCTAGAACTGCTTTGGTAGTTCTAGGATAATGGAGGTTTTATCTAGTTAATTGAACTTCCGTGTGTATACTCCCCACAATACTACTTGTGGATTTATTCTATATAAGACTATGCATTTCTAATTCATACTCAGAATTGTTTTGTGCATCATTAACTGTTATACAGAGTCTAAATACATATCTTGGTTATTGATTGAGTGCATTCACTGCTAAGTAGTATTTTATTTTAAGATTCTATATGAGGGGACTCTGAAGCTTCATTAGAACTGTCTTATATAAATACTTATTAATCGAATTGAATTCGGGTTAGTAAATAGGATAAAGAGAGTAATTTCATAGTACCTATAAAGGGAGATCATATCGGGTTAGAGTACTTAGTGCACGGGAAATAATTGATACTGATAGTACCTAGAGAGGGGGATGAAGTTATATTTCTTGCTCCAAGGTAACTCACATGTGTTATACGCTTGTCTACTTGTGTCTATAGAGTAGATTTGCATGGTTTAGTGATGCGTCTATAGTCCACAAGGCAGAGTCAGACATTGATGTACGAAAAGGAGATTAATTAGTGAAACTGGATGGCCCGAAGAGCTACCTATCTTCTCACTTGATCAACTCTCGTTTATTCTTTACTGTCTCTATTTTATTAGTTATTTAATTATTCTGTCTAGTAGATTAATAATATTGTTCAAAGTAATTTGCTAAAATACTAGTTTTAACTAATTTAGTAATAATAAATTAATAACCAACTGTCCTTTGGGTTCGATAATGTAACTTGGTCGCTTATCTAAACTACAATCACATTCTTCATACATGGGGATTTATTGTGTGTTGAGAAAACGCCTATCAGGTTACTCAAATGTTGTATGGGCTAAGTGTCTTGATACACAATGTTCTACGTATGGCAACGTCATTTTCCTCGGAAATAATCTTATTTCTTGGAGTGCTAAAAAGCGACCAACAGTTTCATGCTCTAGCTGCAAGTCTGAATATCACACTATGGCAAATGCTGCTGCTGAACTCACATGGGTTGTTCATCATCTGTGAGAACTTGATGCATCACTGAGCAAAACTCAAGTGCTTCTATGTGATAACTACAGTGCTTTATTCCTCATGCAGAATCCGATTTCTCATAAGTGGGCCAAACATATAGACATTGATTATCACTTCATTTGTGAAATGATTACTGGTGGTTATTTGTCTACATAGTTTGTCCCATCCACTCTACAACTAGCGGATATTTTCTCCAAGAGTCTTCCACATCCCTTATTTGAGATGTTTCGTGCCAAGCTCTGCGTTTTATTGAACCCAACGCATCACTTGTCAGGGGGGTGTTAGTGTAGAAAATTTTATATATCATGTGTAGTATATATTCTTTATTTATATTTATTTCTTTCCATATTTGTTTCCATCAATTGTAAATATATTATACGGTGTATCAATTCAATCTCCTCAATTGAGGATTACTCAACTCTCACATAGGGTAATGCAAGGATTTCGTGTCCATACTCCACCCAAGTTCAAAGGGCGTGAAGGGCCAGAATGCGTTGAAGAGTGGCTGAGATCGCTCGTAAGGACGTTTCACATCATGAAGTGCACTGGTGAACAATGTGTGCTCTGGCATCCTACAAGCTTGCTGAAGATGTCGACCACAGGTGGGAGGCATATTGGACGATGAGGCCAATGGAGAATAGAGAGGCTATCTCCTGGCAGGATTTTAAAAGGATTGTGTTGGAAAACTACTACCCTCGAACACACCGAGCTAAGATGGATAATGAGTTCTACAATTTCAAGCAAAGGAACATGTCTGTAATTGACTATGAGTGGCAAGTCAACCAACTGAGTCGGTCAGCCCCGTAGCTAGTAGACTCAGAAGAGAAGAAGGCCAAGAAATTTGTGGATAACTTGCACCAAGACATTAAGAATGCTATGTCTGCCCTTCCTGATATAGACTATGCTAAGTCTTTTATGAGGGCTTAGAAGTTGGAAGCTTGCTTAGAGATGGGACGTTCAAGCCGTAAGCCGAGAGAGAAACTTGACAAAAGAGAAGGGGAAAATTCATACCAAAGTGATGTCAATAGCGATGATGAGCAAGATGTGGTTGATGGAAACCCAAATTCAAATGTCCAACAAGCCACAAGACCTACTTGTACTAAGTGTGGGAGAAACCATGGAGGAGAGTGCTTATATGGAGGAGTATGCTACTAATGTCATGAGCCAAGACATAAAGCTCAACAGTGTCCAAAGCGAACTGCTCGTAAATTTGAAGAAAGAGATTGGAGACAAGCGATGTATTGCTATAGTGGAAGTGGTAAGTTATTTTGAATTTCGAGGATGAAATTTTAATTAGTAGGGTGGAATGTAACACCCATGATATTTTAGAATTTATTACATTAATAATTGGCCCAAATTCCTTAATAAAAGCCCAAACTATTTATACTTCTTGTTCAAAGTCCACAATATCATTCATCATCTATGATTTCAGATTTGAGATCCTTCCTAAGCTAAATCATTGTCAAATCTCTCAAATAAAGAAGGTCTCTATCAATTAAATCATCCTATATTAGCTTTGTACTTCGGAAAAGTTTGAAATTCCCTGCAATTCAATCCGCTTTTACTTTTAGAGCTTGTTTTCATCACAAAAGTATGCATTGTAAACCTCTTTCTTCCATCATTCACAATATTCATCACAGTGCCGCAAACATCTCTAGAGTGATTTATTAATAATAAAGTCAAAATCCCAAAACATAGAGCCCAAAAGATGTAATGAAAACATAAGAGAGTGAATATCTATCTAAATCTATAGAACTCGCGGTTCATATCACTAAACAACTGTCTGTTGAGGGTTTCAGAGATTGAGAATGCCAAGTGACCGCTCCTCCAACTTTAGAAAGAAAATCTGCAGTTTCATTCCCTTCACGATATATGTGTGACACCAAAAATCTCAAATTCGTGAGTAGATATTTCACCCTTCTCCACCTAGAGTAAAGCCTCCATGGAACAACAGGCGAAGGATGGGAGAGAGCATGAAGCACGTACATAGAATCAGTTTCTAATCAAATCTGATTCCAACCCCTATTGAAGGAGTACTCGACAGCAAGACAAGCAGCCGCCCATTCTGCCTCCATCACAAAGCCAGTACTAAATCCGCTGATGAAGAAGCCCCGACTGTTGCGGAAAACACAACCTCTATATATGCAGGCTGGTGAATCGGCAGCGTGCCCATCTGTGTTAATTAACAGCATGCCCATCTCTATATATGCAGGCTGGTGAATCACCACCTCCACTTGACAGGAATAGTCTGAGGTGCTTTCCATTGCTTACCCACAATTCTAAAATATTTCAGCATGATCAAGTCCTCGACTGTGTTGCCCATAGCCCCCAAATCGAACAAATTCTCTTCTCGAATAAGAGCAAATAATGTTGTCGTAATACCTAAAACTCATACCTCCTTATCCATCAGATTATTATCATAACCATATGCATATCATTAATACGTTCTTGCCATATTATCCACATAAAAGTAACAATCGCCAGTCTCCATAGAGAAATTATTTGCTTACTACCTAATGTCCCTATTGCTTGCAAAAGAAAACCCACGAACGTCCGAACCACATGCAGTCTGTGGCAAAAAGAAAATCCTGCAAGCAATTTAGTAAGTACCTGCAAAGATACTAGACAAGATAGAGAAAGATGATCAACAGTCTCTTCATCCCGTTTGTAAAGGTAACAGTGGGAGGGCCCAATAAACCCTCTATCCTATATGATATCCCAAGTCATTGCAACTCCTTTGATAACTTTCCAAATAGCTAATGATCATTTTTTAGGAATAAAATGATCCCAAATCCAAGACCCCCATGTCGGCTCAATAAAAGATTGCCGTGCATGCATGTTGGCTATTTGAGAGGTAAGTTTTCCTTGCAAAGACTTGCACCAAACCCTACAATCCACCACATCAGGCGTCATCCTTATTTCCAAAATAGCCTTAACAATGTTAGGAAAAGTTGAGGTAAAACTCTTCATAAAATGCCAGTGACCATCATAAAGATAATCACTTATCCGTTGGTCAAAATGTTAACGAAGCTCTTGCGGGATTCCAACTAAATCAAACAATAGGGGTACCAATCCAGTTGTCTAGCCAAAATATCACCTTAGAATCATACCCCACAATCCATATATCGTCCTTCATCAACCTTTTAATGTGATCAACGCATGCGCTCCTAATCGAAGATTGAATATATCTGGTTTTAATGTTATGGCCCTCGAACCATCTGCCCTTAATACAAGCAAGCGGCCCTTTTCCTTGCAAAATATCCCACGAGAACTTCATTAAATAAGCCTCATTAGCTGTTCTGATGTTTCTAACCCCCAATCCCCCTTCCAAAATCGGGCTACAAACTTTTTTCAATTCACCGTGAAGTGATGTTGTTTAGACACATCCCCTATCCAAATAAGATTTCTGCAAGATGCCTCTATTTGCTTAATGAGATGTCTTGGCCACTTATACAACATCATAATGTGCACTTCCGATGCAATGATGACCGAGTTCACCAAAAAAATTCTTCCCACCATAAATAACATACTTCCTTCCCACCTTTGAAATTTTGCAAGAATCCTGTCTGTAGCTTTTTTGAAGTATTCAATCTTAGGCGCCCAAATAAAAATTGGCGCACCTACATTCATAAAAGGAAATTTACCTTCTTGTATCCAAGAGAGGAGAGCACCCATCTCTTAATCACAAGTTTAACATGTGTCATAAAAAACACCTTGGATTTCAAAAGGCTGAAGACATGGCCCGACATAATTATATAATTATGCAGGACCACTCTTAAACCCTCCACCGACCCCTCGTTGCCTTTGAAAAATAAAACAATATCGTCAGCATAAAATAAGTAAGGAGGAATAAGCATGGACATGTTCGCCTGAGCAAGTAAGACGTTGCCAGATGCAATTTCCACCTTAATTCATTTACCAAGTACCTCTTCTGCCACACAAAACAGAAGTGGCAAGAGGGGGTCCCCTTGCGGAACTCCATTTCCACATTTAAAAATCCCTTCGGCTTCTCATTGATAAGAACATAAACCTTTACCGAATGGAAGATGGCATGTATCCAATTAATAAATACTCTACCAAAACCCATTTTCTCCAGCACATGCAAAACGAAATCCCATCTCAAGGTATCAAATGCCTTTTTAATATCAATTTTAAAGCCAATACTACTTACAAAGGAGTTTTTGAGACTATTAAAACTCTTCGAGGCCACTGCAATACAATGATGAATGCTACGTCCTGGAATGAAACCAAACTGACAGCTGCTAAGGTTTTCGCTCAATAAAGGCCTCAACCTATTAGATAAGATTTTTGTGATGATCTTAAAGAGAAAGTTACACAAATTGATCGATCTGAAGTCCTCCACTCTCACCGCCCCCTCAATCTTTGGAACTAAGACAATGAAGTTGTAGTTTATGCCTAAAGGCATATCCCCCGAGGTGAAAAAATATTGGACTGCCCTACATTGATCATCCCCAATAAAATGCCAACATTTTTGATGAAAAGAGCCTCAAAATCCATTCGGCCCGGCGAACTATCTCCAAATAGCTCCTTGACTGCTTCTTTTATTTCCTCCATTGTAGGTAACACTATAAGTTTAGCATTCTTAGCTTCACTAAGAAAACTATTTATGAATTCTAGCTATCCAAAATCCCTCACCTCCTCCGGCCTCTGGAAAAGCCGAGAGTAATACCCCACAACATGCTGAGAGATTTGTGTGATATCTTTCGTAATAACACCATTCACCTCCATAGATGTGATTGCATTTTTCGCTCTCTGTATGCGTTAGAATCTATGGAAGAATTTCGTATTTCTATCCCCATCTTTGAGCCAAGAATTTATATTTTTTTGGGCATAAAATTTATGTTTGTTCTCCAACCTCTTACTCAATTCAATGTGCGGTTCCACCTCCTCGCAAAATAATTCCTCGTTGTCCCCATCTTTCCCGATCTTGATCTGGACGTTTTTAAGCGACTCCATGGCCGCATCAATAGAATCGAAAATGTTTCCAAATTCGTGATGATTCCATTTTTTTATGTCATTCTTCAATCTTTTCAATTTTGCAGTAAATAAACTCATAGGATTTCATCGAGGAAAAACATTTTTCCATGAGATTTCTGCCATGATATAAAATCCCGTATCCGAAAGCCACATGGCTTGGAGACAAAACGGCCGAGAGACTATCTCATTCATCTTACAAGTAGCCAAAAAGTGCATGATCAGAACCATTTCTCGCCAAATCCAGTCCCACCACAACATGCCACTTATCCATGAAATTGTTGTATACTAGAATCCTACCAATCCTAGAAGCTCTCATGTTCCTGATGGCTAAACGACTTACCCATGTAAATTTAGCACCTTGCAACTCAACATCGTGTAACCTAGTAGTGTCCAGAAAAGTTCTGAATCCTGTGGCCCCCAGATTCTCCATACATGAGATGTGCAATCTTTCATGCGGCCTAATGTAGCATTGAAGTCTCCAATAATCATCGTATTAGTTGCCCAGTTTGTTGTGATGTCACACCACAAATCTTTACGGATGTCGTGGTCCGTATGACCATACACGAAACCAAACCTGTAGTCAGTAGCATTGTGAATGAAATCAAATATCATTACCTGAGAAGAAAAGAAAACCTTTCGAACCTGGGAAACATATGCAGTATTATAGAAAACTCAAATGTTAGGGCGAAGACTGTCCCTCAGATTGTGTCCCACAAAATGCAAACCCATGTCTTCCAAACATGATCCGGAATAGAAGAAAATAGAATTTTAGGTTCTGCAATGGCTAGCCAAAAATATCTTTTTCCTGCAAAGTTCACGAAGTGTCATCTGGCGGAGTCCCGCCCTATTCCTCTAACATTCCTGCTTATTCACCTTTTTGCATGTGCCCAAGTGTAGGGAATCTGTTGCAGATAAGCGTGTGACAAAGTCTATTATCGAACCCAAAGGATAATTCTAGACTCACTATTTAATCTATTTATGATTATTCTAATATAAGACAAATCTGGTTATTTTGAGAATTACCTAATTTAAAGATGTAAAAAATAAATACAAAAAATAATAAAATAGCAGATAAAATTAAATATGGAAGTGTTCAAGAGAGAAGATAGATAGCACTAGGAAACTCAAATCAAATCACTAGACAATCGGTTGGAATCCATGTAGTTCTTATGAAAGCAATCACTAATTTATGTTAAATCCCTCTTTGGAAGTAAACTTAATACATAAACCTAGTTTAGACCCTCAGATGCAGAAGAATAATTCATACTCCCTTTCTAGGTACTTCATGCAAAATTCCATTAAAGGCTAGAACACTAGACTTCCCTTTATAGGTACTTAAGAATTAATCCTCAATTCCCACCTAACAATCTAAGAAACCAAATCCTATAGAATGGTAATTAATAGATATATTAAGTGTCCAATATTAATTATTCTAATGAATAAAGGTTATATGGTTAGATCCCAGGTTGACAAATATAATTCCTTCTATGACACAAGCAATAATCATAAACATGCATCTGATAATGACATACTCATGAATAAGGACAGATCATATAAGACAAAAATATAAGTCTCAAATCAAAGCATTAATAAGGGAATAAGTATACTGCAGGTATCCAACCTATTCTAGATCATCAATTCAAAACAATTCAACCTTCAGATCCTAGCACTATCCAAGAAGTACTAGCCCATGATGGTACAAGCAACACATATGGTTAGGTATGAAAACATATTATCCAAAATTAAGAAAGAAAGAGTAAGAAAAACCCTAAATATGGTGTGATTTTCTGTTCTCTCCTCCGTGATTCCGAACCTTCTTGTTCTCCTTCTCAAGTAAGCAACACTGATGAACTCCCCGGGATGGGTGGATGAGATGGTGCGGTGAAAGGGTATGGAAAAGTACGTATGGATGTGGAGAGTTAGGGTTTGGAACACCCCAAGGACTCCTTTTATAGTTGAGGGCTGATCATTCACGAATTCTGACTTAAAAGTGGGCCTTTTCACGTTAAAAATACGAACGGGCTGAAAACACGATGAAAACACGAAACTGGGCCATGTTGGAAATGGGTACGAGTCGTGCCATCTACCGCACGAGTCGTGCGGGTGCCTGGCGTGTGGATTCCTCGACACTTCTCGGGGGCACAACACGTGCATCTCGGCAGCACCCGGCTCTCGAGCTCGGCAGCTCTCGGCAGCTATCGGTGGGCATGCTCGGCATGGTCATACAGGTGCCTCTCGGCAGCATGTGCGGCACGACCTGCCAAGCCTTGTGGCACGACTGAGCCTTCCCGACCGGCATGACTTGTGCCGGCCCTTCTTCTCCCGACTTCGCTCCCGACTTTATTTCAAACTTCCGTTTTTTCTCTTTTTACATTGTTTTCCACCTAAAAACACGAAATGATACCTCACATGCATTTGAAACACAAATTTATACAATTCTACCACAAGATGATCAAATAAGGATATAAATCCCATAAAACGGTGCTAAATCAGACTCTAAAACACGCAGATTTTCACACTAATCAATTCCAGAATAGGATATTCTTTTAAAATGTTGTTCACAGCCGGGCTTCGGCGGCAAAGTATCCCAATCCTGATTAGAAATAGCATACATGGTTTTAGAATGTTTCTTGGTGGGCTCAACATGCTTTATCCTTGGGCCACCAGGCATGCGAGACCTAGTAACCGGAGGATCTAGCCTGCTGAAATGCGTGGCACTGTTGGTGGTGCCCCTAACTGAAGAACCCGAATTTTTCTAAGCAAAAACTTTCTACTTTCACGTGGGTGAAACAAAAGAGGCTTCAACCTTCTCCAGACTGCGTACAGCGAGAGGAATAGGTTTGCAATGACCAACGCAAGGGACTGGTCATGCAAGTTATCTGTTGTATCCTTTTTTATTTCTCCATCCTCACTACCACAATCCTGGTCATCCATATCATCCCTACCAAAACCTTCCTCAATTTCAGAATCCTCCTCATCCTGACCATCTTGCTTTTCCTCCTCATGCTCCTATTCTTTCTTTTTATCCCGCTCCCTGTCATCATGCGGCATCTCTTTCTGATTAATATCCGAGGATTGATTTTCCTTATCATGATTTACATCAGCATCTTGCACACCATCAGCTTCTTCCACCATACCCTTATTTAGATTATCAAACATGTTGGAAGTTCGAACATGATTAGTAGGCCCCTCTTTCCGTTTCCAGGCATTTTTGGGAACAGTAAATCCATCATTCGAAGCTTTCTCATTTCTCTTTTTTTCTTTACGTTGCTCATTTTTCTCTTGCTTCTTCAAACAATCATGAATACCGTACCCCAATATATGATAAGATTTACAGTATTTTGGGATATTATTGAAACCAAAAGATATATGAATCACACTCTCAGAAGTGTCTATATTCATTTTTTGGGATCGGTTCCTATACATCCACTTCCACCAAAATACGGGCAAAGTGCCCTGTGGATCCATCCAAAGCCTTATCATCGATAGAAATAGGGGATCCGACAGCCCTTGCAATGTTTCTAATAACCTCTTTGTGCCATAATTCAAAGGGAAGTTCATAGATACGCATCCAAATCGGGACAATAGAAGATTTAATCTTATAAGTATTAAACGTCGGCGTCCATCTCCGAACCTGAAGTTTTACCCTCCAAATCTCAAAAATTCATTTTCTTAAGGGACCAACCTTAACCTTGTCATCAGAAAATAGTAGCAAATAATATCCATGGCCCAAA
The DNA here is from genome assembly GCA_023678885.1 of Pogostemon cablin. Taxonomy (NCBI): domain Eukaryota; kingdom Viridiplantae; phylum Streptophyta; class Magnoliopsida; order Lamiales; family Lamiaceae; genus Pogostemon; species Pogostemon cablin. The sequence continues at coordinate 10,820,247 of CM042990.1, read as the reverse complement.
GGTATGTTTAACAGATCAGATGTAGAGATGTTGAACGTGGGAATAAACATGTTATCAATCTCCAATTGAGTGAGCGGCTTGGAGCCTCATTCATTCAATACCCTAACAATTACAAATTGAGAGAAAAGATTTTACACTTTTCATAAAAAGATCTAGTTATCGAAAAAGTAGCGATATCACCTGTTTTGTCTAATGACCTCGCCACAAGATTCGTAAAGGATCCCTTGCATATGACCGATTTGAGATGAGAGACAGTATCCTGTCATTCGTGGGCGGCTTTAGATGCATATGATCCTGTCATTCATGAGTAACTAAAAAAATGTATGATTGTTTTTAATACACATTGTCATAATCATTCGTACGCAAAATCTCCACCATACTTTTTCACCTCACATAGAACCATCTCAATAACCATTTGTAACTAAGAAAAACCTTGTTAAAATAGAAAGGTAAAAGATCAAACCAGGCTTTTGTTTGATCTGTCTGAAATTCATATCAATGGAGAAACCTCTTTTGGCATTCGAGTTCAATTAGTACAAAAATTATATCCAATTGGATAAATTTCTTGTCCCTTTGGAGTTCTGTTTGTGATCAGCCATCATGATTTGGGTAAACTGTACCAGAATAATAATTTACAAAGTATTCCAAGCAATTAATGTGTGGCTAAGATCATTAGAATTCGTCAACAATTCTGGCGTTTTCCCGAATACCTCAAAAATTTTAAGTTCAACATGGAAATACGATAAAAGTTCATCTACAGAAAATTTTTATTTTCATTAGAATTTGTCAACAATTCAGGCGTTTTCCCGCTTTTTATTTAATACTTTCCCACAAATATTTTTAAGGAAATGGAGGGAAATAAAAAAAAAATTCCCACAAATAATTTTAAGGAAATAGAGTGAATTTAGTTGAAAATTAAAATAGGTTGTATGTGCTAAATATAGAAATGATACAAATTATATACTCCCTCAGTTCACCGCAAAATGTATTCGTTTGTTTTTTGCACGTGGATTAAGGAGTATTATAATTTTATATAAAGTGGGTAGTTATATTGGTAGGGAGTGGTGGGCCATGTGTGTACTTTTTTCTAAAAAGGAAAAATATATACTTTAAAAGTGGACAACCCAAAATGGCAAAATGGATACGTTAGTGATGGACGGAGGGAGTTCTATTTTTTAAATCTTGATAATATGACATTAAAATTCAATTAAAAATATAAGTAAAATTATCAAAACAATTAAACTCTTCGTTATACTTTATTTTAAAAAAGCACCTGATCTAACACACTTCACACTTTATTAATTTTTTTATTATCCAAAAATATGATTATACCCTTGATTACTATTTTCTCAATTTACATACAAAGTAAAAAATAAAACTTTTGTGAAATAGAGAAGTAACATGAAGTATATGAAAGGTTAACTTATTCTACTAAAACTAAAATTTTATTAAAAGGGTAGTTTTTTCATATATTAGAAAATCTCACCCTTTTAGTGTAAGACTAATTTTTAACTCAATAACAATAAAATTTCATAAATGGTATACAATTTGTAAGATTTTTTTAGGATGTATTATTATCTAGTACAAGATATACTATAATATTACTAGTATATACTTTATTACTGACTAGAATAAAATTATTCTATAAAAAGTCTCAATTACCCCTAGATACATCATGTAGATAAAATAGATATATATTTACGTTAAAATGATCGACTCTTATCCTTCATTATAATTCTCTCTCTGTTTTCATATTCAAAACTATTTCACAAATTGAAATCTCTCCACCATAGATCCACAAATTTTGTGTAAGTTAATTTCTGAACACAAAATATATAATTTCTGAACATAAGTATATTAAAAATAAATATTTTTAAATACATAAATTTTGAACATCAACAAATTAAGTTAACTTCTGAACACAAATATATAATTAGGTAAATTACCAACACCCCCTCGAGGTTTATCCAAACTACCAAATAAATCTCGCAGTTTGAAAAATTACCAATTACCCATTTATTTTATATTTGATTTGAATATGGACAAAAATACTTAATATTTAAAATAAAGAGAGAAGAAAATGACATCAATACCTATGAAAACGGTGCAACTGGTTTTCTGGCATCATGGCTCACATCCACACTTCTCCAACATGGCTATTCAGTCAATGCTACTGTTAGAACCCTTTCACCAGGTTTCTATTCTTAATTGTGATTAATTTCTTGGATTCAAACTATGTAAGCTAATTCCTCCAATTTTAATTTCTTATGTGTTTTTATTTATTAAATTAGTTGTGCTGAGTAGCCTTCGGGTTCAAAATTTCTTGGGCTATGTTTGGAATATTATGGCAGATTTGTCGTTCATGCTGAATTTTAATTGAATCGTACTGGAGTATTACTTTTGAGAAATAATTTATAGTACCATGTTGGGTTTTCTTAATTATATGTTTAAAAAAATGATTTGTTTCCTTGGTAATGTCGTTAAAGACTCAAATTGTGTGTGTGTGATGAACAACAAATAGTGTACCAATACACAAGGAGAGAGGCAAATATAGTATTGGTGGAAAGAAGAAAACATAGATTGAGATCAATCAGTGAGAATGCAAGGTTGTTTGGTGCACCAAATGTCTTGATTATGGCTGCACCTTTTTGGTTGTAATTCACAAATACATAGATATTGATGTTATTTTCTTCCATCTTTATTTTAAATATTGGGAATTTTTGTCCATGTTCAAATCAAATATAAGATGGTATTTTTGTTCATGTTCAAATCAAATATAAGATAAAGGGGTAATTGGGGTTTATTTGGTAATTTGAACAAACCTTGAGGGGGTGTTGGTAATTTACCCTATATAATTTCTGAACACAAATATATTGAAAAAAAATATTTTTTAATACATAAAATTTCTAAATACAAAAAAATTTGAACACAAATATACAAAAATATATTTGAACATAAATATTTTTAAATACATAAATAATGTGGATGTGATCGAGGGAAAATCCGAGCTACCAAAGCGACATGTTTTAGGACTTTTTTTTATTTATTTGACTATAGCAGCTAATTAATAATTAATAATCACAATTCCAAATAGCTATATGTATTCAGAAATAATTGTAGGCAATATATTATGTATTCAGAAATATTTGTATGCAATATATTCGTATTAAAAACTTGTTTTCACACGTTGATGCAAACACTTTAATATAATATTAATTATCTCACACCTATTTTTGAGGAGAAATTAGTGGGACACTTTATCTTTTTGCATCACACCTTTTAAATTAATTTTTAATACATTTAAAATAGGAATAAACATAGTATTTTATGCATTCAATTTGTATTGATTAGAAATATAATTTACTTTATGTATCTGATAGTAATATAGGTACATAAAATATACTTAATAGTAATGTGCCTTTTTTATTACATATAATACATTTGTATGATTATTATTAAATTATTTAAATGAAGATTTTTATGATTATAGACATTCAGTCGATTGCTAATATACTTTTTAGATTCCCAATTAGAAAAAAATAAAAAAAATAAAAGACAAATAACTAATAACCCATTATATTTAAATAAAATCCAACCCAAATTCATTCTTTAACTCTAATATTATATACTTGTCTCTCCCTATTGGAGCAAACCATTCGAGCTCCATTGTGATGCAAGTGACAATGCATTGGGAGTTGTGCTAGGCCAAGTGAAGGAGAAGAAGTCTATCTACTACGCATCGAAGACATTCAATGTCAATCAAAAGAATTACACTACAACAGAAAAAGAATTTTTTATCGGTGGTTTATGCTATTGAAAAATTTTGTCCATACTTAATTGGTATAAAAACTATAGTTTATACGGATCATGCCGCCATTAGGTATTTGATGAACAAGAAAAATGCTAAACCAAAACTAATCTGTTGGGTTATTTTGTTGCAGGAGTTTGATGTAGAGATACGTGACAAGAAGGGGGTCGAAAATATCATAGCGAACACTTGTCACGATTGTAAAATGTTAATGAAGAAGGTAATATGGAGTTCATTAAGGATATACTTTCGGATGAAGAGATCCTTCAAGTTTATTTTCAAAGGATGTACACTTTGTGTGAGACCGGGAGGCCTTGGTATGCGGACTTCGTCAACTACTTAACTTGTGGCCTTAAACCGGATCATCTACCCAAATTTCAGAGGAAAAATTTCTATCATGATGTCAAGGAATACTTATGGGATGATCCTATCATGTTCAAGAATTATCCGGATGGGATCATTAGGAGGTGTATCCCGGAAGAAGAAAAGATAAGTGTCATGAGGATTTACCATATCTCACCTTATAAAGGACACTTTAGATTCCAAAAGATGGGGGCTAAGATTCTACAGTCGGGTTAACTTGTTTTGGCCAACTTTATTCAAGGATTGGAAGGATTACATCAAGGGGTGTGATCGGTGCCAAAGGATTGGAAGTATAGGGCAACGTGATGAGATGCCCATGAGGAGCATTTTTGAAGTTGAAGTGTTTGATGTATGGGGGATAGATTTGATAGGACCATTCCCACCTTTCATGGTTACCTTTACATATTGCTTGCAGTAGACTACATGTCAAAATGGGTGGAATCAATCCCGACAAGGACAAATGATGCTCTAGTGGTCAAAGCCTTCTTGAAGAAGAAAATATTTGCTAGGTTTGAAGTGCCAAGGGCAATGATTAGTGATGGGGATCTCACTTCATCAAAAGGCTTATTGAGAAGCTTTTGATTGGATATGGAGTGAAGCATAAGGTTTCTACGCCTTATCATCCTCAAATGAATGGCTTGGCGGAGGAATCGAATAGACAAGTGAAGCATGTTCTTGAAAAGACGGTAAACGGGAATAGAAAGAATTGGTCCTCTCGACGATGCTCTTTGGGCATATCGAACGGTTTACAAGACAGCTCATGGGTTCTCTCCATACAAGCTCGTTTATGGAAAAGCATATAATTTTCCCGTGGAGTTGGAGCATAAAGCATTGTGGGCCCTTCGAAAGTTGAACTTTGATGAAAAGGAATTCGGAAAGAAGAGATGTCTCCAATTGGTTGAACTCGGGGAGTTTAGAGAGGAAGCTTACTCAAGCTCGAGGATTTTGAAAGAAATGCTTAAAAGATTGCATGATGAGAGGATAAAAACGAAGAAGTTTATTCCAAGGGACAAGGTTCTATTATTCAATTCAAGACTTAAGTTGTTCCCCGAAAAACTCCGTTCTAAGTGGACCGGGTCATACTTGGTGATCGAGGCTAGAGATGATGGCTCCTTAAAGCTTGAAGGATCGTATGGATGTGCCTTTGTGGTTAATGGTAAAAGGGTGAAGCATTACCATTCTCTCTCTCAAAGGGAGTTAGTATATGTAGATACCTTTACTTCATAAAACTCTCATGCTTCATTCGTAGTTTAGGTTTGTAAATAGTTTATTTTACTTGTTTTGCTATTTTGGCATTGTAGGTGGATTGTGCTCATGAGAAAATGTGTATTGAAGATACGAGAAGTACTTCCTGGATTCATGTAGGTATGTCTCACCACTTTTTGCAAACTTAAGTCTCGACTCTTGTCTTAATTTAAGTTTAGGGGGATAGTGCGTGGTGGACATTCTTGAGTTGCATATGCTTCCCAACAAGAAGATCAATGAAGGAAACTACAAAGTTAAGTCTCACAACTTTTTGCAAACTTAATTCTCAACTCTTATTTTGATTTAAGTTTGGGGGTATAGTGTGTGGCGCGACTCACCACTTGAGTGTGATTCTTGTAAAATTTAGTCAATTTTAAATATTTTCTCATGAGTTTGGTATGATTTTGGTCAGATTTGTTGTGTTGAAGTGCATAATAGTTCACATATTTATTGAAATTGTTGAGCTAATGATGTTTGATGAGTTTTAAGCACATATAAGGTGTATTGGAAGCATAAACGCAGGGCAAAACATGGTCGGAAGTGCAAAAAATTCAAAACAGGGCATGCAGAGCTCGAGCCGAATGTGGAGCTCGGCTCTGTAAAGGAGGCCGAGCGCAAGCACCTGAAACGCCTGCTCGCCTAGACTAGAGTCGAGTCTGGGACTCGAGTCGACCTGCATCAGGAAGCACGAGTTGAGCAGCTCACTCGAGATGAGTCAGTGCATGATTTTTCAAAAAATTCAGCTTGTTGTGGTTGTCGTCCGTATGTCCATACCAACCATTGCAATGCCAAATGCTTTTCTAAGGGAGTTTTCTTTACACTTCATCACTCTTTTTTACTTGACATGAATTGATATTGATTTGAATGGTTGGATTAATTTGCTATTTCATGTGTTATGTTTTTTTTAGGTTTATTTTCGTAATTTAGAATTTCTATTTTCAATCAAAGATGGGTATATGTGCTGAGCTTACTTAATTATGGATGTTATGAATGTGTGTTTCATGTTCTAATGATGAATGGAATTTTTATTCTTGCATGTTATGTGTCTTTGGTTGTTTCTTGTTTTGTGTGTCTTTATTCTTTGTTATATATTTTATGAATTTTCATTTTTGTTTAGGTTGTTCGGTGGTTTATTTTTGGGATGTTATGAGTCGTTTTTGAATTTGAGTGATAACATATTTTTGTGATAAGTGATGACAAATTATGATTAAGAATCTCTACGCTTTAAAATTGTGACATGTTTTACTTAACTTGTTCAATTTTGAGATGAATGTTGAAGTAATAAGTTCCTTAAGGTCCGAGCATAAGCTTGTGAGAATTTAAGCCTCAACCGTGCATACATGGAATTTCTTCATGAGTGGATCGGTTGCGTTTTATAAACTAGAACTTACTCAAGGACTATGGGAATGAGTCCGATTAGTGGAGGTTAGTAATATGATTTAAGGTCATTCTTGTCATTTATAGTCATTGCCAAATATTTCCCTACCATGAACATCATCCCTAGTCATCCACTTTGAGCCTATAATCCTATTTCTTGTGAATTTTAGCATATTACAAGCCATGATTATCTACTTAAGCATTATATATTTATCCTTTTGTGTGAGTAATTGAGGAGATATGGTTTAGAAACACATCTGCCCTTTCTCAACGCATTTCTTTAGGCAAAGACTTCTCTTTTTCCTCTTTTGGATGGTAAATATTTCAATGAGATACTGTGCAAAAGAAGAAAGAAAATGGTAAACAAGCAAGAAAAAGGATGAAAAGAGCACAAGCAAGAATGTACACGTAACCTTAGAAACAAGAGAAGGGGCAAAGTAACAATGTGCTCAAGCAATCAAAAGTCCAAAGAAAGGAAGCGTGAATCAAAAGAAACTAAAAAAAAACTAAGGAAAGTTGATGATTAGTGCTTGTGATTAACAAAGATAAGAAAGGAAGAAAGAGAAGTGAAGAAGTTGAGGAAGTTGATCATCTCTTCGATTAATTACACTTGATTAGTTATTATTACCCATATTCTTCCTACCCTAACCAAAAAGCCTATTATTACATCCAAACTTGATCACTAATTAAAATTTTGGTGGTTTGTGAATGTAGTCCACGAGCAAGTATAGTAAGTCGAGCCAATCGGTTAATGAGTGTTGATTACCTCACTTCATAGAGTGTTGAGTGAAATTGATATCACGTGTGAGACTTGGACTGAAAGGGACTATATTACCCTTTATTCTCTTTTACTTGAACTTGTTAATTTCTCATGTTATGAATTTAATGTTGTTGGATGATTTAACATAGTTTGTAGTCTTTATTGATATTGATGTGTTATTGCTAATGTTCGTTAAGTCTTTTCCTAGGTGAAAATTTATCCTCTCTGTTTATCATTTTCATTGCTCGGGGACGAGCAACACTTTAAGTTTGGGGGAGAGATTGTCGCTATTTTCACTTAGATTTTTATGCATTTTTATATCTATTTTTATATTATTTTATTCGTATTTATGTATAATTTGATTGTGTTTTGTGTTTTTATGGAAATGTGTGAGAATTAGCTTAAATGTATTAAAAATAGGCAAAAATGGAGCAAAAAATGGAGATGGGAGCTGAAATGAAAAAAGAGTGCATAACTCGACATGAACTCGAGCCGAGTAGCATACTCGAGTCGAGCTGCGTTCCAAACTCGAGACGTGCATCGTCGGGCCTATAAGAGATGGCCGTGCGCCAGCATCAGAAATGTCTACTCTCTCCCTGTGTCCGAGTGCAGAACTCAAGCCGAGCTCGAGCAGAAAAAGCACGAGTCGAGTTCGGTACTCGACTCGAGCTCTATTAAAATTGCAATCAGCCAAGAAAATATATTCCAACTCGAGGCGAGCTCATGCACTCGAGTCGAGCTCGGCTTAATTCTGGAAAAATATCAGCAACCTTCTAGAAGTCCCCAAGGGGTATCAAAGCCCCAAATTTCAACATTTGAGGCAGATTTTTGAAGGGTTTTTACTATTCATACACATTATACATCATTTCTTTCATTTTAGACCATCATCTTCATCCATTCTTCATCCATATCATCTATCTTCATCCTACCATCAAAATCACCATCCAAGTGAGGAAAAGAAGCAAAAGAGAGAGGAGATTTGCTAGGAAAGGAAGGAGATCACTATTGGAGCCAACCAAGGGAGTTTTCATTCAAACTTTGTATTGAACCTTATTGTTTATCATAGTTTGTAAGGATTCAATGGCCTATGTTGTTTCTTTTATGAATATGGTAGGCTAATCTCCCTTGTGAGATTAGCAACATGAAAGTTGTTGGATAATTTTGGGATTTATGCATTTAAATTTATGTATTGATTGGGTTTATTGATTTTCTATCATTGATACTTTAGATTTTGATGTTTATGATGATTTGTCTGGTTTGTTGTTTTAAACTTGCGGTTAGATTGAAAAGTCAATTATGTATTTAGGATAATTAATTGAATCATTTTATCATACACTTCATGCGCATTACAAATCTTAAAGAGATAGAGATGTCTTTTAGGATTTAGAACCCTTTGATAGAACATTCGATTAGTTAAATAGAGAGGTCGATTGATTGGGTAAGGAGATTCTTAAATTAAACTTAGTACCTAGTTGGAATTGTTTGATTTAGAACCAATCTTTGGAGCCATTTAGTGACCTTGGTAAGGATCTACATCATATCCATCTCGAGAGGGAGTTTAGGTGAAATTAGTGTTGGTCCTTAGTTATTTACCCATGATACATATGAATTTGATGCATTGATCCTAGAATTGCCACAGCAATAGTGTTGTTAATCTCACTTTTACTTAACTTGGAAAACCACTCATCCTCTATTTGTCATTGTTTGTTTGATTACTTTAATTTAATTATTTGAAAACACTTCAATCCATTCATGATTCATCTCTATAAAATTATAAGAAATGTGATATCGCTTAAACTTTAGTACCTACCTCCCTTTGGGTTCGATAAATTGTTTTAGTTTCTCATCCCGACTACAAATGACTAATCAGTAGCGCTGCACATTATTTAGTAAAAATAATATTATATGTTCTTCATTTTATGTGCAAAATACAAACAAATGTTTTCCCCACGTGGAGTAAATATTTATTAATTTTTTTATTTCTTCGTGTTGAATAATGTCATGCATTTACTTGCAAAAAAACCACATACCCCAAAAAAAGGCCCTTCCATTTGAATACTCTAATGGTCAGCATATTTATTCTTACGTAAAAAGCAGACATACTTTGCTCTGTCATTCAAGTGCTGCCACATAGATACGTTGAAAAAAATAAGTGCGTACAAAACTTTGTCATCCTGAACCAAGAATAAGTTTTACTACTCTGCATACCTACGTACACATACAATACATCACGCCTACAACTGCATAAATGTACATAACTTTTTACACTTTTTTAGTGTAGGAAACGACCAACGTTGCTCACGCTATTGGACGACTTCTTACTGAATGAAGGGCTAGAGCTAGCCAATAACATCCAAAACATGCCAATCATACTTGGTATGAGACTTCCAGTGACTACATATTCAGGTGACAGCCTCACCAATTGTACGTGTAACAGTATGTGCTACCTCATACCTCAGTCATTGTAATTTACGGTAGACGCTTTCCCCATACAGGAATCTCTGTTGGGACACTCCCAAGAAGCACTATCTTGTTTAACCCACCAATTCCCCAAAAAGCGAAGCTTGCAGACTGGTATTACAATTAACAATACCATGCATTATATTTATACAAATTGATTTCTAACAAATACAACGTCATAGTTAAAAGTATTACAATTTCAGCCATACAAGGGAAAATACAGTAACCTACAGTGATGCATATCAACATTTCATGATTGAAAAAAGTGTAGCATACAATCGTTTCATTTACTAACACATTGTGAATAACAAACTTAAAACAGCTAAACAAAACATAATACCTACTAATTGCACCATGTATTCAATAAAGGAAAAAAAATCTAACGCAATCACATGAACATTCAAACAGTCTACAATTTGCGCAATAACTTATCCTAATTTCCATATGTTACCCTGCGAGCTGTACATAATTTTACTAAAATATTTATGCCCTCATATGCACAAATGATGAGAGTGAAAATAAGCGTGTTTGAGTGTCCAATTTAACATCTTTTGATGGAAATTGTTGTTATATATTAGCACAAGCATCTTATATTTGATATATGTGAGAAAAAGGTGCGTTTGAGGTGTTTTATTGTGTTTTAGATAGAAAAAGAGTTAAAAGTGCAAAGTTGGAGAAAATGTGTAACTTGTGTAAAAATGCTGAAAAACGCGCGTCCAATTTGTGTAATTTTTCTATATTTTTGTGGAGCTCAAAACTAGAAGTGTGATATATGATTGGAAAGCCACATAAGATATGGTCGTTTTGGCGCAAGAAAAACCTCAATCGGAATCCAAATGAGAAAGTTATGATCAAAATAGTGACGCCGCGCAAGCTGTTCCTGTTCAGCACGACTGTGTCACTTTGCATGACTTGTTACACATTCAATTGTTGAAGTTTCTATGAGTTCCTTATGTTTATATAAAGAGAAGGAAGAGAGGATCGCGTGAGCGCAAGAATCACTCAAATCGGAGATCGAATGTGGAAATTATACGTGAAACGGTGAGACTACGCAAATTGGTTCGACCTTGATAACATGGTTCGACCATCCAAGAAGTTCCAACCATGATCGAACCAAATACCTGAAGCTGCGTTAAATCTTCGATGTTGATTCGACCATGGTTCGACCAAGCCCATAGGTCGAACCACCATGCGGGACAGCTCCAGATCTGTATTTTTACACGTCCGGTGCGTGTATTTTTGTGTTTTCCAAGAAAAAGCCCATCCAATGTCCATAAGGAGAGCTTACAAGTATAAAAGGGGATGTAGATCACACCAAGAAGTCTCCACAACACAATCATCCTATACCCCAGAAGGAGGGATCATCCCCAACCATCATCCACATCCCTTCCTCCATCCATCCATCACTGTGAAGATTCGTCTGTGGAATCAAGAGGAGAACCAAGAGGAGGATTCAAGACGGAGAAGGACGTGACAACTCCCGCATCTAGGGTTTTATTTATTTCCTAATTTATCTTGTATTTTTTAGACATATGGATAAGATCTATCCAACCCCCATGATTGTTCTACGCAACATCATGGGCTAGGACCGTTTTGGGTTTTGAAGGTTTTTATGAATTAATTGAACTTTCGTATGTATACTCCGTACAACACTACTTGTGGAATTATTTTATATATGACTATGCATTTTTAATCCATATTTAGAGTCATTTTGTGCATCATTAACTGTTATGTAGAGTCTAAATACATATCTTGGTTATTGATTGAGTGCGTTCACTGCTGAGCAGGATTCCATATTATGATTCTAAGTGAGGGGACTCCGAAGCTTCATTAGAACTGTCATATATGAATACTTGTTAATTGAATTCTAATTCGAGTTAATAAGTAGGATAAAGAGGATAATTTTATAGTACTTATAAAGGGAGATCATATCAGGTTAGAGTACGAAACGCGTGGGGAAATAATTGATATTGATAGTACCTAGAAAGGGGGTGAAATTATATCTCTTGCTCTAAGGTTATTTACATTGTTACACGCATATTTACTTGTGTCTATAAAGTAGATTTGCATGGCTTAGTGATGCATCCATATTCCACAAGGCAGAGTCAGACATTGATATAGGAAACAGAGATTAATGATTGAAACTGAGTTATCTTAGAGCTACCTATTCTCTAACTTGAGTCACTTTCGAATTCTTCTAGTGCTATTTTATTTTATTTATTATTTAATTTTCAGCATATTAGTTATTAGATAATCAACCTTAAAATCTTATTCCTTTGTCTTAATTAATTTAGTAAATAATTAAATTGATAATACGCCGTCCTTTGGGTTCTATATTTAACTTGGACACTTATCTAAGCTACAATAACATCCTTTATACTTGGGGATTTATCGTGTGTTGAGAAAATGCTCATTAACAAACACCATCAAATTTCTTCCATGGCACATATTTCTAAACTTTCTTCATATTTATTTGCAAATTCTAACAATGTTATATACATGTTGCACTCTACATTGAAAGGCTACGTTGAAAATATCATCTCTGATGAGCTATATAAAAAAGAACACCAGGTGAAAGACCGCCCTTCAAATTCCAAGATCAAAACAATACATGAAAGCAAAGAAATGGATGAAAACATAAGTTGATGTTCACTTGAAAAGTTTAGGCATACACTTCATTTAAAAGAAAAACTGTGTTATACAACGATTAAACATTCCTTCCATTGCAGGTAAAGTCTTTTTGGGTACAAGAACTTAGATATCAATAACATAAGACAACAATTATACTTATTAATGTGTCCAACATGTGGCGTCCCTAGTGGAGCACTATTGGGAATCCCATTTACCTGCAATTACTGCAAAAAAAGAGCATACAAGCCCAAAACTATTGTACGTAACCTCAAATCTGCAACATATTACATCAACATGTAACACATATACCATAACTTACAAACCATAAGTTACAACAACATTTGCTCTACGCAGACTCTCTTTCAAGCTGAGTTAGCAAATAACACAGGCAACTTAATTGCGACCATAGAACACCAAGAGGCTTTGTCGTTTTTGGGGAAATCTGCTGAAGAAGTTATTGATTGGATTAAATAGTATCCATATTCATTACTTATCTTTAAACTATTTTACACATTCGTATTGCATGTTTAAATATTTCACTATATACAGCCGGAGAATATCCAACTTATCCACCAAGAAAATAACAAAGTAAGAGGCTAGTAATTCTTGTTCCATGTGAGAAGATCGATTTCTGCGTACCGCGGGCAGTACTCTGTTTGATACATCCTACTAGGGTTGATTCTAAGCACCGACATATGAACTTTTACGGAAACATCTTACTTTTACTACAACAATGGTTAGCCAGACACAAACTCAACCATCCTCTGATACCCCAATCCCCACTAAGCCAACAACTGACTCTTCATCCTCATCACGCAAAAGGCAGTAGTACAACATTGAGTGAGCTGCTTCTTCTCTGACTACCGAGGTAACTACATAACTATTTATGTGAATATTATGTTCCCCATTTTGATAGCCCTGAGTATAGTACTAACGGGCAACTTTAACTCTAGCTTTCATCTTTTCCCTACATAATCCTCCAATCAGCTACAAAAAAAATCTTCATTTTGCTAAACTTTAACAAGAGGCCAAATGTTTTCCCAAAGGTCCAACTACTAAGGTAGACATATTTTGCATGTCTATTTGTTACACTACTACCACCCATACAGTATCATATTAGTTCCCTTATTATGTATCACATGTCAGATTACTACAACTTAAAATATACATCGATTTTGAGAAGTAGTTTCAACTTCTCACTTTTGAATGTTGCGTTTTGCGTACTTCAATTAGTGACATGACATCTATTTATAAATACAATTATACAATGACTTAACAAGTAGCATTGTATGTACATTTGCATAACAACACGTGTTTTCATCTCTTTACTTACTTAAATACCAAAATACAGGGTACTATAATAATTAACTCACTCCAACTTCTCTACTCCGAAACGTAATAGTTTTCAATAGGTATACTCACATGCTATACGAAGGAAAAATCAATAAATTAGATATACTACACACAAGATCCAATAGCATAATTCAACATATATCGGACATTACTGTTCTTCCACATTTAAAACCAACATGCATATGATCATTCCATAATATTGTCACACTTACCTTTCCAAAAATTCCCATTGTTTATATATATGGAGTGATCTACGCACTACAGTGAAACTTATTTTATGCAACTATAAATTGTTATATCTTAGATCCAACTTCACATAAAATCAAATTCATTAGCTTTGACGTTAAATGTGTTGTCGTATTACTATCATTGATAACTAGCTTAAATTTGTTTACTTTAATGAGCTTGTGTTCCTTTCAGAATAATATTTAGTCAGCATAATAATGCTTTGGGTTTGTTCTTTTGTAATTTGATAGGCATTCCATAGAATTCCACTCTAATGTTTTATTTGGCTGTAGCATCTCTTATCGCAAAATTTCCTTTGTATTAGCACAACATGTCCGACGACTAGATAAAAAGTAATTTTCATATTAAACATTCTCATGCCTTTTAACTTACGAATTTAATAGTAATAGTGTAATAATTTTCTCTTTAGATTTGAGGCTTTACAGGTAAAGTTTATAGTAATTGGTTTAAGTTAGCCCCCGGTCTTTATGATATACTGAAACTACATATACATTTTATAGAAATGCAGGGTGCAACCATATTCGCCTATCGTTAATGGCTCATATGGATCACTTAATCTTACACTGACATACGTATTAGCCTTTTCAAATCCAATATTTCTAAATGCCTTAAATGTGGCTTTAATCTATTGTGGACAGTAAGATTAAAGATCAACTGTAATAATGTACATTGCATCCGATTACTAATCAGAAGAGTTACTTTACTAAATTAATTTATACTCATGCTCAGTTGGGTAAAAAATTGCTGAGATATTATTTAAGCATTTTATTAAACTAACCCAGAAACTACGAAAAGTTTTTGTATTTAGATTATTCTAACAAAACCGAACCCAAAAAATTTACTTGTTGCCAAATCCTATGGTTCCTGACTCTTATATTTCGATATCTTGTTATTTTACAAGGTCTGACACATTTACTTCTGGAAATTTATGCATTTATTTATGAAAACCACTATTAAAATATCAGAAAATAAAAAGAATTGAACATGTACGCTTGACTACTGCAATAGTCATCTCCAGTGTACACCCAGCAAATTACGGAGTATAAACATTATGTAGATGAACCTCAACACTAGACTTTATTTAAGTACATTGTCAATATTTTAGTCTTTTTATGGGAATTTTGTAAGCTAATGACGTAAAATAATTTGCTTCTTGTTGTACAGCTAGAAACATCTACTTTAAAAAAATACTCCCTCTATTCCAAGAAAGTATGCATCACCTTCCCGGCACGGAGATTAAGAAAGTGATAACTTTTAAGGGTATTATGATTTTTTT
This sequence comes from Pogostemon cablin, assembly GCA_023678885.1. Classification (NCBI taxonomy): domain Eukaryota; kingdom Viridiplantae; phylum Streptophyta; class Magnoliopsida; order Lamiales; family Lamiaceae; genus Pogostemon; species Pogostemon cablin. The sequence continues at coordinate 10,804,728 of CM042990.1, read as the reverse complement.
GTTATAAATAAATGATAAAGTATATTAGATGTGTTAGGTATGAGTGATTTTTTTTGTAAATAAAGTGTATGGGGAAGTGTGATTGTGTTTGGCTTTTTACTTTTTTAGAAATGTGCAAACTTTTGTGGGACAACCCAAAATGAAAAGTGTGCCATTTAAAATGGGACAGAGGGAGTAAATGTTAATCTATATGATGAAAAAAGCATGCAACCCTGCCTTACCCCCACTTAATGTGCTGTCAGCTCATGCAAGCATCATCACTTTTAATTATTCACACGTACCCATAACATGTGGAACCCAAAAACAACACTATACTATTGACTATTAAGTAAGCACCAATTCCTTTAACTATAAATATGTAATTCTTATATGATCATACATACTCACATGTAGCCTTATCAACTCTCACTACTTAAACCTTTTTAGCCCTACACCAACACAAATGAATACCAATTCACACGGAAGTTGCACATGTAGAAATGGTCAATGTTTATACAAAGAGTACTTCCAAGAAGATGTCGAAGAACTTATTAAAAAAATTCTTCGACACCCAGAATTGGCCATTATCTTTCAATGTCTACTACACACCCACCCAAGGCTATCTCTTCTTGTTGAATTTGCTGTAGAAGTAGAAAGAGATATCAACGCTCCCCCTCCCCCATCAGGCCCGAGATTAGACTAAATAGTTTTAAGCTCTTTTTTATACATACACCTTTTTCGTACTCCCTCCGTCTCCCGATGTATTTTACGTATTTGTGTACGCGGAGTTTAAGAAAATTTTGTTTTTTAAGTATAAAGTAAGAAAGAGAAAAAATATTTTAGTTAATTTAATGAAAAAGGTGTATAAAGTTATTGGAATGTGCGAAAAAGTGAGTATTTTGTTGGGATATGTGTAAAAAGTAGGTATTATTATAGTGTATTCATTACATTTTTAGTAAAAGTCAAGTGTGAAATACTTTGAGAGACGGATGGAAAAAGAAGGTGTGAAATACTTTAGGAGACGAGCATGGCCGGCCCTGACAATTAAGGGGCCCATGGCAAAATGAGAAATTGAGGCCCCAATTTTTTTATACTTATGTTATATTTATATAAACTTCGTAATCAAATATTTCAATTTCCTAATCTATATGCATTCAAATAAATAATAAGTATATAATTAACATTTTTTTAAAATATGACTTAAAAAATAAAAAGAGAAAGAGGAAATAAAAGCATATACTTGTTTGAACCGGGTTCCAATTAACAGAAGACTAATTCAAAATAAAAATAAGAATTAATATAAAAATAGCAAAATATTAAAAATAAAAAATAATTTACCTCTAAATTAAATCTTTGAACTTTTACCATATTATATGAATAATCAAATGAAATAGAAAGATGAAAAATTAAGGATGAGAATGTAATTTTACATATACGTAGTAATAGAAAAGATTTGGGGTTTAAAATGTTTTAAACGTTAAATTAGTTGGTGGGTTATAAAATAAAAAATATTCAACTCATTGAAATTGGACTTAAGTAAGTTAAATTAGCTGGTGGGTCTTAAAATCAAAACTATTTGACTAATTAGAATTGGGCTTAAGTCATCAGGCCCTATTATTATTATTATTATCATTATTATTATTATATATAGGTATCATTATAAATTTGGGGTCCCCAAATTATGGGGTCCATGGCTGTAGCCCACCGGGACATCCCTTAGGGCCGGGCCTGGGGATGAGTATAGGTTAAGTCTACCCATAAAAAAATGCACGATGTTCTTACCTTCATATTTACAAATTTTACATTACAACAAAAACACAAATATATGTTATAAATCACCTTGTAGTACACGAGCACATACCGTATGAAGTACTCGTGGTATAAACATTAAATGGGTGGGTGGAGGTTCCAAGAAGATGTCGAAGAACTTATAAATCAACTTTTAATTAAATAAGTCCAATAGGGGGGGGGGGGGGGGGGAGAGGGGGAACACACGGTGATAGAAATGGGTGGGTTGCTATTCTGCTTTTTGCAATTTGGGCGATTTTTCATCTCATCGTGGAACCGGCGGCAAAGACAAATTTTTAATTTCAACAATTTTTTGCAATTTTAGGTTTGATTTACCTAAGAAGAAGCGAGAAAATATCAATTTTGGTCCTATATCTTTTACCAAATCCAATTTTAGTCCTATAACTTTTGATATTTTCAATTTTAGTCCTTTTAGTTTCAATTTTGGTCCTGTAACTTTTAAAATTTCAATTTTAGTCTTATAAGTTTCAAATTTAATCCTATATCTTTTGGAATTATCAAAATTAGTCCTATATCTTTTGAAATATGATATAATTTATAATAGGACTAATTTTGATAATTAAGAAAGATATAGGACAAATTTTGAAACTAATAGGACTAAAATTGATTTTAAAAGATATAGGACCAAAATTGAAACTAAAAGGATTAAAATTGAAAATCCTAAAAATTACAGGACTAAAATTGAATTTGGTAAAAGATATGAGACCAAAATTGATATTTTCTCAAGAAGAATTGCTGGTTAAGTGAAAACCCATTTAAGAGCTCCTATGAATTCACCAAGCTTAATCATATGTTGATTGTAGAAACCGGCAGCAAAGAGAACAGCAACCCTAGGGGTATACGGCAATTGAAGGCTCCGTACTATATCTGGTGTACAACATGACCACTTGTATTCGTACTTTACTTTGCCAGACTTTTCTCCTCCATTCAACTCCGCCACTCTACTTCCATTTCTCCTCATTTTCTACATTCTTTAATCAATTTCAATTCAAACGTTCATTTATTCGGTGCTCTTCTTCTATATCTTCCACTCTCATCAAATCGGAGATTCATGGAACAGGGAGAAATTCATCTTGGAAACCTATGTGCTTATACTACACTCAGGGTAAGTGCACTAAGGTAAGGATTTTGGATAGCTGTTACTACATTATTGGATAATCATTCTGAGAACGTTATGATATTATATAAGGCTTTTTTTTTAATCTTTCGCTACTCGAATTTGGTATAGATGGATGATTCTCTTCACCTTGAGAAGTTTTGTCATAGTTGCTCGTTTAAGCTCTGGGAAAATGAGTCGGTTTTAAAGAATTTTCGGGCTCAAAAGTTTGATTACTTTCTTGTGCTGGATTTAGAGGGTAAGGTTGAGATTTTGGAGTTCCCAGTGCTGCTATTTGATGCAAAAACAATGGAGGTGGTGGATATGTTTCACAGGTGAGGAACTTTTCCGTGCTAGTGAATGGAGTATGTAAGCATGTCTATGTTCTTTTTCTGAGCTATGACAACCGTTTGTTTCTTTTTGTTTTAAGATCTTATAACTTAATACTTTTTTTTTTCCTGGTTCTTGTTTTTGTTAAACTGGATTAGTTTATGGATCCCACATTGTTTTAGACAGCTTGGATGTCCGGCTTAACATTCATGTTATATTTTTTGTTACTTCGTTGTATGAATCACTCGTAGATTAGATGATAATACATCGAGGCATATGGGCTTAGATTTTTTCTTGATCAGTGTGTAATAGCACTTCAGTTGTGTGCTTTTCAGGTGGGATTTATTTCAGCTTTGTAATCACCATACTAACATGCTCATGCTGTACTTGTGCTCTTGAATTGTAACAGTTTGGACCCTGTTATTTATATTTGCTTCTCTATAAATTCAATTCATTTTCATCTTTAGTGCCATTTAAATCAATAATCTTTTGAAAATTGAAACTTGCATCGTGTTATAATTCAAGTGCTTGTAGAATACTGGAATTGTCAGAGAATTTTACTGTCTCATATACTACTATAATTCTCGGTGCTATCACTTTTCTTAATCCGTAATGCATGTAAGTTTGTATAAAAACGAAAGATAAACAAAGAAAAATTAGTGACATGGAGTTGTTTGTGTCTTCTGATTATTCTAGCGTGCTCTAAAACTACAACGATTTTTGTGCATGTGCTAGAGTTAAATGCTATGCATGAGATGACTTGCCATTGGGTATCTCTTAGTTACTTATGATGTCTACAGGTTTGTAAGACCTACCAAAATGAGTGAGGCAAGAATAAATAAGTACATTGAGGGAAAATATGGAAGTTTTGGGGTTGACAGGTATGAATATTTTCTATATCTTTTATTATCACTCTGGAAGGAATTTTACTGTACACATGAGTTTAAGAAAAGTGTTTTTTTGACTAACTTTATTGTCTTTTTGGACGTAATTTAGTCTTTATAGGTTAAAGTATGTCATGTGTATTAGGTTGGAGTGTCATTTTTTAAATTAAAGTATATTTTGGGATTATTGAATTGAGGGCGTGTATCCTTTTTTGGATGGTGCACATTATTGTGGGACAGACAGAAATGGAAAGTGTGCAAACTGTTTCGGGATGGACGGAGTATATCACAAATAGAAAGGCTTCCAAAAGAATCAATTTTCTGAATGCAAAAGATGGGCTAAGTCTTTTGGTTGAATGATTTGTCTCCTCTTTATTTTTGTAGCTGAAAGTTGCCAAGAAATCAATAATTTAGTAGACTGACTATCGCTTACTTTAGCTACTTGTGATTTATATGATCGGTTATTGTGCATCTCTTGCCTAAAATTTGATCATTGATTTACCCTGGAATCTCATGGTAGATTTAGTTCATAGCTGATTTCTTAACTTGTGAAATTCACACGTGATTCAAAATTTCTCCATCTGTATTGTTCCAGAATGCAGCAGCTTGTACTTCATTTTTAATTTTAATTTTCTCCTAGTTTGATTACCTAGGAATATTGTGCTAAAATTTGACATGCTATATGCCATATGCTGATTCAGCTTTTGCTTATTTGTAGAGTGTGGCATGACACAGCTATAAATTTTGAGGAGGTTATTGAACAATTTGAAAGTTGGCTGAGAAAGGAAAGAGACGGAGATATTAAGTTATGGAGAGATAAGGGAGATAGACGCCTGAATAAAGCTGCATTTGTAACTTGGTGAGCCTTGTTGTTTAGTAACAGTGCATATGTGCAAGCTATAGAAGTACATGTAGGCATGCAGGTGTTAGCTAGATATAATCAATTCTCAAGGGGCAATTTTTTAGTCTTAGGTGGTATTTTCAAGTAACAAATGTCACTGAGTTCTTTCTTAATATTAAATTAAACATCAGGTAGTTGTTATTCCTTAAATTTTAATGTTATTTACAAGAGGTGATGCTCTAACAATTTTTTTTGATAAATATAGATTATAGGATAATTTAAATAGTTTGTAGTGAATCCGAGATAATTCATCTCATCTACAGGAGAATGGAAAACCAGAGAACAATATGTAGTCTGATTACACTCATCTTCATGACATCAAAAATATTGATAAACTTGTAGAGCACCTATATGTACTAGAAATTCAGTTTCACAGAATTTTTGAAACTTAAGATAGATGATAAAATCAACATTTCAGTTTAGCAATGCAGGATGTTTCTTTTCTTCTAGAAGTTAATCCCTCTTGCTTATATTATTTTGACTGATGCGTTTTTTAATACATGCAACTAGTGGGAATTGGGATTTGAAGACAAAAATACCCCAGCAATGTGAAGTATCAGGGATGAAAATTCCACCATATTTTTTGGAATGGATCAATCTGAAGGACATTTACCTGAACTTCTACAGTAGAATAGTAAGTTCACAAATCTCCTCCAATTTCTAGTTGACTCCAAATGTCATATAAGATAATGTTTTAGCAGACTATTGTGATTAGCCAGTTAAAGTTTTATATTGTGTTGAATAATGACATGATTGACTGTTTATTATTCCAAGGATGCGGTTAAGTTGCAACCTTTAAATTCTAAATAATACCCATTTGTAAATTTTCCTTATGTGCTGTAAAATTACTATATTTTTGGCATCCTGCATTACTAATGTTATTAACTTGCATATATATATATATATATATATATATATATATATATATATATATATATATATATATATATTATTTATTTCGGATTGGAATGGTATTAAAATCTAAATTTATCTTATTTAATTTCAAATAGATATGTTGAAAGAAAAAACATCAAATTTCTGTATAAGTAGAGTGTTTTTTTTTTTACCTTTTTCAGAGTGGGTTTGACCACGTGCAGGGTGTATTTAGATATTTTTCGAGGTGCATACTGCTGCACCCCAATTCAATGGAAAATGTACTTTCGGCCTTAAGACTTCGGACTTCATTCATCTGAACAGCAGATCCTCAAATTAATTTCTACATGTTTGTTGTTCATTAGAATAGACTCAATAGAGATATGTATGTTTTATTTACATATATCGTGTTTGCCTAAGCTTATTCTGAGATGTTTTTATAGCTTATACTCCCTCCGTCCCATAGAAGTTGATACACTTTCCTTTTTGGTTTGTCCCACTAAAGTTGACACATTTCCTTTTTAATAAATGGACCCACATAAAAAACAATTAATCTATTCTCATGGGCCCCACATATCACCTCTAGTACAACTACCCACTACATATTAAATATTATTTCTCTCACTCCACTTTATATTAAATTATTATACTCCTTAATCTCCGTACCCAAAAAAAATTATACAAACTTCTATGGGACGGAGGGAGTATTATCTTAAGAATGTGTCCAAAAGAGTTTTAACATACAAGTATTGACATGCTCTTATGCTTAAAAATATAATGTTCAAAGCATGCATGGTCTTATTTTGATAAAAACATGCACTTTCAATTACGAGCTCTAGATGGTTTACAAGAGCTTTTAAGATCAACCAAGCATACTCCTAGTTCTATTCAAATCACAGGTCTGGCTAATTTGACACTTTTAACTGTATCACTTCCACATGCATAAATGTATACATCTCTTCCGTGTTCTTTTAATTATTTTAGCATGATTTTTTGATTGGAAACAGGCTCCAGGAATGCTTTCGATGATGAGGGAACTTGGTATAAATCCATTAGGAAGTCACCACCTTGGTATTGATGATTCCAAGAACATTGCAAGAGTCTTGCATCATATGCTTGGTGATGGAGCCCTTCTGCAGATCACTGCAAAAAGAGAACATAACTCTCCTAATACCTTGAGATTTCTGTTTCAAAATCGTGTTAAATAGTTTTTCTAAGTAATATATTTAATTTTGCATGAATATTTGCTCCTGATTCAGTATGCTGCAAAAGAGATTGTTGAAGTTTGTTTTAGCATTTTTATATGCTTAAGCATATTAGCTGTTTTCTATTTTTTGACTTGGCTGAGATTTTTATGAAGTCTTAAAAATTGGGGCCATTTCGAAACCCTACCCGGAATCACAATCTTCTTTAATTCAGGTGTGTTTAGACGGGTGCTGGAGTGGTAAAAGGTTTTGTAGGATCCCGTTTAGATATGATTGCAAAAGAATACTATCTTCGTTTCATTTCAATATTTACATATTTATAATTTGGGCGTTCCTTTTCAATCTCTATCTTTCATCTTTTAGTAAATGAGACTCACACAAATTAATTATTTCTCTATCTATGAGCCCACACATCACACTAATACACATACCTATTTTTTATTAAAATATTATTTTTCTCGTCTCATTACACATTAAAATACTACGTTCTTTAATCTACGTGCAAAAAACAAACGTAAAGTATGAAACGGAATGAGGGAGTAGTTATAACTAGAGTTGATATCGTTTTGAAAAGACAGTCTCTTGTGTTTATGAGAAAGGGGTTGTAAAATTGATCGATCAATTATTAAAGGTTATTGTATAAGTAAAGTATTATTATAAAATTTTATAGTATGATTCACTAAATTATGAAATATACTATGATAACATAGAATCATACTTCAGTACATCATTTTTCATTTTTATCTATCATATTTTAACAAATTAATAATCAGATTGTTTTATAGATTTCTTTATGTGAGATAGATTATCTATAGATAAAAAGAAATACATATTTTAAAGAGAGAGTTTTGTGTGAGACCTAAGCCTTTATTAGTTATGCTAATAACTTCTTTTTTTCATTTTTAAATAAAAAATATAATATATTATTATATTAAATAATGTTTAAATATTTTATTATTCATAATTAAACATTTTGTTTAAAATGTTATAAATTTTTATTCATTTTGCAAATTAGTTATAAATAGTTTAACGGAACCGATATCACTTCTCATTCATGTATCTCTTTTTATTAAAAATATTACTCCGTTCGTCCAGCATTAACATTGACGTTTGTTTTTTGCACGTAGATTAAGAGATATAATATATTAATGTGTAGTGAAGTGAGGTGAGAGAAGTAATATTTACTATAAAATGTGTAGTTGTATTAGTGTTGTGTGTAAGCCTTATATGAAATAATTAAATGTATTATTTGGGTCCTACTTAACAAAAAAAGAAATGTAAACCTTAACTTGGGACAACCCAAAATGGAAAATGTAAACTTTAACATGGAGTATTATTTTTTTCTTTCATATTAATAGTTCAATTTAATGGATATAACATTTACTTGATCGAGTATCACTTTTTATTAAAAATATATTACTTTTTATTCGTCCTATGAATTGCTCATGAAATAGTGCAATTAGATAGTTATCACTTTTCATTAATCATATATCACTTTTTATTAAAATATTATCATTATTTATTCGTCCTATTAATTAAAAAAAATACTTTGATAGGTACAAAGGCATAGTCAACTGGCTAGGACATTCTCTTGATAACAGGAGACAACCAAGTAGGATAATTTGAGCACCAATCCTGAGTGGAAGAGCTTGAAACTACTAAATTAGCAAGATTACAACAAGAGGTCAACCTATTTTTAGGAATAACGTTAAAGTTACACGTATCAATGAGATTACAAAGAAGTTGAATATCATTGGCAATTATAGAATTTCTATTATCAAAACATCAAGCATTCTTCAGTTTCAAGCAATCTCTTCATCATCACTAACAAAATAGATGTCCTTCCAGCTATGGTTGAAAGCAAAAAGTTGAGCATATTGAATGGCTTGAAGAGAAATTAAACTGGATTTGGAGAAAAATCTCTAGAAACTGCCCACGCAACAACAATACGATCATCATAATTTTGAGCAATGCCACCAAAGCCCACTGAATCATCCAGTAAAAAGATAGCATCGGTGAAGATAATATGACACCCTGCTTCCATATTCCAAAATGTTTCAACACAAAGATCAAGAGGAGGGGATAATGGAGTTATAAAAGTATTTTTCCAGATTAACTCATCTTCTTTCATGTTCTTCAAAGGTTTTTCAATAATGTCTTGTTCCCAATCCTTTTAGAATCAAAAGATTCAAAGATTCCTACCCTTCCAGAGCCACCAAAGAATATAGACTGTAATTTGTATGTGATCAGTGTCCTCTTGGTTATTTCTAATCGCCTCTACCAAGAATTGAAATTAGAAATGTCAATATTATCAAACCACTGAACTGGAGACAACTTCCACACAACTCTTGAAAAGTTACAATTAAAAAATAAGTGTTCGATGTTTTCCACTGCTTCCCCACAATTTTTACAAATGTTTTCTATCACAACACCTTTTGCTACCAAGTTACTCTTAGTGGGAAGAATTCATTGACAACATCTCCAAATAAAAATTTCGGCTTTTCCTTAACTTTCCAAGCCCATGTTCTTCTCTACATTTTGAAGTTTGCATTTCTTTTTGTGCTTGGTTTTCAAGTAAGCAAGCAGTTTCTCTTATAAGAATGTCATATGCAGATTGGATAGAGAATTCTCCATTTTTCTCAAAATTCCAAACAAGCCAATCTCTTCCCTTTTTAGGGCAAATTTCATAAAAATCAAACCTGTATTCCAAGAATGATCTTGCACATTTAGAATTTGGCTAACCTATTGAAGCCGATCATTTTAATCTGCCCTGCATCAATCCAAAAATTAAGAGAATTTTGAATCTATGGGAAATCCAGAATTTTGATTGATTTTCCATCTGAAACTTCATACCTGATGCATATTTTTTAAGAACATAGCAAGATTTCATCCAAGATTTCCAAAGCCAAGATGAATTCCCTTTCGGTACATGATTGAATAAGTTACTCTTTGTATTTGTTTTGAGAATTTTGCTTATAAGAAGATTTGGCTTAGTAATTACGCGCCAAAGTTGCTTTGCCAAAAGAGCATCGTTGAAGATGTCATAAACCCCAAGCCTCCTCTATCCCTTGGAAGAGTGATTTTATTCCAAGATATCCAACATATCTTATTGTCTTCTTTCTTTTTGATATTCCACCAGAATCTAGAAACAACATGGCAAATTGCTTCGCAAATACCATCTGTGAGTTTAAAGCAAGACTTATCATAGACTAGCAGAGCATCAATGATTGCTTTAATAAGAACACATCATCCAGCAAGTCTAAGAAAGTTATTACTCCAGTTGCCAATTCTATTCTTGACTCTCTCCATAATATATATAGCTAAAAACTTCACCTTTTGACCTACCAATGACCATAGGAAGCACCAAATATTTAGTGCTCAAATGTTCCTTTACACCAAGGAGAGTGTCACAAATTTTGTTTTTACAGCATTGGGTGTATTTTTACTAAAGAAAATAGAGGATTTATCTAAAGTCACAAGATGGCCTTAAGCTAAACAGTAGCTATCAAGAATTTTTTTAATGATATGTGCTTGCTTGGCGTTAGCTTCGCAAAAGATAATAGAATCATCAACAAAAAGTAAGTGGGAAATGATTGGGCCATTCTTATAGATTCTAAGACCATGGTAAGATTTCTCTAAAGAGGCTTTTTTAATGAGATTAGAAAGTGCTTCAGAAATCAGGATGAAAATGTAAGGAGATATTGGATCACCTTGCCTAATCCCCTCGAAGGAGTAAGAAACTCAAAGGCTTTACCATTTACATCTTCATTTACATTAAAAGATAATTAAGAAGAAGAGACACAAGTCATAATCTACTTCACAAAGGCTATAGCAAAACCCATCTTTCTAAGAACCATTGAACTTGGTTTCAATTTTGGTATCAATTAATTAGAGTAAGAGTACTCTATCACATAGTAGACCGTAGTGACTAAGTGCAAAATTTAGAATATCGAACCCAAGGGTGAAAGTGGGTAGTCGTATTTGAGAAATGCTTTACTCTAGTAGGACTAATCAATACAGGATGGGGTTGTTTAACTACAACTAACAACAAAGAAAGCAATTAAAGATAGAAAATGTACAAATGGGTTGGAAGACGGATGAAGGTGAACAATCTAAGAAGTATGTAAGGCAAACAACATCATGGAAAAGGCTCATGCAGACTCATACACACACACATGCATTGAAGGTCATTATGCTATGATATTAAGGGCACTCAAAGAGTGCCTCCAATCCTCACTCTTTCTATAGGTACTTATGGATATTAATATACCAATATAGAGATATTATCACGAAGAATTTTCTCTAGTAGGCAGGGAAGTTTTCCTATATTCCCTCTAAGGTGAATGAGCCTTGGCTTGGGTCCCCTCATCATATCAAACACTTTCACAAGTAATTATCAATAATGTCCTATCATGAGATTCTAATCACATGAAGGTTATGGACAAACTCCCTACATACTAATATAGTCATCTAATGCAATCAATGATTCAATTAAACCACTAAACATAATATTGGAATGACCATCCTAATACCATGAATAGATAATTTAATCACACAAATCATACATAAAATGAGAATAAGCATTCATGATAGGAAATATTCATAACAATCATTTCATCAAACATGTGGTGTGCAAAATCTATCTAACCCTAACTAATCATATTGCTAGCCTCACATGAGGACTAGTCACTACATATCATTACAAATTCAACATAATCCAGGGCTTGCTCCAATTGAGCCAAATAATGAAGAAAATAACAAAATAAAGGTAAGTTGCCTTCCATTTGATGGTGACCTTCCTCCTCCTTGATCATACTAAAATCTTCAACCAATGATGAATTCCCCTCCTTAGATTGGTGGATTGATGGAATAATTAATGGATTTGAGGAGATCAAGTGGATTGGATGGATGAAGGGTATGGAGATGGATGGAATGGAGTTAGTGTGTGAAAAAAATGGTGTAAAATGTGTGTGGAACTGATCCAAAATGATTCCTTTCATAATTTATGATCAAAACTTGCATTTATACCCCATGGAAGCTTTTAGAACACGTTCTGGACTTAAAACTGACTTTTGGTCGGACTCAATTCGAGCAAGCACAGCTCGAGTCGAGCTGGAACATGTTACGGAAGTTTTTTTACTTTTTACAGAGCTCGGGTCGAGTTGGCACAGCTCGGGCCGAGTTGGTGCAACGCAGTCTCACCATTCGCGCATAACGTTTTCATCCGACCTCCGATTCGAGTGATTCTTACACTCACGCAATCCTCTCTTCCGTGGCTTTTCAATCATGTATCACACGTCAAGTTTTGAGCTCTACACAAATATAAAAAAATTACACAAATTGAATGTGTATTTTTCAATATTTTATTTTGGCTCGTTTTAACTCCGAATTGAGCTCCGTTTTCTCCCACATCTTTCTTATCGCGTCTACAATCCATTTTTACCTGAAAATCACATAAATTATCATTTCAAAGCATAAATCTCCATATCTTCATATAACGCCACCAAATGATATACAAAATTAATAAAAACACAAGAAAATACATAATAAAAAGACACTAAAATTTAGGTGAAAATGACACCGATCAACCCCTAAACTTAAAGTGTTGCTCGTCCTCGAGCAACGAAAATGAAAAAACGAGAGGGAAATTTTTCACCTAGAGAAAGACCTAAAAAATATGAGCAATAACACATCATAAGTAATAAGGACTACAAATCATGTCAAATCACCCTACAACATTAAAATCATGACATGAAAAATTAATAAGTTCAAGTCTAAGAAAATTAAGAGTAATAAAGTTCCTTCCGGTCCAAACCTCGCGTCGGATATCAAAATGCACTCAACACTCTATAAAATGGGGTAATTTTCAATCATCAATCGATTAAACCCGATGCACCATAGGCTTGCTCACGAACTACATTCACAAACCACCAATGCTTCAACTAATGATAAAAAAGGACTTTTACTTTTGGATGTAATGATAGACTCTTTGGTAATGGTAGGGAGAATATATATAAGAGTGACTTATAAATGTAACTAATCGAAGAGATGATCAACTTCTTCAACTTCTTTACGTTTCTTTCTTCTTTTCTTTTCTAATCACAAGCACTAATCATTATCATTCCTTGGATTTCTTGAGCTTTTTTTAATTTGCATGCTTCCTTTCTTTCGACTTTTGAATTCCTTGAGTATATTTTTGTTGATTTGCCTTTTTTTTCTTCTGTTGAGGTTGCATGTACATTTTGCTTGATCTCTTTTCATCATTTTCTTACTTGTTTACCATTTCCTTCTTTCTTTTTCACAACTTCACCAACAAACCTTATAGACCATCATCTCCTCAATCATCCACACAAAGCACTACAACATAAATAACATTAAATAACACCTCATAATAACACTTTAAATTTATTTAACATAAAATGGTAACACTTTTAAAATTATTATGATATGTAATATTTTTAACACTTTCTATATAAGTAACACATACGTGTAACATTTTATATATAAAAGACATTTTATGTAATACTTTTATAAAGGTAACACTATAATATAACACTTATACATAAAAAATATTTTTAAGTAACACTTTCACATAGATAAATTATTTACACAACATTTAAAATGAAATGATATTTTTAATACTCCATATTTATAAGATGAATAATAATTAAAACGTTACACACACACACATATATATATTACCCATATTTAAAAAATATATTACATACTTTTTAATATATATAATTTTTAAAAAAAAGTAAATTAGTTTAATGTAATTATATAATACAAAATATATATAGCTCGTTACATAAAATATATTTTATTTTAATATATATTATTTAAAATTGAATTTAAAATTAAAAAGAATACTATTATTCACGAAAAAATATTTTAAAATATATTTACTTACGATTTATGTTAATGATTAAAATATTAAACTGCAAAAATTTTATTTAAAAAGGTAAAAAAAAAGGACTAGAAATATATAATAAAATAAAATCTAATATATGTAAAGATTGATGGAGTAGTTAAGTTGGTAAAGAAAATACAATGTAACACATAGGTCATGGAATCAAATTCATGCAATTATAATTTTATTTTTTTATTTTATAAAGTGTTACATAAACATTTTGTTGTAACATATATAAAGTATTACTAAAGTAAATGTTTTTTTTTAAGTGTTACTATATTAAAAAAAGTGTTATATAAGACAATAGGTAATAGGGGCAACAACGACACCCATAAAAGTGTTATCTATAGTCTATAATAATACATTTAATCTATTAGATAATATTTTTATGTGTTACGTATAGCCATTTATTTTGTAGTGAAGGTTATATATGTAAGGTTTAAGTGGGTATTCAAGGCTTGTATTGTGCTCAATCACAAGAAATAAGCTTAAAGGCTCAACATGGTTTACTAGGGATGATGTTTAAGGTAAGGAAATATATGTCTATGACTCTAACATAACAAGGATATCCTAAGATCATCTCACTAACCTCCACCAATCGGGCTCATTCCCGATGTCCATGAGCAAGTTCTAGTTTACCAAGGCTCAATCAATCAACTCATGAAAAACTAACCGTGGAGGCACGGTTGAGACTCAAATGCTCACAAGCTTTTACTCGGACCTTTAGGAACCTATTACACCTCAATTCATCTCAAAATTGAACAAGTTAAAAAGAACATGTCACAATTTTAAAAAGTAGAGATTCTCAACATAGTTCGCCATCACTTATCACAGACAACATGTCATTACTCACATTCATAAATAACTCTCAACAACCCAAAACATACCACCAAGCAACCCAATACAAGAATAAAAATTAAAAAAAAAACACATAAGAAAAGACTCACCAAGCAAGAAACAACACAAAAACACATAACATGCAAAAAACAAAAATTCCATCCATCAAAAGAAAATTAAGCACATATCCTCATCATCTAATAACATATAAGCTCAAAATTTTACTACTTTATTTAAAAATAAGAAAAACTAATAAAGCAAGTAAACCTCCAAGTACATAACAAGTGAAGTAACATGCCAATTCGAACAAATTTCACATCAAATTCAAGTCTACGCTAAGCTTAATGGAGATGATGAATAATAAAGTGAACTCCCTAAAAAGGATCCGGAGGTGGAAATAACTGGCACGGACAATCAGGTTGCAGGTATTGAGAGTGAAAATAAGAGTGTTTTAGTGTCCAAGATAACACCTTTATGATGGGAATTGATGTTGTATATTAGCAGAAGGGTCTTATATTTAATATATATGAGATAAAAGTGCACTTGAGGTGTTTTATTGTGTTTTAGGTGGAAAAAGGATAAAAAGTGCAAAGTTGGAGAAAAGGTGCAATTTGACCAAGAATGCTGAAAAACGCACGTCCAACTTGTGTAATATTTCTGTATTTGTATGGAGATCAAAACTGAAGTTGTGATATATGGTTGGAAAGCCACTGAAAAGAGGATCGTTTTGGCATAAAGAACAGCTAAATCGGAATCCAAACGAGGAAGTTATGAGCAAAATGGTGAGATCGCGCGAGCTGTGCCGAACAGAATGTATGTTCTGCTTTCCATGGCTATTTACATATTCAAATCTAAGAGTTTTTGTGATATTTTATATGAATAGAAAGAAAAGGAAGAGAGGATCGCGTGAGTACAACAATCACTCAAATTGGAGCTCGGATGTGGATGTTATATGCAAAACAGTGAGACGGCGCAATTGGAATTCGACCACGACAGTCCTGTTCGACCAGGCCCCTTGGTCGAACTCAAGCCATTTTGGTCGAACCTGAAGCCTGAAGTGTGTTAAATCTCCAATTTCTATTCGATCAGGGTTCGACTAAGCCCTAGGTCGAACTCTAGGTCGAACTCCATGCCTGGGACGCGTCCGGATTCGATTTTTACACCCCAAGTGCGTATTTCCGCGTGTTTTCTAAGAAAAAGCTCATCCTAGGTCCATAAGGAGAGCTAACAAGTATAAAAGGGGATGTAGATCACACCAAGAAGACAATACAATACAATAGATTGGATTGGAAGAGGCCACAACAATACTACACCCCACAAGGGGGATCACCCCCCAACCATCATCCACATCCTTTCCTCCATCCATCCATCACTTTGAAGATTCGTTTGTGAAATCAAGAGGAGAACCAAGAGGAGGATCCAAGACGGATAAGGACGCGACGACACCCACATCTAGGGTTTATTCATTTCCTAATTTATCTTGTAATTTTTGAACTACAGGTAAGATCTATCCAACACCCATTATTTTTCTTCGCAATATCATGGGCTAGAGCCTTTTTGGTAGAACTAGGGTTGTGAAGGTTTTTACGAATTAGTTGAACTTTCGTGTGTAAACTTCGTACAACACTACTTGTGGAATTATTTTATATATGATTGTGCTTTCTTAATTCATACTCACGGTCGTTTTGTGCATCATTGACTGTTATGTAGAGTCTGAATATATATCTTGGTTATTGATTGAGTACGTTCACTGCTGAGCAGGATTCCATCTTATGATTCTAAGTGAGGGGACTCCGAAACTTCATTAGAACTATCATATATGAATACTTATTAATAGAATGGAATTTGGGTTATTAAGTAGGATAAAGAGGATAATTTTATAGTACCTATAAAGGGAGAGCATATCGGGTTAGAGTACTAATTGGCTAGGGAAATAATTGATACTGATAGTACCTAGAAAGGGGAGGTGGAATTATATCTCTTGCTCTGAGGTTATTCACACGTGTTACACGCATGTTTACTTGTGTCTATAGAGTAGATATGCATAGTTTAGTGATGCGTCCAAATCCCACAAGGTAGAGTCGGACATCAACACACGAAAGGGAGATTAGTGAGTGAAACTGGATTATCCTAGAGCTACCTATTCTCCTACTTGATCCACTTTCGTATTCTTCTAGTGATATTTATTTTATTCGTTATTTTATTTAATTATTTAGTAGATTATAATTAAATTCTAAAAACTATATTGCCACACTTGTCTTAATTAATTTAGTAAATAATTAAATTAATAATACTCCGCCCTTTGGGTTCGATATTCACTTGGTCGCTTGCTTAAGCTGCAATTGATATCCTTAATACTTGGGGATTAATTTTGTATGTAAAGAAAACGCGCATCAAGTTCTTGGCGCCGTTGCCAGGGACGGCTGTTATTATTAGTTTATTATTTCTAGTTTAATTAAGACTTTTATTTGTGATTATTTATTTCTATCTAACCTTGAATTTTTCTGAGTTACTTGTGCACTAGGAAAAGGAAAGGAAGGAAAGGAACAAATAATACATTGAGCTAAACATGGTCGGAGCAAGGAAGAATCCGGATAATATTGTCATACGTGAAATTTTCACGAAATATGGAATTGGTAACATGGGGTTGATAGGAGCAAGGGGGGAAGATGATGATTTTGAGATACATCCCGCTCTTATTAACATGGTGGAAAAGAATTCCTTTTCTAGAGGTTGCTTTGAAGATTCATATCAGCATCTTAAAAGATTTCTTGGTCATACAAACACTCAAAAGGGTGCTGGAGCTAACGATAATGCTAGGCGGATCGCCCTATTCAAGTTTTCATTAATTGATAAGGCAGAAGCTTGTATGAGACTCTTGATGCAGTGGACTGCACTACATGGAACCAACTGCAGCAGAAGTTCTTGGAGAGATACATGTCACCCTCAAGGATCTTAAGAATGAAGCAAGACATCACCCAATTTGTTATGAATCAGGGTGAGAAATTTTATGAGGCGTGGGATAGGTTTAAAGACATGCTCAGGAGGTGTCCACAGCATGGGATGTCTAAGGCTGAATACATAAGTATCTTCTACTATGGATTTGATTGTGAGTCGCGTATTTTTATTGATGCATCCTCAGGAGGAGCGCTGTTATCTAAGACAATACTTGAAGCAGAAAAGTTGTTTGAAAATATCTCTATGAATTCACGTGACTGACCTATAGAAAGAGTAAGAGGATCATATGTACTTGGCAAGGTAGCGCAGGTTGAACATCAAGTGGTGAAGCCGAATAGGGATGATGAGATCGTCTATAGTCTAGCTAACATCAACAAGCTACTAGAGTCCCAGTAGAAGCAGATTACAGAGTTGATAATAAGGGGGCCTAATATGAAGTAGCAAGAAGTGAAGGCTAGTGTTGAAGATATGTTCAATTGATACATGGCTGAGAACGATACAAGGGTTGACCACATCGAAGTTAGAATGAATGTTGATCATGCAGATTTATCTAAGAAATTGAAGGACCTAACTTGGATTATGGGGCAGATGACTACGAACGTGAATCAACTGACACAAAAATTGGAGAATAAAGCCATCACGTTGAGGTCTAGAACATAGTACGAGGGACTGATGAAGTCAAAAACAAATTTTGAAGCTCCAGGAGCATGATTCAACCTCGATTCAACCAAGCCAACAGGTCGAATCACATCATGGAGGTCGAACCAAGCACATGGGCGACATTCGAAAGAAGCAGAGGGTCAGTTCTACCAAAAATAGGTCGATTCGACCAGAAGCTCTGGTCGAACTCAGGTCGAAAGCCACTGTTCAGGATGCTCTATTTTATCTGATGCCCAATTCGACCACGATCACTCCAGTTCGACCAAAGCCTCTGGTCGAACTGAGGTCGAACTTTACTGTCCAGAGCGCTCTATTTCGTCTGAAGCCCTATTCGACCACGGTCACTTGAATTCGACCAGCACACTTGGTCGAACCATGGTCGAACCTGCCTGTAAGGGGGAGAATGAACTTTCAGGTATTCAGTTCAACCACTATTCATCGAGTTCGACCACCTACCCAGGTCGAACTCAGGTCGAACTCTCATGTTCGACGTCATTTTCCACATTGAATGCTCCACATAATGTTAATGCTACTCCCGTACCATCTAAGGAATAGAAAACTGAGTTTATAATAGAGAATAAATGGGAAAGAGCAAAGAGGTTGAGAGACGAGAAGCTTAGACTGCAGATGGATAATGAAGATGTGGTTTTCTCTCTTGATCAATCAATGAAAATTCCCATGGAGACTCAATCATGCAAGAGCATAGATGTGGTTTCTAACTTGTTTAATCTTGATTTTAACAAGTCAGATGATTCTGAATTTGAGTGGAAGATTAAAAAGGAGGAGTATACACAGCTATGAGACGAAGGTAATTCCAAGTATCATATTTTTGTGACCAAGAAATGTGAGGTGTTGAGTGTAGACAAGAAGAGGGAAAGAAAGTACTTGAAGGTGAGAATGCGACAAGACCATCCTCTACCGTTGTGACTCTTCGACGTTAAACATGAACGCCTGTTGGGGGCTTTTCCTTCCATTTTATTGATTTATTTCTTTCGTGTGAGTAAGAAATTTTTATATTTATGGTGCTTACTAATCGGCAATTACATCTCTTTTCAAACTTAGTTTTGACTTACGTTTTTACTAAGTTTGGGGGTGTGATGTTCTTACCTCATTGAAGCACCAAGAGTATAATTTCATTGTAATGTTTGCTAGGGGCGTTGATTTTTTGCTGTATGTTGAAACTTTAATCGGTTTTGATGTGTCGATTTTTTACAATTTGCCTAGTGTTCTGTGGTGTTTCTAGTGTGTGGAGTCGATTAGATAGTCAATTGAGTCATTTTTAGAGTTCTCTGATTTTATTATTGATGAATCTTGTGATGATGAGTGCGCTTGAGCTTTGATGATAGAAAAGGGTAACTAGGTGGCAAGACGAGTTCTACATTGAGGCTTCAACTCGAGGATCTCATGCTTACACTGAAGAAAAATCAGGTGCCCTCGTTTCCTTATTCTAATTTTTATATGTGCTTTTAATTCATGTAGTGGAAGGATTGAGTTTATGTTTTGTTGATCTATGTGAGCATATATTTTGAATTATGTTGAAATTCGTATGCTCTTGAAATTGATGAAGGAAGTGTAATTGAGTTATATTGTGATACAAAGTTCTATGTGTACTTGTGGGATATTACTTACTATGAAAGTGCTCTGTTACTTGTTAAAACACCTATATGAGATTTTAAGCCTCGTTGATCATGTACATAATCACATGATATTACTTTTCTAGTGAGTATCGTTCTTGTGTGTGTTCTAGAACTTGCATCTTGTCTTACTTGAAACTACATGTGTGTTAGATGATGGGAAATGATCAAAGGCCATCCTTGAATTTATGAGTCACTTAGCCAAATAATTCCCTACCAAATAATTATATATCCTTAGTTAGTCCTTTTGAGCCTGAAAGCCTTATTTCTTTGGCAACCTACGAAGATAGCCACTTTGATATCCTATTTGAGCCTGAAATTCTTACATTTAGTAGAGAATTAAATGCTGTCAAAATATGTGAATTGATTTTCATGAAGTTTGGAAGGATTAAAATATTTGGAGCTGTACAAGTGATTATGAGCTTAAAAATAAGTTGATGAGGGGTAGTGCCCAAAACTGGTACCCCGAGATGTTAGAGGTAGTACCCGAAACTGGTACCTCAAGAAAGGAAAAAAAAGAAGGAAAGAAAAAGTATGTTGAGTTTGAAGGAAAGGGGAGAAAAGAAAATTAGAAGAGCATGAAGCTGGATAGCCTTGAAGTGTAAAAATCTGCAGTACAAAGATCTCCGATTTTAATTCTCCACTAATTGAGTCACTTTATCCATATATTTCCTACCTTAACCAAAGAGCCAACATTACATCCAAACAAAAGTCCTTTTTGATCCTATTATCGAATCATACTTTTAGTGGTGGAGAGTTTGAGACATCTGGCAAGCTTATGGTTACGCATGCACTTGAATTGAATCTGAGCGTAAACACCATAATCTATAAGTGTACATCTTTTATATTTGAGTGCGAGTGATATATACTTCTCGTGAGAACATGTGGATGGAGCATTTGAATTTATGGTGATTGTCTTAACTTGTATGCTATGAATTGATTATTGCATGTAATGAGAGTTGCATGACCTAAGATGAGGACAATTGTATTTTGAATGGGTATTGGTCATAGTTCTTGTTTGCCCGCTAATTTTCTTATTCTCTCTCTCTCTCTCTCTCTTTATTTTTATTTCGTTGCCTCAGGACGAGCAAAGGGTAAGTTTGGGGGATTATTGAGAGTGAAAATAAGTGTGTTTTAGTGTCCAATCTAACACCTTTATGATGAGAATTGATGTTGTATATTAGCACAAGGGTCTTATATTCAATATATGTGAGAAAAAGGTGCACTTGAGGTGTTTTATTGTGTTTTAGGTGGAGAAAGGATCAAAAGTGTAAAGTTGGAGAAAAGATGCAATTTATCCAAGAATGTTGAAAAACGCAGGTCCAACTTGTGCAATATTTCTATATTTGTGTGGAGATTAAAATTGGTGTTGTGATACATGATTGGAAATCCACTGAAAATAGGATCGTTTTGGCATAAAGAACAATTCAATAGGAATCAAAACAGGGACGTTATGAGCAAAATGGTGACGTTGCGCGAACAGTACCGAACAGAATGGATGTTCTACCTTCCATGGCTTTTTACAGATTCAAATCTTGAAGTTTTTGTGAGATATTTATATGGATAGAAAGCTAAGGAAGAGAGGATCACGTGAGCACAATAATCACTCAAATTGGAGCTTGAATGTGGAAGTTATACGTGAAACAGTGAGATGGAGAAAGTGGGATTCGACCACGACAGTTCAGTTCAACCAGAACCCTTGGTCGAAATCAAGCCATTTTGGTCGAACCTGAAACCTGAAGTGCGTTAAATCGCTGATTTCGATTCGACCAGGGTTCGACTAAGACCTAGGTCGAACCCTAGGTCGAACTCCATGCCTAGGACACGTCCGGATTCGATTTTTACACCCCAAGTGCGTGTTTCTACATGTTTTCCAAGAAAAAGCTCATCCTAGGTCCATAAGGAGAGCTTACAAGTATAAAAGGGGACGTAGATCACACCAAGAAGACAATACAATACAATAAATTGGATTGGAAGAGGCCACAACAATACTACACCCCACAAGGGGGATGACCCCCCAACCATCATCCACATCCTTTCCTCCATCCATCCATCACTTTGAAGATTCGTTTGTGGAATCAAGAGGAAAACCAAGAGGAGGATCTAAGACGGAGAAGGACATGAGGACGCCCACATCTAGAGTTTATTCATTTCCTAATTTATCTTGTATTTTTCGGACACTATGGGTAAGATCTATCCAACACCCATGATTGTTCATCACAACATCATGGCTAGAGCCTTTTTGGTAGAACTAGGGTTGTGAAGGTTTTTACGAATTAATTGAACTTTCGTATGTAAACTCCGTACAACACTACTTGTGGATTTATTTTATATATAATTGTGCTTTCTTAATTCATACTCATGGTCGTTTTGTGCATCATTAACTGTTATGTAGAGTCAGAATACATATCTTGGTTATTGATTGAGTGCGTTCACTGCTAAGCAGGATTCCATGTTATGATTCTAAGTGAGGGGACTCCGAAGCTTCATTAGAACTATCATATATGAATACTTATTAATTGAATGGAATTCGGGTTATTAAGTAGGATAAAGAGGATAATTTTATAGTACCTATAAAGGGAGATCATATCGGGTTAGAGTACCAATTGGCTAGGGAAATAATTTATACTGATAGTACCTAGAAAGGGGGTGGAATTATATCTATTGCTCTGAGGTTATTCACACATGTTACACGCATGTTTACTTGTGTCTATAGAATAGATATGCATGGTTGATGCGTCCATATTCCACAAGGTAGAATCGGACATCAACACACGAAAGGGAGATTAGTGAGTGAAACTGGATTATCCTAGAGCTACCTATCTGATGAGCTGAAAATTATGAAAATTCTGAATCGAACTCGACTCGTGCTTCATGCATGGACTCGACTCATACTCCGCACTCGCCCATGCCATGGGCGAGCAGGTGTTTCAGGTGTTGGCGCACGCCCTTGCTTACAGGCCCGTGTGCTGCACATGGATCGAGCTTCAGTACATGACTCGAGTCATGTTCAGCACTCGACCACAATATAGGCGAGCAGCTATTTCAGGTGTTGGAGCTCGTCCTCACTTACAGGCTCGAGTGCCGGACTCGGCTCGAGTTCTAAAATAATTTTCTAAAAAATTTTCAATTTCGAGCCCTATTTTGCCCTACTTTTATACTTCCGATACACCTCATATATGCTCAAAATCTCATCAAAACTATTAGCACAATAATTACTATCAAATAATGAACTAGCATGCACTTCAACACAACCAAACTAACCAAAATCAAACCAATACTCATGAGAAAAATTTTAAAATTTACCCAATTTTACTAGAAGACCTCTCAATCAACATAATAAGCACATTAAAGTGGTGAGTCACACCACGCACTCTCCCCCCAAACATAAATCGAAACAAGTTGAGAATTAAGTTTGAAAAAAGTGGTGGGACTTACCCTTGTAATTTCCACCAATGATCTTCTTGTAGAGAAGCATATGCATCATAACAAATCAAGGTAGGTCCACCACGCACTATCCCCCCAAACTTAAATTGCAACAAGAGTTGAAATTTAAGTTTGCAACAAGTGATGAGACATACTTTCACACTTCAAATATTAAAGCACTTCTCGTATATCCAATACGCATTCTCCTCAATGAGCACAATCAACATACATGCAAAAAATGCAAGAAAACTAAATCAAAGCAACTAAATGAAAGCATTAAAATAAACAATGGGTTGCCTCCCATCTAGTACTAAGTTTAACATCTTCAAGCCGGACGGATTATGGAGAACTCATCGAAATGACCAAGGATAACGTTCGTTCTTGCCATCAAATTTTAATCTTTGTGCTTTTTCCTCTATTAGGTATTTGTGGCAAGTAACGACTATAGTAGCATCCTTCGAGATTGGCTTTAAAAACTGAACTCGCTTGAGCTTACATTCCATTAACCTTTCTTTTCTTGACCACTACTTATTCCTTTTGATCGAGTATGTTTCCAATATTTCTTCAAGCTTTCTTTTGTATCTATGGCATTGAGAAGAATCAATAGGTAAGACAAAGTCAATATAAATAATATTTTAAAATTCAATGCAACTTGAAAAGAAAAAGGTGTAGAGATGCTCATTTCACTCCCGAATTCATCTTCAAGCGCTTCTAGACCTTGTTCCACTTCATCAAATTCATACTCCTCTCTTGATTCTTCATCTTCATCTTCACTCGAATCTTCCTTATCAACACGAGACAAGAAATCATGGATAATGTCTTCATCCTCAAAGCTCTCTTCTACCTTAGGCTCTTTACTCCTCTCACTTTCATCCTCTAAGCTTTCTTTTACCTTGTCTTCCTCATCCTCAATAAGCTCAACATCTCTTCAGTTTTCATCATCCCCGAATACTCTTGTATCTCTAACTCTTCTTCAACCTTTTCATCAAAACTCTCCATATTGTAGAGAGTGTTCCGTTCACTTATCATTTGACTCATTCGACGTTCTAGGGGCTTCAAGTTTCCTCTCATTTTCATCATCTTCTCTCTTTCTTTCCTCTCTCTTTCTTTATTTCTTCTCTCATTTCTCTTCTTTCTTCAATCATCTCATTCAACATATCCATGAGTTGTCCCATTTGATCTTCTATGGGTGGCTTTATCTCTTCACTCGGTGGTTGCCATCTTTATTCTTGGAGATAATTCCCTTGATAAACACTTGGGAAATTACTCCCTCGCAAGTAAGATATTTCATCTACTTGAGAACTAGGCATCATCCATTCTTGTTGCACCGTAGGATAAGAAGTTGGCACATCCACTCTTGTTGCACCGTAGGATAAGAAGTTGGCATACATTAAAGATTTTGAGCCCCATAACTAGGAAGACTTAGTTGAAAACTTTGTCTTGTATCACTTCCATAAGCATATCTTCTAAGCAACTCCATCAAGGCATTATTTTCGGATAAAGGAGTAAACGGATGAACTTGGTTGTGAGAACTTGGTACAGAACAATTGTTTACTTGATACGTTGGAATGTATTCACATTGTAAGCTCCTTTCCATCCCGCATATATTCCATTATTGTAGCATTGATCCATTTTCTTACTCTTCTTCTTAATATCTACTACAATTCTTCTCTACTTACAATTTTTGGTTTGTTCTTTCTCCCCTTCTTTTAAGGTTGTTATACCTATCAAGAAAAATAAGTTAGAACAAAATTTTCAAAATAAATAAAAAATGCAAAAAATAAGAAAAATATCTTAAGTAGAGCTAACAAATCCAAACACATTACACCGAATGCTTTCGTCCCTGAAAGACGCCATGAACTTGGTTTCAATTTTGGTATCAATCTATTAGAGCAAGCGTACTCTATCACATAGTAGACCGTGGTGACCAAGTGCAAAATATAGAATTTCAAACCCAAGGGCAAAAGTGGGTAGCCGTATTTGAGAATGTTTTACTCTAGTATGACTAATCAATAAAGGATGAGGTTGTTTAACTACAACTAACAACTAAGAAAGAAATTAAAGATAGAAAATGTACAAATGGCAATCTAAGAAGTATGTAAGACAAGCAATATCATGGAAAAGGATCATGTAGACTCACACACACACATGCATTGAATGTCATCATGCTATGATATTAAGGGCACTCAAAGAGTGTCTCTAGTCCTCACTCTTCCTATAGGTAATTACGGATATTAATAAAAAATATATAGATATTATCACGAAGAATTTTTACTAGTAGACAGAGACATTTTCCTATGTTTCCTTTCTAAGGTCAAATGAGCCTTGGCTTGGGTCCCCTCATCATATCAAACACTTTCACAAGTAATTATCAATAATGTCCTATCATGTGATTCTAATCATATGAAGGTTATGGCCAAACTTCCCACATACTAATATAGTCACCTAATGCAATCAATGATTCAATTAAACCACTTAGCATAATATTGGAATGGCCATCCTAACACCATGAATAGAGAATTTAATCACACAAATCATACATAAAATGAGAATAAGTAATCATGATAGGAAATATTCATAACAATCATTTCATCAAACATGTGATGCGCAAAACCTATATAATCCCAACCAATCATATTGCTAGCCTCACATGAGGACTAGCCACTACATATCATTACAAATTCAACATAATCCATGCTTGCTCCAGTTGAGCCAAATAATGAAGAAAACAACAAAATAGGTAAGTTGACTCCCCTTTTATGGTGAACTTCCTCCTCCTTGATCATGCTAAAATCTTCAACTAATGATGAATTCCCCTCCTTAGATTAGTGAATTGATGGAGTAATTGATGGATTTGAGGAGATCAAGTGGATTGGATGTATGAAGTGTATGGAGATGGATGGAATGGAGTTAGTGTGTGAAAACAATAGTGTAAAATATGTGTGGAACTGATCCAAAATGATTCATCTCGTAATTTATTATCAAAACTTGCATTTATACCCAATGAAAGCTTCTAGAACACGTTCTGGACTTAAAACTAACTTTTATCCAGACTCGACTCGAGCAGGCATAGCTTGAGTCGAGCTGGAACGTGTTACGATAGTTTTTTTTCTTTTTACGGAGCTCAGGTCCAGTTGGTACAACACGGGTCGAGTTGTTGGAGCGCATTCTCACCATTTCGCGCATAACTCCAGGATGTCAAAGTTACTGCCAGGGTTGGAAGATTTAAAGAGGGAGTGGAAATACTCAGTTATTTCATACTCAAATATCTTAGAATGGCTAGCACAAATGGAACCATTCTTATGAACAAGGTTTTGGAGAGAATTCATTTTCCTTCTTTGAGTAGTATAGGCATGGAAAATTTTGGCATGGAGCCACTTTAAGCAAGACTTCTAAGTCCAATATTGCTCTTCAAGAGAGTAACAAATGGCCAACTTCAATTTCAAAATTTTCCATTCTTCCCAATTTCTATCTCCTCCTAGAAAACTGAGGTCCTTCATCTCCTTTTTAATCTTTTCAGGAGTATCTCGTACAACATTTTTCCAAGAGTTCTCAACTGTGGTCTCAAAGTTTTCCATATCCAGCCACCTCTTTCAAAGCAGAAACGATGTTTCGGTTTGGAAATTTATGGGTTGGTGACAAGAAGCAAACGATGGTGATTAGATGATTGTTTGGGTATATGATGAACTATAGAGTTAGGAAAGGAAAGGCACCACTCCCTCGAGCCAAAGAAATGATCTAATTTTTTCTCCGCAAAACCTTCCAAAGCATGGTTACATGCCCATGGGAAATTGTGTCCATGCTGAGGTATTTCATACATTCTCATACCACTAATAAAATTATTGAACATTAAAAAGTTGATTTTTGATCTTCTTCTACCCCTTTTTTCTCCGAGTTCTCACGAATGTCAATAAACTCACCACCAATACACCATAGATCCCCCAACTTATCTTTAGCTTTAAGAAGATAATCCTATTGAAGAAGCCTGTTTCTAGAATCAATGGAAACATACACAAACACTATCTAGCAACTTCTAGTCTCTCCAAGAAGTTTAATCTCCATTTTAAAGCAAAATTCGTTACTTTGTACTTAGAGAATCTCAACTTTTTTAGACCAGCAGACAAAGAGACCACCATTTTTACCCACTGCATGCGCACTACACCATCTATCTTTAACTCTGATGTTCCTACAAACAGTATTAATGAAAGCTCTCTCTTTTTTTTCCTTTCACACAAGAATAGGACATCTTGGAGATGGGACCTCATGGTCTCCTTCAGCTGGAAAATTGTAAAGGGTCCTCCCAAACCACTACAATTCCACAAATGGACTTTCTGTGGTTATGTTGGGGCCATTTTACGCTGGCTTCCTCCACTGCAATAAAGTGATTAGACCGACCTGTATTAGACTTCAATTTTTTGTGGCCCTCATTATTTGCGAAGCAATCGTTCTCCTTTTCATCATTAAGGCTCAATGTCTTTTGGACCCAACAATAATATTATTCCCCTTTTGCATTGTAGAATTACCCTAAGTGGTGAAATTTTCAGGTTGTTGTCTTTTCAGGTAAGAAAATTTTGAGATCTTTATTTAAGTTAATAGTTGTATCTCTGAGAGGGATTTTCATTGGCACAAGCTGGATAGAGACGTCAACCTAATCCATTGGTTCAAGGGTGTTTGCATGGATCAAATCTGTAGTTTTCTTAGCTTTTAGGAAATCAACACAAGAGGCGAGAGATTAGGACATATGTTTTCTTTGGTTAGTGAGGTATATTGTTGTTATACTACGAGTTGACTTTGGAACAGTTGATTTCTTTAATGGTGTCAGGATGGATGTTTATGGTAAAAATTGTAGGAGAGAAGAGTATTGGTCTGGGCTATTTGTGGGAACTATGGAATAAGAAAGAGTTTGAGTTAGGCTAACTATGAGTACTGAAGTATGCGATGGGCTTTGGGTTGGGTTAACTATAGGAGCTGAAGTATGTGGTGGGCTATGGGTTGGGCTATTTGGCACAGGTTTATCAAGCTTGTTACTAGATACTAAAGGAGGGGAATGAGAATCTGTCTTTAACCTGTCACCATATTGGCCTTCATTTAGCATATTGTTTCCAAAATCGTCCATTCTTATTTCACATGATTTATCTGTGTGGCCTAATCTTCCACAATAACAACAAAAACCCAACATTCATATTTGAAATCAACCCAACAATAGCACTCTCCAAGCTTAATAATAGTGCATCTTGGAAGTGGAGACTCTAGATCAATCGATGCTTAAACTTTGATATATCGACCTCAGCTACTTCCTGTTTCTGGAATAACAACATCCACCACTGTATCAAACATCTTTGCAATTTTGAATCCTGATTCATGTGATATCCAATGATTTGGCAGATTCCAAATTTGAATCCAGAGGATTACAAACCTAAACTTCTCCTTCATGATTACCATTCAAGGATACCATTCTTTGAAAATCAAATACTAGTTATCAAAGGTTCATGTTTTACCTTTAAGCACTTTTGTTTTATCTTCTTGGTTTTGAAAAACATGGAAGAAATTGACTCCCAATTCTCTAAAGATGAAATTCTCCTTAAGTGACCAAATGGAGGACATAGTTGTCTTGAGATCGAAGACTCTTGCAAAATAGGCTCCTGCCACTTTCTTCCACACTACAACTCACATCATTTTCAGTTAGGACAATACCTTCACTTTGAACTGCGGACAAAGAGAATTTCATGAATTTGGCAGCTAGTTCTTCATCCATGGCTAGCCTTCCACGAGTAATCAAAAGTGTAATGAACAAGAAGAAGTTATAAACCTGCAAAATGCACACAACGAGAGAGAGAGAGAGAGAGAGAGAGAGAGAAAAGAGGGAAAGAAGGAAATAATAATTGGAAGATCAAAGTTTGAGATTGAAAGAGAGAGAGGGGCAGTTGAAAGTTAGGTGCAAAGGTGGAAAAACATTTAAGAGCTGGAATACAAGTTTCTCTTTTAGAGAAAGAAAATTTCACACTCCAAGGAAGGAGACTTAATTTGACTCTCGCGTTACATTTGTTATAGGTTCCATCATTTTTCTTTGATCATATATAACTTTTTTTTATAAGTATTATTATTTATTATTAAAAGTATTATAATTTTTTATTTATCTCATGAATTATCCATAAAATTGTTCAACTTGAAGAATATCACTTTTCGTTGATCTAGATATTATTTTTAATTTAAATGTTTAATCCATCCAATTGTTTCCAAAATAGTTAAATTGGGTGGTTATATTTTTACTTAATCATGTATTATTAGGACGATTAAATATTGTTTCTTGTACTTAGTAACTTAAATGATTTTATGTAATCCAAAATTACAATTTGTGTCTCTTCATATTCGGCATATATAGTGTTAGAGTTTGTAAAGCCTGTTCTTTTATTATTAATATATTAAAATTTACGTGCTTCTAGAATTTATAATTGAGCTTGTATTGTTGAAAGATTTAATTTATTTCTCAAAAAGTGAACTAATGTTGCATGGTAATCAATGATTCACTGCGCAAGACAGTGTAAATGGGTGTTGAAGCGGTGATTTCAGGAGTGAGAACAAACAACATTTATGAATGGAATATTATTTTTATTTTTTTAACATTTCTATACACTCCTTTCCAGTCCTATTAATTGCCTAGAGATATTCTCTTGTATGACGAGTTTTGTGTGAGAAGGGTTGACTCATTACTAAAGTATGTCTATTAAATAGGTAAAGTATACTTATTTGTAGGTAAAATATGTCAATAATGAATCATATTATAACATTCTAAAATTATACTTTAATTCATCATTTATCTTACGTTAGATAACATACTTTAACAATCAATACATAAACTTTACCTATATAATAGACATACTTTACCACGTCTCACAAACCGACTCACAAGAGAGTTTGTCAATGACTTAACCTGTGTATCTGACATTCAACTTTTAAATAAATCTATCTTTTATTAAATTAATTAATAATATTCCACTTATAGCTAAAAATTTTGACGGGAAAACACTACTTGCTATATTTGGCAAAATTATCTGGTGTACAACATGACGACCACTACAAGAAATTCTTAAAATAGTGACGACAAAAGTCGTCATGAAAATGTCATTTTTTTCACGAATAATATTTAGTGACAATATTTTAGTGTCACATAGATTGTCATTGTATGTGCGTCGTATTAGGTATATGTGACACTACTTAATGTAGTCATTAAATGTTATGATTTTATGACGACAATATTTGTTGTCATGTAGTATACTATTACAGTGTATGGTGACAAATAAATCGTTACAATAATCATCAAATATTTGTCATAAAATGTCGTATTTCGTCACTAAATGTTGAATTTAATGTGATGATAATATTTATTGTCACTAAAACACTAATTTTTAGTGATAATTTTTTGTATATTATCAATCTTATCAATGATTTGTGACGTATTTTATTGTCACATTTAAATTAATATTTTGTCATCATTGGAATATTTCGTAACAAAAAGGTTAAATCATAGTGATGAAATCAATACATCATATAACAATGATATAATTTGTCACTAAATGGTAAAATAAAATGATAAAAAAATTTAGAATAAATATGTGTAGAAATGGTGACGAAATATTTTTGTCATAATTTATATTATTTATGTCGAAAAGAAATATTGTCACTAAAATTAGAAATACAGTAATAAGATATCATGACAAATTATATTTTCGTCATATTATATTTTCTTATGATGACAAAATACTCTGTCGCATTATAAACTAATGTATAGTGAAAAAAAGTTTTTTGTCATTTAATTTATTCTTATGATGAGGAAAAATCCGTCGTATTATATACTAATGTATATAAAAAAAATCTTAATTGTCACATTAGATGAATTTTTAATGACGAATAAGTTATCACCTAAATAATTTTATTTATCGGTGGATTTATTCATTTTCGTCTATTAATTTAATATCTGAATTAAATATTCATATACGACTTAAAATCATGTTTTCCACTATTTTCATTTGCCAAATGCTACATAATATATAGTAATAGCAATATAATAAATTGAATATCATAATATGAAATTTATTACAAGAAAGCAAAAGTTCTCAACAATTGAATATAAAATTCGTAGTAACAAACATATTTGCGACAGAAAAACACATGTTATAAATAACCTAAAAAAATACTTAATCATTATTGCTTTATTCAGAAGCCTTTAACTTTTCTTGTAGCTGGGATTAACCATTCTTATTTAACTTTTGGCATCTGCTCGGAGGTTTTGGACCAAACCAAAGGCCTTTCATATATCCAGATCCATGGCCAAAGACTTCAAAAATGATTTCACCAGAACTTTTCTCAATTCCTTCTTCTGCATATTTGATCGATATTTTCTTTATAGAGAGTGTAATGATGAGAGTGCAAATTCACGTATTATAGACTCTGATTCGTGCGGAAATAGGGTATGATTTGGTCTTTTATTAAGACAAATCAGATTGCTTACGGAGAAGCCATGAATTGGAGGTTGGTAAGGTTGTTTTGAGCATATTTGTATAGGAAAACAGGTGTAGAAGGCTTGGAATTGGAAGACATGATTTTTGAGGCAAGTTTCGAGTGCCGTTCGATCCCAAGCTTGTTCGACCAGCATTACTTTGGTCGAACAAGGAGGCTAAGTCAAGCAGATTGTGCATATCTGTCCAGAGAGCTAGCTTGACTTTGAGGTGCTGCTCGACCATAATCGTCTTGGTCGAGCAGATGAGCGAAGTCGAACGGAATGTGCAAAATCGTCCAGAAGGGTTGTTCGACCTGGAGGTGTTGCTCGACCAATATTAATGTGGTCGAGCAGATGAGCGAAGTCGAGCAGATTGTGAAAATCGTCCAGTGAGCTTGCTCGACCAACTGCTCGAGTTCGAGGCCTTGCTCCACTATGGAGTCATGGTCGAACGGAGTGTCGCTGCTGCTATTTATGGTAATTTCGAATATTTTTTACCAAATTTGATGTGTGCTTCAAGCAAAGGCCCATCCTAAGCCCATAAGGAAGTCCTATAAGTATAAAAGAAGAGCTCTTGCAGGAGAAAAAGACACACATCATTCATCATCCATCCACCACCGAAACCCTACCATCATCCGAAGAGGTCGTGAAGAGAGGTTCGTCTGGCACGTCAAGTAAGATCATACCAATCAACCATAATTGTTCCTAGATCAATCATGGGCTAGAACCACCCGATAGTTCTAAGGTTATAAAAATTTCATGAGTTAATTGAATTTTCATGTGTAAAGTCTGTACAACACTACTTATGGTATATTCTATATAAGATTGTGCTTTTTCAATTCATACTCACAGTTGTTTTGTGCATCATTAGCTGTTTTGTAGAGTCTGAATACATCTATTGGTTATTGATTGAGTGCGTTCACCGCTGAGCAGAATTAAATGTTATAATTCTAAGTGAAGTGATTCCAAAGTCTTATTAGAACTATCTTATATAGATACTTGTTAATTGAATCTTATTCAAGTTAATAAGTAGGATAAAGAGTATAACTTTATAGTACCTAAAAAGGGAGATCAAATCGGGTTAGAGTACTAAGTGCACGGGAAATAATTGATTATGATAGTACCTAAAAAGGGGGGTGAAGTATATCTCTTGCTCCGAGGATATTCACACGCGTCATACGCTTGTTTACTTGTGTCTATAGAGTAAACTTGCATGGTTTAGTGATGCGTCCATAAACCACAAGGCATAGTCAGACATCAATACATGGAAAGGAAATTAATAAGTAAAACTGGATGACCTGAAGAACTACTTAATTACTTACTTGATCACAATCGAATTTTCTCTATTGCTTGCTTATTTACTTTGTTATTTCAATTATATGTTATTTAGTCTCGTAACAAAACCAAATCTAATTTGTCAACATAATCTTAGTTAATTATAGTATAATTAGATTGATAATCAACCGTTCCTTGGGTTCGATAATCACTTGGTTGCCTATCGAATACAATAAATACAAATTGGGTACAAAGATAATTTCAAATTGATTTAATTTGAAGAATACATAAACGGGTTATAATCTCAATTAATCCTCTGATTCTTCTCTTAAACCAATTTGGCCTTGACTTTGACTTGACTTGTGTGTGTTGACTTTGACCTTTTTGACTGGAGTGTATGCTGACTATGTTGACAGTTTGTATGTTAAGTCAAATCTTCAAATGAAGCTTGTCGAACTCGAATGTGTAGCCTTGTATCATTGATGGGAGGCGTTGAACCTTTGTTCGGATTGAACATTGACTGGAGAACTTTCCGCAAAGAATGCTTGATTTGGGGGACTTGGGGCCTTGATCCCAGATTAGTGGTCGTTCTTGACTTGAAGCTTGCTTGAAGACGTTTGTAGTTTGAAGATTTGAAGACTTTAAGATCGCTTGAAGATCCTCGCTTGAAGCTTTGAAGATTTGAAGACTTGAAGATTCTCGCGTGTTCTTCGCTTGAAGCTTTGAAGGCTTGAAGACTTGAAGATCCTAACTTGTTCTTCGCTTGAAGCTTGATGATTTGAGGGAGCGCTGCTCGTGTCCTCGATCTCTTCAGGAGCGTCTCATCTTTGGGTGCTTGAATGTCTGTGTCCCCCAAATGAATGGAGGAGACCCCTTTATGTAGGTGAGAGGTGAAGTCCAAGGCTATTTGGGTCTTACTCTACGGGCTTGGGCCTCCAACTTGATTGTACCATAATCGGGCCTATTTTATTTGGGCTCATTTAATGTGTATGGGCTTGTTTGACTTATGTAAGACCTCATTTGTCTTGGGCTTACATGACTTGGATCAGACCTCATTTAATTTAAACCCATTTAATTTGTTAGGCTCAAATTAATTATCAATTATTTATTAATCTATTTTTAGAAATTAATTTATTTAAATTCCAAAATAAATTAAAATTGATATTTAATTAAGAAAAATCCATGTGTCGCATTTGATTGGACCGTAAATTTTGAATTGCTTACAAATGCCCCCTAGTGATTTGTTCACGGACGCCATGTCTTGATGTGAAGAAATCGCAAAGAGTTCATTTTTTTTTCAACATTTGTAACTTGAACTCTTAAAATTGAGAAATTACTTTATCCAAGTAATATTTTTTTTTCTTTGGCGCAACTTTTTATTTCTCAAGCGGCCCAACTTAATCTCTCAAGCCTACATCAACTTCTTCCCTGCTCAACTTCCAGATTACGAAGGGAAATATGGAACATATTTGTTACCTGCCCACTAAGACGATTTTCAAATCACATTCAAATCAATCAATTTTATTTTTAGTAAAGAAATCCCTTAAGATTTGAGAGGTTTCAATCATGTAAATAACTTCCATAATTTGCTGCAGTCTTCTCACTATATAATAAGAGGCTCAGTGCATTTGATTTCTTCATCAGTATACTGTAAGACTTTCAATTCTTGTTTATTTCCTTTCTTCTCATTTTTTTCAAAGTGCAACGTAATATTTTCCTTGGGAACTCATCATTGTGGATCACTCGACACGACACAACGATCAGCGTAAATCCTCAATCTACTTTTCAATCTGCTTGTTTATTCTTTTACATAGAAATCATGACAAAGCATGCCCTATTTACTATGCCCTGAGTAGTATCGTTTATACCACATTGTCTTGTAGTCGTGAAATTTGACACAACTCAAAGTATACTTAAATGTCAATATATATTCATCTGTCAGCCATTGATTAACATATATCCTCTGTCCTTGGGAAGGGATTAATGCCTCAATCAATTTGTTAAGCCCTAATATATTTCTTCGACTCATTTGCTTGCAAAAATTCTCTCACTCCACCCCAATCATACGCAACCCAAATGGCAGCGAGAAATGCACTGCTCAAGTACCTTAGAGTTGACATCGTCACTTTCCCGCTGCTACAATACCCTAGGACTGTCGCCGAAGGCCTGTCACAGCTGATCACACGTCATTTTTCCGACGAAGCGAGAGCCTCTTTCCTCGACAAGTCCGAGGTTACCGATCGCGTCCTCTGCATTGTCAAGAACTTTCAGAAATTTGATCCTTCCAAAATCCACTCAATCAATCTTGCTGTTGATTTCATTGCATCTCACCCCCCAAGCTAAATTGTGAGTGTCCATTAGTTTTTCTTCTCTTATTTGCATCAAGCTTGCACCATTTCACAATCAAAGAAACTCTCTGTTTGATTGAAGAATCGTCGGAGACATACTTCTCTTATTATTATTATTATTTGTTTATGGGTATGAGCATTCTCTTTTATTTGATTCCATGGTAGGCAACCTTTTATCACATGAATACTAATTAAGCAAAAAAATATGAAAAATATATATGAATGAAATAATATGATATCACTATAATTATATGGTAGAAGCTGTATGTCTCCATGATATTATTGAGTTTGAGTGATTCTTATTGGCATTGGGAAGAGCGAGGGGATGTGAACTCATATATATGAATGAAATAATATGATATCAATGTAATTATATGGTAGAAGTTGTATGTCTCCATGATATTATTGAGTTTGAGTGATTCTTATTGGCATTAGGAAGAGCGATGGGATGTGAACTCATGTGAAGGATTGATGCATTCATATGTATGCATTCGAAATTAGAGTTGTTGTTTGTTGTGGTTTGGGAACTTGATTGATACATGGGAGAATACTAAAGAAGATGGTGTTGTGTAAGTCTCTAAAGAAGTAATTTATTATGATTTTTGGTTGTGTATAAGTTGTTGGCAACCTGTATTTGAAAATGTGAGATTTGACGATGATCCTTAATCTATCTATATATATATACTCCTTCCGTTCTGGGAAAGTCTGCGTCTCCCTTCCCGGTACGGAGATTAAGAAAGTGTATTTTTGTTAATTTTTCAACTCATTTTTAAGGGGTAAAAATGTCCACTTAGGTTTGGTAGATATGGTAATTTACTTTATAATTAAAGTTAACTACAATACCTATACAGTAACTACAAAATAAAAAATGCAATATTTAAAAATATTAAAAACCTGAAGAAAATTAAAATTAGTGATAATTTAAGTATATTAATTACAAAATCATTAACTTAATTGTGACCAGATTACATTGAAAAATAAAAAAAGTGCCACAACATATTTCACATTTTGATCAATCAAAAATAAAAATACAATCCAAAAATCAAATTTTAATTCTTCACAAAAAGTTACCACCCATCTGCCTCCAAAACTAACACTGTCACATCAGCTTTTGGCTCCAACAATTTGGGTTTTCCCTCTAAATCTATGCCATCTGCCTCTATTTTTTTAGATTTAGAATAAAATTGTCCTTGAAATCAACACCATAAATATCAAAAGTTAGTGAACAAATTAGAAGTCAAACTCTTACATTAGTATCAGTAACACCATCCATTAATACATGCAATAAATGGGAAGAAAGAAAGAGCTTACTGTTGAAGAGAAAAATCAGATTGCACATTTTCTGTTGTGTAATAGCAACAATAGCCAGATAAATCATGGTAAGCTAAAAGAAGCAGTTCAGATTTTCAGAGTTTCAAGGAGGTGCATCCAATATATTTGGGTCGAAGACAAGAAAAAGCTCGCTGCTGTTGAGTCAGTTATATTAAAACCAAACAAGAAAGGTATAATACACAAAAAGAAGATCATCATTGATCCTGATGCTATAAAGAATGTTGCACTCCATAAGAGATCTACTATAAGAAGTCTTGCAAAGGAATTAAAGCTCAGCAGATCAACAGTTCACAGATTGATCAAGGAATGAGAAAGAGCTCACTCTGAAGAACAAGCTTCAAAGGTTAAATTTCAGTTTGCATGCTCTAACTTTAAATAGGGATACAAATAAGATTATATTTAGACCAATGTAGAATGTAGTTCACATTGATGAAAAATGGTACTTCATGACTAGAGAAAGTGAGAGGTTTTACTTAGTTCCAGGAGAGAAAGGGCCACATAGAACATGCAATTCAAAGACTTTCATTACTAAAGTGATGTTCCTGTGTGCAGTCTCAAGACCCATATTTGGTAATGATGGTCAGGTTATCTTTGATGGGAAAATAGGAATTTTTCATTTCACAAAAATAGTGCCAGCACAAAGAAACTCAAAAAACAGATTGAGAGGTACTCTCATTACCAAGCCTATAAAACATGTCAACAAGCAGGTCAGTAGAGATTGCCTGGTAAATAAGGTATACAATAAGACCTTTATTTTAATGTCATTATTCATTTTTTTAATACCCCTAACTTCCAAATTTTGATTTACAATGTCTTTAACATGCGTATTTATTGAATTTACACAAATAATACCAACAATTAAGGCAAAATGGCCTCTAACCATGACCAAGAATATAGTTATACAGCAAGATAATGCTCCACCTCATGTCATTGATAATGATCCTGAATTTAGAGCAGCTGCAAGTTTTGATGAATTCAACATCTACCTCCATGCTCTCCGGATACTAATGTCAATGATTTGGGGTGGTTCAGGGCCATACAATCTCTATAATGGGAGAACAAGAGTACAAATGTTGATGATTTGGTCAATAGTGTGAAGAATTCTTATCAAAACTTGTCAACTAACACTTTAAACAACGTGTTTTTAAGTCTGCAGGCTTGTCTAGTTGAAATCATGAAGGAAAATGGAGTTAATGCATACCCATTGCCACATATGGGTAAAGAAAAGATGATTAATGCAAATATTTTGCCTACAAATTTAGAGGTTGATTAAAGTCTTGTGAGAGGAAGTATTCAAACTCTTCTTGAAGGTTTGGAGGTATATAAGCCAATCTATGACATAAA
Organism: Pogostemon cablin; assembly: GCA_023678885.1. NCBI lineage: Eukaryota > Viridiplantae > Streptophyta > Magnoliopsida > Lamiales > Lamiaceae > Pogostemon > Pogostemon cablin. Next base: position 10,766,430 of record CM042990.1, on the reverse strand, counting down.
AGATTTGATGCAAGATTTAGTCTTCTAGAATCAAGTTTGAAAATGTTTTTTTTGTGAATCTTTGAAGCTTACAACATAAACAAAACTTTTAAACAAGGCATTATATAAATGTCTTTTTTGCTGTTTAAATTTTGTTTATGGTACAAACATGGCATTTTATGTATGTTCCTCTTTTCTATTTATCTTTTGTTTAGGGTGTAAACAGGGAACTTTAAGTATGCCCCTTTTGCTGTTTATCTTTTGTTTAGGGTGTAAACAGGGCACTTCAAATATGCCCCTTTTGCTGTTTATCTTATGTATTTTCTGAAATGTTTTAAAAATATTGGAATTTGGAAGCAAAGAAACTTGAATTGAGAAATTATCCTATAGTTTATTCTTTTCTACTCTATAATTTTTAAACAGAAAATATTTTGTAGCAACATGAATTCAAAGGGTAATTATACTAGGTAAAGTTCTGTAAAAGATAAGTTTGTGATATGTAATGAAAGAGAGTGAGATCCTTATTTCCAATTCCAACATTAAATTATATGCTTAAAATTGATAAGGTGGACAGAATTCCAAAACCAAAAAACAACATTCTCAAATGTAACAAATTTTAATACAAATGCTCCATGTACGAAGGAGTTTTTATTACCAAATAACTACCTAGTGACAGCATACAATTCTCACCACACACATGGTATTTACAAGAATAAGCTTTTAAAAGAGAATACCAATCTAGATAAATTTGCGCAGCCAAACATGGATATCAGACTGTCATATTCAAACATAAGAGTCTAGCTGATCTTTCATCACATTACTCAAATATAATCACCAAAATTCTTAAATATCCAAGATCCATGTGTGATGAATTGAAAATTATACAAGATGATGCATTGCTGCAGATACAAAAGATGTAGTCAAAGAAATGTCCACTAACACCAAGTAAGTTATAGTTGCTTGCCAAGTAAAGACACATAACTCATATAAAAAAATATCAAATGCACAAGACAATAGAGAAACTAGCAAATGAATTTAATCAACCAACACATTAATTTAAGCCACTCAGAATCATCAATTTAGAAGCATCAACACAAACAAATGATAACTATAAAAAACAATGTCCTCGAAAAATATTCATCATAGGAATCACCTCAAGCACAACAGAATAGTATGATCATATATATAACCCTCGTCTGATAGAAATAGCCAAACACACAAATATATGATTTTAAACAACCAACACATCCATTTAATCCACACATCAATTCAGAAGCATATAAACTATTGCCCTCAGTATATGTAAATTATCATCATGTTTAAATGGTCTAACGTGCATCAAGTAAAACACAGAGACACGCTCAATAGTTTCATACATATTTATGAAACACATAAACATCCTCAATGGTCTCACAGTCACCAACATTAAACACAATACAAGATGAACAGAGCCTATATTTTATCATCATCGGGCAATTCATACCTCGTGAAGCCAAGAATTAATCCCACAAATGTACACATTGATATCAACAATGGCAAAGTTTAAATAGAATAATATCTGAGTGAAGGACAGAACATGCACAATAGCTCATTGATAAACAGTAGGATCATGAACTGGACCATCCATATAGAAATCTAATTCGGATTCAGGTGATTGTGTGTCGGGAATAACACAATCCAGAAGCGAGGCCATCGTCTCAGGCGATTGTGTGTCGGGAACAACGCAATCCAGAAGCGAGGCCATCGTCTCAGGCGATTGTGTGTCGGGAACAACACAATATAGTGGGGACTCCAGGACCTCCGAATCGGTCAAACATATCTCAGGAACCACCGTATTGTGTAAAAGAGACCCCGAGACCACTGAAAAGTGGTCGGAATCGCCCACTGTGTCCTTGTATATCTCAGACTCCGGCCAAAACTTCATTTCCCCAAACCCACCAAACTCGCGATATCCATAGAAGTAATGTAGAGCTTCACCCGATACCATTTTTGAATCATTGGGTATCGAATCAAAATCGGAATTTAAAGTTTTCAATGAATCATCCTCTCTCTAAGAGTGAAGACACGTTAGAAGACATTGTGGGAGAAGATGGATCGAAGAAAGAGATGAGAGATGGACATATCTTGAAAGAGGTGAAAGAATATATCTAGGGTTTCATCTCATCGATCGGTTGTTCAGATATTTTGAGTTGAAGTAGTTATTGTGATTTAAGCTATTTGTTTTAAATTGTTTTAATTAATTGTTGATTAGTGTATTAAGTGAAATAATTTAAGTTAATATATTTAATAAAGTGGGTGGCATCTATGTAAATTATAGTGTATCATAAGGATATTTTTGTAAATTTTCATTGCCATTTTTAGGATGTGCAAATTTTTGTGGGACAGACTAAAATGGAAAGTGTGCCGTCTAAAAGGAGACAGAGGGAATATATATATAATAGCCTCTAACGGGGCACTTTGTGTTTCCAACTCTTAAGTCGGTTTTTAAGGTAATGTTTTGTTGCCCTTGATAAGGATTACTGTCCCATCAATTCTCTCATAAAAAACACGATCACTGAATTATTTCTCTTCTATCAAAACTTTCTCCCTATTTCAATAAACCTTAGAATCAACCTCTTTCAGATTTGGATTCCACATATCTCTTCTTCAGACAGATCTTCGACACTTTCAGGTTACATTCTCTTTTTCCTCTTTTGTTTTTCATTTCACTTCTCATTCTCAGTGTTCAATTTTGGAGTCAATTTCTGCAGAATTATCTTTTGATTTAATTATGATTGTAGGTATTCGAAACGGGTGGTTTCATTTGAAGTATGACCAATTGTGGACCAAATACCCTAAAGCTCTCCGCTCCCATCTCTGAATCAATCGCTCCCAAGTAACTTAAGTTAGAGCTGCGTTACTCCTAAATCCTAATTGTTGATACCTGGAGAACAATCGTTGTATTTTCGCAGCCTTTCCCTCTTGATTGCATTGTTGTTTAGGGTTTCGAATATTGATCAATCATTTGCTCTTGCACTATTTTGATTTAATAATCATCGGAGCCACACTCCGAGGTTTTTTCTTCCATCACCTATACCCACCTTCCAACGGCGAAGAAGGAATCAGATCCCTTGGACTGTAATTTATAAATGATATTCCCTACAAGAGGTGGTATGCAGACGTCTATGAGAAGAAAATAAACCCACATGTTCAATCCCTCCAATCGGGCCCTAATTTGTCATTTTTGGAGCTTCTGATCGATCTTATAGAGTCGCCCCCTCCTGTTGTGCTGGGATAGAGTAACAGACTTTCTTCATTGTCAGCCTTACAGAGAAACATTGGTATGTTCTATTGTGCCCTCAGTCTAGCTTTGTTAATGCAAGTTCTTCTTCTTCTCCTCTTTAATGGTTTTGATGATTCTTATTTTATTTTATTTTTAGTTTGTATATGTTAACAACTCCTTCTCTCTATTTATGTTGGGGTAGTTATTTAGATTTTAGATTAGATAAGTCATGTTACAATTATTTTTTTCTTTAAAATAAGTAGTTATTTAGTTATTAAGTCACGAAGTAAATTTTCTTTGCAAGGCTACATGTTTGTAGGTTAGGTGTCTCCATTTGTTGAAATCATCATTACTTCCATCTTCTTCGTGGTAAGATTCTATCTTTTCTCAAACGAGTATGCAACCACCTATATCAAGGTACACTACGTGTGATAATTTAATATCATTAAAGTGTTATTATATCGAATTTCACAAGTGTAAATATTTTATGCAATTTTGTTAATTTTTTTAAACAAATATTAGCAGCCTATTGTAATCTTGGGTGAGAGCTAAAAAGTGACAGATTATTTCTCTTGGCTACTATAGGTTCTGTAGAGTAAACAAGATCTGAAAATCTTATTTTTTTTATGTATTTAGCAGATATTTTGTGGTTATTTGGAAGCAAGAATGGATTAATTCCTTGGAAAAAAGTAAGAATGTCTATTAAATTGTGCACTCCAACTTATATGAACTATACAAAAATTTTCTGTGGATATGAACTATTAAATTTTGCAGATGGAAATTATTAAGATTTAACAACAGGTACTTGAAGCAACCCAATATTATCAAATTTGAAGAAGTAACAATACTATTAATCCCTTTTGATTTCATTTATGTTGATCATGTGTAGGAAGAGAGAGAAAGGGAGAGGAAGAGGTAGAGGTAGAGGGAGAGGGAAAGGGAGAGGGAGAGGGAGAGGGAGAGGGAGAGGGAGAGGGAGAGGGAGAGAGATTTATGTTCATTAACTTTGAGATTTTTATTTGTATGGCCAATGACATCTGTTTTTACTTTTGAGCTGGTGAAATATAATATAACTTAGCCATTTTAAGGATAACCATGCTGCAATATAATTTTGGCAATGTCCGCTTGAAATTTGTGCAGTTCATTCCACATAATGCATACCATCTTTAGCATGCGTCTAATGCAGTATTTGGTTTTTCCAGTTCATATAATTAATTTGCTTCATTTTTCTGTATTAGTTTATAAGTTATTTATTTGTTTGATAGGTGTACTGAGATTAGAATAATCCCACTTTTTGGACCCACTGACATTTTCAAGTTAATTACTTACTAAGAATACTGACGACTATTTGTTTTCAATTCAACATTTAGATCATGCTTGATTACCTTAAGAAAAATAATGGGTTGAAAATATTTTGCGGAAATCTTTGTTTTGTTTTGCTGATTTAGTGTAGGTGATGCTATTTCTACTGTTGATAAAAAGAGGAAACAATAAGTAGAAGTATTTCATTAAATTTATGATCATTGATGAATTTTGAAGCTGGTTTATGATATGTGATAAGTAATAAATATACTATGTATGTTGTGAAGACAATGATCACCCCTACTCAGTTAGCCTTCATAATGGAATACGCCGCGGGCGGAGAGCTCTTCGAACGAATATGCAATGTTGGCATGTTCAGCGGAGATGAGGTTTATATAATACATCTGTCTTGAAAATGCTTGGATCTTAAGATGTCTATTGGATTTTTTATTTTTTTATCTATGCATTTTGATACATCTCTATTGCATAAGATGTCTATTGCATAAAATCCTACTCTTGAATTTGGTAAGATGCAGTTGATGCTTCAAAAATTTATTTTTAAAATTAAATGAAAATGCAAGCAGGGCAATAAATAGAGAAATACACACGGAAATATTTTAGCTAAATCTGTAACTAATTTTGGGGTATGAAGAATGTAACCTCCAAGTGTTAGCATTTTTTTAGTAATTTCTAAGTGCAACACTCGATAATTTTCCCAAATTTTTTATTTGGATTTATAGTCAAATGAAATGAAGCGAGGCCTCTTCCTCTTTACTAAATATTATATATAAAATTATCCCAAGTTTAGAACTGTTGATCTTTCAAGCTCGATCTGGAAATGACAATTTTATAGATATTCGAACCATCATTTGCAATGATAGTTTGCAAATGTCGCAAGGTACTACATAAATTTGTGTGCGTAATGATTACCTAAATTTCAAGTACTGATTCTTATTTTTATTAAAGGATTTTAACTAATTGATTTGATTTCCAGCGTGACACCTGCATTTCTCTAATTTTAGATCAGATCGTGCTCAGAATTTGTTAATCTTGTGGTTTTTCGATTTTAGTTTAATTCGTCATTAATGTAAATTACTTGATTTGATCTCATGTTTGTGATGATATTCAAGAGTGAAATGAAAGACTACTTAAAAAACTTCTCATTTAAAATGTTGAGGAGTTCTTGTAGTCTACATTCGAACTGTAGGTAAAGCGCGCCAAAAATATGGGACCATCTTTAGGCAACCCCAGGGTCTCTTCATCAGTTTGAAAGAATAGTATGTCTCATCCCACCAATACAACACTTTCCAATTGGCTGCTTTGAAGGTTTAACTCCTATCATAGATAAATGGTAGCATTTTTTCAGGGGAAGAATTCTTGAAATACTAAGAAGAAGATTCAAGTTATTTTGGTGATAGATGTGGAGCGGATTCTGGGACTTGATGATCTTGGATGGCAGGTTATTATCTCTCTCATACCTAGATGAAGATCACCACAATTTTTAAGTGTTTGGCTTACTATGTCATGATTATATGCTCCTAGGCAGTTCTCTCTAACCTGCACCCTATAGTTGCATAAAATCTTTCTAATAAAGATAGAATATGGAACTCTTCACATCTGGTACGCGTTTGTATCCTCTCTGCATCGTAGAATCTATATTTTTTATTGAGATCTCAAACCTTGACATGCCATAGCTTTTGACTCAAATTATGGTTCTCCCAGTGTTTACATAGCTTGACAATTAAGCAGCGTTTATAAGTTTCTCAATCATCACATTAGAGTCTGCCAAATAATTAGTATCTTTTCTAAGGTTGAGGTTTTATTAAATTGTTCACATTAGATTGGGATGACCTTTGGGATCTTATTAAATTGTTCACATAAGAGTCAATGACCTTCTGGAATACTCATTATAGTCAACCAAATAATTAGTTCCTTTTCTACATATTTTTTAAACAATTAAAAAAATTTACTGCAATATCTATTATTAAATTGTTTGCAATAAAAATTTCTTTTTACAATTCATTTTGTCCGATTTCATTAATTTTAATATGTATTATAATGTGAAACATGGAAAGATTTTTTAAGCAGCCCTTTTAAAAGGAAATTTAAAGATAGAATATCCGAATTTCAAGTAATTTGCTGCATGTTTCTTTGTTGTGGTGTAAATTTTCACGAATTCTCTTATTTCTCAATTTCTATTATAAGTATTTGGTGGACTCTAAGAGAGGATATACATCAAGAGTATCATGAAGTTGTTGAGAGGTGTGTATTTATAGGTGTTGATCCTTGAATTAGGAAAAAGGTCTTTTGTTATTACATACTATGAATTAGCTTAACGTTTTGTGTTTCATGTGGTTATCAGTGGCTGGCACTCGAGCCAATGAAGAGTTAAAGCATAATATATCCTAAAATGTGTAAATCATAACATCTTCATATATTATCTATTTACTTAAACCATTTGCAAGAGGTTAGATGATTTTCCAACTATAGGTTTTATTTGTTTTCTTAACACTAACATATTCAAATCTGAGCGGCTAAAGTAATCTGTTTGACAGCTTCGAATCAAAGCCATACGATTTGTTGATAATTATTATTTTGCTTGCCAAAAAATTTAAGTCATTCTTTGTTTAGTGTTGGGATGTATCGAATCCATGGCTGCACTTTTAAAACTGATCTTACCACTGAAATTTTCATCCTATAGGGTTTAAACATGAACCAGAAATTTGAGTCATTCGATTTCTGAATGCACGGGAGGTGGAAGCAATGGCTGCACTTCTCCAAAACGCTAATTCTCTCTACCACTGTGAATTCTGACAGGTAGATGATGCAGTCCGACTCTACCCTATCTCCTCCAAATATGAATATATATTCTGTAAGTTGGATAGCGGATAGATTCTTCAATATGAATATATACAATACATTCTATAAATTTATTTTCTGTTGCAACTGTCACTTGAATTTATTTAACTGATTTTGATCAGGGATTAAAGGTTACATATATTTAATTATCTGAAGGATTACCTAAAGGATTTATTACTTTACCTCCCAAGGTTATATGCATTTAATAAACATATTCTATCTGGTTTTGTTTGCCACTACCTTTTTGTCTTTGAGTGATGAAAATTCTATCTTGAATGGTAATCTTTTACTGCACCTTGGATTCTTAAATCTTGTTTTCTTAATCAAACTATCTTTAATAGATTAATGAAGTGCTTAAGTAAGGTGATTTGTGGAAAAACCATAGTGAGGGTTTCTTGGAAATTTAAGCTAAAAAGGAGCCGTTTTGTATTTCTGTTGAGTGTTTCAAGGAATAAAATTAATCATATTCCTGCGGTTTCTTCTCCCCACCATGAATCCCATTTGTTTAAAGTACTTCCATTTCTCTTTGGGAATCTGCTTGATGTAACTCCAAGTGTGTACCACATATGCAGCAGGAAGTATAACCTCGCACTTTTAGAAGGTTATCTCACAGTACTGGACCACTTAATGGTGGTTCTCTTACCAACAGCTTAGCATTTTCTCTATCTGAAATGGATGATCTCAAGGTGATGCTTCAACTTCTTCAACTTCTTTAGGTTCTCCTTAAGTTTACAATGGTCTTTTAGAACTAAAAAATCATTGCTTGATCATATTCAGTATTTGCATACAGGCTTTTTTGGGGCTACCTTTTGCATATAAGTCTTTTTTTAAGTATGATATGGAGCATCACCATGAACTAAAAGAGGGCCTTCTAGCTACCTCCAATAGTTTCAATTATTTTTGAAATTTTGTTCCATTTGTGTGTTTGTCTATTACACTTTTTTTTAAAAAAAAATTGTGCACCGCCAATAAACTACAGATATTTAGAATTTAATTGGACCATTTTTATTAAGAGAAAATACATCCATGGTGAGAATTTGCTAACATTACATTTTTTATGGAATTGTGCACCACCAATAAACTTACATTTTGTTTGTTTAAATGTAGGAAACATAGCAAAACCTTTTAATAAGTGGGCAATCGATGAAGAAACAATCAATGAAGAAACAAAGCAGAACCTTTTATTATGAATTTATATGTTTAGGTAAGGTTATTTTATGAGGAATCGAGAGGCTGCTAGAAGAAGACATCCCAAGAATACCCACGAATTTGAGAAAATTATTCAGAGTTCACTAAACAGTGTTTGGTAGCTTTATATGTATAAAGAAAATGAAATTTATGCTTCACTTGGAAGATATTGAGAAGGCGCGATATAATCCTAAAAGGTACCTAATATCATTTATTGTTTTATTTTTTGTTTTTCTGTCTCAACAATAAGTTTTAACTTTTATTTATATTGCAATTCTACTATTTGACTTTTTTTGTTTAAGGGTGATTTTTATAAGAAGGTTTAACACCCAATGTGTGATGACTTATAGATGTGTTTACATTAGTGTGGCGCATTAACATATTTTTCAGGTTGCTGTTATGCAGAAAGTGTGGGCTTTATACATTTTTTTTCTCTTTACATAAATTTTAAGTACTGCTTTTGCTATTTCTGAAATATATTTTAAGCCCATAATAATAGAAAATTGGCTTTTACATATCATTCATGGTATATATATTCCTTAGTTGGTGATTGTTCAATTTTTTCATAATTCTTTTTATATTTTGGTTCAAGTTTTTTACTTGCTTTGAGTTGCCTAACAAGATTATGTCAGTAATTTTTAGATCTACAAAAGCTAGTATTATTGCTTATCCAAGTTTTGTTGCTTTTTGGTTGAAGTCTTTCATGATATGTGGCAGTAAATATATATGTTTTGTCTATTTTTCAGATTACAGTATGCTTGAGGATGTAAAATGAATTGTTGATTCTGCTAAGAGAAAGAGAGTTAGATTATTTGGGGTTTAAAATCATCGGCTTCCCAACCACATCAAAAGCCTTCGGGGTGCTTAAAGTCGTAGGACCAGACTTTTGTTTCTTGCCAATGAAATGTCAAAGAGAGCAAGAATAAAACTTACTACAATAAGTAAGTTCTGATCATTTTCAATGTTGATGCTTCAGGCTTATGTAGGCTGCTTGATTCTCATAAATGAGACATTTTATGTGTTTTTTTAATTAAATTTGACCAGACCTTCGTGATTACCAACTTACATTATACATGTGTATTTTAAAATTTTGGTAAATTAGGTAAATGTACTCACATTGGCATGAATGTAGGACAAATTAATCAGTTGTTAATGAACATTCTCTTATGTTCATTGTTTCTTTTTCATTTTATTTTTTCAATAATTGTGATGTTGATTCTGGCATATGTTTACAAAAACAGTATATTGGGAATTAATCATCTAAATTTTTTTTCAACATCGCTTTGGTTTTCAATATCTCTAAATTTTTTTCATCTTGCTTTGGTGGTTATGCTTGCAAACTGAACCAGTAAATCCAAAGATTTTCTTGAATAATTTGATTGAGACACCTGTTAGGACAAATTTAAATATGGAATGGAATAAAAAGGTTATTATAACTAAAAGCCTGAAACTATGAATTTTTCAGTAGTAGAGACTGATGAGATATCAATGATAAAGACGATTTTTTTTAGGTTATTTGATTTCCTTTCAGGTATATCTTTCTATTATATAGTATTTAGACTCCTAGAGTTAGGATGTGTTTTCAACATATTCTAAATAGTAAAAGTCATTTTATTTTTTAAGTTAAAATTAGTGAGAGATGTGCTTAGGTGCAAAAGTAATTATGTCCATTGAGGACACGGAAGCAGTTCTTGAGGGGATTAGATTTGTAAAATCAGTTGAGATTGACATTTCTTACAAACATAAATTGAGCACAGATCTTCATTTAGTCAAGTATTTATGCAATAGAACAAGAAAAGTATATTGTGATAGTTTTGATAAACATAAGTTGATATGTGCAAAAAACAATATTGTTGGCGGCTTTAAATAATGTTAAAACTCTTGGAAAAAGTAGTTAGGTTTTGGGATAGTTTTGTTAATCTATAAATGCCACTTAATTTCACATGTAAACAGCAGTGTTGTTAACATCTTTAACAAATGTCAACTCTTAGACGATTTTTTTATTTCATTTAGTTTATTTTTTATTAGTTGAAGCTTCACAAGTTTGCGGTGTTGGTTTGGTTGTATCAGATGGTAAAAGTATGAGTGAAATAGTAATAATACTACTCATATATGAACCATTAGAATTATTATTGTGTTTAAATTATATTTTGTTTAAGTGGTATTCAACTTAAAGAAGTTTTATTGTGTATTGTCAGGAACCTGGAAAGATGTACATTGTCTTGAAGTATTACACATGGAGACATTTCTGTGTATATTAAGAACACCGAGGAAGAATCTCTTAGGCAATTGCAAAGCACTTGATCTGCTTTAATATTGTTGTTCCACGACTCTTTATTACACCTATGAGTTTGATTCACTTCCTATATATTTGAAGTTTTTTTTTAAGATTCCGCATCAGATGGCCTTAAAGTTATTCATGAGAACAACATTTTACAATGGGATCTAAAAGCGAACAAACTCTACCCATCATTTATCTCTATGGTAAGGCTTGTTTAATAAATGAATGATAGATGTTTTGTTGATGTATGCATGTATGTCAACTGATAGTTGTTTTGTTGGTTTGGCTTATAAACGTAATTTTATTGATATCAATATTATTAGTGATTAGTGATTCTTGAGACTTTTTCTCTCTATTTTCTTGGTTTGGCACAAGCACAATTGTCAAAAGACTTGCGTTTAAGATTTTTTTTTCTGGAATTCTTAAGATTAATCTAACCATATCCTATGAATCCTACAATTGGCCTGCTCTTTTTTGAATTAGTTAATATTCAATTTTCCTTTTCTTTCTTACTCAAGAAAGTGTGTTTCAAAAAAAAAAAAAAAAAGAGGGAAGTGTGTTTAACATATTTATTACCTTTTATGATGATTTTAGCTTTTTTTTAAGCACAAAATGCTAACATTGCGTTTACCATGACTTTTCTTCTATACCAACTCATGAGACCTGTTATTATGAGTCTGTTACCCTAATATAATTATGGGTCTGTTAGATCTTTAATTCTTTAAGGGTTATACTTTTATCTTATCTTTTAATCTTCATTGATTTGATTCTTTATGTATTGTGTGAAATTTCTTTAATATCATGAAATAATTTTGAAACTAAATGTAAATTTGTCTATAAACTTACTATTTTTTTTATAAATTATAAATTTTTATTTTTTTATAATGATGCAGCAGGGCCATAAAGCTCTGCGAGATTAACATTATATAATATGATATAAAAATTAGGTTTACAAACAAACTAAGCTCATGATTTGTCTATGTGGTAAGACATTAAATGAATATAAGAGATTAAATTTGTTATTCTTATAAAATTTTAACAAGGAATTAGGTAAACTTATGATAGTGTTTTGTTTATAAATATTATATTTTTCAAAAGATAAATACTATTTGTTAATATATTATTTCATTAAATTAAAGTTTTGGTTTATAATGTTATAACTTCAGTCATAGTACAATTTTTAACATTTATAAACATGTAACACATAGAAACATACATGAAATACATAATTTTATCAAACTGATATAAAACAAATTCAACGAATATAACGAGATCAACATATATGAATAGTTTCGTTCCCAAAACTCAACGTCTTAAGGGTAAAATAAATAAATAATCGAAGAAAATAAATTTTATTTTATAATATGCAATCTTCAAATTTATTTTATCCGTAAATTTTTACGATTGTACAACTTGATAAAGAATCATATAACTTTATTTGTCTTTAAATAATAAATATCAAATATTAAAAAAATATTAAACACAATCCCGTGCATCGCACGGGCCGAAACGCTAGTTATAGGTAATAATACATTGTTTTGTTTAGGGATGTCAACTTGGACCTGGCCCGAGGGTACCCGGTCTGGCCCGCACGTTTTGAGGCGACCTAGACCCAACCCGTGGATGTACGGGGCGGGGCGGGTATCACTTTATTCCCGGTCCGGCCCGCCCAGCCCCGGACCGAACACAATATAATTAAACTTATTTATATTTCATACATATAACTATATTATATTATATGATATATATATATATATATATATTAAATTTTTTATTGTATATATTATTTGAAAGTTAGAATAAATTATTTTATTGTGAATATTATACATATAAATTATTTATAACTATATGTTATATATATAATTATATTAAATTATAATTATATTTTATGTTATTTAATTATTTATTGTGTATAATAAATATAATCTCATTTATGTTAGTCTAATGGAACTTATTTAATATACTCACAATTTATTTATTTTTATTTTTTGAATTTTTAATATTGTTTATATGTGAGTGTATGTTATTTATATGATTGATTGATTTAAAAAAATGGGGCATGGCAGGTCGGGTCTAGGCACGGGTATGTAATATCGGACCCGTACAGGTAACGGGGCGGATCCGGGGCTGGGCTTTTAATAACGGGCATGTCCGAATAATTCTGTTGCTCACTGCTTAGCACATTTCCCTCTTCGTGCTATTGCTTACTTCCCCATAGGGCGGTAGTAAGAAGTTTGATAACCATGTGTTACAGGCCGCGGAAATGAATTGAGTGGATCGATTAACAGCACTTGCAATTTCAATACTTTTTCTTCTTGCTCGGGGAACCCACTTCTTTGGCTTGATAGAAAACCTCGGTTGAAAATTAGACTTTTCCGGCTTAAAGAAATGAGGCTGTTTAAGCTAAAGACCTGCTACAGATTCTAGGAGGAAAGACCTGGGAACGAGGGACAAATCAATAGGAAATGTTACTTCTATTATGCCATTGGATGTGATCTGAAGAGTCATACAAGTAGGTATTACACCAAGAATTTACAAGCGGATGAGTTTTCTAGTTGGCTATGTTGATATAGCTTAGATAAGGAAAATCTACGAGAAGAAAATGAGCCATCCTCACCAATTGCAATTAAGTCATTCAAACCTACTTTCGGACTGCAGACATGCATATACAAATTATGCTCTACGTCTATTACACATGACCTGAGGAAGGAAGAAAGGAAACTTTATCTTAAGTATTTAAGTATTATGCTTATAGGCTGATAGGATTGACTCGCGGACTGAATGGAAGTGAGATTGTAACTGCTTTACTGGCTCAAGTAATCATTCCAAGACCTTGAAGTCTTACCACTAGTCTTGTGTAAACCAATCTAACCACCGAAAATAACTATCTTACTTAATGAAAGCTTGACCTGCGGAATGTGACTGTTTAGAGGTAAACCCCGCTTCCCGACGAAAGCCTTGCCTCATAGCAGACTTCTGGCGAAACCTCCCCGGGTAGTTCCGAAGACGTGAACACGGTGGAGGAGGCGGAGAACAGAACTATACATAAAAATATCCGTCTAAGGAAGGGCGATTTGGCGGATGGCCAGTCCATCGAAGAGATACGTGAAATCATAAATGATAATTAGCACACTGAGGACGGAGGGATCATCAAATCCCTTTAATAACCGAGGAGATCGAGAGTGAAAACGCAGACATTAAAAGTAAAAATTCAGAAAGAAAGACAAAAAAATCAGTGCCTTTCGTATAGATCGAAACTTGTAGCTTGATTTTTGACTCATTCCATACTGGAAAGAATTGCAGAAAATCGTTCGTTAACACTTCTTCCTATTTCTTTCTCATGATATCCGACGATCAAGGCAATTCCGGTGAAATTCTTTCATTTTATAGAAGTGAATTCTTATTCTTACGAATAAAATAGCATTTTCTATTGATTTGTCTCCTTGATGGGACCTATTCTGTATTTGATTTTGAATTAGCCGTCGCTACGCTGTTCTGAAGGACTCATAAAATCAAAATAGCGAAAATTTTGGATCATCTCAATGGGTTCAGAAACCACACGTTTCTCTAGATCATCATATTATAATTCCACATATCCACTCAAAGGAAGATCTTTTTGTAATGGATGACCCTCGAAATCATAATCTGCTGATATACGGCGTAGATCTTAATAATTGATGGAAGAAACACCAAACATATCCCAAACTTATCGCTCCCACCGGCCGACTGATGGAAATAGATTGACTACCGGAGATATTCGTGTTACTTCATCTGCACTGGTTTGTACACGAATGCGTAAGTTATACAGAGTACTCAGTAAATTATAAACCACTTCAAATCTTCATTTTCGAGAGGGATAATCAACTCCACAAATATCGATCGAAACTTGAACCATTGTATAGGTATGCAATTTAAGAAAGCATAACAATTGAAATGGGTAGTCCGTATTGGTATCAAATCTATTCTCATGTTCCGATCTTTCTATTTTTTGGACCCATTTCTTGGATAAAATATCCTAACTATATTTGAAAATGAATTGGTTATCCATAAAGAAAAGAGAAAGAAAGTTTTCTTGTAGTTCCGCTTCTTCCTCGAAAAAAGAAAAAAGACTTGTCTTCGAAGTAGTCACTTGCCTAGGTTTTTCCAAGAATAAGAATGAGATGAAGATCGAGCCTTAGGTCGAGTCTTGGTAGACGGAACACGAAGGCAATCTCATTGTACCATCGGTTCAAACAATCCAATCAAATCACCCAGAACTCATTCATAACGCTTAGTGTAACGACTATCTTCTTCTCATATGTGAATATGGCTAGAAGAATAGACTTTTAGAGTTCCTCTAACAATTGCTTCTAAGGTCTTTCTTTTTCCTCTATTGCTATCCATCCCCGTATCGGAAACCTTCTTTCGTCTACCCTTTCCTGGAACTCCCTCTCAGGTCGATCTGGTTCACTTGTTGCATCAGACCTTCCCTCAACAGTTTAACAAACAAATCTTCAAATAGCTGATGTCGGGTAAGATTTTCAGTCTATCAGCTCATCTTATACCTACCGCCTATCGACCGAGTTTGGGGTTTGGGTTTAGGGAGCTCCGACTTCTCCTTGTCGTTCTAGTCTAGTGCGGAGCTCATATTCTTTCATTTCTCAATAGGACAAGACCCACCCTCATTAAGGTACATGTTTAGATCCACCCACCATTCTATTACAAGAAAATGGAATGAGAGTTGACTTCACTTATCTTTTATCCGGAAGATCGATTTTTCTCTCTTTTTGAGTGCCTATTTGCCTAAGTAATAATTCCATAATCTAACTGTAAGCTACTCTTGTCTTATGCTTATGCATCACCTACTCTTGCACGAAGTGCGGAGTTGTTCCTAAAGAATCTATGCAAGGCCTACATTCACGTATCGGCATGCCCATTGCTCTGCCCCTATCCCGATTTTCATTTACCTTTTGCCCTTTATGATCTCTTGGTCTGCACCTCCACTTTCTGTTCTAAATGGACTCTTTATGGCGCTTGGGTGCTAAGCTTTCTTTCAAGCTAGTACAAGATCCTTTCTTGATGATCCGCTGCTGTTAGCTATAGACCCAGAGTAGGACCTAAAAAATGAACTCTTCTCTTTGGCAAGATCAAACCTTTATGAAGACAAGCATACGATGTGACTTGAAGCCTACCCTCACTTCACGTATTCTGACTGTGCTCGTTGGGGCATTAAGCCTAAGGTCAATCTAACCCTTGCCGCTGGCTCTCCCTACGTCTTTCTTTTGGCGGGACAATTTTTCTATCAATTTCCGGTGATCAAGAAAAAAATACCGTAATGGAATGGACAAGGCCTATTCTCATCTCTTCCCCTCATCCAGTTCCTAGTTTCTAAGTTACTGATGAATCTAGCTATGAGGGATTCCTCATCTCATACATCAGGGTAGGTCGAAACGAAAGAAGACAGGATAGGCTTTGATACCTCCACTTTTCTTTCTTGATTTCTTCATTGGTTAATTGATTCTTGAAGACAAGCATACAGACAGAAAATAGAAAAGAGAATCGGTTGCTTAATGGCCCGAGGCTAATTAGAGCCTGAGAATAATGCCAAAAAGAGGGATCCAACTGAATTCTTGAGATCATCATGAAGCTTGAGAGCTGAAAGATTAAAAAATAACGCAATTTCAGGCCTCTTGAAAACACCCCCACGTGTGTTTCTCCAAGGTCCTGAATTGATGTTTTTCATTAGTAAACCTTGCCTCCCCTACTATGATGATACCAGAGTGGATAGAGACCAATATCATGGAAGCATACGCGAACCTTATTTAGTAGGGCAAGGGGAGAGCGGACGCTAGCCCCCAACTATATTTACTAAAAATGGACTCTATTCCAAGGCTTTCAACCTTCACTTAAAAAAAAACGAACCTCTAAACACCCGCTCAATTGGGCAAATTCCTTGTAACTAGCCCTTTCTTTTTAGCACCTGGAAAGCACTAGTACTCAACTTTTAGCTCTCCTTTGACCCCTATTCTTTTTCTTTTCTTTGCTGCCCATGAATCTCAACTGGTAAGCAACGAGGCGAGATGAGGAGCAAATGCAGTACCAACGGAATAGGGAAACAACCACGGAGGGATTGGCAGCTTGACGGGAAGAGATCCTTTTGAAAGAAGGAAGAACCTATTTCTTTGTATCTGGCATGTTTAGGCGCCTAACTCTTGTCTTGTTATAGGGCAGGATCATGACTCAATGACGAATGTTCAGGGAAGCTATACTCACAGAATTATCTGTAGGGGAAAGTCCTACCCCACCTATTACCAAGTACGGGAAAGCAGTAGGAGACACAGAAAGCGGTGCCGTAGATGAACCAACCAACTCAATAGTTGAACTGATATCAATGAATCCACCCATGACCTTTTGAACCTTTTAAATAAGGCTATTTGTAGTCTATAGATGCTCAGCCGAACTTTATTTTGGATAGACTTTTTCCTAACAATAAGCTAGAATGGAGTCTGTTTTAAAAAGAAAGAATAGAGACAGGCCGATGAATTATGCAAAGAGAAAGCGGTTTAAGGCCTGTTGAAAGCACCCTTATGATATTTTCCTTCAAAGGACCAAAGTCAAGGTAAAACTGAAGCAATGCCTTAGCCAAGACCTCTTGCCAATTCCCAGACCTGTATAGGCTTGTTTAGTATAAGCTACACAAGCTAACCATGCTTGTCTCCACAGGTATTTACAGAGATTGTGGCTCTCACTGATACACCTTCAGATTCTGATTCGTATTTCCTTAAGAGATCCCCAACTGAGCTGGATCAAGCCACTCCTGCTGCTGGTTGATGCCCTCAAAAATCCTATGATAATAGCTCCACCTGACAGGGCTCCAAAACGGTGGTTTCTATATATGCGTATTGGGCCTCTCCTCCCTCTTTAGAAGGGGGTTTCCAATCAGTGGTCAAGACAGACCTGGAGTACCTTGATTCTGAATTACCTAAATGACGAAATCCTGCCTGCAACGGTTGAAAAATCTTTTGATCCAGATGGGCTTGCCTAGATAGATCATGATTTTTGATTTATTATAGACTACAATACTACAGTTAGCAAGAGCGAAGAAACCCAATCATCTCTTCGTGGAACTCCACCCGAACATTCAGAAAGTGGCAAGAGATACTGAAACGCTGTGTGTTAAGGTCCCCTCTAGACCCTCCCATATTTCGTCTTTTTCGGGCCGGGTAGAAGTATCGTCAGAAAGCCAACATCACCTGGCTCTCATTCCGCCCTTGGAAAAGCTTATCCCGAGAGGGACCTTGTTGTAAACTATTTAGAACCTTACGGATTTAGTAAGACAGGGGTCCAAGCCCGACCTTTGGGTTATATCACTTGAAGGGTCGATCTTGACTAGAGGTCTCTTCTCTTACGCATGTATTGTTGATCGCAGCTATCTAGGTTTTCAATCCTGCCGCCTAAGGGGTTCCAAACTAAGAAAATAAGGTGCTCACCTGAGTAGAATCTATCATCCAAATCCTCTTTTCCCAGGTGATGACAAGCATAGAGTGGGTCCTAGAAAAGAAGAATGTTTCGGAGAGTCGGGACTCAACTTCGGAGGGCCGCTCTTGTGTGTACCCGGTGCGAATGAAATAGGTAGCATCTAATACCAATTATAGGTGCAGGGACACTTTCTTGGAGGCTTCGACACACCTAGTCAGGTGAGACAGATATATTGATATCAGAAACCCCTTTGATACTAGTTATGAGGGTCCAGCCTGGTCTAGACCTTTTAGTTCGACTAGATCTGCTTTCCTTCCTCCTAAAATATGGGGTTAGGCCTCTTGTGTAGAGGAGAGCTAGAAGGGTCTGCTAAGTGTGTTATCTTAGGACATTTACACAGAAGAAGACAACGGGCGGCAAGGGAGCATGAAAGCTAGTGATATGGCTCCTACAGGAGACCCATAATAGATAGGGGCCAGTTGATTCTTCTCTAATTTCGTGCTCTTGGGCAGTTGCTTTGGCAAATTTTGCAGTCACGCTAAACGGGAATTGGACATAGTTTCAATGCTTTTCGCGAAAACACTTGACAATACGATAAAAGGAAACAACAACATAAGATGAGATGAAGTCAGACGCAGACCCACTTCTCAATAGACTCTATACGTAATGTTCATAATTGCATAAAAGAAGAAAGTGAATGGCAGAGATAACTGCTAAGATAGAGAATAAGAATGAGAATTGCCCTTCTTACAAGGATATAGTAAAGGTACTTTCACTTCGTAAGAATGTTTAAGGATGAAAATACCATCGAATCGTCCGAAGTTTTGAAAGTAGACAGTTTTAATCGAAGGATTTTGTTTAATTATTAATAGAATCCTTATTATAAAGTCTGTAAGTAACTTTCGACTTTTTTCTTCAAAGCTAGAATACAGATATGGTGAGTAATCCTCGCTGAAGAATGAATTGAACTACTTTCTTCTTTTGTTTAGGAAAGTGTTCATCAGTCAGACGTGAGCCTGGATTGAATTCCTCCTCATAGCCATCAATAGAGAAAGGTTAGAGGTGTGAAATAGCCCTTACCGATGTGTAAAAATTCCTCTATTGCAAGGAAAAGCAATATCTATGAGTTGATTTTCCCTTTAGGCTGGGGAACTAGTTTCATTTATTCCTTGAAGTCAGTCTGCCCAGGCAATCAACCAAGCACCAAGCCGGAGAAGAAAGGCAAAGCAAAGCCAGTTGGTTCGGGAGGAAAAGATAGGTATTCATCACACAAACTATATACTGCACGACCATAGAACCTATCTTCCCGGTTATTACATCAGCACTGAATCTTTCGCTAATGAAAGATGAAAAACCCTACGCTACTGGGCGCTTGGAAAGGAAAGCTTGCTTGCAATTTACTTCCCGAATGCGGGTTGGGGCTTTACCTTAAACCTTCCGCGAAGGAAAGAATTCGAGAGTGAGAATCGGTAGTAATTTACTTTATAAGTATGCAAGCAAATTCATTAATTGGAAAGCTTTCCTTGGATAGCCTCCTCTGAAGAAAGATGTTAATTACCAAAAGCAGTAACAATAACAATAGTAATAGGAGTAGCATTAGGAATGAAGACCTTAGGCTTCGTTCATCAAAGTAGCAGTCCTTAGGCCCCATCTGAGAAGGAAAGCCTGAACGCCCTTGCTTTCGTAACCCGTGCTTGATGCAATAACCGCAACGAGAGTCAGCGCTCTTGGATAGAAGACTGGTATAGAAGAAGCTGTGGGAATAATTGCTGCAAGTCTTTTTTAAGTTTAAGAAGAATGGATTCAACCATAAGAGGTTGTGCTAGAATTAGATCTAACTGTATCCGGTGTTTCGAAAGAGAGTAAGCTCTTTTTTGATAGTTCAGAAGAAAGATTTGATAACTGTGAAATCCTCAGCCCTTCTGTAAGCGACTATCCCATCCCGTTCCTTTATCTTTCTCCTTCCTACCCTTAGAATATCTTACTAGCTTAGGAAAAGAATTTTGAATGGAGGAAAAGCCTATCACGACATTATGAGAGAATGAGGGAAAACCCAACACTTGCCTGCTGGAATGGAACTCAATATGGGCAAAGCGAAGGAATAATATTGAAAAAAGAACGCGCTACAAGAAGATATAGTTGTGAGGGAAGAGGAGTTCAAACCCGACTTAAGGCCTAGTAGATCTATTCCTGCTACCTTACAACCTTCCCTAGGGGAGGTTGAGTTGAAGAAGCTGTTATAGAATCAGCAGTTATTGTACCCCCATCTGTTAGAAGAAGGACTACTAGTAGTGGTTCATCTTATCTTATTAGTAGCGGTCAGTGGGAAGAAGACTAGCTCTGGCTTTCAAGCATGAACCAGATCTTGGATTCGGCATTGGTTGGGCATGACATTAGATTAGGAAGGAGATGGGCTTTCTTTTCTAGTCAGGGTAGCACTCTTATGCTTGCATGGATTAGTTCATCTTTCCGTTCAGTGGGGCTTTAAAGCCCTGCCCGTGTGCTTTACCCGTAGGTCAATGAAATCTTCATTCTTACCTTTCTTCTACACCCTGTAATTCACTTCTAATAGAGTTTATATTCTAGTAGCTCACTTTCTGGGAGTGAGGAGTGAATTAAAAAGAAGGTGCGTAGCGTATTTCTACTCTGTTATGAGATATCTTATGGTTGGTATGGGTCTCACATGAGAGGAAGGAGGCCTAAGCCACGTCTGCTATGGTCTAAGTCAGTACAGTTGAAAAACAACTTCTAAAAGAAAACAAACCCGTCTTATTAACGCTTCCAAGAAAGGTAAGTTCAATCAAGCGGGCATTTATTTGTGGGTGATGAAAGGGACGAAGCTAGGGATGAGTGAGGTACGAGATCGACCTATGTCGGAGATGAAAGATGAGCGACCTGCGCCTTGCCATAAGGCACTATGCCCTAAACACTTACTCTATTACTTACTGATAAACGGATCCAGGTAGCTCAGATCTAGCTAGGTTAGACGGTTCGATCAACGATGATTTGCTTGGTCTAGTGTGTTAGGGATAGCTGAACAGAGAAGAACGACTTCTCGCTGTGTGTCTAGTAAACTCGAATCATTGACATTGAAAGAAAGAAGTCCCTCAAGCACTGAAGAAAGAACAAAGACAAGGATTTACTATAGGAGAATCCTGTCTAGAATCATCGACAACTCAAAAGTCAACTCATCTCGGAGCATGGAAAGAAGGATCGATGGACTGGCTGGTGGTCATCAGTTTAAGTCAAAGAAAAAATGGGCATGAAAATAAGATTCTATGTAAAGCTGTCTTCTTTTGTTGGATAGAAGCTCATACTCTCCATTTTCCTCCGTCCATGGTTCATGCTTGATGATAAGCTCCTCATATAATAGTTGAGAGAAGAACAGGGGAATAGCTTAAGGCCAGTTACTCTATGGAAGACTCTATGAAAGATGGGTCTTAGCATTTTCAGTATCAATGGTCTCCGCTCTGGGAGCAGAAGTGAATCTCCTTTTCTTTCTTCCGTCAGACTCTTAAATCTCTGCCCTCTCTATAGCTTCCCAAGACTCTCCATTTCAAAGGACTTGACTAATAGACCGGAAAGACTCACTGATGGCGTATCCACCCGTTGACCTGATTGGTGACTGACAAGCTATTATAGTTACACTAAGCGTATGAATGAGCACAGGGCAAAGGACAAGCATGTATGAAAAAATTATCCTCTCCTCACCTGAACCCTACCCCTTCTTCACCATGTCGGCAAAGAGTGGCGAGCTAGTAGTATAAAATAAAAACCCCTCAAGAGCACGCCTGATGCCTGCCTTATGAGCTTTGTCTTTACTTTCGGCACCACTTTCATCTTAGGAATTGACGGGCCAATATGAATAATGTAAAAGAGAGGGCTTCCAAATTAGATAGAAAGGCTGAGGAGACTATTAGCTTGGGGAAGTAGATTGAGCATATGCCCTTGCCCTCGGATTTCTTTTTGCATGGTCAACTTGGAATTTACTTTGCCAGCTCCTATCAGCTACAGAAGCCCGAGTATCAAACTACTGAAAGCTCCAGTTCAAATACCTCGGTATCCGTGGGTGGATAGACAAGCTCTTTCGATAAGCTTTTCATAGCCATAGTCGTAGTCAAGTACCCTTGTAGGGAAACCCACCGGTGCTGAAGCGAAAGCAAGTCTTCATAGGGCAATGGTCACTGCTTATGGACACAAACCTGGGTGATCTATTCATGACCAGGATGAAGCTTGGGTGAAACTAAGTGGAGGTCTGAACTGATTGATGTTGAAGAATCAGCGGATGAGTTGTGGTTAGGGGTGAAATGCCACTCGAACCCATAGCTAGCTGGTTCTCCCTGAAATGCGTTGAGGCGCAACAGTTTACTGGACATCAGGGGTAAAGCACCATTTCTGTGCGGGCCGCGAGAGCGGTATCAATTTGAGGCAAACTCTGAATACTAGATATGACCTAAAAATAACAAGGGTCAAAGTCAACTAGTGAGACGATGGGGGATAAACTTCATCGTCGAGAGGGAAACAGCCCGGATCACCAGTTAAGGCCCCTAAATGATCGCTCAGTGATAAAGGGGTAGGGGTCCAGAGACAGCCAGGAGGTTTTTCTAGAAGCAACCACCCTTGAAAGAGTGCGTAATAGCTCACTGATAGAGCGCTCTTGTGTCGAAGTGAACGGGGCTAAGCGATCTACTGAAGCTGTGGGATGTAAAAATACATCGGTAGGGGAGCATTCCGCCTTAGAGGGAAGCCTCCGTGCGAGCAGAAGTGGACAAAGCGGAAGCGATAATGTTGGCTTGAGTAACGCAAACATTGGTGAGAATCCAATGCCCTAAAAACCTAAGGGTTCCTCCGCAAGGTTCATCCACGGAGGGAAGAGGTTCTGGAAGCAAGCAATGCCCATACTAGCTCCTGCTGTTGAGCTTTCATTTTAATGGAAAAAATATTTCTCTCAGGAGGGCGATATACGTATTAATAGCAGATAGAGAAGAACTAAAATCAACACGACACATTTGACCTGGAGGAATACAAGGGGTATTGGTCCAATAGCAGAAGTAAGAATTGAACCCCAATAGGCCCATCGCGAGCCTCCTAGATCTGCATCAGCGAGTGGTGTGACGACGACCAAGCCAATCTTGACATTTAAAATAACGATTTGATTGGAATCTGACTCGGGAAAAGATAGAACAAGCAGAAGTTCTTTCTCTTTTATATGATGCTGCCACTTCCTTATTACATTACCTTTTAGACAATCTCTCGAATCACTTTCCATAAAGGAATTGATAAGACATACGGAAGAGAAGGCTTAAACGAGTGAAGAAAGAAGGTTTTCCTCATAAGTAATTAAGTGCCGAGTGCTTGCTTGATATTGAGCTACGGAGACTCTTTCTTTTGAGAAAAACGTTGGAATCCATCGCTTTGTCATGGTTCACATCCACTATGGTAGTGACAACGTATAATATATTAGAACTACTATACAAGCCAGTTAGAGAAAGATTATAGAAAATGGAAGTCTCCCTTTTTGGGTTCTATACAAGCCAGTTTCATCAATTTAAGTTGGAGTTCGCTTAATCCATGTCAAACCATCGTAATCAGTCTAGTATAGTAGTGACCTTTTTTTGTCTCTTCTTACGGTACAATCACACAGTCTCTCTATCAGTCTCAAGCCCTTCAGTCTCTTAGGCAATCGCAAGCAGGTAATACATTATAAGGAATTTGTACACTCCTCCGTACATCCTTTCTTTCTAAGATTGAAAGCCAACAAGAAATTCCCCTACTCGAATTCTCTATAACACCTAGCAATATAAATTTTATATTTTGAATTTGATCCCGATTGTGAGTTCAATCGTTTCTCTCTAGTTAGAGGCCATCCAGTTGGGATTTCTTTAAGAAGGAGTCTTTGCATATTCATAATCAGTTTAAGACTTTTCCTAAGGCATTTAAGTGGGACCTTGCCTTGACGCGATACATTTCCTTTTTTAGTTTACTTCATCCCTAGACCCTGTCAAGGGCAGTAACTCAAGCTCTGTTCTGCTATTCCGTTAAGACTAACGTGAGAGAGACTTTATTCATTCTCATCAAACAAAGCGAAGAGGTTAGTTAAGGTAGTAAGGAAGCAAGTTTTAAAGAGGGCAGCCAGGCATAGGAGAACTGCTAGACTTCGGGAGTTGAGCTCTTGACACCAGTTCTTCACAGGAGAGAGGGTAGCTCATCATCTATTTCAGTTGATTCCCTTGGTTTAGTCCCTTGAAGAAGGTAGGGCAGAAGGTTTAGGATCACGAACTTAATCTGGATAATAAGATTCGATTGAAAGGTCTGGGGTTAAAGCTTTCTTTCAAGGAATGCACCTACTCGGCTAACTAGGATCGTAGTTTCACTTACACATAATAGGGTTCTTCGGCGGGGAAGACATAGATTCTAGGATCAAAGCAGATAGCTATAAAGTTATTTTGAAAAGAAAGTCAAGTGTATATCGAGCTATGTAAGTCACGGAATGGAGAACCATACCGTCTGAGTCTTCAGGATCTGGCATATCGTAATCTGCAGATTCTTGGTCTGTAAAAGGAGTCTTGCTCTCATTCATTACATCTTACCATACCCGTCGATTTGTTTGCAATCTTTGACTGTAGAAGACGATAAACACTAATCCTCAACTTGATCATTTGTGGGAGAGAAGACCAGTCGTTGGCTATGTTAGGCGGAGAAAGCCAAGAGCTTTCTTCTTTAGAATCTTCTCTAGTGAGAGTTCAAGATGTCGAAATCGTTAGCCTAGAGTCAAAGACCATGGTGGAAAGACCAGACCAAGATTACCATATCTAAGGCAGATACCACATTTAGTGACAGCATTAGACGGCGAGGTACACGTTCTAATACAGCGACATCAGAAAGACATTTGTCGCTAAATTGTGGGTTCTCACTCACAAAGCTATTGTCAGGTAGTAGAGGCGAGACAAGAGAGAATCTATGGCAAATCTTTGGTCTTACCAAAGACCTAGTCTTACCATTCGCGCTCCTACCCCGGTCCGTACTTTATAAGCATACGGGCGAGCCCTACTCCTTATCAACAAGATCTGAACTTTCAACAAGAAACTATTGCTAAACCTACATATTTTGGTATAGAAACCATTACTAGATTATAATAGCATGCCTTTAATTTAAAGGAATTCTAAGCCAAACTCGACCAAGGCAATGAAATTCTTGTTGCGAAAGTGAGAGAATTCTGGTACTTTTATTGAATAATAGAAAATTTCAATTGAGTTGCCACCTTTTTCATCTCATCAAGGCATGACAAGGGAGGAAATATGAAAATCCAATCTTTGTATTGTAGCTCCGAAACCTCGAAACGTGGGCATAGAAAAAGCCTTGTATTTGGCTTTCGCCTCGTAGCCACTACTTGACTTTGATGTTTTCCCTCGTATAGATGACTCTTTCATCTCCAAAGCGAACAGCCACATAGAGAAAGAATCTATCCATCCATGGCAAACCAAATGGTGTTAACATGGAGAGTGGGTATTCACAGGGCAGAGTCAGAATATTCCTAATTGGTTCATAACAAACGATTGGGGTTTTGGAATATTGATAAGCCGGGTTAAGCACCAATTAATTCAGTATTCCCAAGTATTCAGATGAGGGACAGGTATTCCTAAATTTCCAGGTTAGGAGTCTTACTCGGGAAAGTAAATAGGTCTCTAGAGTTTTCTCGCGAAAGCAGTGAAAATCCTGACCTAATGTTTACTCAAGTAGCTCCTTTCTGAGGTGTCAGATAAGTCTCAATTCACAGACAGTTCCTGGCCTAAGGGGTTGTTTGCAAAAATCGGGTTCAACTTATTTTCTTCAGGAAGAACAAGAGTAGGTTATAACAAGAAGTTGACCTGTTATCAATTTGGATTAAAGTATTCCAGCCTCCTCTGTAAATGTAGGATAGGACAGTCAGAGGAGTAGTCACAGGTCATCCGAAGTTAGCCACTATTTTTGGGGAGAGCTTTTTTTTTTCAATAGTTCTGGAAGAGGGGTTAGAAGTAGGCGCGAAGCCCGCGATCCGGATTTTAAAAATAGAAGGAAGATATCCATTAGAAATTATCAAGTAAATTACACTTGACTATCTATCGTGCTGACAAGATACAAGCTCTTAACGAGGATGCAGTGAGATAGATATAAGCTTTTGACCTTCTTCGACTGCCAGTCTATTGTGGTCGCAAAAGAGGGCCATCCCGAGTGAAACACAGCATCTCTGGAAATGTTTGTAAGAGTTTTTCTAACTCCATTAGCTGTAGAGTAGAATTCGGAACTGACTCGTTCTCCCGTTGGGGATTATAGTCCATACCAATGGATATTCTTCCTGTCGTTTAGCAGAGTCCCACCTCGTCAACCACCATTGAACCTGTGGTCTACCTAGTAGAATAGAAGAGCGATAGAATGAACGTTGAATGGAAGTCTTCCATACTGAACAACCAAGAAATTATTGAATAAGACTCATTGATGAATAGTTCTTTTTGGTTCCCTACTCTCGAACCCATAGCATAGTTAAAAAGGTAAAATTTCTATGCCTAAATTTTCAATCCTAATCAAAACAGATAATATGCTCTCGTCGTAAATTGAATCATGAATTCTCGTTCCAACAAATTGCTTAGAATAAGAAGAAAGTGGGGAGGGACATTTTCGACATTTTCAAGCCATAAGAGAGTGCTCTTATCCAATCCTACATGTACAACTTCCCTTCAACCTGTATATTGAACCCCTCGAATAGACATACTCTTGGAATGAACTTCCTCCCAATGAAAGAAATTAACATAGTAGAAGAGAAGAGCGTATGAAGAAGAGTACGAGAGATTGGTGCAATAAGAACGATGAATATCCGCTTGGTACGATCATCGATTCCTATTGGATCATAGCCATTGGCTTTGTCTTCCTTGATGAGATTAAACAATGTCATTAGTCTCAAACAAGATAGGTTTTAAAGTATAGATTTTGGGCTATCTATCTCTTTCATATGTAGTAGGAAACACCATACAAAGGTCAAAGAATGGTGGTTTCTTATGTTTACTCCTAAAATTTAGAGTTCTATGCTTCTCCTTACAAGACAAACTATTTTCTAGTTGCGCTCTGTGGTCAATCACTCCTTGAAGTGCTATCTACAAAGTCGAAAAGCTGAGATATCTATCTATGAAAGAAAGGAAGAAAACATATTCAAAACATCTTGCCACATCATCCTCTGACTCAGTGACTGATGAGTGTGTAAATTCATGAATCTTGCGCCTCGATATATATTGTGAAAAGGCACGGATCAGGTGTTGTTGAAGCCATTTGAGTGGTTTTTCGAAGTAAATCGGAATGGAAGTGTTGAAATCTGAAGAAAGGAAGTCGAAGCCATCTGTTTGTCGAAGCAAGAGTGCAATTCGACCAGAAGGAGGTCAATTCGACCAGCCCTTTTGGTTGAATTGGCAGCATAACACGAGCAGAATGTGGATTCGACCACGACAGAGGGATTTGACCTAGGCATCAGGTCGAATCGAGGTCGAATTGATTGGCAGAGATGCCAATTCTACCTCGTCACTTCAATTCGACAAGGGCATCTGGTGGAATCAAGCACCTGGGACTTACAGTAGGCCAATTCGACCTCTAATTCGACCTGGAGGGATGAATTCGACCTGTTGGTGAGGTCGAATTGAGCCTCGAAAACTTACCATATCCGTATTTTTACACTCTCAATGCGTGTGATCACTTAAAAAGCCCATTCTAGTCCCGGGAGGCGCGATTACAAGTATAAAAGAAGGCTTATGCAGCAGTAGAGAGAGGATATCACGCGATCAAGAGAACGAGACGTAGAGAGTGAAGAGGAGAGCGATCATCCATCATCCGGAGGGGCTGTAAGAGAGGTTTCACTTGAGATTCAAGTAAGATCGATACAACTAACCATGATTGTTCTTAGATCAGTCATGGGCTAGGGCCATTTCGGTAGTTCTAGGGTTATGAAGGTTTCATGAGTTAATTTATCTTTCGTGTGTAAACTCTATACAACACTACTTGTGGTTTATTTTATATAATATTGCGCGTTTTTAATCCATACTCACGGTCGTTTTATGCATCAATAATTATTGTGTAGAGTCTAAATACATAACTTGGTTATTGGTTGAGTGCGTTCACTGTTGAGCAGGGTTTTATATTATAATTCTAAGTGAAGGGATTTCGAAGTCTTTTTTGAACTATCTTATATGAATACTTATTAATTGAATCATATTCGGGTTAATAAGTAGGATAAAGAGTATAACTTTATAGTACCCAAAAAGGGAGATCAAATCTGGTTAGAGTACTAAGTGCACGGAAAATAATTGATTATGATAGTACCTAGAAAGGGGTTAAAGTATACATCTTGCTCAAAGAATAGAGTTCCAGGTGCGCAATTCGACCACTACGTGCCCAATTCGACCAGAGCACCTAGTCGAATTGAGGTCGAATCGTCACGTTCAGCACCTGTTTCTTAACTGAATATTCCTATTGATATAAACATTACTCCATTGGTTCTAAATGAGCAAAATACTGAGATCATAGCAGAGAAGAAGTGGAAAAGAGCCAAGATGTTGAGAGCCGAAAATGATAAAGCGGAGAAGGTCGAGCGTGATGAATGGGGTATCCCCAAAACAAAGATACCTCCTCCATTTCCTTATAAGCTAGTTAAGAAGGGATTGGAAGAGAAGTTCAAGAAGTTTTCAGATATCATAAATAAGATAAGCTTGAGTATTCATTTCTCTGAGGCAATATTGGAGATGCCATACTATGCCCAATTCCTTAAGGATATATTGTTGAAAAAGAGAAGCTTGAATGGAGTTGAGACGGTGAACTTGTCTGAAAACTGCAGCTCGATTATCCAAAGGAAGCTGCCATAGAAGATGAAGGATCCGAGAAGCTTCACTATCTTGTGTGAGATTGGAAAAGGGCCGGCATGACGAGCCTCGTGCGATCTTGAGGCAAGCATTAATTTGATGCCATTGTCTATCTTTCAATGGCTTGGTTTATGGGAGTTATCTCCTACAACAGTTGCTCTACAATTGGCGGACAGGTCGATGACTTTTTCGAAGGGTATCATTGAAGGCGTTCTTGTTAAAGTGGAGAAACTAGTCTTTCTTGTGCACTTTCTTGTACTTGAGATGGAAGATGACAAGGATAATATCTCTCTTATCTTGGGGAGACCTTTCCTTGCTACTGCTGGGGCCATGAATGATGTTCAAAAGGGGGAGCTCAGGTTGCGGATGGATAAAGAAGAGGTCCTATTCAACCTTGACAAAGTAATGAAAGTGCTTATGGAGTCACAATGTCATAGTATTGATGTGGTGAAGGAGATTATGAAGGAAGATATGTCTTTGATCCTGTCTAAGGACACCCTCTTGAGACATGCTTGATGGAGTCTCTTACTTATCCCGCTACGGAGCTTGATCATCTCTCCAATGATGTATGTATTGAATATCTTGAAAACTCACTTGCTTTAGGTGATGACAGGTATAAATTGGAGAAATCTAAGGTTGAGAAGAAGGATGTAGACAAAGGAAGAGAAGATGATGCCTACTTGAAGCCTCCTAACTTACCACCGGATACCCACAAATTTGACAGTCTTTTCTATCTTTATTTATTTTATGATTAATTTTATCCTGACTTTGATCTCGATGATGATTGGAGCATCAGTGAGCCAATTCGACCAGAGGCCCAGGTCGAATCAAGATCGAATCAGAGTGTGAAAACTTCCAGTGAGCCAATTCGACCACGACTGTTTCAATTCGACCAGCAGCTTAGGTCGAATTGAGGTCGTATTGAGAACCTGAAACTTACAGTGTGTGGATTCGATTTGAGGCATGTCAATTCGACCAGGGGACCAAGTCGAATCGAAGTCGAATTGAAGGTGAAAGTTGTCCATAAGGTTAATTCGACCACGATGAAGTTAATTTGACCTCTTAGACAGGTCGAATCAAGGTTGAATTAGGTCAGGTAAGTGTGTTCTTAACCCTGATTTTCATACCCATTCGATCACTTTGCACACCACCTCCACTCGAATTCATTTCTGATCGAAGAACTTTACCTCTAATCATCAATCCAACTCGTTTTCCCATTGATTAAACTATATTCCCCCTTAATTCCTTCGATTTGTCATGATTTGGGGGAAATTAGCTATAAGCTAGGGTTTATTTGCGAATTTCGTTGGTTCATTCACCTGTTCGATTTTAACCATGGGCAGAACAAAAGGTACATTTTCTCAATTCTATTACCCTAGGATTGATGTTCTATGTGTTGATTTTGGTATGGGTAAGTTGATTAAATTTGTTTTATTGTGGATTCGTGGTGATAGTTGAATGATTGTGAACAATTTCATATGAATACTTGTTTGGTTCGATTTGATTGCTTAGTTGATGTTAGAACCTTGAGTTTTATGTGAATTATTAGGTGATTAAGGAGTGTGATGATGAGCATGTTGATTATGGACTAGAATTGTTGAATTTGAATAGTTCCTTATGATTGTTCATGTTGAATTGCTTGAATTAATGATGCATGCTTGTTGTTGGTTATGATTGATTGATCAATATGCTTGATTGTTGTTGGAATCATGGTGAATAAGCAAGAGGATTGAGTATTGGATGAGAATGGAATAAGTTGGATTTGGTTGATTATGCATTGAAACTTGAAGTCTTGAGTAGAGTAGGATGCTAGTCAATTACTTTGTTTGTTTTCCTTTTTGGTTGTTATTGAAGTATTGTTTTCAGGATAAGGAAAAGACAAGGGAAAGGAAGTTGAAATTCGATCCAAGAAGAGGCAGGATATGCCTACTCATGAGGATAATGTGACAAAGAAGTTGAGGCTTAAGGAGAGGTTGCCTGCAAACTTTAAGATCCAAATGAATGAGTGGGATGAGATAAAGGAGAAGTGGGCTGAAGTTTCTGAGAAGATAGCACGAACAAGGTACCAGGACGATGATGCTATGCTCACGATGAGGATCCGGGATGATATATTATGGATGTTTAATCAAGTGGGGATCCGACGTTTTATGGAGCTAAAGAAGCTGACATATTTCCATGTGATGGCTGAGGTTCTATGCTCTATTACGATTGAGAAGGATCCTATGGTATCCCCTTATGAGTGCACCTTCCAGCTGGGGGGTTATGAGGACATGGTCGGCGGAGGAGTTTGATGTGCTGTTTCAAACTCCTACAGAGATTGCTCGGATAGAGCATCGATTCTTCAATGCTAATAGGTTTTGGCTAGAGATTTTTGAGGAGGATGGAGATTTTAGGACTCAGGATGCTCGTGCTTAGATGATCAAGAATCCCTACTCTGTTATATGGATAGGGTGTTGAGCAACACGCTGTTTGCCCGCTCTGAGGGAAGTTGTGTGTCTAGGGGAGAGCTCTACGCTTTATGGTGCATGCTGAACAGGGTGAAGTTCAATGTGGGTTTGTATTTTATCTTTCAGCTGATTTGGTTTAGGATTCACGGGTTTCAGAAGGTGAATATTGAAGGATTGCTCACGACCGTGGCTGAACATTATCACATGGATTTCACTAACATCACACATGTTCTTAGAGAGCCTGATTTGGTGATGTTTTCTTGTGTAAAGGTAGAATTTGCTCACTTTCGAGATGGGGATTGGTTCTTTACGAGGGGTCCTAAGCCCTTCACTTTCATGTTCCCGTTCGATATGAGTGACCTGACTACTGTTCGGAAGGAGAGGAACAGGTTGATTAGCTCATTGGGACACACTGCCTTGTCCGTTACTATTCGTATGAGAGGAGATTGGAGGACAATGGCTCAGATGTGTGCAGCCAGTATGATGGAGGAGCTGCGACAGATTGTTGCGCAGGGAGAGTTCTGGCCACAGCATCCATAGCAGCAGCCACCGCCGCAGCAGAAACAACATGGAGGAGAGGACGAGCATCAAGAGATGGATATCCCGGAGCAGTACGAGAGGGTTCCATGACCCATTCCGGTGGTGCCACGGCAGCAGCAGTGGGCTAGTCCGGATGAGTATACACGAGAGCAGTTCTGTCTGTTGAATGAGCAATTGGCCACGATCAGCACGAATCAGCAGGAGATAAATAGACAGCTTGAGCTCGTGAATGCCAACTATGCCACGCTTAATGATCAGTACAAGGGCATGAATGAGCGGGTTGGTAAGCTGGGTGATCGTGTTGACTATTTGGATAGACACATCAGTGATCTGCACCGGATTGTGGAGCGGAGGCTTGATGAGATGAGTGATGATGATGATGAGGATGATGATGCTCCGGAGGAGTAGACCTACAGGTTTTTTGTGTTCTCCAATTCATCTCATCTCCATTCTTTTTTTATCTTTACAAGATGGGTGTGTCTTGTGTGAGTGGCATGTATATATTGCTATATTTGATCATCTCGGGTGTGGATTGTGAGGAGTGACTATGATGCATGAGTTGGAATTTGTAGAGAGGCTTGTATGATTGACTATGATATATGGGTTCATGGACTTTGTGCATTCATATGTTCATGTGTTAATTTTCATTGATGAGAAGCATGTATAATTTGATAAGTATGTAGAGTTCTTGTGAAATTGATCTTGATTATGTGCTATGAGTACTTAGGATTCTATTTACCCATGTGAGGATTTGAGCCTTTTAATCATGCTTGATCATGATAGTTTATTCTTGAGAGAATCATTCATATGAATGTATTTTAGAACTTGGCTTGGAGTCTTTTGTGAGACTTACAATTGGTGAATTGCTAGGATATGATCTTAAACCATTCTTGGTTACTTGAGTTACTTAGCCAAATTTTACCTTCCCATTGATTATGTATATCTTTGGTAGCCCCGTTTGAGCCTTAAAAAGCTTTTTCTTTGGCAAGCCAAATAAAAGAGCCTTATTTAACCTTTACTTGAGCTTTGATTAAATGCCCTATTCATTGGTAGAGAGTTGAGGTGAATAAGGAAGATAGAATGTAGTTGAGTAGAGTAAAAAAAGTGTATGGTTAAATCTTGTTTAGGGGTAGTGCCTAAAACTGGTACCCCGATTGCTGTTTAAAAAGGGTAGTGCTTACAACCGGTACCCAAGTTATCATAAGAAGAATGATGTTGATGCAAGAAAGAGAAGGAAAATTCAAAAATTTCAAGTGTAAGAGAAGAACTTGGAGGATGATATATAACCGAATGAAGAAAGCAAGAACCTCCAAGGTAACTCTCTACTAGTGTTTGAGTCACTTATCTAAACTTTTCTACCCTTTCCAAAGAGCCAACATTACAACCCAAAAACAAGTCCTTTGTGATCCTAGTCATTAGTTGATTGTGAGTTGATTTTTGAGACCCTTGTAATGCTTATGGTTACGCGTGAGTATGGATTGAGTATGAGCATATACACTAACCTGTTAAGTGCAATTAGCACTTGAGTGAGAGAATAAACACTTATCTTGTGAGCTGGATGACTTAGTACTCCGAATGCTAATATGATTGAGTAATGTTTTTGCATGAATGATATGTATGATGCAAGAAATACTTGTTTTTAATTGATAAAATTGCATGTGTAATATGTGTTGTACTTGGTGATCTCGTGAATTATACACGACTCCTTGGTTTGATTGCGTTGCCTCAGGATGAGAAATATGTAAGTTTGATAGTTTGATGAGTGTGTAAATTCACTAATCTTGTGCCTGGATTTGTGCTAATATGAAGTGTTTGAAGGTTGTAATTGGCTGTAAACCGATATATATTGTGAAAAGGCACGGATCAGGTGTTGTTGAAGCCATTTGAGTGGTATTTCGAAGGAAATCGGATGGAAGTGTTGAAATCTGAAGAAAGGAAGTCGAAGCCACCTGTTTGGGCGAAGCAGGAGTGCAATTCGACCAGAGGGAGGTCAATTCGACCAGCCCTTTTGGTCGAATTGGCAGCATAACACGAACAGATGGTGGATTCGACCACGACAGAGGGATTCGACCTGGGCATAAGGTAGAATCGAAGTCGAATTGATTTGCAGAGATGCCAATTCGACCTTGTCACTTCAATTCGACCAGGGCATCTGGCGAATCAAGCACCTGGGACTTACAGTAATTGAATTCGACCTCCAATTCGACCTGGAGGGGTGAATTCAACCTGTTGTTGAGGTCGAATTGAGCCTCGAAAACTTACTATATCCATATTTTTACACCCTCAATGCGTGTGATCACTTAAAAAGCCCATTCCAAGCCCGGGAGGCGCGATTACAAATATAAAAGAAGGCTTATGCAGCAGTAGAGAGAGGATATCACGCGATCAAGAGGACGAGACGTAGAGAGTGAAGAGGAGAGTGATCATCCATCAACGAATGGGCTGCAAGAGAGGTTCCGCTGGAGATTCAAGTAAGATCGGTCCAGCTAACCATGATTGTTCTTACATCAATCATGGGCTAGAGCCGCTTTGGTAGTTTTAGGGTTATGAAGGTTTCATGAGTTAATTTGTCTTTCGTGTGTAAACTCCGTACAACACTACTTGTTGTTTATTTTATCTAAGATTGCGCTTTTATAATCCATATTCACGGTTGTTTTGTGCATCAATAATTTTTGTATAGAGTCTGAATACATAACTTGGTTATTGGTTAAGTACGTTCACTGCTGAGCAGAGTTTTATGTTATAATTCTAAGTGAAGGGATTCTAAAGTCTTATTAGAACTATCTTATATGAATACTTGTTAATTGAATCATATTAGGATTAATAAGTAGGATAAAAAGTACAACTTTTTAGTACCTAAAAAGGGAGATCAAATTGGGTTAGAGTACTAATTGCACAATAAATAATTGATTATGATAGTACCTAGAAAGGGGGGGTAAAGTATACATCTTGCTTCAAGGATATTCACACGTGTCATACGCATATTTACTTGTGTCTATAGAGTGATTTTGCATGGTTTAGTGATGCGTCCATAAACCACAAGGCAGAGTCGAACACCGTCACACGGAAGATGAATTAATAAGTGGAATTGGATTATCTGAAGAACTACCTACTATCTTACTTGATCACAACTCACTTATCTCTTCTTCTCGTTATTTTTACTTGTTATTTTAATTATTAGTTGATACTTAATCTCAATATCACAACCATTATAATTTCCAACATAGTCTTAATTTACTAGAACATAATTAAATTGATAATTATCCGTCCCTTGGGTTCGATATATAACTTGGTCACCTTTCAAAACTATGATTGATATCCTTCATACTTGACGAATAATTGTGTATTTAGAAAACGCCAATCAGTGATGGAAATGGTCTCAGATACTGCATGTGGTTGAGCAACAGCACCTAATTAAGCCACATCAGTTTGATCCCATACCGAAGTATATTTCCTGGAACGGGTGGTAATAATTTATGATCTTGATTAGCCTGCCTTAGTTCTATTCATTTTGTTGTGTAAGGAAAAGCCTACTGTAATTTCATCTAAGAAGGAAAGAAAAGGGTGAGGATATCGAGGGACGAAGTGACTCGACTAGAGGGAGAGGGGGAAAAGAGCAGTAAGAGAGTCAAATCTCTGAAATAGAGCTTAGTCTCTCCATAGTAGTATACTAGTAGAAGGCATAGGTTATGACTTAATCCAATAGAGTCAGAACACCTTTCTATCTAAAAGAAATGGTGCTCGATGAAATGATCCAGATTCCACACTATGTTGTGGACTAGGGTCAAACTGTTTGACTTACCTACATATTCGATTCAACCTCGGAATCAAGCCTCATGTAGTTCGATTTGACTCACATCAATCACAAATGAAGCACAAAATAATCGATTTGATCATAACGATATCGTGGAAATGCTGCACGGACCAATATATATAGGAAAAGAAAGAGAATTCTTTTTTCAAATCTTTAAGTTTCCCCCGGATCAAGGAGTTTCTATTTTTCCTTTCCTCTTGACCCGGTTGCCATTCCTGCATTTCCCTCTGACCCAGTTCAAGATCCTCCATTACGAGGTTAGCGATACTAATGTGTACCTCCCGCACCCCGGGGATAAAAATATAAAGATTCTGTGCTCCCCCTTCCCCTCCAACCTATACTCTGATCAAGCGTCATTTCCAAGTAGTACTCTCAGATAGACAGACTGGGCGCCACTGATTCTGAGATCTTGTTCCACTTGTTGGATAAATTGACTTTTCTGCCCATCCCTTTCGGCCAGGATCCAGTCGGCATGGGTGTCCAGCTCATGCCGCTTCTCCACAAAGAACTCGAGAAAAGCTTCTTTGGGAGTGTACGCGGCGCTTTCTGTTAAGGCACGATGCTGAGAAAGTACCCGTTGAAACTCT
Organism: Pogostemon cablin; assembly: GCA_023678885.1. Taxonomy (NCBI): domain Eukaryota; kingdom Viridiplantae; phylum Streptophyta; class Magnoliopsida; order Lamiales; family Lamiaceae; genus Pogostemon; species Pogostemon cablin. The sequence continues at coordinate 10,729,836 of CM042990.1, read as the reverse complement.
AAATAACACTCGTATTTCAATTCGCGGATATTCAGATCTCGATTTTTGAAATCTAGCATGCGGTTATATTCTTTTTGAGAGGGGCAGTTGTAGAGGGATTCTTTTATTTCCTTCCCAGTTTAAAGTGAGAGCACTTTGATTTAAGTTCTCTATTTTTATTTTTTTCTTTAGTTAAAGTCCCTTTTAATTCTTCTAGTAAGTCTGGTTTGACAGTAGATTGAAGGATATTTTCATATTGAGCAATTTTGTCTAATGGCATTCGATCGCAGAATCCATTGACCGCTGCGTAAATGACTAGAATTTGTTTTTCAATTGGCAATGGTGTATATTGTGGTTGTTTAAGTATTTCTGTCAGCCTTGCCCCTCTATTGAGTAAGGCCTGAGTGGCAGCATCAAGGTCTGAGCCAAATTGAGCAAGGCGGCTACTTCTCGATATTGTGCCAACTTGAGTTTTAAACTCCCGCATACTTGTTTCATAGCTTTCAACTGAGCGGCAGATCCAACTCGACTGACAAATAATCCGACGTTAATAGCAGGTCTAATTCCGCGATAAAAGAGCTCTATTTCCAAACAGATTTGTCCATCAGTAATGGAAATTACATTAGTATGAATATAAGCCGAAACATCTCCAGCTTGTGTTTCAATGACGGGTTAGGCAGTCAAGCTCCATGCACCTGTCTGGTCTGATCGTTTAGCTGCTCTTTCTAAGAGGTGGGAATGTAAATAGAAAACATCTCCTGGGAAAGCCTCACGACCTGGTGGTCAGCTTAACAATAATGACATTTGTCGATATGCCACGGCCTATTTACTAAGATCATTATAGATTATTAATGCGTGCATTCCATTATCGCAGAAATATTCCCCCATGGCGCACCCAGAATATGGGGCCAAAAATAGCAGAGGAGCAGGATCCGAAGCGATGGCTGCTACAAGAATGGAATATTCTAAAGCATTGGCTTCTGAAAGAATTTGAACTAGGTGTGCCCCAGTTTAGCATTTCTGTCCAATCGCTACATAGACACAATATAATGTCTCACTCTCAGAGGTGGCCTTTGAGTTCAATTGCTTTTGGTTTAATATGGTATCAATAGCAATAGCTATTTTTCTAGTTTGTCGGTCCCTGATTATAAGTTCTCGTTGACCACGACCTATAGGAACCAGGCTATCTACCACTTTTAACCCTGTTTGCAAAGGCTTATGCATATATTTACGTTCAATAATTCCAGGGGCTTTCACTTCGACACGTCTTCGCTCGTGAGTGCTTAGAGCCCCTCTTTCATCAATAGGTACTCCCAAGGCGTCGACCACACGCCCTAGTATAGCCTTTCCCGCGGGAACATCCACAATAGATCCAGTGCGCTTGACAAGATCTCCTTCTTTAATAGCAATATCACTACCAAAGACAACAATCCCTACTGATAGGCGTTTTCTCAACACAAAATTTAATCCTCAAGTATGAAGGATATCAATCGTAGTTTTGAAGGTGATCAAGTTATATATTGAACCCAAGGGACGGATAAATATCAATTTAATTATGTTCTAGTGAATTATGACTATGTTGGTAATTGTAATGGTTTTGGTATTTGAAACTATGTAATAACTATTAATTGAAATAGCAAATCAGAATAACAAGAATAAGAAATAAGTGAGTTGTGATCAAGTAAGATAGTAGGTAGTTCGTCAGGTCATCCAATTCCACTTACGAATTCATACATTCGTGTGACGGTGTCCAACTCTTCCTTGTGGTTTATGGATGCATCACTAAACCATGTAAATCTACTCTATAGACACAAGTAAATATGCATATGACACGTGTGAATATCCTCGGAGCAAGATGTATACTTTACCCTCCTTTCTAGGTACTATCATAATCAATTATTTCTCGTGCACTTAGTACTCTAACCCGATTTGATCTCCCTTTATAGGTACTATAAAGTTATACTCTTTATCCTACTTATTAACCTGAATATGATTCAATTAACAAGTATTCATATAAGATAGTTCTAATAAGACTTCGGAATCCCTTCACTTAAAATTATAACAGAAAACCCTGCTCAGCAGTGAATGTACTCAACCAATAATCGAGTTATGTATTCAGACTATACACAACAATTATTTATGCACAAAACGATTGTGAATATGGATTAAAAACGCACAATCTTATATAAAATAAACCACAAGCAGTGTTATACGGAGTTTACACACGAAAGATAAATTAACTCATGAAACCTTCATAACCCTAGAACTACCAAAGCGGCTCTAGCCCATGATTGATCTAAGAACAATCATGGTAAGTTGGACCAATCTTACTTGAACCTCTAGCAGAACCTCTGTCACAGCCCCTCCGGATGATAGACGATTGCTCCTCCTCTCAACTCCACGTCTTGAATCTTCAATGAATGAATCTCCATTCCACTATTGCATAAGCCTTCTTTTATACTTGTATTCATGTCTTCTGGGCTTGGAATGGGCTTTTTAGGTGATTACACGCATTAACGGTGCAAAAATACATATATAGTAAGTTCCCGAGCATTGATTTGACCTCCACAACAGGTCAAATCAACCACCACAAGTCGAACCAGAGGTCGAACCAGCCTACTGTAAGTCCCAGGCGTTCAATTTGACCAATTGACCAGGTTGAATCGACATGACGAGATCGAATCGGCATCCCAACCAATCAATTCGACCTCGATTCGACCTGATGCCCAGGTCGAATTCTTCAGTCGTGGTCGAATCCACCTTCTGTACAAGTTGTGTCACCAATTCGACCTGAAGGGCAGGTCGAATTAACCTCTTTCAGGTCGAATCAAACTCCTGCTTCGCCCAAATGGATGGCTTCGACTTTCTTTCTTCCATATTCAACAATTCCACTCCGATTTCCTTCGAAAAACCACTCAAATAGCTCCATCAACACCTGATTCATTCCTTTTCACAATATTTATCGGTTTTCAACCAATTTTATCCTTCAAACACTCCATAATAGCAAAAAATTCAGGCGCAAGATTCGTGAATTTACACACTCATCACCTACATTCTCATTCTCAAGATTTAAGGCAATTCCTTTCACACCGCTAGAAAATTCAATCATTTCCCCAGCTTGAATCTCGTTCAATCCTTAAACACGTGGAATACCATCTCCAACTGAGACCACTCCTTCAATTTGAATTGGCAAAAGCAATATCTCCTTGCATAATATGGATTCCAAACATTCATGATCTGGATGTGAATGAGTCGAATTACTTATCCCTCCGACTATTAGTGAACCATCTCTCTGAAAGATGTTCCACTAGAAATATTCTTGTTATTGCTTCGACTCATATTCCCCAAAAAGCGGATCCCGCTCTAATAGCTCCGAATAAATTAAATACGTGCATTAAGATACGAAGGCTTCTTATTCCACAACAACGAAAGCATTTTTTCACTCTTTTATATACTAAGGGATTTCACTTGGAAAAGAAAATGTTCCATACTAACGAATTTGGGTCCATAACCGTGGGTTCCAATGCAAGAGATATTGTAGCACTTACCAATGAGGCCCTATCGATTAGTATTACACGGAAGAAATCAATTATAGACACTTACAATTAGATCCGCTCTTCATAGACAAACTTGGGATTTGTAATCCCAGGTAAGATCAGTTCAGGATCATGGGATCCTTTTCTATCAGATAGGAAGGACTGTAGCACAAAATATACTTTCAAGTAATTGCCCCATAGATCCTATATCTATCTATATGAAAAAGAAATCATGTAACGAAGGAGATTCTTATTTGCACAAATGGTACTTCGAACTTGGAATGAGTACGAAGAAATTAACGATACTTCTTTATCTTTTGAGTTGTTCTGCGAGATCGGTCGCTCAAGATCTTTGGTCTCTACCCGAACCCGATGAAAAAAATAGGATCACTTATTATGGACTCGTTGAGAATGATTCGGATCTAGTTCATGGCCTATTAAAGTAGAAGATGCTCTGGTGGGATCTTCATGGACAGAAAAAGATTGCAGTCTGTTTGATAATGATCAAGTTACATTGCTTATTCGGCCCGAACTGAGGTTTTAATTACTCAAACGTGGTATCCTGGGGAAAGAAAGAGAAGCTACTCATCTGGCAATCGAGCATGAGATGCGACTGCAGTGTGATTCCCAAATTTGAATAAGGCCAGCTTTTGAACGGGCCTAGCGAATTCTTTTGAAAGTCTAGTGTTATACTTAACACAGGCAATTCAGACTTTGATTCTCCCATTGGCATAAACCAGTTCAACTGGGGTGTAGAGAATAGACTTTTTCTGAGTCCCTTTGGTGGATTGAATATGATCAAGAAATCTCTTAAGAGTAGAAGATGTCTTCATTCAAGTCAGAAATCAGATCGATAAAGTGCCGCCCATAGAGCCTAGCCTAGAGTGGATTAGGTCCTTGTAAGGCGATCCCGCAAAGCTGGTAACCGATATCTAAGAAACTTCTTTGTGACATATCAATTCATGAGATTGAGAAAGTGTTCAGTGTACCAAGACTCGACCTAAGCTTTCTCCCAAACTGGATTCTTGGAAAAACCAAGGTCAATCAATCCCTTTTCTAAATGAACAAGTCTCTCTTCATTTTAAGAGGAAGAGCAGAATGGAATTACTAAAAAGGTAATCAAGCATGACAAATCTAGTTCGATGACTGTTCTCCACTAACCACAAGGATATATGGACTGTCAATTTAATCTTCTGTGCGATTGTTGGAGTGATGGGCACATGCTTTTTAGTACTGATTCGTATGGAATTAGCATGACCCGACGATCAAATTCTTGGTGGGAATTATCAACTTTATAATGTTTTAATAATGGCTCATGCCTTTTTATTGATCTATTTTATGGTTATGCCGGCGATGATAGGTGGATCTGGTAATTGGTCTGTTCTGATTCTGATAGGTGCGCCTAACATGGCATTTCCACGATTAAATAATATTTCATTCTTGTTGTTGTCACCAAGTCTCTTGCTCTTATTAAGCTCAGCCATAGTAGAAGTGGGTAGCTCTTGGCGCCGTTGCTGGGGATGGCTGTTATTATTGATTTTATTATTTCTATCTAGATTAAGACTATAATTTGTGATTATTTAATTCTATCTAACCTTGAATTTTTTTTAGGTACTTGTGCATTAGGAAAAGGAAAGGAAAGAAAGGAAGAAGTAACACACTGAGCTATATATGGCCGGAGCAAGGCAGAATCCGAATGATGTTGCAATCCGTGAAATTTTCACAAACTATGGGATTAGTAACATGGGGTTGATAGAAGCAATGGGGGAAGATGATGATTTTGAGATACATCCCGCTCTTATTAACATGGTAGAGAAGAATCCCTTTTCTGGAGGTTATTTTGAAGATCCATATCAATATCTTCTAAAATTTCTTGGTTATGCAAACAATTAGAAAGGTGTTGGAGCTCATGATAATGCTAGGCAGATCGCCTTATTCAAGTTCTCTTTGATTGATGGAGCAGAAGCTTGGTATGAGACTCTTGATGCCGCCGATTGCACTACATGGGACCAACTGCAGCAGAAGTTCTTGGAGAGATACATGCCACCCTCAAGGATTTTAAGGATGAGGCAAGAGATCACCCGATTTGTTATGAATCAGGGTGAGAAATTTTATGAGGCGTGAGATAGGTTTAAAGACATGCTCAGGAGGTGCCCACAGCATGGAATGTCTAAGGCTGAGTACATAAGTATCTTCTACTATGGATTGGATTGTGAGTCGCGTATTTTTATTGATGCATCATCAGGAGGAGCGCTATTATCTAAGACAGCACTTGAAACAGAAAAGTTATTTGAAGACATATCTATGAATTCACATGACTGGCCTACGTAGAGAGTTAGAGGATAATATGTACTTGGCAAGGTAGTGCAGGTTTAACATCAAGTGGTGAAACCGAATAGGGATGATGAGATCATCTCTAGTCTAGCTAACATCAACAATCTACTAGAGTCCCAGCAGAGGCAGATCACAGAATTGACACAATGGGGGCCTAGTATGAAGCAGCACGAAGTGAAGAGTGTTGAAGATACCTTCAATCGATACATGTCTAGGAATGATGCTAGAGTGGATCGTCTTGAGGCCAAATTAGAGAAGAAGATTGATGCAAACCATGAGGATTTATCCAAGCAAGTGAAGGACCTTACATTGTTGATGGGGGAGATGGCAGGAAGTGTTAACAAGCTCACTCAAACTATTGAGAAAGGGAAGCTACCGTCGCAAAGTATTGAGAATCCAAAGTCCTGCAACGCCATCACATTGAGGTCTGGAACACAGTACGTGGGATCTATGAGGCCGGAATTGAAATTGGACACGTCGAGGGCTCAATTCTACCCCAATTCGGCCAACACCACAGGTTAAATTCAACAGAGGAGGCCGAATTGGACGTCTGTACGTGTTTTGGAAGCATCAGAGCCTCGATTCGACCAAAATCCAGTCAATTCAACCTGGCCCCCAGGTCGAATTGAGGTCGAATCCACCCTTTCGAAGCACTCTGTTTTGTCAGAAGCTCGATTCATCTAGCAGCCGTCTAATTTGACCAAACCTTCAGGTCGAATTGAGGTCGAATCGGAGGGCAGAAATCTTACAGTGTGCCAATTTGACTAGGGGACTTCAATTCCACCAGACCTTCAGGTTGAATCCAGGTTGAATCGGAGATACAGGGTGAAAATCATGTTCCAGGAGCTCAATTCGACCACTACATACCCAATTCGATCAGAGCACCTGCTCGAATCCAGGTCGAATTGCCCCATACTGCACCTATTTCTTCATCGAACACTCCTTGTTATGTGAACATTACTCCATTGGTTCCGAATGAGCATAATACTGAGCTTATAGTTGAGAAGAAATAGGAAAGACCAAAGAAGTTGAGAGCCGAGAAGCTTAGACTGCAGATGGATAATGAAGATGTGTTTTTCTCTCTTGATCATGCAATGAAGATGCCCATGGAGACTCAATCGTGCAAGAGCATTGATGTGGTTTCTAACTTGTTTAATCTTGATTTTTCTAAGGCAGATGATTCTGAATTTAAGTGGAAGATTGACAAGGATGTGTCTAGACAGCCATGGGAGAAAGGAAATTCCAATGATCATATTTTTGTAACCAAGAAAGGTGAGGTGTTGAGTGTAGACAAGAAGAGGGAAAAAAGTATCTGAAGGTGAGGATGCGATAAGACCATCCTCTGATCCAGTAGTTTAAAAGGTTACATCCGTTGTGACTCTTCGATGTTAAACATGAGCGACTGTTGGGGGCTTGCCCTTCCGTTTTAATGATTTATTTATTTCGTGTGAGTAAGAAATTTTTATATTTAAGGTGCTTACTAATCGGCAATTATATCTCTTTGAAAACTTAGTTTCAACTTACATTTTTACTAAGTTTGGGGGGTGTTTGATGTTATTACCTCATTGCAGCACCAAGAGTATAATCTTTTCTTTGTAATGTTTGCTAGGGGAGTTATTTTTTGTGGTATGTTGAAACTTTAATCGGTTTTGATGTGTCGATTTTTTGCAAATTGCCTAGTGTTCTGTGGTGTTTCTAGTGTGTGTGGAGTCGATTAGATAGTCAATTGATTATTTCTTATAGTTCTCCTAATTTATTATTGATGAATCATGTGATGATGAGTTTGTTTGAGCTTTGATGATAGAAAAAGGTAACTAGGTGGCAAGATGAGTTCTAGCTGAGGAGCTTGTGTATACGTTGAAGAAAAATCAAGTGCCCTCGTTTCTTTATTCTAATTTTTATGTGTGCTTTTAATTCATGGAGTGAAAGGATTGATTTTATATTTTAAGGATTGATTTTATATTTTTGGTGATCCATGTAAGCGTAAATGTTTAAATGGTGCTTTAAATTCATATGCTCTTGAAATTGATGAAGGAAGTGTACTTGAGTTATATTGCGATATGAAGTTCTATGTGTACTTGTGGGATATTGCTTACCATGAAAGGTGCTCTGTTACTTGTTAAAACTCATGTGAGATTTTGAGCCTCGTTGATCATGTTACGTAATCACGTGATATTTCTTTTCTGGTGATTATCGTTCTTGTGTGTGTATTCTAAAACTTACCTCTTGTCGTACTTGAGACCACATGTTATGTTAGATAATGGGAGATGATTTTAGGCCATCCTTGAATTATGACTCACACTGCCAAATAATTACATACCATATGATTGTTTATTCCTAGTAAGCCCTGTTGAGCTTAAAAACCTCATTCTTTGGTAGCCTACGAGAAAGAACCACTTTGAGCATCTGAATTTTTTTGAGCCTTGATTGTCTTATTAGTGAATAATTAATGGCTTTTCAAAGTGTGTTGATAGAGCTTGATAACAGCTTTGGAGGAATGAAATTGGTATTGAAACAATGATTTAGTTTGATAATGCATTAAAGGAGAAAATCTTGGAGTAGTGTTTAAATCTAGTACTCCAATGAATCAAATACCCTAGGGTAGTGCTTAAATCTAGTACCCTATGGAGGATACGTGAGGTAGTGCTCGAAACTGGTACCTCGAGAGAAAAAGCAGAAAAAGAGAAGGAAAAAAAGGATGTGCCTAAGAAAAGAAAAAATAGTTGTGCTTGAAGGTAAAGAAGGAATGAAAATCGTCTGCATTGAAAAGGAAGAGAGGATGAAAGTTGAAGTGATCAATCAACTTTAGTTCTCCACTATTGGAGTCACATTGTCCATATGTTTCCTACCCTTACCAATTACATCCAAATGAAAAGTCCTTTTTGATTCCATTGTCGAATCATACTTTTAGTGGTGGAGAGTTTGAGATTTTTGGCAAGTTTATAGTTACGCATGCACTTGAATTGAATCTGAGCGTAAACACCTTTACCCATAAGTGTACATCATTTACATTTGAGTGCAAGTGATATATACTTCTCGTGAGAACATGTCAATGGAGCATTTGAATTGGTGGTGATTGTCTTATCTTGTATGCTATGAATTGATTATTGCATGCAATGAGAGTTACATGACCTAAGTTGAGGACAATTGTATTTTGAATGGGGTATTGTCATAATCCTTGTTTCCCCGCTAATTTTCTTACTCTCTCTCTCTTTATTTTTATTTTGTTGCCTCGGGACGAGCAACAGGTAAGTTTGGGGGATTGTTGATGAGTGTTTTCTCAACACACAATTAATCCCCAAGTATGAAGGATATCAATTGTAGTTTCGAAAGGTGACCAAGTGAATATCGAACCCAAGGGACGACGTATTATCAATTTAATTATTGTCTAAATTAATTAAGACAAGATGGAAATAAAGTTGTGAATTTATTATTAACTACTAAACAATGAATTAAAATAACAGATAAAATAAGGTCACTTGAAGAATACGAAAGTGGATCAAGTAGGAGAATAGGTAAATCTAGGGTAATCCAGTTTTACTACTTATCTTCCCTTCCATGTGACGGTGTCCGACTCTGCCTTGTGGAATATGGACGCATCACTAAACCATGCATATCTACTCTATAGACATAAGTAAGCATGCGTGTAACACGTGTGAATAACCTTGGAGCAAGAGATATAATTTCACCCCCTTTCTAGGTACATCAGTATCAGTTATTTCACCCTAGGATTAGTACTCTAACCCGATATGATCTCCCTTTATAGGTACTATAAAATTAACCTCTTTATCCTACTTATTAACCCGAATTCAATTCAATTATTAAGTATTCATATATGATAGTTCTAATGAAGCTTCGGAGTCCCTTCACTTAGAATCATAACATGGAATCCTGCTCAACAGTGAACGCACTCAATCAATAACCAAGATATGTATTAAGACTCTACATAACAATTAATGATGTACAAAATGACCGTGAGTATGAATTAAAAAGGCACAATCATATATAAATAAATCCACAAGTAGTGTTGTACGGAGTTTATGCACAAAAGTTCAATTAACTAGATAAAACCTTCACAAACCCAGTTCTACCAAAAAGGCTCTAGCCCATGATGTTGCGAAGAACAATCATGGGTGTCAGATAGATCTTACCCGGATGTCCAGAAAATACAAGATAAATTAGAAAACGAATAAACTCTAGATATGGCATCATCATGTCCTTCTCGCTCTTGATTCCACAAACGAATCTTCAAAGTGATGGATGGATGGAAGAAGGGATAATGGTTGGGGGGTGATCCCCCCTTGTAGGGTGTAGTATGTTGTGGCCTCTTTTCTCCTCCCTTGTATTCTCCTCCTCCTCCGAATACTGCTGCATAAGCCTTCTTTTATACTTGTAATCGTGTCTCCCAGGCTTGGAATGGGCTTTTTAAGTGATCACACGAATTGACGGTGTAAAAATATGGATATGGTAAGTTCCCGAGCCTCAATTCGACTTCAGCAACAGGTCGAATTGACCCCTCCAAGTCGAATCGCAGGTCGAATCGACACACTGTAAGTCCCATGTGCTCAATTCGACCAACTGCACTGGTCGAATCGGCATCTCTGCCAACCGATTCGACCTCGATTCGACCTGATGCCCACGTCGAATTGCCCCTGTCGTGGTCGAATCCACCTTCTGCTCATGTGTGCTGCCAATTCGACCTGAAGGCCTGGTCAAATTGATCTCCTTTAGGTCGAATTGCACTTCTGCTTCGCCCAAACGGATGGCTTCGACTTCCTTTCTTCAGTTTTCAACACTTCCACTCCGATTTTCTTCGAAAAACCATTGAAATAGCTCCAACGACACCTGATTTGTGACTTCTTACAATATATATCAGTTTACAACTGATTTCATCCTTCAAACACGCCATTATAACACAAATTCAGGCGCAAGATTTGTGAATTAACACACTCATCAAACCCCCAAACTTATATATTGCTCGTTCCGAGGCAACGCAATCAAACCAAGGAGTCGTGTATAATTCATAAGAATCACCAAGTACAACATAGAAAAATTACAAAAGTTGGATGTGTGTTTTTAGCCTTCTTGCACAAATTGCACCTTTACTCCAACTTTGCACTTTTCTTCCTTTTTCCACCTAAAACCTAACAAAACACCTCAAGTGAACCTTATTCTCATATATAATGAATATAAGACACTTGTGCTAATATATAACAGGAATTTCTATCAAAAGGTGTTAAATTGGACACTCAAACTGCTAATTTCCAATCTCATCAGTAGCGGAACTGGGTGGACGGTCTATCCGCCCTTAAGTGGTATTACCAACCATTCTGGGAGAGCAGTTGATTAGCAATTTCTAGTCTTCATCTATCTGGTGTTTCATCCATTTTAGGTTCTATTAATTTTATAACAACTATCTCCAACATGCGTGGACCTGGAATAATTATACATAGATCACCCCTATTTGTTTGGTCCGTTCTAGTGACAGCATTCCCACTTTTATTATCACTTCTGGTACTGGCAGGGGCTATTACAATGTTATTAAAGGATCGAAACTTTAATACAACCTTTTTTGATTCTGCTGGAAGGGGAGACCCAATATTATATCAGCATCTCTTTCGGTTCTTCGGTTTTAAATGGCCCTTTTTAGATTCAAATCTGAATACGCATTGCGCTATATGTTGGGACTGTCTGCTTAATGGTACTCCTACTATGTTCATAAGTGGTTTTCTACCCCGATCTAGTAAAAATGGGGTATCTAAGACACAATCAGCAGGTAACCAATGACATAAAAGCAGTCTAGTAGGAATCTCAGAGACTACACGCGCAACAACTTATCCTAAATCCTTCTGTGAGTGGGTAGCTGGAATTATCGATGGTGATGGAAGTAATCAAGTTAGTAAAAAAGGATATACTTCTCTTGAAATTACTATGGGTCTAGAAGATCTACCACTACTACGATATATCCAACATATGCTTGGTGGAAGTATTAAAATGCGAGCAGGTGCTAAAGCAACTCGTTATCGACTACATAATAATCTTGGTATGATTAAACTCATGAATTGTATAAATGGTCATATTCGACATTCAGCATGACTACTTCAACTACATCGTGTCTGTCAAGTACTGGAAATCCCCGTAATTCTACATATTCCACTAGATGCTCAATCAAATTGGTTTGCAGGATTCTTTGATGCTGATGGTACTATTACTATAGCTATGAAGCAGGACTACCTCAACTACGTATTCGAGTAACTAATAAACTTCTACAAGATGTAGAGTCTTATAAGGTAGTATTTGGAGGAAGTCTCTACTTTGATAGTAGTCCAAATGGTTACTATCAATGGTCTATATAAAGTCAAAAAGATGTTGTCATGATGCTAAATTACTTTAAATCAAATACTTTACGAAGTCATAAATCACGACGATTCTTCCTTACTGAGGAATATTACAGTCTTTACGATCTCAAAGCATTTAAACCTGACAGTATTCACCATAAAGCATGTCAAGCTTTCCTAGACAAATGGAATAAGTTGATGATATAGTCCACATTTCTTCTATTCATCCGCAACTATTAGTAGAAGAGAGAAGCACCCTGAAGTTTACATTCTCATTCGGCCTGGATCCAGTATCATAAGTCATTTTGTTTCCACTTTTTTGGAAAATTCAGTTTTCGGGTATCTAGGCATGGTTTATGCCATGATCAGTATAGGCATCCTTGGATTTCTTGTTTGCGCTCATCATATGTTTACTGTGGGCTTAGACGTTGATACTCGTGCCTACTTCACCGCAGCTACCATGATTATAGCTGTCCCCATTGGAATCAAAATCTTTAGTTAGATCGCTACCATGTGGGGGGTTCGATACAATACAAAACACCCATGTTATTTGATGTAGGGTTCATCTTTTTGTTCACCATAGGAGGACTCAGGGGAATAGTTCTGGAAAATTCTGGGCTAGACATTGCTCTACATGGTACTTATTATGTGGTTGCATATTTCCATTATGTACTTTCTATGACAGCCGTTTTTGCTTTATTTGCAGGATTTCACTATTGGGTAGGTAAAATCTTTGGTTGGATATACCCTGAAACTTTATGTCAAATCCATTCTTGGATCACTTTTATCGGGGTTACCGCTTCTCAGTTGCTGAAGAATTCGTAGCTAAGGAGCGGCTAAACCACTTTTCTAGGGGTTTCTAGGTGAAATAGTCAAGTCCCTTGCTTGTCAATTCTTGGTGTAATACTCACTTGTAAATGATTGGTGTCAGAATTTTCAGTTTTCACACTGATTTCTTATTTTTTTTAGTTTTCATTTTATTATCCGTGTAATAATTAGGAATACCTCTTCCAAATCGTCCCAGAATGAGTGTTATGGCAAAAAATAAAAAGAAAAGAAAAGGAGAAATTTGTCCAACAGTAACAAACAGTGCCTCCACAGGTTGACACCCGATCCAATCGAGTAATAAGCGATCCATCAAAAGCAACCAAAATATTCCTTGGTGAATCGGGCGAAAACTTGAACTACGTACATACATATTTTTAAAAAACGGTAAAGCCAACATACATATAAAAATGGATGTTATTGCGTCTACACCTCCCGAACAACTTCTAAAAAGAAAACAACCCCATCTTATTAATGCTTCCAAGAAAGGTAAGTTCAATCAAGCGGGCATTTATTTGTGGGTGATGAAAGAGACGAAGCAAAGGATGAGTGAGGTACGAGATCGACCTATGTCGGAGATGAAAGATGAGCAACCTGCGCCCTGCCATAAGGCACTATGCTCGGAACCTTTACTCCATTACTTACTGACAAACGGATCCAGACAGCTCAGATCTAGCTAGGTTAGACAGTTTGGTCAATGATGGTTTGCTTGGTCTAGTGTATTAGGGATAGCTGAACAGAGCAGAATGACTTCTCGCTGTGTGTCTAGTAGAACCTGAAGCATTTACATTGAAAGAAAGAAGTCCCTCAAGCATTGAAGAAAGAACAAAGACAAGGATTTACCTATAGGATAATCCTGTCTAGAATCATCGACAACTCGAAAGTCAACTCATCTCGGAGCATGGAAAGAAGGATCGATGAAAAGAGTACTGGTCTTGCAGAGCCTATGGTATCTATGCCTACTAAAGTCAGCTATTCATTTCTAGGTAGACAGAGCATTGCCCTTATCATATTCAAAGGATCTATATCCACTACTCATCTCGGGCAGATCTAGCGGATTGGTCTTTTCTCCTTTCGTAGCCAGGATCGCCAACACCAGACCTCCGCTCCCGTCTTATCAGTAGCTGGAAGATACCTTTCATCTTGGGAAGAGGAATTTGGCTTGATCACGTAAATCTGGTCTAGAAGACCTAAATTCATTATTTTAACGGCACTTGCCTCTCAAAGGTAGTTCCTAGAGGGTGTCGGAAACATGCCTTAAATGCATCGGAAATGGCATCTAATTTAGACCACTAAGAATTGGATACAACTATATTGGCCCTTTGGTTTGCTCAACTCCTTTCCTTAAACGCTCTTTAATGGAACTTTATCTGCAGCTGGTCGTGACCAAGAAACCACCGGTTTTACTTGGTGGGCCGAAAATGCCCGACTTATAAATTTATCCGGTAAACTACTAGGAACTCATGTAGCCCATGCCTGATAATCGTATTCTGGGCTGGAGCAATGAACCTATTTGAAGCATATGTATGTACAAGGGTTAATTTTACTTCCCCATCTAGCTACTCTAGGTTGGGGGGTAGGACCTAGGAGAGAGGTTATTGATACTTTTCCATACTTTGTATTTGGAGTACTTCATTTAATTTTGTCTGCAGTGTTGGGCTTTGGCGGTATTTATCATGCACTTCTGGGACCCGAGACACTGGAAGAATCTTTTCCATTCTTCAGTTTTGTATGGAAATATAGAAATAAAATGACCGTAATTTTAGGTATTCACATAATCTTGTTGGGTCTAGGTGCTTTTCTTCTAGCCTTCAACGCTCTTTATTTTGAACTCTATATCAGAGTCAATAATCTTTTCTAATCCTATCTTTCTAGCCTATGCCTTTCCCCTTTGACCTTTTTTCCATCGACCTAGCTATATCAGGAGTATAGTCTTATCGTTCAAAATGCCGAACTATGCAAATTCCTTAGATTTCTACTCTACTATAGGTTCTATAGCCTATACCTATTGGGGTGCCTATCTTTTTGTTGGTGACCCGAGTGCTGCCATAATGGCAAAGTACACAGAGGAATAACATGAGCCACCCGCTAGAAAGAGATCACTTTGCTCATACTATGTAGTTGTCATATTGAACGGCCGGAGAAGTCAACAATCTAATTGTGGTACTGTAGCCAGCTTGCCCCCTTTTGAATAGGCCAAGATCAGACACGGCAGGATTTGCGGTAGCATCGGTATCAAGAAAGTCAGCCTCAAAGCTTTCTGATTTAACACTATTTTGAAAGCTAGTCGTCAACAAAACTCTATCACCTTCTTTGGCCAGATCTTCCAATCTTTTCACAATTATAGTTCACTGCGCCCTTTACTAGAAAGTCAAGGGGCTTTCAAGCTTACCTTATTAATAGAGAAAGGTTGGAGATTTCACCCCAACCTAGGTTAGAGGGTCGTTAGACCGTAGCTTGCTGCTGAAAAACAGAATAGGCTAGCGCGGCTCATTTCACTCTTCAAGCTCCCCACCCCCTGACTCAACCTCAACATCTATAAAAAGAAAAAAAAGTCCTTTTCCTATTCATAATAATAAGGTAAGCTTGAAAGCCGTAGCTTGCTGGTTTTTCCATCATCCAATACACAACAAATCGAATGAAACTTGGCGAAAAAGAAGTGAACACTTTGCTGAGGCGTCCTTTTTTGGACGTCTTTGTTTTTCTTTAAACCCCCAATCCGCTCTCGCTCGCCGCTACAAAGGGGTTCTCGGTTGATTTCCCTTCATTTAGCTACTTAGATGTTTCAGTTCGCTAAGTTTAAAAGTCCAAAGAGTGCAGACTAGCCACGGAGCTTGGATACGATTTCCCAATCGGAGATCCATGGATCACAGACGGTATCTCCCCATGGCCTTTTGCCTCTGAAAGCGTCCTTCCTTCTCAATGTCCGGGCATCCATCCAATGCATTCTTTTCGATCTTGTACCCGCTTGCTTCGCATAGGCTACACAAGTTTATTTGCGGTACACGGAACACGAAGGCAATCTCGAAAAAGAAAATTAAAGTACAAGAAACTCCATCCTTAACAGCCTTTATTCCTGATGTGAATGGCCTCTTGATATTAGTTAGGCTTCACACACTATATAAACAAATATAACAAACGTGCGAGACAAAGCATCAACCTATGGAAAAACGATGACTATTGAGTGCAAGCCCTACACTAGATAAACTATGGGTAGTTCATGTGCGCTTTTATTAAAGTCAACTGTAACGGATGCCGATGTTGCTACCAAAAATGGGTTGACTTTGCTTTGATTGTGAAAAGGAAAAGAAAGATGTCACCAGGCGTTGTAGGGGAACGAAATCCAATAGGAAGGCTATTTTGCATACGAAATTTCTCTTCAAGCCCTATTCATTCACAAGCCACATCAGAGATTAAAAAGGCGTTGGGATTGAATGACAGAGCTTCTTCTTCTACTTCCACAGAGTTGGCTTAAAGATGGGAGAAAAATAGTTGTTTTTTACTACGCCCCAGTCTTGCATATTCTTTTTTACCAAGAGCTCGCTTCTGGATCAGATATCGATATCGAAAGATCAAGCCCATCACTTCTTCTTAACTTTGATGATATGCCTACAGAAGCTGGAGATGTGGATACCAAACGGGCTAGCCACTCGTTCCCTAATAGCCGATTTAGCTTATTGTTCGGTTCTTGTGACTGTGAGCTCTGAGCATGCAAGATCTGATGTTCGAAAGAGGATCCGCTGCATGAAGGGTCGCTGTTCCACGAGACGTAGAGTTTGATTCCCGTCTATAAATTCAATATGCTCTGAAGCTTAGGTTAGATGTACTCTCATGTAACAGTTAACGCTTGGTGGATAGGGCGAATCCCTTCCTTAAATTGATCGATTAGCTGTGAAGGGGCCTGCTTACCCACTCCCCTTCCTCCCATTGCTAGAAGCCTCGCCTTTTTAACTTTTTAGATCAAGAAGACTACAACCGATAGTGGATCACCTTTTGCTTAAATAAGCAAGATAAGGTAGATCTTCAAATAGCTAGTATACGAAAGTCAAGTAGTAACTTCCGTCGTTCAGGAAGAAAGACTTTACCTAATTATTTTGAATCTCGGCCCAGTTTTCCCCCACTAACTAATTCGTTACGACCACTGAACAAACTTAGTTGATGAACATAGTTTATGCGCTGCTAATGTAGTGGCTTGTCGAGCATTTGACAAACTCACACCATCCATTTCAAATATGATTTATGTCGTGGACACACGAGCAATCCAACCCGTATGATTTCCTTTTCCTCTTCCCATTCTGACTTCTGTAGGTTTTCCAGTAATAGGGATATCCGCAAAAACTCTTACCCATATCTTCCCATTTCTTCAGAATTTTCCACTCATAGCAGATGGAAGTGTCCGATTATAGCCCGACGCGCTGCTTCAATGGCTCGATATGAAAGACGACCTGCTCTACAACTTTTAGTGCCATATATTCCAAAACCAAGTTGTGTACCGTCTGCTTTGCAACCCCTACTACATCCGCCTTTGCGATATTTAGTATATTTCCTACGTTTTGGATATAGCACGCCCCTTTCTTTTTTAACTATATGAAATCCACACTTTGACACCTAAGATTCCGTAACGAGTAGATACTTCTATAGGAGCATAATCGATTTTCTGGTTAAATACATTACGAGATATTTTTCCATACTTTCCGCATTCAGTTCTAGCCTTTTTTCACCTTTTAATCGACCTGAACAACATATATGGATCCCCGTAACCCTCTTTTTCATTACTAATGGAATATTCTTAACTATTTGACTAAAAATGGAACAAAATGATCTTGTTTTTTTGGTCCTCAGTTGAAAAGAGATGTCTTGCGCAATCGGAGAAGCACTTTGATAAACAGATTGGATCTTGACCGATTCAATTAAGGTATTAGTGTTTGTTCTATTAGACAACAAAGATCACATTTTTTCACTTCGTTCAAATAAGAGTTATACCCATACGGAATTCTTCTCTTTCTCAGTATGATCTCTATCATCATCTTTATTCCCTTTATCAATTCTTCTATCCTACCTAGGTCTATGAATTTATCTATCAATTCCATTACCTTATCCTTAGCCATGAGGTTCCAACATTTTCTCCAATATTGACCTAGAAGTTGTTCCCGGGCATTCTAAAAAAAGGTTATTATACACCCTAGCCCCATCCCTTGGAAATAAAAGGTTGCACCGAAGAAAGGAAAGAGCGAGATGGTGATTTTTGTAGTTCCCGTGAAGCAAAGATCATTCGCTTGGCGAATGAATTGGGTCAACCTCTTTTTGGCTTCGGGTAGCTTGTTTCATGGGTTGTGAGTGGGAACTTAGTTTCCGTTTGGGTATGCGACCTTGGATTGTTGTTGCATATTCACCTCCTATTGCAGCAACTACCGCTGTTTCCTTGAATTATCTAATAGGTCAAGGAAGTTTTTCTAATGGTATGCCTCTAGGAATTTCTGGTACTTTCAACTTCACGATTGTATTCTAGGCTGAGCACAACATCCTTATGCACCCGTTTCACATGTTAGGCGTAGCTGGTGTATTCGGCGTCTCCTTATTCAGTGCTATGCATGGTTCCTTGGTAACTTCTAGTTTGATCAGGAAATCCACAGAAAATGATTCTGCTAATGAAGGTTACAGATTCGGTCAAGAGGAAGAAACAACTAATATCGTAGCTGCTCATGGTTACTTCGGCCGATTGATCTTCCAATATGCTAGTTTCAACAACTCCCGTTCATTACACTTCTTCCTAGCTGCTTGGCCGGTAGTGGGTATCTGGTTCACTGCTTTAGCAATCAGTACTATGGCCTTCAACCTAAACGATTTCAATTTCAACCAATCTGTAGTTGATAACCAAGGCCGTGTAATTAATACTTGCGCTGATATCATCAACCGTGCTAACCTTGGTATGGAAGTTATACATAAACGTAATGCTCATAACTTTCCTCTAGGCCTAGCTTCTATCGAAGCTCCAACAAATGGATAAGAGTTGGTCTTAGTATAGAGGAGTTTTTGAAAATAGAATAGAGAAATAGTTGGAGCAAAAAACTCTTTCTTGTTCTATCAAGAGATGATATTGGTTCCCAGTTAGCTAGTGTTGCGATCCTTGCATGTACACAAATAGACCAACTGGAATCTTGGATTTGACCTCATGTAAGAAAGAGTGCGCCTCTTGACGTAAGGGCGCCCGATCGAACCTGACGGTGGAGTCCGATCTGCTAAATGGAGCTTTCACTATTATGGATGGATTGGTTTAATGAGAGAAAAAAGACTCACTTCAACATCACCAACTCTTTATCGGGTTGGGCATACAACTAGCAACAAAGCATTCCTCTCCTTACCTATTATAGTTGTGACCTTCCATCCAGAGTTAGGGGTTTTGAGGACAACTTTCTCTTATTCATCATCCATCTTGAGCTTGACGGCTTGCCCGTGCGTGGTGTATTACGTCCATTTATTTATTAAAAGGAAATCCATATCTATTACTATCTATCTTCAAAGGATCCGTTGTTAGCAGCGTCATCAATGTAAGTGAATTGGCTGGTTCCAAGGCCGTATACTAATAAAGATAGGCGCTCTTTTACCGTTTATTGGATACCGGAGGCTGCTACTATGATGCCTTCTTTTGGATTGTATACCACTAACGATTATCAAGATAGGCAGGCTATCCATGATATGTTCTTTATGGAAAGACGGTTGAGGGGCACTACACTGACTCGCTTTTCCGAAAGATTTGTATTTCTTGTTGAATGGAAAAAATTCTTCCAGTGATATCCATAAGAGTGTTAAGTCTTACTGAATGAAAGTCTTTCTTTACCAAATAGAGATTGAAAGAAGCTTGGCTCTCCATTTCTGCTAAATAATGGTAGAAAGTCTTTCTCCAAAAGAAGTACTGCTTTGTTAAAGAGATTCTTTTTTAGGACGAGGTCTTGTATTGGATTGACCTGTAGTTGGAGCTAAGGACCATGTATTCATTCAACAACTCACATGTGTGAAGCATCTCGCTAGCCTTCAGAATGGAACTATGATTTGCCCTGTCTTGAGTCGGATAGAGCCCGGTTCACTTGGCAAAAGAGCACATATCTTATTATACGACATTAGTTGCGACCTGTGGAAGGCTAAGATCAGGGAATTGGCGCTGCGTTCGTTGCTACCTTGTTAAAGCAGTCAATCATTTGGACATACCTCTTTTCATTCGTGTTGCGTGCATATGATTCTCAAAGAAAAGCATCAATTAACCATCTTTCACCCTGGATGATAGCTAAGTGAAGTTAGAATCTTTCGTTCATTCTTCTTTTTCTCGTTCCAACTATTATTGTATTGCACAATAATTCAAAGTTTCATCATAGGAGAAGAAGTGTGATTGGCCTTCGTTCATCTGTTCTTACTGACTCTTTGTGCTATTCATGCTGCGATTCATGATTCGTAAGGTCGTTTGTCATAC
Organism: Pogostemon cablin; assembly: GCA_023678885.1. NCBI lineage: Eukaryota > Viridiplantae > Streptophyta > Magnoliopsida > Lamiales > Lamiaceae > Pogostemon > Pogostemon cablin. Next base: position 10,709,359 of record CM042990.1, on the reverse strand, counting down.
TCTTCTTCTAAATCATATCCCGCCACCAACTAAAATTTTAAAGTGCACAACAAATGTGCAAAAGCATCTCTCGGATAGAACAGAGATTTATCACTACAAAAGAGCTATTCGATCTTGCCAACTCTTAACCACCTCCGACCCTGCCTACCTATTCTGATATGGACAATCGATTGCGACAATCAACTCTGCATCATAAGGACATTCCCGTCTCTCTATGATTTAGGTTTCGGCTGTGCTCTTTCTTTCTTGCCTTGAAGGAAGGATACGAAGACCAAGTCATAGATGGATCCACATTTGCCTATATTCGATGGAATAACCAAATGAGAGCAAGCTTTCTTTAGAGTAAGGGGTTTCGCATCAGGCCAGCTGCTACCTTAGAGGCTCTTTATGGCGCTTCTATTGGAACTCATCAACTGCAGACTAAGCAAGCCTTCCCGCATTCATGACTCAAACACATGACTGGGCCTTTCGACAGCCACATCCTGGCACCTAGCTCCCCGGCAACAGTGCAACAGAACAACATATTCATACTCTTTCTCTGGATTAAGTAGAAGCTCACCCTTTTGTATGTCACCTCACTTTGAGGAGGATTGCGCTAGGTTATTATGTATGGTCTCAACAAGGAAGTACAAGGGAGGGGTCTCTATGGCTAGCGCGCCAAGGAAGAAGACGGAGATCGAGGAATATCTGGATTATCTAGAAAAGTACGAACAAAAGTCGAGAACTTCTCTTACCCTCCAACCTGGCCTGATAAGAAATGGGGAAAAGCATGAAAAAATATCTCCCTAAATAAATAGTTGATATGCTACTTGAAAAATGGGAAAAAGAAGAAGACGAGGACACTCCCATAGAAACCTGCAGGTGTATTTCCCTTTCTAATTCAAGCTTCCCGATTTCTTGCATGAAGTGGCTCATCCTTCTTTCAATCCAAATGGGTCACATGATTCAGTTAGCGAGTACGCTTCTTTACGCGGATAATCTCATTATCTTCCTCCATTTGATCTAGGCGACCACTTCAAATAACAAGGTCTTGGACCTCATTCTTAATCAAAATGCTTCCTTATCTTGACGTTAATAATAAGTAGAAATCCACTCTCTGGTCGGCATGTGGATGCTCGATCTTGCCCTTCTATAAGCCTATCTTGGGTATGCAGGCGGTCTTCTTCCAATTTATCTCTCTCTAGGTTCTCCTCATCCCTTAGATTATTAGCGATCCACCAAGGATTGATCTTCAACCAAGGCGCCAGTAGTGTGGTTCGCTTGCTGGCATCGACATCAAAGGCACCCTTCATTTCGGCTGGTCTTCTTTCTTCTAGTCGAGGATTTTAAAGAGCTGAGTAGTACCCAAACCCTATCGAGTCTGCAAGTAAACTACCTCGCTGAACTAGCTTTAGACTAGGCAATAGAGTGAAAAACTCAAGGAGAGATTGATCCCCGCTTGAATCACTGAGAACAAACTTTCTACAATCCTATAGTTATAGTAGCTTATCTTAGCTAACAGACGATCTTCACCAAATTTGGTCAGAATGTAGCCTGATCCGAACTCAATGAGATGTCTCACTACTGACTACCTACCCGTACCGAAGCGATGAGACCTTAGGAAGGCATCACTTATGCTAGAAGGCTTTACCGTCTCCTTACTAGAAGCCCAAATCTATTTTGTGCTCACTACTATTACCTTTACTGGCACTTTTGGAACCTGCGGTTACCTTCGCTATGACTATGTGAGGATTGCCATGGAGCTCCTTCTTTATTCCATCGGCATTCGCGCTTCTTGTATTTATAGAAATTTTCCATAGAAGATAGAAGCCCTAGCCTAGATAGAAGATAGTGCTGAAAGGGGGCAGGCTATACTCTGAGTTGTAGTTCTTGTCTTTTCAAAGTCGAGAAGGGGTGTAGCCATCGGCTGAGGAGGAATTGCATTTTCGAGCTAAATCATATCATATAAAGAAAAGTCCTTCTATGAGATAGAAAGGTAGACCTACGGTTTATTTTGCTAGTGTGTCAGAGCATGCAGCCATTTTATTTTGGTCTGGTAGGGTAATCAAAGCCCTTCTATCAAGCCTTTCATGTACGAGATTCTGCCACGGGATTGAATTTGACCAATCCCCATGGCGACACATAGGAGCATCCGTGGTCAATACTAGTAAAGGCTTCAGAGCCAATCTCGTGATACTAGTCACTTTATCAAGCTGATTAAACAAATGGATCCTTGTGCTCAACCGCGACTACTGACTGAGCAAGGCATATAGTTCATTGTAATCCTCAAGTTCAAGTCGTTGGGCCCTTCGTGGCCCTATCCGCCTAGGTCAATGTTGCTTAGAAGCTCATAGGTCAGGTCAAATCCCGTGTTAGGTAAAAAGCCTCAGATAATAGGAGATCCACATGCCTATTACTAAGGACGGGTAGCTAAGCCACTTGGGATCACTTTGAGGATCCTTCCTCTCTGGCTTCCCGCAGATAAGATCGTCTTCCTTGGTCGCACCCTAGCCACAGAATGCCTGATTGAGTTCGCCAGGACATCCTCATTCGAACTTCCTGGGATCAAGACAGAGATCGTCGTCACATTTACCCAGGTAATACAAAATTCCATAGGTTTGTCCCGAAGGACCAAAGGTTGCTGTTTGGTCTGGATAAGCAGGCAGGGACAGGCTCCTCGAGCAGATACCATTCCAATGGAGAAGCTCATATTCCCATTACCGGCAGTGAAAACTCAGCATTCAAATCCCTCAGAGATCATTCAAAGCGCTTAGTGTAACGACTATATTTTTCTCATACGAAAATTTGCAAACTTGTAAGAACTGCCTTTCCTGCAATGGTTCTTGTTTCTTACTTAAAGGACAACATTGATTTCGGAGTCATCTAAGAATAACATAGATAGAGAGAAATGTTCAGGAGATCGAAGTCAAGCAGTTCTCTGATGCAGCTATTCAGCTTTACCAATCTGAAGCTAGGCATAGGATTGATAAAACGAGTTAAATAACTCAGTCATCCAACAACCCTCCGGTTTGTATCTTATCTAAGACTCCTGTAAGAGAGGGACAAGGCGTTAGGAGATAGTCATTAGTGGAGTCGGGAGAGGTTCGACTCAATTACATCGACCTTCAATAGTAAGAAAGAGAATCCCATAGGAAAGAAAGAATCAGGTAAAGAAGGCTCGAGAGACCTCTTCAAAGAAAGGGATGATCCTTATCTAACCCTTAAAGCCAAACAGTAAAAAAAAATAGTCAACCTTCATGCTCATAACTTAAGCAACTCGGGACTGTAAGCCTTAAGCTTCACTCCGATCTAAGAGCATCTGAGAACATCTTCGGCATTGTCGAGGGAAACTAAGATAACCGGAATGATTGGCCTTTATGCCTGTTCCATCGATCGGAACTGGCAACAGATCTTTCAGCTGATCCAGCGGTAGATGAATATCCGCTGTATTCAACTTTTGCTACTGGGTCAACTCCAAACCAACACTCGGGAATGGAAGCCAAACGACTTCTTCCCTTTCATTGATTGACTAATGCCTCTCGGTTGAAAGAGAATCTTTTACCGCTGGATCAACTGCAGAAGAATTATTCCTATTATATAGGTAAGTTGACCATCCGTTAATCCCTTCCTATCCCCGACTTCTACCAATAATCTTTTCCAAAGAATTCGCCACCCTGTTGGAAAGGATAAGTTAACCACGCCGTTTCGAAGCGAAAGGGGCCAACTCCAGGCGATGGGGAGGTAAATCAAATAAATGTTTTAACAAAGGAAAATGATTCGATCGGGTTCTAGGTAGATGTTGAACCCTCGATTCATGGAATAACAAGAAGTGTTCACCGGTGGTGGCAGATGGTGGTTTTTGGAGAAGCGCGAAGCAGGCAGTGATGGAAGAAACGATCCCGAGTGATGGGTTCGAAGAGAGCATGGCCGATGGCAAGCCCATGATGAAGACGGGTGAGACAGCGACAGTGGCATGAGTATACATGGAGTGTGGTGACTTGGCGAGGAACTCCACCGTGATTTGCAATTTCTGGAAGCAACATAATGGTTCACACATGGGGTCACCTCTCCGACTGCATTGGGTGTGGTAGTGTGGTAAATCCAGTCATAGCTCCCGCAATGGGAAGTGATGGATCGGCATGGGGAAAGCACGTTGATGGTGGTGTTGACAACTGGTCAACGTTGGTCTAGCAACGACAGTAGGCTGCTATTGGTGATGGGTTCGCGCTTCCGGCAACAAGATGGCGACGATGGTTGTGTGGTGGCAATTCGATGATAACGGCTTTTAGCAGCTGACAGATGGTACTGAGGCAGCGATCTTTCGCGACGAAAGCTACTGAGTGTGGAACTCCGGTCAGGGCAGGCCCTGAAATTTTCGGTGCCCTGGACGAAATTAACAAAGATGCCCCTTTTTAAAATAGTGTTTAATAAATATTTTTTTTTAGAAAACTTGAGATACTTTTTATATAATTCTCCATCTATATATCTCTAGTTTTAATATTTTATTATAAACATTATCTCAAACTCTAAGACCGTGTATTATTGTATGATCTCTATTCTCTAAATATTTTAGTGTTTTTCAAGTTCATTATCTTTTCAATTATTTTTATTTTCATCAAAACTAAAACTCATTTAAATAACAAAAATTAATAGAAGGAAATATGAGGCAGATGGATGATGCATAAATTAAAAAAAAATCATTAAAAAGAATTAGGAGGCAGATGGAATAAGCACATTAGAAATAGAATTAAGAATTAGATTAGTAAGAAATGTACTATGATCAAAATATAAAGAAAATTTTATAAAAGAAAGAGATCAATAGAAAGAATTAAAAAATAAATTAGAAAAGAAAGAGATCACAACAACTAGAATCGAATAAAAAAACAGCTAAAGAAAAAAGTTAGAATTGAATAAAAAACAAGTAAAGTAAAAAAAGAAAGAGATCAAATTATTAAAGTTAATCTACGATCAAAATCTAAAGAAATAATTAAAAAAAGTTTGAATTGAATAAAAAAATAATTTAAAAAAGAAAGAGATCAAACTATGAAAGTTTAAATAAATACTAAGAGATGAGATTTGTGAGAGATTACTACAAAAAATATAAAGAAAAAGTTTAATTAAATAAGAAATAGATTAATGAGAGATTACTAGATAAAAATATATGAAAGAATTAGAAAAGATCAAAATATAAAGAAAGAAAGAAAGAAAGAGATCACGATAAAAAAAATTATTACAATAAAGTGTATTATATAGGCAAGAATTGGGGGCCCTCGGCGGTCGCCCTTCTTGCCGATGCCCAGGGCTGGCCCTGACTCTAGCAAGGGACAGTGACCACTGGTGATGGCCTTAGCGTCTCCGGCAGCAAGGTGGTGTTTGACAGACGATCGTTGGCAACAGCTTCAACAGCTGATGGTGGTGGTGGCTGGACTTGTGTTGGAATTCGGCCAAGGGTCAGCAACTGACGATGGTGAGTGGCCCACGGAGATCATGATTCCGGCAGAGAAGCAGCTTCAAATTTCCAGCTTTAGAGAAGATCTCCTTGATGAGAGAGAAAGCCAATTGACTCTCCAAAAGAAGGAATTCACGTGTTTCATGGATCTGATTTGGTTGTCATTCACATTTCCTACATTAGAGAGGAGAGAGAAATTTAATTGATCCAACAGCTATTATTCACGTAATTTTAATTGGGAGCCTTGGTCTTCAATTAATACACTTTGGGCCACCATGAAATTTTTGTAAATTAGCCCCTCTTCAATTTTGCACTCTTTAATTTGAGCCCGATTTCAATTATTGAGTTGGATTCATATCCTTCTTCAATATTTTCTTGTAAATAGCTTGGGCTAATAAATTTGGGCCTTAACTTTAAGGGCTTAAAATAATTTCATGCTCAAGGGTTTAAAATTAATTAATCTTGAACATGAATTAATTTAATTGCTCACCTCCCTTCATATGTTTAATTCACAAATTTGAATTTAATAATAAATTGATCCCATAAATTTATTTTGGGACTTTTAATTAATTAAATCTATAAATTTAAATTAATTTTCACTCACGCTTCTTTTTTTCTGAAGAATTGTCTTAACAATATTTCTCTTGAGAAGGAAACAATCTGCACAAAGAGACTACACCATCATACATTGCTTCTGTGGAGTGGATGAGTAGCTATCCATGGGGAATAATATCTACCTCGCCACTCTTCTTCGAGATGGGATCAAAAGAGCAACACCAACATTGCCTCTCTTCGTTTAGATGGAATCGACAGAGCAATATCAACATCGTCATTCTTCCTTAAGATGGGATCGAAAAAGCAACATCAACATCACCACTCTTTAATGAGATAAAATCGACAGAGCAACATCAACATCACCACTCTTCAATCAGATGGAATCGATAGAGCAACATCAACATCGCCACTCTTCCTTGAGGTAGAATCGACAGAGCAACTCACCACTCTTCATTGAGATGGAATCGACAGAGCAACAGCAGCATCGCCACTCTTCCTTGAGATGGAATCGACAGAACAACATCAGCTAGACATGCATTCTGGTTCGGAACCACATGTTCCAGTTTCAAACTACAAGTTCCGGTTCCCAAAAATGAGGAACCGAAACCGAACCGAAGGTGGGAAGGTTTCGGTTTTAATTTTTTTGTTTTAGTGTAAAAATGTTAAAAAAATTTTAAAAATTGAAAATCCAGCGGTTCGAACTGGAATCGTCGATTTGGAGCCAAAACCGCCGATTATTTCTCCAAGGAATGAGGAACTGGAACCGAACCGCAGTATATCCAGTTTTAGTTTTATTTTTGCTAGTTTCGAAACTGGCATTTCAGTTCTAATTAAAACTGGCGGTTCCCCGGTTCCAATCACCAGTTCCTGTTTTTTGGTTCATGTGTAACATCAACTTCACCACTCTTCCTTGAGATAGAATCGACGGAGCAACATCAACATCGCCACTCTTCCTTGAGATAGAATCGACAGAGCAACATCAACATCGCCATTCTTCCTTAAGATGGGATCGACGGAGCAACATCAACATCGCTACTCTTCATTAAGAAGATGAAATCGACAGAGTAACTGTTGGCTTTTGGATCTTTTGGTTAGCGTGAACTGTTAGGGTTCCATGTAATTCTATCACAGCGGAAGCATAAGTATAGAATCAAATTACCTTTCACCAGGGTTAATGTAGAGGTTGAATTCTCGCCGATAGCCTACTTAGCCTCACAGTTTTGGGCGTAACTCTTTCATCCGATATTGAAATCGAGTGATCTATGCACCAAAACCATCCTCTCTTCAGTGGCTTTCCAACGATATATCAGACTTATAGTTTTGACATTCATATAATTTTATAAAAATTAGTGAAATTGACGGACAGAAACAGCAAACGACCTTTCCGGTCTTCTGTTGTATTCCTAAGTCATGTCTTGACGTTGGTGTGGGCAACGATCTACAAGACGAACTCAGTCTACAACTCTAATCTGCCTTTCACGTGTGTTATGCGTGTGATTTAGTTTCTGGATTGATGAGATTGGCTATTATATAGGCTACAATAGAGACCAGGAGGAGAAATTAGGGTATGAGCCTCCCATTGGGCTTAAGCATCCAAGTTTAGCCCAAAACTTATACTTAATTCCAATAATAATAAATCATTCCATTAAAGAAATATTATTGCACTGCCACCCTAATACCAAATTACGTTTATGGGTTCCTTCTAATTATGAGCCCGTTAATCTCCCCATGTTTAAGAGTCAATGCCCATTAATTAATTAAGTTACTGACAACTCCATTAATTAATATAATTACCAAGAGTAGTATCACTCAACCTTATTATCATGCCGAAATAAATCCATCTGCAGGGTTTACATGATAATCATTATGAGCTCCTCAAAGGGACATCATCAACCAATTCCGTTAGGACGCAGATTCCTTCTATAATCAACAGCACACCATAGAGACATCACCATCTCCTAACTCATCGAGCATATTGATTTAATAATTAAATCTAACTCATTGATGAATCAAGGAAAAAAATACTGGCTTACATGTCGAGGTTATTGTATAGGAATTAAGAGTATGAACTTCCATAAAGAGATCAAGTTCTATTATATAGTCAGTATAAACCTAACGATCTCAACGGCGGTCCTATTCAACAAACTCAAAATACACTAGTTTAATTTTATAGTGTCAAGACAGACTAATGCCAAATCACACTACAACCATACCGATAGATAGTCTCGTCTATCTCGATTGTAAATATTTATTTATACTTTATAAGGAGCCGATAATATGATTTTCCGTGTGACGCCACACACCACATTATCTACAATATAGAGTAAATGGACTTTTGCAATAATATTATTGCAAATGTTTGATCACATGATTCTTATTTCAAATATTATCTAAACATTTTTCATACAAAAAGCTAGACTTTTAGTATACAATCCAACAATCTCCAACTTATACTAAAAGACTATGTTGTCATATCTGCTGCCATACATTTGATTCCCACTCCCACTACTTGACCATTAAAAGCTTTCGCCTCAAGGTCCTTATAAAAGGATTACTAGGTTATCATCCGATGCAATCTAGGCTAGCTATCAATGTGTTTAATTTCATATGGACTCGTGATTCCTTCAAGTTTGCTACTGCACCATTATCATCATAATAAATTGTGATAACATTGGACAAACTCAGAATCATATCTAAGTCCATTACGAAGTTTCTAGAACCATACAAATACTTTGGCTGCTACAAGGCTCCAATATTATCCTTTTTCCATGGTGGAGTCCGAAATATATTTCTATATAACACTCCTCCATACTATGGATCTACTTCCATTAAACACATAATCTTGAGGTGGATTTACTGCCGTCCCTATGATTTGAAAAACCCGAATCTAAGTAACCGCCAAGAAGTAATGAATTATTTTGGTAAGCTTGCATATAATTTCCAGTCCTCTTTAGGCACTTCAAATATGTCTTACCATAATTCAATATTCTTATTCCGGATTACCTTGATACCCACTGACTATGTCATTGGCAATACAGATATCCAATCTCCTACATAGCATTCCATAAATTAAGCTTCCTTATTGCCGAAGTATAGGGAACCACCCTTATCTATTTTATCTTCTTTTGTGCCTTAGACACAAATCCTTAGATAAAATCGCATGTTAAAACGAGTGAGGAATGTATCAATTCATGAAACGCAAGATAAGCACAACATCCTATCTTGTGATCATTATTACTATGATCGCAAGGATATACTTTGCTTTTCTTGAGTCCTTCATTTCACACTGCTTTATTAACCATACTCATACGCCCGACAATACTCTTTCATTGTCTCCAATGAGTAAGATACCATTTAAGTATATACAAGAAATACCACCATATTTCCGTCACTCTTTTTAATACACAAGACCCATCCGAGCATTGATTAAATCTATATTACTGGATTTTCTAATTAAAACGGATGTTCCATGATCTTGAAGATTGCTTTAGTCCATTGATGGACACTTTTAAGCTTGCAATCAAAGTGCTTTTAGCCCTTTGTAATGAATCACTCTGGTTGCTTCATCATAGAGCCACTTACGTCCAATGGCTTTTACACTATTTGATGGTTCTACAAGCTCCCAGAGTTGATTTAGAATCAATAGATTTTATTTCAAAATTTATTGCAACTTATTAAGATTTCGTATTTCGATCTTGTAGTGCTTTCTCGTGTCCATGGGCCGATTTCATGTTTACTATGGACCAAGTCTCATGACTCTCCCAAAATATAAATCTATTCGGTTGTATAATAATCCTCCCACTACGATAAGGTACTATATGCAATTGTGTATCAGACATGACACACGATGCAGTTTACTTGTGGTATATCCTCTTGTAATCTTGGTACTAAAATTGTGTTTCCCTTTTCACACCTTTAAGAACAATTTATACATGGATTTGTGATTTATTACATAGTCCTTTCCAAAAATCTAGTTTTTGTATTAACAATCACTTTTCGAACTTTTGAACTATTAAATAGACCACCCTTTATTTTTCTAGGATTTTCCACAAACAGACAAACATTTATACGACATGCTGTTTCTAGGGCATACCCATAAAATAAATTTCGTAATTGCAAATAATTCATTATCTATCTAACCTTTTCCATAAGAGTCATATTCTTTCTTTCTACCACACCATACAGCTGGGGTATGTCCGGTGTAGACAACTTAGGATTCAATCCCAATCTTCGATTAATAGCTCTTAACTATCCTAAGAGGTACTCGCCATCTTGATTAAATCGTAATGACTTGATATATTTTCCATGACACTTCACCGCATCAGCATTGCACTTCTTGATTTAATCATAGTACTCAGGCTTGCAGTGCATCAAATAAATATATCTAGTTTCTAGAATAATCATCAAATATTCATAACCACCTCTCGATAGGATAATCTTAGGATCGCTTAAATTAGAATGAACCAATTCCAATATATCTTTACATGGCTCTATAGCCCTTTGCCTTGAAAAGTCAATTAATCATATTCACTTCCAAGTAAGACTTGTTTTTGAATCGTACTTAAGTAAAATGATCTAGTCTTAGATGCCAAAAGTATGTTTAGTTCATCTCCGAAGGTTACTTTCTCTTACTAAGATTAGAAGATGCATTATTAATTACTATTTGTTGCATCCGTGGAATAAACACGATTTAAGAGTTTATAAATTGTCCACCAACGTACCATAACAGATTATAGCTCCATACTTTCATTTTAATGACTATGTCATTCAATTGAAAACAGAGTATCCATCCGTAAAACATAGAAACCAAAATCAAATTCTTTCTATGAAAAAACGTGCATAAAGACAATTCCTCAAAATCAAACGTTTATTCCTATCATTAGATAGCTAAACAACTCTCACTGCAACAGCCACTACTCTCGTAGCTAAGCCATGTACATCTTATCATCATTATGTTGAAAAAATTTAATGATTCTGGTATCTACACACAACGTATCAGTAGACGCCATCACTAATCATGGTCCAACAACTAGTGAATAAGATACTAACCTTGTTCAACTCTTGATGAAATTATTTTTCATTCGCCACACGTTTTGTCAGAAGTTCCTCACCATTTACAACTTATTGTAATTCAGGTGAAACTTGCTCAAAACGTTTAGGCAAACTATGAAAAATTAATTGAGCTAGGTTTCCCTTCCAATTTCTATTCCAAGTATTTTCAATTCATTCAACAAGTTAACAATGACCTATTGCCTTTCTAACTTACTCCAGTGTCTGAAGAGTCTCATGAGACCATCATATTTCTATGAACCTGTCACCTCTTCACTAAAGACTTTAATAGGCATCAGAAGGCATCCTTAGTGAGAACACATTTTAATTTTCTTAAGCAGTAAGAATTAAAATTAAGATTCTTTTCTAATCATTTATTATGGACTAGTAAATTTTATTTCTTATAGTTAAAATAAGCAAAATAAATTATTCAAAAATTCAGAGAATCAAGTAAATAAATACGACGATCAAACACTTTGAATTTAAATTTTATATTGATTCCCTCAATAACAATATAAAATAAATTCACCGACATCTCAAGCACCGTGAATTTTCATGCCACGTTAGTGTGGAAGTATATAAACCCTAACATTCACAAGAGAAGGTTTTACCCATTAATTTCATACGTCATAATTAGCCTTATGACTCAATAATTAATAGTCGGTCATCCTTCAGCCATGCAATTTAATAGCAGTAACTCCATTGGGGAGGATACATATTAATTGCACCTAAGTGTATACCATTATTTGATACAAGTACATTACCCAAGATTGTGTGTCTTACAGTTGAAGAAGTCAACACGCCCTCAAATAATTTCCTTTAACCATCAATTAATAATTTGTACTAGTGATCCGCAAATAAAAATCATCCATTGGGGAGGAAGGCACTATAGCTGACTCATAAGCTTACTTGCATCACATTACAAATAATAATTATTTAATGAAATTTATTTCAGTGATCCACAAATAAAACTCATCCGTTGGGGAGGAAGCCACTAAAACGGACTCATAAGCTTACTTGCATCACTTAATAAATTAATAATGGAGGCCGCGGGTTTATGACCAATCCCTCTTCCACTTAGTTATTTAACAATAGGGTTTTTGCATGCATACAATATAACATATATAATTATGCAAATAAACATGCTATTATTACGGCAAAATAAAGCAGTAAATCAAATATCACATACAATCCAAATATATAATAATAATTGACAAATAAAACAATTATGGCAATTATATATAAGGATTAAAAAAAGGCAAGAATAAGTTGACTTAGTCAACACTCCATCCAATTAAGGGATAACTTGCACAACAAGTTGACTTGGGCCCTAAGAAACCAACCCACACGCATCTCAACTGCCTGAGTACACCACGAGCAACAAGGCATTCCAGCCGTCTTGACTGCCCACTGGAACTCCATCATCGCCAGAAAAATGTGTTGTCAGCGTCGTAAATCCCACCGTATAGCAGCCTGAATCTGCCTCTTCCGGCCAATCGTGCCGCTGCAGCAAACCCTAAAGGTCGCCGGCTGCAAACTGCCTCTTCCTGACCAGGCACTATACTCGTTGTCGACCTGCTCAAACTGTTGCCCACCGAAAAACCTTTATCAATGTCGGTCTTCTCGGTCACCGGCATGCTCATGCCGCAAATTCCACACACAGCGCCATAATTCTATCTCCCGGCTGATCATGTCACGACCTTCTAGAAAGTCATCCTGACTAACCCTTCTAACTGTGTCAAAAACACCGCTGAGCATGGTACACCCATCGACAAGTTCTCGCCGTGAAGACCCTCTGCCGATCAGTAGTTTCGACTAGCGATGTTGTTGCTAGCCACGCCTCCATCAGCCTTGCTTCCAATCATGCCACCTACAGCAATAAGCCGCCGACTATCGAGCAATCACCTGCCTCGCTGCCTGGTATCTTGCTTGCCCAGCACAACAAAGGAATTACTGAAAACGTGTTGGAACTTCCCAGCCTCGTCAGACCCGATCGACAGTAGGTGAAGACCCGATTAAAACTAGGAAGCAGACTCACCCGAAAATATCTGCTGACCCGATCAAAATCTCCTTCAGACTTGATCGAACCCTGCCTGGTACAACCAAGATGTGGTCAGGCGCGCCGTGAGTTGCTGTGCAGGCCGCTCACACCATCATCCCGCATCGATAGAGCGCCACTCATGCGCGATTATACACTGATGAGTGTGTAAATTCACTAGTTTCGAGCCTGGATTTGTGTACTTATGGTGTGTTAAATGGTTGTAATTCGATGTGAATCAATATACATGGTGGAAAGTCATGGATCAGGTGTCTACAAGGCTATTTGAGTTGATTTTTGAAGGAAAATGAGTTGGAAGTGATCGGATCCGGAAAAAGAAGATTCCAGGTTTCAATTTGACGAAGCAGAAGATAGATTCGACGAAGAAGGAAGCAGTTCGACCAACCCTAGTGGTCGAACCCATTGAGAAAAAGTGCCGTTCGACCATGACCGTGTCATTTGACCAAGCCAGTTGGTCGAACCGTGGTCGAACCAGAAGCCTAAACAGACGCACCTGCAGTTCGACCAGAATGTTGGTGATTCGACCAGGACTATGGTCAAATCTAAGACCCGCAACTGATGTACAGGTCGATTCGACCAGGAGTTCGACCAGAGGGAATTGGTTTGACCTATGCTGTTGGTCGAACTGACGTGCGGAAACTTACCATATTCGTATTTTTACACCTTTAATTCATGTGTTCATTCAAGAAAATCATCCAATGCCCCGTAAGAAGAGTTTACAAGTATAAAAGAAGAGCTTTCATAGGAGAAGAAATATCATTCATCATTCATCCATCACCGAAACCCTACCATCATCCGAAGAAGTCGTGCAGAGAGGTTTGTCTAGCAAGTCAAGTAAGATCATACCAACTAGCAATGATTATTCCTAGATCAATCATGGGCTAAAACCGCTCTAGTAGTTCTAAGGTTATGAAAGTTTTATGAGTTAACTGAATTTCCATGTGTAAACTCCACACAACACTACTTGCCGTTTATTTTATATAAGATTGTGCCTTTTAAATTCATACTCACGGTCATTTTGCGCATCATTAACTGTTATGTAGAGTCTGAATACATCTCTTGATTATTGATTGAATGCGTTCACCACTGGGTAGGATTATATGTTATAATTCTACGTGAAGGGATTTCGAAGTCTTATTAGAACTCTCTTATATAGATACTTGCTAATTGAATCTTTTTCGGGTTAATAAGTAGAATAAAGAGTATAACTTCATAGTACCTATAAATAGAGATCATATCGGGTTAGAGTACTAAGTGCACGGGAAATAATTGATACTGATAGTACCTAGAAATGGGGATGAATTATATCTCTAGCACCGAGGATATTCACACGTGTCATACGCATGTTTACTTGTGTCTATAGAGTGAACTTGCATGGTTTAGTGATGCGTCCATAAACCATAAGGCAGAGTCAGACAATAACACATGGAAAGGAAATTAATAAGTAAAACTGGATGACCCGAAGAACTACCTAATTTCTTACTTGATCACAATCATATTTTATTTATTTTTTGTCTATTTAATTTGATATTCAAAATTATATGTTATTTAGTTTCGTAACTATTCCAAACTGATTCGCCAACATAGTCTTAGTTAATTAGAATATAATTGAATTGATAGTAATCTGTCCCTTGGGTTCGATAGTCACTTAGTTGCCTATCGAGACTACAATTGATATCCTCATACTTGAGGATTAATTTTGTGTGTTAAGAAAACGCTTATCAAGTTCTTGGCACCGTTATCGAGGACGAAATTAATTATTAGTTGATTATTTCTAGTTTAATTGAGATTATATTATTCTTTGTCTTTAATTTCTCTTATTTTTCTTAGGTGTATGCTCACTAGATCAAAGACAGGTGAATTAGAGCCTTATAATCTAGAGATCGGAGCATCATCGAGGAAGAAAAAGAAGAAGAACAACAAGAACAAGAACGTAGATCCAACAAAGGCTCTTAACTTAGGAGTTGAAGTTGACATGCTGAATTCGCAAACGATTGAAGTTGCAACTGAAGTTAATTGGGAAGTAGAAGCAATCAACATAGCCGCGGATCCTGATACACTTGCCATCCGGGAAGTCTTTAAAAACAAAGGGTCTGGCAGTGCTGGGCTGTGATGAGTGTGTAAATTCACGAATATTGCGCCTGAATTTATGCTATTATGGAGTGTTTGAAGGTTAAAATAGGTTGTAAATCGATAAATATTGTGAAAAGTCATGAATCGGTTGTTGTTGGAGCTATTTGAGTGGTTTTTCGAAGGATATCGGAGTGGAAGTGTTGAATACTGAAGAAACGAAGTCGAAGCCATCCGTTTGGGCGAAGCAGGAGTTCGATTCAACCTGAAGGAGGTCAATTCCACCAGCCTTTCAGATCGAATTGGCAACACAACTTGTACAAAAGGCGGATTCGACCACGACAAGGGAATTCAACCTGGGAATTAGGTCGAATCGAGGTTGAATCGATTGGCTGGGATGCCGATTCGACCTGGTCAGTTGGTCGAATCAAATGCCTGAGACTTACAGTAGGCTGATTCGACTTCCGATTCAACTTGTGGTGGTCAATTCGACCTGTTGTTGAGGTCGAATCGATGTTCGGGAACTTACCATATCCGTATTTTTACACCGTCAATGCGTGTGATCACTTAAAAAGCCTATTCCAAGCCCATGAGACGTGATTACAAGTATAAAAGAAGGATTATGCAACGTCATGGTAATAGATGGGAATACATTGAAGAACCAAGATGTGGAGATGTAGAGTTGGGAGGAGAACGATCTTCCATCATTAGGAGGGGCTGTGACAGAGTTCCGCTAGAGATTCAAGTAAGATCGGTCCAACTAACCATGATTGTTCCTAGATCAATCATGGGCTAGAGCCGCTTCGTAGTTCTAGGGTTATGAAGGTTTCATGAGTTAATTTGTCTTTCGTGTGTAAACTCCGTACAACACTACTTGTGGTTTATTTTATATAAGATTGAGCATTTTTAATTCATACTCATGGTCGTTTTGTGCATTAATAATTGTTGTGAGAGTCTGAATGCATAACATGGTTTTATGTTGAGTGCGTTCACTGCTGAGCAGGGTTTTATATTATAATTCTAAGTGAAGGGATTCCGAAATCTTATTAGAACTATCTTATATGAATACTTGTTAATTGAATCATATTAGGGTTAATAAGTAGGATAAAGAGTATAATTTCATAGTACCTATAAAGGGAGATCATATCGGGTTAGAGTACTAAGTGCACGAGAAATAATTGATACTGATAGTACCTAGAAAGGGGTGAATTATATCTCTTGCTCCGAGGATATTCACAAGTGTCATATACATATTTACTTATGTCTATAGATTGAATTTGCATGGTTTAGTTATGCGTCCATAAACCACAAGGCAGAGTCGGACACCATCACACGAAAGTATGAATTAATAAGTGGAACTGGATTATCTGACATACTACCAACTATCTTACTTGATCACAACCTACTATCCATTCTTCTTGTTATTTTTACTTGTTATCTTAATTATTAGTTGTTACTTACTCTTCAAATCACAACCATTATAATTCCAACATAGTCATAATTTACTAGAACATAATTAAATTGATATTTATACGTCCCTTGGGTTCGATATATAACTTGGTCACCTTCGAAACTATAATTGATATCCTTCATACTTGAGGATTAATTGTGTATTGAGAAAATACCTATCAAGTTCTAGCCCGTTGCTGGGGACGGTTTAAAATATCTTTTTGTTATTTCTAGTTTATTAGGATTATTTTTCTTGTTTTACTATTTTAACTCTTATTCTTTTTAAGTGTATGCTCACGAGATCAAAGAAAGGTGAATTAGAACCAAACAATCCTGAGATCGGAGCATCATCGAGGCAGAAGAAGAAGAGAAAGAATAAGAACGTAGATCTAACTAAAGCTCTAAACCTTGGAGTTGAAGTTGATGTGCTAAATTCGTAAATGATTGAAGCTAAAACCGAAGTTAATTTGGAAGAAGTGACAGTCGACATGGCCAACGAAAGGGCCAATCCGGATAATCTGGCCATCCGTGAAGTCTTCAAGAATAACGGGGGTGGACACTTTGGGCTTCTAGGAGCAAGGGGTGCTAATACGAATTCGATCTTCACCCCGCTCTTATTAGATGATAGAAAGGAACTCCTTCGCAGGTGGGTCTTTTGAGGATCCGCAACAGCATCTAAACAAGTTCTTGGGCTTTGCAAGTACTCAAAAAGAAGCAGGAGAACATGAAGATGCTAGGAAGATCATCTTGTTTAAATTCTTGCTGTCTGAAAAGGCAATAGATTGGTACGATACTATCAATGCATCTAAATGCACTACTTGGGAGCAATTGAAGTTGAAGTTCTTAGAGAGATACATGCCACATTCGAAGGTGTTCAAGATGAAGCAAGACATTAACCAATTTGCTATTGGTAGTGGAGAGAAGTTTCATGAAGCGTGGACAGATTCAAGTACATGCTTCGTAAGTGACCTCAACATAGGCTATCTAAAGCTCAGTAAATTAGCATATTCTACAATAGGTTGGACTATGATTCACGTGTGCTATTGGATG
This sequence comes from Pogostemon cablin, assembly GCA_023678885.1. NCBI lineage: Eukaryota > Viridiplantae > Streptophyta > Magnoliopsida > Lamiales > Lamiaceae > Pogostemon > Pogostemon cablin. The sequence goes on along the minus strand of CM042990.1, from coordinate 10,691,699 downwards.
CTTCTTCTAATAGAGCATTGCTTACTAAGTCATCCGTAGAGGCCGAGAAGTTGTTTGAAGATATTTCGATGAACTCGAGAGATTGGCCAACTGATAGAGTTAGAGGTACTTACGTCCTTGGAAAAGTGGCTAAGGTTGAACATGCTATGGTGAAAACAAGTAGAGAAGATGAGATCGTCTCTAGCTTGTTGAATATCAACAAGCTACTAGAGTCTCAACAAAAGAAAATCAGCGATATATCTCAGCGCGTACCGATCATGTAGCAGGAAGTTATGAATGATGGAACAATCCAAGAGGATATGAAGAAGCAAATTATGCTATGGGCCAAATTATTCAAGGAACAAGGTTTCAAACTCAAGGGAACTGGAAATACCAAGGGAACTACAAAAATCATGGACCCCCGGGTAATTATCAATAGCCTAGGAGGCTATAGTTTTCGTGGAGTTATACTAAAAATACAATTCAACCTCTGATAGGTGTTGATACAGGTACAAAAGTGGAAGAAGGAAAGCCGAGTTTCGAGGATACGGTGAACAGGTACATGGCAAGGAATGATGCTAGAGTGGATCGTCTTGAGGCCAAATTAGAGAAAAAGATTGATGCAAGCCATAAGGATTTATCCAAGTAAGTGAAGGACCTTACATTGTTGATGGGGGAGATGGTAGGAAGTATTGACAAGCTCTCTCAAACTATTGAGAAAGAGAAGCTCCCGTCTCAAAGTATTGAGAATCCAAAGTCCTGTAACGCCATTACATTGAGGTCTGTAACACAGTACAAGGGACCGATGAGGCCGGAATCAAAATTGGAGACGTCAAGAGCTCAATTCGACCCCGATTCGACCTACACCACAGATCGAATCTAACAGGGGTGGTCGAATTGGCCTACTGGACGTGATCTTGAAGCAAAAGAGCTTCGATTCGATCAACGCCCAGTCAATTTGACCTGGCCCTCAGGTCGAATCCAGGTCGAATCAACCCATCCAGAACACTCTGTTCAATCAGAAGCAATATTCGACCAACATCAAGTTGATTCGGCCTGGTTCTCAGGTCGAATCCACCCATCCAGAGCACTCTGTTTTATCAGAAGCCCGATTAGACCAGCAGCATATTGATTCGACTAGACCTTCAGGTCAAATCTAGGTCGAATCGGAGGGCAGAAATCATACAGTGAGTCGATTCGACCAGGGGAACTTTGATTCAACCAGACCTTTAGGTCGAATCCAGGTTGAATCGGAGAGATAGTGGAAGAATTGTGTTCCAGAAGATCAATTCGACCACTATGTGCCCGATTTGACCAGATCTTCAGGTCGAATCCAGGTCGAATTACCTCGTACTGCACCTGTTTCTTCACTAAATACTCCTTGTGATGAGAACATTATTTCCTTGGTTCCAAATGAGCAAAATACTGAGATTATAGCAGAGAAAAAGTGGAAAAGAGCCAAGAGGTTGAGAGCCAAGAAGGATAAAGCGGAGAAGGTCGGGCGTGATGAATGGGGTATTCCCAAAACAAAGATACCTCCGCCTTTTACTTATATGCTGGTGAAGAAGGGATTGGAAGAAAAGTTCAAGAGGTTTTCAGATATCATAAATAAGATAAGCTTGAGTATTCCTTTCTCCGAGGCAATATTGGACCAGAAGCCTAAACAGACGCACGTGCAGTTCGACCAGAACGTTGGTGATTTAACCAGGACTCTGGTCAAATCCGACCCACAACTGATGTACAGGTCGATTCGACCAGGAGTTCGACTAGAGGGAATCAGTTCGACCTGTGCTGTTGGTCGAACTGACGTGCGGAAACTTACCATATTCATATTTTTACACCTTTAATACGTGTGTTCGCTCAAGAAGCCCATCCAAGGCCCGTAAGGAGAGTTTACAAGTATAAAAGAAGAGCTTTCTCAGGAGAAAAAACATCATTCATCATCCATCCATCACCGAAACTTTACCATCATTCGAAGGAGTTGCGCAGAGAGGTTCGTCTGGCAAGTCAAGTAAGATCATACCAACTAGCCATGATTGTTCCTAGATCAATCATGGGCTAGAACCGCTCCGGTAGTTATAGGGTTATGAAAGTTTTATGAGTTAACTGAATTTCCATGTGTAAACTCCGTACAACACTACTTGTTGTTTATTTTAAATAAGATTGTGCCTTTTAAATTCATACCCACGGTCGTTTTGTGCATCATTAACTGTTATGTAGAGTCTGAATACATCTCTTGGTTATTGATTGAGTGTGTTCACTGCTGAGCAGGATTATATGTTATAATTCTAAGTAAAGGGATTCCGAAGTTTTATTAGAACTATCTTATATAGATACTTATTAATTGAACCTTATTATGGTTAATAAGTAGGATAAAGAGTATAACTTCATAGTACCTATAAAGGAAGATCATATCGGGTTAGAGTACTAAGTGCACGGGAAATAATTGATATTGATAGTACCTAGAAAGGAGGTGAATTATATCTCTTGCTCCGAGGATATTCACATGTGCTATACGCATGTTTACTTGTGATGATGTTCCATTGAGGAGCTCATAATGATTATCATGTAAATCCTGTAGGTGGATTTATTCAGGCATGATAATAAGGTTGAGTGGTACTACTCTTGGTAATTATATTAACTAATGGAGTTGTCAGTAACTTAATTAATTAATGGGCATTGAATCTTAAACACGGAGAGATTAACAGGCTCATAATAAGAAGGAGCCCACAAACGTAATTTGGGATTAAGGTGGCAGTGCAATAATATTTCTTTAGTTGAATGATTTATTATTATTGGACTTAAGTATAAGTTTTAGGCTAAACTTGGATGCTTAAGCCCAATGGGAGACCCAAACCCTAATTTCTCCTCCTGGTCCCTATTGTAGCCTATATAATACCCAATCTCATCAATTCGGAAACTAAATCACATGCATAACACACATGAAAGACTGATTAGGGTTGTAGACTGAGTTCGTCTTGTAGATCGTTGCCTACACCAATGTCAAGACGTGGCTTAGGAAGACAACAGAAGACCAGAAAGGTCGTTTGTTGTTTCTGTCCATCAAATTCACCGATTTTTGTAAAATCTTATCGATGTCAAAATTGCACATGTGATATATCGTTGGAAAGCCACTGAAGAGAGGATCGTTCTGGTGTGTAGATCACTTGATTCGGATATCGGATGAGAGATTTATGCCCAAAATCGTGAGGTGCGCAGGCTATCGGCGAGAATTCAAACTCTACATCAACCCTGGTGAAAGGTAATTCGTACTCTTAATCCTTATACAATAACCTTGACACGTAAGCTAATATTTATTTCTTTGATTCATCAATGGGTGAGATTTAATTGTTAAATCAATATGCTCATTGAGTTGGGAGATGGTGATGTCTATCTACTGTGCTGTTGATTGTAGAAGGAATTTGTGTCCTAACGGAAATAGTTGATGATGTCCCCTAGAGGAGCTCATAATGATTATCATGTAAACCCTGCAGGTGAATTTATTCCGGCATGATAATAAGGTTGAGTGGTACTATTCTCGGTAAATATATTAATTAATGGAGTTGTCAGTAACTTAATTAATTAATGGGCACATAATCTTAAACACAGGGAGACTAACGGGCTCATAATAAGAAGGAAATCATAACATAATTTGGGATTAGGGTGGCAGTGCAATAATACTTCTTTAGTGGACTGATTTATTATTATTGGACTTAGGTATAAGTTTTGGGCTAAACTTGGATGCTTAAGCCCAATGGGAGGCCCAAACCCCAATTTCTCCTCCTGGTCCCTATTGTAACCTATAAATAGCCAATCTCAACAGTCCGGATAATCAGACTTACACACCTAAACACGTAAAAAAAAGTAGATTGACTATAGATTGAGTCATCTTGTAGATTAGGAATACAACAGAAGATCGGATGGTTATTTGTTCCTACTGTTGTTCAACCTCAACATCAAACCCTGTTCAACATCTACATCAAACCCTGATGAAAAGTAATATGATTCTACTCTTTTGCTTTTGCTGCTGTAGAATTGCGTGGAACTCCAATGGTTTACATTAACCAAAAGATCCAAAAGCCAACAGGAATCGATAGAGCTACATCAACATCTCAACTCTTCCTTGAGATGAAATCGACAGAGCAATATCAACATAGCCACTTTTCCTAGAGACGAAATCGATAGAGCAACATGATCAGCATCGCTACTATTCATTGTGATAGAATTGATGGAGCAACATCAGTATCGCCACACTTCCTTGAGATGGAATCGACGGAGCAACATCAACATCGCCACTCTTCCTTGAGGTGGAATCAACAGAGCAGCAAAAACATGGCCACTCTTCCTTGAGATGAAATCGACGGCGCAACAAAAGCATCGCCACTCTTCCTTGAGATGGCACTTCTATTTCTTTTTTCATTCTGGTTGTTGCTTGACGAGGCATGGCGGCTGTCAATAAGATCCCGATAAGGGGAGTAATGTGATGCATTTGCGAACTATGGTGGCTCATCATTGGAAGGTAACGTCATCACTTCACCACTATAAGGTTCGGAATTATCTCAATACTCTTAGAAGTTGAACTTCTTTTACCACTTTGATAATTTGATTTCTTCATTCAATATTGCATTCATCCACCGTCTTCTCCTGGTCAACTTTTTGCTTCTCAACTCATTCATGTTCCAACTTAGTTCTTGTCTCACAAATTTGATGCGAATAACATGAATTATGACTGAACTTTGCAAATTGTTAAACTGCCTACGTACCTCCTTGCAGAGCATCAAGTCATTATGTAGTTCAAAAAGACATGATTTGATTCGTATGGGGGTGCCGTACATAGTTTATACTCATGCGGGCCAGGAGTCCATTGTACACAGTTTATACTCATGCGAACCAGGAGTTCGTCGTACACAGTTTATACTCATGCGGACCAGGAGTTTGTCATATACAGTTTATACTCGTGCGGACCAGGAGCAACATGCAGTTTAGGCTTGTGTGTCCTGGAGCATTGTAGGTGCCATTAGTGTATAATTCATTCACAACATGAGGGCCATCCCATTTTTGGAGAAATTTATTCCCAACACGATGAGTGACCACAATAGGCCTTCTCACAGCAAGCACCAAGTCACCAACTTGAAAAGAATGTATTTTCACCTTCTTGTTAAACGTTCTGGAAAGGCGAGATTGATAACACTCAAGTGTTTGTTGTGCTTCTAATCTCTTCTCATCTAATGCTTCTAACTCTTGAAGACGCAACTTTGCATTTTCTTCTTCGATTAAGCCTTTTTGTAAGGCCATCCTCAAAGACGGGATTTGCTTTTCAAGGGGATACAACAGCTTCAACACCATACACCAAGGAATACGGAGTGGCTTGAGTAGGTGTTCTGTAAGTGGTGCGGTACGCCCATAAAGCTATATTTATTCTCTCATACCAATCTCTTTTTAGCTTGGAGACAACTTTCTTCAACAAACTGCACAAGGTTTTATTGAAGGCTTCGGCAAGACCATTGGTAGCTGCGTTGTATATTGACGACTTCCTTTGCTTGAAGTCGAACTTCTCACACAACTTATCAATCCAACTATTGTTGAATGACTTTCCATTATCAGCGATGATGTAACGAAGAACACCGTATCTATAAATGATGTTGATCCGAATGAATTCAGTAATATTTTCCTTTTTAAGTTCCCTCAGAGGAACAGCTTCGGCCCACTTTGAGAAGTAATAGGTTGCAGCAAGAATGTAAAGATGACCACCAGAAGATTTTGTGAGAGGCCCCACCACATCTAAACCCCAAGCATCAAAAGGCCATGAGGCGACTATCGGATTCAAAGGCTCTAGAGGTTGACGAATCAATTTTTCATGGAACTCCAAGCTTGACATCTTTGTGCATAATTCATGCAATCTTTCACCGTTGTGGTCTAATAGTAACCCATTCTCTTGATTCTGAAATGTAGCTTCGGCTCAGACTGATGAGCACTGCAAATTCTAGAATAAGCTTCTTCCATTGCTTGAGCAGCTTCTTCCTTACTCAGGCATCTCAAGAAAACTCCATCAAATAATCTTATATACAATGTACCTTTGAAGTAAATGAATCGAGGTGTCTGGCGCCGAATATCAACCCTTTGGCATAGATCATTTGGCAACTTATCATGCTTCAGATAATCTACGAGTGATTGGCTCCAATCTTCTTCTTCGATTTCAAAAACTTCCACTACATGATTTTCAACTTCTTCATAATTATCATCTTCGAAGATTGGTGGTACAACCCAACTTTTACACTCAGTAATTTGAATTTGCGTCTCTGACATAGCTATAGTTGATGCTAGCTTAGCGAGGGCGTCAGCTTGCTTATTTTCTCTTCTAGACAGATGCTCGATATCAACATCACCAAGCCAACCCATTAGCTTTTGAGCATACTTGTGGTATGGGAGCAACTCAGGCTTCCTCAGTTCATACACTCCAAGAAGTTGGTTTATCACAAGTAGCGAATCACCATACACCTTAAGGTGTAGTTGCTTTATATCGATGACCATCTCTAAACCAAGTATGAGTGCTTGATATTCAGACACATTGTTGGAGCAATTTTCCATTAAGGAAAATGAGAAGGGTAGAACTTCACCACTGGATGTTACAAACATGATCCCAGCACTAGCTCCTTCTCTATGAGATGCTCTATCGAAATACATCTTCCAAGGAGAAGCTATTTCCACCGCAAAAGCATCTTCATCCGGGAGTTCATTAGACATTTCCCATTTAGCAGACATTGAATGATTTGCTAGAAAATCTGTCAACACTTGTCCTTTTACGGCCTTTTGAGGGACGTATACAATCTCAAACTGTTGGAGTTGGCGATACCACTTTGCACGCCGATCAGAGAGTAATGGCTTTGACATGATAAACTTTAATGGGTTGGCTTTCGAAACTAACTATGTGAGCATGGAAGTATTGTTTCAACTTCTGAATCACGAAGATAAGAGCTAAGCAGATCTTCTCAATAGGTGAATATTTCAACTCGTTTAGAGTCATGGTTCTACTCAAATAATAGAGAGCAATTTCTTTGCCATTATCATTCTCTTATGCAAGTAAACCTCCAACCGAACGCTCTTGAGCAGCTAGGTAGAGAATTAATGGACGTCCGGGCACCCAACACTGGTGCCTTCATCAAGTATTCTTTAATGCTACTGAAAGCATTTTTTCAAGCTTTATCCCATTCGAATATGCTGTCTTTCTTCATGGGATGACTAAATGGTTGGCATTGACTATCCAAGTTTGATACGAATCTTCTCAAGTATGCCTAATTTCCTTACTGACTTTTGAGTTCATGTATGTTCCAAGGGACATGCATCTTCATGATTGCATCAATATTTGTTTTTTCAATCTCGATTCCTCGACGGTGAATAATAAATCCAAAAAATTTTCTAGATGTAACTCTAAATGTACACTTGAGTTGATTCATTTTGAGTTGATGCTCTCTTAACTGTTTAAACACTCGTCTTAGATCATGGAGATGATCTTTCTTTTCCTTTGTTTTCACCACAATGTCATCAACGTAGCATTCGACGATCTTATGTAGCATGTCATCAAATATCTTTTGCATGGCTCGTTGATAAGTGGCACCGACATTCTTTAAGCCAAATGGCATGACATTTTAAAAATATATTCCTTTCGGAGTGCGAAAGGCTGTTTTCTCTTGATCTTCAGGAGCCAGACTAATTTGATTGTAGCCAGATGACCCATCCATGAATGACATGACTTCATGACCCATTGTAGCATCGATCATAAGTTTAGCAATTAGGAATGGAAAATCGTCTTTTGGACATGCCAAGTTTAGATCATGGAAGTCAACATATACTCTGAGTTGTCCATTTATCTTTCTCACCGGCACAATATTATAAATCCGATACTTGACCTCACTTATCTTGCCTGCTTCAAGAAGCTTATTAACTTCATCTTCAATCAACGGAACCAACTCTGGTCGAAATCAATTATGTATTTATCTGGTCGAGTTCCTTTTTTAATGGACAGGTGATGCACTGCACTTTTTAGATCCAAACCTGGCATTTCTTTATGTGACCATGCAAAGACGCCTCTGAATTCTAGCAAAAAGCTGATGTATTTTTCTTCTTCCTCAACATTTAGCAGAGCACTTATGTAGGTAGGACGTGAGTCATTTTCGTCACCTAAGTTGATTTCTTTCAACTCATTAACAGTGGCCTTCACACCTTCTTCAAATTGTGGAGGGGCATCTTCAGCATCTACCTCCTCCATTTGGGAATCTTCAAGAGCAGTGATATGGTTGTTGGAAGCTACACTTTCTCTATCATCGTCACTGTCTTCTTTAGTAAAGATAATTATTTGCATCTTGGCTTTCAACACTCTTCCACATGACACAGTCAAAATATTTCATCTCTTCATGCGAGAGGGAATTCAACTCTGGAGTTTTTCGAAGCTAGGAGACTTGAAATTGTTTTTCTTCACACACTGTTCCTTTCATAGGTGGTCCGAGCCTTTTGAAGACACTTCCAAGCCTTTTGAAGACAAGAGATTCTCTTGATTTTCCTTCCGCCTTCATCAAACATATCTTACGTGGATGAAGCTTCTCCCTCGGTGATATAATTTGTACTTGCTCTTCTAATTGAAATGCGGACTGGCTTTTGAGGGACATATTCCAAACCTGGCTTATCATTCTTGATAGTGTGGTAACTATTTTTTAACATTTTCTGAGTGTTATTGAGCTCATGTTCTGATGGGTTGATAGTCTCTTGAGACAACTTGCTTGTCATCAGTTTTTCTTTCGGTTCATAACCGACCTTCTTAAGGAGTTTGAAAGCTTGTTGACCATATGACTTGGCTATTTCTACTTCAAACACTTCACCATGTTCAGTCTTTGCTCCTTCGACAGAACGTATATATCCTTTGAGTGGTGGAGAAGAAGGTTTCCTTGCATCAAATTTTATTAAAGGCAAGGTCTCAATCTTCTTTTTGCTCTTCTTTAAAGTGGCAGATGATGTGCTACCTTCATCCTTTATTTGTTTACTGCCCCCATCTTCTTGTGCTGGGGCTTCTTCTTGCTTAACTTTCTTTGTATTCTTGAAGAAATATTTAGCATCTGCAAAGTAAGCTTCAGCTTCAGTTAACGGCTTGTCATCACCAAATACCCTTTGCACACTATTGCCTTCACTGTACTTGAAGCACTGGTGTAATGTAGAAAGGATCACGCCATTCTCATGCAGCCATGGGCGCCCCAAAAGCATGTTGTATGAAGTTTTTGCATCAATGACATGGAAGAGAACCGTTGATTGTGAACCCAACAGCATATCTTCCTCTTTGAAGGTTACCTTCTTGGAGTTAGCTTTTTCCATAGCCTCAATTGGTTCACCTTCGCTGCCCTCCTCACTTACCACATGACATGAGCTTTTCATCATAACTTTCTTTTACAAAAGTGAAGTTTGCAGCTGCTTCATCCTCTAACATGATTTTTCCTTCCTTGGCCAGCTGGATGATCTTTTCCTTGAAGATGAAACAATCATGGATGGGATGACCCACCAATCTATGGTACTTGCAATATTTTAGGTCATTAGTTCGATTGGCTTCCTTTAGGTGTTTCATCACAGTAAGTTCGATGAGTTTGTCTTTAATCAGATCATTGAATATGCCAGAAACATCAGAGTTCAGGAATGGATACTCTTTTTCTTGCATCTCTTTTAACGTTAATCTTCTTTGCCCCCACTCTTGGGCCACTTGCTTCTCTTTATCTTTCTTATCATCTCCATTCTTTCGAACCTTGACAGTAGCGGTGTTTGTGGCCATTGATTCTTTGTTCGAGTTTCTAGCATAAGGCTTGCCCCCTTTATTGGTTTCTTGTCTATCTTTGGACTTGTAGGAATCCGACAGTGGTGAATGGTTGATTCCACTGGCCGCCATGCTCAATTCCATGTCATGAGCTCTCGTAGCCAACTCCTCAAAACTCTTTGGCCAAATTCCTTGGAGTATGTAAAGTAAACTCCATTCCATCCCTTGGATGCACACTTTGATGACGGACTCTTCAGATAATCGGTCCTTGCAATTTAAAATCAAATTCCTCCATCAATTGATATAATCAATCACAAGCTCTTCCTTCAATTGACGAGTGTTAGTTAGCTCATTAGTGCTAAAAGTTCTCCTCGTGCTGTAGAAACGATTGAGAAATTCATGCTCCATTTGCGCCCAACTATCAATGGATTCAGCTTGCAAGTCGATATACTAATTAAAGTCATTTCCTTTGAGAAAGCGAACAAAATGCCTCACCAAATGGTCCCCATAAATACCAGCATCATTGCACGTCTCAATGAAGTGTGCCACATACTGGCTTGGGTTTCCTTTGCAATCAAATTGCTGGAACTTGCCAACTGGGATCTTTAAATTGTTCACTCTTTTTGTGTATGGCTTGACATAAGTGACGGTAGGCTTGGAAGTCTCTTCAAACCTTTCTTTTATTGTTCCAAGTACAATATCCTTCAATTGATCAGCTTGGAGCATTCCATCAATGAAAGTTGCAATTCCCTTTCAGTTTGCTCTTTTTTAGTAGTCTGGCGTTATAATATCTTAGCTCAACTAGATTTATTTTAGAAAGCCCAAAACCTATTTATTTATTTTTATGGCCCAAAAGGTCAGCCCTATCTTAGCCCAACTAGATTTATTTTAGAAAACCCAAAACCTATTTATTTATTTAAATGGCCCAAAAGGCCAGCCCTATCTTAGCCCAGTAGATTTCTTTTAGAAAGCCCAAAACCTATTTATTTATCTATTTTGTGGCCCAAAGTTTCAGCCCACTTAAATTGTCTGATATATATAATTATTAAGGCTAAAAAAAAAAAAAGAGAAGAACGGGAGAAGAAAAACAAAACAGGGGAAAGAAGAGAGTGAAGAGGAGAAACCCTTGTTGATCAAATTCTCCCTTACAACCCTCATCCTAGGTGGTTTCTAAGTTGTTTTGAGGTAAGTAGTGTGTGAATTAAGCTTCCTTCTTCCATGGTTTTGTAATTTTGTGGTGTTTTTCTTTTTGGTATGTGGGTAATTCGCAGACTGTTCGAACTGATTTTGACATAGCTATTGCCCTCGAAAGTTTGTAAACTTAATTTTTGTACGTAGCTGAACTCGTTAGCTTTCCGTAGCCACTTGAAACGCCTCAATCCGATTATTCTACAATTAGTTATGATTTTTCTCGTAAACTGCCGCTAGCTGGAAATTTTCAGAATTTTTATGTCGAATTCAAACTTATTTTCTATCGTTTCGTTTAGTTAATGTATTGAAATGAGTTATGTGGGATTGGGAACTGATGTTAAGGAGTTACATACCATTTTTATTTAATATCGACTCGTTCGAACTTGATTAGGATTTGTTTTTAGCAATGAAAGGGATGTTACCGCTAATAGTTAGTTATATTTGATTTGTCTTTAATTGCTCATCTCCTTTCTAGGTAAAGAACCATCGACGAAGGGCAAGAGACCGACTTCAGATTTCAGAGAGAGTTAATCACTTCCTTGTGAGTTAATAATTCGGGAACGCCTTCTCTTGTGGGAAGTGTGGACCCTCGATAAATGTGCATTTATTTTAGTTTTAGTTAATTGATAAGAAAATTATTTGGTATTGTGTTATGTGGTAAAGATCCTGATTGGCTCGATTGCTCTGGTTAGAGTCCTGTTAGCCATTTTATGAGTATTATTGATTTTAACTTATGTTGAAGAGCATTGCCGGCTCGATATCTGATAGCATTTATTGTGAATTATTTGAGAATTGATATCTGGTTATTCTTGTGTCAATTAAGACTCTAACTTGAGTCGTTATTCATCTTATGATGCACATGCATATATATGCCTGATACCAAGGTTAAGTAGCCCGAATTAGTCACGGTTCGGGTGAGTTGGAGCGACATTGATTAAGTAGCCCGAATTTGTCGCGGTTCGGGTGAGTTAGAGTGACAACCAAGTTTCCCGTTGCTTGGCAAACCTGGGTGAGTTAGATCTAATGGGGCACCTGTCCATTTGCCAAATACTGATACTCTGGAGGGTGATCGTTAGATGGATCAGTCTATTATAGGCTCAATCAACGTCACCGGTGTGGGACATGCATGTCATATATGTTTGCATGTTTGATCATTTCAAGTATTCACGTCGTATTGAATTGTGAATTTTAGCTCTACAGGTACTTGATAGCAAGCCTTACGTTTTCTATAAACTTTGTGGAGTGGAGTGCACCCATTCTGCGAAATTTATGGTTAACGTGGCGGTTGTCGCGTTCTGTCTGGGGTCGGGGCGTGACAACTTTCTTGGTATCAGAGCCTGGTTTTATGATTCTCATTCTTTTTGTGTCAAGCCAATGAGTCCAACTTTGTTTCTATGTCATCCTAAGTTATCGTATTGCCTTGACGTTGACCTTGCATTTTCTTTCCTTTCTTCCTTTCAGTCATTATGGCACCTCCAGTTCGTCGTCGAGGTCGAGGACACGCTCCTCGTGATCCTCCGAGTCCTCTACTCTCTTCTGTTCCTCGTGGACCTCGAGGACATGTTTCTTTTGATCATGTCATTCTTCCGACGGTTACGGACCCTATCGATGGTGATCATAGGGTGCCAGTTTCCCAGGTAGAGCAACCACGGGCCCAGTTGCGGGTTGAGCACATGATGACACCCGAGCAGTACCAATTGTATTATGATCACATTCGAATATATGGTGTTTCACCACCTACAACGGCTCATACGACTACGACTGTCACTGAAGAGGTTCTTCGTGCGAATGAACCGATTCGACCTATAACTAATGTACCCGTTTTTACTCCAGAAATGACTTTAGGAGGTCCTACTTCTCGAGGTGCACTTTTTATACCTGATTTGGTGAAAGCAGTTGAAAACATGGGGACTTCGAAATTTGACGGTGCAAGAGATGCTTCTAAAGCGGGGGCATGGTTAAAGGAGATTACAGAGACCTTTGACACCTTGATGATTGAAGAATGTTATCGTGTGGTCATTGCGACCAAGCTGTTAGGCCCAGATGCACGATGATAGTGGCAGAATCTAAAAGAGACATCTTCGGTTACTATTACGTGGACTATCTTTGTGGAACGATTCAAAGATCGATACTTCTCTCAATACATCAAGGATCAGAAGAGAAAGGAGTTCTTCAACTCTTTCAAGGCATTATGTCGGTCGTTGAGTACGAAAGCAAATTTCTGGAATTGCGAGAATTCGCTCCTGAGTCATATACGACGAGAGACTTATGCAAGAGATTTGAAGATGGTCTTAATTTAAATATTCGAGATCGCATCAAGTCCGGAGACAAGTACGAGAGTCTTGACGATCTCGTAGAAGAAGCCCTGAGGGTAGAAGGTTTAGTTCAGGCGAGACATAGGCTTGCAGAACGATCTCAAAAGAAAAGACAAGGGAGCGCATTTCCAGGAAATGCATCGAAGGTGTATAGGGGTGTGGGATCTTCGCGTGGCGCACCAAGTTCGGGATCTATTAGTTTTCCTCAACCTCGGGAGCAGTTTAGTAGAGGCGGGAGCAATATCTCGGGATCAGTTGGTGAAAATCGTAAGTGCCAGAATTGCTTAAAATATCACGACGGCCCCTGTAAGGCTCCTCAAGTAAGTTTTTATTGTCGACAGCCGAGGCATATGCGAAGTTCTTGTCCTCAGCTTATGGGAGCGAGCAATCAGGGTTCTGGTCAACTTCGTGGTAAACTAACATATTCTACACCCAGAGATACTCAATCTGCAGTTACCAGAGTGCCCGATGCCTCAAGCCGCCCTAGTACTCAATCACCTATGCAAGGAAGGAAGCAAACTAGAGTATTTCATATTTCCCAGGAAGAGGCTCGCTCAGATCCGAAGGTTGTGACAGGTAATTTATAATTTGAGTATTTTCACATGCTAGATCTAACCCCGCCTTGTTACGCCACTTGATTACAAATAAAACATTCGTAAGAAATTCTATCTTTTCGAATTTTTAAATCACAATCTCACCTAATATTGCTTCTTTAGGCCATGTGTTTGTTGGAGACCATCAGGTCTACGCTTTATTTGACCCAGGTTCTGATAGGTCTTATATCCGGGATGATCTTACTGCGATCTTAGATTATCCTATCTCTCATTTGTCACCTGGAATCATCGTTCATACCCCTCTTGGAGAGCGTCAAATTCGTGATTCATCCTTGGTTGTCCATTGAAGATCAAAGATGTCCTTCTAGAGGCTGAATTGATACCATTGCCTTCGATTGATCTTGATGTTATTCTTGGCATGGATTGGCTTTCTTCTCATCATGCAATTCTCGATTGCCACGAGAAGCTTGTTATTTTTCGTAGACCAGGATTCTTAGAACTTGTTTTTGAAGGTAAACTTCAAACAAGATCCCTCTCTTTTATTTCAATGTTGACTGCGCATAAATTAATGCGTAAGGGTTGTGAGGCATCCTTGGCATTTTTCATCGATACTTCTCTTTCTTAAACTAAACTAGATGACATCCCGATCGTGAATGAATTTCCTGATGTCTTTCCCGAAGACTTACCAGGACATCCTCCGAATCGAGAGATTGATTTTTCCATTGACGTACTTCCTGGAATCACACCTATATCGATTACTCCATATCGAATGTCGCCTGCTGAGCTCAAGGAACTCCAGACACAACTTGGGGAATTATTGGAGAAGGGGTTCATATGACCTAGCACATCTTCGTGGGATGCTCCAGTTCTTTTTGTCAAGAAGAAAGATGGATCACTTCGCCTATGTGTCGACTACCGTCAATTGAACAAGGTGACAATCAAGAAAAAATATCCTCTTCCAAGAATCGATGATCTGTTTAATCAATTGCAAGGAGCAACTGTGTTCTCAAAAATTGATTTGCGATCCGGTTATCACCAACTCAAGATTAGGGAATCTGATATCCCTAAGTCTGCTTTTCGAACCAGATACGGTCATTTTGAATTCTGTGTTATGCCTTTTGGACTCACAAATGCTCCTGCAGCTTTTATGGATCTTATGAATCGGGTCTTTCGGCCGTACTTAGATAAGTTTGTCATCATCTTCATTGATGACATTTTTATTTATTCTCTCATCATCTAAGAATTGCTCTGAACATTCTCAGAGAAAATCAGCTTTATGCTAAATTCTCGAAGTGTGAATTTTGGCTTCGTGAGGTAAGCTTTTTGGGTCATCACATTTCTAAAGAAGGAATCTACGTCGATCCAGTGAAGATTCAAGCTATACTAGATTGGGAGCGTCCAAAGAACGTGACAGAGATTCGTAGTTTTCTGGGATTAGCTGGATATTATCGACGGTTTGTCAAAGACTTTTCGTTATTGGCTTCATCTTTGACTAAATTGACTCGGAAAGGGGTAAATTTTGAATGGAGTGCAGAATGCGAGGAAGCATTTCAAGAATTGAAAAGACGACTCGTTTCAGCTCCTATTCTTACTTTGCCAGACCCAGCGATTGGAGAATTTACCATTTATAGCGACGCCTCGAGACAAGGATTAGGATGCGTTCTCATGCAAGAAGGAAAGGTTATTGCCTACGCTTCAAGGCAATTGAAGAAGAACGAAGAAAATTATCCTACACATGATTTAGAGTTGGCTGCAATCGTCTTTGCATTGAAGATATGGAGGCACTATCTGTATGGTGTAACTTGTCGGGTTTTCACTGATCACAAGAGCTTAAAGTATATCACCACGCAAAAGGAGCTCAACCTCGGGCAAAGGCGATGGATGGAGTTGATTAGTGACTATGACTTAGTCATCATTATCATCCTGGCAAGGCGAACGTTGTTGCAGATGCTCTGAGTAGAAAGTCTTCTACCTCACTTGCTTCGATTCAATCTTTTTATCTTCCTATGTTGGAGCAATTTAAATCTTTACACATTTTGCTCGATTGTGAAAAGTCTAATGATTCTGCCTTAATCGCCAAATTCGAGGTTAGACCTACCTTGTTCGAGAAAATTCGAGAAAGACAATCACACGATGTTTATTTACAACAGAAGATGGCGAAGCTAAATCAAGGAAAAGAAACAGAATATCAAATTCGGGATGATGGACTTCTTACTTTTAAAAATCGTGTTTGTGTTCCATCAGAACTTGATGTTCGTAGAGCTATTCTTGAGGAAGCCCATTCTTCAGCCTATGCTATGCATCCTGGTAGTACCAAAATGTATAGAACACTTCGGGAGCATTATTGGTGGCCAGGTATGAAATGGGACACTACTGAATTTGTATCAAAGTGCTTATCATGCCAACAGATTAAAGCGGAACACCAAAAACCAGCCGGCATGCTTCAACCACTACCTATTCCTGAGTGAAAATGGGAAAATGTCACAATGGATTTTGTTTCTGGTTTACCTCGAACCCAAAAGGGTCATGACTCAATTTGGGTCATTGTCGATCGTCTGACGAAATCGGCACATTTCCTTCCAGTGCATACCAACGAATCTTTAGAGAAACTTGCCAAGTTATATGTCGATGAGATCGTGAGATTGCACGGAGTACCAGTGTCAATCATATCTGACCGTGATCCAAGATTCACTTCCCGTTTTTGGCCTAGTCTGCAGAAAGCGCTAGGTACAAAATTACTATTCAGTACCTCGTTTCATCCACAGACTGATGGACAGTCAGAGAGAACTATACAGACACTAGAAGACATGCTACGTGCAGTGGTGTTGAATTTGGGAGGTAGCTGGGATAAGTACGTGACTTTGGTGGAGTTCGCTTATAACAACAGTTATCATTCAAGCATTGGAATGCCTCCGTACGAAGCTCTGTATGGCCAAAAGTGTCGAACACCGCTCTTTTGGGATGAGGTTGGCGAGAGACAAATCGAACAAGTAAAGCTTATCGAAGATGCGAAGGCAAAAATCTTATTCGAGACAGACTTAAGGCAGCGCAAGATCGACAGAAAAGCTATGCAGATAATAGGAGGCGCGATTTGGAGTTTAATGAAGGAGACAAAGTTTTTCTGAAAGTTTCTCCATGGAAGGGCATGTTGCGATTCCACCGTCGAGGAAAGTTAAGTCCAAGGAATATTGGCCCATTTAATATCGTGCAAAGGATTGGTCGTGTCGCGTATCGACTTGAGCTACCATCGGAATTGTCGAAGATTCACGATGTCTTCCATGTCTCTATGCTTAGAAAATATGAACCAGATCCTTCGCACGTGCTAAAAGATCCCCCAGTTGTATTAAAGGAAAATCTATCGTACGAAGTACAACCTGTTCAAATTGTAGATCGCCGAGAGAAAATGCTTCGTAACAAATCCATTCCTATGGTGAGAATTCTATGGAGAAGTGATCAAATTGAAGAAGAAACATGGGAACCAGAGTCAGTCATGCGTCAACACCATCCAAATCTCTTTTCATCTCTAGGTACGTTTATGTTTCGAGGACGAAACTTTTTAGAGGATGAGATATTTTATAATATCTTAGCTCAACTAGATTTATTTTAGAAAGCCCAAAACCTATTTATTTATTTTTATGGCCCAAAAGGCCAGCCCTATCTTAGCCCAACTAGATTTATTTTAGAAAACCCAAAACCTATTTATTTATTTATATGGCCCAAAAGGCCAGCCCTATCTTAGCCCAACTAGATTTATTTTAGAAAGCCCAAAACTTATTTATTTATCTATTTTGTGGCCCAAAGTTTCAGCCCACTTAAATGGCCTGATATATATAATTATTAAGGCTAAAGTTAAAAAAAAAAGAGAAGAACGGGAGAAGAAAAACAAAACAGGGGAAAGAAGAGAGTGAAGAGGAGAAACCCTTGTTGATCAAATTCTCCCTTACAACCCTCATCCTAGGTGGTTTCTAAGTTGTTTTGAGGTAAGTAGTGTGTGAATTAAGCTTCCTTCTTCCATGGTTTTGTAATTTTGTGATGTTTTTCTTTTTGGTATGTGGGTAATTCGCAGACTGTTCGAACTGATTTTGACATAGCTATTGCCCTCGAAAGTTTGCACACTTAATTTTTCTACGTAGCTGAACTCGTTAGCTTTCCGTAGCCACTTGAAACGCCTCAATCCGATTATTCTACAATTAGTTATGATTTTTCTCGTAAACTGCCGCTAGCTGGAAAATTTCAGAATTTTTATGTCGAATTCAAACTTATTTTCTATCGTTCCATTTAGTTAATGTATTGAAATGGGTTATGTGGGATTGGGAACTGATGTTAAGGAGTTACATACCATTTTTATTTAATATCGACTCGTTCGAACTTGATTAGGATTTATTTTTAGCAATGAAAGGGATGTTACCGCTAATAGTTAGTTATATTTGATTTGTCTTTAATTGCTCATCTCCTTTCTAGGTAAAGAACCATCGACGAAGGGCAAGAGACCGACTTCAGATTCCAGAGAGAGTTAATCACTTCCTTGTGAGTTGATAATTCGGGAACGCCTTCTCTTGTGGGAAGTGTGGACCCTCGATAAATGTGAATTTATTTTAGTTTTAGTTAATTGATAAGAAAATTATTTGGTATTGTGTTATGTGGTAAAGATCCTGATTGGCTCAATTGCTCTAGTTAGAGTCCTGTTAGCCATTTTATGAGTATTATTGATTTTAACTTATGTTGAAGAGCCTTGCCGGCTCGATATCTGATAGCATTTATTGTGAATTATTTGAGAATTGATATCTGGTTATTCTTGTGTCAATTAAGACTCTAACTTGAGTCGTTATTCATCTTATGATGCACATGCATATATATGCCTGGTACCAAGGTTAAGTAGCCCGAATTAGTCACGGTTCGGGTGAGTTGGAGCGACATTGATTAAGTAGCCCGAATTTGTCGCGGTTCGGGTGAGTAGAGTGACAACCAAGTTGCCCGTTGCTTGGCAAACCTGGGTGAGTTAGATCTAACGGGGCACCTGTCCATTTGCCAAATACTGATACTCTGGAGGGTGATCGTTAGATGGATCAGTCTATTATAAGCTCAGTCAACGTCACCGGTGTGGGACATGCATGTCATATATGTTTGTATGTTTGATCATTTCAAGTATTCACGTCGTATTGAATTGTGAACTTTAGCACTTCGCGTATTGAGAAAGAATATTAATGTGCATTTTATCTAGAGTAACGGTGACGGGCTTGGACTGTCTCTCGACGGAGAGCTCAGTTCGAGGAGGATATTGACTACCCACGCGTCTTTTATGTGATAACATGTTGTTTGAACTAATTGTGTTATTCGTAAATGTGCACTAAGGTTTTTATTTTCATTAATATGTATACTGAGTGAGAAATAGTTATTGTGGGACGAAATGTGGGGTTTTATGTTATGAACCGCGAGTGGAATACATGCTTCGTATAAGGGTCGGGGTGACCGGCTTATCACCTCACTGAGCTAGTGGTTTTGCTCACCCCCATCATTCTTTCCTTTTCAGGCTGTTGATATCGTTTTGGTTGGAGGTTTTCCTATCGTTTGCTCGTCATCCAATCCGTGTTTTGGGTACTTTCTCTTTTATGTAAATTGACGGATTCATTGGCGAGATTATATAGTTTATATTTGGTGACCCCCTTGATGTTCTTTTTGTACCTTCGCGATGTTATATCGTTCATGTATATTTTCTTTAAACTAAGTTACACCGTTGTATTTTGTACCTTTGTAAATCCTAGTTGATACTTTTTGAGATGATGTCCTCGGGTTGTACCCGTTGTTATCAGTTGTTCAGCTCTACAGGTACTTGATAGCAAGCCTTACGTTTTCTATAAACTTTGTGTAGTGGAGTGCACCCATTCTGCGAAATTTATGGTTAACGTGGCGGTTGTCGCGTTCTGTCTGGGGTCGGGGCGTGACAGGCATCTTGTGAACTCTTCCACCTCACTATCGTCCACAACTCCTTTGCCATTTGCACAGCTAGTCTCCTGATGCGCGTTTTCTTTGCGCGCAAAATTAATCCCCAGGTATTAAGGATATCAATTGCAGTTTAAGCAAACGACCAAGTTTAATATCGAACCCAAAGGACGGCGTATTATCAATTTAATTATTTACTAAATTAATTAAGAAAAGATGTTAATAAGATTGAGGTATGGAATTATTAACTACTAAATAATTAATTAAAATAACAAATAAAATAAATTAAACACTAGAAGAATACGAAAGTGAATCAAGTATGGAGCATAGGTAGCTCTTGGGTAATCCAGTTTCACTCATTAATTTCCCTTTCGTGTATTAATGTCCGACTCTGTCTTGTAGACTATGGACGCATCACTGAACCATGCAAATCTACTTTATAGACACAAGTAAATATGTGTGTAATACGTGTGAATAACCTCGGAGTAAGAAACATAATTTCACCCCCCTTTCGAGGTACTATCAGTATTAATTATTTCCCACGTCTGGAACCTAACCCGATATGATCTCCCTTTACAGGTACTATAAAATTACCCTCTTTATCCTGCTTACTAACCCGAATTCAATTCAATTTATAAACATTCATATATGATAGTTCTAAAGAAGCTTTGGAGTCCCCTCACTTAGAATCATAACTTGGAATTTTGTTCAGTGGTGAACACACTCAATCTACAACCAAGATATATTTTGACTCTATATACCAATTGAAGATGCACAAAACGACTGTGAATATAGATTAAGAAAGCACAATCATATATAAAATCAATCCACAAGTAGTGTTGTACGGAGGACACACAAAAGAGTTTAATTAATTCATAAAACTTTCAAAACCCTAAATCTACCAAAAGGTTCTAACCCATGATATTGCGCAGAACAATCATGGGAGTTGGATAGATTTTATCCATATGTCCGGATAATTAGAAAGTTGAAGAATAGAATTAGAAAAACCCTTGGTGTAAAAGTCTCCTTCCTTCTCTCTTCCGTTTCTTCAAATCCTCTTGGTTCTCCTTCTTGATTCCACAGACGAATCTTCAAAGTGATGGATGGATGGAGGAAATGATGTGGATGATGGTTGGGGGGTGATCCCCCTTGTGGGATGTAGGATGATTGTGGTGCGGTTCCTTCTCTAATGAATAATGATGTGATCTACATCCCCTTTTATACATGTAAGCTCTTCTTATGGACCTTGGATGAGTTTTTTCTTGGAAAAGACGAAAATACTCATACAGGAGGTAAAAATCCAATCGAAAACAGATCTTCGCATCCCTGTTCGACCAAAGTAGTTCTGGTCGAACGGGAAGGCCTTGGTCGAATTACTGGTCGAGCTGCATGCGCGGTCTCACCATTTCGCGCATAACTTCCACATCCAATCTCTGATTTGAGTGATTCTTATTCTCATTCGATCCTCTCGTCCTTGGATTCTATCCATATAAAGAAATAACAAAAAATATAACAATTTAATACGTAACAAGTCATGCAAAGTGGCACAGTTGTTCTGTTCGGCACAGCTTGCATGTCACCATTTTGATCATATCTTTCTCCTTTGGATTCCGATTGAGGTGTTCTTTATGCCAAAACAACCCTCTCTTCGGTGGCTTTCCAACCATGTATGACATTCTCAGTTTAGAACTCCACAAAAATACAGAAAAATTACACAAGTTGGACATGCGTTTTTCAGTATTCTTGTACAAGTTGCACCTTTCCTCCAACTTTGCACTTTTGATCATTTTTCCACCTAAAACATAATAAAACACTTCAAGTGCACATTTTTCTCACATATATTGAATATAAGACATTTGTGTTGATATATAACAACAATTCCTATCAAAAAGGTGTTAAAATGGACACTAAAACACGTTTATTTTCACTCACATCATCTCCCCAATGTCCCTTCCTTTCATCAGTTTGGAGATCTTTGAATCTTGACCTTCTATGTACTTTGTGAGCCCTTCGATATCTTTCATCATAGTCGCTAGCTGTTCCTCAATAGTTGAAGTGTCAACCATCATTACTGGAGCTGCAATTGAGTCAGATGAAAAGCTTGAAGATGAATGGAGGTGTGAGCAGGCAGAATATTCATCATTATCCTCTTTAAAGGGTAGTTGTTTTCTTGAAGCCACTTCAACCAAAGAGTTAAACCCAGATGAGGTCTCCGACTGAACTTTCTTTAACATAATCCTTGTAACAACAACATATTCATTCAATGAATCGGAGAGCTTGAAAGCAGCTTTCTTTCCCACTGTGATCTTGACAGGAGTCATGTTGTATCTTCAAGCTTGTAGAGAGAAGAGATAAGAGGTAATGATAGTCCCATTGGGCATGCCAAAATTTGTAACAACAAATTTTGTATTTATAGTAAAATAAATACAAATTGGATACAAAGATAATTTTAGATGGATTTAATTTAGAGAATATTTAAACGGGTTACAATCTCAATCAATTCTCTGATTCTTCTCTTGAACCAATTTGACCTTGACTTTGACTGGACTTGACTTATGTGTATTGAATTTGATCTTTTTGACTAGAGTGTATGCTGATTGTGCTGACAGTATGTATGTTGAGCTAGATCTTCAAATGAATCTTGTCTGAACTCGATTGTGTAGCCTTGTATCATTGATCCAGAGGTGTTGAACCATTGTTCGGATTGAACATTGACTGGAGAGCTTTTCGCGAAGAACGCTTTATCTGGGGGACTTGGAGCCTTGATCCCGGATTTGTGGCCTTTCTTGACTTGAAGCTTGCTTGAAGACATTTGAAGTTTGAAGACTTGAGACTTGAAGATTGCTTGAAGATCCTCACTTGTTCTTCGCTTGAAGCTTTGAAGACTTGAAGATCGTTTGAAGATCCTTGCTTGTTCTTCACTTGAAGCTTTGAAGATTTGAAGACTTGAAGATCCTTGCATGTTCTTCACTTGAAGCTTTGAAGGCTTGAAGACTTTAAGGTCCTCGCTTATTCTTCGCTTAAAGATTGAAGATTTGAGTTAGCGCTGCTCGTGTTCTCGATCTCTTCAGGAGCGTCTCATCTTCAGGTGCTTGAATGTCTGTGTCCTCTAAATGAATGGAGGAGACCCCTTTATATAGGTGAGAAGTGAAATCCAGTGTTATTTAGGCCTTACTCTACGTGCTTGGGCCTCCAACTTGATTGGACCATAATCGGGCCTATTTTACTTAGGCCTCATTTAATTTATATGGGCTTATTTGACTTAAGTTAGACCTCATTTGAGTTGGGCTTACTTAACTTGGGTCAGACCTCATTTAATTTAAGTCCATTTAATTTGTTGGGCTCAAATTAATTATCAATTATTAATTAATCAATTTTACGAATTAATTTATTTAAATTCCAAAATAAATTAAAATTGATATTTAATTAAGAAAAATTCACGTGTCACCGTTTGATTGGACCGTAAATTATAATTGCTTACAGAGTGAAAAAGTACTCTACCGTGTAGTAATGCCGGTGACAAGTAATAAAATATCGAACCCAAAGGACAAAATATTGGTATCCATTTCCAAAAAGTGCTCGCTCTAGAAGGAAAAAATCTATAAAGTTGGTTTGGATTATGCTATTAATTATCAACTAATAGAAATAAATAAAGAAACTTACGAACAAGAGTAAAATAACAAGAGATGTGGAATGGTTGTAGGTAGAACAATAAGAGAAACATGCAAGGCTAACAACATCATGGTAAGGTTTTTTAGGTCTCACACTCAAGTAATGATGAAAGTCATGAATTGAGTACTATAGGCTCTCACTATACACACTACATGCTCTATCTTTCAAGAAACATATAGATGTAGGCACTTAGCACCTAAGATACCCCAAAATAGCACCTAAGAGAGTCTTACAATATTCTCATTCCCTTAGAAAGTACTAGAGTCTATAGAAAGGTCATATCACAAGATTAAAAGCTCATGTCACACTATGAGATTCTAAGCATGTATTAAATGTATTTTAATCTCAACACATACTAATAGAGTCATCATATGCTATTATTGATTCAATTACACAATCACAACATACAATCAAGGTCTTACCTCTATTTTACATGCAATGATCATATAACAACACAAGTAATAACATAAGATGAGAATATGCATTCATAGTAGAAAGCAATTAAATTCATTCAATTCATCAAACACTTAGAGTGCATGAAACTAGAATTCCTATCCAATCATACTGCTAGCCTAGTGATAAAAGTGTAAATTCACATGTTTTGGGCTCGGATTTGTGTGGAAATCGAGTACGATTACGTCTATTATAAAGACGAATCGGGTTGTTTATAAGAAATCCATGAATCAGAGGCTACTGAGGCTTTTTGAGCATATTTATACAGGAAAACAGGTCTTAAGGGCTCAGAATTAGAAAACATGATTTTCGACACATTTTTCGAAGGTTTTCGACCTCAGAGCAAAATGCCCAGAAACATACAAAGAGTTTGCTCAACCAAGGGAGTCCATTCGACTAGCATCATCTTGGTCGAACAAGAGGAGGTTGGTCGAACAAAATATTCAAAAACTTACAGAGAGCTTGCTCGACCAACTTTCGACCAGGAAGGCTTTGCTCGAGCAGAAGAGGTTTGGTCGAACGGAATGTCACTGATGATATTTTTTGTAATTCCGGGTGTCTTTTACCAAATTTGACGTGTACCTCAAGTAAAAACCTATCAAATGTCAGTGAGGAGTTCTTTAGAAGTATAAAAAGGGATATAGATCACATCAATAAGAGAGTTAGATTCCATATCCATCATACACCGCATCCAAACCCTAACTCCAACCGACGGAGTTGTGGAGAGGTTCATCTGTCGAACCAAGTGAGAACCAAGTGAAGATTCAAAACGAAGAGAGTCGCGATGGCACCCGTATATAGGGTTTACTTCGCTACTCAATTTATCTTGTAATTTTCAAGACTATGGGTAAGATCCTACCAACCACCATGATTGTTCCTAGATCAATCATAGGCTAGAACAACTTCGTTAGTTATAGGGTTATGAAGATTTTATGAGTTAATTGAATTTCCATGTGTAAACTTCGTACAACACTACTTGTGGTTTATTTTATATAAGACTATGCTTTTTCAATTCATACTCACAGTCGTTTTGTGCATCTTTAACTGTTATGTAGAGTCTGAATACATATCTTGGTTATTGATTGAGTGCGTTCACTGCTGAGTAGGATTACATGTTATAATTCTACGTGAATGGATTCCAAAGTCTTAATAAATACCTTTGAAGGTGGCATGTACCGCTCCAAGAATTTCAACTTCAATTGCTCCCAGGTAGTGCATTTAGTAGCATTAAGAGTATCTTACCAATCTCTCTCCCTTTCATTAATGGAGAACTTAAATAAGATGATCCTCCTTGCATTTTCATGAGTTCCTGCATCTTGTTGTGTACTTGCATATCCAAGGAACTTATTCAGATGTTGCTGAGGATCTTCAAAGGTTCCCCCAGAGAAGGGACTCCTTTCAATCATGCTGATAAGAGTAGGGTGAAGATCAAAATCAGCTCCAGCCCCCTTACTCCTAACAGCCCCTCATTGCCTCCTCCGTTCTTAAAAACTTCACGAATGGCAAGGTTATCTGGATTCGCTGCCATGTTGACTGCTTTTGCTTCCAAGTTATCTCTGATTGCAGCTGCAATCATTTGCGAGTTTAGCTCGTCAACTTTACCTCCTAAATTAAGAGCTTCAGTTAGTTCCAAGTTCTTGTTCTTGTTCTTGTTCTTCTTCTTTTTCTTCCTCGACGATGCACCGATCTCCGGATGAAAAGGTGCTAATTCTCTTGTCCTTGATCTAGTGTTCATACACCTTAGAAAAATAAGCGTTAGAAAATTAAGACAAGAATAAAATAATTTCAAATAAAATAGAAACAATGAATTTGACAAAGACAACCGTCCCCGACAACGGCGCCAGAAACTTGATGGGCATTTTCTCAACGCACAATTTTAATCCCCAAGTATGAAGGATGCGATTGTAGCTTAGATAAGCGACCAAGTTATATTTATCGAACCCAAAGGACAATTGGTTATCAATTTATTACTATCTAGACTAAAGAAACTATTGTTGGTAATTTAGGTTGAGAATAATTATTAAACTAATGAACTAATAATAAAATAGCGAATAAAATAAAAACAGTAGAGATAAACGAGAGTTTGACAAGTGAGAAAATAGGGAGATCTTCGGGCCATCCAGTTTCACTAATTAATCTCTCTTCGGTATGTCAATGTCCGACTCTGCCTTGTGGATTATGGATGCATCACTAAGACATGCAAATATACTCTATATACACATGCAGATAAGCATGTAACACTTGTGGATAACCTTGGAGCAAGAGATATAATTACATCCCCTTTCTAGGTATTATCAGTATCAATTATTTCATGTGCACTAAGTACTCTAACCCGATATGATCTCCCTTTATATGTACTATATAATTACCCTCTTTATCATACTTACTAACTCAAATTCAATTCAATCTATAAGTATTCATATAAGATAATTCTAATGAAATCTCGGAGTCCCTTCACTTAGAAACATAATATATAATCCTGCTCAACAATGAACACACTCAATCAATAACCTAGATATGTATTCAAACTCTACATAACACTTAATGATGCACAAAACAACTCTGAATATGAATTAATAAAGCATAGTCTTATATAAAATAAACCCACAAGTAGTGTTGTACCGAGTATACACACGAAAGTTCAATTAACTAGATAAAAGCCTTCATAACCCTAGAATTACCAAAGTGGTTCTAGCCCATGATGCTTTGAAGAACATTCATGGTGATTGGATAGATCTTACCCATAGTCTTGAAAATTATAAGAAAGATTAAGTTGCAAAGTAAACCCTAGAGATGGGCGCCGCCACTTCTCGCTCCGTTTTCAATCTTCACTTGGTTCTCACTTGATTTGCTGCATGAATCTCTCTCTATCACTCCTGCAAATGGAGTTAAGGTTTGGATGTGGTGTAGAATGGATGTGGAATCTAACTATCCTTTTGGTGTGATTGGCACCCTTTTTATACTTGTTACTTCTCCTTATGGACTCTTATTAGGTTTTTTGTAGAAAACATGCACATGCACGCACTAGAGGTGAAATTCCAACATTTTGGAGATGATATGTCGCTGTTCGACTAGACTTGGCTTGGTCAAACTGAAGTCAAACGGCGTGTCTATTAACTGAACTTCGTCTTCCGCTTGCCGTTCGACTTGACCTTCCTCATTCGACTTAACCGTGCATGGTCGAACGAACATCCTTGGTCGAATGACCTCTCTGTAAGTTGAAACACCTCCCGTTTGACTTATCTCCTTTGTTCGACTTAGCTGATTCTGGTCGAACAGCCTCTCCAAGTCGAACAACACCGCAAAAATTTATATTTTTCGATTCCGAGCACTTCAGACCTATTTTCCTATATAAATATGCTCAAATAACCCCAGTAGCATCTGATTCGTGTATTTTCCATAAACATCTCGATTCGTCTTGATAATAGACTAAATCATACTTAATTTCCACACAAATTCGAGCTCAAAACACATGAATTATCACTCTCATCAATAAGCATAACGGGAATTCCTCTGTGCTTGCCCGGAGTTCTCAATCCAATTCTCCAGTTCAATTTTGGTGATTCTATACATACATACATTAAGTGCCCCTTTGTAATATTGGATCCATTGGTATGATTATTACTCTATCTTTTAGTCTCCTAAGTGCCAGCAAAAGTATACCATTCCTAAGATTTTTCCTACTACATTTGCTGTTTTGATCAGCAGAACATTAATTGATACAGAAAGAGAATGGATAATCAGGGAAGTTAATGCTTCAGTCATTGTTACAAGCTACAAAATCATGCAAAACACATTGGAGATGCATTTTAGAGTAGAAATTAAATTATGAATAGATATTTGATCTATATTAAACAACCAAACTAGCCCAAATAGAGCAAATCAACCTAGTGATTAGTGAGATAGATAAGGGGAATGTACTATTTATTTGTGCAATCAATGGCATCTATTCTTTTATTTACTTACCATCTTGTGGTAATTCTCTCATTGAGGCTTCTCTTCTGTTCAGCAGGATACCTTCCCATGATCATCTCAACAAGCAATACACTAAATGAGTACACGTCTCTCTTTTCAGTAAGTTAATAAGTCCTTAAATATTCGGGATCTAAGTAACCAGCTGTTCCTTTAATTTGCGTGGAAATGTGAGTAGCACACAGATCTTCTGCAGCTACCCTTGCAAATCTAAAATCAGACACTTTGGTTCTAAGTTTCTCTGTGAAGAGTATGTTGCACCCATGCTGTGTAGAAGACCTATACAACCAAAATCAATTGTCAAACTCTACAATTAATAGGATAGGAAGAAAGCCCCTAATCACATAATAGCATACATAAATTGTTTTAAAATTCAATCCCCTGGGCAAAATTCTAAATCATAGAGCACAAAAAATTTCTCGAAATTCCCTAATATTGAAAGCTTAAAATTACTCAAATCAAGAAAAACCCAAACAATAATATGTGCAACAAACAACATCTTCACCCCCAAATAGTAATTCATCTCCAATTTTTATAATCCCTGAAATGCATTAATGGGAATCAACATCAATTGATGCACCTATATTTGGAGTCAAATGGGGATATAATGAAGCGATGAAGCTCAACTTTTGCGACTTCCATAGGCACCAAGGGGTGGGAGAATGCCATTCGAAAAGCTCATGGAGCTAGAGTCACCAATCGAGGAGGCCATTTCGTCAAATTGAACCTCCTTTATTGGTACAAATCCGCGCCCTCCATTGGAATTGCCAGAGATTTACATCGGAGCCAATGATTGGGTTTCATTCTGTTCAACATGGTAACTTCCATCGCCATTGATGAGCGTTTTCTCAACACACAAAATTAATCCACAAGTATAAGGATATCAATTGTAGTTTTGATAGGCAACCAAGTGATTATCGAACCCAAGGGACGGATGATTATCAATTTAATTATGTTCTAATTAACTAAGATTATGCTGGCAATTAGGTTTTGTTTGGTTACGAAACTAAATAACATATAATTAAAATGGCAAGGTAAATAAGCAAGAAATAGAGAAATTTCGGTTGTGATAAAGTAAGTAATTAAGTAGTTCTTCAGGTCATCCACTTTTATATATTAATTTCCTTTCCATGTGTTGATATCCGACTCTAGCTTGTGGAATATGGACGCATCACTAAACCGTGCAAGCGTACTCTATAGACACAAGTAAGCAAGTGTATGACACGTGTGAATATCCTCAGAGCAAGAGTATACTTCACCCCCTTTCTAGGTACTATCATAATCAATTATTTCCTGTGCACTTATTACTCTAACCTGATTTGATCTCCCTTTTTAGTTACTATAAAGTTATACTCTTTATCCTACTTATTAACAGAATATGACTCAGTTAACAAGTATCTATATAAGATAGTTCTAATAAGACTTCGGAATCCCTTCACTTAAAATTATAACATGTAATTCTGCTCAGCGGTGAACGCACTCAATTAATAACCAAGAGATGTATTCACACTCTACATAACAGTTAAAGATGCATAAATTACCGTGAGTATGAATTAAAAAGGCACAATCTTATATAGAATAAACCACAAGTAGTGTTGTACGGAGTTTACACATGAAAATTTAATTAACTCATAAAACTTTCATAACCCTAGAACTACCGGAGCGGTTCTAGCCATGATTGATCTAGGAGCAATCATGGCTAGTTGGATGATCTTACTTGACTCGCTAGACGAACCTCTCCTCACGACTCCTTCGGATGATGGTAGGGTTGGTGATGGATGGATGATGAATTCTTGATGAATGATCATTCTTTTTTCCTGTGAAAGCTCTTCTTTTATACTAGTAAACTCTCCTTACGGGCCTTGGATGGGCTTTTTGAGCGAACACACGCACTGAAGGTGTAAAAATATGAATTTGGTAAGTGTCCGTACATCAATTCGACCAAACAGGTTGGTCGAACTCGCCCAGACAGATTGAACTCCAGGTCAAACTTGTCTGTAACTTGGCCTCAAATCCCAGATTCGACCAGAGTCCTGGTCGAACCAGATACTTCCTGGTCGAATCGGTACTATTTCTGTTAATGCTTCGAGTTCGACCACGGTTCGACCAAGTGATTTGATCGAACTCGCCTGTTGTGGTCGAACAACACTTTTCCGCACTCAGTTCGACCAGTAGTGCTGGTCGAACTCCCTCCTTCTTGGTCGAATCCGACCCCTGCTTGGTCGAATCGCATGACTGCTTCTTCCTCTTTCCGGATCCGATCACTTCCAACTCGTTTTCCTTCGAAAATCAACTCAAATAGCCTTATAGACACCTGACTCGTGACTTTCCACCATGTATACCAATTAACATCGATTACAACCATTTATCATACCATAAGTACACGAATTCGGGCTCAAAAGTAGTGAATTTACACACTTATCAGCCATAAAACTATACACATAGTTGTTCTTAGAGTAGAGATTCCTAATGTATCTTGACACTGTGAAATTCGGCGAAGCAAAAATTACTGCCGGAGCGCTTCTTCCATAAGATAACACTGGCGTTGAACGATTCCGATGAAGGGATAAAGTGGCGAAGTTTCGATGGAAGAGAATGGTGGAAGATGAGGTGTAATTTAGCGATAAAATTTCAGGGAGTTTGTTAGGGCAAGGGTACTCTTGGGAGTTTAACATGAATTTGTGTATCTGGGAGTGTCATCTATTTTTCATTGTATCGGGATGTAATTAACCTCTAAATTGTGTATCCCTCAATAATAAATCCTTATTATTATTATTATATAGATTTAATTACTTATGTAAATAAATGTCAAACATTATCTAATTATAAGTTACAGTAAAATTATTAAAATATTTAAAATGATTATTCTTTTTTTCAAATATATATATATATATATATATATATATATATATATATATGTATGGTATTACCATTAGTAATAAGTAAAACTTTTGCGTGTGTAGCTCCAATTATTTTGGAGATAACATAGTAATCATAAAGTCTGAGACGACCCAAAAAACACTTGATCATATCATGATCCACCCTACATTTAAGAAAAATAATTATTTAAATATTAATTAATTAAATTTTATTTTTATTTAAGATAAATTTTAAAAATTTTTAATTATTAAATTAAAATAATTATTATAAATTTGTGAAAAAATATTTTAGGATATATATATATATATATATATATATATATATATATATATATATATATATATATATATATATATATATATATATATATATATATATATATATATATATAGACAATTCAATTGATTTATTTTATTTTTTATTTATAAAAAGTATTAAGTATTTTTAATTAATTATAGATAGTAATTCTTCTTTAATTAATTTTTATTTTTACCTAAATTAATATAAATTATATATAGATAATGTTATATTTATATATAATTCATTTTTAGTTACTTATAATTTTGTGATGAATTTATTATCTTTAATGTTTAACTTAATTTTTTAATTTCAAATTATATAAATAATTAAAGATAATAAATACTATAATCTTTATGTTATGATTGAATAATTAAGATATATATGAATAAATAAAACATAAATATTATTAACATATTAAAATTCGAAGATTAAAAGTATTTACAAACTCGTTTCTAATATTATATTCTAAAATCAAATCAATTTAAAAAAAATACAACCTTGAAGAAATTTAAATTGATTTCTCTTATTCTACTTGAATTGATTCTTTAAATGAAGAATACTTGAATCGATCGTCTTGATACTCTTGAAAAGTACTTAAATCAGTCCGAGGAAGACTTAAATCGATTCCTCTTATTCCACTTGAAAATACTTGAATTAATTCTTTACTTGAAGAATACTTGATTTGCTTCATATACTTGAATCGATTTTCGTGTTCCTCTTGAAAAATATTAATCTTTGTTGAATCGATTTTCTTGTCTTCTTGAAAAATACTAATCGGTCTTTTTGAAAAATACTATTCTTCTCTACTTGGATCGCTCAATTTTATTTCGACTTGAATCGATTCTTTAGAGGAACTTAAAGAAAACTCTTATTTCTTTTGGAGAATCGAATACTCCCAGAGGGTAGTTTTTACACGTAGATTAAGGAATATTATTATTTAATGTGTAGTGGGTAGTTGTATTAGTGGAAGTGTGGGCCCCATTTTTTAATTATATTAGTAGGTGTGTGTGGGTCCCATGTGTGTAAAAAGAGAAAGAGGACTCTTTGAATAGGACGCCCAAAATAGAAAAAAAATGGACTCTTGGGTGGGACGGAGGGAGTATGTGTTTATAATGAATGACAAAAGATTTATATATAGGTGGGGTAAGAGAGAGTATTATAGAATGTTTTCTATTTTTTTTCCTTTTATATATGATTTGATTTGATACTAATCAATTTATTTGTATTGAAAGGTTTAATAATTTATTACAATTAATATATTAAAATAAATAAATCATAATAATAACTCTAAAGAAAATAAAGATATTCATACATTGTTTAAAAGGAAAAAATATAAAAATAAGAAAATTAATTTAAAGTAAATAAGAAAAATATAAATAAAAATTATTTATTATTTAACTTATATTCATTTTCTTTAAGGAAGTTTTAAAGTCCAAACATCAAATGTGTACAACCTCTACACATCAATTACTAATTAAGTCAATAATGAGTAATATGAAGAGACAAATCCAACATTATAAAATGTGAAAAGTTTGTGGAGGTGATGGAGACACCGAAGGCAGTTTTGTGCGGCTGTATGGATCCTTAACAGTAATAGAAAGCTTCTCAAATGTTCAATTAGATGAGAGAGGTACAACAACAAAGTAAGATGGGACTAATTTGAAGAAGGAGACAATGATGCCATTCTGCCAAATAGAGCATTGAAGGAGAAGACACGGTGTAATTCTCTATACATGATAATTATAATTAAAAAAGATTTAGCAACAAAAGTAATTAATAAATTTAATTTATCAAAATATTTATTTCTCTTAAATAATGTAAAAGGAAGAAGTAACATGTAACGTGTGTAGCATGTTGTTATAACTAGAATATTTTAAGTATATTATAGCAGAACCTTTTTCTGTCTATGTGTCGTCTCCTAATCTCTCCGAAGTGACATGTAATTTTCTCTTTTTTTAAATAATTTTTATTTAATTTCCTTATTTTATATTTTAGCGGAACCTTTTTCGGCCTATGTGTCGTCTTCAGAGCTCTACGAAATGACGTGTAATTTTCTTATTTTTTTATTTTTAAATAAAAATTAATAATTTAGGTTAAGAATGTAAAAAAGAAAAATTAAGTAAGAATAAAATGAGAAAATTTATTTTTCAAGAGGTTAGTTACTTTTAATATATTATAATTATGATAAAATGTAAAACGATGTCCCATTGTGAGCATGAAAATGAGCAATATTTTTGCCCAAAAAATAAACCTAACTACTGAGAATTGTACTATTTGGTAATCTGTTATAATGAAATAATTATAAACATAAATATATTCTTAAACTTACTAATTAAAATATAGGGTTAATTACGCCAAAAGTCTCAACCTTTTCGCGAATTTCAAATTAGTCCATACTTTTCAATATTTACAAATAAGTTCCTAATCTTATACTCGTTTTGCAAATTAAGCCACTGGGCAGCTGGAGATCTGCCCATTTCTTCATGCAGGTTACATGCCACGTATATAAACCCTTTTGGAAAGTCAAAATTGATTTTAATCTGCCAATTCAAAGAACATAGAGATCACTGCGAGCCACCACCTGCTGCTCTCCATCGAGCACGCCGGGATCTGCCGCAGGTTCCACGCACCACTGCGCTGGAAATTGCTCCAGCTGCACACTCTCAGCCGCGCCGAAAATTTATATCGATCCACATCATCGTCGCTGCGCATAGTACCTTGGGAACAAATCATTCTGGAATGTTTAGAAATCTTTCATCTCTTGATGTTGAATTTGGGGAGAGGGACGAAAGTAATAAAATTGGAGAGTGCAACAATCTGTGATTGGAGAGCCTCCATAATGTTAAGATTTTGAGGGTAAGGCGTGCGTCCATTGGGAGTAATTTTTTCGAGGGTTGGTCACAACACCTCTTTGCTCTCAAAGAACTGCATATAGACGACTTCAAAGAGTTTGAAGTAGTGATGGGGGAGGAAGTTAAACAGCTTCATCTCCTTCAAACCCTCAAACTTTGGAATGTAAGAGACATGATACCTTACCACCAACATTACAGTACCATCTTCAGTCTCTGCAATCTCTACAACTATTCCAACTCCACAATCTAAATGCACTGCCGAAATGGTTGCCCAATCTCACTTCTCTAAATGCTTTCGAAATCCTCTATTTCTCTCAGATTCCATCACTTCACTTCTATTGAAAATCCTCTGTCGGTCCACCTCATCGTTGACAGTAATTTTCTGCGCGGCGGAGAGTGTGCAGTTGGAGCAATTTCCTGTGCAGTGGTGCATGGAGCCTGCGGTAGATCCCGGCTTACTCGACTGGAGAGCAGCAGGTGGTGGCTCGCGGTGGTCCATCGGTGTCGCGGTTGACGACGCTAGTGGTTGGCGACGGCCGACGTTTGGGAGAGAGAAGTAATCACGCCTTATGAATTGGGATTAAAATCAATTTTTACTTTTAAAAAAGGTTTGTATACATGGCATGTAACTTGGCATGTAGAAATGACACATCAGCCACCGGCTGGCCTCAACTGCCCAGCGTTTTAATTTACATCAACCACCGGACAGGCCTCCAACTGTTCAGTGGCTTAATTTGCAAAACAAATATAAGGTCGAGAATTTATTTATAAATATTGAAAAGTTTAGACTAATTTGAAATTCACGAAAATGTTAAAACTTTTGACGTAATTAACCTTAAAATAAAAATAAATTATTAATATAATAGGCAAATATAAAATTTTATGACTTTATGAAGATTAATTGTTGAAATAAATGATATGAAAAATAAAAAGACATCAAATTTATATTTCTCAAATAATAATGTCATTTTTAATATAGAATGAATTATAATATGATAAATAAAGGGTAAAAATGTAGTAAAAAATATTGATGAGAATAAAATGGAAAAAAATGTTAACATTTATTAACCCACTCTGCAATCTCTACAACTATTCCAACTCCACAATCTAAATGCACCGCCGAAATGGTTGCCCAATCTCACTTCTCTAAATGCTTTGGAAATCCTCTATTTCTCTCAGATTCCATCACTTCACTTCTATTGAAAATCCTCTGTCGGTCCACCTCATCGTTGACAGTAATTTTCTGCGCGGCGGAGAGTGTGCAGTTGGAGCAATTTCCTGTGCAGTGGTGCATGGAGCCTGCGGTAGATCCCGGCTTACTCGACTGGAGAGCAGCAGGTGGTGGCTCGCGGTGGTCCATCGGTGTCGCGGTTGACGACGCTAGTGGTTGGCGACGGCCGACGTTTGGGAGAGAGAAGTAATCACGCCTTATGAATTGGGATTAAAATCAATTTTGACTTTTAAAAAAGGTTTGTATACATGGCATGTAACTTGCACAGGTAGAAATGCCACATCAGCCACCGGCTGGCTCCAACTGCCTA
Organism: Pogostemon cablin; assembly: GCA_023678885.1. Classification (NCBI taxonomy): domain Eukaryota; kingdom Viridiplantae; phylum Streptophyta; class Magnoliopsida; order Lamiales; family Lamiaceae; genus Pogostemon; species Pogostemon cablin. Next base: position 10,656,260 of record CM042990.1, on the reverse strand, counting down.
GCGGCTTAATTTACATCAACCACCGGACAGGCCTCCAACTGTCCAGTGGCTTAATTTGCAAAACAAGTATAAGGTCGAGAATTTATTTATAAATATTGAAAAATTTAGACTAATTTGAAATTCACGAAAATGTTGAGACTTTTGACGTAATTAACCTTAAAATATAAATAAATAATTAATATAATAGGCAAATATAAAATTTTATGACTTTATGAAGATTAATTGTTGAAATAAATGATATGAAAAATGAAAAGACATCAAATTTATATTTCTCAAATAATAATGTCATTTTTAATATAGAATGAATTATAATATGATAAATAAAGGGTAAAAATGTAGTAAAAAAATTGGTGAGAATAAAATAAAAAAAAATGTTAACATTTGTTAAGCCACTTTTAGTCTCTGCAATCTCTACAACTATTCCAACTCCACAATCTAAATGCACTGCCGAAATGGTTGCCCAATCTCACTTCTCTAAATGCTTTGGAAATCCTCTATTTCTCTCAGATTCCATCACTTTACTTCTATTGAAAATCCTCTGTCGGTCCACCTCATCGTTGACAGTAATTTTCTGCGCGGCGGAGAGTGTGCAGTTGGAGCAATTTCCTGTGCAGTGGTGCATGGAGCCTGCGGTAGATCCCGGCTTACTCGACTGGAGAGCAGCAGGTGGTGGCTCGCGGTGGTCCATCGGTGTCTATATATATATATATATATATATATACTAGGCAAATGAACGTGCTTTGCACGTTATAATTAAATATTTTACTATATTATAAAATAATTTCATAATTGAAAATAAATTATGTGTAGAATAGTTAATTTGCACATTTTAAATAAAAATTAGATATATTGTAATATGTATGTAGAAGTTAAGTATTATTATCGAACATACTCATAATGGTTGTAGATTATTTTCTTAAACCGAAAATTGCACTATCTATCTCTCTATCTATACATATATAAAAGCAACAAGAGTCAACAAAATTTGGACTCAATTTTGACCCAATTTCCCCCATTTTTCAATTTTATCTCAATATTGGCCATTCATTATTTGAAGATACATCTGAACTATCTATTTGTATTGTGATTTAATCTAAGATTTAACTTTAAAAATGCAGTGCCATTCATGTCATTTAACTAAAGTTGGAGGACTTTGTTGCAATTTTGACAAATCTGTTGAACAAACTCTTTCTGCAACCTTAATTTTGGTCGCATTTCCACCTCCAATGAAAATTTCTTCATCGTCCGTTATCTCTCTTCCACGATACGGGTATTACAAAATTCATTTCCAAGCCCTAATTCACATTTGACGATTTTCTTCCCCTGCACCTTATCCCGCCGCTATCAAGATCATGGTTCCGCTGCCACCACTGACTTCGCCTTCGTCAACCATTTTCGCTGATTCGCCTCCTCCTTCGTCAACCATTATCGCTGATTCGCCCCCTCCTTCGTCATATTTATCGCCTCCGTTCGGTAAACTTTAGATACTGAATTTTATTTCCAACGCAGCACTTCCAACGCTATTTTAGTTTTATAATTTTATTACGTTCTTCATCTTCCTCAAATGCCTCTGTCGCTTTCTCATTTTGAAAAATAATGATTTAGCAAAGAAGATTTAATCTCGAACAGAAAAGAAAAAAAGAAATGAGGTCAACCTCAATTTATGGTTTCACCTCTTTCGCAACCCGGCATCCCAGTCGCGATATCCCACCGGTGCATTTCAGGATAACATCGGCAAGTTTGTTACAGAGAGTGCGTCGAGCCAGAAGATTATAATCTGGAGTGAATGCCGATTTGTCGCTCTTTGCTGGTGTATGAAAATAGGGGAACAATTCTTCCCCTTTACACTGGTGAAGAAAATGTGAAGCTTTTCGATCAACCCTTCTGGGAATACTGTTGCTGCTCCTGTTAGTTGGAGTTGGACTCCTTTTTTCTCTGTTTCTTGAATTTGAATTGGGTTTTTGATAATTCTGAGCTTTTTTTTTGTTATTATGGTCTGGAATTATATGGGGTTTTGAACTCTCTCTCCCCCTCCATTTTCAGGTTGGAGTCATCATTTCATGTAAAAAATAAAGTATCATTTTATTATTCCTACAAACGATGAGTAGAATGATCCGCTTGATGAAGGTCTTTTGATCTGCAAACTCATCTCCTGCATGATTTGATCTATGGAAATGGGTTCGGCCACCTGATTTGCATCAATGGAATGAAGTGGATTGTAAGTAATCTATGGTAGAGAAATAATGGATCTCTAGGATCGAATCTGCACCACTCTTGGTGTGAGGTAACTATATATGTTTAACTTTGTCATTTTATGCTTATTATGTCGACTACTGGTTTTGTAAGTGGGGATATCGCTTCTACCATGGGAGCTTCTGTTTTACTTTAAATATGTAGATCTTTTTATAATATTTGTGACCTAATATGTTCTTATTTACTCTTATAGGGCATAGCAAGGAAAGATATATGAGATTTTTTTCATTTGTAGATAGATAGTTTGAATTCTTATTTCTATCAATACCGTCATTATATGAATTCTACTGTTCCAAACACCGAGAAAACCTCTTCATGATGAATCTATGACCCCTTTTGAAGTTTGCAGAACATCAAGTTCTTCACTACAGTCGATAAGTACGAGGTCTATTCTAAACCCTTCCTCTTTCTAGCATAACAATGTAGAGTGTTGTTTTATTTTGCTTTGGTATTTTAATTGCGAGATCTATGAATTTTATTTTTTAATTTTATACATATTAAAGTTCTCCACTTTGCTTTGGAAGCAAGTACATTAGAATATTATTTTCTATTTCTTTGCTGCGTTTTAAAGGAAATGTATAGTTAGTTTGTGAAGGAAATATCATTTGATAGTAGCAATTATATTTCGAGGGATCAATGAGAAATAAAGAAGGGTACTGATATAGGAAATTTGCAGGGTGATATGATCCATTTGAATACTCTCTTAAAATCTCTTTTTCATTAGAAGTGAGAGGTGTGTTATCAGAGAGAGAAATGCAAGGTATGAGGAAGAGTAAGAAGGTGGTGCTTATTTTATTGACGTTCATCTCAACTTGATTTCATTTCCAATCTGCTTCTTCACAATCGATTGTCAAGACTCTACTAGGGTATTTTGGTAATTTACCTTTCAAGCTTGAAACTGGGTGAGTTCTATTTTTTCCATATCATTATCTCTAAATAAATTAATGAGTATTTAATTTTTCAAGTAATTATATTGTTGATGTGTAGATACATTAGTGTGAGTGAAATTGTAGATGTGTAGATACATTAGTGTGGGTGAAAGAGAAGAGATAAAGCTGTTTTACTACTTTGTAGAGTCAGAAAGGAATCCAAATGAGGACCCTCTTCTTCTTTGGCTCATTGGTGGGCCCATCTGGTTTAAATAGACTTGCTATTAACAATGTTAATACATACTATATTCATTTGTGTGTGTGTGTGTGTGACACTTTGTTTAATTAACTTCCTAAAAGTATTTTTTGATGAAGAACGTGCATTGTCAATGGTACATAATTTGTTTTGCAATTTGAGAGTAATTTGATTAGGTTCCCACGATTTTATTTACAGGCAAACACTGCAAAACCATTTCTACGTTTTCTTAAATAAATATCGCTTTTTATCGGTGATATTTCACTCTTATTAAAATTATTAAATTATTTTTGTTTATACTACAAATATTCATGAAATATTCTAATGCACCACTGTTGCTTTTTTATTTTCATTTTTGTCCGAATCTTTCAAATTTGAATGCATAAATAATTTATGAATGTGAAGAGAAATAAAGATATTGAGCATATGCGAGGGGTATAGTACTATTAATTATAGATTTCATTCAAGAAAAAAAGAAAGAAAAAGAAGATGAAGAGAGGAAATTATCGTTAGAGAGATATTTTTCATTAACAAATTAGGAATTAATTAATTTTGAGTAGGTTGTTATTGTCGGGTCAAATATAATTGTTGACTATTGACAATAATAATAACTTGAGGCATGTTCTGAGTTTACATAAATTTAATAAACCAAATGAATATTAATAATTTCATAATAGTTTTGAATTTTGAGGATACATATAAAATTTATGTCAAATGTTAGAAGTCATTAATTGAAGATGAAAGAAGAGATGAAAAAAGATTAAAAAAAATATTAATTGAGAGCGATAATGTATGGTGTACATGGATAAAAATGAATATGGTTTGTGTGTATATATGAAATATTTATTAAAGGGTTAATTGCGTTAAAAATCACGAACTTTCAACGGATTGCAAATTAATCCTGACTTTTATGAAATTGCAAAAAAACCATGACCCTTCATATTTGTGCAATTCGCACTCATCGGGCAGCTGAAGCCTGCCCGACCACTGACGTGGCGTTGACCTTGCCACGTCAACTTTTAGTTGATTGAAAAAAAAATCCCAACATTTACTTAAATTGCAATTTAATCCTAACCTTTGAGATTTTGGCAAAAAAGACCATCAAATTTTTATTTTTATTTTTAAATTGCATCATCTAATAAAAAATTTATATTTTATTTTAAAATTTAAATTCATAACTAAAGATTATATTAAATATTTATTTTTATTTTGTATTTTCATACTAAATGTTATATTAAATATTTATTTTTTTACAAAGTCTTTTAAATTTTTATTTATTATTTTTTTACTATTATCTCTATCCCGTAGTTATCTTCACAAGTACGGTAGATATTTAGCTTTAAAAAAGCTATTTTTTGACAATTTTTTTTGACTTTTTAAGGGTATTTAAGTATTTTAAGATAATAAATAAAATATAAAGGGTGAGACTCTTGTGCCCCAGGGACACCGTACCCCTTTGCAATTTCCGTGCCCCTTTGCAATTTAAACCCTAGCAATACATTGTTTTAAATAGAATATTGAAGGGGGAAGGTTGTGTTCCCATGGGGACATGGCGTGTCCCGGGGGGCGCATTAGCTCTTACCAAGTATAAAATATGTTATGTGTGTTAGGTGAAAGTGTTATTTTTTAGATTAATATATAACTTTTTGATGTTATTGATTGATTTGATGTGATGAAGGTAAGTATGAGATGGATGAAAACGAAAAATATGATGATAAGTATATGGAATTATTTTGGTTTGTATAAATTATTTTATAAATTATAATAATTTTATAATGTATAAAATATTTTAAAAATTAAAAGAATTTAAATATTTAGAGATTGTATAATTTTTTTACTACTTAATAAATATAATTAATTTTATTCACATAATTTAAGTAATAAATATTTTATTCATATAATAATTTTATTATTTTATTTAATAATATATAAGAGTTTAAATTTAAAAATAAAATATAATTTTTTATTATATGGTGCAATTTAAAAATAAAAAAAATTATGGTCTTTTTTTGAAAATTTCAACGGTTGGGATTAAATTGCAATTTAAGTAAAGGTTGAGGTTTTTCATGCAATCAACTAAAAGCTGACGTGGCAAGGTCAACGCCACGTCAGCAATCGGGCAGGCTTCAACTGCCCGATGGGTGCGAATTGCACAAACATGAAAGGTCATGGTTTTTTTTGCAATTTTATAAATGTCGGGATTAATTTGCAATTCGTTGAAACTTCGTGGTTTTTAACACAATTAACCATTTATTAAACCATAACCTTAAAAAAATACTATATCTAATGGCACGTATAATATAAAGCTTATAAAAATATAATAAATTTTATGTGTAAATTTATAATATAATAAAATGTGTGACAATTAATATTATAATTTAACAGATTCAACAATATAAAATTTTTTAGCGGGACGGGTACGGGTATGGATAGTTAATAGTTACTGGATACGGGTTTGGGTACCCAAAATAAACGGATACCCTACTCATTGCCAGGGATTCGGATTATGAATTTTTTAAATCATATGTGCATCAAGGTTTAATTCTTTTTTATAAGTAAATTAAGATATGGAGTATAATATTTTAATGGGTTGTGAGTTGAGAGATATAAATTTAATGTGTAGTAATCAATTATATTAGTGTTGTGTGTGGTCCAATGAATAATTAATTGTTTTGTGTAGGTTTCACTTGAAAAAAAGAAAAAATTAGGTTTATAAGCAAATATAAGTATTATAGTGAGACTGATGAGGTTTAAAATAAAATTTGTATGGTTTATATGAGAAATATCAACTTAAACATAAAAATAAATAGTTGTCATATAATTCTTTTCCGTGCAACTTACGGGTTGGTAAATGCTAGAAGGAATTACTATATGTCATGCACGATTGTTGAACAAAATCATCATCAAAAGTTTTTGCTTACTTTAAATAGATGATTAATGATAAATCATCATCAAAATTTTTTTTTATATAAAATTTTGAAATTGTGAAAAATGCTCCAAATAATAAGTTGATTCTGAAAAATGTCACTCAAGTGATTCAACATGTATCCTTTTATGAAAAATTGCTATTGTTGAAATTTTTATCACTCTTCATTGTATAAATGAATATTAAACGTGTATAGATATTCGTGGGTATTGATAAAGGGTATGGGATGGGTACATGTAGCATAATAAATTTTTTAATGGGACGGATATGGATAGTTGTTTTTTAATCATATTATAGGCAGTGTTCATAGCTTAATGCTGATGCTGAAGCACACTTGACATTGAAGCTAATATATAGCACTTAGCCATCATATCAGCTTTGAGCCACCTATTATAAGCAGCTTTTTCCTCTTCTATAGAGTCATCAGTAGGCTCCACAGGACATTCCTCAATGAGTACAAAGATATAATCTTCAACAGTTAAAACAATATTCATGTTTTATTTCCAGTCAACATAATTTGTGCCAATAAGTTTATGTTCTTTAAGTATGACAGAAAGTGAATTGAGTGTCATTTGAAAATCCTAAGAATCATAAATAAATAAAATAGATCAAGCACTTCGAATTTATCAATTTATAATGATTCCCTCAAAATAATATAAAATAAAATTCACCAACATCTCAAGCACCGTAAGTCTGCATGCCACGATAGTGTGGACGTATACAAACTCTAACATTTACAAGAAAAGGTTTTACCCATTAATTTCATTCGTCAACCTAACTTCATGACAAAATAATTAATAGTCGGTTCATTTTTAGCTATGCAAATAACAGTAGTGACTCCGATGGGGAGGATACTTATTATTTGCATCTAAGTGTACACCATTGTTTGACCCCAAATCCATTACGCAAGCTCTGTGCCTTATAGACGGAGAAGTATACACTCGCTCAGATAACTTCCTACAATCATCATAAAGAAGTTTGTACCCGTGATCCATGAATAAACTCATCCGATGGGAAGGAAGGCCTATGGCAACACACATGTTAATTCACATCACTTACAAACCAATAATGGAGGCCGCAGAAATTATTTACCAATCCCCTCTCCCACTTAGTTGTTTAACACCGAGGGTTTTTACATACATATAATATTCAAACATAATACACAACCTAGCATGCTTCTATTAATACCAGTAAATCAAATAGAACATGCATATATATATATAACAATAGACATTTAAATCAATTATGACAGTTATATATAAGGAAATAAATTGCTAAAATAGAACAACTTGTCCAATACTTCAGCGATTAAACCGATGTCTTGTGCAACAAGTGGGATAACTTGTGTCCTAAAACATTCATTGTCACATGCTGCCGTCAACCAAAATCTGTCTGATGTCATTGTTGCCAACGTGAATACTGTTGCTGATTGCCGCCGCCATCGCCGCTCGTGCCGATCACCGCCGCCATCACCGCTCGTGCCGTCCACTACCAGCAATCGCGCTGACAGTGGCTGTCGATCGCTCCGCCAGTGAATCACGTCATTCTGCTTAACACCAACAACCGTGCATCGACGAGTCTGCCGTATATCGAAATCCATGCACCATATCGAGTGCACCACCGAGCGCTCTGCCCAGTTTCTTTCACGTCAATACGCACACCATCGGGCACCCTGCCCGGCTTCCAAATGCCACGCTCGACGCCACCCACAACGCCACGCATGATGCCTAACCATGCGTCCGTCTGTCTGCTCGATTCTGTGCTTGGTCTCTCACAATCATGCGCACCGCCCTATTTCTGCATGCCATCGGGCTCTTCACCAAGCACCCCATCGTGTGTTCTGCCCGGTGGTTCACAATGAACCCTGCTTGCTTTCGTGCGCCTATCACCTGTCAGCAGCCCAAAAATGAGCGTCACTTCCGACATCATCGTGTGTTCATCGTCACTTCCAGGCGTGACATTCACCAGAAGTTTCGTCAATACCATCTCTGAACAGGTTTGCAGACGAGATAGGGTATACAGGGAAAATATAATAATTCCAGAAACCCTAATTCATGCATGTGATTTTATTCAAAAAATAAATCACACAAAGCACATAAACCATAGCCTAATATGTCACGCTTAGTCACAAAACTGAAGCTCTGATACCAATTATTGGCGTTCGATCGTTTGGTTAACATGAAATGTTAGGGTTCCATATGTTTCTAAATCAGCGAAATCAATAAATTAGAAACATATTACCTTTCACCAGGGTATGTTGAAGATGAACAGCTGCAGAAAACAACATATTAATCTTTTGCTGTATTCTCAAGTCTAATCTTGACGTCTTGTGGGTGATGATCTTCAAGATCCTCTCAATCTGTTGTTCCCTTTCCCTTTTCACAGTGTTAGACTTGAATTCTAGGGTTCCCGCACAGCTGAGATGACATATATATGGGCTACAACAGGGACCAGGAGGAGAAATTAGAGTCGGGCCTCTATTGGGCTCAAGTATCCAAGTTTACCCCAAAACTTATACTTAAGTCCAATAATAATAATAATATAATCCACTAAAATATTATTACTGCACTGCCGCTCCAATTCCATAATTACGTTATATGCTACTTCTTATTATGAGTCTGATAGTCTCCCCATGTTTAATATACAATGCCCATTAATTAATTATGTTACTGATAACTCCATTTATTAATCATCCGAGAGTAGTACCACTCAATCTCATTATCATGTCGGAAATAATCCACTTGCAAGATTTACATGATAATCCTTATGAGCTCCTCAAGGGAACATCATAAACCTATTTAATAGGACACAGATTCCTTTTACAACCAACAACACACCATAGAGATAGAGCTACTTCCCAACTCACCGTGTTTGTTGATTTAATTACATGTAAATCTCACACATTGATGAATCAAAAAATTATATACTGCCTTATGAGTCAAGATTATGTATAGGGATTAAGAGCACGAACATCCATAATAACAAAGATCAAGTTCTTTTATATAGTAGTATAAGTCGAATGATCTCAGGTGATCCTGCTCAATACACACAAAGCATACTAATGTGGTTTTATAGTCAAGACAAACTAATATCAAATCACATTACAACCATCCCAATATATTGTCCTCGTCTATCTCGATTATGAGCTTTTGTTTATACTTTATAAGGAAACTGATGATATGATCTTCCACGTGTTGTCGCTCAACATATTATCTACAGTATAAAGTAAATGGACTTTTGCACAAACATATAAATAAATTATAATATGCAAAATGTTTAATCATATGATTCTCATTTCAAATAAATTGTAAAACATTGTTCATACAAAAGCTAGACTTTTAGTATACAATCTAACAATTTTATCTAAGGATTTGTGTTTTAAGACACAAAAGAAGATAAAATAGACATAGGCGGTTCCCTATGCTTTGGCAATAAGGAAGCTTAATCTATGGAATGCTATGCATGATATTGGATATCTGTTTTGCCAATGGCATAGATAGTGGGTATCAAGGTAACACGGAACAAGAATGTTAAACTGTGGTAAGACGTATTTGAAGTGCCTAAGAAGGACTGAAAATTATATGTAGACTTGCAGGACAAATTCATTACTTCTTGATGGTTACAAAGATTTGGATTTTCAAATCATGGGGACGGCAGTAAATCCACTTCAAGGTTATGATTCTAAATTGGGATGTAGACCCATAGTATGGAGGAGTGTTATATAGAAATATATTTCGGACTCCACCATGGAAAAATGATAATATTGGAGCCTTGTGGCAGCCAAAGTATCTGTATGGTTTTAGAAACTTCGTAGTGGACTTAGATGTGATTATGAATTTGTCCAAGGTTATCACAAATTATTGTGATAATAATGGTGCAGTTTCAAACTTGAAGGAATCACGAGCCCATAAGGCAATTAAACACATTGAGAGCGAGTACTACCTTATACGAGAAATCGTATGATGAGGGGAAGGTTGTTATCGCCAAGGTTGTATCGAATGGTAACCTAGTAAATCCTTTTATAAGGACCTTTAAGGCAAAAAATTTTGATGGTCATGTAATGGGAGTAGGAATCAGATGTATGGCAGTAGACATGGCATCATAGTCTTTTAGTATAAGTGGAAGATTGTTGGATTGTATACTAAGAGTCTAGCTTTTTGTATGAACAATGTTTTGACAATATTTGAAATGAGAATCATGTGATCAAACGTTTTGCAATTATGTTATTGCAAAAATATATTTACTTTATACTGTAGATAATGTGGTGTGTGGCGTCATACGGAAGATCATATTATCGGCTCCTTATAAAGTATAAACATATGTTCATAACCGAGATAGATGGAGACTATCTATCGGTATGGTTATAGGGTGATTTGACATTAGTCTGTCTTGACTATAAAATTGCACTAGTGCCCTTTGTGTGTATTGAGTAGGATCGCCTTGAGATCGTTCAGTTTATACTGACTATATAATAGAACTTGATCTTTGTTATTATGGATGTTCATACTTTTAATCTCTATACAATAAACTCGATACATAAGCCAGTGTTGATTTCTTTGATTCATCAATGGGTGAGATTTAAATATTAAATCAATAAGCTTGGTGAGTTAGGAGATGGTGCTGTCTCTATGGTGTGTTGTTGATTGTAGAAGGAATCTGTGTCCTAACGAAATTGGTTGATGATGTCTCCTTGAGAAGCTCATAATGATTATCATGTAAACCTTACAGGTGGATTTATTCCGGCATGATAATAAGGTTGAGTGGTACTACTCTTGGTAAAAATATTAATTAATGGAGTTGTCAGTAATTTAATTAATTAATGGGCATTGAATCTTAAACACGGGGAGATAATCAGACTCATAATACTAAGGAGCCCATAATGTAATTTGGGATTAGGGTGGCAGTGCAATAATATTTCTTTAGTGGACTGATTTATTATTATTGGACTTAAGTATGAGTTTTGGATTAAACTTGGATGCTTAAGCCCAATGGGAGGCCCAACCCTAATTTCTCCTCTTGATCCATGTTGTAGCCTATAAATAGCCAATCTCAGCAATCCGGATATACCTAAACTCATACCCAAAATCTTGAGATAGTGTTGTAGATCGTTTCCTACACAACATCAAGACATGACTTAGGAATACAACATAAGATCGGAAGGTCATTTGCTGATGTTGTTCGTTAACTTCCACATTTTTTTCAAAATTTGTGTACAACTCAAAACTGGTTGTGTGATATACCGTTGGAAAGCCACGGAAGAGAAAATCATTTTGGCCTAAACATCACTCAAATATTAGATTAGGAAGTTATGCTCAAAATTGTGAGGCTGCGCATGTTGTCGGCGAGAATTACTTTTAGAATTGCATGGAACCCTAACGGTTCATGTTAACCAAATGATCCAATGCCAACACAGTTATCAGCTCCACACAAACACAGAAAAAATATGGAAGTTGAACGTGCGTTTTTAGCATTCCTCTAACTTTGCACTTTTAATCCTTTTTCCACCTAAAACACAATAAAACACTTCAAATGTACCTTTTTCTCAAATATATTGAATATAAGACACTCATGCTAATATCTGACAATAATTCTCATAAAAAAAGTGTTAAATTGGACACTAGAATACGCTTATTTTCATTCTCATCAATTCCCCAAACTTACCCGTTGTTCGTCCCAAGCAACAAAATAAAAATAAAAAGAGAGAGAGAGTAAGAAAATTAGCGGGGAAACATGGACTACGACTCATACGCATTCAAAATACAATTGTCCTTAACTTAGGTTATGCAACTTTCGTTACATGTAATAATCAATTCATAGCATACAAGATAAGATAATCACCACCAATTCAAATGCTCCATTGACATGTTCTTAAAGGGAAGTATAATCACTCGCACTCAAGTGTAAAAGATGTACACTTCTGGGTTAAGCTATTTACGCTCAGATTCAATTCAAGTGCATGCGTAACCATAAGCTCGACCATTGTCTCAACTCACCTTTTACTTGTAGCCAACAAATTATGGATCAAAAAGGTCTTTTATTTGGTTGTAATGTAGGTTCTTTGGAAAAGGTAGGAAATATATAGATAAGTGACTCAACACTCATATCGATCAAGCGGTCATCTCTCTCAATCTTTATTTTTTTCTCATCACCTTCTATTCAAGCACAACATTCTCATCAAACTCTTCCATATTTCTCCTTCAAGCACAACCTATTCTTTTTTCAATTTTTTCTAACTCTTCAACTCCATCATTCTCCTTTTTATTTCACCCTTTAATTTTCTTCTTTTCCTCGAGGTACAAGTTTTGGGCAGTACATCTCGCATCCTGCATAGGGTACTAGATTTAAGCACTATCCTAGGGTATTTATTTCCATGGAGTACTAGATTTAAGTACTACTCCAGGAATTTTCCTTTTGATCCTTAAGATTCTTCCTTCATCATCCCTCAAATCACCATCCTCTTCAATTAAGCTTTATTGGCTATCAAAAGAATGAATTTAAAGGCTAAATGGGCTGACTAAGGATTTAATGAATTCACATAAAGTATATAGGAAAAGATGGCTATAAATCAAAAATGGCCTAATCTCATTTCCATAATCCGCTAGACTAATCTTGAATATTCAAGGAGATTCAAGGCAAGTTCTCGAATACACGCACAAGAACGATACTCACTAGAAAAAAAATATCATGTGATTATGTACATGATCAACAAGGCTCAAAATCTCACATGGATTTCAATAGGTAACAGAGCAATCTTCATGGTAAGCAATATCCCACAAGCACAAAGAATTTCATATCATAATATAACTCAAGTACACTTCCTTCATTAATTTAAGAGCATATGAATTTCAGGCACAATTTAAAAATTTAAGCTCACATGGATCACGAAAAACTCAATCCTTCCATTCTCATAAATTAAAAACGAACATAAAAATTAAAATAAGAAAACGAGGGCACCTGATTTTTCTTCAACGTATGCACGAGCTCCTCGAGTTGTTCAACTCGATCAGGTCAAAGCCTCAGTGTAGAACTCTTCTTACCACTCTAGTACCTTTTTCTATTATTAAAGCTCAAACATACTCATCATCACATGATTCATCAATAATAAAATAGGAGATACCAGAAAAATCAACAAGATAAAAAATAAAAAACACAACTACTAACACTAGGAAACACACAAAATCAACACACAAAACATTAGGTAAGTTGCAAAAAATCGACATACCAACACCGGCTAAAGTATTAATATGCCGCAAAAAATCAACCTCCTAACAAAAAAACAACTAACGAAAGGAAAAATCATACCCTTAGTGCTCATAAGATGAGGTAAGTACATCATACCCCCAAACTTAGTAAAAAGTCAGTCGAAACTAAGTTTGAAAAGAGATGTAATTGCCAAAACGTGAGCACTTCAAATATAATAACTTCTCACTCACACGAAAGAAATAATAAGGTAATAAAATGGAAGGAACAAGCCCCCAATAGGTGCTCATGTTTAACGTTGGAGAGTCACGACAGAATACCACTTTATAGACTACTTGATTGGAGGACGGTCTTCTCACATCCTTACCTTCAAATACTTTCTTTTCCTCTTCTTGTCTACACTCAGCACCTCACCTTTTTTTGTTACAAAAATATAATCCTCAAAATTTCCTTCCTCTCATGGCTGTCTAGACACCTCCTTCTCAATCATCCACTCAAATTCAGAGTCATCTGTCCTATTAAAATCAAGATTAAATGTTAAAAACCACATCTATGCTCTTGCATGATTGACTCTCCATGGGTATTTTCATTGCTTGAATGCTCGACTTGAACGACTGATCGAATGGACCTCCTGGGCGTGACTGCATAGAAACAGGAACTGAATGGGGTCGCTCGACCACTACTCGACCAAAATGGTCTAGTCGAGTGAGTTTAAACTGGTCGAGCAAGGTCCCTGTAATTCGAATATGACTATTCAGCTCTATAGGTGGCCGCTCGACCTCAGCTCGACCAGAATGGCCTGGTCGAGAAGGATCTTCTTGGTCGAGCGAGGTCCCTGTAAACTGATCATGATTTTTCTGCCCTACAGTGTGTTGCTCAACCGTTGCACGACCAAAGGGTTTGGTCGTGCGGTGGTTGAGCAGGGAATCTGAAAAAAGAGAATCATTTCTCTATTCTGAAACGTGTTGCTTGACTGTTGCTCGACTAAATGGTTTGGTCGAGCTGTGGTCAAGCGGGCTCATTTTCTTTTTATTTTTGCCTCAGGCATCATTGGACCTTCATACTGCGTTTCTGACCTTAACGTGATGGCTTTGCACTCTTTCGGGCTTGTTATGCCTTGAGACGAGAACTTTTCCTTCTTCAACATTTGCTTCAGCTGATTCACACTCGCGGCCATTTGTCTCATTATCAACGTAAGGTCCTTCAACTGCTTAGATAAATCTGCATGATTAGCATTTATACTTTCTTCGATGCGGTCAACCCTTGCATCATTCCTTGCCATGTATTGATTGAAGGTATCTTCGACACTCTTCACTTCTTGCTATTATATACTAGGCCCCCTTTGTGTCAACTCTGTGATATGCTTATGCTGGGATTCTAGTATCTTGTTGATGTTAGCTAAACTAGAGACGATCTCATCATCCGTATTCGGCTTCACCATTTGATGTTCAACCTGAGATACCTTACCAATTACATAAGATCCTCTTACTCTTTTTGTATGCTAGTCACGTGAATTCATAGAGATATTTTCAAACAACTTTTTCTGCTTTTAGTGCTGTCTTAGATAACAGCGCTCCTCGTGATGATGCTTATATACTGAGCCTTAGACATTCCATACTGTGGATACCTCCTAAGCATATCTTTAAACTTATCCCACACCTCATGAAATTTCTCACCTTGATTCTTAAAAAATTGGGTGATCTCTTGCCTCATTCTAAAAAACTTTGAGGATGACATATATCTCTCTAAGAACTTCTGCTGCAGTTGGTCCTATGTAGTGCAATCTGTGGCATCAAGAGTCTCATACCAATCTTCTGCCCTATCAATCAGATAGAATTTGAATAGGGCGATCCGCCTAGCATTGTCATGCGCTCTAGCACTCTTTTGAGTGTTTGCATAACCAAGAAATCTTTTGAGATGCTGATATGGATCTTCAAAGGAACCTCCAGAAAAGTAATTCTTCTCCACCATGTTGATAAGAGCGGGATGTATCTCAAAATCATCATCTTCCTCCTTTGCTCCTATCAAACCCATGTTGCCAATCTTATTGTTCGTGAAAATTTCACGTATGGAAATATTATCCGAATTCTACCTTGTTCTGGCCATGTTTAAAACTGTGTGTTATTCCTTCCTTTTCCTAGCGCACAAGTATCTCAGGAAAATTCAAGGTTAAATAGAAATAAATAATCATAAATAAAAGTCTTAATCAACTAGAAATAATAAAATAAAAAAAAACAGCCGTCCCAGCAACGGCGCCAAAAACTTTATGAGCATTTTCTTTGCACGCAAAATAAATCTTCAAGTATTAAGGATGTCAACTACAGCTTAAGCAAGCAACCAAGTTAAATAATGAATCCAAAGGACGGCGTATTATCAATTTAATTATTTACTAAATTAATAAAAATGAAAGGCAATTAAGTTTGAGGATTGATTATCAACTACTAAACAATTAATAACAAATAAAATAAATAACACTGGAAGAATACAAAAGTGTCTCAAGAATGGAGAATTGGTAGCTATAAGGTAATCTAGTTTTACTACTTAACTTTCCTCTCAAGTGCAGGCCTACTCTGTCTTGTGAACTATGGAGGCATCACTAAACCATGCAAATCTACTCTATAGACACGAGTAAATATGCATGTAACATGTGTGAATAACTTTGGAGAAAGAGATATAATTTTACCCCCCTTTCTAGGTACTATCAGTATCAATTATTTCCCACGTCTGGAATCTAACCCGATATGATCTCCCTTTATAGGTAATATAAAATTACCCTCTTTATCCTGCTTAGTAACCCGAATTCAATTCAATTAATAGACATTCATATATGATATTTCTAATGAAGCTTCGGTCCCGTCACTTAGAATCATAACATGGAATCATGTTCAGCAGTGAAGGTGCTCAATCAACAACCAAGATATATATTCAGACTCTATATAATAGTTGAAGATGCACAAAATGACTGTGAATATGAATTAAAAACACATAATCATATATAAAATAAATCCACAAGTAGTGTTGTACTGAGTATACACACGAAAGCCCAATTAATTCATAAAAACCTTCAAAACCCTATATCTACCAAAACGGTTCTAGCCCATGATGTTACGAAGAATAATCATGAGTGTTGGATAGGTCTTACCCATATGTCTGGAAAATTAGAAAATAGAAGAAAAGAATTAGAAAAACCTTTGGTGTAGCGATCTCCTTCCTTCTTTCTTCCGTCTCTTCAAATCCTCTTGATTCTTCTCTTGATTCAAAGTGATGGATGGATGTATGAAAGGATGTGGATGATTGTTGGGGGGTGATCCCCCCTTGTAGGGTGTAGGATGATTATATTGCGGTGCCTTCTCACATGAATAATGATGTAAAATATATATAGGTTTGAGAAGGGAATGAAATAAGGAAAAAAAAAGATATGGGTGAATTATGGAGGATTATGTGATAAGGAGATTAATTGTGCTCCAAGAAATAGGAATTATGGGCTAATTTTCAGAAATTCTCGAAAATTCTCGTCGGCAGTTGCGCGACCTCACGATTCTTTGCATAACTTCCTCGTCCGATCTCCGATTTGAGTGATTCTTACTCCAAAATGATCATATCTTCCATAGCTTTCCAACCATGTATGAAATTATCAGTTATCAGCTCCACAAGAACACAGAAAAATTATAGAAGTTAAACATGCATTTTTCAGCATTCCTCTAACTTTGCACTTTAATCTTTTTCCACCTAAAACACAATAAAACACCTCTAATGCATCTTTTTCTCAAATATATTGAATATAATGCGCTTGTGCTAATATATGACAACAATTCTCATCAAAAAGGTGTAAAACACAATAAAATACCTCTAATGCACTTGTACTAAAACACGCTTATTTTCACAATCATCAAGAACCTAAAAGTACAGTGAACAACAAGCAAACTGTTCGATGAAGGTGTTCTTTCAGCTCATCGTCCGTCGTATCCCACAAAATGTCACCAACAAACCTATTCAACTCTGCGTCGTCCATATCTTCCAATTGCATACGCGAATCGATCAAAATCGTCAGAAATCTTGGTGGGATGGGGACACAACAGCTCCAGAGAAAAGTAGAAAGAAGAACTGATTCTGAGAGTGAAGAAATTTGTGGGTGGCGGAGAGAGAGGGGGTATGAAAAGGGTTTTCAAAAGTGTGAATCTGATTTGAAAATATGTTTTCTTTATGAAAGTTTTTTTTCTCTCTTGAAAAAGCTTTTTCGTATTTAAGGAGATTAGACAAGTTCAAATTTCCATATGAAACCTTTTTTTTGTTTGGCTCAGTGCGAACCCGCTCTCTTCCCCTTATCTTTCATGATTCACATATTAATTTAAAAAATATATAAAATAATAAAATATTATTAAAAATAGTTGATTTTTATTTTTTTTTGGTTGAACCGTCGATCTGATTGGTTGAACCTCGAACCGCTGGGGGCTCCGATTTGATCTCTGGTCTGGTTATAAAAACACTATATATATATATATTATGATTTAATTTTTTTACTAAACATAGCCTACCACATCGTGAAATTCTAGATCGCCTAGGGTATCTGATGAGAGTGAAAAATAAGCGTGTTTTAGTGTCCAATTTAACACCTTTTTGATAGAAGTTGTTGTCATATATTAGCACCAGTGTCATATATTTGATATAAGTGAGAAAAGGTGCACAAGAGGTGTTTTATTGTGTTTTAGGTGGAAAAAGAACCAAAAGTGCAAAGTTGGAGAAAAGGTGCAACTTGTGCGACAATGCTGAAAAAGGCACGTCCAACTTGTGTAATTTTTTTGTATTCATGTGGAGCTTTGAATTGAGATTGTGATATATGGTTGGAAAGTAACAGAGGAGAGGTTTGTTTTGGCAAAAAGTACACCTCAATCGGATTTAAAACGAGAAAGTTATGATCCAAATAGTGACGTCGCACAAGCTGTTCCTGTTCCGCACGACTGTTCCACGTTACATAAGTTTTTATGTATTCAATGTTGGTGTTTCTGTGAATTCTCCATGTGGATAGAAAGCCAAGGAAGAGAGGATTGCGTGAGTGCAAGAATTACTCAAATCGAAGGTCGGATGTGGAAATTATGCTCAAAATCGTGATGTCGCGCAGCTGTCAGCGAGAATTTCCAAATTTGTGCATGTTTTTACACCCCTAGTGTGTGTCTGCGTGTATTTTCATGTTTTCCGAGAAAAAACCCATCCTAGGTTCATAAGGAGATCTTACAAGTATAAAAGGGGATGTAGATCACATCATTATTCATTGAATTGGAGGAGAACCACAACACATACATCCTACACCCCACAATGGGGGGATCACCCCCCAACCATCATCCTTTCCTCCATCCATCCATCACTTTGAAGATTCGTCTATGGAATCAAGACGAGAACCAAGAGGAGGATTCAATCTAGGGTTTTATTTCGTTTCATAATTTATCTTGTATTTTCCAGACATTCGGGTAAGATCTATCCAACACCCATGATTGTTTTTCGCAACATCATGGGCTATAGCCTTTTTGGTAGAACTAGGGTTGTGAAGGTTTTTATGAATTAATTGATCTTTCGTGTGTAAACTCTGTACAACACTACTTGTGGATTGATTTTATATATGATTGTACTTTTTTAATCCATATTCACGGTCATTTTGTGCATCTTCAACTGTTATATAGAGTCTGAATATATATCTGGGTTGTAGATTGAGTGCCTTCACCGCTAGCTGAACAGGATTTCATGTTATGATTCTAAGTTTGGGGACTCCGAAGCTTCATTAGAACTGTCATATATGAATATTTATTAATTGAATTGAATTCGGATTAGTAAGCAGGATAAAGAGGGTAATTTTATAGTACCTATAAAAGGAGATCATATCGGGTTAGGTTCCAAACATGACACTACAACATAAGTAGCATTAAATAACAACTCATAGTAACACTTTAAATTTATTTAACACAAAATGGTAAGACTTATAATATATTAAGATATGTAACATTTTTTTAACACTTTCTATATAAGTAACACATAAATGTAACACTTTTGTAATATGTAACACATGAATATTACACTTTTATATATATAACACATTTAATTTAACACTGTTACAAAGATAACACTATAATATAACACTTATACATAAGAAAAAATTTTAAGTAACACTTTTACATACATAAATTATTTAATATATATTTTTTTAAAAAATAAATTAATATAATGTAATTATATAATACAAAAAATATATATAGTTCGTTCGTTGCATAAAATATTTTTATTTTAAATATATATTATTTAAAAATGAATTATAAAATTAAAAAGAATTATTTTCACTAAAAAATGTTTTAAAATATATTTACTTACCTTTTATGTGAATGGTTAAAATATTAAACTGCAAAAGTTCAAGGGTCACTTACTATTGAATACATAAAATAATGCATAATTATTGTAAACTACATGACTCAAAGTACTATTACTCATAACTACACAATTATAATTGTGATACCATAAATACCCCTATGTATTTGCACAATTTGTTTGCACAATTTGGTTTTGCACAATTTTGTTTTTGCACATTTTAAATTTCGGCAGCAAGCGGCGGTGGTCAACGCTGGTCAACGGCTGTGCGGCCGGCGGTCAACGCCGGTCCGGCGGGTGGGTGGGTGAGGGGGTAGGGTTGGTGATTTAAAAGTGTATGGGATTATAAGATTATATTTGATATTTTACTTTAATATTTTGTATGTGAGAGTAATTATTTGAATTCCTTGTATCTCATAGTAATTTAGGTTAAAAGTGTGTATCTATTAGTGATTTTTCCAAAATTTAATTTAAAAAGGAAAAAAAGACTATTAATATATAATAGAATAAATATGTAATATACGTTAAGATTGATGGACTAGGTAAGTTGATAAAGGAAATGCGTTGTAGCACGTATGTCATGGGATCAAATTCAAGCCATTACAATTTTATTTTTTTATTTTATAAAGTGTTACATAAACATTTTGTTGTAACTTTTATAAAGTGTTACTAAAGCAAATGTAACATTTTTTTTAAGTGTTACTATATTAAGAAAAAGTGTTACATAAGACAATAGGTAACAGGGGCAACATCGACACCCCTAAAAGTGTTATCTATCATTGATAATAACACATTTAAACAATTAGATAATATATTTTACGTGTTACATAAAGTCATTTATGTTGTAATATGAGAAATAATTGATACTGATAGTACCTAGAAAGAGGGGAGAAATTACGTCTCTTACTCCAGTGTTATTCACACGTGTTACACGCATATTTACTTGTGTCTATAGAGTAGATTTGCATGGATTAGTGATGCGTCCATAGTCCACAAGGCAGAGTCAGTCTGTACTTGAGAGGGAAGTTAAGTAGTAAAACTAGATTACCCTAGAGCTACCTATTCTCCATTCTTGAGTCACATTTGTATTCTTCAAGTGTTTATTTTATTGTTATTTTAATTAATTGTTTAGTAGTTGTTAACTAATTCCACAACTCTTATTGTCTTTCGTCTTAATTAATTTAAATAATAATTAAATTGATAATACGCCGTCCTTTGGGTTCGATATTCAACTTGGTCGCTTGGTTAAGCTACAACTGATATCCTTAATAATTGAGGATTAATTTTACGTGCACAAAAGCGTATTATGTTTTTGGCACCGTTGTCAGGGATGGCTGCTATTATTGATTTTATTATTTCTATTTGATTAAGACTTTACCGTCGTGGCTCTCCGACGTTAAACATGAGCACCTGTTGGGGGGCTTGTCCCTTCCGTTTTATTGCTTTATTATTTCTTTCGTGTGGGTGAGAAATTATTATATTTAAGTGCTCACGCTTCGACAATTACATCTATTTTCAAATTTAGTTTCGACTTACGTTTTTACTAAGTTTAGGGGGTGTGATGTACTTACCTCGTCTTATGAGCACTAAGGGTATAATTTTTCCTTTCGTTTTGTTGTTTGTTTGTTAGGAGGTTGATTTTTGCGGCATATTAATATTTTAACTGGTATTGGTATATCAATTTTTCACAACTTACCTAATATTTAGTGTGTTGTGTTGGTGTATCTAGTGTGTGGAATCAATTAGATAATCAATTGAGTCTTTCTTATAGTTCTCTTATATTACTATTGATGAATCTTGTGATGATGAGTGTGTTTGAGCTTTGATGATAGAAAAAGATAACTAGGTGGCAAGATGAGTTCTACACTGAAGCTTTGACCTGACTGAGTTAAACAACTCGAGGAGCTCGTGCATACTTTGAAGGAGAAAAATCAGGTGCCCTCGTTTCCTTATTCTAATTTTTATGTGTGCTTTTAATTCGTAGGAGTGGAATGATTGAGATCTTAGTTTGGTGATCCATGTGAGCTTATATTTTTAAATTGTGCCTAAAATTCACATGCTTTTGAAATTGATGAAATAAATGCACTTGAGTTATATTGTGATATGAATTTCTATGTGTACTTGTGGGATATTGCTTACCATGAAAAGTGCTCTATTACTTGTTGAATACCCATGTGAGATTTTGAGCCTTATGATCATTTACATAATCATATGATATTTCTTTTCTGGTGAGTATCGTTCTTGTGCATGTATTTTAGAACTTCCCTTGAGTCTCCTTGAATATTCAAGATTTGTCTAGTGGATTATGGAAATGATATTAGGCCATCTTTGAATAGCCCATCTTTTCCCATATATTTTACCCTGAATTCATTAAATCCCTTGTCAGCCCATTTGAGACTTTTTAAATCCATTCTTTTGATAGCCAATAAAGCTTAATTGAAGAGAGTGGTGATTTGAGGGATGATAAGGATGATGAAAGAAGAGTCTTAAGGATAAAAAAGAAAATTCCTGGAGTAGTGCTCAAATCTAGTACTCCATGAAAACAAACACCCTAGGGTAGTACTTAAATCTAGTACCCTATGGAGGATGTGAGAGGTAGTGCCCGAAACTGGTACCTCGAAAGAAAAAAAAAGAGAAAAAAGTAAGAAAAGGAGAATGATGGAGTTGAAGAGCTAGAAAAAGTTGAAAAAAATATGTTGTGCTTGAAGGAGAAAGATGGGAGAGTTTGAGGAAGATGTTGTGCTTGATTGAAGTGATGAGGAAGAATGAAAGATCGAGAGAGACTGCAGCTTGATTGATCCGAGTTTTGAGTCACTTATCCATAAATTTCCTACCTTTTCCAAATAGCCTACATTACAACCAAATAAAAGACCTTTTGATCCATGATTTACTAGCTACAAGTAAAAGGAGAGTTGAGACAATAGGCAAGCTTATGATTACGCATGCACTTGAATTGAATTTAAGTGTAAACACCTTAACCCATAAGTGCACATCTTTTACACTTGAGTGTGAGTGATATATACTTCCGGTGAGAACATTTCAATGGAGCATTTGAATTGGTAGTGATTGTCTTATCTTGTATGCTATGGATTGATTATTACATGTAATAAGAGTTGCATGACATAAGTTGAGGACAATTATATTGTGAATGAAGTATTTGTATAGTCCTTATTTTCCTGCTAATTTTCTTACTCTCTTTCTCTTAATTTTTATTTTGTTGCCTCGGGACGAGCAACGGGTATGTTTGGGGATTGATAAGAGTGAAAAAAGCGTGTTTGAGTGTCCAGTTTAACACCTTTTTGATAGAAATTATTGTCATATATTAGCACAAGTATCTTATATTTGATATATGTGAGAAAAAGGTGCACTTGAGGTGTTTTATTGTATTTTAGGTGGAAAAAGGATCAAAAGTGCAAAGTTGGAGAAAATGTGCAATTTGTGCGACAATGTTGAAAAACGCATGTCCAATTTGTATAATTTTTCTATATTCGTGTGGAGCTTTGAATTGGATGTGTGATATATGGTTGGAAAGCCAAAGAAGAGAGGATTGTTTTGGCAAAAAGTACACCTCAATTGGATTCCAAATGAGAAATTTATGATCCAAATGGTGACGTTGCGCAAGCTGATTCTGTTCAGCACGACTGTTCCATGTTGCATGACTTTTTATATATTCAATGTTTGTGTTTCTATGAGTTCTCTATGTGGATAAAAAGCCAAGGAAGAGAGGATTGCGTGAGTGCAAGAATTACTCAAATCGGAGGTCGGATGTGGAAGTTATGCTCAAAATCGTGAAGTTGCGCAGCTGCCAGCGAGAATTTCCGAATTGTTCATGTTTTGACACCCCTAGTATGCGTCTGCGTGTATTTTTATGTTTTCCAAGAAAAAGCTCATCCTAGGTTCATAAGGAGAGCTTACAAGTATAAAAGGGGATGTAGATCACATCATTATTCATTGAATTGGAGGAAAACCACATCACATACATCCTACACCCCACAAGGGGGGATCACCCCCAACCATCATCCTTTCTTCCATCCATCCATCACTTTGAAGATTCATCTATGGTTTCAAGACGGAGAAGGACGAGACGACTCCCGCATCTATGGTTTTATTTGTTTCCTAATTTATCTTGTATTTTCCAGACATCCGGGTAAGATTTATCCAACACCCATTATTATTTTTCGCAACATCATGGGCTAGAGCCTTTTCGGTAGAACTAAGGTTGTGAAGGTTTTTATGAATTAATTGATCTTTCGTGTGTAAACTTCGTACAACACTACTTGTGGATTGATTTTATATATGATTGTACTTTCTTAATCCATATTCACAGTCATTTTGTGCATCTTCAACTGTTATATAGAGTCTGAATATATATCTGGGTTGTAGATTGAGTGCGTTCACTGCTGAACAGGATTTCATGTTATGATTCTAAGTGAGGGGACTCCGAAACTTCATTAGAATTGTTATATATGAATGTTTATTAATTGAATTGAATTCGGGTTAGTAAGCAGGATAAAGAGGGTAATTTTATAGTACTTAAAATGGGAGATCATATCGGGTTAGGTTCCAGACATGAGAAATAATTGATACTGATTGTACCTAGAAAGGGGGGTGAAATTACGTCTCATGCTCCAAGGTTATTCACATGTGTTACACGCATATTTACTCGTGTCTATAGAGTAGATTTGCATGGTTTAGTGACGCGTCCATACTCCACAAGGCAGAGTCGGCCAGCACTTGGAGGGAAGTTAAGTAGTAAAACTGGATTTCCCTAGAGCTACCTATTATCCATTCTTGAGTCATATTCATATTCTTCAAGTGTTTATTTTATTATTATTTTAATTAATTGTTTAGTAGTTGTTAATTAATTCCACAACTCTTATTGCCTTTCGTCTTAATTAATTTAGATAATAATTAAATTGATAATACGCCGTCCTTTGGGTTTGATATTTAACTTGGTCGCTTGCTTAAGCTGCAACTGATATCCTTAATACTTGGGGATTAATTTTGCGTGCAAAGAAAATGCACATCAGTATCCTTAACCCTTATACAGATGTAATAGAACCCACACTCCGTGTAGTACCCCAAACGTTTATAATTATTTTTACACCATTTTCAATATTACTACTAATAAAATTTATTTTTGCTTCCTAAGATTTACAAGAAGAAGTGATGAAGACACCTATGTTCAACCGCACTTCTAGGATATATATATATATATATATATATATATATATATATATATATATATATATATATATATATATATATATATATATATATATATATATATATATATTTGTATTGGGTGACCAGCGGGTGTAAGTGTGTTTTATGTCAGTGATGTTGTTTTAAGTGTTGTGACACTTCGTACAACACCAACTCTAATCAAAATGAAACTTGAATATGAGATTACAAGTTTGTACAATAGAAGACATAACATACAGATTACTCAATCTTTCTACAAACTTATATAAGTTTGTAGGCATCATGGCAAAAATATTACTAACATGGAACAAGTGATAACAAAATCAAATTTTAAGAGATGGAAACATTTTTTCCACTCTTCGAATACAAACACGAATATAAATCCTAAACAAGTTCCCAAATGGCAAAACCTAGATTGTTAGATCTAAGTCCTACTTCAAGCATGCACTTCCGTTGCCTATGAATAGTATACACAAAATGAACGGGTAAATACTATACACGTGATGTAGAACGAAATATTACAACATCATTTAAAACACTAACCGAGGAACGTAGAGAATAAACTCTAAGTTCAACGACTTTCTATGTAGGAACTCTCAAAGTTTTTCCGTGTTCCAGGAATGAAGTTAGACAGCTTCTTTTTATAGATGTGAATCATGCTGCAGCCTTCTTCAAATGAGTGGTCCACTAAGATATATAAAAACCACCCATGATGAAACTAATAACCTCCCAAAGTCCATTACTTTGGGTACTTATTTTCACATTCTAGAATCTTGCAGACTTCTAGAACTTTCCAGATTGCTCTCCAAATTTGTGGGTCCCATCTAGCATGATCATCGTTCAACTACAACAACCCTGAAAGCAACATCAAGCACAACAGAACACTAACAATATTAACATGTTATTGGCTAAAATAATTAGTAGAGGATCGGTGTGATTCCAGATGTGACGACACTGATCTCAACACTTCACATCAACAATCTCCCCAAATCACATCTATCCGCAACCATAAAACCTGATGCAAAGAAACAAGGCAAAACAAGTTAGCCATATAATTCATCAGATGTTTGTTCGACAGTTGTGCAAATATAACTAAGCATATCAGAGCATAATTACCAAAGTGGTAATCAAGCAAACAACTAAATCGGAGTTTAGTTCAAAGAAACAAATACTAAAAAGTATATCAAGTAAAACTAAATAAGTTCAGTGCAGAAATAAAACAAATTAAAAAGTATCTAACTAGAGAGCAGAAATAAATATTAGTTTAACAATCCAGAAATGAAATAGTTAGAGGGTTAGTAAGAGTTAGAGTAGCAACAAAAACATTCCATCATTCTTTATTACCAGCAGCAAGCTTAAGCATGATCTCCCCCTTACTACATGAACGCCCCCCTAAGTTGCAACATTATCAGTAATATTAGCACCAGCACCTCCAGCACCATCAAGGTTTTTTTCTTCTGGTTCTCCAGTGATGTCTTCGATCACAAATCCCCCTAAGCTTGAGCTTTCAACAGTAGCTTTTTGGATAGCATCATGTACCTCCCCCTATAGGAGTTGATAGCAAACCATTCCAGAACTGAACTCTTTGTTCTAGTCAGTCAGCTTGTCTATTCAGAGCAGAGGCTTAGAGTCTTAAATGAGACACTTGGCGTGTCAGTGCAGTAACTTGCTGTTTAATGTACCTGCGATGCACAGTAACATAAACTATCTCTCCAGATTGAGCAGGAGCATATGTGCATACAATGGTGTTACCAGCATCAAGGGCAACATTTTGAGTTCCAGGTTTAGGAGCAGGGGCAGGAGCAGGTTTCACATAGGGTAGATCAACAATACAGTTACCTTCAAGTAGAGGTTTAACAATACCTAACACCATAGCAGTTACAGACAGAAAATCACCCTTACCCATTTTGGCACCTTGATACGACTGCAAGCAGTGGATAAATGCAGGGTATGGTAACTTACCAACTTTAGAGATGTTCCCACCATAACTTATAAGATTTTTATAAATCACCTCTCCAAAGTTAAATGGTAGGTTCTCTCCTATTTTATAAATCAGCACGACATGCTTAGTAGTAACTCTAGTGATGTTTGAGGTAGGTACCAATTGTAAACACATAGCTTGTGCAAGACAGCATGCAAACTAGTAAGACTTGGACTGAACAACTTCTTAGGCCAACTATTAATCAGACCACCAGTAATCACAGACACAATCTCGTCCATATCATCAATATCATCATCACTCTTAGCATGTACAGTACCCAACAAAGCATTTATCTTTTCAAGAGAAAAATCATAAATCTTACTCCTAAAATAAATCTTTTCAAACTTGGGACAAGCACTCTTAATCATGTTTGAACTAATGTTTGCATAAAACTCACAAATACAATTACTGCAGAAAGTACTCTAGTACCTGAGATATTTTAGCAAACTTCGTTCTTCAAAGAATTGAATTAGGTTGTGTTTAATAAGGTCTGCATCTTTCATTTTCCTTTCATGAATGACATCTTTCTTGGCAAACTTCTTGTATCTGGCCTCACCATCATCAAAGTAGAAACTATCAGTTCCAAAGTTCTCAAGATCATAGTCAGATTCATCAGAAACATCAGAAACATCATCTTTTGCATCAGGTTCATCATCGGGTTCATCATCATCATCAGCATTTTGTTCTGGAGCAGCTTCTTCATCGGGAGCAGGAGCATTCTTATCAGACTTATCAGATGCAGCACCTTTGTCAGAATCCTTAGATGCATCATCTTCATCATCAGACAATAAATCATGGTCAGGATCAGATGAATCTGCATCAATAGGTGCCGCCTTATCAGTGGCAACATCAGCGATAATATCATCAATCAGCTGGTCCAGATCATCTTCAGCTTCCTCTTCAGGTGTTGTTGTTGGATTGTATAGGAATAATATCAATTTTAGTCCTCTAGGATAGGCCAAATCCAACTTCAATTCTCAGGTTTGGTAATTTCTTAAAAATGGTCCTCCGGTGTCTGATTTTAGTCCTTTTTATCCACTTTTGGTTCTTTTTTTCGGTGACTTTGAGGAATTTTCCAACAAAAAAATGACCAAAAGTAGATAAAAAAGACCAAAAGTTGATAGAAAGAACTAACTGAGGACTGAAATTAGATTTGGCCTATCCAGAGGACCAAAATTTATATTTTCTCGATTATATACTAAAAGCATAGCTTTAGTATGAACAATGTTTTAACAATATTTGAAATGAGAATCATTGATCAAATGATTGCATCTTATAATTGTTTATATGTTGATGCAATAGTTCATTTGCTTTATATTGTAGATAATATGGTGTGTGACGTCGCACAGAAGATCATATTATCAGTTCCTTATAAAGTATAAACAAATGCTCACAATCGAGATAGATGAGAACAATTCTGTTGGGATGGTTGTAGTGTGATTTGGTATTAGTTTGTCTTAACTACAAAATTAGACTAGTGCACTTTTTGTGTATTGGGCAGGACCGCGTGAGGTTGTTCGATTTATACTAACTATATAAGAGAACTAGACCTTAGTTATTATGAATGTTCATACTTTTAATCCCTATACAATAAACTCAAAACGTAATTCACTATTTATTTATTTGATTCATCAGTAGGTAAGATTTATTTGTAAATTAATATGCTTGGTGAGTTGGGAGATGGTAATGTCTCTATAATGTATTGTTGATTGTAGAATAAATTAATGTCCTAATAAATTAGGTTGATGAAGTCTTCTTGAGGAGCTCATAAGAATTATCATGTAAACCCTGCAGGTGGATTTGTTCCGGTATGATAATAAGGTTTAGTGGTACTATTCTTGGATAAGAGATTAATTAATTCAGTTGTTAGTAACTCATTTAATTAGTAAGCATTGTATATCTTAAACACGGGAAGTTAAACAGACTTATAATAAAAAGGAGCTCATAACGTTATTTGAGATTAGGGTGGCAGTGCAATAATAATTCTTTAGTCGACTGAATTATTATTATTGGGCTTAAGTATAAGTTTTGGGTTAAACTTGGATGATTAAGTCCAATGGGAGGACCAACCTTAATTTATCCTATCTTACTCGGGCCTCTATTGGGATTAAGTATCCAAACTTAGTCCAAAACTTATATTAAGCCCAATAATAATAATATAGTCCACTAAAATATTATTACTACACTGCCGCTCTAATCCCAAATTACGTTATGAGCTCCTTCTTATTATGAGCCCGTTAGTCTCCCCATGTTTAAGATATACAATGTCCATTAATTAATTAAATTACTGACAACTCTATTTATTAATATCTCTTCCGAGAGTAGTACCGCTCAACCTTATTATCATGTCGGAATAAATCCATTGGAAAGATTTACATGATAATCCTTATGAGCTCCTCAAGGGGACATCATCAACATATTTAATAGGACAGATTCCTTTTACAATCAATAGCACACCGTAGAGACAGCACAATTTCCCAACTCACCAAGCTTGTTGATTTAATATTTAAATCTCACTCATTGATGAATTAAAGAGATATATATTGACTTACGTGTTAAGGTTATTGTATAGGGATTAAGAGCACGAACATCCATAGTAGCTGTGATCAAGTTCTTCTATATAGTCAGTATAAGTCGAACGATCTCAAGCGGTCTTGCTCAATACACACAAAGTATACTAATGTAACTTTATAGTCAAGACAAAGTAATACCAAATCACACTACGACCATCCCGATAGATATTCCCGTCTATCTCGATTGTGAGCATCTGTTTATACTTTATAAAGAAACCAATAATATGATCTTCCGTGCTACGTCACACACTATATTATTTACAATATGAAGTAAGTGGACTTTTATAATAACATAAAATTATAATATGCAAGACGTTTGATCATATGATTCTCATTTCAAATAAATTGTAAAAACATTGTACATACAGAAGCTAGACTTTTAGTATACAATCTAAGAATCTCCCACTTATACTAAAAGACAACGCTACCATATCAGCTGACACGCATCTAATTCCCATTCCTTCTACATGCCCATAAAACGCTTTTGCTGGAAGGTTCTTAGTAAAAGGATCAGCTAGGTTATCCTCAGATGCAATCTTAGAGACACGACCTCCCCTCTTTTAACGATGTCTCGTATCAGGTGGTACTTGCGCTCAATGTGCTTACTCGCCTTATGGGCTCGTGGTTACTTTGAGTTTGCTAATGCACCACTATTATCACAATAAATTATGATTGCTTTGGGTAAACCAAGAATCACATCCAAGTCCATTAAGAAGTTCCTGAGCCATACTGCTTCTTTATCTACCTCAGAGGCTACTACATATTCAGCTTCCATGGTAGAGTCCGCAATGCATTTCTGCATTACACTCCTCCGTATTATAGCTCCTCTTCCAGTAGTAAACACATAACCCGAGGTGGATTTACTAGCATCTGACTGAAAATCCGAATCAGTATAACCCAAAGGCAACAAAGTATCCACCCGGTAAATCAGCATATAATCCCTGGTCCTTCACAGGTACTTCAAAATATGCTTTACCGCAGTCTAATGCCCTTGTCCTGGGTTACTTTGATACCTACTGACCATGTCCACGGCATAACAAATATCCAGTCTCATACATAGCATTGCATACATGATGCATTCTACAGCCGAAGCATAAAGAACTGCCTTTATCTCCTCTATTTCCTTTTGTGTCTTTGGAAACATTTCCTTAGATAGAGATATTCCATTTCTCAAAGGTAGAAAACCTTTCTTAGAATCTTGCATGCTAATATGTGTCAGGATTATATCAATGATGAAGCTTGGGACAAGCACAACAATCTATTCTTGCGATCCTTTATCAATTTGATCCCAAGAATGTGTCCGGATTCTCCTAAGTCCTTTATCTCAAACTACTTGGATAGCCATACCCTTACACCCGATAATACCTTTATATTGTTCCAATGAGCAGAATATCATCCACGTAAAGTACAAGGAATACCACTACGTTTCTGTCACACTTCTTGTACACACATGATTCATCCGAACATTGAATAAATCCATATGACTGGATTACTTCATCAAAATGAATGTTCCATGACCTAAAAGGTTATTTTAATCTATAAATGGATCTATTAAGCTTACACATAAGATGCTCTTCCCCTTCCGCGATGAATCTCTCTGGTTGCTTCATATAAATGTTTTCTTCAAGACTTTCATTCAGAAAGCTGTCTTGACATCTATTTGCCATACCTCATAGTCCATATGAGCGGCAACGGATAAAAGAATCTAGATTGACTTAAGCATGGCGACGGGCGAGAAGATTTCCTCATAATCGATTTCCTCTTCTGAGTATATCCCTTCGCAACGAGCCTTGCTTTAAAGGTTTCCACCTTACCGTCAAATCCTCATTTTCTTTTGTAGACTCACTTGCATCCAATAGCTTTTACACCATTGGTTGGTTCTACAATCTCCTAGACTTGATTAGAATACATGGATTCTATTTCAGATTTTATTAGTTTTTGCCATGATTGAGCATCTTTATCATGCAGTGCTTCGTTGCAATTCAATGGGTCGATTTCATGTTCACCAGGGACCAAGTCTGACGACTCTCCCAATCCCATGAATCTATCAGGTTGTCTCACAACCCTCCCACTACGATGAGCCTCCACAGGCAATTGTGTATTAGTTCCTCTAAAAAAATAAAAAAAAAAATTGATGGTCTTTTTTGCCAAAATCTCAAAGGTTGGGATTAAATCGTAATTTAAGTAAAGATTGATGTTTTTTCTGCAATAAACTAAAAGTTGTCGTGGAAGCTTACGTGGCATGGTCAATGCCACGTCAGACGTTGGACAACCTTCTCCTATCCGTTAGGTGTGTTTTGCATGAAACCTAAAGGTCGAGATTTTTTTTGCAATTTTTCAAAGGTTGGGATTTATTTGCAATAATAATAAAGGTTGAGGTTTATTTTGCAATTAACCCATGAATAAATGAGAAACAATATGCATAATTAATATATATATACATATATATATATATATACATATATATATATATATATATATTTATTATCACTTAATGTACACTATTGAAAATAATTAATTTAATAACACATTGTCATGAGCTAAAGATATTCTAAAAAAATAGATCAAGGTTGATTTTTTATATAGGCACACATACACATTCTATCCCTTTAATGGATTTTTATGCACTTTTCAATTTCAAGGAACTTACCATCTTTTGAAAAGATCACATCGTGGTTGTCAGCCTCATGTGTCTGGTTATTCAGTGATAATCCAATAGTGTTTTTATTCAGTGATAATCCAATAGACCTTTGATTTTTTTAGAACTAGTGCTTTCAACTGTGTATGTCCAGAATTGCACCTCAAGACCAGAATATAGTTAGCAACAAGAAAATCAGCTAACAAATCAATTAATTTCGGCATAAAATGACAAAACTTACAATAGTGTTGCCTCGAGTGTCAAAATACTATGAGAAACATCATGTATGACTCATGGAATGCAGAGTCCAAGAGATTCCTAAGTGAAGAAAACCTCTCAAAATCAAGTACTTTCGTGAATATGTCAGCAAGTCATTTTTTAATGGAAATGTCTCCAATTTAACTAAATTCTTCTCAACTAAATCTCTAATGAAATGATTTCTTATGTTGATATGTTTAGTAAGTGATTGTTGTACTAGATTTTTGGAAATGTTTATAGCACTCGTGTTATCACAATAAATCACTAAAGCATCTGTCTCAAGAACATAATCATATAACATCTTTTTTACCAAAGCAATTGTGTGCAACAACTTCCAGCAGTAATACATTCAGATTCAGCAGTGGATTGGGATATGCATTTTTATTTTTTACTATGCCAAGAAACAAGATTGTTACCTATGTAAAAGCATCTACCACTCATGCTCTTCATCATAATCACCTGCCCAATCAGCACGTTGTAGACAACTAGTGAGCTATTTGTATCCTTCGAAAACCATATTCCCATCTCACT
This sequence comes from Pogostemon cablin, assembly GCA_023678885.1. Classification (NCBI taxonomy): domain Eukaryota; kingdom Viridiplantae; phylum Streptophyta; class Magnoliopsida; order Lamiales; family Lamiaceae; genus Pogostemon; species Pogostemon cablin. Next base: position 10,623,219 of record CM042990.1, on the reverse strand, counting down.
TGTTCCAGCAACATATCAAATGATCCTCTTCACAACTTTCATACAAGATTTCTTGGGATTTTCCTGGTACCTAGCACATACACAGACACTATACATAATGTCAGGTCTTCTTGAAGTTATGTACAGAAGGCTACCAGTCATAGATCTATACAGAGTGTGGTCAACATATGGGCTGATATCATTTCTGCACATTTTCTGTGATGTTCCCATAGGTGTCTCATAGGTTTAGCGTTCTCAAGGCCAAATCTTTTCACCAAGTTCATTCCATACTTACTCTGTGAGATGACGATACCACTTTCACTTTGCTTGATTTGGAGTCCTAAAAAATAATTTAGGTCACTAAACATACTCATCTCAAATGTGGTAGTCATTGTCTTTACAAAGCTGTCCATCATAACCTGTGATATTGTTTCAAATACAATGTCATCAGCATAAATTTGAGCAATCAAAAAGGCCATCAGATTCATGCTTAATGAAAATAGTTCTATCGTCCTCACCTCTAATAAATCCAAACTGAAGTAAGAAATCGATTAATCTACCATACCATGCTCTAGGAGCTTGTTTTAGATCATATTAAGCTTTCTTCAATTTATATACATAATCAGGATGAAATGGATCAACATAACCTTTCGGTTGTTTAACAAAATCTTCTTCAAGTAAAATACCATTTAAGAACACGACTTTAACATTCATTTGTATCAATTTGATACCAACAAAGCATGCAATATCTAAGAGAAGCCTAATATACTCTATTCTAGCTACGTGTACAAATGTTTCATCAACATCTATTCTTTCAACTTGTGTGTATCCTTGTGCAACATCCCTAGATTTGTTTCTTACTATTTTACTAGATTCATCAGTTTTGTTCTTGAAAATTCATTTTTTTCCAATCACATTAATGTTTGTAGGCCTATGAACTAGACTCCAAACATAATTCCTAGTGAATTGTTCAAGTTCTTCCTGCATAGGCTTTATCCAACATTCATCTTTTAAAACTTTAGTAACATTCTTGTGTTCAACAGAAGAGAAATAACACTCAGCACAAACTTGATTGCATATGTTAGACATGCAAACTGATCACACTACATCTCTAAATTTACCTTTTCTTCTGGTTTGAACACCTTCAGAGGACTCACCAATGATCTGTGATGAAGGGTGATCTTTCTTATATCTGTGAGCAAGAGTATTTCTCGGAGTTCTGTGGAGTTGGTTCTCATCTTCTTCTGAATCAACACACGATGTTGTAGGCGATGTGATCACATTCACCTCAACATTGTTCAATGGTAATTCGGCAATTTCAACCAAGTTAGAGATATCATCTTCCATCTTTTTACCTGCAATATTGGATGAATCATCAAACAAAACATTGATAGATTCTTGAACAGTTCTTGTTCTAAGAGTAAAGACTCTACAAGATTTCCTATCTTAGAATAACCTAAGAAAAGACCTTTATCACTCTTATAATCAAACTTTGAAAGATACTCTCTATCATTTAGGATGTAGCACATGCAACCAAAAATATGAAAATATTTCAGGTTTAGTTTCCTCTTGTACATCAGTTCATAAGAAGTAATAGAACAGCTTGGTCTAAAATGAATCTGATTAGACACATGACTTGCAGTATTCAATGCTTCAGCCCAAAATCTTTTAGACACATTTATTGAAGTAAGCATGACTCTAGGAATTTCTTGCAGTGTTCTATTCTTTCTTTCAGCAATCCCATTCTTCTGTGGGGTTTTAAGAAAGGAAAACTCTTGCTTAATGTCTTTTTTTTTATAAAAAATCAGAAAACATGTTACTTTCAAACTCTTTACCATGATCTGTTCTAATCCTACATACTCTAAGATTGAAAGCATTTTTGAACCCTTGGAAAAGAACTTTGAACACATTAATGTATCAGATTTTTTCCTAATAAATTCAACCCATGAAAATCTAGAAAAATCATCAATGACAACCAAAGAATACCTCTTATCACCAAAACTTTTAGTATCCATAAGACCCATAAGATCCATGTTAAGCAATTCAAAACACCTTGAAGACATGCACAGTGATGTGATTTTGTGTGAGAACTTACCTGTTTACCTTTTTCGAATACCTTTAACATTTAACATGAAGCACGTTGTTCAGATTTGGAATACCTTTAACATTTAAAGTTCCTTTACCAACAGTGTTACCCTTAGAGCCACCTCCATAAGTAACTTTACCACCATCTAAAGTTTCATAATCCTTCAAGTATTCAATGTTACCAGTCATACGTCTGAACAACCACTATCAAAATATCATAGACCATGTACACATGCTTGTAAAGAAGTACAGACAACATTACAAAGCACTTTAGGTTTTCTGACCCAAGCAGATTTAGGTGTGTGTGAATACTTGTGTGGTAATACTCCAGACAACATTTTTCCAAAAAGCAGATCATCTCTCTGTTTGATGCAGTAAGGACAAATATGACCAGAGTTTGAACAGTAATGATGAACAAGGGTCCTAATGCCTTTTCTATTAGGAAACTTTTTAGAAAAATCATTTAAACCAAGTTTCACAAATTGAACAGGTTTTTCAAAATTAAAGGCATGCATTCTTTAGTGTATCCAAGACCAAATTTATCCAATTTTCCAACAGATAAGGCTTCATTCAAAACAGATGTATCTTTCCTGTACTTTTTGAAGCTTAATGTGGAAGTGGCTAAATGACCTTAACGTCTTGAAAATTCAGCATCCTTTTTGGTAAGATTTACCTCAAGTTTTGTTATGGTCTAAATTAAACCATTATTCTCTTGGTTGAAAGCTTTCAGTTCTTTTCAGAAGTTCAGAAATCTTCATCACTAGAGTTTCTTGTGTAGTACCTACTCTAGAAGAGAAAGTATTAATACATTTCATATCAAGATCAGAAGTAGACATAAACATGCATGACGTTATTTTCGATGTTGGCACACCAGACTCAACATCTGAGTCACTCTCAGAAAAATCCTCCTTCACACATTGTGTTAAAAATGCAAGTTCTTCTTCATTTGCATCTGGATCTCCTCCAGAATCATCATCACTCAAACAAGCATTTAGGCTCATCATTTTCTTCAGAATAGTGTTAGCATATTTATTTGCATAATGACAAAAATCAGTACATTCATCACAAATTATCTTTTTCCTAAACTCAGGATTATACCTAAATTTTCTTTTTTGAGTAGGTTTATGAACATGAGTATGAGGGGAATATTCTACCTTAGGCTGAATGTTTGCTCTAGATTTATTCTTCTATTGCTTAAGATAAGACTCAAATTACTTAGCAAGTAAATCAATAATGTCAGTTTCATTATGAATATTGTCAACAATATCATCAACTTGTTTAATTTCAATTATGGTCAACGTCTAACCAGAACTAGAACTAGAACAAGGATCAGTTTCACCTTTAAAAATGACAACACCTTTTCTATCATACGCAGAATCTTGTTAAGACAAGTCCATTTCATAAAGTTTCAAGATACTTATCAGTTCATTATGACTCAACATATCAGTGCTCCTAAATTCTTCTATAGCACAGCTTATACCATTAAATCTCCGAGGAAGCGTACGTAGAGTTTTGTTTACTAACCTGACATTGGAGATTAGGTCTCTAAGTGACTGTAGCTCATTCACATCTCGTAGAGTCTCTCAATTTATGATGAGATTGACTCTTCTTCCTTCATCCTCAAGCTTTTGAATTACGCGTTCAACATTCTCATCTTTACCCTTTTGACACTTCCAGATCCTTTGCAGTGCTCTTGAAGTCTTTCCCAAGCATCTTTTGTTGATGTACAGTTCTGGATTAGGTTGAAAATCAATGTATCAACTGATGAGTTGATTGCATTGAGTGCTCAGTAGCTCATCATCGACTGGTTGTTCTCCTCAGTGGTCCATTCAAGATCACTCTTGATGATTTGATCTCCATCTTTGTCTTGAACTATAGGGGTGTCAGCCTGCCAAAATGGTCTTCCAAGTACATACATCCAGGGACTTGATGTAACTCCTCATCAAGCTCTTCCACAAGCCATAATTGGTTCCATCAAATATGGGAGGACTGTTGCTCGTTCCAGCGGAGTAATCCATGACACTTCAAAACTTAACACCAAGAATCAACACTTAGTACCATATGTGTTGGCTTTGATGCCACTTGCTAGGTGCCATATGGGTGTAAAGTGTGTTTTACGTCAGTGATGTTGTTCTACGTGTTGCAACATTTTGTACAACACCAACTCCAATCAGAATGAAACTTGAATACGAGATTGCAAGTTTGTACAGCGAAATACTTAACACGCATATTACTAAATCTTTCTATAAATTTATAAATAATTAAAATATCACTAACTTGGAAAAAGTGATAATAAAATCAGATTCTAAGAGATGGAAACATTTCTTCCACTCTTCGAATACAAACACGGATATAAATCCTAAACAAGTTCCCAAATGGAAAAACGTAGATTATTAGATCAAAGTCCTACTTCAAGCATGAACTTCTACTATTTGTGAATAGTACAGAGAAAATGAACGGGATGATACCAAACACGTGATGTAGAATGAGATGTTACAACATCGATGAAAGCATTACACGAGGAAGTAGAGAATAAACTCTAAGTCCAGCAACTCTCTATATAGGAACTCTCCAAGTTTTTTAACGTGCCAAGAATGAAGTCTGACAGCTTCTATTTATAGACTTGAATCATGCTGCAACCTTCTTCAAATTAGTGGTCCACTAGGAGATATAAAAACCACCCATGATGAAACTAATAACTGCCCACTACTTTGGGTAGTTATCTTCACATTCTAGAATCGTTTAGACTTCTAGAACTTTCCATATTGCTCTCCTGACTTGTGGGTCCCATCGTGCATAATTATCGTTCAACTACAACAACCCTGAAAGAAACATCAATCACAACACAACACGAACAACATTAACATGTTAGTGGCTAAAATAATAACTAGTAGTGGATCGGTGTGATTCTAGATATGATGACACTGGTCTCAATACTTCACAACAATAATTTTAAAATGGTTGTATGTTATTGTTGGTTTGCATATGATGTATATTTTTCTTCTCTTATAATAGTGGCCGTATGGGTCGTGAATTTATAGTTACGGTTGACGAGTCATGATAATGGTAGTAGTCGATGGGTTATGAAACATGGTAGTGACTATTTCTCGGTTTGTCATGAAAAAGAGTAATCATATCATTATGTATTTACTAATTTATATTCTGCCAAATTACCACTTGGATATTTAATCTCACATTTTTCAAACAATGAATTTTTTAAGTTAATGATTGGAGCATCTGGACTGTGACAAGACATGCCATTATCTGTGGATTTCAAAATAATTCTACATAAGTATTTATGAAGATGCAAAAATTATGGATTTATAAATATATGAGTTCTTAATGTAATTTTCATATATATATATATATATATATATATATATATATATATATATATATATATATATATATATATATATATATATATATATATATATATATATATATATATATATATATATACACGTATGTATGTATACATTATGTCGGGTGCCCAATGGTGCAAAGTTTTTTTGGTACGATGTTGTCCTAAGTGTGATGACCCTTTGAACAACACTGTATGTATCAGAATGTAACTTGAGTAAGTGTAGAACAAGTTGTAAATCAGCGGAAGACTTAACACACAGATTACTCAATCTTTCCACAAACTTTTGCAAGTTTGTGTCGGCCTCATGGTATAAATATCACTATTGGAAAATGTGATTACAAAAACAGACTCTTAGGTGTGGAAACGATTCTTTCACCCTTCGAATACCAAATCAGATCTAAAATCCAAACACGTTCCCAAATGGCAGAACCTAGACTTGTTAGAATCTAAGCCTACTTCACATGTGGGCTTCTACTGCCTATGAACAGCGCTCACAAAATATACGGGAATAACAGTAGACAACTGATGTTGAACCAAGTGTTACAACACTAGTACAAACACTATTACAGAAACCTATATAGGATCTTCACACTGTATAGTGGGATTACCTTTTCGATCATTTGACTTAGCAACTAGCAGCTTCCATTTATAGATGGCTACAGGCTCCAAATGATGAGTGGCCCACGTAGGAGATGTAGAAACCACCCATGCAGGCTCAAATAACCGCCCACTAAGAGAGGTAGTTATTTTTGCCTTTTAGATCCTTTTAGAGTTTCAGGATCTTTCTAGTTTTCTCCAAGGTCTTCAAGGTCTGCTTTTGACTTGGTCTTTGCATCTAACATGTTCAGCACTTCAACCGCAACAACCCTGAAAGCAACGTTAAGCACAATAACAGTCGAAATAATAAAACAACGTTAGTAGTTAATAAAACAACTGGTGGAGGATAGGTGTGATTCCATATGTGATGGCACTGGTCTCAACTATTCACATCAACACATTAAATTTTATTGTTAACGTTATATTATTGAACTATTATAAAATTATTTTTCAAAATTTATAAATCATATTTTCCTCTTTTAAAAATATAGTATCAAACTATTATGTAAGCCTATGATAATATTTTTTATGTAATAGTAGCACTTCTATTTTTTTTAAAAAAATTAGGCTCGGGGTGCTACAGAGTGATATCAGAGCTATGGTTTACAACATCCTTGAAAGTATATACATGTATACTTATGAAATATATATACATATAAATAATTAATAGCTAGAACACTCCAAAAGATTCACGGAGAACCACGCCAGGTCAGAAGACGGTGCTCGGAACTTTCTTTCAAAAAATAGGGGAGAGAAAAATTTTGGTGTTCCTGAAATTAAATAAATAAATGAAATTGTGTCCCTCTAGAAATGGAACTCCAAAGAAACGTTGCTGTCGAAAAGTACCAGACTTATGCCTAATACAAACAGAAAACTCTAAGGCAATATGTTGATCGAGTCTTAGGACTTAGGTTCACTAAGGAACGAAGGATTTACTGAAAATGATTTCGACGTTACAGTATGCTTGAAGAAAAGTGTCTCCATCAATTTTAGGGCAGTTGCACAAATACTCTTTGATAATTTTGGCACAACGGATTCGGTTAGAAGACCAAGGATTAACTACGTAAAGTATGTAAGCGCTCTAATCAAAGCAGTGGAAGGAAGGACTGAGGCAGAAAGACTGGAAACAAAGTGGGAAATGGAAGCACAGAAGAGAGAGGCCAAAGAAAATCAATGGGGACAAAAGGCCATGGAGTTCGAGATGCGGGTAAACGATTATAGAACCAAGGCTATTGAGAAAATGCAGAAATTGATTGAAGTCAGAGAAAGATCCGTAAGGTACAAAGAGGAACTTGTAAATGGAGGGATAATATCAGATCCCAGGGCTTTACCGACATTTTGGAGTGAAGACATAAAATCAGCAATCGAAGAGGACTAGTCTATAACCTGATGCCACTTTTCAACCCTTACAATGACCAAGGAAATCATGGGACGACTGCGGCAAAAATGACCCAATTGGAAAGAAACATCTATTTGAATGACAATAAAACTCTCTGTTGGATTGTATACTAAAAGCCTTGCTTCAGTATGAACAATGTTTTGACAATATTTGAAATGAGAATCATTGATCAAATAATTGCATCTTATAATTTAATTATATGTCCGATGCAATAGTCCACTTACTTATACTGTAGATAATATGTTGTGCGACAACACGCGTAAGATCATATTATCGGTTTCCTTATAAAGTAAAAACAGATGCTCACAATCGAGATAGACGGGAACTCTCTATTGGGATGGTTGTAGTATGATTTGGTATTAGTTTGTCTTGACTATAGAATCACATTAGTGCACTTTGTGTGTATTGAGCAGGACCGCTTGAGATCGTTCAACTTATAATGACTATATATGAGAACTTGATCTCAGTTATTATGGATTTTCGTGCTCTTAATCCCTATACATTAACCTCGACACATAAGGCAGTATGTATTTCTTTGATTCATCAATGGGTGAGATTTACATGTAATTAAATCAATAAACTCTGTGAGTTGGGAAATATTGTTGTCTCTATGGTATGCAGTTGATTATAGAAGGAATTTGTGTCATATTAAATAGGTTGATGATGTCCCCTTGAGGAGCTCATAAGGATTATCATGTAAACCATGCAGGTGGATTTATTCTGGCATGGTAATAAGGTTGATTTGTACTACTCTCGGATTAGATATTTATTAATAGAGTTGTCAGTAACTTAATTAAATAATGGGACTTGTATCTCTTAAACGCGGGGAGACTAACGGGCTCATAATAAGAAGGATCCCATAACATTATTATGGGATTAGAGTGACAGTGCAGTAATAATATTTTAGTGGAATATATAATTATTATTGGACTTAAGTATAAGTTTTGGGCAAAACTTGGATACTTAAGCCCAATGGAGGCCCGACTCTAATTTCTCCTTCTGGTCCATGTTGTAGCCTATATAAGTCATCTCAATTTTTCTAAACCTAGACATACATGCCTAACTGTGAGTAGGGTAGAGAGAACAGCAGATTGAGGAGATCTTGAAGATCATCGCCCACATGACGTCAAGATTGTACTTTGGAATACAGCAAAAGATCAAGAGGTTGTTTTCAGCAACCTGATCGTCAACTTCCACTTTTATTCTATATTCTTGTGGAACTCAAAACTAATCCTGTGATATACCGTTGAAAAGCCACGGAAGAGAGGATTGTTTTGGCATAAAAATCACTCAAATCGGAGATTGGATAAGGAAGTTACGCCCAAAATTGTGAGGCTGTGCATGCTGCCGGTGAGAGTTCATTCTCTTCTTCAACATACCCTAGTGAAAGATAATATGATTTTATGATCTTGCTTTCGCTGATATAGAATCGTATGGATCCCTAACGGTTCACGTTAACAAAATGATCGAACGCCAACACTCTTTTCCCAGGGTTTGAGGACGAAGCAGGTCCCAGTACTCCCTATTTCTTCTTTTAAAATGACTTATTGAGAACTATGAGGAACCAAGTTATCGATGCCTATTAATTTTTTCCTTATAAAACGTATGGGATTGTGGTAAAGTGAAAGGATCATAAGGTAATAATGTGATATCAATGTGGTGTGACTATGGTTTATAATAAATGGATGTCCACCAGTTCAAATAAGTTTATTTCTTAGATGTTTTGTCTTACCACGTATCCCACAATAAGTAGAAATGCGATAAAAACCTGTTTAAGAATATAACACTAATAAAGAAACAATTTTATTAATCCTTTTAAGTTTTGACAAATGGCGCCATCAACTAGAAACCAAAGAAGGACCAGAATAAACAGGGGATCATCTGAGGATTCCATGAGATAGAACCAACAAGAACGAACCAATATAAATTAGGAGCTGATATGGCTCAAGAATTTTTCACTACTCTTCAAAACTGTACTCAATAAGCATATAGAGGAAGAGAAGGACCATTAGCCACTGAAGAATGGATCGCAGAAATGGATTGAATATTCAAACATATAGAGCTAACCGAAGAACAAAAGGTTTCTTGTGCTCTTTTTCAACTAGCTGAAGATGCTACCCAATGGTGGGACTCGCAAGAACACACTATGAGTGAGGAAGCGAGAGAAGCTTTAACTTGGAACGATTTCAAGGGGATTATGATGAATCGATACTTCCCACAAGCTCTTTATGAATAAAAGGAAATTGAATTCATCAACCTACGTCAAGGAACTACTTTCGTGATTGAGTACGAACACAGATTCAATAACCTATCAAAGTAAGCTCCATAACTCGTGGAGATGGATGAGAAGAAGGCTAAAAGATTTGAAAGGGGACTACATCTGGAAATTGGGAGAATCGTTTCTGGATTTAAGTTGACACTTTTTCGAGAGGTGTTCATATGAGCATTGACTATCTCCATTAGTCAAGGGTTTGAATACAATCAAAAACCTCAAGAAACATCGACCGAGAGGAAGTGGCAAACTTATGAAAGAATAGGCCGGATTCCTCTACGAAAAAAATCAGTTAGCAATAACCACAAGGCCCAATCCAGCTAAGATACTACCATGTCGCACTTGTAAATGTATGTATCGGGGTGAATGCTAGACGTAGAAGGATGTATGTTACAAGTGTAACCATAGAGGGCATAGAGCTCATAATACACAAGAACCAACAACGGTTGACCAATTGGAGAAACCAGTCAAGCGCCTATGCCTATACAAGCATGCAACCTCCAAAGTGGATTGATGCTACACCAAGACTAATAAAAGAGAATGATCGTGCTCAAAATTTGAAGGGAAAGACACAACTGAGCACAGTCGTTGAAGCAAAAAATTTAGAGAAACATGAAATAATGACAGGTATGTTAACAATATCTAACATACCAGCATGTGTGTTTATTCGATACTGGTGCATCCCACTCCTTTATATCTGAAAGAATAATAAAAGAACTATGGATCAAAGGAAACATGGAAGTAACAATGGATGTAGGTGTTGCTTCTGGAGAAATCATAAGAGTGAACAATATGTTGAAAAACGTTAAATTAGAAGTAAATGAGCACATACTTGATGTTGACCTCTATATCCTTTAAATAAAAAAATTCGATATCATTTTGGGGATTGATTGGCTGAGCAAGTATAAGGCCAACATATATTGTTTAGAGCGAAAAATAAAGTTTGAAAAAAGGGAATGCCAAGAATTCATACTTATGGGGTCAGACGACGACCATAAGTGAGAATCATATCCTCAATGAAAGCCTTGAAGATGCTATAGAAGGGGAAATGCCAAGGATATTTGGTGTACATCACAGAGGAGAAAGAAGATAAAAATCCATCAAATAAGATGCCTATCATTAAAGATTTCCTTGATTCATTCCCTAAAGAATTACCTTGAGTACCTCCCGATCGCCAGATAGAATTCGCCATCAATGATATTTCAGGCGCTACACCGGTTTCAAAGGCACCATATAGTTACAATGTTGATTAACATTTTATCAGACCAAGTATATCTTCTTAGGGGCTCATGTACTATTTGTAAAGAAAAAAGATGGATCAATAAGGATGTGCATCGATTATCAAGAACTAAATCGTCTAACTATAAATAGTAAATACTATTTGCCGCATATCGAAGACCTTTTAGATCAATTGAGAAATGCATCCATTTTCTCAAAAATTGACCTAATGTCCGGATACCTCCAACTAAAAGTCAAGGAAAGCAACATCCCCATGACAGCATTCAGGACTCGATATGGCCATTACGATTCACTATAATGCCATTTGGGGTAACCAATGCGCCGACAGCCTTTATGGATCTGATGAATCGAGTCTTTCATCAATACCTTGACTGTTTTTTCATTGTGTTTATTGATGATATTCTTGTTTACTCAGAAAACAAGAAACAACATGAGGAACACCTTAGAATTGTGATGGATATAATGAGGAGAGAGAAACTCTACGCTAAAATACAACAAATGTGAATTTTGGATTGATCAAGTTATCTTTCTGGGCCACATCATCTCTTCTAAAGGGTTCGAGGTCGACCCAGCAAAGGTGGAAGCAATGCTAAATTGGAAGACTCTCTTGAATATAAATGAAGATGGAGTTTACTAGGATTAGCCTGTTACTATCGGAGGTTCATTCAAGATTTCTCTAGAATCGAAAAACCACTAACTCAACTTAGAAAGAAGAATGAGAAGTTCATTTGGTCCTAGAAGTGTGAAGATAATTTCCAAGAGCTGAAACTAAGATTGGTATCAGCGATGGGCGTTTTCTCAACACACAAAATAATCCCCAAGTATGAAGGATATTAATTGTAGTCTCGATAGGCGACCAAGTGATTATCGAACCCGAGGGACGGATTATTATCAATTTAATTATATTCTAATAAACTAAGACTATTTTGGTAAATTGATTTGTGGTAGTTAATTAACTAAATAACAAGTAATTAAAATAACAAAGAAACTAAACAAACAATAGAGATAATGCGACTGTGATCAAGTGAGAAATTAGGTAGCACTTCGGGTCATCCAGTTTTACTTATTAATCTCTCTTCCATGCGTTGATGTCCGACTCTACCTTGTGGTCTATGGACGCATCACTAAACCATGCAAGTTCACTCTATAGATACAAGTAAACATGCGTATGATACGTGTGAATATCCTCAGAGTAAGAGATATAATTCACCCCTCTTTCTAGGTACTATCAGTATTAATTATTTCCCATGCACTTAGGACTCTACCCGATATGATCTCCCTTTATAAGTACTATGAAGTTATACTCTTTATCCTACTTATTAACTTGAATATTATTCAATTAACAAGTATTTATATAAGATAGTTCTAATAAGACTTCAGAATCCCTTCACTTAGAATTATAACATGTAATCCTGCTCAGCAGTGAACATACTCAATTAATAACTAAGATATGTATTCAGACTTTACATAACAGTTGATGCACAAAATTACTGTGAGTATGAATTTAAAAAGCGTAATCTTATATAAAATAAACCACACGTAGTGTTGTACGGAGTTTACACATGAAATACAAATTAACTCATAAAACATTCATAACCCTAGAACTACCAAAGTGGTTCTAGCCCATGATTAATCTATGAACAATCATGGTGGTTGGTAAGATCTTACCCATAGTCTTGAAAATTACAAGATAAATTAAGAAGCAAAGCAAACCCTAGATGCAGGTGACGTCGTGACTCTCTTCATCTTGAATCTTCACTTGGTTCTCACTTGGTTCGACAGACGAACCTCTCTCCATAGCTCCTTCTGATGGCGGTAGGGTTTCGATGATGAAGTAGTGTGTGTCTGTCTTTTTCTCCTGCGAAAGCTCTTCTTTATACTTGTAAACTCCCTTTATGGGTCTTGGATGGGCTTCTTAAGCGAACACATGCATTAAAGGTGTAAAATACGAATATGGTAAGTTTTCGTGCCTCAGTTCGACCAACAGACCAGATCGAATCACTCTCAGCTGGTCGAACTCCAGGTCGAATCGACCTGTAAATTGGCTGCAGGTTCCGAATTCGACCAGTATCTTGGTCGAACCACATACTCTCTAGTCAAACTGCAGCTGCTCCCCCTCCCCTTCAGGCTTCTGGTTCGACCACGGTTCGACCAAATGGCTTGGTCGAACGGCAATGTAGTGGTCGAATTTCACTGCCGGAGCTTCTTCTCAACTTGTTCGACCATAGGTGCTGGTCAAACCATCTCCTTATTGGTCGAACCAAGCACCTGCTTGGTCGAATCAAACCTCTGAATCTCCTTTTTCTGGATCCGATCACTTCTAACTCGTTTTCCTTCGAAAATTAACTCAAATATACTTAAAGACACCTGATTCGTGACTTTCCACAATATATATCGATTCATATCGAATTATAACCATCTAACACACCATTATTACACGAATCTTGGCTCAAAACACATGAATTTATACACTCATCAAACCCCCAAACTTACATGTTGCTTATCCCGACGCAATGAAATAAAAAATCATAGAGTAGTGTAAAATTCACTCAGCTACCACTTTCAATACAATTCATATTCACACATGCAATTCCACCAATCAAAACAAGTATCACTAGCATCATATATATCATTCATGCAAAACATCACTCAATTATAATACAATTCGGAGTACTAAATCATCTATCTCACAGGAAAAGTATTTATTCTCACTCACTAGTGTAAAATATGTACACTTCAACAGGTTAGTGTATACACTCATATTCAATTCATACTTCTGTATAACCATAAGCTTAGTAAGGGTCTCAAAAATCAACTTACAATCAACTCATTACTATGATCACAAAGGACTTGCTCTTGGGTTGTAATGTTGGCTCTTTGGAAAAGATAGGAAAATTTAGGTAAAGTAACTAATTCACTAGTAGAGAATTACATTGGAGTTTTGCCTTCCTTCATACATTATCTTTTTCTCCAATTGCTTCTCATGCTCTTCATAATTGAATTCTTCTTCTTCTCCTTTACATCAACATCATCTTTCTTCAATGAGCAAGGGTACCAATTTTGGGCACTACCCTTCTAAGCAGTCGGGGTACCAATTTCAGGCACTACCCCTAAATGAGATTTAACCAAACTTTTACCTTTTCATGCTTCTAAACCAATCTTCTACCTTCTTCGTTCTTGCTAGTACTTATTCACCTCAACTCTCTACTAATGAACAAGGTATTCAACAATGCTCAAGTAAAGGTTAAATAAGGTTTTTTTATCAAGGCTTGCCAAAGAAAAAGCTTTTTAAGGCTCAAAAGGGCTTCCAATGATAAAAATATTATAAGGTAAGGTAAAATTTTGGCTAAGTGACTCAAATAAACAATAATGGCCTAAGATCATGTCCTAGTAACTCATCAATCATAAATCTCACACAAGACTCCAAGCCAAGTTCTAGAATATGGTCATATGAATGATTCTCTCAAGAATAAACTATCATGAACTAGCATGATTCATATGGCTCAAACTCTCACATGGGTAAATGCAATCCTAAGTACTCCTCATAACATATAATCAAGATCAATTTCACAAAGAACCCACATACTTATCAAGTTGTACATGCTTCTTACCAATAAAAATTAACACATGTAAAATATGAATGCAACATGCTAATACCAAGAGCCCACATATCATGACAATCCATACAAGTATCTCCAACTAATTTCACCCTCAAGTATCAATCCTCACATCTTAATCTAACATACGTACATGCCACTCACACCACAAATACCCATCTTGGAAAGAGAAAAAGAGAAGGGAGATGCGATGAAATAGGCAAAGAATAAAAACCTGATGCAACCTACTCCTCCGTAGCATCAACATCGCTTGCATCCTCTTCGTCATCACCATCATTCATCTCCGAGCGTAATCGATCTTAATCTCTATGAAGACTATTAAGCTTCCTATCCAATTCGTGCTCATCAGCATGCATTCTCCCTAATCTCCTATCCATCTCCACATAATTATTCTGTCATGTGTTGTACCTCGCATCAAGTGCTGCATAGTTCGCATTCGCCAATGCCAGCTGCCTATTTGTCTCGTGCAGGTTCGCATCCAGTGTGGCGAAATGCTCATGAATCAATCGAAACTGCTCCTGATAATAAGCATCAGGACAAGCCCACTACTATTGTGGCACTACTGGAATGGGTCGTGGTGGCATCTTGTGGGGCAGTGGAACTTCCATCTCTGGATTCACCTTATCCGCTCCACACTCCTGCTGCTGTTGTGGCCGTAGGAGGCTGCAGATGAAACTTTTCTTCGTCTACAATCCTCTGAAACTCCTCATTCATCCCCCCAGCGTACATCTGAGTTACAGTCCTCCAATCACCTTTCGTCAAGCAAGTGATGGAAAAAGCATCATGCGCCAATGTGTTCATCAATTTATTACCCTCAGTTCGGATAGCAGTCAGCTCACTTACATCAAATGAAAACATGAAAGTAAAGGGCTTAGATCCCTTCGTGTAGAACCAATCTCCATCGCGAAGATGAGCAAATCCACCCTTCACACATGTACTCATATAACCAAGTCTGGATCCTCAAGGATGGGTGAAATACCGGCGAAGTCCATGTAGTAGTGCTCAACCACAGTAGTAAGAAAACCTCCGATATTAACTCTCTAAAATAGAGAGCTCCTAAACCTGTATAACTGATGAGTAAGGTATGATCCCACATTGAACCTCACTACATTGAGCATGCACCATAGAGCATATAGCTCACCCCTCGACACACAACTCGCCTCAGATCGGGAAAACAGTGTGTATCTCACCACTCGATCCATATATCGGAGTTCAGGATTTCAAATCAATGAAGCACGAGCACTACTAGTATTAAAATCCATATCCTCTCCAGAAATTTCTCTCCAGAAATTATTTGCATTGAAATATACATTCTCATTCCTAGAAATCCCTCTCGGACTCTGAAACAACACGTTGAACTCCTCAGCCAACCACGTCCTCGTCTCACCTCCAAGCTGGAATGTACACTTATACGGGAGATGACTTGAACCTTTCTTAACAGTCATTGAACACAATAGCTCAGCAGTCACATGAAAATATGTCGACTTTTTCAATTCCATGAAGTGACGAATCCGAACTTGATCAAACATCCACATTATATCATCTCGAATGCACACTATAACCATCGCCTCATCATCCTGATACCTTGTTCTAGCAATCTTATCTGACATAACACCCCATTTATCTTTTATCTCTTCCCAATCATTCATCCGAATCTTAAAATTCCTAGGCAACCTCTCCTGAAGCCTTAACTTCTTTGTCACCTCATCTTCACGAGACGGCCTATCTTGCCTGTTTTTGGAATGAACCTCTGCTTCCTTTCTTATTCCTGAAAACAATACTTCAATACTAACAAAACAAGTAAAGCAAACCAATACAAGTTCATAATCAACTAAGCATTCAACTCTACTCAAGACTTCAAGTTTTTCAATGCATAGTACTCCATACAAACATATTCCATCCTCATGAACCAATAATGCAACTCTCATGTTTACTCAATTCCATTCCAACATCAAGCATGCAATAAGAACAACCAACGATGCTATCAACCACTAGCATGATTTAACAATTCAAACGTTTACTCACTTGTAATCAACAATTAGAACTTCAATCTTAGGGTAATAGAGTCGAGAAAACATACCTTTTGAACCGGCCATGGCTTAAGATGAACAAATGTGACAAATTCTCAAATTCGCTTCAAAACCCTAGTTTTGCAACTAGATCGTTCCAAAATCGTGACAAATTGAGTGAAAAAAGTGTGGAATGAGGTTTAATTGGAGCGAAATTGAGTGAAATTGAAGATTAGAAGGAAGGGTTTTTGATTCGGGAAGAATTCGAGTGAAGGTGGTGTGCGAAGTAATCGAATGGGGATGAAAAACACGTTTAAGAACTGACTTACCTGGTACGATTCGACCTACTGGAGTGGTCGCGGAATTATCATGGTCGAAACATGTTTCTGGAGGCTTTCAGCGTCTCAGTTTGACCAAATGGCTTGGTCGAACCACAATGTCATGATCGAACTCCTCTGTTCAAACTCTCAGGTCCGCGATTCAACCTTAGTTCGACTTACACTTTTGTTGAACTAAACCCTTCTTGGTCGAACCGGCCTATACAAAATTCTCTGATCTCCAGTTCGACTTGAGCTCCATAGTTCGACCTGAACCTTTGGTCGAATCGAACACCTGATGCTCCAAAGTCAAATTTTCTTCATCCTCTGCACTCTTCAAGCTCAAAAACGAACAATAGGTACCAAAACATAGTAAAACTTAGCTTGAGAATCAATCTTAAACACAATATTTATATGTAACTCCGCATACGACACTCAAAAAAATACAAAACACCACTAAACATTAGGCAAATTGCAAAAATCGATGCACTAAAACCAGTTAAAGTTTCAAAATATCGCAAAAAATCAACTCCCCTAACAAATGTTACAAAGAAAAGATTATACTCTTAGTGCTTCAATGAGGTAAGTACATCACACCCCCCAAACTTTGTTGAAACTATAGGCGAAACTAAATTTACAAAGAGATGTAATTTTCAAAGAATAAGCACGTCAAATATAACAATTTCTTACTCACACAAAAATAAATAAAGCAATAAAACGAAAGGGAAAGCCCCCAATAGGCGCTCTTGTTAAACGTCGGAGAGTCACAACGGTACCAATCTAGTGCAAGGTATCCTCAAAGACGAAGCAAACATCATCGGCGACTTGTAATGCTTCAATCCATGCCCATTCGCCATGATAATATCTCTGTCTTTGTCCATAACCTCAAAACTCCCCCCCCCCCTTCTCAGGCTCTATGGATAATGAACTGCCCCGTCCACTTCGATTTTAATTTTCTTGCGAAAAGCTTCAAACGAGAGTTAAAAAGTAATATCTCATCACCTTGCTTGAACTCCTTATAAGAGATCTTCGAATCATGCCATTTCTTTATTCTTTCCTTGTAGATTTTCGAGCTCTTATAAACTAGATTTCTGAACTCATCCAATTGATTGATATGAGTCATCATCAACTCCTTTTGATCCTTTAAAGATAAGTTCAAGCTCCTCAATGCCCAAAAAACTTTGTGCTGAATCTCTACGGGTCCCATAGATAATTTGATATGGTGATATATCCAACACCGTCTTATAAGCAGTCTGGAACCCCCAAAAAATATCATCGAGCTTCATAGCCCAATCCTTCCTATGGGTTCCGACTACCTTTTCTAAATTTATTTCACTTGTCGGTTAGAGACTTCAGCTTGCCCATTAGCTTGAGGGTGACAGGGTGTAGTAACCCTATGCTTGACACCGTAATCCTTAAGCACTTTTTTGAGAAGTTTATTGACAAGTGTGACCCTCCATCACTCACTAGTGCTCTAAGAACTCCATAGCGGGCAAAGATATGTTTCTTCAAGAAAGACAACACAGTTCTTGAATCATTCACGCAAGTAGGAATGACTTCCACCCACTTAGAAACATAATCCACTGCTAAAAGGATGTAGAGAAATCCATTAGATGGGGGAAAAGGCCCCATAAAATCGATCCCCCATACATCGAAGATCTCAACAACAATGCTTAGCTGAAGTGGCATCTCATCTCTCCCACTTATGTTCCCCATCCTTTGACATCTATCACATGCCGCCACATAGGTTTAACAATCTTTAAACAAAGTAGACCAATAAAGAGCAGATTGAAGTACCTTCGCTGCCATCTTTTGAGCTCCGAAGTGCCCCCCATTAGGCTGTGCATGGAAAAAATCAAGAACGTTCTCCATCTCCATCTCGGGCACAAACCTACGGACGATAGAATTCGTATAAATTTTGTAGACAAACGGATCATACAATATAAAAGTCTCAACATCCCTCTTGAATTTTACAAGTTGATACCGGTTGAGATCTCTCAGAATTTCTCCTACGGCAATGTAATTCACATAATCTGCATACCATGGATCAATCCCTTGGGCAACCACCACACATGCCCTTTCCGCTCCTTCAACAAACACGACCATGATCTTCTCATCATGGAACATCTCTTCTATGTAATTGAAAGAATCATCACAGTGCTCCCTTGTCTCCAACCTTGATAAGTGATCCGCCAAAACATTCTAGGTACCCTTCTTATCTTGGATCTCCATAACAAATTCCTGCAGAAGAAGAATCCATCAAATGATCTTTGGGTTCATTTTCTTCTTCTCCATCAAGTATCGGATCGCAGAATGATCCGTATACACTATCGTCTTCATGCCCACCAAATACTGTCGAAACTGATTGAATGCATACACTACAACTAGAAACTCATTTTCCATCACCGTGTAGTTCTTTTATGCAGCATCAAAAGTTTTACTCGCATAGTAAATGGTGCAGAACTTCTTTTCCCTCAACTGCCCAAGCACCACTCCAAATGCTAAGTCAATTGCATCACACATAAGTACAAATGGCTGAGTCCAACCCGGTGTGATCAAGGTAGGTACAGTAATAAGCGCCTCTTTCAAAACCTGAAAAGCTGTTAGACACTCTTCATCAAAAATAAAAGGAACATCTTTTTCAAGTAAATGAGATAAGGGCTTGGAGTATTTCGAGAAGTCTTTTATGAATCTTCTATAAAAACTGGCATGTCTAAGAAAAGACCGCACTCCTTTCTCATTAGTAGGTGATTGAAACTTCTCAATTGCCACCACCACCTTTGTTCCTACAATCCCTTTGCCAAAATATGATGGCCAAGAACAATCCCATCTCTTACCATGAAGTGTCACTTCTCCCAATTCAAGACAAGATTAGTATCTTGGCATCTCTTTAAAACAGTAGCGAGGTAAGATAAACAAATATCAAAGGAGGCCAAACACAGAAAAGTCATCCATAAACACCTCCATAATTTTCTCTATCAACCTATCAAATATGGCCATCATGCAATGCAGAAATGTATCAGGTGCATTACATAATCCAAAAGGCATTTTCCTAAACGCAAAAGTTCCATAAGGGCAAGTAAAAGTAGTCTTTTCTTGAATCTCGAGTGCAATCATGATTTGATTATAACACGAGTACCCATCTATGAAATAATAAAACTTATACCCTACAAGACGATCAAGCATTTGATCCATGAAAGGAAGGGGGAAACAGTGTTTGCATGTATTTTCATTCAATTTCCTGTAATTCGTACACACACGCCATCCCGTAGGAATCCTAGTGGCTAATGTCTCTCCATCCTCAGCTTTCACAATAGTCATGGCCCCCTTCTTAGCTACAACATGCAATTGACTCACATGGGGACTATCACTAATGGAATATATAATTCCTGCATCTAGCCACGTTAGGATTTGCTTCCTAATCACTTATTGAATAGCGGGATTCACCCTCCGCTAATTCTGAATGCTACTCTTGGCCTCATCTAACAATCTTATTCTATGCATGCAATATGAAGGATTAATGCCTTT
The DNA here is from genome assembly GCA_023678885.1 of Pogostemon cablin. Classification (NCBI taxonomy): domain Eukaryota; kingdom Viridiplantae; phylum Streptophyta; class Magnoliopsida; order Lamiales; family Lamiaceae; genus Pogostemon; species Pogostemon cablin. The sequence continues at coordinate 10,602,810 of CM042990.1, read as the reverse complement.
TAAATCATCCAGAGACCAACCAATCGTAGACATACTTCTTAAGCACATCTAACAATTCCTCAAGTTGATCATCATTAATAGAAGATACAATTACCAGATATTTTCCATTGTCACCTAGATAAGCATACTTCAAGTGCTCCGGTAGCAGTTTCAACTCCTCTTTCTTGTCTTCTTGAGGTGCACTGTCTCTATCCAAAGGCAAGTACTTCCTAGTCCACTTCACCTCTTCAATCTTGGTCCTTTACGACTCATACCTGTCATCACCCAAAACAAGTAAATTTTCAAGGAAATCAATACATACCTCATTGGAGAGTTCATCTAGCTTCGTGGTGGGAAAAGTAAGAGACTCCGCTAAGCATGTCTCAAGAGGATCCTTTGAAAGGATCAAGGACATATCTTCCTTTACGATCTCCTCCACCACGTCTATATTATGACATTGTGTCTCCATCGGCATCTTCATTGCTTTGTCAAGGTTGAATATGACCTCTTCTTTATCCATCCTTAGTCGTAACTCACCCTTCTACACATCAATCATAGCTCCCGTAGTAGCAAGGAAAGGTCTCCCTAAGATAAGAGGGATATTATCCTTGTCATCTTCCGTCTCAAGCACCAAAAAATCCACCGGAAAGACAAGCTTCTCTACTTTGACAAGAACGTCTTCAATATCACCCTTTGGAAAAGTCATAGACCTATCCCCCAATTGTAGATCAACTGTTGTAGGAGTTAACTCCCCTAAACCAAGCCTTTGAAATATCGACAATGGCATCAAATTAATGCTTGCCCCAAGTTCACACAAGGCTCGATGTGTCAGCCCCTTTCCGATTTCACATAAGATCGTGAAGCTTCTTGGATCTTTCAACTTAGCTGGCAGCTTTCTCTGAATATCGAGCTGTAATTCTTAGACAAATTCACTGTTTCAATTCCGTTCAAGCTTCTCTTCTTCAAAAGTATATCCTTCAAAAAACGGGCATAATATGACATCTTCAATATCGCTTCAGAGAAAGGAATGTTTAAGCTTATTTTGTTTATGATATCTGAAAACTTCTTGAACTTCTCTTCCAATCCCTTCTTAACTAGCTTGTAAGGAAACGGCAGAGGTATCTTTGTTTTGGGAATCCTCCATTCATCACATTCAACCTTCTCCGCCTTATCCTTTTCGGCTCTCAATCTCTTGGCTCTTTCCTACTTCCTTTCCGCTATAATCTTAGTATTCTACTTTTTGGAAGGTACTGGAGTCTCATCATCATCATCATCATATGGAGCATTCAACGTGGAAAATAGTGCAGAATAGTATAGTTCGACCATGGTTTGACCAGGGTTGCTGGTCGAACTGGGTGAAAAATGGTCGAACTGAGCACCTAAAAGTTTGTTCTCCCCCTTACAGGCCAGTTCGACCACAGTTCGACCAACATGGTTGGTCGAACCATAATGATCGTGGTCAAATCGGGCTTCAGACAAAACACAGTGCTCTGGACAGCGGGATTCAACCTGAGTTCGACCAGAGATTTTTGTCGAACCGATCTGTCCTTGGTCAAACTGCTCTTCTGCAACCTCCGGATGTCGCCCAAGTGCCTGGTTCGACCTCCGCTGTGTAGTTCGACCATCTGTGTTGGTCGAATTGGGTCGAATCGGGCTCTTGTGGTTTAAAATTTTGATTTTGGCCTCATTAGTCCCTCATACTGCGTTCCAGACCTCAGTGTAATGGAGTGACAAGACTTCGGATTCTCAAAACTTTGAGACGAAAACTTCCCTTTCTCAATAGTTTTGAGTCAATTTGTTTACGTTTCCTGCCATCTTCCCCATCAACAAAGTAAGGTCCTTAACTTGTTTAGACAAATCCTCATGATTGGCATTAATCATCTTTTCTAACTTGGCCTCAAGATGATCTACTCTTGCATCGTTCCTCGCCATGTACCTGTTCACCTTATCCTCGAAACCCAGTTTTCTTTCTTCCACTTTAGCACCCGGATCAACACCAATAGGAGGTTGCACTGCATTGTTGGGATTACTCCATGAAAACTCCTGCCTCCTCGGTTGTTGATAATTACCCGATGGACCACGATTATTGTATTTTCCCTGATAATTTTGGTTTTCTTGATTTTGGAATCTCGTTCTTTGAATACTTTGACCCATGGCATATTTGGCCTCCACTATTACCTCTTGGCTAGCACCTTCATAGCCACCATCCTGCTGCATCATTGGTACTCTTTGAGATAAATCTGTAATTTGCTTTTGCTGAAACTCTAGTAACTTGTTGATATTAGCCAAGCTAGAGACGATCTCATCACCTCTTCCCAACTTCACCATAGTATGCTCAACTTGTGCTACTTTACCAAGGACATAAGTGCCTCTCACTTTATCAGTCGACCAATCTCTTGAATTCATCGAAATATCCTCAAAAACCTTCTCGGCCTTAATGGGTGACTTTGTAAGTAATGCTCCATTGGATGAAGCATCAAGTAACACACGAGAATCGTAGTCCAACCCATTGTAGAATATACTGATGTATTGAGCCTTAGATAGCCCATGTTGTGGACACTTTTGAAGCATGTCCTTGAATCTGTCCCAAGCTTCATGAAACTTCTCATTACCATGGATAGCAAATTGATTGATTTCTTACTTCATCTTGAACACCTTAGAAGGTGGCATGTATCGCTCTGAGAATTTCAGTTTCAACTTCTCTCATGTATCACATTCAGCAGCATTAAGATTGTCGTACCAATCTCTTATTTTTTCATTCAGCGAGAATTTAAACAAGATGATCTTCCTCGCATCTTCATGAGCTCCTGCATCTTTTTGTGTACTCGCATACCCAAGGAACTTATTTAGATGTTGCTGAAGATCTTCAAAGGTTCCCCCAGAGAAGGGACTTCTTTCAATCATGGTGATAAGAGTAGGGTGTAGATAAAAATCAGCTCCGGCCCCTCTTGCTCCTAACAGCCATGCATTGCCTCCTCCGTTGTTTTTAAAGACTTCACGGATGGCAAGTGTATCAGGATTCGCTGTCATGTTGACTGCTTCTGCTTCCAAGTTAACTTCGATTGCAGCTTCAATCATTTGCGAATTCAGCACGTCAACTTCAACTCTTAAATTAAGAGCCTCAGTTGGGTCTATGTTCTTGTTCTTGTTCTTCTTCTCCTTTTTCTTCCTCGACGATGCTCCAATCTTCGAATTATAAGGCTCTAATTCACCTGTCTTCGATCTAGTGAGCATACACATAAGAAAAATACATGTTAGAAATTAAAGACAAGAATAATATAATCTCAATTAAACTAGAAATAATAAATTAATAATCTATGCCGTCCCCGACAACGGCGCCAAGTACTTGATGAACGTTTTCTCAACATAAAAAATAATTCCCAAGTATAAAGGATATCAATTATAGTTTCGATAAGCTACAAAGTGATTATCGAACCCAAGGACGGATTATTATCAATTTAATTATAATCTAATAAACTAAGACTATGTTGACAAATTGGTTTGGAATAGTTACAGAACTAAATAACAAATAATTAAAAAAGCAAATTAAATAAACAAGCAATAGAGAAAATACGACTATGATCAAGTGAGAAATTAGGTAGTTCTTCGGATCATGCAGTTTTACTCATTAATTTATATTCCATGCATTGATGTTCGACTCTGCCTTGTGGTCTATGGACGCATCACTAAACCATGCAAGTTCATTCTATAGACACAAGTAAACATGCGTATGACACGTGTGAATATCCTCGGAGCAAGAGATATAATTCACCCCTTTTCTAGGTATTATCAGTATCAATTATTTTCCATGCACTTAGTACTCTAACCAGATATGATCTCCCTTTATATGTACTATGAAGTTATACTCTTTATCCTATTTATTAACCCGAATATTATTCAATTAACAAGTATTTATATAAGATAGTTCTAATAGGACTTCGGAATCCCTTCACTTAGAATTATAACATGTAATCCTGCTCAGCAGTGAATGCACTCAATCAATAACTAAGATATGTATTCAGACTCAACATAACAGTTAATGATGCACAAAACGACTGTGAGTATGAATTTAAAAAGCGCAATCTTATATAAAATAAACCACAAGTACTATTGTATGGAGTTTACACATGAAAGACAAATTAACTCATAAAACCTTCATAACCCTAGAACTACCGAAGCAGTTCTAGCGCATGATTGATCCAGGAACAATCATCATGGTTGGTAGGATCTTACCCATAGTCTTGAAAATTACAAGATAAATTAAGAAGCAAAGCAAACCCTGGATGCAGGTGCCGTCACGACTCTCTTTATCTTGAATCTTCACTTGGTTTGACAGACAAACCTCTTTCCACAGCTCCTTCGGATGGCGGTAGGGTTTTGATTATGAAGTGGTGAATGTCTCTCTCTTTCTCCTGTGAAAACTCTTCTTTTATACTTGTAAACTCTCCTTACAGGCCTTGGATGGGCTTCTTGAGCGAACGCATGAATTAAAGGTGTAAAAATATGAATATGGTAAGTTTCCGCACCTCAGTTCGACCAATAGACCAGGTCGAATCACTCTCAACTAGTCGAACTCCAGGTCGAATCAACCTGTAAATTGGTTGCAGGTTCCGAATTCGACCAGTATCCTGGTCGAACCACAGACTCTCTGGTAGACTGCAGTTGCTCCCCTTCAAGCTTCTGGTTCGACCGCGGTTCGACCAAATGGCTTGGTCAAATGGTAATGTCATGGTCGAACTGCACTCTCGGCGCTTCTTCTCAACTTGTTCGACCATAGATGCTGGTAAAACCATCTCCTTCTTGGTCGAACCAAGCACCTGCTTGGTTGAATCGTACCTCTAAATCTCCTTTTTTCGGATCCGATCACTTCTAACTCGTTTTTCTTTGAAAATCAACTCAAATAGCCTTAAAGACACCTGATTCGTGACTTTTCACAATATATATCGATTCATATCGAATTACAACCATCTGACACACTATTATTACACGAATCCGGGCTCGAAACATGTGAATTTACACACTCATCAATCAGCACCAATTTTAACCATTCCTGATGGAACGGAAGGGTTTGTAATTTACATAGATGCTTCAAAATTATGCTTAAGATGTGTTCTAATGCAACATAGGAAAGTTGTAGCATATGCCTCAAGACAATTAAAATATCATGAACTAAATTATCCAACTCGTGACCTTGAATTAGCTGCAGTTGTTCATGCGTTAAAGATATGGCGTCACTACCTCTATGGGGGAAAGTGTCAAATCTACACGGATCACAAAAAATTGAAATACTTCTTCACCCAAAAGGAACTAAATATGCGACAGAGAAGGTGGCTCGAATTAGTAAAGAATTATGATTGCAAAACACTTTATCACCTAGGGAAGGCAAATGTTGTGGCAGATGCTCTCAGTCGGAAGCATGAGGGACAATTAACTATGATACCTATGAAGCAAAGATCATTGGCTCTAGAATTCTCGAAATTAAATTTGTAATTCGTTAGGCCATACTATACCTCGATTATAGTTACAGCTCTAACAGTACAGCCTACCTTGAAAGATCACATAACAAAAGCACAAAAGGATGATGTCTTTCTGAATTAAATAAAAGGGAAAGTTGCGGTAGAAAGTGTTCGAGGAATTCTATAACCACCGATGAAATTTTAGTGTACGAAGGAAGAGTGTGTGTGCCAAATAATGAACAATTACAGAAAGAGATTCTTACAGAAGCTCACAACACACCATATATTGTGCATCCACGAGAAACCAAGATGTACAAAGACTTGAAGAAAAAATTTTTTTTGAGATGGATGAACACCAACGTCCTTCTGGATTGCTCCAACCACTTGAGATCCCTGAGTGGAAATGGGAACATATTACAATGGATTTGTAAGTGAATTGCCAAAATCCAACAAAAATCCTGATGTAATCTGGGAAATTGTTTATCGACTCACCAAAGTAAGCCACTTTATCCCAGTGCAGATGACATTCGCGATGGACTATCTTGCTCGGTTGTATATTGAAGAAATCATGAGGTTACATGGAATACCAATATCAGTATCCGATCGAGATATGTGTTTCACTTCAAAATTCTGGAGAAGTTTGCAGAAGGCAATAGGGACAAAACTCAAGTTCAGTACTGATGAGCGCTTTCTCAACACACAATACTAATCCCCAAGTTTTAAAGATGCTATTGAAGCTTTGATAAGCGACCAAGTGATTATCAAACACAAAGGACGTATTATTATTAATTTAATTATAATCTAATCTTATTAAGACTAATATGGCAATAAAGTTGTGATGATTAAGTAACAAATAAATAGTTAATTAAAATAACAATTAAAATAAATAACAGTAGAGAATAAACGAGAGTTGCTCAAGTAAGAAGATAGGTAGCTCTTCGGGCCATTTAGTTTTACTAATTAATATCTCTTATGTATGTCACAATTTCCGACTCTGCCTTGTGGAATATGGACGAATCACTAAACCATGCAAATCTACTCTACAGACACAAGCAGACAAGCGTGTAACACGTGTGAATCACTTTGGAGCAAGAGATATAATTACACCTCCATCTTTCTAGGTACTATCAGTATCAATTATTTTCCGTGCTTTTAGTAAGTACTCTAACCTGATATGATCTCCCTTATAGGTACTATGTAATTATCCTCTTTATCCTACTTGCTAACCCGAAATCAATTCAATTAATAAGTATTTATATAAGATAGTTCAAATGAAGCTTCGGAGTACCCTCACTTAGAATCATAACATGAAATCCTGCTCATCAGTAAATGCACTCAATCAATAACCAAGACATGTATTCAAACTCTACATAACAGTTAATAATGCATAAAATAACTCTGAGTATGAATTAATAAAGCATAGTCTTATATAAAATAAACCATAAGTAGTGTTGTACGGAGTATACATACGAAAGTACAATTAACTAGATAAAAACTTTCATAACCCTAGAACTACCGAAATGGTTCTAGCCCATAACGCTTCGAAGAACATTCATGGTGATTGGATAGATCTTACACATAGTCTTGAAAATTACAAGATAGATTAAGTTGTGAAGTAAACCCTAGATGTGGGCGCTATCGCTTCTTGCTTCGTCTCGAATCTTAACTTGGTTCTCACTTGATTCGTTGCACGAATCTCTCTCCACCGCTTCTACGGATGGAGTTAGGGTTTGGATGTGGTGTAGGATGGATTTGGAATCTAACTCTCTTTTTGGTGTGATCAGCATCCCTTTTTATACTTGTTACTTCTCCTCATAGACATGTACTGGATTTTTTCATCGAAAACACGCACATACACGCACATACACGCACTGGAGATGTAAATCCCAACTTTTCAGAGTTGATACATCGCCGTTCGACCAGACTTAGCGTGGTCGAATGGAACCTCTTGGTCGAACATTGGTCGAACAGCATGTCTGTAAACTGGACTTCGTTTCTGCTTCTTGTTCCACTTAACTCATCACGTTCGACATGACTTCCTTTGGTGGAACAGGCTTCACTAGTTGAATGACCTCTCTGTAAGTTGAAACACCTGTAGTTCGACTTGGCCCCTTTGTTCGACCAATCCCATGCTTGTCGAACAACCTCTTCAGGTTGAGCAACGCTACGAAAATCGCCTCAAAAATCTTATTTTCCGATTTCGAGCACATAAGACCTGTTTTCTTGTACAAATATGCTCAAATAGCCTTAGTAGCATCTAATTCGTGGCTTTTCCATAAACAACCCGATTCATCTCAATAATGGACCAAATCGTAATCAATTTCCACATAAATCAGAGCTTACAATGCTTAAATTATCACTCTCATCAAACCCCCAAACTTACATGTTGCTCGTCCCAAGGCAACAAAAATCCAAATTAGGCAAGAGAGTGTAATCACAAAGTCCTTATAACAAGCACAACTTATTCTAACACATTCGATAATATCAATTCAAAACATGCATTTATCAATCATACCTTTCATCCATGCTACTATATCAATCAATCACAACACTTCTACGAGTGCAAAATCATCTAGCTCACTAGGTAAGTGTTTGCTCTCGCGCTCAAGTGTAAAAATGTACACTTTCAATGGGTTAGTATATACACTCAAAATCAATTCATATATTCGCGTAACCATAAGCTTGGCAAGGGTCTCAAAAATCAATTTATAATCGTTTCAACACTAGGATCACAAAGGACTTGCTCTTTGGGTTGTAATATTGGCTCTTTGGTAAGGTGGGAGAATATAGATAGAGTGACTAATTTCACTAGTAGAGAACTACTTTGGAGATTTGCTTTTCATCAAATAACATTAATACTTACCTCCTTCATCATTCTCGCTTATCTTTCAATAGTTCGTCTCCGGCTTCACTTGGAATAACATCTTTCTTCTTTCAAGTACAAGGGTACCAATTTTGGGCACTACCCTTTTAAGCAATTGAGGTACCAGTTTCAGGCACTACCCTTCAACAAGGTTTAACCACAATTTTATTCTCATCACTTTGCAACTTTCCTTCCTTTTTCTTCACACGAACTAGCAATTTATTCACTTCAACTCTCTACTAGTAAATAGGGTATTTTAAGCCCAATGATAGGTAAATAAAGGCTATTTATCATAGGTTTGCCAAAGAAAAAGGTTTAAAGGATCAACGGGGCTTCCAATGATTAATATTATAAGGTAGGAAATTTGGCTAAGTGGCTCAGTTTAAACAATAATGGCCTAAGATCCTAGTATCTATCAATCATAAATTTCAAACAAGACTCCAAGCCAAGTTCTAGAATACGAACATACGAATGATATTCACAAGAATAAACTATCATACAATCATTTAGCATGATTAATAGGCTCAAATTCTCACATGGGTAATAGATTCCTAAGCACTCTTCAAAGCATGCAATCAACATCAATATTTACATAAACTACAAGCAATAGTGGTACATGCCATCATTAACAAAATCAACATGCATCAAAAATAAGTTCTCATGCATAATCAAGAAGTAACATCATACTCTTCAAATCAATCCGATTGCATCCAAATCAAACATAACCATGAATCCATCATCATCAATCAATATCAATACAGACCACTCACGCATGAATCTCAATCAAACACTCAAAACCACTCACAAACACTCAACCTTAATTCTCAATTTCAAACTGCGTTCGACTCGAATGGTATGGTCGAACAAGGGTTTCTGGTCGAACAACACGAGTCTGCATTTAAAATGTGACCTTGTTCGACCAAATTGGCTTGTTTAAACAACATCGTGAGGTCGAACAACACCTTTGTAAACTGAAAATCACCTCCTATTCTCCCCGATTTTGCTCAACCGCCGTTCGACCATAAAGTTTTGGTCGAGCAAGGCTCGCTGGTAGAACGGCACCTTTGTAAGTTGGTTTTGCGTTCAGGCTTCCTGTTCAACCACCATTCGACCAGAATGTTTTGGTCAAACAGCAGAGTGTGGGCGAACAAGCCTCCGATCTTCCAAAATATAGAACTCCTCTCTTCTTTCCCTGTAAAACTTAGACTCTAGAGCATCATCAAGCATCATAATACCAAAATAAAAGGTAAAGAACCACTCTTAGACTATATAAAATCACGAATAATACTCATTCACACTAAAATAAATAAAACACCATCGATCACAAGGCAAATTTCAAAAAAATCGACACATCAAAATCGGTTAAAGTTTCAATATACCGCAAAAAGTCAACTCCCCTAGCAGACATTACAAAGAAAAGATTATACTCTTAATGCTTCAATGAGGTAAGAACATCACACCTCCCAAACTTAGTAGAAACAATAGTCGAAACTAAGTTTGCGAAGAGATGTAATTGCCGATTAGTAAGCACCTTAAATATAAAAATTTCTTACTCACACTAAATAAATAAAGCAATAAAACAAGAGGAAAAGCCCCCAACAGACGCTCATGTTTAACATCGGAGAGTCACGACAGTACCAATTCAATGTAATATATCTTCAAAGACAACATAAGCATCATCCAGTGATCTAAAGTGCTTCAATCGATGCCCATTCGCCGCTATGATGTCTCCATCTTTGTCTATTATTTCAAAACTCCCTCCTCCATAAGCTCTATGATTAATGAACGGTCCCGTACACTTCGATTTCAGTTTACCTGCGAAAAGCTTCAAACGAGAGTTAAAAAGTAATACCTCATCTCCTTTCTTGAACTCTTTATAGGTGATCTTTGAATCATGTCATTTCTTCATTCTCTCTTTATAGATCACCGAGTTCTCGTAGGCTTGATTTTTGAACTCATCTAGTTGATTGATATGAGTCATCCTCAACTCCTTTTGATCCTTAAGACACACGTTCAAGCTTCTCAATGACCAAAAAGCTCTATGTTGACCTCTACGGGTAAGTGGCATGGCCTCCCATAGACAATTTGATACGGTGACATATCAAGCACAGTTTTGTATGCAGTTTGGAAACCCCATAAGACGTCATCGAGCTTCATAGTCCAATCCTTTCTATTAGTTCCAACCACCTTCTCCAGGATTTGCTTCACTTGCCGGTTAGAAACTTCCGCTTGCCCATTGGGTTTAGGATGATAGGGTGTAGTAACCCTATGCTTAACCCCATAATCCTTGAGAACTTTTTCAAGAAGTTTGTTGACAAAGTGGGAACCTCCATCACTTATAAGTGCTCTAGGAACTTCATAACGGGCAAAGATGTGTTTCTTTAAGAAAGACAACATGGTTTTTGAATTATTTATGTGAGTAGGAATGGCCTCCACCCACTTAGAAGCATTATCCACTACTAGAAATATGTATAGGAATCTATTTGATGGGGGAAACGGCCCCATAAAATCAATTCCCCATACATCGAAGATCTCCACAACGATGCTTGGCTGCAGTGGCATCTCATCCCTTCTACTTATATTTCCCATCATTTGACATCTATCGCATGTCACCACATAGGATTCACAATCTTTGAACAAGGTAGCCTAATAAAGAGCGGATTGTATTACCTTGGCTGCAATCTTTTGAGATCCGAAGTGCCCCCCATTAGGTTATGCATGGAAAAAATCAACAACACTCTCCATCTCCATCTCGGGCACACACCTGCGGATGATAGTATCCGTACAAGTTTTGTACATAAACAGATCATACCATATGAAAGTCTCAACATCTCTCTTGAATTTTGCAAGTTGATACCTATTGAGATCTTTCGGAATTTCACCTACGGCAATGTAATTGATATAATCCGCATACCATGGATTCATTCCTTGAGCAGCCACTACAAAAGCTCTATCCACTCCTTCTACAAACACCGCCATGATCTTTTCATCTGGGAACATCTCTTCAATGTATTCAAAAGAGTAATCACAATGTTTCCTTGTTTCTATCCTTGATAGGTGATCCGCCAAAACATTCTCCATTCCTTTTTTGTCTCGGATCTCCATGTCAAACTCTTGTAAAAGAAGGATACATCAAATAATCTTGGGCTTCGCTTCCTTCTTCTCCATCAAGTATCGGATCGCAGAATGATCCGTGTAAACAATAGTCTTCATACCAACCAAATACTGTCGAAACTTATCAAATGCATACACCACTGCTAAAAATTCCTTTTCAGTGACAGTGTAGCTCTTTTGTGCTGCATCAAAAGTTTTACTCGCATAGTAGATGGCGCATAACTTCTTTTCCTTCAGTTGCCCAAGCACCACTCCAAGTGCTAGATCACTTGCATCACACATCAGTACAAACGGCTGAGTCCAATCCGGTGTGATCAAGATAAGTGCAGTAATAAGCGCCTCTTTCATAACCTGAAAAGTTGTTAGACATTCTTCATCAAAAACAAAAGGAACATCCTTTTCAAGTAAGTGAGATAAGAGCTTGGAGTATTTTGATAAGTCTTTAATAAATCTCCTATAAAATCCTGCGTGTCCAAGGAAGGACCGCAATCCTTTCTCATTCGTAGGTGGTGGAAGCTTCTCAATCACCACCACCTTAGCTCTATCAACCTGCAATCCCTTGGCAGAAATATGACGACCAAGAACAATCCAATCTCTTACCATGAAGTGGCACTTCTCCCAATTTAAGACAATATTAGTTTCTTGACATCTCTTCAAAACAGTAGCTAGGTTAGACAAACAAATATCAAAAGAGGAACCAAACATAGAAAAGTCTTCCATAAACACCTCCATGATTTTTTTCTATCAACCTATCAAATATGGCCATCATGCAATGCTGAAATGTAGCAGGTTCATTACACAATCCAAAATGCATTTTCCTAAAAGCAAAGGTTCTATATGGGCACGTAAAAGTCATCTTTTCTTGATCCTCGGATGCAATCATGACTTGATTATAACCCGAGTACCCGTCAAAGAAACAATAAAACTCATAACCCTGCTAAACGGTCAAGTATTTGATCCATGAAAGGAAGAAAAAAATGGTCTTTGCATGTATTTTCATTCAGTTTCATGTAATCCGTAAACACACGCCATCCTATAGGAATCTTAGTGGCTAAGGTCTCGAATCCTCAGCTTTCACAATAGTCATGCCCCCTTTTTAGCTACAACATGCAATGGACTCACATGGGGACTATCACTATTGGATATATAATTCCAACATCTAACCATGTTAAGATTTGCTTCCTAATCACTTCTTGAATTGCGGGATTAACTCTCCGCTGATTCTGAATACTACTCTTAGCTTCATCTAGCAACCTAATTTTATGCATGTAATACGATGAACTAATACCCTTCAAATCATCAAGAGTCCAACCTATAGCAGACTTATACTTCCTAAGCAAATCTAACAACTCTTCGAGTTGGTCATCAGTATGAGAAGAAAATACAATTATCGGGTAAGTTTCATTATCACCTAGATAGGCGTACTTCAAGAGCTCCGGTAGTGGTTTCAACTCCTCCTTCTTTTCATCCTTCGGTGTGCTTTCGCTATCCAATGGGAGGTATTGCCTAGTCCATTGACTTCTTCAAGCTTGGTTCTTTTAAATTCATACTTGTTATTACCCAAAGCAAGTAAAGTTTCCAGAAATTCAATACATACCTCATTAGAGAGCTCATCTAGCTCCGTGGTAGGAAAAGTAAGAGACTTCATCAAGCATTCTCCAAAGGATCCTTTGACAGGATCAAAGACATATCTTCCTTCACGATCTCCTCCACCACATCAATGCTGTGACATTGCGTCTCCATTGGCATCTTCATTGCCCTATCTAAGTTGAAAAGAACCTCATCTTTATCCATTCTCAATCTAAGCTCCCCCTTTTGGACATCAATCATAGCTTCAGCTGTGGCAAGGTATAGCCTTCCCAAAATAAGAGGGACATTATCCTAGTCATCTTCCATCTCTAGCACAAGAAAATCCACAGGAAAGACAAGCTTATCCACTTTAACAAGTACATCCTCTATCACACCCTTCGAAAAAGTCATAGACCTATCCACCAATTGTAGAACCATTATTGTGGTAGCGAGCACCCCAAACTTAGCTTCTTAAATATAAACAAGGGCATCAAGTTGATGCTTTCTCCAAGATCGCATAAGCTTTACGTGCCAGCCCTTTTCCAATTTCACATTGAATAGTGAAGCTCCCCGGATCCTTCATCTTCTATGGTAGCTTTCTCTGAATGATCGAGCTGCAGTTCTCTGATAGATTTACTGTCTCTACCCCTTTAAGTTTCTCTTCTTCAATATGATATCTTTTAAAAATCAGGCATAATACGCCATCTCCATGATTGCTTCAGAGAAAGGAACAAAGCTCAAGCTTATCTTGTTCATTATTTCTTGAAATCTCTTAAACTTATCTTCCAATCCCTTTTTCACTATCCGAAAGGGAAACGGAGGAGGTATCTTTATCTTAGGGATTCCTCATTCATCACGTTCAACTTCCTTCGCTTTATCCTTCTCGACTTTCAATCTTTTGGCTCTTTTCCACTTCTTCTCTACTATAAGCTAAGTATTTTGCTCTTGTGATGGCTCTGGAGTGTTCTGAACAATGGGTGTAGCATTCGGTATCAAAACGTGAGGTGCATAAAGTTGTTCGACCACTGTTCGATCAGAGTGGTCTGGTATAACGAGGGCACTGTAAACGGGTTCAGTTCATTCAGCTCGACCATAGTTTGACCAGAGTTCTCTAGTCGAACGAGATGAGGCTGGTCGAATGGAGACCCTGTAAAGTGAGCGCGATCATTCTTCTCCACAGGTGCATGTTCGACCATGGTTCGACCAGAGTGATCTGGTCAAACAAAAGTGGATTGGTCGAACGGCGGGACTGAAAACCGAGTGTCGTAACTCTATTTTTTTTAGAGTTGTTCGACCTCTGTTCGACCATCAGGTCTGGTCGAACGTGGTAGTTCTGGCCAAACAGTGCTCCTGGTTTATTCTTTTTCAAGCGCAGGCTTCATCGGACCTTCGTACTGCGTCCCGGACCTCAATGTGATGGCATTATAAGACTTAGGGTTCGTAACACTTTGAGATGGAAGCTTTCCTTTCTCAATTGTTTGTGTCAACTCGTTTACGCTCCCCGCCATCTGACCCATCAACAATGTTAGTTCCTTCATCTACTTTGACAATTCTCCATGATTTGAATTAATTTTTTCTTCTAATCGATCCACCTTAGCATCATTCTTAGCAACATATCGGTTCACCGTATCCTCTAAACTAGGTTTTCCTTCATCCGTCTTAGCACCAGGATTAACAGTAATAGGAGGTTGCATCGCCGCATTTGGATTGCTCCATGAAAATTCCGACCTTATTTGTTGTTGATAGTTACCCTAGGGACCACGATTGTTGTAGTTCCCTTGGTAATTCTTATTTCCTTGATTATTCAGATACCTCATTCCTTGAATACTCTGACCCATAGCATAATTCTCTTCTTCAAATTCCTCTTGATTAGTTCCTTCATAGCCAACATCCTGCTGCATCAGTGGTACTCACTGCGCTATATCAGTGATCTGCTTTTGCTGAGACTCAAGTAACTTGTTAACACTTGTCAAACTAGAGACGATCTCATCTTCTCTACTCGACTTAACCATAGTGTGCTGAACCTGAGCTACTTTTCCAAGAATATAAGTGCCTCTTACTCTATCAGTTGGCCAATCTCTTGAATTCATCAAAATATCCTCAAAAGCTTTTCAGCCTCTACGGATGACTTTGTAAGCAATGCTCCATTAGAAGAAACATCAAGTAATACTCGAGAATCGCAATCCAATCCATTATAGAAAATACTGATGTATTGAGCTTTAGAAAGCCCATGCTGTGGACACTTTCGGAGCGTGTCCTTGAATCTGTCCCAAGCCTCATGAAGCTTCTCATTACCACAGATAACAAATTGATTGATTTCTTGTTTCATCTTAAACACCTTTGAATGTGGCATGTATCGCTCCAAGAATTTCAATTTCAATTTCTCCCAGGTATCGCATTCAGCAGCAGTAAGATTGTTGTACCAATCTCTCGCATTTTCATTAAGCGGGAACTTAAACAAGATGATCATCCTCGCATCTTCATGAGCTCCTGCATCCTTTTGTGTACTTGAATAACCAAGGAACTTATTCAGATGTTGCTGAGGATCTTCAAAGGTTTCCTCAGAGAAGGGGCTCCTTTCAATCATGCTGATCAGAGCAGGGTGAAGATCAAAATCAGCTCCGGCCGCTCTTGCTCCTAATAGCCCCACATTGCCCCCTCTGTTGTTCTTAAAGACTTCACGGATGGCAAGATTATCCGCATTCGCCGCCATGTTTACTGCTTCTGTTTCCAAGTTAACTTCGGTTACAGTTTTAATCGCTTGCGAATTCAGCTCGTCAACATCAACTCCTAAATAAAGAGCCTTCGTCGGTTCTATGTTCTTATTCTTCTTCTTCTTCCCCTTCTTCTTCCTTGACGATGCTCCAATCTCCAGATTATAAGGTTCTAAATCTCCTACCTTTGATCTAGTGATCATACACCTAAGAAAAATAAGCGTTAGAAAATAAAGACAAGAATAAAGTAGTCTAAATTAAACCAGGAATAATAAATCAATAATTAACGCCGCCCCCGGAAACGGTGCCAAGAACTTGATGAGCATTTTCTCAACATACAATATTAATCCCCAAGTTTTAAGGATGCTATTGTAGCTTTGATAAGCGACCAATTAATTATCGAACCCAAAGGACGTATTATTATTAATTTAATTATAATCTAATCTTATTAAGACTAATATGACAATAAAGTTGTGATGATTAAGTAACAAATAAACAGTTAATTAAAATAGTAATTAAAATAAATAATAGTAGAGAATAAACAAGAGTTGCTCAAGTGAGAAGATAGGTAGCTCTTCGGGCCATCTAGTTTTACTAATTAATTTCTCTTCCGTATGTCAATGTCCGACTCTGCCTTGTGGAATATGGATGCATCACTAAACCATGCAAATCTACTCTACAGACACAAGCAGACAAGCGTGTAACACGTGTGAATCACTTTGGAGCAAGAGATATAATTACACCCCTTTTCTAGGTACTATCAGTATCAATTATTTCTCGTGCACTTAGTACTCTAACACAATATGATATCCCTTTATAGGTACTATGCAATTATCCTTTTTATCATACTTACTAACCTGAATTCAATTCAATTAATAAGTATTTATATAAGATAGTTCTAATAAAGCTTCAGAGTCCCCTCACTTAGAATCATAACATGGAATCCTGCTCAGCAGTGAACGCAATCAAGCAATAACCAAGATATGTATTCAGACTCTACATAACAGTTAATGATGCACAAAACAATTCTAAGTATGAATTAATGAAGCATAGCCTTATATAAAATAAACCACAAATAGTGTTGTGTGGAGTATACACATGAAAGTTCAATTAACTAGATAAAAACTTTCATAACCCTAGAACTACCGAAGTGGTTCTAGCCCATAATACTTCGAAGAGCGTTCATGGTGATTGGATAGATCTTACCATAGTCTTGAAAATTACAAGATAGATTAAGTTGTGAAGTAAACCCTAGATGTGGGCACCGTCGCTTCTCGCTCCGTCTTGAATCTTCACTTGGTTCTCACTTGATTCGCTACACGAATCTCTCTCTACCGCTCCTATAGATGGAATTAGGGTTTGGATGTGATGTAGAATGGATGTGGAATCTAACTCTCTTTTTGGTGTGATCGGCACCCCTTTTTATACTTGTTACTTCTCCTCATGGACCTGTACTGGGCTTTTTCATCGTAAACACGCACATGCACGCACTGGAGGTGAAAATCCTGACTTTTCAGAGCTGATAAGTCGCCGTTCGGCCAGACTTAGCGTGGTTGAATGGGACCTCTTGGTCGAACGCTGGTCGAACGGCATGTCTGTAAACTAGACTTCGTTTCTACTTCTTATTTGACTTAACTCATCTCGTTCAACCTAACTTCTTTTGGTTAAACAGGCTTCACTGGTCGAATGACCACTCTGTAAGTTGAAACTTCTGTTGTTCAACTTGGCTCCTTTGTTCGACCAATCCCATGCTGGTCGAACAACCCTTAAGGTCGAGCAACGCTACAAAAATAGCCTCGAAAATCGTATTTTCCAATTCTGAGCACTTAAGACCTGTTTTTCTATACAAATATTCTTAAATAGCCTTAGTAGCATCTGATTCATGGCTTTTCCATAAACAACCCGATTTGTCTCAATAATAGTCCAAATCGTAATCAAATTCTACATAAATCGGAGCTTACAATACGTAAATTATCACTCTCATCAAGTACTGCCTATCACCCACAAACAGATGGTCAATCTGAGATAACAATCTAAACATTAGAACATATGCTCCGAGTTTTGTGCCTTAGACTTTGAAGAAGACTGGGAAACTCACCTTTCACTAGTAGAGTTTGCTTACAAGAATAACTACGAGGCTATTATTCGAATGACACCTTTTGAACCACTCTACAAAAAATGATGTTGCTCACCAATTATATGGGACAAAGTTAGAGTTTCGAAAAATTTTAGGTCCTGAATTGTTAGAGAAATCAGTAGAAGTGATCACCACAGTACAAGAAAGAATCAAAGCGGCACAAGATCGAGAAAAGTCTTATGCCGATGTATGGAGGAAGGATTTACAATTTTAAATTGGAGGAAAAGTATTTCTTAGAATTGCACCAATTAAAGGGTTGATAAGATTCGGAAAAAGAGGAAAGTTGAAGCAAGGTATGTTGGACCATTCGAAATACTAGAAAAAGTTGAAAATATGGCTTATAAATTGGCCTTGTCACCTGAACTATCTTCACTTCCTAATGTGTTTCATGTATCAATGCTTCGGAAGTATATCGCAGATCCAAGCCATGTGATTGATTTTAAAGATTTGGAGGTTAATGAGAACTTGACCTACAAAGGATGCCAATGAGTATTTTAGAGAGAAAATTCAAAAACTTAAAAATCGAGAGATATCTTCAATATTAGTACAATGGAGTAAGCAGGGTAGGGAAGAAGCAACATGGGAATGTGAGGACGAGATTTTAGCCAAATATCCAGACTTTTATAGGGAAACGAGTAAGTGAATTTCAGGGATGAAATTTTATATAGTGGGGGAGGATATAATACCCCAAACATTTATAATTATTTTTACATTGTTTTCAATAATACTACTAATAAAGTTTATTTTTTGCTTCTAAAATTTACAGGAAGAAGTGATGAAGACATCCAAGTTCAACCACAATCCTAGAACATCTCTCTCTCTCTCTCTCTCTCTATATATATATATATATATATATATATATATATATATATATATACTCCCTTCGTCCCATTGTAAGAGGGTCATTTGTTTTTTTGCAAGTAGATTAAGGAGTATTATTATTTAATGTGTAGTGGGTAGTTGTATTAGTGGGAGTGTGGGTCCCATATTTTAATTGTTTTAGAGGGGGTGTGTGGGTCACATGTGTGTAAAAAATGAAAGGGGACTATTTGGGTGGGACGACCAAAATGAAAAAATGGCTCTCTTAGCCTGGGACGGAGGGAGTATATATATATATATATATATATATATATATATAAACGCACTATTTCAAATGGAGAATAAATAATTAATCATTTGGGATAATATTAAAATATACTCTCTCTATCCCATTTCAGATGCCACATTTCTATTTTGGGTTGTCCCACAAAAGTTTGCATCTTCCTAAAAAAGTAAAAAGTCAAACTCATCACCCTTCCCTAGACACTTTATTTACAAAAAAACCACTCATACCTAACACACCTAACATACTTTATCATTTATTTTTACAAAAATTTATCATAACACCCCTAAAAGTTATCACTTTCTTAATATTTGTTCCCGGGGGAGTGGTGCAAACATTTATGGATTGGAGGGAATATATAATAATAATAACAATAATAATAATAATAAATAAAATAAGTATAGGCATTTTTTTTCAAACCTAGAAGGCAACTAGACTGAATATTTTTTGAATGAAATCACACACACACTTCGATATTCACTCTAGGTGAAAATTCACCTATATATAACCTTTCGTTTGGTTATAATTCTTCACCACCAAAATATTAGGGTAAAAGTTCATACTCCCTACTAGTCTTTCTACTAATACTATTAGTATTATTATTACGGAGATTTGTATTTTAAAAATTATTATTATTATTGTCACTATATAATAGTACTATACACATACAAATATCATTTTATGATTTAAAAGGAATGTCAAGCCTTTGACCTAATCATAAAATGATAATACAAATTTCTTCTTATTATTTTTAATATATTATTATTACTATTATACTACTATTATTACTACTATTATTATTATCATCATTTTATGATTTAAAAGGAAGGTCAAACCTCTGACATAATAATAAAATGATATCACAAATTTATACTAATATTATTATTACTACTATTACACTATTTTTATCACACTATTATTATTATTATTGTTATTATTATCATTTTATGATATAAAAGGAATGCCGAGTCTCTAATCTTATCACAAAATTATGATTTTTCCATTCCTACTTATATACTAATATATATGCAAGTTTTTAAATGAACTATTTGTGCTAGGTGAAGTGATGGTTAACAGGACGTTGGATCATTCTTTCTCTCAAGTTGTAACACAGTATTTTAAAAGAGTCAAAGGTGGATAAAATATTTGAAAATGGTTGAATGCTATTGTTGGTTTGAAGATGAAGTATGCTTATTTTTTCTCTTATGATAGTGGCCGTATGTGTCATGAATTTATGGTTGCAGCTGACGAGTCGTGATAATGGTAGTAGTTGATGGGCTATGAAACATGGTAGTGACGAACACCCGAGTTGTCATGAAAATGAGTAATCATATCATTATGTATTTATTGATTAACATTCTTCCAAATTACTTCTGAGATTTTTAACTCACATTTTTCAAACAACGAAATTTTCAGATTAATGATTGGAGCATTTTGACTGCGACAAGACATGACATTCTCCGTAGATTTTAAAATAATTCTACGTAAATATTGATGAATGGATTTACAAATATTTGATTCTTTATGTAATTTATAATATATATATATATATATATATATATATATATATATATACACACGTATACATTAAATTTTATTATTAACATTATATTATTGAACTATTATAAAATTATTTTTTAAAATTTATAAATCATATTTTTCTTTTTTAAAAATATATAGTATGAAACTATTAAGTAAGTCTATAATAATATTTTTGATTTAATAATAGTACTTCAATTTAAAAAAAAAAAATTGGGCTTGGATGCTACACTCTGCATCTTCTAGTTTGCTCATTTAATATGGAAGTATAAATCAATTACAAGGCATGAAATAATTTATTATTATTTAATGATTTAGTAATGTGATATTCAGGATAAAAATTCAAATACCAATTAATTCAGTTATTTTAATTAATTTGCTAATAAAACTCAATTGAAGATTGAATCAACGAATTTCTGATAAAACGAATTGAATTAGTTTAAAAAGAATTAATTGAAGTTAATCAGCTAAATTTCGTCATCAAATGAGCCCTAATTCTTTGTGGTATATATCTGGTAATAATAAGTAGAGATGGAAAAGTACTATATTTGATATCTATCCCAATGATTTCAAAACCGGACCGGACCGGCCGGTTCGACTGGTTCAATCGGGAACCGGAGCCGGTCCGAAAGCCCCCTAAAAACCGCTTTTAAGGTCAAACCGGGAAAAACCGGGTTGAACCGGCTCAAACCGACTGAATCGGTAACCGGCGGTTCCTTTTTTTTTCAACTTTTTTTTTAATTTTAATTTTAATTTTTATTTTTTAAAATTTTCACTTTGAAACTTGAATCATCGACTAATTTAAGAGCCAACAATTCCAACAATACAAATGTAAAGAAAGGGAAGTATTGATCTTTATATGTGATCTAATACCCCTTATCTTCAATAAGAAATCAATGTGAGATGAGAAAAAGAAGGGGAATCATTAGTCTTTATATAGAATTTCAATGCTCTCTCTTTCCAATAATTAACCAATATGGGATATTGATTAAAATGAGAAGAATTTTATTAAACAAAATATTTACTACATGTAATTTAGTACTAACTAATTATTTGTTTAAATTTGAAATAAATAAATTTATTTGCTTTGTATACAAAAAAAATAAATAATTTTTTTAATAAATGTTGATTAAAATTAGAATTAATTATTTTCTTTTTATATTAGAATGAACCATTTTAATTTTATTTTTATTTCAATTTCAATATTCATAATTAATTTTTTTATCCATTATATTTAATAAATGTATATTCACATGTAAATTAATATGTTAATATAAAATTATCTATAAATAATAAATTATTAAGTTATATAAAAATATTAAATCATATATAAAATAATAAAATATTAAATACTATATAAAATAATTAAATATTATTAAAAATAGTGAATTTCCAGTTTTTCCGGTTGAACCCCGGTCCAACCGATCCGACCGGTCCGACTGTGAACCGTTGGACTCTCCGATTTGACTTCCGGCTCGATTATGAAAACACTAAATTCTATCCTCTCGAGTTAGGTACAAAATGGAAGTATCTATGTTCCAAACACTGAAACCCAAATCATACTTTTCCAGGGTAAAAAATGATTGCCTCCTTAAATTTGCTTACATGGGCAAGACAAAAGAAGAACGTACAATCCCTAAGCGGAAACTGAATTTACCATTTTCTCCTCCCTCAGCATAAATCAATTTATTAGAACCCCTGAAAAAGGTTAACTTATCGAAACTGAGGAAACCATTGGCGGCCGACTTAAGACCGAATCCAAGTAATATTATATCGTGATAAATCAATGGCCCAGATCGCACACATGCTATCCGTATCCAACGGCTGTGAGAAGTTGCGCGTCATCTCAGGCCTTCCATGAAAACCTCAAATCCTTGTATTCAGCCTCCACACACCGCTACCCCTTTTCTCTTCACGAACTCAGATTCACCTACATACAGCTCTCTTCATATAAATTTCACCTCCCGTAATATAATCAATTATCAATAAATTTAGGGATTGATTGATTTCTCGAAGATGCAAACCAGTAAAGCTTTCGAATCTCAACCCAATAGTTCCAAAGACGAATCTCAACCCAATAGTTCCAAAGACAACAATAATGCGATGGTGGCGCCGCTACCGGGTCAGCCGTGGATGGCGATGCAGTATCCAGCGGCGGCGTTGGTAATGCAGCATGGGATGGTGCCGGCGCCACATTATGCGCCGCACTACATGCCCTACCACCTTCACCACCACCCGCCCCTGCCTCCACCGGCGCAGCTTCCTAGCGGCAGCAGCAATGGAGGCGGAAACGGGGAGAACCGTACGATCTGGGTTGGTGACCTCCAAAATTGGATGGACGAGGATTATCTCCGCAACTGCTTTGCTTCAACTGGAGAGGTATAATTTATAAGTGTTAATGAAATGATTATGAAATAAAGGTATAAATAATGCTGGCTTTTTTTGTTGAAGAAGTGAATTATTTAGCTCTATTATTAACATTTCTCTAAGTATGAGATCTGTCTTTTGGATGATTTGTATTACCAAGTTCAAGATTTATTGTAGTACTTATTACGCAGCATTTCAAGACAATATTAATGCTATTATGTGAAACATGTCTTCTTTAGCTGGGAGGAAGTGTTTTTTTTGCTCTAATTGTTATAAGTTTGAATGGCTATTTACTAGTGTAGATATATTAGCTGCTGTTTTTGGTGAGTAGCACCCTTAATTATTAGTTAGGCTTAGGCCAAATAATTGCTTATATGCTATTACTTGCATCTATGAATATTTCTTTAGCAAGAAAACTTTTTTCTTGATGCTATTTTTTATCAGTGAAAACGTCGAGCATTTATTATGTCTGGGATTTATATTGATTTTCTAAGTAAAATCATTCAATCATGCTACCTTTTACGCTTGTGTCTATATAAAACTTGTGTATTTAATATCTGATTTCGTTTTTTGTCAGGATTTTCATTATAATTTTTTTTAACTTCTTCAGAAGCTTGACTGATGCATGTTGAGGCAAGGATTAATAATTCATGTATTTAAATAATCGACAGTTTTCAGGCGTATTAAGGACATTTATTACTTACATTCTGAAAGCTTATAAATAACACTAAATGCATGTAATATCCTTGACGTGTCTTAAAAAAAAAGAGTTGAAAGATATGGAATTGTTTATCATAACTTTGTATAAGATTCTGTGTAAATGTTCGTATTTCCATTTCAATCATTTTATAATAGGAATTTACATGCTTGCTAGGCATGCTTTTCATGCAATCAAGTTCGTTACTTCATGAGATATTAACAATACAGGTGGCTTTGATATCCACATAAGGGTTTCAGATAAAAGTTCTGAAGAAAAGGATAAAGCAAAAATTTTGGTTGTGCTTTTATGTTACATTTGTTAAAGTTCACGTTTTGATAAATTATTGAAATGCGTAGCTGCTAACTTCCTGCTGCTTCAGTATATATCTCGTTAAACCTATAATTATGAATGCATCGTTTAGAAGACAACAATAATATATGGAGCTAAGTTTCTTTTAACAAGAATAAATACTTTGCATTGTGTTGCGCCTATGTGTGCAGGTCACTTTCCACAATTTGGTGAAAAAATCGGATTCCGGTGCAAGTAGATGAATTCCACAAACTTGCGACTTAAGACATATGCGCCTAGTCCCCGTTTCTATACTTAAATGCCATAATTATTAAAATGACATATAAACCCAATATTCAAGAGCACTATACTCTTGAGGTAAATGGGATACTCTTGGATTTGCATGCCTATGATTCTCTCTTAATACAGACTGCATATATTGAAAGAATTATTTTTGTGAGTCTTACTAGTTAGTTTTTGTTCCGCATTAGTTAAATCCACATTGTGCTTTCCTCTTCTGATCTAAATTTTCCTGATGCAGGTTTCCTCCATAAAGGTTATTCGTAATAAGCAAACTGGGTTTTCCGAGGGATATGGATTTGTGGAATTCTATAACCATGCTGCTGCTGAGAAAGTTCTGCAATCTTATTCTTGCATTGCTATGCCTAACGCAGACCAACTTTTCCGTTTGAATTGGGCTGCATTTAGCATGGGAGATAAACGTTCGAATAATGGTTCTGACCTTTCAATCTTTGTGGGAGATTTAGCTGCTGATGTTACTGATACCTTACTGCACGAAACTTTTGCCAACAAATATCCCTCTGTTAAAGCTGCTAAAGTAGTCATTGATGCTAATACTGGCCGATCAAAAGGCTATGGATTTGTTAGGTTTGGAGACGATAATGAAAGATCACAGGCAATGAGTGAAATGAATGGTGTTTATTGTTCAAGTAGGCCAATGCGCATTGGTGCAGCGACACCAAGGAAGTCATCTGGTTATCAGCAACAATACACATCACAAGGTATTTGCCAATTATGTGCAGTTATTATATGTATGCTATCTTGCTGTTAAAATGTTCACGTGATTCAGGGGTTCATGAACTGAACAATCCTCATTTTCTAGATTCATTTGAAGGTAAATATTTAAATAATTACAAATTACATTTGCTGTCATGTAGGTAGAAACAGTAAGCAACAAATAAGAGGAAGAGATCCAGTATAAATAAATACATGAAGCTAATTAAGGACAGACAATTAAAATTTGAACTTTGAAGAATATTTTCACGTAACTAGTTTCATTTTCCTTAAATATTGTGTCTGAATAAAGACATAATTTCTTAATGATAGTGTGTAGCTTATGCTTTCTATGCTTTATTTGTTTCATTCTCATGGGTCTGTGTGGTTTTTAAACCAGAATTATTTGAATTAGGTAGCAAGATTAAATATGCATGAACTGAATGATTTTTTGAATCATCATGGATTAAGTTAAGAAGTTAAAAACTGACTATTTATCTTGCAAATATTATTAACTGATAATCTACAATGCCATGGCAGTAGTTGATCTAGTTTGAACCTGCTGAAAGTTGGAATCGTTGTGAGTTGTTTTGTATTTTGAATTCAATTTAATTTCTTTTAAAAAACTTAATAGGTGGATATTCGAATGGTGTCTCAGGGCATGGTTCGCAGTCTGATGGAGATTCCGTTAACACAACAGTTGGTTATTTAGTCCGTTTTGCCTTTTTTTCTACTTTTTTAAGAAATATTTTGGCTAACATATCATTGTTCTTAGATTTTTGTTGGAGGACTCGACCCTGACGTTACTGATGAAGATCTCAGACAGCCATTCTCACAATATGGTGAAATAGTATCTGTCAAGATTCCAGTTGGAAAAGGTTGCGGTTTTGTTCAATTTGCTTGCAGGTACTTTTCCCTTTGATATTTTACGGATATAAGCTTTAAGTGGCTATGTGAACTATATAAAGTTAAAGCTGAACATATTTGAATTCAGGCCTGATGCTGAGGAGGCCTTGCAGCAGTTGAGTGGTACAACTATCGGAAAGCAAACTGTGCGTCTTTCTTGGGGACGTAATCCAGGAAACAAACAGGTAGTTATATTTCCACCTTCTACATCACTTCTCTTAAATTAGCTGCTTTTTCCACACTTATATATCAATACTGTTTGTATACCAGAAAGAGATTGCAACTATCTAATACATGAATAATCATTACATCAAATTACGTTCTTGAGCTAACAATTGAACAATCATGAGGGTAAGAAATTGGGAATTGCATTTCAATATAGCATGTATATGGCTCTTTAACTGTGGTTCCTAGATAAAGTCAACGAGACAATAATATCTTCAACAATTCTATTTTTTTATTTTCTTTATATATATATATATATATATATATATATATATATATATATATATATTTTTTTTTTTTTTTTTTTTTTGGAGAACTCTACAATGAAAGCTAAATTATGTTTGGTGAAACTTAAACTGTTGTGTTATTCACTCTACCTCATGCACTGTTTTCTTTCTAACACTTGACCATTTGAAATATGTATTTTTTATATAATGCAAAGTGTAATAATTACACAGTTTGGATGATGAGTAACACAAACGAAAACCTAGGAAGTAAAGTGTTATAGAAGCTAGTAGTTTGGATGTCAAAGTTGCACACAGAAAAGTAAGGTGTGAGTTGTCCATGTATTCTGCCTTAGAAGATAGATAAGCCCTACATAATTGCAATTAGTGTGTAAACTGCTTTATTATTAGCAATTTTTTGAAGTCCAAAGAGAGTAATATTAACTCAATGTGAATCAAACACTCTCCAAATACAGTTAGAGATGAGGCATGTAAAGTAGTGATGCTACCTGATTGCATGTATTGGTTTTTTGATTTACAGTTGAAAGGTGATTTCGGAAATCAATGGACGGCCCCATACTATGGGGGGCCACCATTCTTTGATGGGTACGCATATGCTCTACCGCCACCGCACGATCCAAGCATGTATGCTGCATATGGGTCTTATCCCATGTATGGAACCCACCAACAGCAAGTAAACTGAAGGGCAGGCCTGGCCTCTCTTAGCAAATCAAAGCAAAGCATATTCACCAACAAGAAGAAGAAGTGGGAACAACATTCATATCACATCACACGCTTGATGACACCACACCACACCACTGTTGTGTGATTGGGTATTAATGATAGTAATGGTCTGCACCTAATGTGGAGCGGAACTGAATTTTGACCTGATTAGGTAGAGCTCTCTCTCTCTCTCCCTCTGCCTCTCTAGGAACCTCATCAGAGAATATTAATTTATTACAAACTACTGTGGACTTGGACACCAAACTAATTCTCAATTGGAATAAATGATCATCTATATGACACTTCGCTTCCTCTTCAATGACTTAACTCTGCTTTGATTACTCATGCATTGGGAACTGCATCTATATAACTTCCATGGTGTTATGTGATCTTCAACCTTGTCCCATAACAATAACGAAATATTATGCAACTGTTTCAAGACATGGGGTTAGTTCCATCACTAATAATGACTCGATTCAAAAAATTAAATCTATTAACCAAGGAATTTAATTTTTATTTATTTACTCATGTATTTTAGTCCATTAGATTATCTCTAACGTAATATTAACAAAAGCCCACAACATGGAGTATATACTTCCTTTTATTTTTACTTAATTTTATTTTTATACTTCCTCCGTCCAACATTAATCTATCCGTTTGTTTTTTGCGCGTAGATTAAAGAGTATTATTATTTTATGTGTAGTGTGTAGGTTTATTAGTGGGTGTGTAGGTTCCATATTTTAATTATATTAGTGTGGGTGGGTCCCATGTGTCTAAAAAGGAAAATGGATAGATTAAGAGCGGACAGCCCAAAATAGTAAAATGGATAGATTGACAGTGGACGGATGGAGTATAATTTTAAAGTGTGTTATAACATGATGATTCATTATTGACATATTTTAACTACAAATAAGTATACTTTACTTATATAATAAGTATATGATTTTAGGCCCAATTAATTTATTTTAAAACTAATTTTTTTATTTTCTATTTTCATAACAACATAACATGGCCTTTAAAATTATTTAATTGGCTTTATGGATAATCCGTTTTATATAAGAGGATTTGTAAGACGATGTCATCCAAATTTTTGTCATTTATATATTATGGTATATTTTATATATATTTTGTTAATGGTTATAAGTATTATTTAATTATATTTAATTAAAATAATAGAATTAATATTAGGGAGGCTAGCCCATTTAACCGATTTTTTAGGTTCGAAATTATTGACATCCATTGATTAATTTGTATACATTTCATACCAAATTGTCCATTTTTTGGACCAAAATACTCTCATCCGGTCGGAATGATATGTCGGGATTCCGACATCGAATCCGACATCCGACCACCCTATCAGAATGTTATGTCGGGATTCCATCACCATATCCAACATCTCCGACACCGAATTCAACATCATCGGATATCGGATTCGGTGTCGGAACCCCGACATAGCATTCCGACGGGTTAGGGGTATTTTGGTCCAAAAATAGACAATTGGGCATGAAAGTTATACAATTTACTTTATGGATGGCTATGATTTTTGCCTATTCATTTTGGATATTTTTTGAAATTGCCTCTTTATATTATGCTTATCTAATATATTTAATTAATAATAGTATAGTTTTCAATAAAATATTACTTTAAATAATAAAAAAATATAAATATAGATAAAATAAATGAATATTAAACAGGTATGGCTAACCCGAGAATATTGATAAATGACTATGGGATGAGTACGGGTATCATAATAATTTTTTTAAACGAGACGGGTGTTGAGAATGAAAAATCAGCGTAGCACAAGTCTTTAACATTCTATATATTTAAGAAATAAGATACATTTGAGGTGTTTTATTGTGTTTTAGGTGGAAAAATGATCAAAATTTTAAAGTTGGAATGAAGAGTGAAAGTGTGAAGGAATGCTGAAAAACGCAAGTTGATTAGTCATTTTGTAGTAGGGATGACCAACTAAAACAATTTATCGAACTATAGGGAGGTTGGCGCTAGAGATTAAGCGATATCACACTTATCATAATTTTATAGAGACTAATCATCGAGTAGGATTGTTGAACAAGTATTAAAATAACACAGATCAAGTAAACAAAGGATGATCAAACAATTAAAATGAACTAATATAAAGTTATTTTCCAAATTAAGCAAAAGTGGGATTAACAACAATTAAGTAGTGGGAAATCTTAGGATACATGCATTAAACTCATATGGATCAAGGGTATGGATTAAGGGCCAACTCTAAATTCACATAAGCTCCTTCTCTAGATGAATAGAATATTAATCTCAATTAGCACAATGGTTGGTTCTCATTCAAACTATTCCAACTAGGTACTAGGCTTGAAATAAGAATCCATTCACACAATTAATCAATCTCTCGATCAAACCAACCGTATATTCTATCAAAGGGTTCTAAATTCTAAAGGATTTATCAATCTCTTTACAATTTATAATGCACATGAAGTGTTTGATGAAATGATTCACTCAATTATCATAAGCACATAATTGATTTCTCAATCTAATCACATATTTAGAACAATTAAACACATGAATCATCATAAACCTCAAGATCTTAAACATCAATGATAGAAAATCTATTTACCCAATCAACATATGAATTCAAATACATAGATCCCAAAATTTAACTACAAACTTTCATGTTGCTAATCCCACAAGGGAGATTAGTCTACAATCTTCATAAGATCCTTAACATAGACATTAAAAACCTTACAAATCATGGTAAACAAGAGGATTAACAAAAAATTGGGATGAAAACTCCCTTGGATTGGCTCCAATTGAATCTCCTTCCTTCCTTTGGTGATCACCCACTCTTCCTTGCTTCTTCACTTGATTTGGATGGTAGAATTTATGGAGAGATAATGTAGAATCAAAGTATGGATGAAAGGGATGAAGAATATGGCGTAAAATCAAAGGATTGGTGTGTGAGGTGTGTGAGCAGCTTGGTATTTCGTGTCTCTCTCTTCAAAGGTTGAATGGATGGGTATTTATACTTATTGGGGCCTTCTAGAAGAATTCTAATTTTTTTACTGATCAGGAACCTACGCGACTCGTGTGCTGGAACATGGGTCGTGTGCTGCAACACGAGTCGTGTGATGTAACACGGCCAAGGGATGGTCGTGTTGCGCGTTCTGATGTCGTCACACGGCCATCTTTTACAGGCCCATTTGCAGTTTACGGCTCGTGTAGCACAACATGGCTCGTGTACTTAAAACGACTGGCCGTGTTCTTGCTGCCCTATTTTCTTCTTCCTTCTTTCGTCTCCCTTCTCTATTTTCGTTTCGATTTCACCTGTTTTACATATGATTAAGTTCATTCACACTCAATTCCATAAAAACACATAACTCCACCAAATAACACATAAATACGGATAAAAATATATGAAAACACACATAGAAAGACACTAAAATCTAGGTGAAAATATCACTCATCACACCCCCAAACTTAAAGTGTTATTCGTCACCGAACAACGAAAATGATAAACCAAGAAGAGTGATTTTCACCTAGGAAAAGACTAAATGAACAAAAGTAATAACACATCAAAAGCAATAAAACTTACAAACTATGCTAAGGCATCATTCATCAATAAAATCATAACATGCAAATATTAACAAGTTCAATCAAAAGAGAATAAAGTGTAATATAGTCCCTCTTTGTCCAAGCCTCACATAGGTTATCAATTTCACTCAACAGTCTTTCAAGTAAGGTAACAACACTCATCAGTCGATTGGCTTGACTCGCTATAAACTTGCTCGTGGACTACATTCACAAACCACCAAAATTTCAATTAATAATCAAAAAGGTCTTTAATTAAGGATGTAATGATAGGCTCTTCGGTAGGGTAGGAAGAATATGGATAATAGTGACTAATCAAGTGTAAGTAATTGAAGAGATGACCAATTTCTCCAACTTCTCCACTTTTCTTTCTTCCTTTCTTGACTTTAATGTTCACAAGCACTAATCATCAACTTTTTTTTGGATTGAACTACTTTCAATGCATGTTTCCTTCTTCGAACTTTTAAGTACTTGAGCATATTATTATTGCTTTGCTCATTTTCTTGTTTTAAAGGTTGCATGTTCATTCTTGTTTTTGCTCTTTTCATCCTTTTTCTTACTTGTTTATCATTTCCTTCATTTTGCTTTCTCATCAAACCTTTCTAGCTACCATCTCCTCAATCACCCACACTAAGGTATGTATATAAGGCTTAAGTGGGAAATCATGGCTTGTAATGTGCTAAAATCACAAGAAATATGCTTAAAGACTCAAAGTGGTTGACTAAGGATGATGTTCATGGTAGGGAAATATATGGCAATGACTTTTAATAACAAAGATGGCCTTAGATCATGTCATTAACCTCTACTAATCGGGTTCATTCCTATAGTCCTTGAGCAAGTTCTATCTTATCAAACACAACCAATCCACTCATGAAGAAAAAAATACCATGTATGCTCGGTTAAGGCTCAAATATTCACAAGGTTATGCTTAGACTTTAAGGAACTTATTACACCAAATTTATCTCAAAATTGAACAAGTTAATTAAAACATGTCACAATTTGAAAGTGTAGAGATTCTTAATCATATCCTGTCATCACTCATTACCACAATATATCATCACTTGTTGTTTTAAAAAAATTGACTCACAACCTCCCTAAACAAACCACCAACACATTCCCTAAACTAGAATAAAAATGCCAATAAACACAAGACAAACAAAGAACCAAAAGCACAAGAACAAAACACCATATGAAGAAATAAAGCATAAAAATTTCCCCCATCCATAATCAATACAAATAACCATAAATCTCAATCTTTAATTAAAAATGAAACTAAAGTACGAAATTAAACATCCCAAAACAAAACAATCAAAAGTATCAAATCCAACACAATTCAAATTCAACTAAAATGAATGGGCTAATGAAGTGACGAGCACTAAAAGTACTCCCTTCAATTCTCCGGAGGGGGTGGCGGCTGGTATGGGGCCCAAGGATTGTAAGCACGAGGTGACGCAGGGAACTGGAAATTAAACATCATCGTGAGCATCTCCTCCATGTTGTTTGAATGAATACGCGTCTGCTCATTGTTGCAATCCCTCCGGCGTTGCCCCTCTTGGATCTCCCTCAGTGTCACACCATGTCTTTGTTGCTCTTCCCTGAGCTCTCTAATCTGGTCTCCATGTGACTGCTTAGTATTCTTTATACCTTGAACTTCGTCTTCCATGAAATTCCATCTAGCCAATCCGGGGCCCATGTATTGTTGTTGTTGCTGCTGAAATTCATCCTCTTGGAATTCTCCTTCTTGCTCAAAATTCGGGAGTTCTGGTGCTTGCTCCTCGAGCTCAACGTGATGAGGTTGCTCATCCCCTATCTCCATATCTGCTGGCTCGACTCTCTCTTAGCACTCGATCTTCTTCTACCCTCATTTGCTGGAGCACTGCCTCCACACCTTCTCTATTTTGTCTATAAAATGCTCTTAGCACTGCGGAGTGGTTGGGGCTTGCCATAGCCAAATTCTGGACCTTTCATGGACCTTGCACTGTGGTGAGTTTTTGAGCTGGTAGAGGGAATGGAGCTCCCTTCTCTTGCTTCAAACAGTACACATTTCTTATAACTGATAGGAACTCCATCCTAACAAGCTGTGTGTATGCGAGCCCTTCACTCACCATTCGATGTTGCATACCACTCACATCAATCCCTAGTCCCTGAGCAATCATCGTGACCAAACCCCTAATCATAATCCCTCGAGTGTTTTCTCTTTTGGCTACCCTCTCTACACGTTGAACTAAGTGAGCCACAATGTTGTCTCTGAATTCTTTATAGAGGCTAAACATAATGTACAACTGCTTCTCGCTGACAGCTCCGCTCTCAAACCTCCCCAGAATGGTATTTGATACTATCTTTTCAAGATAATTCATCACTGGGTTTCTGATTCCTGTCC
Organism: Pogostemon cablin; assembly: GCA_023678885.1. Lineage (NCBI taxonomy): Eukaryota > Viridiplantae > Streptophyta > Magnoliopsida > Lamiales > Lamiaceae > Pogostemon > Pogostemon cablin. The sequence goes on along the minus strand of CM042990.1, from coordinate 10,569,928 downwards.
CTTTTGAGGAGCTAGGTATGTACTCCGGAGGCTCAGTCCCATCTTCTACTAACCTTCTCCACCATGTTTACTGATTGAAACCCCCTCCGGGTAAGAAGTTCTGATGGCCTCTCATGACTGGACACCTAAAATATCTGTTCAAATCATTTATAGGAACCTTCTCCCACATGATATTGTTCAGCTGAAATGTGATTGCTAAGGGAAAACTGCTTCTATCTTTGTGAACTTGCACGTGCTCATGAACTCTGCTATGAGATGAAGATATGTGGGAGGCCTCTTGTTGAAAAATTCTTCCATGTCTACCCTTCTGAATAAAGCCCTCAGATCAGTCTCAATCCCAAGACCTTCCATAGTAGCCTGATCTTGAAATCTCATTGGCCTAATCTTAGTCACTATGTATTTCCACCTTAGTGCATACTTCTCCCACTCCGAGAATTCCACTCCAAAATTTTGAGGGTGCACTTCATCTATCATTAACTGAGCATCAATGTTTGATAACTCCATGTCCGTCTCAACAATGATAAGGTCTTCATTACGTTTCCTTGTTCTTCTTTCAGCCATCTACAATGTTCAACATGTTTCAAGTTAAATTCATTTTCAACTCTTAGGCAAATCATCTCATAATACGTAGAATCAACACTTGTTATTCAACTAAGTGTAATTTTAGCCTATATCAACACATACAATAACATTCCTCTAAGGATGATTATATTTAAAACCAAGCAACATTTCAACAATTCATTCAATTGTAATTCAAACAATTCCAACCTCCCAATCCTTCCATTCTTTCATCAAATCATCATATTTTCCTTTCTATATGCACAATATAAATCAACAATGTTTCATACTTGCAATAGGGTCTCAATCTAACTCAAAACTTGACTCAAGCATTTCATCGAACACTTAACATGCATGTATTTCACAATCACCATTTGCATCTAATTTTAATCCCATTCATGCTCAAATTCTCAATACCTAAGCTAATAAGACTATTACAAATTCATGAAAGCAACATCAATCAATTCATAGCACAATTTGCATCAAATTTCATTGATTTCCAAAAATCTCCAAATTCAAGTTTTCCATGAACCCTAATTCCTTAACAATTCTACACAAAACAAATTAATTCATGTTTCACAATCATAGACATGATTCAAACATGCTATCATTCAAAACCCATACACGAATTCACACATTCAAACATTCAATTGAAGATTAGGGTTCAAATTGACATACCTCTTTCTTGGAATCAAATGGAAGATTGGATGTTAAAACTTTGGGAATCACTTACTATCACCACTATTTGATGTTGTTTGAAGGTTTATGGAGTTTGGAAGAGAGATTTTCAAGTGATAGGGTTGAAGATGACGAAATGGGGTTGGGCCGTTTTGAAAAGGCCAGCACTTTTTTAATCTGCTTCAGTGCACGACATGGCTCGTGTTGCCAACACGACCCATGTATCTTCACACAACACGAGTCGTGTTACGTAAAATGGTCATGGGGTGGCCGTATCGAACGTTCTGATGTCGTCACACGACCATCTGTTACAGACCCTTGTTGATGACAATACTCATGCTTCGTGATAGGACACGACCCGTGTTGTGCAAAACGGCCTATGTTTGCCTGTGTTGCTTCATCTGATGTCAGTACACGGCCACTTGTTACAGGGTCGTGTACTGCACACGACTCGTGTACTGTTTGACATGTTTTCTCCAATTTTTAACATCAAACCCTGTTTTTCATGCCTCCAATACTCCCTATTCATGTTCACAACTTAAAAACAACATTAGCTCAACATTAGGTATCAAAACAAGGATTATCATTTACTTTCCACAACCAAACGGACCAAAATCACACCGAACTCATGAGAAAATTTTTCAAATTAGCTCAAAAACACAAAGAGTTCATGCTTCCAATAAAATACATGTCACACCATGCCACATCCCCTCAAACTTAAATTGAAACAAGAGTTTCGAGATAAGTTTGCAAAAAATGGTGAGACATACTTACACACTTAACATGAAGCCCTTTCGTATCTTCAAAACGCATTCTTCTCACATGCACAGTCCACCTACAAAACCAAAAATGCAACACAAGATAAAGAAATATGTACAATCCTAAACTACTAAAAGGATACGAGCCTTCAAGAAGTGAAGGTATCCGCATATATTTGAGATGGAGAATGGTAATGTTTCACCCTATGACCATTAACCAAAAAAGCATTCCCATCCGATCCTTCAAGCTTCAAAGATCCATTTTCTCTAACCTCAATCACCAAATACGGTCCGGTCCATTTCGAACGAAGTTTTCTGGGAAATAGTTTAAGTCTTGAATTGAATAAAAGAACATTATCCCCCGGAATGAACTCCTTCGTTTTAATCCTCTCATCATGCCATCTTTTAAGTTTTTCTTTCAAAATCCTTGAGCTTGAGTAAGCTTCCTCTCTAAATTCCTCTAGTTCAACCAATTGGAAACACCTTTTCTTTCCGGCTTCTTTCTCATCAAATTTCAATTTTCGAAGGGCCCATAATGTCTTATGCTCTAACTCAACGGGCAAGTGACATGCTTTTCCATACACAAGCTTATATGATGAAAACCCAAGAGCGGTCTTATAAGCCGTTCGATAGGCCCAAAGGGCATCGTCAAGCTTAGAAGACCAATCTTTTCAATTTTCATTGACCGTCTTCTCAAGGACAAGCTTTACTTGCATATTTGACACCTCTGCCAAGCCGTCTATTTTGGGGTGGTAAGGTGTAGAAACCTTATGCTTCACTCCATAGCCATTCAAGAGCTTCTCAATAAGCTTGTTGATGAAGTGAGATCCCCAATCACTAATCATGCCCTTTGGCACCCCAAATCTAGCAAAAATATTCTTCTTTAAGAAAGCCTTGACCACTAGAGCATCATTTGTCCTTGTCGGGATTGCTTCCACCCATTTAGAGACATAATCCACCGCAAGCAATATGTAAATGTAACCATTGGAAGGCGGAAATAGGCCCATAAAGTCCATCCCCCATACCTCGAACACCTCAACTTTAAAAATATTCCTCATGGGCATTTCATCAAGTTGCCCTATACTTCTAATTCGTTGGCATCTATCACACCTTTGATATACTCCTTACAATCCTTGAACAAAGTTGGCCAAAACAACCCCGATTGTAGGATCTTTGCCCCCGTCTTTTGAAACCCAAAGTGTCCTATACAAGGTGAACAATGGCATATCTCCATGACACTTAACTTCTCGTCCTCCGGGATACACCTCCTTATGATCCCATCCGGACAATTCTTAAACAAAAGAGGATCATCCCATAAGTACTTCTTGACATCATGATAGAACTTCTTCCTTTGAGATTCGGTGAGATGATCTGGATTGAGGCCACAAGCTAAATATTTCACGAAATCCGCATACCACGGCCTCCCGGTCTCACACAAAGTATACATCCTTTGAAAATCAACTTGAAGGATCTCTTCATCCGGGAATACATCCTTAATGAACTCAATGGTTCCCTCTTCATCAATATTTTCCAAACATGACAAGTGATCGGCTATGACATTTTCGACCCCCTTCTTATCATGTATCTCCATAACGAACTCCTGCAACAAAAGAACCCAACTAATTAGTCTAGGTTTAGCATCTTTCTTACTCATCAAATACCTAATGGCGGAATGATCCATATAAACAATGGTTTTCATGTCAACTAGGTATGGATGAAATTTTTCAAAAGCATAAACCACGGATAAAAACTCTTTTTCCGTTGTGGTTTAATTCTTTTGATTGGCAACAAACGTCTTTGATGCATAGTAGATAGCTCGAAACTTCTTCTCCCTCACTTGACCAAGCACCACTCCCAATGCATTGTTACTTACATCACAATGGAGCTCAAAAGGCTTACTCCAATCGGGTGAGACGAGGATTGGAGACAAAATTAAGGCTTTCTTGAGCACCCTAAAAGCATCAAGATATTCATCATTGAATTCAAACAGAGCATCTTTTTCAAGCAATTTACAAAAAGGTTTGACTATGTTAGAAAAATCTTTTATAACACGTCGATAGAACCTGGCGTGGCCAAGAAAAGATCTAATTTTCATTTTTTCGTGGGGGAATATGTTCAATAGCTACAACCTTCGCCCTATCAACTCTCAAACCTTTCTCCGATATATGATGTCCAAGTACGATACCCTCTTGAACCATAAAATGACATTTTTCCAATTCAAGACTAGGTTCGTATCTTCACATCGCTGCAAAACCATAGAAAGATTAGCCAAGCATTTATCAAATGAAGATCGAAATACAAAAAAGTCATCCATAAACACTTCCATCACATTTTCAATCAATTCCTCAAATATGGCCATCATGCAACGTTGAAAGGTGGCGGGGGCATTGCACAACCCAAAAGGCAATTTATAGAAAGCAAAAATGCCATACGGACAAGTAAAAGTTGTTTTCTCTTGATCCTCGGGGGCTATCATGATTTGGTTGTACCCCGAGTAACCATCTAGAAAACAATAATACGTGTATCCCACCAACCTATCAAGCATTTGATCAATAAAAGGCAAAGGGAAATGATCTTTATGAATGTTTTCATTAAGCTTCCTATAATCACAACACACTCTCCAACCTGTTTTCACCCTTGCGGCAAGCTCTTCATCAAATTCCGTTTAAACAATGGTTAATCCCCCTTTCTTAGCCACAACATGCAAAGGGCTTACATGAGGACTATCACTTATGGCATAAATAATTCTAACATCTAACCATTTCAAAACTTCTTTCCTAACAACCTCCAGCATAATGGGGTTCAAACAACGTTGAGGTTGTATGCATGTTTTACTCTCATCAATCAACCTAATGTGATGCATACAAATAGTGGGACTTATACCTTTCAAATCATCAAGACTCCACCCTATAGCACTTTTATGATCTCTAAGCACCCTTAACAATTTTTCAAGCTCTAGAGATGAAAGGGATGATGATATAATTGCCGAAAAGGTTTTGTCGTCCCCCAAGTATGCATACATAAGGTGATCGGGTAATGGCTTCAATTCTTCTTTTCCCTTATCAACCTTGGGCTCTTCATTCTCTATCTCCAATGGAACGTACTCTCCCTTTCCATAGTACATCATCTTGGCTTCATCTTCTTGCATTTCCCTACAAGCATTTAAGTCATGTAAGCAATCATTAATATCATCATCTTCTAGACAATAAAAAGAAGAGTTAGAGTTAATAGATCAAGTAAGAGAATGGCTTATGCTTGTCTCGAGAGGATCTTTAGATAAGAAGAATGGCAAATTCTCTTGAACAATCTCATCAATCAATTCAATCCTTCTACACTCCTCTTTCTCATCCGGATGTCTCATCGCATTTCTTAATGAAAACACCACTTCTTCTTCATTTACTCTCAATGTCAACTCCCCTTTGTGCACATCAATTAAAGCTCTTCCCGAAGCTAAAAATGGATGCCCCAAAATCAATGGAACATTTGTATCCTCGTCCATGTCAAGCACCACAAAATCCACCGGAAATATGAACTTTCCATCTTTAACTAGCACATCCTCGACTACTCCTTTAGGGTAAGTCAAAGACCTATCCGCAAGTTGCAATGTAACGGACGTAGGCTTTAGTTCTCCTATACAAAGTTTCTTAAAGATAGACATCAGCATCAAATTTATATTAGCCCAAGATCACAAAGAGCTTTGTGTACTTCACTTTTACCCATCTCACATGGTATGACAAAACTCCCTGGACCCTTTAGCTTTGGAGGCAACTTCTTTAGAATTATAGCACTACACTCCACTTTCCATCTTTTGAATAAAAGAAATTATTTTGTCTCCTTTATTGTTGTAGGTATGAGCTTCCACTTCCTTGACTATTGAAACCTCATTGCCTTGGTGGGTAGTTTCTTTGGTTGTGGTTGAAATTACCTTGGTAATTGTTTTGATAATTACCTTGGTAATTCCTTCCTTGCATGTATTGCACATCCTCCACACGTGACATTGTCATAGCCCATTGTTCCCCACTTACAACATTCGGATGTAGCACCCCTTGATCAATTTGGCCTTCAACCATATTAACTCCTTGATTATTCACACCTTGATTCAAGCTCATTTGTCTTATGACCTCAGCCGCTATCATCTCAACACTTGGCATACTAGGTTCTACACTAGCACTCTTCACACTAAACTGTTGCCCTTGATCGAAGCTTTCAAATCCAGAGCATCCACTAACTCTCTCCGATGGCCATTGGTAGATATTTGTAGCAATCTCATCAAAAATCCTTATAGCCCTTACCGGAGTCACTCCGAGTACGGATCCTCCCACCGAAGCATCAACAAGCACTCTTTAACCATTTACCAAACCTTGGTGGAAAAATCCCACTTGTTGATTCTCCGAAAAGCCATGTTGTGGACACTTGCATAGCATATCCTTAAACCGTTCCCACGCTTCATAAAAGCTCTCTTGAGGCATTTGCTTTAATTGAGTAATCAAGCTCTTCATTTGAAGCGTCTTAGAAGGCGGAAAATACTTGTTCAAGAACATTTGTACAAGCTCATCCCATGTGTTGCATGTACCCGGAGTAATGGTAGATAACCATGTTTAAGCACGATTTCTCAATGAAAATGGAAACAACCTCATCTTGATACAATCCTCGCTTACCCCATTCATTTTTACCGTGTTGGTAATCTCAATAAATTGAGCAAGATGAACATTGGAATTTTCATTCGGGGTTCCACTAAATTGTTGTTCTCTCACCATAGAAATCAAGCCCGCTTTAAATTCAAAGTTGTTGGCATTGATTGGTAGACCCATCATTTGTGGCATTGCCCTTGGCATGAAGAAATCCCGGATCACCCTTGGATCTACTTAAGGCCCTCGATGTACCGGAGGTGGTGGTGGAGGTGCATAAGCATGTTGAAAACCTTGTTGAAGCATGGCTTGTTGTACCATTTGTTGAATCAAAGCCTGATTGTTAAGCCCTCCAAATTGTTGATGAGCTTGTTGAGGAAGATTGGAATTTACTTGGGGTACTTGTGCGTTGACTTTCACATTCACATGTTGTCCGCCTTCCCCATCATGTTCTATCTCCACACAATTATCACCTTGAAAATTCTCCATTAGATCACTATTTTTGGTTTTGTTCTCCTTTCTCCTTCTCCGAAAAGTGTGTTCAATCTCTAAATCAATAGGTTAAACTTGTTTTCGTTTTGACCTTGTTTGCATACACCTTCAAATAAGAGAAAGTTAGAACAAGATTTTCAAAAGCAAATATAAGCAAACAAATAAAATAAAAATGTCTCTATTAAGATTACTCTAAGTGTTCCTTAGTTAATCTACTAGCAATTGTTACCTCCTCGGCAACGGCGCCATTTGATTAACCATTTTGTAGTAGGGATGACCAACTAAAATAATTTATCGAACCACATGGAGGTTGGCGCTAGAGATTAAGTGATATCACACTTATCATAATTTTATATAGATTAATCATCGAGTGGGATTGTTGAACAAGTATTAAAATGACACAGATCAAGTAAACAAAGGATGATCACACAATTAAAATGAAGTAATATAAAGTTGTTTTCCAAATTAAGCAAAAGTGGTATTAACAATAATTAAGTAGTGGGAAATCTTAGGATACATGCATAAAACTCATATTGATCAAGGGTATGGATTAAGGACCAACTCTAAATTCACCTAAGCTCCTTCTTTAGATGAATAGGATATTAATCTCAATTAGCACAATGGTTAGTTCTCATTCAAACTATTCCAACTAGGTACTAGGCTTGAAATAAGAATCCCTTCACATAATTAATCAATCTCTCGATCAAACCAACCGTATATTTTATCAAATGGTTCTAAATTCTAAAGGATTTCCCAATCTCTTTACAATTTATAATGCACATGAAGTGTTTGATGAAATGATTCATTCAATTATCCTAAGCACATAATTGATTTACTCCATTTACCCAATCAACATATGAATTCAAATACATAGATCCCAAAATTTAACCACAAACTTTCATGTTGCTAATCCCACAAGGGAGATTAGCCTACAATCTTCATAAGATCCTTAACATAGACATTAAAAACCTTACAAATCATGGTAAACTAGAGGATTAACACAAAATTGGGATGAAAACTCCCTTGGATTGGCTCCAATTTAATCTCCTTCCTTCCTTTGGTGATCACCCACTCTTCCTTGCTTCTTCACTTGATTTGGATGGTAGAATTTATGGAGAGATGATGTAGAATCAAAGTATGGCTGAAAGGGATGAAGAATATGGTGTAAAATCAAAGGATTGGTGTGTGAGGTGTGTGAGCATCTTGGTATTTCGTGTCTCTCTCTTCAAAGGTTGAATGGATGGGTATTTATACTCATTGGGGCCTTCCAGAAAAATTCTAATTTTTTTTACTGATCAGGAACCTACACGACTCGTATGCTGCAACACGGGTCGTGTGCTACAACACGAGTCGTGTGATGTAACGCGGCCAAGGGATGGTCGTGTTGCGCGTTCTGATATCGTCGCATGGCCATCTCTTACAGGCCCGTTTGCAGTACATGGCTTGTGTAGCACGACACGGCTCGTGTACTTAAAATGGCTAGTCGTGTTCTTGTTGCCCTGTTTTCTTCTTCCTTCTTTCGTCTCCCTTCTGCATTTCCGCTCCGATTTCACCTATTTTACATATGATTAAGTTCATTCACGCTCAATTCCATGAAAACACATAACTCCACCAAATAACACATAAATATGGATAAAAATTTACGAAAACACAAATAAAAAGACACTAAAATCTAAATAAAAATATCACTCATCACACGTCCACATTGCATAATTTTTTTATATTCTTTCGGAAGTCCAATTTGATCTATGTTATATGGTTAGAAAGTCATGGAAGAGATTATCATTTTGGCGCAAGAATCACTCAAATTAAAGTTTAGATGTGGAAGTTATGCTCAAAATAGTGAGATCGCGCAAGCCAATCTGCCCAACTCGGGAGTCCACTCGATCGACACCAGCTCAAGCCGAGCTGGGTAAAGTTTGGTCGAGTTGGGTGCCGAGTTGGGTCTTTTTCTGCCTAAAATTTATATTTTTACACCCCTACAATGTGGAGGTATGTGAGGGACTAAAATTAGGAAAAAAATGCAGTTTTGGAGACCTGCATAAAAGGGCTTGAAAGGAGAGGATAAAAGGAAATCCCCAATTCCCACACATAAACCATCAATCATTCACCCCTCTACACCCTTCCGTATCCATCTATCACTTCATCCACATCCATCCACACTGAAGGAGATTAAAGTGTTATTTGAGGAAAATCAATCAATCAGAGAGACAGAAAAGGGACGCGGATCGAACAACGCCAACATTAGGGTTTTTCATTTCCTATCCTTACTTTTTGTTTGTCAAGACTTCAGGTATGAATTCATTGATAGTCATGAGTGTTGCCTATAACCTCATGCGTTAATTTCGTTTATAGTTTTAAGATTTGAAGGATAGACATAATCGATTTGATGAACTAGACTGAATTTGTGAATTCATGTGGATTATTTTTTTTTTTGATTATTTGATTTGATCAGACTTTGATATTCTTTCTTCATAACGTCTTCATATTACATTGCCCGTGATGCTTGATTTATTATGTTAACTTGAGTGCGTTCATAAATTAAATTGTTTATTTGCTAAGGATTAAGATAGTTGCCTATGAATACATTAATTCTTGAGATTTGATAAATCAGATGTTTGAAGGATCTAGTGGAACAATGCAATTACACTTTCAGGCAGGATATTGAGTAAAACTTTGTAATAACTTTCTAGAGAATTCTTGTTAGTCATTCGTACCATCCGGAGGTATTGTCTTTGCTTTAATAGTATTTAGATAGGAGACATGGTAGTATTCACGTACCTTAGGAATAAAATCATATTTAATCGATATGAATCGAATATTGTCCGGTGGGATAACATTGTTATGTTGTGTGTTTCCGTTAAGTCTGCATGAGTGAAAAATTAGATGTCTAGATATTCAGATTAATTAGTCTAAATCGGATTGCCTTAAAACTGTTGATTTCTCTTGAATTAAACTTCAATAATTCTTCTGAGATTTATTTTATTAGTTATTTCATATTTTTAGTCTCTTAGATAGATAAGCCCTTGAAAATTGGTAAATGATTACTCATCTTAATTAATTTAGTATTTCTAGGACTGATAATTGACTCTCTTTTGGGTTCGATATTAACACTTAGTCGCTTACTACTGCAACTGATATACTTGATACTTGGAGATTTAATTAGTTTGTAGGAAAACGCGCAATAAGTTTTTAGCATTGTTGTCAGGGATAGTCTCATTTTAAATTATTATATTAATTGAATCACATCTCCACTTTCATCCTAAATTCTTTTATTCACATCTCTTATATTAGTTGAGTTTTTATTTAATTGATAAGCTCATCTTTTAACTTTTAAAATGTTTTGAAATTTTTAGGTTAAATAAAATTATTTAGAGAAATAACCAATTGTTTTCAATATTGCACATATAAATATCCAAATCCGAAACCCCTCTTCTGTACTGGTTGATTGATTATAAAGAATTGAATCTACTTCGATATTTTTTTTCTCCAGCGTAGCAAAAAAGGTGAGATTCTCCATCAAAGCTCCTGATTTTCTAGCTTTTGTGGCTCAGAATAGGTGGGATTCTCCATAACTAAAAGCTTATTCGTTATTTTTATGGTTGTCTTGAGTTTTAAAATTTTTGTTGAAATTAATTCTTAGATTTATCATTGATGAATATATGCATACTATTCTCTCCAACCTTTCTTGTAAATCTGTTCTATTTATATGGCGTAGAACTAGTTCCCCAATTTTTTTGGGTTCGCCAAATCACATATCCTTGACAAATTTGATAGTATTGATAAATTATTTGCATAGTCAATGTATCAATGAGATTGTTTTTATGGGTTTGGCACTAAAAAATATTTTTAGTGACATATTAGAAATGCTTCAGAATATGTTTGGGTATCAAAAGAGGTGAAATGGGTAGTGAAAATTCTGAATTTGTTCTCGAAAATTGTTGAAGTAGGATTGATGTGAGGTTTCTACAGAATATGGAGTTATAGGTCATAGCAGTTTATATAATTTCACATTAAAATTTTTCTTTGCATGAAAAGTAGGAATTTTCTCTTTCGAGTTTGATTTTCTTGTTTTCTCGATCAACTTATGTTCTTTCACGGATTTGCATTTGAATTTTTTTTTCAATTTTCAAATTTTAGACAATTCTCGGTATTTTTGTTTTTCCCTATTTTTGGTTTCTGATATAATTTGAGCACGCCTTTGGGAAATTGTTGTCGTAAAGGTACCACTGAAAATATTGAGGTTCTTTCTTTTTAGGTTTAGGGCTTTACTAATGTAAGTTGTTATTTGAATTTTAAACTTTGAAATATCATTGAATTTTTCTCGAAATTTTATAACTTTTTTAATTCTCTATTATATTGATGAAATTAGTTTTTATACTTTTGTCATTTTTTTGCAACATGTAAGAGAGGTGAATAAAAATAATAGGAAAAAGTTGAGATGCAAGCAAACTTTTAGAAAGAAAGGCTTTTACAGTTCAGTGACGTGAAATTGTAAGTATTATAGTATTGCATTATTTAAATGCATAGTTTTTGATTGATGAGTTTGGATTATAATCACATATATTCTTTTATCATACCCCAAGTTATTATTTGGTCGGTTGAACAAAAAATTTCAAAGTGGTTTGAATGGCCTTGTGGTAGAATTTATTTATATGAACAGACACATTATTCACAAAAAGAGGGTTGGAACCTCAATGAGGCAAAAAAAATTGGGTTTTATGTAGGCATATCTACTTTTGATATTAAATTTGATTTGTCAATGAATTAATTATTTTTTTTATAGGAATCATAAAAAAGAAGCAAGAAGAGTATATTGATAGGAGCTATTTTCACCAAGATTTTAGTGTCTTTTTATTTCGTATAATTTTATTCGATTTGTATAGCTTTTGGTAGTATTTGGTGGTGTTTTACGTTCATAATGAGATTTATGTATGGAAATATTGAATGTGTGAAAATGAGCTTAAATATGCTTGAAACAAGTGAAAGATGGCGCAAAATGGAGAAAACATGAAGAAGGGCGGAAGTCAACAACACTCGTCTCGAGTTATAGACTCGAGTCGAGTCTGTGGGAAAACTCAGGTCAAGTTGTGCAAGCTCGACCATAGATGTCGACTGTACACTCCTGAAACATGAACTCGACCTCCCTTATTCCTTGAGCTCGGAACTTGAGTCGACTCTTGTTCTGCGCCGTAAAGCCCCAAAAAAGAAATCAGCTGCTCGCACCGAGCACCGCACTTGAGTCAAGTTAGGCCATTCTTGTGAAATTAAATCAGCGAGATTCTAAAAGACTCTTGGGCTATAAATACATGTTTAATGCTAATTTTATAGGGGAATTTGGAATAGCAGTTACACCTATTTTACACCTTAGAACACACACACATTCTCTCCATTCCATACGTTGATCCACAATTCATTTTTATTATATTCATCCATCCAATCCACTTGAATTCTACAAATTCATTACATTTCCATCACCTTACTCCAATTTGAGAAGAAGTTCTACATTTGGTGAAGTTGGCATGATCATGGAAAAAGAAGCCTACCTTCAAAGGGAAGCCATTCAACCTTATTTTGTTAATTTTCTTCTATTCATGGCTCACATGGAGCAAGCCTTGTATTGTAATGATTTAAAAATGATTGAAATAGGTTAGACCACTTGCGAGGTGATGAGCGTTTTCTCAACACACAAAATTAATCCTCAAGTATAAGGATATCTATTGTAGTTTTGATAGGCAACCAAGTGATTATCGAACTCAAGGGACGAATTATTATTAATTTAATTAAGTTCTAATTTATTAAGACTATCAAGGCAATATAGTTGTGGATATTAAGTAACTAAGCAACAAATAATTAAAATAACAATTAAAATAGCAAATAAAGTAACAAGCAATAGAGATACTACGACTGTGATCAAGTGAGAAAGTAGGTAGTTCTTCAGGTCATCCAATTTTATTTATTAATTTTCTCTCCATGTGTTGATGTCTGACTCTGCCTTGTAGAATATGGATGCATCACTAAATCATGCAAGTTAACTCTATAGACACAAGCAAACAAGCGTATGACACGTGTGAATATCCTTGGAGCAAGAGATATAATTCACCCCCTTTCTAGGTACTATCAGTATCAATCATTTCTCGTGCACTTAGTACTCTAACCCGATATGATCTCCCTTTTTAGGTACTATGAAGTTATACTCTTTATCCTACTTATTAACCCAAATAATATTCAATTAACAAGTATTTAGATAAGATAGTTCTAATAAGACTTCGGAATCCTTTCACTTAGAATTATAACATGTGATCATGCTCAGCAGTGAACGCACTCAATCAATAACCAAGATATGTATCCAGACTCTACATAACAGTAAAAGATGCACAAAACGATTGTGAGTATGAATTGAAAAAGCATAGTCTCATAAAATAAACCACAAGTAGTGTTGTACGGAGTTTACACATGGAAATTCAATTAAATCATAAAACCTTCATAACCCTAGAACTACTGAAGCAGTTCTAGCCCAAGATTGATCTAGGAACAATCATGGTGGTTGGTAGGATCTTACCCATAGTCTTGAAAATTACAAGATAAATTAAGTAGCGAAGTAAACCCTAGATACGAGCACCGTCACGACTCTCTTTGTCTTGAATCTTCATTTGGTTCTCACTTGGTTCGACAGACGAACCTCTCTCCATAGCTCCATCGGTTGGAGTTAGGATTTGGATGTGGTGTAGGATGGATGTGGAATCTAACTCTCTTATTGATGTGATCTACATCCCTTTTTATATTTGTAAAGGACTCCTCACGGACCTTTGATGGCCTTTTACTTGAGGCACATGTCAAATTTGGTAAAAGACACCCGGAATTACCAAAAATATCATCAGCGACATTCCGTTTGACCAAACCTCTTCTGTATGAGCAAAGCCCTCCTGGTCGAGCAAGCTCTCTGAAAGTTTTTTCACATTTTGTTAGACCAACCTCCTCTTGTTCGACTAAGACGATGCTGGTCGAACGGACTTCCTTGGTCGAGTAAACTCTCTGTAATTTTCTTGGCATTTTGCTCGACTTGGCGCCCTTGTTCGACCAAACTGATATTGGTCGAGCAAGCCTCCGAGTTCGCAAAAAATGCCTTGAAAATTGTGTCTTCAAATTCTGAGCCCTTAAGACCTATTTTCCTATATAAATACGCTCAGAAAGTTTCAGTAGCCTCTGATTCATAGATTTCCTATAACCAACCCAATTCGTCTTGATAATAGACGTAATCGTACTCGATTTCCACACAAATCCGAGCCCAAAATGAGAATTTACACTCTCATCAAAGCCCTAAACTTACATGTTGCTCGTCCCGAGGCAACGAATTCAAAACAAAGGAAAGAGAGTGTCATTCACAAGATCCTTATATCAAGTACACCCTATTCAAAAACATGCAATTGTATCAAATCAAAACATGAAATCTATCATACTCTTCATTCATGCAAAGACATCAATTAATCATAATACTTCTATGAGTGCTAAGTCATCTAGCTCACGGGTAAGTGTTTGCTCTCTCTCTCAAGTGTAAAAGATATACACTTCACGGGTTAGTATATACACTCAAATTCAATTCATATACTCGCGTAACCATAAGCTTGATGAGGGTCTCAAAAATACATCTATAATCGCTTTAGGATCACAAAGGACTTGTCTTATGGGTTGTAATGTTGTCTCTATGGTAAAGGTAGGAGAATTTGGGTAAAAATGACTAATTCACTAGTAGAGAATTACCTTGGAGTTTTGTTTTTCATCAAACAGCTTAATTTCCTTGCTCCATCATCATTCTCATGATCCTTACGATTCATCGGCTCCTTCCTTTCTTTGGAATCAACATCTTTCTTTAAGCACAAGGGTACCAATTTCGGCCACTACCCTTCTAAGCAGTTGGGGCACCAGTTTCAGGCACTACCCATAAACAAGATTCAACCACGTCTTTTGACTCTTCACTTAGCAACGTTTCTTTTCCTTCTTTAATTTCATCACTTAGCACATCATTCACCTTGACTCTCTACTAGTAAATAGGGTATTTTAAGCTAAAGTAAAGGAAATAAAGCCTTTTATCACTAGCTTGCCAAAGAAAAAGCTTTTAACGGCTCAACAGGGCTTCCAATGATAATCATATAACAAGGTAGGAAACATTTGTCTAAGTGGCTCAATCATCAATAATGGCCTAAGATCATTTCCTAGTATCTATCAATCATAAATTTCAAACAAGACTCCAAATCAAGTTCTAGAATACGAGCATACAAACGACTTTCAAGAATAAACTATTATGATAATAGCATGACCAATAGGCTCAAATTCTGACATGGGTAATAGAATCCTAAGCACTCTTCAAAGCATAAAATTAACATCAATCTTTTCATCAATTACAAGTAAAAATAGAACATGCTCATTATTAACAAACCAACATGCATCAAGACAAGTGTACATGCATATCCAAAATATCATGAACACTAATCAATCCAAAGCAACTCAATATATCCATCCTCATCAATCAAACACCAAACATCATCATTAAAATACAAACCACCCACTCATGAATCACACTAATAACACCCTAACCATACCACCATCAAACCTCAACCTGTAAAGTGAGAAGGGGGATGAGATGAAACAGACAAAAAGAAAAACTTGGCGCAACTACTCCTCCGGAGCATCATCATCATTGCTCTCATCCATGCGCCATAGGTCAAAATCCCTATGTAACTGATACACCTTTCTATCAATCTCTCGGCTGCTAGTCTGCACCTCTCCAATCCTTCTATCCATATCCTCATACATCAAGTTAAGAGCAGCATAGTTCGCGTTCGCTAATGCCAGCTGCCTATTTGTCTCCTGCTAGTTCGCATTGAGCATGGCGAAGTGCTCATTCATTAATTGGAATTACTCCCGATAGAACTGATCCTGAGCTCGCCAAAAATCCTGTTGCTGCTGTGCCGGTGGCTCGAAAAACTCATACTTCTGTGGCTATGGTGGCTGTATCGGAGGTAAATCCATCTCTGGATATATGAACGCTGGTGGTGGAAGCTGATCTCCCTCTTCGAAGTCGGCTGGATTTCCTACCATGATCATGTCCTCATCTATAAGGACTCTCTGTAAGTGCATATCGGGAAGAAGTCTCCAATCTCCTTCCTCCAAACAAGTCCTCGAGATCGCCCTATGCTCCGTGGTATCCATCAACAAGTTAATGTTGATCTGAATTGTAGTAAGATCAACGATGGACAGTGGAAATCTGAATGAAATGGGGTTCTTGCCACGAATAAATATCCAAGTCATCCATCCGCCCTATCCTCACACATGCCGTTAGGATCAAGTCTGGATTCCCTCGAATCAGTCGATGTCTACTCAAATCAACCCGTTAATACTCGGCTATCAAAGTAATGAGTCCTCCAATGTTCACACGCTGAATCCGTGGGTAGTGAACTTATGCAGCTGCTGGAAAAAGTAAGCCGCCACATTGAAACAGACTCTATTAAGCATGCACCATAGCACATACAACTCACCCCTCGGAATACAACTCTCCTTGGATCGAGCAAACAAAGTGTTACTCAAAATCCAGTCCATATAAGCAATCACGGGGTTGCGGATAAAAGTAACCTTGGAAGCATTTGAATTATAACTTCCTCGCCTCCCCGAGATAGATCTCCAAAACTTATCAGGTCTGAAATCATCGTACTCCACATCAGCTACATTCTCATAGCCGATCAACTCATTAAACTCTCGGGCATGCATCAACTGCTCTTGCCCACCAATCTGCATCCGAATAGCATACGAAAGATAGTGATCTCCACGCTCAATACTCAATGAACATAGCACCTCAGCAGTTATATGGAAATACATCTCCCTCTTCATCTCCATAAACCTGGTTACCCCTACTCTATTGAACATCCAAATGAATATCATTGATGATGTTCATTGCCACCATAGCTTCATCATTTTGATAACAGGTTCATTATAATGCTCACAATAGCTGCCCACAACTCCTTTTTCTCTTCCCAATTAGCAATCCTAATGCCATAATCAGAAGGTTTTTTCTTATCCAATTTAAGCTTTTTGGCACCACCATCCTTCCTAGGAGACTTGGTCTCCTTCCTATTTGAAGATGAAGCAATCTCTTTTCCTACAAAAATTATACTTCAATACATAACAAGAAGAGATAAAGCAAGTATACCAATCCTAAGACTAGCATGAATCCTACTCAAGACTTCAAACTCATGCTCCAATCCACTCTCAACTTCAAGTGCTTATTATCATAGCAACTATAATTCAACACCTTTAATCAAGAATAATTACTCTCTCCGTCCTGAAGAAGTTAGCACTTTTTTTGACACGGAGATTAAGGAGTATAATAATTTAATGTAAAGTGAAGTGAAGTGAGAGAAATAATATTTAATGTGTAGTGGGTAGTTGTATTAGAGGTGATATGTGGGCCCATAAGAATAGATTAATTGTTTTGTGTGGGTCCCATGTATTATTAAGAAAATGTGTCAACTTTAGTGGGACAAACCAAAAAGGAAAGTGTGTCAACTTCTATGGGACGGAGGGAGTAGAATACTAGTCTTAAAAATACTTCACACGAACATGCTCTCCAATTTTAACATACTTCAACCAAGCCAAGAACATGCTTGTCTTCCTCATTCAATCATACACCATCCATACTTCAATCAAAAAGCCCAAACATATAACTTGAAATCAACCTCAAGCCCATACGATATGCAACATCAATTTCACAAGATTTCAACATCCCAACGTAAATTGAACGTATCTTAATTCAAATGAAATTCACGCAAAAATACCAAAAATTCAACAACTCAATCCACAAAATACATGCTTCAATCAATTTACCCAACATTCCTAAACATAATCTCATCAATTCACGGGTATAGAAGTTCGAAAACATACCTTTGTTGGCCATGGTGTGCGTGCAATGAGCGGTGGTGAATTTCCAAAATTTGAGTAGAATAGCCCCAATTCGGACATAAATCCTCCAAATTTTTAATGTGGAAGTGGGTGGAAGAGTGGATTATAGTGTGGGAAAGAGTTTGAGAAGAAGAACTTACGGTTAGAATCGGTGGCTCGAGCGAGGGTGACGGGAGGTGTCGAACGAAAAGAGACACTGACCTTTAAATCTGAATGCTGACTCCCGTTCGACTCGAACAACTTAGTCGAGCAAGGGTTTTTGGTCGAACAAATCAGATTTGTACTAAAATGTGACCTTGTTCGACCTCCGTTCGACTTAAATTTCCTGGTCAAACAACAGCTTGAGGTCGAACAACTTGCGGAATCGACTCCCTGTTCTCACCTGCTCCGTTCGACCTTTATTCGACTTGAAGAATATGGTCGAACAAAGTGTGTTGGTCGAATGGACTCACTGTAAGGTTTTAGACATTTTATTCGACCAGCGTTCGACTTAACGAGCTTGTTCGAACATCACGCATAGGTCGAACGAAACTTCTATAAGTTTGTGTTCATTTTGTTCGACCAGCGTTCGACCAAAACTTTTGGTCGAACGACGGCATCTTGTTCGAACAACTTACCGATCTTTTGAAACTTCGTACTTTTCTCATCTTTTCCTGCAACACTTAAACTATAGGGCATCATCAAATATCAAGATAACCAAAACTTAAGCTAGAGAACCACTTTTAAACTAGATAAAACCATGTATAACTACTCATACGACACATGAATCACAAAACACCACTAAATATTAGGCAAATTGTAAAAAATCGACACATTAAAACCGGTTAAAGTTTCAATACGCCGTAAAAAATCAACTCCCCTAACAAACATTACAAAGAAAATATCATATTCTTAGTGCTTCGATGAGGTAAGTACATCACACCCCTCTCCCAAACTTAGCAGAAACTATAGTTGAAACTAAGTTTGCAAAAAGATGTAATTTCCGATTACTAAGCACGTCAAATATAAAATTTCTTATTCACACTAATGAAATAAAGCATTAAAATGGGAAGGAAAGCCCCCAACAAGTGCTCTTGTTTAACGTCGGAGAGTCACGACGGTCCCAATCTAGTGCAAGGTATCCTCAAAGATGACACAAGCATTATCCGACGACTTGTAATGCTTCAATCGATGCCCATTCGCCGCTATGATGTCTCCATCTTTGTGTATGAGTTCAAAACTCCCCCCTCCACAGGCTCTATGTATAATAAACAGTCCCATCCACTTCGATTTCAATTTTTCTGCAAAAAGTTTCAAACGAGAGTTAAAAAGTGATACCTCATCACCTTGCTTGAACTCTTTGTAGGAGATTTTAGAATCATGTCATTTCTTCATTCTTTCCTTGTAGATCTCCGAATTCTTGAAAGCTCGATTTCTGAACTCGTCCAATTGATTGATATGAGTCATCCTCAACTCTTTTTGATCCTTAAGAGACAAGTTAAAGTTTCTCAATGCCCAAAAAGCTCTATCATGAATCTCTATGGGTAAATGGCATGGCTTTCCGTAGATAATTTGATACGGTGACATGTCAAGCACTGTCTTGTAAGCTGTTCGAAATCCCCACAACGCATCATCGAGCTTCATAGCTCAATCTTTCCTATTATTTCCGACTACTTTCTCCAGAATTTGCTTCACTTGTTGGTTGGAGACCACCGCTTGCCCATTCGCTTGAGGGTGACAGGGTGTAGTAACCCTATGCTTAACACCATAATCCTTGAGAACTTTTTCAAGCAGCTTATTGACGAAGTGTTATATCCTCCATCACTTACTAGTGCTCTAGGAACTTCATAGCGAGCAAAGTTATGTTTTTTCAAGAAGGACAAAACAATCCTTGAATCATTCACACGAGTGGGAATGGCTTACACGTACTTAGAAACATAATCCACTGCTAGTAGGATGTAGAGAAATCCATTAGATGGGGGAAAAAGTCCCATAAAATCGATCCCCCATACATCGAAGATCTCAACAATAATGCTCGGCTGAAGTGGCATCTCATCTCTTCTACTTATGTTTCCCATCCTATGACATCTATCACATGTCGCCACATAGGACTACAGTCTTTAAACAAAGTAGGCCAATAAAGAGCAGATTGAAGTACCTTAGCTGACGTCTTTTGAGCTCCAAAGTGCCCTCCGTTAGGGTATGCATGGAAAAATTCAAAAACACTCTCCACCTCCATCTCAGGCACACACCTACGGACTATGGAATCCATACAAATCTTGTAGACAAACGGATCATACCATAAGAAAGTCTCAACATTTGTCTTAAACTTAGCAAGTTGATACCTATTGAGATCTTTCGGAACTTCACCCACGGTAATGTAATTGACATAATTCGCATACCATTGATCCATTCCTTGAGCAGCGACCACACACGCTCTTTCAGCCCCTTCAACAAACATGGCCATGATCTTCTCATCAGGGAACATCTCTTCTACGTAATTAAAAGAATCATCACAATGCCCTCTTGTCTCCAACCTTGATAGGTGATCCGCCAAAATATTTTCGTTCCTTTCTTATCTCGGATATCCATATCAAACTCTTGCAGAAGAAGAATCCATCTAATGATCCTTGGCTTTGCATCCTTCTTCCCCATGAAGTACCGGATCGTGGAGTGATCCGTATATACTGTAGTTTTTATTCCAATCAAATACTATCTAAAGTTGTTGAATGCATACACCACAGCTAGAAACTCTTTTTCAGTAATAGTGTAGTTCTTTTGCGCTGCATCAAAAGTTTTACTCGCATAGTAAATGGCACAAAACTTCTTCTCCCTCATCTGCACAAGCACCACTCCAAGTTCTAAGTCACTTGCATCATACATAAGTACAAATGGCTGAGTCCAATCCGGTGTGATCAAGATAGGTGCAGTAATAAGCGCCTCTTTCAAAATCTGAAAAGCTGTTAGACATTCTTCATCAAAAACAAAAGGAACATCCTTGTCAAGTAAATGAGATAAGGGCTTGGAGTATTTCGAGAAGTCTTTTATGAATCTTCTATAAAAATCGGCGTGTAAAGGAAGGACCTCACTCCTTTCTCATTAGTAGATGGTGGAAGCTTTTCAATGGCCACCACCTTTGCACGATCAACCTGCAATCCTTTGACAGAAGTATGATGCCCAAGAACAATTTTATCTCTTACCATGAAGTGGCACTTCTCCCAATTCAAGACAAGATTAGTATCTTGACATCTCTTCAAAACAGTAGCTAGGTTAGATAAACAAATATCAAAGGAGGAACCAAACACCGAAAAATCATCCATAAACACCTCCATGATCTTTTCTATCAACTCGTCAAATATGGCCATCATGCAATGCTGAAATGTAGCAGGTGCATTATATAATCCAAAAGGCATTTTCCTAAAGGCAAAAGTTCTATAAAGGCAAGTAAAAGTGGTCTTTTCCTGGTCTTCGGGCGCAATCATGATTTGATTATAACCCAAGATCCATCTAAGAAACAATAAAACTCATACCCTGCAAGACAATCAAGCATTTGATCCATGAAAGGAAACGGAAGATGGTCTTTGCATGTATTTTCATTCAGTTTCCTATAATCCGTACACACGCTATCCCGTAGGAATCCTAATGGCTAAAGTCTCACCATCATCGGCATTCACTATAGTCATGCGCCCCTTTTTAGCTATAACATGCAATGGACTCACGTGGGGACTATCACTAATAGGATAAATAATTCATGCATCTAACAACGTTAGGATTTGCTTCCTAATCACTTCTTGAATAGCGGGATTCACCATCCGCTGATTCTAAATGCTACTCTTAGCCTCATCTAACAATCTTATTCTATGCATGCAATATGATGGACTAATAGCCTTCAAATCATCAAGAGACCAACCAAGCACAGACTTATACTTCCTAAGCACATCTAACAACTCCTCAAGTTGATCCTCATCAAGGGAAGAAGATACAATTACCGTATATGTGTCATTGTCACCTAGATAGGCATACTTCAAGTGCTCCGATAGTGGTTTCAACTCCTATTTCTCTTCTTCTTTTAGAGTGCTCTCTCTATCCAAAGGTAAGTATTTTCTAGTCCACTTAACCTCTTCATACTTGGTCATCTTTGATTCATACCTGTCATCACCCAAAGCAAGTAAGTTTTCAAGAAAATCGATACATACCTCATTGGAGAGCTCATCTAGCTCCGTGGCAAGAAAAGTAAGAGACTCCATCAAATATGTCTCCAATAGATCCTTTGAAAGGATTAAGGACATGTCTTCCTTCACAATCTCCTCCACCACATCGATGCTCTGTCATTGCGTCTCCATTGGCATCTTCATTGCTTTATCAAGGTTAAACAAAACCTCTTCTTTATCCATCCTTAGCCTTCGCTCACCCTTTTGCACATCAATCATAGCTCCAATAGTAGCAAGGAAAGGTCTCCCTAAGATAAGGGGAACGTTATCCTTGTCATCTTCCATCTCAAGCACTAGGAAATCCACAGGAAATATGAGCTTGTCCACTTTGACAAGTACATCCTCTATCACGCCCTTCGGAAAAGTCATAGACCTATCCGCCAATTGCAAAGCCACCATTGTGGGAGCAAGCTCCCCCGAACATAGCTTCTTAAACGTAGATGGCATCAAGTTGATGCTCGCTCCAAGATCACACAAAGCTTTACGTGTCAGCCCCTTTCCAATTTCACATAAGATAGTGAAGCTCCCCGGATCTATCAACTTCTGTGGTAGCTTTCGCTGAATGATCGAGCTGCAATTTTATGAAAGATTCACAGTCCCTACCCCGTTTAAGCTTCTCTTCTTCAATATGATATCTTTCAAAAATCGAGCATAGTACGACATCTCCATGATTGCTTCGGAGAAAGGAATGTTCAAGCTTATCTTGTTCATTATATCTTGAAATATGTTAAACTTATCTTCCAATCCCTTCTTGACTATCCGAAAGGGAAATGGAGGAGGTATCTTTGTTATTGGAATACCCTATTCATCATGTTCAACCTTCTCCGCCTTATCCTTCTCGACTCTCAATCTTTTCGCTCTTTTCCACTTTTTTTACACTGTAAGCTCAGTATTCTGCTCTTGGGATGGCTCTGGAGTGCTCTGAACAATAGGTGTAGCATTCGGTATCGAAACAGGTGCACTTGTTCGACCTTTGCTCGACCATATTGGCCTGGTCGAACAAACTATGGCTGGTCAAACAATGTCTCTGATTGCGAGTTCAATTTTTCTGCCTTTCGTTCGACCACTATTCAAAAAAGATGGTCTGGTCGAACGGAAGTACTCTGGTCGAACGACAGCTCTGATCGCGATGTCAATTCTCTCCGTTGTTGTTCGACCACCGTTCGACCAAAAGAGTCTGGTTGAACGGTTGTGCATTGGTCGAACGGCAGAGCAGAAAATAGAGCATCAAAATTCTGTTTTTCCAAAGCTTGTTCGACCATCAGGTCTGGTCGAACTGAGTATGTTTGGTCGAACAAGACCTTTGTTCCCTTTGTTTTCGATCACCGACATCATCGGACCTTCGTACTGCGTTCCTGGCCTCAATGTGATGGCATGACAAGACTTCGGGTTCTCAATACTTTGAGACGGAAACTTCCCCTTCTCAATAGTTTGAGTCAATTTGTTAACATTTCCTGCAATCTCCCCTATCAACAATGTAAAGTCCTTAACTTTCTTAGACAAATCTTCATGGTTGGCATCAATCTTCTTTTCTAGCTTGGCCTCAAGACGATCTACTCTTGCATCATTCCTTGCCATGTACCTGTTCACCGTGTTCTTGAAACCCAGTTTCCCTTCTTCCACCTTAGTATAGAAGGTTGTACTGCATTATTTGGATTACTCCACGAAAACTCTGACCTTCTCTGTTGTTGATAATTACCCGGTGGACCACGATTATTGTAGTTCCCTTGATAATTCCAGTTTTCTTGATTTCAGAACCTTGTTCCTTGGATATTTTGACTCATGGCATAGTTCGCCTCTTGCATCTCCTCTTGGCTAGCTCCTTCATTGCACATATCCTGCATGATTGGTACTCGCTGTGATAAATTCATAATCTGCTTTTGTTGAGACTCCAGTAGCTTGCTGATAATACTCAAACTAGAGACAATCTCATCATCTCTTCCTAACTTAACCATAATATGCTCAACCGGTGCTACCTTTCCAAGGACATATGTGTCTCTCACTCTATCAGTTGGCCAATCTCTTAAATTCATCGAAATATTCTCAAAGAGCTTTTCGGCCTCAACGGATGACTTTATAAGCAATGTTCCATTATAAGAAGCATCAAGTAACACTCGAGAATCGTAGTCCAATCCATTGTAGAAAATACTGATGTATTGAGCTTTAGATAGCCCATGTTGTGGATACTTCCTAAGCATGTCCTTGAATCTGTCCCATGCCTCGTGAAACTTCTCATTACCATGGATAGCAAATTGATTGATTTCTTATTTCATCTTAAACACCTTTGAAGGTGGCATGTATCGCTCCAAGAATTTCACTTTCAATTTCTCCCAGGTATCACATTCAACAGCGTCAAGATTATTGTACCAATCTCTTGCTTTTTCATTCAGCGAGAACTTAAACAGGATGATCCTCCTAGCATCTTCATGAGATCCTGCATCTTTTTGTGTACTTGCATACCCAAGGAACTTATTAAGATGTTGTTGATGATCTTCAAAGGTTCCCCCAGAGAAGGGACTCCTTTCAATCATGCTGATAAGTGAAGGGTGTAAGTCAAAATCAGCTCCAGCCCCTCTCGCTCCTAGCAGCCCAACATTGCCTCCTCAGTTCTTAAAGACCTCATGGATGGCAAGTGTATCAGCGTTCACTGCCATGTTGACTGCTTCTGCTTCCAAGTTGAATTCGATTGCAGCTTCAGTTGCTTGCGGATTTAGCTCGTCAACTTCGAATCCTAGATTAAGAGCTTCAGTTGGTTCTACTTTCTTGTTCCTGTTCTTCTTCTTCTTCTTTCTCGATGACGCACCGATCTCAGGATTGTAAAGTTCTAATTCTCCTGCCTTTGATCTAGTGAGCATACACCTAAAAAAATAAGCGTTAGAAACCCAAGACAAGAATAAGAAAATCTCAATTAAACTAGAAATAATAAACTAATAATTAATGTCGTCCCCGGCAACGGCGCCAAAAACTTGATGAGCGTTTTCTCAACACACAAAATTAATCCTCAAGTATAAGGATATCAATTGTAGTTTTGATAGGTAACCAAGTGATTACGAACCGAAGGGACAAATTATTATTGATTTAATTAAGTTCTAATTTATTAAGACTATCAAAGCAATATAGTTATGGATATTAAGTAACTAAGCAATAAATAATTAAAATAACAATTAAAATAGCAAATAAAGTAACAAGCAATAGAGATACTACGACTGTGATAAAGTGAGAAAGTAGGTAGTTCTTCAAGTCATCCAGTTTTACTTATTAATTTCTTTCCATTTGTTGATGTCCGACTCTGCCTTGTGGAATATGAATGCATCACTAAACCATGCAAGTTAACTCTATAGACACAAGCAAACAAGCATATGACATGTGTGAATATCCTTGGAGCAAGAGATATAATTCACCCCCCTTTCTAGCTACTATCAGTATCAATTATTTCTCGTGCACTTAGTAGTACTCTAACCCGTGATCTCCCTTTTTAGGTACTACGAAGT
Source organism: Pogostemon cablin (assembly GCA_023678885.1). Classification (NCBI taxonomy): domain Eukaryota; kingdom Viridiplantae; phylum Streptophyta; class Magnoliopsida; order Lamiales; family Lamiaceae; genus Pogostemon; species Pogostemon cablin. The sequence continues at coordinate 10,544,180 of CM042990.1, read as the reverse complement.
TATACTCTTTATCCTATTTATTAACCCGAATAATATTCAATTAACAAGTATTTATATAAGATAGTTCTAATATAAGATGAAACAAGAAATCAATCAATTTGCTATCGGTGGTAATGAGAAGTTTCATGAAGCATGGGATAGATTCAAGGACATGCTCAGGAGATGTCCACAACATGGGCTATCCAAAGCTCAATACATCAGTATTTTCTATAACGAATTGGACTGCGATTCTCGAGTTTTACTAGATACTTCGTCGAATGGAGCATTGCTTACAAAGTCATCCATGGAGGCCGAAGAGCTCTTTAAGGATATTTCAATGAATTCAAGAGATTGACCAACTGGTAGAGTGAGAGGCACTTATGTCCTTGGAAAAGTAGCACAAGTTGAACATACAATAGTGAAGTTGAGTAGAGACGATGAGATCGTCTCGAGCTTGGCTAATATCAACAAGCTACTTGAAACCCAAAAAAAGCAGATTACTGATTTGTCACAGAGAGTACCAATGATGATGTAGCAGGATGACAGTGAAGAAAGACCGATCCATGAGGATTTTGAAGAAGCAAACTACGTCATGGGACAAAGTATCACTACTACAAAACTGTGAATAGATATCGGTGATTCACTGTTATCTATTCAGTATTTCACCGATATCTATTCAGTATTTCCACCGTTATTAATGGAGGTGTTATTATAGGTCCCCTAAATAGATATCGGTGATTCACCGATATCTTAGTATTTCCACCATTATTAATAGAGGTGTTATTAAAGGTCTCCTAAGTACATATCGGTGAATCATCGATATCTATTGAGTAAATAGATATCGGTGATTCACCGATATCTATTAGTATATCCAAAGTTATTGATGGAGGTGTTATTAAAGGTCTTATAATTAGAGATCGGTGAATCACCGATATCCATTTACTAAATAAATATCGGTGATTCACCGATATCTAATAGTATTTTCACCTTTATTAATAGAGGTGTTATTAAAGATCACCTAAATAGATATCGAAGACTCACCAATATCTATTACAAATTCACCGATATATATGAAGCTGATATTAAAGATACTTAATAATAGATATCGGTGATTCACCGATATCTTTTCAAAACATACATATCAGTGTATCACCGATATCTATTCAAAAAATGACTGATATAAATAGATATGATGTTAAAGATATAAGGTAATAGATATCGGTGATTCGCCGATATCTTTCTATTTTATTTTATTTATTCAATTCATAATAATAATTTTTAATATATACACATTATTCAACGACAAACGCATCAAATCCAACTAAAACTTCATTAATTAAACATTTCAAGTACACAACTTATATCAATATTCAAATCATATTCCAAATACACATATTGCATATTTTTATTATTCAACAAATAAGTATCCTAAAAATTCAAATTCATTAAAACCCAAAACAACTAATGTAACGATTGCTCATAAAGGTAGTATTCGGTAACCAGCTGTTATATCGCCTGCTAGCTTCCTGAAAATTGAAAAATAAAAACAAAAGTAAATATCCATGAAGAAAAATTAAATCCCAAGCTGACCAAATTTAGATGCAAATATAAATATCATGTCCAAATTTAGTTGAAGGAATGTATAATTAGGAATAAATGAAGTTTCTTTACTTGAGGAATGACATTCTCACCCATGTCTAATCTTATCTTACGTTACATGAATAACATATGAACTGAAACTTTATGATGCAGGGCAGATTTGCTAAATCTATCACAGCTTGGTGTTTCAGTCATAACCATCTCCACAGGTCTTTGATTAACGCGTCGTTGGTGGCATTGGAAAGCCAACTCAATTATCTTTCCAACCATATATTATTGACCATCTTCCAAGTATGAAGGGAGTTATTGCCGTTCAAAATCAGTTCAACATCTGGTCCAGTAACTTTTCATTTTCATTTATGTTAGAAGTTTGAAGATTGTTTCATTTATTGAGTCTCTATCCTCTTTCTCCTATAAATACCTAATGTATTGAAGAGTTGGAGCAGTCTGGAAAATATATGAATATTGTATGAATCAAGATTGAGAATAGAGTTCTCATTTTCTTGTGATCCCAACTTGGAAGTCGAATTTGCATCCTTTTCTTCTTTCTTCTCTTTTCCTTGTTATCACCCCTCATCATTTGGTATCAGAGTCAGCATACGCTCTTGGTATTCTCATTCTTTGGCTATGGCAGCAAGGAGAGGTAGATGCGGACGTGGTAGAGGAAACATGGAAAATCTTGAAGACGAACGAGATGCTGTAATTCAGGCACTTCGGAGGCCAGTTGAGGAGTTGACCATACGTCTTGATCGTCGGGAAGCCAGAAGCGAACGTAGTTCAGGCCATGGTGATTCTAGCGATGAATCAGAGTATGAAAATCCTTTTGGCAACAGAGAAGACAACTTCTCTAGGTTTGCTCACCCTATGGATTTTATAAAGATGGATGTACCGGGATTTCATGGTCGTCTTCGGCTGGATGAATTCCTTGATTGGCTTAGTCCAGTGGAGAAATTTTTCGAGTTCAAAGACATCACGGAAAAATAGAAAGTTAAGCTCGTTGCTACTAGGTTTCGAGGATATGCATCACATTGGTGGGATAAAACACAAAAAATGAGGCTGCGCAAAGGAAAATCCAAAATTGATTCTTGGGAGAAAATGAAGGCTAGGCTTCGTGAGAACTTTCTTCTGGTGGATTTTGCTCAAAGTATTTTTGTTCAATTTAATACTTTGCAGCAAGGTAACAAAAATGTGATGGATTATAGCGAGAAATTTTACAAGTTGATGGCAAGAGTTAACAGCCAAGAATCTGAAGAACAACTCGTTGCTAGGTATGTTAATGGACTTAAAACTTTGATCAGGGATGAAGTTGAGATGTATCAATTGTGGAGGCTTAATAATGCTTATCAACTGGCATTAAAAGTTGAATCCAAATTACAGAGGCATGCAGCAAAGAAGTATGCTGATGTACAAAGCTTCTATCCTCAAAATGGTGAATCAAGTAAAGATACTTCAAAGAAGGTTGCAAACAAAGAAGGTGTCACTTCAACTTCTAGAAACAAAGCAAAATCATGTTTCAAGTGTGGTGAAGCGGGTCATTTTATGAGTGAATGTCCCAATAAAAAATTAATGCTCGTACGAGAATCATAGCCGAAGAAGATGAAGAGCCACATCTTGGATTTGATAATCCAATTTATGATGAAGAAGAAGAGCATGAGCGAGAAGAGATCGAGCCCGAAGAAGGAGACTGCTTGGTGATACAGAGAGTTCTTACAGCCCCTAAGCAAGTAAGTTCTCAGTCATGGTTGAGGCACAACATCTTCCGCACGAAATGCAAATCACATGGGAAGATATGTTCGTTGGTGATTGATGGAGGCAGCTTTGAGAATTTTGTTTCTCAATAGATGGTGGATAAGCTCAACCTCACAACAACAGCCCATGCATATCCATATTCGATTTCATGGATAAAGAAGGAAAATGAGGTACGAATCGATGAGAAGTGTCTTGTTTCTTTTTCGATGGGTAAAAATTAACGTGATGAAGTGTGGTGTGATGTGGCGCCATGGATGTTGGTCATATACTTTTGGGTAGGCCTTGGCAATATGATCTGAGTGCTATACATGATGGGAGAAAAAATACTTATACCTTTTTCATGGGAAAAGTTGAAATTCTTTTTTTACCATGTAAAACGATTTCTCAACCCAAGTTTTTAAAAAAAAGAAGAGGGGAATTTTTTGCTTGTTTTGTCGCAGTTGGAAAGAAACGTACAAGATGGTGGCGTCGTGGATAAGGGATTAGAGGAAGCTATGCCAGTACCAAGTAAGGTTAAGGATCTTCTAATGGAGTCTGAAGATATAACCTCAAAAGACTTACCTGAGGGACTTCCGCCACTTCGAGAAATTCAGCACCAAGTTGGTATTTTCCTAGAAGCTGTTCTTCGAATGAGTTTAAGTGAGCATAAAGAGTTGAATCTGCAAGTGTTGGACTTGCTAAACAAGAAATTCATAAAAGACAGCTTGAGCCCTTATGCCGTTCCCACACTTTTAACTCCTGAAAAGGATGGCTCGTGAAGAATGTGTTTTGATAGCCAAGCACTTAATCAAATCACGACTAAGTACAAGTTCACTATACTAAGGATTGATGACATGATGGTTGGTGCACAAATATTCTCCAAGATTGATCTTCATAGCGGTTACCATCAACTTCAAATCAAGCCGGGAGATGAATGGAAAATGGCTTTCAAAACATGTGAAGGCTTGTACAAATGGCATGTCATGCCATTTGGTTTATTAAATGCTCCAAGTACCTTCATGAGCATAATGAATCAAGCACTATGTAATTTCATCGATGACAACATGGTGGATGAAGAGAACCATCATAGAATTGGCATAATCATAAAAGATCACATTAAGTTCTCTGTTTTCATGAATTTTGGAGGTTTATTAAAAATTTCAGTACCATTGCAGCTCATCTAACAGGTTGTTTGAAGAAAGAAAGGTTTCCCGCTGGAGCATACAATAAGTTCAAAGAGAAGAAGGCTGGTTCTTGCCATGTTTTGAAGAAAATAAATGACAATGCATCCAAGACTGAGTTTCCAGTATATTCGCACACTCGTGATCTGACACCATATTATGAAGAAAACAAATTGAACTCTAAGACGAGTTCTTTCCCACCCGGAAAGAATGATGCAGGCATATTTGATGAATCTGTCACAGCTTTGTGTTTCAGTCATAACTATATCCACAGGTCTTTGATTAACGCGTTGTTGGTGGCATTGGAAAGCCAACTCAATTATCTTTCCAATCATTTATTATTGACCATCAGATTCCAAGTATGGAGGGAGTTATTGCCGTTAAAGTCAGTTCAACATCTGGTCCAGTAACTTTTCATTTTCATTTATGTTAGAAGTTTGAAGGTTGTTTCATTTATTGAGTCTCTATCCTCTTTCTCCTATAAATACCTGATGTATTGGAGAGTTGGAGCAGTCTGGAAAATATATGAATATTGTATGAATCAAGATTGAGAATAGAGTTCTCATTTTCTTGTGATCCCAACTTGGAAGTCGAATTTGCATCCTTTTCTTCTTTCTTCTCTTTTCCTTGTTATCACCCCTCATCACTTTCCTATAAAACATAGGACTAGATGTTATCAAGCACCAAGAGTTTTCAAAATACATCATTCATGCAAGCTTACCTGAGTAGCAATTGCTTGACTAACAGAGTACTCCATCTCAGTTCTAAATTGCCTCCACAAATATTGACTAATAGATTACTCCATCTCAATACTAGCTGCTATCTTGAAAATGCCTAGAAGTTATAAGAATTAGGCCAAAATACTCAAATTCTGCATGAAAATATATTAAATCATTGTCAGTATCATTATGCATGATTGAGGAGGGTTACAATCAAGAAGAATAAGTTTCAGCTCTTGATAGAGTATAGAATGTGAGTTGATATTTAACAAGTCTGATTCTTTCTATTCTCTGCAAAAGGGTTACAAGAAAGTAAGTTTTGCATGAATATCCTGGTTAAGTGATATTTTCATGTCCATATGACAAAAAAGTAAACACATACAGTTGCACCCTTATATGTTTCCCGTTCAGATACAACTTGTTTCACATTTGGAATAGAAAATAGAGTTTAAAATTAGATATGCAGCACCTTAAAATAGAGTGTAAAATTAGAGTTTAAAAACTTACAACCTGTTGCACCCAAAATATTCTTTTTCCAGTCCCCGCAGGATCTAAATCCAGCTGCTCACCCAATTTCTGAAGCTTAGAGTGAGATCTATGAAGCCAAATACATATAAGCTAATTACATAAATTTAATCTAACAGAAGGCCAAAGCAATACAGAGAATAGGAGTTTATTTTAATACCAAGCCAAAACCATACCTCTTCAATTCGTCTTGTAACCACAAGTTGCGTTTATGTGCCTTAATGAACTTCTTTGTTTTTATGTAAACTTAGAAATAACCAGTCAAAGAATAGGTAGGGAAAGAAAAAGTTAGTCAACTCCTTGCAATTGGAGGGTTTATAGTGCTTATGTACACAAGGGTAGAAAAGTTTAGCAATAAAACAGGATATTAGACATAACAATCACAAATTCCATCTAAAAACTCTTCTTTTCTTTCTTTCCTTCCTTTTTTTTTGGATTTGGCATAATGAAACCTGATGTGATTAATGCTGTCAAATTTCTTTTCAAATAATATTTGGAGATTCAAGTGTAACTTTTAGATGATCAACACTTCAGAACTCTCCAACAATATATGCATACATTTGCATTATACATATTATCGTTCTTTGAAAGAATACACTGAAAAATGTCTACCAAACATCTCACAAACCAATACAACAAATTACTAAATAAAGATTAGGGAAAGAAAAAAAAAGATTAATAAAATAAAGAGGCTACCCAGCCCTATATAAATTTCAAAGAATAAAGTACAGATTAAATGCAACTCACATGAAAATTTGAGACAACAGGGTCTGCTTCAGACCATTCAATGCCTGCAGTTTAGTGTATTAATAAGTTACGGAAACTGAGAGCACAATGAGATAGTGGCTTAGGTAAAATTCTTTCTTAATGAATGGAGTAAAAGAATCACTTTGAGGCTACATTTCATCTGCAGTAAATTATAGCAATAAATCAATGAAAAATGTTAGATAACTCCACTCTTGAATGTTTTTCCGTTATAAGAAAAAAAAAAAAAAAAAAAAAAAGAAGCAATAATGGCACATGATAATTAATACATTAAGTCAAGGATGATACTCAATTTATTCCTACCAATTCAACCTATAATGCAATAAGTTGCACATAAAAAAGGTTTTACACAGGTCTTACCGATGAATATCTCAACAATAACAACAACAATAATAATAAGAGTAATAATAGAAAAGAGAAATGGTTGAACAATTAAATAAATTAAAGAACTAAGATGCTTACTAAGTCATGGTGAGCTTCAAAAAGCTCCAAAACTAATGAATTTTTAATAGTTCAAGCAAACACACTATCCAACAGAATTCACTATTGAATAAAAAAGTGAAGAAAATTAAGAATTAATCAACAACGAAAGATAAGATCATAATTTACCTTAAAAACTTTAGTGTTAAATGAGATACTCAAGGCACATAAGAAGTAAATTCATGTTGATAAGATACTCAAGTCAATCAAGCTGTGTTTGGTAAATATAAATATTTAATGAGATACTTAAATCAATCGGGCAGTGCATGGTGAACTTAATATATCGTAAGCATGTAGTCTACTGAAAGATTATTTTGGTGCAATAAAGACTGATAAACAAATCTACTGAAAGATAAGAAAGTCAGCATGCATGCTTTTAACCAACCTGCTTCACTAATCTTTCTAATGGCAAAATGAGATGTATCAGCAACATATAAGTATTCTTGTTTTGAAAAGATAAAACAAAAGTATATCTCAATAAATAACTTTGTTACATTTTCTTGCCGGGCCAACACACGGAACTCCTGATCTTCTCTCTATTATATTCTCTGCCACAACTTAATATCCTCCCTATCATCCAAAAAACAAAGAATTAGTAATGAAATTAAAAAATTAAACGTTATATATACATGATTCAACACTTATAAACATTTTTAATACTTTTTATTTTGGTTTTGAGACAATATATCATCATACATGCATAGTTACTCTAATCTTTTACTGAAACGAAAGAAAAGTGTATTAAGTGAGGAATACCATTATATATCATCATACTTTGCAGCTGCTCTCACACCAGCTAAAATCCAAGTCCACTTTTTTCTTATTTTAAATTTTTCATAAGTGTTTTTGTTTATGCAGCTACTCATCATACTTTGTTTTATACTACTTACGCAGTATATACATACAGTAAGAATTGTGCCTCTTATTCCAAAAAGAAAATTATGTTCTTTTAATTTGAATAATAAGTAGTATTATTCATCAGAACCATACACGTATTTATCATTGAAAAAAGTACTAATATTAACCCCCATAAGTAATGAGTAACATTTATTATTGAAAAAAAATATATAAGTTTTTCGTACATAAGATAATGTTATAAAAAATGAGACACAATAATAATTGCTATTAACACATTTCTTTATGAAGTATGTGAAAATAAAATAAGACTACATTTATTTATTTACTTTTTTGGAGGTGTTGCTGATGGAAATTTTGAACTTAAAAACATTGCTGAATTCAAACCAAATGATTACAAAATCTAATTATCATACCATAATGAGAAAAAATATAAAAATAAAAGGATGAGAAATTAATGAATTAAAATATTGAGAGAATACATATAGGAATAGAAATAGAAGTATAGGACAACCTGAACAGGATATGGATGGATGAAAGTCTTGTGTTTTTTATCAGCAGCGTGGCAACGAAGGTTGCCTCAGACTATGACGGTGGAGAGCTTTTCCTCCCCATAACCAGCCTACTTCACCAGCTCTTCCATTCTGGGAAACTCAGCTAATAAATCCATTTGTGCGGTGGCAGCTGGAGTCTAGAGGAAGACAAAGAAACCAAAAAAAATAAAGCACAAAAATAATCCCAGGTTTTCTAGGCAGAAAATCAAATAGCAAAGCAGATTTTGAAGCGACTTCTTGCTGCTCCTGAGAACACTCAGATCAAACGGATCATTTTAAAATAGTTCATGTGGAATATTTACAAAAACAGATGTTTCAGTTACACAATACTTTGTGCTTTATCTCCTTTAGTTTCCTGCTATAACATATGTAAGGAGATGATTGGTCAATACTATACATTTTACTTTTTGAGATGTAACAAATTTTCGAGTTCATGTTTATCTTCAACAGAATAAACCTATAGAGAAAGAAAAGTTCGAAAAAATTCAGATATTAGAGATGATCACATTGGGGGGTGGGGATGGCTCCTTATCTACTTATCATTCCTCTAAACTTTCGCAATACCCTGTAGTGTAGACACCAGCAACATTTCCATTTGCAAATCAGTGTATCTAAGACATTACCAAAAATGAATGCATAATAAAACATACTCCACCAACACGAACACGAGTTGTTCATAAATTATTGCAATACCTTGTAGTGTAGACACCAGCAGCAAGTGCTGTTACACCACCTACAGCTACAATGAGCTTATTTTGATCTGTTAATATTGCTCGAAGACCCCCTGCATTTGAAAGAATAGTCAGCAGGGTATTCAAGCTATGAGGGGATAACTTTATTTAAAAAATTAAGCCACTTTAAATCTATTATATATTGATTCAGACCATAATGCAAAAACTGTGATGCCCAAGTCCTCTTGAAATCACTTCTGACTTTTTTTATTACCCACTAACATTTTTATAGATAAAGTAGTTTTCCTGAAAACAAAAAATGTATTTAACAGAAAGTACACCTACAATGTATTCAAAAATTGTGTTAATCGCAGCAACCCATTTTTCCCGCTAGGCATTTGCATGTTCAACCAGCATTTGCCTATTAACATCCTCCACTAGCTTATCTTCATGGGGCCTTCCCTCTGCCTCTGCCTCTTGCAAAGCCTGCACCACAATATAGTTTCACATTATCTCAGCATTGACTTTTTAGTTTGGGACGTTGTGCTTGAATTCGCTCCTCTGTTGCTCGTCTAGCAGCCTCTCGCCTCATTAAAGATTCTTCTTGCATTTACACAATTTTCTGATTTATAGATCTATGATGTTCATTCTCAGCCCATGTAAAACTCAATAATTAAGTTCCTAAACTTTTTTGATAACCACTCACCAATATACACCAAAAAAATAAATCACATACCCGCATCCTTTTCCTTGCCAATTCATCTCCATAACGAGCCATCTGGGATTTCATTTGTGCCTATTGCTGAGCTATCTTTCTCTGTTCTTCGTGCATCACCCTTTGCTTCTCTTGCCAAAACAGAAAGCCACTGTTATTTCTCAATTTGAATGTGATGTATGCACTAAAATAAGTATTAATAACAGAGTCACCTTGTAAGGATGTAGTCAAGCAATAAATAAGCTCCCATAGTGCATCTATCATCTAAATTCTAAGTCTCTTCACACTAGATTTTGTTAACAGTGCATCACTTATGTTAAATTAATAACCTAAAAAAACTAAAATGTCAGTTTAAACCCATTTAGATGCTTCATCATTCCGATGCAAAAACGTCAGTTTAAACCCACAATAAACTGAAACGTCAATTTAAATGCTTCATCATCAAGTTCATGTTCTTTAAATGACAAAAATGTTGTTCATATCAAACATGTTGGCACCAAAGATTTTGTCCAATATCACAAAACATGTGCTCCTAGCCCTAAACAGTATCTCTTGTATATCTATGATTACTGAGAAGTGAGAATATTACTATAACATGTACTGGATAATAGGTTCAGCCTTCAGGGACTATAAAACAAATATAATTACAATATAAGCCATTAGAACCAATGTTCCATCTCTAGAAATTTAGATCAAGAAAAATCAAAGAACACAAATTATCTAAGTTACAAGGAAGCTTACAGATTCAGCTTGAGCTTGCAATGCTCTGAAGTCTTTTTCTTTTACTGCTAACTCTTGTTGCCTTGTCACTTCTTGCTTTTTCATCAGCAAAAAAATTTAGAGCATTACTATAATAGTTACATGATAACCAAGAGAAAAAAGAAATTCAGGAACTAACCTGAATGGTGAAGACAATAGCTACTATCAGCATTTCCAAAACTCTGCTCTTTTCATAGGACTTGTCTGCCCGGTAAGATCAATAATCCACTCCTACAATCAGTTGAATGAAACTTCTCAAATTATAGTTAATAAATGCAGACTCAACATAATTAAAATGGTTTAAAATGATGTATTCTTTGTGACTTTACTTGTGGAATTCCAATCATTTTATGACAAGCTTCAATTTGTTGGGTCACAAGTGGTCGTGAAGAAGCAACAAAAATAATTTTTTCTGCAAAGTTGAGCAGACATGTTGGCTAAATTGTTAAGAAGACAATTTAACATATTTACTTTGACAAATAAAGGTAAAACCAAAACACATATAAAAGTGTTTTGTCATTTACAGTTTTACACATTGCACTTTACTAACCTTCACATAAAGACTCATCACAATCATGTGTTGTGCTTGTAAAGACTCATCACAGTCATGTGTTGTGCTTGTGCATCAGTTTAGAGTTTGATATGGAGCAATTATCACTTGATTTTTCCAAAGTTTATAGAATGAGCAATCAAAGTGAGCCACTTAACCATAAGTTACCAAACATTGAAGATAAGATCAAATCTTTATTCAAATCTCTGAAGATTATTTGGGGGTTGCCTTTCAAACATGTCATTCATGTTACATAGAATTATACATATTTTTCTCAAATTCTTCTCGACATAAACAACAATGATTCATCAAACTCAGCCTCTCCAAAGAATAAATGATACATTCGGACAAAGCAAGATGTTAAACAAATTAAGAAAGCATCATAGAAAATGTATGCAACCAAAGCTCTGATTCCCTAATAATTTTGTTAGTCTTTCCAGCAATCTGAAGTAACAATGAAATGATTTTTCTGTCCTTTATCACTTCTTGCACCAAAGATCAGAAGCTTACTTTAACTACATCCAAAGTCTCAGGATAATGGTTCTCTTTTCCTCATATAACAAGCAAACAAACAATAGAACTCTTATTGACCACATTAAAATGTTCAAAATATAACTATTAGCTGGGCAAAAAGCACTATGAAACTATCATATCTGTTAATTCTATTATAATCAGCCTTAGACACAACTCGAACATGTATTATCCAAAAATAATATATTCTGAGTTTCATTTACTCCTCGAAGAGTCAAAATAACTATTTTATGGGCTGGTATCAGGCACATATACACCTCTTAGAAGAATCAGAACAATACTTTAAAGGATTTCATGCACCTAACTCTGCAGCAACGAAATCCAAATCTTCAATTTGAGAATTCAGAATTTTTAAAATACCCAACAAAAACAAGAACCCAACTAGAAAGGACCTGGATTTTCAAAACACAATACAAGATAAAAAGGAAGCGAAATGTGCAGAAAATAAGAAGCCATGCCAAGGAGACTAGAAAAGCTGAGTAACCGGGTAAGAGAGAGAAAGAAAGAGTTACAGTCGGTGGAGGTCGAATTAGAAGTTTCTTGTTCACAGGGATTTTTCATCGTAGCCTCCATTTCTTTAACATAATCAGGAAGGACGAAGGGGTGGAAATTTCTAAGAATTTTCCCTCGTGGCCTGTGGAGATTTCTTGAAATCTTCTTCGGTTAATTGATGGCGAGAATACTGTGAACTTCGCGATTGAGTTCAGTAGAGGAAGAAGGGTTTCGTGATTCAGATCATAGATTAAGGGGGAGGGGGTAGAAATTTCTCAACTCTGATTTCCAAGTCATCGATGTACCTCCAGGATATGGAAGTCGTACGAAAAGTTTTTGAACGGTCGACGCCAACAGCAATGACAAGATCTCGGCAAAGGAGCTCAAAGGAGTGTTGAAAGCCCTCGGATTCGCCGTCTCTGCGTCTGCGGAGGAGGTCGCCCAAATGATGAAGCAGATCGACAAGGATGAAGAAGACCACATCAATCTAGAGGAGTTCGCCGCCCTCTGCTACGGCGACGTCGACCGGCAGCTTCCTCGTTGGTAGCGTGACAAGATGAACTAGGTAGAGCTCGACTATCGATCAACCTGGCCCGACGAGGATGAACAATTTAGGGATTTGAATTAGATTTTACTAACTTGTTTTGGAAGTATAACTAATATTACCTCAATTAAGTTGGTAAGGATTAGAGGTCATATATTGGGGTATGAGAATAGATTAATTATTTTTGTGTGGGTCTCATGTATTAAAAAGGAAATGTGTCAACTTTAGTGAGACAAATTAAAAAGGAAAGTGTGTCAACTTCTATGGGACGGAAGGAGTAACACGATTTAATTGCAAATTTTTCTTTTTTAATTAATTAATTATATACTATAAAATAAAATAAAGTGAAAAAATATCGGTTATTATAACTAATATTTATATACTAAATAGATGTCACTAAAAGATATCAGTAAGTAATTACTGATATCTATTAAAGTAATCCTACTATTATAGATGATGGTAGTGGTATAGATATTGATCAGTCATTTCATATATATCAATTTTACAAGTCATTGATATCTATGTCCTGATATCTATCAACAGATTTCTTGTAGTGTATTCAAGGAACGAGGTATCCGAACAATCAAGGAAATAAGAATTACCAAGGGAACTACAACAATCGTGGTCCTCTGGTAACTATCAACAACCAAAGAGGCGTGAATTTTCATGAAGCAATCCGAATGCGGCTGTGTAATCTCCTGTTGGTGTTAATCCTGGTGCTAAGACGAAAGAAGGGAGACCTGGTTTGGAGGATACGGTGAACTGTTATGTGGCTAGGAATGATGCAAGGGTAGATCGTATTGAGATCAAGATAGACTCGAATCATGAGGAGTTGTCTAAGCAGATAAAAGACATTACATTGTTGATGGGAGATATGGCAGGGAATGTGAACAAGTTGACTCAAACTATTGAGAAGGGTAAGCTCCAATCTCAAAGTATTATGAACCCTAAGTCGTGTAATGCCATCACATTAAGGTCCGGGACGCAGTAAGAAGGTCCAATGAAGCCGGTGGGCGAAAACGATGAAGGCAGGAGCCTTGTTCAACCAACCCTACCCAGTTCGACCAGACCTGTTGGTCGAACTGAGGTCGAACAGCTTTCAGAAAAACAGAGTTACGATGTTCTATTTTCTGCTCCGCCGTTCGACCAAAGCACTACCATTCGACCAGAACATTCTAGTCGGACCTTGGTCGAACAAGCACCTGTGGAGAAGAAGATTCAAACTCAGTTTATAGAGCACACGTTCGACCAGACTATTCTGGTCGAACTATGGTCAAACCAGCACTGAACGAATTGAACCCATTTACAGAGTTCTCGTTCGACCACACTCATGTTGTTCGACCAGACCACTCTGGTGGAACAGTGGTCGAACAGCTTCATGCACCTCCCATTTTGATATCGAATGCTACACATGTTGTTCATAACACTCCAGAGTCATCTCAAGAGCAGAATACTGAGCTTATAGTAGAGAAGAAATGGGAAAGAGCCAAGAAATTGAAAGCTGATAAGGATAAAGCGAATGAGGTTGAACGTGATGAATGAGGAATTCCAAAGACAAAGATACCTCTTCAGTTTCCTTTTAGGATAGTGAAGAAGGGATTGGAAGATAAGTTCAAAAGATTTCAAGATATAATGAACAAGATAAGGTTGAACATTCCTTTCTCCGAAGCAATCATGGAGATGTCATACTATGCCCGATTTTTTAAGGATATCATATTGAAGAAGAGAAGTCTGAACGGAGTAGAGAGTGAATTTATCAGAAAACTGTAGCTCGATCATTCAGAGGAAGTTGCCACAGAAGTTGAAGGATCCGGGAAGCTTCACTATTCTATGTGAGATTGGAAAGGGGCCGGCACGAAAAGCTTTGTGTGATCTTGGTGCAAGCATCAACTTGATGCCCTTATCTATATTTAAGAAGTTAAGTTTGGGGGAGCTTGCTCACACAACAGTGGCTCTACAATTGGCGGATAGGTATATGACTTTTCTAAAGGGTATGATTGAAGATGTACTTGTAAGAGTAAACAAGCTTGTCTTTCCTGTGGATTTTCTTGTGCTAGAGATGGAAGATGACAAGGATAATATCCCTCTTATTTGGGGAAGGCCATTCTTTGCCACAGCTGGAGCTATGATTGATGTTCAAAAGGGTAAGCTTAGATTGAGGATGGATAAAGAAGAGGTCCTATTCACCCTTGATAAGGCAATGAAAATGCCAATTAAGACACAACGTTACAGCATTGATGTGGTGGAGGAGATAGTGAAGGAAGATATGTCTTTGATCCTATCAAAGGATCCCTTGGAGACATGCTTGGCGGAGTATCTTACTTTTCCCACCACGGAGCTAAATGAGCTCTCTAATGAGGTATGTATTGAATTTCTTGAAAATTTACGTGCCTTAGGTGATAACAGGTATGAATCTATAAGAACCAAGCTTGAAGAAGTCAAGTAGACTAGGCAATACCTTCCATTGAATAAAGAAAGCACATCAAAGGAAGAAAAGAATGAGGAGTTGAAACCACTACCAGAGCACTTAAAGTATGTCTATCTAGGTGACAATGAAACTTATCTGGTAATTGTATCTTCTTCTCTTACTAAATATCAACTTATAGAGTTGTTAGATGTGCTAGAAAGCATAAGTCTGCTATTGGTTGGACTCTTGATGATTTGAAAGATATTAGTTCATCGTATTGCATGCATAAGATAAGGTTGCTAGATGAAGCTAAGAGAAGTATTCAGAATCAGCGGAGGGTTAATCCCGCGATTCAAGAAGTGATTAAGAAGAAAATCCTAATGTGGTTAGATGCAGGAATTATATATCCCATTAGTGATAGTCCTCATGTGAGTCCATTGCATATTGTAGCTAAAAAGGGAGGCATGACTATTGTGAAAGTCAAGGATGGCGAGACCTTAGCCACTAGGATTCCTACGGGATGCGCATGTGTATGGATTACAGGTAACTGAATGAAAATGCATGCAAGGACCATTTCCCTCTTCCTTTCATGGATCAAATGTTTGACCGTCCAGCAGGGTATGAGTTTTATTATTTCTTGGATAGGTACTCGAGTTATAATCAAATTATGATTGCTCCCGAGGATTAAAAAAAGACTATTATTACTTGCCCTTATGTAACATTTGCTTTTAGGAAGATGCCTTTCGGGTTCTGTAATGCACCTGCTACATTTCAGAGTTGCATGATGGCCATATTTGATGGTTTGATAGAAAAGATCATGGAGGTGTTTATGGATGATTTTTCTGTATTTGGCTCCTCTTTTAATATTTAATTGTCTAACCTAGCTATTGTTTTGAAAAGATGTCAAGAAACTAATCTTGTCTTGAATTGGGAGAAGTACTACTTCATGGTGAGAGATGGGATGTGGTTGGGCATCATATTTCAGTCAAGGGATTGCAGGTTGATAGAGCAAAGGCGGTGGCCATTGAGAAGCTTCCACCACCTAAGAATGATAAAGGAGTGCGGTCCTTCCTTGGACACGCCGGATTCTATATTTATCAAAGACTTCTCAAAATACTCCAAGCCCTTATCTCACTTACTTGAAAAGGATGTTCCTTTTGTTTTTTATGAAGAATGTCTAACAGCTTTTCAGGTTTTAAAAGAGACGCTTATTACTGCACCTATCTTGATCACACCGGATTAGACTCAACCGTTTGTACTTATGTGTACTGCAAGTGATCTAGCACTTGGAGTGGTGCTCGGGCAGCTGAAAGAAAAAAAGTTCTGCGCCATCTACTATGCGAGCAAAACTTTTGATGCAGTACAAAAGAGCTACAATGTAACTGAAAAGGAATTTTTAGTTGTGGTGTATGCATTCAACAAGTTTCGACAGTATTTGGTATGCATGAAGACTATAGTGTACAAGGATCATTCTGCGATTCGGTACTTGATGAAGAAGAAGGAAGCGAAGCCCAGGATTATTCGATGGATCCTTCTTTTACAAGAGTTTGATATGGAGATCCGAGACAAGAAAGGGATGGAGAATGTTTTGGCGGATCACCTATCAAGGTTAAAGACAAGGGAACATTGTGATGACTCTTTTGAATATATTGAAGAGATGTTCCCGGATGAGAAGATTATGGCAGTGATTGTTGAAGGAGCGGAGAGAGATTGCGTAATGGCTGCCCAAGAAAAGGAACCATGGTATGCGGATTATGTCAATTACATTGCCCTGGGTGAAATTTCGAAAGATCTCAATAGGTATCAACTTGCAAAATTCAAGAGAGATGTTGAGACTTTCATATGGTATGATCCATTCATCTACAAAATTTGTACGGATTCTATCTTCCGTAGGTGTGTGCCTGAGATGGAGATGGAGAGTGTTCTTGAATTTTGTCATGCACAACCGAATGGAGGGATTTTGGAGCTCAAAAGACTGCAGCCAAGGTACTACAATCCACTTTATATTGGCCTACCTTGTTCAAAGATTGTGAATCCTATGTGGCGACATGCGATAGATGTCAAAGGATGGGGAATATAAGTAAAATGGATGAGATGCCACTTCAACCAAGCATTGTCGTAGAAATCTTTGATGTATGGGGAATTGATTTTTAGGAGCCGTTTCCCTCATCTAATGGATTCATATACATCCTTCTTGCTTTTGATTATGATTCTATGTGGCTGGAAGCGATTCCAACGCGCATGAATGATTCAAAGACTATTTTATCATTCTTGAAGAAACATATTTTTGCTCGCTATGAAGTTCCTAAAGCACTAGTAAGTGATGGAGGGTCACACTTCGTCAACAAGCTCATTAAAAAAGTTCTCAAGGATTATGGTGTTAAGCATAGGGTTACTACACCCTATCATCCTCAAGCGAATGGGCAGGCGGAAGTCTCTAACCTGCAAGTGAAACAAATCCTGGAGAAGATTGTTGGAACCAATAGGAAAGATTAGGCTATGAAGCTCGATGATGTTTTGTGGGGGTTTCGTACGTCATACAAGACTGTGCTTGACATGTCACCTTATCAAATTGTCTGTGAGAAGCCGTGCCACTTACCTATAGAAATTCAGCATAAGTCTTTTTGGGCAGTAAGGAGCTTGAACTTATCCATAAAGGAGGCTAAGGATTTGAGACTGACTCATATTAATCAATTGGATAAGTTTAAAAGTCAAGCTTTTAAAAACTCGGTGATCTACAAGGAGCGAATGAAGAAGTGACATGACTCGAAGATCACTTATAAAGAGTTCAAGCAAGGAGATGAGGTATTACTTTTTAACTCTCGTTTGAAGCTTTTCGCAGGAAAACTAAAATCGAAGTGGACGGGACCGTTCATTATCCATAGAGCCTGCGGAGGGGGAGTTTTGAAATCATGAACAAAGACGGAGACATCATAGTGGCGAATGGGCATCGATTGAAGCATTATAAGTCGCCGGATGATGCATGTGTCGTCTTTGAAGATACCTTACATTGAGTTGGTACCGTCGTGACTCTCCGACGTTAAACAAGAGCGCCTGTCGGGGGCTTTCCCACTCATTTTATTATTTTATTTATTTCATGTGAGTAAGAAATTTTTATATTTAAGGTGCTTGCTAATCGGAAATTACATCTCTTTGCAAACTTATTTTCGACTATAGTTTCTACTAAGTTTGGGGGGTGTGATGTACTTATCTCAATGAAGCACCAAGAGTATAATCTTTTCTTTGTAATGTTTGCTAGGGGAGTTATTTTTTTGGTATATTGAAACTTTAACTGGTTTTGATATGTCGATTTTTTTGTAATTTGCCTAGTGTTCGGTGGTGTTTTACTTATTTTAGTGTGAGCGGAGTATTATACATAATTTTTATATAGTCTAAGAGTGGTTCTCTAACTTTTGTTTTGGGTGTTATTATGCTTGATGTTGTCTTGGAGTTTGAGTTTTGCAGGAAAAGATGAGAAAAGTATGAAATTGTAGAGGTTCGGAAGCTTGTTCGACCAAAGTTTTGAAGTTAAACGACGTGTCTGAACTCGATACCAACTTACAGAAGCTCAGTTCGACCAGCAAGCCTTGTTCGACCGGAACTACTTCGATCGAATGCTGGTCGAACAAAATAGGGAAGAACAGGGGGACGACTTTTCAGTTTACAGAGGCGTCGCTCGACCTCACGCTGTTGTTCGACCAAGACATTTTGGTCGAATGGAGGTCGAACAGAGGTCATGTTTTATGGGCAGACTCGCGCAGTTCGACTAAAAGCCCTAGTTCAACCTTGCTGTTCGAGTCGAACGGGGTATAGAATCGCGATTTAAGGTCAGTTCTGCGTGTTGTTTGATCTATTTCCCATTACCCTTTCTCGATCATTCATCCTGACTTGTAAGAACTTCACTTAAAACTCTTCCCACACTTAATTCTTCCTCTCCATACACTTCCACAACCAAGTATTGAACGATTCAAGTCCAAATTTAGGCTATTCAATTCGAAAATTTGGGGATTTTTGTCGTACATCACACACACTATGGTCGGAGATAAAGGTATATTTTCAAACTTCTCAACTCATGAATTGAAGTGATTATGTTTAGTGAAGGTTGGGTAAGTGGATTAAAACATATGCTTAGTTGGATTTGAAGTGATTGAATTTGGTGTTTTTGTTAAAATTTTACATGAATTTGCATGATTCAATTTACGTTAGATTGTTAGAATTTTGTGAAATTGATGATGTATATCTTGTAGGCTTGAGTTTAATTTCGAATTATATATATGGGCTCGTTGATTTGACGTGTTGATGTGGTGCATGCAATTGAATGTGGAAGATGAGCATGCTTATGATTGTTGTTGAGTTTATGTTGAAATTGAGAAGCATGTTTAATGTGTGTAGTAATCTTAAGACTAGTGATTGAAATTGTCTCATGAATGAAAGTGTTGAGCATATATTTGTTATGATGATTTGATGAACACTTGAATTTTGGAGAAATTGAGATTTTGAGTTGATTATGGCATGTGAATTTGAAGTCTTGAGTAGGATTCATTTTTAAATTAGTCTTAATATTGGTATACTTGCTTTATCTCTTTTGCTGTGTATTGAAATATAATCTTTGTAGGAAAAAAGATTGCTTCATCTTCTAAGAGGAAGGAGACTAAGTCTCCTAGAAAAGATGATGTCGCGAAGAAATTAAAGCTTGATAAGAAGAGGCCTTTCGATTTTGGTATAAAGATCGAGGATTGGGAGGAGAAAAAGGAATTATGGGCAGCTATTGCAAGCAAGATAACGAGGACTCATTATCAAGATGATCAAGCGATGGTACAGATAAATATCATCAACGATATTCGTTGGATGTTCAATCGAGTAGAGATCACTAGGTTTATGGAGATGAAGAGGGAGACGTATTTCCACATTACTGCTAAAGTTTTATGCTCGATGAGAGTCTCCTTATGGTCTGTGGATGCAGATTGGTGGACGGTTGTAGCTGATGTATGCTAGTGAGTTTAATGAGATGATTGGTTGTGAGAATGTATCTGAAGTAGAGCATGCTGATTTCCGTACTGATGAGTTTTGGAGATCTATCTCTGGGATGCAAGGTCATTGTAATTCAAACACTGCTAAAGTTGCCTTCATCCGCAATCCCATGATAGCGTATATGGACTGGATCTTGAGCAACACATTGTTTGCTCGATCCGAGAGAAGTTCTATTCCGAGGGGGAGTTATACATGCTCTGGTATATGTTGAATGGAGTCTGCTTCAACGTCTCGGCTTACTTTTTCCAACAGTTATACAAGTTCTCTACTCATGATTTCTAGTGAGACAACATTGGAGGGCTGATTACTCTGTTAGTGAAGTACTATTGAGTTGACTTGAGTGGGCATAGGCCGATCCGAGGGGAACCTAATTTGATTCTATCATTCTGTGTGAGGATGGGGTTGGTTCAGCAGATGGATGATGTATAGATATTCATCCGTGGCAAGAATCCGCTTTGTTTTTTATTTCTATTAACGATTATTGATCTCACGACTGTTCAGATCGACACCAACCTATTGATGGATACCTCAGACCATAGGGCCATTTCCAAGACTTGTTTAGAAGAGGGAAATTGGAGACTTCTAGCTAAGATGCACCTACAGGGAGTCCACATTGATGAGGATATGATTTTGGTAGGTGATCCAGTTGATTTCATTGATGAGAATCAGCCACAGCAACCAGCGTTTGTGCACCCGGAGATGGTTTTTCCTCCGATGCAGCCACCGATGGAGCCATATCCACAACATGAGTACATTGAGCCACCGCCACAACAACAGCAGGATTTCTGGCAAGCCCAGGATCATTTTTATCGGGAGCAGTTAAGATTGATGAATGAGCATTTCGCCACCTTGAATGCAAACCAGCAAGAGAGAAATCCACAGCTGGAATTGGCGAATACAAATTATGCTGCGCTGAACCTCCGATATGATGCTATGGATGGGAGTTTGAGAGATCTTAATGAGAATTATGAAGCTTTGGACAGGAAGATCGATACATTGCAAAGGGATTTCGATGACTGGCACAATGATAATGATGATGATGATGCTCCTGAGGAGTAGTGGGGCCAGGTTTTTATCCTTGTCTGTTTTTTCTCACCTCCATTCTCTTTTTACTTTACAGGTTCAGTTTTGAGTGAGTGGTGTGGTGTTGATTGAGATTCATGCGTGAGTGGTCTGTATTGATATTGATTGATGATAATGGATACATTGGATATGTTTGATTTGGATGTGATTGGATTGATTTGGAGAGTATGATGTTACTTCTTGATTATGCGTGTGCACTTGTTTTTTTATGCATATTGATTTATTGATGATAGGCATGTACTGTTATTGCTTGTAGTTTATGTAGATATTGATGTTGATTGCATGCTTTGAAGAGTGCTTAGGAATCTATTACCCATGTGAGAATTTGAGTCTTTAAAATCATGTTACGTCAATGCATGATAGTTTATTCTTGTGAGTATTATTCATATGTTCGTATTCTAGAACTTGACTTAGCGTCTTGTTTGAAGTTTATGATTGATAGATACTAGGACATGATCTTAGGCCATGATTGATAATTGAGCCACTTAGCCAAATTTTATCCTACCTTGAAGTTTATATCATTGGGAGCCCCGTTGAGTCTTTAAAAGCTTTTTCTTTGGCAAGCCTATGATAAAAAGCCTTATTTACCTATAATTGAGCCTTGAAATACCCTATTTATTAGTAGAGAGTTAAAGGTGAATAAATTGCTAGATCATATATGAAGAAAAAAGAAGGAAGTTTGCGTAGTGATGAAAATAAATATGCGATTAAATCTTGTGAAGGGTACTAATACTGTTTGATGAAAAACAAATCTCCAAGGTAATTCTCTATTATTGAAGTTAGTCACTTTTATCTATATTCTCCTACCTTTACTAAAGAGCCAATATACAACCCAAAGAACAAGTCCTTTGTGATTCTAGTGTTGAAATAATTATGAATTGATTTTTGAGACCTTTGCCAAACTTACGGTTACGCGAATATATGAATTGATTTTGAGCGTATATACTAACCCTTTGGAAGTTTATATCTTTTACACTTGAGCGCGAGAGTAAACACTTACCTAGTGAGCTAGATGATTTTGCATTCGTAGAAGTATTGTGGTTGATGGATATTTTTGCATAGGTGAAAGGTATAATGGATGCATGTTTCAAATTGATATAATTGCATGTGTTAAAATAGGTTGTTCTTGTTATAAAGACCTCGTGATTACACTCTCTTATTTTGTTTTTATTTTCGTTGCCTCGGGACGAGCAACATCTAAGTTTGGGAGTTTGATGAGAGTGATAATTCACGTGTTTTGAGCTAGGATTTATGTGAAAATTGAGTATGATTTAGTATATTATCAAGGTGAATCAGGATGTTTATGAAAAATACACGAATCAGATGCTACTGAGGCTATTTGAGCAAATTTGTAAAGGAAAATAGGTCTGAAGTGCTTGGAATCAGAAAATATAATTTTTCGCAGTGTTGTTTGACCTGGAGAGGCTGTTCGACCAGCATCAGCTAAGTCGAACAGAGGAGATAAGTCTAATAGGAGACATTTCAACTTATAGAGAGGTCATTCGACCAATAACATCCATTCGACCAAGCACGGTTAAGTTGAACGAGAAAGGTCAAGTCGAACAGCAAGCAGAAGATGAAGTTCAATTTACAGACACGCCGTTCGACCTCAGTTCGACCAAGATGTCCTGTTCGACCAAACCAAGTCTGGTTGAATGGCGATATATCAGCTCCAAAACATCGGGATTTCACCTCTAGTGCATGCATGTGCGTGTTTTCTATGAAAAAGCCCAGTAAGAGTCCATAAGGAGAAGTAACAAGTATAAAAAGGGGTGTCAATCACACCAAAAAGAGAGTTAGATTCCACATCCATCCTACACCACATCCAAACCCTAACTCCATCTGCAGGAGCGGTAGAGAGAGATTCGTGCAGCGAATCAAGTGAGAACCAAGTGAAGATTCAAGACGGAGCGAGAAGTGACGACGCCCATCTCTAGGGTTTACTTCGCAACTTAATCTTTTTTGTAATTTTTAAGACTATGGGTAAGATCTATCCAATCACCATGAACGTTCTTCAAAGTGTCATGGGCTAGAACCGCTTTGGTAGTTCTAGGGTTATAAAGGTTTTTATCTAGTTAATTGAACTTCCGTGTGTATACTCCGTACAACACTACTTGTGGGTTTATTTATATAAGACTATGCTTTATTAATTCATACTCAAAGTTGTTTTGTGCATCATTAACTGTTATGTAGAGTTTGAATATATATCTAGTTTATTGATTGAGTGCGTTCACTGCTGAGCAGCTGAGCAGGATTATATGTTATGATTCTAAGTGAGGGGACTCCGAGGTTTCATTAGAACTATCTTATATGAATACTTATTAATTGAATTGAATTCGGGTTAGTAAGTAGGATAAAGAGGATAATTATATAGTACCTATAAATGGAGATCATATCAGGTTAGAGTACTTAGTGTACAGAAAATAATTGATACTGATAGTACCTAGAAAGGGGGGTGTAATTATATCTCTTACTCCAAGGTTATTCACACGTGTTACATGCTTATCTGCTTGTGTCTATAGAGTAGATTTTCATGACTTAGTGATGCATCCATAATCCACAAGGCAGAGTCGAACATTGACATACCGAAGGGAGATTAATTAGTGAAACTGGATGGCCTGAAGATCTACATATTTTCTCACTTGTCAAACTCTCGTTTATCTATACTGTCTTTATTTTATTCGCTATTTTATTATTAATTCATTAGTTTAATAATTATTTCTTTACTCTGGATAATAATAAATTGATAATCAACTGTCCTTTGGGTTCGATAAATATAACTTGGTTGCTTATCTAAGATACAATCGCATCCTTCATACTTGGGGATTAAAATAGCTTGTACCGAACAGAACGCCTATGCCACTTTGCTTGAGTTGTTACATATTCAAATATTGGAGTTTCTGTTAGTTCTTTATATGGATAGAAAACCAAGAAAGATAGGATCGCGTGAGCGCAAGAATAATATCAGGATAACTCCTACTGCGTTGACTTTGATCCTAATATTGGAGGATACTTATGTTGTTGTCTGGACGGCTTCCAAGGCAATCCTTACCACCACACTGGTTGGCAAGGTTTGCTGCTATTTTATTAGCTCTCTTTTTTTATTTATTTTACAGGGACCCATATGCTAGCCACCATTAATTTGAAAAGTCAACATATATAGATTGTAGTAAATTATTTGCAGATATTAATGAGTGTGATGACAGTAGAAGTAATCTGTGCGATCAAAATGCGATTTGCCACAACACTCCTAGATCCGCCACGTGTTCACATAAATAAGGGTACAATGGCGATGGAACGAGGAAATGTGCACAAATGTTATGGGAAATTCGAAAAGATTATAGAGGAGATGCCACCAAAATTGGATGAGTCGTGTTCACCTCTGGAGATCAAGGACAACATTGTAAATGTATTATTTGCCATTCACATTGTGTTGACGTTCTTTGTTGCCTATCTCGATAAAGCATCTTATCTTAATTCTATTTTGCACAGTTTAATCAATTTTGCACAATTTAATATGTGAGTCAGAATTTATGTGAAAGATGACTTAGGTTAAGAAATGTGCAAACACATTGTGCAAATATCAATTTTGCACAATTTAATCTATTTTGCACAATTTAATGTGTAGTCGGAATTTGTGTGAAAGATGAATTAGATTAAGAAATGTGCAAACGAATTGTGCAAAAATAAATTTTGCACAATTTAAATTGATTGATTGTGTAAAAAGTGCAAAAAATAAATGTGAAAAAAAATTTGCAAAACAAAATGTGTAAACACATAGGGGTATTTATGGTATCACATTCTATAATTTTGTAGTTATGAGTATTAGTTCTTTGAGCCATGTAGTTTATAGCAATTATGCATTATTTTATGTATCTCATAGTAAGTGAACCTTAACATAATGATACAATATTTACATAAATAACAATCAAATCAATTCATTATTTTTTTTAATAATTACTTTATATAAATATTGTATATAAATTCAATCACACACACACACACACACACACACACACACACACACACATATATATATATATATATATATATATATATATATATATATATATATATATATATATATATATATATATATATATATATATATATATATATATATATATATATATATATATATAATGTTCGTGATTTAATTGAGTAAAAATTAGAAGGTCGTGTATTTTTTTATTGAAAAAAAAGTTCGTGAGTAAATTTAGAAAAGAAAAAAAGTTGTGGATTTTAACTCAAAGAACCCCTTTTTTAATTTACAATGCATGAAAATGTAAAGAAAAAAACTTGTGGATTTTAACTCAAAGAACCCCTTTTTTAATTTACAATGTACGAAAATGTATAATGAGTTGATAATATTGGGAATAATGAATATAATGTAAAAAAGGTAAGATATATAGTATATTTTTACTATTAACGGAACATGCATAAATATGTGAGACACCTCAAAATGTAAAATGTACACGTTAGTTAATATAGCTCATATATAATTTTTAATTGTATTATATATTATACAGTAACATTCGAAAAAAAAAGTTAGTCAAGATTTCTTAAAAAATATTAGAATATGTGCATTGATGGGAATGAAAATAATCGTGTTTTAGTGTCAAATTTAATATATTTTTTAATGGAAATTATTGTCATATATTAACACAAGGGTCTTATATTCAATATATTTGAGAAAAATGTGCATTTGAGGTGTTTTATTGTGTTTTAGGTGGAAATTGATCAAAAGTGCAAAGTTAGAGGAATGCTGAAAAACGCACATTCAACTTCCATAATTTTCTGTGTTTTTTCTAGCTCATAACTGATGGTGTGATACATTGTTGGAAAATCACAGAAGAGGGGATCGTTTTGACGCAAGAATCACTCAAATCGGAGATCGGACGAGGAAGTTATGCTCAAAATTGTTAGGTCGCGCAGTTGCCGGCGAGAATTTTTAAAAATATCTGAAAATTAGCCCAATTTTTCTATTTCTTGGAGCACAATTAATCCTCCATGATTCACCCATATCTTTTTTTTCTTATTTCGTTCCCTTTCTCATACATATATATATATATATATATATATATATATATATATATATATATATATATATATATATATATATATATATATATATATTACATCATTATTCATGAGCCACAATTATACTACACCACCATACAAGGGGGGATTATCCCCTACACCATCACATTCATCCCTTCCTCCATCCATCCATCACTGTGAAGATTCGTCTGTTGAATTAAGAGGAGAACCAAGAGTAGGATTCAAGACGGAGAAGGACGTGACGACTCCTGCATTTAGGGTTTAATTTGTTTCCTAATTTATCATGTATTTTCCAAAATATGTGTAAGATCTA
The DNA here is from genome assembly GCA_023678885.1 of Pogostemon cablin. Classification (NCBI taxonomy): domain Eukaryota; kingdom Viridiplantae; phylum Streptophyta; class Magnoliopsida; order Lamiales; family Lamiaceae; genus Pogostemon; species Pogostemon cablin. The sequence goes on along the minus strand of CM042990.1, from coordinate 10,517,638 downwards.
TCAAACCCCCATGTGTGTTTCCTACAACACCATGGGCTAAGAGTCTTTTTGGCAGATCTAGGGTTTTGAAGTTTTTATGGATTAATTGAACTTTTGTGTGTATACTCCGTGCAATATTACTTGTGATTTATTTTATATATGACTATGTAATCCATATTCAGAGTCATTTTATGCATCTTCAACTGTTATATAGAGTCTGAATATATATCTTGGTTTTGTTGATTGAGCGCGTTCAATGTTGAACAGGATTTCATGTTATGATTCTAAGTGAGGGGACTCCGAAGCTTCATTAGAACTATTATATATAAATACTTGTTAATTGAATCTAATTCGGGTTAATAAGTAGGATAAAGAGGTTAACTTTATAGTACCTATAAAGGGAGATCATATCGGGTTAGAGTACCAATGGACAAGGGAAATAATTGATACTGATAGTACCTAGAAAGGGGGTGAAGTTCTATCTCTTGCTCCAAGGTTATTCACGCATGTTACACGCTTATTTACTTGTGTCTATAGAGTAGATTTGCATGGTTTAGTGATGCGTCCATATTCCACAAGGTAGAGTCGGACATTGATATACGAAGGGGAGATTAATGAGTGAAAGTAGATTGTCCTAGAGCTACCTATTCTTCATTCTTGATTCACTTTCAAATTATTCTATGTGCTTTTATTTTAATCATTATTTTAATTAATTTGTTAGTAGATTAATAATTAAATCCTCAAACTTAATTAACTTGTCTTAATTAATTTAGTAAATAATTAAATTGATAATACGATGTCCTTTGGGTTCGATATTTAACTTGGTCGCTTGCCTAGTTAAACTGCAATTGATATTCTTAATACTTGGGGACTAATTTTGCGTGCAAAGAAAATGCTCATCATGCATATATTAACTTTTACACGTGATTAAGTTATATTTCACATTATAAAAAGTCAAAAGTTATAGGTTATTGTAAATTTTTTATATAAAAGACATAAATTGTCTAGCTATAAAAATCTCAATAATTAATGTTGTATAATTATATGACACTGATTATTCATTATAAAAAAAGTAGAGCAATAATTAAATGATCCCATGTAATATGTGTGTTTCATACTTGTGTGTGTGTGTATTTATACAAAGGATTATGTATTAAAAACTCTAATTGATGTTCATCGAATCCCTTCTCAATTGGAGGTGAATTGGGAATGGGCGAAATTTTAATATTTATTATAGCGGGCTCATAGAATACAAAATTTGAGAAGGTATGTTTATTTATGGGCTTCCTTTTGGTGGGTTTAAAATATTTTTGCACTGAGCTAAACTTAAAAAAATAAATTATTTACATATAATATATTGGGCTCTTAGTGGGCAACACTATTCACTATATTTTTTTCGAAAATATGAATCTCACCCTCAAGTATAAGGGATCAATTGTAGTGCGTGTGACCAAGTCAAATGTCGAACCCACGAGATAATACTAGATATATGATTTAATTCCAATAATGACAACTTCAATGCATGATAAATTCGGGGATTTTTTAGAAATGATTAATTGACTAATAAAAAACTGAAATAAATAATTGAACTAATATGAAAGAAAATAAAAATGAAGAATTGGTAATTCTAAGGTAAGCTAGTTTAACTAGGTGACTAATTATTCTAGACTTAAATTAGTTACCTGTTGAAGCTTATAAGAGGAACACTAAGCCTAGTTAAATCATATTGATCAGGTAGGATTTAACACTTTTAATGAGCTGAAAAATCTAGGATCAATTATAGAGAAAATGAGTTCCCCCATCACTAATGAGAATTCTCGGCACTCCAAAATGTGAGAAGATGTGCTTCCTCAAGAACGCAATAACTGTCCTTGCATCACTCAACTTGGTTGGAATTGTTTCCACCCACTTCGAGATATAATCAACAGCAAACAATATATATAGAAATCCATTCGATGAAGGAAATGGACACATCAAAGAGCTCCACCTCATAAACATTCTTCAAGGGCATTTCATCCCTTCTAGATATGCCCCCCATCCGCTGGCATCTATCATAATTCTCTACATAGAATCTACAACACTTAGACAAAGAAGGCCATTCAAAACCTGATCTCGTGCTGCAGTCTTCTGGCGCTGCAAAGTGACCTCCTTTGGCTCCATTATGGCACATACTCAATATGCTCTCCCACTCTTCTTCAGGAATGTACCGGCGTATGATGTTGTTAGGATACAGCTTGTAGAGAATTGGATCATCCCATATGTACTTCTTGACATCAACAAAGAATGTCTTGTAATGGTATTCACTCAACTTGTACGACTTTTCTTCTCCTTCACTAGCCAAAAAGTTGACTATATTTGCATACCATGGTTCCTGAGGCTCCTTCACTGTCTCCACTAACTCGCAGCAGTCGACCATGATTATATCTTCATCCAGAAAGACTTCCTTAATGAATTCAAACTTCATATCATAATGATCCCTCGGCTCAAGTCTAGAGAGATGATCAGCTACAACATTCTCACTCCCCTTTTTATCCTTGATTTCAATATCAAACTCTTGAAGGAGTAAGATCCATCTGATTATTCTTGGCTTTGCATCTTTCTTCTACATTAGATAGAGGATAGTGAGTGATTCGTGTACATCGCTGTCTTCATGCCCACCATATATGGACGGAACTTATTAAAGGCATACACTACTGCAAGGAATTCTTTCTCTGTGACTATGTAGTTCTTTTGAGCTGCATCAAAAGTCTTGCTGGCATAGTAGATAGGTCTGAATCTCTTTTCCCTAATCTGTCTTAGCACTGCCCCCAATGCCATATCACTAGCATCACACATCAACACAAAAGATTGCGTCCAATCCGGAGTAATTAGAATTGGAGCAGATCAAAGCCTCTTTAAGTATCTGAAATGCATGTAAGCAATTGCTCATTCTTCTCTTCTATCAAGGTTGGTGTACCTATCAAGAAGAACAAGTTAGAACAAGATTTTCCAAAGCAAATATATATGCTAAAATAAAAAAAATGTCCTAAGTAAAGCTAACAAATTCAAACACGTTACACCGAAGTAAAGCTAACAAATTCAACGGCGCCATGAACTTAGTCTCAATTTTGGTACAATTGATAAGAGTAAGCGTACTCTATCGTTATGTGTAGACGTTGTGACAAAGTACAAAATTTATAATATCGAACCCAAGGGAGAAAGTGATGTATCCGTATTCGAATATGTTTCACTCTAGATGGACTAATCAATAAAGGGGAGGTTTAATTACACTGCAGTTAATAACTAGGAAATCAATTAAAGATGAAAAATGTACATATGAGATGGATGATGGGTGAAAGTGAGCAATCTAAGAAGTATGTAAGACAAACAATATAAAGGGAAAAGCTCCTGTAGATTCACACACACACATGCATTGAAGGTCATCATACATGAAATGAGAATAAGCATTCATAATAGAAAATATTCATACAATCAATTCATCGAACATGTGGTGTGCAAAATCTACATTATCATTCACCAATCATATTGCTAGCCTCACATGAGGACTAGCCACTACAAATCATAATAAATTCAATATAATCTATGGCTTGCTCCACTTGAGCTAAATAATGAAGAAAATAAAAAATTAAAGGTTGAGAAGCCTCCCTTTCAAACTTGGCCAACTCTTCCTTCAACATGCTCAAATCTTCACTTCTTGATATTCTTCCCTTCTTAAATTTGGTGGATTAGTGGAATAGATGATGGATTTGAGGAAATCAAGGGGAATGGATGGATGGATTGAAGGAGAGAGGCATGAGATGGAATATGGAGGTGTAAAATGGGTAGAGTGGTGTGTGATGTGTGTGGGCAGCCAAAACCCTCGATTTTTTGGTGCAAATGGTGTAATTGGGGGTATTTATACCCCCTTGGAAAATCTGAAATCGCACTTGAATTTTTCCAGAATTACATAAAAACACGGTCGTGTTTTTATGTATTTGCCCGTGTTTTCCTGTATCAGCACTTTTTTAAACCCGAAACGCGATTTTTCACCTAAGTGCAAGAAAACACGAGCGTGTTTTCCTGCATCTGCCCGTGTTTTCTTGCAATTTTTCAGCTCTCTGCACATTTCTTCACTCTGCAAGAAAACACGGTCACGTGTTTTTATGTCATTTTGCCAATTTTTTGATTTTCTTCACCGTTTCAGCTCCCGTCTCCATTTTTGCTCTATTTTCACCTATTTTTCATACGTTTAAACTTATTCTCACACATTTCCATAAAAACACAAAACACAACCAAATAGTATACAAATACGGATAAAATAATATAAAAACACACATAAAAAGACACTAAAATCTAAGTGAAAATTGCAACGATCAACTCCCAAACTTAAAGTGTTGCTCGTCCCTGAGCAACGAAAATGATAAAACAAGAGGAGAAATTTTCACCCTAGAAAAAGACCTAACGAACATAAGCAATAACATATCATAAGCAATAAGGACTACAAATCATATCAAGTCACCCTACAACATTAAACTCATAACATGAAAAATTAACAAGTTCAATTTAAAGAGATTAAAGAGTAATATAGTCCCTTTCGATCCAAGCCTTACATCGGATATCAAATCCACTCAACACTCTATCAAAATAAGGTAAATCAACACTCATCAATCTATTGGCCCGATGCGCCATAGGCTTACTCGTGGACTACATTCACAAACCACCATAGCTTCAATTAGTGATCAAATAGGACTTTACGTTTGGAAGTAATGGTATGCTTTTTGGTAAAGGTATGGAGAATTTGGATAAGAGTGACTCATCGAGTGTAAGTAATCGAAGAGATGATCAGCTTCTTCAACTTCTTCATGTTACTATCTTCATTTCTTTTCTAGTCAAAACACAAGCACTTATCATTATCATTCCTTGGATTTCTTGAGCTTCTTTTGATTTCATGCTTTCTTCCTTTTAAATTTTTGCTTGCATGAACATATTTTTGTTGATTTTACTCTTTTTTCTTGCTTTGAAGTAGCATGTATATTTGCTTGAGATCTTTTCATCCTTTTCTTGCTTGTTTACTATTTCCCTCTTTCTATTGCACAAATTTCACATCAAACCGTGTAGACCACCATCTCCTCCAAACAAAAGGTATATATAAGGCTTAAGTGGGTAATCATGATTTGTAATGTGCTTAGTTCACAAGAAATATGCTTAAAGGCTCGAAGTGGCTAACTAGGGATGATGTATAATATAAGGAAATATATGGCAATGACTTTAAAGTAAAAGGATGGTCTAAGATCATCTCACTAACCTCCACCAATCGGGCTCATTCCATAGTCCACTAGAAAGTTCTAGCTTACCATGGCTCAATCGATTCACTCATGAAGAAATAACCATGGATGCATGGTTGAGGCTCAAATGCTCACAAGCTTTTGCTTAGGAACTTATTACACCTCAATTCATCTCAAAATTGAACAAGTTAAATAGAACATGTCATAATTTTAACTAGTAGAGATCCTTAACATAATTCGTCATCACTTATCACAGACAACACATCATCACTCATATTCAAGAAAATGACTCACGACATCCCAAAAAACCACCAAACAACCCTATACAAGAATAAAAATACAAACAAAACACATAAACAAAACTCACTAAACAAGAAACAATACAAAAACACATTACATGCATAAACGAAAATTCCATCCATCAAGAGAAAATTAGGCACATATCCTCAATCATCAACATGTAAGCTCAAGAATTTACCACCATATTTAAAAATAAAAATAAAACAAGTAAACCTCCCTAATACATAACACATGAAGTAGCATACCAATCATAAGCAATCCAAATCAATGTCAAGTATATGCTACGCAAATGGAAATGATGAATCGTAAATGAACTCCCTGAAAAGGCATTCGGAGGTGGAAATTGCTAGCACGGACTGGGTTGCCCTGTTCATATGCTTCCAATATTCCTCATATATGCTCAAAAACTCATCAAAAATAATTAGCTCCACAATTACTACAAAATAATGAACTAGAATGCACTTCAACACAACCAAACTAACCAAAATTAAACCAATACTCATGAGAAAAAATTTTAACATTTACCCCATTTTGCAAGAAGACATCTTAATCATCATAATAAGCACACTCAAGTGGTGAGTCACACCACGTACTCTACCCCCAAACTTAAATCGAAACAAGAGTTGAGAATCAAGTTTGCAATAAGTAGTGAGACTTACCCTTGTAGTTTCCAACAATGAGCTTCTTGTAGAGAAATATATGCATCACAGCAATTTAAGATACGTCCACCATGCAATATAACCCCCAAACTTAAATTGAAACACGAGTTGAAATTTAAGTTTGCAACAAGTGGTGCGACGTTCCTTCACACTTCAAATCAAACACTTCTTGTATCTCCAATACGCATTCTCCTCAACGAGTACAATCAACCTACATGTCAAAAATGCAAGAAAACTAAATAAAAGCAATTAAATGATAGCAATAAAGAAAACGATGGTTGCCTCCCATCCAACACTAAGTTTAACGTCTTCAAGCCAGATGGAACATGGAGAACTAATCGAAATGGCCAAGAATATCATTCGTTCTTGCCATCAAATTTTAATCTTTGTGCTTCTTCCTCTATTAGACATTTATGGCAAGTAACGACCTCAGTAGCGTCCTTTAAGATTGGCTTTAAAAACTCAACTCGTTTGAGCTTGCATTCCATTGACCTCTCATTTCGTGACCACCACTTATTCCTTCTTATCAAATATGTTCCCAACATCTCTTCAAGCTCTTTTTTGTACCTAAGGCATTGAGAAGAATCAATAGGTAATACAAAGTCAATATAAACAATATTTTAAAATTTAATGCAACTTGAAGAGTTAAAAGGTTTAGAAATGCTCATTTCACTCTTCAAGCCATCATCAAGTGCTTCAAGACTTTGTTCCTTTTCATCAAATTCATTTGCCTTAATAGGCTCTTCAAACATCTCTTTTGATTCATCATCTTTACTTGAATTTTCCTCTTCTAAGCTTCCTTCTACTTTGTCTTCCTTATCCTCAATAAGCTTTTCATCTCTTGAGTCTTCATCCCCCAAACACTCTTCTACCTCCAACTCTTCTTCAATCTTTTCATCAAAATTCTCCATTTCTTGAAGAATGTTCTGTTCACTTATCATTTGACTCATTTGACGTTCAAGGGCCTCAAATCTCCTCTCATTTTCCTCATCTTCTTTCTTTCTTTCTTCTCTTCTTTCTTCAACCATCTCATACATCATTTCCATAAGTTGTCCAATTCGATCATCTACGGATGACTTTATCTCTTCACTCGGTGGTTGCCAACTTTGTTCTTGGAGATAATTCCCTTGATTTTGGAAATTACTTTCGTGCATATAAAATATATCCTCTACTTGAGAAATTGGCATCATCCACTCTTGTTGCACCGTAGGATATGAAGTTGACATGCTTTGAAGATCTTGAGTCTCATAACTAGGAAGACATGGTTGAAAACTTTGCCTTTTATCACTTCCACTAACATATCTTCTAAACAACTCCATTAAGGCATTATTTTCGGATAAAGATGTAACCGGAGGAACCTGGTTGTTGGAACTTGGTATGGAATAAGTGTATGATTGATGAGGTTGGAACGTATTTCCATTGTAAGCACTTTGCCATTCCTCATAACTCCTATTGTTGTAGCATTGAGAGCTTGCTTGACTCATTTGGCAATTATACCCATAGTTGCTCTCATTCATGTAGCCAATTGATTGTTGTGGTGGAACCAAACCAAATAGATTTCCATAATTTACTCCCAAGTATTGGTTCCAACCATCCATGTCCATACTCTTCTTTTCAAGGCTTTCTACAACTTCCTTCACTTTCTATTTTTGGTTGCTCCTTCTTCTCTTCTATCAAGGTTGGTGTACCTATCAAGAAGAACAAGTTAGAACAAGATTTTCCAAAGCAAATATATATGCTAAAATAAAAAATGTCCTAAGTAAAGCAAACAAATTCAAACACGTTACACCGAAGCCTTTCTCCCCGGCAACGGCGCCATGAACTTAGTCTCAATTTTGGTACAATTAATAAGAGTAAGCGTACTCTATCGTTGTGTGTAGACGTGGTGACCAAGTGTAAAATTTATAATATCGAACCCAAGGGAGAAAGTAATGTATCCGTATTCGAAATATGTTTCACTCTAGATGGACTAATCAATAAAGGAGAGGTTTAATTACAATGCAGTTAACAACTAGGAAATCAATTAAAGATAAAAAATGTACATATGAGATGGATGATGGGTGAAGGTGAGCAATCTAAGAAGTATGTAAGGCAAGCAATATAATGGAAAAGGCTCATGTAGATTCACACACACACATGCATTGAAGGTCATCATGTTATGATATTAAGGGCAATCACATATGTAACCCTAATCCCAATGGCCAAGGCAATTAGGTTCTCAACTCTTTTACAAGTTTAAATCTCATAGGATTGTGTCTTACTCTCAATTCTCATGAAGGTACTATGATTATAAGTTGGGTTCCCTTCACTAGTTCATCACTAATGTCCTATCATGAGGTTCTAAGCACAAGAAAGGTATGGCTTACCTCCCCTCATACTAACTAAGTCATATCATACAATCAATGATTCAATTAAATCACTAAGTATAATATTGGAATGACCATCCTAACACTATGAATAGAAAATTTAACCACACAAATCATACACGAAATGAGAATAAGCATTCATAATAGAAAATATTCATACAATCAATTCATCGAACATGTGGTGTGCAAAATCTACATTATCCTTCACCAATCATATTGCTAGCCTCACATGAGGACTAGCCACTACAAATCATAATAAATTCAATATAATCCATGGCTTGCTCCACTTGAGCTAAATAATGAAGAGAATAAAAAATTAAAGGTTGAGAAGCCTCCCTTTCAAACTTGGCCAACTCTTCCTTCAACATGCTCAAATCTTCACTTCTTGATGTTCTTCCCTTCTTAGATTGGTGGATTAGTGGAATAGATGATGGATTTGAGGAAATCAAGGGGAATGGATGGATGGATTGAAGGATAGAGGGATGAGATGGAATATGGAGGTGTAAAATGGGTAGAGTGGTGTGATGTGTGTGGGCAGCCAAAACCCTCGATTTTCTGGTGCAAATGTTGTAATTGGGGGTAATTATACCCCCATGGAAAATCTGAAATCGCACTTGAATTTCTGCATAATTACATAAAAACACGGTCATGTTTTTGTGTATTTGCCCGTGTTTTCCTGCATCAGCACTTTTTTCTGCCCGAAACGTGATTTTTTACCTAAGTGCAAGAAAACACGAGCGTGTTTTCCTACATCTGCCCATGTTTTCTTGCAATTTTTTAGCTCTCTGCACATTTATTCACTCAGCAAGAAAACACGGTCATGACATAAAAACACGACCGTGTTTTTATGTCATTTTGCCAATTTTTTTATTTTCTTCACCGTTTCAGCTCCCGTCTCCCTTTTTGCTCCGTTTTCACCTATTTTTCATACGTTTAAGCTCATTCTCACACATTTCCATAAAAACACAAAACACAACCAAATAGTATACAAATGCAGATAAAATAATACGAAAACACACATAAAAGACACTAAAATCTAGGTGAAAATAGCAACGAACAATGTCTCAAGTAAAAGCTCATCCAAGGCTTATAAGGAGAGCTTACAACTATAAAAGGGGGTGTAGATCACATCATTATTTATCATATTGAATTGGAGAGAAGCCACATTCATCCTACACCCCACAAGGGGGGATCACCCCACAACCATCATCCACATCCTTTCCTTCATCCATCCATCACTTTGAAGATTCGTCTGTGGAATCAAGAGGAGAACCAAGAGGAGAATTCAAGATGTTGAAGGACGCGATGACGCCCACATCTAGGGTTTATTTCGTTTCCTAATTTATCTTGTAATTTTCCAGACATCCGGGTAAGATCTATCCAACACCCATGATTGTTCTTCGTAACATCATAGGCTAGAGCCTTTTTGGTAGAACTAGGGTTGTGAAGGTTTTTACGAATTAATTAAACTTTCGTGTGTAAAATTCGTACAACACTACTTGTGGATTTATTTTATATATGATTGTGCTTTCTTAATCCATATTCACGGTCATTTTTGTGCATCTTCAATTGGTATATAGAGTCTGAATATATATCTTGGTTGTAGATTAAGTGCGTCCACCGCTGAACAGGATTCCATGTTATGATTCTAAGTGAGGGGACTCCGAAGCTTCATTAGAACTATCATATATGAATACTTATTAATTGAATTGAATTCGGGTTATTAAGTAGGATAAAGAGGTTAATTTTATAGTACCTATAAAGGAGATCATATCAAGTTAGAGTACCAATTGGCCAGGGAAATAATTGTTACTGATAGTACCTAGAAATTGGGTGGAATTATATCTCTTGCTCTGAGGTTATTCACACGTGTTACATGCATGTTTACTTGTATACAGAGTAGATATGCATGTCTTAGTGATGCGTCCATATTCTATAAGGCAGAGTCGGACATTGATACATGAAAGAGAAATTAATGAGTAAAATTGGATTATCCTAGAGTTACTCTCCTACTTGATCCACTTTCATATTCTTAAAGTGCTATTTTATTTTATTTGTTATTTTAATTAATTGTTTAGTAGTTTATAATTAATTCCACAACTCTTATTGCCTTTCGTCTAATTAATTTAGTAAATAATTAAATTGATATACGCCGTCCTTTGGGTTCGATATTTAACTTGGTCGCTTGCTTAAGCTGCAACTGGTATCCTTCATAATTAGGGATTAATTTTGAGTGTAAAGAAAACGCGCATCACATTACACAAACCAAAAGGAAGCTTCCTAAATGCAAAAGTACCATACGGGTTAGTAAAAGTAGTCTTATCTTTATCCTCAGGCGCAATCATTATCTAATTGTAACTAGAGTACCCATTTAAGAAACAATAAAACTCATAACCCGCAAGTCTATCAAGCATATGATCTATGAAAGGTAAAGGAAAATGGTCTTTGCCTGTGTTTTCATTTAATTTCCTATAATCAACAAAAACACGCCAACATGTAGGTATCCTAGCAGCCAAAGTCTCTCCATCCTAAGACTATACTATAGTCATGCCCCATGTTGGAGTTCGATCGTTTGGTTAACGTGAACTGTTAGCATTCTATGCGATTCTATATCAGCGGAAACAAGAATATAAAATTGTATTACCTTTCACCAGGGTATGTTGAAGAAGAACAGCTGCAGAAAATAACATCTTGATCTTCTGATGTATTCTCAAGTCCAGTCTTGACGTCGTGTGGGGGATGATTTTCAAGACACTCTCAATCTGCTTTCTTCTCTCTCTATCTCACGTGAATAGCGACAGTATTAGGGTACTGAAAAACTTAGACGACTTATTTATAGGCTACAACAGGGACCAGGAGGATAAATTAGAGTCAGTCCTCCATTGGGCTTCAGTATCCAAGTTTAGCCCCAAAACTTATACTTAAGTCTAATAATCATATAGTCCACTAAAATATTATTACTGCACTGCCACTCTAATCCCATATTACGTTATGGGCTCCTTCTTATTATTAGCCCGTTAGATTCCCCGTGTTAAAGATTTACAATGCACATTAATTAATTAAGTTATTAATTAATTAAGTTATTGACAACTCCATTAATTAATATCTCATCCGAGAGTAGTACCACTCAACCTTGTTATCATGCCATAAAAAATTCACCTGCAGGGTTTACATGATAATCTTTATGAGCTTCTCAAGGGGACATCATCAGCTTATATAATAGGATATGGATTCCTTCTACAATTAACAGCATGATGAGCGTTTTCTCAACACATAATATTAATCCCCAAATATGAATGATGCTATTGTAGCTTTGATAAGCGACCAAGTGTTTATCAAACCTAAAGGACGTATTATTAATAATTTAATTATGTTATAACGTATTAAGACTATTATGGCAAAATAGTTGTGTGATTAAGTAACTAATAACTAAATAATTCAAAGAACAATTAAAATAAATAAACAATAGAGATTGAACGAAAGTGAATAAGTGAGAAGATAGGTAGCTCTTCATGCCATCCAGTTTTACTTATTAATTTCCCTTTCGTGTATCAATGTCCGACTCTGCCTTGTGGAATATGGAAGCATCACTAAACCATGCAAATCTACTCTGTAGACACAAGTAAATAAGCGCGTGACACGTGTGAATATCCTTGGAGCAAGAGATATATTTCACCCCCCTTTCAAGGTACTATCAATATCAATTATTTCCCGTGCACTAAGTACTCTAACCCGATATGACCTCTCTTTATAGGTACTATGAAGTTATACTCTTTATCCTACTTATTAACTCGAATACGATTCAATTAACAAATATTTATATAAGATAGTTCTGATGAGACTTCAGAATCCCTTCACTTAGAATCATAACATAGAATCCTGCTCAGCAGTGAACTCACTCAATCAATAATCAAGATATGTATTTGACTCTACATAACAATTAATTATGTACAAAACAACTCTGAGTATGAATTAAAAACGCATAAACTTATATAAAATAAACCACAAGTAGTGTTGTACGGAGTATACACACAGAAGTTCAATTAACTTATAAAACCATCATAAACCCTAGAATTATCGAAATGATTCTAGCCCATGATTGATCGAAGAACAATCATGTTGGTTAGTCTTGTAAATTACAAGATAAATTAAAATGCGAAGTAAACCCTAGATACGGACGTCGTTGCGTCTTTCTCCATCTTGAATCTTCACTTGGTTCTCACTTGATTCGACACACGAATCTCTCCATAGCTCTGTGGATGGTGGTAGGGTTTCAGATGTTGTGTAGAATGAAGGTGGTGAATGGCTCTCTTTCCCCTTGCTTAGGGTCTTCCTTTTATACTTGTGAGCTCTCCTTATTGACCTAGGATGGGATTTTTGAGCGAAACACACACTAAAGGTGTAAAAATATGGATCCTGACGTGTCCAGCGCATTAGTTCGACCAAAGGCCTTGGTCGAACCACTTCTTCATGGTCAAATCACAGGTCGAATTGATCTGTAACACACTGGCAGGTCTGGGGTTCGACCCGAATGTCACCTCGAATCAGAAGCTTTCTGGTCGAACTGCAACTGCTTCTCTTTAAGCTTTTGGTTCGACCACTGTGCTTGGTTGAACTATAGTGTCGTGGTCGAACCACACTCCAGACAATCTTCCGACACATGGTTCGCCACAGGTGCTGTCGAACCAACTTTCTCTTGGTCAAACCAAGCCCCTGCTTGGTCGAATCGAGCACCTGAACCCCTTTTTTCCGGTTCTGATCACTTCTATCCTATTTTCCTTCGAAAATGCACTCAAACGGACTCAAACACACCTGATTCATGACTTTACACTATACCACACGATTTATCTAGACTTAAGATCAAATCTTACATCATTATCCCACGAATCAAGGCTCAAAACATATGAATTTACACACTCATCAAACTCCCAAACTTACATGTTGCTCGTCCCGAGGCAACGCAATCAAAACATAGGAGTAAGTGTAAATTTCACAAGTCCATCCAGTCAAATACAAGTCATACCTACACATGCAACTCTATCAACTTAAAACAAGTATCACTCGCATCATATATTTTATTCATGCAAAACATCACTCAATGATAATGTAATTCGGAGTATTAATTCATCTATCTCATAAGATAAGTGTTTACTCTCGCACTCAAGTGTAAAAGATGTACACTTTAATAAGTTAGTATATACGCTCACTTCAATTCATATTTCTGCGTAACCATAAGCTTGGCAAATGTCTCAAAAATCAACTTATAATCACTTCGTTACTAGGATCACAAAGAACTTACTTTTGGGTTGTAATGTTGGCTCTTTGGTAAAGGTAGGAAAATATAGATAAAGTGACTAATTCACTAGTAGAGAATTACCTTGGAACTTTGCTTTTCATCAAACAACTTCTTCTCTCCTTCTTATTCTCATGATCTCCGCGATTCATTTTTCCTTCTTTTCCTTGGCATCAACATCATCTTTCTTTTTAGTACAAGGGTACCAATTGCGGGCACTACCCTTCTAACCAGTTGGGGTACCGGTTTTAGGAACTACCCTTAACAAGATTTAACCATATTTTTCTTTTTTCATGCTACTTAACCTGAATTTTCTTCCTCTCTTCTTCTCATTCAAACTAGCATTTATTCACCTCAACTCTCTACTAACGAATAAGGTACTAAAAAAGGCTCAAGTAAAGGATAAATAAAGACTTTTTAATCAAGGCTTGCCAAAGAAAAAGCTTGTAAAGGCTCAAAAGGGCTTTCAATGATTTATATAATATATGAGAAGGTAAAATTTGGCTAAGTGACTCAAATAAACAATAATGGCCTAAGATCATGTCCTAATAATTCATTAATCATAAGTTTCACACAAGACTCCAAGCCAAGTTCTAGAATACGATCATATAAACGATTCTCACAAGAATAAACTATTATGCATATAGCATAATTTCATAAGGCTCAAATTCTCACATGGGTAAATAGAATCCTAAGCACTCCTCATAGCATATAATCAAGATAAATTCGCAATGAACTCCACATATTTAACAAGTAATACATGCCTCTCATCAACAAAATCGACACATGCAAACTACGAATGTAACATACTTAGCAAAGAACCCATCATAACAATCCAAATCAAGTATATCAAACCTTTCCATCCAACATCAAATCAGAATATATCAATATACATGCCACACACACCACAAATACCAATTCTGTAAAAAGAAGAAAAGAAAGGGGATGAGATGAAACAGACAAAAGAAAACCTGGCGCAACCTATTTCTCTGGAGCATCATCCTCATCATCATCATCACTCATCTTCATGCGCCAGTGGTCAAAATCCCTATGGAGATTATTCAGCTTCCTATCTAGCTCACGCTCATCAGCCTGCATCTTTCCCAATCTTCTATCCATCTCCACGTAGTTCATATGCAGTGCAGTGTATCTCATATCAAGCAAAACATAACTAGATATGAGCAAGCCCAGCTGGCGGTTCGTCTCCTGCTGATTATTGTTCAAATTGGCAAGATGCTCATTCAACAACCTAAACTGCTCCCTCAAGTACTCATCAGGACCAACCCAATACCGCTGTTGTGGCACTACCAGAATGGGTGGTGGTGGCATCCCATGCTGCTGCAGAACATCCATCTCAGGATGGATATAATCCTCTCCATGCATCCCATGCTCATCATGCTGCTGCTGTGGCCCTTGCTGCCCATCGTCAACAATTCTCTGCAACTCCTAGTACATCTCTGCAGCGTATATCTGAGCCACAGTCCTCCAATCAACGTTCCTCAAACGTGTAATTGATGTGGCCTCATGCGCCAATGAGTTCATCAACATATTATTATCACCCCGGATCGTAGTCAACTCTGGTATATCGTATGGAAGCATAAAAGAGAAGGGCCTAGACCCCCTAGTGTAGAGCCAATCTCCATCACGATGATAAGCAAATCCATCCTTCACACAAGCTCTCATGACTTGATCCGGGTCCTCCAGGATAGGTGTAATACCAGCAAAGTCCATGTGGTAATACTCTGCCACAGAAGTCAGCAATCCTCTAATATTCACTCGCTGGAATGTAGAACTCCTAAACTTGTAGAGCTGCTGAATCAAGTACGACCTCACATTGAACCTTACTTCATTCAACATGCACCATAGAACATACAACTCACCCCTCGATACACAACTCCCTTTAGACCAGGCGAACAGTGTGTTGTCCAATACTCGATCCATATATCAAATCACGGGGTTCCTAATCAAGGAAGTACGAGCATCCTTGGTCTTAAAATCATATCAACTCCAGAAATGGCTCTCCAAAAGTCATTTGCCTTGAAATACTCATTCTCATTCCTGGAGATCCCCCTCGGAGTCTCAAAAAGCACGTTGAAGTCCTCAGCTGTCCATTTTCACATCTCGTCCCCAGCTAAAACGAACACTCATAAGGGAGCACACTAGAGCCCTTCTTGATAGTGATCGAGCATAGCACCTCAGCAGTAACATGGAAGTATGTCGGCTTCTTCAACTCCATGAAGTGACGTATCACTACTTGGTCAAACATCCACATAATGTCATCTCGGATGCGCATTGTAATCATGGCCCCATCATCCTGGTACCTCGTTCGAGCCATCTTGTCATACATGTCGCTCCAACGATCCTTTATCTCCTCCCAATTCTCCATCCAAATCTTGAAATCTTTAGGTGATGAGTGATATTTTCACCTAGATTTTAGTGTCTTTTTATGTGTGTTTTCGTATTATTTTATCCATTTTTATGTACTATTTGGTTGTATTTTGTATTTTTATGGAGATGTGTGTGAATGAAATTAAATGTATGATTTTCATGCTAAAATAGATCCTAGACGCGAAAAGGAAGACGTAGGAAAAAACATATCTCAATTTGGAGTTAAAACAAGGGAGAACGAGCCTAAATAAAATTGTAAAAATAGGGGTTGCACCAACACGGCCGACCGTGTTGCAGCATACGACCCGTGTTATGCAACACAACCCTGTAAGCCTTGGCCATTTTCTAACATAAAAATTCCTACACGGCCACCCTGTGGCCGTGTTGCAGCACACGAGTCGTATTGCTACAGGATCAGAAACATATCAGAACCCTTCTAGAAGCTTCCCAAGGGATATAAATACTCAATACTTCAATATTTGATCAAATTTCGGTGGTTTTGCCCTGCACACACACATCACACACCATTTCCTTTATTTTACACCATCATCTTCATACATTCTTCATCCATACCATCTACCATCATCCCACCATCAAAACCTTATCCAATTGAGGAAAAGAAGAAAGGAAGAGAGGAGAATTGCAAGGGAAGAAAGAAGATCGCCATTGAAGTACTTCAAGGGAGTTTTCATCCATACTTTGTAGTGAAACCTTATTGTTTATCATGTTTTGTAAGGATCTTAATATCTATGTTGATTTCCTTTTGAATATGGTAGGCTAATCTCCCTTGTGAGATTAACAACATGAGAGTTGTTGAATAATTTTTAGATTTGTGTATTTGAATTCATATGTTGATTGGGCAAATGGATTTTCTATCATTGATGTTTGAAATCTTAAGGTTTATGATGGTTTGTGTGTTTAGTTGTTCTAAATATGTGATTAGATTGAGAAATCAATTATACTTAGGATAATTGAGTAAATCATTTCATCAAACACTTCATATGCCTTATAAATTGTAAAGAGATTGACAAATCCTTTAGAATTTAGAACATTTGATAGAACATGTGATTGGTTTGATTGAGAGGTTAATTAATTGTGTGAAAGAACTCGCATTTCAAGCTTAGTACCTAGTTGGAATTGTTTGAGCGAGAACCAATCCGTTGAGCTAATTGAGATTCATATCCTATCCATCTCAATAGGGAGCTTAAGTGAACTTAGTGTTGGCCCTTAGTCTTATATAGACATGCACAAATGAATCGGAACCGCCGGTTCAAATCGGAGAACTGCCAGTTTTAACCAAAACTGGAACCGGCAGTTCCGGAACTGGGAAAAAAGGAACCGAAACCGGTAGAACACAATTCGGTTTCGGTTCCAGTCGCACACGAACCGGAACCGCCGGTTCAAACTGTCAGTTTATCGAAACCACCAATTCAAATCGCCGGTTCGCCGGTTCAGGGTTAAAATCAGCGGTTCATTTTTTTTTGAGCGGGAATTTTTGAATTTTGAAAATTCAAACGTGCGGCCGAGATCGTGTGACCGTTGAAGATCAACGGCTGAGTCCGATTTTTTTTTTAAATTCAAGGGTTGAGATTTTTTTGTGTTTAAAATTTGAAATGGATGGATGAGATCACTTCCAATCCTCTATAAATACCCCCCAAGTGTGATCAATTTGGTCACACAACATTCATATTCAATCACCATTCACCTCTTCTCTAAACTACTTCTTCTTCTTCTATTCCACATTCTTGATTGATTCTACATTTCTACTCAACTACTCAAGTTCTCAATCTCATCTCAACTCTCAAGTTTATTTTTTTGGTTCATATATATCAAAGTAAAAAAAAAGTTGTAGTCTTTTATTTCAATTCTCTTATTATCACTTTCATTTCTATTCTCTCATTATCATTTTCTATTATTTCCCACACATATACTACTAAATACTAATTAGTATACTTCTACTTCTAGTCTCTTAGTTTTAGTTCATAAATCCCATATATTCATCCGTTAGTTTTTTCAATCTAAAAAAAATACCTAGAAGAGGTTCTTCTTCATCCGGTGCCTCACCTTCTTCTTTTAGAGGAAAATTCATACCCAACACCTTAAATTGTCCTCCACCACCTCCACGCCAACTTCCACCAACTCTAGAAGATATTGAACTTGAAAATATTCCTTCGGATGAAGAAACCTCTCTTCATTTGTTCAACTTGAATGTTAGGGAGATACTTGGAGATGATTTTCCCTCCGACGACGACAACGATAATATTCAAGGTCAATCACAACAAAAGGCGAGTGGAAGTTAATCAACCTCGGGTGGTACGGGTACCGGAGACGGAGCCGGAGGCTCTAGCGGAGGCGGAGGATCGACTCGAAGTTCTCCACAAGTGTTACGTTCCGATATATTTTCCATTCATTTCAAGAAGGAGACGATTGAGAATTCGAGTGAATTCAAAGTTATTTGCAACTATTGTGGCACGAAGTATAAATTCAAGCATGGCGGAGGATATGGAACGTTCATCAAGCACATCAACTCAAAGTATCTGGACAAGATTGGCATCTCAACCGGTCAAACACAAATAGGACGAGGGTTCACGGCCTCTTCCGGAGGAGAAGGTTCATCGGCGTCGGGTAACACTATTTTTAAATTTGATGAATCTAATTATTTGAGATTATACCTTAAACTTATGTGCACCAAACATTTGTCATTTAACTTTGCCGATAATGTTTTCTTTCAAGATTGGGTAAATCTCACTTTAAATCCTCAAGCCCCACCTTTGCATCGTAATAAATGTAAACTTGGTGTTGTTAAAGTTGTTAAAGAGTATGGTTTGGTTTTAAAACAAATTTTGCAACAATTACCTCATAGTGTCTATATGTTCGGATATTTGGAGCAATTTTTGGCAAAAAGCAGATTATATGGGTATTACTTGTCATTGGATTGATAGTTCATGGAATTTGCAAAAAAGATTAATTGCTTATAGATCATTTGATGTTCCTCATACCGCCGTTAATATTGCTCACAAAATTAGTACTATTTTACAAGAATATGGTTTAGTTACAAAGATTTTTACAATCTCATTTGATAATGCTAGTGCTAATACGGCTAGTTTAGAAAGTCTTATTGATATTTGCAAACCCTCAATTGGTGGTAGATTTTTTCATGTTAG
Source organism: Pogostemon cablin (assembly GCA_023678885.1). Taxonomy (NCBI): domain Eukaryota; kingdom Viridiplantae; phylum Streptophyta; class Magnoliopsida; order Lamiales; family Lamiaceae; genus Pogostemon; species Pogostemon cablin. Next base: position 10,498,225 of record CM042990.1, on the reverse strand, counting down.
ATGTATTTGTCATATATTGAATTTATGTGTTCAAGATGGTATAAGTGCTTTGAAAACACACATTCAACCTATTAAAAGTGCTATATGGTATATAATGAGAAACTCTTCCATTCTAAAAGGTGGAAAAGATATTGTCAATTTATGAACATTCACCCAAAAAAATTTCCTTTAGATGTTTCAACTCGTTGGAATTCGACGTATAAAATGTTGCATGACTCTTTTGATTATAAAGATCATATTTGTGCTTTTTACTCACAAGATGCGGGTGGTCAAATCTTGTTTGCTAATCAATGGGACATATTTTATACTCTATGTGATGTTTTGCAAATTTTTAATGATGCTATGGATGAACTATCCGGTGTTTATTATCCTACTTCAAATTTAGTTGTTGATAATTGTGTTAAAATTGATATGGTTTTTAGTGCTAATGAAGCACACCCGTTGTTGTCAAATGCTATTCTTTCCATGAAATCTAAGTGGCTAAAATATTTTTTTCAAATCCCGGACTTGTGTTTAGTTGCTAAATTGTTGGACCCACATATTAGAACGGATGGTTTAGAAGAATTGTTAACGCTTTATTATGATTCATTGTATGCTAATTGTGATTCTCCTACTAGACAACAAGCTCCTAATCCTAAAGATATAGTTGCAAGTACTTATAATCTACTAAAGGATCTTTTTAAGGAGTATAAAGAACAAAATGCTACGAACGATGATCAATCTAGTGGTGATGATAGTAGTGATAGTGTTGATAATTCTAGGAAATATGATGCTCTTCAAAAATTTTATAGTTTTTATGATGCTAGATCTCAAAAATGTGCACGGGTTATATCTAATCATTTTCAAGAACTTGATTCTTATTTTACTAACACTTTTGAGTTTGAAACAAGTGGAACTAGTTTTGATATTTTGAAGTGGTGGTCAAGGAGAACAAAGTCATTCTCTATTTTATCATTGATTGTAAAAGAGGTTTTTGCATATCCCGCCTCTACGGTTGCCGTCGAACAAGCATTTAGTCTTGGTAATCTCACTTTGGATCCGACACGATCCAATTTAAGTGTGACAAATTTACAAAATTTGTGTTTGCTTGATGATTGGTCAAAGGCGGAAAGACGGATTCAAAATCAAAATGAAGAAGACAGATCGAATGATGAAATTACGGAATATGGAAGCGAGTTAGATTGGTAGAGTAAACAAAAAAGACCATCACCATTCACCTCCACCGAGCCAAAGAGGTAAATTGAGGTAAGTTAAGAGAACTACGTGGGCTTTGATTCCTTTCGAGGATACGTAGGCAACTTAAATTTAAGTTGAACTTGAATTTTCAAGTTTAACCCTAAACTTAAGCTCAAGTCCTTCCCCCCCCTCTATTATGTTGTTGTATTTTATCTTATAAAGTTTGTATTTTTTAAATTTTTGAAGTGTAACAATAGAGTAGTTGACATGGAAGTAAACTTGTAGTGTTCTCTACACTTCTACATTTGTAAATTGCAATGGTTTAGACTTTAATAATTAAATTTTTATGTGATCACTTTAATTAATATTGTATGATTATTGTGAATTTAATATCAACTTTGAAATTTTTACTTGCATTATTGAATATTGCATAATGCATACATCAATATCATGTTTTCAATTTTAATGATATTATTATTATATTAATTCAATTTCAATATTTCAATTTTCAATTACACATGTTTCACTTATTTAATAAATAAATTACACATAATAACTGATAAAACATGTAATGTATGATGTATAAATATAACATAAATAAATAAAAAAACTGGAAAACCGGCGGTTCCGAACCGAAACCGGAATCGTCGGTTCACGAACCGTCCTCCTTAGTCCCCGGTTCGGTTCGGTTCCCCCTCTGTTGGAACCGGAATCGCCGGTTCGGAACCGGAACCGACGGTTCCGAACTGGGGTACATGGCTAGTCTTATACCCATGATCATATGAATTTGATGCATTTATCCTAGGATTTCCACTTCTTATTTGTTGTTAATCTCACTTTTACTTAACTTGGAAAACCACTCATCCATTTATCTATCTTGCTTGTTGATCATTTCTTGCTTGCTTGCTTTGATTGATTTTATTACTTGTTTGAACACCTATCCATTGATGATTCGTCTCTATAAAATCACAAGAAATGTGAGATCGCTTAAGCACTAGTGTCTTCCTCCCTGTGGTTCGATAAATTCTTGAATTGGTCAACCCGACTACAAGTTGTGGCTAATCAAATGGCGCCGTTGCTGGGGAGGCAACGGTTGCTAGTAGCTTGAAGAAGGATCATTTCGAGTGATCTTACTAGAGACATTTTTATTTTCTTTATTTACTTGTATTTGCTTTTGAAAATCTTGTTCTAACTTTTTTTTATTTGAAGGTGTATGCAAACAAGGTCAAAAAGGAAACAAGTTGAACCTATTGATTTAGAGATTGAACACACTTTTCGAAGAAGGAGAAAGGAGAACAAAACCAAAAAGTGTAATCTAATGGAGAATTTTCAAGGTGATAATCGTGTGGAGATAGAGCATGATGGGGAAGGAGGACAACATGTGAACTTGCAAGACAACGCACCTCAAGTCAATGTTAACTAACCCTCCTCAACAAGCTCATCAAAATCGTGGAGCTTTCAAAAACCAAGCATTGCTTCAACAAATGGTGCAACAAGCTTTACTTCAACAAGGATATCCACAAGCTTTTGCTCCTCCTCAACAAGCAAATGTGCCACCACCACCACCACCTTCGGTGCAACATGGAGTTCACAATGATCAAAGGGTGATCCGGGATTTCTTTATGCCAAGGGCAATGCTACAAATGATGGGTCCACCAATCAATGCCAACAATTTTGAATTTAAAGCGGGCTTAATTTCTATGGTAAGAGAACAACAATTTAGTGGAACCCCGAATGAAGATCCCAATGCTCATCTCACTCAATTCATTGAGATTGCAAACACCGTGAAGATGAATGGGGTGAGTGAGGATTGTATAAGAATGAGGTTGTTTCCGTTTTCGTTGAGGGATAGAGCTCGAACATGGCTATCTACCATTACACCTGGTATGTGCAACACATGAGATGAACTTGCACAAATATTATTGAACAAGTATTTTCCGTCTTCTAAGACGCTTCAAATGAAGAGATTGATCACTCAATTTAAGCAAATGCCTCAAGAGAGTTTTTATGAAGCGTGGGAAAGGTTTAAGGATACACAACATGGCTTCCGGGAGAATCAATAAGTTGGATTTTTCTATCAAGGATTCGTGAATGGTCAAAGAGTGCTTGTTGATGCTTCGACAGGTGGACCCGTACTTGGAGTAACTCTGAAAAGGGCTATAAGGATTTTTGATGAGATTGATACAAATGTCTACCGATGGCCATCGGAAAGAGTTAGTGGATGCTATGGTTTTGAGAATTTTGATCAAGGGCAACAATTTAATGTCAAAAGTGTGAATGTTGAGCCACAAACTCCAAGTGTTGAGGTGATAGCGGCAGAAGTGTTGAGGTAAATGAGTTTAAATCAAAGTGTGAGCCAAGGAGTCAATATGGTTGAAGGGCAAGTAGATCAAGGGGTGCTACCTCCGAATGTTGTGAGTGGGGAACAATGAGCTATGTCAATGCCACGAGTGGAAGATGTGTAATACATGCAAGGAAGAAATTACCAAGAGAATTATCAAAAAAATTACCAAGGTAATTTCAACCACAACCAAGGAAACTATCCACCAAGGCAATGGGGCTATAACAGTCAAGCTAGTGGAAGCTCTTACTCACAACAACAAAGGCAAGGTAACTTCTCATACTCTAATCCGAGCAATGCGGTTGCTTATCCTCCGGGGTATTAACCGGGGGCTAAGGCACCAAACAGTGAAGGGAAGGCATCTACAGATGAGCTACTTGAACAGTTGATTGCATCTAACAAAGCTCGAGATGAAGCAATGAAAAAGGCAGAAGAAGCAAATGACAAGAGGCTCAAGGCTTTGGAGTACAATGTGGGATAAATTGCAAGTACTTTGAGTGCTCAACAAAAGGGGAAGTTTCCGGCCACAGCCGAGGTTAATCCGAAAGCTCAATGTTTATTTGTTGAAACGGAAAAGGAACAAAAGGTTGAAGAAGGGTTAGTGGAAAGCAAGATTATTGGAGAAATGGAAGAAGTAAGTAAGAAAGAAGAGAAGGGGCCTAAATGGATGCCTAAGTGGAAAAGGGTGCAAAGGAAAAGAAAGTGGAGGAGAAGGCCACAGAAGAGGAGTACAAACGTGACTATTGGAGTATTCTAATCACTCCATTCCCTATTCCCTATCCACAAATGTTTGTAAAGGAGGAGAAGAAAAAGGAGTTTGAGAAACATGTGAAAAATCTTAAGAAAAAGTATGAGGAGAAAAGGAAAGAAGAACTACCCGAAACAAATGAATCGATGCAAAAAGGGGGACCTACAAAAGTTGGTGATCGGGGGAAGTTCATAATCCCTTGTGATTTTGAAGGGAACCCTTGATGCATTGTGTGACTTGGGGGCAAGCGTCAACATGATGTCTCATGCCACGTTCAAAGACCTTGAAATTGGAGAGTTAAAGCCTACTACTATCCGTCTTGAAGTAGTAAACGGAGAAGTTGTGAAGCTACTAGGGATTGTTGTAGACGTGGAGGTGAAAGTGAAAGGGCTAGCTTTCCGGGTCGACTTCATAGTGTTGGAAGTGAAGGCGGACCCTCGAGTTCCACTCATTTTAGGAAGGCCATTTCTAGCGACGGGAAGAGCAAAAATTGATGTTGGTAGAGAAGAGTTATCCTTGAGCTCAAAAGGAAAAAGTGTTACATTCTTGTGAAATAAGAAAAAAGGAGTCAAGTCTCATTTGAAGCCTCCGGATGATCTTATGGATCATGACTCTATTCTCTTTGACAACTTAAACTCATTTCTTCATGATTTTATGAAAATGTAAAATTCTAACTTATCTTCTTGTGATGTTGATAGGATGAAAGCATCGGAGCTCGATTGGAAACTAGACAAAAGAGAAAGAGGAAATTTGCTAGAAGCTCTTATTGATGATGATTTGATGCTTGTAAGCAAGAATGGTGAAGTTGAGCTTGTGGACAAGAAGAGGGCGAAGCAAATGTTCAAAGTGAGGGTGCGAGGAGAGAGTGTGATGGACCAACATTTGGTCCAATGATCGTGAAAATCCGTCCGGCTTGAAGACGTTAAACTTAGCGCTAAATGGGAGACAACCCATTCTTTTTATCTTTTGATACTTGTTTTGTTGTTTGGTCTTGTAGGTGGATTGTGCTTGTGAGAAAAGACATAGTGAAGAAAAGAGAAGTGCTTTATGAATTCGAGTAGGCACATCACTTGTTGCAAAATTAATTCTCGACTCTTGTCTAGAGTTAAGTTTTGGGGGCTAGTGCGTGGTGGACATTGCTCAATTCGTTGGATGCATTTACTTCTCCACAAGAAGATCATCAATGGAAACTATAAGGGTAAGTCCCACCAATTTTTGCAAACTTAAGTCTCAACTTATACTACTACAAATCTGTGAATAGATATCAGTGCATAGATATCGGTGATTTGTAAAAATGATATCTATAGACTTACTAACCGATATCTATTATACTACCGTTATCTATTATATTTAGATTATTCTAATAAATATCGGTGATTGCCTACTGATATCTTTTAGTGATGTATATATGATACATATATATTAGTTATTTTAATCGATATCTTTTAACTGATATTAATACATTATTAATAAATATTTTTTAAATAAATTAATTGAAAAAATTAACAGAATCACGTTTTCTCTTTTCAATAATGTAAATCGTGTTTGTTCCAAAACACTTATAGAATTTAGAAAGAGAACAGAATTAAAAAAAACTCAAAACATTTATACCAACATCCAAATCAAGCCCTAGTACTATTTCCCAAATTGAAATCGATGAACTCCAATACTCAAGGCCAAACTGCGTCCGACGATCTTGCGCTGTGCCGACTAGGGCACTCTGTCTTGGCCGTCGTTCCACCGCTGCGGACTCCATTCCTCCGACGCGATTCGCTGACCCCCAAATCGGAGCCCCTAGGGCTCGCGCCACATCTGAGTCTCGTGCCGCCGCTCGCTATCTGGAGCAGCTCTTTCCCCCATTCAGGAGTTCCCTACCTCACCTCCAAGTGTCGCCGCCGTCGCTCCATATCTGCCATGTTTCGCCTGTCGGCCTCCACTGGTGAGTCTCCATTTTGCCTCCTTCTCCATCGGAATCCTCGAACACGACAGATGCTGACGCCCTATAAGTCACTGATCTGTAATTTCAGTCACCACATGCCACCGAACTGTAATTTCAGATCCCGCCATCGATTTCTGAGCAAGATTCGCCGCCGTCCATGGGTCCAACCTTGCTGAACTATTTGTCTGATTTCAGAACAGGATTCGCTCCCACTCTTCAATGGCAGCCGCCGGCTGAACTGTTTGCTGCTGCCTTCAGCAGACTGTTGCGCATCTTCGACGTTTCTGATGGGCCATCATTTCCCGTATGGACCTGCATCATTTTATTCACTCCTTGTTGCATCAATTGTTTGATTTTAGACGGAGGAAATTTTCGCACCAGGTTGTTTGCTACACCAGGTTGTTTACTCTTTCAAACTCCTTGCTGCATCAGGTTGTTTGTTGTTTGTTGTTTGTTGCAACACGAATGAGGCCACAAACTCAAATGAATTAGGTATGCCTCAAATATTAGGGCTGTGTTGCAATTTTGTTCTTCACCCCAAGTATTTAGATTGTATGATTCATACCTTTGGGTTTTGCTGCTATATCTTCTTTATAAGGTTGATGTTCTATTTTCTTGATGAAGCCATTAGCTTCCTGTTCCATTTACTACTTGTTTATTTATCTTAGTAAGAATGAGAATTAGTTTCAAAATATTAACGTGGTTATTATCAAGAGAAAGCAAATTCTATTGGGGGATTGCATTTTTTTCTACTTCTTGTTCCAGGCTTGTAAGTTGTTTACAAACTATAATCATTATTTGATATTGCATATGCATCTTATTGCAAGTTTTTTGGTTATTCCAAAACTTCATATTTGACGATGCCACGATGAATTGTTCACATTGTTTTCCATTAATTTCTTTACAGGTGCTTTGACGATGCCACGAAGACTCGTATATAAATATTAGAATCAAATTTCAGATTGGCATCAACTAAACATGTGCTTTGATTTTAGCTTTGTGAAATTCTGTTAAGTGAAAAGTTTCAAAGAGATTATGTTGTAGAAATGACTTTTCAGGTAGGTAAAGAGTCCTTGATTATGAGCATCCTTTTTGGTATTGGGGTTGCTGCATCATGGTCTACTAGAGGTCTAAGGCTTTGGCAACTGTTTCCAAACGACTTGTTTGTCAAAGAAATTCCATAGAAGCTTAGTGTGGATGGTTGTACCTATCAATTTGTGAATACTGCTGAGTTTTTTGTATGCATTTATTGATATTATTCTGTGTGGTAAGTTAATTATAGACTATTTTATATCTTGATTTAATCTTTTAGTTGGGTTCTTGTAATTAGGTTCTAGTAATGACGTTTCAGTTTCTCCTTTTGTTTGAATTTTAGAAAGTGTTTTTGTATGTCTTAAAGATCTAGTTTTCTTCCAGATCCATGGTTTTACTTTTGCTAATTTTTTTAAATTCTTTTCCTTTTCGGTAATGCTTGATGCATGTGTAGAATGCTTTTAATCATTCTTATCCTCTTCTGCAATAGGATTGAATGGCTGGAATTATTTAATAAGTTTGAAGAGTGGTATGTGATGCAAGCACGTATGTCATTACTTTTCTCCTATTATTCAGAAACTGATTTTATCCTCTTTAAATGTGAGAAATGAATGTATTTTTGTGCATTGGGGATGTGGGATTATATTGCCTCTAATTTTAGATGCTCTGTGAGAATATTTCTTAAATTTTCTAGGATAATTCACACATGATTTCTTTTTGAGGTCGAACACTTCCGATTTACTTAATTTCTTATAAATCTTTGAAATATTGATATAGTGTTTAAGCTTCCTCAGTTTCTAGAATGTATTGTATTAATTATGGTTGCTTTTTTCTTAAGTTGTTTTACTTTGTTCATTCTTTTCTGATTTTGTCAAGTAGAGTATGCTATGGAGGCAGTGGAGCAGGGATTGGTTGCAATATAATCTTCCAGATATATGCACAATAAGTTCATTGATTATGCGTGTACGTACAAGTCTCTACGAGCGCTACCAACAGGTCTTGTTTTTCAGCTTGCTGACAACTATCAGGTTAATATTTATTTCATTTTAAGTGATTTCGTTCTCTGTCATTGAATCAGTTGTGTATTATGCTTTGGGTTAGCATGGTAATATGGTAATAGTAAGGTGAGGTCTTCTTTCTCTGTCATTGAACCTCATATTTTAGTTCCCTAATCTAAAAACTCATTCAATTTTTTTCTTTGGCTCATTACACATAAATATTTAAATGGTAAGCTCAACAAATCAACTGATAATCCATGGTTTGTCTTTGGTAGATTAACGCTTGTTTCATCTTTTAAAATTACCCGAGATTAATTTGGGTAATTGGATGAACAAAAGTAGTATGAGTTACATTAACAATTATATGAAGATTTGAGTTTATGATTAATTGAAGCCTCCACTGCATCACCCATACCTCATTTGCATCCAGTCTTTCAGCTTTGTTTCTACCTGAGGAATTCACAGAGGTAAAAGATCTTAAACTTTGCTCTGCATATTTTTATGTCTGTCTTGAGGCTATCAACGTTTTACCTGAGATTAAGGAATTCTAATCTGATCAACCTTGGGGTTTTCACTATAGAAGTAGAAACTCTAGACTAATAGTTTTAGTAACCTTTTTCATAGTCACTTCTTGAGCTCACTACATTATCAATGTAGGATTTTGACCTCACCCTCTTACCCCCTTCTATTGTATACAATATTGAGGATTTCAGGTTCAATATCATTTCTCTCTTGATTTATCTTGCATCTTTGTTGCCTTTGTCCTACAATGAAAGTTAAGAGTTTAAACTCCAAATTTTAAAGTTTTTTTGGTAATGAAAAATTTCGAAGCTGATTGAAATACTTATAATTTTGCATAGGATATCAATTATTATTATGTCTAATGAGGTCAGATAACAATTCTCTTTAAATATGGCCTGCAATATATGGGGCTGCTTTGAAATATATCCAGTAGCTTCAACCTGAGATTCCAACAACATATATATGGCTTGCAATCTATTTAGTGGACAAAGCCACCAATGAAAGGAGAAAATTATATTGCAAGCACAAAAAGCAAGTTATTGATGGTTCATAACTTAAAGCTCATATCTTTTGCAACTCTATCACCTTTAGATGTAAATTCATACTAGTTTTGGTACGAAGGTAAATAATAAATAGACAACCGACAATTTTCTCATAATTGTTTAATTGATTCCCTAGATGTGATCACTATCTGAGAAATATACCCAAGGATATGTATCAAATTTAAGAGATGAAATCTCTGACTACAGAACTGATATTACTATTTCAGAGGATCAACCTGAAGCATAGTTGTATTTTATTGGAAAAAAATGGAACTTTGGTGGCAAAATCTTATTTCTCTTTAGTCTTTGGAAAGCATGCCATTGATAGTTGAGTACTCAATGTTTAGAGTTGGACATTTTTGGTAAAATTTCACATATTCTCCACTCTTTTTTGAGTGTGGCTTTTGTTTGGGTGTTTGTGGATTGATACCCATGCTAATTCTTGTCTTGAAATTATTCCTCTCTCTCTCATTTTATTTCAATAATATAGGATATTTTGTACTGTTATCGAATTGTTGTGCTGCTTTCTTTAACAAGCCTTACTTGTTGTCTTGTATTGCAGCTCCCAACTCTTAAGGAATATAATAGAATGAGTAATGCTTAGCCTTGTTGCTAGTGTAACTAAGGTACTCGCTTTATATTATTATGCATCTTTTGTCTTTGGATAAAATAGAGTACAGTTTGCCCAATACTTTATGAAGTTTCAAATGTTGGCACCTGTAGGAGTGGGGATTCTTTTGGATATTAATTTATACATCTAAAATCATGCAATCAGGAATTCATGGACGAGTTCTTTCTTCAAATAAGGGAAAACCTTTGCCCTCATCATTAACTATCTGAGGATTAAACTAATTTCTGCATAGTGTTGATGTGCTCGAATTTCTACATCATGTTTTAGTTTACTCAAGTAGTTGATAACAGATTTTTTTTTTGTTATGGTAACTCAATGATCTCCCTTGTTCTCTTTTTGCAAGTCATCATCAAATAAGCTGGTCTTAAGCTAAAATTGCATGTCAAATAATCTGGTCTTAAGCTAAAAATTGCATGTCAAATTCACTAGCTAGTTGGCAAAACTGTTATTAATTTCTGTAAATATTTTTAGCTATTTTTTCTAATATTTAATTAACTTCTAGAGGCTTCTTCTCATCTCTACATCTTAAAAAATACCAACTAATTATAATTGTATTTGATCAATAACTTCTAATTAATAATGCAGTATTGCTTTATTTATAGTTATTGCAAAAAGCACTTTACCCGACTCAAGAAAATGAAGGCCTTAAACGAGAGGCTCAAACAACTTATGTTGGAAGGAAGTAGGAAAAGTTGAACAGTACGTGGGTGTTCTCTTTATTTTCTGTACTATTCTCGTCCATCTTATGATTATCTATAGAATAACCAATTGTGTATTAATCTGCCTAACTAAACTTTTGATTACTTAATCTGCATACAGATGAAGAATGGCACTATGTTAATGCTCATATATTATTTTCCAGGTTACATTAATATTTTTTGCTCTTCCAGGTTAGTTTTATGCAAAGCATATACATTATCTTTTGATGTTTCCATTTTGAATTAAATGTTGTTTTCAGTATCTAGAGGACATGCCATGTATTCAAATTTCACTGATCAAATAAGAATGTTTTCAAGATTTCTTCTTTCTAAAGTTTCTTACAATTTTCGCATAACTGCAAGGAAACAAAAAATTTGGAACAATCAATCACCTTATCTGCAGCCTGTTTGTGTCATGACACTCATTCTTTATTTTGCAGAATAATCTTCATGAACTTTGGGCCCTTCTTAATTTCTTGCTCCCAGAGATTTTAACTCTGCTAAGACTTTGATGAATAGTTACAAATTTTCTGTGAAAATGGTGAGCATGAATGTTCAGCAACTTCTCAAGGTAAAATTTTTTCCGTTATTCTAGGATTCCCTTGCTCCCAGTAATAACTGTTACTCTAATTTAAGGTCATGGCGACATGCCAAACAAACACGTGTTAGAAATGTTTTTAGAAGATTTAAATTATTTGTGGGACTAACTTTTGTAAACTTTTGTTTGTTATCAAGTTGCTAAATTTTGTGAATGATGTTTACTGCAACATAATATCATAAGAATTGTAATAATGTTAATTTCCATTCTAATATATTATATGTTTAGATAGTTTCAAGATTATTAGTTTCTGGCCACTTAGCATATCTTAAGCTTTTACCTTTCTGAAATTATTGTTGTTTGATGTCTACTATTTATTGTTAATAATCATTAATTATGTCCTGTTTAGCTTTCTGAAATTATTGTTGTTTGATGTCTACTATTTATTGTTAATAATCATTAATTATGTCCTGTTCTCTGTGTTATGCTGTGGGATGTGATAGATTATGAGTTGGGATTCTTTTGCAACTGAGTTGACATTCTATTAGTATTTGTTTCTGATTTTGTCATACCTTTCTTGATGCATTCTTAGTTTGTCATTTGGATATTTGATTCAAGAGTAGAAATAGAAAGATTTCATATTTGATGACTAAAAGAGTTCAGAATTAGAACAGAATGCAGACGTGTTGTGCTTGTAGGATGTAAAGGTAGAGGAGCAGAACATGAAACATTTGCTGGATTTAGCTAAAGCTTTAGGTTTGGAGTACGTTTTGCAGGAGTTGGACTCCTGAATATTGCAGTGCCATTTTTATCTAAGTTCCTCATTAATAGGTGAAGAGCTGACAAGATCTTTGAAGAAACTGGTTTCAGGTTTTATTTTCTTTCCTCTCCTTCATTGTTCTTCCTTAATCAACATGATAATCCATTTCATATTTTTTTCTTAATTGTTCTCTTATTTAAATTATAAATGACACAAAGTTGAAACTTGAAATTACTTTGTAGAAAATAAAGGATCTTGTATTGAAATAGGCTAGTATTAAATGGTTAAAATGAAAGTTGTAATAAACTACCACTAGTTTTTATTGCAAAGCTAGTTGGTTTCCAGAAATCAAACATGGAATCTAGCATGTGAGCAGTAGCACAATTTATTATTTACAGCACAATTTTTTTCCTCTTAATTGTGTTGGTGCATGTGAAGATGGAACCGATGTAAAAAAAAATTGGTTTAGGTTCCAAGGACAAACAGAACTTGATGTTAGTAAGGCCTGGTGATCTTCTTTTTGCCATAGAGGAGGATTTTTTTAGCAGAAAATGGTTTCAGTGAGATCTTCTTTAAGTTAAAAATTGGCAATACATGTGTTCAAAGCTGAATTTACAGCGAAAGCAATTACAGATCATGATATCCCCATCTTGTACATTCTTTAAGCATTTATTGTAAATTAAATTGCTTGTATCCTTAGCATTTTCAGTAAGATATCTAATTTCTTAAAGTTTCAATTTATCCTGAATGGAAAATTTATTATACTCACGTTTAATATTGCCTGATTTTCTAATGCAGGGTCACCAAGTGAAGCTTTGTACAGAGAACTTTGGCATGCTTGTGCTGGACCACTTGTTGCTGTTCCACGTGAAGGCGAACGAGTTTATTACTTCCACAAGATTACATGGAACAGGTTCTTTTTGTGTCCCCTCCTTAATTATCTTGTTCATTGTATGAATTTCATTATTTCCCATATTGTTTCTTCTCTTTTGATGATGTTTTTATTATAAGATCCTTTTATATCATCATAAGTTTAAGGTTTGATTTAATTAACAACGTAATCTTAAATTTTAGGTTGAACCAGACACGTGAGGTATATGCATAAAAATAACATTGATTCCTGAGCAAGATGTAAATTCTGATATCCAATCTAGTAGTAAATTTGTTTCATGTATATCTGGTCACAGAATTCGCTCTTAAATCAAGTTTAGTTGTTTTAATCTACTCAAATTCTTATTCTCTTGTTTTGTGGAATAAACCCAAATTCTGGTTTTGGTTGGATATTAGAGAATCCTAGATAAGTTTTTGGTCAAAAGTATGACGTTTTTATTTGTCTAATGTTGCACATTGTACTTGTTTTGGGTTGCTGGGCCTATATGAATAATAATTGTTGCCCCCTATCTGTTTTGAGTCCTGTTATAGGCTGGGGCTATATGGATTTTCTTTTGTTCTCTTTTATTTATTTATTAAAGTGTAGTTGCTGGAGTGATTTACTCATATTAATATATAACTTGTTTTTTCTCTTTTTGATCACACAAAGCATGTTGAAATTCTGAAGAACTTAGATTAGGTTAAGTCTAATGAAAGAAAAGCAAAAGCAATTTTAGAGACTAACTATTCTTTAATTTTGGAGCTCTTATTTTTCAGTACAATTCACTGTGGATTATATTAATTTCAGGACAACCGAGGCGTCACTTGTTGACAACTGGATGAAGTGTGTTTGTTAGTGCAAAAATATTGTTGCTGGAGATGCATTCATATTCCTAAGGTACTACTACACGAATAGCATCTATGCATCAATACTACTTAGCAACTGCTTCTATAGTTATATATTCTCTTTATATATGGCAGAGGAGAAAATGGGGAGCATCGAGTTGTTGACAACTGGATGAAGTGTGTTTGTTAGTGCAAAAATATTGTTGCTGGAGATGCATTCATATTCCTAAGGTACTACTACACGAATAGCATCTATGCATCAATACTACTTAGCAACTGCTTCTATAGTTATATATTCTCTTTATATATGGCAGAGGAGAAAATGGGGAGCATCGAGTTGGCGTATGCAAGATAACGAGACAAACAAACAGTATGTCATCTTCGTTATAATAGTGGATATTACCTATTGACTCCTTTTCCGCATTCCCAAAACGTGTATTGATCACCTAAGATCAGTGATGGCTCCATAATCAATGCTAGGAAATCTCCTACTTAAGGTTTACATCATGTTTTGCTGGTGGGATAGAACATAAGGTTATAGTAGATAGCTATATATCATATAGCTACATATTTCGTATATCTTTTAGTATATTAATAATTTGAATGTTAGAATGTTAGACGTTGAATTTGGATACTTTATGTATGTATGAATATGTTGATAAATGAAACATTTGTCGGAATGGGTGTGTTTATTGAAATTCTATTTAAATTAGAATATTATTATTGAAATAAATAGGAAGATCAATAATGAATTGATAAGTATGACAGTTGGCCTTTTGGAAGAAAGATATCAGTAAATTACCGATATCTATAACTCAGAAAGATATCGGTGATTCATTGATATTTAATGTTTATTATTTTTAATATCACCTTCATAGATATCAGTAAATTTTTAGTAGATGTCCGTGAAATATTGATATCCATTAACATAATAGATATCGGTGATTCACCGATATTAATTGTTCAATATCTTTAATATCATCTTTACTGATATCGGTGAATTTGTAATAGATGGTGAATCACCGATATCTATTTAGGGGATCTTTAATAACACCTCCATTAATAATGGTGGAATGTTGAATAAATATCAATGAGGCCTTTAATAACACCTCCATTAATAACGGTGAAATGTTGAATAGATTTCAGTGAATCACCGATATTTATTCACTTAATAGATATCGGTGATTCACCGATATCTATTTAGGGGACCTTTAATAACACCTCCATTAATAACAGTAAAAAGCTGAATAGATATCGGTGAATCACCGATATCTATTGAGTGCATAGATATCAGTGATTCACCGATATCTATTTAGGGGACCTTTAATAACACCTCTATTAATAATGGTGGAATTTTAAATAGATATTGGTGAATCACCGATATCTATTCACTCAATAGTTATCAGTGATTTACCGATATCTATTTAAGGACCTTTAATAACACCTCCATTAATAACGGTGGAAATGCTGAATAGATATCGGTGAATCACCGATATCTATTCACAAATTTGTAGTAGTGTTGTTTCGATTTAAGTTTGGGGAGAGATTGTGGTGTGATTCACCACTTGAGTGTGATTCTTGTAAAATTGAGTCAATTTAAAAATTTTTCTCATGAGTTCGGTTTGATTTTGGTCCGATTGGTGGTGATTAAAGTGCATGATAATCCATATTTTTAATGAAATTGTTGAGCTAATGGTCTTGTTGAGCATGTATGAAGGGTATTGGAAGCAAGAATTGAGCTCGGAGCTAATAACTTCTACTACCAAATGCCTATTGAGGGAGTTCATTCTACACCCTACCACTTCTATGTGTTTAGCATAATTTGATTTGATTTGGATTGATGTGATTACCATATTACTTCATTTGTTATGTTTGTGGGAGATTTACTTTCATAATTTAGGATTTTCTTTTCAATCAAGGTTGGGATGTTTGTGAGCTTAATTGTCATGGATGATATGAATGTGTGCTTCATTGTTTATTGATGGTGATTTTTAATTTTGTATGTTATGTGTTTTTGTTTGTGTCTTGTTTGGTGAGTCTTTTCTTATATGTTTTGTGTGTATTTTATTTTTATCTTGGTATGTTTGGTGGTTTGTTTTTAGGGAGGTTGTGAGTCATTTTTAAATGTGAGTGATGACATGTTGTGGTGATAAGTGATGACAAGTTATGATTAAGAATTTCTACACTTTCGAATTGTGACATGTTCTATTTTACTTGTTCAATTTTGAGATGAATGTGGTGTAATAAGTTCCTTAAGGTTCAAGCACAAGCTTGTGAGCATTTGAGCCTCAACCGTGCATACATGGTTTTCTTCATGAGTGGATTGGTTGTGTTTGATAAGCTAGAACTTGCTCAAGGACTATAGGAACGAGCCCGATTAGTGGAGATTAGTAAAATGATCTAAGGCCATTCTTTGTTATTTATAGTCATTGCCATATATTTCCCTACCATGAACATCATCCCTAGCAACCACTTTGAGCCTTTAAGCCTATTTATTGTGATATAAGCACATTACAAGCCTTAATTACCACGTGAGCCTTATATATTTACCCTTTTGTGTGAGTGATTGAGGTGATGGTGACTAGAAATATTTGATGAGATAACTAAAGAAGAAAGAAAATGGTAAACACGTAAAAAAAGGGATGCAAAGAGCACGAGCACGAGCACGAATGTACATGCAACCTTAAAACAAGAAAATGAGCAAAGCAACAACAATATGATCAATTACTTAAAAGTCCAAAGAAGGAAGCATGAATCAAAAGAAGCTCAAAAAAATTCAAGGAAAAAAGTTGATGATTAGTGCTTGTGAACATTAAAGACAAGAAAGGAAGAAAGAAAAGTGGAGAAGTTGGAGAAATTGTCCATCTTTTCGATTACTTGCACTTGTTTAGTCACTAATATCCATATTCTACCTATCCTATCAAAGAGCCTATCATTACATCCTAATTAAAGACCTTTTTGATCATTGATTGAAACTTTGGTGGTTTGTGAATATAGTCACGAGCAAGCTTATAGCAAGTCAGCCAATCGGTTAATGAGTGTTGATTTACCTTACCTTCATAGAGTGTTGAGTGAAATTGATAATCTATGTGAGACTAGGACTAAAAAGGGACTATATTACACTTTATTCTCTTTTGATTGAACTTGTTAATATTTTTTGCATGTCATGAATCTAATGTTGTAGGATGACTTAGCATGATTTGTAGTTCTTGTTACTATTGATGCATTATTACTTATGTTCGTTTAGTCTTTTCCTAGGTGAAAATCTCTTCCCTTGTTTTATCATTTTCGTTGTTCAGGGACGCACAACACTTTAAGTTTGGGGGGTGTGATGAGTGATATTTTCACCTAAATTTTAGTGTCTTTTTATGTGTTTTTATATTATTTTATCCGTTTTGTGTACTATTTGATTGTGTTTTGTGTTTTTATGGAAATGTGTGTGAATGAGCTTAAACGTATGATTTTCAGGCAAAAATAGATATTAGACGCGAAAATGAAGATGTAGAAAAAAGCAGATTTCAATTTGGAGTTGAAACGATGGAGAACCGAGCCAAAAAAATAGTAAAAATAGGGGTTACACCAACACGGCCGGCCGTGTTGTAGCACACGACTCGTGTTGCAGCACACGACCCGTGTTACGCAACACGACCCTATAAGCTTTGGTCATTTTTTGACATAAAAAACGCCTACACGGCCACCCTGTGGCCGTATTGCAGCACACGAGACGTGTTGCTGCAGGATCAGAAACATATCAGAATCCTTCTAGAAGCTTTCCAAGGGGTATAAATACCCAATACTTCAATATTTGATCAGATTTCGGTGGTTTTGCCCTGCACACACACATCACACACCATTTCCTCCATTTTACACCATTATCTTCATTAATTCTTCATCTATACCATCTACCATCATCCACCATCAAAACCTTCATCCAATTGAGGAAAAGAAGCAAGGAAGAGAGGAGAATTGCAAGGGAAGGAAGGAGATCACCATTGAAGAACTTCAAGGGAGTTTTCATCCATACTTTGTACTGAAATCTTATTGTGTATCATGTTTTGTAAGGATCTTAATATCTATGTTGATTTTCTTTTGAACATGAGAGTTGTTGGATAATTTTTGGATTTGTGTATTTGAATTCATATGTTGATTGGACAAATGAATTTTCTATCATTGATGTTTGAAATCTTGAGGTTTATGATGATTTGTGTGTTTAGTTGTTCTAAATATGTGATTAGATTGAGAAATCAATTATATACTTAGGATAATTGAATGAATCATTTCATCAAACACTTCATGTGCATTATAAATTGTAAAAAGATTGAGAAATCCTTTAGAATTTAGAACCCTTTGATAGAACATGTGATTTGTTTGATCGAGAGGTTGATTAATTGTGTGAAGAAACTCTCATTTCAAGCTTAGTACCTAGTTGTAATTGTTTGAGTGAGAACCAGTTGAGCTAATTGAGATTCATATCATATCCATCTCGAGAGGGAGCTTATGTGAATTTAGTGTTGGCCATTAGTCTTATACCCATGATCATATGAATTTGATACATTTATTCTAGGATTTTCACTTCTTAATTGTTATTAATCTCACTTTTACTGGAAAACCACTCATCCATTTCTCTATCTTGTTTGTTGATCATTGCTTGCTTGCTTCTTTGATTGATTTTATTACTTGTTTGAACACCTATCCATTGATGATTCGTCTCTATAAAATCACAAGAAACGTTAGATCGCTTAAGTACTAATGTCTTCCTCCCTGTGGTTCGATAAACTCTTGAATTGGTCAACCCGACTACAAGTTATGACTAATCATTAGGCAGCTTCTCCTTAAGCCTTAGCTTCTTTGTAACTTTGTCCTCATGAGACGGCCTATCTTGTCTCTTCTTTGATTGAACTTCAGTCTCCTTTCCTTTTCCTACAAAACATACTTCAATACCAAATGGATACAAGAAAAACAAACTAAATCCAATGCAACCAACTATACATTAAACTCTACTCAAGACTTCAAGTTTCCATGTACAATCATCTTCAAACAAGCATTCTTCTTCTTCATCAAGAATTCATCAATCAAAACATTCACACACTAATTCAATTCCACTTCAATTCCAACTTCTCCATTATCAACAATTTCAACAACCACTTCACTTGCTTAAGCATGCATTCTACAATTCAACACAATTCAACTCAAAATTCAACATGCTTCACTTCACTTCTCCATAACTCATCAATTTCACATAAACATCAATTTCTAACAATAATTTACAATTAAAATCGGACCCATCAATTGTTCATAGGAAAATTCAACCATAATTCAATTTGCACCATGGATTATCATGAAAACAAGTTCAATCAACTTACCCACTCCAAAATCAAGCAATAGAACTTCAATCCTAGGATAATAGGATTAAGAATACATACCTTTTGATCCGCCCATGGCTTAATATGAACAAATGCCAAAAATTCCCAAATTCGTCGACAAACCCTAGTTTTGCAACTAGACTGCTCCAAATTCGTGACAAATCGAGTGTACGTAGTGTGGAATATGGTTTAATCGGAGCTAAATTGAGTGAAATCCAAGTTTGAAATAAAAAATTTTTGGTTCGGAGAGGATTCGAGTGCGGGTGGTGTGTAAAGTGATCGAACAGGGTTGAAAAACCACTTAAATTCGCGACTTACCTGTACGATTCGACATGAACTGGTGGTCGAACCATCTCGTCTTGGTCGAATCGTGCTTCTGGACACATTTAGCACCTCGGTTCGACCCGAACGGCTGGTCGAATCAAACTGTCGTGGTCAAACCAGCCTATTACCAACTTTCAGGTGGCTGGTTCGACTCGAATACTTGGTCGAATTGCCTATGCTTGGTCGAATCGACATGTAACAAAATCTTTGATCGCTGATTTGACCTCTATCGCTGGTCGAACCACCTTGTATTTGGTCGAATCGACCTGTAATGAACTTTTAGGTTCACGGTTCGACTTGGACTACTCGGTTCGACCACTCTCCTTGGTCGAATCATGGTCGAATCAAGCTCATGTTCCTTTAAAATCCACTATTCTTCGTCCCCTGCACACTTCAAGCTCAAAAATGAACATTAGGTACCAAAACAAAGCAAAACTAAGCTAGAGAACCACTATTAAGACTCTTAAATTGTGTTTATATACTCTTCATATGACTCAATAAATAAAACACCACTAAACATTAGGTAAATTACAAAAAATTGACACGTCAAAATCGGTTAAAGTTTCAATATGCCGCAAAAAATCAACTCCCCTAACATATGTTACAAAGAAAAGATTATAATCTCTGTGCTACGATGAGGTAAGTACATCACACCCCGCTCCAAACTTAGTAAAAACTATAGTCGAAACTAAGTTTGAAAGAAGATGTAATTTCCGATAAGTAAGCACGTCAAATATAAAAATTTCTTACTCACACTAAAGAAATAAAATAATAAAATAGGAGGAAAAGCCCCCAACAAGCACTCTTGTTTAACGTTGGAGAGTCACGACGGTACCAAATCAATGTAAGGTATCCTCAAAGACGACGCAAGCATTATCCGGCAACTTGTAGTGCTTCAATCGATGCCCATTCACCGCTATGATGTCTCCATCCTCGTCCATGAGTTCAAAACTCCCCCCTCCGCAGGCTCTATAGATAATGAATGGTCCCGTCCACTTCGATTTCAATTTTCCTTCAAAGAGCTTCAAACGAGAGTTAAAGAGTAGTACCTCATCACCTTGCTTGAATTCCTTGTAAGTGATCTTCAAATCATGCCATTTCTTCATTGTTTCCTTGTAGATCACTGAATTCTTGTAAGCTTGATTCCTGAACTCGTCTAGATGATTGATTTGAGTCATCCTCAACTCCTTTTGATTCTTAAGACATAAGTTCAAGCTTCTCAATGCCCAAAAAGCTTTATGCTAGATCTCCACGGGTAAGTGGCACGGCTTTCCATAGATGATTTGATACAGTGGCATATCAAGCACCGTCTTGTATGCATTTTGGAACTCTCACAGCACATCATCGAGCTTTATAGTCCAATCCTTCCTATTGGTTCTGACTACTTTCTCCAAAATTTGCTTCACTTGCCGGTTGGAGACCTCGGCTTGCCGATTTACTTGAGGGTGATAGGGTGTAGTGATCCTATGCTTCACACTGTAATCCTTCAGCACTCTCTCTAGAAGCTTGTTGACTAAGTGGGAACCTCCATCAGTTACAAGTGCTCTAGGGACTCCATAGCGGGCAAAGATATATTTCTTCAAGAAAGACAACATGGTCTTTGAATTATTCAAGCTAGTAGGAATGACCTCTATCCACTTAGAAACATAATCCACAACAAGAAGGATGTAGAGAAATCTATTTGACGGGGGAAAAGGCCATAAAATCGATTCCCCATACATTGAAGATCTCTAAAACAATGCTCGGCTGAAGTGGCATCTCATTTCTTCTACTTATGTTTCCCATCCGTTGACATCTATCGCATGTCGCTACATAGGACTCACAGTCTTTAAATAAAGTAGGCTAATAAAGAGTAGATTGAAGTACCTTAGCTACCGTCTTTTGAGCTCCGAAGTGCCCCCGTTAGGTTGTACATGGCAAAAGTCAAGAATACTCTCCATCTCCATCTCGGGCACACACCTACAGACTATAGAATCCGTACATATTTTTGTAGACAAAATGATCATACCATATGAAAGTCTCAACATCCCTCTTAAACTTCGCAAGTTGATACCGGTTGAGATCTCTTGAAATTTCTCCTACAGCAATGTAATTGACATAATCCACATACCATGGATCCATTTCTTGAGCAGCAACTACACACGCTCTTTCCGCTCCTTCAGCAAACACCGCCATGATCTTCTCATCAGGGAATATCTCCTCTATGTATTCAAAAGAATCATCACAATGCTCCATTGTCTCCAATCTTGATAGGTGATCCGCCAAAATATTCTCCGTTCTTTTCTTATCTTGGATCTCCATATCAAATTCATGCAGAAGAAGGATCTATCTAATGATCCTTGGCTTTGCTTCCTTCTTCTCCATTAAGTACCGGATCGCAGAATGATCCATATACACAATGGTCTTCATACACAATAGCTAGAAACTTCTTTTCAACGACAGTGTAGTTCTTTTGTGCTGCATCAAAAGTCTTACTCGCATAGTAGATGGCGCAGAACTTCTTTTCATTAATCTGCCCAAGCACCACTCCAAGTGCTTGATCACTTGCATCACACATAAGTACAAACGGTTGACTCCAATCCGGTATGATCAAGTTAGGCGCAGTAATAAGTGCCTCCTTCAAAAACCTGAAAAGATATTAGACATTCTTCATCAAAAACAAAAGGAACATCTTTTCAAGTAAGTTAGACAATGGTTTGGAGTATTTTGAAAAGTCTTTGATAAATCTCCTAAAAAATCCTGCGTGTCCAAGGAAGGACCGCACTCCTTTTTATTTCGTAGGTGGTGGAAGCTTCTCAATAGTCACTACCTTTGCTCTATCAACCTGCAATCCCTTAGCGGAAGTATGGTGTCCAAGAACAATCTCATCTCTCACCATGAAGTGGCACTTCTTCCAATTCAAGACAAGATTAGTTTCTTAACATCTTTTCAAAATAGTATATAGGTTAGAAAAACAAATATCAAAGAAGGAACCAAACACAGAAAAATCACACATAAACACCTCTATGATCTTTTCTATTAACCCATCAGATATGGCCATCATGCAACGCTGAAATATAGCAGGTGCATTACATAATCCAAAAGGCATCTTTCTAAAGGCAAAAGTTCCATAAGGGCAAGTAAAAGTAGTATTTTCCTAGTCTTCGGGTGCAATCATGATTTGATTATAACCCAAGTACCCTTCTAAGAAACAATAAAAATCATACCCTACAAGACGATCAAGCATTTGATCCATGAAAGGAAGAGGGAAGTGGTCTTTGCATGTATTCTCATTCAGTTTCTTGTAATCAGTACAAACACGTCATCCCGTAGGAATCCTAGTGGTTAGAGTCTCGCCATCATCGGCTTTCACAATAGTCATGCCCACCTTTTTAGCAACAACATGCAATGGACTCACATGTGGACTATCACTAATGGGATAAATAATTCCTGCATCTAGCCATGTTAGGATTTGCTTCCTAATCACTTCTTGAATAGCGGGATTAACTCTCCGCTGAGTCTGAATGCTACTCTTAGCTTCGTCTAACAATCTTATTTTATGTATTCAATATGATGGACTAATACCTTTCAAATCATCAAGAGACCAACCAATTGCAGACTTATACTTCCTAAGAACATCTAATAACTCATCGAGTTGATCATCAGTTAGAGAAGAAGATACAATTACAGGGTACATTTCATTAGCACCTAAATAGACATACTTCAAGTGCTCCGGTAATGGTTTCAACTCCTCATTCTTTTCTTCTTCGATTGTGCTTTTTCTATCCAAAGGCAAGTATTTCCTAGTCCACTTCACCTCTTCAAACTTGGTCCTTTTTTTATTCATACCTGTCATCACCCACCCAAAACAAGTAGGTTTTCCAGAAAATCAATACATTGGAGAGCTCATCTAGCTCAGTGGTGGGAAAAGTAAGAGACTTCACTATGCATGTCTCCAAGGGATCCTTAGAAAGGATCAATGACATATCTTCCTTCACAATCTCCTCCACCACATCGATGCTGTGACACTGCGTCTCCATCGACATCTTCATTGCTTTATCAAGGTTGAACAACACCTCTTCTTTATCCATGCAGTCTTAGCTCACCCTTTTGCACATCAATCATAGCTCCAGCTGTAGCAAGGAATGGTCTCCCTAAGATAAGAGGAACATTATTCTTGTCATCCTCCATCTCGAGTACAAGAAAGTCCACAGGAAAGATTATTTTCTCTACTTTCACTAGAACGTCTTCAATCATCCCTTTCGGAAAAGTCATAGACCAATCCACTAGTTGCAGAGCAACCATTATTGGAGTTAACTTCTCTAAACCAAGCCTTTGAAATATCGACAAGGGCATCAGATTGATGCTTGCCCCAAGATCACAAAAGGCTCGTCGTGCCGGCCCCTTTTCAAGTTCACATAGAATAGTGAAACTTCCCAGATCCTTTAACTTCGTTGGAAGCTTCCTCTGTATGATTGAGCTGTAGTTCTCAGACAAATTCACTGTCTTGATTTCAGTCAAGCTTCTCTTATTCAAAAGTATATCCTTTAGGAAGCGGGCATAATATGACATCTCTAAGAGTGCTTCAGAGAAAGGAATGCTCAAGCTTATCTTGTTTATGATATCTAAAACCTCCTTGAACTTTTCTTCCAATCCCTTCTTCACTAGCTTAAAAGGAAACAGAGGAGGTATCTTAGTTTTTGGGATCCCCCATTCATCACATTCAACCTTTTTCCGCCTTATCCTTTTCGGATCTCAATCTCTTTGCTCTTTTTCATTTCTTTTCCACTATAAGCTCGATATTCTTCTCTTTAGGTGCCACTAGAGTAGCATCAACATCAAGTAAATTATTCGGCATGGAAAATGGTGTCGAACGATGTGGTTCGACCAGAGTTTGACCAGACGTGCTGATCGAACCAGGCGAGTAATGGTCAAACCGCGCTTCTGCAGGTTTGTTCTCCCCGGACAGGCTGGTTTGACCACGGTTCGACCAACAGAGTTGGTTGAACCATGATGAAAGTGGTCGAACCACCTTTCTTAAAAAACAGGGTTCTCTAGACAGGCTGGTTTGACCATGGTTCGATCAACAAGTTTGGTCGAACCACCCGGTTTGATTTCCAAAAGTTGCCCAGGTATTTGGTTCGACCTCCTCAGTGTGGTTCGACTATCTGTGTTGGTCAAATCGAGGTCGAATTGGGCTCCTGGAGCTTCAGAACTTGTTTCCAGCATCATCGGTCCCTCATACTGTGTTCTAGATCTTAACGTGATGGCATGGCACTGCTTTGGATTCGCTATACTTTGCGATGGGAACTTACCTTTCTCCACGGTTTGCATCAATTGGTTAACATTCTCGGCCATCTCCCCTATCAACAACGTCAAGTCCTTCATTTGCTTAGAAATATCCTCATGATTTGCATCAATTTTCTTTTCAAGCTTGGCCTCGAGAAGATCTACTCTTGCATCATTCCTTGCAATGTACTTATTCACCGTATCCTCAAAACCAGGTTTTCCTTCTTCGATCATAGCTCCCGGATCAACACCAACAGGAGGTTGTATTGATGTATTAGGATCTTATTAGATTGAATACTAAAAGTCTGGCTTTTGTATGGAACAATGTTTTAACAATTTATTTGAAATGAGAATCATATGATCAAACATTTTTGCATATTATAATTTATTTATATGTTTGTGCAAAATTCTATTTACTTTATACTGTAGATAATATGTTGTGCGACAACACGTAGAAGTTCATATTATCGGTACCCTTGTAAAGTATAAACAGATGCTCACAACTGAGATAGATGGGGACTATTTATCGGGATGGTTGTAGTGTGATTTGGTATTAGCTTGTCATGGCTATAGAATCGCATTAGTGCACTTAGTGTGTATTGAGCGGGACTGCTTGAGATCGTTCGACTTGTATTGTCTATATAGGAGAACTTGATCTCAGTTGTTATGGATGTTCGTGCTCTTAATCCCTATACAATAACCTCGACACGTAAGGCAGTGTATATTTCTTTGATTCATCAATGAGTGATATTTACATGTATTAAATCAGCAAACTCTATGAGTTGGGAAGTAGTGCTGTCTCTATGATATGTTGTTGATTGTAGAAGGAATTCGTGTCCGACATAGGTTGATGATGTCCTCTTCAGGAGCTCATAAGGTTTATCATGTAAATCTTGCAAGTGGATTAATTCTAGCATAACAATAAGGTTGAGTGGTACTACTCTCGGAAGAAATATTAATTAATTTGGAGCGGCAGTGCAGTAATAATATTTTAGTGGACTATATTATTATTATTGGACTTAAATATAAGCTTTGGGCTAAACTTGGATACTTAAGCCCAATGGAGGCCCAACTCCAATTTCTTCTCCTGGTCTTGCTCTAGCCTGTATATAAGTCTTCTCAGCTTCCTGGAACCCTTAATTCTGCGCCGTTTTTGACGTGAGAAAGGAGAGAAGCAGATTGAGTTGATCCAGAAGATTGTTGACCACACAACATCAGGATTGGACTTAAGGAATACAGCAGATCAATAGGTTGTTCTCTGCAACTATTCATCCTCTACATCAACCCTAGTGAAAGGTAATGCAAACTTAATCATTAATTTCTTCCGCTGGTTTAGTTTGTATGGAACCCTAACAGTTCACGCTGAGCCAAACGATCAAACTCCAATAATTGGTATTAGAGCTTCGGTTTCATGGTGAAACGTGACACGTTAGGCTAGGGTTTATGTGCTATACGTGATTCAATTATCGTGTAGAGAGCATGAGAATTAGGGTTTGATATATGTGAAAGTATTATCTGTGATATCCTACGTGCTCGGTTCTTGTTTGGCGGCTCCCTTGTGAAAGCTACATGGTTATCACTGGCGACGCATCTCGATGATGGCGTGTGGTGAGAGCGCTGTATATCGGCGCGATTTTCATGGGCTACAAATGATGGAGGGCTGGTGAGAGTAGCGTGATATTTCCAATGACGTGGAGTGCCGGGGGTGACAGGCTGATGACATTCTGTATTGTATACTGGGGCGATCTGATGGCGACTGACGGGAGGCATCGCGACGGCACCTGGAGTGAGAGCCATCATTGCTGTTCGCGCTGTTGGGCTGTCATCGCTCATTTTTATTGACGATAAGGTTGGCATGAACTGTTGAGAGCAGTCGTCAATGGCGATGGCATGATGGTGCATCTCTGGTGAGTCGCGACGATGGCCGAAAACTTGACTGTCAACGATCGACAACCATATTGGTGGGACATCATGGGGATTACAGGAAGCAACCTACAGTGAAGGACAGCACTGGAGCAGGCGACGTCTGACTTACTGTACAAGGTTCAGGGCGAGTCACCTCAACGTTCCGAGCGCGTCTGCTGTAGGTTCCGGGTGAGTCTTCCTTTTCTTTCAGTCGGGTCTCAACCACTTCCAGTCGAGTCTGAGGTAGCTTTCGAGCGGGTCTACATGGCGGCCGGAAAGGATGGATGCCGGTGAGATTCGCCAGTGGATTCCTGGTGCGTTGCTGGTGAATTTTTCAATCGAGACTTGGGAAATCTCAATTGAGTCTTGCCACTTCAGTGCGCGTCTGATGATTTTCTGGCGAATTCATGACTGCTTCCAGGTGGGCCTGTTAAAAGGCACAGTGAAGAGATATGCTGGGGACGGGATGAGCCACGGATAAGGTAGGTAGTCAGCATGACTTAGGTAGGCTGACGGCACGACTGCCAAGAGCAACCGACACCAAGTTGTATGGTGATAACAGAGAGTCTTCAGTTCAGTCAGCGGCACGATCTGTTGATGCTGCCTGCATGATTGGAAAGTGTCCGGCCATGAGGGGTCGAGGCAAGGAATAACACGACATGCAGTGTGGGGAACAAGTCAATGGTCGTGTGTTTATTGTGCCCACCACGATAGCGGGGAATAGTATTGGGTCTGACTTGTGTTGTGCCTTGTATGAGCAATTGCTGTTTTTGGGGCAGCTAGGCCCATTTTCTTGATCCACCCATTTATGCACTTGTTTCGTGAGATATATAACTGTCTTAATTGTTTTATTTGACGATTATTGTTATATATGAGAAATGCATATTTTATGTGATTTAATTTTTTTTAAATTACTAAAAATAGAAGCATGCTAGGATGTATATTTTATTACTAAATATTATATGCATGTTAAAAACCCTCGGTGTTTAAATAACTATGTGGGAGAGGGAATTGATAATTAATTCCCGCGGCCTCCATTATTGGTTTGTAGGTGCTGTGAGTAAACTTGCGCGTTGGCAATAGAGCCTTTCTCCCCATCGGATGAGTTTATTCACGGATCACTGGTACAAACTTCTTAAAGATGACTGTAGGAAGTTATCCGAGCGTGTGTATACTTCTCTATCTGTAAGGCACATAAACTTGCGCAATGAACTTGAGGTCAAATAATGGTGTACACTTAGATGCAAATAATAAGTATCTTCCCCATCAGAGTCACTGCTGTTATTTGCATGGCTAAAGAGAAACTGACTATTAATTATTTTGTTAAAAAGTTAGGTTGACAAATGAAATTATTGGGTTAAACATTCTCTTGTAAATGTTAAGGTTTGTATACGTCCACACTATCGTGGCATGCAAATCCACGGTGCTTGAGATGTTGGTGAATTTTATTTTATATTATTTTGAGGGAATCAATATAAATTGATAAATTTGAAGTGTTTGATCTATTTATTTATTTATGATTCTCAGGATTTTCAAATGGCACTCAACTCACTTTCTGTTATACTTAAAGAGCATAAACTTACTGGCATTAATTATGTTGACTGGAAATGGAACATAGATATTGTTTTAACTGCTGAAGATTATATCTTTGTTCTCACTGAGTAATGTCCTCCTCAGGTTCATGTTGCTAAAAATGCTCCTCATCCTAGGCTGAAAGGCGGTAGGAATAAGAAAAAGCAAGGAAATTCATCACCAGTGATTCAAGTGAAAGCAAAGGCTGGTGTGGTCAAGAAGCCTAAAGGCAAGTGTTTCAAATGCAAGCAGCCGAGACACTACAAGGCTGACTGCCCTCTTCTGAAGGGGAACAGGAACGGTAAGTCTTTTATACTAGTTTTTGAATCGTGTTTAGCGGCTGTATCTGCTGACACTTGGTGTGTAGATACGGGAGCCACTGACCATGTCTGCAATTCTTTGTAGGGGTTCCATCAAACCCGATAGCATATTGATGGGGAGATTACCATACTCATGGGAAATACTACAAGAGTAGCGGCTGTTGCAGTGTGAGACATCTATTTATCTTTTAATAAGAATAAAACTATTGTTTTGAGGAATTGTCTTTATGTACCTGATGAGTGTGTAAATTCACGAATCTTGCGCCTGGATTTGTGCTATACTATGGTGTTTGAAGGTTGTAATCGATTGTAAACTGATATATATTGTGTTAAGTCACGAATCAGGTATTATTGAAGCCGTTTGAGTGGTTTTTCGAAGGAAATCAGAGTGGAAGTGTTGGCAACTGAAGAACGGATGTCGAATCCATTTGTTTGGGCAAAGCGACAGGTGAATTCGACCAGAAGGAAAAGAATTTGACCAGCCTTTCTGGTCGAATTGGCAGCACAACACGAACAGGAAGAGGATTCGAGCACGACAGGGGAATTCGACCAGGGCATCTGGTCGAATCCTGGTCGAATTGATCGGTGGAGAAGTCAATTCGACCACGTCATGTCAATTCGACCAGGGCCTCTGATTGAATTGAGCATCTGGGACTTACAGTAGGCCAATTCGACCTTCAATTTGACCTGGAGGGGAGAATTCGACTTGTTGTATTAGTCGAATTGAGCCTCGAAAACTTACCATATCTGTATTTTTACATACTCAATGCGTGTGATCACTTAAAAAGCCCATTCCAAGCCCGGGAGGCGCAATAACAAGTATAAAAGAAGGCTTGTGCAGTAGTATAGAGGGAGGTTGGAGGAGAATCAATCAAGAGAAGGAGTACCAACCCTAGAGAGATCATCCATCATCCGGAGGGGTTGCAAGAGAGTTTTCGCTGGAGATTCAAGTAAGATCAGTCTAACTAATCATGATTGTTCTTAGATTAATCATGGACTAGAGCTGCTTCGGTAGTTCTAGGATTATGAAGGTTTTATGAGTTAAATTTTCTTTCGTATGTAAACTCCGTACAACACTACATGTGGTTTATTTTATATAAGATTGTGCGTTTTTAATCCATACTCATAGTTGTTTTGTGCATCATTAACTGTTGTGTAGAGTCTGAATTCACAACTTGGTTATTGATTGAGTGCGTTCACTGGTTAGCAGAGTTTTATGTTATAATTCTAAGTGAAGGGATTCCGAAGTCTTATTAGAAATAGGTTTTATGTTATAATTCTAAGTGAAGGGATTCTGAAGTCTTATTAGAACTATCTTATATGAATACTTGTTAATTGAATCATATTCGGGTGAATAAGTAGGATAAAGAGTATAATTTCATAGTACCTATAAAGGGAGATCATATCGGGTTAGAATACTAAGTACACGGAAAATAATTGATATTGATAGTACCTAGAAAGGGGGGTAAATTATATCTCTTGCTCCTAGGATATTCACACGTGTCATACGCATGTTTACTTGTATCGATAGAGTGAATTTGCATGGTTTAGTGATGCGTCCATAAACCACAAGGCAGAGTCGGGCACCGTCACATGGAAGATGAATTAATAAGTGGAAATGGATGACCTGAAGAACTACCTACTTTCTTACTTGATCAAAACTCACTTATCTTCATTCCTTGTTTTAATTCAATTGTTATTTTATAATTATTTATTACTTAACAAAATCACAACCATTATAATTTCCAACATAGTCTTAGTATACTAGAATATAATTAAATTGATAATTATCCGTCCCTTGGGTTCGATATTCACTTGGTCATCTTTCAAGACTACAATTGATATCCTTCATACTTGGGTATTAATTGTCTGTTGAGAAAACGCTTATCAAGTTCATGGTGTCGTTGTAGGGGACGACATAAAATATCCTTTTGTTATTTTTAGTGTATTTAAGACTATTTTAATTCTTGTTTTACTGTCCAACTCTTATTCTTTTCAGGTGTATGCTCACAAGATCAAAAAAAGGTGATTTAGAGCCATATAATCCTGAGATCGGAATATCAACCAAGAGGAAGAAGAGCGACCAAAGCAAGAAAAACCAACCTACTGAAATTCTGGATTTTGGAATTGAAGTGGACGAAGCGAACTCAGAAATGACCGAAACTGTGGTTGATATGTCAGCGAAAGCTGAGGAAGTCGACATGGCCAACGAAAGGGCCAATCCGGATATTCAAGCCATCCGTGAAATCTTCAAGAATAACGAGGCTGGAAACTTTGGGCTTCTAGGAGCAAGGGTAATGTAGATTTTGATCTTCAGCCTGCTCTTATTAGCATGATAGAAAGGAACTCCTTTGCATGAGGGACTTTCGAGGATCCGCAGCAGCATCTAAACAAGTTCTTGGGCTATGCAAGCACTCAAAAAGACGTAGGGGAACGTGAAGATGCTAGGAAGATCCTCTTGTTTAAATTCTCGCTTACTGAAAGGGCGAGAGATTGGTACGACACTATTAATGCAGCTGAATGCACTACTTGGGAGCAATTGAAGTTAAAGTTCTTGGAAAGATACATGTCACCTTCAAAGGTGTTTAAGATGAAGCAAGACATTAACCAATTTGCTATCGGTAGTGGAGAGAAGTTTCATGAAGCTTAGGACAGATTCAAGGACATGCTTCGTAAGTGTCCTCAACATGGGCTATCTAAAGCTCAATATACCAGCATATTCTACAATGGATTAGACTGTGATTCTCGTGTGTTATTGGATGCTTCTTCTAATGGAGCATTGCTTACTAAGTCATCCGTAGAGGCCGAGAACTTTTTGAAGATATTTCGATGAACTCAAAAGATTGGCCAACTGATAGAGTGAGAGACACTTATGTCCTTGGAAAGGTGGCTAAGGTTAAACATGCTATGGTGAAAACAAGTAGAGAAGATGAGATCGTCTCTAGCTTGTCGAATATCAACAAACTACTTGAGTCCCAACAAAAGCAAATCAGTGATATATCTCAGCGCATACCAATCATGTAGCATGAAGTAATGAATGATGGAACGATCCAAGAGGAGATGAAAGAAGCAAACTACGATATGGGCCAAAGTATTTATGGAATGAGGTTTCAAAATCAGGGCAACCGGAATTATTAGGGGAACTACAACAATCGTGGTCCCCAGGTAATTATCAATAGCCTAGGAGGCCGGAGTTTCATGGAGTAATCCTAACAATGCAATTCAAGCTCCGATGGGTGTTGATCCGGGTGCGAAAGTGGAAGAAGGAAAGCCAGGTTTTGAGGATATGGCGAACATGTACATGGCTAGGAATGATGCTAGAGTGGATCTTCTTGAGGCCAAGTTAGAGAAGAAGATTGATGCAAACCATGAGGATTTATCCAAGCAAATGAAGGACCTTACATTGTTGATGGGGGAGATGGCAGGAAGTGTTAACAAGCTCACTCAAACTATTGTGAAATGGAAGCTCTCGTCGTAAAGTATTGAGAATCCAAAGTCCTGCAATGCTATCACATTAAGGTCTGGAACACAGTACGAGGGACCTATGAGGCTGGGATCAAAATTTGAGACATCGAGAGCTCAATTCAACCCCAATTCAACCAAAACCATAGGTCAAATTTAGCAGGAGAGGTCGAATGAGTCTACTAGATGTGGTTCAGAAGCAACAGGGCTTCAATTCGACCAGGGGGAATTCAATTCGACCAGACCATCTGGTCGAATCTAAGTCGAATTGCACCCTCCGGAGCACTCTGTATCATCAGAAGCCTAATTCGACCAGGCCCACAGGTCTAATTCAGGTCGAATCCGAGGGCAGAAATTATACAGAAAGCCAATTCGACCAGGGGAAGTTCAATTCGACCAGACCATCAGGTCGAATCCTGGTCGAATCAAGCATACATGGTGAGAATGGACTTCCAGGTGCACAATTCGACCACTATGTACCCAATTCGACCAGGGCTCCTGGTCGAATTCAGGTCGAATCATCCCATACAACACCTGTTTCTTCACCGAATACTCCTCATGATATGAACATTACTCCATTGGTTCCAAATGAGCATAATACTGAGATCATAGCAGAGAAGAAGTGGGAAAGAGCCAAGAGGTTGAGAGCTGAAAAGGATAAAGTGGAGAAGGTCGAGCATGATGAATGAGGTATTCCCAAAACAAAGATACCTCCGTCGTTTCCTTATAAGCTGGTTAAGAAGGGATTGGAAGAAAAGTTCAAGAAGTTTTCAGATATCATAAATAAAATAAGCTTAAGTATTTATTTCTCTGAGGCAATATTGGAGATGCCGTACTATGCCCGATTCCTTAAGGATATACTATTGAAAAAGAGAAGCTTGAACAGAGTTGAGACGGTGAACTTGTCTGAAAATTACAGCTCGATTATTCAAAGGAAGCTGCCACAGAAGATGAAGGATCCGGGAAGCTTCACTATCTTGTGTGAGATTGGAAAAGGGCCGGCACGACGAGCCTTGTGCGATCTTGGGCAAGCATCAATTTGATGCCATTGTCTATCTTTCAAAGGCTTGTATCATTGAAAACATTCTTGTTAAAGTAGAGAAACTAGTTTTTCCTGTAAATTTTCTTGTACTTGAGATGGAAGATGACAAAGATAATATCCCTCTTATCTTGGGGAGACATTTCCTTGCTACTGCTTGGGCTATGATTTATGTACAAAAGGGGGAGCTCAGGTTGCAGATGGATAAAGAAGAGGTCCTATTCAACCTTAACAAAGCAATGAAGATGTCTATGGAGTCACAATGTCATTGTATTGATGTGGTGGAGGAGATTGTGAAGGAAGATATGTCTTTGATCCTATCTAAGGATACCCTTGAGACATGCTTGATGGAGTTTCTTACTTATCCCACTACGGAGCTTGATGGTCTCTCCAATGAGGTATGTATTGAATATCTCGAAAACTTACTTGCTTTGAGTGATGACAGGTATGTATTGGGGAAATCTAAGGTTGAAGAAGTTAAGTGAACTAGGAAGTACTTACCGTTGGATAGAGAGAGCACTCCGATGGAAGAAAAAAAAGAGGAGCTGAAACCGTTACCGGAACACTTGAAGTATGCCTTTCTTGGTGACAATGAAAAATATCCAGTAATAGTATCTTCTTCCCTTGATGATGATCAACTTGAGGAGTTGTTAGATGTTCTTAGGAAGTACAAGTCTACGATTGGGTAGTCTCTTGATGATTTAAAAGGTATTAATTCTTCATATTGCATGAATAGAATAAGGTTGTTAGATGAGGCCAAGAGTAGTATTCAAAATCAGCGGAGGGTGAATCCCGCGATTCAAGAAGTGATTAAGAAGCAAATCCTAGCGTGGTTAGATACTGGAATTATTTATCCAATTAGTGATAGTCCCCATGTGAGTCCATTGCATGTTGTAGCTAAGAAGGGGGACATGACTATTATGAAAGCTGAGGATGGAGAGACAATAGCCACGAGGATTCCAACGGGATGACGTGTGTGTACTGATTACAGGAAATTGAATGAAAATACATGCAAAGACCACTTTTTCCTTCCTTTCATGGATCAAATGCTTGACTGTCTCGCAGGGTATGAGTTTTATTATTTCTTGGATGGGTACTCGGGTTATAATCAAATCATGATTGCTTCCAAGGATCAGGAAAAGACTACCTTTACTTGCCCTTATAGGACTTTTGCCTTTATAAAAATGCCTTTTGGATTATGTAATGCGCATGCTACTTTTCAGCGCTGCGTGATGGCTATATTTGATGGGTTGATAGAAAAGATCATGGAGGTGTTTATGGATGATTTTTCTGTATTTGGTTTCTCCTTTGATATTTGTTTATCTAACCTTGCTACTGTGATGAAGAGATGTCAAGAAACTAATCTTGTCTTGAATTGGGAGAAGTGCCACTTCATGGTGAGAGATGTGATTATTCTTGGGCATCATGTTTCTGCCAAGGGATTGCAGGTGGATATAGCGAAAGTGGTAGCAATTGAGAAACTTCCACCACCGACCAATGAAAGAGGAGTGCGGTCCTTCCTTGGACACGCTAGTTTTTATAGAAGATTTATCAAAGACTTCTCAAAATACTCCAAGCCCTTGTCTCATTTACTTGAAAGGATGTTCCTTTTGTTTTTGATGATGGATGTCTAACAGCTTTTCAGGTTTTGAAAGAGGCGCTTATTACTGCACCTATCTTGGTCACACCGGATTGGACTCAGCCGTTTGTACTTATGTGTGATGCAAGTGATGTAGCACTTGGAGTGGTGCTCGGGCAGCTGAGGGTAAAGAAGTTTTGCGCCATCTACTATGCGAGTAAGACTTTTGATGCAGCACAAAAGAACTACACTGTGACTGAAAAGGAGTTTTTAGCTGTGGTGTATGCATTCAACAAGCTTCGATAGTATTTGGTTGGCATGAAAACTATAGTGTACATGGATAACTCTGCGATTCGGTACTTGATGAAGAAGAAAGAAATGAAGCCAAGAATCATAAGATGGATTCTTCTTTTTCAAGAGTTTGACATGGAGATCCGAGATAAAAAAGGTACGGAGAACGTATTGGTAGATCATTTATCAAGGTTGGAGACAAGGGAGTATTGTGATGATTCTTTTGATTATATTGAGGAGATGTTCCCCGATGAGTAGATTATGGTTGTGTTCGTTGAAGGGGCTGAACGAGCATGTGTGGTTGCTGCATAAGGGATGGATCCATGGTATGCGTATTATGTCAATTACATTACCGTGGGAGAAATTCCGAGAGATCTCAACCGATATCAACTTGCTAAATTCAAGAGGGATGTTGAGACTTTTATATGGTATGATCCATTTGTTTACAAAATATGCACGGATTCTATCATCCGTAGGTGTGTCCCGAGATGAAGATGGAGAGTGTTCTCGAGTTTTGCCATGCACAACCTAACGGGTGGTACTTCGGAGCTCAAAAGACAGCAGCCAAGGTACTTCAATCCGTTCTCTATTAGCCTACTTTGTTTAAAGATTGTGAAACCTTTGTGGCGACATACGATAGATGTCATTGGATGGGGAATATAAGTAGGAGAGATGAGATGCCACTTCAGTCGAGCATTGTTGTAGAGATCTTCGATGTATGGGGGATCGATTTCATGGGGCCTTTTCCCCCGTCTAATGGATTTGTCTACATCCTCTTAGCTATGGATTATATTTCTAAGTGGGTGAAAGCCATTCCTACTCACTTGAATGATTCAAGGACTATTATATCTTTCTTGAAGAAGCATATCTTTTCCCGTTATAGAGTTCCTAGAGCACTAGTGAGTGACGGAGGTTCTCACTTAGTCAATAAACTTCTTGAGAAGGTGCTTAAGGATTATGGTGTCAAGCATAGGGTTACTACACCCTATCATCCTCAAGCGAATGGGTAAGCGGAAGTCTCTAACCGTCAAGTGAAGCAGATTTTGGAGAAAGTGGTAGAAACCAATAGGAAAGATTGGACTATAAAGCTCGATGATGTTTTGAGGGGGTTTCGGACTGCTTATAAGACGGTGTTGGATATGTCACCATACCAAATTGTCTATGGGAAGCCGTGCCACTTACTCGTGGAGATCCAACGCAAAGCTTTTTGAGCTTTAAGAAGCTTGAACTTGTCTCTTAAGGATGTGAGAGAGTTGAGGATGACTCACATAAATCAACTTGATGAGTTTAAAAATCATGCTTACAAGAATTCAGTGATTTATAAGAAAAGGATGAAGAAGTGGCATATTCTAAGATCTCATACAAAGAGTTCAAGAAAGGTGATGAGGTATTACTTTTTAACTCTCGTTTGAAGCTTTTCGGAGGGAAGTTGAAGTCAAAATGGACGGGTCCGTTCATGATTCATAGAGCCTGTGGAGGGGGGAGTTTTGAGCTTATGGACAAAGATAGAGACATTATCACGGCGAATGGGCATCGATTGAAGCATTATAAGTCGCTGGATGATGCTTGCATCATCTTTGAAGATACCTTACAGTAAATTGGTACCGTCGTGACTCTCCGATGTTAAACAAGAGCGCCTGTTGGGGGGCTTTCCCTCCCGTTTTATTGCTTTATTTCATTTGTGTGAGTAAGAAATTTTTATATTTGAAGTGCTTATTTATCGACAATTACATCTCTTTGCAAACATAGTTTCGACTATAGTTTCTACCAAGTTTGAGGGGTGTGATGTACTTACCTCAATAAGCACTGATAGTATAATCTTTTCTTTGTAACGTTTGTTAGGGGAGTTATTTTTTGCGGCATATTTAAAACTTTAATCGGTTTTTATGTGTCCATGTTTTGTTTCGTTTGCGGAGTTACTCATGAATGTTAAGTTTTAGGATTGATTCTTGATGAAGTTATGCTCTATTTTGGTGCCTAATGTTCGTTTTTAAGCTTAAAGTGTTTAGGAAATGAAGAAAACTCGATTTTGGAGCACCAGGGAGCCAATTCGACCAAGGAGTATGATCGAATCTGATCATTCAGGTCGAATTGAGGGGCAAAATCGTCCAATGGCCCAATTCGACCTGAGGCATGGCAATTTGACCAGAGGCCTAGGTCGAATTTAGGTCGAATCAGAGTCTGCAAACTTCCAGTGAGCCAATTCGACCACGACTGTTTCAATTTGACCAGCAGCCCAGGTCGAATTGAGGACCTGAAATCTTACAGTGTGTGAATTCAACCTGAGGCATCTCAACTCGACTAGGGGACCAGGTCGAATTGAGGTCGAATTAAAGGAAAAATTAATCCAGAAGGTCAATTCGACCACGACGAAGTGAATTTGACCTCTTATACAGGTAGAATTGAGGTCGAATTGGGCCAGGTAAGTGTGTTTTTAACCCCGATTTTCATACCCATTCGATCACTTTGCACACCACCTCCACTCGAATTCACTCCGAATCGAAGAACCTTACGTCTAATCTTCAATCCTACTTATTTTCCCACCGATTAAAATACATTCCACCCTTAATTCCTTTGATTTTTCTCATTTTTGGGCAAAATTAGTTGTAAACTAGGGTTTTTAACGCGAATTGTTGGTTTTTCCACTTGTTTGATTTTAGCCATGGGCAGATCAAAAGGTACGTTTTCTCAACTCTATTACCCTAGGATTGATGTTCTATGTGTTGATTTTGGTATGAGAAGGTTGATTAAACTTGTTTTATTGAGAATTCATGGTGATAGTTTAATGTTGTGAACAATTTCATATGAATACTTGTTTGGTTCGATTTGATTGCTTAATTGATTTTAGAACCTTGAGTTTTATGTTAATTGTTGGGTGATTAAGGAGTGTGATTGATAAGCATGTTGATTATGGACTAGAATTGTTGAATTTGAGTAGTTCCTTGTGATTGTTCATGTCGAATTACTTGAATTAATGAAGCATGCTTGTTGTTGATTATTATGCTTGATTGGTGTTGGAATCATGGTGAATAAGCATGAGGATTGAGTATTGGATATGAATGAAACAAGTTTGGTTTGAGTTATTATGCATTGAAACTTGAAGTCTTGAGTAGAGTTTGATGCTAGTCAATTACTTGGTTTGTTTTCCTTGTTGGTTATTATTGAAGTATTGTTTTCAGGAAAAGGAAAGGATAAGGAGGTTGAAATTCGATCCAAGAAGAGGCAGGATAGGCCTACTCGTGAGAATGCGGTGACAAAGACGTTGAGGCCTAAGGAGAGATTGCCTAGAAACTTTAAGATCCGAATGAATGATTGGGATGAGATAAAGGAGAAGTGGGTTGAAGTTTCTGAGAAGATAGCGAGAACGAGGTACCAGGATGATGATGCCATGCTCACAATGAGGATCCGAGATGATATCTTGTGGATGTTTGACCAAGTGGGGATCCATCGTTTTATGGTGCTGAAGAAGCCGACGTACTTCTGTGTGACGGCTGAGGTTCAATGTTCTATCACGATTAAGAAAGATCCTATAGGATTTCCTTATGGTTGTACTTTCCAGCTAGGGGAAGTTATGAGGACGTGGTCTGCGGAGGAGTTTAATGTGCTATTTCAGACTCCTGCAGAGATTGCTCAGGTTGAGAATGGATTTTTCAATGCTAACAGGTTTTGGCGAGAGATTTCTGGGGAGGATGGAGATTTTAAGACTCAGAATGCCCATGCTTCTATGATTAGGAATCCTGTACTCAGTTATACGGATAGGGTGTTGAGCAACACACTATTTGCCCACTCTGAGGGTAGTTGTGTGTCGAGAGGAGAGCATTTCGCTTTATGGTGCATGCTGAACGGAGTGAAGTTCAATGTGGCTCTTATTTGATTTATCAGCTGAACCGGTTTAGGATCCTCGGGTTTCAGAAGGTGAATATTGGAGGGTTGCTCACGACCGTGGCTGAGTATTATCGCATGGATTTCACCGACATCACACCTGTTCTTGGAGAGCTTGATTTGGTTATGTTTTCTTATGTGAAGGGAGGATTTGCGCATTTTCGAGATGGGGATTGGTTCTTTACGAGGGGTCTTAAGCCCTTCACTTTCATGTTCTCCTTCGATGTAAGTGACATGACTATTATTCGTGAGGAGAGAAACATGTTGATGAGCTCGTTGGGACACACTGCCTTGTTCGTTACTGTTCAGACGAGAGGAGACTGGAGGACGGTGACCCAGATGTGTACAGCCAGTATGGTTGAGGAGATGCAGCAGATTATTGCGCAGGGATAGTTCCGGCCGCAGCAACCACAGCATCCACAACAGCAGCCACCGCCACAGCAGCATCATGGAGACGAGGAAGAGTATCTGGAGATGGATATTCCTGAGCAGCATGAGAGGGTTCCTCGTCCCATTCCAACGGTGCCTCAGCAGTAGCAGTGGGCTGGTCAGGATGATTATATGCGAAAGCAATTCCATCTGTTGAACAACCACTTGGCCACGATCAGCGCGAACCAGCAGGAGATGAATAGGCAGCTGACGCTTGCTAATGCCAACTATGACACGCTCAATGATCAGTACAAGGCCATGGATGAGCGTGTTGGAAAGATGCGTGATCGTGTTGACTTGTTAGATAGACATATCAGTGATCTGCACCGGGTTGTGGAGCGATGGCTTGATGAGATGAGTGATGGTGATGATGGTGAGGATGATGATGCTCCAGAGGAGTAGAGCTGCAGGTTTTTTGTGTTCTCTGAGTCATCTCATCTCCATTCTTCTTTTTATCTTTACAGGTTGGATGTGTCTTGTGCGAGTGGCATGCACTATATATTGTCATATTTGATCATCTCTGATGTGGATTGTGAGGATTGACTGAGATGCATGAGTTGGATTGTTTGAGACACTTGTATGATTGACTATGATGTATGGGTTTTTAGATTTTGTGCATTCATATATTCATGTGTTAATTTTCATTGATGAGAAGCATGTATAATTTGATAAGTATGTAGAGTTCTTGTGAAATTGATCTTGATTATGTCCTATGAGGAGTACTTAGGATTCTATTTACCCATGTGAGGATTTGAGCCTTTTAATCATGCTTGATCATGACAGTTTATTCTTGAGAGAATCATTCAAATGAACATATTCTAGAACTTGGCTTGGAGTCTTATGTGAGACATACAATTGGTGAATTGCTAGAATATGATCTTAGGCCATTCTTGATTACTTGAGTTACTTAGCCAAATTTTACCTTCCCATTGATTATGTATATCTTTGGTAGCCCCGTTTGAGCCTTAAATAAGCTTTTTCTTTGGCAAGCCGAATAAAAGAAACTTATTTAACCTTTACTTGAGCTTTGTTTAAATACCCTATTCATTGGTAGAGAGTTGAGGTGAATAAGTGTTGCAA
The DNA here is from genome assembly GCA_023678885.1 of Pogostemon cablin. Taxonomy (NCBI): domain Eukaryota; kingdom Viridiplantae; phylum Streptophyta; class Magnoliopsida; order Lamiales; family Lamiaceae; genus Pogostemon; species Pogostemon cablin. The sequence continues at coordinate 10,458,070 of CM042990.1, read as the reverse complement.
GAAGAAGAAGGAAGATAGAATGTGGTTGAGTAAAGTAAAAGAAGTGTATGGTTAAATCTTGTTTAGGGGTAATGCCTGAAATTGGTACCAGATTGCTGTTAAAAGGGTAGTGCCTACAACTGGTACCTGAGTTATCAAAAGAAGAATGATGTTGTTGCAAGAAAGAGAAGGAAAGTTAAAAAATTGCAAGTGCAAGGGAAGAAATTGGAGGAGAATATGTAGCCGAATGAAGAAAGCAAGAACCTCCAAGATAACTCTCTACTAGTGTTTGAGTCACTTTATCTAAATTTTTCTACCCTTTCCAAAGAGCCAATATTACAACCCAAAAACAAGTCCTTTGTGATTCTAGTCATGCGTTGATTGTGAGTTGATTTTTGAGACCTTTGCCAAGCTTATGGTTACGTGTGAGTATGGATTGAGTATGAGAGTATATATTAACCTTTTAAGTGCAACGAGCACTTGAGTGAGAGAGTAAACACTTATCTTGTGAGCTAGATGACTTAGTACTCCGAATGGTAATATGATTGGGTGATGTTTTGCATGAATGATATGTATGATGTAGGAAATACTTGTTTTTAATTGATGAAGTTGCATGTGTAATATGTGTGCACATGGTGATTCTCGTGAATTATACACGACTCCTTGTTTTGACTGCGTTGCATCGGGACAAGCAACATGTAAGTTTGGGGGTTCGATGAGTGTGTAAATTCACGAATCTTGCACCTGGATTTGTACTATTATGAGGTGTTTAAAGGTTGTGATCAGTTGTAAAGCGATATATATTGTGTTAAGTCACGAATCAGGTGTTATTGAAGCCGTTTGAGTTGTTTTTAGAAGGAATTCGGAGTGGAAGTGTTGGAAACTGAAGAACGGAAGTCGAAGCCATCCGTTTTGGAGAAGCGACAGGTGAATTCAACCAGAAGGAAGAGAATTCGACCAACCTTTCTGGTCGAATTGGCAGCACAACATGAACAGGAAGAGGATTCGACCACGACAGGGGAATTCGACCTGGGCATCTAGTCTAATCGTGGTCGAATTAATCGGTGGCGAAGTCAATTCAACCACGTCACATCAATTCGACTAGAGGCCAGGGCCTCTGGTCGAATTGAGCGTCTGGGACTTACAGTAGGCCAATTCGACCTCCAATTCAACCTGGAGGGGAGAACTCGACCTGTTGTGTTGGTTGAATTGAGCCTCGAAAACTTACCATATCCGTATTTTTACACACTCAATGCATGTGATCACTTAAAAAGCTCATTTCAAGCCCAGGAGGCGCGATTACAAGTATAAAAGAAGGCTTATACAGCAGTATAGAGGGAGGTTAGAGGAGAATCAATCAAGAGAAGGAGTACCAACCTTAGATAGATCATCCATCATCCGGAGGGGCTGCAAGAAAGGTTCCGCTGGAGATTCAAGTAAGATCAGTCCAACTAACCATGATTGTTCTTAGATCAATCATGGGCTAGAGCCGCTTCGGTAGTTCTAGGGTTATGAAGGTTTCATGAGTTAATTTGTCATTCGTGTGTAAACTCCGTACAACACTACTTGTGGTTTATTTTATATATGATTGTGCGTTTTTAATCCATACTCACGGTTGTTTTGTGCATCATTAACTGTTGTGTAGAGTCTGAATACATAACTTGGTTATTGATTGAGTGCATTCACTACTGAGCAGGGTTTTATGTTATAATTCTACGTGAAAGGATTCCGAAGTCTTATTAGAACTATCTTATTTGAATACTTGTTAATTGAATCATATTCGGGTTAATAAGTAGGATAAAGAGTATAATTTCATAGTACCTATAAAGGGAGATCATATCGGGTTATAGTACTAAGTGCATGGGAAATAATTAATACTGATTGTACCTAAAAAGGGTGGTGAATTATATCTCTTGCTCCGAGGATATTCACACGTGTCATATGCATATTTACTTGTGTCAATAGAGTGAATTTGCATGGATTAGTGATACGTCCATAAACCACAAGGCAGAGTCGGACACCGTCACATGGAAGATGATTTAATAAATTGAACTGGATGACCTGAAGAACTACCTACTTTCTTACTTGATCACAACTCACTTATCTTCACTGCTTGTTTTAATTCAATTGTTATTTTATAATTATTTGTTACTTAATCACAAAATCACAACCATTATAATTTCCAACATAGTCATAATACACTAGAATATAATTAAATTGATAATTATCCATCCCTTGAGTTCGATATTCACCTGGTCACCTTTCGAGACTACAATTGATATCCTTCATACTTAGGGATTAATTGTGTGTTGAGAAAACGGTTATAGTACCTCATTTTAGAAAGAATTTAATTTCGGTTTCTAAATTGTTTATGGATGGATATTCTGTTTCTTTTAATGACAAGGTTGTTATAAGGAAAGATAGAATTATTATATGTGATGGTGCATTGATAGATAATTTGTATACCCTTAATTCAATTACTCCCACAGTGCAACAAATTGAATTGAATGATACATCTACTAATAAGAGAAAAGAACCTTCGAAAATGAATCAAACATATCTTTGATATCTAAGACTGGGTCACATTAACTTGAGTAGGATTCAAAGGTTGATAGTTGATGGACCTCTGAGTTCATTAGTAGTGAAAAATTATCCAACTTGTGAATCCTGCTTGAAAGGAAAAATGACCAAAAGGCCTTTTAAGGCAAAGGGGTATAGAGCCAAGGATCTGTTGGAATTGGTTCATTATGATTTATGTGGTCCTATGTCTGTCCAGGCAAGAGGGGGTTATGAATATTTCATCACTTTCATTGACGATTATTCTAGATACGGATATATTTATTTGATGCGCCGCAAGTCTAAGTGCTTTGATAAATTCAAAGAGTACAAGGCTGGTGTGGAAAATCAACTTGGAAAATATATCAAGACACTACGATCTGATCGTGGTGGCGAATACCTCTTGGGAGAGTTTAGGAATTATTTATTGGAGCAAAGGATTGAATCCCAATTATCTACACCGGGCACACCCCAGCAGAATGGTGTAGCGGAAAGAATGAATAGGACTCTTATAGAAATGGTAAGATCAATGATGAGTTATTCGAAATTACCAAATTCGTTCTTGGGACATGCTTTAGAAAAAACAACTTATATTTTAAACTTAGTACCTTCTAAATCGGTAGCCTCCACACCCACAGAACTGTGGACCAGGCGAAAGCCTAGTCTGAAACATGTTCGGATATGGGGTGCTCCGACACATGTGTTGAAGGCAGATGCTGATAATTTAGAATCGCGTACTGATGTTTGTCTGTTTATAGGGTATCCTAGAGGAACGAATGATGGTTTATTTTATAGTCCTAAGGACCAAAAGGTGATCGTTAGCACGAACACTAGATTTTTGGAAGAGGATTATGTAATGAACTACAAATCCATGAGTAAAATTGTTCTAGATGAAGTAAGAGAGGAAACACCAAACATAATACCAACTGTATAAGAGGATATACCACAGGACACTGCACCGTGTGTCACACCTGATACACAATTGCCTACGAAGCCTTGTCGTAGTGGGAGGGTTGTGAGACAATCAGATAGATTCATGGGATTGGGAGAGTCATCCGACTTGGTCTCTGGTGACCATGAAATTGACCTATGGAATTACAATGAGGCACTGCAAGATAAAGATGCTCAATTATGGCAAAACGCAATGAAATCTGAAATAGAATCCAGTATTCTAATCAATTCTAGGAGCTTGTAGAACCACCCGATGGTGTAAAAACTATTGGATGCAAGTGGATCTATAAAAGAAAAAGAGGATCTGATGGTAAGGTGGAAACTTGTAAAGCAAGACTTGTGGCTAAAGGATATACTCAGAAAGAAGGAATTGATTATGAGGAACCTTCTCGCCTGTGGCCATGCTTAAGTCAATCCGGATTCTTTTATCTATTGCTGCTCATATAGACTATGAGGTATGAAAAATGAATGTCAAGACAGCTTTCCTAAATGGAAGTCTTGAAGAAAACATATATATGAAGCAACCAGAGGGGTTCATTGCAAAAGGCGAAGAACATCTTGTGTGTAAGCTTAAAAGATCCATTTATGGATTGAAACAAGCTTCAAGATGATTGAACATCCGTTTTGATAAAGTAATCCAGTCATATGGATTTAATCAATGTCCGGATGAATCATGTGTGTACAAGAAGTGTGACGGAAATGTAGTGGTATTTCTTGTACTCTACGTGGATGATATTCTTCTCATTGGAAACAATGTAAAGGTATTGTCGGGCATAAGGGTATGACTTTCCAAGCAGTTTGAGATAAAGGACTTAGGAGAAGCCGGACACATTCTTGGGATTAAATTAATAAGGGATTGCAAGAAAAGAATGTTGTGCTAATCCCAAGCTTCATACATTGATACAATCCTGGATCGTTTTAGCATGCAAGATTTCAAGAAATGTTTTTTGCCTTTCTGACATGGAATACCTCTAACTAAGAGTATGTGTCCTAAGAAACAACAAGAAATAGAGGAGATGAAGCTGGTTCCTTATGCTTCGGCTGTATGAATCCTCATGTATGCTATGCTATGCACAAGACCGAATATCTGCTATGCCGTGGGTATGGTCAGTAGGTATCAAAGTAATCCAGGACAAGGGCATTGGACTGCGGTAAAGCATATTTTGAAGTACCTACGAAGAACTAGTGATTATGTGCTGATTTACCGGGCAGATACTTTGTTACCTTTGGGTTATACTGATTCGGATTTCCAGTCAGATAGAGATGCTAGTAAATCTACCTCGGGTTATGTGTTTACTCTTGGAGGAGGAGTCATAATATGGAGGAGTGTAAAACAAAAATGCGTTGCTAACTCCACCATGGAAGCTGAATATGTAGCAACCTCTGAGGCAGCTAAAGAGGCAGTATGGCTTAGGAACTTCTTAATGGTCTTGGATGTGATTCCTGGTTTGCCCAAAGTGATCACAATTTATTGTGATAACAGTGGTGCAGTAGAAAACTCAAAGAAACCACGAGTCCATAAGGCGAGTAAGCACATTGAGCGCAAGTACCACCTGATACGAGACATCGTTAAAAGAGGGGAGGTCGTCGTCGCTAAGATTGCATCGGAGGATAACCTGGCTAATCCTTTTACTAAGAGCCTTCCAGTGAAAGCGTTCGATGGGTATGTAGAAGGAATGAGGATTAGATGCGTGTCAGCAGATATGGCAGCGTAGTCTTTTAGTATAAGTGGGAAATTGTTAGATTGTATACTAAAAGTCTGGCTTTTGTATGGAACAATGTTTTAACAATTTATTTGAAATGAGAATCATATGATCAAACGTTTTTGCATATTATAATTTATTTATATGTTTGTGCAAAAGTCCATTTACTTTATACTGTAGATAATATGTTGTGCGACAACACGCGAAATATCATATTATCGGTTCCCTTGTAAAGTATAAACAGATGTTCACAACTGAGATAGATGGGGACTATCTATTGGGATGGTTGCAGTATGATTTGGTATTAGCTTGTCTTGGCTATAGAATCGCATTAGTGTACTTAGTATGTATTGAGCGGGACCGCTTGATATCGTTCGACTTGTACTGTCTATATATGAGAAGTTGATCTCAGTTGTTGTAGATGTTCATGCTCTTAATCCCTATACAATAACCTCGACACGTAAGACAGTGTATATTTCTTTGATTCATCAATGAGTGAAATTTACATGTATTAAATCACAAACTCGGTGAGTTGGGAAGTAGTGCTGTCTCTATGGTGTGCTGTTGATTGTAGAAGGAATCCATGTCCGACATAAGTTGATGATGTCCCCTTTAGGAGCTCATAATGTTTATCATGTAAATCTTGCAAGTGGATTAATTCCGGCATGATAATAAGGTTGAGTGGTACTACTCTCGGAAGAGATATTAATTAGTTTGAGTTGTCAGTAACTTAATTAATTAATGGACATTGTATAGCTTAAACATGGGGAGATTTTCGTGCTTTTAATAAGAAGGAGCCCATAACGTAATTATGGAATTTGAGCGGCAGTGCAGTAATAATATTTTAGTGGACTATATTATTATTATTGGACTTAAGTATAAGATTTGGGCTAAGCTTGGATACTTAAGCCCAATGGAGGCCCAACTCCAATTTCTCCTCCTGGTCCTGCTGTAGCCCGTATATAAATTTTCTCAGCTTCCAGAAACCCTTAATTCTGCGCCGTTTTTTACGTGAGAAAGGAGAGAAGCAGATTGAGTTGATCCTGAAGATTGTTGACCACACAACATCAGGATTGGACTTAGGGAATACAGCAGAAGATCAAGAGGTTGTTCTTTGCAATTATTCATCCTCTACATCAACCCTGGTGAAAGGTAGTGCAAACTTAATCATTAATTGCTTCCGCTGGTTTAGTTTCCATGGAACCCTAACGGTTCACGCTGAGCCAAACGATCGAACACCAACAGATCTCTCCACGAAGACTCCGGCCTCCTTAGTTGTTGATAATTACCCGGGGGACAACGATTAGTGTATTTTCCTTGGTAATTTTGGTTTCCTTAATTTTGGAACCTCTTTCCTTGAATACTTTGACCCATGACATAGTTCACCTCTTCCATCTCCTCTTAGCTAGCTCCTTCATTACACACATCCTGCTGGATAATTGGTACTCGCTGAGCTATGTCAGTAATCTACTTCTGCTGAGACTCAAGTAACTTGTTGATACTAGCCAAACTAGAGACGATCTCATCTTCCCTACTCGACTTTACCATTGTGCGCTCAACCTGCGCTACTTTTCCAAGAACATAAGTACCTCTCACTCTATTAGTTGGCCAATCTCTTGAATTCATCAAAATTTCCTCAAAGAGCTTTTCGGCCTCAACGGATGACTTTGTAAGCAATGCTCCATTAGAAGAACCATCTAGTAAAACTCGAGAATCACAGTCCAATCCATTGTATAAAATACTAATGTATTGAGCTTTTGAAAGCCAATGCTGTGGACACTTCCGTAGCATGTCCTTGAATCTGTACCAAGTCTCATGAAACTTCTCATTACCATGGATAGCAAATTGATTAATTTCTTATTTCATTTTAAACACCTTTGAAGGTGGCATGTAACGCTCCAAGAATTTCAATTTCAATTTCTCCTAGGTATCACATTTAGCAGCATTGAGATTATCGTACCAATCTCTCGCCTTTTCATTTAGCGAGAACTTAAATAAGATGATCCTCCTTGCATCTTCATGAGCTCCTACATCTTTTTGTGTACTTGCATAACCAAGGAACTTATTCAGATGTTGCTGAGGATCTTCAAAGGTTCCCCCAGAGAAGGGACTCCTTTCAATCCTGCTGATAAGAGCAGGGTGCAGATCAAAATCAGCTCCGGCCCCTCTTGCTCCTAACAGCCCTGCATTACATCCTCTGTTATTCTTAAAGACTTCACGGATCACAAGGTTATCTGGATTTGCCGCCATGTTGATTGCTTCTGCTTTCAAGTTAAATTCGGTTGCAGCTTCAGTTTCTTGTGGATTTAGCTCGTCAACTTCAACTCCTAAATTAAGAGCCTCTGTTGGTTCTACGGACTTATTCTTCTTCTTCTTTCCCTTCTTCTTTCATGACGATGCTACAATCTTCGAATATAAACTTTTAAAACACCTTCCTTTGACCTAGTGAGCATACACCTAAGAAAAATAAGTGTTAAAAAATAAAGACAAGAATAATATAGTCTCAATTAAACTAGAAATAATAAATTAATAATTAATGTCGTCCCCGGCCAACGGCGCCAAGAACTTGATGAGCATTTTCTCAACATATAATATTAATCCTCAAGTATGAAGGAAGCTATTGTAGCTTTGATAAGCGACCAAGTGTTTATCGAATGCAAAGGATGTATTATTACTAATTTAATTATGTTCAATGTATTAAGACTATTAAGGCAAAATAGTTGTGTGATTAAATAAATAATAACTAAATAATTCAAAGAACAATTAAAATAAATAAATAGTAGAGATCGAACGAAAGTGAATAAGTGAGAAGATAGGTAGCTCTTAGGGCCATCCAATTTTACTCATTAATTTCCCTTCCGTGTATCAATGTCCGACTCTGCCTTGTGGAATATAGAAGCATCACTAAACCATTCAAATCTACTCTATAGACACAAGTAAATAAGCGTGTGACACGTGTGAATATCCTTGGAGCAAGAGATATAATTCACCCCCTTTCTAGGTACTATCAGTATCAATTATTTCTCATGCACTAAGTACTCTAACCCGATATGATCTCCCTTTATAGGTACTATGAAGTTATACTCTTTATCCTACTTATTAACCCGAATACGATCCAATTAACAAGTATTTATATAAGATAGTTCTAATAAGACTCCGAAATCCCTTCACTTAGAATCATAACATAGAATCCTACTCAGCAGTGAACGCACTCCATCAATAATCAAGATATGTATTCAGACTCTACATAACAATTAATGATGCACAAAACAACTCTGAGTATGAATTAAAAATGCATAATCTTATATAAAATAAACCACAAGTAGTGTTGTGTGGAGTATACACACGGAAGTTCAATTAACTTATAAAACCTTCATAAACCCTAGAACTACCGAAGCGATTCTAGCCCATGATTGATCAAGAACAATCATGTTGGTTGGATAGATCTTACCCATAGTCTTGAAAATTACAAGATAAATTAAGATGCGAAGTAAACCCTAAATGCGGGACCGTCGCGTCTGTCTCCATCTTGAATCTTCACTTGGTTCTCACTTGATTCGACAGATGTATCTCTCCATAGCTCCATGGATGGTGGTAGGGTTTCAGATGTTGTGTAGAATGAAGGTGGTGAATGGCTCTCTATCCCCTTGCTTAGGGTCTTCCTTTCATACTTGTGAGCTCTCCTTACGGACCTAGGATGGGCTTTATGAGCAAAAACACACACTGAAGGTGTAAAAATATGGATCTGGACGTGTCCAGCGCATCAGTACGACCAAAGGCCTTGGTCGAACAACTTCTTCATGGTCGAATTGACCTGTAACACACTGGCAGGTCTGGGTTTCGACCCGAATGGCACCTCGAATCAGAAGCTTTCTGGTCAAATTGCAGCTGCTTCTCTTTAGGCTTCTGGTTCTACCACGGTTCAACCACTGTGGTTGGTCGAACCTTAGTGTCGTGGTCAAACCACACTCCTGACAATCTTCCGACGCATGGTTCGACCACAGGTGATGGTCGAACCAACTTCCTCTTGGTCGAACCAAGCCCCTGCTTGGTCAAATTGAGCACCTGAACTCCTTTTTTAGTTCTGATCACTTCTATCCAGTTTTCCTTCAAAAAATCCACTCAAACGGACTCAAACTTACCTGATTCACTATACCACACGATTTATCTTGACTTAAGATCAAATCTTACATCATTATCCCACGAATCAAGGCTCAAAATACGAAAATTTACACACTCATCACAGCACATCATAGAGACATCATTATTTCCCAACTCACCGAGTTTGTTGATTTATTAAATAAATCTCACCAATTGATGAATTAAAGACATAAATACTAGCTTACGTGTTGAGGTTATTGTATAGGTATAAAGAGCATGAACATCCATAATAACTAAGATTTAGTTCTCTTCTATAGTCAGTATAAGTCGAACGATCTCAAGCGATCTTGCTCAATACACATAAAGTGCACTAATGTGATTTTATGGTCAGGACAAACTAATACCAAATCATACTACAACTATCCTGATAGATTCTCCCCTTCTATCTAGGTTGTGAGCATCTATTTATACTTTATAAGGAGCTGCCAATATGATCTTCCGTACGACGCCACACACCATATTATCTACAGCATAAAGTAAGTGGATTTTTGCAATAACATATAAATAAATTATAATATGTAAAACGCTTGATCATATGATTCTCATTTCAAATAAATTGTTAAAACATTGTTCATACAAAAAGCTAGACTTTTAGTATATAATCCAACATCCCCTTCTTAGCATGCAATGGACTCACATAAGGGCTATCACTAATAGCATAGATAATATCAGACTTTAACCACTTAAGAACCTATTTCCTAACCATTTCTTGCATCACATGATTTAACCGCCTCTGATATTGCACATGTTTTATTTTGATCTTCTAACCTGATCATATGCATGCAAATAGATGATCTTATACCTATCAAATCTTCCAAAGACCATCATATGGCTGAATTTTGATCCCTAAGGACTATAAGCATTTTTTCAAGTTCATGTGCAGTTAAGGCAGATGATACAATTACCAGATAGTTTGATTTTTCCCCAAAAAGGCATATGCCAGATGATCATGTAAAGTCTTTAATTCCACCTTCTTCTTCTCTTCAATGTCAGATTCCTCCTTCTCCAGTGCTAGGAGCCTCAGTGCCGACTTTCTTCCTTCAATTTTGGACACCTCTCTTTTATCTTCCCTGCAAGCATTCAAGCGTTTAAATAATCTGTTAATTCATCAGATAAAATAGCATATGAAAAATCAGATGTAAAATTAGTAGCAAGAGTACGGTAAGAAAGATTGTTGCTGATGCATGTTTCCAATTGATCCCTAAATAAAATTATTGACAACTTTTCCTCAACAATCTCATCAACAACATCGATGGATTTGTAGTTTGCTCTTTCAGCTGGCCATTTTAATGCATCATCTAGAGTAAATACAACCTCATCATCTCCCACTCTGAGCTTCAACTTTCCATTTTCAACATCAATCAGAGCTCTAGTATTGGCTAGAAATTATCTCCCCAAATCAAAGGCACATTATTGTCCTCTTCCATCTCTAGCTCCAAGAAATTGACTGGGAAGATGAATTTATCCACCTTCACAAGTACATCATTAATAACTCATCTTGGTTGCTTAAGACCTGCCAGATAGCTGCAATGTCACCGAAGTAGGCCTCACCTCCCCCAAACCAAGGCTTTTGAATGTATTTAAGGGCATCAGATTGATGATATCCCCCAAATTACATAAAGCTCTGCATGTGGCATTATTCCCAATCCGAACAAGGATAGTGAAACTACCTGATCTTTTAACTTGGCTGTCAACTTCCTTTAAATGATGACACTACATTCTTCAGTCAGATTCACTGTTTTCTTATTCACTATACAATGCTTTTTGGACATGATTTCCTTGAGAAACTTTATGTAGTGTGGCACCTACTCAATTGCTTCAGCAAAGGGAATGTTGATATGAATCTTCTTCAATATCTTCTACAAATTTCTAAAATTATTCATCAAGATACTTTTTTGACTGTCTAGAGGGAAAAGAAAGAGGATATTTTGTCTTCAGAATCCCCAAACTGTTTCTTTCAAATTCATCCTTTTAGTTCCTTTCCCTCTTATCTCTTTTCCATTTCTTTTCATTGACAATAGGTTGCTCTGCTTCTTTTTTCGAGTTCACAGGATCACAATGTTGAGGATCTGATGAGAGTGAAAATAAGAGTGTTTTAATGTCCAATTTAATACCTTTTTTATGAGAATTATTGTCATATATTAGCACAATTGTATTATATTTGATATATGTGAGAAAAATATGCACTTGTGGTATTTTATTGTGTTTTAGATGGAAAAAGGATTAAAAGTGCCGAGTTGGAGAAAAGGTGCAACTTGTGCAAGAATGCTGAAAAACGCACGTCCAACTTGTGTAATTTTTTGTGTTTTTCTAGAGCTCTAAACTAAAAGTGTGACATATGGTTGGAAACCCACAGAAGACAATATCGTTTTGGCATAAGGAACACCTCAATCGGATTCTAAACGAGAAAGTTATGATCAAAATGTTAACGTCGCGTAAGCTGTTCCTACTCAGCACGGCTGTTCCAATTTTCATGACTTGTTACACCTTAAATTATTGGTTTTCTGTGAGTTCTCTAATTGGATAGAAAGCCATGGAAAATAGGATCGCGTGAGCATAAGAATCACTCAAATCGGAGATTGGACGAGGAAGTTATGCTCAAAATCGTGAGGTCGCGCAACTGCCGGCGAGAATTTCCGAGAATTTCCGAAAATTACCTATTTCGTGGAGTACAATTAATCTCCTTATCATATAATCCTCCATGATTCACCCATATCTTTTATTTTCTTATTAATTCCCTCTCACACCTATATATTTTACATCATTATTCATGTGAGGACATAGAACGACACAATCATCCTACACCCCTCACAAGGGGTGATCACCCCCAACCATCATCCACATCCTTTCATCCGTCCATCCATCACTTTGAAGATTCGTCTGTGGAATCAAGAGGAGAACTAAGAGGAGGATTCAAGACGGAGAAGGACGCGACGATGCCCAAATCTAGAGTTCTTATCGTTTCCTAATTTATCTTGTATTTTCCGGACATATGGGTAAGATCTATCCAACCCCCATGTTTGTTCTTCGCAACATCATGGGCTAGAACCTTTTTGGTAGATCTCAGAGTTGTTTTGTGCATATTCAATTGTTATGTAGAGTCTGAATACATATCTTGGTTATTGATTGAGTGCGTTCACTGCTGAGCAGGATTCCTGTTATGATTCCAAGTGAGGGGACTCCGAAGCTTCATTAGAACTATCATATATGAATACTTATTAATTTAATTGAATTCAGGTTATTAAGTAGGATAAAGAGGATAATTTTATAGTACCTATAAAGGGAGATCATATCGAGTTAGAGTACCAATTGGCCAGGGAAATAATTGATACTGATAGTACCTAGAAAATGGGGTGGAATTATATCTCTTGCTCCGAGGTTATTCACACGTGTTACATGTATATTTACTTGTATCTATAGAGTAGATATGCATGGTTTAGTGATGCGTCCATATTCCATAAGGTAGAGTCGGACATCAACACACGGAAGGAAAATTAATGTGTGAAACTGGATTATCCTAGAGCTACCTATTCTCATACTAGATCCACTTTCGTAATTCTTCCAGTGTTTATTTTATTTTATTTTAATTGTTATTTATTTTTTGTTAGTAGATTAATAATTCAAACCTCAAACTTAATTGTCATCTTGTCTTAATTAATTTAGTTAATAATTAAATTGATAATACGCCGTCCTTTGGGTTCGATAATTTAACTTGGTCATTTGTTTAAGCTGCAACCGATATCCTTAATACTTGGGGATTAATTTTACGTGCAAAGAAAACGCGCATAAAGTTTTTGGCGTCATTGCCGGGGACGGCTGTTATTATTGATTTTATTATTTCTAGTTGATTAAGATTTTTATTTGTGATTATTTAATTCTATCTAACCTTAAATTTTTCTGAGGTACTTGTGCACTAGGAAAAGGAGAGGAAGGAAAGAATGTAAGAAATAACACATTGAGCTAGTCATGGCCAGAGCAAGACAGAATCCAGATAATATTGCCTTACGTAAAATTTTCATGAATTATGGGATTGGCAACATGGGGTTGATAGGCATAAGGGGGGAAGATGATGATTTTGAAATACGTCCCGCTCTTATTAACATGGTAGAGAAGAATCCCTTTTCTGGAGGTTCTTTTGAAGATCCATATCAGCATCTCAAAAGATTCCTTGGTTATGCACAGTCAGAAGGGTGCTGGAGCTTATAAAAATGCTAGGTGGATCACCTTATTCAAGTTCTCTTTGATTGATAGATGATGGGTGTTTTCTCAACACACAATTAATCCTCTAGTATGACGGATATCAATTGTAGTTTCGAAGGTGACCAAGTTATATATCGAACCCAAGGGACGAATAAATATCAATTTAATTATATTCTAGTAAACTAAGGACTATGTTGGAAATATAATGGTTGTGGTATTGAAATTAAGTAACAAATATTAATTGAAATAGCAAGTGAAAATAACAAGAGAAGAGATAAGTGAGTTGTGATCAAGTAAGATAGTAGGTAGTTCGTTAAGTCATCCAGCTCCACTTATTAATTCATCTTCCATGTGACGGTGTCCGACTCTGCCTTGTGGTTTATGGACGCATCACTAAACCATGCAAATTCACTCTATAGACACAAGTAAATATGCGTATGACACGTGTGAATATCCTCAGAGCAAGAGATATAATTCACACCCCTTTCTAGGTACTATCATAATCAATTATTTCCCGTGCACTTAGTACTCTTACCCGATTTGATCTCCCTTTATAGGTACTATGAAATTATACTCTTTATCCTACTTATTAATCCGAATATGATTCAATTAACAAGTATTCATATAATATAGTTCTAATAAAATTTCGGAATCCCTTTACTTAGAATTACAACATAAAACCCTGCTCAGCAGTGAATGCACTCAACCAATAACCACGTTATGTATTCAGACTCTACACAACAATTATTGATGCACAAAATGACCGTGAGTATGGATTAAAAATGCGCAATCTTATATCAAATAAACCAAAAGTAGTGTTGTACGGAGTTTACACACGAAAGACAAATTAACTCATGAAACCTTCATAACCCTAGAACTACCAAAGCGGCTCTAGCTCATTATTGATCTAAGAACAATCATAGTTAGTTGGACCAATCTTACTTGAATCTCCAGCGGAACCTTTGTCACAGCCCCTCTGGATGACGGACGATCGATCTCCTCCCAACTCTACGCCTCCACGTCTTCTTGTATGATAAATTGAATGAATGGCCCCCTATGATGCTGCATAAGCCTTCTTTTATACTTGTAATTGATGAATGTCTAAATTCACGAATCTTATGCCTGGATTTGTGCTATTATGGAGTGTATGAAGGATGAAATCGGTTGAAAACCGATAAATATTGTGAAAAAACATGAATCAGGTGTTGATGGAGCAATTTGAGTGGTTTTCGAAGGAAATCGAAGTGGAAGTGTTGAATATGGAAGAAAGAAAGTCGAAGCCACCCGTTTGGGAGAAACAAGAGTTTGATTCGACCTGAAGGAGGTCAATTCGACCTACCCTTCTTGTCGAATTGGTGACACAACTTGTACAAAAGGTGGATTTGACCACGACTAAAGGATTCGACCTGGGCATCAGGTCAAATCAAGGTCGAATCGATTGGCTGGGATGGGAACGTCCATCATCCGGAGGGGCCGTGACAGAGGTTCTGCTGGAGATTCAAGTAAGATTAGTCCAACTAACCATGATTGTTCTTAGATCAATCATGGGCTAGAGCCGCTTTGGTAGTTCTAGGTTATGAAGGTTTCATGAGTTAATTTATCTTTCGTATGTAAACTCTGTACGACAATACTTGTGATTTATTTTATATAAGATTGCACGTTTTTAATCTATACTCACAGTCATTTTGTGCATCAATAATTGTTGTGTAGAGTTTGAATACATAACTCGGTTATTGGTTGAGTGCGTTCACTGCTGAGCAGGGTTTTCTATTATAATTCTAAGTGAAGGGATTCCGAAGTCTTATTAGAACTATCTTATATGAATACTTGTTAATTGAATCATATTCGGGGTAATAAGTAGGATAAAGAGTATAACTTTATAGTACCTATAAAGGGAGATCAAATCGGGTTAGAGTACTAAGTGCACAGGAAATAATTGATTATGATAGTACCTAAAAATGGGGGTAAAATATACTTCTTGCTCCGAGGATATTCACAAGTGTCATACGCATATTTACTTCTGTCTATAGAGTGGATTTGCATGGTTTAGTGATGCGTCCATAAACCACAAGACAGAGTCGGACACCGTCACACAAAAGTATGAATTCATAAGTGGAACTGGATGACCTGGCGAACTACCTACTATCTTACTTGATCACAACTCACTTATTTCTTATTCTTGTTATTCTGATTTGCTATTTCAATTAATAGTTATTACTTAATTTCAAATACCAAAACCATTACAATTACCAACATAGTCATAATTTACTAGAACATAATTAAATTGATATTTATCCGTCCCTTGGGTTCGATATATAACTTGGTCACCTTCGAAACTACGATTGATATCCTCTATACTTGAGGATTAAATTGTGTATTGAGAAAACACCTATCAGTAATCACGTCTTCTGGGCCTGGAATGGGCTTTTTAAATGATCATACGCATTGACGGTGTAAAAATACGAATATGGTAAGTTTTCGAGCCTCAATTCGACTTCAGCAACATGTCGAATTAACCACCACAAGTCGAATTGAAGGTCGAATTTGCCTACTGTAAGTCCCAGGTGCTCGATTCGACCAACTGCCCTGGTCGAATAGAAGTGACGAGGTCGAATTAACATCTCCGCCGACCAATTCGACCTTGATTCGACCTGATGCCCAAGTTGAACTGCCCCTATCGTGGTCGAATCCACCTTCTGCTCGTGTTATGCTGCCAATTCGACCAAAAGGGCTGTTCAAATTGACCTCCTTCTGGTCGAATTGCACTCCTACTTTGCCCAAACGGATGGCTTCGACTTCCTTTCTTCAGTTTTCAACACTTCCACTCCGATTTCCTTCGAAAAAACACTCAAATGTCTTCAACAACACCTGATCCGTGCCTTTTCACAATATATATCGGTTTACAACCGATTTCATCCTTCAAACACTCCATAATAGCACAAATCCAGACGCAAGATTCGTGAATTAACACATTCATGAATAGAGCGGAGGCTTGGTATGAGACTCTTAATGCCACAGCCTTCACTACATGGGACCAACTGCAGTAGAAGTTCTTAGAGAGATACATGCCACCCTCAAGGATCTTAAGAATGAGGCAAGACATCACCCAATTTGTTATGAATCAGGGTAAGAAATTTCAGAGAAGTTATTTGAAGACATCTCTATGAATTCACGTGACTGGCCTGTAGAAAGAGATAGAGGATCATATGTACTTGGTAAGGTAGCACAAGTTGAACATCAAGTGGTGAAGCCGAATAGGAATGATGAGATTGTCTCTAGTCTAGCTAATATCAACAAGCTATTAGAGTCCCAACAAAAGCAGATTACAGAGATGACACAATGGGGGCCTAGTATGAAGCAGCAAGCAGTGAAGAGTGTTGAAGATACCTTCAATTGATACATGGCAAGGAATGATGCAAGGGTTGATCGTCTTGAGGTTACTATGAATGATAAGCATGCAGATTTATCTAAGCAGTTGAAGGACTTTACTTTGATGATGGGACAGATGGTCGGGAACGTGAATCAATTGAGACAGACTATGGAGAAATGAATGTTCCCGTCTCAAGGTATAATGAACCTAAAAGAGTATAAAGACATCACGTTGAGGTCTGGAAAGCAATATGAGGGACTGATGATGCCGAAAATGAATTTTGAAGCTCGAGGAGCACGATTCGACCTCGATTTGACCAAGCCAATAGGTCGAATCACATCATGGAGGTAGAACCAAGCGTCTGGGCAACCTCCGTAGCTTACAGCCGACCTGTTTAACTAAGACCCTCATGGTTCGACCAACTCAGTTGGTTGAACCGTGGTCGAACCAGCCTGTTTGCAACCCCTTGTTTTATCTGAAGTGCGATTCAACCACATCAAGCATGGTTCGACCATCCTTGTTGGTTGAACTGTGGTTGAACAACCCTGTGAGGAGCAATCTGTTTTTGTTGAAGCACGGTTCGACCACAACCATCATGGTTCGACCAACTCTATTGGTCGAAAGTTGGTCGAACCGAGATTGAACCAGCCTGTCCACAGCACCCTATTTTTTCTGAATCGCGGTTCGACCACGACCACTATGGTTCGACCAACCCTGTTGGTCGAACCGTGGTCGAACCAACCTATTCAGGAGATAGCACACTTTCTGAAGCACGATTTGTCCACTACACACCTGGTTCGACCAGCACTCATGGTCGAACCGCGGTTTGACCACTGGTCATGTTTTACCTAATGTCAATGCAACTCCAGTGCCATCCCAAGGACATAATACTGAGCTTATAGTTGATAAGAAGTGGGAAAGAGCAACGAGGTTGAGATCCGAGAAGCTTAGACTGCAGATGGACAATGAAGATGTGGTTTTCTCTCTTGATCAAGCAATGAAGATACCCATGGAGAATCAATCATACAAGTGCATAGATGTGGTTTCTAACTTGTTTAATCTTGATTTTATAGGACAGATGATTCAAAATTTGAGTGGAAGATTGACAAGGTGGTGTCTAGACAGCCATAGGAGGAAGGTAATTCCAAGGATCATATACTTGTGACTAAGAAACGTGAGGTGTTGAGTGTAGACAAGAAGAGGGAAAGAAAGTACTTGAAGGTGAGGATGCGAGAAGACTACCATCTGATAGAGTAGTACAAGGTTACATCCGTCGTGACTCTCCGACGTTAAACATGAGTGCCTGTTGGGGTCTTGCCCTTCTGTTTTATTGCTTTATTTCTTCGTGTGAGTAAGAAATTTTTATATTTAAGGTGCTTACTAATCAGCAATTACATCTCTTTGCAGACTTAGTTTCGACTTACGTTTTTATTACCTCATTGAAGCACTAAGAGTATAATTTTTTCTTTATAATGTTTGCTAGGGGAGTTGTTTTTTACGGTATGTTGAAACTTTAATCGATTTTGATGTGTCGATTTTTTATATTTTGCCTAGTGTTCAGTGGTGTTTCTAGTGTGTGGAGTCGATTAGATAGTCAATTGAGTCTTTCTTATAGTTCTCTTATTTTATTATTGATGAATCTATGATGATGAGGTGTGCTTGAGCTTTGATGATAGAAACAGGTAAATTGAGGCTTTGACCTGATCGAGTTGAACAACTCGAGGAACTCGTGCATACGTTGAATAAAAATCAGGTGCCATCATTTCTTAATTCTAATTTTTATGATTGCTTTTAATTCATGGAGTGAAGGATTGATTTTATATCTAATTGGATAGAAAGCCATGGAAAATAGGATCGCGAGAGCATAAGAATCATTCAATTCGGAGATCGGACGAGGAAGTTATGCTCAAAATCGTGAGGTCGCGCAGCTGCCGGCGAGAAATTTTGAGAATTTTCGAGAATTACCTATTTCTTGGAGCACAATTAATATCCTTATCACATAATCCTCCATGATTCATGCACAGAATAACACAATCATCCTACACCCTCCACAAGGGGGGATCACCCCCCAACCATCATCCACATCCTTTCATCCATCCATCTATCACTTTGAAGATTCGTCTGTGGAATCAAGATGAGAATTAAGAGGAGGATTCAAGACGAAGAAGGACGAGACGATGTCCAAATCTAGGGTTCTTATCGTTTTCTAATTTATCTTGTATTTTCCGTACATATGGGTAAGATCTATCCAACCCCATGTTTGTTCTTCGCAATATCATGGGCTAGAACCTTTTTGGTAGATCTAGGGGTTTGAAGGTTTTTATGAATTAATTAAACTTTCGTGTGTATACTCTGTACAACACTACTTTTGGATTTATTTTATATAAGACTATGCATTTTTAATTCATACTCAGAGTTGTTTTGTGCATCACTAACTGTTATGTAGAGTCTGAATACATATCTTGGTTATTGATTGAGTGCGTTCACTATTGAGCAGGTTTCTATGTTATGATTCTAAGTGAGGGGACTCCGAAGCTTCATTAGAACTATCTTATATAAATACTTATTAATTGAATTGAATTCTGGTTAGTAAGTAGGATAAAGAGAATAATTTTATACTACCTATAAAGAGAGATCATATTGGGTTAGAGTACCAATTGGCCAGGGAAATATTTGATACTGATATTACCTAGAAAGAGGGGTGAAATTATATCTCTTGCTCCAAGGTTATGCACACGTATTACACACATATATACTTGTGTATATAGAGTAGATTTACATGGCTTAGTGATGCGTCCATATTACAAAAGGCAGAGTCGGACACTGATACATGAAAGGGAGATTAATGAGTGAAACTGGATTATCCTAGAGCTATCTATTCTCCTACTTGATCCACTTTCGTAATTCTTCTAGTGTTTATTTTATTTTAATTGTTATTTTAATTTTTTGTTAATAGATTAATAATCCAAACCTCAAACTTAATTGTCATCTTATCTTAATCAATTTAGTTAATAATTAAATTGATAATACGTCATCCTTTGGGTTTGATAATTTAACTTGGTCGTTTGTTTAAGCTGCAACTGATATTCTTAATACTTGGGGATTAATTTTGCGTGCAAAGAAAATGCACATCACGATCAAACAAAAATAGGAATGAACTCAGTGATGCCCGGTGGTAGACGAGCGAACGCGCTTGAAAGTGAGCGGTCGTGCTCGATGTCAGGTGTGCTGTCGAGCGTGCCGCTCGACTGTTGTTCGGTGGTGGGCTATACTGCCCTGTGCTCACCATGTGATCCTCCGTGCATGCCTCTCGGATGTCGCTCGCCAAAGGATGTGTGTGCTCGGTTGTTGCCGGGCGTGCTGCTCGTTTGGCACCCAGTGATAGGCATACGTGCTCGATACAAATCAGGCGTATAGTCTGCAAATTCTTCCTCACACTCTTCAATCGGGCGATGTGCTCGGTTGCTACCGAGCACACCTTCTGACCATTTTTGCATACTGTTCATCATCCGTCGTCCTCGGTCCCTTAAAATGTGTGCCACTTCTCAAAGTTATAGCATTGTATTGATGCTCTCTCAGATTTATCTTCGACTGTGTGGGAAATTTTCCTTGCAGTTGCAACTCACCCATTGTGGCATTTAACTGACTGATAGCAAGATCTGTTTCTTTTTATTTTCTTTCTGCTTCTTTGAGTCTTACTTCAGCTATGACTTAATTTGTGACCATTAACTTGAGCACTAAATCAAGCTTATCATCCACTGATGTTTTCCCTTCAGTAGATTCTGGGCGGGATTAAATCCCGGAGGTGGTGCAACTGCGCTGTTTGGATTTCAATAGGTCAGATTTTCATTCCTTCTCTGATTGTTGAAATTGGAATTTCCTTGGTTTCAACCTTGCTGAAACTGATGGTTGTTCCCTTAGTCATTCATTCCTCAAATTGATTGTTTTTTGTCTGAAATTCTACCTGTTTCTGTTTTCTCCTTGAAAGCTTTGTCCCATAGCATAGTTGGCATACTCGAATTCTTCTTTATCTCCATCCATCATCACTTTCTCTCAGTTCCCTTTTGCAAGACGATCTATCTTATTATCCAGTTCATCAAGTCGATCATGAATAATTATCACTTCATTATTTCAGCTTGTATCTCTACCTTAACCACTTTGTCAAAAGAGGCTTCTCAAACTGCTCTCTTCTCTGGCCAATCATAAGTATTATTTGTCATCTCCTCAAAGATCTCTTCAGCTTTTTCTGCAGACTTCGTGAAAACAGATCCACCCACTGTTGCGTCCACCAGATCTTGAATCTCTGCTTTAGCCTTGACAAAAAAAAGTCTAAGTAAATATCCTTTGAAAATCCATGTTAGGGACAGCTTCGCAACAACTCTTTGAACCTTTCCCATGCCACATTAAAACTCTCCAAGGATCTTTGTTTGAATTGTGTTATCTTTTTCTTCACAAGAAACTCTTAGAGGGAATGAAGTACTTATTCATAAACTTATTTGTTAATTGCTCCCAAGTCGTACAATATCCAGCAAGAAGGTTGTTGTACCCCTCCTTGGCTTTCCCCGTAAGTGAGAATGGAAAAAGTCGCATCATGATAACATCTTCCGAAATATTCTTGTGCTTCTGCGTCCTCGCATACTCAACAAACAACTGCAGATGCTCACTAGGATTCTTCAAAGGTGTCCCACTAAGCTGTTATCTCTCCACCATTCGGATCAGTGTGAAAGGCAACTCAAAATTCTCTACAGTATCGCAAGTCCATCTAGCCCAACATTAGTAGTGTGCTTCAGTGTATATAGGTCCTGCATAGGGGTTGGGGCCTACTCTTTGCCAGCCATCTCTCTAGTCTCAGTCTCCTCAGCTAAGTCAGATTCCTCAAGTTGCTGTGAAAGTTTTTCAACTTCTACTAGTAACCCTTCTTCTAACGAATGAATACTATCTGACTTTGGACTGGTAATAGGTGTGTATGGCTACTTTCTCTTTCTCATATTATCTCCGACAAGTGCTTTGAGCTCTAGGTTTAATGTTTCAATAGGGAGTCCATATAACCTAGTGATCATACGCATGTTCTCACACAGAAGATCAGAATTATTTGGATTTAAATAAAAAGCAAGTAAAAGTTTAACGTCCTACAATAAAATAAATCATTATAGAACTAAATATACATCTATGAATTATCCCCTGCAACGACGCCAAAATCATATTCACTACTTTCTTTCAAAAATATGAATCTCACCCTCAAGTATAAGGGATCAATTGTAGTGCGTGTGACCAAGTTAAATGTCGAACCCACGAGATAGTACTAGATATATGATTTAATTCTAATAGTAACAACTTCAATGCAAGATAAATTCAGTGATTTTTTAAAGATGATTAATGAACTAATAAAAACTGAAACTAATAATTGAACTAATATGAAAGAAAATAAATCACTCAGAAAGACGATTTAGAATTAAAAATGGAGAATTGGTAATGCTAAGGCAAGTTAACTTAACTATGGGACTGATTATTCTAGACCCAATTAATTACTTGCAGATGTTTATACTAGGATCACAAGCCTAGTTGAATTACCTTGAATGTGTAGGATCTAACACTTATAATGAATTGAAAAATCTAGGATCAATTAGGAATTAACTCTGACTCCATTTATAGGTACTTGCGCTATTTCACTTTTCTCTTTCTAGGTACTAAATTATTAACCCCTTTATCTCCTTACCAATTACCTAATAATGATGTTTTACCAAGTAATTAGTATTCCAAATTGATTGTCTAACTGTCTTAAAAATTATAGGACAATTCCCTAAGACTGCCACAAAAAACAACAATTATCATGCAGAAACAAATAATCCTATTAATTATCCAATCATAGATACCATCATGAATAATCAAAGAAATCAGAAATCAAAACACAATGATATGAAATCTCAAAAATATCTTCTTCAATAAGGAAATAAATAATCTGCAGTGTAAGATATTCAAGTCCAGACAATCAAATCACATAATTAAAACTGACTAACGCCCTAACATTACCAACAAAGAAACTTAGCCCATGGATTTACGTGGAAAAATCACAAAGATGTAAAATACCCCAATCACTGTTCTAAAATAACAGAGATAAATAAATGAAAAATAGAGAACCATTGTGTAGGTTTCCGATTCTTCAATCACAATCTCCTCCAGGATCTCCATCTCCAATCCAAGTAGCAACTCCGATCTTCTCTCCGGTGGATGGGTGGTTGGAAGGTGGTGAGTGATGGATGAAATTAGGGTTCTATATATTGTGAGGAAAATGGCATTTTCTCTACTGTAAAATTGGACTCCCCTTTTTATACTTCATGAATTGGGCCAACTTAAGCCACGCGGTGTAATTTATGGGCCATTCGACAACACCTGAAGGCGAGCGACACGCGCTGTATGGTGTTCAGTGAAGGGCGATTCACGCGACAGTGTGCCTAGTTGAATACACAAGCGCCCGGCGGCATGCAAGCGTGCTCAGCAGGTGCGCTCGACAATGTGATCTTATGTCAGGTAAGGCGCTCGGCGGCGAGCAGCTTTGCCCGACAACCTGCGATGGCGTAAATCCATGGGCACCTTTTCTCATAAGATCACATTTTATTGGTTGTAAATCCATGGGCACATAAATGTAATGCTCTGGTTGTTACCAATAAAAGGTGCTCGACAGCCTCTTCTCAACTCCATTTTGACACTTGATCATTTTCTCCCTCTTTTGACAAAATACCTCTCGAGCACCTTTTATTGGTAAACCAGAGCATTACATTTATGTGCAAATATTGAATCAAAATACATCAGAGATATCAAATCAGACCTAAAAGTACATGAATTTCCACTCTCATCAATCCCTAGGATACCTTACTATAAATCTGCCTTGAAGTAAACATAGAATCACCTATTCTTTGAATGTCCCAACACAACTCAAATTTGGAGAGGGGTGAAGGCATGGCTATAGTTGAATAGGAATATCTACACCACAGCAGCAGCTATTAGAAAGATTTTCCAGTACTCTAAAACATGACCTAAAGCAAAGATATTACTTCTTATCTACATCAGTATTGATAATCAAATTTAAACGGAGAGAAATGAAAGTTTGTTTGGAAAGGAATCCAACCACCAGATAGAGTGGTGGAGAGAATAAAACTCTACAGCCTCTGTTTTTTGTAATTACTCTTGTTTTAGTAGTTGACTAGTTGTATTCTTAATGTATGGTGTTAGAGTCTAGTAGAGCAATATACTTGCATATTGTAACCGTTAGTTCCAAAATTTATAAAATTTATAATTTTCAATAAATGAGTAAACATTTGTGTAAGAACGTCTTACGAATCATATTTTGTAAGATGGATATAAAACTTGACCGAATAGATTAATAGCGCGCGGTTATTGCTAATTAAATTCCTAACTGGTAATTAATTATGGACTAAAACTTGCGTGCCCCCAAATCCCTCATTTTTTATAAGTTATACCCTTTAGTATTAAATGGTGTACCTTGAACGTGTACCCTTACCCTTTATTTCCTTAAAAAAAATTAACTTTTTTAATCAGACATTTATACCCTTCATATTTCAGTCGATCTTTTCAACTAAAAAAATATACTCTTATTAATTGTAGTGTATACCCATTAGAATAAAATATTGTACTCTTACACACTTTGTGCACCCGGGGACACAAGAGACCAACTCTTAATTATGAGGCAGAATAATACCGTCACCTCACTATTTATTTAATGGTTACTAATTAGCAGGTACAAAACATATTTCAATATTATGATACAATACATTGACTAAAAAAAATTTCTTATAACTACAAAATTATATATTTCAATTCCCAAATTACTCATATTAATATTATGTGGAAAATATCATTTAACATGAATCTCTCCTTAAATCTCTCACCAATTTTAACACTATCAAAACCAAGGAATGCACGCACGATTAAAATACACCCCCAAATCAAGGGATCAGAATGCTCTTCTTTTCTTCTTTATTTTTTTTCCACTGTCGACGAAATTTAAAAAATATTTGAGGGTATCATTTACATTGGTGTACATATACGCCAAAATCAACGGAATGCGCTTCTCAAATGGTGGGATTACAGTTATCTTCCTTTCTGAATTTTTTAGTTGTCATTGTCGATGCAATTTAAAAAATATTTTGAGGGTATTACTGAACAAAGGTATACATTTACACCAAAATCGCCGGTGTGACCAGTCTGAAGCGTTGAGTAGGTGTGTTGTCTTTTCTTTTGGCTTTAGTTTTCATTGTCTTTTCTTCTCTAATTTCTTTAATTTTCACACCCTAGCCATCCCGATAGTTTGTCCCAATCTACCTTGGTTGTAAGCATTTGTTTATACTTTATAAGGAACTGATAATATGATCTTCCGTGCCACGCCACACCATATTATCTACAATATAAAGTAAATGGATAATTACATCGACATATAAACAAATTATAAGATGAAATCATTTGATCTATGATTCTCATTACAAAATATTGTTAAAACATTGTTCATACTAAAGCTAGGCTTTTAGTATATAATCTAACAGTATGATGGGCTTTAAAATGACATCTAGAAAAGAAATTATTTTGGGCTTAAAAGAAATATTGAGCCAATAATAATAACATGAATAAGCTCTAATTTCAGGGGTGTTTCATTCTACCCACCTAATAAAATTTTCGTCCTTGAAATTTCAAATAAATCTCATTTTCCGATAACGATCCTTCATATTCTTTCTTTCAACTTAATAACTTCTAACTCCATTGGTTACGACCTCATATTCTTTCGTACATCATAATTCATACTTCTCACAGTTCAACTTAATGATCTTCCATCATATTCAACTTATTAGTCTTCTAACTAACCTCTTTTAATCGTTCGTTGTCAAACTTAATAATCCCAAATGTACATTCTATATCCACATCATTCACATAATAATCTTCTAATTGAGTCACCTCTCATAATCAACTTAAAAATTTCTAACTCCTTAATTTCCTTCACCTTCTCAAATCCATGATTTAATATTCGCTCATAAATCATTCTCATTCTCATAATATAAATCATTCTACGGCCTCAGCTCACAAATGTAAGAGTAATAACAAAAATCTTCAATCATATTGCTCACTAAAGACAATTAAATCAATATGAAAAGCATCACGGCATTTACATCATGTAAAAAGTTCAATATCATACATTGTTGAAGCCGACGTCGTGCTCGGTGAATGCGTAGCAAGAGAATTTGTTTCGATCATTATTAAAATTTTATTCAAGTACTCAATCATAACATATAAGTCATTTATGTCATGCATGTGCCGAAATTTTAAACAATTTTGAATAAGTATGCAAAATCGCATACCTGCTCTGATACCATTCTGTCACACCCCAAGTTTTATAAATACTATTTACATGTTAATTTATTTAAATAAAGCCTTTAAAAGTAGTATAACCGACCACTTAATAATTAAATAAATAAATAAAACTGTTTAAAATTTTCAGAAAAATGGAATCCATTTAATATACTAAAAAGACATAATTAGACAAGACATTACAAAAAAACCAGTTGACATGAATTTGATTTTTTTTTAAAAAAATACCAAACAAATTATTATGGCAAAAATATGTCTTAGAATACTAAGTTAAAAACAAGGGTTGTACTCTAAGGTACAAGATTAAACCAATAACTCAAAATCAACCACACATGTTCTACGCAATATTGCCATAAATTGCACCCTATAATTCATGAATCCCTCCTACTGATCACACTCTTTACTAGTTTGTTAAAGAAATTCAGGAAAAAGATACAGCAAGCATTATATATACATATATAAACATATATGCAACACACAAATCCGTAATCTTTCCATCATCGAAACATAAGGAAAATTGTACACCATAACCATAAAGATTAAAACAAAATCCCATAAACTTAATTCTATCGCTGAAATTTAAAACATGTAAAATCTCAAATTTATTAAATTCTCAACTCCCACTTGCCATCACACCTTCTGCTTGTACGCCGCCAAGCTAATTTGAAAGGTGATAAAATGGGGAATGAGCAAACTACGTCTCAGTGAAAAATTCACACCACTATCATAAACTAAATAATCTCATACATGAAATAATTAAATGCTCATATACTTTGATCTTTCATCATGTTGGTAAGACATCTTTAGATTCATTACCCGTATCATATAATTTGGTAGGGCACCTTTCGACCCGTTTCTCGTATAATGTAATTTGATAAGATATCGCGATTCACTATCCATAAACATGAATTTGGTAGGCACCATTACAGTCCAACACATATTGCATAAATTATATCTCATAAGTTCATTCATATCATGGCATAAAATAACATGTAATGTGAAAACTTAGTAAATAACGGTGCGCAAATCCCCACCTTAAATCTCTTCCTGTAAGATCCAAACCCCAAAAAGTCTCAATCTGAATCATTCATTGTAGCCTTAAGACAAAATTTTCTTGAGTTAAAAAGGCAAAATGGGTGGACGACAAGATCATAAAAGAAAATAGGTAGTAGAGGTAATAAATGGATTTAATATGAAGGGTGTAATCGTGGAGAAGAGAAAAAATTAGAAGAGGAATTTTTACTTCATTCTCTCTAATACGGAGTTGGATAGATCTCCCAATGGAGAAGAAATAAGTAAGGGCATTGAAGGGATTTTTCAAACTTTCCTCCATTAACAAGTTAATTGGGTAATGAATTATGTAGGGGAGACTCTTTTTTATGAGGTAACTCTCTAAATATGGCTTAGGAAATAATCCTGATAGTTTAGAAGGTTGTAATATCTTTCAAGTATAATGGGCATTAATATGACATCTACGAAAGAAATTATTTTGTGCTTAGAAGAAATATTGAGCCGATAATAATAATAATATGAATAAGCTCTAATTTTTTGGATGTTACAAAGGCCATCTAAACTTGTTTTATGTAATTACTAGTCTATTTTGTTCTCTGCAGGCTAGAAAGAAAATAATTGATACTTAATTTGCAAAAGACGATTCTCATACAATTCTAAAAGAGTTTCTGAAGGCTTAGCAACATGTAGCTAAGAGGGAGATATTGTGTATTCCTTTTGTCATTGAAGTCTATTTCTTTTTAGGAACATTTATCAAATTGGAGTTTTTTATATGGTTTATTAGTTCCTACATAGTTACACAATTAGGTAATATTTATTTGGGTTTTTATTCTCTGCCCATGCTTCCAAAGTACCCCTAATGCTTCCAAAGTACCCCTAATGTTCTAGGAATTAAAATGAATACCAAAGATATATAACCTTGTTTATCTTCCCAAACATAGTTTGGAAAGCTCGTTCCCTACTTGATGAGTGGCGTTTGGTGGTGGTTTGCTGGTTAGTGTAGGAAAAGTGGTTAATTATTTCTTTTGATTTATTTTCTGCAGATTTAGATGTTTGATTAACCTTAATTTATTAGGATTAGGATATAGTGACAAATTTAATATAATATGCATGGTTTCAAATAGTTTTGTTAAATAAGTATTAGAATAATTTTTTTTACAAAATAACAATAATAGCAAAATTAGAATAAATTTTTTTTTACAAAATAACAATAATAGCCATTGCTAATGGTGACTTTACTTTAGCATCGGTACTTTTTAACTTTTTAATTTTAATTTTCTTATAATTTTAATTTTATCTTTTATCTATAAATTTTTATTAACTTTTAGAAAAATAATACTGCTAAATTTTTCCTAAAAAATTTAATTTAATTTTTTTTATCTTTTTCATATATTTTTTATCTATTAAAGTTTATTAATTTTTATTAGAAAAAATGATACTATAGTTTCATTAATTTTATTCAGTTTTTTTCGTTAATTTTAGTTTTTATGTACGAAGTAGTATTAAATTTTATTAAAATAAAAATTTTATTTTTAATTTTCTTAATTTTTAGTGTTTCGAATATTTTAAATTTCATGTCCAACTCATATTTTTATCCTATAAAACAAAGATTTGGTTTATTATGTTTCCGAATGCACAAGGTGGGTAAAGAGTATAACTTTTTGTTCTAAAAGTATAAATTTTAATTAATAAAGGAATAATTTTTTAATTGTTAAAATCGGTTAAAATATAAATAATATAAATATTTTATTTATATGTTTTATTAAAAAAATATTTTTGTAGGAAATAAAGGGTAAAGGTTTTTATACTAAAGATATACTTCCTCTGTCTCGTGAAAAGAGGGTCTTTTATTTTTTTGCACGTAGATTAAGAAATATTTAATGTATAGTGTGTAGTTGTATTAGTGGAAGTGTGAACCCCGTATTTTAATTGTACTAGAGGGGGTGTGTGGGTCCCATGTGTGTAAAAAATAAAATGAGACCTTTTGATGGGACGACCAAAATGAAAAAAAAAACCCTTTTGAATGGGACGAAGGGAGTATAACTAATTAATAATCCCTCCGTCACATCGAAATATCTTCATTTTACTTTATTGGTGTCTCATTCAAAGGTTCTCATTTTTCTCTTTTAGTAAAAAGGGTTCACCACTACCCATCACATCCCTCTAATACAACTACTCAATACACATAAAATAATAATACTTCTAATCCACGTGCAATAAGTAAACAGACACCTTTTCTCAGGATGGAGTAAGTTTCAAAAAAAGCGGGATTTGGGGGCACGGTGCACACAAGTTTTAGCCTAAAACAAAAGTGCAAAAACTATTCCGTAAATAATTTAAAGTATAAATAAAAAGTAACAATATTTATAAATAAAAAAAGTGATAACATCTTTTTATTATAGGAAAGTAGTGTTAGAAAGTATAATTTTTTAAGAAAAGTTATCACATTCTTTAATAAAAAAAATGGTCAATTACTTATAAATACAATTTATGTACCTATATTACCATTAGATACACATATAAATTATATATGAGTAATACCACTTTTATCCTTATTTTAATTATATTCAGAAATTAATCTAAAAGAATGATTTATAATAATAATAATAATAATAATAGAAAGATAAATATACCCATTTAATTTTTCCACAAAAATAGGTGGAGATAATTAATTCCTTTAAAAATCGATCAAATATATATACATATAATTAAGAATTACGAAGATATGACTTAATCAATTTGCATACTTAATCTGAATACATATTTTGCATATCAGAATTTTAATCAATTTTCATACCCATCTGAATACATATTCTGCATACCCATTCAATTTTCATACCCCATCTGAATACATATTCTGCATACCCATTTTCTAATTGGTGCGCGCATAAGGGGTATCATTTATGATCAAAAATTTATATATTCAGAAATTTGTTGTTTAAAATTTATGTATTCAAAAGATTTATGATCAATGTATTTGTAAAAATATTTAAGTTCATTATGTATTCAAAAATCACATACTTAAAATAAATTTATCTATTCAAAAGATTTATGATCAATATGTAAAAAGATTTATATTTAATATATTTGTATTTACAAATCATATACCTAAAATCTTCTTTCACGTTACGTTGTTATTGAGAAAGAATTGGAGTAATGATTGCAAATGGAAACATGGATATTTCTCAATTTTACAACTTAAAATTGACTCATTTATCTTGAATACATGTAGGGACAAGTGTGACTTTTAATTATATTATTTTGTAATGGATAATAATAAAATATATTTTTTGCATCTAAAAGTAATATTATGTATAATTTGTATTGAACAATAATAATTCTATAAAAGAAACTTTAAATTCATAAATTATTATAAATTTAGAAAGTTAGTCTTTAATTTGAAGTATATTCAAATTTATTATAGGAATTTGAATATAGGATATATGAATATATTCTCTAAAATAGAAGTGTTAGAATGGAACCGATAATACGGTGCATGGTGCATCATTTTAGATAGTGTTATTCCTTAAAATATTCTATAGGATTAATTTATTCGAAGTAAGTTTTTTTAGATACTCTGTTGTAGGACGGGTTATTTGTGGGACGGGTCGATCCATCATTAAAGTATGCTTATTTGATAGATAAAGTATGCTTATTTGTAGTTAAGTATGTCAATAATAAATCGAATCATAACACGCTAAAATCATACTTTAATGCATAATCCAACATAATTTAGAAAATATATTTTAACAACCATTAAACCTACTTTATCTAAATAATAGTCATACTTTAACACGTCTTACAAACTGTCTCATACAAGTAGCGTCTCACAAGAGACTTTGTATTTTTTTATATAAAAATTAATAATCTCTTATAATAAAATATATCTCGTTATTGTATTAAATAATAATCTCAATTCCGAATAATTTCAATTCTACCGTGTAACCGTTTCTATATTAGTTTCTTCGGCTCTTAAATGATTATGTAATTAAAAATTCAAAACACATCCACCGATAGACTAATTTTTTAAAAGAAGAATGAGTATCATATAAACCGAATTTACATATAAATATATTTTTTTAAATTACTTTTTTTATATATAAAAAATTAATTTTTGAAGAGTAATAATTTTTATACAGAAGAATAATAATTCATATCTCTAAAGAGTAATTTTTTATGTACTAAAAAGTAATCGACAAATCATAGTTTACAAGAATTTGCAAAGTAATTTTTTAATTTAAAAGAATAACAATTTATGTGTTTAAAGAGTAAATTTTTATGTACTAAAAAGTAACATGGTTTAAATATTAATGAATATAAACCTGGTTTACACAAGTATTTGTGTTTGAAGAAATTTTTTAAATATATATATATATATATTATTATTAATAAATTTAATTGACAAAAATTTAGGATAAAATTTTCTAAATATACAGATAGAGAAAAAAGCCAAATATAGTATAAAAAATTATTACTAATTTTCTTTCTTAAAAGTAAACAGAAAAGTTACTATTGATAATGGTGACTTAACTATTCTTCGTAAGAAAGTCACCCTTACTATTTGTGACTTTGCTTAATTTTGTAAATATTTTTAGCTCCATTATAGTTTAATAAAATATTTTTGAACAATACTTATTTTATTAAATTTGCCGGATATAGCGTATGATTGCTTTGCTTCTTGGATAATTATTTGCAGATTCTTGACAATATTTTCCTTTCAAGTTTCGTATGTTTGTTCTTGTTTTACAATAATTTATCCCAAAAATTTAGTAGAACAGCCTGGAATGGCTTATTCACCATTTTTTTTGGCCACAACTAATTAACAATGACAACTTATCCAAAGTAATTAAATGGGCCCACCACATGTAAAATAACTTGATCAATTCATAACATTATTTTGCTGATAATATCGACAGCTTTAATTAGATGGACTAGGTCCCTCTATTTTCCAACCAAAAAAATTATGAAATCACAAATTGATCCAATCTTTCAAAGCCCATTTTGGATAGTAAGTTGGGTTGAACACTTGATCTTATGTTTAAAAATGGGCAGAAGTTCGGGCCGTAGCTGTGAATTCTGAAATTTCATCTTGCGCACTGTTTTTATTTTGACCCGTATTTACTATTTTAATACTAAATTAAACTCCTTTTTTGTTATGTCTTCGTAATTGCCTAAAAAATTTATTTCAAGCATAAATCCAAAAATTTTGACAAACAATTATTCTTCACAAAAATCAAGAAACTAAATAAATTAATCACTATAAGTAATCTTAATTACTTCCTTCGTCTCGGTGAAAGGTCATCATTTGCTTTTTGCATGTGAATTAAGAAATATTATTATTTTATGTGTAGTTGATAGTTGTATTAGTAGTGAGTCGTGGGTCATATATGAATTTTTTTACTAAAAAGGGAAATTGAGGACATTTATATGGGACACCCATTATAGTAAAATGGGGACATTTCGATGGGATGGAAGGAGTATATAAAACCTAATTAAAAATAGACCCTATTTTCTTGCAATTTCTACACTCATCATGGAGCTATTTCACATCATAGCTCCATGGACTCTCAAAAGCAGCAATTGGATAGTATGACGAAGACCGTCATGGCTCTTTCTTTCATTGTTTTGCAAGGACTTTACATAGCATTACTTGTCCGACTACTGCAGAATTTCTTGACCTCAAGAAAGCTTGCAAGTTAACCTTCCACCCCAACCTTCAAAACTTTTCAATCATTGGCGATGTTACTTCGGTCATCTTCGCTACTGGAAATGAGGAGAATTGTGTTCGTCTTGCATTCTGATTCACCAAGATATTACCCATTTGCTCACTTTGTTGCACCCTAAAGGAGTCTTTTGATAACCTCGTGCATGCTCGTAATCTTTTTGCTCACTCTCTTACTTATTTTGTCAAATGTAACGATGTTTGTGAATTTCATTTGACAAATTCTCCATCATTCTGTTTTCAATTAGAGCTCATTGTCTTCCAGTAATCTTAATATAATATTTTCTTTTCAAAAAATATCAAAGCATTAAAAGATAAAAAAAAAAGAAAAAACTTTTATAAGCAACATGGTGTTTAGAGCCGTCAAAACGGATTAGACCCGCCGGGCCGATCCTCCCCTGCCCTAAAAAAAGGGGGTTGGTCTATAAATTTTATGGCCTTTTTGGAGGCGGGCCAAAACGAGCTGACCCAAATGGGGGCGTGCTCAACCCAAATGAGGGTTGTTTAGCCCGTTTGACCCGCCTTGATTTTTTTTTCTTATAGTTTACTGTTTAATATCTCAAATATTTGCTGTTCCTTTTTCTTTTCTTTTTTTTTTAAATCATTTTCCAAAATAATAAATTAAATTATAATATGAATATTCTAAGCATTTTGTACAGTAGATTAATATACAAAATTCGTACATAATTTTAAGTCTACTTTGTTAGATTTTAAATTATTTTTAATTCTTTAAATTTTAATATAGAAATGCATGTATATGGATTAGAAGCAAATGAAAATGCAAATTATAAACCTTTAAGATCATATCTAATCATTCAACGATTGACGAGGATATAATTGAGTAATATGAAAATTGAGATGTTTATATTATGATGTTATAATAAATAAGTTTTGAAGAGACTTTATAGTTATATTTTGTCTCTGTGTTTGGCCATTAGAATTAGTAAACTTTATGTGACTTAATTTGTGTTATTTAAAAATAATTAGACTTATGTTGTTTTATTTGAGATTCTTAAGAAATATATTTAATTAGTAAACTTTATGTTGTTTGATTAATGATCTTTGTTTATGGTTAATTGTTCATGGGTCTATTTTGTAGGATCTATATTTATGTTTTAATTATCTGATTAACTTTATAGTATTTTGTAAAAGCTTCCATTATTGATATATCATTTTCAAGTAATTATAATTAAAAAATAAAAGGGCGGTTGGCCTGCCATAACCTGCAACATGCCTTTAAATGACTTGGGTCTAGCAATTCTAGCTCGTACCCGTCTAGGCTCGCCATATGGCAAGATGAGACAGGTTTTGGCCTGCCATGCCCCACCGGCCTGTATTGACGTCTCTAACGATGTTAGCCGGCTCAAGCCCAACACCTCATTTAATTGTTTTTAGCGTTTAATTTGCTGATTAAGTTGATGGAAGATATCTCTTAACCTCATGAAATGAATGAGATTAAACCATGAGACACCTTAATGTAATAATAATCGAAAAATCACTTAATCAAGCTCTCTACCGGTTAGTTTAATTTGTCATTTTCAAGTTATGATGATATTGCTAAACATGTGGTGTGGCCATGTGAGGTGCGAAGTAGAGAAGCAGTGGGTAAGAGGCATTCAATTAAGTTAGATAAAAATAATAATAACAGAAAATCATTCATAATTATGAAAAGTGAAAAAATCCATGAAATGAAGGTGGGTGTCTTTAGAGGGGTGGCATTGATTTCCTCTCCAAGCTCAAACTACTTTAGTTGGCAGCCATGTGATCTATGCAGCTTTTGAGTCCACACCATGCCGCCCCACATCTCAATATTCTCTCTCTTTTATTATTTAAAGTTAAGTATATATTTCCTTACCAATTTTGATTCTTAGATTTTTGTCAATAATTAAGAATAAAAGAAATAGAAAAAGAAGTTGAAATCGTTTAATAGGATTAATGATAGAGATTAATAAAAAGTAACAAATTTTTGGGCGTGGCTATTCGCACCTTCAATTTTACTAAACATACTCTGATAAGTAAATATACCTCTATATAATTTAGTGTAATATATATAAATATTACTAAACATACCCCACTAAATACATATTTACTTTTTTATTTTAAACACCATTCATTCATGAGAAATTCAAATAATCTACAAATTAAGATCACTCGAAAGAGATCTAGTGAAGTCTTTAGTGAGATCACAGTATATTTGTCGAACGCAAAGCGCAAATAAACCATTTTTTACGTTATCTATATGGCAACAGGAGAAAGAATTTTTGCTTATATTACTAATTTTGAAGTGCATACATCTATGGTTTGATTCAAATTGCGTGTATTTTTCATCAAATGTATTTTATATCAAGAGCATAATGTTCTTAAGGTGGGAGTTTGAAATTGAGAGGCTAGCTTCTTCACGTTAAATAGAAATACGACCCCTATTCACATAATGTTACTCAAGTTTATAAATCGCTAATTTGCTGCCATTGTTCGGATGCTACAAGCGTACACCACCCATACAAAAGATAAAAGATTTTAATTCATCATATCGATCATGAATAGCTCCATTAATATGAATTAATAAAGAAAGTGAATTATTGGAAATTCATCTATCATAATTCATTTAATTAATAAAGAACATGAATTGCTCCACTAATAAGTAACTTTGAAATACGATAGAGAGATTTGGATTAGGTTTATGAGGTGTGTTTAGAAACTTGGTATATTTTTAATTAATAAATTTTATAAGGTTATTTATGTTTTATTAATTAAGGATATATTAGTCTTTTTTATTTATTGGATATGTTTAGTAGAATCGGGGCGATGAATAGTCACTCCTATATTTTTTTAAAAAATAAAATAAAATAATGGATGAAAAGTAATAACAATTCAATTAATTTATTTTATGAATAATTTGTAAAATATATTAAAAAAGTTATAAAATTTTACATAAAAGTTATATCTATGAAATGGCCTCTCAAAGAACAAAGGATACATATTTAAACAAATAAACTATAAAATATTTTTTTATCATATTAGATTAAAGGATTAATTACTAACTAATACACAACATTAAGTGTTATTACTATGAGATACGTGGATTCAAATTTAATACTATTAGATACAATAAATTAAACTAAGATACCTAATATAACCCTTGCTCCAATGAAATATTTAAAAAACTAAATATATATTAGGAGTAGATATTATCCAACCACGTTTTATGGAACTAATTATTCTTGTCCCTTCCATTTTTTGGCGAGAAGATATGTAGCTCTTCTGGCCATCCAATTTTACTAATTAATCTCTCTTTCATGTATCAATGTCCGACTCTGCTTTGTGGATTATGGACTCATCACTAAACCATGCAAATCTACTCTATAGACACAAGCAGATAAGCGTGTAACACGTGTGAATTACCTCGGAGCAAGAACATAATTGCACCCCTTTTCTAGGTACTATCAGTATCAATTGTTTTCCGTGCACTAAATACTCTAACTCGATATGATCTCCCTTTATAGGTACTATATAATTATTCTCTTTATCCTACTTACTAACCCGAATTCAATTCAATTAATAAGTATTCATATAAGATAGTTCTAATAAAGTTTCGGATTCCCCTCACTTAAAATCATAATATATAATCCTGCTCAGCAGTGAACGCACTCAATCAATAAACAAAATATGTATTCAGACTCTACATAATAGTTAATGATGCACAAAATGACTCTGAGTATGATTAATAAAGCATAGTCTTATATAAAATAAATTCACAATTAATGTTATACGGAGTATACACACGGAAGTTCAATTAACTAGATAAAAACCTTCATAACCCAAGAAATATCAAAGCGGTTCTAGCCCATGACGCTTCGAAGAATATTCATGGCATTTGGATAGATCTTACCCATAGTCTTGGAAATTACAAGAAAGATTAAGTTGCGAAGTAAACCCTAGATGTGGGCTCCGTCGCTTCTCGCTCCATCTTGAATCTAACTCACTTGATTCGCTGCACGAATCTCTCTCTACAGCTCCTGCAGATGGAGTTAGGGTTTGGATGTGGTATAGGATGGATGTGGAATCTAACTCTCTTTTTTATGTAATCGACACTCCTTTTTATACTTGTAACTTCCTCATGGATCTTTACTGGGCTTTCCCGTAGAAAACACACGCATGCACGCACTGGAGGTGGAAATATCGACGTTTCAACGCTGACATGTCTCCATTCAACCAAACTTAGCTTGGTCGAATGAGACCCTCTTTGTCAAACCCTCTTGGTTGAACGACATGTTTGTAAACTGAAATTCGTCTTCACGTTCGTCATTCGACTTGACCTCTGTGGTTCGACCAGGCATCACTTGGTTGAACGACCACTCTGTAAGTTGAAACGTTCCAGTTTGACTTCACCTCTGTAGTTCTACCATCCTGAGCGTGGTCGAACGATCTTTCTTTGGTCGAACTGCACCTCAAAAAATATATTTTTCAATTCCAAGCACTTCTAACCTGTTTTCCTGTACAAATATGCTCAAATAGCCTCCTCATTCGTAAATTTTTCATAAACATCCCGATTCGTCATGATAATAGACCAAATCATACTCAATTTTCACACAAATCCGAGCTTAAAATACGTGAATTATCATTCTCATCAATTCCCTCTCTCCTTCAGAACTCCAAAATAAAAGTACACGTCGATCTCACAAGCTATTGTGTATTGTATTCACCGATTAACTCTTTCGTACGCGTCAACTTCAGCATCACATCTATGTGATTTGCAAATGCCACCACCCAGCCGGTACTTCAGAGATGCCCTCAGCGATGGTTCGCCTTTTAAAAAGGGCTCTACTATGCTGCAAGATGCCTGGCCCTCAATCCTCGCGCTCCTCGCTTCAAGGCGAATCAATCCCGCCGCCTATCTCTGGTGGTAGTGGGTTTCTAAAATTTCAGAGCGGGTGCTTCCAAATTCAAGACAATAAAGGAATTATTAAGAGAGATATGTAGTGTAAGAATTATTTACAGAATGATGTGTTCAATGTGCGACAGAATAAAGCCCTACTGAAAACGATGAGAGAGAGCAGCATAAAGAGGATGGGAGAAAGTTCGCTTGCAGCAACAACACTTGGGCTTGGGCCGATTTAGATTAGGTTATATCAAATTAATCACATAATTTTAATTTAAATTTTCTCTATGCAACGAGCTCCATTCTATGCAATATAGTTTGTGAGAGAAGTGTGTACAAATATTATGTTATGCAAAATTATTCACTAGTTATTCATCCTTCGCACGAAAAATATATAAAAAAATTATGTTGTGCAAAATTATTCACATGTTGTTCATAATCATATATTAATTGTGCAAAATAATTCATTTGTTGTGCAGAATTATTATTAGTCGTGTAGAATTATTCATGAGAAAAAATGTAGAGAAATTATGTTGTGCAAAATTATTCGTTCGTCATACAAAATTATTCATTAATTGTGTAGAATTGTCGGAGATGGGGTGTTTAATTAGGTTGTGCTGTTGTGCAGAAATATAACCAATTGTGCAAAAAATTAAATAAGTTGTGCAAAAGATTTAATAGATAATCCATTGACCCACAATTCTCCTCCATTGCTTCGAATATCACCGGAGTTCAGCCAACAATAATGAATGAAAATGGCACTACCCGGTCAAGTTGAAGCCAGATTCGTGAACCTACCCTATTTCTTCTCCAATTTAAGATAGTAGTTATTGGATTGTGTGTTCGTAGACGATAGCTTTTAAATTTGTTCCTAAAATTTATCTTAGATATTGTTCAAATCTCACTAATTAAGGGATTGATGACATAATAAAAAAGAAATAAATTTAAACTTCACTTTGTAATTGGGGGTAGTAGGAAAATTACGTATTTTAATTTTGTATCTTATCGTAATTAAAATTTGGTTTTGCATCTAATAGTAAATATGCCATTATAATTTGTAGTTAATAGTTACTATCCCTAAATTAAATAATGCAAGAGATCTTATGAATGACTTTGCTCTTATAGTTAATTTTTCTTTAAACTATACTCCTTCTACACCATATGTCTACCCTTATACTCGTCCCGCGTTAACATTGGCTTGCTTTTTTCACATACATTAAGAGATACCCTTTTCATCCCGCGTTAATATTGACGTTTATTTTTTACACGGAGATTAAGAAATATAATATTTTAATGTGTAGTGAGGTGAGAAATAATATTTAATGTAAAGTGGGTAGTTGTATTAGTGTTGTGTGTGGGCCTTACATAAAATAATTAATTATTTTATGTGGGCACAAGTTGACAAAAAAAATGTAAACATTAACGTGAGATAACCCAAAATAAACAACGTAAACCTTAACGCGGGAGGGAGAGAGTATAACATTTAATAAATAGTGGATTGAGAAATATAATATTTAATATGTAGTGAATAATTGTATTAGTGTTGTGTGTGGGCCCTATGTGGAATAATTAATGTGTTTGTGTGGATCACACTTGACAAAAAATGAAATATAAACCTTAATTTGGGACAAACTAAAATAAAAAATATAAACCTTAACGCTGGATGGATGAAATATACTTTAATAAAAAGCCCTATATATGGCTAACACGCCTCTCTAATATAACCATTTACTACATATAAAATAATTATAATTTTTAATCTACGTGTAGAAAGTAAATAAATACATTGATGATGAATAGGTGAGTAGTTTATTAATTATTTTGCATTTTTTAAATAAAATTTGTGTGCAATAGTTACAGGAGTTTAGTATATGTGTCGTCTATTTATTGATCCAATTCGAAGACTTTAAATTTTTTTATAGTACTCGCTATATTAAAAAAAAAAGTGTTTTTAAAGTATGGTTATTTGTTGTTAAAGTATGTTAATAATAAATCATATTATAACAAGCTAAAATAATACTTTAACTCATAATCTAACATACTTTAGAAAACATACTTTAACCACCATTAAATATACTTTATATATAAAATAAGTATACTTTAGTGATGTGTTGACCCGTCTTACACCCGTCTCACAAATAATCCGTCTCACAAGAGACTTTAACAAAAAAGTTATTATTTTTAGGGGTATTTTGATAAATTTTTAGTAATAAATAAAGGGCAAAGAGTCGAATTTACATTCCAACTATTGTCCAAGGATCAAATAAGCCCTTAAAATATTTCTTGGTACAAAAATACCCCTTATATCTTTAAATAATAAAACAATTATGCCCCTCTTTTATAATTATTTTGAAACATTTTTACCAATTAATTTTTACACGATCTGATTGTTAAAATTTTCAAACTTTATAAACGAATCTCTTTTTACAAACTTTTCCTCTATATTTATAGATTTTAAATTTATTATCAATTAACATTTTTTTAGACGACAAGTTCGTTAAAAGAAATATTTTACAAAACTCTTTTGTGACCTACTAACTTTTAACACAAAATAATTAATTTTTTAATATTGAATATATGAAAATCTCATAAGAATAGTTTTTTTTTTAAATTCAACGAAATTATGACATAGATCAAAAAGTTAAAAGGTATAAGCCTATGAAAATTCCTATAATTCAATATAAAGTTTGAAAAGTTTTTAACGGTTGGATTGTTTGGAAATCGACTTATAAAAAAATTATATATTAATACTACTCACTCCGTCTCATTGAAAGAGTATTTGTTTTTTGCACGTAGACTAACAGAAATAATATTTTAATGTGTAATGAAGTGAGATAAATAATATTTTAATATAAAGTGGGTAGATGGATTAATGTGATGTATGAGCATAAAGAGAGAAGTAATTAATTTGTATGACTCTCTT
Source organism: Pogostemon cablin (assembly GCA_023678885.1). Lineage (NCBI taxonomy): Eukaryota > Viridiplantae > Streptophyta > Magnoliopsida > Lamiales > Lamiaceae > Pogostemon > Pogostemon cablin. The sequence continues at coordinate 10,417,240 of CM042990.1, read as the reverse complement.
TTACCAAAAAGGAAAATGCACACTTTGTATTAAAATAGACCAAAATGACAAAAATGCATACATTTCAATAAAACGGATAGAGTTTTTTTTTTTCATTTCAGTAGAGCATGAATGACCCATTTACAATAAATAAAGGGCATGCATGTTCTATTTCAAATTCAAAAAGCATATTTGTTCCATATAAAGATAATAAAGAGTTTATTTGTACAAAAAAATATTTTAAGAACTTATTCGATCCCGAGACAATAGACCATGGACATAATTGACTATTTGTCTATAAATAAATTATAAAATATATTAAATAGAGATAGTATTTTTGTAAATAAAGTGTATGAAAAAGGTTAAATGTTTTGACTTTACCTTGTAAAAAAATAGATTTTAGGAATATGAAAGCTTTTATGGAATAGACAAAAATGAAAAATGTAAAAACTATTACAGAGTGGAGGGAGTACTATGTATTACTCCCTTCTAGGGATGACAACGGGTAGGGTACCCGTATTTTTTGGGTGTACCTGAACCCGTATCCGATAAAAATATTATTATCCATATCCGTCCAATTACCGTTTAAAATACTACTTGTAATACCCGTATTCGTCCCATACCCGATTGTTCCTACCCATGGGTACCCGAACCCGTAAAACTTATTTTTTTCTTTTTAACTTTAAATATTAAATTTTAAGTCTCAAACATTTAAATAAATTTGTCTACAACATTAAACATTCTTCGTCTCAATATTAAACAATAATGTAAACATGACATAAAATTACCACACAAGTTTTAAGATCTTCAACTCAAACTTCAAGTAACATACACATAAAATAAAATATGTTAGACTAATGATTTGTAAATTTATTTAAATATTCAAACATGCATGTAATAAGAATTACTTGTGTCTAAACGGTGAAAGATATATTTTTAATATGAGGTTAAGTGTTCAAACCCTCTATAAAATAGAAACATAAAAGTATTAAATGAGACGAGTATATGCAGGTACTCGTTACTCTTATCCGATTATTTATCCGAGTTCGGGTAGCGGGTATCTGAGGAGGGTGAATTCGAACCCTACCCGAACCCTAATGGGATTTTTTAATTTTTTCCAAACTCGATTATAAGTACCCGAACCCGTTCCATTAGGGTTTGGTTGGGTACCCGGAAAAACCAGCGAAACTGTCATCCCTACTCCCTTCGTCCCATTAAAGATATATCATTTTTTCCAGGAAAATTAAAGAATATAATAATATAGTGAGTGGAAGATATAATATTTTAATGTGTAGTGAGTATATGTATTAGTGGTGTGTGTTGAGTGTATGTGGGCCTCATGTGATTATATAACTCTCTCTGTCCCATTGAAACATATGTGTCATCTTCTGTGGAACAATCCAGAAATGATAATGTCACACTTTTGTGGAACGGAAAGTGTATTTTATACTCCCTCTGTCCCCTTGAAACGTAGCTGTTTGCTTTTTGCACGAGGATTAATGAGTATAATAATTTAATGTATTTTGATGTGCGAGGTGAGATAAATGATATTTTAAAGTGTAGTGGGTAGTTGTATTAGTATTGAATGTGGGGTCATGTGTTGTCACGTAACCTTAATACAATTTAGTTTCAAATTTAATGCACTTTGTAATGGGACGGACCAAGATAGTAAAATTGATACATATCAAAAGGATAGAGGGAGTATTTGCTACTCTTTTCATTCATAATTCATTTTCACACTTTCTCTTTTTGTATGTACTAGCCTTAATACAATTTAGTTTCAAATTTATCATTAACTTCTTGCATACTCTCTCTGTTCCGGAATAATAGTTACATTTGCTTTTTACACAAAAATTAAAGAATATAGTATTTTAATGTGTAGTGGTTGAAAGATAATATTTTGATGTATAGTTAGTGATTGTATTATTATTATGTGTGAATATATTAATTGTTTTGTAAGAGACACATCTACCAAAAAGTGAAACGTAACTATTGGTGTGAGATGCGTAACTATTATTGTGGGACAGAGAGAGTATTTAGCATAATTTATAAGTTATTTTATTGCGTGTCGGGACACTGTACTCCCAAATGTCATGTTTTCTAAAAGTTGTAACTTCTAGTATAAAACGTTATATCCTTTAATATAAAAATTTATAAAAAAACTTAATAATTTTAATTAAATATAAATACTATTTATATTTTAGCCGTGAAAATTTTATATCCTTCTTAATTAATTAAATTGTACTCCCTCCGTCCCATAGAAGTTGACACACTTTTCTTTTTGTTTTGTCCCACTAAAATTGCCACATTTCCTTTTTAATACATGAGACCAACACAAAAACAATTAATCTATTCTCATGGGCTCCACATATCACCTCTAATACAACTACCCATTACACATTAAATATTATTTCTCTCACTTCACTTTACTTCACTTTACATTAAATTATTATACTTCTTAATCTCCGTGCCCAAAAAAATTATACCAACTTCTCCGGGACGGAGGGAGTATATTTTTTCAAATAAATTGGTATACCCTCTTTTTAAAAAAGATAAAAATTGGAAGATGAAAACTCTATATAAAAAATTAAAATGGTGAAATTTCTATGTGGGAGTAATATACATACAAATACAACAAATACTTTTTGTAATACTTAGTTGGGGAGTGAGATGTTAGATCGACGAAATTGGTCAAACAGTAGAGATAATTTGGTTGGCAGTGGGAGGCATAGTTAGCACTATAAAATGAGAGGACAGCGTTGAGAAATCAAGTTTGTTCCCAGCTGGATTGATGAATATAGAATTGTGCAACCTGAATCTCAGAGTGACAGCCACATAAGTGTTGTGCATACAATATGAATACCTCCAAAAGATGGTAATGGTGTTGAGAAATGAATGTTTGAAGATGGATATGCCATAAGAGACGAAGGAAATCTGCACAAGAATTGTTATTAGTTTGATAGCCGTCTTTTCTTAGGAGGTGGGCTGTGGACAATTCATTCAATTCCAACTGTATCCCTTCTCTCTCTCTCAATGTCTCTAGAATTTCCATTTTCTCCCACTGCTTCTTTCACTGCTTCAATCAATTCATTCCTCTCAAGGTATTCCTTCCTTTATTGCACATTATTCACATTAAATCTTTGATTTTCTTTTTCATTGCAGCTTTTTAATTTTGTGGCTGTAACAGTGTTCTGTGAGTAGTAGTGTTGGTTTTACAAGTGGTGGAGAGAGATGAACACCAGAGGGCAAAGGAATTTGCAGGGTTATGTGAAACATGAAAAAGTAAATAAATTACTATTCCTTAATATTATTATTAACTAAATTCATCTGGGAAAAGGGTTTCTGATGTGATTTAATGGATAATCTGATTGATGCATACTCTTTTTTATTACTTGAAGGAGAAAATGGAAAGACAGAGTAGCTTGATAATGAATGCTGAGAAACCAAGTAATAAGCGTCGAGGCTGTATTAGAGAGAGAAAGATGGCATTGCAACAAGATGTGAGATAGTAGTCATTTGTGATTTGTTATTTTAGCTTATTCATTTAAGAGGAAATGACATTCCAAATGGGTGGTGTAGGTTGATAAGCTGAAGAAGAAACTCAGACATGAGGAAAATGTTCACAGAGCTTTGGAGAGGGCCCTTACTAGACCACTCGGAGCTCTTCCTCGTCTCCCTCCTTATCTTCCTCCTCAGGCTAGCCTTGATTTCTTTCGTTTGTTTGTTTGTTTTTCTAGCAAACTGAAAACAGCTACAGATATGGTACAAGATTGAATGTTTTAAATGAATTGTGAACGAACTAATATTTGTCATGTATGTGTAATTAACTTCTTGGTGAATGCTTATTTGTTGCTGTTTTGAATGAGTATTGTTATTCTTATGTTATGAGTGTAGACACTCGAGCTTCTAGCTGAAGTGGCTGTTTTGGAAGAAGAAGTTGTTCGTCTTGAAGAAAAAATAGTGTATTTCAGGCAAGGATTGTATCAAGAGGCCGTCTACATATCGTCCTCTAAGAGGGTGGAGGTTGAAAATCCGGAAGGTCAGCAATTCATTGCATCAATTCCTAGCGAAACATGTGCTTGGAACAACCTAACAACTCTTTCTGGTAATGCTTCTTAGAGCTCGATTGGTTTGATATCCTACTATTTCCGTGATTTATTGTAAAACCTTATCTGTGTATGTGACTTAGAAAAGAAAATCGGGAAAGAGAACCAAGAAAGCACAAATTTCTACAAGGACAAGCAGCTACAATCAGTGATAACACCTTTAAAAAAGCAGGTGTGTGCTCTGTATATCTTGAACTCTAGGGTTAAATACATGAGTGCTAAATTGAAGTACACTTGTTTTTGGCATTTCAGTTGGAATTTTGAGGTATTGATCACAAAATCTCAGCGGAGATGAACCCTCCCAATCAAGATAGTGATGCCAATAAAATTTCTGAGAACATTCTGAAATGTTTAATGAAAGTTTTCTTGAGAATGAGTTCCATCAATAATAGTTCTAGTGTAGAAACTTTACCTGCACAGTCAGCTTCTTGTTCTTTTGATCCTTATGAATTATGTTCCAAGTTCGGGAATAGAAATATCGGCCCATACAAGCATTTGTTGTCCATCAAAGCAACATTCATCAATCCTAACCGAACCACAATATCAGCATTCCTTGTTCAACGATTAAAGTAAGTTGGTAGAACGCGTGCTTATTTTTTTGTGTGTTTTAATTTCTGCATGATGCTGATGCATGTAACAAATACGGCCAATCTCATGTTCTTTTTCAGGGGACTATTTCAGAGACTTGCAACAGTTAATTTGGAAGGCCTCAGCCATCAAGAAAAGCTTGCCTTTTGGATTAACATCTACAATTCATGTATGATGAATGTATGTGTCGGAATGCTTCCTATCTCTTTTAATATTGTCATGTCCTATCAAAGTCTGTTTTGACATGGGGTGTCGACATGGAAATCACAGCTGATGAATGAATTAATTTTCTTCAGGCATTTATCAAGTTTGGCATTCCAGAAAATCCTGAAACAGTGTTTAACTGATGCAGAAGGTAATGCTGATGTTGTGCTTTATTTTCATCTTGATTGAGGCAACAAGTAGCTGTCGCGCTGCTCTGTCAATGTATTCATTGGAATTCATCCTTCTTGAGATATAATTTGTCTATTGATCTCTTGTTAACACTGTTAAGAGATCAAATGCTTTTTCCTCGGGAACAGACAAAGTATTCACTGGAATTCTGCCTTTCTTGAGTATAATTTATATATTGTTCTTTGTTAACACTGATAAGAGCTCAATCTTTTCCTCAGGCAACAGTTAATGTTGGAGGATACATTCTTAATGCTATAACCATCGAGCATTTCATACTGAGACTACCTTATCACTCGAAATATGTAAGATAATTTGAAGTAGTTAACATATTGATCATTTTTTTAACCTTCTTATTCTTTTTATTGTGGGAGTACCCTTGACGAAATATATTTTCTTTCCTCAGTCTTTCTCAAAAAGTACAAAAGGCAATGATATGATGACACGGAGTGTGCTTGGCTTGGAACTGTCTGAGCCATTGGTAACATTTGCTCTCTCTTGTGGAAGCTGGTCCTCCCCTGCTGTAAGTTATTTCACTTTTTACTGCAGTTCATTCATCTTTGTTCCATAGGTAGCGTCATTTGCTCCCAAGTTTTCACAATATAGACCCACAAGTTGAATCAAATTTACCCCTACAATTACAAAGTATTTTAAGAAATGTCACAATACATCCTCAAAGAGACATTTTTTTTAACGGTGTTTTTCTTCCATATATATATATATATATATATCTTAAAATGATGTCTGAGCTAATAAACCGGTTAAACTTAAAGGTAAAGGCAAGAACTTTGCACAAGACCACCCCACAAACATACATAATGTGAGACCTAACCAAATAAAAATTCAAAGATAAAGTGATGCACATTAAGGTAAAATGTGATGGTTTCAAAAAAATTTAAAAAAGCATTTGGAATGTGGTTTCACTTTTTTTTTATTTTTTATTTATTTTTAATTTTGATTAATTAAAAATTTTAGATCCTGCAAACCAAATTGCGTCGGGAGGCGCATTGTAAGAGACTATGTTACTTAAGATTTGCTTAATGATATGGATTTAGGAGAACAAAAACCATAATTTAAAATACCTTAATAATTAGAGGATTGATCAATAGGTGATTGTATATAACTAGAATTTGTGTGAGTAGTGCTATCCGTCATCAATTTAATCTAGGCAAAGTCTTATTACACCCTTATGTATGTGCATGATCCTGGTGCTATTTTAATGATTTGCCCAGTTGAACCTTTGTTCTTAGGGCTTTATTGTCTTTTCATATCTATTTCTTTCGAATTGAGCTGGGTGTGATGCGCGTATCACCAACTCTATAATCTAGTATTCGGCTGATTTGAGTGAGCCAATTATTTCATTTTGTGTGTTAGATGCGAGTATACACTGCAGCTGAAGTTGAGAATGAGCTGGAAAGTGCTAAAAAAGAACACTTACAAGCAGCAGTTGGAATCTCAACCATGAAAAAGGAAATAGCAATACCAAAGTTGGTGGATTGGTATCTTCTAGACTTTGCAAAAGACTTGGGGTCATTTCTTGATTGGATATGCCTCCAATTACCTCCTCAACTTCAAAAAGAAGCCATCAGATGTCTCGATGATCGTCCTCTCTCCCAGTCCATTCAGATAATGCCTTATGACTTTAGCTTCAGATATCTTTTCCACACCTGAATAAAGCTACATCATTTTTTACATAAATTAATTCAGAAAATTTTGGAATTGGGTTTTGTTTTTGTGTGTATACATACATTCATACGTATATATATATCTAGTGGAGAGTGTAATTAATTCTTCTTGATATGCTAGTCGAACGAGTGGCTAGGGTTGTAAAAATTCATGTAATTGTTTCAATCACTTTTTTAAGAGTGCAAATGCAACATGTTTACTTACTCGCATGCCTTCATTTTTTATATAGATCATTTATCTATATTGCTTGAAGCTTAAGAAATTGTCAAGTCTAAACTGACATTGAGGTGCTGGGTGGAAGCTAGATTAAAATTTTGATATTGCTGTTCTGTAACCATAGATGGCCCTGAACATGGTTAGCTATCTCAGTCGCACAATTAAATTTTCATGTATGCTAAAAAATAACTCATATCTTTAAACATGAGCCTTCAAGAACTGGAGGAAAAGAAATCAAGAGGCCCACACATCTATAAGCCTGTCACACACGTGATGGCTTTTGATATTTCAAAATGCAGATTACATCTTGGGACAAAGTTCAAAGTGCCAAAAAAAGATATGATATGCATTTTGACAAAAATAAGATAGGATACCCATTAATTAAACAACATTAACTCGATGTTAACCAACTAAAAGAGTAGCAGTACTTTTTTGATTGGAGATCTGCAGGGTACTGTTGGACGTTTTCTCAACACACAATTTTAATATCTCCAAGTATGAAGAATGTGATTGTAGCTTAAATAAGCGACCAAGTTATATTTATCGAACCCAAAGGACAGTTGATTATCAATTTATTATTATCTAAACTAGAAAAACTATTATTGGCAATCTAAGTTGAGAATAGTTATTAAACTAAAGAACTAATAATAAAATAGCAAATAAAATAAAGACAGTAGAGATAAACGAGAGTTTGACAAGTGAGAAGATAGTTAGCTCTTCGGGCCATCCAGTTTTACTAACCAATCTCTCTTCCGTATGTCAATGTCCGACTCTACCTTGTGGACTATGGACGCATCACTAAACTATGCAAACCTACTCTATAGACACAAGCAGATAAACATGTAACACGTGTGAATAACTTCGGAGCAAGAGATATAATTACACCCCATTTCTAGGCACTATCAGTATCAATTATATCCCATGCACTAAGTACTCTAACCTGATATGAACTCCCTTTATAGGTACTATATAATTATCCTCTTTATCCTACTTACTAATCCGAATTCAATTCAACTAATAAGTATTTATATAAGATAGTTCAAATGAAACTTCGGAGTCCCCTCACTTAGAATCATAACATATAACCCTACTCAGCAGTGAACACACTCAATTAATAACCAAGATATGTATTCAAACTCTACATAATAGTTAATGATACACAAAACAACTCTGAGTATGAATTAATAAAGCATAGTCTCTCATATAAAATAAATCCACAAGTAGTGTTGTACGAAATATACACACGGAAATTCAATTAACAAGATAAAAACCTTCATAACCCTAGAACTACCAAAGCGGTTCTAGCCCATGACGCTTCGAAGAACGTTCATGGTGATTGGATAGATCTTACCCATAGTCTTGAAAATTACAAGAAAGATTAAGTTGCGAAGTAAACCCTAGAGATGGGTGCCATCGCTTCTCGCTCCATCTTGAATCTTCACTTGGTTCTCACTTGATACGCTGCACGAATCTCTCTCTACCACTCATGCGAATGGAGTTAGGGTTTGAATGTGGTGTAGGATGGATGTGGACTCTAACTCCCTTTTTGGTGTGATCGGCACCCCTTTTTATACTTGTTACTTCTCCTTATGGACCCTTACTGGGCTTTCTCGTAGAAAACGCACACATGCACGCACTAGAGATGAAATCCTGATGTTTCGGAGCTGATATGTCATCGTTCGACCAGACTTGGAGTGGTCGAACAGAACCTCTTGGTCGAACTAAGGTCGAATGGCGTGTCTGTAAACTAAACTTCGTCTCTGCTTGCCGTTCGACTTGACTTCATTTGGTCGAACAGGCTTCCTTGGTCGAATATCCTCTCTGTAAGTTGATGTGCTTCCTGTTTGACTCTTATCCTCCGTTCGACCAAGCTCATGCTGGTTGAACAGTCTCTCCAAGTCGAACAACACCTCGAAAAATGTATTTTCTAATTCCTAGCACTTCAGACCTATTTTCCTGTACAAATATGCTCAAATAACCTCTTTAGCATCTGATTCGTATGTTTTCCATAAACATCTCAATTCATCTTGATAATAGACTAAATCATACTCAATTTTCACACAAATTCGAGCTCAAAACACGTGAATTATCACTCTCATCAAACCCTCAAACTTACATGTTGCTCGTCCCGAGACAACAAAAATCAAAACAAAACAAGAGAGTGTAATCACAAGATCTTTATAACAAACACAAACTATTCTAACACAAGCAATTATATTAATTCAAAACATGCATCCATTATACCTTTCATCCATGCAAAAATATCCATAAACCACAATACTTCTACGAGTGCAAAATCATCTAGCTCACTAGGTAAGTGTTTACTCTCGCGCTCAAGTGTAAAAGATATACACTTTCAAAGGTTAGTATATACACTCAAAATCAATTCATATATTCACGTAACCATAAGCTTGGCAAAGGTCTAAAAAATCAATTCATAATTGTTTCAACACTAGGATCACAAAGGACTTGTTCTTTGGGTTGTAATGTTTGCTCTTTGGTAAAGGTAGGAGAATATGGATAAAAGTGACTAACTTCATTAATAGAGAATTACCTTGGAGACTTGCTTTTCATCAAACAACATTAGTACTTCTTCTCCTTTCATCATTCTCATAATTCTTTCAGTACTTCTTCTCTTGCTTCACTTGGAATCAACATCCTTCTTTTTCTTCAAAGTACAAGGGTACCAATTTCGGGCACTATCCTTTTAAGCAATTGGGGTACCAGTTCAGGCACTAAACTTCACAAGATTTAACCGCATGTTTATTTTCATCACTACTCAAACTACCTTCTTTTTTCTTCATATATGATCTAGCAATTTATTCACCTTAACTCTCTACTAGTAAATAGGGTATTTTGAGGCTCAAGTATAGGTAAATAAGGCTTTTTATCATAGGCTTGCCAAAGAAAAATCTTTCAAAGTCTCAACGGGGCTTCCAATGATATAAACTTCAAGGTAGAATAAAATTTGGCTAAGTGGCTCAATTAACAATCATGACTTAAGATCATATCCTAGTATTTATCAATCATAAGCTTCAAACAAGACTCTAAGCCAAGTTCTAGAATATGAACATATGAATGATACTTACAAGAATAAACTATCATGCATTCACTATGCCAAAACTGTGGAATAACAACGCTGGAATAATAACGGAGAATTCAAAATCCGTTGTTATAAGGGCCAAAATGGGCTAAAGTTTTACTTCCGTTGTTGTTGCTTGAAAAATGCGCTCATTAACAACGGGCATTTGTTTCCGTTGTTAAAGGTCCGTTGTTAATGGCAATATAATAGTTTAATTTATATTTTTAATATATTTTAAATAAAAAAAATTAGAATGATATAAATTGAACACTTGACGCATTTTAGTCCAATTCCTTGCCCTACGTCGTTGAAACCTCACAGTCACCTGCCAAGAAATTCATCCGGCGAGAACTCACTTGCCGTGAAATTTAATCAGCGATTCTCTCCTTCTTTGAAATCCACTCGGTGAACCACTTCCTACTAGAGACGGCCCGAGCTTCCTTCCCTACCGGAGACGACCGCGAAATCAAATGACGGTACCTTAGGGCTTCCAAAATCGAACGACAGCTCCTCAAGCCCTAATCACAGCCGCGAACTTCAACCAAATGTCGCTAGAAAACGGATGCAACATGTCGCCGTCTCCACCGTGCGCGTCTCCACCCGTCACCACTTTTCTGCAGTAGCGTCGGCGTCGGCCCTTCCACTGCTATAATAACTCCTATCTGTAACGTTTCCTCTCTCACTCTATTTTTTATTTTTTAATGATGTTTTTCCCTAATTTTCTGTGTTTTCCGTAACATTATGTTAAATTAAGTGCTATGTATAGCTTTCAATAATTCAATTTTGGCTGATATTCCTTCTCACCCTCCTACCAAGCCCATTTCATTTGTAGAGCTTTTTATCAATCAAATTGTTCATTGCTCATTTAGAGGATTTAGATAGATAGTAGTGAAAGAAGTGTTTCAAATATCAGTGGAGTCTATTTAAAATTCTGGCGGTTTTTTCACCTTCTATTCTACCTGAGGAATTCATAAAGGTAAAAGGTCTTAAACTTTGCTCTGCATATTTTTATAAGTTCATCTTGAGGCTATTAACGTTTTACCTGTGATTAAGGATTTCTAATCTAATTAACATTGGGGCTTCCACTATAGAAGTAGGAACTTTCTAGACTAATAGTTTTATAAACCTTTTTCTTAGTCAGTTCTTGAGCTCACTTCATTATCAACGTAGGATTTTGACCTCCACCCTCCCCCTTTTATTGTATACAATATTGAGGTTTGCTAGAATCAATTCTAATAATCAGCTCAATAACTTAACTTTTATATACAAACCACTCAGAACCACTCTTCATCATTAACTAATGATGATGATTCAAAGGATACTCATTTTGGGAAAAATGGATTTGAGAAAATAATTCAGGCAGTTCATGATCAGAAGAATGTTAATTTCCTTTTTTTTCTTCAACTTAGTTCTTGTTTTATATGTTTCTTCTTTTTTTTTTGGTTGAGAATGCAGACTGAGCACCCTTCTGAGGCTACTGGAAATGGAGGGTTATATGCAGCAATGCGGAAAGAAATCAGATATGCTGTTGGGACACAATATCGAAGGAAGGTCGATTAAGCTTCAGATTTGGGATACAATAAGCAATACTAGAACATTTATTTTGCAGTGTTATCATTATGTTCCGTCACCCTGTTTTTATGCTTAGATATGCATGACGGTTTGAATTATTCCCCACTTTCGTATTTTTGAGGAAGAGATTAGGATACGTTTTAGCTTTAGACAGATGAGTTTAAGCAAACTTGAGTTCATTTTGTATGACTAAGCAAAGTAATTTATCTGCAGTCAAATGTCGTTATGTTGGTGGCAGGGATTATGGAATGTTTAACATTGAGAATGTTTTTACACATGCTTGCCTGTTCCTATTAGGAGTTATGATCAGATTAGTTTCGTATAATTAATTATACATTATTCATTAATAATTTAAACACTCAAGATTAGTTTTTCTTTATTTTTTCACTCTTCGATTTTCATATTATGGGTTTAATTCTATTTATGTGTTTATGTATTGTGTTTTTATACTTGATTTGTTGTTGCTTTGCGGGAATTTTGTTTGGTAGAATTTTATTTTCTGAGTTTGTAATTTAAATCTGAGCTTTTTTCAGCGCTGATTTCTTCACTTGTTTTTTTGATTCTGGGATTATAGGTAATTGCTGTCTTGATTTAGTTTCAACTTAAAAAAGATATTAAAAAAATTCTCATATATAATTTGATTCTTAAGCACTATGATTAGTTATGTCAGTTGTTTGGTTTGGTTTGACATTTTAGCTGTGCATCTGATCTTGGTAATATGAACATTTTTCTGAATCAAGAATCACTCTTATGTGATGTATTGCAGTCAAGATATGCTCATCACCTTGCGACTAATATATCTTTGACTATATCTTATTGCATTTCATAGTCTATTTGCTTTTGCAAGCTTATTTACTTCTAGGCCTAATGTTTGCTTGGATTATACAATTTACATGATGAAAGTGAAAATTTTAGCTTCCATCTCTTAAAACTTTACTGCATTGATGTCTTGTTGGATTTGGGTAATATTATACAGATTAAAGCTTCTGATTTACGAGTTCACATGTGAATAAAACCACATTGCTAAGCTTTACTATACTAGTGAAATATGGATCGAGTTTTAACTTTTAGTAGTGGTGGCCTGATGCTTTTTGAAACACTAGAGCTTAAAATTTCGAAGCGAATTTGTGGCCCTCGGATCACTTTCCTCCTCTGATCTACTTTGTCAATCATGTGATAGTTTCTCAATGATCTAGTTCATCTTCTTCCTCAAAATCTTGAATATTTGAAATTTTTTTACTTGAATAATCGAGTCTCATTATTGAGTTACAGTTTATTCATTATGCTCTGAAGTAAATGAAAACGTGCAGTTGAGGCTCCTTAGACCAATATCATAAAAACTTTTTCGTATGTTGTATCTAAACACACAAAAAAGATGTCATTCTTTGAGGAGGAGAATTCGAAACTTGTAACTACTCAGCTCAACAGATTGTTTTGGCATGAAAACCCTGTTTACCATCTCCTAGGGGCGGCAAACGATCGTCTCATACTCCCCACGGCGGGGTAACGTTTTGTGCAGGTTGTATTCGCGGCTGCCGGCGCCTCTCACCCGCGCCCCTAGCGACCACCCGCAGCCTTGGCACGCTCAATCGCGGGGGATCGAACGGAGATGGACTCGAAATTCGTCGTCGGGTCCTTGGCCATCGTCGTGGCTGACGCGCCGAACTCTCACGGCGCCGGCAGTCCCACACAAGGTCTTGTCGACTCGGCCGTGGATGGCACTACACCGGAGGCGCCCATCGAGCGAAATCCCACCGTCAAGCGGAAACCCTCGGCGGAAAGGCGGCGCAGTACCACTCCGGGCACACAGCGTCGGCTGGACGTGACCACCCCCTGCCTCTCCCTCTCGACAGGCGGATGGGGAGTCTCGGCAGACTGGCGGCACCCCTCGGTAGGTAAGGCATTGGAGGATGGCTCTCGGCAGACCGCCGAGACAACAGGAAGTGCCGAGACTTCTCGGCAGGCGAGTGGCTCGCCTCGGCAGATAGGAGGCTCACCTCGGCAGACTGGAGGCATGCCCCGACAGATTAGCGGCACGCCTCGGCAGGGCCAGGGGACGGAGAAGGGGCCTCGGCAGATCGCCGAGACTATAGGCAGCGCCGAGATTACTCGGCGGGCGCAGGGTGACACTCGCCAGCGTACCCCAGCGCATGCGTCTAGCTCTCCATCTCGGCAGACTGCGCCGAGAGCGGGCGCCAGCAATAGGCCAGGTCCAAGCGGCGCAGGGCAGAGCGCGGGCGAGGAGGCAGGCCCTCGGCAGCCAGGTGGTCAGCGCGCCCAGCGAGCGCGGCAGGGCGAATCGGGTACTGGTTCCGCTCCCAAGGAACAGGTCGATTACACCAAATTCGTCAACAAAAGCAACATAAATCCAGATAGGAAGCTCGAATACATTGCACCATGCGACGGAGTGGCCTATCTTGATCTGAAGGATGATTCAGACGCTTGGAAATACATGTTGGTGGGGTATTTCTCGGGAAGGTGTCCGGGTATGCAGTCCCTCCATGCCATCTGCCCGGCGTGGGGCGTCGAGTATACCATCGTCATGCATCAGTCGGGATGGATCATATTCCGGCTCTGCTCGGAGGAGGATGTGCGCAAAGTGCTGGATGGTGCTCCCACTCCATTTGGGAGCGCTATCTTATGCTTGAAAGGCTGCCACGTGCCTTTCAGTTTGATGACCGGGAAATCTCCCATGTCCCGGTCTGGATTCGGCTGTCTTCGTTCCCTCTGGAGCTGTGATCGAAGAATCACATCAGCAAGGTGGCCTCATTGGTCGAAAGACCTATCATGGTGGATGATACCTCCATTAAGGCGGATAAGGTATCGTTTGTTCGTGTGCGAGTTGATATTGATGTCTCGCAGGAACTCCCGAAGGAGGTCACATTCAACTACCGAGGGGCCAACTTCACTCAAACCGTCTTGTACGAACGCCTCCCGGCGTATTGTACTAAGTGCAGGAAGTTTGGCCATCTTGTGAGTGATTGTGACAAACTTGCCAGGGGTGATAAGGGGGAGAAAGGAATGGAACAGCCTCCGGAGGCCACGTGTGCTGATGAAACGGTTGACGAAGAGGGATTCCAGCACGTTGGGGCTCGGAACACATGGCCGAGGAAGAAGAGAAACCGAAACGGGAAGAGAAGGGCCGCCGCGGGTCCTGCTCTGTCCCAAGAACAGGCACAGAAGGTCGTGACAGGACGATACCAAATCCTAGACGACCTTGATCCGAATGATTGGAGGATCAACAGACGTGAGGGCAAACAGCCCGCACGAGTGAATACTAGGAAGACATGGGCTTCCGAAACGGAGGAGTAGGAAGATGCTGAAGCCGTGGGCCGCTCGGGCAGATCCCCGGCCCCTTCTCTCACTCATAGGGCGGGAGGCACTAGGAGAGGCACCGACATCACCATCCAGGAGCCGCAGGGTAGAGGAAACAAACCAGGACGAGGCGAGGGCTCTTCCCCCAATGCTCGTCAATGTGGTGCCTAGCATGGAACGTACGAGGGCTTGCAGCCACTCTGCGCAGCGAGCAGCCCGCAGGTTAGTTCGCAAGAATAAAATATGCTTAGCGGGTTTTCTTGAAACTAAATTATCTGTTGATAATGTGCTGGATATTGTTGGTAGAATTGTTCCTAGTTGGAATAGTGTGAATAATTTTGACATTGTTGAGGGGGGTCGTATTGTGGTAGCGTGGGATTCCACCTTGATTGCTGTCAGTAATGTTGTGCTCCATGAGCAATGTATTTCTAGTCTGTTTGATTTCTCAACAAGAGTTCCTCATTAGTGTCGTTTACGCCCGTAATGGCGTATTCGATAGGCGCAGGCTATGGACTCATCTATCTTCGGTTGTCCCAGCAGTTAACTCTCCCTGGATGATCCTTGAAGACTTTAATTGCGTGAGGAAACCTGAAGAGAGATCCGAAATTGTTCCGTCTCAGCGGAACTGGTACAGGGTGGATTTTGAGTAGTTTTGTGTTGATAGGGGACTGATGATGCAAAGTCCAAAGGGTGCTTTTTCACCTGGACGAATGGCAGAATTTGGAGTCGTATTGACCGAGTACTGGTGAACTCGAACTGGGACGCCACCTCACGAGTAGTGGAGTCAGAGTTTCTGCCCATGGGGGCCACTTCGGATCACTGCCCCGTCCTAGTTTCCATCTTCCACACCGAGCACTCGAAGGGGAGACCGTTCAGGTATGTGAACATGTGGAAGACCAGCGAGGGATTCCTGGATACTGTGCGAGAGGTATGGGACTCGCAGGTGTGGGGTACGGCTCAGTTCAGTGTATGTCGTAGGCTGAAGTTGCTCAAACCGAAGCTACGACAGCTTGGCAAGAGGGATTTTGGTCATATAACAGAAAAAGCAGAGAGAGCTAGAGCGGAGCTAGACAGTCTGCAGCTGGAAAGCCACGCTGATCCTGGTAATGTTGAGAAATGGGACAGGGTTAGAGAGGCAGCCAAGAGGGTCGACTTCTTGTGTCATGCTGAACATCTCTTCTTCTCTCAGATGGCCAGAGTCGATTACTTGATCAGTCAGGATAAACCCAACAAATTCTTCTACAGGAAGATCAAGTCCAATAGTATGAGGAATATCATCCCCTCCATACGTACAGAATCCGGGTATACTACCTCCCGTGAGGAAGTCGTTGGAGAGTTCCTTTCATTCTATAGAGACTTGTTGGGTACTGTGGGGGAGTGTCAGGAAATTGATGACAGTGTCTTTGAATGGGGAGCCGTGCTGAGTGATGACCAGGCTCAGCAACTCGAAGCGCCCATCACGGATGAAGAGGTGAAGAGAGTTGTGTGGAGTATGAACGGTGACAAGGCCCCCGGGCCGGATGGGTACACGGCAGCTTTCTTTAGGGACGCGTGGGATGTGGTTGGTTCGGACGTTGTGGCCGCTGTTCAGGAGTTCTTCCATTCCGGGCAGCTGCTGCGACAGATGAATGCCACGTTTATTACACTAATCCCTAAAGGTAAGCATGATCCTACTGTCAGGGACTTCCGCCCGATTTCGTGTTGCAATGTGATCTACAAAATTATATCCCGTATCATTGTGATGCGAATGACGGACCTGATAGAGGACTTGGTGGCGGAGAATCACTTTGGTTTTGTTAAGAACCGAAGAATGAGGGACTGTGTGATGCTTGCCCAGAAGATAGTGAAGAATTACGGGTGGGCTAGGCACCGTCAGTATAGGAGAATGGCCATCAAAGTGGATATTAAAAAGGCGTATGATTTGGTGGACTGGGGGTTTCTGCGTGGAGTGCTTACGAGGTTGAAATTTCCTCAGCGTATGATAGGATGAATCATGGAATGTGTCACCACCACCTCATTCTCCATCTTTGTCAACGGCTCACCTGAGGGTTATTTCGACGGTAAGAGAGGCTTGCGTCAGGGTGATCCGCTGTCGTCCTTATTATTTGTCCTGTGCATGGATTACTTCTCCCGTCTCTTCAGGAGAATGACTGTGACGGATAATTATAAGTACCACTCTAGGCACTGTGCGAAGGTGGGAGTCACTCATCTGGCGTTTGCGGACGACTTGATTATATTTGCTTATGGTAACCGATCTTCGGCAGAGGTTGTAGCCAGGGCACTTGATCAGTTCGCCCGTATGTCAGGTTTGGAGGTCAGTGCAGATAAGTCTCATTTGTTCATGGCAGGGGTTCCGGAGGAGGAGGAGCAGACTATCTGTGAGGTACTGCCTTTTCAGGAAGGCACCTTTCCTGTACGTTATTTGGGAGTACCGTTACAGGGAAGCAAGCTCAGGGAGTCTGCGTTTGAGCCGCTCATCATGCAGGTAACTAATCTGATCAGGGGATGGTCCACCCATCTGCTGTCGTACGCCGGCCGATTGGAACTCATCTGATCGGTTGTGTACGGTCTGCTGAACTTCTGGACGGCAATGGTGAAGATCCCCAAGGGAATTGTGGATAGAATCGAGAGGATGATACAGAATTCATTTGGGGAAACCCACGGGGTGCAGTTCGTTGGGAGGAGGTCATTCTCCCTAAGGAACATGGAGGCCTGGGACTTAGGGGAATTGACCTGCTGAACGATGCAGCCCTTTGTGTAGTGTTGTGGGACGTGCATCAGGAGAAGAAGTCCTTATGGATCAAATGGATTAATGCCATTTATCTGCAGTCTTCTTCGTGCTGGGATGTTGAGGTGAATTACAGCGCCTCAATTGTGTGGAAGGATATACTCCGAGCGAGGGACAGGGTCAGAGCACGGATTGGTGGCGACATTGTTACCACTTTTGCCTCGTGCTCGGAGATGGGAAGACTTCGAGTGGGTAAGCTGTATTGGCTCGTTTCACACTCTATGCCGGTACAGCCTATCTATAAGAAGTTATGGAGTCCATGGGTTCCGCAGAAGCATTCGTTCAGGATGTGGATCGCGGTGAGGAACCGCCTGCTCACCATGGACAGATGGAGACACTACGAGGGCCCGATTGAGTGCGTGCTGTGCGTGGGGGCTCCCGAATCGAGAGACCATCTCTTCTTCGGGTGTCTGTTCACGAAGCATGTATGGAACCGGGTTAGACATGAAGTGGAGTGGAGGAGACAGGTTACCACGTTGAAGGCCGACTTCAAGTGACTCAGCAAGGACCGACGTGTGCATGTTTGTGAGAGGAGGAGGTGGACACTTGTTCTCTACGGAAGCGTCTTCCTCATATGGAAGGCTCAGAACGAAGCGCTCTTCGAGGGTGCCCGACCTTCTACTGATGGCTTGGCTAATTCCATACTTATGCATGTAATTAGATTCGAGCATTTGTTATCTAGATAGGCGTAATTTTCTTTGGTTGCTCCGTCTGTGGAGTTATAATTATATGTACTTGTGACTCTGGCTTCGGCCTCTCGTTTTTGAATAATTTACATATCGTTCACAGGGGTGGAAAATGTAAGATCTCGTGATAATATCTACTTTACATCATTCAAGTCAATCCGATCATTTTTAAACAAGTGTATTAACTCATATGATGCAAGTTAAGAGTTTAAACTCTAGATTTTAAAGTCTTTTATGTGGTAATGAAAATTTTCGAAGCTGATTGAAATACTTATCCTTTTGCATAGGATATAAATTATGATTAAGTCTTATGTTTGTACAGTACATTTTGGCATAAGTTCTTATTCATATAAGGGCATGCAACTTTATTCTATTTGAACTACTGCATCGAGTCATTTGGTATATATTGTTCCAATACTATTAAATATTTTAATTCAATCTCCCAATGTGATCAAGAACTTGATTAGCGTTTTCTCAACACACAAAATTATCCCCAAGTATAAAGGATATCAATTGTAGTTTCGATAGGCAACCAAGTGATTATCGAACCCAAGAGACGGATGATTATCAATTTATTTATATCTAATTATCTAAGATTATGTTGGCAAATTGAATTTGATTTGGTTACGAAACTAAATAACATATAATTGAAATAGCAAAGTAAATAAGCAAGCAATAGAGAAAATTCAATTGTTATCAAGTAAGTAATTAAGTAGTTCTTCAGGTCATCAAGTTTAACTTATTAATTTCCTTTCCATGTGTTGATGTCTGACTCTACCTTGTAGTTTATGGACGCATCACTAAACCATGCAAGTTTACTCTATAGACACAAGCAAACAAGCGTATGACGCGTGTGAATATCCTCGGAGCAAGAGATATACTTCACCCCCTTTCTAGGTACTATCATAATCAATTATTTTCCATGCACTTAGTACTCTAACCCGATTTGATCTCCCTTTTTAGGTACTATAAAGTTATACTCTTTATCCTACTTATTAACCCGAATAAGATTCAATTAACAAGTATCTATGTAAGATAGTTCTAATAAGACTTCAAAATCCATTCACTTAGAATTATAACATGTAATCCTGCTCAGCGGTGAACGCACTCAATCAATAACCAAGAGATGTATTCAGACTCTACATAACAGTTAATGATACACAAAACGACCGTGAGTATGAATTGAAAAGGCACAATCTTATATAAAATAAACCACAAGTAGTATTGTACGGAGTTTACACATGGAAATTCAATTAACTCATAAAACTTTCATAACCCTAGAACTAACGGGATGGTTCTAGCCCATGATTGATGTAGGAACAATCATGGTTGATTGGTATGATCTTACTTGACGCGCAAGACGAACCTCTCTCACGACCCCTTTGGATGATTGTAGGGATTCGGTGGTGGATGGATGATGAATTATATGTGTTCTTTTTTTCTTCTGCGAAAGCTCTTCTTTTATATTCATGGGACCTCCTTTTGGGCTTAGAATAGGACTTTGCTTGAAGCACATGTTAAATTTGGTAAAAGACATTCGGAATTATCATAAATAACAACAGCTAACATCCGCTCGACCAAGCCTCCAAAGTCGAGCAAGGCCTCGAACTCAAGCAACTGGTCGAGCAAACTCACTCGACTATTTCACACATTCTGCTCGACCAGTCTTCTCTGCTCGACCAAACCAATATTGGTTGAGCAACACCTTCAAGTCGAACAAACTCTCTGTATGATTTTCACATTCTGCTCGATCTCTGCTCATCTGCTCGACCTAGATGATTATGATCGAGCAGCACCTCCAATTCGAGCTAGCTCTCTGGATGGATCTGCACTATCTGCTCGACTTAGCCTCTTTGTTCGACCAAAGTGATGCTGGTCGAACAAGCGCTTGGAATCGAACGGCACTCAAAACTTGCCTAAAAAATTGTGTCTTCCAATTCCGAGCCTTCTACACATGTTTTCCTATACAAATATGCTCAAAACAACCTTACCAACCTCCAATTCATGGCTTCTCCGTAAACAACCTGATTCATCTCAATAATAGACCAAATCATACCCTCTTTCCACACGAATCGGAGTCTATAATAAGTGAATTTGTACTCTCATCAAACCCCCAAACTTACATGTTGCTCGTCCCGAGGTAACGACAATCAAAACAAAACTGAGAGTGTAATCACGAGATCAAGCACAACCTATCCTAGCACATGTAATTATATCAACTTAAAACATGCAACCATCACACCTTTCATTCACGCAAAACATCAATCAATCACAATACTTCTACGAGTGCTAAGTCATCTAGCTCACGGGTACGGGTAAATATTTATTCTCTCCATCTCTAGTGTAAAAGATGTACACTTATCAGGTTAATATATACACTCAAACTCAATTCATATACTCGTGTAACCATAAGCTTGACAAAGATCTCAAAAATCCATCTATAATTGACTCAACTCTAGGATCACAAAGGACTTGCTTTAAGGTTGTAATGTTGGTAAAGGTGGAAGAATATAGATAAGTGACTAACTCTACTAGTAAAGAATTACCTTGGTATATTGCTTTTCAATTGCTCCCTTCTTCACTTCTTCGTCCTCTTAACGGTCACGTTCATACGCCATTCCTCCATCTTTACTTGGATCAACCTCTTTTTTGCAGTAAAATACCAATTCCGGTGTTCTTCAAGTATAAGAGTACCAATTTTGGGCACTATCCTCTCTAGTATTCGGGATACTGATTTCAGACACTATCCCTCGTAAGATTTAACCTCTTGTCTCATGATTCTGATTTCACCAAATCTCTCCTTCTATTCCTCTTCAAAACTTCATAGAGCATTCATCTACCTCCACTCTTTACTAGTAAAAGGTGTTCAAGGCTTAAAAGGTAAATGGCTCGTTATCAAGGGAGCCTAACTATAAAATGTGACCTCATTCGACCTCATTCGACCAAAATGTCTTGGTCGAACAACAGTGCAAGGTCAAACGACACCTCTGTAAACTGAAAAGTCGCCCTCTGTTCTCCCCGGTTTTGTTCGACCGTCGTTCGACCTCAAAGTTCTGGTTGAACAAGGCTTGCTAGTCAAACTGAGCTTCTGTAAGTTAGTTTTGTGTTCAGGCACGTCGTTGACCACCGTTCGACCTCAAAGTTCTGGTCGATAGTAGCGTTTAGTCAAACAAGCTTCCGAACTTTTACAGTTTCGTACTTTTCTCGTCTTTCCCTGTAAAACTCAAACTCTAGGACAACATCAAGCATAATAATACCCAAAACAAAAGCTAGAGAACCACTCTTAGACTTTATAAAAATTATGTGTAATACTCCGCTCATACTAAAATAAGTAAAACATCACCGAACACTAGGCAAATTGCAAAAAATCGACACATCAAAACTGGTTAAAGTTTCAATATGCCGCAAAAAATCAACTCCCCTAGCAAACATTACAAAGAAAAGATTATACTCTTGGTGCTTTAATGAGGTAAGTACATCACACCCCCTAAACTTAGTAGAAACTAAGTTTGCAAAGAGATGTAATTGCCGATTAGTAAGCACTTTAAATATAAAAATTTATTACTCACACGAAATAAATAAAGTAATAAAACGGGAGGAAAAGCCCCAACAAGCGCTCTTATTTAACGTCGGAGAGTCACGACGGTACCACTTAATGTAAGGTATCTTCAATGATGACACATGCATCATCCGACAACTTATAGTGCATCAATCGATGCCCATTCGCCGCTATGATGTTTCCGTCTTTGTCCATGATTTCAAAACTCCCCCCTCCGCAGGCTCTACGGATAAAGAACGGTCCCATCCACTTTGATTTTGATTTCCCTGAGAAAAGCTTCAAACGAGAGTTAAAAACTAATACCTCATCTCCTTGCTTGAACTCTTTATAAGTGATCTTCGAGTCATGCCACTTCTTCATTCACTCCTTGTAGATCACCGAGTTCTTAAAATCTTGACTTCTAATCTCATCCAATTGATTGATATGAGTCAACCTCAAATC
This sequence comes from Pogostemon cablin, assembly GCA_023678885.1. NCBI lineage: Eukaryota > Viridiplantae > Streptophyta > Magnoliopsida > Lamiales > Lamiaceae > Pogostemon > Pogostemon cablin. The sequence continues at coordinate 10,394,832 of CM042990.1, read as the reverse complement.
CTTAGCCTCATATAAGGATAAGTTCAAGCTCCTTACTGCCCAAAAAGACTTATGCTGAATTTTTACGGGTAAGTGGCATGTCTTCCCACAGACAATTTGATAATGTGACATGTCAAGCACAGTCTTGTATGACGTTCAGAACACCCATAAGACATTATCGAGCTTCATAGCCCAATCCTTCCTATTAGTTCTAACTACCTTCTCCAGGATTTGCTTCACTTTCCGATGAGAAACTTTCGCTTACCCATTCGCTTGAGGATGATAGGGTGTAGTAACCCTATGCTTAACACCATTGTCCTTGAGAACTTTTTCAATGAGCTTGTTGGCAAAGTGTGAACTTCCATCACTTACTAGTGCTCCAGGAACTCCATAGAGGGCAAAAATATATTTCTTCACGAATGATAAAACAGTATTTGAATCATTCATGCGCGTTGGAATCGCTTCCACCCACATAGAAACATAATCAATAGCAAGAAGGATGCATAGTAATCCATTAGATGGGGAAAACGACCCCATAAAATCAATTCTATATATATAGAAGATTTCTGCAACAATGCTTGGTTGAAGTGACATCTCATCCCTTTTACTTATATTTTCCATCCTTTGACATCTATCGCATGTCACCACATAGGATTCACAATCTTTAAATAAGGTAGGCCAATATAAAGCGGATTGTAGTACCTTGACTGCAGTCTTTTGGGCTCCGAAATGCCCTTAGGTTATGCATAGAAAATTCAAGAATACTCTCCATCTCCATCTCGGGAACATATCTACGGACGATAGAATCTGTACAAATTTTGTAGATGGACGGATCATACCATATGAAAGTCTCAACATCTCTCTTGAATTTTGCAAGTTGATACCTATTGAGATCTTTCAGAATTTCACCCACGGCAATATAATTGACATAATCCGCATACCAGGGTTCCATTCCTTGGGCAGCCACTACACAAGCTCTCTCCGATCCTTCAACAATCACCGCCATAATCTTCTTCAATGTATTCAAAAGAGTCATCAAAATGTTCCCTTGTCTCTAACCTTGATAGGTGATCCGCCAAAACATTTTCTGCTCCTTTCTTATCTCGGATCTCCATATCAAACACTTGTAGAAGAAGGATCCATCGAATAATCCTGGGCTTCGCTTTCTTCTTCTCCATAAAGTAACGAATGACAGAATGATCCGCGTACACTATAGTCTTCATGCCAACCAAATATTGTCAAAACTTGTTGAATGCATACACAACAGCTAAAAATTCATTTTCAGTCACAGTGTAGTTCTTTTGTGCTGCATCAAAAGTTTTGCTCGCATAGTAGATGGCGCAGAACTTCTTTACCCTTAGCTACCCGAGTACCACTCCAAGTGCTAGATCACTTGCATCACACATAAGCACAAACGGTTGAGTCCAATCCAGTGTGATCAAGATATGTGCAGTAATAAGCGTATCTTTCAAAACCTGAAAAATTGTTAAACATTCTTCATCAAAAATAAAGGGAACATCCTTTTCAAGTAAGTGAGATAAGGGCTTGGAGTACTTTGAGAAGTCTTTGATAAATCTTCTATAGAATCCTCGAGAGCAATAATTGTTAAGGCATCTTCTTAAAAGCAAAGGTTCCATAAGGACAAGTAAAAGTAATTTTTCTTGATCCTCGGGAGCAATAATGATTTGATTATAACTCGAATACCCGTCTAAGAAATAATAAAACTCATACCCTGCTAGAAGGTCAAGCATTTGATCCATGAAAGGAAGAGGGAGGTCCTTGCATGTATTTTCATTAAGTTTCCGATAATCCGAACACACACGCCATCCCGTAGGAATCCTAGTGGCTAAGGTCTCGCCATCCTCGGCTTTCACAATAGTCATGTCCCCCTTTTAGCTACAACATGCAATTGACTCACATGGGGACTATCACTAATGTGATATGTAATTCCTACATCTAACCACATTAGGATTTGCTTCCTAATCACTTCTTGAATCGCGGGATTAACACTCCGCTGATTCTGAATACTTCCCTTAGCTTCATCTAGCAACTTTATCTTATGCATGTAATACGATGGACTATGTCACGCCCCGACCCCAGACAGAACGCGACAACCGCCACGTTAACCATAAATATCGCAGAATGGGTGCACTCCACTCCACAAAGTTTATAGAAAACGTAAGGCTTGCTATCAAGTACCTGTAGAGCTGAACAACTGATAACAACGGGTACAACCCGAGGACATCATCTCAAAAAGTATCAACAAGAATTTACAAAGGTACAAAATACAACGGTGTAACTTAGTTTAAAGAAAATATACATGAACGATATAACATCGCGAAGGTACAAAAAGAATATCAAGGGGGTCACTAAATATAAACTATACAATCTCGCCAATGAATCCGTCAATTTACATAAAAGAGAAAGTACCCAAAACACGTATTGGATGACGAGCAAACGATAGGCAAACCTCCAACCAAAACGATATCAACAGCCTGAAAAGGAAAGAATGATGGGGGGGTGAGCAAAACCACTAGCTCAGTGAGGTGATAAGCCGGTCACCCCGACCCTTATACGAAGCATGTATTCCCACTCGCGGTTCATAACATAAAATCCAACATTTCGTCCCACAATAATTATTCTCACTCAGTGTACATATTAATGAAAATAAAAACCTTAGTGCACATTTATGAATAACACAATTAGTTCAAACAACATGTTATCACATAAAAGACGCGTGGGTAGTCAATATCCTCCTCGAACTGAGCTCTCCGTCGAGAGACAGTCCAAGCCCGTTACCGTTACTCTAGATAAAATGCACATTAATATTCTTTCTCAATACGCCAAGTGCTAAAGTTCACAATTCAATATCGACGTGAATACTTGAAATGATCAAACATATAAACATACATGCATGTCCCACACCGGTGACGTTGACTGAGCCTATAATAGACTGATCCATCTAACGATCACCCTCCAGAGTATCAGTATTTGGCAAATGGACAGGTGCCCCGTTAGATCTAACTCACCCAGGTTTGCCAATCACGGGCAACTTGGTTGTCACTCTAACTCACCCGAACCGCGACAATTCGGGCTACTTAATCAATGTCGCTCCAACTCACCCGAACGGTGACCAATTCGGGCTACTTAACCTTGGTACCAGGCATACATATGCATGTGCATCATAAGATAAATAACGACTCAAGTTAGAGTCTTAATTGGCACACAAGAATAACCAGAAATCAATAATACTCATAAAACGGCTAACATGACTCTAACCAGAGCAATCGAGCCAATCAGGCTCTTACCGCATAACATAATACCAAATAATTTTCTTATCAATTAACTAAAACTAAAACAAATGCACATTTATCGAGGGTCCACACTTCCCACAAGAGAAGGCGTTCCCGAATTATCAACTCACAAGGAAGTGATTAACTCTCTCCAGAATCTGAAGTCGGTCCCTTGCCCTTCGTCGATGGTTCTTTACCTAGAAAGGAGATGAGCAATTAAAGACAAATTAAATATAACTAACTATTAGCGTTAACATCCCTTTCATTGCTAAAAACAAATCCTAATCGAGTTCGAACGAGTCGATATTAAATAAAAATGGCATGTAACTCCTTAACATCAGTTCCCAATCCCATATAATCGTTTCAATACATTAACTAAACGAAACGATAAAAAAAATAAGTTTGAATTCGACATAAAAATTCTGAAAATTTCCAGCTAGCGGTAGTTTACGAGAAAAATCATAACTAATTGTAGAATAATCGGATTGAGGCGTTTCAAGTGGCTACGGAAAGCTAACGAGTTCAGCTACGTACAGAAATTAAGTTTGCAAAGTTTCGAGGGCAATAGCTATCTCAAAGTCAGTTCGAACAGTCTGCGAATTACCCACATACCAAAAAGAAAAACCCCACAAAATTACAAAATCATGGAAGAAGGAAGTTTAATTCACACACCACTTACCTCAAAACAACTTAGAAACCACCTAGGATGAGGGTTGTAAGGGAGAATTTGATCAACAAGGGTTTCTCCTCTTCACTCTTTTCTTTCCCCTCTTTTGCTTTTCTTCTCCCGTTCTTCTCTTTTTTTTTTAACTTTAGCCTTACTAATTATATATCAGGCCATTTAAGTGGGCTAAAACTTTGGGCCACAAAATAAATAAATAAATTAGTTTGGGCTTTCTAAAAAAATCTAGTTGGGCTTAATTGGGCTGGCCTTTTGGGCTATAAAAATAAATAAATAGGTTTTGGGCTTTCTAAAAAAAATCTAGTTGGGCTTAATTGGGATGGCCTTTTGGGCTATAAAAATAAATAAATAGGTTTTGGGCTTTCTAAAAAAAATCTAGTTGAACTAAGATATTATAAAGTATCCCCTCCTCCAAAAAGTTTCGTCCTCGAAAAAGAGATTTGGATGGTGTTGACGCATGACTGACTCTGGTTCCCATGTTTCTTCTTCAATTTGATCACTTCTCCATAGAATTCTCACCATAGGAATGGATTTGTTACGAAGCATTTTCTCTCGGCGATCTACAATTTGAACAGGTTGTACTTCGTACGATAGATTTTCCTTTAATACAATTGGGGGATCTTTGAGCACGTGCGAAAGATCTGGTTCATATTTTCTAAGCATAGAGACATGGAAGACATCGTGAATCTTCGACAATTCCGATGGTAGCTCAAGTCGATACGCGACACGACCAATCCTTTGCACGATCGTAAACGGGCCAATATACCTTGGACTTAACTTTCCTCGACGGCGGAATCGCAACACTCCCTTCCATGGAGAAACTTTCAGAAAAACTTTGTCTCCTTCATTAAACTCCAAATCGCGCCTCCTATTATCTGCGTAGCTTTTCTGTCGATCTTGCGCTGCCTTAAGTCTGTCTCGAATAAGTTGTATTTTTGCCTTCGCATCTTCGATAAGCTCTACTTGTTCGATTTGTCTCTCGCCAAACTCATCCCAAAAGAGTGGTGTTCGACACTTTCGGCCATACAAAGCTTCATAAGAGGGCATTCCAATGCTTGAATGATAACTGTTGTTATAAGCGAACTCCACCAAAGTCACGTACTTATCCCAGCTACCTCCCAAATTCAACACCACTGCACGTAGCATGTCTTCTAGTGTCTGTATAGTTCTCTCTGACTGTCCATTAGTCTGTGGATGAAACGAGGTACTGAATAGTAATTTTGTACCTAGCACTTTCTGCAGACTAGGCTAAAAATGGGAAGTGAATCTTAGATCACGGTCAGATATGATTGACACTGGTACTCCGTGCAATCTCACGATCTCATCGACATATAACTTGGCAAGTTTCTCTAAAGATTCGTTGGTATGCACTGGAAGGAAATGTGCCAATTTCGTCAGACGATCGACAATGACCCAAATTGAGTCATGACCCTTTTGGGTTCGAGGTAAACCAGAAACAAAATCCATTGTGACGTTTTCCCATTTCCACTCAGGAATAGGTAGTGGTTGAAGCATGCCGGCTGGTTTTTGGTGTTCCGCTTTAATCTGTTGGCAAGATAAGCACTTTGATACAAATTCAGTAGTGTCCCGTTTCATACCTGGCCACCAATAATGCTCCCGAAGTGTTCTATACATTTTGGTACTACCAGGATGCATAGCATAGGCTGAAGAATGGGCTTCCTCAAGAATAGCTCTACGAACATCAAGTTCTGATAGAACACAAACACGATTTTTAAAAGTAAGAAGTCCATCATCCCGAATTTGATATTCTGTTTCTTTTCCTTGATTTAGCTTCGCCATCTTCTGTTGTAAATAAACATCGTGTGATTGTCTTTCTCGAATTTTCTCGAACAAGGTAGGTCTAACCTCGAATTTGGCGATTAAAGCAGAATCATTAGACTTTTCAGAATCGAGCGAAATGTGTAAAGATTTAAATTGCTCCAACATAGGAAGATAAAAAGATTGAATCAAAGCAAGTGAGGTAGAAGACTTTCTACTCAGAGCATCTGCAACAACGTTCGCCTTGCCAGGATGATAATCGATGACTAAGTCATAGTCACTAATCAACTCCATCCATCGCCTTTGCCTGAGGTTGAGCTCCTTTTGCGTGGTGATATACTTTAAGCTCTTGTGATCAGTGAAAACCCGACAAGTTGCACCATACAGATAGTGCCTCCAGATCTTCAATGCAAAGACGATTGCAGCCAACTCTAAATCATGTGTAGGATAATTTTCTTCGTTCTTCTTCAATTGCCTTGAAGCGTAGGAAATAACCTTTCCTTCTTGCATGAGAACGCATCTTAATCCTTGTCTCGAGGCGTCGCTATAAATGGTAAATTCTCCAATCGCTGGGTCTGGTAAAGCAAGAATAGGAGCTGAAACGAGTCGTCTTTTCAATTCTTGAAATGCTTCGTCGCATTCTTCACTCCATTCAAAATTTACCCCTTTTCGAGTCAATTTAGTCAAAGATGAAGCCAATAACGAAAAGTCTTTGACAAACCGTCGATAATATCCAGCTAATCCCAGAAAACTACGAATCTCTGTCACGTTCTTTGGACGCTCCCAATCTAGTATAGCTTGAATCTTCACTGGATCGACGTAGATTCCTTCTTTAGAAATGTGATGACCCAAAAAGCTTACCTAGCGAAGCCAAAATTCACACTTCGAGAATTTAGCATAAAGCTGATTTTCTCTGAGAATGTTCAGAGCAATTCTTAGATGATGAGGATGGTCGTCGTCCGATTTAGAATAAATAAGAATGTCATCAATGAAGATGATGACAAACTTATCTAAGTACGGCCGAAAGACCCGATTCATAAGATCCATAAAAGCTGCAGGAGCATTTGTGAGTCCAAAAGGCATAACACAGAATTCAAAATGACCGTATCTGGTTCGAAAAGCAGACTTAGGGATATCAGATTCCCTAATCTTGAGTTGGTGATAACCGGATCGCAAATCAAATTTTGAGAACACAGTTGCTCCTTGCAATTGATCAAACAGATCATCGATTCTTGGAAGAGGATATTTGTTCTTGATTGTCACCTTGTTCAATTGACGGTAGTCGACACATAGACGAAGTGATCCATCTTTCTTCTTGACAAAAAGAACTGGAGCACCCCATGGAGATGTGCTAGGTCGTATGAAACCCTTCTCCAATAATTCCCCAAGTTGTGTCTGGAGTTCCTTAAGCTCAGCAGGCGACATTCGATATGGAGTAATCGATATAGGTGTGATTCCAGGAAGTACGTCAATGAAAAAATCAATCTCTCGATTCGGAGGTCGTCCTGGTAAGTCTTCGGGAAAGACATCAGGAAATTCATTCACGATTGGGATGTCATCTAGTTTAGTTTCAGAAAGAGAAGTATCGATGACAAATGCCAAGAATGCCTCACAACCCTTACGCATTAATTTATGCGCAGTCAACATTGAAATAAAAGAGAGGGATCTCGTTTGAAGTTTACCCTCAAAAACAAGTTCTGAGAATCCTGGTCTACGAAAAATAACAAGCTTCTCGTGGCAATCGAGAATTGCATGATGAGAAGAAAGTCAATCCATGCCAAGAATAACATCAAGATCAATCAAAGGCAATGGTATCAATTCAGCCTCTAAAATGACATCTTTGATCTTCAATGGACAACCAAGGAATACCGAATCACGAATTAGACGCTCTGCAAGAGGGGTATGAACGATGATTCCAGGTGACAAATGAGAGATAAGATAATCTAAGATCGCAGTAAGATCATCTCGGATATAAGACCTATCAGAACCTGGGTCAAATAAAGCGTAGACCTGATGGTCTCCCACAAACACATGGCCTAAAGAAGCAATATTAGGTGAGATTGTGATTTAAAAATTTGAAAAGATAGAATTTCTTACGAATGTTTTATTCGTAATCAAGTGGCATAACAAGGCGGGGTTAGATTTAGCATGTGAAAATACTCAAATTATAAATTACCTGTCACAACCTTCGGATCTGAGCGAGCCTCTTCTTGGGAAATATGAAATACTCTAGTTTGCTTCCTTCCTTGCATAGGTGATTGAGTACTAGGGCCGCTTGAGGCATCGGGCACTCTGGTAACTGCAGATCGAGTATCTCTGGGTGTAGAATATGTTAGTTTACCACGAAGCTGACCAGAACCCTGATTGCTCGTTCCCATAAGCTGAGGACAAGAACTTCGCATATGCCCCGGCTGTCGACACTGAAAACATACTTGAGGAGCCTTACAGGGGCCGTCATGATATTTTAGGCAATTCTGGCACTTGGGATTTTCACCAACCGATCCCGAGACATTGCTCCCGCCTCTACTAAACTGCTCCCGAGGTTGAGGAAAACTAATAGATGCCGAACATGGTGCGCCACGCGAAGATCCCACACCCCTATACACCTTCGATGCATTTCCTGGAAATGCGCTCCCTTGCCTTTTCTTTTGAGATCGTTCTGCAAGCTTATGTCTCGCCTGAACTAAACCTTCTACCCTCAGGGCTTCTTCTACGAGATCGTCAAGACTCTCGTACTTGTCTCCGGACTTGATGCAATCTCGAATATTTAAATTAAGACCATCTTCAAATCTCTTGCATAAGTCTCTCGTCGTATATGACTCAGGAGCGAATTCTCGCAATTCCAGAAATTTGCTTTCGTACTCAACGTCCGACATAATGCCTTGAAAGAGGTTGAAGAACTCCTTTCTCTTCTGATCCTTGATGTACTGAGAGAAGTATCGATCTTTGAATCGTTCCACAAAGATAGCCCACGTAATAGTAACCGAAGATGTCTCTTTTAGATTCTGCCACCATCGTCGTGCATCTGGGCCTAACAGCTTGGTCGCAATGACCACACCATAACATTCTTCAATCATCAAGGTGTCAAAGGTCTCTGTAATCTCCTTTAACCATGCCCCCGCTTTAGAAGCATCTCTTGCACCGTCAAATTTCAAAGTCCCCATGTTTTCAACTGCTTTCACCAAATCAGGTATAAAAAGTGCACCTCGAGAAGCAGAACCTCCTAAAGCCATTTTTGGAGTATAAACTGGTACATTAGATGTAGGTCGAATCGATTCATTAGCACGAAGAACCTCTTCAGTGACAGTCGTAGTTGTATGAGCCGTTATAGATGGTGGAACACCATGTATTCGAATGTGATCATAATACAATTGGTACTGCTCGGGTGTCATCATGTGCTCAACCCGCAACTGGGCCCATGGTTGCTCTACCTGGGAAACTGGCACCCTATGATCAGAATCGATAGGGTCCGTAACCGTCGGAGGAATGACATGATCAGAAGAAACATGTCCTCGAGGTCCACGAGGAACAGAAGAGAGTAGAGGACTCGGAGGATCACGAGGAGCGTGTCCTCGACCTCGACCTCGACGACGTACTGGAGGTGCCATAATGACTGAAAGGAAGAAAGGAAAGAAAATGTAAGGTCAACGTTAAGGCAATACGATACCTTAGGATGACATAGAAACAAAGTTGGACTCATTGGCTTGACACAAAAAGAATGAGAATCATAAAACCAGGCTTTGATACCAAGAAAGTTGTCACGCCCAGACCCCAGACAGAACGCGACAACCGCCACGTTAACCATAAATTTCGCAGAATGGGTACACTCCACTCCACAAAGTTTATAGAAAACGTAAGGCTTGCTATCAAGTACCTGTAGAGCTGAACAACTATAACAACGGGTACAACCGAGGACATCATCTCAAAAAGTATCAACAAGGATTTACAAAGGTACAAAATACAACGGTGTAACTTAGTTTAAAGAAAATATACATGAACGATATAACATCGCGAAGGTACAAAAAGAACATCAAGGGGGTCACCAAATATAAACTATACAATCTCGCCAATGAATCCGTCAATTTACATAAAAGAGAAAGTACCCAAAACACGGATTGGATGACGAGCAAACGATAGGCAAACCTCCAAGCAAAACGATATCAACAGCCTGAAAAGGAAAGAATGATGGGGGGTGAGTAAAACCACTAGCTCAGTGAGGTGATAAGCCGGTCACCCCGACCCTTATACGAAGCATGTATTCCCACTCGCGGTTCATAACATAAAATCCAACATTTCGTCCCACAATAATTATTCTCACTCAGTGTACATATTAATGAAATTAAAAACCTTAGTGCACATTTATGAATAACACAATTAGTTCAAACAACATGTTATCACATAAAAGACGCGTGGGTAGTCAATATCCTCCTCGAACTGAGCTCTCCGTCGAGAGACAGTCCAAGCCCGTCACCGTTACTCTAGATAAAATGCACATTAATATTCTTTCTCAATACGCCAAGTGCTAAAGTTCACAATTCAATATCGACGTGAATACTTGAAATGATCAAACATATAAACATACATGCATGTCCCACACCGGTGACGTTGACTGAGCCTATAATAGAGTGATTCATCTAACGATCACCCTCCAGAGTATCAGTATTTGGCAAATGGACAGGTGCCCCGTTAGATCTAACTCACCCAGGTTTGCCAATCACGGGCAACTTGGTTGTCACTCTAACTCACCCGAACCGCGACAATTCGGGCTACTTAATCAATGTCGCTCCAACTCACCCGAACGGTGACCAATTCGGGCTACTTAACCTTGGTACCAGGCATACATATGCATGTGCATCATAAGATGAATAACGACTCAAGTTAGAGTCTTAATTGGCACACAAGAATAACCAGAAATCAATAATACTCATAAAACGGCTAACATGACTCTAACCAGAGCAATCGAGCCAATCAGGCTCTTACCACATAACATAATACCAAATAATTTTCTTATCAATTAACTAAAACTAAAACAAATGCACATTTATCGAGGGTCCACACTTCCCACAAGAGAAGGCGTTCCCGAATTATCAACTCACAAGGAAGTGATTAACTCTCTCCGGAATCTGAAGTCGGTCCCTTGCCCTTCGTCGATGGTTCTTTACCTAGAAAGGAGATGAGCAATTAAAGACAAATTAAATATAACTAACTATTAGCGTTAACATTCCTTTCATTGCTAAAAACAAATCCTAATCGAGTTCGAACGAGTCGATAATAAATAAAAATGGCATGTAACTCCTTAACATCAGTTCCCAATCCCATATAACCGTTTCAATACATTAACTAAACGAAACGATAAAAAAAATAAGTTTGAATTCGACATAAAAATTCTGAAATTTTCCAGCTAGCGGTAGTTTACGAGAAAAATCATAACTAATTGTAGAATAATCGGATTGAGACATTTCAAGTGGCTACGGAAAGCTAACGAGTTCAGCTACGTACAGAAATTAAGTTTGCAAAGTTTCGAGGGCAATAGCTATCTCAAAGTCAGTTCGAACAGTCTGCGAATTACCCACATACCAAAAAGAAAAACCCCACAAAATTACAAAATCATGGAAGAAGGAAGTTTAATTCACACACCACTTACCTCAAAACAACTTAGAAACCACCTAGGATGAGGGTTGTAAGGGAGAATTTGATCAACAAGGGTTTCTCCTCTTCACTCTTTTCTTTCCCCTCTTTTGCTTTTCTTCTCCCGTTCTTCTCTTTTTTTTTTTTTAACTTTAGCCTTACTAATTATATATCAGGCCATTTAAGTGGGCTAAAACTTTGGGCCACAAAATAAATAAATAAATTAGTTTGGGCTTTCTAAAAAAATCTAGTTGGGCTTAATTGGGCTGGCCTTTTGGGCTATAAAAATAAATAAATAGGTTTTGGGCTTTCTAAAAAAAATCTAGTTGGGCTTAATTGGGCTGACCTTTTGGGCTATAAAAATAAATAAATAGGTTTTGGGCTTTCTAAAAAAATCTAGTTGAACTAAGATATTATAGACTAATACCTTTCAAATTATCAAGAGTCCAACAAATAGCAGACTTATGCTTCCTAAGCACATCTAACAACTCTATAAGTTGATCATTAGTAAGAGAAGAAGATACAATTACCAGATAAGTTTCATTGTCACCCAGATAGGAGTACTTCAAGTGCTCCGATAGTGGTTTCAACTTTTCCTTCTTCTCTTCCTTTGGTGTGCTTTCTTTATCCAATGGGAGGTATTGCCTAGTCCACTTGACTTCTTCAAGCTTGGTTCTTTTAGATTCATACCTTTCATCACCCAAGGCAAATAAATTTTCAAGAAATTCAATACATACCTCATTAGAGAGCTCATCTAGCTCCGTGGTGGAAAAAGTAAGAGACTCCGCCAAGCATGTCTCCAAGGGATCCTTTGATAGAATCAAAGACATATCTTGTTTCACGATCTCCTCCACCACATCAATGCTGTATTATTGCTTCTCCATTGGCATCTTCATTGCCCTATCAAGGTTGAATATGACCTCTTCTTTATCCATCCTCAATCTAAGCTCCCCCTTTTGAACGTCAATCACAGCTCTAGCTATAGCAAGGAATGGCCTTACCAAAATAAGAGGGACATTATCCTTGTCATCTTCCATTTCTAGCACAAGAAAATCCACTGGAAAGACAAGCTTGTCTACTTTTACAAGTACATCTTCAATCACATCCTTTGCAAAAGTCATAAACCTATTCGCCAATTGTAGAGCCACTATTGTGGGAGCGAGCTCCCCCAAACTTAGCTTCTTAAATATAGATAAGTGCATTAAGTTGATGCTTGTACCAAGATCACACAAAGCTTTTCGCGCCAGCCCCTTTCCAATCTCATATAAAATAGTAAAGCTTCGCGGATCCTTCAATTTATGTGGCAACTTCCTCTGAATGATCGAGCTGTAGTTTTCTGATAGATTCACTGTCTTTACTCCATTCAAACTTCTCTTCTTCAATATGATATCCTTCAAAATATCAGGCATAGTATGGCATCTCCATGATTGCTTCGGAGAAAGGAATGTTCAAGCTTATCTTGTTCATTATATTTTGAAATCTCTTGAACTTATCTTCCAATCCTTTTTCACTATCCTAAAAGGAAACAGATGAGGTATCATTGTCTTTGAAATTCCCCATTCATCACGTTCAACTCCTTCTCTTTATCCTTCTCGTCTTTCACTCTCTTAGCTCTTTCTCACTTCTTCTCTACTATAAGCTCAGTATTCTGATCTTGAGATGACTCTGGAGTGTTCTAAACAACAGGTGCAGCATTCGGTATCGAAATGGGAGGTGCATGAAGAATGGTCTGGTCGAACAACATGAATGTGGTCGAACGAGGACTTTGTAAATGGGTTCAGTTCGTTCAGCACTGGTTCGACCATAGTTCAACCAAAATATCCTGGTCGAATGGGACAAGTCTGGTCGAATGGGAGCCTTGTAAACTGAGCTCTTTCTTTCTTCTCCACAGGTGCCTGTTCGACCAGAATGTTCTGGTCTAACGTAGTGCTTTGGTCGAACGGCGGAGCAAAAAATAGGAAGTCATAAATCTATTTTTCCGAAAGATGATTGACCTCAGTTAGACCAACTAGTCTGGTCGAACTGGGTAAGGTTGGTCAAACAAGGCTCCTGCTTTCATCGTTTTCGCCCTCCAGCTTCACTGGACCTTCGTACTGCGTCCTGGACATTAATGTAATAGCATTACACGACTTAGGATTCATAATACTTTGAGATGAGAGCTTACCCTTCTCAATAGTTTGAGTCAACTTGTTCACATTTCGTACCATATCCCCCATCAACAATGTAAGGTCTTTTATCTGCTTAGACAACACCTCATGATTCGAATCTATCTTGATCTCAATACGATCCACCCTTGCATCATTCCTAGCCACATAATGGTTCACCGTATCCTCCAAATTTGGTCTCTCTTCTTCCATCTTAGCACCAGGATTAACACCAAAAGGAGGTTGCACAGCCGCATTCGGATTGCTCCATAAAAATTCCTGCCTCCTTGGTTGTTGATAGTTACTCGGGGGACTATGATTGTTGTAGTTCCCTTGGTAATTTCTATTTCCTTGATTATTCGGATACCTCGTTCCTTGAATACTTTGTTCCATGGCGTAGTTTGCTTCTTCAAAATCTTCTTGGATAGGTCTCTGTTCACCGTAATCCTGTCGCATCATCATTGGTACTCTCTGTGACAAATCAGTAATCTTCTTTTGTTGGGTTTCAAGTAGCTTGTTGATATTAGCCAAGCTCGAGACGATCTCATCTTCTCTACTCGACTTCACCATTGTATGTTCAACTTGTGCTACTTTTCCAAGGACATAAGTGCCTCTCACTCTATCAGTTGGCAAATCTCTTGAATTCATTGAAATATCTTCAAAGAGTTTTTCGCCCTCTACGGATGACTTTGTAAGCAATGCTCCATTCGACGAAGCATCTAGTAAAACTCGAGAATTGCAGTCCAATCCGTTGTAGAAAATACTGATGTATTGAGCTTTGGATAGCCCATGTTGTGGACACCTCCTGAGCATGTTTGAATCTATCCCATGCTTCATGAAACTTCTCATTACCACCAATAGCAAATTGATTGATTTCTTGTTTCATCTTAAACACCTTTGAAGATGGCATGTATCGCTCTAAGAATTTCAACTTCAATTGATCCCAGGTAGTGCATTTAGCAGCATTAAGAGTATCGTACCAATCTCTTGCCCTTCCAGTAAGTGAGAACTTAAATAAGATGATCCTCCTTGCATTTTCACGAGTTCCTGCATCTTTTTGTGTGCTTGCATATCCAAGGAACTTATTCAGATGTTGCTGATGATCTTCAAAGTTTCCCCCAGAGAAGGGACTCCTTTCAATCATGCTTATAAGAGCAGGGTGAAGATCAAAATCAGCTCCTGCCCCTCTTGCTCCTAACCGACCCACATTGCCTCCTCTGTTGTTCTTAAAAATTTCACGGATGGCAAGGTTATCTGGATTCGTGGCCATGTTGACAGCTTCTGCTTCCAAGTTATATCAGGTTGCAGTGGTGCGCATTTTCTTTGCATGCAAAATGAATCCCCAAGTATTAAGGATATCAATTGCAACATAAGCAAGTGACCAAGTGAATATCGTACCCAAAGGACGACGTATTATCAATTTAATTATTTACTAAATTAATTAAGACGAATGTGAATAAAAGTTTGAGGTTTCAATTATTAACTACTAAACAATTAATTAAAATAAAAAATAAAATAAAATATCACTCGAAGAATACAAAAGTGGATCAAGTAGGAAAATAGGTAGCTCTAGGATAATCCAGTTTCATGCATTAATTTCCCTTTCGTGTGTTAATATCCGACCCTACCTTGTGGAATATGGACGCATTACTAAACTATGCATATCTACTCTATAGACACAAGTAAACATGTGTGTAACACGTGTGAATAACCTCGAAGCAAGAGATATAATTCTACACCCTTTCTAGTTACTATCAGTATCAATTATTTCCCTGGCCAATTGGTACCCTAACCCGATATGATCTCCCTTTATAGGTACTATAAAATTATCCTCTTTATCCTACTTAATAACCCGAATTCAATTCAATTAATAATTATTCATATATTATAGTGTAAGCAATTAAAATTTACAGTCTAATTAAATGGCGACACGTAGATTTTCTCGATTAAATATCAATTATTAATTTATTTTGGAATTTAGATAAATTAATTCCTAAAAATATATTAAAAATAATTGATAATTAATTTAAGCCCAATAAATTGAATGGGACTTAAATTAAATGAGGCCTGGCCCAAGTCAAGCAAGCCCAAATTAAAGGAGATCTGACCCAAGTCAAGCAATCCCAAGTCAAATGAGGCCTAACTTATGTCAAACAAGTCCATTCAAAT
This sequence comes from Pogostemon cablin, assembly GCA_023678885.1. Classification (NCBI taxonomy): domain Eukaryota; kingdom Viridiplantae; phylum Streptophyta; class Magnoliopsida; order Lamiales; family Lamiaceae; genus Pogostemon; species Pogostemon cablin. The sequence continues at coordinate 10,379,158 of CM042990.1, read as the reverse complement.
TAAATCAGACCTAAATAAAATAGGTCTGATTACAGCCCAAACAAGTGGAGGCCCAAGCCCGCAGGATATGACCCAAATAGAGTGGACCAATCAGAATGCAAGTCTTTAATGAGAGAGTCTTCACCCGTGAACGATATGTTAATTATTCAAAAACGAGAGGCCGAAGCCAGTGTCACAATTACATATAATTTAAACTCCACACACGGAACAATAAAAAAAACACGCCTATCTAGATAACAAATGCTCAAATCTAATTACATGCATAAGAATAGAATTAGTCAAGCCATCAGTAGAAGGTCGGGCACCCTCGAGGAGCGTTTCGTTCCGAGCCTTCCATATGAGGAAGACGCTTCCGTAGAGAGCAAGCGTCCACCTCCTCCTCTCACGAATATGCACACGCCGGTCCTTGCTGAGCCACTTGAAGCCGGCCTTCAACGTGGTAACCTGTCTCCTCCACTCCATTTCATGTCTAACCCGGTTCCATACATGCTTCGTTAACGGACAACTGAAGAAAAGATGGTCTCTCGATTTGGGAGCCCCCACGCACAGCACGCACTCGACCGGGCCCTCGTAGTGTCTCCATCTATCCATGGTGAGCAGACGGTTCCTCTCCGCGATCCACATCCTGAACGAATGCTTCTGCGGGACCCATGGACTCCATAACTTCTTGTAGATAGGCTGTACCGGCATGGAGTGTGAAACGAGCCAATACAACTTACCCACTCGCAGCCTTTCCATCTCCGAACACGAGGCTAAAGTGGTAACAATGTCGCCACCAATCCGTGCTCTGATCCTGCCCCTCGCTCGGAGTATGTCCTTCCACACAATCGAGGCGCTGTAATTCACCTCAACATCCCAGCATGAAGAAGACTGCAGATAAATGACATTAATCCATTTGATCCATAACGACTTCTTCTCCTGATGCACATCCCACAACACTCCACAAAGGGCCGCATCGTTCAGCAGGTCGATTACCCTAAGTCCCAGGCCACCCTGTTCCTTAGGGAGAATGACCTCCTCCCAACGAACTGCACCCCGTGGGGTTCCCCAAAGGAATTTCCATATCATCCTCTCGATTCTATCCACAATTCCCTTGGGGATCTTCACCATTGCCGTCCAGAACTTCAACAGGCCATACACAACCGATCGGATGAGTTCTAATCGGCCGGCATACGACAGTAGATGCGTGGACCATCCCCTAATCAGATTTGTAACCTGCGTGATGAGCGGCTCAAACGCAGACTCCCTGAGCTTGGTTCCCTGTAACGGTACTCCCAAATAACGTACAGGAAAGGTGCCTTCCTGAAAAGGCAGTACCTCACGGATAGCCTGCTCCTCATCCTTCGGAACCCCTGCCATGAACAAATGAGACTTATCTGCACTGACCTCCAGACCTGACATACGAGCGAACTGATCAAGTGCCCTGGCTACAACCTCTGCCGAAGATCGGTTACCATAAGCAAATATAATCAAGTCGTCCGCAAACGCTAGATGAGTGACTCCCACCTTCATACAGTGTCTAGAGTGGTACTTATAATTATCCATCACGGTCATTCTCCTGAAGAGACGGGAGAAGTAATCCATGCACAGGACAAATAATAAGGACGACAGCGGATCACCCTGGCGCAAGCCTCTCTTACCGTCGAAATAACCCTCAGGTGTGCCGTTGACAAGGATGGAGAATGAGGTGGTGGTGACACATTCCATGATCCATCCTATCATACGCTGAGGAAATTTCAACCCCGTAAGCACTCCGCGCAAAAACCCCAGTCCACCGAATCATAAGCCTTCTTTATATCAACTTTTATGGCCATTCTCCTATACTGACGGTGCCTAGCCCACCCATAATTCTTCACAATCTCCTGGGCGAGCATCACACAGTCCCACATTCTTCGGTTCTTCACGAAACCAAAGTGATTCTCCGCCACCAAGTCCTCCATCAGGTCCGTCATTCGCGTCACTATGATACGAGATATTATTTTGTAGATCACATTGCAACACGAAATTGGGCGGAAGTCCCTGACAGTAGGATCATACTTACCTTTAGGGATTAGTGTAATAAACGTGGCATTCATATGTCGCAGCAGCTGCCCGGAAGGGAAGAACTCCTGAACAGCGGCCACAACGTCCGAACCAACCACATCCCACGCGTCCCTAAAAAAAGCTGCCGTGTACCCATCCGGCCCGGGGGCCTTGTCCCCGTTCATACTCCACACAACTCTCTTCACCTCTTCATCTGTGATGGGGACTTCGAGTTGCTGAGCCTGGTCATCACTCAGCACAGCTCCCCATTCAAAGACACTGTCATCAATCTTCTCACACTCCCTCGCAGTACCCAACAAATCTCTATAGAATGAAAGGAACTCTCCTACGACTTCCTCACGGGAGGTAGTATGCCCGGATTCTGTACGTATGGAGGGGATGATATTCCTCATACCATTGGACTTGATCTTCTTGTAGAAGAATATGGTGGGTTTATCCTGACTGATCAAGTAATCGGCTCTGGCCATCTGAGAGAAGAAGAGATGTTCAGCATGACACAAGAAGTCGACCCTCTTGGCTGCCCCCCTAACCCTGTCCCATTTCTCAAAATTACCAGGATCAGCGTGGCTCTCCAGCTGCAGACTGTCTAGCTCCGCTCTAGCTCTCTCTGTTTTTTCTGCTATATGACTGAAATCCCTCTTGCCAAGCTGTTGTAGCTTCGGTTTGAGCAACTTCAGCCTACGACAAACACTGAACTGAGCTGTACCCCACACCTGCGAGTCCCATACCTCTCGCACAGTATCCAGGAATCCCTCGCTGGTCTTCCACATGTTCATATACCTGAATGGTCTCCCCTTCGAGTGCTCGGCGTGGAAGATGGAAACTAGGACGGGGTAGTGATTTGAAGTGGCCCCCATGGGTAGAAACTCCGACTCCACTACTCCTGAGGTGGCGTCCCAGTTCGAGTTCACCAATACTCGGTCAATACGACTCTAAATTCTGCCATTCGTCCAGGTGAAAAAACACCCTTTGGACTTTGCTTCATCCAGTCCCCTATCAACACAGAACTCCTTAAAATCCGCTCTGTACCAGTTCCGCTTAGACGGAACAATTTCGGATTTTTCTTCGGGTTTCCTCACACAATTAAAGTCTCCAAGGATCATCCAGGGAGAGTTAACTGCTGGGACAGCCGAAGATAGATGAGTCCATAGCCTGCGTCTATCGACTACGCCATTACGGGCGTAAACGACACTGATGAGGAACTCCTGTTGAGAGATCAAACAGTGTACCATACCAGAAATACATTGCTCATGGAGCACAATATTACTGACAACAATCAAGGTGGAATCCCACGCTACCACAATACGACCCTCCTCAACAATGTCAAAGTTATTCACACTATTCCAACTAGGAACAATTCTACCAACAATGTCCAGCAAATTACTAACAAATAATTTAGTTTCGAAAAAACCCGCCAAGCAAATTTTATTCTTGCGAACTAACCTGCGGGCTGTTCGCTGCGCACGAGTGGCTGCAAGCCCTCGTACGTTCCATGCTAAGCACCTCATTAACGAGCAATGGAGGAAGAGCCCCCGCCTCGTCCTAGTCCGTTTCCTCTATCCGGCGGCTCTTGGATGGTGATGTCGGTGCCTCTCCTAGTGCCTCCCGCCCTATGAGTGAGAGAAGGGGGCGGGGATCGGCCCGAGCGGCCCACGGCCTTAGCATCTTCCTCCTCCTCTATTTCGGAAGCCCATGTCTTCCTAGTATTCAATCGCGCGGGCTGTTTGCCCTCACGTCTATTTATCCTCCAATCATCCAGATCAAGGTCGTCTAGGATTTGGTATCGTCCTGTCACGACCTTGTGTGCCTGTTCTTGGGTCAGAGAAGGACCCACGGCGGCCCTTTTCTTTCCGTTCCGGTTTCTCTTCTTTCTCGGCCGTGTATTCCGGGCCCCCACTTGCTGGAAACCATCTTCGTCAACTGTTTCATCAGCACGCGCGGCCTCCGGAGGCTGTTCCTTTCCTTTCTCCCCCTTATCACCCCTGGCAAGTTCGTCACAATCACTCACAAGATGGCCAAACTTCCTGCACTTAGTACAATATGCTGGGAGGCGTTCGTACAAGACGATTTGAGTGAAGTTGGTCCCTCGGTAGTCGAATGTGACCTCCTTTGGGAGTTCCTGCGAGACATCAATATCAACTCGCACACGCATAAACGATACCTTATCCGCCTTAACAGAGGTATCATCCACCATGATAGGCCTTCCGACCAATGAGGCCACCTTGCTGATGTGGTTTTTCGACCACAGTTCAAGGGGGAACGAAGGCAGCCGAATCCAGACTGGGACATGGGAGATTTCCCGGTCATCAAACTGAAAGGCACGTGGTAGCCTTTCCAACATAAGATAGTGCTCCCAAATGGAATGGGAAGCACCATCCAGCACCCTGCGCACATCCTCCTCCGAGCAGAGCCGGAATATGATCCATCCCGACTGATGCATGACGATGGTATACTTGACGCCCCACGCCCGGCAGATGACATGGACGGCCTGCATACCCAGAAACCTTCCCAGGAAATACCCCACCAACGTGTATTTCCAAGCGTCTGAGTCATCCTTCAGATCGAGATAGGCCACTCTGTCGCATGGTGCGATATATTCGAGCTTCCTGTCTGGATCTATGTTGCTTTTGTTGACGAATTTGGTGTAATCGACCGGTTCCTTGGGAGTGGAACCAGCACCCGATTCGCCTTGCCCCTGCCGCGCGCGCTAGGCGCGCTGACCACCTGGCTGCCGAGGACCTGCCCCCTCGCTCGCGCTCTGCCTTGCGCCGCTTGGACCTGGCCGATTGCTGGCGCCCACTCTCGGCACGGACTGCCGAGATGGAGAGTTGGACGCACGCGCTGGAGTACGCTGACGAGTGTCACCCTGCGCCCGCCGAGGGCTCTCGCGGCTTCCTATAGTCTCGGCAATCTGCCGAGGCCCCTTCTCCGTCGCCTAGCCCTGCCAAGGTGTGCCGCGAATCTGCCGGGGTGTGCCTCCAGTCTGCCAAGGTGAGCCTCCTATCTGTCGAGGCGAGCCACTCGCCTGCCGAGAAGTCTCGGCACTACCAGTTGTCTCGGCAGTCTGCCGAGAGCCAACCTCCAACGCCTGTACCTACCGAGGGGTGCCGCTAGTCTGTCGAGACTTCCCATCCGCCTGCCGAGAGGGAGAGGCAGGGGGGTGGTAACGTCCAGCCGACACCGTGTGCCCGGAGTGGTACTGCGCCGCCTTTTCACCGAGAGTTTCCGCTTGATGGTGGGATTGCGCTCGATGGGCGCCTCCGGTGTGGTGCCATCCACAGCCGAGTCGACAAGCCCTTGTGTGGGACTGCCGGCACCGTGAGTGTTCGGCACATCAGCCACGACGATGGCCAAGGACCCGACGACAAAATCCACATCCATCTCCGTTCGATCCGCAGTGATTGAGCGCGCTAAGGCTGCGCCGTTATCCAACTGCGGATTCTCCACAAGAACAGCCTCCTTCAGGGTTTTCTTCCTTTCGATTTCCTTTACCCGATCCTTAATCGATTTGAACGTTTCCTCACTCACACATATCTTCGGCGACGCCTTTGTGGGCGTCTTGCTTCTCGACTTCTTCCCCATGAGAGGATTGATCGAGATGGATTACATGAACAAGTGGGGTCATTCTACACCGCCGTGGGAAGCGGTGCGATCAAATCGGTCGTCGATGGCGAGGAGCGCCGACGACATTGTGGGGTGATCGGGTTTGGCGATCGATGATTGTTGCTTATTGGTAGGGCCGCGGGCAGGAGGCGCCAGCCGCCATGAACACAGCTTGCGCAAACGATACCTTACCGTGAGTAACAATCGGACACCTGTTTGCCGACGACGAGATGCGCCGGCACCGATGGGGATGATCGATCGTTGCTTGGACAGGACCTGCCGCCGTGTACCGTGGCCATGGACGATAGGCGCCGTCGGCCGTGAGTTTTCTTGCTCAAGAAGCAAAAGGAGCGAATTTTTTGGAACTAGGGTTCCAAAAAATTTTGCACGTGCAATGACTCCTTCTCTGAGGGAGTCTTCACCTTTCACCTATATAAAGGGGTCTCTTCCCTTCATTCGACACACAGACTGAAGCACTCGAAGATGACAATGCTCTGAAGAGATTGAAACACGAGCAACGCTCCTCAAGATCTTCAAGGCAAGAACGTCATACGACCCGGGATTAAGGTGCTAACCCCCCAGATCGAGTGTTTTCCATACATTAAGTTATTCAGTGTTCTTCGAGCCAAGAACAGCATATGACCCAGGATTAAGGTGCTAAGCCCCTCAGATCGAGTGTTTTCACAACAAACACGTTTAATCCGAACAAATGCTTGACGCCTCTGGATAAACATTATAAAGCCCCAAATCAGAGTTCAAACAAGCTTCAACTGAAGATCCAACTCAACATACACAGTCAGCGCAGTTAACATAGTCAGCGCAACACACTCAAGTCAAAGTCAAAGTCCAAATTGGTTCGAGAGAAGAATCAGAGGATAGATAGACATTGTTTCCTAAATTATCAAGTATAATACTTTGGATTATTATTATAATTCAATTTGTATTTATTTTATCATAAATACAAAATTTGTTGTTACAGATAGCTCTAATGAAGCTTCAGAGTCCCCTCACTTAGAATCATAACATAGAAACCTTGTTAGCAGTGAACGCACTCAATCAATAACCAAGATATGTATTCGAACTCTACATAACAATTGAAGATGCACAAAACAACCGTGAATATGGATTAAGAAAGCACAATCATATATAAAATCAATCCTCAAGTAGTGTTGTACAGAGTTTACACACGAAAGTTCAATTAATTCGTAAAAACCTTCACAATCCTAGTTCTACCAAAAAGGCTCTAGCCCATGATGTTACGAAGAACAACCATGGGTGTTGGATAGATCTTACCCGAATGTTTGGAAAATACAAGATAAATTAGGAAACGATAAAAATCCTAAATTGGGACGTCGTCACGTCCTTCTCCGTCTTGAATCCTCCTCTAAGTTCTCCTTTAGATTCTACAGACGAACCTTCAAAGTGATGGATGGATGGAGGAAAGGATGTGGATGATAATTGGGAGGTGATCCCCTCTTGTGGGGTGTAGTATTGTGTTGTGTTGTGGTTCACCAATCCAATCTCTTCTAATTCTCTTAGTGGTGTGATATACATCCCCTTTTATACTTGTAAGCTTTCCTTATGGGCCTTAGATGGGCTTTTTAGATGAAAACACACACTTGGGGTGTAAAAACAGGAGAAACACGCACTTGGGTTGTAAAAATCGGATCCTAGGCATGCGGTTCGACCTTCCAGGCATGTGGTTCGACCTAGGGTTCGACCTAGGGTTTGGTCGAACCATGGTCGAATCAAAATCGGCGATTTAATGTATTCAGGCATATGATTCGACCAAAATAGCTTGGTCAAACCAGTGGTTCGACCACTGGTCGTGGTCAAACCAGCCTGCTCCAGCTTCATCCTTTTGCGTATAACTTCCACATCCGAACTCCGATTTGAGTGATTCTTGCACTTACGCGATCCCTCTTCCTTGGCTTTCTATAAATATAAAGAACTCACAAAAACTCTTAAATTTGAAGGTGTAACAAGCCATGGAAAAGGATACAGCCGTTCTGTTCGTCATAGCTCGCGCGATGTCAACATCTTGATCATAACTTTCTCGTTTTAATTCTGATTGGGGTGTTCTTTATGCCAAAACGACCCTCTCTTCAGTGGCTTTCCAATCATATATCACACTACCAGTTTTGATCTCTACAAAAATACAGAAAAATTGCACAAGTTGGACGTGCGTTTTTTAGCATTCATACACAAGTTGCACTTTTTCTCCAACTTTGCACTTTTGATCCCTTTTCCACCTAAAATACAATAAAACACCTCAAGTACACATTTTTCTCACATATATCAATATAAGACACTTGTACTAATATATAACAACAATTCCCATCAAGAAGGTGTTAGATTGGACACTAAAACACGCTTATTTTCACTCTCTTCAATCCCCCAAACTTACCCATGACTTGTCTCGAGACAATAAAATAAAAATAAATAGAGAGAGAAAATTAGCGGGGAAACAAGGACTATGACCAATACCATATTCAAAATACAATTGTCCTCAACTTCGGTCATGCAACTCTCGTTACATGTAATAATCAATTCATACCATACAAGATAAGACAATCACACCAATTCAAATGCTCCATTCACATGTTCTCACCGGAAGTATATATCACTCGCACTCAAGTGTAAAAGATGTACACTTATGGGTTAAGGTGTTTACGCTCAAATTCAATTCAAGTGTATGTGTAACCATAAGCTTGCCAAATATCTCAAACTCTCCACCAATAAAAGTATGATTCGGTAATGAGATCAAAAAAGACTTTTCTTTTGGATGTAATGTTGGCTCTTTGGTTAAGGTAGGAAATATATGGATAAATGACTCAAAACTTGGATCAATCAAGCGTGCACTCCATCATGATCTTTCATTCTTCTTTCTCACTTCAATTAAGCACAACATCCTCCTCAACTCCTTTACTTTATTTCAAGCACAACATTTTTTCCTTCTCTTTTATCCCTTCTCTCCTTTTTTTTCTCTCGAGGTACCAGTTTCGGGCACTACCTCGTGCATCCTCCATAGGGTACTAGATTTAAGTACTACCCTAGGGTGTTTGTTTCCATGTAGTACTAGATTTAAGCATTACTCCATGATTTTCTTTAGATGCATTTTCAAGGTCAATCACTTTTTCAACACCAATTTCATTCCTTCCCAAACTGTTAACAAACTCCATCAACGCACTTTGAAAAGCTATTAATTCTCTTATAGAAGGACAATCAAGGCTAAAAAAATTAGATACTCAAAGTGGTTATTTCTCGTAGACTGCCAAAGAATGAAATTTTTAGGCTCAACGGGGCTAACTACGGATAAACATCATTCGGTAGGGAATTGTTTGGCTAAGTGACTCATAAATTCAAGGATGGCCTTAGATCATCTCCCATCATCTAACACACATGTAACTTCAAGTAAGACAAGAGGCAAGTTCTAGAATACACACACAAGAATGATACTCACCAGAAAGAAATATCATGAGTTTTTAACAAGTAATAGAACACTTTTCATGGTAAGCAATATCCCACAAGTATACATAAAACTTCATATCACAATATAACTCAAGTACACTTCCTTCATCAACTTCAAAAGCATATGAATTTCAAGCACAATTTAACTATATAAGCTCACATAGATCAAAACTCAATCCTTCCACTCTCATTAATTAAAAGCACACATAAAATTAGAATAAGGAAACAAGGGCACCTGATTTTTCTTCAACGTATGCACGAGTTCCTCGAGTTGTTCAACTCGATCAGGTCAAAGCCTAAGTGTAGAACTCGTCTTGCCACCTAGTTACCTTTTCTATCATCAAAGCTCAACATACCTCATCATCACAGGATTCATCAATAATAAAATAAGAGAACTATAAGAAAAATACTCAATTGACTATCTAATTGACTCCACACACTAGACACAACAACACAACACACTAAACATTAGGTAAGTTGCAAAAAATTGACATACCAACACCAGTTAAAGTATTAGTACGCCGCAAAAAATCCAACCTCCTAACAAACAAACAACCAACGAAAGGAACAATTATACCCTTGGTGCTCATAAAATAAGGTAAGTACATCACATCCCCCCAAACTTAGTAAAACATAAGTCGAAACTAAGTTTGAAAAGAGATGTAATTGCCGATATGTGAGCACTTCAAATATAATAACTCCTCACTCACACAAAAGAAATAATAAAGCAATAAAATGGAAGAGCAAGCCCCCAACAGGCGCTCATGTTTAATGTCGGAGAGTCAAGACAGATTACCACTTTGTACTATTAGATCAAAGGGTGGTCTTCTCGCATCCTCACCTTCAAGTACTTTCTTTCTCTCTTCTTATCTACACTCAGCACCTCACCATTCTTGGTTACAAGTATATGATTCTTAGAATTACCTTACTCCCATGGCTGACTAGACTCCTCCTTGTCAATCTTCCATTCAAATTCAGAATCATCTTTCATAGTAAAATCAAGATTAAACAAGTTAGAAACCACGTCTATGCTCTTGCATGAGTGAGTCTCTATAGGCATCTTCATTGCTTTATCAAGAGAGAAAACCACATCTTCATTATCCATCTGCAGTCTAAGCTTCTCGGCTGTCAACCTCGTTGCTCTTCCCACTTCTTCTCAACTATAAGCTCAGTATTATGTCCTTGGGATGGCACTGGAGTTGCATTGACATTAGGTAAAACATTACGAGTGGTCGAACCGCGGTTCGACCATGATTATATGAAAATGTCAAATTCTAACTTGTCTTCTTTTGATGTTGATAGGAAGAAAGCTCCGGAGCTTGATTGGAAAATTGACGAAGGAGAAAGAGGGAATACACTTGAAGCTCTTCTTGATGATGATTTGATGCTCGTAGTGAAGTTGAGCTAGTGGATAAAAAGAGGGCTAAATAAATTTTCAAAGTGAGGATGCGAGGAGAGAGTGTGATGGACCATCCTTTGGTCCAATGATCGTGAAATTTTATCCGGCTTGAAGACGTTAAACATAGCGCTAAATGGGAGGCAACCCATTCTTTTTTATCTTTTGATGTATGTTTTTTTTTGGCCTTGTAGGTAGATTATGCTTGTGAGAAGAAGGAGTTTTAAAGATACGAAGGGTGCTTGAATTGAAGTGTGTAAGTTCATCACACCACTTTTTGCAAACTTAATTCGAAACTCTTGTTTCAATTTAAGTTTGGGGTGATATGGTGTGCTGTGACATACTTTTTCTCTTGAAAGCATATACTTTCCGTATTTTTGGGCTAATTTTGAAAATTTTCTCATAAGTTTTGATTTGATTTGGTCCGATTGGTGGTGATTGAAGTGCATGATAATCCACATTTTTAATGAAATTGTTGAGCTAATAGTTTTGTTGAGCATGTATGAAGGGTATTGGAAGCACGAATTGAGCTCGGAGCTAACACCTTATACTACAAAATGCTTATTGAGGGAGTTCATTCTACACCCTACCACTTCTATGTGTTTAGCATAATTTGATTTGATTTGGAATGATATGATTAGCATGTTTCTTCATTTGTTATGTTTGTGGGAGGTTTACTTTCGTAATTTAGGATATCCTTTTCAATCAAGGATGGGATGTTTGTGAGCTTAATTGATTATGGATGACATGAATGTGTGCTTTATTTTCTTATGATGGATGGTTTTGTTGTTTTTGCATGTTATGTGTTTTTGTTTGTGTCTTGTTTGGTGAGTCTTTTCTTATGTGCTTTGTGTATTTTTATTCTTGTTTAGGGATTGTTTTGGTGGTTTGTTTTTGGGATGTCGTGAGACATTTTTGAATGTGAGTGATGATATGTTGTGGTAGTAAGTGATGACAAGTTATGATTAAGAATCTCTGCACTTTCGAATTGTGACATGTTTTACTTAACTTGTTCAATTTTGAGATAAATGTGGTGTAATAAGTTCCTTAAGGTCCAATGCATAAGCTTGTGAGCGTTTGAGGCTCAACCGTGCATACATGGTATTTTTCTTCATGAGTGGATTGATTGTGTTTGATAAGCTAGAATTTGCTCAAGGAATATAGAAATGAACCCGATTAGTGGAGATTAGTTACATGATTTAAGGTCATCCTTGTTATTAATAGTCATTGCCATATATTTCCCGATCATGAACATCATCCTTAGTTAACCACTTTGAGCCTTTAAGCCTATTTCTTGTGATTTTAGCACATTACAAGCCATAATTACCCACTTAAGCCTTATATAAATACCTTAGTGTGGGGTGATTGAGGAGATGGTGACTAGAAAGGTTTGATGAGTTATTGTGCAAAAGAAGAAAGGAAATGGTAAACAAGTAAGAAAGAGGATGAAAAGAGCACAAGCAAGAATGTAAATGCAACCTTTAAAACATGAAAATGAGCAAAGCAATAATAATATGCTATAGTACTTAAAAGTTCGAAGAAGGAAGCATGCATTGAAAGTAGTTCAATCCAAGGAAAGTTGATGATTAGTGCTTGTGAACATTAAAGACAAGAAAGGAAGAAAGAAAAGTGGAGAAGTTGGAGAAATTGGTCATCTCTTCGATTACTTACACTTGTTTAGTCACTATTACCATATTCTTCCTACCCTACCAAAGAGCCTATCATTACATCCTTAATGAAAGACCTTTTTGACAATTGATTGAAGTTTTGGTGGTTTGTGAATGTAGTCTACGAGCATGCTTATAGTGAGTCGAGCCAATTGACTAATGAGTATTGATGTACCTTACCTTAAAGTGTGTTGAGTGAAATTGATATCCGATGTGAGGCTTGGACCAAAAAGGGACTATATTACACTTTATTCGTGATTGAATTTTTTAATTCTTCATGTCATGAGTTTAATGTTATAGGATGACTTAGCACACATTGTGGTTCTTATTGCTATTGATGTGTTATTACTTGTGTTCGTTTAGTCTTTTTCTAGGTAAAAATCTCACCCCTTGGTTTATCATTTTCGTTGTTTGGGCACGAACAACACTTTAAGTTTGGTGGTGTGATGAGTGATATTTTCACCTAGATTTTAGTATCTTTTTACGTCTATTTTCATATTATTTTACCCGTATTTTATGTGTTATTTGGTTGTATTATGTGCTTTTATTGAAATGTGTGAGAATGAGCTTAAACGTATGTAAAATAGGTGAAAAATGAGCAAAAATGGAGACGAGAGCTAAAACGAGCAAGAAACAAGCTCACGGGACCCAACTCGAGTTGTAAGTTGCAACTCGAGTTGAGAGAAGGTTGAGTTAAGGTCCAGAAATCGTCCAGAGAGCTTACTCGAGTTGCAAGGTCCAACTCGACTTGCAACTCGAGTTGGGAGAAGGTCAAGTTGGGTCCAGAATTTGTCCAGTGAGCCAACTCGAGTTGCAACTCGAGTTGGGAGAAGGTCAAGTTGGGTCCAGAATTTGTCCAGTGAGCCAACTCGAGTTGCAAGGTCCAACTCGACTTGCAACTCAAGTCGAGTAAGGAGCAGGGCAGTAACCAAAAATTGTACAGTGAGCCAGCTCGACTTGCAAGCTGCAACTCGAGTTGCTAGCGCGAGTCGAGCTACCTTCCGTAGCCAATCCAGTTTCAGAGCCTCGCAACACGATCAAATAGGCGGATGCACGAGTTGCCAACACGAGTCGAGCCAAGTCTACTCGAATTACACACAACATAGCTCGACTCGAGTTGCAACTCGAGTTGCATGTTTTTTGGTCCAAAATCTGGATTTTCACCTGCCAATGTGTGTAAGTGTGTGTAAAAAGCCCATTTGATATTTAATTCGTGACCCAACTTGGAGAGACTATAAATAACCTCAAGTTCAACATTTGAAGGGGTGATTGGAGATTCCACCAAGGGTTTGCATAAAAAAACACATAGATCACACACCATTCTCTCCATTTCACACCATCATCTTCATCCATTCACCATCCATTGAATCTACCATCATCCCACCATCAAAACCTTCATATAATTGAGGAAAAGAAGCAATGAAGAGAGGAGAATTGCAAGGGAAGGAAGGAGATCACCATTGAAACAGTTCAAGAGAGTTTCCATCATTACTTTATAGTTAAACCTCATAGTTTCACCATGATTTGTAAGGATCTTAGTGTCTATGTTAATTTTCTTTTGAATATGGTTGGTTAATCTTCCTTGTGAGATTAGCAACATGAGAGTTGTTGGTTAATTTTGGGGATTTGTGTATTTGAATTCATATGTGATTGGATCTATGATTTTCTATCATTGATTGTTCATTGATTGATTTGTACTGTTGATTTGTGTGGTTAATTGTCATGAACATGTGATTAGATTGAGAAATTAATTAAATGTTTAGGATAGTTAATTGAATCAATTCATCATACACTTAATTATAAGTTGTAAAGAGATTGAGAAATCCTTTAGAATTTATAACCCTTTGATAAAACTTGTGATTGGTTTGATCGAGAGGTTGATTAATTGTGTGAAGGGACTCTCATTACAAGCTTAGTACCTAGTTGGAATTGTTTGTGTGAGAACCAATCCATTGAGCTATTTAATATTCATATCATATCCATCTCGAGAGGGAGTTTAGGTGAACTTAGTGTTGGCCTTTAATCCTATATACATGATACATATGAATTTGATACATAATTCTTAGAATTACCACGTCTTGGGTGTTGTTAATCTCACTTTTAATTAATTTGGAAAACCACTTTTAATCAATCTATCTTGTTGGTTTGATCATTGCTTGTTTACTTGCATTGATTACTATTTTCTTGTTTGTTTGATAAACAACCCTTTAATCATTAGTCTTTATAAAATTACAAGAAACGTGAGATCGCTTAAGCACTAGTACCTACCTCCCTGTGGTTCGATAAATTGTTGAATTGGTCATCCCAACTAGAAAATGGTTAATCAGTGATGCGTCCATATTCCACAAGGCAGAGTCGAACATTGATACATGAAAGGGAAATTAATAAGTAAAACTGGAAGATCCTAAAGCTACCTTTTTTTCATTCTTGAGTCACTTTCGAATTCTTCTTAGTATTTTTATTTTAATTGTTATTTTAATTAATTTGTTAGTAGATTAATAATTAAATTTCAAACCTTATTGTCTTGTCTTATTTAATTTAGTTAACAATTAAATTGATAATACGCCATCTTTTGGGTTCGATATTTAACTTGGTCGCTTGATTAAGCTGCAACGATATCCTTAATACTTGGGGATTAATTTTGGGTGCAAAGAAAATGCGCATCACTAGGTCGGAGGGCATGGCTGTACTGATGAACACCAAAATGGCTGAGGGCACTTCCGTAAGGGAACATGTTCTTAGAATGATGGGCCAACTCAATGAGTTGGAGGTCCTTGGAGCTGAAATCGATGGGAAACCCTAGTCGATATCATACTCCAAAGCTTGCCTAGGAGTTTTGAGCAGTTTCATCTCAACTACGGTATGAACAAACTTTTGTATACATTGGCGGAGCTTCTAACAGAACTTGTGGCGGTGGAAGGGCTATTTCATCGAGCTCCTCATGTTCATGTTGCTAAAAATACTACTTATCCTAGGTCGAGAGGTAGTAGGAATAAGAAGCAGCAAGAAAATTCAGCACCGGTGAACCAAGTGAAAGCAAAGGTTGGTGCAGTCAAGAAGCCTAAAGGCAAGTACTTCAAATGCAAGCAGTCAGGATATTACAAGGCTGACTGCCCTCTTCTGAAGGGGAACATGAATGGTAAGTCTTTTATACTAGTTGTTGAATCATGTTTAGCGGCTGTATCTGCAGACACTTGGTGTGTAGATATGAGAGCCACTGACCATATGTACAATTCTTTGCAGGGGTTCCACCAAACCCGACAACTTAGTAATGAGGAGATTACCATACTCATGGGGAATGCTACAAGAGTAGCGATCGTTGCATTAGGAGATAATTATTTATTTTTCAATAAGAATAAAACTCTTGTTTTGAAAAATTGTCTTTATGTACCTGATTTTAGAAAGAATTTAATTTCGGTGTATAAATGTTTATGTATGAATATTCTGTTTCTTTTAATGACAAGGTTGTTCTAAGGAAAAATGGAATTTTTATCTGTGATGTTACATTGATAGATAATTTGTATACTCTTAATCTAATTTCTCCCACAGTGCAACTAATTGAATTTAATGATACATCTACTAATAAGAGAAAAAAACCTTCGAAAATGAATCAAACATATCTTTGGCATCTAAGGCTTGGCCATATTAACTTGAGTAGGATTCAAAGGTTGATAGCTGATGGACCTCTGAGTTCATTAGTAGTGGAAAATTATCCAACTTGTGAATCCTGCTTGGAAGGAAAAATGACCAAAAGGCCTTTTAAGGCAAAGGGATAAAGAGCCAAAAATCTATTGGTTCATTCTGATTTATGTGGTCCTATGTCTATCCAGGCAATAGGGGGTTATGAATATTTTGTCACTTTCATTGACGATTATTCTAGATACAGATACATTTATTTGATGCGCCGCAAGTCTGAGTGCTTTGATAAATTCAAAGAGTACAAGGCTGATGCGGAGAAGCAACTTGGAAAATGTATCAGGATACTATGATCTGATCGTGTTGGCGAATAACTCTTGGGAGAGTTTAGGAATTATTTATCGGAGGAAGGGATTGAATCCCAATTGTCTGCACCGGGCACACCCCAGTAGAATGATGTAGCGGAAAGAAGGAATAATACTCTTATAGAAATGGTAAGATCAATGATGAGTTATTCGGTATTACCAAATTCATTTTGGGAATATGCTTTATAAACAACAATTTACATCCTTAACTTAGTACCTTCTAAATTGGTAGCTTCCACACCTATCGAATTGTGGACCAAGCAAAAGCCTAGTCTAAAACATTTTTAGATTTGGGGTGCTCCGGCACATGTGTTGAAGACGGATATTGATAAGTTAGAATTGCATACAGATGTTTGTCTGTTTATAGGGTATCCTAAAGGAACGAGGGGTGGTTTGTTTTATAATCCTAAAGACCAAAAGGTGATCGTTAGCATAGACGCTAGATTTTTGGAAGAGGAATATGTAATGAATCACAAGCCTATGAGTAAAATTGTTCTAGAATAAGTAAGAAGGAAAACACCAAACATAATACCAACTGTACAAGAGGATATACCACAGGACACTGCACCACGTGTCACACCTGATACACAATTGCCTGCGTAGTCTCGTCATAGTGGAAGGGTTATAAGACAACTCGATAGATTCATGGGATTGGGAAAGTCTTCTAACTTGGTCCCTGGTGAACATGAAATCGACCCATGGAATTACAACGAGGTACTGCAAGATAAAGATGCTCAATCATGGCAAAAGGCAATGGAATCTGAAATAGAATCCATATATTCTAATCAAGTCTGAGAGTTTGTAGAACCACTCAATGGTGTAAAAGTTATTGGATGCAAGTGGGTCTACAAAAGAAAAATAGGATCTGACAGTAAGGTGGAAACCTTTAAAGAAAGGCTTATCACTAAAGGATATACTCAGAAAGAAGGAATCGATTATGAGGAAACCTTCTCGCCTGTGGCCATACTTAATTTAGTCTGGATTCTTTTATCTATTGTTGCTCATATTGATTATGAGGTATGACAAATGGATGTCAAGACAGCTTTCCTGAATGGAAGTCTTGAGGAAAATATCTATATGGAGCAACCAGAAGGATTCATTGAGAAGGGCGAAGAGCATCTTGTGTGTAAGCTTAATGGGTCCATTTATGGATTGAAACAATATTCAAGATCATAGAACATCCATTTTGATGAAGTAATCCAGTCATATGGATTTATTCAATGTCTGGATGAATCATGTGTGTACAAAAAGTGTGACGGAAATGT
Organism: Pogostemon cablin; assembly: GCA_023678885.1. Taxonomy (NCBI): domain Eukaryota; kingdom Viridiplantae; phylum Streptophyta; class Magnoliopsida; order Lamiales; family Lamiaceae; genus Pogostemon; species Pogostemon cablin. Next base: position 10,361,712 of record CM042990.1, on the reverse strand, counting down.
AGTGGTATTTTTTGTACTCTATGTAGACGATATTCTTCTCATTGGAAATAATGTAAAGGTATTATCGGGCGTAAGGGTATGGCTGTCTAAGTAGTTTGAGATGAAGGACTTAGGAGATGCCGGAAACATTATATGGATTAAACTAATAAGGAATCGCAACAAAAGAATGTTGTGCTTGTCCTAAGCTTCATACATTGATTCAATCATGACTCGTTTTAGCATGCAAGATTCCAAGAAAGGTTTTCAACTTTTCAGACATGGAATACCTCTATCTAAGGAAATGTGTCCAAAGACACAACAGGAAATAGAGGAGATGAGCTGGTTTCTTATGCTTTAGCAGTAGGAAGTCTCATGTATGTAATGCTATGTACGAGGCCGGATATCTATTATACCGTGGGCATGGTCAGTAGGTATCAAACTAATCCAGGACAAGAGCATTAGACTGTGGTAAAGCATATTTTGAAGTACCTGCGAATGACTAGGGATTATGTACTGGTTTATTGAGCAGATACTTTGTTACCTTTGGGTTATGATTCGGATTTTCAGTGAGATAGGGATGCTAGTAAATCCATCTCGGGTTATGTGTTTACTCTTGGAGGAGGAGCCACAATATGGAGGAGTGTAAAGCAGAAATGCGTTGCGGACTCCACCATGGAAGCTGAATATGTAGCAGCCTCTGAGGCAGCTAAAGAAGTAGTATAGCTCAGGAGCTTCTTAATGGAGTTGGATGTGATTCCTGGTTTGCCCAAAGTAATCACAATTTATTGTGATAACAGTGGTGCAGTAGCAAACTCGAAGGAACCACGAGCCCATAAGGCGAGTAAACACATTGAGCGCAAGTACACTTGATACGAGATATCGTTAAAAGATGGGAGGTCGTTGTCGCTAAGATTGCATCTGAGGATAACCTATCTGATCCTTTTACTAAGAGCCTTCCAACGAAAACGTTCGATGGGCATGTAGAAGGAATGGGGGTTAGATGCGTGTCAGCAGATATGGCAGCGTAGTATTTTAGTATAAGTGGGAGATTGTTAGATTATATACTAAAAGTTTAGCTTTTTGTATAAAATAATATTTTAACAATTTATTTGAAATGAAAATCATATGATCAAACATTTTGTAAGTTATAATTTATTTATATGTTTATGCAAAAGTCCACTTACTTTATACTGTAAATAATATGTTGTCATATTATCGGTTTTCTTATAAAGTGTAAACAGATGCTCACAATCGAGATAGATGGGGACAATCTATTGGGATGATTGTAGTGTGATTTGGTATTAATTTGTATTGACTATAAAACACATTAGCATGCTTTGTGTGTATTGAGCAGGACCGCTTGAAATCATTCGACTTATACTTACTATATAGGAGAACTTGATCTCAGTTATTATGGATGTTCATGCTCTTAATTCCTATACAATAACCTCGATACGTAAGCCAGTATTTATCTCTTTGATTCATCAATGGGTGAGATTTATATATTAAATTAATAAACTCGGTGAGTTGGGAAATATTATTGTCTCTATGGTGTGCTATTGAATGTAGAAGGAATCCGTGTCTTATTAAATGGGTTGATGATGTCCCCTTGAGGAGCTCAAAAGGATTATCATGTAAATCTTGCAAGTGGATTAATTTCGGCATGATAATAAAGTTGAGTGGTACTACTCTTGGATGAGATATTAATTAATGGAGTTGTCAGTAACTTAATTAATTAATGAGCATTGTATATCTTAAACATGAGGAAACTGTCGGGCTCATAATAAGAAGGAGCCCATAACGTAATTATGGGATTGGAGCGGCAATGCAGTAATAATATTTTAGTGGACTATATTATTATGATTGGACTTAAGTATAAATTTTGGGTTAAACTTGGATACTTAAGCCCAATGGAAACCAGACTCTAATTTCTCCTCCTGGTCATTGTTGTAGTCCATGTATAAGTCATTTCAACTTTCTGGAACCCAATTATAGTCGCCTCTTTTGACGTGAGAAATAGGAGAGAAGCAGATTGAGAAGATTTTGAAGATCGTCGCCCACACGACGTCAGGATTGGACTTGAAAATACAGTAGAAGATCATGAGGTTGTTCTCTGCAATTGTTCATCTTCAACATACCCTAATTAAAGGTAATACGTTTCTATCTTATTGCTTTCGCTGGATTAGAAACGCTTGCAACCCAAACGGTTCAAGCTAACTAAATGATCGAACGCCAACATGTCCTTGGTCGAATGACCTCTTTGTAAGTAGAAACGCCTCCCGTTCAACTTATCTCCTCTGTTGACTTAGCTTATACTAGTCGAACAACCTCTCCAGGTTGAACAACACCACGAAAAATTGTGTTTTCCGATTCCGAGCACTTTAAACCTATTTTCCTGTACAAATATGTTCAAATAACTTCAGTAGCATCTGATTCGTATATTTTTCATAAATAAATATCCCGATTTGTCTTGATAATATACTAAATCATACTCAATTTTCACCCAAATGTGAGCTCAAAACACGTGAATTATCACTCTCATCATTCCTTAACTTGTTTTTTGTTAAAATATTATACCCTAACTAATGATCGTTAAATCATTGCACATGTGGCGGTAATTTTGTCATTAATTATAAGACATGGTAAATATCTAATAAGTTGAATAGGAAATGACACAAAGAAATGGAATATGTGATTCAATTCCATTTGTAATTTGAGGGGATGACGAAGTGGTATGAGATCATCTATAACAATTTGGTGTTTCGTGTTTTATTTTTTAATTAAATGACACGTGTCATTAGTGCTTTCTAGATTACCGCTACATGATCCAATGGTTCAATGGTCATTTCCAGGGTATATATATATATATGTTATACACTATCAATAGAACATAAATTGTGGAATAATGAATTCAAGAAACTAACATTCTCATCAATTTTATATGTTTTGATTAGTAAGTGTACAAGTTTATATTGACAAATGTATATTTATTAAAAAGTGAATAATTTTTATTGATCAATTGTATATGTTTTGAATACAAACTATAAAAGTTTTTATTGATTTATTAGATTTAAAATTGTATGAAGAATTTCAAAGTCTCTATAAAAACCGTACTTATTTTAACTTTTTGGTGTACATATTATATAAAATAAGTGTATTACTTTTTTATTCTTAAATATATTTAACTTTTAATAACAATATATCAAACATTTTCGAGTTCTTTATAAATGGTTGTACTAATTTTAATTTACTGGTGTATATATGATTCTACAACATAAATATATTTTTTATTCTTAAATGTATTTATTGATATCATCGTGTTTATTGATGATATCCATGATTCTATTGACATTACATACACAATTATACCGTCATTTGAAATGAGCGATTTTTAAGAGAGAGAATGAGGAAGGTAAGAGATTAAGAATCTTCAGGAGATAAAATGAGGAATAGGAGAGAATGAAAAAAAACCTTATATATAACCCATTTAAATTGGATGGATCCTGTGGTATTTTAACAACATATGTACACTAACATTACTCATGAGACTAGTGCTATGCTTTTAATTCTATATGATCTGTTTAGAATAGATCTCTACCCGTGTGACGATAAAAGTATATGGATATAATGTATGTTGCATGGAAAATGTAAATGTCATTATTTTTTATCATTAAAATTAATTAATTATAAAATTTATTTTATGGGTGTTATATCCTGCTCAGATAATGGGCCCAAGACTAAGACAAAATGCCATGAATATGGTCCAATACTTCGAAAAGGCTTCAACACTAGGAAAAACTTATGGGCCGAGGATAAGTCCAGCCTAATATAATAGTCGGATCCTAAATAAAAACCCCATGAGCTAAGAGTAAACGAGAGCCTGTCAGAAGGTTCAAAGTAAATAGGGCCGACCTTATTATTATAAACTTGGTACATCACATATCTTTAGGTCAAAATGACCTTATCGTAAGCTCAGTCTTCGGCTGAGAATAAGGTCAGCTAACCCATCAGGAGATAGCAAGACCCGAAGATTATGTTCAGAACAAAGAACAAAAAGGATAAAAATAAATAACTCTCCACATCACCTTCATAAGGACAACATACAAAAGGCATTCCTCACTCTATCAACCAGTAGGAAAGCATTAAAGGACATGGACCACCTGCCCACTTACCTTTATGGCAGCAATGGTCTCCTCCATAAGTAGCAAATATGATTTCCTATATTACATATGGCTTCATTCGATTGGCCAAGAGTTAGGACAGGATGGGAGCATGTCAGAGGAATAAGGGAAAGTATAAATAGTCTCTCCTTTTTTTTAGAGAGGTAGGTGACACTTCATTAATTTGTTCTTCAACATAGTTGAGTTTTGAGAGTTTATGTGCATGTATGATCCAAGACACAAAATTTTATAAAGAGGAGAGTGTTTGTGCCACCTTCTTTTCAAGAATTATGTTTGATGAGCTATTGTGAGAATTATTTATTACTCCAAGCTTAAACCCAATCATAATTGAATCCTTGTATACAACTTTTCAGTATAATTGAGGTCAGTTAATTTTCTATACAACGAATGCTAACTTTATAGCAATGTTTTTAAAATCGGACCAAATGGTTCAACTAGTTGAATAGTGAACCAGAGCTGAAATCATTTTTGAAAACTCAAAAAACCACTTTTTGGGATTGAACCAAAAAACCAAAAAGAATCTGTTGAACCGGTCAAACCGATTTTAGTATTTTTGTTTAAAAAATTCAAATTCTAAATTTTTTTTAATTTTTTTAGTTTTACTTTTATGTATTTTATAACATACTACCTCCATCCCAAAGAGAAGTTCACAGTTACTGTACATACAAAATTTGAGAAAATTTACTTTTTACTTTACTTTTAGGGGTAGTTTGGTATTTTTAGATAATAAATAAATTATAAGTAAGTTTTGTAAGTTGTAAAGGGATGACAATTTTGAAATTAACGTGTGTTGTGGGGTAATTGTTTTTTATGATTATTTCCTTATATGGGGGTGTGAACTTATTTATTGGACGGACAAAAATAAAGTGTAAATTTGTTTATGGGACGGAGGGAGTAACATTTAAATTTAGGATTAAATTTTGAATTATAGTATTGAGTGAGTATATTACAAACTATATACTCCCTCGTCCCTCTGATACGTGTCCATTTTGCTATTTTGGTCTGTCTCAATACAAAGAGTCCATTTTCTTTTTGGGTTGATGTGACACAGACAATAATATTATTATACTCAATCCATTATACATAGGGCCCACGCTCAACACTAATACAACTACCCACTACACATTAAAATATTATTTCTCTCACCTCATTACACTTTAAAATATTATACTCCTTAATCCACGTTCAAAATGTAAACAGACACTTATCAAGGGGACGGAGGGAGTATGAAGTATGAATTATGAACTAAAAATATTTTTATTTAATTATATTTTATTTTAAGTTGAATTTTAATTTTAAAATATAATTTAGGTGGTTATACATTTTTATGAACGGTAAGTTCTATAAAATATAATTTAAAATATAAAGTCTAATTTTTTGGTTGAACCTCTGAGTGAACAGATCCGACTAGTTAAACCTCTGACTAAATATATTCGACCAGCTAAACCTCGAATCGTTGCCTCCACCAGCTCATTCTTCGATCTGGTTATTAAAACGCTGCTCTATAGTAGTATTAATATGATGTAAGACAAATTATAACTCTTTCATAATAACAATAACAATAACAATCATAACAATAACAACAACAGCAACACTCATAATTCTAAAGTGCATCAAGTGGAAAGAAGCATTAGCAAAACATCAAAGAAATTTTAAGAGTATTTTCTATGTGCACATCCAAAAGAAAAAAGACAAAAGTTGGAGGAGAAAACAGAGAAATGCATATTTCTTAGACACAACTCTCAATCCAAAGGCTATTGATTATTCAATCTCAGAACAAAGAAGTTATTCGTCATGAATTGAAATATAGAGCTTGATGAGAATACATCATGGAACAAGGACAGAGAAAATGACAAGAAGCAAAATATGATGTTGCAGCAAATACAAAAATCCAACGGACATTAATAAGCTGAAGGAGAAAAATAACAAAATATTGAAGCGAATCAACCACCTCTAAGTCCAGAAACACCGGCACATCAAATTAATTAAGGATCATCCCAGATGAAACACCAAGAAAAATGAGGATCCTGAGAGAAATATTCGGGACGTACAATTTTGCAACAATCGAGCCAACGAGTTTTGAAGTGACCGTTAAAGAAAATGATATCTCAAAGCAATGGAAAAAATCAAGATAATTGAGAAGAATGGCTCATGGCAGTTGGTGGATCTACCATGGAAATCATTAGATTGTTGCATTTGTATTGAGATTTTACAAGGAATAAAAGACTATTAGATTGGTATGAGACACATGATGACTCAACTCTAATCGGCTACATTGATAGACTATGTCAGATCAGCAAATGACTTGAATAGTACTCCAGGCTATACATTCTCGGGATAAAAGTCAATTCAGTCCCATAACTTTTGTTATGGGCTATTTTCGTCCCAAAAAAGATAAAATATTAATTTAGTACCACCGGCTCAAAAATAGGGCCAAAAACATCCCATTTTCACCGGAAAGTGCTGAAATCACCAAAAAACAACACGTGATTGTCACGTGGCAATGGGAATCACCAATTTTCGCTCGGAATGATGAGGTGGCGCTCAATTGGCACGTGATTCAACATATTAAATTGTATTTTAATGTCAACAACGCATTTTCTTTTTTAAAATTTAAATAATTAAAAATATAAATTACAAACTATTTAACATATTAAAAAGAATTATTAATAAACCTAAAATTGAAATCCAAGAACATTACAATAAAATGCGATTTAGCTACTCAAATTGAAAATTTAAAAACATAAAAATTGAGGGCTCATGTCTCGCCTCAATCCTAAGCCCAAATTTGGAAAAAAAAAGTTGACGAAGAAGATTAAGGATTATGAATAAGAAGCTTAATTCCCAAGTTCAATAGTGCAATTGATAAACCCTTTTTCTGTCGTGATATCGCAAGGGACCTCAGAGACTTAATGCTTTCATCATCTACGAGCTCCGATTGCAACCAGTTGGAAAGAAGATAATAATGGTCGAAGGTTCATGGGGTTTCGAAGATATTTGGTAAGATATTATATTTCATTTCCTTTTTATTATATTTCACTAAAAAAATTATTTTATTGATAAATGGCATATTGGCTCACTAATGTGTAAATTTAAGTTTCAATGCAGATTTTTTTGTATTTTTATACGTATAGGATACGGAGGCCTCTTGCAATTTTTTCAATTGATTGATCCACCAATGTGCCTGAGGTCAAATCATATAATTCTTGGTTACATAAAAGAATGAATGAGATGAGGAAAGTTAACCAAGAGTTGAAAGAAGAAAACACTGTATTAAAGAGGGATAATAAGTTCCTATTAGATCAGTGTTTGAAGTTGAAGGAGTAGAAGGATTCTCATGATCGTAATTTGAAAGTGATGCTCAAACCGTTTTCAAGATTGTAGGAGTAGCATGTGTTTGTTGGTGTTTGGTTAATGTGGGTGAAGATCAAGTAACTATTACTAAGAGAATGTTGGGAAGTTAGTTGGTTGTGCTAGTGTTTAATATGCATATTATGTAGTTATGATGGTTTGTGTTCAGTTTGGTGAAGGCTTGTAACCTATTTGTAGTTACGATATATAGTGTTTAGTATATGTATTTTGCAGCAAATATTGAAAATCCATAGGCATTTTGATTTCCAATGAATGAATATGAAACTATTATTGAATTTTTTGCAGCATATTTTTTTTAATGTTTGCAGAGTTATGAATTGATGGCTAGAAACAGTATGTGACTAATGGAATTGATGTCAATGGGTATAATATTGTGTTGATGTATAAGAGTTGTTCAATGAAACAAACAGGATAAGATACTAGCAAGTGGGAGCCTTACTGAGTAAAATATTATTATACGGTAACTTACAATAATGACAAATTTGGATATTAATTTTCTTCCAAAAGAAATTATATGTTAGTGTTATGTTTCTTGTAATTTTGACACAATTCATTATTTATAGTAAATTTCTAATTATTAATGAACAATAGAAAAATCATATTTCTCATCAGTTTTTATAGCTATCAACAGCAAGAAATAACAACATCCAACATTGAAAACAACGTATTGCCTACAACATTCATAGGTGTTAATAATTACTGTTAACAATATATTTATAACAGCATACATACATGCATTACATAAACAACCAGCATCCAACATTCAAAAGAAATATCATATCCGTCATTACCAAATCTACATATTATTATTAACATCATTAAAGCTCAAACAGAAAATAAATTGTAATGTTGTTCAATACATTAGTTGTTCACAGCAGCATTACAACTGTTCTTCATGTTTAAGAAGTAGATAAAAAATGATCCTAACAGTCCATTAGTTGTTCAATCAGGACCATAAAATACATAGTTAAACCATAGTCTTCTATGTAATTTTCCATTTCCCTTGCCAAGTGAGTCACTGCTTTGTTTGTACAACTCCATGAATTTCTGTCCATCCTCTAGAACAATTCTTCTCCCAAGTTTAGGTTGTATTGGACCAGTGCTCTTATAGGAGAAATGACCTTCTTCCATGAGTGGAGGTGCTCTGAATTGGATCCTCGGATACAAAGATGATTGACTCATATGATGTTGTTCATACATGGGTGGCCCTTGCAATTGAGGCATAGAATGTGTCTTGTACCATCTCATTGTAGTGACAACACTCTATTGAGTAGTATGAGCTACATTTACTTCAGTAACAAACTTTGGTGGGCAATCTAAAAATATAAAATAAACAAGTCAAAGAAAAATTATGAGTCACAACATAATACTCTGGATTCAGACGTTATTTCAGTGGACCTGATAGTGCATGGGTGCAAGGGATTCCAATAAGCTGCCAACTCCCACATGAGCAAGTCTCAATTTGCAAATCCATTGTATATCCTCCTCCTCAAAGCATTTTATCTCATAATGCCTATCACTTGACTTGATGGGAAGACAATCTGCAAATTTTTTTTGAATAAATGTTGATCTGTTTAGAATTTTCTAAAAGGGTCGAGGCCTAAGTCCACTTTACAATTAAAAAATAACGATCAAAATCAAACATACTACATAGTTAGAAAATGAATGAACCTAGCTACATGCATAAGGATAGAATAAACAACTCTATCCACTGTCGGACAAACACCTTCCACTAATGCATCACAGCGTGCCTTCCAGATGAAGAATACGCATCTGTAGAGCGCCAACGCCCGTCGCGCCTTCTTACACACATGGACTCGACTATCCTTGTACAGCCACTTGATACCCGCCATTACCATCGACACCATGCTATCCACCCCACATCAGCCCTCACACAGTCCTATACCTCATATGCAAATGGATATCGAAAGAAAAAATAATCTCTCGACTCCGATCTGCCTACACACAAAACACACGCCAGCGAACACCACTACCAGTCACATACAGTCAGTCATACCTGACTTGGCCGACATCAGTAACTCTAGTGTAAAATTTTCCAGTCATCAAGTGGCCCATCTCTGAGCATGCAGATAAGGTGTCGTCCAAGTCCCCCTCCAAACGAGCGCGCATCTTGTCCATCGCCTTCAACACATCCTTCCACACAATAGAAGCAGAATAACCCGCCTCTACATCCCAGCAAGAAGCTCCTTGAAGGTAGATCGAGTTGATCCACTTGACACACAACGATCTCCTTTCAGAGTGGACATCCCACAGTACATCAACCAAGGCCACATCATTGAGAAGCTCCACACTTCTCAAGCCAAGACCCCCTTGCTCCTTGGCTAAGATGATTTCGCTCCAACCACGGCTCCTCATGCAGGGCCCCATAAGAACTTCTGAATCATTCTTCCACTCTATCAATCACCTATTCTTAGTCGCATTTTTAGTAAAATGTGTAAGAGTAAGAGACTCTATCGTCGAGTAAACGCGTGACAAAGTACAAAATTTATAATAATGTCGTCCCAAGGGAAAGTAAACTGAGGCTCGTATCCAGATTTTCCATTGATTTGTGCTTTGTAAGGATGATAGTTTGAAGATTTTGTTATTTAAAACTATTACTTACGATTCTACTCAATTAACTAGAATTAAGACTAACAAAGTAAATGATTAAACAACAAGAAAATGATGAATGGAATAGATGTAGAATTCACTTGAGAAGAGAGCAAGGCTAATCATACTCATGGTTAAGACTTGAGCTAGATATGCAAAACTCTTGATGGTAATTTTCATTAACTTTTGGATTAAAAGCAATCACAATTTTACCCCTAATCCCTATGTCCAAGGCAATTAGGTTCTTGACCATTTTACAAGTCTAAATCTCCTAAGATTGATTTTAATCTCAATTCCCTTAAGGTACTATGATCATAAGTCGGTTCTTTTCACTCATTTTCTTAAGTGTCCCTCTATGAATGTTCCAAACCTAAGGAGGGTATGGCTTACCTCCCCTTATACTAACATTCATGCACATTTCAATATATGATTCAATTAAACATCCACTCACAACATTGGAATGGCCATCCTAATACTATGAATAGAGAATTTAATCACACAAACATTGAAATGAAACATAATTGATATATCATAAAAGAAAATCCACAAATCAATTCAAATCACTACTCAAGTTCTACATATCTAACTCTTCACCTCAACCATTCATATGATTAGCCCTACTATAGGACTAGCCACTAAACATGATGGTTAATTCAATACAAATCAAGCTTTGCTCTATTTGAGCCAAAATAAGAAGAAAATCAACAAATGAAAAAAGGATTGGCTTCCCTTGCATGGAGAAACCTTCATCCTCTTCAATTTATCAACTCTTCCACTCCTTGATGCTTTACTCTTCTCAAATGATGGATGGATGGATTATATGATGGATTTATGGATTGAATGTGGAGATCAAATGGAAATTGGATGGATCTAATGGATAGAGATGGAATATGGATCTAGTGTGTAAGGAAATGTGGTGTGGAGTGTGTGTAACTGCTATGAACCTGATCTCTCCTCAAAATTTCGCACAAGTCATCCTTTTATGTCACTAATGGACCTTCTAGAAGCTTCCAGAACTTTTTCAAAACTGCACAGGTTTTTGCACATACATGGCCTGTGTAGGGCACACCTACTTCGGCGTGTTGTGCGTGCTTCCGGACATGGCTCGAACTGCAGTATACTTCCTTGGTAATGGCCATGTAGCATTTTCTGATGTAAGTACATGGCTTCTTCTTACAGGGTTGTGTTCCGCACACGGGACGTGCAGCAATGCACGGCCCGTGCACTAGCGCACGGCCATCCTTCTGGGCAAGCAGCAATTTTTTATGACAATACACGGCCACTTGTTACAGGGCCGTGTTCCTCACACGGCCCGTGTACAAGCAGGCCCTTTTCTTCCGTCTCCGTTTCGCTCTCGACTCTATTTTTATCCATTTCTTGACATGTTTTACACATATTTAAGCTCATTTACACAATTCCATCAATTCATACCACATTTCTCAAAACAACAATAACTCCACTAAAAATCACACAAATACGGATAAAAATAACCAAAAATCCACAAATAAAGACACTAAAATCTAGGTGAAAATGACTACGATCAACCCCCAAACTTAAAGTGTTGTTCGTCCTCGAACAATGAAAAATTATAAACAAAAGGAGTAATTTTCACCTTGGAAAACACCTAACGAACATAAACCACAACACATCACAAGTAATAAGGACTACAAAATCACATTAAGTATCCCTACATCATCAAACTTATAACATGAAAGATTAACAAGTTCAACCTTAAGAATGACAAAAGAGTAATCAAATCCCTTTCAATCCAAGCCTCTCATAGGATATCAAATTCACTCAACACTTTATAGAGTAGGGTTTTTAACATCACTCATCAAACGGTTAGAACCGACTCACCATAGGCTTATTCATGGACTATGTTCATAAGTCACCCTAGTTTCAATAAGTGATCAAAAAGGTCTTTATCTTAGGATGTAATGTTTAGGCTCTTTGGTAGGGTAGGAAACTTTGTATAATAGTGACTTTTCAAGTGTAGATAATCGAAAAGATGATTCTTTTCTCCAACTTCTTCACTTTCAAACTTCCTAAATTTGTCAATAATTCAAAAGCACTAAATATCAACATACCATGGATTCCTTGAGCTTCTTTGGAATGACATACTTCTTTTCTTTTGACTTTTGTATTCCTTGAGCATATTTTATGATTTTGCTCCTTTTTCATTTTTTTTGTTGTTGAAGCTGCATTTGCTTTTTATCTTGAGCTCTTTCATCCTTTTTCTTGACTCAACGTTTCTTCGATTTACTTACACACTTTTTATCTTCCCTTGTAAACCATCATCATCCTCAACTAACCACACATAGGTTATATAAGGCTCAAATAGATTATCAAGGCTTGTATTGTGTTCAAATCACAAAGAAAAGGCTTATAAGCTCAAAATGGCTTACTAGGGATAATGTTTTTGGTACGGAGTTTTATGGCTATGACTTCATTTAACAAGGATGGCCTAAGATCATTTCACAAATTTTCACCATTCGGGCTTCGTTCCTATAGTCCATGAGCAAGTTCTAGTTTGTCTAAGTTCAACCGGTCCTCTCATCAAGAATGAACCATGGAGGCACGGTTGAGGCTCAAGTCTCACAAGTTTTTCCTTGGACCAAAAGAAACCTAATTACCCTTCATTCTCCTCAAAATTGAACAAATTATATAATTCATGTCACAATTTCAACAAGTAGAAACCATTAATATGCTTGCCATCACTCATCACAAATAATGCATTATAGCTCATATTCAAAAACACTCAACTCTTTCCCAAAAAATATACCACCAATCAATCCCTACAAAAATGAAACAACATGACAAACGCCACATAATAATCAAAGAATCACCAAACAACACAACAACATATAACATGCATGAACAAAATCATCCATCTCAAAGTATCAAACACATCAATTCACATCCATAACAATTAAGATCAAATTCCCATCATATCCAAATAATGAAAATCAAACCAGAATAACAAAAAGTAAAACGCATAAAACTAAAATAAAATCCCAAAATAAAGGAAACCTCCCAAAAATAAACAATTTAAGTACAATCCAATCTACCAAATCAAATCAAATTCAAAAATCCTTCAAAAAGTCTAATCATAGCTAAGATGAATGAATGGAAGTGCCTAGCACTCAAAGTACTCCCTTCATGGCTCTGGGGTGGAGGTGGATGATAAGCATTCCTTGGAATTTATGCACGAGGAGATCTGGGGAACTGGAAGTTGAACATCATCGTCATCATCTCCTCCATGTTGTTGGAGTGCACCTGTGATCACTCCTCGTAATACTTCCTCCGACGCTGTCCAGCTATTAACTCCTGAATATGCACTCTGTGCTCCTGCTGGATCTCTCAGATCTCCCTGATTTGTGCCCCATACGTGTTGCATATGCCGCATGTCTCTCACCTCATCCATCATATAGTTCCATCGATCATTCCCTTGCTCAGGTCCCACTGGCAGTTGTTGCTCTTCTTCCTCAAACTGTGGTGGATCAAGGCCTTGCTCCTCAAACTCCACCTGCTCTGGTGGTGCATCTTGCTCATCTCTCTCCATGGACACTGGCTCAGCTCTCAAGTTAGCTCGCTCGAGGTTCTCTTCAACTCTCAGCTATCTTAGAACCTCTTCCACTTCATTCCTATTTTTTTCTATAGAAAGCTCTCACGACCCTTGAGTGATTAGCACTCGCCATTGCCAAGTTAGCATACTTCTTTCGAGTGTAGACCGTAGTGAGCTCTGGAGTTGGCAAGGGAAATGGAGCTCCCTTTTCCTGCCTCAGACAATATTGATTCCCAACCGTGGTCAAGAACTCCATCTTCATCAACTGTTGGTAGTTCAGCCCTTCACTCAGCATTCGATTCTCCATACCTGCCAGATTAACTCCCAATCCTTGAGCTATCATCGTGATCATCCCTCCTAACATTAGACCTTGAGAAGATTGTCTCTTAGCAACTCTCTCCGTATGATGCACAAAGTGTGCTGCAACGTTCAACGGTCGCTCATTGTAGATGCAAAACATGATGTAAAGCTTTTTTTCTCCCACAGCTCCACCTTCAAACCTCCCTAAGATGGTATTTGAGACAATCTTCTCCAAGTATCTCATCACTGGGTTCCGGATTGCGGTCCCTTTTGAAGCACTAGGGATGTATCCTGCTCTTTCTGTCCCATCGTTCACCAAGCTCTTCCACCATTCTTGTTGGTTGAAACCACATCCTTCATAGAAACTCTGATGGTTCTGGCATGGTGGGCAACCAAAACACTCATTCAAAATAGCCAGGAGAACCTTTTCTCTCAACACATTATCCAACTGGAATGTAACCCAATAGGAAACCCATTCCGATCCTTCTTCACTTGCAAAGTGCTCATGAATTCCGCAGTTAAGTGATAGTAGGTTGGTGGCCTCTTGTCAAAGAATGCTTCCATCTATGAAAATTGGAATAGCTTCCTCAAATCCTCCTCAAGTCCCAATCCTCTCATCGTTTCTGTGTCTTGGAAATGAGTGGGCTTGATTTTCGGAGCTAACGTTTGCCAACAGAGCACGTATTTTCCCCAATAATCCTCAAATTCAACCCCAAAATAGTCCGGATGCACTCCGTCTTCCATTAACTGTGCATCCAAATTAGCCAACTCTGCAGGATCGGTAATAACAATGAAGTCCTCATTCTTTGGTCTAATTCTCCTCTCGACCATCTACAAAACAACAATTCTCAAGTTATATTTAACTTTATCAATAAGAGTGTTAATGCACTAAGTTAATTTCCACCTTAGTCATTCAACTTAAGTGTGAAACATACTATGCATCAACATCACTTATTCTCATCAATAAACTTCAACTTAATCATTATCCACTTTACCATCATTCATCTCAACTAACCATGAATACATGACTCAATTCTTAAGCCTCCTTACACACATGAATTCCAAATTATACCATCATCAAACAACATTCACATGTTATCTTCAAATTCTAACAAAATTCTCTCTTAGACATTTCCTCGAACACTTGGCATGCACAAAATTTCAACATAACTTCAAACATACAATTCACATAGCCTCATGCCCAAATCCTCAATATCTAAGTCTAATAATTCACAAATAAGCACTATACTCATGTAATTCTTCAATTAGCACAACACAAACACTCAAATTCATGATTCTCACACAATCCCCAAATTACTTCTCATGAACCCTAATTCAATTCTCAATTAACAATTAACATTGACACATGTATGCTTATTACTCCAAAATTTGTTCAAAGCATATAATATCACAAAGCCCATACATCAATGTATTCAATTCCTATCAAAATTCACAAGTTAGGGTTCAAAGAATTCATACCTCTTTAGAATTGGATGTGGAGACGTGTTCTTTGTGTGCACACTTGAAGAAATTCACTCACAATTACTCAAAACTAACCTTGATGGATGATTCGTATGCCTGGAGAATGAATTTGAGATGAAGGGGATGCGTACGGAAGAGAGGAAGTGTGTGGAATGAGTACGGATCGGCCCTTTTAAAAAAACTGGAATAAACCCTGCATGGCCCGTGTAGCGCTGCATGGCCTCAAGTGTGACCGTGTAGCATTTTCTGATGTTAATACACGGCCTATTGTTACAGGGTCGTGCTCTGCACACGGCCCGTGTACCTTCTCCCATGCACGGTTCGAGCTCGGAGCTCGGCCTTTCTACTGGCCGACTAGCGTGTTCTGATGACAGTACACGGCCTGTCCTTACAGAGCCCTGTACGGAGCTCAGCCCGTATAGCTGTTTTACCCTGTTTTCCAACTTTCACACTTCACCTCATTTTTGCCCGGTTTTTACACTTCTCATGCACCATATTCATGCTCAAAACACTTCAAAACATCATTCACACTACAATTATGATCAAATAATGGATTATCATGTACTTAAGCACCACCAAACATGCCAAAACTATCCTAACTCATGAGAAAATTTTCAAAATTGACCCATTTTTGCCACAAAACAATATAGCAAACACATGATTCATCATACACAAAAACTCATGATGCTTCATGTGCATCTTCTATAATCTATATATGATCAAGTATGTCCACTACGTAACCTCCCCCCAAACTTAAATTAACACAAGTGTTAAAATTTAAGTTTGTAAAGAGTGGTATGGCATACATCATCATTTCACCATTTGCACTCTTGGCTTCCATTATATGCACTTTTCTCCATGAGCTTCACCACCTACATATCAAATCTACAAGAAAACTATCAAACAAAAACAAAAAGAAAATAAAATCTACAATACTCCACAATCAAAGAAGTTCAAGAAGAGAGAGTATCCACATACAATATCTCCTCTTGAGAAGGAGATAGGTAATGCTTCACTCGATGATCATTTACCACAAACTCATTATTAGGACCCTTAAGCTTAAATATATATATCCACTCAACACTTCAAGCACTTCATATGGCCCCATCCATTTAGACTTAAGCTTGAAACAACTTAAGCCTTGAATTGAATACAAGAACTTTGTCCCCTGGAGTAAACGTCTTCTCCTTTACTTTAGCACCATGCCATCTCTTCATATTCTCCTTGTAGATGATTGAGTTATCAAATGCTCTTCCTCGAAACTCCTCCAACTCAACTAACTTCAACAACCTTACTTGACCACTCTCCCTTTTGTCCATATTGAGGCGTTTGATAGCCCACAATGCACGGTGTTCCAACTCCACGGGGAGATGACAAGCTTTACCATAGACCAATTGATACGGTGACACACCAAGAATGGTTTTAAAAGTCGTCCGATAAGTCCATAAGGTATCATCAAGCTTATCCGACCAATATTTTCTCCCTCCATTGATGGTCTTCTCCAAAACCAGCTTGATTTGGTGGTTGGAGACCTCTGCCAAACCATTTGCTTGAGGGTGGTAAGGTGTAGCCACTCGATGCTTCACTTCATATCTCTTCAACAAACTCTCCATCAACTTGTTTACAAAGTGTGATCCTCCATCACTCACTAAAGCCTGTGGAACTCCAAACCTAGCAAAAATATTCTTTTTCAAGAACCTTTGCACAATCAAAGCATCATTTGTCTTAGTGGAGATTGCCTCCACCCACTTTGACACATAATCCACGGCTAGCAAGATGTACACATATCCCTTAGACGAGGGAAATGGTCCCATAAAATCAATGCCCTATACATTAAATATTTCCACATCAATCCTCAAGCTCATGGGCATCTCATCTCGCTTACTTATTCCCCATATTCGTTGGCATATATCACATTTTGCCACTAACTTCTTTGCATCCTTAAATAATGTTGGCTAATAAAATTCCAATTGTAAGAACTTTGCCCCCGTCTTTTGATGAGCGAAGTGACCTCCACACAAAGACGAATGACATAACTCAAGAATTCTCATGACTTCTTCATCGGCCACACATCTTCTTATTACTCCATCATTGCAAATTTTAAACAAATATGGTTCATCCCACAAGTACTTCTTCACTTCAACTTGAAACCTTTTTTCTTTGTACTCATTAAGTAATGTGGGCTTGATTCCACGCATAATGAAGTTGACATAGTCGGCATACCAAGGCGGAACATTCACCAAGAGAGTACACACTTGCTCAACTTCTAATAGCAAAATCTCCTCATCTAGGAACTCATCTCCAATCGGCTTCATGTATTCATTCTCACCTCCATTTTCCAATCTAGATAAATGATATGCGATCACATTCTCCACGCCTTTTTTATCCTTGATAATCACATAAAATTCCTGCAAAAGTAACACCCAACGGATTAAATGAGGTTTAGCATCTTTCTTACTCATTAGGTATTTTATAGCTGCATGATCCGTGTAGACAACTGTTTGTGTTCCAACCAAGTATGGTCGAAACTTCTCAAAAGCATACACTATGGCTAAAATTCCTTCTCCGTTGTAGTGTAATTGACTTGGCACGAATTCAATGTCTTCGAGGCATAATAGATTGCTCTAAACTTCATCTCCCTTGTTTGGCCCAACACCACTCCGATGGATTGATCGCTAGCATCACAATGTAATTCAAATTGAAAACCCCAATCCGGAGTAATGTGTATTGGCGATGAAGTGAGAGCATCCTTAAGTACCTGAAATGATACACAACATTCATTATCGAAGTGAAATGGACAATCTTTTTCAAGCAATTTACAAAGAGGTTTAGCAATTTTGGAAAAGTCCTTAATGAAGCGTCTATAGAAGCCCGCATGACCTAAGAACGATCTCACCCCCTTCTCACTAGTAAGAGGAGGAAGACGTTCTATGGCTATCACTTTAGCTCTATCCACTTTTAACACATGCTTCGAAATATGAAGCCCCAATACTCTCCCATTGATGCGCGTTTTCTTTGCACGCAAAATTAATCCCCAAGTATTAAGGATATCAATTGCAGCTTAAGAAAGTGACCAAATGAATATCGAACCCAAAGGACGGCGTATTATTAATTCAATTATTTACTAAATTAATTAAGACAAGTGTGGTAATATAGTTTTTAGAATTTAATTATAATCTGCTAAATAATTAAAATAACTAATAAAATAAAATATCACTATAAGAATACGAAAGTGGATCAAGTAAGAGAATAGGTAGCTCTATAATAATCCAGTTTCACTCATTAATCTCCCTTTCGTGTGTTGATATCCGACTCTGCCTTGTGGAATATGGACGCATCACTAAACCATGCATATCTACTCTATAGACACAAGTAAACATGCGTGTAACACGTGTGAATAACCTCAGAGCAAGAGATATAATTTTACCCCCCCTTTCTAGGTATTATCAGTATCAATTATTTTCCTGGCCAATTGGTACTCTAACCCGATATGATTTCCCTTTATAAGTACTATGAAATTATCCTCTTTATCCTACTTAATAACTCGAATTCAATTCAATTAATAAGTATTCATATATGATACTTCTAATGAAGCTTCGGAGTCCCCTCACATAGAATCATATCATGGAATCCTGCTTAACAGTGAACACACTCAATCAATAACCAAGATATGTATTCAGACTCTACATAACAGTTAATGATGCACAAAACGATCATGAGTATGAATTAAAAAGGCACAATCATATATAAAATAAATCCACAAGTAGTGTTGTACGAAGTTTACACACAAAAGTTCAATTAATTGGTAAAAACCTTCACAATTCTAGTTCTACCAAAAAGGCTCTAGCCCATGATGTTACAAAGAACAATCATGGATGTTGGATAGATCTTATCCGGATGTCTGGAAAATTACAAGATAAATTAGGAAACGATAAAACCCCTAGATGTGGCGTCGTTGCGTCCTTCTCCGTCTCGAATCCTCCTCTTGGTTCTCATCTTGATTCCACAACGAATCTTCAAAGTGATGGATGGATGGAGAAAAGGAAGTGGATGATGGTTGGGGGGTGATCCCCCCTTGTGGGGTGTGGTATGGTTTTGGCCTCTCTTATGGCTCTCTTGTTGTTTTTTCCTCCTCCTCTAATGGTGTGATCTACACCCCATTTTATACTTGTAAACTCTCCTTATAATCCTTGGAATGGGCTTTTTGAGTGATCACACGCATTGAGCGTGTAAAAATACGAATATGGTAAGTTTTCGCATGTCAATTCGACCACGAAGCTAGGTAGAATTCACTTCCCCTGGTCGAATTGCAGGTCGAATCACTCTACTGGAAGCTTCAGACACCGGATTCGAGCTTCAGGTGCTGGATTCGACCAGCACACAGGTCGAATTGAGGTGTCATGGTCGAATTGCTTCTTTTGCCGTCCAATTCGACCATGATTCGACCACATGGTCAGGTCGAATTCAAATGTTGTGGTCGAATTGTCTTGCGTAGTCTCACCGTTTCGCGTATAACTTCCACATCCGAACTCCAATTTGAGTGATTCTTACGCTCACGTGATCCTCTCTTCCTTGGCTTTCTATCCATATAAATAAAAAAGAAAAATCCAAGATTTAAATGTGCAACAAGCCACGGAAAATAGCACAGCAATTCTGTTCGGCACAGCTCGCGCGACCTCACCATTTCGATCATAACTTCCTCATTTGGAATCCGATTGAGGTGTTCTTTACACCAAATCAACCCTCATTTCAGTGGCTTTCCAATCATATATCATACGAATAGTTTTGATCTCCACAACAACATAGAAAAATTATAAAATTTGGATGTGCGTTTTTAGCATTCTTGCACAAATTGCACCTTTTCTCCAACTTTACACTTTTCATCCTTTTTCCACCTAAAACACAATAAAACACCTCAAGTGCAACTTTTTCTGACATACAATGAATATAAGACACTTGTGCTAATATATAACAAGAATTTCCATCAAAAGGTATTAAATTGGACACTCAAACATGCTAATTCCCACACTCATCACCCATCGGTCACCATAAAATGACACTTTTCCCAATTTAACACAAGATTCGATTCTTCATACCTCTGCAACACAATAGTGAGATTAGTCGAACAAATATCATAAGAGGAACCATATACGGAAAAGTCATCCATAAACACCTCCATAATATTTTCAATTAAACCATCGAAGATAGCCATCATACAACGCTGAAAAGTGGCAGGGGCATTGCATAGACCAAACGACATCATTCTAAATGCAAACGTACCATAGGGACATGTAAAAGTTGTATTCTCTTGGTCTTTCGGTGCAATCAATATTTGATTGTACCCGGAATAACTATCAAGAAAACAATAGTACTCATGCCCCTCAAGACGATCCAACATTTGGTCTATGAATGGCAATAGGAAATGATTTTTACGAGTATTTTCATTCAATTTACGATAATCAACACACACTCTCCAACCCGTGATAGTTTTAGTGGCAATGGTTTCATTTGTATCGGATCTAACAATTGTCATACCACCCTTTTTTGCCACTACATGTAAGAGACTTACATATTGACTATCACTAATTGGAAAGATTATTCCCGCATCAAGCCATTTTAACACCTCCTTTCTTACCACTTCTTGCATTGTAGGATTTAATCTTCGTTGGTTTTGTACACAAGACTTCTAATCACCAATCAAATGAATCTTATGCATGCATATAGATGGACTAATACCTTTCAAGTCTTTTATGCTCCAACCAATAGAGGATTTATGCTCTCTTAAAACTCTTAATAATTTTTCTAATTCTAAATCATTAAGGGAAGAGGATACAATTATCGGATATGTTTCATTCTCTTCTAAGTAAGCATACTTCAAATGCTCCGGCAATGGTTTCAACTCTACCTTCTTCTTCTCTTGCACTTCCTCTTTTGGTTCTTCATCAAGTTTTTCCACCTTTGCTTCTTTTGCTTCCTCATTCGTGAGTGCCCTAGAAGCATTTAAACCATGCAAATCATAAATCATTTCATTATTTTCCAAACAAAAAGAGGATTTAGATTTTAAAGATTCAATTGAGTGAGAATGGCTTCTGATAATTTCCAACGGATTCTTGGAGTGAAGGTGGTACATATGCTCTTCAACAATGTTATCCACAACATCTAATCTTCCACATTTCTCCTTGTTCTTGGGATACCTCATAGCCTCTCTCAATGAAAATATCACCTCTTCTTCATTCACCCTCAAAGTAAGCTCCCCCTTCTCCACATCAATCAATGCATTTCCCGTGGCAAGGAATAGATGACCGAGTATTAATGGAACTGACACGACCCACCTTACACAACTTATAATTCAAATTCTATTTAACATAAACATCATCATTATAAAAACCTGCATATAATAATTTTTTTTTCACATAATATGCTTATAACCAACACCATCACACCAGTTCAACATACATGACTGGTTTCTGATACCACTTCAAACCAGACAAACTCGCGATAATACTTATTATATTACACAATCAAAACTTCAGCGGAAACAAAATAAACCCACGGCCTAGCCCAACAGGTCGTCATCTATGTACATCCTCTCAAAACATGAAGGAGTTCCACAGCTTGCACGGTCAAATCACAAATTCAATCATCAACAAGCTCACCTACAATGCATAAACTAGTGAGATAAAAATCTCAGTAAGTAGAAATCATGCATGTCCGTGCATGAAAATGCATTTAGTTCTCTATCGCCTATGTTCTAATTTTTCAAGTTGATCTCTTTTATTTTAAAAACTGTTCAAATTGCGGGATCCCCACGACACACTTATGATATACACCCCAAATGAGCTCAATGGGGACGATTTTTTCGAACCCCGAAAATAGTGCCGAGAACGATTTTTCCGAACTCTGGCAAAGTGGTGGGGATGATTTTTCCGAACCCCTAATAAAAATGTCGAGAACGATTTTTCCGAACCCTGACAGAGATGCATATATAGTGGCCGCACACACCATTAGTATCTTATTAATTTTGAGGAAAAATACTTTTCATGTTTATGCATGGTATGCACCAAAAACAATTAAATGTGCATCATAAACCATTTACAATATCAATATCAACATTTAATCACCATAAAGCAACAACTTAATTCTTTTTTTTTCTTTTTTTCTTTTTTTCTCTTCCTCTTCTGCTTTCAATTGCCTGTTAACGTATATATATATATATAGAGAGAGAGGGGTGGGGTGGAAGTCGTACACGACTATCCCACCGCCTCAACCTTTTTTTATTTATTTATTTTATTATTATCCATTCTTATTTTACGTGCAATACTTAATAGCTAAGATATAATACATTTACAAATTAATACACATACGTGTACATTTTTCTACCCACTATTATTATTACGAGAACACGTGTGATACTTAATAATTAAGAAAAGTGTATTTATACTCATAAAATAATTTACTCATATATCCAAATTAATGCACGTAAATATTTATGCACCCATATATTCACACACCGTCCCAATTTTTTTATCACGAATGTCTCAAATAAAATGTAACGATAAATAAAATATAGAAACAATTATCACATAATTGTCACATTATTATCACATAATTGCCACATAATTATCACATAATTATAAAATGCACATAACAAAAATTAAATTATATTGGCACATGAGTAGTGAGAAGCTCGGGTATCACATCCTCTCAACCTTATAAAAATTTCGTCCACGAAATTTACTTACCTGAAGAGGTCTGGGTATTTAGTCATCATCCCATCCTCTCTTTCCCAAGTGGCTTCCTCAACGAACTGGTTCCTCCATAATACCTTTACTAATGGTATTTCTTTATTTCTGAGCTTCTTTACTTCTCGCCACAAGATCTCAACTGGTACCTCCTCATAACTCAAATCTTCTTTCAACTCAACTGGTTCCTGCCTGAGAACATGAGATGGATTTGGAACATACTTCCTCAACACAGATACATGAAACACGTCATGTACTCTAGACATCGATGCTGATAACTCCAATTTATAGGCAACACTGCCAACTCTCTCAATGATAGTGAACGGACCAACATATCTTGGACTGAGTTTCCCTTTCCTTCCAAACCGCATTATCCCCTTCATTGGAGATACTTTCAAAAATATCTGGTCACTCACTTCAAATTCTAATTCTCTTCTCCGTTTGTCTGCATAACTCTTCTGCCGATCTTGAGCAACTTTCATCTTCTCTCGTATACGGGTAACAACTTCTGACATTTCACGAATCAAGTCTGGACCCAAAAGTTTCCTCTCTCCAACTTCATCCCAATGAACTGGAGATCTACACTTCCTCCCATACAATGCTTCATATGGAGCCATCCCGATAGTAGACTGATAACTGTTATTGTACGAGAACTCTATCAAAGGCAAAAATTTACTCCACTGACCTTGAAAATCCAACACACATGCTCTGAGCATATCCTCCAAGATTTGTATTGTACGCTCTGATTGACCATCTGTCTGTGGATGGAATGCTGTGCTAAAAGATAACTGTGTCCCCAACGTCTTATGTAAACTCTTCCAGAATGCAGACAAGAATCTCGTATCTCTGTCTGACACAATGGTAAGTGGTACTCCATGGAGTCTGACAATCTCTTGTATATATAGTTGGGCATAACGATCCATGGAATACGTAGAGCTAATAAGAAGAAAATTAGCCGACTTAGTCAATCGATCCACAATAACCCAAATGGCATCGTGACATTTCACTGTCTTCGGTAGCCCAATAACAAAATCCATCGTGATATTCTCCCACTTCCATTCTGGAATAAATAAAGGCTGCAAAGTACCTGCTGGTCTCTGATGCTCGGCTTTGACTTGCTGACAAGTCAAACATTGCTCCATATATCGAGCAACATCTCTCTTCATCCCTGGCCGCCAATAATGTGCCTTCAAATCTCTATACATCTTAGTAGCTCCTGGATGTACAGAGTAGGGTGTTGAATGAGCTTCTGCCATCACTTCTTTTCGAATGTCATTCACTTCAGGTAGATATAACCGACCTCCATAACGAATCACGCCATCATCTCCTAATTGGAGTTCAGAAGATTTTCCAGAGCTGATATCATTCTTTATCTTATCAAACAATTTATCCTCCTGTTGGCTCTGTCGAATCTTATCCATCAGAGTTGGTCGAAGTGTCAGAGCTGCCATCCTTGCTTCCAACGATCCTTCCTGAATGATCTCCACACCCATCCTTTGCAAATCAAGCAACTCTGGTTTCTGATTTACGGTCATAGCAGCTACACTCTGTATTGCCTTTCGGCTCAATGCATCAGTAACAACATTGGCTTTTCCCGGATGATAATTGATAACACAGTCGTAATCCTTCACCAATTCCAACCATCTTCTTTGCTTCATGTTCAACTCTTTCTGAGTGAAAAAGTACTTCAAACTCTTATGATCAGTATAGATTTCACAACGTTCCCCATACAGATAATGCCTCCAAATCTTGAGTGCAAACACCACTGCAGCTAACTTTAAATCATGAGTTGGATAATTCTTCTCATACTCCCTTAACTATCTGGATGCATACGCTATCACTTTCCCATTTTGTATCAATACACACTCAAGACCATTCTTTGAAGCATCAATGTAAACCTTGAAGTTTCCTATCTCCATAGGAATAGTTAAGATAGGTGCTGATGTCAATCGTCTCTTCAATTCTTGGAAACTTTGTTCACATTCCTCCATCCATGTGAACTTCACATTCTTCCTAGTCAACTGTGTTAATGGTGAAGCAATCTTAGAAAATCCTTCAACAAACCTTCGATAATATCTCGCCAATCCAAGAAAGCTACGAACCTCAGTGGGATTTGAGGGTTGTGGCCAATCATTGATTGCTTTAACTTTTCCTGGATCCACTGAAATTTCTTCTCCCGATACCACGTGTCCCAAGAAAATAACTCGGCCTAACCAAAACTCACACTTCTTGAACTTCGCTTACAACTGCCTCTCCTTCAGAATCTCTAACACATTTCTCAAGTGCAGTGCATGATCCTCCTTATTCTTAGAGTAAATTAGAATATCATCGATAAACACAATCACAAATTTATCGAGAAATTCCTGAAATACTCTATTCATCAAATCCATAAATGCTGCAGGAGCATTTGTTAATCCAAACGGCATCACTAAGAACTCATAGTGCCCGTACCTTGTACTGAATGCAGTCTTTGGAATATCCTCCTTCTTTATCTTCAACTGATGATACCCCGACCGCAAATCAATCTTCGAAAAGATAGCTGCACCTTGTAACTGATCAAACAGATCATCAATGCGAGGCAATGGATATTTATTCTTCACCGTAACTTTGTTGAGATCCCGATAATCAATGCACATCCTCAATGTGCCATCCTTCTTTCGAACAAACAAAAGTGGTGCTCCCCAAGTAGAGAAACTAGGTTGGATGAATCCTTTGTCTAGCAACTCTTGTAACTGTATCTTCAATTCCTTCAGTTCAGCTGGTGCCATTCTGTACGGCGCTTTAGATATAGGAGCAGTTCCTGGTTGTAACTCAATAACAAACTTTATTTCTCGGTCTGGTGGCAAACCTGGAAGATCATCTGGAAATACCTCCAGATATTCCCGAACTACTGGTACATTATCAAGAACTGGACATTGATGCCCCTCAACATTCATTACACTCACCAGATACCCCTCACAACCACTTTCCAAAAACCGCTGTGCTTTTGCTGCTGATATCATCGGAAATCTAAAGCTTTTCTTGATTCCAACAAAAGTGAACGGTTCTCCTTTCACTGGCTGAAAAGTGATACTCTTCTTCTGACAATCTATTGTAGCACCGTATTTTGACAACCAATTCATGCCCAATATGATATCATAATCATTCATACTTAACACAATCAAATTAGCGAGGAGTCTTCTTCCTTCAATAGGAATAACACAACCTCGAAAAAGTTGATTAGTTTGCTTTGACTCACCAGAAGGTATCATCACCTCATAATTAGCTTCTATCAAGTTAGGTGTTCCACCCAACTTTTTCACATACTCAGTGGATACAAATGAATGTGTTGCTCCAGAATCAAATATCACATATGTAGAAGTTCCAAAAATAGAGAACTTACCCGTGACAACTGAGGGATTCGCGTGTGCCTCCTCTCGTGTCAAAGTATACACCCTAGCTGGAGCTCTTCCCTGATGTCCCTGCTTCTCTTTCTTAGGACAAATAGTAGTCACATGTCCTTTCTCCCCGCATGTGTAACACGTTCTCGGAGGAATTTGATACTCCCCACCATGTGATCTAAGACAATTAGGACATATAGGTAGTGGGGGCGCCGGTGGTACTTTACCCTGATCGAATTTAGGACTCTTGTTGGGTTCTCCTCGTCTATGTCTTTGCTCCAATTGAACATTTGAATTCGGCCTCTGAAATGGCATCAGCCTCTTATCAACTCTCCCAGACTGCTGCATTGGTTTCTGCTGAAATTGACGTCTGATAGCTTGCGCTTGTCTGATCCTCATCTCCGCTTGCTCAGCAATTTGAGCCCTTTCTGCAACTTGTGAGTATGTTGCTCCATGCAGTTCCGCCATACTCACATCTCTGTAAAGTTCAGGCCTTAAGCCTTCCACAAATCTCTCCACTTTCAGTGCCTCCGTACTCACCATATGTTCAGCAAACCTCGACAACTGCTCAAACTTACGAAGGTAATATGTGACTGACATGCCACCTTGCCTCAACTGTATGAACTCATTCATCTTCATGGCTCTCACTGGTACCGTAAAGTACTTGTTTCTGAAAAGCTCCTTGAACCTTTCCCATGTCATAGTCGTGACATCCTCGATACTTTTAATCGTATCCCACCAGTGGTCTTCACTTCCTCGTAACATGAAAGAAGCACATAGCACTCTATCCCCATCTGGAATTCTATTGTATTGAAACATGTTTTCCACCGTGCGTAACCAATCCTCTGCATCTGTGGGGTCTGCTGCGTCCTCAAATATTGGAGGGCTCAGCTTTCGAAACCTCTCACAAACCATTTCCACACATTCTACTTGACGTCTATCTTGGTTTGCATTACCCTCTGGTTGTCCACTCATATCTCTCTACTGAATCAGTTGCTGTATCTGTTGGGACTGGCGCTCAACCAGTTCCATTAGTCGAGTAATCACCGCATCACGATTATTCCCTTCAGGAGGTGCTGCTTGCTCAACAGTCCTATCTCCTTCAGAACTTTCACCTGTAGCCCTTACCATTTTGTCTACAAACTACACTTCCTATACCACATAGCCAATATAATTTATAAGACACATAACAACACATAATGAAAATAGCACTTACTTGCAAAGTTGCGCTCCCAAAGAATGAGTTCATGTACATAGACAGTCTGCAAGACCCAAACCATGCTCTGATACCACTCTGACACGACCCACCTTACACAACTTATAATTCAAATTCTATTTAACATACACATCATCATTATAAAAACCTGCATATAATAATTTTTTTCACATAATATGCTTATAACCAACACCATCACACCAGTTCAACATACATGACTGGTTTCTGATACCACTTCAAACCAGACAAACTCGCGATAATACTTATTATATTACACAATCAAAACATCAGCGGAAACAAAATAAACCCACGGCCTAGCCCAATAGGTCGTCATCTGTGTACATCCTCTCAAAACTTGAAGGAGCTCCACAGCTTGCACGGTCAAATCACAAATTCAATCATCAACAGGCTCACCTACAATGCATAAACTAGTGAGATAAAAATCTCAGTAAGTAGAAATCATGCATGTCCGTGCATGAAAATGCATTTAGTTCTCTATCGCCTATGTTCTAATTTTTCAAGTTGATCTCTTTTATTTTAAAAACTGTTCACGTTGCGGGATCTCCACGACACACTTATGATATGCACCCCAAATGAGCTCAATGGGGACGATTTTTCCGAACCCCGAAAATAGCGACGAGAATAATTTTTCCGAACTCTGGCA
Organism: Pogostemon cablin; assembly: GCA_023678885.1. Classification (NCBI taxonomy): domain Eukaryota; kingdom Viridiplantae; phylum Streptophyta; class Magnoliopsida; order Lamiales; family Lamiaceae; genus Pogostemon; species Pogostemon cablin. Next base: position 10,333,221 of record CM042990.1, on the reverse strand, counting down.
AAGTGGTGGGGACGATTTTTCCGAACCCCTAATAAAAATGTCGGGAACGATTTTTGCGAACCCTGACAGAGATGCATATATAGTGGCCGCACACACCATTAGTATCTTATTAATTTTGAGGAAAAATACTTTTCATGTTTATGCATGGTATGCACCAAAAACAATTAAATGTGCATCATAAACCATTTACAATATCAATATCAACATTTAATCACCATAAAGCAACAACTTAATTTCAATTCACACAAATCCACTTCTAAAATAACAACTTCACCTCAATCACATAGATCAATTTATAAAATAACCACTTCACCCTGGATCCCACGGATCGCTTTTTGGAATAACAATTTCATCTTGGATCTCATATATCTTTATCACCAATATCTTCTCAAGCCATACAAATATATTTTCAACAGTTTCCAAACACACAGATCTGTATAGGATGATGATATTATTTTAAATCACATAAATCCACAACTTGTATTGCAAATTTATCACAAATAATTTATAAATAATATTGTTGAATATGAACCCTACTTTTCCAAAATTACATAAATCCCCAGCTTATATCACAATTTAATCTCCAAATAATTCATAACGTAATTAAACTAATCAAAAATAATACATAACATAATTATCACATATTAATCACAAATAATTCACAAACAGCATGTTTATGCATTGTAGTTGGACTTCTACTTACCTGAATTCCGACAGTAATATAAACCCCGTAAAGAACTGTAACTAATTCGCTCCGACACGCACGTTCCGGCGCGCTCCCTCTTCTCTTTCTCTTCTTCCTCTCTCTCTCTCCTCTCTCCCTTTCTTCTCTCTCTCCTCTCTCTCCCTTTCTTCTCTATCTCTCTCTTCTTCTTTTTTTTTCTTCCTCTTCTGCTTTCAATTGCCTGTTAACGTGTGTATATATATATATATATATATATATATAGAGGGGTGGGGTGGAAGTCGTACACGACTATCCCACCGCCTCAACCTTTTTTTTATTTATTTATTTTATTATTATCCATTCTTAATTTACGTACAATACTTAATAGCTAAGATATAATACATTTACAAATTAATACACATACATGTACATTTTTCTACCCACTATTATTATTACGAGAACACGTGTGATACTTAATAATTAAGAAAAGTGTATTTATACTCATAAAATAATTTACTCATATATCCAAATTAATGCACGTAAATATTTATGCACCCATATATTCACACACCGTCCCAATTTTTTTTTATCACGAATGTCTCAAATAAAATGTAACGATAAATAAAATATAGAAACAATTATCACATAATTGTCACATTATTATCACATAATTGCCACATAATTATCACATAATTATAAAATGCACATAACAAAATTAAATTATATTGGCACATGAGTAGTGAGAAGCTCGGGTATCACAGGAACATTCGAATCTTCATCCATATCTAGTACTACAAAATCAATAGGAAATATACAAAATCAATGGGAAATATACAAAATTGTCAACTTTGATCAAAACATCTTCCACAATTCCTTTTGGATATGTCAACGATCGATTGGCTAATTGAAGTGTAACCGATATCGGTTTGACCTCACCAATACCCAACTTCTTGAAAATTGACAATGACATCAAATTAATGCTAGCTCCCAAATCACATAAGACTTTGTAATTCTCATGCTCTCCCATCTCACATGGGATAGTGAAACTCCCCGGATCTTTCAATTTAGGGGGAAGTTTCTTTTGCAAGTTAGCACTACATTCCTCCATTAAGTTCACCATTTCAAACTTTCCGAAGCTTCTTTTCTTAGACAAGATATCTTTCAAAAACTTGGAGTAATTGGGCATTTGAAGTAAAGCCTCCGTAAAAGGAATGTTCACATTAATATTCTTCAACATTTCAACAAACTTGGCAAATTTCTCCTCTAATCCCTTTTTCAAGTATCTTTGTGGAAATGGAATTACAACGGGTAACTTTGGAATTCCCCATTCATCCCTTTCAAATTTCTCTTCTCTCTCTTTACATTTTGCTTCTCTACATCTTTCCCGCTTCTTTGGAGACTTCACCTTTTCTTCTTCAAGTATAAGAATATGTTCATCTTTTTCATCAATTTCAACTTCTTTCACTTTCCCTTCTTCATCCACTCTTTCCATAGGCTCAACTTCACATTCTGCCTCCTCTACTTCCGTTGGCATAGAAGGTCCTTCGTATTTTGTTCAACTACGAAGTTCAATAGCCTTACATTGCTCTTTTGGATTAGTAATGGTTGTAGATGGAAATTTCCCTTGATGATGAATGTCACCTCTTTCACTTGCCATTTGACTCACATTTATGTCTCCAAAGCTTTGAATCTATTATCAATCATTTCATCTCTTTGCTTACTAGAATCAAACCTTTTTTCATTCACCTCTTTCTCTTGCCTCATAAAATCAAATATTTTGGCTATTTGATCCTCTATTGTAGGCTTCCCTTCACCATTTGGAGCTTTCTCTACCGGATTGATTCCCGGTGGAAGAGTAAGGGCATTCCCTTGATTCCCATATAACAAATTCTCATACCTAAGAGGTTGGTTAAAATTTTCTTGAAAGTTACCTTGCCCTCATCTTCCTTGCCTTTGTGGATATCCTCCTCCATGACGCCCAAAGTTACCACCATAGTTTCCTTGAAAGTTCCTTCCGTGCATGAAAGCAACTTCCTCAAGTGTCATCTCCAGTGGATACCATGTATCTCGAATTCCAAAATTAGAGGACATACCTTGTTGAGGCATGGATGTAGGCATTTGACAACTTTGAGAAGAATGACCCATATTAGGCATAGTCATACCTTGTTGAAGTTTAGGAAACACTTGTTGATTCATCAAAGGCAATGACATACCTTGTTGAGAACTTATAAGCACTTGTTGATTCACTACCGGTGTAGAATTTAGAGACACTTGCATGTTAGCATTCATCCTTTTTAATATCTCTGTGATTGCCTTATAGGTCATATCTTCCTTAGGCACTTCCACCTTTTTCACTTGTTGCAAGCACACTTCTTCCATCTTAGCAATTCTCTCCCTTTCATACATCCCTAATGCACTATCCATAGGTCATTGACCCGTATTCAAAGATACTTCCTCACATATAGTCATTGCTCTTTCCAAAGTTTGCCCCAAAATCGAACCTCCCGCCGAAGCATCAATAAGCATCCTCTCACTTCCATGTAATCCGGCATAGAAAAATCCTATTTGTTGCTCTTCGGAGAATCCATGTTGTGGACACTTTCTTAGCATCTCTTTGAATCGGTCACATGCTTCACTAAATGTCTCAAGTGGCAATTGCTTGAATTGAAAATTTTGCCCTTTTAGATGCAACATCTTTGAAGGCGGAAAATACTTGCTCAAGAACCTTTGTGCCAACTCTCTCCATGTAGTGTAGGATCCCAGTGGTATAGTATGATATCAAGCCTTAGCTATATCTCTTAATAAAAATGAGAAAAGCTTCATTTTAACAACATTCTCACTTACCCCATTTATCTTTATCGTGTTGGCTAACTCCGTAAATTGGGCTAAGTGAGCATTTGGATCCTCCATAGTACCACCACCAAATTGATTTTCTTGCACCATGTTGATCAATCCCGTCTTTATCTCAAAATTATTCACATTCAATAGCGGGCCCATTCCATAATTCACATATTGCGGTTGGAAATTATCACGGACATTCATTCCTGCTCCATTGTTTCCATTTCCATGAGGTTGATTTTGCACCACCGGAGGATTATTCCTTACTTCTTGTTGTGCCAACAAGTTTTGAATAATAGCTTGCATTTGTTGGTTTTGCTAGTGCATTTGTTGAGCATAAGCTTGTGGCACAAACTCCGGATTATTATAACCTCCTCTAACATTATCAACTCCATGAAAATTCCTCATATTGCCTTCTTCATCAACCATGTTTGGATTATCTCTTACTTCTTCCATACTTTCTTCCGTAGGTTCTAACACTCCTCGTCTTTGTCTTCTTAAGGTAGCTTCCAATTCCAAGTACAAAGGTTCAATAGATTGAGACCTTGAACAAGTTCGCATGTACATACAAGAATTTTCAAATTAGCTCTCCAAATAACTAAGATAAGTAAACAAGTACCAAATAAAAAAAATATCCTTATCAAAACTAATCAACTTCAAACTTGTTACAACCGAAAGTTTAACATTTCTCCGGCAGCAGCGCCATGTACTTAGTTGCATTTTTAGTAAAACGTGTAAGAGTAAGAGACTCTATCGTCGAGTAAACGCGTGACCAAGTACAAAATTTATAATAATGTCATCCCAAGGAAAAGTAAACTAAGGCTTGTATCCGTATTTTCCATTGATATGTGCTTTGTAAGGATGATAGTTTGAAGGTTTTGTTATTTAAAACTATTACTTACGATTCTACTCAATTAACTAGAATTAAGACTAACAAAGTAAATGATCAAACAACAAGCAAATGATGAATGGAATGGATGTAGAATTCACTTGAGAAGAGAGCAAGGCTAATCATACTCATGGTTAAGACTTGAGCTAGATATGCAAAACTCTTGATGGTAATTTTTATTAACTTCTGGATTAAAAGCAATCACAATTTTACCCCTAATCTCTATGGTCAAGGCAATTAGGTTCTTGACCCTTTTACAAGTCTAAATCTCCTAAGATTGATCTTAATCTCAATTCCCTTAAGGTACTATGATCATAAGTTGGTTCTTTTCACTCAATTTCTTAAGTGTCCCTCTATGAGTGTTCCAAGCCTAAGGAGGGTATGGCTTACCTCCCCTTATACTAACATGCATGCACATTTCAATATATGATTCAATTAAACATCCACTCACAATATTGGAATGGTCATCCTAATACTATGAATAGAGAATTTAATCACACAAACATTGAAATGAAACATAATTGATATATCATAAAAGAAAATCCACAAATCAATTCAAATCACTACTCAAGTTCTACATATCTAACACTTCACCTCAACCATTCATATGATTAGCCCTACTATAGGACTAGCCACTAAACATGATGTTTAATTCAATACAAATCAAGCATTGCTCCATTTGAGCCAAAATAAGAAGAAAATTAACAAATGAAAAGTAGATTGGCTTCCCTTGCTTGGAGAAACCTTCCTCCTCTTCAATTTATCAATTCCTCCACTCCTTGATGCTTCACTCTTCTCAAATGATGGATGGATGGATTAGATGATGGATTTATGGATTGAATGTGGAGATCAAATGGAAATTGGATGGATCTAATGGATAGAGATGGAATATAGATCTAGTGTGTGAGGAAATGTGGTGTGGAGTGTGTGTAACTGCTATGAATTTGATCTCTCCTCAAAATTTCGCACAAGTCATCCTTTTATATCACTAATGGACCTTCTAAAAGCTTCCGGAATTTTCTCAAAACTACACAGGTTTTTGCACCTACACGACCCGTTGTAGCAGTACACGGCCCGTGTAGGACACACCTACTTCGGCGTGTTGTGCGTGCTTTCGGACACGGCTCGAGCTGCATTACCCAGCCTTGGAATGGCCGTGTAGCATTTTCTGATATAAGTACACGGCTTCTTCTTACAGGGCCGTGGGTGCAGCAACGCACGCCAGTGCACTAGCGCACGGCCATCCTTCTAGGTGAGCAGCGATTTCTGATGACAATACACGGCCACTTGTTACAGGGCCGTGTTCCGCACATGGCCCATGTACAAGCATGCCCTTTTCTTCCGTCTCCGTTTCGCTCCCGATTCCGTTTTTATCCATTTCTTGACCTGTTTTACACATATTTAAGTTCATTTACACAATTCTATCAATTCATACCACATTTCTCAAAACAACAATAACTCCATTAAAAATCACACAAATACGGATAAAAACATCCGAAAATCCACAAATAAAGACACTAAAATTTAGGTGAAAATGACTACGATCAATCACCCCCTTAGAATCTTCACCATAAAAGCCCAGAAATTCAGCACACCATAGATAACAGAGCGAATGAGTTCCAGCCTTCCTTCATAAGACAGAGGATGGTTGGACCACCCACGAATCAGATCCGCCACCTTAGTGATGAGAGGCTCAAAAGCAGGTTCTTTCAACTTCTTACCATGCAACGGGACCCCCAAGTAGCGGACAGGAAAGGTACCCTCCTAAAAGGGTAGAACATCTCTTATCCTCTGCTCTTCTGCAGCCGACACACCAGTTATAAAGTGTTGGATTGTATACTAAAAGTCTAGCTTTAGAATGAATAATATTTTAACAATATTTGAAATGAGAATCATTGATCAAATAATTGCATCCTATAATTTATTTATATACCGATGCAATAGTTCATTTACTTTATATTGTAGATAATATGGTATGCGGCATCGCACGGAAGGTCATATTGTCAGCTCCTTATAAAGTATAAATAGATGCTCACAATCGAGATAGACGGGGATAATCTATCGGGATGGTTGTAATATGATTTGGATTAGTTTGTCTTGACTATAAAATCACATTAGTATACTTCGTTCGACTTATACTGACTATATAGAAGAACTTGATCTCAATTATTATGGTTGTTCGTGCTCTTAATCCCTATACAATAACCTCAACACGTAAGTCAGTATTTGTTTCTTTGATTCATCAATGGGTGAGATTTATTCATTAAATCAATAGTCTCGGTGAGTTGGGAAATATTGTTGTCTCTATAGTGTGTTGTTGATTGTAGAAGGAGTCAATGTCCTATTAAATAGGCTGATGATGTCCCCTTGAGGAGCTCATAAGGATTATCATGTAAACCCTACAGGTGGATTTATTCTAGCATGATAACAAGGTTGAGTGGTACTACTCTCAGATGAGATATTAATTAATGGAGTTGTTAGTAACTTAATTAATTAATGGGCATTATATATCTTAAACACGGGGAGACTAACAGACTCGTAATAAGAAGGAGCCCATAAAGTAATATGGTGTTAGAGTGGCAGTGCAGTAATAATATTTTAGTGGACTATATTATTATTATTGATTTTAAGTATAAGTTTTGGGCTACACTTGGATACTTGAGCCCAATGGAGGCCCAACTATAATTTCTCCTCCTGGTCCCTGTTGTAGCCCATAAATAAGTCTAATCTATCGTGCCTACACACGTGAGAAAGAAGGAAGGAAGCAGATTGAGAGTGTCTTGAAGATCGTTGCCCACACGACGTCAAGACTAGACTTGGGAATACAGCAGAAGATCGGAGAGGTCGTTTTGCATATCTGTTCTTCTTCAACATACCCTAGTGAAAGGTAATTCAATTTTATATTCTTGCTTCCGCTGATATAAAATCGCATGGAGTCCTAACGGTTCACGTTAACCAAACGATTAAATGCCAACATAAAGAGGTTGTTTCTTTGTAGTATTTCGTTAATCTCAGGACACAACCTCCCTTTCCATTTAGACTTGGCTCTATCCCTATTCTTTTGTAGTCTCTTCATCAAATGAATTCTGATCTATTCCAACATAGTTATGATAGCCTTGCCCCTAGCCTCTAAAATGTTAGAGTTGAAGGATTCACACATATTGTTCAAAAGCGTATCACATTTGACCATTAAGTACATGGCTTGTCATGAAACCAATCATATGCCATCTCATTAAACTCCCTCGATTTTTCCATTATTACTATGTGATCCTCTAGTGTCGTGTTGAAAGCCACTTTCCACATAAAATCCTTGTACGTAAGTCCTCTATACCTAGAATTTTTTAGATTATTGTGAAGATGCCTAACACAAAATCTATGCTCACAACCGGGGAACACAACCTCCACTACTATGACCAAATTTTTTTGTTTATCAGAAATGAATGTGAATTCATCTTCTTAAATACCAAGGTCTTGCTTGAAAACAGTCAAAAACCACTCCGAAATGTCACCATTCTCCTTCTAAACAATTGCATATGCAAACGGAAACAAATTATTGTTTCCGTCCACCCCAACTGCTATTAACAAAATTCCTCTGTACTTATTCTTCAAGTGACATTCATCTACCCCTAGTATTGGTCTACAACCTACTAAAAACCCCTCTTCAACCCATCAAAGCAGATATACATCTTACTAAAATCGTGTCACACCATTGTCAACTTCGGTTCCTAAGATTATTGTTGATCCAGGTTTAGTTTTCTCAATCTCCTCAGTGTAGGACCAAAGCTTAGCAAATTGGGCAACAGGATCACCATCAATCCTGTGTAGTGCCTTTCTCTAGGCTTTATAAGCTTGATGCCTTGAAATCTGACACTGAGTGTCAACCGCAGCATCATGCATAAAACAATTGTATCCCTCTTACCATCTGATTCAAACCTCTGCAAATACCTCTCACTTAGCCAAGTAGCTGTCAAATTTCTCATAGTTTGAGTAGGAGCACATGTGTGTGTATGGTTGTATTTCCTTATCTGAAATGCAACTTCATTTTTTCTTTTTAAAAAAATAAATTTTCCACTTGCATTTCTCATCAACCCACTTACTGTATATCTTGTTTTTATCATTCTTTAGAAAGCAAAAAATTATATTGTTCTTGATAGCATGTGACTGAGAAGCTTTCTTGAACTCTTTCTTGGAGGTAAATATCATCCACATCTCAAATTTAGGGTTGTAAGTGGTAGTATGATTAAACACTGGATGTTTAGCCTCCTCATCATCCCTATCAGATAATCTTCTTTCGTTAAAGTTATCATCAACCTCATCAACTACATTAGCCTCTATCTCACCCTTCGTACCATTTTCTATGTCACCCTCACAAACAGCTACATCTACATTCACACCCTCAACATTTCCAACAGTTTCTCTAATCCTACAAGATCTCTCAATCCAACAGAACCTGATGGATTAAGAAAATTCTCCCAAGATGTAGTCTGAAACATGTTGGATGGTTCAATATCAACATACTCAATTTCTACCTAAATACATTCTCATTAAACAGGTCATCATCATCATCTGTAACTTCATTACCTATTACAAAGTATGGATCCACAGAAGACTCATACCCATCTATATCCCCTTCAACATCCCCATCAATTGTGTTATTATCAATTTTTCACATCCAATTCCACATAGATCTTTATCTTCCTTTCAACTAGAAACTTTAGTGTCAATTTCTCAGTTCCTTATCATCAATAATCATCTTAAAACTCCTATCTTCAAGCATTAAATGGTATCTCTTGTTACCCTTAACTCCAACCTTTACGTATCCAAATCAGAATACTTAAGCTATGTAGCCTTAACCCATTCAATGATTTTTTTATCCCCTCCATTGTACTCTGTCATCGGCATATTGACAAATTCACTAAATTCCACAGTCATGTAGTCACTTTTGGAAGTTGTAAATAAAAAACAATGCATTTTAAAATAAAGCATTCTAGTCAAAGTGTGAAATAAAGTAAGGAGGAAAAGTGTAACACGTACACAAATAAACAATGAAAGATTCTCTATACCCCACACCTGACATGTATGTCCCTACCCTCCACCCATTTACATAGCACGTGGACCACAACAACCCTTTATAAATACAGAACCTTCATCATAAATGTATCCAAATACAGAAAAGAGGGAGATAATACAACAAAAATAAAAAAATTATCACTGTATTTTGGGTTATCCCAGTCCATTGCCCCCTTTTTCCACACAAATATTTTCTTCGTAACAATCCTTCCTCAGTCTTTGTAAGAACCCTAAACGTGATGGAGTGAGTGGGTTGGAAGATTTGGGATCACTCAATTTTAGGGTTCTTAGATGGGAAATTTGGGAGCACTCAATTGCGGGATTCTTTTTTCTCTCTGAGTTACTAAATCGATTTCACTCTTGTTTTCAACTTCAAGTTTATTAATTAGTTTTTTTTAATATGTTTAATAGTTTTTAATTTATGTTTTTCAATTATTTAAAATTTAAGAAAAATGAGAATGCCCTGTTGGCATTAAAATACAATTTAATATATTGAATCACATGCCAGGTGAGCGCCACCTCATCATTTCGGTCGGAAATCGGCAATTCTCATTGTCACGTGATAATCACGTGCCGTTTTTTGGTGAATTTAGCATTTTTCGACGAATATGGGATGTGTTTGGCCCTATTTCTGAACCGGTGGTACTAAAATTGATAATTTTATCATATTTGGGACGAAAATAACCCATAAGCAAAGATATGGGACTGAATTGGTTGTTATCCCTACATTTTCAATTGGCTCAAGAGTCTTCTTGTGGGCATCTAAAATGCAAGATTGTATCACTCAATCTTCACCAAAACCAGATTATATCACTTAATAATACTTCTGGAAAAGATGTTTTCTCTCCCTAGGTTTTTTTCTCTCCCTTTTCTCTAAAACCCTAATTTCATTTTCTCACCCTGGGGGACCGCCGCCATCCGACGAGTCCTCCCGGCCACCACCGCCATCCTTAGACGGCGGCCCACGCTTCTCTTCATCACTTCGGGATCCCATGTTGGACGATCCTGATCTAGGGTTTGTTGGATGCCCTAACCTGCAAGATAAGTCGGGTGCCTCTCGATGCCCTCCTCCTCACGATAAGTCTTCGCCTTCTCCTCTTCCGGCTGTAGGCGCTGATAGGATTGGTTTTGCTCATGTTAATTGATCAACCACGCAGCCTTCTTTGACCCATGTTAATGCAACACGTGAGCAAACTGGCTCATATCTTGTCGGTTCAGATTTCATACAGCGCAAGCCTTCATCTTTGACCACTGAATACTCTTAATATGAGGTGTATGCTTCACCTGCCTCCTTCGCTCCCTCACCACCTAGGCTGCCTTTTTTGACCACCTCTTCATGTGAGAGGATTAACTTGTATGGCACGAATACAGGAAACCCATTGTAGGGTGTTCGGAATCTTAATATGCCTCCCAGCCATAATTCTGATAGCCATGCTCACGCTGCACAGACCAATAGCTCCAAATCCTTTAGGGAAGCAGTCTGCAATAGTGCCGTCCCATCATCTGATCGGTTGCTAGAAATTTCAGACTTCTTGAATTCCTTTCAAGAAAAATCACCACCAACAGATGTCTTCCCTTCCTCTGTTACAGGAGAAAAATTTTGCATATCTATTGATGATTTGTATTACTCACTGAGCGGGGACATAAACCCATGGGTATTGATGCTTTAATCAGTTTCCTTAAAACTCTTTGGAAGGTTGCAGATTTACACGTGATCCCTCTCGGTAGAGGATATCACAACATCTTGGTCCCAGATTCTCATCGGCAGGATATCTTGAAGATGCGTTCCTTTGATTTCAACGGGGGATCGATCAGATTCATGCCCGGTTTTAATCCGTATAAAATCAAATCATCGGTGGGTAAGAATTTTTTAACTCCCCTTAGAACTGTGGACGGAGAAAATCCTCTATTCTATTTCATCTGCCATTGGCTCTCCTATTAAAATCGACAACAGAGCAGTGAATGGCTCACTCGGGCACTTTTCTCGGGTTTTCATTGATTTGGATGTTCAGAATCCATTGTGAACATATTACCTTGAATATCTCCTCTTCTGCTTTGAAGATATCTATTAGTTATGAGAATTTACCTTCTTTTTGTGACTTGTGTCATACCTTGGACCATTTTAATGTTGATTGTAAGAAAAGGCAGTTTAAGAAACAAAAATTAGCAGAGGCAGATGGGCCTCCTTAGAAGGAATGGAGAGTGAAGGATTCATGTTTGCCCGCTGCTGTTAACCCTAAACCTTGAATGGAAATGAGATTCAACTCTGGTCCTAATTATTTGAATGGTTTAAACTCTTTGGACAATGGCATAGGAAATTCTCATCAGTTTGGCTCTGGGGCCCAGCAGGATAATGCTCAATTGGCTTCGAAGCCTACAATTCACACTGATAACAGGTTTGCTGTTCTTAATGATCATTATGCTGCTGTTGATGCAGTTTCTGAACCTAGTTATCGTACCCAAATGCCTGCTTTGATACCAGTGTCCCCGAAGTCGGTCCCGCCTTCTATAAATCTCTCTCTTGGTTGGACTCCTATTGAAACAACTGGCCGATCTTACTGCTTCATCAGATACAATCAATGCAGCCTTGAATCTCTTGGTTTCTTACAAATCGCCTTCAGTTGTCCCGCTCTCAAACAAGTTTGGTGTACTTGCAGAGGACACTTCTAATGATGTGGATGATGAAGCTACGGATAACCAGGAGACCTTACAACCTCTTGCTGCCTCACCGGAATTAGTAAACTCAATCATGGGAATTCTTACAACCCCAGTGCCGCGTTCGTTGAACAATGAGATAGTTCCTTTTATGGCTCCAAGTTTTGAGAATGATGAAGAGATTCATGAACACCATAACACAAATATCCATTCTGCTTATAGGTCCTCTCCAGTTGGAGCATTCTCCAGTTGGAGCATTAGGTGCGGGTCTTTCAACCCCGCATCGTTCTACCAAATCCAGGATGGTCATTAATCCCGGCGTTGCCCATGTGGATACTCAACTTAGATGCTCGTATTATTCTGATCTCTATTCCAAAGAGAACATAGAGGAGTTTCCAACTATTGAATGTAGTGTTGCGAAACAAAAACGAGGCAGGCCTAAAAAGGGTTTTACCAACCGAAAACCAAGCCCAACACTCGTCTACAAGAAAAGCTCAATACCCCAAAGATAAATAAGCATGAGCTTATGAATATTCCGATGCTCAAACAGATGCGAGAAGAACTAGATAATATTGATTAGATTTATTTATAGGTTAACTGTTCTGACCTTTTCTTCAGCCGCTTGTTTTGGCTTTTGCTGATTCTATCAACTTTTTAAACATCTTTATTTCTCTGTTATCCCTCCCCCTTCTTATTTTCTTTTACTTTTTAATAATGTATCATCTATTTGCCAAAACCAGAGTATATTGTTGCAGCAATAACCGTAAGCTAAGAAGAATTCTAGAATATATGAGAGAACATCAGTTGAATTGTACAGAGATCTATTGTGACAGTAAGTTAGCAATAGCAATGGAGAAAAATCTTGTATATCACAGCAAAACGAAATACATCGCCATCAAATACCACTTCGTATGAGAAGCAACTATTAATGGAGAAATTGAGCTAAAGCACATGGGGACAAAAGAACAGCTAGTAGATATTTTCATAAAGGCATTACCGAGATCAAAGTTTGAGATACTACGAGAAAATCTCAAGATTATCTAAATAAGTATAATGCGGAGTGATAAAATTGACAGGAAAAATTTAGCAAAGTCAGATAAAATAAGTTTGTATTTAATAATAATAATAATAATAATAATAATAATAATAATAATAATAATAATGTTACGTGGATAATGTTATTATCCTAGAAAATTGCTCTTTCCATCTCATAACAAGTTTCACATTTTCTTTGTAATTCACTCATTCTTTGTAAATAGGCTGAACTTGTTATGGTACATGGTATATTTTACTAAAGTAACTAAACTAGCCGCCTGTAATGAGGGGAGTTGATTCAAATATAATACTCCTTTCATCCGCTATTAATGTATTCATTTGGTTTTTTTGCAGTAAGTTAAGTAATATTATTATTTTAAGGCAAAGTTTACTATACCCAATTGTTAAGGCCCAACCGATTCAATTTTGATCTGGTAACCCGAAATATAAATAATAAGTTCAACCCATGGGTCATAATTTGATCTCACCTCTTTCTCTCTTAGCCTCTCCATCTAATCTCTCTCTACCATAACTCTCAACGGATCCTCGGCGCGTCGCCTATTACACGGCTCACTAACTCTGCCTGCCCACATATACACGGTCGTCGTTAGGTGTAGATTTCCATGTTTTGTTTAAAGGAACACTTTACAGATTCCTATTTTAAGTGCTCAATCGAATTCCACGAACCAACTTCTTTTTAATTACTTCCAGGAGTCCACTTTCCCGTATGAAAGTGATTTGGCAGTTGCTTTATCCTTTCTCTCTCTAACATCCAATCTGTTCCATGGAGGAGCAGTTCTTCTATCGCGGTGCCGCCTCCTTCTCTCATTTTTTCCACCTCCGCTGCGGCTGCTTCGGCTCTTCTGCTTCTTCATTCGCCAACTGCTCTATCTCACTGGCCGTGGACAATCTATTTAGATCTGCAATATCAATACGATTTTTCAAACCTAACATCAGATTCAAAATCTTCCAAATCTATTCAAGGATTGAATTCGAGATATTCCAAAGATTGTGTTCCCATGGTGAATCCATATCTGATTCTACATTTTTTCGTAGATTATTTTTTATTTTTTATTTTTATAATTTCACTTTTTTTTCACATACGGGTGGGTGCTTGTGACTGAAAGGTGGTAATTAATTGATTGTTTTTCATTTCTCCAATTTATTCAATTGATTTTGATAATTTTACAAGATTGTAGGAATGGGAAAGAAATGATGGTTGGAAATTGTGTGTGGAGTTTCTGCATTAATTCGGTAGCGTATACATTTAATCATATAAATGTATTATTTTTTATTATAAAATGTATTATTACTATATATATAAAAACTGTATTAATGTATTAGTTGTAATTTAAAAGTGTATATTTTTTTCAATAAATGTATTTTTTTTTGTTTGAAAAACAATATTGGTATTATTTTTATCAATATTTTCATTAATATATTTATTAAATTATGTTATATATATTAGTATAAAATGTTATACATTTTAGTATAAGATGTAATACATCTAATGTATATATTTTAATATTTAAGTGTAAATAATTTTATATACAAGTGTATAAGTTGTAACTTATTAATGTATATATTGTAAAAAATACATTTATGAAAATAAATATATACATTACTTAATTAAGACGTATACAATATACATTATTGTATTTCACACAACAATCTACACATTCCTCCACTCCTAAAGTAGCAACACCCATGGTTTTTCTCTACTGGTTCTTCCATCCACCTATCCTGAAATAGCAACACGTACTCCATCGGTGTGTTCTCTAGTTTCATGGTTTTCCTATGGTTTTTCCATCCACCTAAATAGCAACACGTGCGCCATCACCATGGTTTTCCTCTATTGGCAGAACCTAATTCTCAATTCTTTCCCTAATTCTAATACTTCTTCCCCTAATTCTAATACTTCACTTTTAGATCAATCGGCATCTATAATTGATTTGGATTCAAAATTGAGGGAGATGAGACATATGAATGAATGATGATTAAATATACGGTGGAGTGAAAGAAGCAGACAACGAAAGTAGCAGGGGGAGGCAGCGGGCAAGATTGAAAGAGAAGAAAAAAAATTGAGAGAGAAGAGAGAAATGAGAAGGTGGGCGATCCAAAGAGAGAGGGACCGATAGTTTTTTTAAGTGATCCATTTGCTTATTTTAGCATTAAATAGTTGACTCATTTTTCTAATATGGATTCAGTTGGTCAGTGTACAATTGTGTACAGTATACCAATTCTAAATTTAAATAAAGTGAATAATTGTATTAGTGGTAAATTATGAGCTATAAAAAGAGAAAATAAATACATTTATCGTCGATGACCAAAATGACAAAATGAGTACGTAGCAAGAAATCTACCAATAAAATTTGATCCCAACTTTCAAAGATTCCTTCCACTTTCATTCCAACAGTTCTCCCGCATACCCATTCTTGCTTGATCAATTGGATATACTTCCATTTCAATCCTCAACAAGTAATCTCATACCATTTCAACATTAACACACCCACCTACCATATTTTCTTAATTATTACTTTAATTCTTTATGTTTCATATCCCATGTCTTTTCTCATTTCAATTAATTTTTTTTTTATATATACCATCATTCACTTCTTACCTTCAATTTAACATAAATTAAAATTCATCTTACAAAAACTCAACTACCATAAATTATAACTATTTATAATTTTCAAAACCCACGTAAATCTCAAACAAATATTCATCAGTTTCTCACTCAGTTCCGTCAGACCAATGAGAAACGACGCCGTTTGATAGTAAACAGCATTCAAGCGTGTGTGTTCTTTTTTTTTTTCCTAACACAATTTAATGCAGAAACTATACAAAGACAAAGAATGATTTCCTAGATCTACCCATCAAAAAATCTATTTATATACAGCACCTATAATCGTGAACTCAAGTTTAATAATTTACCCAAATAATAGTAAGAATCATCAAGAAAATGGAATCTCTTATATTCAGATCTGGAAGAAGATTTACTGAGGAAAATTTCCAGTCTTTCGAATGTGGTCAAGTGTCCTCTGTAACCCGAACTTGATCACTGCCCGATGACCCACTCTGAACCCTTTTCCATATACCTCAGATTTATCAGTTGCCATCTGATTTTTAAAGAATTTGCTTAGCTTCTTCTCAAATGGAGATCTCAACCCTTGCTTTGAGGACGAGGTTGATGCATTGCTGTTATCCGACATTGATAGTATTTGTGATTCCAACCACATACTTGCAATGACTTGACATATACCTTCTTCAACATCTTGTCTGAGAGTTCGATAACCTTTCGCGAAATGAACACATATTATCATCAAACGAAGAACAAGCGAGGCAAGATTCATGCTTTGAACATGTATAAAGTAAACTAATTGTTTAAATTAAGATATACGGCCGTGAAATGCTACCAGATTATTCTGTTTACCATGAACTAGGAGTTGATGCAAGCTCGGAAGTCTTATGTAAGACCATATCACATAATATATTCATGCAATGAAGAAAAATAATCATTTTTTGTTTGAGTACAAAGTAATAGTTTCCAAACTGTACAACGGAGGGAGGGTTTATCTTCATAATTCACATGGCTCTTTGGCAAGTAATTTACACATTTGATCCCGTAAGCATGCACTATTTTAACTTTGATCCTTTTTAAATTCACATTCTCAATTTGTCTTTTTTTTTTTTTTCAAATTTTAGTCATTTCTGCCGGAAAATAAAAAATGTTGCAGAACACATCGGAAAATTTAGGAGTCTAATTTTAGTTCTTTACCTAACTATTTTATCAATTTTTTATTTAATCTTTATTTAAAATTTTCTTAAAATATATTTGAATATTTTCAAAACATCAATAATTTTACTAATTCCGTCCCATAGAACCCTTCATACTTTCTTTATTTGTTTTTCCCACAAAATTCTTCGTACCCAAAAAAAGAAAACATCAATTTATTTATCCAAAAACCTCAAAAATTATTTTAATTTCAAATTTATTACTCATTTTTCACACACATACCATTACTTTATATTTTTTTTATTACCTAAAAATACTACAATACTCTCTAAAGTTAACAAAATTGATCAAGAAAAAACATTATTTCTTAAACAACATGGAATAAATGGAAAGCGTTCTATAGGACAGAGAGAATATTATTTATTTTTAAAAAAATAAATTTTGATTTAAAATAATATATATATATATATTTAAAAACAAAGTACATATTATTAAAATTATAAAAATTATTTAAATAATTTATAATATGTTTAATTTTTTTCAAAGGTGCAAGAATTCTAAAATGTTACTTATAATATTTTAAAAAATTAAGAAAATAAAATATTATGAATCCAGAGAATGTTCAAAATTATAAAAAAATATTATAAAAATATAAAATGTTGGAGAAAATAAAAAGGAACAATATTTGTTTGATTTGTGCCCATAGGTATTCTATTACAATTTTAAACTTGTGCTTTTATAGTCCATTTAAACATTTATAGTTATTTTACATTCCCTTTATGAGTTTTAAAGTTAATAAGCATTTTACCCCGTGGGATAGATTTTAAAAAATAAAATTATATAAATATAAATTTTTTTTGGACGCATAAACACATATAATTACGTATTCCCTTCATCCCATTCTAATAATTACATATTTTTAAATTGAGTGTTTCATTCTAACAGTTACATTTTTTTTTGTGTATGAGACCCACATAATTAAGTAATTAAAATATCTCAATAGGACTCATCCACCACATTATATAACCATCCACTACACATTAAAATATTATTTATCTCACCTTAATACACATTAAAATACTAAATTTCTTAATCTCGTGCAAAAAACAAATATAACTATTAGAATGGGACGAATGGAATACACAATATATGAGGTTTTATATTGTGATGATATGTATATTTAGTTTAGTTCTTTATGTGTAATGAATTAAATAGTATTTAGTTGAATCGGCGTTATACGACCCTTATTCGTTTTTCATGTATAACAAATTAATGTAATTATAAAAAACCAACAATTTTAAAATTTTTATTAATATTTATATTTCATTATATAATCATATGTTAACGTATAAAAAATTTCAAATAATGGTCTTAATTACTTAACATTATTTTCAAATACAACCCAAAATTTTTCCCAATAATTAACTCAAATTGAAATAAATTTTAACATGTTAATTGATAAAAAGATAGGTAAAGCACCTAAATGTATTTATTTACGGAAATAAGAATAAAATGAGTGGTGAGAAATTAAAGAGATTTTGACCCAAAATTTTGAACGGGAAAAAGAAGTTGACTTTAGGTGCTTTTATATATATATTTTCCCAATAATTAACTCAAATTGAAACAAATTTTAACATGTTAATTGATAAAAAAAAATATAAGCATACAAAAAAAAATATTTTTAATTTTAATTATTACGTTAGACATAAAATTATTAGAATTAAAGATGTGATAGTAAAGCACATAAATGTATTTATTTAAGGAAATAAGAATAAAATGAGTGATGAGAAATTGAAGAGATTTTGACCCAAAATTTTGGGCGGGAAAAATAAGTTGGCTTTAGGTGCTTTTATATATAAGAGTAATATAATTAATATATATATATATATATATATATATATATATATATATATATATATATATATATTTCACTCATATTTTCGTATATTTAATTATGAATTAATCAACTTTTGAAAACCATGAAAAGGACATAAGAAAATTGTGAATACGAAGGATGCACCATGAAAATACGAGTTTAAATTTATAATATAACACAGGTACAAAACATTTTCAAACACTTGAATATACATAATATTCTTCTTTTTAATTTTCCCAATATTTTATATTTTTATAATATTTATTTAAAATTTTAAACATTTTTTTATTTATAATATTTTCTACATTTTCTAATCTAAATATTCAAATAATGTTTAATGAATTATTGAACATTTTAAAAATATTTCAAACATATTATAAATAAGTTAAATAAATTTATAATTTTAAAAATATGTAATTTATTTTTTAAAAAAAAAATTTGAAATCTATTCAAATATTAGGACATTTTTCTATAAGTAATTTTTTAAATATTTTCTAAAATAGAAAATAATTATTAAAATTATTAATGTTTTTAAAATTTTTAATACAGTATATTTTAAGAAATTTTAAAATAAAATTTTAAATGAAAAAGACTAAAATTACAAATCTAAAAAGACTAAAGTTAGAATCTGATATACTTAGTGGACCAAATGTGAATTTTCTCTACTTGGCTAATAGATCTTAAATTAGAGTATAACTTTTAAAATTGGATAATAAGAGAGGTCATACCATTAAGTCGCAACCAAGCATGCATCATCTCATGAGCCAATATCATTCCGGTCAGCAACCTGGATGAAACCAAGATATGACATTTTGAGGAATAATAACAGAAAACCCGAGAAAAACCCTTGGTACAGCATGCTCATAGTATAAGGAATCATTTTCTTATCAAAATACGAAATAATCGAAATTTACAATGGTAAATAAATAAATACTCAAACCTAAGTCCCACGGGCCAACTAAGAAAATGGAGTAGAAAATAATAAAGCAGCTTCAAGTTTAACTTCTTCAAAAATTGTAATTTAAATAAATGAATTATTGTAACAGCACACTTAAACCAATAAATTAATCAAATACAATGAAAACAAAAATTATCATTTAAAATAAATATAATAACATAAGTGACCTTTCAATTCCTACTTAGAAGTTACAATTTAAACTTAGAAGCTTGATCACACGAGCCCAAAAATCTTAAGTGACCCTTCACATTTCCATAACATACAAAAGACCTTCCCATTTCATATGATCTACGATTAGTGTGGGGTAATATTTGTCTTGCATTCAAGTTATTAAGTGCCAAGACATGAGCTCACAGATCCCCGATATAACCCCAAGCCCCAAGTTCATTATTCACACTACCAAATTAACACACTAACATTCTGCTAGTTATTAAAGAGTTCTAAGCTAGAGCAAGTTCCATCAATCATGTGTTCTTTCAACGAACATAACCTTGTAATCCTACCAGACTCCTAACAGAAATCTAATCTATAAAAGAATTCTAATATGCCTGATAACTTAATATTTAAACGTCAATGTCATGTGGATCTCTCATATAATATGAATTACACATGAAACAAAAAAAATGATACTTGGAAGGTTAAAAAAAATGCTTATCAAAACAACACACAAGTTTTTATCCTAGCTAGATGTTAGAGCAAAACAAAATTGTTCCAAAATTAGTGAATGTTTTAGGAACACAAGATGTAAAATGTTCCAATATTGTCTTCAACTAAAATATAGAAAGGGAACATGCTCCTCATAATTATTGCACTTGCACATCATATATAAGGTTATATTGGTCATGTTATAATATTGCTAATTTTGTGCGCAATTTTAAAGAACAAGCAGCTTGTGTGGAAATGCTTTTCAACTAAAAAGTACCTTGGAAGACCATATAAAATGAGAATTGCTGTGACTTCACAACGGCGTGTCAACATGTAAGGTTCTGTTTTCATGCTACCGTATCGTTTTCCAGCTCCGATCCTTTGTTGGCGGTAAACCTAATGATCCAAATTGCAAATAAGATTATGAAATACAAAAATAATGAAGAGAACAAGAAGGGGATAAAAAATGTACTATTTTGAGTTGAGAGAAGACTTACAATTTACAAATAAGATTTTGAAATGTAAAAACAGGGGTTAATGGCTCGAAAAACTCGACTTTATTTCCATGGCATTTTAGTCAAAATATTTTAGATTTAATAAAAAAGACCACCATCTTTTAACTCTTGCGAATCACGGCCAATGGACAATCAAATATTGCCTGATCACTGACGTGGCTGACCTCCGTCACGTCATCTTTGGGTTAATTGCACGAAAAACCACATATCTTTACTTAAATTGCAATTCAATCCCAACATTTGAGATTTTGATTAAAAAAAAAAAAAGAACAACATATTATATTTTTGGCAAACTACACCCATCTTAAGTCATATAAGAAAATTTAATCAAACACTTGGGTGAAACCGTCTCACGGATCTCATTACATAAGACGGATTCCACCAAATTCTTAATGACTCGCCAATTTTATTTTAGTTTAAATAAATAATATTGTTAACTGCATATATTTATAAAACTGCCATCCAGCATTCTTTATAGTTATTATGCAATTTTCTTCGTAGATTTTTGTTTTAAATTTTTTTTTATTACCTTTTAGATTACCTGCTTGTTCGCTATTGCTTCATTTTTTATTATTTTATTTTAAATTGGAAAGCTTCCATATTAATTGAAGTTTTATAAAAAAAATATATAATTATTTACTTTTAAATAAAAATAACTATTTACCTCTCAATATAAGAATTATACTCCAAATAAGAATTTCACTATTTCTTCATTTGTTTGTCTCATTACACTCTCTACTCTTCATAATAAATAGTAACAATTTACCTCTCAATACATCATATTTTCACAAATGTCACTCTCATCTAACAAACATAACTTATTTTATCATTTATTTATTACTTAGAAATGCAACTTTACCCTAAAAAATCAATAAAATTGGTCAAGCAATTTCTCTTAAATTTCGTATCTACAGTAAAGGTAAAAGCTTCCAGGATGGAGGGAGTATATTAAATAATTTCTCTTAATTATATCAATTTCAATTAAAAAATGTTATCACTTTTTATTCGTCCTATAGTTTTTTATGAAATAGTTTAGTTGGAAGTATAACATATTTATAAAAAATGATATCTGACCACGAAAAAGTGATTTCCATTTAATTAAACTATTTCATGAACAATTCATAGGATGGATAAAAAGTGACAATGTTTCCAATAAAAACTGATACGCGTGATTAAGGAAAAGTGATAACTATCAATTGAACTATTTCGTGCATGAACAATTTTTAGGACAATAATAAAGAAATAACATTTATAGTAAAATGTGATACCTGATCAAGGAAAAGTGATTATCACTCAATGGAACTATTAAATGAATAATTCATAGGACAAATAAAAAGTGATAACCTTTTTTATACTTTAATACGTTTCACAACCTATCTCATATAAGCACTGTTTCATAAGGGACTTTGTCTATTACTTTTAATAATTAAACAATAATTTATAAGAAATTAAAGATCCATTTAAAATCATATTAAAAAAATAGATAAATAACTACAAAATTCATTGCAGCATTAATGAACTACATATGCAAATCCACAAAGCAATGTTCTCTTTGGGTTTAATCTTCATGGTTTTAAATTTTATAAATCCCCTTAAATCTCCCCTATATACACCTACACATCCTATTAACACTTACCCACCCCCTATAATATATTCTCTCTCCTCTTCTCTCACCTCAATTAATACTTGATTTGACATAAAGTTTATACATACCATATTTAATCCTAAAACAAACATAACAAATATAGAATAATATTATTCACTGGTTTATTAAAGGGTTAATTGCATTAAAATACACCACATTTTCCTCTTTTTTCAATTTAATCACGAACTTTTTTATTGTTAAAAAAATACATGACCTTCTTATTTTTTTCTCAATTTAATCACGAATTTTCTCTTTATCAATTAAATACATGACTTTTTTGTATTTTTTCAATTTAATCACAAAATTTTCCTTATATTTTGCCATTTGTTCAAAAATATTTTATTAATAAAAATCAATACACATTAAATAATTTAAATATAATGCATTGGATTATATTTTAAATATTAAATAAATTATAAAAAAATTATAAAAAGTGAAGTAAGTTGTCTCAATTTTAATTGATTATCTTTTTAAATAATTTGAGGATCGTTAATTTTTTTTTTTTTAAAATTAATACTTGAATGAATAATTAAATATAAAACTCAGTAAAAAACATTTGCAAGAAGTATCAATTGGTGCGTTTATTTTTACAAAAATCAATATAAATTCACTTCCTAATTATTATTAATAAAATTATGTTATATAATTTATAATATAATATAATATAATATGTTTCTTAAATAATATTAGCCGTGTGGGCTTAAAAATATGATTGTCTTAAAATTTTATTTTTTTTATTAATTCTTAAAAAATCATTATTAGTAAGAATCATAAAACTGTTTAATAGACTTTGTAATTTAGGAAAGAATTTTAATTAAATGACAAAATATTAAAATCATTATATTTAATTAAAAAAGATAAATTTGTGATTTAATTGAGAAAATAAAAAGAATCATGTATTTAATTGATAATGAGAAAATTCGTGATTAAACTGAGAAAAAATAAGATCATGTATTTTTTTGATAATAAAAAAATTTCGCGATTAAATTGAGGAAAAGGTGGTGTATTTCAATGCAATAATTAACCCTTTATTAAATCAACTTAAACCCACGCTACTTAATCCCCTATATACACCTACACACACTATTAACTACTAGCCTTATTTTCTTATTTTTCGAGCGCTTTACTTTATTTATTTATAATCAAATCAATTTTATCATTTTGGGTGTCCACATAAAAAATATTCATTTCCCCTTTTTGAAAAAAGGACCCAAAATATACCTCTAATACAACTAATTACTACAAATAAAATAATTATACTTCTTAATCTACATGACAAAAACAAATTAATACATTAACCTTGATCAGAGGTAGTATTAATTTGATCAATAATCTGTCTCACGAAATAAGATTTCTGAGATAGTTTCATACAATTGTCCCTCAAATATTTAAATAATTTTATATTTAACTTCAGATTTTTAAAAATTACTCCCTTCCATAATACTTTTCTCACTTTCCTCATTTGTTTGTCCCACAAAACCTTTCACCTCCCAAAAAAGAAACATCACTTTATCCAACAACATCAAAAGTTACTTTAATTTCAAATTTTTCACTCCTTTTTCACACACATATCATTACTTTATACTTTTTATTACCTAAAAATACTACAATACCTTCCAAAGTCAATAAAATTGGTCAAAAAATGCAATTTTTCTTAAACGTGGAACAGTAAAGGTGAAAAGTTTTCCGGGACGGAGTGAGTATTATATAAAATAATAAAAAGATACTCCCTCCGTGTAAAAGTCAAAAGTTATTTTTATTTACATACATGCAGACAGTAAACGTGAAGTTGAAATTAGGACGAAGGGAGTAATTATTGTTTTAAATACATACAATACCTATAATTAATATTAACAATAAAATTAAAATTAATTAAGAAGTATATTTTTTATTATTTAAGTTATTCCTAATTAAGCAATACTTTATAAATTTTATTTAATAATTTTTTACTAATTAATGTTTAGAAATAATTATTTTGTTCACCTAAAGAAAATTTGGGCTTAAATATTTATATTGATTTGTTAATATTATTTGCAAATTAAATAAATTAAATATATACTCATACTGTCTCATATTAAATTTCACACTCTTTCGTATTCCTCCGTCCCACGTTAAACTTCAACACCCAAAAAAATAAACATCATATCAACCCCAATCTCAAAAATACATTTTAATTACAAATTTACCATTCTCACCTAGCAAAAATAACATACTTTATAATTTATTTATTACCTAAAAATACTACATTATCCTCCATGAGAAAATAAAGTTGGTCAAAAAAGAATTTTTTTTTTAACTCCGTATCAACAATAACAATGCAATTTAACTTGGGATAGAGGGTATTAAATTAGAAATTTATTACTTTATATTATAATTTTAAAAAACTTACACTTAAATATAAAACATTTAAATACTATTATTATTATGACTTCGGATGTGTGCAATTTCCAAAAAAAAAAAACATAATATGTGATTTTTTTTATCAAAATCTCAAATTTTTGGACTAAATCGTAATTTAAGTAGAGGTAGTGGATTTTTGAGCAATTAACCCAAAGATGTCATGGAAGATGACATAACAGAGGTTAGCCATGTTAGCGGTGCGGATTCGCAAAAGACTTCAAAGGTGGTGTGTTCTTGCTAAATCTCAAATATTGGGATTAAATTGTTGATTAAATAAAGGTGGTGTCTTTTTTTTGCAATTAACCCTAAAAATATTAATAAGGTGAAAAAAAGAGCTTACTACTTTGAGTTGAGAGAGGACTTACAGTGCTAACAATTTGTTCCTCAGAGAGACAAATACCTCGAGTCTCAGGCATGTTATGATGCCCCTGGAAAAAGAGAGGTGCAGCAAAGCTAAGAGCAGAGTACATTGGAAACAATGTAAACAGAAGTCCAGGAAGATGTTATGATATTTTTCTTACGTGTCTCTCTTCACCCATGGCTCGATTCAGCGCCTGTTTCTCAACCAAGAGTAATGGAACTTCTTGTGTTATCTTCATGTTTAATTCTTTGAAGAACTTCTGTAGCTCAAGAAACAGAGGTTGACACTCATTAGTATCCATAATTGCTGAGTCGAGGCATTCCAAGCAGAGGTTTCGACCATCATTAAGGGCAGCATATGTTGCATCCCATGGCTGCAACAAGGACAAGAACCAAAAGTTTAGAAAAATACAAATTAGTTTAAACAAAGCATTCTTTTCGTTTTTTTCTTATATTTCTCGATTAGTTTACTTTGACTAACCTCCATTCGCTCACAACTACAGCATCGATGGGTTCCATCATGCTCATGTCTAGGACAGTATTTTTGAGACCAAAGAGGATGTGCCCTGTATTCAATAAGACCAGCTGGATTTGTTGGAATCTGTTCTCGTGGAAGGAAGAAAAAAAATTACATATTAACGAATTAGAATAGCCTCGGTAGCATTTCACTCGTTTTATTTGAAAGGATAATTAAGAAAAGATTTTAGTATTCAATGGCTCGAAGACATTAGAATAGGATATTTGAAGATTAGATATAGTTGGCCTTTCATAAACTATTTTAGGATGTAAACTAAGGTTAATTTCACACCAATGAAAATAAATTCAAATAGTAGTGAAAAGTAAAAAAGTAATAACAATAATAACCAAACATTAAATACAAACACATATAACGAACCAAGTTTTGGTCCCTTTAACACTCTAATCTCTCAGCACTCCCTCGCAGCATAGGATGAACATCGAAATCACCTTTTTCCACCACATTAACTTGTCAATCCTTAGATATAAGAAGTTGTAATATCTCAATTGGGATTGATTTTCTCACAAAGATTACACCTTAATACATGTTAGCAGACTAAGAGCAATCCCATAAAACTTATGTTATGGAAAATTTTTGCCTTGTGAGATGTAAATGCATATTTGATGGCCATGGAGAACCTTCCTTACAACGGTTAATAACTCTGGAAGCATGTCAAACTAAGTCATCTTCAACAAGGTTTCTTGAAATTTGAAAATCACAATTGGAAAGATTAGAAGTAGATTCCAAAAACTTTTGAAATTACTCCTGGATAATCAAATGAATAATTTTACATTCTTTATATAGTCATTTAGCTTTGTTCAGATGTCCACCAGTCATCGAACAACTTGCCAAATGTTTTACTATCTCTAAATTATACAATGTCTAAATTACCAGTCATCGAACAACTTGCCAAATGTTTTACTATCTCTAAATTATACAATGTCTAAATTATTGTTTATTGGCTGGAAATGCATGAAAATTTGAGTACTGTGGCTTGTGATAAATTATTCAGGCAACTCGTTAGTTATAGCAGAACAAATATGATATTTGATGATATGAAATACTTACAAAGTGTCTGCAGATATCACATTTTAGATGGTGAGATTCCTTGTAGCAAGCTTTATGATAGGGGTAGCTACCAGATACAGAGAACTGCCAAGAGAGAACAACTTCAAATGTTTAATTTAGTACTCTGTATGTAATAATAAGGTCTACAAAGAAAATTACTAAGAATGTTGATAAACGAAGAAGAATATAAAATCCTAAGAGATGAATAAAAGTTGACAGGCTCTCATTTAACTACAGTTCGTCATCCCCATGTTGAAATGCACCAATAACACCCTGCTTGAGGGGAAAGAAATAAACCACAAGCTCAAAATGCTTGAATTGATTACCAACTTAATAGTCTTAGGTATAGAAATATCATATCCATACCGAAAATTAAAATTAAATATAATTATAGTTAAAATAATTTTATCAGGTTTGGTTTAATCGTTCTTACTTCTAATTATGAATCAACAGATTCAAACATACAACTCATTTTGATGGCCAACCTTTGTAAAAAAATATTACCATTAATAGGACTCAATGTACAGCAAAGAAAATTCACTTGAAAAATGATGACAAGACACTGAAAATGGGTATGACATTTAAAAAAATAAAAATTGATGTCCCCTGGGAGTTAAGCCATAATTGATGAAGGAAAAAGTAACTTACTGCAGTAAAGTACACTGTTAGTAATGATAAGAATGTTAAGGTTGACCGAAGGAAAGAAAAAAAAGAAAAAACATGAAAATAACATATAATATAAACCAAATTGCAAAATTATACTACCTCCGTCCCATATAAATTGACACACTATCCTTTTTGTTTTGTCCCATGACAATCGACATATTTCCTTAAATAGAAATATACTCAATAGAATTAACCTCTTAATAAACTTTATTTTCAAAAATTCCAGAGTCACCTCACACATAACATACTTTACACTTTATTATTTACCTAAAATAGAAAACTACACCCAAAATGCACTTCCTTAATTTGCATGCCAAACAAAAAGGTATCAAAAGATTTGGGACGGAGTGAGTATTAATTTTCAGCAGGTAAATCATGACCAATTAAAAGAGAAAAAAATTGACTACGGCGGCATAAAACAGAATGGGTTAATTGCAAGAAAAACTACGAAATTTGCTCCTATTGCAAATTAATCCCCACGTTTAAGAAATTGCAAAAAAAAAAAAAAACACCCCCACTTTTAAGCATTGTTGCAAAACGCACCCAATTTCCAAAAAAGAACCCCACCTTTAATCCCCACTTTCGAGAAAAATATCACACATTGGGTGCGTTTTGCACAATGCATAAAGTTGATGTTCTTTTTTGCAATTTCTCAAAGGTGTGGACTTGGACTAATTTGCAAAATGAGTAAAGTTCGTGGTTTTTCTAGCAATTAACCCAACAGAATAACTTAAAAATTTACTAGCACAACAATATGATGCACTTGTCAAAACAAAGAGCAGTTATGCTTTCTAAGTTCAATTTAACCTTGTAAAACATGGAGAATTGGGAGATGGTTATATCGGATTTCACTTGCTGTAATTAACATCAATCTGTGTAAGAAAAACTAACTGCTATTTTAAGATTTGCATCAAGCAGCAAGCTTAGACCCTTTTTATCCATGGATAGTTCTGATATAAGACAGATAAAGCATAACTAAAATTGTCATATATAGTCTAGTTCATCAGTAGGGTGGGTGGGATGCGTGGATGAAGAAACCTAACGTTTGAATATATCACTTGGAAATCCATACATCCCTCCCTACAACAAGAAAAAATCTAGAAATATGTTCATGGATGTCTTAGAAACTTTATACCTCATAATCAGATATTGGTTGTTTGCATCCACGGCATCTGAAACATTCCGGGTGCCAGATTGCATTCATGCAACTCAAAAATCTTCCATTGCCGATCTCCATGTTACAACCACCACAGATCCTACCACATTAAAGGCAAGAAAAAAATTTAACACCTAAAGCGGCATCCAAGGATTGCTAGAAAACGAACAGGATCACAAAGATAATAAAACACACACTGAAAAAAAATCCCTCAAGGAAGGGCCACAGAGATGAACTTTAACACAAAGACAAGCTCTGCCACAAACCAATAAGGTTGCAAATAGATAATATCTCTTCATAAAACCCTAGAGTAACATACGGAACTTAAATAGGCTCAAGGCCCTCGAACAAAACCTTAAGCCAAAGTACTTATATGGCAGTAATAGAAATAAGGTAATAAAGAAATAGGAAACAAAACAATCTAAATAAGGAAATAATTGACTTGAAATTAAAGTATTAAAATAACAAATTAAAACTAAGCTTATGTCTTCTTCTAGTTCTATCAACTTTTTATGTCAAGTTGGGTACACATGAGAGACAAGTATCCCAAGGATATCATGATGATTTCGAATTGGAAGTTCTGAAGCCATGCTAGAAAATAAAATAAATATTTGGAAGACGTTTTTTGACACTTATGGAGCTCCAAAAGAAGGAATTTTTATTCAATGAATGATTAAGTATATGTAGTCGTTATTTTCCTTAGTAATTAATGGGTGTGCACTTTCATCAATATTTGTTACAAATGGCAACTGTATATAAAACTTGCTCCAACTTCCTTATGATAGTGTATTTTACAGTCACACGAGCCTAGTTCATTTCATTTCATGAAGGTGTTGCATGTGTCCACACCCAAACTCAGTAACTGGCTTATCACTGCAATTTGACTTATTTAAGGTTCATTTGAAATCTTTTTAAACCCATTCAGATCAAACTCTAGAATTTGAAAGTCTCTCAATCCAAACACAACCTTATTTACTTTAAAAGAAGGAATTTGACATTAGAAACAAACAGCTTCATCATGTATAGAATAAGTCCATTAAGCAAATATTAAAACAAATGAATCTAAAATAACTTATGTTCTTGAGAAATCCAAGGACATCTATTACACAAGCTTATGTAACAAGAGAATGAATTGAAAGATCAACGATAAGTAATGAAAAAAAAACACATAAAAGGAATATGGAAGATAAATGCAACAATTATGAAGCTAAGAGTCAGTTATTAATGATTAAAATATCCACTAAATCATAGACTCAAATAACATGGCAATATATAAAGCTCAAAGCATTTTTTCACTTAGGGAAACAATTGTGAAGAAGGTACATTTCACATGCCTCAGACCAACAACTCGCATAACAAGGATCATATGATGTAGGTCTCATCAACAGAATCTTAATTTATTTTAACAGCTTGTACCTGAAGCTTGAGGAATAGGGAAAGTTTATAGGTTGATAAAGATTTTCATATTCGTATCCATATCCATATCCAATTCCATTTGCAGCACTAGTGCCATTTCTATTCCATGACTCCAGCTGAAAATCAGCAATTATGCTCTCTTGAAGAGTCTTAGCAAGTAGTTCATCATCTTCCAATTGTGGCTCCCTCTCTATGGTACATTACATAAATGCAAAGTTATTCTATAGGAAATCGGATCTAAATACAAACTAAAAACAAAAGAAGAATGAATGTAATAAGAGGAAATAAAGCAGGGTGCACACCAAAGACAAAACTTGAAATCTAGAATATTCTCGATATGCAAATAGTGATTATTGAAAGTATAAGATAGAAAAATAACCATCTAATTAAAGGGTTATCTAAAGCCCCAGAACATGGTCTACAGCCTAGACCCAATAAGACAAGATGCTTAACATGCGTGAATTAATTTCTGGTGTAAAAATCAGACGGAAATAGGTTGAGCGTCTCAGAGAATTGGTTAAATTTATGTAGCATAGTTGTTGGATGCGCACTAAGGCTCGAAGGCTCGGGCCCTTGCGCCTATTTCCACCTTAAAAGGCATCCCATCTATGCATTTCCCAATGATCCATTTTTTAAGTATTTTTTGAAAGTTCTTACACACTTTAATTAGCAAACAGCTATTCATGCCTCTTCTTCTAGGGGCAATTGACATTTATTTATATGTCTACTGTGAATTAGCCAATTAGGAATAGGGTTTTTGATACAAAGGTTTACAAAGGGAGTGATAAGGGAAAGAAGTGGTTTTGGATTGGCTATCTTACTATTAAAGTTAGTTTCTTTTAATTATTAATTTAGATTAGATTAGATTAGATTAGATTAAATTAAATTAGATCTTAATCATCATATTAGAGTAGATTAGATATGGGTTGTTGGACATTCTTTTATGGGCTAACGTTTAATTCAGTATTTATAGTTTTTATTTCTTGTTTGTACAATAGTTTTTGGATATTGAATTTCGGGATTTGGGCGGAGTATTTTCTCCATGGAATTCTTATTGAATTTTCTGCTCAAGCTTGCAGTTCCAATCCCTTGTCTTTAACAGTTTTTCATAAATAAAATATAAGAGGAGGATGAGGATAATAATTGATTTGTTTGCTAGAGGTTAATCATTTGAGTTATCTCTTCAACTTGAAGACTTTGTTAATTGACTTACTATTTATTTGTATTGAATATTTTATCTTTGAAGTTAATGTATTAAAGTTATGCGTTATCATTCTATTTATGAGTTATTATGTATCATTATGTAATGTTATGTGACTTTTAGATTTATTTAGTTAGGTAGTTATGTTGTAAGTAGGATATACATATGTATATATGTTGTAGAAACTAGAAACACATAAGGGAGGTACCTACAAGGGCACGTGCCTTGGGGTCCTTGCACCTTTGTGTGCCTCTTGCCTTTAACAACTATGATATGTAGTACTCCCTTTGTCCCTTGTATTATTGTACGCTTTCCATATCCGTCTGTCCCGCTACTTTTGCACATTTCCAATAATAGTAACACAACACAATATTAATATCCTCAAAAACTTTATTAACCAAATCCAACAACTTTATTCCCTTTTTTTTCTTTGAATTCCCAAATTACCCTACCTTTTCTTACATTATACACCTAAAAAGTAAGTTTTCTTAATCAACGTGCCCACATATGCGTGCAATACTACGAGGGACGGAGGGAGTATTTGATATGCAAGCAAATTGCCATTATGACTCACCAGTAGCAGATTTTCCTTTCTGGTCTTCTTCGGAAAGCGATAATGCAATAGCACGGTCTATATCTTCAGTCTCTCTCCATGAATTCTAAACCAATATACACTCATAATAAATTTTCATGGAAATATATAAAGATGTAAAATAAACGAACTTTTTCAATTCGATTCAAGATTCGTATTCAAATATCAATATTCGAATTCGAATAATTCAAATACGAATAATATTTATGATTCGAATATTATTCAAATACAAATATGAATATCATTATATTCAATTCGATATTCGTGAATATTCCAATAAATTAATATATACTATATACACACACATAATAATTAAATATATTGTTTTATTTTATAAATAAAAATATTTATTTATTTTATCTAATTTATTATTTATTATATTATCTTAAAAATGAGGAAGAACATAAAAACATTTTTTTTAATTCAATTTATGTATCATGTGAATTATTTAATTATATATTTTAATAGTTTGATTGTAGATTTGTAGTTAATGAGTAGTTATTTTTTGATAATGAATTATTTGTAATGTATAAAAATTACTAAAACATAATAGTATGAGAAATAAATAAAAAATACAGTAAGTTTTTTTTCTTTAAAGAGATATTAAATAATTTTTAAAAACGAATTTTCAATTTCGAAAAATGAATTTACAATTTCAAATCGAATTCAAATATTTAATTTCGAATATTCAAATTCAAATACTCGAATATATTGAAAAAGTTCATTTATTTCTTTCGAATCAAAACGAATCTGCTTTCGAATTCGATTAATGATCGACTATGAATACGAAAGTTTGAATATTTATTCAAATACTTTTCAAATACATTAGTATTCGAATCGATTCGATTCATTTATATCCCTAGAAAGATCCATAAAAAAAAAGAAAAATAATTGAATGCATACGCTTGCCAGGGAACATTTAACAGTTCAAACAGAAAAGAAAAAAAATCTTAAAGAAGATATGCTTTTATCCCCTTGGCTTATTTAATTAACGAAAGACTCTAATAGGTATAGACGTCATTGTTCACAATAACAAGTTTAAAAAGCAAATTAATATTAGAATTATCTTGTACCTATATATGCTTTTGTATTTTTTTTTTTTTTTTTAAAGAAAGAGGAATGTCATAATTTTATTCAATGACAAGATATTTTACGAATCCATGTATTAGTAATGATAACTCTATGTACAATATACCAAATTCATGCCGCTGTCACCAGTCTATAATTGAATGGTCTGTGTTAGATGTAGGATATGCCATGTTAAAACTATAACATAAAGCATAGATCTTGATCCCTGATGCAGTACTAGTTCTAACTTAAATAGCCAGCAAACTTAAAATGAGAACAAATACATTTTTAGACTCTTAATTCAACCGTAATAATGTAATATATAGAAAAGTATGGAGCAGTTAACATTAAGCTTCTTGCCAAACCATGGAAAATTTCCATTTCAGATTTATTAGCAATCAGCCAGTTTGTTATCTCAAGGCATCAAACTCGAAATCTTTAAGCTTCACCAATTGAAACAAAATTTAACTCTCAGACTTTAATAAGACTAAAGTCCATTACTTATCCAAGAAATCCGATGCATACTTCCAAACAATTTGTCATGAATATATATGAAGTCAATTCTCAGGGTTTAGAAGAATGATCAGTCTAATGTAGGTATCAATAATGATGGGAATCTTAAAAGAACCAAAAGCACATATGTAAAATGTTTGAAAGCCAGCAATAACATTGTGCCATCATTCAATATGAAAATACCAATATACAATCAAGAAAGAGAGATGGAAATATAAGAACGAGCTGCTTACCATCGAAGAAGATTGATGAGTCTCCACTATATTTGTTCCATATCTCCAATCATATTGCCCATGTAAACATTTATGTCTTGAGCCTTTAAATAGTTTGGTAAGCCAACCCATTAGATGAACTTTAACCCGTACACGGTCAGCGAAGCATTTACCTGAGGCAAACTGTTTAATAAAGCGGCTGATAAATATAGTTCGAAAGATGCAACGATGATGCAGAGGAAGATCAGCAAAGTCAAAGAGAAGAGGGGTAAAATGTTTTTAGGTACTAATCTTCTCTGTTACAAGAAACCTAAGGCAATTCATAAGTTTCAATTTGGACCAAAGGTGATTTTTTCTAGTATAGGAGTTACATTGTAAATTTTAAACTTACTTTCATGCTGGACCACATTATTATTCTGAAATTGGAAAGAAATTAAGTACACTCAAATCAAATACACAAAAAAATGTGAATTACTTAAAGACAATGAAAAGAGTGTCTTTGACACAATACGTAGCAAAATATTCATAACATATTAGAAACAAGCTACGATCATAGAACAAATCCAAAGAACTAATTATCCATTAGCACGAGATGAAAAAGATTAACCCATGTCTCGACAATATCTACTTAAAAATTTATAATAATTCAAACCCAATTTGAATTAACATAAAGGTAACAGGATAGAATACCTCAAAGATTCCGAACTCTACTTAATTTCAAAATCCAGTGCAAAACAGCACTGCACAACTATAACTCTGATATTGCAAATGGATTTAATATTCAACCTTGTACAATATAATATTGAATGCAGAATAAGCCACAAATTATTCCTCAACAGTAACCAAATAACAATGATGCAAAACAATCAAAGACAACACAACTAAATAAGTATCCATCTCGCAATCAATCATCACGAGTTAAAAAGCAAAACGCTTCAGGAACTGAAATAAAACAAATTGCATAACGATCAATTTTCTCCCACTCCTAACAAAATAAATAAATAAAATTGGAAATTCTAGTTCAACAAGATTGGTCGATCGCGTTCAATGCATACACTAAAATTCAATCACGATTGAAGTGATCATACGTATAAGAACTGTGTCTCACCTGAAAAGAGACCCATAAACTCAGAGAAGGTGGAAGCAGAACGCACTCGAGATTTAAAAAAAGAAAAATCAAAATCAAAATATATAGAATAAAGCAGAAAGCTCCAGAATAATGTAAAAGATTCTGAACGCTTCAATCCGAAAAAGAAATGGAATCGTTGCAGCGAAGAGAAACTTTTTTTTTTTATTTACATACGAATATATATCAAGTTCTAAATCCCCCAGTATAACAAGTTGTTAAATCCCTAGTAAAATATTTAAACCCTGATTGTTAGAAAAAGAAAGTTCTGAATAAATATGAATATGATGAATTACCCATACGTTTCCTCTTCTTAAATAGTCAACAATGAACAAAATAAATCGCGTCGCAAAACTCGGCAAACTTAGATATGAATAATACGAAAGCTAGATTTTCAAAGTCAAGCTGAGACAAATTTTTGTTCATTAAATATGTATTAATTAAAAAAGTTGAGGTAGACCCAAAAATATTTACAATGGTGTTTATATAGAAATCTACGAAAGGCAGACATAAAGGGGGACATAACTATGAGAAATCAATTTCTATTTCTAGAATGGATGATTTTCATATCAATACCTAATTTTTAGTTTTGATTTCAAAATAAGAATTGATTTTATAAGTGCTTTAAATTAAAATTTAAATTTTGTTTCTTTTATCAAATAAGGCCTAATTTTTTATATTTATTAATTTTTTTCATTTTAAGACTTATCATGAAATTTATATTTTTATTTCAGGTCATAATTTAAAAATATTATTATATTCCTTCAAATCAAATCATAAAATTAAATATATGTTATTTTTATAAATGATTTATATTATTTTATATTCTCTCCTTTCCATAGAAGTTGAAACACTTTCCTTTTTGGTTTGTCTCACTAAAGTTGACACATTTCCTTTTTAATACATGGACCATACAAAAACAATTAATTTATTCTTATGGGCCCCACATATCACCTCTAATACAATTACCCACTACACATTAAATATTATTTCTCTCACTTCACTTTACATTAAATTATTATACTCCTTAATCTCCATGCCCAAAAAAATTATATCAATTTCTCCGGGACTGAGGGAGTAATATATATTAAATTCGAAAAAAAATAAAATTACGATAGACCTTAATTTAAGAAAAAAGGTAAAATTGAACCTTCAAATGATACATTTCTAAAATAGACCCCAAAATTGAAACCTAAATTAAAAATTGGATTCTTACATGAAAATTTTCCTTATTTGATTGTGCTTATTTGATGCATCTTCTCTCAGTTTCTTGTGTGTTGATGTGCTTGTTTTTAATGATTTGTTAATAGTTACTCCAGTTTAATTTGTCATAATATAACCTACTAAAAAAAGACTATCAACAAATGTATAAAATGTGAGTGAGTTAGAGATTAATCTCTCTCTCTCTCTAAAATAAGTAAAATGAGTAACCCGCCTCTCCAAGTAAGAGATAGGTCTTATATATGTT
Source organism: Pogostemon cablin (assembly GCA_023678885.1). Classification (NCBI taxonomy): domain Eukaryota; kingdom Viridiplantae; phylum Streptophyta; class Magnoliopsida; order Lamiales; family Lamiaceae; genus Pogostemon; species Pogostemon cablin. The sequence continues at coordinate 10,296,932 of CM042990.1, read as the reverse complement.
CTCCTCACAGCAGCCCTAGCAGTCGTTCAACGGGAGTATGCCACCTGACCTGGAGTACCGTAAAGTTGCCACAGTGGAGGCTACTGCAGGCGGTGACAGAACCGTTTGTCTATGGGAGCGTTCTATTGGCTGAGAGAGAGTACGTCCTGAGAGTGTTGTCCTTTTATGAGAGTAATGTGCAGAGTGACTTGCTTGAACCATTATTTGTATCGTTTCGTCCCTTTTGTGCTCTAAGTGAGGACCACTCCCTCTAATATTCTGAGATCCAGTTTGGCCTTGATTCGAGGCCGAGCACCTTACCATCTACCTATCAATATTATTTTGATTAAGTTTTGTGTTTCTTTAAATATATTATACTCATCAAACTTCATATTTAAATTTTAGAGGTTCGAGAACTACGATCTTTATCTCTGAAACTGAATCATTTCCTTGTATCTGAGAAAACTTCCAGATTAATAGGAAGAATATGGAGGTTTATATGAAATAGAGTTAACACTAGACTCGCTCAATATTAAATTTTTAAAGACAAATTATTGTAAGGCATGATTTTCCATCTATGTAATTTTTAACTCAAAAACTAGGGTAGAATCTGTTCCACAATTGAACCGAGTTACTCTTTAATACAATGGATTATTACTTTTAGAACAATGAAGTGTTACTTTTTAGTATAAAGTGTAATATTATTATTGTTATTGAACTCTTCCAAGTAGAGTAACTTAATGTATTTTAAAAAGTAACACTCGAAATTTTAGAGAGTAACTCTTCCCAAAAGAAGCACCATACACCCTGTTGCAAGCTACCATCTCACACACTCTCTCTCTTTCCCTTGAGTTTAATATTTATATTTATAATAATTAGCGCTAAAAAATTGGTGGGGACCACAAAAGTTATATATATAACTGATTTCATGAGATACTTTCTTATTTGTAAAATAAAATTTTAAAATTTAGACGGATTTATAAAATCTCAAACAGTAAGAATACCTTTAAATAAAAAATTATTCTAATATGTTGAGATTTTTTAATCAAGTGAATTTTATTAGATATATATTACTTCGAACCGTGTATTTTTGCGCGTGGAAATGTGAATTAAGAAATTTTATTTTTTAAAGTTTATATGTAAGAAAAAGTATAAGTAGGTGGGTAATTCAAATTAAAAAAAGTAAATAAAGTTGTTGAGATTATTGAATGAAATAAAAAAAAATATATGTTAGTTGTTTAGTGTACTTTTATTATTAATGGAACGTGAAAAAAAAATAGTTCAAAATGAAAAGTGTGCAAAAGTACCCGGATGAAAAGAATATAATATTTTACTCCATTTGTCCCAATAAAAGGTAGGACACATGTGTGTGAGACTATTTTACCCTTTCGTAATTGGTTATCACATTTTATAAAAGATGTTATAACTTTGATTTTAAAATGTTATCAATTTTTTATTTATACAATAAATTATTAATAAAACAGTTCACAATATCATTTTCAATTTTAATCAACGGGATATCACTTTTCATTATAAAAGTTATCACTTCTTATTAGCCTCATGTAAGTCATTCCGTGAAACGGACTCAAACAAGTCTTTCCCATAAAAGTAGTACTACTTTTGTCATTTTAGTTTGCCTTTATTTTTTTTAGTAAAAGGTTTTAGATCGAGATAGAAGTTTCAAAGAGTTTCGAAGATTGAGTTTTGAAGATTTCAAATTGAGTTTGGAGAATTGTTTTATTATACTTTTTATTCATTAGTATATCATGTGTTATATTAAATAAATGAGTATTATTTTAATTCTTAATTATATTATTATTTTTGTATAAAAAATGGTACACATTAATTTGCATATTTAAAAAAAAAGGTAATCCAATACATTTATTTAAAACTAACAACACAGAATTCTATAAAAATAACACATTCACTAACGTATATAAATATTTTTTAATAAACATATTGTTTTTTATATTTTTATAAATAATGATATTTTCTATCAATATTTCATCCATATATATCTCTATTATTTTTTAATTTTAATTTAAGCATATTATAAAGTAATACATTATAATAAATTTTATATATATATATATATATACACGTATTATTTTCAATATTAAAACTTCTGTTTTGAGATGAGAGTAACATACTTTAGTACTCAAATTAATAAATACATTTAAATATAAAAAATACTCCCTCCGTCCCATTTATATTGCTACTTTTACTTTTTGCACGTTCTTTAAGGAGTATTAATATTTAATGTGTATTGAGTAGTTGAAAGATGAAGTTTACCATTTTACCCCTTGATTAAAATACATTATTTTAAAAAAAGAAAGTGATGCACAGGTACATGACATCAGAACATAAGAATGGAAATAGAAATTATCTCCAATTCTTAATTTAAAAATCATCACAATTCACACGTAATGCCGCCCAATTCATTGAGTAATTCATAATCTGCAACAGTTGGTAATAAGTTTTATTTTCCCTCCATAATCAAAAATAATTTACATTTACAAATTCCCACCTAAAATGCACTATATAAACACTTACTACTCCAAATACAATAACTTCTCCAACAAAATGAAGCTCTGTAGCAGCTCATAAATACAGTTTACAAAATGAGAGTACCAAGACCTAAAAACCTAACATCCAAAGAGCGTAATTCCATTGTCCAATTTTTGTTGGAGGGGTCGAGCAATGGCCAACCAGCTCGTGGGAGGCACATTTTAGCCAGTTCTACATTTGGAGTGCACATTGCTACTCTTAGAAGGATATGGGAAAGAGCTAGAGAGTTGCTGCTATCAGGTAATCCAATCTCTTTAGTGAACAACAAAACACTTAGACCACATGGAGTTTATAGCCAAAAATTGGATAAGGAAAAAATGAAGACAATTCAGTTTAGGAAAAGGGGAACAATTAGGGATTTAGCAGAACATATGGCCACATCTAATAGAACAGTTCATAGGTGGATCAAGCAGGGACATATTAGGCCTCATACTAGTGCTATAAAGCCATATCTCACATACCAATACAAGATTAACAGGGTCAGACACAGTCTTAAAGCACTAGAAGTGGACATAGTGAAGAAACTGATCAAATTCAAGAGCAGGTCACAAGATTAAACCAATGTTGTCAGTGACAAGGAATGAGACAAAAAAAGTTCTAATTGACCAGGTATACAATCTGAACGCAGATTACAGTTTACACACATTCTATACATACAAATACATTCATTATGCACTATATTTCATTTACAATCATAATAGGTCCTACCAGCTATCAAGTCTAAATGGCCAAGTGGAGCATGCAAAGATATATACATACAACAAGATAATGCTAGGCCACATATAAAAGATGATGATAAAGAGTGGAGGAGGCAGGCTTCAACACAAGATGGATTCAATTTCCACCTTGTGTTTCAGCCTGCTAAGAGTCCGGATACTAACATTTTGGACTTGGGTTGGTTTAGAGCTTTACAATCTCTACAATTCAAAGAAGTTGCTGACAAAGTGGAGGATTTGTTAGAAGTGGTGAGGAAATCTTTTGAATATTTAAGCCACACAAAATTGAATTCAGTGTTTCTAACACTGCAAGGCTGCCTAAACGAAATTCTAATTCATAGAGGTGGAAATGAATACAAGATACCACATATGGGTAAATCTGCATTACAGAGAGCAGGTGAGTTTCCAACTGATTTGGAAGTGGACCTTGAGGTGGTTCAATCAGGCCTTGAATTTCTAATTGAAGAAAATGCAATAGATGAGTTGGAGGATCTAATTCAGGCTATGGAGGAAGTTTTTTTATTGAAAGCGGAAGCATTTTGCAGTACTTTTTGAATGTATTTAGTATGCAATGGAAGTATTGGATGCAAATTTGAAGTTTTGAATGCCTACATAGAACACTACTAATGGAGGGTGGAAGCATTGGATGCATTTTACATGTGAATAGGGGTTAAGATTGTTTGTTTACAATTAAAACACAACTCAATGAAAGAGTTTGTTTTAGCAGTAAATAATCTTTTGTAAAGCTGTGAATCTAAGCCTATAAAGTGAAGTGTGTGACTTATGCAAGATAATTCACCCAAAACACATCATATATCACACATTATCAAACTTTAAAATAAGATCAAATAAACAATAACACATCAAATACCAAATTCATACAAAAAATAAAGGGCTTAACAGGGGATACATCACATACATACAGTAGCAACTCATCACATCACAGTTTTGAATATCACACTCTTCCAAAAGTAATTTATCAGTTAACACTTTGTAATATCACACTCTTCCAATATTAATTCCTCACAATTTAACAGATTAGAAAGACATATGCATATAACACAGTTTACACATCAACACAAATAACACTCTCAGAGTTTAATCTCATCATCGAGTGTTCGTGTCTCCAAAATGCACGGTTGATGACATTACAATATGAAATTGCAAGTCTCCAACGAACCGCGCATGGTGACACTAAACCACACCCATTTGGGCAATTTAAGGGCTGCAGGACACATCTCCCTCAAAATACGAATGAGCCTCTTGTTTTGCCTCAACCATTTGGGGGTCACTCCTCGAAATATCGGCGGCCAGGTCATATCACGGGAGTTTATGATCTCCTCGTCGGTGTCAAAAATGATGTCAAAATAGTTCTCCTACCAAATACCCAGTCACATCGGAGGCAGAGAATACCTCGTTCTCACATGATGGTGTCAATCTACGAATATCTGACACCTCATCGGAGAACCCACCCCATGACTCAGCCTTCTCCACAGTCTCCTCAGAGAAGCACTCACTCTTCACCGTCGCCATTTGTCTTGGTCGGAGAAGTCAGAGAGCCAATGAAGAAGACGGAGGGATGACGGGGATAAATGCTTTCTCCAAAATAGAGGGGTGATGGCGAGCAAAATAGAGGGGTGACGAGGGTGACGATGAGAAAATGGAGGGGTGACAGCAAGGAGAACAGATAGAAAATGGAGGGATGACGGCGACGCGAACAGAGGGAAGATGGAGGGGTTACAGCGAGGTGAACAGAGAGAAGATGGAGGGGTGACGGCGAGGCAAACAGACATAAGATGGAGGGGTGATGGCGAGACGACCAATGAAGAAGATGGAGGGGTGACGGCAAGAAAATGGGTAACAAATCATAAAGAGGGGGAATTGATCTGCCAGTGCCAACCCTAATGGGACGGAGGATACATATTATTTTATTGTTATTTGCAAATAATGAAGTGGTGGCATTTTTGAAGATTGGTGTTGGATCAAAGTGTAGTTTTGTAAAAAATTGTAGGCTGCACTATCTTTTTATGGAAAGGTATCAATAGAGGTGGGACGCCGTTTTGGGTAAAAAATAGCAATATAAATGGGACGGAGGGAGTAGTACATTTACTTAAATAAATGTATACAATTTATTGTATTAGAATGAATACAACTATTAATCACTCAAACCATCATTGTGCCCATTGCCTTCACCTCATACACCTGTACTAAACTAGAATAATAAATCTCAAATTCAAACCTCATAATCTAAATGAATTTCAAATTCAAACTTCACTATTGTAGATTTGTTGGTTATTGATAATACACATCTTGGAAGCAAGCGCGATATCGCAATGAAGATAGAATTTTAACATAACATTATACTTTTGATAATCGATTACATCATATATAGGAGTATCTTTTGGAAACTGATTGAGTGGTGGTAGTGTAAGATTGGAGCACCAAAGCTTCAATCAGATTTTGAGGAAATTGAATAAAAAAAGAGAAAATAAAACCTAAAAAATTAAAAATTAAATAAACCAGAATTGAGAAAAGAGAAATTTTAAATTAAAAGATGAGTGAAAAATTTAAAATAGAGAACTTAAAATTGTGTAGAGATATATAAGGAAAAAAATTATGAAAAAATTGAATGATTCTTCAATGGCCAAACCTTAAATGTAACGTGAGGAAGATGATTCCAATCTCTGGAAGCCATAGAAGAATTTTAATCTCTGAAATACATCACAAAATATTAAACTGAATAATAAATAAATTGAACATCACTTTGTTTGTGCAACGCATGAGTTTAATACTAGTTTAAATTAAAGTAAGGGGCAATAAATTAAAAGTACAATCAAAATTTACCAACTACCCATTAAATTATCAAATCTATTAATTTACGTGCAAAAACAAATATATTCCTTTCAATGGGAACAAGAAAGCTATCATAACGACTCGCGCTTTTGGTTGTTAACGACTCGCACTTTTGGTTGTTCTCCACACCTACAATAATCTATCCCATTCATCTGTAGATGGAAAGAACTGACACGTTAGAAAATAAATGTCAGGTTCCTGATAAGATATATGATCCTGTAATGGAATCTTTGGTGTATTCTTTTCATAGGACAGAGGGGGTATTATATTTAAGATTATATGTATTTGATAATTTTATTATAAGAGGTATTATATTTAAGATTATATGTATCTGTCAATTTTATTATATTTTAAATTATCCAAGCAATAAAAGTAAAATATATCATAAAAAAATTGCAAGAGAAATAAAATAAAAAAATCTCACATTGATGCATTTATAACTGACTCGGTCTCTACATATGGGAGAGTGGGTGGTTACATAATTCCACGCAGTTAATGTCCATATATATATATAAATAATAATATTATAACACTCCTCTGACATTATACTGTCATATATATTTATCCCTCGTTTTAAACCTTGCTAGAGATACTCTTTAAGATAAAATCAAATGATCGTCGTTATTTTCAATTAGATTTTAATGTATTTTTAAGTGTATTTTCGTGTGATTTTATCCATTTTGTATATCTTTTGGTGGTGTTTTGCGTTATTATGGAGTCGGGAAGAGAAGGGTGGGTAGAACTTAATGTGTGAGAGTGGGTGCTAAATGTGTAAAAATTAATGAGCTTAATTATATGTAAAACAGGTGAAAAATGGAGTCGGGAGTCGAAACGGGAAGAGAAGGGCAAAACTCGACGTGACTCTAGCTCAGAGCTCTAGTCGAGTTGGCCCACAAAGCCCGAGTCGAGCTGCGCAAGTCGACCACCGATGGTCGATTATACACATTGGAATCTCCTGCTCGGCCTTCCCTGTTCGTCAAGTTCGGGAATCGAGTCAAGCTCCGTCAGACGCTGGAATCCATCGAGAAACACGTGTCTCAACTCGAGTTGAGCTGTAGAGCTCGAGTCGAGTTCGGCCGAAAAGTAAAATTTCGATCAGCGCGTGTTCTAGAAGGATCTAGGGATATAAATACATCATTTGATCGAAAATTACTGGAGATAGTCATTCTGAGCAATTATCAAATCCATTTCACACACTATCTTACCATTTCCACTCACACTATCTCCTCCATCTATTTCCATCCAAATTCCATCCAATTTTCCATTAATTTCCATAAACCATTCCATAAATCATCTACCCACACCATTTCTAAGGAGAATTGAGGCTTTGAGAAGTGGAATGCAACTTTAAGGGATGGATCTCCCCAATTTAAAAAGGGAAGAATCTTTACTTTTGATTTGTAATTTCATTGATTTATTTGGAACAATGGTTTCATGTTATCATTGTAATACTGTTAGCATGATGTTTGTTGTTGGCTAGACCTCTTGTGAGGCTAACCACATGATAGATTAAGGACTTTTAGATTTGTAGGATTTTTAATAGTTTAATTGATTTGATATTGGAATTTCTCTTTTGATCTATGATTACTTGATTCATGTTATGATTTGTTTGGTTAAATTCTCTATTCATAATGTTAGGATGGCCATTACAATATTGTGTCTAGGGTTTTAATTGAATCATTTTATATATGATCATGTATGTTTGTGTATGGAGAGGTAAGTCATGCCCTTCTTGTGCTTAGAACATTTATAAGTGAATATTTAATTGTTAATTGAGTGAGAAGAACCAAATTTATAATCATAGTACCTTTTAAGGGAATTGAGAGTGAGATACAATCCTAGGAGCTTGAAACTTGTAATGAGTTGAGAACCTAATTGCCTTAGCCATAAGGATTGGGAGAATATATGTGATTGTTTCTATTCCATTATCAATTATATTTGCCATTAGAATCTTACATGTCTAGGTTGATCCTTAATCTTGATTGTGGTTAAGCCTTGCTTCTTCTTAAGATGGCCGAGCAGGAGATTCTGATGTGTATAGTCGACCATCAGTGGCCGACCTGCACAGCTCGACTCGGGCTTATTGCACCAACTTAACTCGAGCTCTGAGCTCGAGTCGAGTCACGTTGAGTTCTGCCCTTCTCTTCCCGTTTCGACTCCCTACTCATTTTGCTCCATTTTTTACTTGTTTTACATAAAATTAAGCTCATTTTTACACATTTATCAATTTATAGAACACATCTCCATAATAACACAAAACACCATCAAAAGATATACAAAACGGATAAAATCACACGAAAATAAACATAATAAGACACTAAAATTTAGGTGAAAATAGCGACGATCAACTCCCCAAACTTAAAGTGTTGTTCGTCCCCGATTAACGAAAAATGATAAAACAAGAAGAGAGATTTTCACCTAGAAAAAGACTTAACAAGCATAAGCAATAACATATCATAAGTAACAAGGACTACAAACTACATCAAGTCACCCTACAACATTAAATTCATAACATGAAGAATTAACAAGTTTAATTCAAAGTAAATAAAGAGTAATATAGCCCCTTCCAGTCCAAGCCTCACATCGGATATCAAAATGCACTCAACACCCTATGAAATAAGGTTGATCACCAGATGAGGAAAAAAGTTTGTGTGATCTATGAAAATTCATGTATTACAATAGTTGTCTTATTAAAAACAATCAACTCAACAAATCCTGTCTTAGCAAAGGAAAAAAATGTACAACCTTGGTCTTCAAGACTTTATCTTCAGGATTATTTTGAAGTGAAGACAATAATCTCTATAGCCTCTGCTTTTCAATATTGCAGACAAGTATTTCAAACGTAGATGTGGGGAACGATTTTTGTAATAAATATGCTAAATTTTCACTAGATCGAACCTTTTGTATTGTAATTTCACCATTCTGTTGGAGCTTTTGTGGATTTAAAAGAAATGGTGATGTATGTTTTGTTAAGTTTCGTTAAACATATCCACTGTTCATTTATGTGACACAAGCTACATTATATTCATATAAGACTATAGGAGAGGTATTTTATTTTCTATTCTACATGAGTTACAAAAAAGATTTATCAATTATCTTAACCATACACATTTTTGTGAAGTTTCATAAAGTGTAATAATTTATAGGTGCATGGTTTGAAGAAGTATTAATCATAGTTTGTTTAATAGATCTCCAGTAAATAATTGTGCCACCACAAAGAAATACATTACTAATCATGATATCTAACATTAAGAAGGGACTAGATTAATTATCAACCACATAAATAGATATGAGAAATCAAGCTTCGTTTTTCCAAGAGATATGCTGAGGTATTAAATCTGATGAATGGTTTTAGCTATTTTGTTGAAGGGTGTAAATTTCATGGGGTAGGTTGAGGAAAAAAATCCAAGAAGAATGATAGAGGAGGCGTATATATCAATGTGAGAAGTATAGGAAGGTAGCAGGCTCATAACAATAATTTTTTGTAGGAGGAAGAGGAAGCCACTAAAATTTTTTCTTGAATTCCAAATGTCTTGCTTTGAAGATCACATTACCAATCTAATCCAGAGACATTCATTGAATAAGAACATAAACTAAAAACATAAAGATGATTGATGAAACCAATTAATACATTCATTTACTTAAATATTCAAATAATCATTTATCCAAGTTTAAATTCTAACATTCCCCCATAAACTTGATTCTTTTAGACACTAAGCATGAATCTCAATTTTTGAAAGTCTTCAAATTTCATAGTTTTAGTAAAGATATCAACATTCTGATCCATGGATTTCACATACGCTAATTCAACTTCTTTCTTTGCCACACATTCTCGAATTAAATGATATTGAGTATCGATGTGCTTACTACGCTCATAAAAACTAGATTTTAAGCCCAACTTAGATCAGATATGTTATAAATCATAATATTCGTTAACTCCTTCTACTGTAAGTGAAGTTCCTCCAACAATCTTCGCAACCATATGGCATGACAAGCACATGATATTATTGCTATGTACTCAAATTTATAGCTAGAGAGTGTCAGGATGACTTGTTTCTTTGAACTTCATGTAATTGCATTATCTCCCAAAAAGAAAACAAAATAAGTTATTTTTTCTATCATCAATATCTTCGGCAAAATCACAATCCCAATACCTTATTAAAATGCAGCTATTAGAGGATGAATAAAACATATCATAATCCAATATCACTTTATGTATCGGAGTATTCATTTTGCAGCTATCAAGTGAGACTCGACAGTAATCTTCATGAATCAACTCACAACTTCAACAACAAATAAAATATCTGGTCTTGAGCAAGTTAAATGTCACAAGCTTCTTTTGAGAGTGAAAATTCATGTAATTTTATCTCTGATTTGGGTAAAAATTGAGTATAATTTGGTCTTAAAGTGAGACGAATCGGGATATGTATGGTGATGAGAGTAAAAATAAGCGTGTTTTAGTGTCCAATTTAACACCTTTTTTTATGCGAATTGTTGTTATATATTAGAACAAGTGTTTAACATTCAATATATGTGAAAAAAAGGTGCATCTGAGGTGTTTTATTGTGTTTTAGGTGGAAAAATGATCAAAAGTGCAAAGTTGGAGAAAAGGAGAAACTTGTACAAGAATGCTAAAAAAACACACGCCCAACTTGTGTAATTTTTCTGTATTTCTATGGAATTTGAAATTGATTTTGTGATAAATGGTTGGAAAGTCATGGAAGAGAATATCATTTTAGCTCAAGAAACACCTCAATCGGAGTTCAAACAAGAAAGTTATAATCAAAATGGTAACGTCTCGCAAGCTGTTCCTACTCAACACGATTATTCCACTTTGCATGACTTGTTATACCTTCAAATGTTGGACTTTTTGTAAGTTCATTATATGGATAAAAATCTAAGGAAGAGAGGATCGCATGAGTGCAAGAATCACTCAAATTAGAGTTTAGATATGGAAGTTATGCACGAAACGGTGAGACTGCACAATGTTGCTCTACCAAAACTGAGTTGCTTGACCAAGACCATTTTGGTCGAGCAACGGTCAAGCAAGTCGAGTGGAGGAGCTTCAGTTTACAGGTGTGTTGCTCGACCATTGCTTGACCAGAGCCATTCTTGCTCGACCAGGAGCAATTTGGTCAAGCAAGGACACGGACATCCAGATTAGTCGGGTTTTACACCCCCAATACGTGTATCTGTGTGTTTTCATCTAAAAAGCCCATCTAAGGTCCGTTAGGAGATTTTACAATTATAAAAGGGATGTAGTTTACAGCTGAAAAGAGACCGAACACTGCTACCACCCAACAAGGGGGGATCACCCCCAAATCATCATCCACATATATCCTCTTCTCATATGTCTATCACTATGAAGATACGTCTGTCAAATCAAAAGAAGAATCGAGAGGAGGATTCAAGACGGAGAATGATGCGACGACTCCCATGATGAGCATTTTCTCAACACACAATTAATCCTCAAGTATTAAGGATATCAATTGCAGCTTAAGCAAGCGACCAAGTTAAATATCAAACCCAAAGGACGGCGTATTATCAATTAAATTATTAACTAAACTAATTAAGACGAAAGGCAATAAAAGCTGGGATATAATTATTAACTACTAAATAATTAAATTAAATAACAAATAAAATAAATACTAGAAGAATACGAAAGTGACTCAAGAATGGAGAATAGATAACCCTAGGGTAATTCGGTTTCACTTATTAATTTCTCTTTCGTGTATCAATGTCCGACTCTGCCTTGTAGATTATGGATGCATCACTAAGCCATTCATATTTACTCTATAGATACAAGCAAACATGCGTATAACATGTGTGAATAACCTTTGAGTAAGAGATATAATTTCACCCCTTTTCTAGGTACTATCAGTATCAATTATTTCCCCGGCCAATTGGTACTCTAACCCGATATGATCTCACTTTATAGTTACTATAAAATTACCCTCTTTATCATACTTATCAACTCGAATTCAATTCAATTAATAAGGATTTATACATGATAGTTCTAATGAAGCTTCAGAGAACACTCACTTAGAATCATAACAATAAACCCTATTTAACAGTGAACGCGTTAAATCGACAACTAAGATATATATTCAGACTCTATATAACAGTTGAAGATGCACAAAACGACTCTGAGTATGGATTAAAAATGCATAGTCTTATATAAAATAAACCACAAGTAGTGTTGTTTGGAGTATACACACGAAAGTTCTATTAATTCATAAAAACCTTTAAAATCCTAGATCTACCAAAATGGTTCTAGCCCATGATGTTGCGAAAAATAATCATGGGAGTTGAATAGATCTTACTCATATGTCTGGAAAATACAAGATAAATTAGGAAACGAATAAAACCCTAGATGTGGGCGTCACCGCGTCCTTCTCCGTCTTGAATCCTCCTCTTGGTTCTCCTCTTGATTTCTCCGACTTGAATCCTCCTCTTGGTTCTCCTCTTGATTCAACAAATGAATTTTCACAGTGATGGATGAACAGAGGAAAGGATGTGGATGATTTTTTGGGGTAATCCCCTTTGTGGGGGTGTAGGATGATTGTGTTGCGGTCTCACATGAATAATGATGTAAAATATATATAGGTGTGAGAGGGAATGAAATAAGGAAATAAAAGATATGGGTGAATCATGGAGGATTATGTGATAAGGAGATTAATTTTGCTCCAAGAAATAGGAATTATGGGCTAATTTTCGAAAATTCTCGCCCGCAACTGCGCGACCTCACGATTTTGAGCATAACTTCCTTGTTCGAACTCCGATACCTAAAACACAATAAAACACCTCAAATGTACATTTTTCTCTAATATATTTAATATAAGATACTTGTACTAATATATGAAATAATTCTCATAAAAAACACTACAACATAATAACTTTACTTAACACATAAAAAATATTATCTAATAGCATAATTGTGTTATTATAGATGATAGATAACATTTTTAGGGGTGTCGTTGTTGCCCCTGTTATCTATTATCTTATGTAACACTTTTTCTTAATATAGTAACATTTAAAAAAAGTTACATCTACTTTAATAACACTTCTTCTTAATATAGTAACATTTAAAAAAAGTTACATCTACTTTAACAACACTTCTTAAATGTTACAACAAAATGTTTATATAACACACACTTCTTCTTAATATAGTAACATTTAAAAAAAGTTACATCTACTTTAACAACACTTCTTAAATGTTACAACAAAATGTTTATATAACACTCTTTATAAAATTTGAAAAATAAAAGTGCAACAGCTTGGATTTGATCCCATGACCTATAAGGTCTAATGTATTTCATCTACCAACTTAGCTAGTCCATCAATCTTAACAAATATTAAATATTTATTTTATTATATATTTCAAGTTTTTTATTTCCTTTTTAAATAAAACTTTTGTAGTTAAATATTTTAACTGTTAACATAAAATGTAAGTAAATATAATTTAAAATATTTTTTCGTGATTAATATATTTTTTTAATTTGATAATTCAATTTTAAATAATATATATTGACATAAAATATATTTTATGGAATGAACTAACTATATTTTGTAAATATGTAATATGTGTGTGTGTGTACATATATATATATATATATATATATATATATTAATTGGTATTCATCTTATAAATATAGAGTATTAAAAATACTATTTTAAAATATTATGTAAATAATTTATTTATGTATAAGTGTTACTTAAAAATATTACTCATGTATAAATGTTATATTATAGTGTTACATTTGTAAAAGTGTTACGTAAAATGTGTTATATATATAAAAGTGTTATATGCATGTGTTATATATTAGAAAAGTGTTACATGTATGTGTTACTCATATAAAAAGTGTTACAAAAATGTTACATATCATAATAATTTTAAAAGTGTTACCATTTTGTGTTAAATAAATTTAAAGTTTACTATGAGTTGTTATTTAATGCTAGTTATGTTGTAGTTAAATGTGTTAAATTGGATACTAAAACACGGTTATTTTCACACTCATGAGCCCACATCTAGGGTTTTATGCATTTTCTAATTTATCTTGTATTTTTCAGACTATGGGTAAGATCTATTCAACCCTCATGTTTGTTCTTTACAACATCATGGGCTAGAACTATTTTGGTAGTCTAGAGTTTTGAAAATTTTATGAATTAATTAAATTCTCTTGTGTGTCTTCCGTACAACACTACTTGTTGATTTATTTTATATATGATTGTGCCTTTTTAATCCATATTCACAGTCGTTTTGTGCATCTTCAACTGTTATATAGAGTCTGAATATATATCTTGGTTGTTGATTGAGTGCGTTTACCGCTGAACAAGATTTTATGTTATGATTCTAATGAGGGAACTTCGAAACTACATTAGAACTGTCATATATGAATGTTTATTAATTGAATTGAATTTGGGTTAATAAACACGATAAGGAGGTTAATTTTATAGTACATATAAAGGGAGATCATATCGGGTTAGTTACCAGACGTGGGAAATAATTGATAATGATAGTATCTAGAAAGGGGGTGAAATTATATCTCTTGCTCCAATGTTATTCACATGTGTTACACGCATATTTACTTAAGTCTATATAGAGCAGATTTGCATAGCTTCGTGATGCGTCCATAGTATACAAGGCAGAGTCGGACAGTACACTTGAAAGAAAAATTAATAAGTAAAACTGGATTATTCTAGAGTTACATATTCTCCATTCTTGAGCCATTTTCGAATTCTTCTAAGTGCTTTTATTTTAATTATTATTTTAATTAAGTAGATTAATAATTAAATCCTCAAACTTAATTGCCTTATCTTAATTAATTTATTAAATAAATAAATTGATAATACTCCGTCCTTTAGGTTCAATATATAACTTGATCGCTTGCTTAAACTACAATTGATATCCTTAATACTTGGGGATTAATTTAGCGTGCAAAGAAAACGCTCATCATATGGAAAAGTCACGAATCAGGTGCTAATGTGGTTGTTTGAACATAATTTCACAGGAAAACAGGTCAGAAGTGCTTAGAATCGGAAGAGACAAGTTTCGAGGTCCCGTTCGACCACAAAGGGAGCAGTTCGACCAAGACCATTTTGGTCGAATGGTTGAACGGAGAGGAAAAGATGATTCAGTGCACAGGCATGTTGTTCGACTACCGTTCAACTAGAGCCAGGTTGTTCAACCAGAACTACCTTAGTCGAATGGTGTTGCGGAGTTCCATATCCGTACAGTTTTATACTCCAGTGTGTCTTTCTGCATATTTTCATTTAAAAAGCCCATTAAATGTCCATTGGAAGATTCTGAAAGTATAAAAAGGGAAACATTTTACATCTAAAAAGCTAGCATATCCATCCTTCACAGAATCCAAACCCTACCATCATTCGGTTGAGCTGTAGATATTTGTTTGTCAAATTAAGTTGAGAACTAAGAGGAAGATTCAAGATGGCGAAGGATGTGATGACTCCCGCATCTAGGGTTTTATTCGTTTTCTAATTTATCTTGTTGAACAAGATAATCTTAGGTACATCTTGTAATACTTAGGTTTATCTTCTGATTATTTAACAATCACAAATGGGGTATGTTGGGTATTATATTAATGTACATGGAACACTTGTCTATGACAAGAGAATCTCATCTGTATTTCATTATTAATGATTCAAAGACCTTTGCCAATACAACGAGCATAAATATTCACAATGAGTCATTGTAACATGAAATAGAAGCATAGTTATTGAGTTAGTGGAGTTCGACTAATATTCCTATTCTAGACTCAATCGGGAGATTATCTGTTAGAATGATCGTATGTGTATGTCACTTGTTCATTTGCAAGTTTACTCGCTATTTCACATAACACTAGATGATCACACTTCTTGCTAGGTGTTACCGTGATTAGTAGGTTTTTGAAATTAATTAGGTAATTTCAAGTCAATTAATTAATTGGATTAATTAATATAATAATTGTTATTACAAGTTACAAAGCGTTGTAAGCCTAATACTAGAGTTAGTAGTGAACCTAAAGGATCACACCTTAATTTGGATAAATGACTTTTATCAATTGGTATAATGGATACATTGTTAACTATGTATTATAATTGAATAATTTGATTAACAATAAGAATTAATTTGATTAATATGGTTAAAAGAAATAAATCAATTGAATTGATTAACATAATTGAGTTAGTCTTAAATTGGATTTATTTTAGCCCAAATATAATTAATGGACTTTATGATTAAGCCCATTAATTAATTTAAACAGAAGAGAAGATAATGAGGAGATGTAGTTATCCCTCATTCTCACGTGAGAAGAGAGAATACTGGGTGGTTGAGAAGATTATGAAAGTCATGTTATTCCGATAACATGTCTTCTTGTTTTTTAATATGGTCGTCGATTTCTTCAAAAAATAGGAGACACTTCCTTTTCTGATTCTCTCCCTTTTCTCTCACGTTGTTATGTCTTTTTCGTTCTTTTCTTTTAACTGTTGGAGACAATAAATTAATTATTGTTCTTCAACTTGTTTCTATTAACACCCATTGAAACTTAAGAACGTCCATGGATATAAACAGATTTACACTACTAGTGAAGTGTTAAATCAACATTGTTAATCCAATTGGTGAATTTTCTTTAGAGGGGATACACTTGGATCCCTCGGTGAGAAGAATAGAGTTTCAGCCACAATCTGAAAATCGATTTCCTCACTCCCTGCATCAACTGGAAGAAAGTCTACAAGGGTAAGAGTAAATATTTACGTAGATTCCTTTCAGCATATTTTAACACTGGATCCGAATGTCGTTTCATAGCACCCAAGTGAACATTTGATGTTATTAATAAATTTGATTTATTATTTTGAAAATTCTAAATTCCAATGCGCTCACCCGAGTTTTCTATAACAAACCTATCATACACATCACATTAAACTCTATGACCACCATCTTTTGTTTCAATAAGAATTGTACCTTTGCCTTTGATTCTTATTATAGTGTTGTCACCAAAGCTTACAAACCCTTTCTTACTTGAATCAATCTCCACAATTTTATTTTTATCACCTGTCATGTGATTGCGAGCTCCATTATCAAGATTCATGTGTTTTTTCTTTCAATGGAATATTCTTTGAGTGCAATAAGTAAGGACTGAACATTATCATCTTTCTAATTTTCTATGAGATTTGTCTTTTTGGAACGGAACTCCAAGGTATAGTGTCCATACTAGTCATAAGAATAGCATTTAAAATGAGCTATATTTTTTCAATCATAGTTAACTCTTCTCTTCCTCTTCTATAACCTCTTATTAACTTTGATTTTTTCTTTCAAATATTTAATTCTGCTAATCTCATCCTTGAGTATTGTCATGTTCATATCCTTGTCCTCTTCCTCAGCTTCGCACTTGACCTCTACTGGAATGATTTTCTCTTTCTTTTTCACAGGTTTTTACATGTAATACTTGTTCTGATTGCTCTTACTTTCCACGATTCATCCTTACTTCATGTGCTCATAATGACCCATTTAATTCATCAACGGCCATTTCATTCAAATTCTTGGACTCGTCTATAGCAGCCATCACAAGATTGAATTTCAAACTGGTGAGTGTAGTATCTTCTCAACTACCCAAACATCTGTCACTATTTCTCTAAGCCTCTTCATTTGACTCATAGTAGCCAAAACTCTACTTCATTTTCTTTCATCAAAAGTGACTCAAACTTAGCCCGTAAAATTTGAAGTTGAACCCTCTTCACCTTGAATACTCCAATGACAGAGTTTTGAAGCATCTACCATGCTTTCTTTGATGTGGTTTCATTGGATATCTTCGAACATATCTGTTAGCACTCAGAATTCAAACGAGAGATTCATTTGCCCAAATAGCCAAAGCGGCTCCCAAATTCAATATATGATCAATGACAATCCAAGATAGTTCATCACAAGGTTTAAATAGCAAAAGAACCCTAAGCCCAAAGACACGGGCCCAACTAAGTAATTATAATAATTAAGCAAAATAGCAAAGTTATATGACTAAAAGACTTGGGCTAATTCAGGCCCTGGCTCGTCCGCCTGGCCCTGCCGATGCCGAAGCCGATAAACCAGCAGCGGCCCTGACGTGAATTCCTCCCCCTCCGCATACTGCTCCATATCAATATCTTCATCCAACTGCCGTTATCTTACAGTCGCCTGGCAAATATCGCCGTAAGGATGGGGGCAGCCGGCCATACACAACCTCGAATAGGGTAACATGCGCCGCCGTCTGAAAGGCTGTGTTATACCAATATTCTGCCCAGGGTAACCAACTAACCACTTGTGAGGCTGTTCACATGCGAAGCAATGCAAATACGTCTCCAACACCCGATTTAAAACCTCCATCTGACCATCAGTTTCTGGATGATATGCAGAGCTGAATTTGAGTTGAGTACTAGACATCTTAAACAGCTCTTTCCAGAAGGAGTTAACAAATAGGGGGTCGCGATCGCTCATGATGGTCCCAGGAATTTCGTGCAGTCGCATGATTTTCTTCATGAAGGCTTCGGCCACACTCCGAGCCATCATCTTCCCCTTCATAGCTATGAAATGCTCGTATTTTGACCGCCGATCAACCACTACCATAACCGTCGAGTACCCCTGAGATTTTGGCTATGCAGTGATGAAGTCCATAGACAGATCTTCCCATATCAACTTTGGAATGGACAGCAGTTTCAACAACCCCTCCAGAAACATTGCCTCATACTTGGCTTTTTGGCAAATTAGGCAGCTTGCGACATACTCCCGCACAGCGTGGAACATGCCGCACCAATAAACACTGGCGGCAAGGCGACGACACGTCCGCAGGGCCCCGACATGACCCCTGGTAGAAGTGTCATGGAACTCCCACAACAACCTCGGTATTCATTCCGAACCGGCCGCTAGCATTATCCTTCCCTTATAAAACAACTTCCCTCCAACCATCGTAAACACCACTCGACTCGACGGGTTGCTCTGCAGATCCTTCACCACACACTAGATAAATTCATCTATCGATTGCTCGGATAATATACCATCTCACCCCAATCAGGACCGCTGAGTACTAACAAACTTCCCCTTCCTCCCGGCGCGAGAGTGCATCGATGGCTGAATTAGCAGCGCCCAGTTTGTACTCAATTTTGAAATGATAACCCAACAGTTTAGCCACCCAGACTTGTTGCGAAGGTGTCGTAATTTTCTGCGATAACAAGTATTTCAGACTGTGGTGGTCTGTTCGAATGGTAAACTGGCGTCCTACCAGGTACGGGCGCCAGTGCTAGACCGCCAAAACTAACCCCATCATCTCTCTTTCGTATGCCGACTTACTAATCGTTCTATCTGCCAACGATTTACTAAAATAGGCAATCGGCCTCCCTTCTTGCATAAACACAGCTCCCAGTCCCGACCCAGATACATCACACTCAATAACAAATTGTTTCTCAAAATCAGGCATTGCGAGAACTGGGGTTGTCGTCATTGCTACTTTCAACGCCCGAAAAGCCTCCTCTACGGCTGCCGGCCACTCGAACTCCTTGGGCGTCTCCTTCTTAAGAAGGGCCATTAGTGGTCTTGCCAACAACCCATAACTCCTCACAAATCGGTTGTAATAACCGGTCAGCCCAAGGAACCCTCTAATTTCCTGAACGCTGCAGGGACGGGGCCAATCCATCACCGTCTGAATTTTCACAGGATCTATCTCCACGCCAACCGCCGAGATGATGTGATCCAGATACTCCGCCCTCAGGCAACCAAACGAACACTTTTTCTGATTGGCCTTATATTGGTTGTCCTGCAATATTTGAAGAACCTCCATCAAGTGCTCTACATGCTGCTGCCAAGAACGATTGTAGATTATAATATCACCAAAGAGAACTAATACAAATTTTCTCAAATAAGGCCGGAAAAAGTCATTCATAGCAGATTGAAATGTCATTGGTGCATTAGTTAGGCCGAACGGCATAACCAAGAACTCATAGTGCCAACTATGAGTTTGGAAGGCTGTCTTGTGAACATAACCCTCAGCTACCCGAATCTGATGATAGTCGGAGCGCAAATCAATCTTTGAGAATAGCACTGCCCCCGCCAACTCATCCAACAACTCTTGGATTACCGGAATCAGATATTTATTCAACATCGTTGCCTTATTCAACTCACGGTAGTCAATGCAGAACCTCCAACTATCATCCTTCTTCTTGATGAGTAACACTGGGCTGGAGAAAGGGTTGGAGCTCGGTCTAATTACTTGCGCCAACAACATATCGGCCACTTACAATTCAATCTCGTCTTTTTATATATGACTATATCGGTAAGGCCACACAGACACCAGGTCGGACCCCTGTAGTAACTCGATTCGGTGCTCCATTTCCCTCGGCGGCGGCAGCTCCTCGGGCTCACTAAAGACCACATTGAATTGTCGCAAGATGGCCGCCAATTCACCGTTCTCACCTTCGTCAGGTGTCGGCTCCCCCAGCGTCGGTGGCCCCCCTCTATCACCATAACCCAGAGTTCGGCATCCTAGATTTGTATCAGTTCCCTGATTCCGATTAGGCTCCAACACAGTGCTGGATCACCCTTCAAGACCACCCGCTTCTCCTTATAATGAAAAGACATAGTCATGCGGGCCCAATTTGTGCTGACATCTCCTAGAGTAGAAAGCCACGCCAAACCTAGAATAAAATCCACTCCTCCAAGCGCAAACACGTTGAAATCCAATTCTATAGACGAGAAATCGCCAAATCACAACAATACCCCTCAGATTCCTGTCGTCGTCCATCACCCAATTGAACTCCAAAACTTCTTGACCTGTCAGGCAATAAATTCAGTTTAGCAATAAAAGAGATGGAAATGAAATTGTGACTAGCTTCACTATCCACAAGGATAGTTATATTTTCCCCTTGCATCTTCCCTCCAAAACGCATGGTGCGCGGCTTCGTCAACCCTGCCATGGAATAGATCGGCAGAGCCCCCTTCTCCACCTTCTTTTCCTCTGGAATTGCGGCCGTCTCTTCTTCTTTACCAGTTTCAGGACCCTCGGAGAATTCAAAATAACTCAGGTCAAGTGTTTCGTCTTCCTCAGCCAACAGCACATTAAGCTGTCGCATTGGACATTGATGCCCTTGTGACCAAGTCTTTTTGCAGCGAAACACAATCCCTTGGCTTGTAGCTCTGATATCTCCTGAGAAGACATACAGTCAAATCGAGGGGGACCCGCCAATTGTCCAACAGTGGCTGACATGCCTGGTTGAGCCCAAAACGGTGGTCTCATTGCCGACGTTGCCGACGACCCTGCTGGTGATTTATAGGGCCGCGATGTCGAGCCGAACGCCGACGACACCGGCACGTTGGAGAAATGGCTGTAAGATGACGATCGGCCAGCTGAAACTTTCCCAAGCTTCGAGGCCCGACCACCTCCGGATGCCCCAAGCCTGAACTCCACGTCGCGTGCCAAAATCATCTCCTTTTCGAGATCGGAGGGTTGTAGGAGACGCAGCCAATTGTAAATTTCCTCATTGAGTCCAGTCATAAAGTAACCAAGGTAGTGCTCATTACTGAGGCCCGGTATCTAGCTTGCCAGCTGCACAAATACGGATACGTACTCTTCCAATGACTCCGTTTGTCTGACTAAAGAGAGACGTTCAAATGGACTCCCCTGAATCGAGAGTCAAAACGACTTATAAGGGCCTCCGCAAATTCGTTCCAGGTCATATTAGGTTTCCTGGTTTGAATCCATGAAAACAATACAGGGTCGTGTCCTCCATGGCCACATGGAAGCGGATAATTTCAATTCTTCCGGTGTCTGATGCGATTTAAATTGCTGATTGGCCCTAGCAATCCAACTGATCGGATCAGTGCCCTCAAATGACGGAAGAGTCGGCGGGGTCGGCGACTTCGCCTCCACCGCCCCACAAGTGATCCCTGACTCTTCGACGGTCGCCCTCGTCATCTCTTTCGCATGCGGGACTGTCCTTAAGGGGGACTGATTTCATGAAAATTTAATGGATTTTAGAGTCGTGTTCGTGTGATTTTTGCGTGTTTTTATATTGTTTTTAGTATTTTATTCTTTATTTTTTGTTTTTATTTTTGGAGTAAAATGTGTGGAATCATGCTATTTTTCATGTAGGAATGGGGTGTATTTGAGAAAAAATTAGAAAAAGAAGAAACGGAAATTAAATCTGGATAAAAATGAGAAAAAAAGGTTGCAGTTGAAAAGACAACAGAATTAGAAGAGGCTACGACAACACTTTTACTAAGTGTAGAGAAATAAGTAAATAGACAACAGCCTTAAGTGTTGTCGTTTCAGCGTTGTCTATTATAATGAAGGAAGTAGAATTTTTAAATCTGTAAGAGATCTTCGAGCGAATTTTTGCTTCCCTGGGTTTCGAACCCGCAACCTTTGGATGGCATGCGCGCGCATTGAACCACTGGGCCATTGCTGGTTTGTTACCATGAATCGTACAGAATTCTATTTAAATTCTCTAGCAAAATTTGAATTTAATTTAAAATGATATGTGATGGGTACAATTCGAAACCTAGACTTCTCCATCACATGGGCGCGCCTTGAACCATTGGACAACCAGCTTTTTGTCATGAACCGTACGGAAATATACTTGAAATCTTCTACTGAATCCGATTTTTAAGTCCAAAAAACCCATTTCTTCACTCAAGCCTAATTTCTCCACTTTATCTCATTACCCCCATTTTTGCCCTAATCCTCCACACATATATATAGCCCCATTCTCATTTTTGGAGAGAGCCCCCATTCTCATTCCTCCACTTGGAGGCTATACCTCCCACTTCACACACACTCCATCCTTCATTCCATCAAATTCTTCCATCACCCATCACCCATTCCAATTGATCAAGGAAGCAAGAGGATTGAGAATTTCAAGAGAAGATAGAGACTCCAAGTGAAGAAATTCAAGGAGAGAATTTATTTTATTTTGTAATTTTCTTAGGTTTAATCATGGAATTTTATGAGACACTTTATTTTGTTTTGCTTGATACTATGTTAGGCTAATCTCTTTGTGAGATTAGCAATTATGATTGGTGTTGGTTGATTTGGATTTTATGCAATTAAATTCTAATGTTGATTGAGCTTTGTTGATTGAGCTTTGTGTAATTTCTCTTATGATACATGATTTACTTTATTTATATTATGATGTGTGTGGTTAAATTCTCCATTTATGATAGTAGGATGGTCATTCCAATATTGTGTTTAGAGATTTAATTGAATCATGTTATAATATGAATTTTGTATGTTAGTATGTGAAGTGTGTGTCAACACTTTTGTGTGCTTAGAACATTCATAGGAGAACATTTAATTGATGGTCATATTTGGTGATTAATTGAGTGGAGGGAACCCAATCTTATAATCATAGTACCTTCTAAGGGAATTGAGAGTGAGATACAATCTTATGTGCTTGAAACTTGTAATGAGTTGAGAATCTAATCACCTTGGCCATAGGGATTAGGGGAACTTATGTGATTGCCCTTATTTAATTGCTTATAACATATTAGAATTGGTTGCATAAACTCTAGATTTTCCATACCATGATTATGCTAATTTCATCCTTGTATCATTTTGAATCCATCTCACATTTCATCCATTCATCCATCATCCATCATCCATCTCATTTGTACATTTTCTATCTTTTATTGCTTTTCTAGTTGTTAATTTATTGTAGTGTAATTAACCTCCCCTTTATTGATTAGTCCTTTTAGAGTGAAACATCTTTCGAATACGGATACATCACTTTCTTACTTGGGTTCGATATTATAAATTTTGCACTTGGTCACTTACGTGCTACACACGATAGAGTACGCTTACTCTAATCAATTTATACCAAAATTGAGACTAAGTTCAGGGACCCCCGCTGACTGCGCCACCTGTCGTACACAAGGCTGAGTCCGACAGCACAGACATCAACGCGGCGAGCCCCGACATGGTGGTACCAATCTCCTTCAATTTTTGCGCCATCTCCGTCTGTTCGGTCTTCATCCTCTCATGTTCCTCTGACAGCCTTACCAACGTCTCGATGATCTCCTCTTGCCTCTTCTCCAAGTCCTCAATCTTTTGTTCACTACGCGTAATCGTCATTGCGGGTGAGAGATCCGGCAGGTCAGACCAATTGTTAGCACTCAGAATTCAAACGAAAGATTCGTTTGCCCAAATAGCCAAAGCGGCTTCCAAATTCAATATATGATCAATGATAATCCAAGATAGTTCATCACAAAGTTTAAATAGCAAAACAACTCTAAGCCCAAAGACACGGGCCCAACTAAGTAATTATAATAATTAAGCAAAACAGAAAAGTTATAGGACTAAAAGACTTGGGCTAATTCAGGCCCTGGCTCGTCCGCCCGGCCCTGCTGACGCCGACGCCGATAAACCAGTAGCGGCCCTGTCGTGAATTCCTCCCCCTCCGCACACCGCTCCATATCAATATTTTCATCCAACCCTTGATAAATGATGGTAAGAGCACACTGATCTCGCTTTCATTCCTTCTCCAAAGCTTCCATTTGAACTTGATTTAGGGAGTATTTGATTGGGGACTTTTAATAATAAGGAATTGGAATGAAATCATAGGTGAATGTTTGGTATTAGAAGGGAATGGGAATGATACCTAAAAATGTTGGAATCTTCCATTCCCTAGAAAAAGGTGATGAACCAAACTCAGTCACATGTCAATAATACTCATACCCATGTTTTATACCAAACAACCCCTTAGAGTTGTTACATTTGTAGGTTCTACATAACCATCTTTAAAAATATCTTATACTCCTTGGGATCCAAAAATTGCTTTCATTCTTACCGACCAATTATTATACGTGAGTTCATTAATAATTGGTTACTAAAAAGAAATATATTTGGATTTCATTAGCTCTGATCACTTCGTTTGAAAACAACAAACTCAAAACAATATTTTTTTTGTAGAAGGAAAAAGAAATCACAAAAATATTTTTCTTAAATTCCACATAACTTGCTTTGAAGATCACATTACAATCCTATTTATAGTACTTCATGGATAAATCTAGAGACTCATTAAATAAGAATATGAACTAAACATAAAGATGATTCATGAATGCAATTAAAACATTCATGTAAGATTCATGTATCCAAGTTTAATTTGTAATAAGAAGGTTAGTATGGTTCTGGTCCTTGTAAGATGGAATGGGAGACGTAATAGGATTTTGGGTGGATGTCACATCATTGGGAAGGAGAGAGTTGTGAAAAATATTAAATATATGTTTAGTGGGACAGAGAAGATATGGAGTATAAATGAAAGTTTGGGGTATAAGTGGGTTGTCAGAGATGGTACTAGGAAGTTCAAGCTTTAACTGTATTTATTTATACTTGGGGTCCCAGACAGAGTTTTCGTTTGTATGTGAGGATGTGGGAGTTCTTGTGGATTTTTTATGGTGTAAAAAAAGAGTTTTGTTTGTCTATCTTCACAAGTTTATTTATTTATTTATTATTATTATTATTATTATTATTATTTATGAGAGGCTTTTAGAGAAGGACCAAAAGTCATATTTGAAGGATCTGGGCACTCGTTTAGATCATATTATTCACAAGTTTTGAAGTAGTGATCAATCTTGTTAAAGTATCTTTTTATATATTAAAACAAAATAAGTTTCCAATTTAGATTTTACAAAATGTGATGTGTCAAATTAGGGTGAATTTGTCATTTATAATTTTTATAAAATTGTGAGGTGTCATAGTGTGAATTGTTGGATAATTTTGAGGAGATCAAATGTTCGAACCTCAATTAATACATTAGTTTCAAATTATTTATTTATGTATTCGATTAAATGATAATTTTAAAGTGAGTTGTATATAATGGGTTGGGCTGAAATTTTAATTAAAGAAAAAAATAATAAATAAACTTATTTTGTTTAAAAAAAAGTTAACATTAGCCTAATTTTTATAATTGTAAAATGGGTTGGGTTTGAAATCTTAAATAAGAGAGTGATATTTTTCTTAATGTCAATATAATCTAATTTTTATATTAATAGCTATACATTTTACTCACTTCGTACGCTAACAATTAATTTATCCATTTTGATAGTCAACTCTGAAGGTATCATTTTTTTATTTTATGAAAAAGATTTGCAATTCACCACTAATACAACTACACACTTTATATAAGATAATAATATTTCTAATCCACATACAAAAATTAATACATTATGGATGGAGTTTTTTATTTGATTATAAAAACAATTGTATGTATTGATAGAATAAAAATTAAAAAAATTTTGAATAGTTATAATTAACATAAGACACATAAGAAAATATTAGATTACCCGCGTCACACGCAGGATCTGAACTGACTTTAGGTTTATTAAATAACTATAATATTTTAAAAATGTGAAATGACTTCTTATTATTGGTTTGGAGAATTTATTATTTTGTAACTTATTTCTTTATTATTTTTAATAAGTAAAATAAGTTTCTTAAAGTAAAATTAAAATATGTGAGTTGTTAAATTTAGGTGTGTTTAACATTTATGATTTCTCTTAATTTATGAGGTGGCAACGTTTAATTGGTTGTTTGATTCTTAAGAGGATCTAGGTTCAAACCTCGGCAAAAAGTTATTTTACATAATTTTTAATACTTTTAAATTAAAACTTTAAATTGAGTCGAACTATAAGTTTGATTAAAGTTGGATATTGAAACATCAATCAACAATCCTATTTTGATATTTTATGATGATGCTGCCGCAGTGATAACTATGTTTTACTATTAATTTGAAATAAATTGATAATGTATGTTTTTTACTCGATTTAATTTATATACTTTAAGACATTTTTTTCTTGGCCAAATAATAAATTATACTTTTAATTTTCCTAAAATGATATAATTAATTTATATTTAAAAATATAGATTTAAAAATAATAAATAAATAACAAGTACGATAACCCGCGTCGCACGCAGGCAGTGTACTAGTATTTGATATTTCAAGGGATATCCACATATTTCAAAAGGAGAGCTTCATATTTAAAGGGACATCCACATACTTGTTGGCTGTTGCCCCCAAATTTTATAAACATCCTGTGAGTCAAAATTTTCAAAATGTACAGTCCAACTTTGAATCTGGTGAATTTCCCATATATTTGTCCTCTGGAGGATCGAACATCTCTAAATTATTTATTTCTGCTCTATAGAAGCCTCCAAGTAATAGGCCATTTGAAGATGTGATCTTTGATTTAGAAAGAGGCTTCGTTGATCTGAACAATTGAAAGTTGTTCGCTCCAAGTAAGATTAGTGATTGCGTAGAGGGATTCATCGAAATGCCATGGCTCATTTTTCAAAACCCATTCACGTTTTGCAGTGTCATCAAAAACCAATCCTTCGCAGGCATTTTCTTCTTTAATTGGAAAGCCTTTGACATGACTTCAATAAGAGCAAATAGATTGTATGGTTTTTGGTGCATAACTTCCCTGCACCAATTCTATAAACCTCCATCATTATTCCTTCTTCCAATGTCCCCCAGATTTAGGATATCATCATTATCTTCCCAAGATTCTGTCATATCTAGTTCATAAGAAGGATAATTTGGACCGATCGAGTATGCAAGAGGCATACACAAAAGAAAAAAAACCACAAGAATATTCAAATATCAGAGCTAATAAGAGTAAAGACTAAGAGTTTAAACAGGAAAAGAGAATAAAGGAAAATAGAAGAAAAAGAAGGCTTTCAAAGGAACCGGGAGACCAGACGACAACATCCATATATGACATCCTAACCCCACCCCTCATTGAAGGAACATTGAAATTCCTTGTGAGAGGAGAACGTAAACACTACTCAGTATTTTATTTTGGTATATTTGGGTTTCGGTATAATATGTTGACTAGAAAATATGACATAAAATAATAAAAATAGAATTTGAGTCGAGTCAAGAATTACACTCTTTCTCCTTAAGACGAAATTGTCCTGCTCTAGTACTTATGGTTTGATGGCAATCATCTCCAAGATACAACGACTCATATCTTGTGATAGTAGCACTACAAATCACAAGATACAGCGAATCAACCGGTATTATGAACTCACCTTAGGATTAGGACGACTAGGAATACACTACAACTTCATTCGACTTGTGTGTGTTTGAGATCAAGACTCCAAGTATGGAAATATTTTCGGAATTGATCAAGTGAAATTCAAAGTTAAACTCGAGTGATGGAATATAGAATGGAATGGCCTATTTATAAATTTTAAGGCGTCTTTTTGTGAATTGATGTGACCATTGGATTTGATTTTGAATTCAAATTCAAATATCTTTCTTTGAAAAGACACAATTATTCAACAATCACAACCTTTGATCATACATTTTCATAGTCAAATTTTAATCTAATACACACCATTTTAAGGTGACTTTTCCATTCACCTTAATTTTCCAACAATCCCCACATGAATGAATAAAGTCAACTAAAAGACTACGACACGAGAGACTAACATTAAAGTGAGTTCAAAAGGAAAGATATTACATCGGGATAGGTAGCTTCTGGCTTTGAACCTTCCCTAGTTGAATACTATCGGACATACTTAAAGTTTAGTGGACATGATGCCTTGAACTACTCTACTTTTGTTTATGACAAGACAACATTACCAACATAATACCTCTCCTAATACATTTAGTTCTCATGGTTGTGTCCATTTCAGCCGTGGACCATATCTTGGATTCATAAGGCTTCATTGAGACGGTCTGTCCTCGCACTTGCATAGGTGACCTCTTATCAAGAGTACCATGTCATACCCCACCTTTATTAGGTATAAGAGTATTAAAAGCTTTTATAGCTTACTCTTACCACACTTCAACATTTTAATTTGCACTTGATTTATCTCTAGGAATGGATTAATATATATTTCAAGTGCACATCTAAACAAATATAACTTAGTTATCTCATTAAACCAATTTTGTGGGATCTCACTCATCATGGTTGAATTACCACTATAAATGTTCTTTAATGTGTAGTTTTTTATTCCATTCCTCTCAAACATGCAACATATTTGATCTCTATTCAATTTTATTAAGAATACGATTAATTTATTGAGATTAGTTGTCTTAGGCCAACATAGTTTTAACTCCAAGGGCTATGCCCTTAGCTAATCACCCCACATTTGAATGTCTACGGGGATACTTTTCCCTATGTTTGAATGACTGCGGAGATCCTTCCTCACATTTGAATGTCTAGGGGGCCCCCATATTTAGGTCGGTTGGCCTTTTGTGATAATTAATCAATTAATTGATATTACTATTTGAACCATTTGTTCATTTCTTTTCTAACTTCTTCCCAAAAGTCATCTTATTTTTTTACTTCTCACGAAGAGACATAAGTATTTTATTACAACAATGGACACAACTTTTTTCTGAAGAGAACGACTCTTCTCCAAGGGTCACGATTCTTCACAAAGAGATGCAACCCTTCACCAACGAACACCAATTTTCATGAAGAAACATATCTTTTCATAATTATCGAAAGTCACAATTAATGCTCCATCGATTAACAAGGGAAGAAAGAATACATGTAGTGTCTTAACCATACGAAGGAGGGTTAATTACCCGCATTATCATGTTTAGAAGTTTAAAACCATAATGTGCACAAGTCCAGCGCACTTACCATTAAACCAATCTAACTTATTATTATTAAGAGCAAATTATCGTGACTTAGTAGTTAACATTAACCGTCGCAATTTGTCCAATGCTAGAAAATTGCTTTTCCTCTTTTATACATATCTCATGATGTGGGCAATTAAACTAGATTAACATCTCCAATTCATATAACTGTTTTTCACCTTACACAACTAAAATTTATTTCGATTTTTTTTAATTTAATAAATTTTAATGCTCAATTTGGATTAGACATGAAGAATTGTATGCATATGATTAGACTTTAATTAATCACGAATAACTATTGGTATCTCAATTTCAGAACCGACCCATGCATATTTTCATAAATAAATTAGAAAATTCAATTTAACTACACTACATGAGTTAATATAGCAATTGTTTATAAATTTAAACAGCGTACCTTCTTTTCGTTTACATAAAAAATTTCCCTTTAATGTCCTTTTTAGTCAACTAATATTATACCGGAGCCATGAGCAGTATTTCGTCTTAAGATTGTTGGGTTGGTATAATATGTTGACTAGAAAATATGACATAAAATAATAAAAATGGAATTTGAGTCGAGTCAAGAATTAAACTTTTTCTCCTTAAAATGAAATTACCCCGCTCTGGTGCTTACGGTTTGATAACAATCATCTACAAGATACAACGACTCATATCTTTTAATAGTAACACTACAAATCACAAGATACGGTGAACCAACTGGTATTATGAACTCACCTTAGGAGTAGGACGACTAGGAATACACTACAACTTCATTCGACTTGTGTGTGTTTGATATCAAGACTCCAAGTATGGAAATGCCTTCGGAATTGGTCAAGTGAAATTCAAAGTTAAACTCGAGTGATGGATTATGCAATGGAAGTGTCTATTTATAGATTTTAAGGCGTCTTTTCGTGAATTGATGCGACCATTAGATTTTATTTTGAATTCAAATTCAATTGTCCTTCTTTGAAAAAACACAATTGTTCAACAATCACAACTTTTGATCATACATTTTGATAGACACACTTTAATCTAATAGACACCATTTTAAGGTGACTTTTCCATTCACCTTAATTTTTCAACATTTTGGTATGTTTCCATCCACTTAGTCAACATTCTAATCTTCAGTAGCTATAAATTCTCATTTATTAGATTCGACAAGTTTTCTAAGCAAAAACAAATATGGCAGCTCACTCAAGTAATTACGGCTTTTATCATAGAGAAGGATATGCCTAGGTGTGCTCATTTATTTGTTTATTTTAAGTGAAAACTATATAATCTCTAACCCTTGTTTCCATCCCCCCACCCATCAGCACCTCCAACTACATTGTGAAGTATTATTGCATAGACCTGGAAATGGATGAAGACACATTGTTGGGGAAAGAAGAAGTCTAGTAACACTATTACATAGAGGCTTCACGTACTTATGGGTTTTGTCAACACTTTTTCTCATAAGATGATTTATATTCAAAATATGTTTTGCCTTAGAAGCTCATAATATTGGTTATATGTTGAAACTTGAGTTATTGATTGCATTCTTTGTTTCTGCTATCATTTACTAGTGAATTTGAATAATATTAAAGTTTGAATTGTTGATTATAAAAGGCTTTATGGACAAATTTTGTTTTTGTTGGAAATTTACAAGATGTTAGGTTAAGTGATTTTTTTTTCTTTTCTTTGGGCAAATTGTATCTTTTTTTTTTCACTTTTAAGTTAATTTGCAGAAAGTGTATGTGCAGTTGAATTTGTGTTTGCTTTAATGAAAGGAAACTACTCACTTGAAATTTAGTCACTTTTTTTTCCAATATTATTTATAGTTTGTTTGGTATTGACCCTCCATTTGCACATGAATTAGTGAATGCAAAAGTTAGATTTTAGTTAGTTTGAACACCTAATGTAGTCATGTGATAGTTTTCTACTAAACTTTTGTGAAATTGAGAAATACATGGTAATTTTTTAAGCTTTCCTCTTGTAACTTGTGTTAGTTTAAACTGCACCATAATAATCATACATTAACCAACCAACGTGTATATATCTTTCTATAGAATCTCGATTAATCCTTTATATTTTACATTGTGTTTTACTGAATTTTTTCTTTGGAGTGTTGTTATATGTTACTTATACAAACGATTATATTTATAATGTTATACTCCCTTCGTCCCATTTCAGATGACACACTTTCCTTTTTGGGTTATCCCACAAAAGTTTGGACATTCCTAAAAAAGCAAAAAGTCAAACACAATCAACCTTCCTCATACATTTTATTTACAAAAAAACCACCCCTACCTAACACACCTAACATATTTTATCATTTATTTATTACAAAAAAATATCATAATACCCCTAAAAGTTATCAATTTCTTAATCTCCGTGCCGAGAAGGAGGTGCAGACTTTCCTGGGATGGAGGGAGTATATGTTAATTAAAACAGTAATCTTACTTTTTTGTGGATTAGGTTCTTCTGTTGAAGTTGCTCCGGTAAGTATATTGTGGATGACAAACAAGTGATAAACAACATTTAAGAAATTGAAACCAAAAAGTTATTATTATTTTTTTACATATAATTATATAGATGAAACACATGTGGGCTGAGTGGGCAACCAAAGTCCCACATTGGTTAAAAATAGGATTGATTTTGAGTTTATAAGTGTGGACTAAACCTTTTTTAGCACGAAACTTTTGTGAGAAAAGCCCAAGAGTAAAATCGTGCGGGCCTGTGTGGCCCAAAATGGATAATATTATGCTAATTGGATAGTGTGGTCCACTAGGTCGTTTGTGGGCACCGGCTCTCCATGGGCCTATGAACCCAACAGTGGTCTAACTGACTGACTCTGGTGTTGTTCTGTTCGTTGGGCTATTGTTCTGATTTATTCAAACTTTGTGTGAAAGGGAGCCTCTTTCCTTATTCTGTTAAACTGATATATTTATGTGGTTTTATAGATCTGACTTATCCTAACTAGGAATCGTCGATTTGTTCAACGTCTTATTTTTTCAGATTTTAGTTTGGTATCCGTACAGTGTGTAGCTCCGACGTGAAAAAGCTTCTTATTAATGTTTCCATTCGAATCTATCTACGAGGGATCAACCTCTGTTAAATTGTTTGACGAGCGGTGGCTCGTAGGGGATATGATGGTATGATAGTCTCATCTGATACAGATATAGTATACTGGCTTGTATCCTTTTATTATTTTAGCTGATTAGTGTCATTGATCATGACGTTAGGGTATGAGATTCTGTGTTGTTAGATCATTAGGTTCTATGCTTGAGGCCTGACTGGTCTTCTTTATAGGATTATTTGATTAATTTGCTTCTTGTAAATCCTATTCATGTGCATCTTCCACTGCTGCTAAAATATCTGATAATTTGATTCTGTGACAAATTTTTATATTTATTTCTTCATTTTCAATTGTTCTATTAAACTTTAAATATCTACGGCTTCTCCATCATATTTCGTTTGTACAAGCCCTCTTTAATGGAAAATGTGACTTCATTATCTGGAAACAGAAAATAAAGTGTATACTTATCTAATAACGAGTATTTAAAGTTGTAGATCACTCTTATGAAAAGGATATTACTGATAAAAAAAAGAATGAACATGCTTTGAATGCTATTATCTTGAATTTATCTTAGCATTGTGTTGAAAAAGTTGGTATGTATGATTCAGCGAAAGAGTTATGGAATAAATTTGGTGAGTTATACACTGAAATCTCCTTACTTAGTAATCTTTATATGCTTGAAAAGTTTTGATTTGATCTAAACAAAGATATTGAAGAGAATCTTAATGTGTTTACTAAGCTTATATTAGATATTAAACTGACTGGGGACAAGCATATGGATGAATATTCTCCAATTGTGCTCTTGAATGCTATTCTCGAATTTTACAATAATATTAAATATGCTATTAAATATGGTTAAGATTATATTACTTTAGATGTTGTGACTAATGATCTAAAAGAGTAAAAACATGATTTAAGCAGAATGAAATGCATGTTAAGGCTAAGCCTAAGAACAAAGGTAAGAATAGGAGATGATATAATTGTCATGAATGTGGTCATTATGTCAATACGTGTCCCCACCCAAGAAGGATAATTTTAGTGATCAAGAAAATGTTGCAACTGAATATGTATGGTAATGTTTCAAATTTATGTCCATGTGCATTTTATTATACCTTTTAAATCCTTTGTTTATTTTTTATAGTGGCTTATTATTTATGCATGTGTCTGGATTTTCCTTGAAATTATGTGTTTTCTCTATATGAAATTGCTTTGAAATATATATTTTTTTAGCATGTTTATTTGTTAAACCAGCTTTTGTTGTTGGTTGCTCTTAGTAGAGTGGAGCACTATTGTTGTTTACTATTTCTTGGTATTGTTTGTGCTTATGTGCATATTTGTTTCTCTTTGTGAAGAAAACATGTTGCGTGCTTCTTTGTGGGGTGTCTTTGTGATTTTTTTAATTGTTATAGCTTTTTTTTAATGTTTTGTCTGCGCGCGTGTCTTATGATCTGTATAATCTAATCTTGGTAATTACCTATTGAATCTTGTGTTAATGATCTACGGGATCATATATGAGTTTTGTGCTCTACTCACTATATTTATGTGATATTGTGAATCTATCTATGACTTTGTGTCATTTACATTAGTGGATTTTTCCATTCCGTGATTTTATGTCACTATTTTGACTTACTTTGTGTATAGCAAATTAGATTATTAGTAAAATATATTTTTTTCAAATATGTAGGTTTGTATGAAAAGGGTGCGATGGTGAAATCATGCACTAGATGAACAGAGTGATGATTTGGGCTAAGATGGAGAATTGTTGGACTCTTTAAGCCCTATTGTGTGGCCAAATTGCCGATCTTCTTCCTTTCTTTCAAGTGGTCACTACAACATAAGTGATATTATATAACACCTTATAGTAACACTTTTAATTTATGTAACACAAGTTGATAACACTTTCTAAATTATTATAATATTTAACATATTTGTAATACCTTTTACATAAGTAAAACCTGAGCAACACATTTTTAATATTTAACACATACATATAACATTTTTACATTAATAACACTTTTCTTGTAATTTTTTTTATAAATAACATCATTGTATAACACTTCTATATAAGTCACATTTTTAATTAACACTTTTAAAAAGCAAAAATAGTTATGTTAATCTTTAATTTAGTTTTTAATAATAAGTATATATTTACAGTCTAAATATTAATTTATATAATTTACCAATTTCAATAAAGTATATTTATAGTGAATTGTACTATAACACTTTAAATTATACTTTAATTCATTTTTCATACTTTAAAAAATATACTTTAACTACGAATTAACATATTTTACATATATAACGAGCACACTTTAATAACGGATCGACCCGTCTCACATAATAACCATCTCACAAGAGATTTTATTTTGTATTTCATAACATATGTTTTATTAAAATATTATACCTTAACAAATGACCATTAAATTTTAGCGCATTAGGCGATAACTTAGACAATGAATGCACCACATGAAAACGGACCAAAATAGAAAGGATGAAAACTTTTTCGGGATGGAGGGAATAACGCGCAAAAGACCAACAATGAACACATACACGAAAACACACATCCACACACATCAGCACTCCTAACCAACCAGTAGAAATAACAGTATGCTGTTCCTTCGCCTTTCCAAACCATGAAACCATTTATTAGCAACAAGTGTAACACTACAGAGAAATATTAAAATCTAATAGTGTCTTAAATCAAATTCATGAACGACCCAAGATCAAGAACATATACTTAACTAATGCACTAACATATAATATATAAGGAGCCAATGTAGTCTTTAATATTTGTTGAAGTTCAAAAGTCTCGATTTACCTCAACTCCAAATTAGAGTCAGAACCACACTCAAACCAATCACCAACAAAAGGAACTTCAAGGTGGAATCTGCTTGCTGTTGCTGGTTTCCATTCTGAGGGTATCTGTGAACATGTCCACCGTGAAATGCATTCGTATAACCATAAGGAAAACCATGCCCTCCTCCATACAAGTTGGCATTCGGGAATCCATGCACCTGAATATTAAAAAACGACGGCAATAGACCCCCAAGAGCTGCAGATAATGTAAAATTACCAAACCTAGCAGTGGCCATAGGTGCAAAACCACCAAAAGGGCCAAACCCTCCAATAAACCCATTCCCTTGATTCACAAATGCATTAGCATTAGCATTAGCATTAGCATTAGGATCGGGAGGCGGGGCGGTCTCCGGCCTTTGACCGGTGGGACGATGAGGGATATCCATCCTCGGCATTGACTTAGAACGAGGGTCAGTGGAGTTCTTTCCACGGCCATAGAGAGGGACTAACTTCTGCTCTTCTATCAGAGCTTTACAAACAGGGCATTCTTGAGAATGAGAGTGAATGTGAAGCCATTTATAAAGGCAAGGCCAACAGAACAGGTGGCCACAAAGAGTCACAATTGGATCTTGAGCTAAATCAAAACATATATTACACTCGAAATCTCCAGCATCGCCATTGTTATTACTAGGGCTTGAGCATGAAGGGCTTGGGGGATGCCGACTCGTTGATTCCCCAAACCCACTAGCCATCTTTCAATCTAAAAACACCAAATCACAATAATACGAAGATTGAATGTCATCAACACTTCATCTAAATCATAAAAACCCCATGTACGAAATCCAGTCAACAAATCAAAATAAGTATATTTATATGAAAATATACATAAATACGAGGAAAAAGCTGAATTTTGTATCCTAGATCCGCATCTCAAAATCTCAGAAACGCGTAATCCAATATTGAGTTATCCCGACAAATCATTTATGAAAAGGGTGTTGAAATTTTAAACCCTCAGCAGGAAAATTTCGGAAATTAAGATCACATAATAAATCAGATCTATTAAACTAAATAACCGAAAGAACTTACACCAATCAATCAATTAAAATAAACGATGCACGAGAGCAAGAGAGAGAATTACTGATGTATTTGCTCAAAGAACCGTAGACGAGGAATACTGGTTGCATGAAAGATTAAATTTGGACTTTACAGCCCGACCCGCGAGGAGTAACGTTGCGCGCAGAAAGGATTTATCTATATTTTTAAGTTTCTTACCCGTTTTTTAATTTTGATAATGTTAGATTGTGTTTAGATTGAATGACTAGTTTAGGCGCCACCTCACTTCGTGACATGCTGGCTCTGTTGTTCCCTTCCTTTAGTTACTGTGTGCTAGCTGTGTTATTATTTTTGTGAGGTGCTAGCTCTATCATTCTCTCATTCTTTTTAATGGGTGCTAGTTTTGTTATTACTTTCTTTGCTAAAGATGGAATATAAAAGATATTCGTATAAATTATTAAAATATATATTAATTGTACAAAATTGGAGATCAAAACATAACACTAAAAATATAATTCTAATAATAACCATTTGTGTATAATCAAATTGCTACGAATTCGAGTTCACCAAATAACAAAATCCATGGGTAAAAGTGAGTAACAAAAAATATAATTTTAAAATAGGAATAGAACCAGGAAAACTTTTTTGTACTATCAATATGTCTGTCTCATTGGTTAGTGAGGTGATATGACCTCTGAAGACATGTTATATGATCTCCCAAGAATATGCTTAGATGTGTGACTAAAAATGTAACATGTTAAATCAAATAAAAGATCACAAAATAACATAATAATGATAAATCTTACATTTAATGTCACATAATCGGAGAAGAAGAAAAAAATAGATGTGTTTACCCAGGCTTGTAGAGATGTGAAAAGTGATGTAACAGAATTTTAAGCAGGGAAAAAGATTTTGCCAAATTGAATATTATTATGAAGTTATGCTAATATAAAATAAATAAAATTACTAAACATGGCAAATCAATAACATAACAGTAAAATACGTACACCAAGCAAGTATATTTTCGTTTGTAAGTTTTCGTTGATTTATGTAGAGTAGGTATTGAAGTTCCTTTTCTTGGCACTATTACTATTATAATTAGTTAGCCAAATAAAAGAGGTGATGGAAATATTTTTATGTTTATCAATATTATAAAACACAGGGGCAGTATGTTACACGCTGTACAATTTTATAAAGTCAAAAACCACAAATAACCAGTAAATTATAACCAAAGGTCCACAAGTAACCAGTAATTATAGGAGAAAAGCGCACCTTTGATGCCTGCCGACAAATAAGTGTAGCATTCTACTTTTTGTGATTCAAACAGCAGTAACTATGGTGTAAGGAAGAATAGAAGAGCACGTATTACCTTTACTATGCCTGAGTAATTAGAATTAAATTTCTAAATATGAAGATATTAGCTATTGGAGTAAGCACCTAGAAGTTAAAAAAATAGTAGTTACTAATTACAAGGAAGGCGCTGGCATATTGTACCGAACTTCTAAAGGATTTTATTTTCTTCGGCAACAAGATTTAAAGGTCATTGATATCACTTAAATGTTAAGCTTTTTCTACTGTGTTAACCGATTTTATTCGAACCGTGCTCAACTTTTTCTATCAGAAATATTGCCCGTAATTATCCATTAAAGATCCTATAAGAACTAAATGAAACTGAAGAGCTCAACCATAAATGCAATAGTTACTATAGAGCTTAGCTCATGGAAGTTATTTGCTAAACACATGCCTTACAATTAAGGTGATCCTTTAAAATTCCCATTATCTTTCTGAATAATGTGTGCCTTGATTTTTGGGTTAACTATTCACTTTTAAAAACTATGTATATGGTTGTATTGGAAAGGTTAACCATTAACTCTAAACCCATAATATCCAAAATACGTAAGAGTACCCGTGGCAAGGGACACAATTGAGGGAACAACATAATCTAACAAGCACTAATAATGTATTAGTTCATGAGCTAAGAAAATATAATAACTAATGAAAACAATTTAAAGTGTCAATGCATTAGCCATTACTGCCTCTAATAGCTCTAATAATTAGAAAATATAATAACTAATGAAAATAATTTAAATTTTCAATGCATTAGCCATTCCTGCCTCTAATAGCTCAATTCTCATAGTAGCTGGCATATGTCTTCCTAATCTGTACAATTTTTAGTCTCACGAGAGACTGGGGGCCGAGTAAAGTCTTCCTAATCTGTACAATTTTTAGTCTCACGAGAGACTGGGGGCAAGTAAAGAGTGATAGGGTTAGTATATTTTTCTTTTATTAATATGCATTTTTATTTTTATTATCCTACAACCATGCGTAGAGATTACAAAAATTAATGTCTCACTTTTAATATATTATATTAACGGTTTTATAGTGTTCTAACCAGAGTGGAGAGCTCAAGGTTACGTTAAATACAACATCTTATCAATGGGAAATGTATAACTCATGTTGTCCATGATTTATTTCAAGTTTTGCTTTTCGTACTTTTATATGTCAAACAAATAATGAAGATAAGCAAAGTTTTGCTTTTCATACTTTTATATGTCAAACAAATAATGAAGATAAGCATGACAGGTGAAGAATGATTTTTATAATCGTCTCTTTTACCATAGCACTCTCACTACAGTAAAGACTCTTTTTATCTAATCTCAACTCATATACGTTATTGCTGACTTATAGGCTGCAGATAGGCTCACTTATAGGTTGCTTACATATATCTCTGCTTATGTTTCTCTCACTCTTAACTTGTTTAATAGGCTGCTCACACATCTCTCCACTCTTATGCATCTCTCACTCTTAACTTGTTGACAATTTCAGCACACTGTTTTTCCCTCTGCCTAAAGATATGCCAATACACCTATTTATAGTGGGTAATGGAAAGTTCTAGCATATC
Source organism: Pogostemon cablin (assembly GCA_023678885.1). Lineage (NCBI taxonomy): Eukaryota > Viridiplantae > Streptophyta > Magnoliopsida > Lamiales > Lamiaceae > Pogostemon > Pogostemon cablin. The sequence continues at coordinate 10,257,406 of CM042990.1, read as the reverse complement.
GGTAACTAATCTACAGATTTCTACATTAGCTACCCAATTAATTCTGTGGAATATTCCACCGCCAATTACAATTCTAGAATAATAACAACAGAAATTTGGGAACGCCCACTAATAAAAAAAAATAACAACAACAACAAAAGCTTAGCATAGGTAGAAGGTACTCACGATTGCTGAAGAACGGGGCGATTTGTCAGAAATAGGGACCGGGCACGCGGGATAGTGAGGCCGAATTAAGGGTTTACTTTGCAGCTGGGATGCGTCAAAATCAAAGAAGGATATAATTAGAGTTGTCATCCTAAGATGAATATAGTACACATCAAGTAGAGACCACCGTAAGAAACCTAACTTACCGCCTGCGAGAGCTTGAACGAGGGAGAGATGACTGCAGCAGAGGTAAACAAATGGGAAGTGAATTTGTTGACTGAAATTTGGAAAACTGAAGCTAATTTGATGGAGATCCCAAAGAACTTCCTACGCGATCGGCGACGGATAGGGATAACGGATCGCACGGAAACGAACTTTAGAGGGGAGAGGCGCGGATAAACTTTGTGAGAAGAAGAGGAATGTCGACGGAGGAGATAATGTCTGAAAGAAGCAGTCGGTGCTATTCATTAGACACGCAAAGAGAGAGAAAAAAAATGAAAACACATGTAATAACGGGTGACTGGAAACGAGAAAGAAACTGGCCGTCCTGCGAACATATTCCCTTTTATATATACTAGAAAAAAACAAAAGATTCAAACTCATAATTCCAATGGTCATGAATACCTTAAACATCAACAAACTGGAGGCAGGGGCCATTTTTTCCAGCGCATATAAATTTAATTCAAAAAACAGCATATCCCGAGAGAGCTCTCAGAGACAACTACTGCATTTCAACTACATACAACTTATTCCAGATAGATTAACCATTCCAACAGCACACGTATTAATCAACTTTAGTTCATACATAACATAACTCACAGCATAAAGAGGAAATGTTCAGAAAGAATTCGCAACTTCAAAATATGTCAAGGCCATCATAAGATAATTGTGGAACAACGGCGATTGATTCACTAAAATTGAATTCATTTCCAAAATCATATGCCAAGTAGGATTTGAGCATACAACAACAAATTTAGAAGATCCGCCTACTTCTCAACTTAGCCAAGCTGATTTATACAACTGAACCAATAAATAAGTCTAAGCATATGATTGTATACTCGTTTCAATAGTTTATGATGAATATTATATGATCTCACTGACTGCAAGATTAGTTTTATTGCAATACATATTCACCTGGGAATTGAAGAATTCGTGATTTTTGAAGATTCTCAATTTTAGTGTCCAATATAATATATAATATGGAATAAATTGCGATTCATGACTGATGCAAATAGCAGAAATAAATAGATTACTGTAGCATATAAGATCTTAGAACACCCAACCCCCATAAATAGCTATGTGTTTGGATTTTTATTTCATACCCCATATAAAAATGCACCTATTTCCTGAATTTCCCGACTCATATTTTCTTTCTTCCTAAATTACAAGACATGAGAAGCCATAAATATTTCCATTAACAAAATAACTGACAATTATAATTCGATTACTGTTCATCTCATCATCCCCTTCAAGAATCGATCGCTTACAATAAAATAACAGAAATAAGGTTGCTTGGGTGATATTCAGAACAGTAAAAGGGTTGAATTCCTGATGAATACTCTCAAGATTAGATTCTAGCAATTCAAAAATAGGCGTACATTAATTAACAATGAAGCCCGACAAAGAGCTATAATCGAAGTGCACAGTTGGGAGGGCGTATCCAATTAGCAGCACAGGTCGAAAATGGGGGAGAGGAGTAACAGAAAAATCTAATCACACGACGAGGGAGAGTGATAGACTTACGCAAATATGGAGAAGCTAACTGTGAGAATCGAATCGACGGGCGATAGCGAATAATGGGGAATAGCCCTAGAAACCCAAAACACGAGGGAGAGTGAAAGGAAGAAAGAGAAACTTCGGTTAATAAATGATGAGATTATTTGTTATACTTAACAGCCTAACTAACGTGCTACGCTCATTACATTATTTAAAAAAGAATAAGGAAAAATTATTATTAGATACACTTCGTACCCTTAATTACTATTATAGACATTGATTTAAAATAATTATTATTACATACAAAATATTAAAGTAAAATATCAAATATAACCCTAAATTCATACACTTTTAAACCACAAACCCTAAATCTCCACCCACCACCGGACCGCCGTCAATCGGTCACCGGAAACTGGACCGCCACCGCCGCTGGACTGCCGGAAAACTGTTGTCGGTCGCCGGTCACCGGAAATCTGACTTGCCGGAGCTCCGTCGGTCGATCGCCGGAGCACAGCCGAACCGTCGACCGGCCGCCGAAAAAGTTGTCGAACCGCCGCCACCGCTGCCGGAGCTCGCCGGACCACCACATTTTTTTGTTGCACACACTTTTTTTTATTACACACGAACTTTTGTTGCACACAACATTTATGTGCAGCACATTGTAGGGGTAATATTGGAATATCACTATATATTTTTGTAATTAGTAATAATATTTTTGTATGTTTGTATCTCATAGTAATTAAGGATTTTTTTTGTATACCTAGTAGTAATCCTCCCAAAGAATAACTATTTTAATAATTTTAATTATTTATTAATTTTGATATTAATTCTTTTTTAGTAATAGATATCTTTTGTCGAGAACATTTTATTTTATTTTTTGCATGGTAAGGAAATTTTAATGTAAAGTAAATATTAATTGTATTTTTAACTTATTGGTCATAATTTTTATAATTAATAGAAATTTGTATAGTATTGTAAAACTTTTAGGGTGTTAATTTTAATAAGAACCTTCTAAAATTATATATAATATACCTTATTGTGGGGAAAAAAAAAAGAGAGAATATAAGGAAAAAGTTATGGAGTATATTAAATTATAGTTTATAAATAATTTATAAGATAATAAATTATAATATTTTTAATAAAGATGATTCATAATAAATAAATAAATATATCACGCCTCAATTTCAATAAATACAAAGAGATATTTATTTGTGTTTCTTATATAATATTAATCTTCAATGGGGGCGTGAACAATTCAATAAAATGATTAAATATAACAAATCATTAAAATTTATATAAAAAGATTTCTACGCAACGCATTAATAAAAAGCTTTCACGCAATGCATCCGTCTCCGGTACTCCGTCGTAGCCTCTACCTGAAAAGGATTTAGAGCGAAAAGGATGAGCAAACCACAACCCAGTAGGAGTGACTTCGGTGAGTGCATTTGCTAATATATATAAGTAAGAAAAATGTATACATACATAGTAAAATAACATAACATGGCAGTCGATAAAATATGTGTCAGCGATGACTCAAAGTCCGTCAATATATCAATTAGCACCAGCTCCGGCTACGTCCGGCAATATATCAATTAGTATCGAACTGCAATGTGGAAATATATTCAAATAGTATATACATATCTATTACGTACACATATTAACAATAGCAATCATAAATATGGAATGTAATAATACTAGGTGAATAGTAGAAGTTACCCCTACCTGCTAGTGTTTCTGAAAAAGTAATATAATTGAACTGTTCGTAGATAACACCTAGCTCTTTCTTCTCCTTCTACTATCTCTCTATCAATTTCTCGTTATTAAGGTTAGCATGAATGCGTTCAAGGAGTGAATATATATACATTTTGATTATCTCACTCATACTTATCCTTTATAGATTATTACATATGTCTATAATACTAATCACAACTTTAATTAATATAATAATATATGCTAGTATACGTGTAGGTAAATTAGGGTAATAGTTTCATGTGGTTTCAATATTGCCACGTGTGTGTAATATATTCTTATTTAATAATAATAATATTTTTTATTGTTATTGTTTTATTATTATTATTATCATTATTATTATTATTATTATTATTATTATAACTGAATTTTGGAACATTACAATATACCCTCCTAAAAATATTTTCGTCCTCAAAATTCTGACAAATTTATCATTTTTACAAAATTGGCGATAATTATAATAATATATTGTATATCTTGAAGCTAACGTTGTGTACCAGGTGGATGCATAGCGAGTATCATTAAGAAATTATTTTATTTTGAAAATGAAAGTCTACAAAAATATAGATTCGTAAAGAATTTGTTTAAAAATATGAGTCCAAAAATCATAGATCCTCAAATATTTGATTTTAAAAAATACGAGTCCACAGAAACGTAGACCCGCTCTGATACCATCTGTCACGCCCCAATTTTAATAAATATAAAGAGAGATTTATTTGTACTTCTTATATAATATTAATCTTCAATAGGGGCATGAACAATTCAATAAAATGATTAAATATTACAAATCATTAAAATTTATATAAAAAGATTTCTACGCAGCGCATTAATAAAAAACTTTCACATGCATCCATCTCCGGTACTCCGTCGTAGCCTCTACCTGAAAAGGATTTAGAGTAGAAAGGGTGAGCAAACCACAGCCCAGTAGGAGTGACTTCAGTGATTTCATATGCTAATATATATAAGTAAGAAAAATGTATACATAGTAAAATAACATAACGTGGCAGTCGATAAAATATGTGTCAGCGATGGCTCAAAGTCTGCTAATATGTTAATTAGCACCAGCTCCAGCTGCGTCCGGTAATATATCAATTAGTATCGAACTGCAATGTGTAAATATATTCTAATAGTATATACATATCTATTACGTACACATATTAAAAATAGCAATTATAAACATGGAATGTAATAATACTCGGTGAAGAGTAGAAGTTACCTCTACCTGTTAGTGTCTCTGAAAAAGTAATATAATTGAACTGATCGAAGATAACACCTAGCTCTTTTTTTTCCTTCTACTATCTCTCTATCAATTTTCCGTTATTAAGATTGGCATGAATGCGTTCAAGGAGTGAATATATATATATACATGTTTGAATATCTTACTCATTTGATTATTACACATGTCTATAATACTAACCACAATTTTAATTAACATAATAATATATACTAGAATAAGTGTAGGCTAATTAGGGTAATAGTTTCATGTGGTTTCAATATTGCCACGTGTATGTAATCTATTCTTATCTAATAATAATAATAATTTTTATTGTTATTGTTTTATTATTATTATAATTGAATTTGGAGATGTTACAAAATATATATATATATACACGAGTATATATTCCGCATAATATGCGGATATATTATATTTTATAAGAAAAATAATTAGATAATCCAATATTATTCCTATTGTAATTTAATAATGAAGATATACTCAAAAATTTTCAAGATATATTTTTATTAGTTGATTTATTTATCCTTTTAAGGTTTATTTTTTAATTCTAAATATAAAGATACATTTGTAATATAATAATATAAAAAAATAGAAATATTATATGTGATATTAAAATAAAAAATAAAATATTTATTCCTAACCAATCAAAAAATATGATTAAAGTTGTTTAATTTAAAGATATACTCCATCCGGTCACTTACAAGGTAACCGTTTGTTGTTTGCACGTGGACACTTCTAATGTCTTTATTTGTTTTTTGCACATGGATTAAGGAGTATTATTATTATAGGTAAAGTGAGTAGTTATATTAGAGAGAAGTGGTGGGTCATATTGTGTATTTTCTTTACTAAATAGAGGAAAATGATACATTTGAAGCGGACGCCAGGAATAGTGAAACAGTTACCTTTCAAGTGGCCAGAGGTAGTATATGAATAATAATAATAATAATAACAACAACAACAACAATAATAATAATAATAATAAGTTGGATATATTTTTATTGATTTGTTTAATTATTTATTCCTAACCAATAAAAATATAATTAAAGGTGATATTTAATTTACAGTTATACATGAATAATATAATAATAAATAAATAAAAGTAGAAAGATTATATATTTGAAATTAAAATAAAAATACGATAATTAACCACATCGAGACACCTCATACTTTTAAAAAGTTATTTATAGTAGTGTATTCGCAATTAGTATATATATATATATATATATATATATATATATATATATATATATATATATATATATATATATATATATATATATATATATATATATATATATATATATATATTATACGAGTACAGAATCCCGCGTAACACGCGGATTCATTGTAATTGTAATTGTAATTTGAAAATGAATATTAAAAAAAACTTGAAAATTTTATTATTCTTCAAATTTGGAATAATATGAATTGTTTAGAACTTAAGACTTAGAGAACTTGAAAAATCTTATGTTTAATTTTAAATGTAAAATAATAATAATAATAGAAATAAAAACTTTTGTTCAAATTCTCTAAAACTTGAAAAAAGATTATGTTTAAAGCAATATAATAATTTATATTTCAATATTCAATTCTCTGAAAATAAGGAATATGTTCAATATAAGCATAATTCATATTATTGAACAACCACTCACATAATTAATTAATAGAAAGTTATAGAGTATTTTTAGGATTTTTCAAGTGTCTTATATATCAATCAAGGAAGAGTCGTTGTTAGAATTTAATTGAGTTTACTCAAAATTAAAAATTCACATCACATAAAATTAATAAATACACTTTTTTTTATGAATAATAACTTACTGCCATTTTTTTATCTACTAAAAGAAAATAAAAAATAAAAAATAAAAAACTTATAAGATAGTAATTAGATAAAGAATTAGTTCATTGACACCTTGATCTCTTATCGGAGGCGGTTCTTCCAGCCAACGGCCTGCGATCAGAGATCAAGGTGTCAAGCCCCTCCGATACGGTGTTCTTCAAGTCAACAAGTCAAAGTCAAAGGTCAAATTGTTTCGAGAGAAGAATTAGAGGATAAATAGAGATTGTTTCCTAAATTATCAAGTTTAATCCTTCTGGATTATTATTGTGATTCTCATATTTACTCTTACAGTGTCTGTTCGTTTGTTATTCCCTAAAATCCTCATTCTATATTTCATTTTTAATGCAAATTATTTCCCCAAAAAAAATTATTCCATATTCTTTATTATTTGGTGTGTTTTTCTCTATTCGTTGTCATCATGTGCAACACAAAAAATTTATATGCTGTAAATGTTATGTGCAGTAAAATTGTACTTCTGAACGTAAATATTTATGTGAATCGTGTCATGTGCAGCAAAAAAAAAAAATTATTTCATATCTCATATAGTGTATTGCAGTATAAAAGTTTGTGTGCAGTATTATTTGAAACCATTAAAAATTGATAATTATATTATATTTTATGTTTTATATTTTATGTGCAGAAGAAAATGTTATGTGCAGCGTTATATCAAACCATAAAAAATGGATAATTATTTTATATTTGGTATTTAATGTGCACAAGAAAATTTATGTGCAGCAAAAATATTTGAAATTTTTACACATTATATATGATAGGTAGAAAGTAGAATATATTGAAAATGAATAAGAAACATTGAATAATTAAATAATAAATAATTTTTAATAATTTAATTTGTATATAATCGTCGTGACTTATGGATAACATTAATTTTTTAACAAAGAAAATTGAGTAATTAAGGAATGGTGAAGAATTTAATTATGATGATATCAATATTTTCAAATAAGGAAAATTATGTATATCTTCTAAAATATTATTGTGCTTTTAATATAAATTGAGGTTATATTAGGAATATCTTTATAACTTTTTGTATATTTTTGTAATAATTTATCATGTACGTATCTGATAGTAATATTGTTTATAATTGTGTATTATACAGTAATTAATCCTTTTGAAATCTAATAGATGATGTGAGTTATAATTTATATTTTGTAAATATGTATTCGCTCTATTTTTATAGCATAATTTAAAGAGACACTCTCTTGTAAAATAAATTAGATATATTTTTTATTGATTGATTTAATTATTTATTCTTAACCAATAAAAAATATGATTAAAGGTGTTATTTAATTTATAGATATACATGATTTAAAGATATACATAAATAATAATAATAATAATAATAATAATAACAACAACAATACATAGTAATAATAATAATAAATAATAAAAGTAGAAAGATTAAAACCGACAATTAACTACGTCGTGACACCTCATCTTTTAAAAAATTATTTATAGCAGCGTATTCGCAATTTGTATATATAAGATAAGATATAATTTCAACTAATGAAAAGAGATAATATTTTTAATAAAAATTATATTATTGAAAAGATCAGATATTAGTCTTAAACTAATTTATAAACAATTCGTAGAATGGAAAAAAAAGATTAAGAAAAAGTGAAACGATCTTACCATGATACGTCAGATAAGATTTTTACATCATTTTATATTTTATATTTTTTAATTTTCATATTTAAATGATTTACATTTAAGAATTTAAATAATATACTGAAATTAGTAAATTATATATCTTAGAACCATCGGTTACAATTGGCTTATGCACTTGCAGTACATTGAAAAATAAAGACTATATCCGGTCTCCCTATAGTGGGTCCCTTCTAAAGTTTAAATACACATCTACTATATTGCGTTTTACAGCTTCTTCTATCTCATGGATACTCTTCAGTTGTCCCCTATGTAACTGGTTGTTCCTTTCCATCCATATCTGATTCACAAACATTGAGAAGTGTGATTATCATTAATTTCCTTTCCTCCTTCTTTCTCACTGTGTTTCTGAATGTCTTCCTTAATACAACTCCCACAGATCTCAGTTGTGTGCTCCATCCCATCCACACCTCAATTTATTTCCAAATTTTGGTTGTGAGTGTACACTCAAAGAATAGGTGTTGTTGCGTTTCTAACCTGCCTATGCAAAATCCGCATTCTTTATCCTCTATATCTCCCCACACTCGATCTTTAGTAAGGAGTCTCTGCCTGTGTAGAAGCCATAGTCTAAAACAATGTTTCCTCATGATTGCCTTATTCTAATGGTTCTGAAAACAAATGATTTAGGGCTTTGCTCTGGCTCACTTAGATCGTAAGTTAATTTTTAAAACAAAGAATTTAAATAATATATATATTTTTAATATGTAAGTTAATTTTTAATCACATTTGGTTTTGGTTTTGCTTGCGATGGTTGTTGCAAGTGACTAATTATTTAATTACTTGATTGTTATATTTATAATATAAATTATATTAAAAAATATACAGTAAGTAAATTAATAAATAAAAATTTTAAAATGTATTAATTAAAAGTGCCTTTAGGTTGTAAACTATTTTTTCCCTTTCTCTTTACTTATTTTTCTTTACTACTTCTTTTTATCTTTAATCTTAATATTTTATATCCCATTAATTATTAATTATTATTAAATGTTATTTATTTATACTCTTACAATAAATTCATTCCAATGTATTTATCATTAATCTTATTATTCTCTTATATTAAATTTATTCCGATGCATTCATCATTCCAATATGCTATATTAAATAATTAAATAAAATTACATACGAATAAAAATAATAATAAAATCCTAAATTTTATTTAGCAACTTGTAGAATGCATGTTGATTTTTTTAAATCTAATCACTTCCATAATCATTTGGATTTATTACATTGATCAAATAAGCGAAATAAAATCTCCAAGGTAGCTCCGATTTGTATCATGATCATCAAGGATCATGTAATTCTGCTATGGGTTCCCTTATCATGAATATATAAGAAATTTAAACCCTAGCAAACCTAATTTCACAACGAATCATAAATGTTACAAAATAATAATAATAATAATAATAAATGATCATATATAGGTTCATAATGAACACAATCACTACTCTATAAAACGACACTTCAATGTCTCATTCGACATTGTTAGAGTGTAACATGATTAAGTATTAAACAATTCAACTCTCTACCAGCTTAAGCTTTTAGATGGGGTGGTCGTTTAACATGGTATCAGAGCCCATGGTTAACAGAGGTCCAGGGTTCGAATCTCACCGCCACCCATTTATGAGAAAATTCCACATGCAAGCCTTTGAGACAAAAAGTATTAAACAATTCAACTCTCTACCAGCTTAAGCTTTTAGATGGGGTGGTCGTTTAACAGACAGGATAACATCGTCGTCTTCTCCTTCAATATTTGATCATCTTACTTGTTGTTCTATTCTCATCTAATCGAGCATCAGAGAAGCTTTCCATTGCCGTCAATGATTTGTTCAAGAACACCCGATGTCTCCATGACCACCACAAATCCTCCACATTTTATAATGTTTAATCTGTCTCTTCATATTACTTATTAAATAATTTAATTTTTTTAAATAATTAAATAATTTAATTAATTATTGATGTGTAGGGGTGATGTATATTATATTGTAATTAATATAGTTCAAGAAATATGGATTCATGAAATAAATTTAAAATTAAAAAAATTAAAAAAGTGCATTGAATTAATTTAATTGAATAAAATGAAAAGACATTATTAATAATAATTAATACTTTAAATTATAATAAATAAGAGTAATATTAAAAATAATAAAAATGAAAATGGACAAAAGGGACAAATGAATAATTAATCGAAAGTTGATACATGGAATTCAAGAGTTTACACTAAATTATTTAATGCAAATTAAATTTTAAATAAATTACTAAAATAAGTAGTAATAAGGTTATAAAAATAAATAGAGAAATAGTAGGAGGATAAAATGGGAAAAAAAAGTTTCTCAAACTCTTCCCACTTTTAATATATTAAGATTAAGAGAAGATAAGATTACTATAAATATATTGATGATGAATAATAAATTTTTTTCAGCATTACCCTTATTTACAACGGTTTGTATCGTAATAATAATTTCATTGAACACTAATGTGCAGTTGTGCACTAAATCAGATAAAAACAAAGATGCACACTAATGTACATTCGTATGGTTCTCCAATGTGTATTTTTTTATATCTCTCTAAAGAATGCATCATATTTTCTGATTCTCTCTCAAGAATACACACTAATGTACATAACTAGGTCAATTTAATCGCGTATTTTCTATTTCTCTCTAAAAAATGCAACGTATTTTTAATTTCTCTCTCAATAATGCACACTAATGTACATTAGTATGTTCTTCAATTTAATCGCATATTTTATGTTTCTCTCTGTATTTTATGTTCTCTCTCAAGAATGCACACTAATGTACATTAGAAGGGGTTCTTTAATTTAATTGTGTATTTTCTATTTCTCTCTTAAGAATGCATATTAATATACATTCGTATAAATATTATATTTAATCGCGTATTTTTATTCAATTTTAACAATGTACACTAATATACGGATAGGTCTATTTAATTAAATATGTTATTTTGAAATTTCATTTAAGAATATATAGTAGTTTGTGGGTAGTTTATTAATTTAGGTAGAGTCGCTAGTTTTATGGGCGACTCTTACACTATCCCTTTTTTTTATCTTTTTATAAAATATCATTAAAATCTCAAATATACACGTTTTAACTCCTGTTTTCAACATTTCCTTTATTAGGCCCAACATGCTTCCATACATTAATTAAACAACATTAATTTCATAACTAACCAACTTGAAATAGTAACAGTACCTTTTTTTACCGTTAATCCACTGGGTATTCGGGAGATTTTACTACTGCTCCTCACAGCCAATCACACACCCTGCAATGTGATGGTTCAATCCCATTCCTTCAGCAGACCTCAGCACAACCCTGGTCGTTTCCTACACCGGGTGTAAGGATGCTGCTATTATTTCTTGTCGGAAAATATGGAGATTAAGGTTGTAGAAGAAATGGAAAATTACATGCTTCAGGCAGTAGCCCAAGATTATTTATTTATGAAGTGAAAATACATATTACACACTCATAACACTTAAACAAGAGGAGAAGACTCCTCTAGCTATCTATTGTAGCTGAAAACATAACACTCATAGAAAGAAAAGAAACTACAATGTTTATTGAATGAGAAACAGAGGGTGATGGTCGATGCCTTCTGCTTCCTCATACTCTCTATTTGTAGAGGCTTGTGGACTCGAAATACGGATTCCAATGTCTTCTAATTTCCCGTGACGTCACTGCTTACGTCACATATCTTGAATGCATTTAGTAGCTGGCTGCATTGGATGCCCACTTTATCAGCTGGCCAGGTCCACCTCTTCTGGCCCTTTGTTAGTCTCTTGCAGGATCACATATCTTTGTTTCCTTGCAGAGTGGTCACCTGGATTTTACTTTTTTAGAGAGTCATTCCTCCCCAATGGTATCTGAAAGGTCCTCCGGCTCTTGGTTGTTTTGAAGAGGTTTTACCCTCTTCTTTCCACATGTCTCCTTTGCTGGAAGAGGTCCAGTATTCATATTCCTTTCTATGCTCAATTGTATTCCTTTCTCAAACTCTGGTTCAGTCTGGATGGAGCTAGCAACTGGTGCATATCTTCTCTGTCACCTCCCCCGGTGGATCATATTACACTATTTCTAATGAGTTTCTCTACTCATAGACAGCTTGTTTTCCCAGAGCAGCTTTCTATTCCCTTAGAAAGAGTCTTCCGCATACTTTGTCTTTTTTTTCTGTTAAAGTGTTTAATAGGAAATTAAGATCCGTTCAAAGTGTGGTCTTCAAATTTGAACGGAAACTTGACTTGGGTCATTGCCTGGAAGTAGGCGTACAAACCAATAGCTCTTCGTGTAGAGATCTGAGTATGTTAAAACCAGGACTGGTTCCTTCCTGGAAGGCTCTTTGATGTTATTTGCATATTTAATATCCAGCCTTCGTAGCTTGATAAAATGAAACGCTTCATGGCAGCCTTTCCCAACTGGTTTGGGAGTTGCACTGATGAAATGTAGCTCTAATGGTTCTCCTCTAGTCAAAGTATTATTATTTGACTATGCCTTGGTCACTGCTTCCCCTATCCACTTTGGTAGCTTTGAGATTTCTGAGAAGTTAGACGATATGGTGTATACTGAGGCTAATGCTCCAAAGTTAAACCATTGTTTGACATCTTCTGAATTTGACCTAGGCCTCATCCAGACTTGGGGATACTCCCCCAATACATCTATCCGACATTTCTCCGAACGGATTCTCTGTGGCGTGTTTAATTTTTTCCAACTGTCTTGGTATTTCTGCCAATGAGAAAAATCAACTAAGTTAATACCAACCTTAGTGGTGCCCGTCATATGCTTAAGACTTATCTCTTCCTCTTTAATCCCAGAGGTGCTGGGTTGACTCGTCCACTCAAGATATGACTCTAGAGCCTCGATTTTTTCTTGGACCAATTCTTTCTTTGGAAGTTCTGATCCAGAACTCGTGCTAGGGGTACTTGAATCCCCTGCTCTGGGTTTAGGGCGGCCCCATTCCTGAATGCACTCCTTTTGCTGAGTGTTCATGACTGCCCGCAGTAAAGGCACTTGTATTGTCTCGAATAGACCCGCATTGCTGTGGATACAATCTTGTATTAGATTAAATTTGGTAATATCTTCTCATTGTAATTTTCCAGCAATGTTAGAATTCATTTCCAGAGTCTTGAAATCCTTTTGATGCACCGTAAGGAGCTCCATAAGGTGCTTGGATCTTATTAGGATGGAGTCTATTTTACCTCCTTCTATCTCTCGTCAGGAAATCTGCCAAAATATTTTCAACAGATTTAATAATGACAATATTAAAATCAAAATATTGACATTCAGCTTGCCATCTTACAAATCTGGCCTTTTCTGGTTTTGATTCAATTTTATTTTTTAAAAGGGCTTTGACACTCTGTTATTAATTTTAAAAATGAATTTCTTCGTAAGAAGAAATATCGGCCATTTTTGGAATGCCTTTCGTACTGTGAAGAACTCCTTCTCAATAATGTGCCATCCCATTGCCTCATTTTCCGCAAAGACTTCACTGCAATATCTGCAGGACACTTCTCCTTCTGATGTGGATTTCGTAAGAACCGTTGTCCACCAATGGTCACTAGCATCTGTGTAAACTACCAGATCGTCCTCGTCATTTGGTATGGTAACCTTGGGAGCTTCTTGTAAACCTCCTTTAATTGTTTAACCATCTCCCGGTGTGATTCTTCCAATTTGAACTCAGCATTTTTCTTCAATAGAGGACTAAACAACATCCTATATTGTACTAGTTTGTTGATGAACAACTCTTAAGAAACTCTGGAGTTGCTTTTTGTCCTTGAGATCTTCAGGAAATCTTTAAACTTTCTCCATAATGTGTGGTTGTATAATAATTCCAAACTCATCGATCTCGACTCCAAGAAACTCGATCTGTCTTGTTGCTATTACTGCTTTCTTTTCAGAAAGCACCAATCCTTCCTTATGACATACTTTTGAAAATATTTCCAGATGCATCGAATGCTCTTTAATGTTCTTTGAGGCTATGAGGATGTCATCCACACAAACAAACATGAATGAGAAATAATCTTTGAAAAAATTATTCATCTTCTTTTGGTATATCTGGGGTGCGTTTCCCAAGCCCATAGGCATGAGATTCAAGATATAATGGCCTTGTGGCGTGGGGAAGGCTGTAAACTCCTTGCTTTATTCTTCCATCATAATCTGGTAAAACCTAGATTTGCAATCGAACTTTGAGAATACCTTGGCATTCTTGATACAGTTGACCAAGTGTTTCCTACTTGGTGTGTAGTATCCATCGAACTCTAAGATGTTGTTGATCTCTTTGTAGTTGATTACAAGTCTCGACTTCCCTCGCTTGATATCTCCATGATTTCGAACCAGAAATCCTGGACTGCTATATGGAGATACTCCTAGTGATATCAACTTAAGGTTCAGATGTTCCTTATGTATTTGCTACATATCCTTCCAATCATCTTGGTTCATTAGGATAGGCTTGTATCTCATAAACTCATGCCCCTATCCTTCTTTCACTTTGAGCGAGGCTTTGAGCTCATTTTTGTCCCACCAGGCTAGAGGATCCTCGTTGAAGTTCCTCTGCATCTTCTTTTTTATATCCTCCAAAGATGTTTATTCTTCGATTGTGACGTCTCTCTGTAGGCTTTCTCCCAAGCTTGCTTTGAGAAGGTGGATTGTTTTTCCTTTAGTTTCTCCATCTTCCATCCTCCTCTAGTATTGGTTCTCATCTGAAGGACTACTTCACCATATCTTCTTCGATCGTTCATCTTTGGATGGTTAACTTTTCGTTCATTATCACCACATTTGCTGCAAAATGGGATTGACATTTTTCTTTGAAATGCATTACGTAGTCTTGGTGCAATGATCTTATGTTCACAAATGGGTTGTGAAAATAAGTCTTCTTGTTGTGTTTTCTTGGATAAAACGCTTGAATGTCTGTAAGAAATTATTTTCTAATAGAATATCCACTTTAATGTCATGAAAATATATCGGTGGAGCTTCACCTTGTACCATGGGGTATGATCCGCTCCTCCGATCATAATTTCTACTTGGTTGATTCCACTTCTAAGGGTTAGCACCCTCTGTGAGAAATCTCTTTCTCGCACAATTGACAAGTCTTTACCTGAGCCTTTAGGAAAGACTCTTTCCTTTGTTATGTAAATATCAGGTCCTGAATCAATGTACGCCACAAAATACTCTGCACGTTGCTTCTTATATGTCATTCCTATGGTGATATATATTGAGAATGGACTTGTGGTCATGGGTAGATCAGAGCTCATAACCCAGGATTCTATTATTGAACTTTATATCTTTTCCCTTTGACTGTGAATTTCATTCCATCTTGTAATTGTTCCCAAGGTTAGTGATCCTCGAGAAACTCTAATCATAGCACTAGCTGCTCTGGGAACCTTCCTGCAACTCCTTCGAAGCTCAAGTTCTCGAAGTTTGAGATGCCCTTGATATCTCCCAGTTGTTGGTCGTTGAAGATAATATAAGACATCACAAAGAATATAGTTTTCCTTTTTGGTGATATCGAATATTACTTCGACTCCTCTCCATCCTTCTGGGTATTTTAGTTCACCCCTTGTGGTGAACTTTTCTGGTTCCTGATTACGTCCACAATTGCTTTCTTTCTCCATTTTTCACTGATCATCCTATCTTCTTGGAAAGAAATCATTCTCTGCTTGAATCTGAGGCTGTTTAGCCTATTCCAAACTGGCTTATCCTTGATGCATAAATCCATGTCGTGGATTGGCGGCAACTCTATTATTTCTATTCTAGTTGCGCATGCAACCATTTCGAATACATCTGGTATTTCAATATACTCCTTCATTGGGAATAAATCCGAATTATGAGTGTTGGATAGAGCATATAATATACTATAGGTGATAGAGTATGGCCGGTACTCTTCTTTTATCAAATCTTTATTCTTGAAATCTAGTTGCGCATGCAACCATTTCGAACACATCCGGTACCCTTCTCCACTTCAGTCACCTTATATATGATGTGGTGCTTTCTCTTTCTGAGGCTGAGGAACCGTTCTAATCATCCTACTATAAATCCATCGTATAGATGGAGTCATGGATTCTCATTCATGATTCTCATAAAAACTTTATGAGAGATGGATGTCGTGGAAAAAAATTTGGACATATCCTCTTGTATCTCATGTTTGAAGTTTTCTTCTTCACTCTGACTCATCTTTGGAAGATTCGTCCTGACTGAAGAATTCTTCTTCATAGATATTCTCATCTGATGGTAAATCTTCAAATTGATATACATGTACCAGATCTTGGAAGTAAATAACTTCCTCCATTTCTGGAGTTGTTTCAAACTGTCTTACTCCTCGCCTCTAGTTTTCTGGGCAATCTGGTGAGATGTGCTCTCTAGCTCCACACGTGTAGCAATTACAATCCTTGAATCTTTCATTAGCTCTTATGGGTGCTCTATAGAATGTCTTCTTGTTGAGAATTCTTCTCGTACTCCTTTAGTTTGATCCTGAGGATGTAGCTTGTCTTCTTGAACTCCATCTTGATGGTCTAGACCTTTGCCATGATTTATAGCTTCGGGCCTTTTGTTTGGACCAAAAGGATTTTGGTCTTTTAGACCTCCATCCTCCGCTTATTTGAGTGTAAGGATGATTTTTCTTCATCCTTTTCTGTTTTCTTGAATTTCTTTCAATGATAGTGGGAAGATCATTATTTTCGTAGCATAGGGTACCATCTTATTGATTCCCATTAATCTCTTGTAGTTTTTATGCAGAGACACCATTCCACAATCTTGGCTTTGAGGAAAGACATTCTCCTTGCTATTGAATCCAGCTCACATGGATTATATTCTTTGATCAGCATCTCACTCTGTGGGCTTGGAACCTTGGCAAAGAATAAGTGGAAAACTTCATCCTCCTTTATCTTTGATTTCTATCTATACTCTGTGAAGATATGAATGTACTCGTCTACATGACAAATGTCAAGTAGTTCCAAACTGTATAGGGCATTCCTATATTTCTTCTTCTTTTCCTCTTTCATTCCTTCAAAGTAGCCTACTCCAATGAAATGGATCTTGAAGATCTTTGCCATGTAATCAACATTGTCTGCAAGGTTTTCTTCTTCCATGGCTTCCTTTTTGACTTCGTCTGAGAGTAGCTCCCAGGCGAACTTCACTGGTCCTTCCAGGCTCATAGTTAGGAATTTTATGAACCCTTCTTTATCCAGCTCTAGTTCACCTCCTGCAATCTTTTTTACATTTGTACATTCGTCGATTAAAGTCTCTCTGTTCTTGAAATTCCGAGTGTCAAGGTTCAAGATCAATTTGTATGGATTTATCGATTCAAGTGAGATCAACCATATGGGGTGTTATGTAGATTAGATCCTTGAACTCGACTTGCTCCTGTTGACAATCCCATTGCCTTTATTTTGAAATTTCCTTGGTTTGAGATTGTTTATTCTTGTCTCACTTTATGGACACCATGCAATCCCAAAGTTCCTTCATTTTGGCTCAGATCATATTGTATCTGAGGAGCCCGTTGTTGAGAGTGAAAATAAGCGTGTTTTGGTGTCCAATTTAACACCTTTTTTATGGAAATTATTGTTATATATTAGCACAAGTGTCTTATATTCTATATATATGAGAAAAAGATGCACTTGAGGTGTTTTATTTTGTTTTAGGTGGAAAAAGAATCAAAAGTGCCAAGTTGGAGAAAAAGTGCAACTTGTGTAGGAATTCTGAAAAACGCACGTACAACTTGTGTAATTTTTCTGTATTTGTGTAGAGCTCTGAATTGGAAGTGTGATATATGGTTAGAAATCACAGAAGAGAGGATCGTTTTGTCACAAGGAACACCTCAATCGGAATTCAAACGAGAAAGTTATGATCCAAATGGTGACGTCGCACAAGCTGTTCCTGTTCAGCACGACTGTTCCACTTTGTATGACTTTTTATATATTCAAATGTTGGATTTTCTATGATTTCTTCATATGGATAGAAAGCCAAGGAAGAGAGAATTGCGTGAGCGCAAGAATTACTCAAATCGTAGGTCAGATGTGGAAGTTATGCTCAAAATCATGAAGTCGTGCAGCTGCCAGCGAGAATTTTCGAATTTGTGCATGTTTTTACACCCCTAGTATGTGTTTGCGTGTATTTTTGTCAAGAGCTTGATTAGCGTTTTCTCAACATACAAAATTAATCCACATGTATGAAAGATATCAATTATAGTTTTGATAGGAACCAAGTGATTATCGAACTCAAGGGACAGATTATTATTAATTTAATTAAGATCTAATTTATTAAGACTATTAAGACAATATTGTTGTGAATATTAAGTAACTAAGCAACAAATAATTAAAATAACAATTAAAATAATAAGCAGTAGAGATAATACGACTGTGATCAAGTGAAAAATTAGGTAGTTCTTCGGGTCATCCAGTTTTACTTATTAATTTCCTTTCCATGTGTTGATGTCAGACTCTGCCTTGTGGTTTATGGACGCATCACTAAACTATGCAAGTTCACTCTATAGACACAAGAAAACAAGTGTATGACATGTGTGGATTTCCTTGAAGCAAGAGATATAATTCACCCCCTTTCTAGGTACTATCAGTATCAATTATTTCCCGTGCACTAAGTACTCTAACCCGATATGATCTCCCTTTATAGGTACTATAAAGTTATACTCTTTATCCTACTTATTAACCCGAATAGTATTCAATTAACAAGTATTTATATAAGATAGTTCTAATAAGACTTCGGAATCCCTTCATTTAGAATTATAACATGTAATCCTGCTCAGCAGTGAACACACTCAATCAATAACCAAGATATGTATTCAGACTCTACATAACAGTTAATGATGCACAAAACAACTGTGAGTATGAATTTAAAAGGCAAAGTCTTCTATAAAATAAACCACAAGTAGTGTTGTACGGAGTTTACACATGGAAAATAAATCAACTCATAAAACCTTCATAACCCTAGAACTACCAAAACAGTTCTAGCCCATGATTGATCTAGGAACAATCATGGCGGTTGGTAGGATCTTATCCATAGTCTTGAGAATTACAAGATAAATTAAGTAGCGAAGTAAATCCTAGATGCGGGCGCCATCGCGACTCTCTCTGACATGAATCTTCACTTGGTTCTCACTTGGTTTGACAGACGAACCTCTCTCCACAGCTCCATAGGTTGGAGTTAGGGTTTGGATGTGATGTAGGATGGATGTGGATCTAACTCTGTTCTTCATGTGCTCTATATCCCTTTTTATACTACTAAAGTGCTCCTCATAGACCTTTGATGGGTTTTTTCTTGAGACACACGTCAAATTTGGTAAAGAAATCCGAAACTACCAAAAATAGCATCAGCGAAATTCTGTTCGATCAGACCTCCATTGGTCGAGCAAAGTGTCCTGGTCAACCGCTGGTCGAGCAAACTCTCTGTATATTTTTGCACATTTTATTAGACCAAACTTCATCCATTTGATCAAGACGTTTCTGGTCGAATGGCTTCTCTTGGTCGAGCAATGCTTCTGTAAGTTTTTGCACATTCTGCTCGACTTGGCTCCCTTGTTCCACCAAATTGACGATGGTCGAACAAGCCTCCGAGGTCGAACAACCTTCAAAAAATGCCTCGAAAAATGTGTCTTATAATTCCGAGCCCTTAAGACTTGTTTTCTTGTATAAATATGCTCAAAAAGCCTCAATAGCCTCTGATTCATGGATTTTCTATAAACAACCTGATTCGTCTTGATAATAGACTAAATCATATTTAATTTCCACACAAATTCAAAACACGTGAATTTACACTCTCATCAAACCCCCAAACTTACATGTTGCTCATCCTGCGGCAACAAATTCAAAACAAAGGAAAGAGAGTGTCATTCACGAGATCCTTATAACAAGCACAACGTATTCTAACACATGCAATTATATCAAATCAAAACATAAAATCCATCATACCCTCCATTCATGCAAAAATATTAATTAATCCACGTGCAAAAAGCAAATGTATACTTTAGAACCGTATGGAGGGAGTATATATCAAGCCCGACCAATCTTGCCGGATTTAAATCTTTCCAGCCCAAACTCTAAGAAGCCCAAATAAAGCCCAATTTATTTCGCGTTTTGGCGTGTCGCTGCCATAGCTGAAAATTTCTGTATTTCCATTTCTCGATATCTTCTTTCCTCCTCTACTGAGTACTGAATATATATATTGAACTTCTCTTTCTCTCTCTCACACACAACACGCGCGACGCAGACCCGAAGCAGAAGACGTATATATATGAATACTTTTGTTCGTCGGTAAGATGGTCTATTGCTCCAAAAATTTAGGCTGATTTTGGATCAGATTCTACTGTAATTTGGGTTCTAAAATGTCTTAACCCGATGTGTAATTCTGTCTAATTTTTGGCGAGAATCCGATTGATAAGCGGGTCAGGTTGGTATTAGGGTTTATTTTAGTAGGATTTGTTTGACCCATTTGGTAAAAATATCACCGGGTCGGTTCGTTGCTGTCTTAATATTCAGTTGTTTCGGGCTTGCAGTAAACAGCGTGATTCGTTTGGGAAGGAGGAGCATTATTAATTGTTACAATTCCACTATTAAAACTATCGCCTGTTAAAACCAAACAGCAGACGAACTATATTTCGGGAGACAGACTGGTAAATCAAGCAGGAAAGGAGTAGAAATGAAGAAAGAGAAGGGAGTGGTAATCGAAAACCCTAACACTAATGAGGAAGAAGAAGATGATAAATTTGATCATCAAAATAAAATTGCACACGGTCTCCCATTCTCCACTCGGAACGCTTCATCCAAATACGATTTTGTTAAGGTCTCGAAATCAGGATCAAACTATTGTTATCTTCTTCATTTATTTCATAATAATTGAAATTTCTACTTTTGTTGAGTAATTATGCATGTCTTCTCATGTTTCTTTTCGTTTTTCCAGGTGAAGGTGTGGTTGGGTGATAATGCCGATCACTATTACGTGCTATCCCGATTTTTGCTTAGCCGAATGTTGACTGTAACAAAGGTAAAACCATATTTTACCGTTTCATCAAAATTTTGCTTGCTTTCTTTTGATAATTTGAAGTGTTGTCTTCTCTGATTATGGATTAGTAATCCGCTTGTTCTGAATTGCAGATTCCGAATCACGTGGCTATTAAGATTGCTCTTGAACTAAAAAAGTTGCTCATAGATAATAGCCTTCTCGACGTGTATGTTCGATTTTGGCATATAAAATTTACCTTCTTTTTTTTTTTTTTGTGAAATCCCGTTCTTTTATGCTTGTTTTTACTTTAAGTTAATTATTTACAGCTCACAGAACGACCTCGAAGCTAACCTATTTAAGGTGTGTGCTTTCACATCCTTTGCATTCAGCATTTTTGTTTTGTAAACTAGAAGACATTTGTCTAAAGATGAAACAATTTGAAGGATGCCATTAATGGTTTGAATGAAATCTTGATCTTGCACTATTCATGGTAACTAATGCGCCAACTACGGCGTATCTTATTAGTCTCGTTGTTGCACTCTTTATGAGAAGGCATGAACAGAGTCAGGATATCATCTACACTTCTTTAGCTTCTCTTCAAAATAGGAAATTTCAAGACTGTCTGATTCTTAAATGATTCTTAGATCTATCTTGTGTGTTTTACATTATTATGCTACGTTTGATGCTTTAAATGTTGATTGATTGGGTGCATAATTATTCCTCACACTTATATAGCTTATGGAGCGACGAGGTTATGGAGAAGAGTATATAAACCGCTACAAAATGATGACACGGTCAGTTACTGTTTTCCTCTTAATTTTCATGAATAAAATGCTCAATATGATCATTCTGTTCACACCTGCCTTTGAGTCTTTTATGCAGTAAAAGCTTTAGAAAATGTTCAGTATTAGTTTGGGGTGTTTTGAAAGAAGAAGAAAAGATAATTGCTTATTACAAATGTAGGCTGAGGGAAACTGGTGGATTTGTGTGGGGGGGGGGGGGGGGTATAGAAACATCCTTGACCGAGTTGAGTTGATCATAAAAAATGATGTACATTGTGAAAAGTGTTGAATAATTCAAATTATTGATTGTCGTAGCCTCATAGATGTCTATATCTCTTATATAGTTTTGCATTAAGTATTGTTGTATTTGTGTTGTTACATCAAGGTAATGACTGAAAAAGAAACCAATTGTACTTCTTATACCTTATTATTTAGTGGGGGATGATATATAAAGGAATTGCTTGGTTTAGGGGTATGAAGAAGAGTGAATGGGAATGTAATAAAAAATATTGCTTGGTTATATAGAATGGTACGGAATAATATTTTGACGTCACAGTTGTTGGCAATGTGGCCAAACCTCAGAAATATGATAGGAAAGAAAGTCATTCCCCTTTTCTATCAATATCATTTCCTTTGAATTAATATCCTTAACGTTGAAATGCTTCTTCGTTTTCTGATAACCTTTGCCTTTCTATCTTAATTTTCTCTTTCTAGATTTCACCATCAAAGAGTACCGTTGGTAATTCTTGTATGTGGTACTGCATGTGTTGGAAAGTCTACTATTGCCACTCAACTCGCTCAAAGGCTAAATTTGCCAAATGTGTTGCAGGTGAACCTCTTTAATTGTTGTATACAATTGCTTAGAAATACTTCAGAGCATTCCTTTTCTTTTTCCTTCTAAATTCTTATACTGCTGTTTAATGCACTTGCATTGTGTTAATGTCACAGACAGATATGGTGTATGAATTACTGCGCACGGCAACAGAGTACGCAACTGTTCAGCCTATTGAGTTTATGTTAACAGTTGACAGTTTTATGGAAATTTTCGCTGAAAGCTAGTTTGCTATCTGAAATTTTAATTTGTTCATATCTTACCTATTTGGCCTTAAATTAGTGCTAAGTTCTACAGTCAAAGTAAAAAAGTCATTAAAAAATTATTATGTAGAGTATACCTACAAAAGAGCTAATTTATTTCGAAGACGTTTTTTTGCTTTATCCAATTGTGGATGATCAAATATATCTCACTACTTCTGTGGTGGTACAAAATCATCGTATTGCCATGAGGTTAAACTGTTTCTTTTAAAGAAGTTTTTTATGTTGTGCTGCATAATATTAAATTTATTGGTGCTCCTATGGTTTCAACTCAGTGCACCATTAACATCTTCCCCTGTATGGGCACGAGATTTCAGCTCCTCCGAGGAGTTAATTACTGAATTTTGCAGAGAATGTCGAATTGTTCGTAAAGGTACTACAATAGCTCCATTATTGTTGCCTAAATCATTTCAAGGACTGTGATAAGTGCTTGCATCATTTGTGTTCCAAATAGGTTTGGCCGGTGATTTGAAGAAAGCAATGAAGGATGGGAAACCAATAATTATTGAGGTAAATCACACGTGTCTAGACTGTATTGCTATTATCTGATTTAAATACTTGGTTGCACCTTTCTATATTTCTTGTTTCTGTACTGAGTAGTAGACCATTGATGATTTATCATAAATGTGTGGACTGTAGACAGACTTTAACTATAATAAAAGCATTTATACTTTAAAAAGCATTTGGATGGCACTTTTTTGTAGTAAGGATAAAATGGAACCTTGATTTTCCTTGTCAATGATTTTTGTTTATTGTTCTAAATGATATACAAGTTTCTATACATCAGCATCTGTAAGTGGAAACAAAGAATATTAAAACCTAATTATTTGACTATTAAACTGTTTAAGGTATTTTACAGTCTGATATTGGCTGATGTAATTATTGGATCTGACAAAAATTTTCTTACACTAGATCAATGAAGTATCAGTCATATTTATTTAATGAAAAGCAGTTTGGTAATATTCCATGGTCACATCCATTAGACTTTTTTTCCTTATTCTTATGCGCAATATGATAATGGGAAGTTGGTTATGGTCTCCAAATCATTCATCAACAGTACCATTTTGTCTTCATATAAATATAGAATTTTATTTTATTTTTGGGAAACAGTGATTTTTTGTCAGAGTGCTTTGTTTTCATTTTTGAATATATATATATATATATATATATCAAAGTCCTGTTCTCAACATGGAATATCATTATTTAAACCAGACTGCAATAAACCAGTTTCTTGTACATGTAGTCTGATTAACTCTTTATTGCTTTAATTTTCCTCTATAGTGGAGAATATTTGCGGGTATGAATAAAACATGTAATATCTAATCAAATGAAACAAATAGGTCTACAAGCATGTATTGTAAAATGAAATAATGCCTGCATTTGGACCTGAGTTAAAAAATATAAACGTGCTCTGATCTGATTTAGCTCTAATGAGCTTGACTTGAGACCTTCCAAACAAAAGATAGCTGCACAAATGTTGCTAGATCGAAATACAAGAAAAGGCAGAGAGATCAGCCAATAACATGCATTATTTGGATGGTGCAAAACTTATGATCTCTCTCTTATGCATCCATAGTTGTTAAAAGCGAGAAGCGCACCTAGGCGCACGGACCCCTAGGTGCGCCTGAGGCGCAAGGCGCGCCTGAGCTACATTTTGCCCAAAACTGAATTTTCAATGTATATACACAAATATATCCTACTTACAATCATATTACCTAACTAAACTAAGGTAAAAATCACATAACATCACATAATGATACATAATAACTCATAATAGCATTATAACACATAAAACATACACACAAATAAAGTTCAAGTAGGAGGCAGATGGTGGAGGTAGGCGGTGGAGGTGAAGGCAGCGCACCTTTTTGTCTTTGTTTTGAAAGTTCAAGTACTAAAACCCTAACCCTAATTCTCTATTTGTTTCATTTTATAAGTGGGCTGTCCATTTTTATCTTAAAAACGTGTAAACCCTTTAATAATTGAGTAGCAACTTCAAAAAACTTAAAAAAAAGGATGTTGAAGAGGAGCGCCTAAGGCGCACCAAGGCGCGTGCCTTTGATACATGAGCCTGGAATAGCAAAAAATCAACAATCTAGGCGCAGACCCATGAGCCTGAGCGCGCCTTGGGCGCGCCTTTAACAACTATGTTGCATCTCATACTGTCAGAACTATAATTGTTGTTTATTATTTGTCAAGAAAATAAACAAATACATTGTATGACTGGAGATGATACTTGAGATGATTTTTGTTTCAGAAAAATGTTCATGCAACCTTTGGATGGAAAAGAAAGCACTGTTGCTGAAAGGTGTAAAATTTTTGAAACTGTAGTAAAAAGAAGACATAAAAAGGGAAAGAATAGAAACGGAAGTTAAGATTAAGGTAGCAGTATCCATCCATACTTGGTTGAAAAAACTGTACTAACATCTGTTTTCAGTGTCATGATTTCTGTCCGCTCCGCCACGGTCTACTTGTTCATTTTTCTCCTTGTTTTACTCCTTTTTTTTGTTATATTCTTCTGGAGTGTGGCTTATAACAAATGGATACATTATTTAATATGTTTACTAATTTTTAACAATCACAGGGCATACATTTGGATCCTAGTATATACTTGATGGATGATGAGAAAAAATCGTCAGCCACTGTCCCAGCAAAAGATGATGAGAAGTCCTCTGGAAAAAGTAAAAACGAAAGCTCAGCTGATACTCATTCTATGGTACCATGTGCTGATCAACAGGATGGCAATTCCGGCAATCATGTCGCTAGGTCTGGGGAAACAATATCTGGTGTGGATGTGGTTACAGGTGCTTTAAAAAGTGTAGATATAGGTAGTAGCTCACTTGACTGTAAAGGTGAATACTACCTTGCTTTTTTCTCCCCTTTCAAGTTTCTGATTGATCCATCTCTTGTGCTCTTTTTAAAACAATTATCTCTCTTTAGTCCTTTTTGTTTTTGTTGTTTTTGCATTGGGTATCATTTTGTTCTGTATCTGAACTTCTAACACTATAGTCGCAGGTGAAACAGTGAAAAATGCTGATGTTATTCAGACACCTGCTGTAAAGAAAGACAAGTTTGGTCCAGAACCCATTATTATTCCTATAATCCTAAAAATGGCTGAATTTGATCATAAGGTATGTCAAATGTTGCTTTTGCTATTGATGGTTATCCATATAACCCTGATTCAAGGCTAGCTGCTATTTACCACGAAGCTATCTTTTTTTATTGTGACCTCTAGATTCCAGAAACCTCATGCATCAAAGGTTATAGAAATGTGCAAACCTTATTTTGGCATGTGTTAGAATGTAATAATTGGAGAATAATGTAAACAAAAAGTGATTTAACTAACAGAAGAAAAACTTATTAATGAAGGGCAAATATGTAATAAAATATAAACAATTTGTTATAAAATTTCTGTTAAACCAATTGGGCATCCCATCTGGTGCCTTGTGGGAGATTTGTTTGAATTATTAGTAAATCATCATTCAACGTTTTTAAACCATATTAGTTATCTTGATGTAAAATTTTTTTTGGAAACTCTCTTATTTTGTTGACGCCACTTATTCTTTGTGAGAGTTTGGCCAGCATAATATTTATATATATTTTTTAATTTCTTACAGGCTTTACTGGAAGAGTGGTTATCTACTCGTAGCACCGAAAAATACCCAATACAGGTTATAATAAACTAATACAGCCCATAAGCATTTCTTCAGGAAGAAACTCTTTAGTTTGTTTACAAATAATTTGCTGCTTTTATTTTACTTAAAATATCTGTAGAAATTAGTATTCTCTTATTGTAGCTCCTGACTCGGATTCTGCTTCTGTCATATTATGTACTGAAAAACCTCATGCATTCTAATCCTTGGTCATTGTTATGGACTGTCAATAAAAAAAACTGTATCATGCATTTATTGTTTTCAGATTTTCTCTATCCAAGTGTTGCATCTGGTGGGTTGATATGCAGGTCTAGTAAATATTCACACACAACCTGCATCATTTAGTTGCACATGACTATTTGAGTTATAGTGTAGCATTTTTATCTTCCTTTTTAGTATTAGCTTGTGATAGCACTAATATGTTGTGTTGAATGCATGTTTTTGTGATGTATATTGTAATTATTTGATTCATTTAGATAAGGATCCTACTCCTTTGGTCTCTTCTTTAGATAGATCTTTGTGATGTATATGCATTATAGGACTCCTTTAGGTAAGGTTCCTGCTCCTGTGTTCTCTTTCTCAAATAAAATTTTAACATGCTGTGTCTACTTTTTATCCAGGACAAGAATAAGTTAATTGGCAACTTGAAAACAATTCAAGACTATCTCTGTTCATTTAAGTCGCAGGTATGACCATTTGATATCTTTGCTACAGCCAGAGGGGTTAAATTAAATTCTAATTAGCATACCATGGGGTGCATGCCCTAAGTTGGTTATCTGAGCATTGATGAAGGCATCTTGTGTTGACTAAGAGGAAAGATATTTAGTCATGGCCGTTTCTCATACAAAGAAGAAATTATTAAAATGATAATTCAAGTTGGTTTCATTATTTTGTGCATCAGGCTAAAGGACCAATTATTTTTGTGAAGTATAGAAATGATTTCGAGGAACACTTTACCTATTTTATCTGGCTAGTCTTAGTATTATGGACAAATATTTATTCAATTCTAGTTTCTTTAAAGAGCTACTGTTGACAGCATAGTTGTTAGAGGTGGGCCTGAGGCGCAGGCCCTTGTGCCTCCGTGCACCTTTTTCCACCTTAAGGGGTGCACCTCGTATGCATTTCCCAATTATACCTTAATTAATCATATTTTTTTGAAGTTATTACACACTTTCAATTAGTAAATAGCGATACTTTAGAGTAGAGTAGATATGGCCATGGGTTGTTGGACTTTGTTTTAATGTCTTAGGTTTAATTCAGTATTTATAGTTCTTATTTCTTGGTTAAAATGAAACGGCAGTTTTTGGATAATAACTTTGGGATTCGGGCAGAGTATTTTCTCCATGGAATTCTTATAGAATTTTGTGTTTAAGCTTACGGTTCCAGTCCCTTGTCTCTAACAGTTTCTAATAAATAAAATATAAGAGGAGGATGAGGATGATAATTGATTAGTTTGCTAGTAGCTAAATCATTTGAATAACTTTCTTAAAATTGAAGACATTGTTTAATGACATTCTATTTTTATTTGTATTGAAGATTTTAACTTTGAAGTTAATTATGTATGGATGTTTTATGTGTTGTCATGCTATTATGTATCATTATGTGATGTTATGTGATTATACATTTATGTAGTTAGTTTTTTTATGTTGTAAGTAGATATACTTATGTATATATGTTGTAGAATCATATTACGACAACATGTACAAGAGGCTTGTGCCTTTGGCGCGTGTCCCGCCTCTGTCACCTATGGTTGCCACTTGATTTCATGTAATAATTGCATCATAAAGCATTTCTGATACTCATGCATATTCTCATGACTGAGTAGGGTTATACGGTTGTCAACATATCAGCTACAGCTTTCCCTCAAACCTTGGATTGGCTGCATAGCTATCTTCTCCAGGTGAGTGATATTTTCTATGCTTGTGAAATTCTCACTTGGCTGCATTTCCAGATCAAGTTTCACTCTACATTCCATGTAATTTTTTCTGTTGTGCTTTGATCCAAGTATCTGAGCATGAATTTGAAACCCTAATTACCTATCTGTTGGTGCTTATTTGTATTTTTATGGCACCATCCCTTTTTTTTTTTCCATCATTTTTGGGAGATTTGGGTGGTTCTGTAGTTCACACTATTTTGGGTGGATTTCATATTCATCAATTTCAAATCCCTCAGTAATGCAAACAAAATACTCCCTCCATCCCAAAAAAGCCTTCAAACATTTCTTAAGTATTGATAATCACCTTTTTTTTAGTATGCTTTGAACAAATTTTGAGAACATTTGAACTTTCTATTAGTAAAGATATTGAAAAGGTGATTATCAATACTTCAGCTTCTATATGCTGTAGTACAACTAGGTATGGCTCTTGAATGAAAATGCATTGAATTATGATTCATCAGGCTATATATATATAGTTTATCCAACAGATAGGTCTAAAATAGAGAAAATAAATTTGCAAGTCCGTGTTGAAGCAAATATATAATGTTTTCGCTTTGTAAGGATAGAAGCTGAGACTACTGTAAAGAGCATGAATAGGTGAAAGACCCAATTATATTTTTGTGATGCTGGATTCTTTGTTGACTATACGCACCACTAGGTGGAAGTTGGGAAGAAGGGGAGATGAAAGATTGTGTAACTGACCCAATTTCAGATAGAAATTCCCATGACATACTGTTATTAATAAAATTCTATAAAAGAAAATATAGATGTTCATATATATGTATATAAGTTCATAAACAAAAATGGTTGAAGCTTTGTAAAGTATTCTATTAATAAACTTGTTTCCCTTTTTAAAATATGAATGAAATATCTAAATTTCTAAAATATACTAAATAACTTCTATGACATACTTAGGAAATAAAATAATTTCTCCATTTGCCACAAGTATAAATAGGAGACTCACTTGTGTAATTTAACACCGCTAAATAACAAATGAATTTATCTAAGTCAAAAGAAAATTATATATATATGATAAATAAAAATAAAATGATTAAATGATAAGCACCGATTGTAACAATTTTAAGAAGAATCAAATTAAGATTTAAAATTCATGAAAATATACTGACCTGTCGTGAAAAATACCTAAAAGTTCAAGATAAAATATGCATAAAAGTCTACCTAAAAAGTCCAATACTAAAGATTTAGAGAATAAAAATATCAATTCTTCAACCAACCGTTTTTATAAAATAATCAAAATATCAATTCTTCAACCAACTGTTTTTATAAAATAATCAAAAAGGTAAAGCAGTCTTTGAAGAAATACTTCATTTAACTTTTATTAAAGATAAGCATTTAGTTTATTTACTTAATTAAAAATATTATATCATATAACTAAGAAAGGAAACATACATAATATATATTAGGCTGCAGATTTCTTTACTCTATCAACAGCAACGTGTCATCTACGTCAATCTTTAAGACAAATTGATAAACTAATAATTAAACATAGAATAAAAACATCCAAATCCTTAAAATACAAATAATTAAAAAGTATCGGCTGTGACCGATTGTGTTTTATTTTACCTGTCGTCGTGAGATTGGCAGAATGGCTTAGTGGTTTGTTATTCTGAATGCTTTTGTTCTGGTACCAGTGCATTGAGCAGGGTACATCATCTGTTTCCACTAGCAGTGTTGATCAAGGTGCTGGAGATCACATAAAAAAATGATAATTGCTTGATGGATCCAAGGTAGGGTTACTCAAATGTCTTTGCATCTATCAATGTGATTTAGGATAGATCTAACCGTTTCCGTTTAGATTTAAAATTAACTTTTAATTTTCATTTTCTGCATTCACGGAAACAAGTAATATTTCTCTCATAAGAATGGTAAGCAGTTGGTTGGCCCAAGTTAATTTCATACAATTGTCTATTTCTTTGGCAGAACTAGCAAAGTAATTCTACTTACGTAGATACAGTAATGGTGGTTCTACTCGATGTTGCTATTAATTGTGAACTTGATACAAGTATAACTTGATTACAAGTTCTGGCCGAGTGTGAAAATGTGGATGTTTAAGTTGAGGCACTCCTAACGAGAAGGACGAAGCTTTTGGTAATTTACAGTTGAGATGGATTGTTATTTTCAGAATATGGGCAACTTGATACAAGTTTAACTTGATTACAAGTTCTGGCCGAGTGTGAAAAATGTGGATGTTTAAGTTGAGGCACTTCTAACGAGAAGGACGAAGCTTTTGGTAATTTACAGTTGAGATGGATTGTTATTTTCAGAATATGGGTGTTTGCCGCTTTTCAGTTTACTGCCACAGCGACGAACGAATAGAGTTATTACTTTGCACCACTTTCTCAACCTATATAATCGTAATAGTGTACAATATTGGTGAGGTTGATACTGTTTCAAAAAATTTTGAACAGTAAAAAGTATGCAAATTTTCAAAATCTGAAATGTATAATTGTTTCAAAAAATTTTGAACAGTAAAAAGTATGCAAATTTTCAAAATCTGAAATGTATAATTTTTTAATATTTCAGTATGGTACACTGTGTCGATATAAATGTGGCATTTATATGTTATGATCATGTAAAATTCTTGTTTATATATTATGATCCTTTAATAATTATATCTTTAATATGCTATAGGAGAATTTAATTTTGAATAGGTGTTATCTCCACAATTTTTTACAATTATTTTAATTATTAATTAATATAGATAATTACATATATTTATTTAAGATTTGAATATGAATATGATGAAATCAAATTTAATTATTAATTTTAGATAAATACATGTATTTAATTAAAAATTTGAATATGAATGTGATCAAATCAAAATCAAATCATATTAAAATCATAAAAAAAAAATATTCACCTATAAATAATACTACTTTTATTCATTCACTTTACAAATTATTCTCCAAAAGCTTTATTTCTTCAGGTTTGTATTCAATTTTTTTATTTATATTATTCAAATTTCTTTTAATTAATTTTGTTATATTTTATTTTTAATTTCTTTTGATTCATACAAATTTTTTTCTTTTGAATTTTTTTATATTTGATGTTCAATTTATTATTTATTTCCTTTAACATTGTTATGATTTTGTCATTTAACGACAAGCAGAAATTATTTTCTTTAAGCATTCTTCACGTTCTAAACTTTTTTGGGTAAATTACGAACACTACCCTCGAGATTTGTTTAAACTATCAAATAAACCTTATGGTTTGAAAAACTACCAATTACCCCTTTTAATTTTGTATTTGATTTAAATATTAATAAAAATACATTTTTTTTTTAAATAAAGAGGGACGAAAATGACATTAATACACATATTCTTAAATTTTGTTTCGTGACTCTGATCTCCTTAGAATTTTTCTTATTTATTTTTTCAAAACTTAATAATTGATAAGTGTAATTATTGACTTCAATATTAATTTTTAGTTTTTATTTTTCTCCTCTCGGTACCATTGTTTCATATTTGATTTTAATTAACAAAATCGAATAAGAATTTCAATCAAACTTGAAGTTCTGAATTAAAAAATCTATAAGTTCAATGTAAAACAAAATTTTCAACAATTTATAACATTAATATAATCTCAAATTAATACGCAAGAAAACCATATTTATCAAATATTAAAGAAAAATAGACAAAACTAATGAGATAGACCTAGTAAAGATTATTTATCAAACGTTAAGTACGTATTGATGTCATTTCCATCATTTCTTATTTAATAAAATGGAATAATAGGTAGTTTTTTAAATTAGGGGATTAATTTGGTAGTTTAAACAAACCTCGAGGGGGGTGTTCGTAATTTACCCAACTTTTTTATACGCAAATTATTCTCTTTAACCTTTCTTCAAGTTTGAAAGAATTGACGTTTATTTTTTTTAAAATGTCGTTTGATTAATTTTGTTATAATTTTACTTTAATTTTTTTAAACTTTTTTTTATTAATATTAATTTAGTTTATTTATTTTTATTTTTTTAAATTTTGTGATAATTTTTTTAACTTTTAAATTCACTTTATTTTTTTATTTATTTGTTAATTTCATTATTTTTTTATTAACTCATTTATCAATTTTATTTATTTTATTTCCTAAAGTTATTTATTTATTTTATTTCTGTTAATTAATTGTTTTTTAATTAATAGAAATCTTAAAGTATTTATTTCTATTTTTTATTGATATATGTATTGATTAGTTATAATTGGTGATATTTACCTCTCTTTTTTTTAAATTTTATAATAATTTGTTATATATATATTTTATTTCTTTTTATTAATACATAATATTAAAATTTATTTTCTTTTAGAATAAGTCTAGGGTTAATTGATTTGTTTTAGTGTATAATAGATAGATAGTTATTTTTTTTAAAATTTTAATTATTAAATTAAATTTAATAATAAATTAAATTAAAATTTAATCTAATGACTAAGATCGTTAGGTGCATCGGTGTCCCAGTCACACTTTTGTTGGACATTTTTCTTTTTAATATGCTATACAGAGATATTTTTAATATAAAATTTAACTTATTTAAATATACATGAAGTATATAGTTATTTTAAAATTTGAATATATCATCATATCATTCTATTAATACACTTTATTTATTTATTTTGTTAATTCTGTTATTCTTTTTATTAACACATTTATCAATTTTATTTATTTTATTTCTTAAATTTATTTATTTTATTTCTGTTAATATATATATATATATCGTTATTATTATTAATTAATAGAAATATTAAATTATTTATTATTTTTTAATTAACATAAGTTTTAAATTATCTATTTTTATTTTTTATTAATATAGGTATTGATTCGTTATAATTTGTGATATTTATCTTTATCTTTTTAATTTTTTAATAATTTTGTTATATTTTTTTATTACTTTTATATGTAATATTAAATTTATTTGCTTCTAGAATGATTTTGGAATGTATCTAGGTTAATTGATTTGTTTTAGGGTATAATAGATTGTTGGACTTATCTTTTTAATATGCTAAAAGATATTTTTAACATAACATTTAACTTATTTAAATACATGAAGTATATTTATTCTAAATTTTGAATATATTCTCATATCATTCTATTAGTATAGAATAATATAATTATATTAGTAACTATTTTGTGGTCCCATAATTTTATAATTTGACGAACCAAAATAGTACTCCCTCCATTCCGGAGAAATTGATATATTTTTTTTGGGCACGGAGATCAAGGAGTATAATAATTTAATATAAAGTGAAGTAAAGTGAAATGAGAGAAATAATATTTAATGTATAGTGAGTAGTTGTATTAGAGGTGATATGTGGGGCCCATGAGAATAGATTAATTGTTTTTGTGTGGGTCCCATGTATTAAAAAGGAAATGTGTCAACTTTAGTGGGACAAACCAAAAAGGAAAGTGTGTCAACTTGTATGGGACGGAGGGAGTAAATCACTTGTATCATACACTTAAAAGAAAAAAAATCATATTAAATTATAAAATAAATATTTTAAATTTAAGTTATATATTTTTTTAAAATTATAATTTTTCCCGTGTATTATGCGAGATTTGTACTAAGTATATATATATATATATATATATTCAAAATTTCTAATGTTCCTAAATTATTGACTAACTATTAGCGGAGCCCAACTAATCAAGGGTCCAAGCCCCTAATTCTCTGTCTTTGCTACTCCACCTTGTATCTGTGATTCTTCATTCTTGACTTGTTTCTCTGCAAATCGGTCGAATTCCAAAATGCCACTTGTTATACAAAGATCTTCCACATGTTGTTTCAAGAATAAGTACTGATGTTTAAAGCAAAGGTATATTGCTTTGTCCGCTTAATACTCCCCTCATCCCGATCGAAGATTTACATTTGCTTTTTGCACTTAAAGAATATAATACTATTTCGATGGAATTATTGCTCTAAACTACACAATATATTAGTATATTATTTATAAAAATAAAAGGTATATTTAAAATTAATAATAACTACAAAAATAATGATAATCTTCCTAATATAACCTTAATTTTACTTTGTAATTCAAAATATATATTAGGAAATAGATATATTATCCAATTGTCTTTTGCTAAAAACTAGTGAGGAGTTTGAGATCGAGAACGAAAGCAGAATCTCAAAATACGAAAGTTAAGAGAATATTCAATGAATTTAGTGCAAAGTAGAAGCGCTCGGATATAATTAAGTTTCTGGGGAGAGAAAGTCGAATCGGAAGGTGATAGAAAGCTCCAAATTAGATTTTCTTCCACTTGCAGAGATCGGAAAGTGCTTAAGATCGAGAATCATGAAGACTCAATCGCAGTAAGAGAAGGTGGAGAGAGATATTGCTAACTTTCTGACGTGGACAAATATATTATTTATTTTAAATAATATATTTGTCTTATACTCCAACCTATTTAAAGAAGTGAATTTAAGGTTATTACGGATAGAGATAGTGAGCTACTATCTACTGGTGTCTTTTCACAAACTACCTAAAAGAGAGTAAGCGTCGATATTTTACGATATTATTATTATTATTATTATTACAATTGATCTCAAGATAATCTCTTTTGTGATTTATATATTCTTATACTGACTTGAGCGTCTGAGGGTCTACGCCGTAGATCCTCTCCGATATACTTTTACAGTTATCCTTGTACCCGTACGAGAAGGTTTACAGGATGACGTGTGGTTCACGACTGCATAAGAAGTCACAGGGAACAATGTGCTGAGTAGATTACGAAATTAAGATTAATTTCTACTAATCTTTTGTATTAGTATTGTATTTATTTATTCATTAATTGATGTATCCTCATCAAATGGCGCCGTCCGTGGGAAGATTTGAGTTGAGGCGTGAGTAAATTTTTACTAAATCTTAATTGAGTTAATGTTTACTGAACTCGCGAGGTAGTTCTAATCCGCGAAATTTAGTTTTCCTTCTCCTTTCTTTTTCTTTAATTAAAAGGCTCACGAAATTTAATCCACCGCCCATGGCACCAAATGGTGCTTTTATCTCATTATTGCCAAAAATTTTCCCTTTTCATCCCCTGAGTTTTGGATATTCTGCTATATTTTCTACTCCCCGTTTGAGGGGAGCGTGCTAGATTCCTGAGTCAAAGAAAAATTACCTCTTGTAATTCCTGCCAAAATTACAAGAAATTGCAAGAATTGAGCTATTGAGACGCAAGAACTAAAGGTATGTCCTGCTTTCATTTTCTTTGCCTGACGAATCCGTAGTGTTGAGGCGCTGTTGACACGGCCTTCATATAGCAATTTGCATGGTGTTTTGGAATGCATTTGAATTGAAGTGGAAGAGTAGTATGCAAACTTTTGTGAGACAAAGTGGATATGCAAATGAAGTGTTTGATAGAATGCCTAATAGAAATTCTAAATTTTATAAGGCCTTTATACTACATTCAGTGTTTAAGTTTTGCATATATTAAGAAGTGAGATAAGGGACGGAGCTGCCTACCGTGAGATTATCTATGAAAATTTGATTTGAAAATCATCGTAATTCTTGTTTAGATTAAGAGTTTAATGTATGAGAAATGAGACCAGATTTATAACATGCTATAAATAGCATGTCCTTTCCACAATCACATGCACTTTAAAATTAAGTGTTTTATATTTGAGATAACTTCATTATGCCACCATGTTATGGCCGTTTATCTTTAAAATTATGTTATCTAAATTATTTTCTTCTTAAGAAAGCATGTTCCCCTCATTATTTAAAGTTCTGTATTGGGTCTTGATGGCCCATAATAACATAAATCTTTGCTTTGGGCATAGTTTAGACCTTGTGCGAACACAATTCTCATATGTTAAACTCACTATGATATATATATTTTATTCCAGTCATCTAATTGCAATTAGGCCTGTCCTGTGCCTTGCATTTGTTAGTGATATTGATCCTCAGGAGAAGGAATGGAGTTTGCAAACCATTGAACCACACGACAATACAAAATAATAATGGCTGGTCACAATCGAGAACTCCGAATGGTTAAGAAATTTAGCCAATTGGATACAGTTTTTATGCTACTTGAACTCGAAGGGCAATAGCAGGCTCTCCATTGATAAAAATTCCAATCGGATAAAATTCTGGTTTGATCTTCTACTTTCATCCTTGAATATCTCTCCTCATTTTCATATATGTTAAATTATTCCTAAAAGGGGGTCTTCTTGACTATTAAAGTAGCTGGCCAATAACTTGGTATGAACAATACTAAACAGTACATCGATCGGTAATGTGTATTTTCTTATAAATTGGATGATCCACTGTAGCTTGCTTGTTGTGTTTTTGCATGCCTTGAAGAGTTTTGTGTGAAACCTTGAGGTAATATCTTCTTTCTGGAATTCAAAAAATATATTTTTCCTTCCTATTAGACATGAAGAACAAAACGACAACGAATTTGAGAAGCCATAAAAGCGCACATGAGGTGTTTGAGAGAAGGCTTGAATGAATGGCTGGATTATAATACCTTTATTTCCTTAAATCTTATAAAATTTTAGTCCACAGGAATTATGATTGCTGCCATAAATAAATATTCCGAAGGGTCATGAAATTTTCATCGAATTGGATACGGTTGTCGTCCCAATCAAACTCTAAGGCAAGGAAAAGTCATTCAAATGATAAGAACCTCTTCTGGATCCACTGAAAATACTGGTTTGGTCTTCCACTTTCACCTTACATGTACAAATCTGAGTGGTTTGATATATAGTTTGTTGAAATGCATATAGAAAGTGAGTGATGAACTGGTCTCTTATATATAATTCTTGTCTCTCGCTGTGTTACTCTAGTTCTTGAATTTTAAATAATCATTGACTACCTAGTCTTTGACTGTTTTGAATATTTCTCAATTGAGCTTTGGTTCATGCAACCATAACTTTGTGGTTAAAAAGTTTAAAAAGAGAATCAGAAAATGGTCCATGTTGATCAAACCGTACACTAGTTGGTGGTTGTATTTTTGGCAAGGTGGTGAGGGAGTATGAGAATTGAATTATAGGTTGTGAAACTTCTAATGGAAGATATTAATGTATTTTGATGAACCAATTAGTTTCATGTATTGACAGAAGTGGTAGTGAGGCATATCTTTTGACAGAAAGAAATTTGTTATATTTTGCAAATTAATAATTGTTTATATTTGGCTAAGCAAATTTAGGTGATTGATGATAAAATCCATTAATTAGAGCTGTCCATATCTTTGAAAGTGTGCTCTACAGTTCAAGCATCCTTAAAGTCTTATTATGGGTTTTCTTCCATTGATTTATATGTGAAAACATTGCTAAAAAATTTGTGCTTGTTGTCGAGATACTTTCTTGTATATGTGGGAACAGAACCAACACTTAATAAGAGATTAGATGGGGGTGCCTTTTCTTTTCCTGGGTAGGAACTATGTTGTTTAAGGTGTAAAAATCCCCTTGAGAAGTGGATAATTGAAGTAATGACTAGAATGAATAGAGAGATTCTGGATTTGGTAGGTAAACGACTCTGATTTTAATGGCTAATTTGTTTATGTTCAGAGCTTATATATATTCTATGTAAAAATCATATTGACTAGAGAAGACAATTTCTTTGAAATAATTATGTGAAAGAGGGATTTCGGCCTATTGAGTATTGTTTTTTATCCTGTTAGTTGGACTCATATCTTGAGAACAATTTCAGTAGTCAAGATTCAAAAAGATAAAAAAAGACTCTGCAGATAAATTCTGATGTATTTGAGACATTATTAGCGGTGTGATTATATATAATTGAACTCCAAGCAGATTTATATTTTTCTATGTCTAAAACATACATCTTTAATCATGTTTAAGGATATTCAATAAATGAGATATTACCAGCAAAATGAGAATTTACCATAGAGTTTCTTCTGAAGCATGCATATCAAATCTACCAGCTAGCTAATTTATGATCTCGGTGGAATATACTTAAGGTTTTACCTTATGTGCTATAATTGAATTTCCATATCTTGAGAACAAAATCAATTCTTAGAACATTTCCTCTTTCACTCGACTCAAAAGAATACATCACAGAAATGTCTCTACAGATTTACTAATGAGATAAACATTTAATGTAGCCTGTACGCGCACTGGCTTGTCATGACTCATGTTGATTAAAGAGTTGTTCTTATATGTGCTGATGCAAGTCTGTTAATAATGCACTCACTTAATAAGGTTCTTACCATGCATTCTATCACATCTTGATTTTGGATGTTTTAAACATCTAGGAATATGAAAAGGGAGAATTATTCGTTATGTGATGATTTTGCGTTGGATAATATTAAAATCATGGCTTCTGCGCATGGAGTATTAGGCTTTTTCCTTGTCATATTAAAGATTTATCGCTTGAGCAATGGTGAGAGCTCGATATAAGTGAGAACTCAATGCCCGATCAAAAAAAAAAAAAGTGAGAACTCAATATTCTCATTCTGAATTTTGAGTTTGAGGGGGGGCAAGTGATGGTATTGCCATCAATAACTTTTAAGGAAATAATGAAACACCAAAGAGTGATGAGTGTATAATCTCATATTTCTGGAGTAAGGCTTTACAACCTACTGAGGCTTCTTGTTTAAATGTATGATTAATCTGAACACTTGTGACTTGTGAGGCATTATCTTATTTTGCATTCACTTTGCAACTCAAACCTCAAGGTCTCATCAATCTTGTGGTTGTTAATCTGTTAAAAGCTCTGTAATATTTACATAGCTAAGTTTACATGGAAATTGGCATGAATTTTTCACCAACTTGATTAAGAGGAAATTACTCATACTTTGAGATTATGAAATAAATTATTTGAGATACTCTAATATTTTATTGATACAGTGGAGCTGATAATCATACACATGAGAAAAAAACTAATCTGGGTCCATTCTTCAATCAAGAACAAAGAAGCAGAACCCATGAGAAAATGTGTGGAGCGCAAAAGCCTACGGGCTATAAAAAATGAATGTTTGGAGCGCGAAAGCCTACGGGCTATAAAAAATGGCGAGTCAGTACTCGCAAAAGCCTACGGGCTATAAAAATGAATGTGTGGAGTGCAAAAGCCTACGGGCTATAAAAAAGACGAGTCAATACTCGTAAAAGCCTACGGGCTATAAAAAAAGATGAGTCAATACTCGTAAAAGCCTACGGGCTATAAAAAAGATGAGTCAATACTCGCAAAAGCCTAAGGGCTATAAAAAAAAAGATGAGTCAATGCTCGAAAAAGTCTACAGGCTATAACGAATGCAATGTCAATGCTCGCAAAATCTTACGGGCCACAAAAGACGAGTTAGACTCGCAAAAGCCTACGCGCTCTCAAAAAAGACAAGGCCTTACACAGAATGAGTCGGGTTATTTTGAATTCACTTGAAAATCATTGCAATTTACTTGTGTTTGTATCTTAAACACAAGTCTTGAAGCTTTTCTGTTAAAGCGTCCATTTGTGCAGCGTCTTATTTTGATACTTATCCTTGAAAGGCATTTACTTTGACTTATTTATAAAGATTAATCAGAGTCGGGGTGCAAGAAGGTATGAAGAGCTATATGTGATCGCACCATCATGCCATGGCATGAGCATTAAGGATGAAAGAATGTTGTTTTAATCTCTCTCTATAACATGTCAATATTTGAGAATGAATGTCAAGTTTCAGAATTGTCGAAAACAGAAATTATGATCTTCTCAAATCTAAAAATGATAAGGCAATTTGCAGCATTTTCTATACAATATATGTTTAACACAATTTTGTTGATATTCCTTCAACGAATGGTACAACATTTATTTATTTGTGCAGTAATTTCACAGTGCATGCAAATTTTTCAGGACTAAAAGCTGAGAAACATTAGAGTGGGAAGCCTGAAAATATGATTTAAATCACTATTGTCGGCTAACAAAGTTTTTGAGCAGGTGTTTTATATAATGCACCCTTACAAGAATTGAGGTGTATCATTACGAGTGCTACTGCTAACATGGAATTTCAACTATGATATTTGGGCATTGAGCTCTCAAGTTGAGGAGCAGGTAGAACCTATAATGGGTAATTGAGGTATCTCTTTTACTTCTGTCTAAATTATGGTATTTCCAATCAATCTTGTGAGATTAACAAGCTTGTGAAAACACAATGAAGAGCTAAGGTATCATGTGGTTGAAATTTTGGTACATAGCAATACAAATATGATAAGTCATTGTTTGGCATTTATGCTTTGGTTTATGCAATGGCCTTTTATCTGATGGAATTATATTATTCTGCTTGGATCTATGTTGGCATTCATTTACAGCCCTATACAGTGTGCTTTCATCTGCAAACTTGCTTTGAATTTTCTGTCCAAGTGTAATCGAAGCTCTGGTGGCTGATTTATTTCATTGAAATATGTTCACGTGGATATTTACCCTTGAGTGCATTTACTCTGACTTATTTATAAAAATAACCAGAGTAGGGGGTGCAGGAGGATAAGAAAATGTGATTTAAGCGTTTGCATACTTGCTTTCTAATACATTTGGATTAATGAAGAAATAATAAACATATACTACAAGACTAATAACATGCGCCTATTATCCTATAAGGTGTTTGATTTAATGTCTTATAGGGGTTTTAAGTGTCTGTGATTTTCTTGGTCATAAAAATTAATGATCATGTGGTTTAAATTAGAATTAAACCAGTAATAGATACTTGAAATAATTCATATGAGTAGAAAGAACTAATATGCAGAGTGTGGAGGCTTTAAACATACAAGTTTTTACATCCTGGTTTATTCTTTGCATTTAATATAAACCTGTTTAACGCAGTTAAGGACAGATGGAAACTGAGCTAAAAGAAAGAAAGATTTCATAAATTGAAGTGAAATTGTATTGCTTTGCTCTACTAAATTGCAGATTTATTGCCTTCACTTCTTCAAGATGTGGAGCGGGTATACAACAAACTCCACTTTCCTCTTGAGTGATCCAGGTTGTTTAATTTTGGAATCTGGAATTTTGAGTTTAGTCAAATTTATACATCACTACTGAAAGTTATTAGTGGTTTGATTGCTGGAGGTCATGAGAGTTGACACTGTTATGTTAGTAACAAAATTACAGTAGTTAAATAACATGCATATGGAGATGGAAAATCTTTTCTTTCATCATTTATCATATCTATTTTTGATACATAGTAGTTTGACGATTATTATTCAGCATTCGTGACTAATTTTGTCCACCAACTTCTTAGCTGCTGGAATTATATTATGAGCTTCTTTTATTGGTCTTGCTTTGATGAGTGAGTAAAGCATCGTGGCAGGATGCTTTTATGTTTTAATTTCAATAAAGCAGAAAAACTATGAATATACAAACTGGATATATTTAATGTGCTTAGAAGCTATTTGATAAATATCATAAATTGCCTAGTTGGAAATATGTTTATTGTGCTCCATTATTATTTGGGTACATGCAATCAAGTGACGCTTTGAGGAAAACTTTCATCAAACAGCAGTGTCTAACAAACGTCCCACTCAAGTTCGGGAAATATTATTTTGAGTAGGGGGAGTAGCAAATTGGTGTTAATCAGTATTATTTTTCTTGCTTTTATT
Source organism: Pogostemon cablin (assembly GCA_023678885.1). NCBI lineage: Eukaryota > Viridiplantae > Streptophyta > Magnoliopsida > Lamiales > Lamiaceae > Pogostemon > Pogostemon cablin. The sequence continues at coordinate 10,215,102 of CM042990.1, read as the reverse complement.
TGCAATGGACTTTAACATTGGGTTTGGTCCAGAAATATATTTATTGATGGAGATAGTTTTAAATCTCTATAACTCATCAGAGTGGGAGAAGCTTAGCGATAATATGGTGATGCTTACTCTCTCCCCTTTTGAGCTCGCAGGAACCTCAAGATTCTTATTAACTACTTCATGAATTGCCTCTTCTGAAGTCTGATAGAGCATGGCTACTATTATGATAGGAAATAAGAGGCTAAGGGTGAGAAAAACTATTGAAAACTATTTCCCATGTGATTGATGGAAATTCACACTTTCCTAAATTCTTTCATATTCTCCTTTTGTGTGTTTACTCGAAGCAACAGGTAGATTTGACCAACAAGGTGTATTACCCATACCTTAGTTCTTATTTGAAATATCTCGTCACTTAAGTTTCGTTAATGAACTTGAGAAAGTACTTTCTAACTTGTTCCCAACCGAGAGCGTTTTTACAGGGCAACGATGATTGAAGGTATCCGGCTCATTACAGGTGTTTGGTATAACATCTAAGAAATTTTGTGTATTTGACTCTCCAAATTTATATAAATGATGGACAAAACTTGAGGAGTGACTTCTCCTGACTTATAAAGACAGGTGCCTTTCTTCCAGGTTATGCTTTGGTTAATAGCTTTGTGTTTATAATTTCTCATGATAATTTAATAAAAATTTTATACTCTGAATAATTCTTTGGAAATAATCAGAGTAAGGGGGAGTAGTTGATGTGGACAAATATATTATTTATTTATTATAATATATTTATCTTATACTCCAACGTATTTAAAGAAGTGAATTTAACGGTTATTACGGGATGGAGATCTCACAAACTACCTAAAAGAGAGTAAACGTCGATATTATTATTATTATTATTATTATTATTATTATTATTATTATTATTATTATTATTATTATTATTATTATTATTATTATTATTACAATTGATCTCAAGATAATCTTATACATTCTTATACGGACTTGAGCGTCGGAGGGTTTACGCCGGAGATCCTCTCCGGCGTACTTTTGCAGGTTATCCTTGTACCAGTACGAGAAGGTTTACAGGATGACGTGTGGTTCACGACTGCATAAGAAGTCACAGGGAACAATGTGCTGAGTAGATTACGAAATTAATTTCTACTAATCTTTTGTATTAGTATTGTATTTATTTATTCATTAATTGATGTATCCTCATCACTTTCCTTATTTTAAATTTTTTTTATTCTATTATTCATTACACAATGAATCTGTAAATGATTTTTTTTCTTTTTTTATTGATCTCTTTGTCAATATACTATGTTCATTGGATAGATGATTTCTTAATTTGATTGGTCTCTATAAATGAATTTTTTTTTATTAATCTCTTTGTCAATATATTATGTTTGTTGGATAGATGATCTCTTAATTTGATTAGTCATCTATTGCTACACTGCATTTATTTTGCAATGACGTATTTATTTCGCACATTCATGATATAAATTAAGATTTTCGTTGTGGACTGCTTTTTCAGAAGTGGATAAGAGTTTGCCTGAAAATGTTTGGATCTCATCTAATGTAACATGCTCTTTCACCTTGCTCTTTCCCTCATTTTTTTTCCAGATATTAACGAACGATGTGAATCACCTATTCAACATTGTATTTTGGCTTCATTTCTTTTCCTCTCAATAAAATTGGTCATGTTGGGCCTCCTTCAACATTAAGTATAAAACAGATTTTGTAGATTTATAAAAAAATGATTCTCATAACAGTGTCGTGCAATTTAACCGTATTGTGCAATAAATTAATTATACTCTTAAATGTGTTGTGCAATAATATAACCGTGTCGTGCATCAAACTAATTATACTCTTAAATGTGTTGTGCAATAATATAAGACGTACTATACAACAACCTAAGAATTCTCAGCAAATCAATTATATTCATAAATGTGTTGTATAATATAACCGTATTGTACAACAACCTAATTGTACTTGTAATAATTATGATGCATAGATTTATAAAAAATGAATTCTCATGACTGGTTTATTCAACAATATAATTGAGTTGTTCAACAATTTAACTATATATTTAATTAATAACTCTATTATTAAATTATGCAACACTGTTGTGCTATAATATAATTGTGTTGTGCAACGCCCGCATGTTCAGCTCAACTGGTCAAGTAAGGGGACAACTTGTACAAATGACCAAGGATCAAATTCCACCCGCAGCTTGGGAGCAACCTCTTATTAGGGGGCTCCTTGTGTGGTGGTTAAAGGTCTAACCCTTGTTGATCGGTTGAGTTACCATGATTAACCTCCTTCACATGCTGTCAGACAGGCGTGCGGGGGTGCCTAGGGTGGGCGGTTCCACCTTGTACAAATTGTGTTTTGCAACAGTTTAACTGTATTGTATAGATATATACAATTGTTGTACAAATTTAGTTAATATACATTTAAATTAAATACTACTCCCTCCGTCCCATTAAAGATGTAACATTTTTTTTGGATATTAAGTAGTATAATAATTTAATGGATAGTGGGTTAAAAATATAATATTTTAATGTGTAGTAGGTAATTGTAGTAGTGGTATGTGTTAGATGTGTGTGGGCCCATTTGAAAATGTTAATTGTTTTTGTGTAGGTCCTATGTATCTAAAAAGGAAATGTGATAACTTTTGTGGGACAACTAAAAAAGGAAAATGTTACAACTTCTATGGGACGCATTTATTTATTCTACCGCAAATTTTAATAAATATATCTCAATTCCTAAAATATAGGTTGGATAAATATACAAATTCCACAAATTAAGATATTGATATATTTAAATTTGGAAAATCACGTTTGTAATTGGGGGTAAGAAGGACATTTTGTTTTGTAGTTTTGTATCTCATAATAATTTAATTTTGGGGTTGTATCTAACAGTTTATATTTACTATATTTTTTAATTAATAGTTTTTATCCCTATTTTAATGAATAGTAGGTAGTTGTATTGGTGTCGTGTGTGGGTCCCATAAGAATATATGGGAGAAAACTTAAAATGCCCAAAATACAAACTTTTATTTTAATTTTGCCAAAGCAAATAGTTATACCCATTTGCCCCTTTCTAGACGTTAATACCCTTGGGTTGGTGACCTTGTCGGCTACCATCATGGTGGCCCACATGGTTACCAGCTTGGTGACCTTGTCGGTTTAAGCTCCTTTTAACTCAATTTTAGATAATTTTCTTTTCCTCAAAATGGACATAGTTCATTACGATCATATCAGGCCCAACATGTTTTCGTACATTAATTAAATAACATTAATCTCGTAATTAACCAACTTAGAACAGTAACAATGCCTTTTTTTTACCGTTAACCCACCGAGTATCCGGGAGATTTTACGGCTGCTTCTCAAAGCCTACCACGCGACCCCATAGTGTGATGGTTCAATCCCTTTCCTTCAGCAGACCTCAGCACAATCCTGGTTCGTTTCCTATACCGGGTGTACAAGATGCTGCTACTGTTTCTTGTCGGAAAATATGGAGATTAAAGTTGCAAAAGAAGATGGAAGGTTACATGCTTCGGGTAGTAGCTCAAGATTATTTATTTATGGAATGAAAATACTATTACACACTCATAATACTTGAACAAGAGGAGAAGACTTCTCTAGCTACCTATTGTAGCTGAAACAGAAACACTCATACAAGAAAGAAAGACTACTACAATGTTTATTGAGAGAGAAAATATAGGAGAATTGTTGAAGCCTTTTGCTTCCTTAGACTCTTTATTTATAGAGGCTTTCGGACTTGAAATCCGGATTCCAAAGCCTCTCAATCCTTTTTGACGTCACTGCTTACATCACCATGCTTGCGTCAGCACTTATGTCACATGCATTAGATACCAACTTTAGCAGTTGGTTGGTCCCTTTCTCTCCATTGGATGCCTTCTTTTGGGCCATCCTTCTTGTCTCTTACAGGGATCACATGGCTCTTACCCCTTTGGAAAAGTCAATTGACTCTTACTTTTTTGAAGAGTCATTTGTCTCCTTTGGAATCTGAAGGGTCCTCCGGCTCTTGGGAGTTTTGAAGAGGTTTTATTCTTTTCTTTCCTCGTGTCTCATTTTTTGTCGGAGGAGGTCCAGCATTCCAGTTCCTTTTTATGCTCATTTGCACACTTTTCCAAACTCTGGTTCGGTCTGAATGGGGCAACTGGTGCATAGCTTTTCTGTCCATCGCCCTCGATGGATCGTACTGCAACATTTCCGATGAGTTTCTCTACTCATTGGCAGCTTGTTTCCCAGAGCAGTTTTCTCTTCTCTTCGAAAGAGTCTTTCGCATACTTTGACTTTTTTCCTATTAAGGTGTTTAACAAGAAAGATCCGTTCGCAGTGTGCTCTTCAAATTTGAACAGAAACTTGACTTTGACCATTATCTGGAAGTAGGCGTACAAACCCCTTGCTCTCCGCGTAGAGATTTAATCCTCTAAGTAGGTCGAAACCTGGACTGGTTCCTTTCCGGAAGGCTCCTTGATGTTATTTGCGGCTTTGATATCTGACCTTCGTAGCTTGATAAAATGAAAGGCTTCATGGCGGCCTTTCCCAACTGGTTCTGGAGATGCACTAATGAAATGTAGCTCCAATGGTTCTCCCCTGGTCAAAGTATTGTTGTTTGACCATACCTTGGACACTGCATCCTCTATCCACTTTGGTAGCTTTGAAATTTCTGGGAAGCTTGGTGCCATGGTATAAATTGAGGCTAATGCCCCAAAATTGAACCATTGCTTGACGTCTTCTGGATTCGACCCATGCCTTATCCAAACTCAGGAATATTCTCCAGACACATCTATTCGGAATTTTTTCAGACGGATTCCCTATCGTGTGTTTAATTTTTCCCAACTGGCCTGGTATTCCTGCCAATGAGAAAAATCAGCTAAGTTAATACCAGCCTTAGCAGTGCTCGTCATAGGCTTAAGACTTATCTCTCCCTCTTTAACCCCAGAGGTGCTGGGTTGACTCGACGACTCTAGATGTGACTCCAGAGCCTCGATTTTTTCTTAGACCAATTCTTCATTTGGAAGTTTCGATCCAGAACTCGTTCTAAGGGTACTTGAATCCCCTGCTCTGGGTTTAGGGGCATATTCCCAAATGCACTCCTTTTGTCGATTGTTCATGACTGCCTGATCTAAAGGCACTTTTAGTGTCTCAAATAGACCCGCATGGCTGCAGATACAATATTTTATTAGATTAGACACTTTGGTCTGATCTCCTCGTTGTAATTTTCCAGCAACATCAGCATTCATTACTAGAGTCTCGAAATCCATTTGATGTTCTGCAAGGAGCTCCATCAGGTGCTTGGATCTCATTAGGATGGAGCCTATTTCACCTCCTTCCATCTCTCGTCAAGAAATCTGTCAAAATATTTTCAACAGATTTAATAATGACAATATTAAAATTATAATATTGACATTCAGCTTGCCATCTTAAAAGTCTAGCCTTTCTGGTTTTGATTCAATTTTATTTTTTAGAAAGGCCTTGACACTCGTGTTATCAATTTTAAAAATGAATTTCTTCGCAAGAAGCAATAGCGGCCATTTTTTGAACGCCTTTCGTACTGCAAAGCACTCTCATTAATATGCCATCTCTTTGCCTCATTCTCTGCAAAGAGTCTACTGCATTTGTTCGTCTTTGAATTCACCTAGATTTTAGGTTGTTTTTTAGTTTGTTTTGTGAGTTTTTGTGTTGTATTTCATTTCTTATGTGGTAGAAAGGGTGGAAAATATGCTTCTAATGTCAAAATATGCATATACATGTGTAACGGTGGAGAAAACGAGCAAACATGGAGAAAATGATGCAAAAACATTGAAGAATAGTAAACTGACACAAAAATTCAACCAGCATCACAAATTTTTGGTTGAATTTTTGTGCAGAAATAGGGGAAAATAGAGCAACGGAGGCTGAGTAAACTGACAGAAAAATTTGACCAACATCAGACTAATTTAATCGAATTTTTCTGCAGACTTGCAGAAAAATTCGACGTCCCTCACAAAAATTCGGTCGAATTTTTGTGAAAGTAGCCACTTGTCTAGAAAATTAGTTTTAATCCCCATTTTGGCTGCTTTTTCTCCAAGTTTGGATTAGAGAATCAACCCTAGCTCCTATTTTTGTGAAAGACACATACTACACACCATTTTCCACACACACTTCCATCTCCACCCAAATTTCACTCCATTTTCCAACATTTCCACACCTTCAACCATGGATCTTCACTCTTCTCTTCTACCCATCACATATCTAATGAAGATTGAGGCACATGGAGGAAGGATTGCATCTTGAAGGGAAGAATCAACCCAAGTTCCAAATAGGGGAGAGCTTATCTTTAATTTATATTTTCTTAGTTTTTATTTAAACAATGGATGTTTGTGAGCATTGTATTGATGTTTTCATGATTTTTGTTGTTGGCTAGACCTTATGTGAGCTAGCCACTTGATGGATTAGGGATCTATTGATTTGCTGAATTTTATTTGGTTAATTTGATGTGATTTTTAGAATTTCTTACATGATCTATAATTTACTTGATTTGTATTGTGATATGTGTGGTTTAATTCTCTCTTTATAATATTAGGATGACAATTCCAATATTTTGATTAGGTTTTGATTGAATCATGTTATAATATGGATTTTGTGTGTTAGTGTGTGAAGCATGTGTTCACATCTTTATATACTTAGAACATTTATGTGAGAACACTTAATTGGTTTATCATATTTGGTTGATTAATTGAGTGAGGAGACTAATCTTGTTATCATAGTACCTTCTAAGGGAATTGAGACTGGGATTCAATCTTTTATGCTTGAAACTTGTAATGGGTTGAGAACTTAATCACCTCAGCCAAAGGGATTAGGGGACTAGTTGTGATTGCTTCTATTCCAATGATCATTGATATTTGTTATTTAAATTTAACAAGTCTATGTTGTGTCCTTAATCTTGAATGTAGTTAGCCTTACTCCTCTTTAGATTGTCCTACATCCATTTCATTTTCATTTGATTATTTGACACAAAATTTGATCATCTTTAGTTGCTAATTATTTCTACTTGCTACTTGCTTACATAATTTGTAGTTAAATTGCTCTTTTCAATTTTCAAAACTCAAAATTCAATCACTCCTATAAAGTATGATTGAAAACAAACACGGATACACTCTAAATTTATATCTCCCTTTATTCGATATTTAAACTTGGTCACTCACTATAAATGATAGAGTATGCTTAATCTAGTCAATTTAAACCAAAATTGAACTAAGTTCATGGCGCCGTTGCGACGGGAGAGATTAATTCTTGAGAGTAACGAGTTTGCGTTTAATTAGCTTTACTAGGAGTACTTTTACTTACTTTCTTTTATTTGCTTTTATTTTGTTTGTTTTGTGATCTAACTTGGTGAATCTTGTAGGTGTATGCACACTCGTTCAAGGTCTCAATCTATCAAGCCTTTGAATTTGGAGTTAGAGGCTACCTTACGAAGAAGAAAGAGAGAGTTGTTATATCCAACGGAGGAAGAAATGGATCACGGATTGGATGAAGCTATTGGCAATGGGGTTGATGTAGAGGGGAATGGACAAAATTTCCAGCATGGTGTGGAAAATGCTCATGGTGCTCAAGTGAATCCGGAGCTTATGCAACAAGTAAATTTCCAACAAGTGCACTTGCACAATCAACAATTGCAAGCCATTATACAACAATTGCTAGTACAACAAGAGGCGAGAAATAATCCACAAGTTCCTCCGGTAGTGCAACAACAACCTCAAGTTCAAGGCTATAATGGAGTTGGTATGAACATTAGATATCACTTCCAACCTCAAGTTGGAAATTTCATGATGGGGATACCCATTAATGTTAACAACTTTGAAATTAAGACGGGGTTGATTCAGATGGTACAAACCAATCAGTTCAGTGGAGGTTCAATGTTCCTTGTCCTTGAGATCTTCAGGGTATCCTTGAACTTTCTCTACGATGTGTTGTTGTAGAATAATTCCGGACTCTTTCTTTTCAGAAAGCACTAATCCTTCATTGTGACATACTTCTGAAAATACTTTCAGATGCGCCAAATGCTCCTTCATGTTCTTCGAGGCTATGAGGATGTCATCCACATAAACGAACATGAATGAGAAATAATCTTTGAAAAGATTATCCATTTTCCTTTGATATATCTGAGGTGCGTTTGCTAAGCCCATTGGCATGACATTCGAGATATAATGGTCTTGTGGTGTAGAGAAGGCTGTAAACTTCTTACTTCTCTCCTCCATCATAATCTGGTAGAATCCAGATTTGCAATCGAACTTTTAGAATACCTTGACATTCTTGATACTGTTGACCAAGTGTTCTCTACTTGGTATGTAGTATCCATCAAACTCTAAGATGTTGTTGATCCCATTGTAGTTGATCACAAGTCTCGCCTTTCCCCGCTTGACTTCTCAATGATTTCGAACCAGATATCCTGGACTGCTGTATAGAGATACTCCCGGTGATATCAACTTAAGGTCCAGATGTTCCTTAAGTATTTGCTGCATATCCTTCCGATCCTCTTGGTTCATTAGAATATGCTTGTATATCATAAACTCATGCTCCTTTCCTTCTTTCACTTTGAGCGAGACTTTGAGCTCGTTTTTGCCCCATCAGGCTAGGGGATCCTCATTGAAGTTCCTCTATATCTTTTTCTTGACGTCTTCCAAAGATATTTGTACTTCGATTGTAACGTCTCTCTGTACGTTTTCTCCCAAGCTTGCTTTGAGAAGGTGGATTGTTTTTTAATCATTGGATGACTAAGTTTTCCTTCATTATCACCACGCTTGCTGCAAAATTGGATTGACATTTTTTTAAATGCATTACGCAGTCTTGGTGCGATGATCTTATGTTCACAAAGGGTTGTGAAAATAAGCCTTCTTGTTGCGTTTTCTTGGGTAAAATATTTGAATGTCTGTAGGAAATTATTTTCCAACAGAATATCTGTTTCGGTGTCATGAAAATATATCGGTAGAGTCTTCACTTTGTACTAAGGAGTACTATCCATTCCTCTGATCATGATTTCCGCTTGCTTGATTCCTCTTTATAAAATTAGCACCCTCTGTAAGAAATCTCTTCCTTGAACAGTTGGCAAATTTTTGCCTGAGCCTTTAGGAAATACTTCTTCTTTTGCTGTGCAGATACTGGCTCCTGAGTCGATGTATGCCGCAAATACTTGTTTTAGCCTCATTTTTAGGTAAATGATATAGAGTAAGAGAACTCTATCGTTGTTGTAAATGTAGTGACCAAGTACAATATTTATAGAATATCGTCCCAAAGGAAAAGTAAAATCAAGGTGTATCCGGATTTGCCTTTAATCATGCTTTGTAAAAGTGATAGAATTTGGGTTTTGGTTTTAGACTAACAATTATGCTAAACAATTAACTAGAAAAGCAAGAAATAACTACAATAATCAAGTAACAAGGATGAAATGGGATGAGTGTAGTAGATCTTAGAAAGAGTGCACGACTAACCACAATTAAAATCAAGGAAGCTACCTAGACTTGTAAGAATTTAGTAGTAAACATCATCAACAATGAAATAGGAGCAATCACAATTATACCCCTAATCCCTATGGCCAAGGTGACTAGGTTCTCATCCCTTTTACAAGATTAAATCCCCTTAGATTGTTCTTATCATCAATTCCCATAAAGTTACTATGATTTTAAGTTTTGTTCTCCTCATTCAGTTACTCAAATGTCCTCTTATAAGTGTTCTAAGCATAAGAAGGGTATAGCTTACCTCCCCTCAAACTAACATGCATGTTTATTTCCCTAATTGATTCAATTCACCCCTAACATATAATATCGGAATGGCCATCCTAACATCATGTGTATAGAAATCAATCACATAATTAATAAAATGAAACATGAATCACAATTTATAAGAAGAAATCCATCATCAATTCAATTCACTACTAAAAATCCTACAAATCTAGATTAACCTCAATTCATCATGTGGCTAGCCTCACAAGAGGTATAGCTAACAATGATCATCTCACAAACCTTACAAAGTCCATAAAATTCCAATGCTAATTTCAAATAAAAGGAAATACAAAATGAAAGTAGAATTTCTTCCCTTGTAGATAAGGGTTGATATCCTTCCACCAATAGCATTCAAAGCAAATAAGCCTCAAATCTTTCTAAGGATGGTATGGGTGAAGGATGTATAGAGAGAATTATGGACAAAGTTGTAAAAATAGATGAATTTGGTGGATTCTGGATGTAGGAGAGAATGTGTGTGAAGAAATGGTGTGGAAGTGTGTGTTTGATCTTTTTAACTGCTATCAAATGACTTTCTTTCCTGTAAATCACGCTAAAATTAGGCATTTGTACTCCTTGGAATCTTCTAGAACATATGCACACTTATTATGGATTTCTGCCTGAGCTCGACTCGAGCTACGCTACTCGACTCGAGCTATGCTACTCGACTCGAGTAGGTGCACTTTTCTTGGCATGTCTCTACATGTGACGGAGCTCGACCCGTGTCCTGCACACGGACACGACATGGGCGCGCAGTCATTTCTGATGCTTGCACACGACCACTGTTTACAGGCCCATGCGCGGAGCACGACACGAGCTGGATCACAAACTCGACTTGAGATCCAACACTCGACCCGAGTGTGGTCGAGTTCTTCCACCTTCATTTAAGCTCCCGACCCGTTTTGCTCCATTTTTGACCTGTTTTACATACATTTAAGCTCATTTCCATATAATTATCAATTTATATCACACTTCTCCTGATTAACATGAAACTCCACCAAAAGTTATACAAATACAGATAAAAACATCCGAAAATCTACAAATAAAGACACTAAAATTCAGTGAAAATGACGACGATTAACCCCCCAAACTTAAAGTGTTGTTCGTCTTTGAACAACGAAAAGTGATAAACAAGAGAAGAGATTTTCACCTAGAAAACTACCTAATGAACATAAGCAACAACACTACTTGTTCACCTTTTTGCATGTGTCTCCAAGTGTAGGGAATCAATTGTAGCTCAGCGTGTGACCAAGTAAAAATATCAAACCTAAGGGATTAGCGTTAAATAAGATACACACTAACTAATTCACACCACTAATAATTAAGACAAAGTAACCTTTTCTGATTTTGGAAATTATTAAACTAATTATGCAGAAAAATAAATATTAAATAAAATAAATAAAAATAAAACCACAAAAAATCACAAGTGTTTCAAGAGAGAAGACAAGATAGCCCGAGGAAATCCAGTTTAAATTAGTCAAATTAAATCACTAGACAATCGGTTATAATTCCTGTAGATTTTATGGAAGCAATCACATAACTATGTTAAATCCCTCTTTTAACTTAACACATAAATGTGGTTCAAACCCTCATAAGCAGAAGAATAATTCCTACTCCCTTTCTAGATACTTCATGCAAAATTTTCTTAAAGATTAGAGCACTAGACTTCCCTTTATAGGTACTTAAGAATTAAACCTCGGTTCCCACCTAACAATCTAAGAAACCAAATCCTGTAGAATGATGATTAATAAATATATTAAATGTCCAATATTAATTATTCTAATGAAAAAAGGTTATATTGTTAGATCCCCTTTATCCATAATAAATAGATAAATATAATCATTTTATAACACAAGCAACAAGCATAAATATGCATAAGACAATGACATATCATGAATGAGGACAGATTATATAAGACAAAAATAGAAGTCTCAAATCAAAGCATTAATGAAGGAATAAGTATACCGCAGAAATCCATAACCTAGTCTAGGTCATCAATTCAATCCAATTCGACCTTCAAAACCTAAAACTATCCAGAAAAGTACTAGTCCATGGTGTTACAAGTAACAACCATGTCTATGGAATGAAGCTTACTCATGAGTCTATAAATCAATAATAAAAAATTAAAGAAGGAAGAAAATAATTCTCTGTCTTCTCTTTCCATCTAGATGATCCTCCTCCGTTCTCCTTCTCAATTAGCAAACGCCGTGATTGAGTGTGAGGGTGATAGGTGAAAGGCGGGTGAAGGGGTAGAGATGGATGGAGGAAGGTAATGGGTGAGTATTTGTAAGATTGTGTAGCCCAAAGGGTTTGGTAGAGTGTTTATGTTGGAACTTCCCAAGGTCTCTTTTTATAGTTGAGGGTTGCGAAAATTTGGACTCCACCTCAAAATAGGGCTTTTACACGCCAAAAATCACAAATAGGCCAAAAAACGCGATTTGAGATTGCTGGGCAGTGGCACGGGTCGTTCCAGCCATAGCACGAGTCATGCCGGCCATGGCATGGTCGTGCCGCCCACTCGTGCCACACGTCCGCACGGGTCGTGCCACCCGTTGGCTTCCTGCGACCTCACGATTTTGACCATAACTTTTTCATACGAACCACCGATTGAGGTGATTTTTGCACTCACGAGATCCTCTCTTTCTTCGATTTCTATCCATATAAAGAACTCATAAAAAGTTCAACATTTGAAGGCGCGAGTCGTGCAAAAGTGGCACGAGACGTGCAGGGTCGACTCAACTTGCGCGACTTCACCGTTTTGATCATAACTCTCTCATCTGAGCTCCGATTGAGGTGTTTCATGAGCAAAAATGACCTTCTCTTATGTAGCTTTCTAATCATATATCATATGATCACTTTGGTCTTCTAAAAAAATACAAAAAAAATTATGCAAAGTGGACATGCATTTTTCAGCATTCTTTCACGATTTCACTCTTCATTCCAACTTTGCACTTTTAATCAATTTTCCACCTAAAAATACGAAATAACACCTCAAATGAAACAATATCTTAAATATACGAAAATTGACTATTTAGTGCTAAAATACGAACATAAATTCCACAAAACGGTGCTAAATCGGACCCTAAAACATGCAGATTTTCACACAAAACAAACCCCCAAACTTAAGATGTTGTTCATCCCCGAACAACAAAATTGAACAAAGAAGAAAGATAGTGTGTAAATTAAATGAAAAACAAAGGATATGACTACTAGGCCATTCAATATGCAATTCCCATTAACTCCAGTCATGTAATTCTCATTACAGGCAATAATTCATTCATAGCATACAAGTTAAGAGAATTACTACCAATTATAATACTCTATTAACTTTTTCTCGCAGGAAGTATATCACTCACACTCAAGTGTAAAAGATGTACACTTATGGGGTATGTGTTTACGCTCAAATTCAATTCAAGTTCATGCATAACCATAAGCTTGCCAAACTTCTCAAACTCTCCACCACTAAAAGTATGATTCGACACTAGGATAAAAAAGGACTCTTATTTGGATGCAATGTTGGCTCTTTGGTTAAGGTTGGACATATAAGGATAAGTGACTCAAAACTCGGATCAATCAAACATGCCTATCATGATATTTCATTCTTCTTCATCACTTCAATTAAGCACATCATCCTCCTCAACTCCTCAATTTTCTCTTCCATACACAACATTTTTTTCCCTTCCTTTTTTCTTTTCTTGAGGTACTAGTTTTGGGTACTACGTCACGCATCCTCCATAGGGTACTAGATTCAAGCACTACCCTAGGGTCTTTGATTCAATGGAGTGCTAGATTTAAACACTACTCCATGATTTTCTTTAAATTCATTATCAGCTCAATCACTATTTCAACACCAAGTTCATTCCTTCCCAAACTGTTATCAAGCTCCATCATCTCACTTTGAAAAGCCATTAATTCTCCTTCATGACGAACAATCAATGCTAAAAAAATCATTAAGATACTTAAAGTGGTTATTTCTCGTAGGTTGGCAAAGAATGAGGTTTTAAGGCTCAATAGGGCTAACTACGGATAAACAATCATATGGTAGGGAATTATTTGGCTAAGTGACTTATAAATAATCAAGGATGGCCTTAGATCATCTCCCATCATCTAACATAACACGTGGTCTCAAGCAAGACAAAAGGCAAGATCTAGAATACACACACTAGAATGATACTCACCAGAAAGAAAAATCATGTAATTATGTACATGAATAATGCTCAAAATCTCACATGGGTTATTAAGTAACAGAACACTCTTCATGTTAAGCAATATCCCACAAGTATCATAGAATTTCATATCATAATATAACTTAAGTACACTTCCTTCATCAATTTCAAAAGCATATGAATTTCTAGCAGAAATCTAACAAACAAATCCACACTAATCACACAACTAGAAGCTCAAACACATGCACCTCAAATACTAAAGAATCAACACAATATCACATAAAAAATTAAAATAATGAAATGAAGGCACCTGATTTATCTCCTACACCTCTTGCAAGTTCCTCGAGTTCTTCAACTCGGTCAGACGTAGGTCTCAGATAGAACTCAATTCTCTTTCATCACTGCTCAAACACTTTTCATCAATAATATCATAGGAGAACCAAAATTCATCCCAAAAATAAAATCACATCAAATCTAAGAAACACACAAGACACTTGGAAAATCGCAAAAAAAATCGAAAGATCGAAATAAATTTTAAAAATTCTAAAAAAATCGACCGCCAAGCATCGTACACAGAGTGAACTTACCTAGGTGCGGTTGAAATAAGGGAAGAATATCACACCCCCAAATTTAGATGAAACGTGAGTTGAATCTAAGTTTCAAAGGATGTAATTACATCAAGTATAAGCACGCACCCGGAGTATAAATCACATAACACAAGACACAACAAATGAAATAAAGTGAAAGCACTAAAATGATGGATTGCCTCCCACAAAGTACTCTTGTTTAACGTCGATGAGCTCGATGAAAATCAATAGGCTCATCGGAATGGCCATGGATATGTTTCATCCTTGCCATCATACTCTAATCTTTGTGCTTCTTCATCAATCATGTACTTGTGGCAAGGGATGGCCTCTGATGCGTGTTTTCTTTGCATGCAAAATTAATCCCCAAGTATTAAAGATATCAGTTGCAGCTTAAGCAAGCGACCAAGTAAATAATCGAACCCAAAGGACGACGTATTATCAATTTAATTATTAACTAAATTAATTAAGATGAAAAGCAATAAAGATTGGAATTTTAATCTAATAACTAATAAAAAATTAATTAAAATAACAAATAAAATAAAATATCACTAAAAAAAAAATGAAAGTGGATCAAGTATGAGAATAGGTAGCTCTAAGATAATCCAGTTTCACGCATTAGTTTCCCTTCCGTGTGTTGATGTCCGACTCTGCCTTGTGGAATATGGACGCATCACTAAATCATGCATATCTACTCTATAGACACAAGTAAACATGCGTGTAACACATGTGAATAACCTCAGAGCAAGAGATATAATTCCAACCCCCTTTCTAGGTACTATCAGTATCAATTATTTCCCTGACCAATTAGTACTCTAACCCGATATGATCTCCATTACCTCTTTATCCTACTTATCAACCCGAATTCAATTCAATTAATAAGTATTCATATATGATAGTTTTAATGAAGTTTCAGAGTCCCCTCACTTAGAATCATAATATGAAATCCTATTTAGCGGTGAATGCACTCAATCTACAACCAATATATATACTCAAACTCTATATACCAATTGAAGATGCACAATCTTGAAGATGCACAAACGATCGTGAATATGGATTAAGAAAGCACAATCTTATATAAAATAAACCACAATTAGTGTTGTGCGAAGTTTATACATGAAAGACAAATTAACTCGTAAAAACCTTCACAACCCTAATTCTACTAAAAAGGCTCTAGCCCATGATGTTACGAAGAACAATCATGTGTGTTGGATAAATCTTACCCGGATGTCTGGAAAATTACAAGATAAATTAGAAAATGAAATAAACCCTAGATGTGGCGTCGTCGCGTCCTTCTCCATCTTGAATTCTCCTCTTAGTTCTCCTCTTGATTCCACAAATGAATCTTCAAAGTGATGAATGGATGGATGAAATGATGTGGATGATGGTTGGGGGTGATCCCCCTTTGTGGGGTGTAGGATGGATTTGTGGCTCTCTCCAATCAAATTTCAATGATTAATGATGTGATCTACATCCCTTTTATACTTGTAAGCTTTCCTTATGGGCCTTGGATGGGCCATTTATTGGAAAATATGCAAAAACACGCACTTGGGGTGTAAAAATATGTATCTGACGCTGTTCAGGCATGTGGTTCGACCTAGGATTCGACCTAGGGCTTGGTCGAACCATGGTAGAATCGAAATCGGCAATTTTTCGCACTCCAGGCATGTGGTTCGACCAAAATGGATGTGGTTCGACCAAAATGGCTTGATCGAATCAATGAGTCGTGGTCGAACTGGTCTGAAGCAGCTTGCGCAGTATCACTGTTTCGCGTATAACTCCACATCCGAGCTTCGATTTGAGTGATGCTTGCGCTCACGCGATCCTCTCTTCCTTGGATTTCTATCCATATAAAGAACTAAAGAAAACTCTAATATTTGAATTTTTAACAAGCCATGGAAAGTGACACAGCTGTTCTGTTCGGCGCAGCTCGTGCGACGTCACCATTTTGATCATAACTTTCTCGTCTGAAATCCGATTGAAGTGTTCTTTACTTCAAAACGATCCTCTTTTCAGTGGATTTCCAACCATATATCAAACTTTTAGTTCATAGCTCCATAAGAACAAAGAAAAATTATGAAAGTTGGACGTGCGTTTTTCAGCATTCATACACAAGTTGCACATTTTCTCCTACTTTGCACTTTTGATCATTTTCCCACCCAATATACAATAAAACACCTTAAGTGCACCTTTTTCTCACATATATTGAATATAAGACACTTGTGCTAATATATAACAATAATTCATATCAAAAAGGTGTTAGATTAGACACTAAAACACGCTTATTTTCATTCTCATCAATCCCCCAAACTTACCCGTTGCTCGTCCCGATGCAATAAAATAAAAATAAAAAGAGAGAGAGAGAGAGTATGAAAATTAGCGGGGAAATAAGAACTATGACCAATACCCCATTCAAAATACAATTGTCATCAACTTAGGCCATGCAACTCTCATTACATGTAATAATCAATTTATAGCTTACAAGTTAAGACAATCACCACCAATTCAAATGCTCAATTCACATATTCTCACAGGAAGTATATATCACTCACACTCAAAGTGTAAAAGATGTGCACTTATGGGTTAAGGTGTTTACGCTCAAACTCAATTCAAGTGCATGCGTAACCATAAGCTTGCCAAAAGTCTCAAATCTCCTTTTACTTGTAGCTAGCAAATCATAGATCAAAAAG
This sequence comes from Pogostemon cablin, assembly GCA_023678885.1. Lineage (NCBI taxonomy): Eukaryota > Viridiplantae > Streptophyta > Magnoliopsida > Lamiales > Lamiaceae > Pogostemon > Pogostemon cablin. The sequence continues at coordinate 10,197,890 of CM042990.1, read as the reverse complement.
GTCTTTTATTAGGGTGTAGTGCAGACTCTTTGGAAAAGGTAGGGAATATATAGATAGGTGACTCAAAATTCGGATCAATCAAGCTGCAGTCTCTCTCGATCTTTTATTCTTTCTCATCACTTCAATCAAGGACAACATCCTCTTCAAACTCTCTCATCTTTCTCCTTCAAGCACAACATATTTTTGTCAACTTTTTCTAGCTCTTCAACTCCATCATTCTCCTATTCTTCACCTTTTTTTCTTTCTTTTTATTTTTCGAGGTATCAGTTTCGGGCACTACCTCTCACATCCTCTATAGAGTACTAGATTTAAGCACTACCCTAGGGTATTTTTTTGCATGGAGTACTAGATTTGAGCACTACTCCAGAAATTTTTCTTTTCATTCTTAAGATTCTTCCTTCATCATCCCTCAAATCACCACTCTCTTCAATTAAGCTTTATTGGCTATCAAAAGAATGGATATAAAAAAGGCTCAAATGGGCTAACAAGGGATTTAATAAATTCAGGTAAAGTATATGAGAAAAAATGGGCTATAAATCAAAGATGGCCTAATATCATTTCCATAATCCACTAGACTAATTTTGAATATTCAAGGAAACTCAAGGCAAGTTCTAGAATACACGCACAAGAACGATACTCACCATAAAAGAAAATATCATGTGATTATGTACATGATCAACAAGGCTCAAATTCTCAAATGGGGTTTTAACAAGTAATAGAGCACCTTCCATGGTAAGTAATATCTCACAAGTACACATAGAACTTCATACCACAATATAACTCAAGTACACTTCCTTCATCAATTTCAAAAGCATATGAATTTTAGGCATAATTTAAAATATAAGCTCACATGATCACAACCATACTCAATCCTTCCACTCATTCTAATTAAAAGCACATATAAAAATTAGAATAAGGAAACGAGGGCACCTGATTTTTCTTCAACGTATGCACGAGCTCCTCGAATTGTTCAACTCGATCAGGTCAAAGCCTCAGTTTACTTGTTTCTATCATCAAAGCTCAAACACACTCATCATCACATGGTTCATCAATAATAAAATAGGAGAACTATAAGAAAGACTCAATTGACTATCTAATCGACTCCACACACTAGATACACCAACACAACATACTAAACATTAGGTAAGTTGCAAAAAATTGACATATCAACACCGGTTAAAATATTAATATGCCGCAAAAAATCAACGAAAGGAAAAAAATTATACCCTTGGTGCTCATAAGACGAGGTAAGTACATCACATTCCCCCAAAATTAGTAAAAATGAAAGTCGAAACTAAGTTTGAAAAGAGATGTAATTGCCAAAATGTGAGCACTTCAAATATAACAACTCCTCACTCACACAAAAGAAATAAAAAGGCAATAAAATGGAAGGGACAAGCCCCCAACAGACGCTCATATTTAACGTCAGAGAGTCACAAAAGTATACGCTTTATAGACTACTTGATTAGAGGGCGGTCTTCTCACATCCTCACCTTCAAGTACTTTCTTTTCCTCTTCTTGTCTACACTCAGCACCTCACCTTTCTTGGTCACAAAATATGATCCTCAAAATTTCCTTCCTCTCATGGCTGTCTAGAATCCTCCTTGTCAATCTTCCAATCAAATTTAGAATCATCTATCTTAGAAAAATCAAGATTAAACAAGTTAGACATTACATCTATGCTCTTGCATGCTTGAGTCTCCATGGGCATCTTCATTGCTTGATCAAGAGAGAAAACCATATCTTCATTGTCCATCTGCAGTCTAAGCTTCTCGGCTCTTAACCTCTTTGCTCTTTCCTACTTCTTCTCAACTATAAGCTCGATATTCTATCCTTGGGATGGCACTGGAGTAGCATTAACATTAGGCAAAACATTAAGCATGAAAAACGGTGCCAAACGAGGTGGTTCAACCATGGTTCAACCATGGGTGCTGGTAGAACGAGGTGTGTAGTGGTCGAACTGTGCTTCAGAAAGTGTGCTCTCTCCCGGATAGGCTGGTTCAACCATAATTCGACCAACAAGGTTAAGTCGAACCATAGTGGTCGTGGTCGAACCGTGCTTCAGACGAAACAGGGTGTTGTGGACAGGCTGGTTCGAGCAAATTCGGTTTCCAATCTGATCAAATGTTGAATGGAATGGTATTTATACCCATGGAGATCTTCTAGAAGAAATCTATAATTTTTTTGAAATTTTACACTACACGGCTCGAGTCCAGTACACTGCCTGAGTCGTGTCTAGGGCTTCTGGTCAACGATGAGCTTCGGACAGTGCACGGCCATAGGGGTGGCCGTGTTGTGATTTCTGACGACCGTGCATGGCCAAATCTTATAGGCCCGTGCACGGTACGCGGACCGTGCACGGTACATGCCTCGTGTACCAAACACGGCCAGCCGTGTTTGTGCTGCTTTGCTTCATTCTTTCTCCCGACTCTGTTTTCACTCCATTTTTCACGTGTTTTAACACGTTTAAGTTCATTCTCAAACAATTCCTTAAAAATACATAACACCACCAAAATGCACAAAAATACGGATAAAATAATGCGAAAACACACATAAAAGACATTAAAATCTAGGTGAAATATCACTCATCACACCTCCAAACTTAAAGTATTGTGCGTCCCCGAACAACGAAATGATAAAACAAGGAGTGTGATTTTCACCTAGGAAAAGACTAAACGAACATAAGCAATAACACATAAATAGCAATAAGAATCACAATTTACGCTAAGTCATCCTACAACATTAAAATCATAACATGAGGAATTAACAAGTTCAATCACAAGAGAATAAAGTGTAATATAGTCCATTTTTGGTCCAACCCTCACGTTAGATATCTATTTCACTCAACACTATAAAGTGGTAAAACAACACTCATCAATCGATTGGCTCGACTCGTTATAAGCTTGCTCGTGGACTACATTCACAAACCACCAAAGTTTTCATTAATAATAAAAAATGTCTTTAATTAAGGATGTAATGATAGACTCTTTGGTAGGGTAGGAAGAATATGAATAATAGTGACTAAAAAATATAAGTAATCGAAGAGATGACCAATTTCTCCAACTTTTTCACATCTCTTCTTCCTTTCTTTTCTTTATCGCACACAAGCACTAATCATCATCATTATCCTTTGGATTGAGCTTCTTATGATTCATGCTTCCTTTCATTGAACTTTTATTTTCTTGAGCATCTTGTTGTTGTTTCGCTCCTTTTCTTGTGTTAAGGTTGCATGTGCATTCTTATTTGTGCTCTTTCATCCTTTTTCTTGCTTGTTTACCATTTCATTTTCTTCTTTTGTTCTTCATTCAATCCTTTCTAGCTACCATCTCCTCAATCACCCACACAAAGGGTATATATATAAGGCTTAAGTGGGTAATCATGACTTGTAATGTGCTAAATTCACAAGAAATAGGCTTATAGACTCAAAGTGGTTGACTAGGGATGATGTTCATGGTAGGAAAATTTATGGCAATGACTATGAATAACAAGGATGACCTTAGATTATATCACTAACCTCCACTAATCGGGCTTGCTTCTAGAGTCCTTGAGCAAGTTCTAGTTTATCAAATACAACCAATCCACTCAAGAAAATAAATACCATGTATGCAGGTTGAGGCTCAAATACTCACAAGCTTGTGCTCGGACCTTAAGGAACTTATTACACCACATTCATCTCAAAATTGAACAAGTTAAGTAAAACATGTCACAATTCGAAAGTGTAGAGATTCTTAATCATAACTTGTCATCACTTATCACAACGACATGTCATCACTCACATTCAAAAATGACTCACAATATCCTAAAACAAACCACCAAACAACCCTAGACAAAAATAAAAATACACACAAAACTAATAAGAAAATACTCACAAAACAAGAACCAAACAAAAACACATAATATGCAAAAATGACAAAATCATCCATCAATAAACAATTCAAATCATCCATAACGCTTAAGCTCACATACATCCCACATCTTTGATTGAAAAGTAAACCTCCCAAAAAATATAACAAATGAAGTAGCATGCTAATCACATCAATCCAAATCAAAATCAATTAGAAGTGATTGGGTGTAGAGTCAACTCCCTCAATAGGCATTGGTCGTGGAAGTTGTTAGCTCCAAGCTCCATTTGTGCTTCCAATACCTTTCATTCATGCTCAAAGACTTATGAAACACCATTAGCTCAACAATTGCATTAAAAATATAGATAATCATGCACTTCAACACCACCAATCATACCAAATTCAAACCAATACTCATGAGAAAAATTTTAAAATTGACCCAATTTTACAAGAAGGCCTCTCATCATCAATATATCATCATATCAAGCACATTCAAGTGGTGAGTCACACCACGCACTCTTCCCCCAAACTTAAATCGAAACAAGTTGAGATTTAAGTTTGCAAAAAGTGGTTGGACTTACCTTGTAGTTTCCATCAATGATCTTCTTGTGGAGAAGCAAACACATCCAACGAATTGAGTTATGTCTACCACGCACTAGCCCCCCAAACTTAACTCGAGACACGAGTCAAGAATTAAGTTTGCAACAAGTGGTGACATGTCTACTCAAATCCATGAAGCACATCTCTTTTCTTCAATATGCTTTCTTCTCACGAGCTCAATCCACCTACAAGACCAAAATAAAACAACACAAGCATCAAAATAAAAAGAATGGATTGCCTCCCATTTAGCGCTAAGTTTAACATCTTCAAGCCGGACAGAATTTCACGATCATTGGACCAAATGTTGGTCCACCACACTTTCTCCTCGCATCCTAACTTTGAATATTTGCTTAGCCTTCTTTTTGTCAACTAACTCCACTTCACCATTCTTGCTTACGAGCATCAAATCATGATCATCGAGAAGAGTTTCTAGTGGACTTCTCTTTCTCCTTTGTCTATTTTCCAATCGAGCTCCGATACTTTTGTCCTATCATAATCACAAGACAAGTTAGATTTGACATTTTCATATAATCATGAAGAAATGAATTTAAATTGTCAAAGAGAAGAGAATCATGATCCATGGGATCATCTGGAGGCTTCAAATGAGACTTGACTCCTTTTTCTTTATTAAACAAGAATGTAACACTTTTTCCTTTCAAGCTCAAAGATAACTCTTCTCTTCCAACTTCAATTTTTGCTTTTCCGGTAGTTAGAAATGGCCTTCCTAAAATGAGTGGAACTCGAGGGTCCGCCTTTACTTCTAATACCATGAAATCAACCGGAAAAGCTAGCCCCTTAACTTTCACTTTCACGTCTTCAACTACCCAATGGCTTAACAACATCTCCATTCACAACTTCAAGACGGATCATAGTAGGCTTGAGCTCACCAATTTCAAGGCTATTGAAAGTAGCATGAGACATCACATTGATGCTTGCCCCCAAGTCACACAATGCGTCAAGAGTGCCTTTACCTTCAAAATCACAAAGGATTATGAACTTCCCTGGATCACCAACTTTCGTAGGCCCCCTTTTTGCATCGATTCACTTACTTCGGGTTGCTCTTCTTTTCTTTTCTCCTCATACTTCTTCTTTAGATTCTTCATATGTTCCTCAAACTCCTTTTCCTTCTCATCTTTTACAAACATTTGTGGATAGGGAATAGGGAATGGAGTGATCGGAATACCCAATAGTCACGCGTGTACTCCTCTTCTTTCACATTCTCCTCCGTTTTCTTTTCCTCTTGCACCCTTCTCCACTTAGGTATCCACTTAGGCTCATTCTCTTTTTTCTTAGCCATCTCTTCATTTTCTTTACCAACCTTGCTTTCCACCAACACTTCTTCAACCTTTCGTTCCTCTTCCGTTTCAACAAACAAATATTGAGCTTTCAGATTAACCTCGGGTGTGGCCAAAAACTTCCCCTTTTGTTGAGCACTCAAGGTACTTGCAATTTGTCCCGCATTATACTCCAAAGCTTTGAGCCTCTTTTCATTTGCGTCTTTCACCTTTTACAATGCTTCATCTAGAGCTTTGTTGGATGCGATCAATTGTTCAAGTAACTCATCAATCGATGCTCTTCCCACATTATTCAGTGCCTTGGCCCCCGGTTGATATCCCGGAGGATAAGCAACCGCATTGTTCGAGTTAGAGTAGGAAAAATTTTGTTGCCTCATTTTTGTTGTGGAAAAGAACTTCCACCACTTTGATTGTTATAGCTTCCTTGCCTTTGTGGGAAATTATCTTGGAATTATTTTGGTAATTCCCTTAGTAACCCCTTCCTTGCATGTACAAAACGTCCTCCACTCATGGCATAGACTTGGCCCATTGTTCTCCACTCAAACTATTCGGAGGTAACATCCCTTGATCACCTTGACTTTCAGCTATATTTGCTCCTTGATTCACACCTTGACTCAAACTCATTTGCCTCAAAACTTCCGATGCTATCATTTCAACACTTGGCATTTGTGGCACACTTGACTCAACATTCAAGCTCTTCACACTAAAATGTTGCCCTTGATCAAAATTCTCAAAACCATAGCATCCACTTACCCTCTCCGATGGCCATTGGTAGACGTTTGTGGCAATCTCATCAAATATCCTTATAGCCCTTTCCGGAGTGACACCTAATATGGATCCACCCGCCGAAGCATCAACAAGCACTCTTTAACCATTCACTAATCCTTGATAGAAAAATCCAACTTGTTGATTCTCCGAGAAATCGTGTTGTGGACACTTGCGTAGCATATCCTTAAATCTCTCTCATGCTTCGTAAAAACTCTCTTGAGGCATTTTCTTGAATTGAGTAATCAAGCTATTCATTTGGAGTGTCTTAGAAGGTGGAAAGCACTTGTTCAAAAATATTTGTGTAAGCTCATCCCAAGTGTTACACGTACCCGGAATAATGGTAGATAACCATGTTCGAGCTCTATCCTTCAATGAAAATGGGAACAACCTCATCCGTATACAATCCTCACTCACTCCGTTCATCTTCACCGTATTAGAAATCTCAATGAATTGAGCTAGATGAGCGTTAGGATCTTCATTCGGTGTCCCACTAAATTGTTGCTCTCTCACCATAGAGATCAAGCCCGCCTTAAATTCAAAGTTGTTGGCATTGATCAGTGGACCCATCATATATGGCATGACCCTCGGCATAAAGAAATCCCGAATAACCCTTTGATCATTATGAATTCCATGTTGCACCGGAGGTGGTGGTGGTGGCATGTAAGCTTGATGAGGAGGTGCATAAGCATGTGGGCAGCCTTGTTGCATTAGAGCTTGTTGCACCATTTGTTGAAGCAATTGTTGATTGTTCATAGCTCCAAAATTTTGATAGGCATGTTGAGGAGGATTGCCATTGAATTGAGGTGCGTTGTCTTGCACGTTCACATGTTGTCCTCCTTCCCCATCATGCTCTATCTCCACATGATTATCTCCTTGAAAATTCTCCATTTGAACACTCTTCTTGTTCTCTCTTCTCCTTCTTCGAAAAGTTTGTTCTATTCAACGTCAATGAGCTCCGATTATGTCCCCCTTGATCTCGTTTGCATACACCTCACAAAGGAAAGAAGTTAGAACAAGATTTCACGAACCAAATAATAAAAAGCAAATAAAATAAAAAATGTCTCTATTAAGATCACTCAAAACGATCATTCTTCAAGCTACTAGCAACCATTGCCTCCCCGGCAACGGCGCCATTTGATTAGCCATAACTTGTTGTTGGGATGATCAATTCAACAATTTATCGAACCACAGGGAGGTAGGTACTAGTGCTTAAGCGATCTCATCTTTCTCATGATTTTATAGAGATGAATCATTAATAGAGTGGTTGTTCAAATAAGGAAATAAAATCAATCAATGCAAGTAATCAAGCAATGATCAAGCAAATAAGATGAATGGATGAAGAGTGGTTTTCCAAATTAAGTAAAAGTGAGATTAACAACACTATTGAAGTGGTAATTCAAGGATTCATGCATTAAACTTATATGTATCAAGGGTTGAGACTAAGGGCCAACACATATACCACCTAAACTTTCTCTCGAAATGGATAGGATGTAGATCATTTTCACAATCTCAAAATAGCTCCAAGGTTGGTTCTCAATTAAACTATTCCAACTAGGTACTGAGTTCAATTAGAGAGTCCCTTCATATGATCAATTGACCTCTCAATCTAACAAATCACATGTTCTATCAATGGGTTCTAAATCCTAAAGGATTTCTCAATCTCTTTACAATTTATAATGAACATGAGATGTTTGATGAAATGATTCATTCAATTATCCTAAGCACATAATTGATTTCTCAATCTAATAACATATTTAGAACAATCAAACACACAAATCATCATAAACTTCAAGATCTTAAGCATCAATGATAGAAAATCAAGTAACCTAATCAACATATGAATTTAAATTCATAGATCCCAAAATTATCCAACAACTTACATGTTGCTAATCTCACAAGGGAGATTAGCCTACCATATTCAAAAGAAAATTTACATAGTCATTAAGATCCTTACAAAACATGATGAACTACAAGGTTTCAAAACAAAGTGTAGATAAAAACTCCCTTGGAAGCTTCTAATGGTGATCTCCTTCTCCGCTTTGCAATTAACCTCTCTTCCTTGCTTCTTCTACTCAATTTGATGAAGGATTTGATGGAGGAATGAAGATAGATGGATAGGATGATGAATTGATGAATATGATGGTGTGAATTGGAGAGAATTGTGTGTGATGTGTGTGGGCAGCTGAAAATTCGGTTTCCAGTCTAATCAAATGTTGAATGGAATTGTATTTATACCCTTGGAGATCTTCTAGAAGAAATCTAGAATTTTTCTGAAATTTTACACCTACACAGCTCGAGTCCAGTACATGGCCCGAGTCGTGTCTAGGGCTTTTGGTCAACGATGAACTTCGGACAGTGCACGGCTCGTGCGCGGTACACGGCCACAGGGGTGGCCGTGTTGTGATTTCCGACGACCGCGCACGGCCAAATCTTACAGGCCCGTATGTGGTTCACGAACCGTGCGCGGTACATGCCTCATCTACCAAACACGGCCAGCCGTGTTTTTGCTGTTTTGCTTCCTTCTTTCTCCCGACTCTGTTTTCACTATGTTTTTCACCTGTTTTAACACATATAAGTTCATTCTCACACAATTCCATAAGAACACATAATAGCACTGAAATGCACAAAAACACGGATAAAATAATGCTAAAACACACATAAAAAGACACTAAAATCTAGGTAAAAATATCACTCATCAGCTTTACACTCTTTTGGGTTCGTTATACCTTGAGACGGGAACATTCCTTTCTCCATAGTTTGTGTTAATTGATTCACATTCTCGACCATCTGCCCCATCATCAAAGTAAGGTCCTTCAACTGCTTAGATAAATCTGCATGCTTAACATTCATAGTAACCTCAAGATGATCAACCCTTGCATCATTCCTTGCAATGTATCGATTGAAGGTATCTTCAACACTCTTCACTGTTTGCTGCTTCATACTAGGCCCCCATTGTGTCAACTCTGTAATCTGCTTCTGTTGGGACTCTAGTAGCTTGTTGATATTAGCTAGACTAGAGACGATCTCATCATTCCTATTCGGCTTCACACTTTGATGTTCAACCTGTGCTACCTTGTCAAGTACATATGATCCTCTTACTCTTTCCGTAGGCCAGTCACGTGAATTCATAGAGATGTCTTCAAACAACTTTTCTACTCATATTGCGGTTTTAGATAACATCGCTCTACCTGATGATGCATCAATAAAGACACGTGACTCACAATCCTATCCATAGTAGAAGATACTTATGTATTGAGCCTTAGATATTCCATGCTGTAGGCACCTCCTAAGCATGTCTTTAAACCTATCCCACGCCTCATGAAATTTCTCACTCTGATTCATAACAAATTGGGTGATCTCTTACTTCATTCTTAAGATCCTTGAGGGTGACATGTATCTCTCCAAGAACTTTTTTTTGCAATTGGTCCCATGTAGTGAAATTTGCTGTAACTTGAATAGGGCGATCCGCCAAGCATGATCATTAGCTCCAACACCCTTTTGAGTATTTGCATAACCAAGAAATCTTTTAAGATGCTGATATGGATCTTCAAAACAACCTCTAGAAAAGGGATTCTTCTCTACCATGTTAATAAAAGCCGGATGTATCCAAAAATCATCATGTTCCCCCTTGCTCCTATGAACCTATGTTGCCAATTCCATAGTTCGTGAAAATTTCACGTATGGCAACATTATCCGGATTCTGCCTTGCTCCGGTCATGTTTAGCTTAATGTGTTATTCCTTCTTTTCCTTCCTCGTCTTTTTCTAGTGCACAAGTACCTCAGAAAAATTTAAGGCTAGATAGAATTAAATAATCACATATAGAAGTCTTAATCAACTAGAAATAATAAAATCAATAATAACAGCCGTCCCCGAAAATGGCGCCAAGAACTTGATGCGCGTTTTCTTTGCAATCAAAATTAATCCCCAAGTATTAAGGATATCAGTTGCAGCTTAAGCAAGCGACCAAGTGAATTATAGAACCAAAGGACGGCGTATTAACAATTTAATTATTAACTAAATTAATTAAGATGAAAATCAATAAAGATTGGGATTTTAATCTAATTACTAATAAAAAATTAATTAAAATAACAAATAAAATAAAATATCACTCAAAGAATACGAAAGTGGATCAAGTAGGAGAATACGTAGCTCTAGGATAATCCAGTTTCACGATTAATTTCCCTTCCGTGTGTTGATGTCCAACTCTGCCTTGTGGAATATGGACGCATCACTAAACCATGCATATCTACTCTATAGACACAAGTAAACATGAGTGTAACACGTGTGAATAACCTTAGAGCAAGAGATATAATTCAACCCCCCTTTATAGGTACTATCAGTATCAATTATTTCCCTGGACAATTTATACTATAACCCGATATGATATCCCTTTATAGGTAATATAAAATTATCCTCTTTATCCTACTTAATAACTCGAATTCAATTCAATTAATAAGTATTCATATATGATAGTTCTAATGAAGCTTCGGAGTCCCCTCACTTAGAATCATAACATGAAATCCTATTCAGCGGTGAACGCACTCAATCTACAACCAAGATATATATTCAGATTCTATATACCAATTGTAGATGCACAAAATGACTGTGAATATGGATTAAGAAAGCACAATCTTATATAAAATAAACCACAAGTAGTGTTGTACAGAGTTTATACATGAAAGACAAATTAACTCATAAAAACCTTTACAACCCTAGTTCTACCAAAAAGGCTCTAGCCCGTGATGTTACGAAGAACAATCATGGGTGTTGGATAAATCTTACCCGGATGTCTGGAAAATTATAAGATAAATTAGGAAACGAAATAAACCCTAGATATGGCGTCGTCGCGTCCTTCTCCATCTTGAATTCTCCTCTTAGTTCCCCTCTTGATTCCACAAACGAATCTTCGAAGTGATGGATGGATGGAGGAAAGGATGTGGATGATGGTTGGTGGTGATCCCCCCTTGTGGGGTGTAGGATGGATATGTGGCTCTCTCCAATCCAATTCCAATGATTACTAATGTTGTATACATCCCCTTTTATACTTGTAAGCTCTCCTTATGGGCCTTGGATGAGCTTTTTATTGGAAAATACGCAAAAACATGCACTTAGGGTGTAAAAATACGGATCCAACGCTGTTCAGGCATGTGGTTCGACCTAGGGTTCGACCTAAGGCTTGGTCGAACCATGGTAGAATCGAAATGGGCGATTTTTCGCACTCCAGACATGTGATTTGACCAAAATGGATGTGGTTCGACCAAAAGGGCTTGGTTGAATCAATGTGTCGTGGTCAAACTGTCTGAAGCAGCTTGCACAGTCTTACCGTTTGGCGTATAACTTCCACATTCGAGCTTTGATTTGAGTGATGCTTGTGCTCACACAATCATCTCTTCCTTGGCTTTCTATCTATATAATGAAATAAAGAAAACTCTAATATTTGAATTTGTAACAAGCCATGGAAAGTGACACAACTGTTCTGTTCGGCACAGCTCGCACGATGTCACCATTTTGATCATAACTTTCTCGTCTGAAATCTGATTGAAGTGTTCTTTACGTCAAAATGATCCTCGTTTTAGTCTCGTTCCAATCATATATCACATTCTACTTCAGAGCTCCATATGAACACAGAAAAATTACGAAAGTTGGACGTACATTTTTCAGCATTCATACACAAGTTTCACCTTTTCTCCAACTTTGTATTTTTGATCCTTTTTCAACCTAATACATAATAAAACACTTCAAGTGCACCTCTTTCTCACATATACTGAATATAAGACACTTGTGCTAATATATAACAATAATTTCCATCAAAAAGGTGTTAGATTGGACACTAAAATATGCTTATTTTCACTCTTATTAGCCTCGTTGTCATTCTTAAAATTTATCTTTACTTTGCCAACCATGTTTTGATCATATCTCATCAACCTTTCCATTTTACTCCACCACTAATTCCTTCTTCTAAAAAAAATTCCGAACTTCTCTTCTAACACCTTATCCCTACGAGTATGAGAGGAATCATTAGGTAAAACAAAGTCAATTGAGATATTATCATCAAATTCAATGCAACTTAAAGAATTTGAAGGTTTAGAAATGCTCATTTCATTCTTCAAGTCATCTTCAATTGCTTCTTGACTTTGCTCTTCTTCTTTATCTTCTTCCTCTACCTTTTCTGCTTTAGGTGCTCGGTAACTTCCTCCTCAGGTGAAAGGAATCACTCCTTCTGTTGACGTTCGATCATTTGGTTAATGTGAACTATTAGGGTTCCATACAATTCTATATTCAGCGGATGTAAGAAAACATATAAATGTATTACCTTTCACTAGGGTATGTTGAAGAAGAAAGATTCTCGCCGGCAGCCTGCGCAGCCTTACCGTTTTGGGCATAGCTCTCTCATCTGATCTCCGATAAAAGTGGTCTACGCGCCAAAACGATCCTCTATTCAGTAGTTTTCCAACGGTATACCACACATTCAGTTATGAGTTCTGTACGATTTTGGAAAAATTATGCAAGTTGACGGACAGAAGCAGCAAATAACCTTCCGGTCATCTGCTGTATTCCCAAGTCGACTTCGTGTGGGCGACGATCTTCGAGATCTTCTCAATTTGCTGTTCCCTCACCCTTCTCACAGTGTTAGGCGTGATTAATCAGTTGATTAGGGTTTCCGAACAGTTGAGATAACTTATATATGGGCTACAGCAGGGACCAGGAGGAGAAATTAGAGTTGAACCTCCATTGAGCTTAAGTATCCAAGTTTAGCCCAAAACTTATACTTAAGTCCAAAAATAATAATAATATATACCATTAAAATATTATTACTGCTCCACCGCTCTAATCCCATAATTACGTTATGGGCTCCTTCTTATTATGAGCCCATAGTCTCTCCGCGTTTAAGATATACAATGCCCATTAATTAATTAAGTTACCGATAACTCCATTAATTAATATCTCATCCGAGAGTAACACCACTTAACCTCATTATCATGGCAGAATAAATCTACCAGCTGGGTTTACATGATAATCCTTATGAGCTCCTCAAGGGGACATCATCAACCTATATCGGACACGGATTTCTTCTACAATCAACATCACGCCATAGAGACAACACTATTTCCCAACTCACCGAGTTTATTGATTTAATTATATGTAAATATTACCCATTGATGAATCAAAGAAATACATATTGCCTTATGTGTCGAGGTTGTTGTATAGGGATTAAGAGCACGAACATTCATAATAACTGATCAAGTTCTCCTATATAGTCAGTATAAATCGAACGATCTCAAGCGGTCCTACTCAATACAGACAAAGTGCACTAATGTGATTCTATAGTCAAGACAAACTAATATCAAATCACACTACAACCATCCCGATAGAGAGACCCCGTCTATCTCGATTGTGAGCATATGCTTATACTTTATAAGTAAACCGATAATATGATCTTCCGTGTGTTGTCGCACAACATATTATCTACAGTATAAAGTAAATGGTCTATTGCATCAGACATATAAATAAATTATAAGATGCAATTATTTGATCATATGATTCTCATTTCAAATAAATTGTTATAACATTGTTCATACGAAAAAGCTAGACTTTTAGTATACAATCCAACAATCTCCTACTTATATTAAAAGACTATGTTGTCATGTCTTCTGCCATACATCTGATTCCCACTCCCACTACACGACTATCAAAAGCTTTCGCCTTAAGATCCTTGTAAAAGGATTTACTAGGTTATCATCCGATGCAATCTAGGCGACAACAACTTTTTCTCATCATACGATTATCGTAACAGGTGGTACTTGCGATCCATGTGTTTATTAGCTCATAGGCTCGTGATTCCTTCAAGTTTGCAACTGCACCATTATTATCATATTAAATTGTGATACCCTTAGACAAACTTAGAAACCACATCCAAGTCCATCATGAAGTTTCTAAAGTCATACAGATACTTTGGTTGCCTCAGAGGCTCCAATTTATCAACTTTCCATGGTGGAGTCCGAAATATATTTCTATGTGACACTCCTCCGTAATATGGCTCTACTTTCTAAAATTAAACACATAACCTTGAGGTGGGTTTACTGCCGTCCTACCTGACTTAAAAAATCCGAATCTACGTAATCCAAAGAAGCAGTGAATCTGTCCGGTAAGCCTACATATAATTTCCTGTCCTTTTCAGGCACTTCAAATATGTCTTACCACAGTTCATCATTCTTGTTCCGGGTTACATTGATACCCACTGTGCATGCCATTGGCAAAACAAATATCCATTCTCGTTCATCACATTCCTTAGATTAAGCTTCTTTATTTGCCAAAGCATAAGAAACCGCTTTCATGACCTTTATATTCTTTTGTGTCTAAAGACACATATCCTTAGATAAGTCACATGCTAAAACGAGTAAGGATTGTATCATTTCATGAAACTTGAAATAAGCACAACATCCTATTTGTGATCACTATAATCACAAGGATATATTTTGCTTCTCTTAAGTCCTTCATTTCATACCGCTTTATGGGCCATACCCATACGCCCGACAATACTCTTTCATTGTCTTCAATGAGCAATATATCATCTACGCACAGTACAAAAAATACCACCACATTTCTGTCACTCTTTTCAATACACAAGACATATCCGCGAATTGAATAAATCCATATGCCTGGATTTCCTCATCAAAACGGATGTTTCATGATCTTGAAGCTTGCCTTAGTCCATCGATGGACACCTTTAAGCTTGCAATCAAAATGCTCTTAGCCCTTTTCAATGAATCCCTCTGGTTGCTTCACATAGATGTTTTCCTCAAGACTTCCAATCAGGAAAGTTGTCTTGACATCTATTTGCTATTCCTTATATTTCATATGATTAGCAATAGATAAAAGAATCCGGATCGACATAAGCATAGCTACAGGCAAAAAGGTTTTCTCATAATCGAACCCTTTCTTTCTGAGTATACATTTTCACAAAAACTTTGCTTTCAAGGTTTTCACATTACCGTATGATCCTCTTTTATTTTGTATGACCACTTCCAATGGCTTTACACCATTTAGTGATCTTACAAGCTCCCAAATTTGATTTAGAATCCATAAATCCTATTCCAGAAAATATTGCATCTTGCTAAGATATCGCATTTTTATTTTGTAGTGCTTCGTCGTATTCCTTGGTCAATTCCATGTTCATTAGGGACCAAGTCTCACGACTTTCCCAAAATATAAATTTATCCAGTTGTAGAACAACTCTCCCACTACGACAAGGCGCTACATGCAATTGTGTATCAGATGTGACACGCGATGCATTTTACTTGTGATATATCCTCTCGTACAATTGGTACTAATACTTTGTGTTTTCCCTCTCACTTCCATTTAGAATAACTTATACATGGGTATGTGATTTATTACATGGTCCTTTTCCAAAAATCTAATGTTTGTGTTAACAATTACTCTTTGATCTTTTGGACTATTAAATAATGCACCATGCATTTTTCTAGGATATCCCACAAACAGACAAATATCATTACGACATGCTGTTTCTAGGAATACCCATGAAATGAATTTAGTAATTCCAAATAACTCATCATCTATCTAACCATTTCCACAAGAGTCTTATTCCTTCCGTCCATCACACCATTCAGATGGGGTATGCTCGGTGTAGACAACTTGAGATTTAATCTCTTCCTCTGATAAATAGCTCCTAAGTTATCCTAAGAGATCCTTGCCACCACGATTATATCGTAATGACCACCTCTCGTCGGGATAGTCTTAGGATCGCTTAAATCAGAATAAACCAATTCCAACATATCTTTGCATGGCTCTATACCCGTTTGCCTTAAAAGGCTTTTAATTATTTTCACTTTCAAGTAAGACTCGCAAGTCAGATAGTTACCACTTCCAATAAACCCAACAGTTCATCGGCTATCTACCTTTGAATCCTACTCAAGTTAATATGATTTAGTCTTAGATGCCAAGAGTATGTTTAGTTCATCTCCGAATGTTCATTTCTCTTACTAAGATTAGAAGATGAATTATTAATTACTATTTATTGCACCGAGGGATAAACATGATTTAAGAGTGTACAAATTGTCCACCAACGTACCATAACAGATTATAACTCCATCCCTCATCATAATGACCATGTCATTTAAATATGATAGAGTATCCATCCGTTAATGCATAGAAACTAAAACAAAATTCTTTCTATGAAAGTGTACGTGAAAGATAATTTCTCATAATCAAACGTTTATCCTATCAAAAGATAAATAAACAACTCCCACTACAACAGTCACTACTTTCGTAGCTTACCCATGTACTCAATAATCTCATCATCACTTAGACACATGCTTTTAGTGATTCCGGTGTCTACACAACGTGTCAGTAGATACCTTCACTAATCATGCTTCAATGACTAGTGAATGAGATACTAACCTTGTTCATACCTTGATGAAAAAGGCTTTCCTTCGCCACATGTTTTGTCAGAAGTTCCCAACCATATACAATCTATTGTATTTCAGGTAGAACTTACACAAAACATCTAGGAAAATTATGAAAAATAAATTGATCTAGGTTTCCTTTCAATTTTTACTCCAAGCATTTCCAATTCATTCATCAAGTTATCCATGACCTCTTGCCTTTCTTACTTACTCAAGTATCCGAAGAGTCGCATGAGACCATCATATTTCTATAAACCTCTCACCTTTCCACTAGAAACTTTAATTAATAGGCATCATAGTACATCCTTAATGAGAACACAATTTTATTTTCCTAAGCAGTAAAAATTAAAACCAAGATTATTTTCTAATCATCTAATTTTGGACCAGTAAATATGTTTCTTTTAGTAAACAATAAGCGAGATAAAACCATTTGAAAACACAGAGAATCATAAAAATAAATAAACTGATCAAATCTTCGAATTTATTTTATATTGATTCCCTCAAAATAATATAAAATAAAATTCACAGACATCTCAAGCATCGTGAGTCTGCATGCCATGTTAGTATGGACGTATACAAACCCGAACATTTACAAGAGAAGGCTTTACCCATTAATTTCATTCATCAACCTAACCTCATAATAAAATAATTAATAGTCAGTTCCTCTTTAGCCATGCAAATAATAGCAGTGACTCCGTTGGGGAGGATACTTATTATTTACATATAAGTGTACACTATTATTTGATCCTAAGTCCATTGCGCAAGCTTGTGTGCCTTACAGTTGGAGAAGTACACACGCGCTCAGATAACTTCCTATAATCATCAATTATAAGTTTGTACCAGTGAACCACATATAAAGTCATTCGTTAAGGAGGAAGGTCTATGCCAACATGCAAGTTCATGTGCATCACACTACAAATAATAATTATTTAATGAAGTCTGTACCAGTGATCCGTTAATAAAGTCATCCGTTGTAGAGGAAGGCCTATTGCCAACACGCAAGTTTACTCACATCACTTACAAACCAATAATGGAGGCCGTGGTAATTATTTACCAATCCCCTTTCCCACTTAGTTATTTAACATCGAGGGTTTTTATATGCATATAATATTCAACAATAAAATACACAACCTAGCATGCTCCTATTACACCAAATAAGATAATAAATCCAAGAGAATCATGCATACATATATAACAATAATAAGATAATTAAATCAATTATAAACAGATATATATCAGTGAATTCGATTGTTCGCCACCAAGCATAAACATCGACAAAGACTTCCAGATTATCAAACTTTTGAAAATCTCTAGATTATACAATTTTTGAAACTATCGATATCGAACGTCGATATCATCCAGATTATTGAAATCATTGATATCGATCAGATTATCAAAATTCTCGATGTCATCCAGATCATTGAAATCATCGATATCGACATGCAACCATATATAACAATAATAGACAATTAAATCAATTATGACAGTTATATATCACGAATTAAATCGCCACTAAATAAGAAAATCTTGTCCGACACTCTAGCTATTGAACCGATGCCTTATGCAACAGTAGGATTACTTGTGCCCTAAGTTGTACATCATCACCAGCTGCCTTGACTCAGAACACGTCGAAAACCGTCGCACGTAAAATGAAATTGCCTGACCATCATACACGCCGGCACGACTCGTGCCAGGGACTGACACGACTCGTGCCGTGTACTGATTGTTGGCATTTGATCTTTGGTCAATATGAACCATTAGAGTTCCATATATTTCAAATCCAGCAGAAGCAAAAAGACAAAGAAACGTATTACCTTTCACCAGGGTATGTTGAAGAAAGTGAATTCTCGCCGGCAGTCTGCGTAGCCTGACCGTTTTGAGCATCACTCTCTCGTCCAATCTCTGATTTGAGTGATCTATACGGTAAAACGATCCTCTCTTCAGTAGCTTTCCAACGGTATATCACACGTTCAGTTCTGAGTTCTGTACAATTTTAGAAAAATCGTACAAATTGACAGACATCAGCAGCAAACAACCTTCCGGTCATCTGCTGTATTCCCAAGTCCAATCTCGATGTCGTGTGGGCGACGATCTTCGAGATTTTCTCAATCTGCTATTCCCTCACCCTCCTCACAGTTTTAGGCATGATTAATCAGTTGATTAGGGTTTCCGAACAACTGAGATGACTTATATATGGGCTACAGCAGGAACCAGGAGGAGAAATTAGAGTTAGGCCTCCATTTGGCTTAAGTATCCAAGCTTAGCCCAAAACTTATACTTAAGTCCAATAATAATAATAATATATACCACTAAAATATTATTACTGAACTACCGCCCTAATTCCATAATTACATGATGGACTGCTTCTTATTATGAGCCCGTTAGTCTCTCCGCGTTTAAGATATACAATGCCTATTAATTAATTAAGTTACCGACAACTCCATTAATTAATATTTCATCCGAGAGTAGTACTACTCAACCTTATTATCATGGCGGAATAAATCCACCAGCTGGGTTTACATGATAATCCTTATGAGCTCCTCAAGGGGACATCATCAACCTATATCGGACACGAATTCCTTCAACAATCAACATCACACCATAGAGACAACACTATTTCCCAACTCACCGAATTTATTGATTTAATTACATGTAAATCTCACCTATTGATTAATCAAAAAATAAATATTGCCTTATGTGTCGAGGTTATTGTATAGAGAATAAGAGTACGAACATCCAAAATAACTGATCAAGTTCTCCTATATAGTCAGTATAAATCGAACGATCTCAAGAGGTCCTGCTCAATACACACAAAGTGCACTAATGTGATTCTATAGTCAAGACAAACTAATACCAAATCACACTAAAACCATTCTGATAGAGAGACCTCGTCTATCTCGGTTGTAAGCATCTGTTTATATTTTATAAGAAAACCGATAATATGATCTTCCGCGTGTTGTCGCACAACATATTATCTGCAGTATAAAGTAAATGGTCTATTGCATTGGACATATAAATAAATTATAAGACGCAATCATTTGATCATATGATTCTCATTTCAAATAAATTGTTATAACATTGTTCATATGAAAAAGATAGACTTTTAGTCTACAATCCAACACCTTCCACTTTAGTTCCTCAACTCTTGCTTCTTCTCCTCTTAAGTCTCTGCAATTATTTGATTCATGTAAGCATTCAAGGAATTCAAGAGAAAGCTCATTAGAAAAATCATCAGTAATAGTAGTAGGAAGAGTAAGAAATTCGCTTAGGCTTTTTTCTAATGGATCCTTAGACAGGATTATGGGTAAGCTCTCCTTAGCGATTTCCTCTATTACGTCAATACTTTTGCACTCTTCAAACGACAACTTAAGATCTTCAGACTGCATTCCATTGTGCAATGGAACAATAGTTTCTTCCTCAAACCATCCTTCAACCTCTAGTCTTTCCTCTTGTTGATGTAGACGGAGCATAAGCAAATCCAAGATCTTTTGTATCTCTTCGTGTTCCTTCTTCATCTCTTCTTGTTGCTTCTTCAACTTTTCAAACAAATTCTCGGATTCATGGGAAATTTTGATTGAAGTAGAATAAGTGTTCTCTTGATGAGGTTGATATGAATTTCCATTGTAAGCACAAGACCATTCATCTTCATATCTGACTTAATTGTAGTATTGAGAAGGAACTTGATTCATTTGAAAATCATAACCGTAATACCTCTCATCCATGTAATATGGAGGAGGAACCATAACATTCTGATTTCCATAGAATTCCATCTCTTGTACCTAAAAAATAATTCAGAGTCAGAATATGTTCAAATAAATAAATAAAATAAAAATAAGACAATAAAAAGTAGTCTCCTATTTAAACAATCTAATCCCCGACAACGGCGCCATTTGCTTGTTCACCTTTTTGCATGTGCCCCCAAGTGTAGGGAATCAATTGTAGCTCAGCGTGTGACCAAGTAAAATATCGAACCAAAGGGATTAGAGTTAAATAAGATACAAACTAACTAATTCACACCACTAATAATTAAGACAAAGTAACCTTTTCTGATTTTGAAAATTATTAAACTAATTATGCAAGAAAATAAATATTAAATAAAAACACAAACAATCACAAGTGTTTCAAGAGAGAAGACAAGATAGCTCTAGGAAATCAAGTTTAAATTAGTCAAATTAAATCACTAGACAATCAATTATTATTCCTACAGATTTTATGGAAGCAATCACATAATTATGTTAAATCCCTCTTTTACAGTAAACTTAACACATAAATCTGATTCAAACCCTCATAAGCAGAAGAATAATTCTTACTCCCTTTTTAGGTACTTCATGCAAAATTCCATTAAAGGTTAGAGCACTAGACTTCCCTTTATAGGTACTTAAGAATTAAACCTCGGTTCCCACCTAACAATCTAAGAAATCAAATCCTCTAGAATGGTAATTAATAAATATATTAAGTGTCAAATATTAATTATTCTAATGAATAAAAGTTATATGGTTAGATCCCCTTTACCCATAACAGATAGACAAATATAATCACTTTATGACACAAGCAACAAGCATAAATATGCATAAGATAATGACATATCATGAATGAGGACAGACCATATAAGACAAAAATATTAGTCTCAAATCAAAGCATTAATAAAGGAATAAATATGCTGCAGAAATCCATAACCTAGTTTAGGTTATTAATTCAATCCAATTCAACCTTCAAAACCTAAAACTATCCAGAAAAGTACAAGTCTATGGTATTACAAGCAACAACCATGTCTATGGAATGAAACTTACTCATGAATCTATAAATCAATAATCAGAAATTAAATGAAGAAAAATCCTTTCCTGGAATAATTCTCTGTCTTCTCTTTTTGTCTTGATGATTCTCCTCCGTTCTCCTTTTCAAGTAGCAAACACTGTGATTGAGTGTGAGGGTGATAGGTAAAAGACGGGTGAAGGGTAGAGATGGATGGCAGAAGGTATTGGATGAATATTTGTAAGATTGTGTAGCCCAAAGGGTTTGGTAGAGAGTTATGTTTGGAACTCCCCAAGGGCTCCTTTTATAGTTGAGAGCTGCTAAAATTCGGACTTCACCTCAAAATATGGCTTTTTCACGTCAAAAACCACAAAGGGGCCGAAAAAATACGATTTGAGCTTGCTGGGCAGTGGCACGGGTCGTTCCAGCCATGGCACGAGTCATGCCGGCCATGGCATGGTCGTGCCGCCAACTCGTGCTACACGGGTCTTGCCACCCGTCGGCAGCTTGCGCGACCTCACGGTTTTGACCATAACTTCTTCATATGATCTCCGATTGAGGTGATTTTTGCGCTCACAAGATCCTCACTTCTTTGGTTTCTATCCATATAAAGAACTTACAAAAATTCTCACATTTGAAGGGCGCGAGTCATGCAAAAGTGGCACGAGTCGTGCTGGGTCGGCACAACTTGCGCAACTTCACCGTTTTGATCATAACTCTCTCATCTGAGCTCCGATTGAGGTGTTTCTTGAGCCAAAATGACCTTCTCTTATGTAGATTTTCAACTACATATCACATGATCAGTTTGGACTTTTACAAAAATACAGAAAAGTTATGCAAAGTGGACATGCATTTTTCAGCATTCTTTCACGATTTCACTCTTCATTCCAACTTTGCACTTTTAATCCATTTTCCACCTAAAACATGAAATAACACCTCATATGCACCAATATCTTAAATATAAGAAAATTAACCATTTAGTGCTAAAATACGAATATAAATTTCATAAAATGGTACTAAATCGTGCCCTAAAACATGCAAATTTTCACACAAAACAAACACATCACAAGTGATAAGGACTACAAAATCAGATTAGGTATTCCTACAACAATTAAACTCATAACATGAAGAATTAACAAGTTCAATCTCAAGAAGACAAAAGGGTAATCAAATTCCTTCCGATCCATGCCTCTCAGAGGATATCAAATTCGCTCAACACTCTATGAAATATGGTTAATCAACACTCATCAACCGGTTAGAAACGATGCACCATAGGCTTGCTCATGGAATATGTTCACAAGCCACCATAGTTTCAAAGAGTGATCTAAAAAGTCTTTATCTTTAGATGTAATGTTTTAGGCTCTTTGGTAGGGTAGGATAGTTTGGATAAAAGTGACTATACAAGTGTACTTAATCGAAGAGATGATTCATTTCTCCAACATCTTCACTTTCTATCTTCCTCCCTTTTTCAAATACTATTAAACAAAAAATATAATCATACCATGGATTCATTGAGCTTCTTCAGATTGCATGCTTACTTTACTTGACTTTTGATTTCCTTTGAGCATATTTTTATGATTTTGCTCATTCTTCCTTTTGTTGAAGTTGCATATGCATTTAGCTTGAGCTTTTTCATCCTTTTCTTGATTTACCATTTCCTTCATTTTCTTGCATATTTCTCACATCAATCCTTACCAATCATCATCTCCTTAATCACCCACACAAAGGTTTATATATAAAGCTTAAGTGGGTATTCAAGACTTGTAATGTGTTAAAATCACAAAGAATAGGCTTTTAGGCTCAACTTGGCTTACCAAGGATAATGTTCGTGTAGGAAATTTACGGTTATGACTTCAAATAACAAGGACGGCCTAAGATCATATCACAAATCTCAACCATTCGGGCTTCGTTCCTATAGTCCATGAGCAAATTCTAGTTTGTTTAAGTTCAACTGGTCCTCTCATCAAGAATTAACCGTGGAGGCACGGTTGAGGCTCAACTCTCATAAGTCTTGGACCAAAAAGAACCCTAATTAACCTTCATACTCATTAAAATTGAACAAAATATGTAATTCATGTCACAATTTCAACTAGTAAAAATCCTTAACATGCTTGCCATCACCTATCACAAATAATGCATCATAGCTCATTTTCAAAAATATTTAACACCTTCCAAAAACATACCACCAAACCAACCTAAACAAGAATAAAAATGCAAACACAACACAAAAGCGAAGACTCACCAAACTATAAACATAACAAAAACATATAGCATACATGACCAAAATCATCCACCTCAAGAAATTAAAGCACATTAATTCAACATCCATAACAAGTAGCCTCAACATATCATCACATCCAAACTATGAAAAAGCAAACTAAAATACCAAAATAAAAGGAAATAAAAACTGCATAAAAATAAAATAAATCCCAAAGTAAACCTCCCGAAGTACAAAACAATCAAGAAGTCATAATGCTAGTCTACACAATCCAAATCAAGTCTAGATAAACTAATGGAAATGATGACATAATCAAAAACAAACTTTCAAGGCTGTGGAGGAGGAGGCGGCTGATACGGCATCCATGGGTTGTAGGCACGATTCGCTCCAGGAAACTGCATGTTGAACATCATGGTCTTCATCTCCTCAATGTTGGAGATGTGACGACGGGCTTCCTCAAAGTTGTGATCCATCCGAAGCTGTCCGGCCTGTAAATCTCGGATCTGTACCCCATGCTCCTTCTGAGTATGTCGAATATCACAAACATCACCCTCAAGAATGTTCCACCTCAAGTGATATCTGTGACCTCCCATAGGTGCCTGCTCAAATTGTGGTGGCCCAAAGCGTGCTCCTCGAACTCCACCTGATGCTTTTCTTCCTCTTCTTCTTCATCTCCTAAATCCATAGGGACACCCTCAGCTCTCAACTCATCTAAATCTATATCTGCCACTTATGCGCATTTTCTTTGCACGCAAAATTAATCCCCAAGTATGAAGGATATTAGTTGCAGCTTAAGCAAGCAACCAAGTTAAATATCGAACCCAAAGGACGGCGTATTATCAATTTAATTATTTACTAAATTAATTTAGATGAAAGGCAATAAAAGTTGGAATTTAATTATTAACTACGAAACAATTAATTAAAATAATAAATAAAATAAATCAAGAAGTAAAGAAATACAAAAGTGGATCAAGAGAGAGAATAAGTAGCTCTAAGGTAATCCAGTTTTACTCATTAATCTCCCTCTCAAGTGCAGGCCGACTCTACCTTGTGGACTATAGACGCATCACTAAACCATGTAAATCTACTCTATAGACACAAGTAAATATGCGTGTAACACGTGTGAATAATCTCGGAGCAAGAGACGTAATTTCACCCCTTTTTAGGTACTATCAGTATCAATTATTCCCCACGTCTGGAACCTAACCCGATATGATCTCCTTTTATAGGTACTACATAATTACCATATTTATCCTGCTTACTAACCCGAATTCAATTCAATTAATAAACATTCATATATAAAAGTTCCAATGAAGCTTCGGAGTCCCCTCACTTAGAATCATAAAATGAAATCCTGTTCAACGGTGAACGCACTCAATCTACAACCAAGATATATATTCAGACTCTATATACCAATTGAAGATGCACAAAATGACCGTGAATATGAATTAAGAAAGCATAATCATATATAAAATAAATCCACAAGTAGTGTTGTACAGAGGACACACAAGAGAGTTTAATTAATTCATAAAACCTTCATAAACCCTAGACTACCAAAACGGTTCTAGCTCATGATATTGCGAAGAACAATAATGGGGATTGGATAGATCTTACCCATATGTCTGGAAAACACAAGATAAATTAGAAAACGAATCAAACCCTAGATGCGGGAGTCGTCGCGTCCTTCTCCATCTTGAATCCTCCTCTTGGTTCTCCTCTTGATTCCACAAACGAATCTTCAAAGTGTTGGATGGATGGAGAAAAGGATGTGGATGATGGTTGGGGGTGATCCCCCATTGTGGGGTGTAGGATAATTGTGTTGTGGTTCTCCAATCCTATCTAATTTAATTCAATAATGATGTGATCCACATCCCCTTTTATAATTGTAAGCTCTCCTTATAGACCTAGGATGAGCTTTTTCTTAGAAAACACAAAAATACAGGCACTTGGAGTGTAAAAATACGGATCTGACGCTGTTCAGGCTTCTGGTTCGACCACGATACGAGTGGTTCGACCACTGGTTTGGGTCGAACCAGCTTGCGCAGTCTCACCGTTTCCTACATAACTTCCAATACGAGCTCCAATTTGAGTGATTTTTGTGCTCACGCGATCCTCTCTTCCTTGACTTTCTATTCATATAAAGAAATCTCAGAAAATCCAAGAGTAGAAGGTGTAACAAGCCATGCAAAGTGGCATAGCCGTTCTATTCGGCACAGCTCGCCGACGTCATTATTTTGATCATAACTTTCTTGTTTGGATTCCGATTGAGGTGTTCTTTACGCCAAAACGATCCTTTATTCTATGGCTTTTCAATCAAACTTCCAATTTTGAGCTCCACATGAATATAGAAATATTACACAAGTTGGACGTGCGTTTTTCAGCATTCTAGCACAAGTTGCACCTTTTCTCTAACTTTGCACTTTTGATCATTTTTCCACCTAAAACACAATAAAAACACCTCAAACGCATATTTGTTTCATATATATCGAATATAATACACTTGTGCTAATATATAACAATAATTTTTATCAAAAACATGTTAAATTGGACACTAAAACACGCTTATTTTCACTTTCATCAATCCCCCAAACTAACTAGTTGCTCGTCCCGAGGCAAAAAAATAAAAATAAAGAGAAAGATATTAAGAAAAAGCGGGAAAATTAGGACTCTGACCAAACCCCCTTCATAATACACTTGTCCTCAACTTAGGTCATGCAACTCTCATTACATGTAATACTCAATTCATAGCATACAAGATAAGACAATTACCACCAATTCAAATGCTCCATTCATATATTCTCACGGGAAGTATATATCGCTCGCACTCAAGTGTAAAAGATGTACACTTATGAGTTAAGGTGTTTACACTCAGATTCAATTCAAGTGTATGCGTAACCATAAGCTTGCCAAAAGTCTCAAACTCTCCACCACTAAAAGTATGATACAATGAGATCAAAAAAAACTTTTCTTTTGGATGTAACGTTGGCACTTTGGTTAAGGTAGGAAATATATGGATAAGTGACTCAAAACTCGGATCAATCAAGTCGCGATCCATCACGATCTTTCATTCTTCTTCACCACTTCAAATAAGCACACATCCTCCTCAACTCTTTTGTCATTTTCTCTTTCTTTCTAGCACAATATTTTTTCCTTCTTTTTTTTTCTTCTCTCCTTCTTTTCTCTCAAGGTACCAATTTCGGGAACTACCTAACGCATCCTCCATAGGGTACTAGATTTAAGCTCTGCCCTAGGGTGTTTTATTCAATGGAGTATTAGATTTAAGCACTACTCCATGATTTTCCTTACATGCATTTTCAAACTCGATCACTATTTTAACACCAATTTCACTCCTTCCCAAGCTGTTATCAAAATCTATCAACACACTTTAAAAAGCCATTAATTCTCCATTAGATAGGGCAATCAAGGCTCAAAAAATTCAGATGCTCAAAGTGGTTATTTCACGTAGGCTATCAAAGAATGAGGTTTTAGGCTTAATGGGGCTAACTACGGATAAACATCATTCGGTAAGGAATTATTTGGCTAAGTTACTCATAAATTCAAGGATGGCCTAAAATTATCTCCCATCATCTAACACACATGTAGTTTCAAGTAAGACAAGAGGCAAGTTCTAGAATACACACACAAGAACAATACTCACTAGAAATAAATCATGTGATTATGTAACATGATCAACAAGGCTCAAAAACTCACAAGGGTTTTTAACAATTAACAGAGCACTTTTCATGGTAAGTAATATCCCATAAGTACAGATAGAACTTCATACCACAATATAACTCAAGTACACTTCCTTCATCAATTTCAAGAGCATATGAATTTCAGGCACAATTCTAGAAATATAAGCTCATGTGGATCACCAAAACCAAAAACTCAATCCTTCCACTCCTATGAATTAAAAGCACATATAAAAAATTAGAATAAGGAAACGAGGGCACTGAAATTTTCTTCAACGTATGCACGAGTTCCTCGAGTTGTTCAACTTGATCAGGTCAAAGCCTTAATTTACCTGTTTCTATCATCAAAGCTCAAGCACACCTCATCATCACAGATTCATCAATAATAAAATAAGAGAACTATAAGAAAGACTCAATTGACTATCTAATTGACTCCACACACTAGACACACCACACTATAACATAAGTCACATTACATAACACCCAAAAAATGTTACTTAACAAATAAAAAATGTTATTATAGATCATATATAACACTTTTTCGGTGTCACTGTTGCCCCTATTATCTAAAGTCTAATATTAAACTTTTTTTGCTTATGATAACACCTCATATCAATTTTAACTTATTATTGTATCATTTTAAAAAATGTTACATATAATGTTAATGTAACATTTTTTATTCTAATGTAACATTATTTTATTAACACTTTTGAATGTAAATATAACATTAGATAGATTATTTTGTTAACACTTTTAATTCTAACATAACATTAATTACATTCTTTTACTAACACATATAAATATAATGTAACACTAACTACGTTATTTTGCTAACACATACTAATTATATCACTTTAAAGAGTACATGTAACACTTTTAAAACAAATATGTAACACATTTGTTAACATTTTAGTTATATGCAATATTTAATAATAATAATAATAATAATAAATAATAAAAATAATAAGTTTATTAAATTATTATGTTTATATTTATTACTTAATAATAATAATTTAATAATTATTATTATTATTTCAAAAAGTAAATAAATATTGTACAATACATCGAGGGCACAATAGTGCATTTTCAAACACTAGCTCATTAATGAAGCTAAGTCAAACTTCGGCCTAAAAATAACAACCAATAAATATACTCAAAAGTGTTACTAAGACGGTGTTATGTAATGTCACTTATGTTGTAGTGCCAATACAACACACTAAACATTAGGTAAGTTGCAAAAAATCGACATACCTACACTGGTTAAAGTATCAATATGCCACAAAAAATCAACCTCCTAACAAACAAATAACCAACGAAAGGAAAGATTATACTCTCGGTGCTCATAAGACGAGGTAAGTACATCACACACCCCCCAAACTTAGTAAAAACGTAAGTCAAAACTAAGTTTGAAAAGATATGTAATTGCCGAAACGTGAGCACTTCAAATATAATAAATCCTCACTCACACAAAAGAAACAAAGTAATAAAAACGGAAGAGACAAGCCCTCAACATGCGCTCATGTTTAGCGTCGGAGAGTCACGATGGTTTACCGCTTTTGAACTACTGGATTAGAGGACGATTTTCTGGCATCCTCACCTTCAAGTACTTTCTTTCCCTCTTCTTATCTACACTTAGCACCTCACCTTTCTTGGTCACAAGTATATAATCCTTAGACTTACC
This sequence comes from Pogostemon cablin, assembly GCA_023678885.1. Lineage (NCBI taxonomy): Eukaryota > Viridiplantae > Streptophyta > Magnoliopsida > Lamiales > Lamiaceae > Pogostemon > Pogostemon cablin. The sequence goes on along the minus strand of CM042990.1, from coordinate 10,168,617 downwards.
TTCCTCCCATGGCTGTCTAGACTCCTCCTTGTCAATCTTCCACTCAAATACAGAATCCTCTGTCCTAAATCAAGATTAAACAAGTTAGAAATCACATCTATGCTCTTGCATGATTGAATCTTCATGGGCATCTTCAATGCTTGATCAAGAGAGAAAACCACATCTTCATTGTCCATCTGCAGTTTAAGCTTCTCGGCTCTCAACCTCTTTGCTCTTTCCCACTTCTTTTCCACTATAAGCTCAGTATTCTGACCTTGGGATGACACTGTAGTAACATCAACATCAGGTAAGGCATTCTGCTGAAAAATAGTGTTGGACAAGGTGATTCGACCTCGGTTCGACCTTGGGTGCTGGTCGAACCAGGTGTGTAGTGGACGAACCGACCATCAGAAAGATCAAACTCCTCAGTACATGCTTGTTCGATCATGGTTCGGCCAAGGGGTTTGGTCGAACCATGAGTGTCGTGGTCGAACTGATCTTCAGAAAATTCAGCATCTCTTGTACAGGCTGGTTCGACCGTGTTTCGACCAGGGGTGTGGTCGAACCAGGTAGGTTTTGGTCGATCCCGACATCAGAAGAAACAGAGGGTTGTGGATAGGTTGTTTTGACCATGGTTCGACCTTCACGATTGGTCGAACCAGGATGGTCTTGGTTTTGTTGGCATTCGATCATTTGGTTAACATGAATCGTTAGAGTTCCATATGTTTCTAATTCAGCGGAAACAAGAAATCAGAGAAACGTATTACCTTTCATTAGGGTATGTTGAAGAAGATGGATTCTCGCTGGCAACCTGCGCAGCCTCACGATTTTTCGCCAGAACTTCCTCATCTGATCTCCAATTCGAGTGATTTATGCGCCAAAACGATCATCTCTTCAGTGGATTTGAAACAGTGTATCAAACATTCACTTTTGAGTTCTGTAAAATTTTAGAAAAATCACACAAGTTGACGGACAGCAGCAGCAAACAACCTTCCGGTCTTCTGTTGTAATCCAAGTCCAATTTCGACGTCGTGTGGGCGACGATCTTCGAGATCTTCTCAATCTGCTATTCCATCACCTTCCTCACAGTTTTAGGTGTGAATAATCTATTGATTAGGGTTTTTGAATAGCTAATATGACTTATATATGGGCTATAGTAGGGGCCAGGAGTAGAAATTAGAGTTGGGTCTCCTTTGGACTTAAGTATCCAAACTTAACCCTAGAACGGTAGTGCAGTAATAATATTATAGTGGTATATATTATTATTATTGGACTTAAGTATAAGCTTTGGAATCCCATAATTAAGTTATGGACTCCTTCTTATTATGAGCCCGTTAGTCTCCTCATGTTTAAGATATACAATGCCCATAAATTAATTAAGTTACTGACAACTCCATTAATTAATATCTCATGCGAGAGAAGTACCACTCAACCTCATTATCATGCTGGAATAAATCCACCTGCAGGGTTTACATGATTAGTTTTATGAGCTCCTCAAGGGGACATCATCAACCTATGTCGGACACGGATTCCTTCTACAATCAACAGCACACCATAGAGACAACATTATTTCCCAACTCACCGAGTTTGTTGATTTAATACATGTTAATATCACCCATTGATAAATCAAAGAAATACATACTACCTTACGTGTCGAGGTTATTGTATAGGGATTAAGAGTAGGATCATCCATAATAACTGAGATCAAGTTCTCCTATAAGTCAGTATAAGTCGAACGATCTCAAGCGGTACCGCTCAATACACGAAGTGCACTAATGTGATTCTATAGTCAAGACAAACTGATACTGAATCACACTACAACCATCCCGATAGAGAGTCCCCATCTATCTCGATTGTGAGCATCTGTTTATACTTTATAAGGAAATTGATAATATGATCTTCCGCGTGTTTTCGCACGACATATTATCTACAGTATAAAGTAAATGGACTATTGCATCGTACATATAAATAAATTATAAGACGCAATCATTTGATCATATGATTCTCATTTCAAATAAATTGTTATAACATTGTTCATACTAAAGCTAGACTTTTAATATACAATCCAACAATCTCCCACTTATACTAAAAGACTATGCTGTCATGTCTTCTGCCACACGTCTAATTCCCACTCCCAATACACGACCATCAAAAGCTCTCGCCTCAAGGTCCTTGTAAATGGATTTACTAGGTTATCATCCGATGCAATCTAGACGACAACAACCTTCCCCTTATCATATGATTTCTCGTAACAGGTGGTACTCGCGCTCCATGTGTTTAATTGCTTATGGGCTCGTGATTCCTTCAAGTTTGCAATTGCACTATTATTATCACAATAAATTGTGATAAATTTGGGCAAACTCAGAATCACATCAAAGTCCATTACGAAATTTCTAGAGTCATACAAATACAATGGCTGCCTTAGAGGCTCCAATTCAGCATCTTTCCATGGTAGAGTCTGAAATATATTCCAATATGACATTCCTCCAAATTATGGCTCTACTTCCAAAATAAACACATAACCTTGAGGTGGATTTACTATCATCCTATCTGATTTGAAAAATCTGAATCTATGTAACCCACAAGAAGCAATGAATCTCTTCTGTAAGCCCACATATAATTTCTAGTCTTTTTTAGGTACTTTAAAATTATGTGTTACCACAGTTCAACATTCTTGTTTGGGGTTACCTTGACACTCACTAACCATGCCTTCGGCAAAACAGATATTCGATCTCGTGTATAGCATCCCTTATATTAAGCTTCCTTATTCGCTGAAGCATAAGAAACCACCTTATTCGCTGAAGCATAAGAAACCGCTTTCATCTCCTTTATCTTCTTTTGTGTCATAAGACACATTTTCTTAGATAAAGTCACATGCTAAAACAAGTAAGGATCGTATCATTTCATGAAACTTGAGACAAGCATAACATCCTTTCTTGTGATCCGTATTACCATGATCAAAATGATATATTTTGCTTTTCTTAAGTCCTTCATTTCATACTGCTTTATCAACCATACCCATACGCCCGACAATACTCTTTCATTGTCTCCAATGAGCAAAATACCATCCATGTATAGTACAAGAAATACCACTACGTTTTCATCACTCTTTTCAATACACAAGACACATCCACGCATTGATTAAATCCATGTCACTAGATTTCCTCAACCAAACAGATGTTTCATGATCCCGAAGCTTGCTTTAATCCATTGATGAAAACTTTTAAGCTTACACACAAAACGCTCTTAGCCCTTTGCAATGAATCATTCTGGTTGCTTCACATAGATGTTTTCCTCAAGACTTCCAATCAGGAAAGCTGTCTTGATATCTATTTGTTATTCCTCATATTTCATATAAGTAGCAACAGATAAAAGAGTCCGGATCGACATAGGCATAGCTACCAGCGAACATGTTTTTCTCATAATCGAACCCTTTCTTTCTGAGTATACCTTTTCGCAACAATCTTTGCTTCCAAGGTTTCCACCTTACCATTTTATCCTATTTTATTTTGCATGACCACTTCCAATGGCTTCTACACCATTTAGTGGTTCTACAAGCTCCCAAACTAGATTTAGAATCCATAGATCCTATTCCAGAAAACATTGCAACTTTCTAAGATATCGTATTTTTATTTTGTAGTGCTTCGTCGTATCCGTAGGTCAATTCCATATTTACTAGGGACCAAGTCTCACGACTCTCCCAAAACATATATCTTACGGGTTGTCGAAACAACCCTCCCACTACGACATAGCATTACATGCTATTGTATATCAGATATGACACGCGATGCAGTTTACCTTGTAGTATATCCTCTTTACAATTGGTACTAATACTTTGTGTTTTCCCTCTCACTTCCATTAGAACAATTTATACATACGTATGTGATTTATTACATAGTCCTTTTCCAAAAATCTAATGTTTATGTTAACAATCACCTTTCGATCTTTTGGACTAAATAAATAATCATCCCCCATTTTTCTAGGATATCCCACAAACAGACAAACGTTATACGACAGCTGTTTCTAAAGCTTACCCATAAAATGAATTTAGTAATTCCAAATAATTCATCATCTATCTAATCATTTCCATAAGAATCTTTCTCTTATTAGGATTAGGAGACGCATTATTAATTACTATTTGTTGCATCTGTGGGATAAAGATGATTTAATAGTGTACAAATTATCGCAAACATACCATAACAGATTATAACTCTATCCTTCATTACTATAACCATGTCATTTAAATGAAATGGAGTATCCATCCATAACTACATAGAAACTGAAATGAAATTTTTCTATGTAAACATACTTAAAGATAATTTCTCATAATCAAACGTTTATTCCTATCATTAGATAAATAAACGACTCCCACTGCAACAAGCACTACTTTTGTAGTTTTATCCATGTCTATAATAATTTCATCATCACTTAATTGCAGACATTTATTGATTCTGCTATCTACACACAACGTGTTAGTAAACACCATCACTAATCATGCTTCAACAATCATCAAATGAGATTCTTTCTATGTTCACATCTTGATGAAATTGGCTTTCCTTCGCCACATGTTTTGTCAGAAGTTTCCCACTATATACAACCTCTCGTATTAATGGTAGAACTTGCTCAAAACATCTAGACAAATATGGAGAATAAATTGATCTAGGTTTTCCATTCATTTTCTACTCCAAGCATTCCAAATCCATTCATCAACTTATCCATGACCTCTTGCCTATCTAACTTACTCAAGTATCTGAAGAGTCGAATGAAACTATCATATTTCTATAAACCTCTCACATTTTCACAAGAGACTTTGATTAATAGGCATCACAGAACATCCTTAGTGAGAACACATATGTTTACCTAAACAGTAAAATTTGAAACCAAGATTCTTTTTTAATCATCTAATTTTGAACCAGTAAATATAATTTCTTTTAGTCAACAATAAGTGTGATAAAATCATTTTGAAAAAAAAAACAGAGAATCATAAATAAATACACCGATCAAATCTTCGAATTTATCCATTTACATTGATTCCCTCAAAACAATATAAAAATAAAATTCACAGACATCTCAAGCACCATGAGTGTGCAAGCCACGTTAGTGTGGACGTTTATAAACCCGAATATTTACAAGAGAAGGTTTTACCCATTAATTTCATTTGTCAACCTAACCTCATGATAAAATAATTAATAGTCGGTTCCTCTTTAGCCATGCAAATAATAGCAGTGACTCTATTGGGGAGGATAATAATTATTCACACCTAAGTGTACACCATTATTTGATCTCAAGTCTATTGCGTAAGCTTATGTGCCTTACAGTGGGAGAAGTACACATGCGCTCGGATAACTTCCTACAATCATCAAATATAAGTTTATACCAGTGAACCGCATATAAACTCATCCGTTAGGGAGGAAGGTTTATGCCAACACGCAAGTTCATGTGCATCACATTACAAACAATACTTTTTTAATAAAGTCTGTACCAGTGATCCGTGAATAAACTCATCCTTTATGGAGGAAGGCCTACTGCCAACAGGCAAGTTTACTCACATCATTTACAAACCAATAATGGAGGCCGCGAGAATTATTTACCAATCCCCTCTCCCACTTAGTAATTTAACACCGAGGGCTTTTACATGCATATAATATTCAAGAATAAAATAACAATCCTAATATGCTCCTATTATGCCAATTAAGGCAGTAAATCACAAGAATCATGCAAACATATATAACATTAATCAGATAATTAAATCAAATTATGAACAGTTATATATCATCGAATTCGATTGTTCGCCACCAAGCACGAATGTCGGCAAAGACCTACAGATTATCAAAATTTTGAAAATATTCAGATTAATAAATTTTCGAAACCATCGATATCGACCGTCGATATTGTCCAGATTATTAAAATCATCGATATCGACATGCAACCATATATAACAATAATTGATAATTAAATCAATTACGGCTGTTATATATTATGAATCAATTGACATCCATATATAACAATAATGGACAATCTATCATGACAGTTATATACTAGGAATTAATTTGCCAAAAATAGGATGTCTTGTCCAACACTCCAGCGATACATGCCTATAATATACCAAATATAATACGCAACCTAGCATTTTATATTTAAGGCAATAAATCAAATAGAACATGCATATACATATATAACAATAAAAGATAATTAAATCAATTAATGCAATTATATATCACGAAATAAAATACATAAAACATCAAATCGCTTAAAACGATCCATGCTGCCCAATAGGAAGTACCTGCACGACTCGTGTAGGGTAACAGCACAAGTCGTGCCTCCCATCACACAAAAATTCGTGTGCTGCCCAACAAACCACGCCTACACGACTTATGCCATGCGCCAACGCCTACCGTGAACGCCTGCATCTGTCGCGCATGCCTCTTGCCGGCACGCCCTGCGCACACCTCCTGTCGTGCGCCAATGCCTTGCGTGCATGCTTCCTGTCGCGCGCCAACGCCTTGCGCTCATGCCTGCATCTGCTGCACGCCAACGTCTGCCTACGTGCGATCTTTGCCCATCACACGACAGACACCGTGCTATGTTGCTCGCCATCGTGTGGCATCACACGGTCATGTGCTCGGCATCGAGTGTCCTCACATGGCCTTGAGCCTGGGTCGTGCGCTATTACCAAACAACGAGTGCTCTTTCGTCTTCTCCAAGCAAAACTCGCGAACAGGTTTCACATACGACGATGCAAGGTATAGGATTTCACTTAGGGGATATTCATAGATTATGCAACGAAACCAAAACCCTAATCCTCATGTGATTCTAATTCATAATTAAACCACATATTCTACATAATCTCTAGCCTAACGTGTCACGTTTCACAACGAAACCGAAGCTCTGATACCAATTATTGGCATTTGATTATTTGGTTAACATGAACCGTTAGGGTTCCATACATGTCTAATTCAGCGAAAGCAAGAAATCAAAGAAACATATTACCTTTCACCAGGGTATGTTGAAGAAGATGGATTCTCGCTGGCAGCCTGCGCAGCCTCATGGGTTTGGTCATAACTTCCTCATCTGATCTTCAATTTGAGTGAACTAAGTGCCAAAACGATCCTCTCTTCAATGGCTTTCCAAGGTAAATCACACGTTCAGTTCTAAGTTAGGTACAGTTTTAGAAAAATCATGCAAGTTGATGGACAAAAGCAGCAAACAACCTTCTGATTTTCTGCTGTATTCCCAATTCCAATCTCGACGTTGTGTAGGCGACGATCTTCAAGTTCTTCTCAATCTGCTGTTCCCTTACCCTCCTCACAATGTTAGGCATGAATAATCAATTGATTAGGGTTTCTGGATAGCTGAGATGACTTATATATGGGCTACAGAAGGGACCAAGAGGAGAAATTAGAGTTGTGCCTCCATTGGGCTTAAGTATCCAAGCTTAGCCCAAAGCTTATACTTAAGTCCATTAACAATAATATATACGATGAGAGTGTAAATTCATGTATTTTGGGCATTGATTTGTGTGGAAATGGAGTACTATTTAGTCTTTTATTTAGACAAATCAGATTGTTTATGGAGAAGTCGTGAATTGGGGGTGGTAAGGTTGTTTTGAGCATATTTGTATAGGAAAACAGGTGAAAAAGGCTCGAAATTGGAAGACACAATTTTAGAGGCAAGTTTTCGGTGCCATTCGACCTCAAGAGCTTGTTCGACCAATATCACTTTGGTTGAATGAAGGAGGCTAAGTCAAGCGGATTGTGCAGATCCGTCCAGAGAGCTAGCTCGACTTGGAGGCGTTGCTTGACTAACATTAGCTTGGTCGAGCAGATGAGCAGGAGAACAAAACTTATAGAGAGTTTGTTCGACTTGAAGGTGTTGCTCGACCAACATCAATTTGGTCGAGCAGAGAAGGCTGGTCAAGCAGGATGTCAAAATTTTCAAGAGAGCTTGCTCGACCAGTTGCTCGAGTTGGAGACGTGTTCGACCAGTCAGGCTTGGTCTCTAGGGTAACCTTTGAAGATCTTCAGCAACATCTAAATAAGTTCCTTGGGTATGCAAGTCACAAAAAGATGCAGAAGCTCATGTGGATGCGAGAAATATCATATTGTTCAAGTTCTCGCTGAATGAAGAGGCAAGAGATTGGTACGATAATCTTGATACTGTTGAATGTGATACATGGGGGAAGTTGAAATTGAAATTCTTGGAGCGATACATGCCACCTTCAAAGGTGTTCAAGATGAAGCAAGAAATCAATCAATTTACTATCCATGACAATGAAAAGTTTCATGAAGCTTGGGACAGGTTCAAGGACATGCTTCGTAAGTGTCCACAACATGGGTAATCTAAGGCTCAATATATCAGTATATTCTACAATGGGTTGGATTGTGATTCTCGAGTGTTACTTGATGCTTCTTCTAATAGAGCATTGCTTACGAAGTCACCCATTGAGGCCGAGAAGCTTTTCGAGGATATTTCGATGAATTCAAGGGATTGGCCGACTGATAGAGTGAGGAACTTATGTCCTTGGTAAAGTAGCACAAGTTGAGCATACTATCGTAAAGTCGGGAAGAGATGATGAGATCGTCTCTAGCTTGGCTAATATTAGTAAGTTACTTGAGCCTCAGCAAAAGTAGATTACTGATTTATCTCAGAGAGTACCAATGATGCAGCAGGATGGTGGCCACGAAGGAGCTAGCCAAGAGGAGATCGATGAGGCAAACTACGCCATGGGTCAAAGTATTCAAGGAACTAGGTACCCGAATCAAGAAAACTGGAATTATCAGGGGAATTACAATAACCGTGGTCCCCCGGGTAATACCAACAACCAAGGAGGCCAGAGTTTTCATGGAGCAATCCGAACAATGCGATGCAGCCTCATATCGGTGTTGATCCGGGAGCAAAGGTGGAAGAAGGGAAACCTGGCTTTGAGGATACGGTGAACAGGTACATGGCGAGGAATGATGCAAGAGTAGACCGTCTTGAGGCTAAGTTAGAGAAGAAGATTGATGACAATCATAAGGATTTTGTCTACACAAGTGAAAGACCTTACGTTGTTGATGGGGGAGATGGCTGGGAATGTAAACAAATTGACTCAAACTATTGAGAAGGGGAAGTTTCCATCTCAAAGTATTGAGAATCCAAAGTCATGCCATTCCATCACACTGAGATCAGGAACGCAAAATGAAGGTCCAATGATGCCGATGAGTCAAACCGAAGGAAACAGAGCAGTTGCTCGACCAGACTGGAGTTACTTGATCAGACAATCTGATCGAGCAGAGGTCGAACAACTTTCGAAGAAATAGAATTATGATACCAAAGCAGTGTGACAAGAGCTCTCGATCAGGCAATCTGTTCGACCAAAACCCAATTGCTCGACCAAACTATCTAGGTCGAGCAGAGGTCGAGCAACACAGTTCAGAGTCCGATTCGATACCAAATACGACACCTGTTGATCAAAATACTCCAGCTACATCTCTAGAGCAGAATATCGAGCTTACAGTAGTGGAAAAGAAGTGGGAAAGAGCCAAGAGATTGAGAGCCGGGAAAGATAAAGCGGTGAAGATTGAACTTGATGAATGGAGGATTCCCAAAACAAAGATTCCTCCACTGTTTCCTTTCAAGCTTGTCAAAAAGGATTGAAAGATAAGTTCAAGAGGTTTTCAGATATCATAAACAAGATAAGTTTGAACATTACTTTCTCTGAAGCGATCTTGGAGATGTCGTATTATGCTCATTTTCTAAAGGTTATACTAATGAAGAAGAAGCTTGAACGGAATTGAAACCATGAACCTGTTGGAGAATTGCAGCTGAATCATACAAAGGAAGCTGCCAGCTAAGTTAAAAGATTCGGGAAGTTTCACTATCTTATGTGAAATTGGAAAAGGGCCGGCACGATGAGCCTTGTGCGATCTTGGGGCAAGTATCAATTTGATGCCATTGTCTATATTTAAATGGCTTGGTTTGGGGGAGTTAACTCCCACATCAGTGGCTCTACAACTAACGGATAGGTCTATGACCTTTCCGAAGGGTGTGATCGAAGATGTTCTTGTCAAAGTAGAGAAGCTCGTATTTCCTGTGGACTTCCTTGTGCTTGAGATGGAAGATGACAAGGATAATGTCCCTCTTATCTTGGGGAGACCTTTCCTTGCTACTGCAGGAGCTATGATTGATGTGCAAAAGGGTGAGCTACGACTGAGGATGGATAAGGAAGAGGTTTTGTTTAATCTCGACAAAGTAATGAAGATGCCGATGGAAATGTAGTGCCATATTATTGATGTGGTGGAGAAGATTGTTAATGAAGACATGTCCCTGATTCTCTCTACGGGCCCTCTTGAGACATGCTTGATGGAATCTCTTACTTTTCCCACCACGGAGCTAAATGAACTCTCCAACGAGGTATGTATTAATTTACATGAAAACTTGCTTGCTTTGGGTGGTGACAGGTATGAATCGCAAAAGATAAAGGTTGAAGAGGTCAAGTGGACTAGGAAGTACTTGCCTTTGGACAGAGAGAGTGCACCTCAAGAAGAAAAGAAAGAAGAGTTAAAACCACTACCGGAACACTTGAAGTATGCTTATCTTGGAGATAATGGAAAGTATTCGGTAATTGTATCTTCTTCTCTTGATGATGATCAACTTGAGGAATTATTAGATGTGCTTAGGAAATATGACTGCGTTCGGTTGGTCTCTTGATGATTTAAAAGGTATTAGTCCTTCATATTGCATGCATAGAATAAGATTGTTAGATGAGGCCAAGAGTAGCATTCAGAATCAGCGGAGGATGAATCCTGCTATTCAAGAAGTGTTTAGGAAACAAATCCTAATGTGGCTAGATGCTGGGATTATATATCCCATTAGTGATAGTCTCCATGTGAGTTCATTGCATGTTGTAGCTAAGAAGGGGGGCATGACTATAGTGAAGGCCGAAGATGGTGAGACATTAGCAACTAGGATTCCTACAGGATGGCGTGTGTGTGCGGATTACAGGAAACTGAATGAAAATACATGCAAAGACCATTTTTCCCTTCCTTTCATGGATTAAATGCTTGATCGCCTAGCAGGGTATGAGTATTATTATTTCTTGGATGGGTACTCGGGTTATAATCAAATCAGATTGCACCCGAGGATCAAGAAAAGACTACTTTCACTTGCCCATATGGAACTTTCGCCTTTAGAAAAATGCCTTTGGATTATGTAATCCGCCTGCTATATTTCAGCATTGCATGATGGCCATATTTGATGGGTTGATAGAAAAGATCATGGAGGTGTTTATGGATGATTTTTCTATGTTTGGTTCCTCCTTTGATATTTGTTTATCTAACCTATCTACTGTTTTGAAGAGATGTCAAGAAACTAATCTTGTCTTGAATTGGGAGAAGTGCCACTTCATGGTGAGAGATGGGATTGTTCTTGGGCATTATTTTTCGGCTAAAGGATTGCAGGTGGATAGAGCAAAGGTGGTGGCGATTGAGAAGCTTCCACCACCTACTAAAGAAAAGGGAGTGAGGTCCTTCCTTGGACACGTAGGATTTTATAGGAGATTTATCAAAGACTTCTCAAAATACTCCAAACCATTGTATCATTTACTTGAAAAGGATGTTCCTTTTGTTTTTGATAATGAATGCCTAACAACTTTTCAGGTTTTGAAGGAGGCACTTATCACTGCACCTATCTTGATCACAGCGGATTGGACTCAACCATTTGTACTTATATGTGATGCAAGTGATCAAGCACTTGGAGTGGTGCTTGGGCAGATGAATGAGAAGAAGTTCTATGTCATTTACTATGCAAGTAAGACTTTTGGTGTAGCACAAAAGAACTACACTATCACTGAAAAGGAATTTCTTGCTGTGATGTACGCATTCAATAAGTTTCGACAGTATTTGGTTGACATGAAGACTATAGTGTACACGGATCGCTCTGCGATTCGGTACTTGATGGAGAAGAAGGAAACGAAGCCTAGGATCATTAGATGGATTCTTCTTCTGCAGGAGTTTGATATAGAGATCCGAGATAAGAAAGGTATAGAAAATGTTTTAGCAGATCACTTATCAAGATTGGAGATAAGGGAGCACTGTGATGATTCTTTTGATTACATAGAAGAGATGCTCCTTGATGAGAAGATCATGGCGGTGTTTGTTGAAGGGGCTGAGAGAGCATGTGTAGTGGCTGCCTAGGGGATGGATCCATGGAATGCGGATTATGTCAATTACATTACTGTAGGAGAAATCCCAAGAGATCTCAACCGTTATCAACTTGCGAAATTCAAGCGAGATGTTGAGACATTCATATGGTATGATCTATTTGTCTACAAGATATGTACGGATTCCATAGTCCGTAGGTGTGTGCCTGAGATGGAGATGTAGAGCATTCTTGATTTTTGCCATGCACAGCCTAATGGGTTTCTCTACATTCTCTTAGCAGTGGATTATGTTTCTAAGTGGGTGGAAGCCATTCCCACTCGCGTAAATGATTCAAGGACTACTTTATCTTTCTTGAAGAAACAGATCTTTACCCATTATGGAGTTCCTAGAGCACTAGTGAGTGATGGAGGGTCTCACTTCGTCAATAAACTTCTTGAAAAAGTGCTTAAGGATTATGGAGTCAAGCAGAGGGTTACTACACCCTATCACCCTCAAGCTAATGGGCAAGCGGAAGTCTCCAACCAACAAGTGAAGCAAATATTGGAGAAGGTAGTCGGAACCAATAGGAAGGATTGGGCTATGAAGCTCGATGATTTTTTGTGGGGGTTCTGGACTGCTTATAAGACAGTGTTGGACATGTCACCGTACCAAATTGTTTATGGGAAGCCGTGCCACTTGCCCGTAGAGATTCAGCACAAAGCATTTTGGGCATTGAGAAGTTTGAAGTTGTCTTTAAAGGATCAAAAGGAGTTGAGGATAACTCATATTAATCAATTGGATGAGTTCAGAAATCGTGCTTATAAGAACTTGGTGATTTTTAAGGAAAGAATGAAGAAATGGTATGACTCTAAGATCTCCTACAAAGAGTTTAAGCAAAACTCAAGGGGGCTTGACTTCCATGCGGGACCAGTATAAGCTGAAGCATACTATGAATACTGGATTGAATAAACCAGCAATCACTACGGAAAGTTTTGAGTTGCCGTTTGGACTGATCAAAATGGTACAGACACAATAGTTTAGTGGTACAGGCACATGATGCTATCAGAATGCTGCTTTTCCCATTCTCACTAACGGGGAAAGCCAAAGAGTGGTACAATAACATTTCTGCAGGATGTTGTACTACATGGGAGCAGTTGGCAGATAAGTTCTTGAAAAAGTACTTCTCTCCCTCCAAGAGCTTTAAAGTGATGCAAAAGATCACATAATTTAAACAAGGAGGCTTGGAGAGTTTCTATGAAGCGTGTGAAAGGTTCAAGGGCCTGTTGCGATGTGGTCCACAACATGGATTTACGAAAGACACTTATTTAGGCTTTTTCTATCAAGTCCTAAGGGGTGAATCAAGAATATTTGTGGATGCAACAGCTGGTGGATCGGTCTTCAAAAAGTCAGCAGATGAAGCAGAAGAGATCTTTGAGGAATGGCAGCTAACACGTATGAATTGCCTATAGAAAGATCAGATGGAGTTGCTTCCAATAAAGTGGCAAAAGTAGAAGTACAGGTCAACAGCAGTGAGATGTCAGAACTAAAAAGTCAACTCAGTGAGCTGCATAAGAAGGTGGATTGCATCACAATAGGAAACAAATGAGATGTGGCTAGTAATAAAGGAGATGAAGATCAGATGGAGGACGCAAATTATGTTATGGGTCAGAGCTTGCAAGGGGACTATAGAAATAGACAAAATTCAGGCCTAGTAATCAGTAGTGGGGAAGGAATGATCAAGGAAACAACCGGCAAAATCAGAAAGGGGGTTACCAAGGAAATTTCAACTTTAACAATTAAAGAAGGAATGATAATTTGTCTTATGCTAACCCAAGTAATGTAGTAGGGCCTCCTCCAGGAATTGATCCAGCATATAAGCCTGTTGAAGGAAAAACACCTGTGGATGATGAGTTGAAATTGTTGTTGAAACAGCAAGAAGACCTTATGAAACAGCAAAGGGATCAGATAAAGTGGCACGGAGAACAGTTGAACTTGATGGTCAAGCTGATGATGTCTACTACTGTGCAATTTAAAAGCAGGCAAAAAGAGACGGATAAAAAATAGAAAGAGACCGATATTTCTCTTGGACAGTTACATGCTGCAGTAGGGAGAGTAGAGCAGCAAGGTAAGTTTCCATCTCAAATGATAACGAATCAAAAAGAACAACTTATGGTTGTCACCCTGAGGAGTGGAACGCAGTACAAGGGTCCAAAGATTCCATTGGAATGAGCTGACATCGAAACGGAGGTCAAAAGATCGGATAAGAACGCACACGTTGGCCATGACACGTCGTAGGACTCGTGCAAGATTCGGCACAACTCGTGCAGCCCTTCATTCAGCACAACATACGAACCGTGCTTGCCGATAGAGGCCCAAGTGAGTGGCATGACTGCCGAGGTTGGCCGGCACGACCAGGAAAAATACCGGCATGACTTGTGCAGCGGCAAGAAATCTGCCGATGAGAGGCGACACAATCGCTGGCACGAGTCCGAGGCTGGACAGCACGAGTCGTGCCTTTCTCTGATGAAAATATCAAAAATTCATATCGATCCTCACGCTGCTGATCTCGTCCAGAATGATTTCCAAGTACCTGAAACTGAGAAAAAGTCGAAAGAACCTGAAGTTAAGCTGAAAAAGTGGAAAAAAGCTAAGGCAGAAAGAGCTGAAAGAGAAAAAGAAGAGGTGTTTGAGAGGGATATTTGGGGAATTCCAAAGACAAAGCATCCAATCTCATTTCCACAGCAATTCTTTAAGAAAGGATTGGATGAGAAGTTTCAGATGTTTTTGAAGATATTCAAGAAAATTCATATCAATATTTCCTTTGCAGAAGCCTTAGAAAAGATACCTAATTATGCAAGGTTCTTAAGGACATCATGTCTAAGAAGAGGAGTCTAACAGGAGCTGAGACAGTCAAGCTAACAGAAAGTTGTAGTTCAGTGATACAAAAAAAGCTTCCAGCGAAACTGAAAGATCCGAATGGGTTCACCATACCATGTGAGATTAGACGAGGGGGATCGAAGAGAACCCTATGTGATTTGGGGCTAGCATTAATTTGTTGCCTTATGCATTATTTAAGAAGATTGGTTTGGGGGATGCAAAGCTGACATCGGTTGTGCTACAGCTTGCTGATAGATCCATAACATACCCAAGAGTGGTGATAGAATATGTCTTGGTGAAGGTTGAGAAATTGATATTCCCAGTGGACTTCCTTGTGCTTGACATGGAAGAGGTTAATGTAGATAAAGTTCCTTTGATTCTTGGAAGGCCGTTCTTAGCAACTGCAGGAGCAATGATTGATGTTCAGAAAGGGAAGTTCAGGTTGAGTGTCAATGATGAAGAAGTCATCTTTTCTTTGGAGAAAGCTATGAGGTGGCTTTCGGAGAAAGAAGATTGCAACAACATTGAAATAGTAGAGAAGATAGTTGAGGAGTGCCTGCCTCTGATCCTGTCTAAGGATCTTCTTAAAACTAGCATAAGTGAATCTCTTACTTTACCTACTACTGAATTTGATGATCTTGATGATATGTCTAATGAACTCACTCTTGAATTTCTTGAAAGCTTACTTGCGTTGAATGAGGATAGGGATTCAAAGAAGGAAGCAGCGAGAGTGGAGAAAGCAAAATGGAAGAGGTCATATCTGCCACTTGAACCTGAAGGAGTTGTACCTGAGTAAAAGAAGAAAGAACTGAAGTCGCTGCATGATCATCTCATGTATGCATATTTGGGGAAGAATGAAACTCTTCTGGTAATTATATCTTCCTCCTTATCTGATAGCGAGCTTGATAGATTGTTAGTGGTCTTAAGAGAACATAAATCTACTATTGGTTGGTCTATTGATGATCTTAAGGGTATTAGTCCATCTATTTGCATGCATAAAATAATATTGGAAGATGAAAGTAAAAGTTGTGTGCAATATCAAAGGAGATTGAATCTTGTGATGCAAGAGGTGGTAAGAGTAGAAGTGTTAAAGTGGTTGAAAGCTGGAATTGTGTATGCGATTAGTGATAGTCCATATGTGAGTCCTTTGCATGTAGTTGCTAAGAAAGGGGGGATGATTGTCATTAAGTCTGATAGTGGGGAGACCCTTGCTACTAGAACTACTATAGGTTAGCGTGTGTGTGTTGATTATAGAAAATTGAATGAGAACACACGTAAGGACCATTTTCATTTACCCTTCATGGATCAGATGCTTGATAGGTTAGCAGGTTATGAGTTATATTGCTTTTTGGATGGTTATTCCGAGTATAATCAGATAATGATTGCACCTGAGGATCAGGAAAAGACCGCATTCACATGTCCTTATGGCATTTTTGCTTTTAAGATGTTGCCTTTTGGTCTTTGAAATGCACCTGCGACTTTTCAAAGGTGTATGATGTCTATATTTGAAGGGGATAGAAAATATCATGGAAATTTTTATGGATGATTTTTCTGTCTTTGGATCTTCTTTTGAGAAGGGAGTGCGGTCATTCCTTGGACATGCAGGATTTTACCGCAGATTACTCTAAACCACTTTCTCATTTATTAGAAAAAAAGATGTCCCTTTCAATTATGATGATGAATGTTTAAAGTCTTTTCAGGTTTTGAAGAAGGCATTGATGTCTGCCCCTATCTTAATTACTCCAAATTGGACTGAACCCTTCGTGCTTATGTGTGATGCAAGTGATGTTTCTTTTGGAGTTGTTTTGGGGCAGATGAGGGAGAACATGTTTCGAGCCATCTACTATGCAAGCAAGACATTTGATGTAGCGCAAAAGAATTATATCGTAACTGAAAAGGAATTTTTAGCTGTGGTGTATGCTTTTGACAAGTTTCGTGCGTATCTAGTGAGGATAAAAACTGTAGTGTATACGGATCATTCTGCGATCCTATATCTGATGGAGAAGAAGGATGCCAAACCCAGAATTATCAGATGGATTTTATTGTTTCAAGAATTTGACATGGAGATAAGAAACAAGAAGGGGAGTGAAAACGTGGAGGCGGATCATCTCTCTAGATTGGATACAAGGGAGCATTGTGAGAATGAGAAAGAAATCATCAAAGAGGTGTTCTCGGATGAGGAGATTCTAGAGGTGGATCTTCACCAGGCATACGCTTTAGCTGCAAAACCTAAAGCCCCTTGGTATGCTTATTATGTCAATTATCTTGTAAGTGGGACTAAGCCATATAATTTGAGTCGGTATGAGCATTTGAAGTTCATGAGAGATGCGCAGAAATTTATTTGGGATGAGTTTTTCGTCTATAAGATATGCGCAGACTCTATCATCCGGCGGTGTGTGTCTGAAGAGTAATGGGAAAGTGTGCTGAATCACTGTCAAGCACAACCAATTGGGGGGCATTTCAATGCCAAGAAGACAGCTGTAAAAGTGTTACAATCAGGTTTATTTTGGCCATCCCTTTTCAAATCTTGTACTTCATATGTTGCAAATTGTGATAGGTGTCAAAGAGTTGGAAGCATCTCTAAGAGAGATGAAATACCTCTGCAGAATAGTTATGTGGTAGAGATTTTCGATGTGTGGGGAGATAGATTTTATGGATCCCTTTCCCTCATCCAATGGTTATCTCTATATACTTTTGGCTGTTGATTATTTGTCTAAGTGGGTGGAAGTAATTCCAACCAAGACGAATGATGCCAGGGTGGTGCCAGCATTTTTGAAAAAGCATATCTTTTAGCTATTTGAAGTACCTAGAGTACTAGTTAATGATATGGGAACCCATTTTATTAACAAGCTCATGGAGAAGGTCTTGAAGGATTATCATGTTTGGCATAGGGTGGCAACTCCCTATCACCCACAATCTAATGGGCAAGCTGAGGTCTCCAATCGCCAAATAAAGCAGGTTTTGGAAAAGACAGTGAATGTGAGTAGAAAGGATTGGGTTATAAAGCTAGATGATGCATTATGGGCATTTAGAACTACCTACAAGATTGTCTTGGAGATCTCTCCGTTCCAAATTGTCTATGGAAAGGCATGTCATCTTCCTGTGGAGATTGAACATAAGACATTTTGGGTGGTTAGGAAGCTGAATTTGGATTTGCAAGAAGCGCGTGGCCTGCGGATGACTCTGATGAACAGACTAGAAGAGTTTAGAAATAGAGCTTATGAGAACTCACAGATCAGCAAGGAAAGAAAAAATAAGTGGCATGATGAAAAGATTCGTTTTAAGGAGTTCTGTGAGAATGATGAAGTCTTGTTGTTCAATTCTAGACTTAAACTTTTTCCTGGAAAGTTGAAGTCTAAGTGGATGGGGCCATTCGTGGTACATAAAGCTTGTGGTGGAGGTACATATGAACTGTTGGATAAGGATGGAAATAGTTTCGTGGCTAATGGGCATCAGATGAAGCATTATAGGTCGCCACTGGATAAGAAAGTCCTTTTTGTTGATCACCTCCATTAAGCCGCTTTCCGTCGAGCTCTAAGACGTTAAACATGAGTATTCCGTCGTGACTCTCTGATGTTAAACATGAGCGTTTTTTGGGGGCTTACCCTCCTGTTTTAATTGCTTTAATGTGTTTGTTTGGTGTAGGAATTTTATTAGGTGCTTCTTCGTCTATGGTATTCACTTTTCGCAAACTTAGTTTCTTACTTAGTTTGAACTAAGTTTCGGGAGGTGGACGTGCATTCCAATATCTTGAAGCACCTAGGTAAGTTTTCTTTCACTTGTATGTGATTTTTGGAGGTCGATTTTTTTTAGAATTTTTGGAATTTATTTTGAACTTTTGAATTTTTTTGCGACTTTCCAAATGTTTTGTTTTGTCTTGTTTATTTTTTCTAGATTTGGTGTGATTAATTTATGGTTGAATTTTTTAGTTTTTTCCTGATGATATTACTAATGAATTTCATGTATTTGAGCTTAAATTGGATGAAAATTCGAAAAAAATAGGTTGAAAAAGTTCTAAAGAAATGCCCAGCAGTATGTTAAAGGGTCGCACGACTCGTGCCACGTGTTGGCACGTGTCATGCCAAAGCTGAGAAAGGGCAGATGAGCATTGTACCCGCCTGGCACGGGAATTGGGTGGCCAGCACGAGTGCGGAAGAAATGTGGCACGATGGTCGAGACCTGCCGGCACGTGTCATGCCGCTTGGAGTAGAAAAGCACAGAGGTTGCAATAGGTAAGGTCGCACGAGTCGTGCCAAGGTCGTGCCAAAGTCTATATCAGTTTAAAATTTTGAATTTTTCTCCAGTTTCATATTTTCTTCACGCCGTGCGTACGGGCCTCGATACTTCTTCGAAATTTTCGTCAATTTTATGTCCAAAAATCACCATTCTACTCCACCATTACACTACCCCCACACACTTTAAACACATTTTCATATTTGGATTGAGCATTTGAGAGGGAGAAATTAGGATTTTTGAAGCAAAATTTGGGGAAAAAGTTTAAGTTGCAAAATTTTCGTTATTTCTCCAATAATGTATGTTTTCTTCATCCTTTTGCTCTGATTTTCAAGTATGTTTGTATTTGAAGCATGGGTAAGTGGATTCAAGTTGATATTTTGAATTTTGAAGTGAATTTTCTTTGAGGCATTTTGTCGAACACCTTGTGAGCATACTATTTTGCCTCGATTTTCAAAATTTCTTGTTCCTTCAAGCTTGTGAATGTGAATAATGCTTTATTGTGTTGTTCATGGGCTGTTTTAGCATGGCTTAACTAGGAATTAAGAATACATAAATGGCATGTTGATTTCATGTGGAGTGTTATTTTATATTCTTACTTAGTGTGAAATTGCCTCAAGCATGGATGCATAACATTTGTTTTTGGAATTATGACATGCATCTTACTTGTAAATTTTGTAGGAAATTAAAGGAGTGATGAATGGATGGAAGAGCAAAAGCGAGATGAGATAGCTCGAATTAGGAGGAATAAAACTTCTCCTCGCCACATTGGGATTTATTATCCCGATTGGAAGGAGAATATAGAGAACTACAGCCATTTGGAGCAGCGCATAGTGCGTATACGCTACCATGATGAGGAGACCATGATCAAGATTGGCATTAAGAATGATGTAGATACCCTCTTCGAGAGGGTGGGCATATTAGAGTTCATGAATGCCCGAAGGCCTACCACGTATGCATTGACTATGGAGTTTTTCATGTCGTACGAGGTCTATCAGGAGGAGCATGATAGGGTTCTGAGTGGATGCACTTTCATATTGAGAGGAAGGAATACAAAGATGACAAGAAAATATCTGAACATGGGGTTTGGATCTCCTTATGATGCTAATGATGAGATAAGCACTGCATTTGACAAGGATATCTTCTGGAGAAAGATCACGGGCAAGGATGAAGCCTTCGTACCTAGAGAATCTAAATCCACATGCATTATCAGCCCGGTTCTCAGGTACATTAAAAGAGTTCTCTCATATACCATCTTCGCTAGGCATGAGGAGGGCCAAGTTAGGTTGGAGGAGCTTTATATCCTCTGGTACATGTGTGAGGAGAAGCTGTTTGACTTGGCCGCACTTGTTATGGAGCAGCTCCTTCATTTTAGAGATGTAGAGACTCGATCTGTGATGATGGGTGGTATTATCACCCAGATAGCTGAGATCCATGGAGTGCGGATTGATGGGATGAAGCTCGTTGATGATAAAAGCCAGACATAAACCTGCGAGCTTTGAATCATGCACGTATCTTGTATGAGCGAGATGGCCAGCTTTTCTATAAGCAGGACAACCTTGTTATACCACTTCCCTGTAAGCAGTTGACAACATTGACTAATGAAAGAGAACTTTGCCTGCAAGTCTTATTTGCACACCCATGTCTCATCTGTCTTTTCTAAAAATGGAGATTGGGAGAAGGTTATCAGGGAGCATAATGAGCGAGAACGAATCCCCAAGTTCAGAATGATGCTGATTATGCTAATGGTGGTGATGAGGATGAGGTGATGCTCACTGAGGAGGACGTGCTAGAGCTTTTTAGGAGGCATGACTCACAGCATCCTACTAGTGGGTATTATCAGGGCAGTTCATCCGGAGTAACACCAGATCCATTTGCACCAGGGACATCTATATCTTCATCCGGAGCTCAGTGCGGAGGACCTAGCACTTCTACTGGTCCCGTACCCCATACTACCATTCTTATTATGTTCCGAGTGTAGAGGATCCATTGGGAGAGATGTATAGATACGTCAATGATCAATTTGACTCCATCAGGCATTCGAACGAACATCAGTTTCGAATGTTGTTCCAGGAAGCTAGGCGTTCTCGAATGGAGACACAAAGTGAGTTACAAAGCTTGAGAGATGAATTTCGAGAGCGCCGAGAGAGACGTGATTGATGGAGGTTATAGCCCCTGTTTTAAACAGCCTTGTCTGTCGAGGTTGTGTCTTTCTATCTCTTCACCTTGTTTCTATTTTCTGTTTAGGCTTTGAGTGGAGTGATAGTTTGATAGGGTTGCTTCTGATGTATTTGTCTCTTCTATGTATCACCTTTATCTTGGTTTGCACTATTGGATATTTATGGGGGGATGTTATGTTTATTGTCTAGTAGTTGAGGTATTTATGTTTGATTTTCTGGTTGTATGCTTTTTATGATCTTATTTGTTAAATTTCTGCCAGAAATTCATATGCACTTGAAATTGATGAAGGAATTGCACTTAAGTTATATTGTAATACGTAGTTCTATGTGTACTTGTGAGATATTGCTTACCTGAAGAGTGCTCTGTTACTTGATAACCCATATGAGATTTTGAGCCTATTATCATGTACATAAACACATTTTAATTCTTTCTGGTGAGTATCATTCTTGTGTGCATATTTTAGAACTTGCCTCTTGTCTTACTTAAGACCGCAAGTTATTTTAGGTTATCTTTGATTTTTATGAGTCACTTTGTCAAATAATTTCCTACCGAATAATTTTATATCTGTAGTTAGCCCTTTTGAGCCTTAAAGCCTTATTTCTTTGGCAACCTATGAAGATAGCCACTTTAATATCCTATTTGAGCCTTAAATTCCTATATTTAGTGGAGAATTAAATACTGTCAAAGTATGTGAATTGATTTTCATGGAGTTTGGAAGGAATAAAATATTTGGAGCTGTACAAGTGAATATGAGCTGAAAAATAAATTGCTTAGGGGTAGTGTCCGAAACTGGTACCCGAGATGTTAGAGGTAGTGTCTGAAACTGGTACCTAGAGAAAAGAAAAAGAATGTTGTGCTTAAAGGAAATGAGAGAAAAGAAAATTAGAAGAGCATGAAGCTGGATAGCCTTAAAGTGTAAAAATCTGCAGTACAAAATATCTCCGTTTTTAATTCTCTACTAATTGAGTCACTTTATCCATATGTTTCCTACCCTTACTAAAGAGCCGACATTACATCCTAGTAAATTCCTTTTTGATCCCATTGTTCAATCATACTTTTAAGTGGTGGAGAGTTTGAGACGTTTGACAAGCTTATGGTTAAGCATGCACTTAAATTGAATTTGAGCGTAAACACCATACCCTATAAGTGTACATCTTTTACACTTGAGTGAGAGTGACATACTTTCAGTAAGAATAAGTTGATGGAGCATTTTAATTGGTAGTAATTGTCTTAACTTGTATGCTATGAATGAATTATTGCATGTGCTGAGAGTGCATGACCAGAGTTAATGACAATTGTATGTTGAATGGCCTAGTTGTCATATCCTCTGTTTTTCCCTTAGATTTACACACTATCTTTCTTCTTCTTTGTTCTTTTTCGTTGTTGGGGATGAACAACATCTTAAGTTTAGGGATTTGATTAGTGTGAAAATCTGCGTGTTTTAGGGTCCGATTTAGCACCATTTTGCGGTATTTATATCCGTACTTGAGCATCTTTTGGTTGAATTGTATAAATTTGTGTTACAGATGCATGTGAGGTGTTATTTCGTGTTTTTAGGTAGAAAACGAGGTGAAAAGAGCAAAAATGGAAGCCGGGAGCAAAGTCGGGAGAAGAGGACCCGCACGACTCGTGCTGGCCAGGAAGATCACTCGTGCCACCTAGCCTCGCCAAGTCATGCCGCACAAGCTGCCGAGAGCGCCGAGCACGAGCGCCCATACTGCCGTGATGTACCGACTCGTGCTGTCGAGAGTTGCCAAGAAAATCCATGCATAACCTACTGGCATGACTTGTGCCACACCTGGCACGACTCGTGCCGGCGCCCAGCGAAGCCCGTCGTTGTTTTTTCGTCATTTTTCAACCCGTTCGTATTTTTAACGTGAAAAAGCCAATTTTAAGTCAGAATTCGGGATTTTTACAGACCTCAACTATAAAGCTATAAAGTGTATAGAAATCAATCATACAATTAATAAAATAAAACATGAATCACAATTTATAAGAAGAAATTTGTCATCAATTCAATTCACTACTAAAAATCCTACAAATCTAGATTAACCTCAATTCATCATGTGGCTAGCCTCACAAGAGTTCTAGCTAATAATAATCATCTCACAAACCTTACAAAGTTCATAAAATTCCATTGCTAATTTCAAGTCAAAGGAAATACAAAATGAAAGTAGAATTTCTTCCCTTGTAGATGAGGGTTGATCTCCTTCCTCCAATAGCATTCCAAGTAAATAAGCCTCAAATCTCTCTAAGGATGGTATGGGTGAAGGATGTATGGAGAGAATTATGGATTCAAAGTGGTAAAAACGGATTAATTTGGTGGATTTTGGATGTAGGAGAGAATGTGTATGAAGAACTGGTGTGGAAGTATGTGTATGAAGAACTGGTGTGGAAGTGTGTGTTTGATCTTTGTAACTACTATCAAATGACTCTCTCCCATAAATCATGCTAAAATTGGGCATTTATACCCCTTGGAATCTTCTAGAACACGTGGATACTTATTTTGGATTTCTACCCGAGCTCGACTCGAGTAGGTGCACTTTTCTCAGCGTATCTTTGCGTGTGATAGAGCGCGACCCGTGTTATGCACACGGTAATGGCATGGGCGAGCAGGCATTTCTGATGCTTGCGCACGGCCACTGTTTGCAAGCCCGTGCATGGTGCACGACACGAGCTCAATCACAAACTCTACTCGAGCTCCAGCTCTCGACTCGAGTGTGCTCAAGTTCTATCCACCTTCTTCATTTCAGCGCCTGACCCATTTTGCTCCATTTTTGACCTGTTTTACATACATTTAAGCTCATTTCCACACAATTATCAATCTATATCACACTTCTCCTAATTAACATGAAACTCCATCAAAAGTTATATAAATACGGATAAAAGCATCCAAAATCCACCAATAAAGACACTAAAATCTAGGTGAAAATGATGACGATCAATACTCTGCACGATACTCCTTATATATCATCCCTACGATGATATATATCGAGAATGGACTCGTAGTCATGGGTAGATCAAAATCTATAAGGAGCCCTCTTCTAATGAACTTTGTATCTTTATCAAAATCAATAAGGAGCCCTCTTCTAATGAACTTTGTATCTTTTCCTCTTGACATGAACTCCATTCCATCTTGTAGTCGTTCCCAAGGTTTGTGAACCTCGAGAAATTCCAATACTAGTACTAGTAGTTCAGGGAATCTTCCTGCGACTCCTTCGATTATCAGTTTAAGTTCTCCAAGTTTGAGTTGTCCTTGATATCTCCCAGTTGTTGGTTGCTGAAGATAATACAAGACGTCACAAGGAATAGAGTTCTCCTTTTTAGTGATGTCGAATATTACTTCGAATCCTCTCTATCATCTAGGCATTTTAGTTCACCTTTAGTTGTGAACTTTTCTGGTTCCTGGATTACCCCCATAGTTGATTTCTTTCCCTATTTTTCACTGATCATCCTATCTTTTGGAAAGAAATCATTCTCTGCTCGAATCTGAGATTGTCTTGCCTATTCCAGACCGGCTTATCCTTGACCCGTAAATCCATATCGTGGATTGACGGCTACTACATTATATTTGGCCTAGTTGCGCATGCAACTCTTTTGAACACTTTGAGTATCTTAATGCACTCCTTCATTTGGAATAAATCCGAATAATGGGTGTTGGATAGGGCATATGAAATACTGGCCTATTCCCTTCTTTCATCAGATCTTTGTTCTTGAAATCCTTATGAAATGGTTAGTGCCCTATTAAAATCTCGATCCACCAGGTTGTAGACAATCCTTGGGTAAATGTAGGATACCACCTTTCTTGCGTACAGGTTTCCTGATATTCCTCCCAGGCGTGCTTCTCTTGTGTTCTTGATCCTCTTATCAAAGAAAGCAATATCGATTGGTGTATCGATACCTTCTTTGAATGTTGCTTTGATGAGGTTCCGAATTACTCTGATATGGATCCAGGACATGGTCTTGGCCAATTCTTCCTGTAGCTTACTGAGTTCTTTCTTGACTTCCTCAATAGGAACTAGATGCATTTCTATCATATTTCCCGTGAGCTCCATAGGGATGGCGATCTCTCCTTCGGTCACTTTGTATATGATGTGATGCCTTCTCTTTCTGAGGCAGAACTGCTCCATTCATCCCATGGTAAATCCATCGTATAGATGGAGTCTTGAATCCTCCTTCATGATTCTCATAAGGGCCTTATGAGAAATTGATGTCTGGGAAAAGAATCCAGACATATCCTCTTGTATCTCTTGTCTAAAGCTTTCTTTTTCACTCCGACTCATCTTCAGAAATTTCATCTTAACTAAAGAATTTTTCTTCATAGATGCTCTCATCTGAGGGTATATCTTCAAATTGATATATATGTACCAGATCTTGGAAGTAAACAGCTTCCTCCATTTCTGGAGTTGTTTCGAACTATCTTACTCCCCGCTTCTGGTTTTCCGGGCAATCTGGTGAGATATGCCCTCTGGCTCCACACGTGTAGCAATTACAATTCTTGAATATTTTATTGGCTCGTGTGGGCGCTCTTCAGAAAGCCTTTCTTGTAGGAGTTCTTCCTGTACTCCTCTGGTTTGACCCTGAGAATGAGGCTTGACTTCTTGAACTCCACCTTGATGGTCCTGACCTTTGTCCTGATTTATAACTTCGGGCCTTCTGTTTGGACCAAAAGGATATCAATTTTCTGGACCTTCATCCTCCGCTTCTTTGAGTGTAACGATGATTTTTCTTCATCCTTTTCTGCTTCGTTGGGCTTCTTCTAATGATGGTTGAAAGATCATTACCCTCGCAGCATAAGGGTACTGTCTTGTTGATTCTCCTTAATCTCTTGTAGTTTTTGTGTAGTGATGCTTGATGACACCACTCCGCAATCTTGGCTTTGAGGAAGAACATTCTCCTTGCTATTGAATCCAGCTCACATGGTTCATAATCTTTGATTAGCATTTTTCTCCATGGGCTTGGAATCTTAGCAAAGAACAGGTGGAATACTTCCTCCTCTTTGATCTTCGATTTCCATCTATACTCTGTGAAGAGCTTGATGTACTCATTTACATGACAGATGTCAAGTAGTTCCAGGCTGTATAAGGCATTTCTATACTTCTTCTTCTTTTCTTCTTCCATTTCTTCGAAGTAACCTACTCCGATGAAATGGATTTTGAAAATCTTGGCCATATGATCAACAATATTGCCAATGTCTTCTCCTTCCATGGCCTCTTTCTTGACTTCGTCTAAGAGTTGCTCCCAGGCGCACTTTACTGATCCTTCTAGGCTCATAGTTAGGAATCTTATGAACCCTTCTTTCTCCAGCTCTAGTGCACTGATGAGAGTGAAAATAAGCGTGTATTAGTGTCCAATTTAACACTTTTTTGATGAGAATTGTTGTAATATATTAGCACAAGTGTCTTATATTTGATATATGTGAGAAAAAATACGTTTGAGGAGTTTTATTTGGAGAAAATGTGCAACTTGTGCAAGAATGCTGAAAAATGCACGTCCAACTTGTGTAATTTTTTTGTATTCGTGTGGAGCTCAAAATAAAATTGTAATATATGTTTGGAAAGCCGCAGAAGAGTGGGTCGTTTTGGCATAAGAAACACCTCAATCGAAGTCCAAATAAGAAAGTTATGATCGAAATGGTGAAGTCGCACAAGCTGTTTCCACTCGGCACGACTGTTCCACTTTACATGACTTGTTACATCTTCAAATATTAGACTTTTTGTGAGATCTTTATATGAATAGAAAGTCAAGGAAAAAAGAATCACGTAAGTGAAAGAATCACTAAAATTGGAGTTTGGACGTGGAAGTTATGCTCAAAATCATGAAGTCGCGCAGCTGCTAGTGAGAATTTCCAAAAATTTTCGAAAATTACCTATTTCTTGGAGCACAATTAATCTCCTTGTCACATAATCCTCCGTGATTCACCCATATTCTTTTATTTCCTTATTTAATTCCCTTCTCATACCTATATATGTTTTACATCATTATTCATGTGAGAAGTCACCGCAACACAATCATCTTACACCCCACAAGGAGATCATGTAACACCCCATATTTTTAACTTTAATTTACATTTATAATCTTTTTGTCCAATTCTATTTAAAAGCCCAAAAGATTTTCTTTTTCCATATGTTATTATTCAAAGCCTGCAATCATCAGCATAAAATTTCAAATTTATAGGATCTTTCCTAAAGAAATCACTGTCAAATCCTTTCAATAAGAAAGGTGTTCTTTATCATAAAATTCCCCTCAAATTAGTTTCTTTTAACTGGGGAAAGTTTGAAAATTAAATCCCTACTATTACTCCTGGGTTTTACTACAAATCATAATTATGTATTCATGATTTCAATTTCCTATTCTCCATTACAAATCATAATTATATATTCATGATTTCACTTTTCTATTCTCCATTACAAAAACGATTCAGCGCTGTTAGAGAAAAGGAGTAATAATCCCTCTTCTAGTTTCCCTTTCATTCTCCATGATAAAACTTTTCATATTAAATTTCTTATTACCTTTACTGCCTCTTTTCTTTTATGATCCTGCCATCCACCCATTTTTCCTTTTAACTCAAGAAAAATCTTTCTATAAGGCTTAGAAGAAGAATTCGCATTGAGATTTCGCATCTTTGTTCGGTCCTACAAGGTTTAAGGCAAGGATTTTCTCATCTTATATGTGTTAAATTATTTCATATGTGATAGTTTAAATTAATTAGAATATTGTTTTCACGTTGTGATCGTATTTGAAATATATGAAATTGTAAATGCAATACAAGTTTGGACCGTAATTGTGCCTTACTCTTATCACAAGTTTGGACCGTAATGGTGGCTTACTCTTATCACAAGTTTGTACTATAATGGTGTCTTACTCTTATCACAAGTTTCTACCATAATGGTGCCTTACTCTTAACATATGTTTGGACTGTAATGGTACCTTACTATTATCATGAATAACGAATCGCGATGTCGTATCCTTATATGAGTAATGGACCGAAATGTGCCTTATTGACATGACAGGATTGTATTGTATATTGACATGACAGGATTGTATTGTAAGTGAAATTTAATTATTGTATATGAATTATTTGACTTGTATAAGCATGATTAGGTCCTCACTGAGCTTGTGATTGCTCATCTCTATATTTACCCCTTTCAGGTTAAGCGAGACGATAGCGTACGAGTGGGGACGTGTTGGCAAGAGGAGACTTAATAAAATTCTTATAAATTGCAGTTTACATTATTTATATTTTGCATATGAGCATGGGAAGATTATAAGAGAATACGCTGTTTTCCTTATGAGTTGGCTGCAAGTTTTACAAACTCGAATTTATGATTTTGACTTTTATCCAAAATAAAGTTGCTTATGTTGGAATTTGGGTTCCTATTCTGTGGATGTCTACATGTGTGTCTAGAGTGGGAATTAGCATTGTGAGTTTTTCCCTTGTAATTATTTTGGCATATATGATTTTCGGGCTAGAAATCTCACCTGATAAGACTATTAAAATATTTTCTAGTACATTTAAAAGTTGTCAAATAAAATTTTTATCTTAAGATTCTTTATACATATCAGTCTGTACATTTGTAAAGAGGAGAAATATTTTGTGGTTGGCTTATACTTTGAGGTACAAGTCAAGTATGCATGCTAAATCATTCAATACCATTTTTGGGAGAGTTTGCAGTTCAGGTAGTACATTTGTGAGGTGCGAACTTGAAGTACAATTTATGCTTGGAAAGTCAAACTGATTGTTTTGTAAAATTTATCAGAAAGGTCTTTATTTAATTAATTATATCTGTGTGGCATTTTTTATTTATAAAATTCTACTTTAGTTTTACTTTTATAAAATTTGACAAGTCATGTAAGTTTGTAGGTTATGAATTTTCAAAATAAACTTGTAGTCCTTTTCTTTAAAAACGTCTGCAGTAAATACTCTTCTTAAATAAAGTTGCAGAAACTTAAAGGACCTAGTCCTTGTTTGGCTTCTTTTAATTTGCATCTGCTTGTTCACCTTTTTGCATGTGTCCTCAAGTGTAGGGAATCTATTATAGTTCAGCGTGTGACCAAGTAAAAATATCGATCCACATGAGAATTCTGACTAATTATTTAATGTAATTATGACTATTTTAATTTAAGACAATTCTGGGTATTTTAAGAGTGAATTAATTAAACTTAAGATTGCAGAAAATAATTACTAATAATATAAAATAGCAGATAAACTAAATATGGAAGTGTTCAAGAGAGCTGATAAATAGCACTAGGAAATCTAGTTAAATCGGTCAAATCAAATCACTAGATAATCGGTTAGAATCCCACCAGTTCTTATGAAAGCAATCACTTAATTATGTTAAATCCCTCTTTTAAATTAAACTTAACACATAAACCTAGTTTAAACACTCAGATGCAGAAGAATAATCCATACTCTCTTTCTAGGTACTTCATGCAAAATTCCTAATAGGCTAGAGTACTAAACTTCCCTTTATATGTACTTAAGAATTAATTCTCAATTCTCACCTAATAATCTAAGAAACCAAATCCTTGGTAATTAATAGATATATTAAGTATCCAATATTAATTATTCTAATGAATAAAGGTTATATGGTTAGATCTCCTTCACCCATAATAGGTTGACAAATATAATTTTTATATAACACAAGCAATAAGCATAAATATGTATAAGACAATGACATATACATGCATGAGGACAGATCATATAAGACAAGAACATAAGTCTAAATTCAAAGCATTAATAAGAGATTAAGTATACTGCAGGTATTCAACCCACTACAACATAAGTGACATTAAGTAACAACTTAGAGTAACACTTTTATTTTAGTTAACACAAATTGGTAACACATTTAAAGTTTTCATAATATGCAACACATTTGTTACACTTTTTATATTGATAACATATATGAGTAATACTTTTCTAATATGTAACACATTCATTAAACATTTTTAAATAAGTTACACTTCTCATGTAACACTTATACATAAGTAACACAATTATGTAATATTTTTGTATAGGTAACAATTTTATATAACATTATTACACTTTACACATGAGTAATATTTATATATGTTACACTATAATATAATTTTATTTAAAGAGTATATAAATTATATGCATATATAAATGGTATATATAAATTAATATCTATATAAATAAAATTTAATTATTATGTTATATTATATTTAAATAAATAATCTACGTAAAATGAAAATATATTTATACTCCATATAATATTTTTATTTGAAATAAGTTTTACGTTGTATTTAAAAAATATATGTATATATATACGCAAAATTATAAAGAAAATACATTAATTTTATATGCTCATTTAATATATTAAAAAGATGGTATAACAATGAAAATAGTAATATATATATATATATATATATATATATATATATATATATATATATATATATATATATATATATATATATTAATTAAAGTGATATTTATTAAGTGCCTTATTTGTTGATAATTAAAGAGCACAATCTTTAGTAATTGATTTTATTTAGTTTTACCAAAAAATAAAATCAATTTTATTGCTTTTTTATTTTTTTTAAAAAATATAAATAGTAATTTTATATTTATTTTTTATGCTCTTAATATATATTATTAAAAGCTAAAACTAAAAGAGAAAAAATATTATAGAAATAAATAAAAAAAATCTTACAACTCTGATTCCATCGGAATAATTGTTATAATAGCGAAATAGTTTACTAGATTCCAAAAAAATAAATGTAAAAAATAAATTACATTGTCCAATATTTTAAAAGCATAAAAGTGCAAGATATCTCAAAAAAATACCTAGATGTTTCTATGGCTAAATCCTATCAACAAATAACAACCAACTTTGAAATGACAAAAAATTACAATAAAGTAATTACAGAAAACAAATTTGATTTGTTGCTTCATGTATGGTGCAATAGAGTGAGCAAATAAAATAAAAGATGTGGTCGACTCCTATGTTTATGTAGAACATAGAGTACGAGAGGAACATACAAGACGTATCCAACCAAGATAAAAGCTGGATTTCAATTAATTTATTTCTCCTTTCTTTGCCTCTCACCCCTGTATTTTACTAACTTCCAAAGGTCTAGTCTACTTTGTTTGTAGGCAAAGTAGGACAGAGCTGAGACATCTGACGGCCTCTTGGCTGCTTAGAAACATAACAATCACCCTTTTAAGAATCAAATAAAATATATATACACCATAACCATCATACCTGAATTGTCCATTAGATTCCCAGCCACAATTGGGTCAGGCTATATTATCTCAACAACACAATCCAACATAAAAAATTTCTTAGCCACCCAGCAACATCTTACCACCAATATCAATAAACACAAGCAATATACATACCACCATATGTCATGCCCATAACGTCCAAATAGGTGGAAGACATAAAAACAGACACATAATGATGTTCAGATCAACAAAATTTCCAGCACCATAAAATGATGAGACCATCTTGAACTTGTAGCCCCATTCCTCACCTTTTAGTTATGTAATCAAACAAACATCACATTTTCTTCTCTATCTCAATACCCCATCCCATGCCATCTTGGTTAATTTCCAAAAATATTACTACAAACCAAGAAAAATATAATACATCAAGGTCATAAGCCAAGCGATCAGCATTCCAAAGATGACCTTGCACATTAATCAATTCAAGTTGATTACTTAACGGTATATATCCTTGAATGAATTAAATTCATATAATGCAAGCTTACGTTGTGCTCATAATTTATGGATAGACATTGTACTGTTTAGCAAAAATATATGGAACTATCCCATGTGGAAGTGCAGCCTATAATTCAAGGATTGGTAGTATGAGATATCAATACAATTGATGGTCCGAAACTTAATTATAGTGATGGAGTTGTAATTACCTGCACAATGGTGACGTGGAGAAGAGTACCACGAAGGCCAAGAGCTTTAGAAGCCGCAGCCATTACTGCCAGCCCAGTGGGAAACCTAACAGCCATGGCGAAGGTAGCCACTGTGTTCCCACAAGCGATTAACTTGGGTTGGGGGGCCATAAACAGACCTGCAGTGCAGTCAATACAAATCACTCAAACTCCTATCCTATGATCAACTAATTAAATCTAACCCCGCATCTTAATTTGCAATAGTCCCATTTTGGGAGCTGTCAATCTTCTCATTTATTACACTCTACAACCCTTGGAAAACCTTGTATCTCATCTCCAACACCAACCAATTTTTTAATTAAATGATATTCATGTTTAAATCGAGAGACAGCTACTTTCCCCTAAGCTAAACATTACCATTCCAAGAACAGCATCTAAGAGAATTTTGATCGATCCATCCTATGAAACATCAACAATTTTGATTATTCTGTTACTCTTTTTATAACAATAACATGAGTCGCATCAAACAAAAGACCCCAAGTTATAAGGAACCTAAAGGATTTGAAATAGTCAGCAATTCTTTTGCTAAATATACAACAAAATATGCTAGAGACCACCACAACTTTTTAAACTCCATAGAGTTCAAGATTTTATTCATAATATATTAAAACAAGAGAGAAACATGGACCAAGGGCTTTGTAACAGGAACTTCATTCTGATTGGAGTTTTGAAGGAATATCTGAAAACATTCCGGAGGATGCCAATTCTGAAGTTATGAAGTTTTTTAAGTTGGTTGAAGATGGATAAAACACCCAGATAATCTTTAGACTGTATGAAATTCATCAACAAATAAAACTAAAAGCAGCACCATGTCACAATTGTAGGCAATAAGAGGTAAAAGTCAAGATTTAGTTACCAGCTAAATCACTTGTATTATGAATGGAAGACACATTACATGACAGTGAGATGGTGGTATCAAAAGCAATGGATTTCAATTGAAAAACCGACTGACGAATATAAAGTAACTAAATAAGAAGATTCACCTGCTTAAAGTCATTGCGAGATCTGTAAACCAGCTCATGCTCGGATCCTACATTTCCAAAAGGAACAAATGTAAAGAAAGATCAGTCCCCTTACATGAGACCATCAAGTGTGCTTGCAGTTAGTGAAAGAAAAACTTCCACATAGGAAGCTTGTGCAAACTGAGGGGATTTTTGTATCAAGCTTTGTAGAGAAAACAACAGTCCTTGGAAGTTAATGATAGATCTACATTCACAAGATGGGATTCATCCTTCAATAAATGGACAAAGCTATTAATGTGTTCAATAAAGAGATGCAATTGAAATAGTGAAGGTTTTTAATATGCTCTTGTTTTATTTCCTACCATCTATATGCTATCACTAATTCCTCATGCTGCAATTGTGCAACTAACATTGGCCCAAAAGCTTTACTTTTGCGGACATACAGGTGTAAGGATAATCTTTACCAGTTACAAGAATAAAGCACAAATATCGCTCTGATCTTCCTACAGAAAAGGACTACTATCGCCCAACAATGCACAGATAAGCATGAACATATAACTTTATCAAATGTAGAATATTAAATTTACGCAGATATTAACATCATTTGAAGCAGACACATGCAGAGATGCCAAATGCAAAGAGAGTCAGGGCATAAGGGCATATTTACCCACCAAATGGTGATAATTCTGTCATGCGGACAAATTCGCACTTAATGTAGGCTTCAGGAAGAGGTGATAGTACTCGTGCATTTTACAAATTTTCACTTTAAGCTTTTACATTGGCTAGAATTAATCTATATTTTTTGGTTATTCAATTACTAATGAGAGAGTAAACTTCCCATGACGTGCAAAGCATAAAAGTGTAATCCTGCGATTTGCAAATGAATTCGAAGTAGAAATTATTTGTCTCCGTATAATATTTTACACCACATGAAACCAAATAAAATATATCCTCCAATCCCTCCCCTTA
This sequence comes from Pogostemon cablin, assembly GCA_023678885.1. NCBI lineage: Eukaryota > Viridiplantae > Streptophyta > Magnoliopsida > Lamiales > Lamiaceae > Pogostemon > Pogostemon cablin. The sequence continues at coordinate 10,134,362 of CM042990.1, read as the reverse complement.
TATTCCACTACGAAAATAAGTTTTATATAAATTTCCCATTTTGCTGCCAGGAAGTTCCCGAAATCATGATTTGGGATGAAACTTGAGTTTTATGAACAGAAAAATTGACTATTACTAGAGGCATTTCGAAATTCTCATTCTGGGAAAAATATGCATAATGCATTCATCTCTAATTTTATAGATATGCTTTTAACCTGCCAATCACCAATAACTAAGACATAAAGATAGCCTCACACAAAAAGGATAGAATAGTATATTTTTTACCCCATTTAACATCATTTAAGACAGCTTGACAAAAAGAAAAATAAAAGCTCCACAAAAAGGACAAAACAAGAGTAACACAAACAAAATCCTTGGTGCATAAGGCATAACAAAATCATATCACACTTAAAGCACATGAAACTGGCGTAAGGTGTAGAAAATCTAGAGATATTGCATGCATGAATAAAGTGTCGAGTGAGATTATTTTCTTGAAAATTTTGGATCAGTGGCTTGTAGCTTCGAGACTACACATAAATTAAAATAAGATTCTTATCTAGTCATAATGCACCTTTCCAAATTTCCTGTTACATCATCACTCTTGATGCACATCAATCATCATAGTTTTGACACATGTTAATAATAATTAGATTCAAATAATAGATATAATTATGTATTTTGTGTGTACAATTCAGATATGGATTCCTGTCATATTATTTACAACATAAGAAAACTTATATACTTAAAGAAGTTGGTTTCTAGATTTGAAAGAGTTGCTTTTTGAAAAAACAAATTTAAACCAGTTGAATATTAGATAGATATTTCTGAAACAGGAATATGAGTAAAACAGATGCAGGGTTTCTTTAATTTCTTCCATTCTCCTTATGAATCAATGATAAGCATTAATTATTTAGACATTTTACGTGGCGAATCTCTTTAATTAATTTGTGTGAACTTTTTCTTATGTGCTTTTATACTGGAACAAAAAATAAAGTAAAAGTTTAAAATTCAAGTTTATGGAAAACAGCAGAGCCTACCTTAGAAGTAAAATTGGATAACGTGAAAAAAATTTAAACAATGAAATATTTTGGACTCAAGTATAAGGTAAAACCTTTGATGGTCCGTTACAAAGGAACAAACACAAAATATGAATAATTACAATTATAACGCATAACACATTTCATAAAATTACAATACTCGCATCTTAATACAGAACATTTTACTCCCTCTATTCAATCCATGACTTAAACCTTCATTTTAGGACTACTCTTCCTGCAAATAATATAGTATTATTTCCTAGTTCTTACAATGTTAGAGAGTGTTTATATTCAGAAATAAGCCTATTAGTACAACTATATAAGCTAGAAACTCATTACTTATACAGTCTGTATAGGATTTCCTAAGTAAGGCAGAATATCTTTATATACAAAGTCAATATACGAAAGATTCAGATCGAGAACCTGTGACAATGTTGAGCACACTCACTGCCAAAAGTGCTTCTACGTACTTTTCATAAACTAACAAAACTCATATTACCATAAGTTGAAGGGATCGGCAAGTACCAGACTAGAAGTTTTATGTCATATTTGTCCACCATTATCCTAAAAAGTAAAAATGCTCTTCAACTAGACTTTTATAACATTCAATAAATAGTTTCTAAAGCAATTGGGCGTGCCATGAATCACATTGATGAAATATGTTATAACCTTATGATCATAAGTTGAGTTCTATTTAAGAGCAGACATACCAATTGAGTCTCGACTTAGCAACAAGATTTCTCTATTGCATTTAATAAAACTGAAAGTATATCTCAACCACTGCAATAGAAGACACCATCACATCTCCCGTTATTTATTTGATACTAATTAGGTATAGCTAAATCCAGAGAAAATTGAACACCAATATTCATAGAAAATTTTCATCCCCATTGTAAAACTAAGGGAAAAGGAAAGAGTTAGGATTGGAACATCACAAACCAGCGGTTAGCAACCCAAGTGGAGAAGCTCTGTGGGCTGAGGTCCTGCGCCTCAATCACTCGAGCATGCCAAGGTTCGCAAACTATGTGAGTCGCTTCGAAACTGAAATACCCTTTTGGGCTCATCGACCTGGTGAGGGAGCGATAAGAGTCTGGAAACCGCCGGAAAGAGGGGCGTCAGGCGTTGGAGGAGAAATTCTCGTCGGGAAGAAAAAGAAAGTAAAATGGGGGGAATGCTAAAAACTTGGCGGGTACAGCTGACTCTTTTAGTCTTTAGTATTCACCACTCTCTATTTTAATATATTATTATATTATAAAAGTAAATATTGTTATTATAAATTAATAGGAGTAATAGAATTAGTATACATCAAACATGTGTCTCAATAATGGGTAGGTATAGCTCCAAATAAATTATGAATTGATATTAGTTGCAATCGCGAAAAGTGTAACTTTTTATTTTATTTTGTATATATATTATTTTATTTTGTATATATATTTATTAATAATTGTATATTTTTTTCATACTAAATTTTTTATTATAAAAACTAATATTCATATGTATATAACTTTTTATTCAATAGTATATACATGTTTTAATAATTGTATATTTTCTTACAATCAATTTTTCATTAAAAAACTAATAATTAAACTATATATTTTTTTGTTTATAATTTTATATGTTTTTTTTATTTGTATATTAAGGAGTATTATTATAGGTAAAGTGGGTAATTGTATTGGAGGAAAGTGTTTGGTCTACTTTTTTTACTAAATAGAGGAAATTGATACTTTTGAATAGTCTACATTTTTTTACTAAATAGAGGAAATTGATACCTTTGAAGTGAACGTCAGAAATAATGAAATTGATATTTTAGAAGCGGATGGAGGGAGTACTTAATATTTTTTAAGATACGTCATAAAAAGTGAATAATATCTTTATTTTTGTAATAGAGGAAGTGCTATTTCATTTTTAAATTATAAAACTCTTAGAACATTAATATTCATGGCAAAATTGAAAAATATATAATTACAATTGACACATTAATTTAATATTAAAGCTAAAGTAAACTAGTACTCTATTACTTACTAATATAAAAAAGAAATCACTAAAATAAAAATTATTGTTGCTTTAACTTAATCGAATCAATTAATGAATACTCCAACTTATAAATACTAATTTATTAAGAAATGTAATTATATAGTAGGTAAACGTAATTGCATTCTTATTACACCCTTCGACCTGCATAAAAGTTACATTTTACTAATTAAGATTAGTATTTCCATAACTAGATCGGAAACTAAATTGGTAGATGTATGATTTTATAGGGATTTTGGACCGTTTGGAGGCCGGTTCTCGGCTCAACCGATTTTTAAAATCACTGATTAAAACGTCTCACTACAAGAGTTATATTTCTCTTTTTAGTATATGAGACTCACATAAATCAAGCATTTTATCTTCATAGGCCAAAACATAACATTAATACAACTAGCCATTATACATTAAATTATTATACTCCATCTCTTAATCACTACACATTAAAATAATATATTTCTTAATTTCCATGCGTAACTCTTTTTATGAGATGGAGGGATTATTTTTTAATAAATGAAAAAAAGTAAATTTTATATAGATGAGTTATTATTTTTTTAAGTGAAAAATATTACTCTTAAAATTTAGGCAAAGACATGTGTGAGACCGTCTTACGTAAAGGCTTACGTGAGACGGGCGAAAAGTGATAACTTTCATAACGAAAAGTGATAATAAATTAATGAAAAGTGATAATGTTATTTCATAAACAAATTATAATATAAATGAAAAATGATAATATTTTATAGCAAAAGTGACAACATTTTATAGCAAAGTGATAACTATTTTAAAAAGTATAACATGGTCTCAGTTGGTCAGATAGAGGATTCAATACAAAATGGAGAAGTGTTCTCCCATGAACAATCTCTAAAAAGGCAAGTACAACGGTGAGTCGACGAGAAAAAGAGATTGAAAAAAATAACCTAACTAGAAAGAGGCAGAATATGGTCGCACCTGGATCACTCAATGTCTATATTAGGATGAGAGAAAATATTAAAATGAAAGGACAGTTATCAAATGCTGATGAACAGTTGATGGAACATTAAAAAAAGAAACATGGGAGATATTTTGGAGAACAATTTTTTTACTGTAAATGGTGGTGATATGCCTAGTCTAATTGATGAAGATGAGGATTGTGAAAGCGTAGGTGGTTATGTTTTTGAAAATAAAAAAATGGCATCAGATCTGAAAGGGCAAGGAATAGATCACCCTATAAACATAAATCCCATCGAGGAGCATCTTAGTGATGAGTTTGGTAAGAATCGAAAATAGGTTATTCTAATTAAAAATTTTCTTTTAATGTTTGCTACTTACGTTTCTTGTAAAATATGTTAAACTGGTGGAAATAAGACACGCGACATATTTTTCTAACTTTCTTTTGTTAATCATTGTAGTGATGCAGAAGAAAAAAAGGAAAAGAGGGCCTAGTTTGTGCAAACAGGTACATGGAAGGTCAATTGAGAATAGCAGACTTATCATTTTGAATAGACTATGTCAGCCAATCGGTCCGAATAAAGAAACTTTAGATGAATTAAGTCATTTCTTAGGATCACTGGCTCGTGAATCCATTCTTGCACCTCTAAATAAGATCAACTGGCACTAGGTTCCTAACAAGGATGAGATTTGGAGTTATGTGAAGGGATTAATATTTTAAATTAACGCAGTTCTATATTCATTTATTATTATATTTTATACTAATTTCCTATGTAATTCAGTATGGGTATCCTGCCTGATGAAAATCCTTTAAATATGCTGAACTTTCAACTAATCATATTTTCTTTACTTACCAAAGATGTAGATAGATATCAAGAATACTTGCAGCCTGTAACATTATGATTAATATCTTGTAGCCCAAGTTTGTAGTTGCAGAAGAAGGAAAGAGCCATGTTCTAAAAACAATTGCCGATCTCTTGCGTAATTATAAGTGTAGAATAAAAAAGCTTTACTACAATACGTATACAAACCAGGCCGATAGATGGGCTAATAGCCCAGATTCGATTTTAGATGATCATTTTGAGGATTTAATCAAGTATTGGAAATTAAAAGTGATTCAGGTAAGTGTTGTGACATATTGTTTACTGAAATTTATTTACATTTAGGTAAACCCAACCCAATTCAGGTCATTGGAGTATAATTTAGGTAGAATTGACATGTTTTGAAAAAATTATTTACTAGAACGACATACAGGATCTTATCGACAAGAAGAAGAAAATTAGAGAAACTCAAAAGGACAGACACACCGCAGGTCCTATTTCTTATGCGAGAAAGCGTCATGAGCTGGTAATGAATTATATATGATTCTTATATTATATGAGCACTATTACATTGAATGTCTTGTCATTGTAAGATGAAACCATTACTGCCGAATAATATATAGCTTTATCCTAGTTTCATGAATAATATTTTTTTATTATATCATGAGACATTGTTTGAATCAAAACTAGAAGAACTGCATGTGAAGAAAAAATGTGGAGCTGTACCTATTATTTCGTTTAAGCTGATTATGCTACTGAAATTGGAGATGAGTTAGCATCATGCATGCTTCGTGAATAATTGGAAGTTTGTATTGTCTAGACAGAATAACACTACATGTCCATATTTTCTATGCTAACTCTTGCGTTGAATTCCTTATCATTGTTATTGAAAATATTGAATTTCCTCGTGAGTGAATATTATACTAAGTCCTGCTTTGACTTTGTGCTTTGATCTAACTTAAATCAACATCCACTTTGATTTATATTACTGCTATTATACAAAAATGTTCTGAGGATGGTTTATAGTGCTTCGTCTAACTAAAATCAACATTAACTACTTGTGATTGAGTTTGTTCAATTATAATCTATTTTACTTATTTTCTCCAACATGATTTGTGGATATTTTGTGGCAGGAACTAAATGAAAAGACCTCACCATCAGAAGCAGCATTGTACACAAAACTAATGAACTAATTGTGCATGACAGTGTAAGCTCAAGTGCTTAATATTATTGATTTTAATCATATGGCATATTATTATGATAAACTTTATCAAAATTAGATGAAGGAGCTGCTCGAAAGACGTGTTCAACTTACAGGCAGGTGTACCAAGAGACCAAATGGAGCATAAAAAACCCAGATGTGTTAATTCCGGATGAGTTTCTAAAGCCATATAAAACTGATATCATTAAAGATACTTTCATTGGAGTTATGAAAGTCTTGCAAGAAGTTCACATGTTTCCCCATCTCTTGAGGATCCATCCAACTTTCTACTCAATGCAGTTTCTACTGAAAGCATTAATTATTTGGAGCCATGTCAGGTAATCACGTGCAATTAGTTAATTGTTACTTTTTATATTTCATTTGGTACATGAACACCCACACAAATACTTTTTTGAAAGTTTATCAGTTGTAAATATTGATAATGGTTGCTCGTATGTAAATATTTCATTTAAAATTTATTGTTTCGTATATTTGGGAAGTTATTACTGTCTACCAAGTATTTGAAGTTAGTCAGGTTGCTCGTATGTAGTCCGAAGTTCCATTATGGCGACCTAAATTGATATAGTTATTCATTCTTCTCATACTTGGACTTAAGTACCATGATGCATACTTGAACTGTTCTTCATATTGCTAGTTTCATGAGCATATTTTATCTAATTGATTTCTTCTTTGATACCACTAAGATATCTGATGAGTTTATAGAGTTTTTTTTTTTGGGTAATATTTGGTAATTGGTTGCTGAATCAACCTTTATTTTTCCACTTTCAGATTCTTAGATAGTAAGGGGATGGGGCCTTATTTTGAGTTTACCTTGTATGAGTTCCCAATATTGTCAGTTTAATGTCATGTATGTTTAGTAGGTTTCTGGAGCAAGATTTGACATTGAGTTGGTGAGAATTTTTAGTTTTCACTAAAATGGGGGATTATCTTGAATCTAAATCTAGAACACCTGTATTGGTAAGAAGTAATCCTACCCTAGAGAAGGTGGTTTTGGAGGCTATAGTCTAGGAACACCAGCCCTATTGGTCGAATGGGATCAAGAAATACCATAAAACCCCACCAAGGGGTTTAAGGTTTTGGTAAAACTATCCTATTTGATATACAGATGGAAGGAGCATACGATCTTTGCTACTGGAGGATCTGTTAAATGGAATGTAGTTGGGCGTTGCTATTCAGGATAATTAAACTCTGTTTTGTAGGAGTTTAGGTTTCCTCTAAAATGGCCTTTGTATACTGTTAATCTGTCTTTGTGATATTACCAGCTCGTTCTTTTAAGTTTTTTGTATAGTGTTAATCTCTCTTGGAGAAGCTCTTCACATAAAGGAGTTGTTTAAATTATTGTAGATGGTAATTCCATGTCAATTTTATGCTTACTGATCATTGGAGTGATTATGGTGCATGAAAAGTGATATTAAATGAATGGCATGCATGAATATGGGTAAATTATATAAATGCATGAATGATGATATCATTGTTCCAACATTGTTTTATCTTCTTTTAATAATGAATGGTGTCCTTTTTTGAATGTTATGCTTTTTTCTAGACACGGCTCACATTTTCGTTCTGTTGTTTGTAAGTGACAAAAATGTTTTTATCATTAGTTGGAAATATATTATTAGCAGTAGTATGATTGTGTTGATTTTGAATGTCAATAATAATTTTACGTGGACGCTCTTGCACCTATTGATAATATTATTTTTCTTCATTCAGAGTAATGAAGACAACGATGATGAAGCAAACACGGAACTTGAACGTGGTAATGATTGATTTTGGAACAAGAGAAGTGCAAGATGAAGATTGAAGACTAGATAATACGTAATTGTTGGGCTGTGGTACATGAAATTCGTGGGCTAAATGAAATTGATAGACTAATTTCGAACAATTTGTTAGGCTGTAATATGTAATTGATGATTGTAGTACAAGAAATTTACGTACCATATAATATTTACCATATTTTAGATATATTGATGATCTAAATTTTACTTAGAACTGCATGTACAGCATGAATAAACAACAACAACAATAATAATAATAATAATAATAATAATAATTAATAATAATAATAATAATAAATTAATAATAATTGTTAATCTTATTATTATAAATATTAATTAATATTTCATAAATAAGTAAAATGTAACCATATGTATTACGTAATTGTTGTACAAAGGTGTTACATTATATTCTTAAAAGTGATACAATTATTATGTAATTAATATTACTTTATATTTAAAAATGTTACCAAAATAATGTTATTAATGTTACAACATATAAAAAAGTGTTAACAAAAATGTACTAAGTGTTACATTATATTTAAAAGTGTTAAAGAAATATTGTACATAATGTTACATTATACTTAAAAGTGTTAACAAAAAAATGTTACAATAGAAAATTAAGTGTTACATTAAGAGTATATGTAACATGTTTAAAAGTGTTACAACAAAATGTTACATTTGATATATTCATAATTAAGGTGTTATCAAAAGTTAAAAAAATATAACATTAGATATTAGGTTACATGGGTAATAGCGACACCGAAAAAAATGTTACTTATGACCTATAATAATATTTTTTTATTATTAAGTAACACTTTTTGGATGTTACTTAATGTCACTTATGTTGTAGTGACCTATTCTAGATCATCAATTCAAAACAATTCAACCTTCAGAACCTAGCACTATCCAAGAAGTACTAGCTCATGGTGTTACAGGCAACACACATGGTTAGGTATGAAGGCATAGCCATAGGTCTATAATTCAAAAGTTTAAAAGAAAGAATAAGAAAAACCCTAGATGTGGCGTGATTCTCCATTCTCTCTTCCGTGATTCTGAACCTTCTTGTTCTCCTTCTCAAGTAAGCAACACTGATGAACTCTCCAGAATGGATGGATAGGATGGTGAATCTTGATTTCGATATTGTGGCATGAAAGGGTATGGAAAAATATGTAAGGCTGTGGAGAGTTATGGAGAGTTAGGGTTTGGAACACCCCAAGGGCTCCTTTTATAGTTGAAGGCTGATAAAATTTGTATTCTACCTCAAAATAGGGCTTTTTCACCTCAAAAACACGTACGGGCCGAAAACTGGGCCGCCAGGTCGTGCCACTCGTCAGCAGATTGCGCGACCTCACGGATTTGCTCTTAACTTATTCATTCAAACTCCAATTGAGGTGATTTTTGCGCTCACGCGATCCTCTCTTCCTCAACTTTCTATATTTTAAAAAAATTATATAAATTCCAACATTTGAAGGGCACGAGTCATGAAAAAGTCGCACGAGTCGTGCTGGTCGGCACAGCTTGCGTGTCTTCACCGTTTTGATCATAAATGTCTCATTTGACCTCCAATTGAAGTGTTTCTTGAGCCAAAATTACCTTCTCTTCTGTAGTTTTCCAACAATATATCACATGATTAATTTGGACTTCTATATAAATACAGAAAAATTATGCAATTTGGACATGTATTTTCAGCATTCTTTCATGATTTCACTCTTCATTCAAACTTTGCACTTTTAATCCGTTTTTCACCTAAAAATAAGAAATAACATCTCAAATGCATCAATATCATAAATATATGAAAATTAACCATTTAGTGCTAAAATACGAATATAAATTCCACAAAACGGTGCTGAATCGGACCCTAAAACAAGCAGATTTTCACACTAATCAAACCCCCCAAACTTAAGATGTTGTTCGAACAACAAAATCAAACAAATATGAAGAAAGATAGTGTGTAAATCTAAGGGAAAACAAATGATATAATAACTAGGTCATTCAACATACAATTGTCCTTAACTCCGGTCATGCACTCTCATTACATGCAATAATTTATTCATAGCATACAAGTTAAGATTATTACCACCAATTAAAATGCTCCATCAACTTATTCTCATGGGAAGTATATCACTCTCACTCAAGTGTAAAAGATGTACACTTATGGGTATGGTGTTTATGCTCAAATTCAATTTAAGTGCATGCGTAACCACAAGCTTGCCAAATGTCTCAAACTCTCCACTACTAAAAGTATGATTCCACAATGGGATCAAAAAGGGCTTTTATTTGGATGTAATGTTGGCTCTTTAGTTAAGGTAGGAAATATATGGATAAGTAACTCAAAACTCGGATCAATCAAGTAGCGACAAATTTTGATATTCATTCTTCTTACACACTTCAATTCAAGCACATCATCCTCCTTTTCTCTTCAATTTTTCTCTTCCTCGCACAACATGTATATATATATTTTTCCTTTTTTTCTTTTTCTTCTCTTCTTTTTTTTTCTCTCGAGGTACCAGTTTCGAGCACTACCTCTCACATCCTCCACACGGTACCAGTTTTGGGCACTACCCTACGGTGTTTGTTTCATGGAGTACTAGATTTACTACTCCATGAGTTTTTTCCTCATCATCCTTCTCAACGCACAAATCACCTCTCTTCAATTAAGCTTTATTTGCTATTAAAAGAATTGATTTAAAAGGCTCAACGGGGAAGACTAAGGATTTAATGAATTCAGGTAAAATGTATGGGAAAGTATGGGTTATAAATCAAAGATGGCCTAATATCATCTCACATCATCTAACATAACATGTAGTCTCAAGAAAGACAAGAGACAACTTTTAGAATACACACACAAGAATGATACTCACCAGAAAGAAATATCATGTGTTTATGTACATGATCTAAAGGTTCAAATCTCACATGGGTTTTAACAAGTAACAGAACACTCTTCATGGTAAGCAATATCCCACAAGTACGCATAGAACTTCATGCTATAATATAACTTAAGTACACTTCCTTCATCAATTTCAAGAGCATATGAATTTTCGGCAGAAATTTAACAAATAAGATCATAATAAGCACACAACCAGAAACTCAAATTTTAACACCTCAAGTACACAATAATCCACACAATTACCACATAAAAAATTAAAATAAAGAAACGAAGACACCTGATTTTTAATCTCCTTCACATCTTGCAAGTTCCTCGAGTTATCCAACTTGGTCAGGCATAGACCTCAGATAGAACTCACTTCTTTTCTACTCCGATATCCTTCATAATCATTAAAGCTCAAACACATCTCATCACACATCAGAACTCATCAGTAAAATCATAGGAGAAACTCAAAGATTCAATCAAAAATTAACCACACCAAATCTAGGAAAATAAACAAGACACACAAGACACTTGGAAAGTCGCAAAAAAATTCGAAAGATCGAAATAAATTTTAAAAATTCTAAAAAAATCAACCTCCAAGCATCACATACAAGTGAAGAAAACTTACCTCGGTGCTTCAAGACATTGGGATACACGTCCACCCCCCCAAACTTAGTTCAAACTAAGTGAGAAACTAAGTTTGTAAAAAGTGAATACCATAGACGAAGAAGTACCTAATAAAATTTCCTATACCAAACAAACACATTAAAGAAATAAAACAGGAGGGTAAGCCCCCAACAAGCGCTCATGTTTAACGTCGGAGAGTCACGATGGAATGCAAAATCAATGAACTTTAAGCTCATGCATCAACACTTCCTTTTCATCTTTCATCTTCACTTTGAAGTGTTGTTTTGCCATCTTTCGATCCATCAATAGTATCCTCTATTCTTGCTCACAAGGATCAACTCATCCGGATCTCCTTCTTCATATGCATCCTTCTTATCAAAATCAAGATAATTAGAAAGATAAAAGTTAGTATCATGATAGGCATAAAGATGACAGTTAAAAATATCCGGAGGGACCGGTGAAATTTTCATATAAGGATAATCTCTCTTTCCTTTTCCGCATTTGAATGCGATAACTTTTCCCTCAGAGCTCAATGAGATTGTTCCGTCTTGCAAGTCAATTTTGGCTCTTCCCGTCGCTAGGAATGGTCTTCCTAGAATTAGTGGAATTGCAGGATCCACTACTTTTTCACACACCATAAAATCAGTCGGGAAAGCCATCTTCTCAACTTCCACCACAACATCTTCAACAACCCCTAAGGGTTTTATTGCATCACCACTAGCACCATGAAATTTCTTAGATGTTGGTTTCAACTATCCTCCTTCAAGTTCCTTAAACACGGCATAAGCATGATATTCACAGTAGATCCCAAATCACACAGTGCATTCATTTCCTTCTTCCCTTCAATCTCACAAGGGATTATGAATTCCCCTGGATCACTCAAGTTTTCAGAAGGCTTTTCAGACACTGTGTTATTTTTCATCACCTCATACTTTGATCTTAGAAATTGAACGTACTGCTTGAACCCTTCTTTCTTCTCCTCCTTCACAAATTTGTGGAAATAGAAGAGGATAAGGAGTGATGGGAATACCTCAATAATCACATTCGAATTCTTTCACCTTCGCTCTTTCTTCTCTTTCCCTTTTTGCTTTTTGCCACTTCTTTTTAGTCACATGAAGCTTCTCTATCTCTTTTTTGGAATCCACAGTGTCACAGTGTGGAGGAACAGAACTTGTCGAAAAACCTGGAGGGGCGCTCGTCATCATGTGCTGGTGCTCACCATCGATTTTTTGTTCACCAGCCGTCATCTTTGGGCCTTCATACTGTATTCCACTCCTCAAACTGATAGCCATGCAGCTCTCTTTCGGATTAATCTCCGGCTATGAAGGAAATTTCTCTTGCTGCTGTAGCTTCACAATTACAACACTCAAATGTCCAAGAGCAATGTCAGTTTCCTTCTGTTTCTTCTCAGTTTGCTCTTGATTTGCCAACATCAACTTAACCATCATGATCATTTGATCACTCTGCTGTTTCATGTGATAACTCTGCTGTCTAATATGATCACCTTGCAGTTTCATCAGCTCTCCTTGTTGCTTCATGTGATCTTCTTGCTGCTTCATCCATAGCTTCAACTTATTATTAATGGATGCTCTCTCTTCAATAGGTTTTTGAGTTGGATCAAAACTTGGAGGGTACCCGACTGCAGTGTTCGGGTCAGAGTAAGACAAATTATCTTTCCTACTCTGATTGTTAAAGTTCGAACCACCATGGAAATTGGGAGGTCTGAAATTCTGTTTGTATTTGTACTCCCCTTGAAAATTCTACCCCATAACATAATCGGCATCCTCTATCTGCACTTCTTCTCTCACCATCAATATATTCTCTCCGGATATATTTCCTTGTGTAAGAAGATCAAGTTTCTTGTGCAGCTCCGTGAGTTGGCTCTTCAATTCTGACATCTCATTTTTGTGAACTTGATGTTCCACTTTACCAATCTGATCAAAAGTTGCTCCTCCCCTATCAGTTGTTTCGGATGACCAATCATAAGTATTTGCAGCCATCTCCTCAAAGATCTCTTCTACTTCATCCGCAGACTTCTTAAAAATCGATCAACCTGCTGTTGCGTCCACCAACACTCGTGAGTCAAATCTTAATCCTTGATAGAAGAAGCCTAAGTAGGTATCTTTCGAAAATTCATGTTGGGACTTACAACACAACAACTCCTTGAATCTCTCTCATGCCTCATAGAAACTCTCCAAGGGTCTTTACTTAAATTGAGTGATCATCTTCTTCACATAGAAGCTGTTGGTTGGAGGGAAATATTTGTTGAGAAACTTATTTTCTATGTCCTCCCAAGTAGCACAACAGCCTGCAGGTAAGTTCTTATACCACTCTTAGGCTTTTCCTGTCAGTGAGAATGGAAAAAGCCTCATCCTATCTGCATCTTCATGAACTCCTTGCTGCTTTTGTGTCCTAACATACTCAGCAAAGAGTTGGAGATGTTCAAAGGGATTTTCTAGTGGCCCCCCACTGAACTGTTATCTCTCCACCATCCGAATCAGTCCGAATGACAACTTAAAATTCTCTGCAGTGATTACAGGTCCATACAATCCAGCATTATTGATATGCTTCAACTTGTACTTGTCCCGCATAGTCCGCGGGACCTGCTGTTCTGTCTCTCCATCATCAACCATCTTAGTTGATTTTTCTTGTGCTCAAGCAGAATGTCAATAATGCTCACAAATACAACTAAAACAAACAAAATAAAATTTAATGTCCTAGACTAAAATAAATCACAAAAGAATTAAATAAAAATTTAAGAATTATCCCCGGCCAACGGCGCCATTTGTTTGTTCACCTTTTTGCATGTGTCCTAAAGTGTAGGGAATCTATTGTAGTTCAGTGTGTGACCAAGTAAAAATATCGAACCACATGATAATTCATGACTAATTATTTAATCTAATTATGACTATTCTAATTTAAGACAATTCTGGGTATTTTAAGAGTGAATTAATTAAACTTAAGATTGCAGAAAATAATTACTAAAAATATAAAATAGCAGATAAACTAAATATGGAAGTGTTCAAGAGAGATGATAGATAACACTAGGAAATTCAGTTAAATCGGTCAAATCAAATCACTAGACAATCGGTTAGAATCCCTGCAGCTCTTATGAAAGCAATCACTTAATTATTTTAAATCCTTTTTTAAAGTAAACTTAACACATAAACCTGGTTTAAACCCTCAAACGCAGAAGAATAATTCTCACACCCTTTCTAGGTACTTCATACAAAATTCCTAATAGGCTAGAGCACTAGACTTCTCTTTATAGGTACTTAAGAATTAATTCTGAATTCCCACTTAATAATCTAAGAAATCAAATCCATGGTAATTAATAGATATATTAAGTGTCCAATATTAATTATTCTAATGAATAAAGGTTATATGGTTAGATCTCATTTACTCATAACAGGTTGACAAATATAATTCTTATATAACACAAGCAACAAACATAAATATGCATAAGACAATGACATATATATGCATGAGGACATATCATATAAGACAAAAAAATAAGTCTAAAGTCAAAGCATTAATAAGGGAATAAATATACTGCAGGTATCCAACCTATTCTAGATCATAAATTCAAAACAATTCAACCTTCAGAACCTAGCACTATCCAAGAAGTACTAGCCCATGGTGTTACAGGCAACACACATGGTTAGGTATGAAGGCATAGCCATAGGTCTATAATTCAAAAGCTTAAAAGAAAGAAAAAGAAAAACCCTAGATGTGGCGTAATTCTCCATTCTCTCTTCCGTGATTCTGAACTTTTTTGTTCTCCTTCTCAAGTAAGCAACACTGATGAACTCTCCGAGATGGATGGATGGGATGGTGTATCTTGATTTCGATATTATCGCAGGGAAAGGGTATGGAAAAGTATGTAAGGCTATGGAAAGTTATGGAGAGTTAGGGTTTGGAACACCCCAAGGGTTCCTTTTATAGTTGAAGACTGATAAAATTTGTATTCTACCTCAAAATAGGGCTTTTTCACGTCAAAAACACGTACAGGCCATAAATTGGGCCGCCAGGTCATGCCATTCGTCAGCAGATTGCTCGACCTCACGGTTTTGCTCATAACTTATTCATTCGGACTCCGATTAAGGTGATTTTTGTGCTCACGCGATCCTTTCTTCCTCAACTTTTTATCCATATAAAGAAATCATAAAAAGTCTAAGATTTGAAGGGCACGAGTCGTGCAAAAGTGGCACGAGTCGTGCTGGTCGGCACAGCTTGCGTGTCTTCACCGTTTTTATCAAACTCCCTCATCTGACCTCCAATTGAAGTGTTTCTTGAGCCAAAATGACCTTCTCTTCTGTAATTTTCCAATCATATATCACATGATTAATTTGGACTTCTATATAAATACAGAAAAATTATGCAAGTTGGACATGTGTTTTCAGCATTCTTTCACGATTTCACTCTACATTCCAACTTTGAACTTTTAATCCGTTTTCCACCTAAAAATACGAAATAACACCTCAAATGCACCAATATCTTAAATATATGAAAATTAACCATTTAGTGCTAAAATACGAACATAAATTCCACAAAACGGTGCTAAATCGGACCCTAAAACATGAAGATTTTCACACTAATCAGCATTATTTGTTCAAAGTTTGCTGTAATTTATAGGACTTGTTCCTTATTTAATGTCTTCCTTCTTGCATTATATTTATTTGATTATTTATATGTTTTGGTCATGCCCTATCTAAATTATTTAAGAGAATAACTTGAAAATTTCTTTATTTTAAAATTTGGGGTGTGACAGATCACCCCCCAACCATCATCCACATCCTTTCCTCCGTCCATCCATCGCTTTGAAGATTCATCTGTGGAATCAAGAGGAGAACCAAGAGGAGTATTCAAGACGGAGAAGGACACGACGACGCCCACATCTAAGGTTTTATTCATTTTCTAATTTATCTTGTATTTTTTAGACATATGGGTAAGATCTATCCAACCCCCATGATTGTTCTTCGTAACATCATGAGCTAGAATCATTTTGGTAGTCTACGATTTTGAAGGTTTTTATGAATTAATTGAACTTTCGTGTATATATTCCGTACAACACTACTTGTGGATTTATTTTATATAAGACTATGTGTTTTTAATTCATACTCAGAGTTGTTTTGTGCATCATTAACTGTTATATAGAGTCTGAATATATATCTTGGTCATTGATTGAGTGCGTTCACTGCTGAGCAGGATTCTATGTTTTGATTCTAAGTGAGGGGACTCCGAAGCTTTAAAAACTTGATGCGTGTTTTCTTTGCACTATACCGTACCGAAAATTTTGATATACATATATTTCGGTATTTTTTGATATTTTTCAATACGATAAGCTCGGCATACTGAGTTTTTAATTTTTTTTCACCTCTACTCGTACCTGTCACGTTCAAAAATTTTATTACAATACATTCCAAATCCATTTATTAATACTCGTGGATCAAAATTAACAATAAAAAATGTACTGAAATTTTATAATTAAACGAAGACAATATTTTATCGTAAAATAAATAAAAAATAAAATTAAAAGGGTGTTTTAGAATAAGCATTATATATAAAAATTAAAATAGGTTTACTAAAAATATGATCTCTAAAATTAAAATAAAATTAAATAGAATAAGTAGATTAGTTGAATGTTAAGAAAAAGTAAATTACCAAAATATATAAGAATTAAATTAAAAAATTAAATAGTTTAAATAGATTATTTGAATATTAAGAAAAAAATTACCAAAATATAAATCTTATGTAAATTAAACTAAATTAATAAAATATTAATTTATATATATTGATTGAAAATTAATATATACATTAATAATTAGTCAAATATGCTAAAAATATCTCAAATATTTACCGAACTTATATTGTTAATTAAAAAATTAAAAAAATTTATTATTGGCATAAATAGGGTTAATGGTTGAGAAAAAATATTAAATAAACGATTAAGATTAAAATTGAATGGTTTCTAAATACATTAAAATTGAAAATATGGAGAAAATATCTTATATTTCCTAATGATCAAATATGTACCTTTGCATAAACTTTTGTATAATACTCACTTCGTCCGCCTTTAAGGGTGTCGTTAGCTTTTTGCACGTGAATTAAGGAGTATTGTTATGTAATGTGTAGTGGGTAGCTGTATTAGTGGAGGTGTGGGTCACATTTTTTAGTTGTATTAGTGGGTGTGTGTGGGTACTATATGTATAAAAAAGGAAATGAGACCCTTGTGGGCGGACGCCAAAAATGGAAAATGTTACCTTGAAAGCGGATGGAGGGAGTATATATTTCTCTCATATGATTTTAGTGCTACTTGTAACACCCCAATATTTCATAATCTATATTTTCATAAATTTTACTTTTATATAAAATTATATTATGTATTTAATGTATTATATTTTAATTAATAAGTATTATACATTTATTTATATAATATATATATATATTTGTGACTTAATACAAAACTATATTATTAATAATTTTAATATACATGGATGGTTATGCACAACTTGGCCTCCAAGTTTTGTAAAGTAAATAAATAATAATACTTGGCTATATGTTCAACCTCTCATCCTCCATTTATCAACTCAACTTCTATTAATTAACGGTGTTTGTGAGAATGATTAAAAGAGAAAAGAAAATGTTTCCAACACACTTGCAAGGTGGGGAATTTATTTGTCATTTATTTATATTCTTCGTAAGTTACGTTATATGAATATGTATGGATTGATTGTGATATGTTCACGAGTAATGAGTCGCGATGTCTTACCAAATTTAATGTCAAGTGGAATCGACAAGGGATTCCAAAAAGTTATATATTTTCATGAGATGTTCAAGTAAGTGAGTATCTCGTATCTTTCGTGTATGTATTAAATACTTGATGAATATTATTTCGCACTGAGCTGTGGTTCGCTCACCCCTTCCAGTCCAAACCCTTTTTCAAGCTGAGGCTACGGCGTCGTACCGGGGGCGGATGTTTTGCGTAAGAGCTTTTTTATTAACACGCTGCACAAATTCTTTTTATATAATCTTAAAAGATTTGTAATATTTATTCATTTTATTAAATTTTTCACGCCTCATTGAAGGTTTATATTATTAAAGAATTATGAATAAATCTCTCATTCTATTTATTGAAAATGGGGCGTGACACTACTCGTACCTGTCACGTTCAAAAATTTTATAACAGTACATTCCAAACCCGTTTATTAATACTTATGGATCAAAACTAACAATAAAAAAATGTACTGAAATTTGATCAATTAAATGAAGACGATATTTTATCGTAAAATAAATAAATAAAAGCTATACATATTTAAAAATAAACCTGAATTTCCATTTTTGTCTTCAATTTTTCTCCATCTTATCAATTTTATTGTATTTAGAAATCATTCAATTTCAATCTTGACCGTCTATTTAATATTTTTGTTCTCAACCATTAATCCTAATTATGCAAATAATAGATTTTTTTTAATTTTTTAATGAAAAATATAAGTTTAGTAAATATTTGAGATATTTTGGCATATTTGATTAATTATCAATAAATATTTTAATTTTCAATCAATATATAAATCGTTGTTTAATTGATTTAATTTTCATAAAATTTATATTTTGGTAATTTACCTTTTTTTTAAATATTCAACTAATCTATTTAAATTATTTAAATTTAATTTAATTTTAGAGAGCATATTATTTTTTTATTGAATATATTTTAATTTTGATATATATTTTAAATTTAATAATTACCCTGAAATATTTACTTAATTTAATTTAATTAATCTATATTACTATAAAATATCGTCTTCATTTAATTGATTAAATTTCAGTATATTTTTTAATTTTTAATTTTGACCCATGGGGCATTAATTAACGGGTTTAGAATGTATCGTAATAAATTTTTGATTGTGATGGGTACGAATAGCACTAAAATTATATCAGACAAAAATAGAAAGTGAAGACTAATTTGGGATGAAGGGAATAGTATAATTTTTATTAAAATAATATTAATTTAAGCTTTAAGAATAAGAAGGGAAAAAAATTTAACTGTTGCATCTACGGTTTATGCTTTTTTTTTAAGGTATAGTTTTTCCATCTCTCTTACTTATTATGACATAAAAGGAGAGACAATTAAGAGGTGTAAGATTAAGTCTTTCATGAATCATGATTGATGTTGTAATTACTAATACCCTTCAAATACACCCCACTATTTTAGATAAGCTTACGCCTACTGTCAATATAATTAATAATAAGGTTAATATACAAGCTACAAAAAAAAATTAATAATTGGAAATATTAGGAATATATATATATATATAATTAATTAAATAAATAAATAAATTTTGTGTGAGACCGTGTCACGTAAACTCTTATATAAAACGGATAAAAAGTGATAACATCACTAATAAAAAGTGATAATAGGTGCAGTGAACTATTTTATGAACAATTTATAGTATAAAAATGAAAGTGATAATATTTTATAGCCAAAATGATAATTATATCATCACTTTTTATCCATCTCACATAAGGATTTATGTGAGATGATCACATACAAGTCTTTGTCTATATAATTATATCATGGGCCAATGATAGTCCACGAAATCATGCCAAATTATGCGAGTGTGGAGAAGGCAAGAGAATTGTTATGACAAATACTCCCTTGTCTACCTATCATGTATACATTTTATCATTTTGAACGTTCGTACAACAGATATACATTTTTCTTTTTAAACACTTGAGACCACACACATCACTAATACAATTGATATGTGGAATCATCACTAATACAATTAATTTGTCACCTACTTTAACTCTAAATTTATCATCATTTCGTTCCACACATAACATACTTTAAAATTTATTATTATTCAAAACTATCAAATTTCGTACGCATAAACGCAAGTAAAAAGATAATTTTTTTATAAAATTTGTGCATGAACAGTACACTAACAGTCACAAAAGATTAAATATATATCATAAAAAAACATAAGGGTTTATAAGAAACGGAGGGAGTTTATAATTAAATTATGGTTTATTATTGTAGCTTTATTATAGATCAATTCAAAATTATATATATATATATATATATGATTGTTAGAGTTACTCGATTAAGTATTAAAACGATTAGTCTCTCTATCAGTTTAAACTTTTAAATGAGGTGGTCATTTAACATGGTATCAGAGCTCAGATCTAACAAAGGTTTAGGGTTTGATCCTCATTGCCACCCATTTATGAGAAAATTCCACATGTAAGACTTGAGTTAAAAATTAATCCCGCCTACATATACGAACCTTCACTACCACTCATTTATGAGAAAATTCCACATGTAAGATTTGGGTTAAAAATTAATCCCGCCTACATATTAATATTGTGTTTTATGGCTTAACTTATTTTTTATTTTTAGAGTTTATTAAATTCTTTTTTTAGGTTTTATCTTCCATTTATTCAAAATTAAATATGGTCTCTTCCATTTATTCAAAATTAAATATGGTGTGCGGAAGTGTATGATATACGCAACTCCTACACATAGGTGATACTCTTCATTCAAATAATATTATCAATTTTTAAAATATAAAAATGACATAATTAAATAGTTTTTTGCACAGGATCCTTAGGAAGAGCTGCGAAATGATGTTCATTGATCAAATATTACGATTAAAAATGCAATTAATTATAACACAAGTTTGTTAAGATTGTTGAGGTGTAAACCCCAAACAAATATTATTGAACAAACAACACATTAACAGAAATACTTGACAACATGAAGAAAGATACACAGAGAGATGAAGGAGAAGGAAATCAAGCGCAATATCTCTGATGTTGTTATCAGACCAAATTCGCCGATAAGATTAAACATCGGCCGGCTTGTTCCAACTCATCCATCATACTTCACACATTCTTGAGGCGTCTGTGTATTAAACAAAACATTATTTTTCATAATTTATGAATTTGAAATAAGGAAAAACGAAAACGAAAACGAAACGAATATACTTACACCACCGGAAATAGAAAGCCCGGAAGACCATTTCCGAATGAAAACATGGTTAAAATGAAGTGGAGTGGAGGGTGTAGCTACTAACTGCTTTTTAAATTTGAGTGTGTCTGTGTGTGAGGAAAAATGAAGATGGTTGAAGGCTGCTTATGTAGATAGGGTTTGCCACCCTCCAACCGGCTACCGCCTCATCAGGTACCATCTTTTAATGCTCTTTTTTTTTTTTTTGAAAAATATCACAATTGGTTATTCCAACTTTAATTTTTTTTTCAATTCTCAATTGATTAGAATACAATTCTCTTTTCATGTCTTAAAAGTTGCATTTTTTATCCCCTTGGAATGTTTTTTGATGGAAAAAAATTACTCCCTCCATCCCAAATTCAAGTTCACATTTATTGTAGATACAGAGTTTAAGAAAAGTTGCTTTTTGACTTACTTTTAAGGGTAGTATGATATTTTTGGGTAATAAATAAATGATAAAGTATGTTATGTGTGTTAAAAAGGTGATGATAAATTTGAAATTAAAGTATGTTAGAGGGATATTAGTTTTTTGCTTTTTCCTTTTTATGGAGATGTGAAGTTGAATTTGAGATGGATCAAAAAGAAAAGTATGAAGTTAAAGTTGGGATGAAGGGAGTACTATTTTATTTCTATTAATTTGCTAGGATTATGGAACCAAAAATTGTAAATATTATATATAATTGTGTTTTTCAACTCGGTAAGGAGGAGGTTCCATTATGTTACGGTTTGCATTCAATCCATGCTCTTTTAAATTATATTTTTCATCTCTTATACATTTAATTCTATTGTCATCAAACGAATAGTGCTGAGGAGAACAATGAATTCCACAACAGTAAAACAATTTGGTTAGTCTAAATCCAACTACTTTTTCAATTTGGTTAGTCTAAATCCAATTATTTTTTTTCATTTTTAGGTAATATGAGCCAATACCCAAAAGAATTAGGGTGGTCCCCTTTAATTTAAACACCCTAACAATATATATGGTATATAAGAATTGAAGGGGACTACATGATTACGTAGCAAAAAAATGTCAATTTTTTGAGTATGGATTTTGGTTAAAAACCAGACAAGATGCAATATAAGGGGGGAAAAATGATCTTGGATGTCCTGCTACATTTTGGTATTATATCTCCTATTACACGTATGCGGAGAGGAAAATCTCAACCTTTCCCCTTAGGGTTGATTGTTAGGTATAGATTAGTCTATCCTACGTGTCAATCATCCAACGGTTTGTAACATGAGATGTAACATCAAAATGTAACAGGATATCCGAACCGGAAAAAAATTTACTGTACCCTATTTTTTTTTACACATTTTATTTCTTATCCTAACTTTAACATTATTTTTTTTATACCCGAATTATCCAAAATACACTTTACACGAATTTTCAAGTAATATATTTGAGTAAGGTGTTCGAGTAAAGCAAATTTTACTTGAAAAATTATTAAAAAAATAATAATCGAAGTTTTTGCACGAATGCATTATTTTGACATGAATGCATTACACGAATGCATTATTTTCGTGTAAAAAAATAATAATAAATTCGTGTTGACATATTTTCGTGTTAACCATTTGTGTGGAGAATGTGTATGCTCCAAAGCTTGGTCTCTTGAATCGTCTGCGAAATGAGAAATGAGAGAAAAGGATGGCAATTGTGTCTCAACATTTTTAAGAGTGGCAATTTAAAAAAAAATTAATTGTGGGTATCATTTAAAAAATATATATATATATATATTAAATGTGACAATTTTGGAAATTTCCCAATAAAAAGTATCGTTAAACCCTGCCGTTTTCAATTACTTCTAATTTTACCCCTTATATCACAATATTGCATGCCCAACTGATGGCATGCGTTAATTAATGCTAACTATAGTTATAACGGAATTTTACATTTTCTTAAATGAAATATTTGGGAAATAATTCAATTACAATAATATTAATTTTTCTTTGATTTAGTTAAATAATTTATTATATAAATTGTTTATGAAATACACTTTGATAATTAACTATCACTTTATATTAAAGATGTTATCACTTTTAATTTATATCATAAATTATTCATGAAATAATTTACAACACCTTATCACTTTTCATCAATTGGATATCACTTTACATTATAAAAATTATCACTTCTTATTCTACTCACGAAAATTATTCCATGAGACTTTGTCATTATCAATTATTAATAATATAATGGAATTATTACATATAGGTACAAATTATAAGATAATATTACTACTAGATACAATGTACAAATTAAATTACTACCAGGTACAAAAGTTTGCAATGTAAAGTCTTAATTACCCCTTCATAATTAGTTGAATATATAATTCATAATTAGTTAGTTAGAAATTCATGTAAACTTGTTTTATTTAATCTCCTATATTTTAGTTATCTCTCCTCAAATCAATCTATTTATGAAATTCTCCCCTCGGTGTGATTACATATCAGAGTCGAAGTGTAGGAAATTATTGGCCGCAGTAATCATCTCAATTTGAAATCACAAACTTGTAAGTATTTGTTTAATTTTAAAGATTTATTTAATTTTGTTAATAATCACAAACATTCGATGGTAATTTATGAGGGTTTAAACATAATTTTGTAAGTACTTTTAATGGTAATTCTGTTCAACTGGTGTAAACATAATTTTGTTTAATTATCAGTCAATGGTTGTTTTCCTCTTTTGTTTATAATCTATTTCCTCTTCTTTTTTTCGTGTAAAATGGTGTGAACAAATTTATCTAATTAATATGATTTTGGAATTCTGTAATTTATGAGATCTGTTAGTAATGTTTTCAGAATATAATTTTAATACTTTCTAATGTCTGCGTTCTGTATGGTTATGATTTTTATTTAATTCTATTATAAGATTTTTATGAATACCAACGATTGGTGTTCTAATCTATGCGTTCTGTATGGTTACGTTATTTTCTAAATACCATTATAAGATTTTCCTGAATAATAACTTTTGTTGTTCTGATGTATGCGTTCTGTATGGTTACCTCTTTTTTTAATACCGTTATAAGATTTTTTCTGAACACCAAGTCACGTGAGTGAACATTTTTCCATTGCAAAATATCTAGAATGCTAAATGCACAATATACATCCTATCCTCGAAACCAACCGTCTAGAATTTGAGTCTAAAAGTGAATATAAGATTCATGCACCCATTTTGAATCGCTCGTCGGGTTGACCGAAAAAAGCATAATATCTTCCGATGGAGAATATCCTAAGAAAAAGAGGAAAATACCTGTTGAATGGTAATTATCCTTTGTTTTTCTTACTTACATATCAGAGTTGTTCTTATATTACTATTTGATCGATTTTTTCTTATTGTAATGCAAAATCTTAAAAGTAGGGCAAACGCGAAAGTCTGCACAACATTGAAGATGCCACCTCATTTTGTCTCCTATTTTTTTCCTTCAAATGCTTGCACACTATTTATTAGTTCGTTGAAGATACAGTTTGCATATGATTAATATGCTTCTTTTATTTTCATACGATGTTGAGTTGACAGAACTTCTATTGAACACATCTATTGCTTATGACTCGTTTTCTAGCTCTCAAGTTGTATTGACGACATTATACATTTAGAAGTGGAAGTTTGTCTTCATTTTATGTTTTAGGAATGAGAGTTGGATTATTGAGTTTGTAGATAAAGAAATTGATATTGCAAATAATAATTCTTATCAACTCTTCAGGTGATATTCCAATGTTTGTATTAAAAAATATAGAACTTAATATTCCACAAAATATTCAAAATGTATTCAATATATTTCACATTCATTCATTGAAATGATTTTGTATTCAAAATTAGTAAGTATTTAGAATATTTAATGTTGAATAACGATGTATTTAAAATTGTTTCTCAATATTCTACGAAATATTCAGAATGTATTCAATATATATCAGATTATTTCCTTGAAATATTTTTGTATTTAAAATTAATAAGTGTTCAAAATATTTAATGTTCAGTGACATGTATTCAGAAATTAATTACCTAGAATATGGGGCTCAACTCACGCTTCTTATAAATGTGGAATAAGTTGAATTAATACCAATGAATTTTTAGGATAAAAAGATGGAATAAACTCCGTTTTTAATTTTAATACAAAATATCTTTACATTTTAATATATTATTGAATACAATCACATTAAGAATTTAGAATATTTCAATAAAATCAATAAATATTAGAATATTTAATGTTCAATAATGATGTATTCATAAATATTTTCAACGAAATATTCATAATGTATTCAATATTCGATATATTTCAAATTCATTAATTGAAATGCTTTTGTATTCGAAATTAGTAGTTATTCAAAATATTTAAGGTTCAGTAACTTTTTAATACATAAATTTTGAATGACATATACAATCATAACGTGACAGATTATATTGACCAATCTCAACCTATTTCCTAGATAATAGATTTTAGTAGATTGAATACAAATATATTGAATATAAATACTTTTGAATAAATCATACGTATAGATTATATTCACCTATTTCCTATTTTCATGGAAAGATTAATGTTTAATTAATTTTTGAATACAATTGAACTTATTATAGAGTTAAAAGGGGATATTTGAAGGGTTGAATTTGTAGTGAATAATATTTTAATTTGGATATTGTACCTGCTAGTAATATAGGTAGATAAATTGTACTTAGAACTAATGGACCATAACATAATTAAATTAAAAGTTTTCACTTTTATTGGATCATTATTATTTATTTATTTATTTAAAATTTAATACTTTTTTAAAAATATTATCACATTTTATAAATTTATATTATTTAAATTAAAAAATTAAATGAATAATAAAATTTAAATATTATGTTTTTAAATAATAAAAAAATTATAAATTAAATATAAAAAATATTTAGAAAAATACATATACATACAAAGCATAATTAATTCCCTTCATCAATATTTTTTAATTTTCATTTTAATATTAGTCTAATTAATTTTTCGTATTAGTGGGAATATGCGTCCTATATTTTAATTGTATTAATGGGTGTATATGGATCTCATGCTTGTAAAAAATGAAATGAAATTATTTAGATAGGACGCCCAAAATAAAAATGAAAATGAAAATGAAAAAAAAAAACCTTTTTAAAGTAGACTACGAGAGTATATTACTTGCGAGGTAAGTGCCTTTAGACTCGTCATTAAAAATATGATGAAGATGTAAATGAAATTTAAAAGCATATAGAAAGTAAATTATAATTAAAGATAATTATTTTTAATTTAATGTTATACAATAAATGAAACGTACGTAGGTACATCTAATTTGTAAAATTATTAGTAGTTTATTTGAAAATTTTCTTTTTACTCTGTTGAGGAGACATTTGATTAGATAAAAGTCGCATTTTTATGAACTAGTGTTTAAAACGTGCGTTGCACGTTGCATGCACGTCATACTTTGTAATATACTTTTTTTTTATAATTTACAGCTAAAAAATAATGCAGGTTTGAATCTCCAACTAATTTTTTTAAAAGTAAATTAGTTAATTAGTTAATATTTTTATTATATTGTGAAAAATTTTAAAAGTGTAGTAGTATTTATTATGTCATACATGATAGGATAGCCTCATGTAATTAATGAAGACACGTAGAGGAGGGAGAGAAAATAGATGATTAAGATATAAGTTCTTAATTTTATAGTTAAAGACATTTCAAATTTATTATTACAATAGAATACGTAACACTCAACATCTATTTATACGTATCAACTTAGGATACTCTTGGGAAAATGTATTAACTAAGAAAGTAAGAATACAGTGGTTCTTAATTTATTCTCTTATCAGAAAATAAATGGAGTATAATTAAATATGATCTAAAACACTCTCAAGATAAATGTGTAAATCGCTTAAGGAAAAAAAATTGGAGGAAAAAAAAAAACTCTTACTACATTGTATCTTTCCATGATTTCATGTCATGACAATAAAAATTCCAAGATTCTAATAAATTAAATATCTTTGACATCCATTCAATTACTTGTTTAACACCACGAACACGTACTGAGAACAGCAGTTTCTTCAATATGATTTAACCCACACAACTCGGTAATAGCTCTAGGCCACTCAGTTTCAGGAATAGCAAGTTTCTCCTGCATTTTAATAGCTGCAGTATGAATATTGAGACCAATCACTACAATACTAGTTTCTTTTGTGCATGTGGGATAACATCAGCAGTATAATCTCAAAACATGTTCATGTACTTATACTATAGTTCAATGAAAGAATAAGTAAAAAAACAGGTTTCTCAAATGAACACCATAAGAAAAAAAAAATCTGATTTCTTATTAAAATTACAGTCAATGTAGAAGATCATTGCAGAGTCACAATTAAGAATTAAAAGCAAAACACATGCCCATAAATAGTGAATGAAGTTGGCTAACTTTTGTATGTATGAAGAAGTAACCAAAATTAAACCACTTGAGTTTATTCAAGAGCAGCAACATACCCAACACTCAGTAAATTACGGACCTCAATTAATTACAACCAAACAAAGGTATATTCATTCAGGAACAACATCATATCACAATTACACCAACTATCATTCTCAACTCTTTAACACTCCAAACAACTGTTTGTATGTACAAAAAACAGCTTCACGCTCTAATATGATGGTGAAATGATAAGTGAAAAGAAGAAATACAAAAGAAATGCATACAGTTATCGGGGAAAGTCTTCAGTTATTCTATAGCATAGAGGCTCAATGCCAATGTTGTCGAAGCTAATGAAGTTGGTGCATTGGTTATAAACTCCACATGTTAAGGGAGAGTGCTTGAAGCCCAATGCAATGTCAACGAAGCAACATCTCATCATCTTCCATTTCCTGATCTAACAATACAACATCCTAAATGAGTTAAGTAGTTGGAAAAGAAAATGCAACATCCTAAATGAGTCAAGTAGTTGGAAAAGAAAATGCACCACATCATAATGTGTATAAAGTTACTAAATAAGTTCAAAAAATTTTAAAATGCGACATTAACTAAGCAGCAACCAATAGTTATTATTTGGTATAGAATAAAAACAACAGATCTTAATATTCAATAGAAGATATGTGAGCACTCACTTTTTTACATTAAAGCATCTTCAAAGTATTTATGATCAGATTCCATAATCAAAGACAATACTACGAAAACTTTCCCTAGTAATGCAATCTATTTCTGAATCATAACATCATCAAGATAATCTTATAATCTCCAACAACACATTTCCTAAATAAAGAACTGCATGGCAATGGAAATCCAATTGGTAACTCATGTGATCTGTTCACTTCTTGATTACTCAAAACATCGAAGCTGCAGAATTTCACAATGTTTTCCTATTCTTCTTCACCCTTCGAACGAACAACCCAAAAACTCTGCAAGTTTTCTAAAACATAGGTGTCATCCTCTAAACAAACATCACACTACATCAGGAGTCATACATATGCAGATATTGCTGATAAATAAATGGTGATCAATACCTGATTACTAACAAAGTCGAAAAGAGCTTCACAACTAGAAATTCACATTTCATCGTTCCTCGTTTGCTTGAGCAAAATATATACTACACTAAGAAAACTACCAGCAAATAATCGCATGCCAATATTATACATGGTACTATAATCCATACTTAGAGTGTAAAGAAATAATAAAACTGCAATACCATAAACAATTTACTTCAAACGTTCAATGTGGGAAATACAATTTACTTAGAAAGGTTGCAACCACAAAGTAGAGCCGAATGTACATTGGATCATTTCATTTATGCATAAATATAACTCCATGTTATCATATCCACTGTGTCTAGCCCTGGCCGCCTGATGGGATCCATGTCCTGCAGAGTCAGAACCAAAATAGTTAGACAATAGAAGATAAACATTACTCTTTGATGTACATAAATTACATTAAAGCCATGAGATTATGTTACACTTCACAGTAACACTTTTATTATATATAATACGTAATTGTAACACTTTTTAAATTTTAATAATATGTAACACTTATTTTATATGCAACATCAAGAGTTAAAAGTTATTTTGTCCCATAACTAGTTAAAACTTTAGATTTTGTCTTAAAAAAGATATTTTTATCGATTTTGTCCCATAACTATGAGTTTTCTTTCAATTTTGCCCAATTTTCGCCGGAACCCTCAATTTTCGCCGGATATTGGTCACGTGCGTTGCATGTGACTGATGAGTTTGGGAGTTCCAGCGAAAATCTAGGGTTCCGGCGAAAATTGAGCAAAATTGAAAGAAAACTCATAGTTATGAGACAAAATCGATACAAATATCTTTTTTGGGACAAAATTTAAAGTTTAAAAAGTTATGTGACAAAAAAAAATTTTTAACTATTGGGTTACTTCCTAAAAAATTCACCACCTTATTGAGAATTTTAAAATCTATCACGACCTTTTATTTTTGTCAATTCAATGCACAATCTATTTAATATTTTCAATTTTATCACGACGTTTTATTTTTGTCAATTCAATACGCGATCTATTTAATATTTTTAATTCTATCACAACTTTTATTTTTGCAATTTCGTAACCCACTTATTTTATATTTTCAATTCAATTAAATTCATTATTATTATTATTATTATGTTATTATTTTTAATAATAAAAGTTATTTAAAAATTAATTAAAACACACAAGTCGATCATTTATTTCATAAGATTTTTTTTTCTATATCGTTGTTATAGTAAATTAACATTCAATTAAAAAATTATCTTAGTTGGTCGACCTTTATGTAAAATAATTTTTAACCATAACAAATAAAATTCTATTATTATTATTATTATTATTATTATTATTATTACTACAACTCTAATAAAAATATAATATAAATAAAATTATTTATTGAAAATTAAAATTTTATGGCAAAGGAAATTAATTAGTAACTAATTTAAATTTAAAAATAAAAATAAAAAAAATGGATGGAGTATTAATTCCATTAATTAATAACTACATAGTTCTACTTTTATCATAATAATAATAATAATAATAATAATAATAATAATAATAATAATAATAATAATAATAATAATAATAATAATAATAATAATGAATTTAATTGAATTGAATTGAAAAAATAAAATAAGTGGTGTATCAAATAGCAAAAAATAAAAGTTGTGATACAATTGGAATTAATAAATAGATCGCGTATTAAATTGACAAAAATAAAAGTTTGTGAAAGAATTGAAATTATTAAATAGATCGTGTATTGAATTGACAAAAAATAAAAGGCCGCGATAGATTTGAAAACCCCAATGTGGTGAATTTTTTTAGGAATTAACCCCAGAGTTAAAAGTTTTTTTTTGTCCCATAACTTTTTAAACTTTAAATTTTTTGTCCCAAAAAAGATATTTGTATTGATTTTGTCCTATGACTATGAGTTTTCTTTCAATTTTGCCCAATTTTTACCGAAACCCCCAAATTCATCAGTCACATGCAACGCACGTGACCAATATCCGGCAAAAATTGGGGGTTCCGGCAAAAATTGGGCAAAATTGAAAGAAAACTTATAGTTATGGGACAAAATCGATACACATATCTTTTTTGGGACAAAATCTAAAGTTTTAAATAGTTATGAGACAAAATAAACTTTTAACTCCAACATCAATAAGTAACATTTTTATGAAAGTAACAATTTTTAAATATCACTTTTATAAATATTACACTTTTTAATATGTAACATTTTAGTAGTATTATTTTCATATATTACACCTTTTATGTAACATTATGAAATATTTAACACTATCATATTACATTTTTAAATACATAATATTTTATATAAATGAAATATGTAATATTTTATATTGTTTAAATAATTAAAAAAAACTAACACACTATTAAACAATTAATATATTATACGAGTTGAAAAAAAAATGCTCACATAAATAAAATGTTTATTATGTAAAATATTTATTATGATATATAAAAATATTAATAATGTATGAAAAAAATATATTTATATTTATTTTAAATAATTTTAATACATATAAATTTATTTGTAACAAAAATATATCTTAATTATATAATGATTATTTTTAATTATTTAAATTATTATATTTCTTGATAAAATTATATCGTATAATATAATAATTTTTTAAAATTAGTTAGAATAACAACAACTCAAGTTTAAATGTATTAGATGGTTTAAAAACTATATTTGAATAAATTAAATAAAATTGTTGAAATCATGTATAATAAAATAAAAAATCAAATTATAAGTAAAGTTGTAGTTAGTTAAGGTGGTAAAAGTAACTCATTCTAATTAAGAGGTCAGGGGTTCAAACTTGGTTAGGTGTATTTTTTTTTTCCTTATAAAATGTGTCACATAAAAAGAATATCACATGTAACATTTTTTAAATAAAGTTTTTCATCTATTGTAACATTTTTTTTAAAAGAGTTATTAATTATCGAAATAGTGTTGTCTTAGAAAATTGCACCATAAAAAAATGTTACATATTATCTACAATAACACATTTTTATTATTAAATAACACTTTTGACGTGTTATATAAAGCAAGTTATGTTGTAGTGTGAATAGAATATCTGAAAATAAATTAATATTGAAAGGTACTTATAAATCTTATGTGTTACCAGTAACATATCAATGAGATCTAATGAGATCTCGTGCTTCTGCTAAAAAATAATTTGGAAATTGAAAATCTCTAACAAATAAAAATACAAAACAAAAATTTCATCATTTCACAACCATTTGCTTCAAGAATGTAACCAAAAGGTGACAGTATCATTAAAAAAAAAAAATACCACATATCAGTCTCTTAATTTCATACTTACCATAGGAATTAGTCCCAACACCTTTCTTCCCTTTACTTTCTCTTTCTTCTTACCCTCCCTTTTCTTATTTATCCTGAAATTGATTATGCAAGAAATAAAGGAAATTAGGAAAATAAGGAACAGATATAGCGATAAAAATAAACCTATCCTGCTTCTCTTCTTTCCTACTCAGCCTTCTATTCTCCTCCTGCGATGAAGATTCCGACCTCAACTCGTAAGAATCGGCATTGTAATCAGATTACGACACATAAATGTCACTCGATATTCTTCTCTTCGAACTCAGTGGTTCAGTTTTTATGTCCCTCTTCAGTCTTCACTTCATGTTTATTATGGAGACGTTTCAGATAATGACTTTCAACACGTTGATCCTTACAGACTCGTGAGGAATATGAATGGTCTGTACATCTTGACTCTTGAGAAATACTATATGAATGTAGAGTGAACGTGGTAGTAATTAATTAGGGTTGTAGAGGTAAAATGAAAAAATTAGTATGGATAATATGGGAATAAAAGTTTTTCAATATACTATATTTTTATACGTGCGTTGCATGTCATATGAATACTTTGCAATATAGTATATTTTTTTATTTTTTTTTTTATGGTAATTCTTTTATTTGTTATCTTAAAAATAAGAATTTTCAAATAATCAATAAGTTAAGCAAATCGATTATTTATTGATTACATTTAAACTACTTATATATTACTCTCTCCGTTCACTGATAAAGTATTTAATTTATTATTTTGGTTATCGATTATAAACGTATCTATTTTACCTTTTTAGTAAAAGTGTTCCACATATAAATATGAACTTCTCACTACTAATCGATTGATAACATTTAAGCTACTTATATATTACTCTCTTTGTAAGCTGATAAAGTATTTATTTTGTTATTTTGGATATCAATTTTAAACGTATCTATTTTATCTTTTTAGCAAAAGAGTTCCACATATATACATATGAATTTCTCATTACTAATACAACTACTCACTTTATATAAAACTAGTTATAAAGGCGTGTGTCGCACGTCACATGCACGTCATACTTTCTAATATACTTCATTCATTTTAATTTTTATATTCCAAATATATTAATTTCCAATATGATAATTAAATTTGAGTAGATTATCTATTTATTAATTACATTAAAACTTATTTAATCTACCAATGTTTATCCAATTTAACCAATTCTTTTGTGTTTTCCATAAATATGCTTCTGGAAAGTGTAAGTTACTAAGAGTGAAATGAGAGGATACATTTTATAGGAAAATATACTCCATTTTGACTTCAAGTTTGGCTCCAATTTTTTCTAATCTATCAGTCTCTTCAAGTCCCATACCAAAGTATGATTAACCTAAACATCAGCCTAGCCTGCATGTATCTGCCTTCCACCAAACCTGAAAATGAATTACATATATAAAAAGATCAGAACCATGGAAGTGATAATGAATCCACCAATTGATGTTTGTGATGCTAATTTTATCAGGGTATACATAATTTTTTTTTCTAATATCAGCAAACATAAAAGAAATGCATATATTACCATGTCCCATTCATCTTCTCCATGCATTTTTGAGCTACCTTTATATCTTTATACTTCACAAAGACAACACCCTTAGGGTGATCCTCACAAAACTGAGAGCATAGGCAAAATAGATGACAAAAATAAAAAGATTGAGTTGGATGCTACTCTCACACATCCCCTAACCATAATAAGAAAGAATTAAGTAGACAACATCCATTGGGCCAAGCTTTCCACACTCATCACGAACATTCTCCTCCAATTCAGACATCAAATTCTCATCAGCCTATAAATAACAAAGATGTCAAGTCCTGTTTTTAAGGATGTCAAAATATGCAGAATTTTTTTTTGGTAAAAGGTTTAGACCATGAGTTATATCTCAAGGAAAAAATTGGCAGTAATTATACCTAATACCATGCTAGAGTAAGAGAGGAATTGGGTATCACCCTCATTTCTGCAGAATTGAATAAGAAACGAAGAATTACAGTGCTTGTATAGATACCTTGTGTGATCACGCCACCTATTTGATCACAAAACAAAATTTTATACTTAGTTGAAAAAATAATTAATCCAGGAAGTCACATAAATTGAGAACATTAATTCTCTTGTACTCTTCTTAAATGACAAAGTGGAGGGTTGAAAGATTATTAATTCCACCTTGCATGTGAATAAAATATGAAATTTCATGTCAATCAAAGGAAATTGCATTCACCTATTTTAAAAAAATTATACTTCAATTTTCTAAAGTCTTGATTGTGCTTTTCTAAAATTAAGTTAAGAAGTAGAGTTGAGTCTTACCCCAACCCAATATCTTCAGCTCAACCTTCTGAAGCTTTCTATTCTTATTCTTAACCACTTGCTTGGACCTAGGAAACGAATATTAAGATTTAAGATTTCTTCTAAAATAATTGATATAACGTGTCATCTACGTTGAATTCTCAACTTCTGCAAATGAGAATAGCCACTGCCTAATATATACTCCACAACAAAAGATGCACTAATAGGATGTGGAAATAGATTTGTTTTAAGTAACTCATAATATATCACATGACTTATGTACAATAAGTATACTCCTAATTTAACCACATCTCTCTCACAGACACGCATACACAAATAAATTAGCTTCAAGCCTAAAGATCATGATATGAATGCCCAATATGCACACTCCTATTTAATCACAAGAAATAACTATCATTGCAAACCAGAGTCTACCGTAGATATCACCCATTGAATGCAGAAGTATACCTATTCACCCCCTCCACACAGATCGCCTAGTCCTAATTTATACAAAATAAACATGGAATTTAACACGAAACAAACTAATTGAATCAACTAAATTGGAAAAGTGAATTTAATTAACAACTAAATTCGAAAATGAAACACCATAGCAACTGACGAATCAATCAGCGATGTTGGCACTGGCAGTAAAGAAAACCTATGAGCAATTAAAAAATATTAGTTGGAGAAAAAATCGACTCTCTCAAACAGCGTGGATTGGTGGTTTTGGCAGCGGAGCAAACAATGTGCATCCAGGGCGATGAAAGGTCGTAACATCCCTCGAAAGATTTGATCTGCCTTTTCGCCTAATTATATCATTGTTTTACAATTGATAACGTTTCACATTCATTTTCTTTTTAGAAGGCGTAACGTTTCAATTTTGATGAATTGGATTGTGGAATATAATGAAGGTGAGTAATAAATACTATTAATTACTTAATTATGGTAATTAATAATTATTAAGATAATTAAGGTCAAAGAGGTAAAATGAAGAAATGTATAATGTTTTTTATTTAGTATTTTATTAAAAAAATTAAAAAAAATTTACTAATAAATTAATATATAAATACTTATGCATTAGTATATATTTTTATTTATTAGTGTATAAATTTTGAATGGGGATACACTTTGTAATCGGTTATACAGGAAAATTTACTTACCCTATAGGTTTAAATACAATTTCCATTAAAATATTAAGGATACCAAAAATATAATTAAAGTGAATTATAATTTAAGACAATAAACCTTCATACAATTTCCATCGAAATATTAACAGTGATAAATATTGCCAACCAAAAGTATAATTGAGTTGGTCTATGCCCAGTTGCAAAAAGTGGCGTAGATTAAAATATTTTGTTTTAAATGGTATACACTTTAATTAATATGGGTACAATAATATTTTATTTTAAATGATATATACTTTAATTAATATGGGTACAATATTTTGTTTTAAATGGTATACACTATAACTAATATGGGTACAACAATTTGTATTAAGGGTACACATTTTCATTAAAAGTTTTTTATTCAGAAAATAAAAAATACACGTTCTTATACTAAAGGATATACTATTTAATAAAAGGTATTTGGGCGTACGATCCCACGTAAGTTTTAGCCGGTATAAATAATAATCACATAAAACTGAACCAAAATTTAATTGTTTGACCTTCAATAAGTTCAAAATTGCAGATTTGCTAATACACCGATCTAGTTTACTGTTAAATTTTGGAAAACCAAAGCGCACAAACCACCTTCTACCCTTACAAACAAATTCAATAATATTCTCTATATCCATATCATTTAATAAATTAAAAATCCTTAATTTTAATACTCGTCGAGTTAATAAAGGAAACGTTGATCAATCATCAAAATAAATATATTACATTTTTATAATATAGTATCAAATTATATTGATTTTGCAAAAAAAAAAATTCGTATAGTAAATTAATAAAATATATCGTTGAATTTCTTTTATAAATCTCAAAACTTTTAGTTTAAATATTAAAAGTGATAATATTATATATATATATATATATATATGAATAATAAAAAGTAGGCTAATTCTTACATGACCTTGGTATTATATGACCCAAAGTAATAGGAATCGTTAGATACGTTAAATACAAGGATCACCGTTAAATAAAAAAAACTCTTTTAAAAAAATAAACTGTTTTAGCCGGTAGACATTTATTTATTTATTTTTAACTACATGCCCTTAAATTGTTATGAGTACGAGGTCATTAATTAGAATAATAATATATCCATTAATCTATTTTTTAAAAAATAAAATATAGTAATTATTTTGAAATTTTACAAGTATTCGTATCAATATATTCATTTATCGATTTTCACATTTAAAAAAATAATAGTTTTTCTTTATTTATTTATTTTTATTAAAAATAATTTTGAAATTGTTAATATCCTAATTTATTTCTTTTATTACGTGTCATATAAAAAACATTCTAAAAAGAAAAATTTACATGTGAAATTGTATTCAAATTTAATTTAATTTAATTATTTATTATTTATTTATTTTATTTTATTTAATTATTTTAAAATATCATATCTACAAATCTATAATTAAAAATTTTAATCTTTAAAATATTTGATATGAATTAATTATTTTGAAATATCATATCTTCAATCCACAATTAAAAGAAAAATGTTATATATTTCATATATATGTAAAATGAATCACCACTTATAAATATAGGGTAGGTCTTGTGTGAGACCGTCTCGCGTGAGGCCATTTTTTACTTTTTAAAATAGTTATCACTTTTGCTATAAATCGTTATCACTTTCGCTATAAAATGTTATCACTTTTTAGTTACACTATAAACTATTCATGAAAGAGCATTATCACTTTCATTGATTTATTATCACTTTCATTCATAAAAGTTATCACTTTATGGTCGTATCACGTCACTTTCACATAAGCTTTTACGTGAGATGGTCTCACACAAGTCTTTGCCATAAATATATTGTAGTTAAAATGACCATTTATAAATGGGTGGGTCTCATGTAAACCGGATTTTCATGAGTTTACATGAACACTCTATTTTTTAAAATTACTCTTTAGTATATATAAATTGTTTATGAAAAGTAATAATTTTTATATAAAATTAAGAGTAATAATTCATGTCTCTAAATAGTAATTTTTCATGTAGTACTAAAGAGTAAACGAAAAATCAGGGTTTACAAGAATTTGAAGAGTCGTTTTTTAATTGTAAATAATAACAATTTATGTGTCTAAAAGGTAATTTTTCATATACTAAAAAGTAAAAGGAATTAAATACATTTGTACATAACTTGGTATACACAAATATTTGTTTTTATAAATAAAGTTTTTCATGAATATATATATATATATATATATATATATATATATATATATATTTAATAATGTATAAGATTTTTTTTTTAAAAATCATGTGTATTTTTACCTATATTCATTAGTAATTTAATTTTATATAACTGAATTTTATGTGATTTAATATATTTTCTTTTTGTGTGTTTATACCTTAAAATTCATTTATAAATTAATTATGTGATGTGAATTTCTTAACTCTGTGCATTTATTAATTCTAACAGCTTTTTGTATAAATCTTCATACATTGATCATGTAAATAATTTGAATAATTCTGGAAACACTTTATAACTTTTTTTATTAATTATGAAAGTAGTTTTTTATTAATATGATTTATATTGAATATAAGATTTTCTTTATTATTAAAAAAATTGAATAGTAAAATATGAATTATTATGTTGTTTTAAATATGATATTTTTTCAAATTAAAAAAATTAAACATTTATTTTCTTTTCAAGTTTAAAAAAAATTATATAAAAGGTTTTTTCTATCAAATCCTGAGTTCTAGGCAACAAATTTTTTTAAAAGAAGAATAAAAACTTTTTCTCAAGTATTTTTTCTATATTTATTTTAAAAAATATATTTCAATAGTATTATTAAGATTATAAAGTAGACTAAAGAAATTAAAATAAAAACACATATCTTTATGTGTAGGTCTTGCGTGAGACCGTCTCACGTGAGACTATTTTTTACTTTTTAAAATAGTTATCACTTTCGCTATAAAATGTTATCACTTTTTATTTACATTAAAAATGTTCATGAAAGTGCATTATCACTTTCCTTCATAAAAGTTATCACTTTCTGGCCGTCTC
Organism: Pogostemon cablin; assembly: GCA_023678885.1. Lineage (NCBI taxonomy): Eukaryota > Viridiplantae > Streptophyta > Magnoliopsida > Lamiales > Lamiaceae > Pogostemon > Pogostemon cablin. Next base: position 10,095,790 of record CM042990.1, on the reverse strand, counting down.
ACGTCACTTTCACATAAACCCTTACGTGAGACGGTCTCACACAAGTCTTTGCCTATCTTTATTATACTAATAAAAATTAATTTTCATAGGTATTTTTGAAATTATATGTTAGCACATTATTCTTGATAAAATGACAACATGTGATTGGCTCACATGAGTTTTTATTTTTTTTAAAAATAATTTTCACTTTTTATCACATACATATAATTTTTTATTAAAAATATTATCACTATTTATTTATACTACCAATTATCCATAAAATAATTCACAACACAATTATATTTTTCATTTATTCAAGTATCACTCTTTATTTAGAATTATTTTTTAAAAAAAAGTTCACATGTAAACCGATTCACACCAAATTCACCCCTAAAATAAAAGTTATAATTTTAGTGGATTGATTATAATGCTGTTGAATCAATTTTGGAGGGACATGAAATAATTTTACTATTTTTTTTATACTTACATGATTATAATAATAGAATCAATTTTGGAGGGACATGAAATAATTTTACTTTTGTTTTAATTTTTTTTTTCATGCATATAGATGTATTTTTAATATTGAGTGTTGTATTTTTAGTATAAAAAGTTGATGTTCTAGATTTTTTTTAGAAATAAAAAGAAATGAAAAATTTCTTATCTCAATTGACATTTTCGATAATAAAATAATAAAATAATATCGTATATATCTTTTAAAATAAAAGATCATTTTTTTAATTGAATGGTAGTCAAATGAGTTTTTTTATTAATTATATATTTTATCATTTATATTTAATGTACCTTAATGCACTCAATTTCTATAGTTAATTCACCTTATTAATTTCTTCTGTTTTTTTAATTATTTTTTGTATTTTTTAAAAGTTACATAATATTGATTTTATAATTTTGTTATTTATTTCTAATATTTACTTTATAAATCACTTTTTATAATTATTGTTGAAACATACATGAATAAAAATTTAAAGTTTGTCAAAGTTGATCATGAATCTTGATTTTACAAAATTACTTTTTAATAAATAAAATATTACTTTTAGAAAGATAAATTATTATTTTTTAATAAAAAATATTATTCATCTCAATAAAAATATAAAAAATATAACATATCAAAATTACATGAGTAATATTATTTTTTATTTAGAAGTGTAATAATGTTTTTAGTTTTTATGTACTAATTCGGTAATTAGACACAATTGTTTGCCAAAAAATGTAATTTAAAAGACTAAATAATTATTACAAAATTAATTTAACACTAAACAAAATATTATCTTGATTTAATTTTATTACAAAAAGTAAGATTGGTGATAAAGACCATTAGTATTAGAAAAATAAAATAATCATAACAATATTAGTCAAACATCTAATAAATTAGGTGTAGTGAGGTGTAGTGATATGATAATTGATAAGAATATGACACGTAATAAATTATAAACAGATTACAATGATAAAAAAAATTAATATAAGATACCGATAACAATCGATAAAAAAAAGTAATACATAACCCAGCTCACACAAGTAATTCCCTAAAAAGTAATACCAGTTAGTTTTCTAATTATTTTTGTTAATTTTTCCCTTTCATGTTTAAAATATATTGCTTAATTTAAGCTTTTGTTCTTATCCTATCCTATCCTACTATATTAAAAGTGACATGTGGTTTGTGAAACTTTTTTTCCATCTTTGACCTTAGTTATTTTTTCTTTTTACATTTTAACCTAAATTAATTTATTCACGTATTATCTACTACCATTCGTATTCTTCTAAATAAGATTCTGTTTGAAGTTTGACCGTCTGACGAATTCAAAGGTCTCATCATCAATGGTTGCAGAAGAACGGTCGACGAACGGATTTAAAGCCTAAACACACTCCATAAGTTATCGATACATATTTACCATTTTCTTATGTTTGCTTTATTACTGTATTCTCGATCGAACCATCTGCTATGCAATATGTCTAAACTCTCATATATCTGAAACTAATTTGATTACCTGGCTTCCTAATGTCTTTGATTTCTTTCGATGAAGTAGCAAATTACATGATTCAAACGGACACAATCTCTTATTTTCTGATGACATTATTCAAACTTTACATAATTTCTTATTTTCTTCAAATTATATTAGTTAGAATTTAAGTAGTTCTCACTATTTGTGAATAATTAAAGTACTTTTTTGTATTTTTTAATCTCACACTAAGGCAAATTAATCTTTGGAAATCTTGATTTCATTCTTTATTTCAGATTAAATAGATTATATAGAACTGATAAATGAGTTGAGCAGACAAGGAAGAAGACGGCTAGATTTTCTTCTCGGTTGGAAATCCAGATGAAGGGGATTATGGGATGATAGTATAGTTTTGTAAGAACATGTCACGTGTACTTAATGACCTTACAAAGGAATTAGTGTGTTAGATACTAAATGGAAGAGGATCTTAATAGACTTTCTTTCTTTAATTTTAATCTCCAGTTCTTTCTAATACAATGCAGATGCATATGAATAGTTGGGTGGTGAATTGATTAGTTGGAACGTTACTCGTCTGATTCTTGAATCAAGAATCGTTGAACTCCTTATAGAGTCAATTTAATCTCATTTGTGGGAAATAACTTTCTGATATTATTTTGATGTAGGAGTAGGTGTATAATCATATATTTGTTTTGATAATTGACATATTTTGCTTCCAAACTATTGTTATGTAGTTGCTTATAAAGAAATATTGCTTGAAGTTGATAGTTATTAGACCCACTCTATTGATCTTAATTAGTGAGCAAATGTATGGTAACATACTTCAGTTCATCAATGGGCACAGTTAATGGTGGAACCCAAATATTACTGAGAAGTAGAGTTTGTATGGTAAATATTCTTTATTAGTACTTCAATTTTGGTAGCTGAATTTGTCCGTGAAATGTGTGTTGAAGGTGCATGATGCACTGTTTGCAGCTGCACGTAGCAAACTAACTCCGCACAACCAGAATAGTTTATAAAGGAGCAGGTAAACAAGCAATATGAATATCCAAGGGTTTATTTTAAAAGTGTACCTTGGATACTATGATGGGCTTGAACAGGTAATATTATCATACCCACTGGTGGATTCCAACTTCTTTAACAGAGCACTTAGTAATGCAGATTGGATGGCAGGCAACCAAACAGACAACCTTTTAACAACCTCTAAGATTCAGGGAAGTTAGAAAATAGGCAACTTTATATTCACTCAACCACAGCATTTATGTGGCAACAAAAACACGATGATGACTGTTGTCTCTTGAGTGGAGCAGCAGCTTCATTTCTCCAATGCTCCTAACCAGATGAAAATTATCTTAAATGTTCACAGCACTACTAATAAAGATGTGAATTCTCATCAAATGATAGGGAATAGGTGTTGAATTTAACTCAGATAGATTATATGTGTATTGTTTTTAATGTTGCCAATCCGAGTATGGAAAATTTTATGTTCTATTTGAGGTGTTTACTTTTAGGCTAACTTTGGAGCTTGGCTCTACTTTTATATCTTTTAAGTTAAATACTTTCTCATTTTGAATATAGAATTTTTTGCAGTGAAAATGCTTCTCTCCAAACCGCCTTACCTTCTGAGCTTGCTAACAATTCTATCATGGTTATTTTATTTTTATAACAAAACTTGCCTAAGATTGTCAGGAGATTATCTTACTCTTTTTTTTTTCATATTTGATTAAAAATATAAAATCATAATTTTTTTTTTGCTTATATTTTTACTATTTATACAATAATGATTTTATGTTCGTAAATTCATAAATTTATCATTTTTGTAATTTTATCTTTTAAATCTTTTGCTTTTTAAGAAAAATATTTATTTATAATGTGCAAAGCACGCACTGAATAATGTTTTAATGTTTTGAAAAAACACCTAAAAACACACAAATATATATAAGTGTGTATCAATGTTCTTTGCTCCCATTCATAAATAAAAAATAAAAAGTATTTAAAAGATTTTGTGGAATAACAATGTCTAAATATTTAGCTTTAACTTAATTTCATTTTTTAATAAAAAAGTAAAAAAAAAAATATATGGACTCTATTTTAAATTTTTATGCATTATGAACTTATGTTCCTCTATTTAACTAGAGGCAAAACACTACTCCCTCCGTCATGTCCTTATAGTTACATTTGTTTTTTACACGTGGATTAATGAGTATAGTATTTTAATGTGTATTGAGGTGAGAGAAATAATATTTTAATGTAAAGTGGGTAGGTGTATTAGTGTGATGTGTGGGGGTTATGGAGAGAGAAAAAATTAATTTGTGTGGGTCTCATATGCTAAAAAAGGAAACGTAACCATTGGGGTGAGACGCCCAAAATGGTAATGCGTAACTATTAAGACGGAACGGAGAGAGTATGTTTTTATCATAAACTACTTTCTAGTACTCTTTTATCAATTATGAAGTTAGTCTTATTTGTTTATGTGCCCTAATTTCCTATTTATAAATTAATTAACATCCTATTTTTTATAAAAATATTTTTATAAAAACCTGGGATGTTACCTATTATTGAAATCATATAGAATATTCCTGAACATGGATAACGTCTTGCGATGTTGATGAGTCGCAGTATGAAATCGAGAGAGGATGTAGAGGACCTAGAGTGGTGTTGATCTTGATCCACTCCATAAGTTAAAGAATCAGACACATTTTAGGAATCTTATGAATGCAGCAAACTTTGATCAATCAAAGAAGCTTACACTCTACCCTAATTCTTAAGTTTTGTGTTGATTCAATTAAAAACAGAAAACTAAACTTGAAGTAGGAAGACAAGAATTATAGTGGTTCGATCAAGTTGATCTACATCCACTTTCTAAAGGAGAGCAATCACTATATGATGAAAACATGGATACAATATGATGATGGTGATGAAATAAACCACTCAGAAAACCCTAATTCTACGCACTAGCTTGAATGATGATGATTCACACACTCTATATTCTTTGCTGTGCATGATCATGTATTTATACTCCACTACTGTAAACTGAATGCATCAGCAACATCACAACTTCCACATGATCAGTTCTGAGTTTAGTTGTAACTGCCTCCAACTGCCTCAACTTCTCAAACCAACCAACCAGCATACTTATTGATCTTATAGCTCAACTTTACAACTGATCATATGTGTTGAATCTCTATCACCAAAACCGACACTTTATCTTTTTTATCTAACTTAATATTCTAACCAACACTAACTGTCAAGTGATGACAGACTTTATCAGCTGTAGCAACACCACACCTTCTCAAACTATCATGCATGTGTTATCAAGAAAACAGCCAAATGATCAGTTGGTTACAACCGATTCTTGTCAACTGATCCTTACCTACTGATCATTATCCTCTTTAAACTGTGATCAATTGTCATAACTAGCTAATCCTTACACATACTTGGCTTGATCATTAAACATGACAGACTTGTCAAGCTTCAGGCCTCACTTGTCTCTGCAGCTTGATGTTCTTACTTATTCATCCATCTTGTTGCTACTTCAAGCATCATCTCCTTCATATTTGTTTGTTATATGTACACATGTATGCATGCATGCATGCATGGTCTACATATTCAACAAATCTCCACCTTAGACCATGCATCATCACAAATAATAACATACTCTCCACCTTGCTGCACTTACAAGCTGTAGCTCACCTCTCTTCCTCAATCTTTAGGAAATATCAATAAGACTCTTACATAATTCAAACTTTTGAACAGGTAGAGCCTTAGTAAACATATCAGCAGGATTTTCAGCTGTCTTAATCTTTTTGACAGCAACTAGCTTCTCTTCTATCATATCTCTTATGAAATAAAGTCTCACATCAATGTGTTTAGTCCTTTCATGATATCCCTGATGCTTTGAGAGATGTACAGCACTTTGATTATCACAATAAACTTCAATACTATTCTGCTGAACTCCAAATTCTCTCAGAACACCAATCAACCAAACACCTTCCTTTATTGCTTCTGTAAGAGCAACAAATTCAGCTTCAGTGGTAGATAAAGTCACTATGTGTTGATGTGTAGCCTTCCAACTTATTGTTGTACCAAACAAATTGAACACATAACCTGTCATTGATTTCCTTGTATCAAGGTTGGCTGCATAATCTGCATCCACAAAACCAACAACAGCCTCATCCCAAGCATCCTGTTTCTGAAACTTCAATCCAACTGATATAGTTCCTCTAACATACCTCAGTACCCACTTCACTGCATCCCAATGAACAAGATCAAGATCACTCATAAATCTACTGATCACACTCATAACATAAGCTAAGTCTGGTCTACAGCATACCATAGCATACATTAGACTGCCCACTGCACTTGCATAAGGTATTTTACCCATTTCAAACCTTTCTTTATCTGTTTGAGGCCGTGAAGAGATGACAAACTCAACCCTTGCTTAACTGGTACTGATGCACTCTTACAAAGATTCATATTATACCTCTTTAGCACTTTATCCAAGTATGACTCTTGAAACAACCTCAATACTCCAGCTGATCTGTCCCTCTCTATCTGCATTCCAAGTATCATCCTTGCCTCTCCAAGATCTTTCATGTCAAACTCCTTTCTCAAAGCATCCTTTACTGAATTGATTCCTATCATATCTCTGCAAGCTATCAGTATATCATCTACATAGAGTAGTAGATAAGTGTAGGTTCCTTTATCACACCTTATGTACACACATCTATCATACATGCTTCTGACAAAACCATTTGAAGTAATGTACTCATCAAACCTGAGATACCACTGTCTTGGACTTTGCTTAAGACCATATAGTGATTTAAGTAATAGACAAGCCTTTGAATCTGCTCCTTTTAGACTAACACCTTCAGGAATCTTCATGTAAATCTTCTCATCTAAATTTCCATGCAAGAAAGCTGTTGTTACATCCATCTGATGTAATTCCAAATCCAATTGAGTAACTAATGACAGCAAGACCCTTATTGAGCAGTGTTTAACTACTGGTGAGAAGATTTTATTATAATCTACACCTTCTTGCTGTGAAAACTCTCTTGCTACAAGTCTTGCCTTATATCTTATTCCTCCTTCCTTGCTTGTAACTGGTTTCTTCTTATATATCCACTTACAACCTACAAGCTTCTGGTTAGCAGGTATGTCAACAATCATCTAAGTATTATTCCTTTTTAAAGATTGCAGCTCTTCTTCCATAGCATCCAACCACTGCATACTCTCCTTACTTGATACTGCTTCTGAGTATGTCCTAGGTTCATAGACATCAATGTCTGATGCTACATACAATGCATATGATACAGTGTCTGCCTCTATATATCTTATAGGTGTTTTGATCTGCCTTCTCAATCTTTCCCTAACCAATTGATAGCTACTTAGAGTTCTTCTTTCATTTGAATTAGATGACTCAGACCTTTGCTCAGCAGCAACTTTCTCATGTACCCTATCATCTCTTTGCCCTTGATCATGTTGTACTACTGTTCTGTCATCATGCTCTACCTCAAACTCACACTTATCAGTACTTATAACCTTATCAGACCCTCTCTCCAACAAAGCATCCTTTCTTCATTGAATGTAACATCTCTACTAACTATAAACTTGTTATTCTCATAACACCATAGTCTATACCCTTTCACCTCTTTAGGATAGCCTACTAGCATACACTTAACTACTCTGGATCTAACTTATCTTGTTTCTGATGTTAATACACCAGACAACCTATAATCCTTAAATGACTATAATCTGGTACCTTTCCAGACCATACTTCTTCAGGTGGTTTAAACTTGAGTGTTGTGCATGGTGACAGATTAATCAAATAGGCTGCAGTAGATACTAGCTCACCCCAGAAACCTTTTGAGAAACCTCCACTACTCATCATACACCTAACTCTTGCAAGAAGTGTCTGATTCATTCTCGCATCCACTCCATTTTGATGTGGAGTGTCTGGTACCGTCTTATGCCTCTTAATACCTTTCTCTTGACAAAACTTATTGAATTCATGTGACATAAATTCAAGCCCATTGTCTGTTCTTAAGCACTTGACCTTGTTTCTAGTTTGCAAAACTACTTCTGTCAACCATACTTTAAAAACTGATAGTGATTCATCCTTTGTTTTCAAAATTTTAATCCATACCTTTCTTGAATAATCATCAATGAATGAGATGAAGTATTTCCCACCTCCTATTGTTAAAGTCTTGGAAGGCCCCCAAAGATCATAGTGAACATATTCCAACCTAGCTTTGGTATTATGCTCAGCTGCACCAAACTTCAACCTCTTTGCCTTTCCTAATGTACAAGCTTCACATTGATCTAACTTACAGGTTGAGCTGATCTCAAGTAGCTTCTGTCTTGCAAGATCTTGTAAACCTCTTTCACTTATATGCCCAAGCCTCACATGCCAAACATTAACACTACTCTCATCCTTAGTTGTATTAATTTGTCCAGTCACTACAGAACCATCCAAAAAGTACAGATCAGACCTCTTGAACCCTTTAACAACTACTAACTTTCCTTTTATGACAGCAAGTGTATCTCCTTTCAAATGGCACTCATAACCTTAAGAAACTAACATTCCAAGAGATATTAAATTTCTCCTTAAGCTTGGTACATATCTAACATTCTTTAACATCCTGATTTTTCCATCAAACATTTTAAGTTTGACAGAACCAATTCCAACAATCTTACAAGTATGATCATCACCTAACATTACTGATCCTTCATCTTGTGACCTTAATTCAGTAAACCAATCTTTCCTAGAAGTCATATGAAAAGTACATCCAGAATTTATAACCCATTCTTCTGATACTGAACTAGAACACACAGACATTGCTTCAATGAAATCAGAATCTGTAGAAACTTGATTTGTTGTTACCTGATTTGCATGAGGCCTCTTATTTTCTCCCTTTTCAGCTATTTTCTTTACCACCATTGCTTTCCATTTGAAACATTGTTTCTTGTATTGTCCAGGCTTATTGCAGTGGAAGCAATTCTTGTTTTCTTCTTCATCTGCTGGTGCACTATAGTTCTTTTCTGGCTTCCTCTTATCAACATTACTCTTACTATTCTTGTTGTTCTTGCTCCACTGGTTCTGTTTCTTCACTGTCAATCCTTCTGCATTTGCTTGTTGTTCTGGATTCTTGTGAAATACCTTTGCCTTAACTTCTAACAAAACTTGATCAAGGGAGATTGATTCAGCATTAGCAAACAATAAAGTATCTCTCAAACCTTCAAAAGACTTTGGAAGTGCTGACATGAGAATGATAGCCTTGTCTTCAATTGACAGGGCCACATCAATATTTTCTAAGTCATCAATGATCTTGTTAAACTCATCTAACTGACCAATTATAGACTTATCTTCTAATACCTTGAAGGAGTACAACTTCTGCTTCATGTACAAACGGTTGGCCAAACTTTTAACCATGTACAACTCCTCCAATTTCTTCCAAACTCCTTTTGCAGTAACTTCTTTAGAGATTTTCCTTAGAGCTTTATCTCCAAGACACAAGATGAGAGCACTTCTGGCCTTGGTTTGTTGATCTTGATCTGCTGCAAGAGCAGCTGCATCAACTCCTGCAATCTGACCTTCAGGCAATGGTTTAATGACATCTGATAAACCTTGTTGAACCAAAATGGCCTCCATCTTCATCCCCCAAGACTGAAGTCTGCCTTCTCTGTGAACTTTTCAATATCAAACTTTGTGGTAACCATTTGATCTTCTTCTCAACTGAGTCTTCTTCTTCTTCTTCTTCTGGTTGGCTTCCCACAAACGGCGCCAATTCTTATGAATGCAGCAAACTTTGATCAATCAAAGAAGCTTACACTCTACCCTAATTCTTAAGTTTTGTGTTGATTCAATTAAAAACAGAAAACTAAACTTGAAGCAGGAAGACAAGAATTATAGTGGTTCGATCAAGTTGATCTACATCCACTTTCCAAAGGAGAGCAATCACTATATGATAAAAACATGGTTACAATATGATGATGATGAAATAAACCACTCAGAAAACCCTAATTCTATGCACTAGCTTGAATGATGATGATTCACACACTCTATATTCTTCGATGTGCATGATCATGTATTTATACTCCACTGCTGTAAACTGAATGCATCAGCAACATCACAACTTCCACATGATCAGTTCTGAGCTTAGTTGTAACTGCCTCCAACTGCTTCAACTTCTCAAACCAACCAACCAGCATACTTATTGATCTTATAGCTCAACTTTACAACTGATCATATGTGTTGAATCTCTATCACCAAAACCGGCACTTTATCTTCTTGATCTAACTTAATATCCTAACCAACACTAACTGTCAAGTGATGACAGACTTTATCAGCTGCAGCAACACCACACCTTCTCAAACTATCATGCATGTGTTATCAAGAAAACATCCAAATGATCAGTTGGTTACAACCGATTCTTGTCAACTGATCCTTACCTACTGATCATTATCCTCTTTAAACTGTGATCAATTGCCACAACTAGCTAATCCTTACACATACTTGGCTTGATCATTAAACATGACAGACTTGTCAAGCTTCAGGCCTCACTTGTCTCTGCAGCTTGATGTTCTTACTTATTCATCCATCTTGCTGCTACTTCAAGCATCATCTCCTTCATATTTGTTTGTTATATGTACACATGTATGCATGCATGCATGCATGGTCTACATATTCATCAAGGAAGTTTGTTTAGGGCTCTAGTTCTTCTTCCTCTTCAAATGGCCTCGAATTACAACTTCAAACTTCTCAAGTCCAGTGTCGTTTATGGCCTTACCATTGCAAGCCTTGCAATCCCACAGGTATATTGTAATCCACCTTTTTTCCATGTAATTAGAATGATCATGAAATGTTATTTTATTACACATGTTGAGCGGTGTATATCAGATTGCGTTCTTCTTACCTTATTAGAACAATGATCAGTTATACAACATAATTTGAAATATGCTCTTTTTGTATGAATACAGGGGATTAGTTATGCAAACCTGACAAATCTGCCACCCATTATTCAGCTATGTAAATGGCAAAACCATCACTCTAATTACCTTAGTTTCATTGAACATTTTATTTCATTTATAAATCAACTTATTTTTTACTTGCAGATTCAAGTTTTGTACCACCTTTGACATATCTTTTCTTGAAATTAGTTCTAGGCATCTTGCAGATTCAAAGCTTCTCTCATAATGGGAACAATGCTCAACGAAATTGTTTGCTTCATTGAACAACCAGATCTTTACCTTAAGCTGCCTTTCACAGTAACATTTTATGCTGAAGTATTTCAAGCTTCACTAGGATTTCTGAAGTATAACATTTACGTCTATTATTTGTTGTCCAAAATTTTTTACCCACTTTAGAAAATGGAAGTGTATTTTACAAAATGTTTGCAAGAATAATCAATCACTTTGGCCACAAAATGATGTTGAGTGTGCTTACGATCTTTTAACAGAATCTATGTTTTAAGTTTAGTTTGTTTATTTATCATATCAAGTGCTTTTCCCACGTGATAAAGACTATAGTGATGTGAACTTTGTTTAGGAGTGTGCTAACTTGAATGTTGTGATTGTAGATTAGGATTTGTTATTGATTTTCTGTCGAAGCAACTCTACTTTGGTTCTTGGCTGGTGCAGCAGTCATTATTTCATTACAACAACTTAAACGGCTGCTTGGGATTGTCCATTTCACAAGCAAGATGCAACTATTACTGGCAGCGTTAAATTCTATCTTCGAGCACAAAAATGAGGTAGAATCTTTACCTTAAACAGTTGCTTTATCTATTGTGGTAGTAATCTGCTCTTGAATCAAAAGTATGACTAAGAGTACCTTATTAACCCATAACATCATCATTTTATACAGCATATGACTACACAAGTTGTTTTATGAATCGAAAGAATGACTAAAATTAGCCCACTGAAATATAGTTTTAGATAACATTTGAGTATGTAAGATCTTTCATCTCCTGTAGTCTTGGAAAACAATTGTCATGGGAGTTGCTTTTCTCCTGTGAAGATGAGTAAGTCGTGGAGAGAAAAAAGGTGTGTAAATAGAGTTGAGAGAGTGTTGCCTATTGCTGATAGTGAGAGAGGATCTTTGTGAATCTTCCCCAACACTGTTCAAACTTGAATCCGAAACACAAGCATGTGTCTGTATTTTATTTCTGCTGATTTCTTACAATGGCGAGAGAGGCAAAGGATCCCCAACACACTTCCCCTACTCATGCCGCAGTTGAGAAACAGATGGAGGGCACAAAATAGAGATAATAGTTATTTGAGTTGCTTTTAATGGAGCAAGACAAACTCAACATTAGCTGGTTATGTTCTGTCCACGATCCATATAATTAGAAATTATCATAAAGATGGCAACTGGTCCTATTATTTTCAATCCATTTGCTTTATTGTTTAAATCTGGGGTCTTTTTGTAATTTACTCTTAACACTACTTCAGGTCTGCAAATACTTGATAGTAGTTTATTTTGACCTGTGGCACTCATTTTCTGTATATGTTAATGGTCTTGGAGTTTCTTATTGCTTTGGTTGAGTCATCAGATAGTTCTCTGCGGATGTTTTGATGAGTTGAGTTTTAATGTTTTGTTCATAGAGCTCTATATGTAATCAAACATCTTTCTGTTGGAGTTTTGCTGTAATCCAACACCTGTGGCACTCATGTTTCTGTATATGTTTTGCTGTCAAAGTTAATAAATTATAGAAAGCATTCACTCGATCAGGATTCATGTATATATATCAGCATTATAGTTAGAGTTCGTATGTTTTGTGGTTCTTAAAGGTAAAATGTATATTAGATGAAAGTAATGGATTGAAATTATCTTCTGATCTCTTTTAACATTGAATTATTTTGACAGTTCACAAATTTATTATAAATGAGAGTACTTTTTACTATTTGTAATTACAGTTCACAAAATTAGAATTAAGGAGTAGTTTAACCCAAGAATTGGTTAATAATTCATGTCGCTTAATCATGAAAACACAAATATGTTCTTGATTATATCGGATAAATACATTCTAACGAATAACGAAAAACATTGAATGTAGTTAATAAATATATAAATTACTTGAATTATTTATTATTATGTTGGAGACTTGGAGTAAGATTTATCATTATTATCTTGAAAATTAAGATTTATCGAAACAAAAAATATAAAAAAAATATTTACATCTTTATATAACTAAATGAAGGTTTAGCTTGTCCTAGGTGTCATCTTCTCCTTGATTCAAGGATGACTTGGCACGCTAGTGTTTTATTGTTTTTTTTTTTTCTCTTTTTGTTGTTTTTTCTCCTATTTTTTTCCTTTAAATTTAAAAAAGGTTCTTTATTAGTTAAGTGAGCATATTCCAGGTTCTCTATTGCAATTAGAACATAAATAAATTACACAATAACGCCACAAACCCTAATCTCATTTGGGGTTGCTTCAGCGGTGGCGATGGAAATCCTTTATCCTTCTCTTTCATCGATGAATAATTTCATATACCGATCTTTCCTTACAATTACTAATTCGGAAACCCTAATCTCATTGGGTTTACTTCATCGGTGGCGATGGAAATCCTTTATCCCTCTCCTCCATCGATGAATAATTTCATATACCGATTGTTCCTTACGATTACTGATTCGGAAATTAGGTACTAAAATGTATCTTTTACTTTTTTGTGTTAATCTTATCTCAATCTAATGGTCTCAATGTTTCAGAATCTTTACTTTTGTGTTAATCTTATCTCACCCGCTCTCTCTTTCTATGGATTTCATTCTCAGATCAATAATACATGCATCATTGCCCATTCCACTATATGGGCTCGCCAGGTATGTTTGAATTCATATCTTATTAGTCATCATCTGAGGTTTTTATGTGTTTGATTCCCTATTGTTGCTTTTCTGTCATGTAATCTTAGTTCAATGTATGGTGTTCTCGATCTTATAATGCTACGCGGTCAACATTCATATAATAACCACCCCTGATTGAAAATTTTACCTTTATTTTATGACAATGTTTTCAGGAACATTGGTTGATAAACTAATTGCAGATCTAGAAGCATGTGGTTGTGTTTGATTGCTGAAATTGGTGGAAGAGGGACGAAAGCTTCAGCGGTTCTTCCTAATATATCTTAACCTTAAATGTAAGATTTGTATCTATCTTCAAAGGTTAATAAATTGGTTGTGTTTCGTCTTATGCATATCTTGATATGTTTGTAGAAAAGCTTCTCTCCATTTGAATTTGAGAATTTATTAATCAGCCATGTTCCATTGGGGTATCTTTATATGAATTATATTCATAGTACAAATACTATGTACTAAATCACAATGTATGCAACTGTTAAATAAATCTCCAAACAAATTAAATAGTGTAGTCGTCCTAAAATCATCTCATTAACATACCCATAATCAGACTTAATGAAATGACATGTATAGTATATGATAATGTGGTTGATTATTATGAGATAAATGAATTTTTTCTAGAAGGGAATATTATTTAGTAATAGTTGTTGATTTGTTGCTGCATAAATAAACTATGTATTGGTGGGTAAAATTGGGGTGTTGTTTGTTGGTTCTTTTGCACATCAATTAAAGCAACAAATCTATTTTTATTTTAATCAATTAAGAATCAAGAATAGCGTCGATGTGAAGTGATTTGTTTAGTAATAGTTGTTGATTTGTTGCTGCATAAATAAACTATGTATTGGTGGGTAAAATTGGGGTGTTGTTTGTTGGTTCTTTTGCACGTCAATTAAAGCAACAAATCTATTTTTATTTCATCAATTAAGAATCAAGAATAGCGTCGATGTGAAGTGATTTGTGGCTGGTGTAATCCATCACCTTTGATACTAATTAGCCACTTTTGTTAAAAAATTTTCCTTTTTTTAATTGAATGTGTTTCGATTGGTTTCTTGCTATGTTGATCTCTCTTTTAATGGGTGAAATTGAGGTGTGGTTTGTTGGTTTGTCTACACATCAATTACAGTCACAAATCTTTTTTATTTCATTAGTACTTAAGAGTCGAAAGTGGCATGTCCTGTTTGATAGATGAAAATTAGAGGGTATTACACCGAGATGATATATTTTATCATTACTATTGAGCTGATTAGAGTCTATGCTACAGAGTTGAGGCCATTGGCCCTCGATGTCTTTGCAGCATCGACCGCTGGTTGTTGGCATCCACAACTTTGTGATGCAAACACTGCCCACATGATGCAGTGGGTAGTTTTTTTTTTTTGCTTCTTCTTTTATAGTAACTATTGAGTAGTTCGATTAGTTCTTGCGGAAGGGGAGAAGGATGCTTTCTTCTGATTGCTGTTTTGTTTTTTTGTCTTTTTTTTTCATTTGTCGTCATGTTCAAAATGTGTATATTCAGGTTGGGAATGAAATGAGAAGATGGTGGAAATTCTATAGGCTGCAGCAACCTTCGTTTCCAAGTTCACACACATTAAAATATTTTTATATAGATGTTGATTGTTGGTGTTTAATGAATAGTTTGGTAGATGTGGCTGTAGAAAATGCGTGATTAAATAATCATTCATATCAAAGTTTAGACTTTTTCTAAACAATGTCAATAAAATATTAATGCCCATGTATCACACACATTAAAATATTTTTATATAGATGTTGATTGTTGGTGTTTAATGAATAGTTTGGTGGATGTGGATGTAGAAAATGCGGGATTAAATAATAATTCATATCAAAGTTTAGACTTTTTCAAAATAATGTCAATAAAATATTAATGCCCATGTATCACGTATTCTCCAAGTTCCATATATAATAATCTATATTATTGACTAGTAATATATTTTCTATAAATAATTAAACTTGGAAAAACCAAATTCATTTACCTACGTAATAACATTAGCTCTACTCCTTTACTTCAGTGGCAATCACAAAAATTTTAATACTTCCTTAAATCATATAACATGCTCTAAATTACCGCATGTGATGTTTAATGCCACAAAGAACATATAGCTGCCCATTGGTTTTCACCATCTAAAGTTTGTAGTTACATGACTGTACTTTTCACTGATGATGTACTACTGTTTTGCAGGGTGCCCCAGAATCTAATTCAATGTGGCATAGATTTTGCAGTGTATGATCGTTGATCAAGATGCAAGTAAACATCTTCTTCAGCTCATTATTTAGTGAACATATTTAAGAAATATCACAATATATGTGATTTTGAAATATTAAAAAATAAAATCTTGAATTTCTTTTTACTATTATGAATATTTAAACATTTGTGCGACTTTAATGTAAGTGGCAACCATCAACATTCTGTGCTATAATTGAGTTCACATCATATTGTTTATGATGGTTGAGTAGTTTTATCATGTGATTAGCTAGAGAGTTACTTTATATTAAGTTATGTTTTCATAATGTTTAAATTCTGCAATATCCATGTTTACAACACCAAATTATTCCAGCCATCCAAATGAATCTTTTGAGCTTTGACTAACTATCTGTTTACAATCTATCCAATATTTTTTGGCTCAAGTTGTTGGAACGAATATGAGCATTGTGTGTCTATTAAAACAGTTGCATGTAAGAGTTTTCTTATCTATTATCGACAAAAGAGTGGGGAAAAAAGAGCTCTACACAAAAGATTTATATATATATATATATATATATTTCATTACTGCAAGAAGTCTACACCTATCATTCATGATTAAAAATATAAAATTTTCCTCTTTGTTAGCCTTTGCTATTTTTCTTGAGCTACTTTACTAAGTTTCGGGATTATTGTGTGCACGACCCCTTTTCCTATAATTAGTTCATAAAAATAGTGTTTATAATAATCTTTACACTCAAAAGTATTTTCGGGTGGGCAGCCATGAGCATAGGAACACTCTACGATATGCTCCTAAATGATCTTTTACTGAATGTTAAAGTATTGAATTGGCTTGAAAAGACATGATTGGAACAGTTACCGATTCTAAATTTGTACTCTAATTGAGAGAATCCTTATATTTTTGGGAATACAACCATTAATAATTTCGCAACATGGTCTCCATCTTGATGTGCATAGGCTATTTCTACTTTCTGTCCTCTTATTTTGATAATTCTCATTAGAACTTTAAGTATCTCTCATATTGACCCTATTTTTTCAAGAACATGATGCTGATTGAAACTTTGAAAAGGTGTTAAAACTATGTTTCGGCATTCTTTTGCAGGTTGATGGAACATGGTAAGCTGCCACTAGAAAGGGTGAAAAGGGCATTTGTGAAAAAGTAGAGGAAGCAAAAATAGTTCCAGGGGGGGAACTCCTATGAAAGCTCCACTGCCCAGTGTATTGTTATCTAAAGCATGAGAGCTCAAAACGGCCACAGCCAACTCCCTAGAATTGCGAAGTGAAAGCAAAGAAACGATTAAATAATGACAGCGATAATGACAACGATGATGAATCGATGATGATGAAGAAGATAATGTCTTGCTAAGTCAAGGACGATGGAAAACTTAACATGAAGAGCTAGCATTGCTGTTCGTAGTGGAATAAGCATTCCAAATTTGGGCACCATTAACTTAAGAATGTTATTTTACTTCTGTAACGAAATAATAAAAAAATATAGCTAAACCTGTCTTCTTGGACATCTAATTGTATTACACTCCGTATTTTATCATGGATTTTAATGGTTTTAAAAGTTATATCATCATATATTACTTCATCATTGTTTGATCTATTTCACAAATTGTATACCTCATTGAATTCCTCATTTCATTTGATGTTTTTTTACATTTATTTATTCTGATTACTGTTTACAAATATTTTAGTGCTAACTAAAGGCAAAGACTTGTGTGAGACTGTGAGACATAAGGACTTACGTGATACGGTTATAAAGTGATAGTTTTTATAAAGGAAAGCTTTTGTAAAGGAAAGTGATAATAAATTAATGAAAAGTGATAATGCTATTTCATGAACAATTTATAGTATATAAATAAAAAGTGATAACATTTATAGGGAAAGTGATAAAGTTTTATACCGAAAGTGATGACTCTTTTAAAAAGTGAAAAATGGTCTCACATGAGACGATCTCACGCGAGACCTACCCAATACTAAATTATTTATATATTAAATGAATAATTTAATTATAATAATAGAAAAACTAATTATCCGCGTAGCACGCGGGTTTCATACTAGTTATAATATATAACATGGGGATAAATATCGATTTGGTCCCATAACTTTTGTCATGGTCCTTTTTAGTCCCAAAAAAGACAAGTTTGCCAAATTAGTCCCACCAGTGAAGAATTAGGGACAAATACGTCCTATTTTCGCCGGAACACGGTGACATCGCTGGAAAATTTCAGCCATCACGTGACAATCACGTGCCATTTTCCGGCGATGTTACCGTTATCCGGTGAAAATAGGACGTATTTGGCCTTATTTCTTCACCGATGAGACTAATTTGACAAACTTATCTTTTTTGGTACTAAAAAGGACCATGAGAAAAGTTATGGGACCAAATTGGTATTTATCCCATATAACGTGCATGTAACGTGCGTAGCACATTTTGAAAACTAGTTCATAAAAATGCGACTTTATCTCATAAAAATGCGACTTTATCTAATCAAATGTGTCCTCGTAGAGTAAGAAAATTTTCAAATAAACTACTAATAATTTTACAAATTAGATGTACCTACGAACGTTTCATTTATTGTATAATCATTAAATTAAAAATAATTATAGCTTTAATTATAATTTACTTTCTATATGCTTTTAAATTCCATTTATATCTTCATCCTATTTTTAATAACGAGTCTAAATGCCAGGGGCGGATCCAGTAAAATAAAATTTTGGGATACGACATGTAATTTTAAAAATATTATTTATTTTATATTCAAAATAATATAATAAATAAAATTATTAAAATGAAAAAATTATAATTACTATTGACACAGTTTAATTTAAAAAAAACAATTTAAGACATTACTATTATGAATTTATAACATATATTAAATGAATTGAATATAAATTCATTTTGAAATTAATTAATTAATAATTTAAGTAACAAACATGAGGAAAATCTAAATAATTTTGTAAATTATGAATATTAATATGTTTTGTGTTTATATGTTTATATATATACAAACACAAAACGGCAAAGTATAAAAAAACCACCAAATTTTAAAATGAAAATAAAAAATAAAAAAAAGGTATAGTATAATATTCAGAGAAACATGTTTGACATATGAAATAAAATAATTAAAAAATAAAAAGAAATAATATAAATATAAATAAGAAAATGACAAAGATATAAATTAAATTATAGAAATAATATACATAATAATAATTAAAAAAAAGGGATAAGAAGATGTACGGAATCAAGATTTGAAAGTAGCGTTTTTTATGAAAAAACGGATTAATTACTTACTTAATCTTGTAATTACTTTCTTATAATAAGGAAGGACGAATAAATGCAATAGCTGTACTTAAATAAGAACGAAAAAACGAAAAAATAATTATAATTACAAAAATGGGGCATGCAGACTCGAACTTGAGACCTCTCGCAACAAATAAAAAGAAATAATATAAATAAGAAAATGACAAAGATATAAATTAAATTGCATGCAGACTCGAACTTGAGACCTCTCGCAACAAAAGAAAGTACGCTAACCACTAAACTACAACTAAATATTGTATACTATGTACAATTTATATATCTATTATTTTAAAATTGGGTGTACATCCTATACTTGCCTCGCGGAGTCGCTAGTAATATACTCCATTCGTCCACTTTAAAAAGGTTTTTTTTTTTTCATTTGTATTTTGGCGTCCTACTTTAATAGTCTCATTTCCTTTTTTACACGTATGATATCCATACACACCCACTAATACAATTAAAATATAGGGCGCACACTCTACTAATACGAAAAATTAATTAGGCTAATATTAAAAAGAAAATTAAGTATATGTATTTTTTCTAAGTATTTTTTTTTAATTTAATTTATAATTTTTTTATTATTTAAAAATATAATATTGAAAATTTATTATTCATTTATTTTTTTTAATTTAAATATTATAAATTTATAAAATGTGATAATATTTTTAAAAAAGTAGTAAATTTTAAAAAAAATAAATAAATAATAATAATCCAATAAAAGTGATAACTTTTAAGTTTAATTATGTTATTAATAATTGATAATGAAAAAGTCTCATGGTATGATTTTCGTAAGTAGAATAAGAAGTAATAATTTTTAAAATGTAAAGTGATACCCAATTTTTATATGATTAGAAAGAAATGCGCTGCTATTTGGGTCTTGAATGCTATCTCCGAGCTGTGTTGCAGACAGGATCATGACTCAAATTGTTCGATTGCATTTGAATTATTGACTTTGTTGCATCTATAGACTTTAGCTGTAGATGGAGTGTTAGGTCTTGTCCTACATTGTTACTCATGTACTTTGTAAACGTTGGCATGGAATTAAAAAAAAATTTACCAAAATTCCAAAAAAAAAAGTGATACCCAATTGATAAAAAGTGATAAGGTGTTGTGAATTATTTCATTAATAATTTATGGTATAAATTAAAAGTGATAATATCTTTAATATAAAGTGATAACTACTTATCAAAGTGTATTTCACAAATAATTTATATAATAAATTATTTAACTAAATCAAAGAAAAATTAATATTATTATAATGGGAGGATTACTACTAGGTACAAAAAAAAAATCTTTAATTACTATGAGATACAAACATACAAAAATATATAGTAATATTACAATATTAACCCTATAATGTGCTGCACATAAATGTTGTGTGCAGCAAAAGTTCGTGTGCAGAAAAAGTGTGTGCAGTAAAAAAAGTGTGTGCAACAAAAAAGTTGGGTGGTCCAGCGAAGCTACGACAGCGGTAGAATTCCGGCGATCGGCCGGCGACGGCCCGGCGGCGGCGGCAGTCTAGCAGAATTCCGGTCGGCGGCCTGCGGTCCGACGGAGCTCCGGCGACCGCCCGGCGGTGGTCCGATAGAATTTCGGTGGCCGACCGGTTGTGGTCTGATGGTGGTCCCGTGGTGGGTGAGGGTTTAGGGTTTTTGGTTTAAGTGTATGAGTTTGGGGTTATATTTGATATTTTACTTTAATATTTTGTATGTGAGAGTAATTATTTTAAATCAATGTATCTAGTAGTAATTAGGGGTACAAAGTGTATACTATTAGTAATTATTTCTATTATAATAGAATTATTTAGCATTAATTAACGCATGCCATCAGTTGGGAATGCAATAATTGTGATATAAAGGGTAAAATTAGAAGTAATTGAAAATGGCAGGGTTTAAGATATTTTTTATTGGGAAATTTCTAAAAATGCTCCATTTAATGTTTTTTTTTAAAAAATTGACACCCACTATTATATATTTTTTTTAAAATTGCCACTCTTAAAAATGTTGAGACACAATTGCCATCCTTTTCTCTCATTTCTCATTTCGCAGACGATTCAAGAGATCAAGTTTTGGAGAACATACACATTCTCCACACGAAATGGTTAAAACGAAAATATGTTAACACAAATTGATTTTTATTTTTTTACATGAAAATAATACATTCGTATAATGAATTCGTGTCAAAATAATGCATTAGTGTAAAAAATTCGATTATTATTTTTTAATAATTTTTCAAGTAAAAATTGTTTTACTCAAACACTTTACTCAAATATATTACTCGAAAATTCATGTAAAGGGAATTTTGATCAATTTGGGTATAAAAAGATATAATGTTAAAATTAGGATAATAAAGAAAATGTGTAAAAAAAATAGTGTACATTAAAATTTTTTACCCTTATATTGCATCTTGTCTGGTTTTTAATTAACCAAAATCCATACTCAAAAAATTGACATTTTTGGGTACACAAGTGAAACCATGTAGTCCCCTTTCAATCATATATACATTATATATTGCTAGGATGTTTAAATTAAGGGGGATTATAGGGTTTATAAAAGTTTATGATGTAAACCCAATTTACAAGAACCTAAATCTTTTAGATATTGGCTCATATTACCTAAAAATGAAAAAAATAGTTGGATTTAGACTAACCAAATTGTTTTACTGTGGTGGAATTCATTGTTCTCCTCAGCACTATTCGTTTGATGACAATAGAATTAAATGTATAAAAGATGGAAAAATATAATTTGAAAGAGTATGGATTGTATGCAAACCGTAACATAATGGAACCTCCTCCTTACTGAGTTGAAAAAACAATTATAATACTTACAATTTTTGGTTTCATAATCCTAGCAAATTAATAGAACCAAAATAGTACTAATTTTTCAATCGAAAAACATTCCAAGGGGATAAAAAAATGCAGCTTTTAAGACATGAAAAGAGAATTGTATTCTAATCAATTGAGAATTGAAATAATAAGAAAAAAATTAAAGTTGGAATTGACCATACGTAACCAATTATGATATTAAAAAAAAAAAAAAGAGCATGAAAAGAGAGCACCTGATGAGGCGGTAGCCGGTTGGAGGGTGGCAAACCCTATCTATATAAGAAACCTTCCACCATCTTCATTTTTCCTCACACACAGACACACTCAAATTTAAAAAGCAGTTGGTAGCTACACCCTCCACTCCACTTCATTTTAACCATGTTTTCGTTCGGTATGGTCTTCCAGGCTTTCGATTTCCGGTGGTGTAAGTATATTCGTTTCGTTTTCGTTTTCGCTTTGGCTTTTTCTTATTTCAAATTCATAGATTATGCAAAATAGTGTTTTGTTTAATCCACAGACGCCGCAAGAATGTGTGAAGTATGATGGATGAGTTGGAACAAGCCGGCCGATGTATAATCTTATCGACGAATTTGGGCTGATAACAACATTTGCGCTTGATTTCCTTCTCCTTCATCTCTTTGTGTTTCTTTCTTCATGTTGTCAAGTATTTCTGTTAATGTTTTGTTTGTTCAATAATATTTGTTTGGGGTTTACACCTCAACAATCTTAATAAACTTGTGTTATAATTAATTGCATTTTTAATCGTAATATTTGATCAATGAACATCATTTCGCAGATCTTCCTAAGGATCCTGTGGAAAAAACTATTTAATTATGTCATTTGTATATTTTAAAAATTGATAATATTATTTGAACGAAGATAACCTCTGTGTAGGAGTTACATATCATATATCATACACTTCCGCACCATATTTAATTTTGAATAAATTGAAGATAAAACCCCTAAAAATTTTTTTAATAAACTCTAAAAGAGTGAGACTTTTGTGCCCCGGGACACCGTGCCCCTTTGCAATTTAAATCCCTAGCAATATATAAGTTTAAATAAAATATCGAGGAGGGGATTGTGTTCCCATGGGGCACGGCGTGTTCCCTGGGGAGCAGGAGCTTTTGCCACTCAAAAAATAAAGAATAAGGTAAGCCATAAAACACAATACTAACATGCCGGCGGGTTAGCTTTTTAATGTGAAATTTTCTCATAAATAGGTGGCGGTGATACTCGAACCCTGTACCTTTGTTAGGCTCTGATACAATGCTAAATGACTACTTCATCTAAAAAATTAAGTTGATAAAGAGAGAAATCGTTTTAATATGTAATCGAGTCACTTTAACAATTAATATATATCTAATTTTGAATTGATCTACGATAAAGGTACAATAAACCATAATTTAATTATTAACTCCCTCAGCTTCTTTTGAATGTACACCCTTATGTTTTTTTATGAAATTAATTTAATCTTGTGTGACTGTTAGTGTACTGTGCACGAACAAATTTAAAAAAAAATTATTTTTTTACTTGCGTTTATTCGTACGTAATTTGATAGTTTTGAATAATAATAAATTTTAAAGTAGATTATGTATGTAACGAAATGTT
This sequence comes from Pogostemon cablin, assembly GCA_023678885.1. Taxonomy (NCBI): domain Eukaryota; kingdom Viridiplantae; phylum Streptophyta; class Magnoliopsida; order Lamiales; family Lamiaceae; genus Pogostemon; species Pogostemon cablin. Next base: position 10,072,025 of record CM042990.1, on the reverse strand, counting down.
GATAAATTAAAGTTAAAGTAGGTGACAAATTAATTGTATTAGAGTTCACATATTAATTGTATTAGTGATGGATGTGGGTATTATGTATTTAAAAAGGAAAATATGTACCTCTAGTACGAATGTTCAAAATGGCAAAATGTATACATGCTCGGCAGACAGAGCGAGTATTTGTCATAACAATTCTCTTGCCTTCTCACACTCACATAATTTGGCATGATTTCGACTATCATTGGCCCATGATATAATTTTATAGACAAAGAATTATATGAGATCGTCCTACATAAATCCTTACGTGAGATGAATAAAAAGTGATAATATAATTATCACTTTCACTATAAAATGTTATCACATTCTATTTATACTATAAATTGTTCATAAAAAGTTCACTGCACTTATTATCACTTTTTTATTAATGATGTTATCACTTTTTATCCGTTTCATATAAGAGCTTTTGTAAGACAGTCTCAAACAAAACTTGTTCAATTATATATATATATATATATATATATATATATATATATATATATATATATATATATATATATATATATATATATATATATATTCCTATTTCCAATTATTAATTTTTGTTGTAGCTTGTAATTAACCTTATTATTAATTATATTGACAGTAAGCGTAAGCTTGTCTAAAATATTGGGGTGTATTTGAAGGGCTAATAGTAATGGTAATAGTAATTAGTAATTACAACATCAATTATGATTCATGAAAAACTTGATCTTACCACTCTTACTTGTCTCTCCTTTACATCATTTTAATATATCATCTCTTATCTGGGATAGATGGCAAATAGGAAAGATGGGAAAATTATACCCTAAAAAAAAGCATAAACTATAGAGGTAATGATTTAATTTATTTCCCTTCTTACGTGTCAATGGAGTATAACGTTTACCATAGAAGATGATGCACGAAAATGGCATAGAAGATCCGATATAACTTCATGATGAGACATGGTGAAGTGAAACGTGGCAGCTACCACTTTATTCGATTAAATATGCATTTTTAGAAACTGACTTCAAAAAATGTATATGATCGAGTTACCATCTTCGATTATTCCATTTCTGCTCCTATTTCGTATTCCATTTGTCCCGTTCAAATAACACCATTTTTTTATATTGGGTGTTCCGTCCAAATTGCACCATTTTTCTCTTTTAATAAAAAGGGTCCACCAATGACCCACCACTACCCATCACATTTCTCTAATACACCTACCAACTTTACATAAAATAATAATACTCACTCTGTCTGCTTCTAAGGTGTTCATTTTACTATTTTTGGCGTCCGGTTCAAAGGTATCTATTTCCCCTATTTAGTAAAAAATTATGCAATATGACCCACCACTTCCCTCTAATACAACTACTCACCTTACATATAATAATAATATTCTTTAATCCACGTGCAAAAAACAAACGGATATCTTAGAATAGGATGGAAGGAATATTCCTTAATTACGTACAAAAAGCAAATGTTGCTGTTTGTCCGGGGACAGAGTAGTTAATTAATTAACCAGCACAAAGATAACAAGTTTTGGTGGGACCAAAAACCGGTTGTATTAATTAATTTCTTTTTTTAATTAATAGTGATGGTAAGTGGAGATAAATAGCGACGTGAGTAATAGTGACGCGAATATAATCCTTGACAAGCACTAGATTGGTCAGTCTTATTTTTTAAATTGTGGAACCGGTGCCCATTTTAAATTGGGTCATTTTTTCGGATCCAATTTGAATAGCCCATTTCATTCCTAAAGGCAATTACCGTTTATTATTATTATTATTAGTATTATTATTTTAACTTGGAAAACCGGGGGGGGGGGGGGTCTTCGGTCGTCCGGCATTGGCTTTCTTCTCAAATCCAGTTTTTGTGTTTGTTTTCGTGTTCGTTTATACTACAGTTGTCAATAAGGTGAGTTCTTATCTCTTTTTCCACTACTGTATGGAGAAATAGAGTATATTCACTGAGTTTCTAGTGTACTTTTTAATTTTTATTATTGATTTGTATTTATTTTTATTGATTGTAATTCCGATCATGAGTTGCATATTATATACTCTCTCCGTCCGCTTTCAAGAGTTTCAACTTATTAGAGGGAAATGGAACCCTTGAAAGTGGACAGAGGGAGTATATGGGACAAATAGTGTTTTGTTGCTTTGAATTTTTAATATGTGGTATGGGTATTTTCTTCTCATTAAAAAATCAAAATATCCGTCATAAGCATGATAAAATACAGAGTAATTTATTTCCATCATAAGCATGCTAAGAACTTTGAGTCATTGTGCAGCCTTTGGCGTTGCTGCGTGTGCGTGAATTCGATGAGAGGGATAATGTGAATTGGTTCAAGTGGATTTAGGCTGGGATTTGTTGCTCTTGTTTATAATTCTTTTGAATTCAAGATTTCTTAAATCACGAATTTTAATTCTATTGCAAATTAATTTCAGAAATAAAAATACCACTTTTAATTATTGTTGCAAAATGCACTCAATGATTTATTTTATTTAAATTAGATGCGTTTTGTGACAATATTTAAAGATAATACTCCATTCGTTCCATCCTAATAGTTAAGCTTTCTTTGTAATACAAAGGAAGCGTAAATATGAGGATGAGAAGGAGGGAATATTCTTTTTTACAATTTTTCAAAGGCATGAATTATTTGTAATAGGAATAAAGTTCGTGGTTTTTTTTTACAACTAACTCCTTTTCTTTTACTTTCTTATTTCTTTTACTTGATCATATTTTTTACTGCCTATTCATATTTTTTATGGTTTATAGAATAATATTAAGATACATGAAAAGAGGAGTAGGTCTAGAATGAGACCATTTCACGTGAGACTAGTTTACACCTTTTAAAATACTTCATCCGTCTTATAGTTAAGTTCACTGACACTGTACATACGGAGTTTAAGAAAAATTACTTTTTGACCAACTTTATTGACTTTTTAGGGGTATTGTGGTATTTTTAGGTAATAAATAAATTATAAAGTATGTTATGTATGTTAGGTGAGAGTGGTATTTTTGAAATTAAGATAACTTTTAGGCTTGTTGGTTAATATGAAGTTTCCTTTTTTGGATGGTGAAGATAAGTGTGGGACGAATGAAAACGGAAGGTGTGAACATAAGTGTGGGACGGAGGGAGTAGTTATCACTTTGCTATAAAACGTTATTCACTTTCGCTATAAAACGTTATTCACTTTTGCTATAAAATGTTATCACTTTTCATTTATATTATAAATTGTTCATGAAATAACATTATCACTTTTCATTAATTTAGTATCATTTTTCATTATAAAAATTATTACTTTCTGAGCTCTCACTAAGTCCTTACGTGAGACGATCTCACCCAAGTCTTTGGCGGAAAAGAGTATGTAATGAATAATTTGTCACTGAATTAATAATTGAGAGAATAATGAAAATGGTAGGTCTTGCATGAGACCGTCTCACTTGAGACCATTTTTCACTTTTTAAAATAGTTATCACTTTCGCTATAAATAATTATCACTTTCGCTATAAAATATTATCGCTTTTTATTTATACTATAAATTGTTCATGAAAGAATATTATCACTTTTCATTAATTTATTATCACCTTCCTTCACAAAAGTTATCACTTTCTGACCGTCTCACGTAAGGGATTATGTGAGATAGTCTCACACAAGTCTTCGCCTAATGGAAAAGAGTGCGTAAAAAAAATTTGTCGAGGAATTAATAATTGAGAGGATTATTTAACAGAAATCACATATTCCCATTGTCCAAAATTGAATTTTCACATTTTTCGTTTCCGTGCGTCACACATTAAATTTCATCATCCAAAAAATGGAATATCACATCAATGCTCAACTCTAAAAGTACATCTTAATTATAAATTTACCACTTCCACCTAAAACACGTATCATTTTATAATTTATTTATTACTTAAAAATACTACATTACACTACAAAAGTCAATAAAGTTGATCAAAAAATAATTTTTCTTAAACTCCGTATCTGCAATAATAATGCAGCTTTTCTTGGGACGAATGAAGTATTTAATAAGTAATCCCTACATCCTATTTTAATAGTTACATATTTTTAATTTAGGCGTCTTATCCTAATAGTTACATTTTGTTTGGTATATGTGACCCACATAAAATAATCAAAATATCTCCATGGGACCCACCTACAACACTAATACAATTACTAAATATTAGAATATTATTTCTCTACCTCAATACACATTAAAATATTATACTCCTTAATCCCCGTGCAGAAAGCAAACATAACTATTAGGACGGGACGGAGGGAGTACTCCATTCGTCCCATCCTAATGATTATATATTTCCTTGTTGGGCGTTCTATTCTAATGGTTACATTTATCTTTTTAGTATATGGGACCCCAAACAAATTAAACTTCTCTCTATGGGTCCACAAGTCACACTAATACAACTACCCACTATACATTAAAATATTATTTATCTCATCTCAATACACATTAAATTACTATATTCCTTAATCAATGTGTAAAACCAAATGTAACTATTATGAGGGGACGAATGAAGTACTTTTTATTGGGTGTACAAGTACTACTCCTAAAAAATTTTGTCTCATCATTATAACAACACAAAAACACTACCAAAATGCATGGAGGACAAGATCATTGAATTTGGTTTCAATTTTTGATAATTAATTAGAGCCGGTGTACTTTATATTTGTGTTGAACGTAGTGATCAAGTGCAAAATTTATAATATCTAACCCAAGGGAGAAATAAAATCAAAAGTGTATCCGGATTTATTTTTAATCATGCTTTATAAGAATGATTTATTTGAGTTTTGAGATTTATATTACCAATTATGCTAATAAAAATAATTAAGAACTAAAATTAACAAGCAAAGTATCAAGTAATAAGAATGGAATGGAATGAGTGTAGTAGATATCTAAATCGAAGCAAGGCTTAACCACAATCAAGATCAAGGAACAACCTAGATATGCAAGATTCTAATGGCAAATATCATTGATAATGAACTAGAAGCAATCACATATGTACCCCTAATCATTGATAAGAGTTAGTATTATGATAAGCATAAAGATGAGAATTAAAAATATCCAGAGGGACTGGTGGAATTTTTAGATAAGGATGATCATCTCTCTTTCCTTTGCCGCATTTAACTGCGACAACTTTTCCTTCAGAGTTCAACGAGATTATTTCTTCTTACAAGTCAATCTTGGCTCTTCTCGTCGCCAGGAATGGTCTTCCTAGGATTAGTGGAATTGCAGGGTCCACCACTTTTTCAATTACCATAAAATCATTCGGGAATGCCATCTTCTCAACTTTCACCACAACATCTTCAACAACCCCTAAGAGTTTTATTACATCACTACTAGCAACATAAAATTGCCTAGATGTTGGTTTCAGCTCTCCTCCTTCAAGTTCCTTAAACACGACATGAGGCATGATGTTTACAGTAGATCCTAAATCACACAGTGCATTCATTTCCTTCTTCCCTTCAATCTCACAAGGGATTATGAATTTCCCCGGATCACTCAACTTTTCAAAAGGCTTTTCAGACATTGTTTTCTTCTTCATCACCTCATACTTTGATCTTAGAAACGCAATGTACTTCTTGAACTCTTCTTTCTTCTCTTCTTTACCAAATCTGTGTGGAAAATGAAGAGGATAAGGAGTATTAGGAGTTCCCCAGTAATCACACTCATATTCTTTACCCTTCTCTCTTTCTTTTCTTTCCCTTTTTGCTCTTTGCCACTTCTTTTCAATGATTGGAAGTTGTTCTCTCTCTCGTTCTCAGAGTCCAAGGTATCACAATATAGAGGAACGAGATCAGTAAGTTTGTTATACTGTGTACCATTCAAAGTTATAGCCATAGAGCTCTCTCTCAGATTAATTTCTGGCTGTGAAGGAAATTTCCCTTGTTGCTGTAACTTACAAACTGTAGCATTCAACTGACTAAGAGTAAGTTCTGTTTCATTGAATCTTCTTTCCGACTCCTTATGCCTCAAATCATCTTGCTCTTGATTGGTCATCATCAGTTTGAGCATCAAGTCCAGCTTGTCTTCCACTGATGCTCTTTCTTTAGCAGATTTCTAGATTGGATAGAAACCTATAGGAGCCTCTACTACGCTATTCAGGTTTGGATAAGATAGATTTTCATTCCTTCTTTGATTGTTGAAGTTACAACCACCTTGAAAATTATCCTGCTGGAAATTTCGATAATTCCCTTGGTCGTTCCTCCCCCCTTGAAAGTTACTTGGTCTAAAGTTTTATATTTTTCTATACTCTCCTAGGAAATTTTTACCCATAGCATAGTTGACATCCTTTGTCTGCTCTTCTTCTCTCACCATCATTACATTCTCTCTCTTGCTATTTCCTTGTGTGAGAAAATCAATTTTCTTACTCAACTCACTTAGTCGATCATTCATAGCTGACATCTCATCCTTGCGAACCTATTGTTCAACTTGGGCAATTTGATCAAAAGTTACTCCGCCCCCATCAATTGTTTCGGATGACCAATCATAGGTATTTGCTGCCATCTCCTTAAAGATCTCTTCAGCTTCATCCAAGGATTTCTTAAAAATTGATCCACCTGCTGTTGCGTCCACCAACACTCTTGAATCACCCTTTTGACCTTGATAGAAAAAACCTAAGTAATTATCTTTGAAAATTCATGTTGGGGACAACAGCGCAATAGCTACTTGAATATCTCCCATATATGCCTCATAGAAACTTTTCAAGGGTCTTTGATTGAACTAAGTGATCATCTTCTTCACATAGAAGCTCTTGGTTGGAGGGAAATATTTGTTGAGGAACTTATTTGCTAAGTCCTCCCAAGTAGCATAACATCCTGCAGGCAAGTTCTTATACCACTCTTTGGCTTTCCCCATCAGTGAGAATGTGAAAAGCCTCATCCTAATTGAATCATCAGGAACTCCTCGCTGCTTCCGTGTCCTAGCATACTCATCAAACAAATGAAGATGTTCATTGGGATTTTTTAGTACTAGTCCCCCACTAAACTGTTGTCTCTCCACCATCCTAATCAGTCCATACAGCAGTTCAAAAATGTCTGCAGTGATATTTGGTCCTCCTATTCCAGCATTAGCAGTGTGTCTCAGCTTATACCGCTCTCTCATAACAATTCAGACCTGTTATTCCATCTTAGCCGCTTTTGTCTGTGCTCAAGTAGAAAGTCAAGAATGCTAAAAGATAAAATTAACATAAATAAAATAAAGTTTAACGTCCTACAAGAAAATAAATCACTATAGAACTAAATTTAAATCTATGAACTATCCCCAGCAACCGGCGCCAAAAAGTTGATTGCTATTTTCTTTCACCCTCAAGTGTAAGGGATCAATTGTAGCACGTGTGACCAAGTTAAATTATTGTTCCCGCGGGATATTTATAAATTTAATAAATAATTTTATGTGTGACAATTTAATTGCAAGATAAATTTGGGGATTTTTGGAAGGATAATTAATTAATTAACTAATAAAAAGTAAAATTAATTAAACTAATGCGAATTAAATAAATCACAGAAGAATAAACGTTTTAAGAGTTCAAGGATGAAGAATTAGTAATGCTAAGGCGAATAGCTTAATTATGTGACAGATTATTCTAAACCCAAATTAATTACCTGCAGACGTTTATAAGAGGATCACTAAGCATAGTTAAATCACCTTGATCGGGTAGGATCTAACACTTATAATGAACTGCTAATCCTAGGATCAATAAGGAATTAACTCTCACTCCCTCTATAGGTACTTCATGCTAAATTCCATTAAAGGTTAGAGCACCAGACTTTCCTTTCTAGGTACTAAATTATTAACCCTTTTTATCTCCTAAATTATTAACCCTTTTTATCTCCTTACCAATTACCTAATAATGATGTTTACCAAGTAATTAATATTCCAAATTGATTGTCGAACATTCTTAAAATTTTAGGCCAAATCCCTAAGATTGACACATGAAATAACAATTATTATGCAGAAATAAAGAATCCTATTAACTACCAATCAGTGATACCGTCATTTAAAGGAATCAAAACTCAAAACAAAATAACATAGAGTCTCAAAATTTCTTCTTCAATAAGGAAATAAACATTCTGCAGTATAATAAATACAAATCTAGGGTAATTAAATTACATAGTCAAAACTGTCTTAATGCCCTAACATTACCAACAATGAAACTTAGCTCATGGATTTACTAGGGCAAATAAAAAAGATATAATGAGCCTCAACCATTGTTCTAAAATAACAAAGATAAATAACTAAAAATAAAGAACCCTTTTAGAGGACTCCGTCTCTTTAATTACTATCTCCGTCGGGATCTCCATCTCCAATCCAAGTAGCAACTCCAATCGTTTCTCCGGTGGATGAATGGAGAAATATGGGTAAAGGGTGAAGTGGTAGTGAATGGCGTTAAAGTGATGATGATTTGTGTTATATTGGTTCTGTTGGCCGTCCCCTCCTGATGAAGTATGTTGGCGTTTTTATAATACAAACAGTAAAAGGGCTTCTCAATTAATGGGCTTAGGATGACGTGGCACATCAGCCATGGAATGATCTAAGAGCTGGACTCCACACGGCTATGGGCTACTTCTAATTTTAATTTTGCTTGAACTACATGGCCCACTAATTGTTTTCCATGGCCTTTTATGTATGGGCCCACCTATCAAATGAATTATTCCCAACTTCTTCAAGTTGTTGTTGTTGACTAATGGGCCCACTTTACCCCTTGATCAATCTAGCCTTAAAAACTAATTAAGCACATCAGTAACAAGCTACTGTGCTAAAATTTCGTAAGTCTCGAAAATCTCGCCTGCATTCGCGCGGCCTTACGGATTTGATCATAACTTTTTCATCTGAATTTCGATTGAGGTGATTCTTACGCCCACACGATCTTCACTTCCGTGGCTTTTCAACTGTATATCACATGACCAGTTTGGACTTCCACATGAAAACAAAAATATATTGGAAAATGGTACTCTGTTTTCTTGCATATTGCACACATTCACCATTCATTCCAACTTTACAATTTTTATCTTTTTTTTCTATCAAAACACAACAAAATACCATTCAAGCACCTTTTAGTTAATAATAAGTCAAAGTATTAAGATTTTTGCCAATAATAACAATTACACACTCAAAGAGGTATCAAATTGGACCCGAAAATATATAAATTTCCACTCTCATCAACACTCTTTATTTGGGTAAGGCTGGCCTTGAGAATGTGGTATTTTTGAAACGTTTCTTGATAAATCTGGAGATAGTGTCTGGAATGAGAACTAATTTGAGAAAATACATCTTATATGGTGTTAATGTGTATGAAGTAATTTTGGTGGAATTTGCAAGCTTGTTGAGATGTTGGAAGGACAACTTGCCATTCTCTTACTTGGGTGTGAAAGTGGGTTCTATGCATAGACGAGCATCCGAATGGGAGTATGTAGTGAAGAATAGAATACAAAAATAGAACAGCTTGAATATCTCTATTGGGGGGAGGCTGACTTTGATTTATGCAGTGTTATCATCTCTTCCGGTTTATATTTTTTCTACTTACCGTACTCCAAAATATGTTTTGGAAGACATCTCAAGCCTTCAAAGATCTTTTTTATGGGGGGGGGGGGTTAGAGTGATAAAAAAATCTCTTGGGTACAGTGGAATGAAATATGTCAACCTAAAGATTTGGGGGGTCTTGGAGTCATGTTTTAATTTAGCATTATTGGGAAAATATATGTGGAGATTTTTTAATGAAGGGGATAGCTTATGAGCTAGAGTGATTGAGTCTAGGTGGGGTAATTCTTAGGGAATTTTTGAAAATGGGAGGGAAACAAGTAATGGAATGAAACCGATAGGATGGTGGGGGAAGGTTATGAAGGCAAATCGACAATTAGATGGGTGGTTTTTTGGGGGGTTAGAGAAGGTTATTGATAATGGTGTAAATACATTGTTTTGAGAGGATGTACGGGTAGATGGTCTTAGGTTGAAGGATTTATTTTTTCGACCTGAACTTACGGAAGGAAGAGTCGGTGGCAAGTTTTGGGAATTGGGGGGGACAATGGGTGGACATGGGAGTGGAAGTCGAGAAGGGAGCTCATGGATAGAAAACTAACAATGCTCGATGATCTTAATTTGATTAACAGAACAAATGATGAATTCTCCTTCTTAAATTGGTGCAATAGTGAATGGATTTGAGGAGATCAAGTGGAAAGGATGGATGTAGTGAAGAATGGATGAGATGAAGATGAATGTGTGTGAAATGTGGTGTAAAATGTGCGTGGAGCAGTTCCAGAATGATTCTTGTCCCGTAATTCATGCTCAAATTGGGTATTTATACCCTTTGAAAACTTCTAGAACATGTGCACAATTTAACACTAAATTTTTTCACGAGCTCGACTCGAGTAGCAAAGCTCAACTCGAGTCGAGACACGTTTCTTGACGTATTCTGCATTTTGATGGAGCTCGACTTGAGTTCATCGTACGACCACAGCATGGGCGAGCAGGCATTTCAGGTGTTGGCACATGGTCACTGTTACAGGCCCGTGTTCTGCACACGGATTGAGCTCGGGGCAGAGCTCGAATCGAGTTCTGAGCTCAAGTCGTGTGTGGTCGAGTCCTGTCCTCCTCCTTCGTCTCAGCTCCTAACTCCATTTTGCTCAATTTTTTGACCTGTTTTACGTACATTTGAGCTAATTTCATCACATTTATCAATCTATATCACACTCCTCCTAATTAACACAATACTCTATCGGACGGTAGACAAATAAAAAAAATATACCAAAATTCACAAATAAAGACACTAAAATTTAGGTGAAAATAGTGACGACCAACCCCCCAAACTTAAAGTGTGCTCGTCCTTGTTGGATTGTATACTAAAAGTCTAGCTTTTGTATGAACAATATTTTGACAATATTTAAAATGAGAATCATGTGATCAAAAGTTTTGCAATTATGTTATTATAAAAGTCCATTTACTTTATACTGTAGATAATGTGGTGTGCGGCGTGACACATTAGATCATATTATCGGCTCCTTATAAAGTATAAATAGATGCTCACAACCGAGATAGATGGGGACTATCTATCGGTATGGTTGTAGTGTGATTTGGCATTAGCCTGTCTTGACTATAAAATTGCACTAGTGCATTTTGTGTGCATTGAGCAGGATCGCGGTGAGATCGTTCGTTTTATACTGACTATATAATATAACTTGATCTCTATTATTATGAATGTTTGTACTCTTAATCCATATACAATAACCTTGACACGTAAGCCAGTATTTATTTCTTTGATCATCAATGAGTGAGATTTAATAGTTAAATCAATAAGCTCGGTGAGTTGAGAGATGGTGCTGTCTCTATGGTGTGCTTTTGATTGTAGAAGGAATCTGTGTCCCAACGGAATTACTTTATAATGTCCCCTTGAGGAACTCATAATGATTATCATGTAAACCCTGCAGGTGGATTTATTCCTGCATGATAATAAGGTTGAGTGTTGATGAGCGTTTTCTCAACACACAATATTAATCCCCAAGTGTGAAGGATGCTATTGTAGCTTTAATATGTGACCAAGTGATTATCGAACCCAAAAGACGTATTATTATAAATTTAATTATACTCTAATTGACTTACTGCTGTCAAACATCGTCCCTACTTGGCCGAACTGGGTGCCTTAAACACCTTTTCTCCGGTTCCGATCACTTCTAATCCATTTTCCTTCGAAAATCCACTCAAATAGACTCAAACACACCTGATTCGTGACTTTCTACAATACAACTCGATTTATCTTAACTTAAGATCAAATCTTACATCATTATCACATGAATCAACGCTCAAAACACGTGAATTTTCACACTCATGTAACCCCCAAACTAACATGTTGCTCATCCCGAGGCAACGCAATCAAAACATCGGAGTAGAAGTGATCGGAGTAATAAGTCATCCACTAGTCCATCTAGTCAAAAACAAGTCATACCTACACATGCAATTCTTATCAATTTAAAACAAGTATCACTCGCACAATACATTTCATTCATGCAAAACATCACTCAATTATAATATAATTCTGAGTAATAAGTCATCTAACTCACATGATAAGGTTTACTCTCTCACTCAAGTGCAAAAGATGTACACTTTAATGGGTTAGTATATACGCTCAATTCGATTAATATTTCCACGTAACCATAAGCTTGACAAGGGTTTCAAAAATCAACTTATAATCACTTCATCACTAGGATCACAAAGTTCTTGCTTTTGGGTTGTAATGTTGGCTCTTTGGTAAAGGTAGGAAAATATAAATAAAGTGACTAATTCACTAATAGAGAATTACCTTGGAATTTTGCTTTTCATCACACAGCTTCTTCTCTCCTTCTTATTCTCATGATCTTTGAGATTCAACTTTTCCTTCTTCATGTTCAACATCTTTAATTCTCCTTTCTTCAAAGTACAAGGGTACCAATTTCGGGCACTACCCTTCTAAGCAGTCAGGGTACTGGTTTCAGGTACTACCCCTAACAAGATTTAACCATTTTTCTTTCTTTTTCACACTGCTCAACCAATTATCTTCCTTTTCTTCATATCATTCAAGCTATCATTTATTCACCTCAACTCTCTACTGATAAATAAGGTATTCAATACGACTCAAGTAAGGGATAAATAAAGGCTTTTTATCAAGGCTTGCCAAAGAAAAAACTTTTAAAGGCTCAAAAGGGCTTGCAATGATTTATACAGTACATGGGAAGGTAAAATTTAGCTAAGTGACTCAATTAAACGATAAAGGTCCAAGATCATGTCCTAATAACTAATCAATCATAAGTCTCACATAAGACTCTAATCCAAGTGAAAACAGTTAAAATTTATAGTCCAATAAAATGGCGACACGTAGATTTTCTTGATTAATTATCAATTTTAATTTATTTTGGAATTTAAATAAATTAATTCCTAAAAAATAAATTAATAAATAATTGATAATTAATTTGAGCCCAACAAATTAATTGGACTTAAATTAAATGAGGTCTGACCCAAGTCAATTAAGCCTAAATCACATGAGGCCTGACCCAAGTCAAACAAGCTCATATAAATTAAATCAGGCCCAAGTCAAGTAGGCCTGATTATGGTCCAATCAAGTTGGAAGCCCAAGCCCGTGGAGCAAGGCCGAAATAGGCTCGGACTTCACCCCTCACCTATATAAAGAGGTCTTCTCCATTCATTTGAGTACAAATGGACACATTGAAGCACTCAAAGATGACGCTCTTGAAGAGATCGAGAACACGAGTAAAGCTCCCTCAAGATCTTCAAGCAAAAAACAAATGAAGAATGATCTTCAAATCTTCAAGCTCCAAGCGAAGATCTTCCAGCAATCTTCAAGTCTTCAAGCTTCAATTCGAAAATCTTCAAGCAATCTTCAAGTCTTCAAAGCTTCAAGCAAAGAACAAGTCGAAGATCTTCCTGCAATCTTCAAGTCTTCAAGTCTTCAAGTTTTCAAAGCTTCAAGCGAAGAACAAGTCGAAGATCTTTAAGAAATCTTCAAGTCTTCAAGCTCAAGATCTTCAAGTCTTCAAACTTTCAAGGGAAGAACAAATCGAAGATCTTCAAGCAGTCTTCAAGTCTTCAAGTCTTTAAGCTTCAAGCGAAGAGCAAGTCTCAAGATCTTCAAGCTTCAAGTCAAGAAAAGCTCAAGATCATCTTCAAGCAAGCTTCAAGTCAAGAACGACCACCAATCCGGGATCAAGGCTCCAAGTCCCCCAGATCAAGCATTCTTCGTGGAAACCTAGACCAAGATCATCTTTCCCTTTCCTTTGTCTTGATTATTGGTATGAATTTCATAGCCATGGGTGAAACCTCATGAGCTAATTTTCTTTAAAGTTTTAAGGTTTGACGGTTAGATTTAATTGATTTGGAAACCTAGACCAAGATTGTGGTTTTGTACAGTTGATATTCTAAATCTATTTAATTTAATTAGACTTTGTTTTTCTGCTTTGTAACATCTTCATAATAGTTCATGTTATTACTCGTGATGCTTGGTTTATTGTATTAGCTTGTGTGCGTTCATGAATTATATTGTCTATCTGTTAAGAATTAAGGTAGTTTATCTGTGAACACTTTAATTTCATGAACTGGTAAATCAGATACTTTATGTGTTTAGTCGAACAATGCAATTAGATATTTAAGTAGGAATTGAAAAAGCCTTGTAGTACTTTCAAAAATGTCTTGTTAGTCGAACTTGTCATCTTGAGGTATTGTTGTTCGCGTTGATTAGTATCTAGGAAGGAGACTTGGTAAAATCCACGCACCTTAGGAAATAAATCAGAATATATTGTTAGTTTAAAATCAGATCATATCTAGTGGGTTAACAGGGTTATGTGATGTATTTTCATTGATGCTGTATGAAAAAACAATTGAAAGTCTATGAATCCAAACTAATTGGTCTATACCTGATAACTTAGAACTTTTGCTCATATCTAGATTTAATCCTTAAATTATTTTTCTTACTTTTAATTATTCAGTTATTTATTATTTCAGTACTTTAGATAATTAATTCACAACTCCTGAATATTGGTTACCCTATTCTAATTAGTTTAGTAGTTAGGAGAAATAAATAATTAACTGTCCTTTCGGGTTCAATAATTAAACTTAGTTTCTTATCACTACAATTGATATCCTTCACACTTGGGGATTAAATTGAAGTTCATAATAAATGCTAAAAAGTTGTGAGGGCCGGTTCCCTTACTATCAGACATCTTCAATGGATATGGTCATCATTGACCAAATTCAATTCTTATTATTTTGATTCAAATCTTAACTCAAAAGCTATGTTGTTTCACTTTTTGAAATACACACACTACACACAATTCTGTGTTCCCTTGTTTTACAATTTCAAAATGGCAGAAGACGGATGCTCCACTCTGAAACGCGACATTCCGGTAAGGTCGGAGCCGCCTCCGCTGCCAAGGTAGAAGTCCCTCCATGACTGCTCCGTGAAGTGGCTGTAGCCGAGGAACGATTACTTCCCCCAAGATTTCAGCTCGACAATCCTTCTCCAATGGTGGTTCCACGTTCACCTCTGCTACAGACGAGATTCCGACGAGGATTCTAGTTGGCCATCGTCGGAAGAATGAGGGAATCACTCGGTAGAGCCTGCAAGAAGAGCCTTGAATGTGGGGAGAATGAGGCTTCGTAACGAAAGCCTTCAGATCGAGTCGACTGATTCGGGGGTCTGTTTGGTGTTTCACTGCACCACTACACCCATAGAGCGTTGTACGTTTAATCTTCTCGCCATCACATGGCGCACAACAAGTGATGCTCCGCCGCGACGTAATTGAGATATTAATTCTTGTGTTCTCATGGACGCACGCGGTGTCCCTGAAGGCATACACGTTTTTGCCATCTTGCATGATCATGTGCTTTTATTAAACGCTAGATTGAATATTGTGCAAATCCCACTAATTAAAGGATTGATGAAAAATCCCACATATTAAGGAATTAATGATAAACAGAATGAGAAATAACTTCTATCCTTGTGAAGCCACGTTAGTAATTAAGGGGGTAATATGGGTATTTCATTGTGCAATTTTTTTATCTCATAGTAATTAAAATTTAAACGTATAGATCCTAGTAATAATAGGATATGTATTGTACCTAAAAATAAGTCTCCCTAATTTATATAATAAAAAAGTATTAATATTTTAATAAAAAATAATAATAAATTTTTAATACAAAATTATAAAAAAATTAAAAATAAGAGTCGTAATAATTTACCAAATAATATGAAAATAGTTTAATTAGGATATTAATTATATTTGACTTTATTTATATAATAATATGATATTTCTTCAAATAAGATAAAATAAAAACCCGATAACGTGATTTCAATTAAATTTTAATGAATTATCTTAAAAAAAAAAACCTATCTAAATGATAGTATCAAAGTAGTTTAAATAATTATATACTCATAATGTACTAGTTAAAAGACATGTATGATACCTTTTAATAAAATGACTTTTGTGAGACGAATTAAAAATTATAATCTTTGTAATGAAAAATGATAACCAATTGATAAAATGTGATAACAATGTTGTAAACTATTATGTGAAAAATTTATAGTACAAATGAAAAGTAATAAAGTTAAAAATTAAAATAAAAAATGAAAATATCAATCTTTAATAAAATGTGATAACTAATTACAAAGGAGTAAAATAATCTTACCGTGAGATTATCTCACACAAGAATTACTCTTTAGAAAGATAATATCTTTTATGAACAATTTACAAAGTTAAGCACGCATGTAAATTGAGTTCATACGTGAATCCTTTTTTGTCGATTATTCTTTACTATATGAATTACTCTTTAGAAAGATAAATTATTGTTTTTTTAAATAAAAAATACCCTTTAAATTATTGCACTCCCAAATTTTTTTATTATTTTTTTAGACGTGAAAATTATTCGGAGAGATTAGGGATGTCAAAAATGGCCCGACCCATGATAGACCTGACCTGGCTCGTATCGAGAATGGAGCGGGTTTGAGTAGTAGTGATGCCCTGATTTGACCTATTTGGACCAGTTTAATATTTACACTATATAATATATTATGTGTATAACATGTATATCTTTTTTATATTTTTTATTATATTCATTATTTAAAATATATATTTGCTTAATTAATTAACTAAGTAAAAAAATACTCCCTCCGTCCAATAACAATTAATACCATTTTTTTCGGCACGGAGATTAAAGAGTATAATAATTTAATGTAAAGTGATGTGAGAGAAATAATATTTAATATGTATTGGGTAGTTGTATTAGTGGTGAGTGTGATGTGTGTGTGCCCATGTAAATAAATAAATTATTTTTATGTGGGTCCCATATCCTTAAAAGAAAATATGTCAATTTATATGGGACAAACAAAAATAGAAAGAGTGTCAATATCTTTGGGACGGAGGGAGTACACGATATTACTATGTATAATAATACTAATTAAATAAAATAATATATATTACACATTATTTATAATAGGTATAAAAATTTAAAATAAAATAAATAATTAAAATGGGTCAAAAATGGGGTGGTCCAGCCCTGCCTCATACGGGGCATGGGACAGCCCGAACCAACGACAAATGAATGGGTTTGGGCCAAGGTACTCAACTACCCAACCCGCCCCGCCCCATTGACATCCTAAAAGAGAAGAACTATTACTCATAAAAGATTATGTACTAAAAAGTACTCCCTCCGTCCTGCGTTAATGTTGATATTTGCTTTTGCACGGAGATTAAGAGATAAAATATTTTAATGTGTAATGAGGTGAAATAAATAATATTTAATGTAAAGTGGATAGTTGTATTAGTGTTGTGTGTGAGTCCTACATGAAATTATTAATTTTTTTGTATGAGCCCAATATGATAAAAAAAGAAATTAAAACCTTAACATGAAATAACACAAAATAGAAAACGCAAATTTTAGGGACATAGGGAGTAATTATTAAACAAATTGGATTCATGTGTGAAACTCAATTCACAAAATATTCACTCATTTACAAATTATTTTATATCATTTTATAAAATAATATATAAATAATTATATTCAGATGAGTTGAATTATAATTAAAAAAACTATTCTAAATTATGCAATAAATTAAAAATAATAATACAATTTTTGAATTCAATAATTATGAAGAAAAATATTTTTATATTCAAGTGAAAATCAAATTACATGATAAATGCGTAATTTTATAGTTAAATATTTCATAAAAATAAGTAACTTCTTTATAATTTCTGCGTTCAATAATCAGGAGAAAAAATTAGAATTAAAAATTTTAAGTAGTAAAATATTTCATGTATATATAGGTGTACCGATAATATTTCGTGGGACTACAGTAAATTAAATTCATATTCAATTATAAATAACTTTTTAAAAGAATAGATGTCGCGACGTGATTAATTGTTGTATTTTTATTTTAATTATATATATATATATAATCTTTCTACTTTTATTTATTTAATTATTTAATTATTATTGTATTATTCATGTATATATCTATAAATTAAATATCAGCTTTAATTTTTTTAATTGGTTAGGAATAGATAATTAAACCAAACAATACAAATATATGCAACTTATTAATTTTGTTATTATTCATGTATATCTTCAAATTAAATACCAAATTTAATCATATTTTTTGATTGGTTAGAAATAAATATTTTTATTTTTTATTTTATTATCACATACTTATAATCTTTATATTTTTTATTATTATATTATAAATGTATATCTTTATATTTAGAATTAAAAAGTAAAGCTTAAAATAAATTAATTAATAAAAATATATCTTCAAAAATTTTGAGTATATCCTCATATGCATTTAATATTGGATTATCTATTTAATTTTTCTTATAAAATATAATGCATCCACACACACACACACACATATATATATATATATATATATATATATTTTTTTTTTTTTTTGATGAAAATTTATATATTTTATTAATAAATTTTCTTAATTTTAAAATAAACAACTCAATATAAAAAATATATAGTAATACATAATTAATAAATAGTTGGTAAATACAAATACATTATTAAATAAAATTAATATAGAATAAAACATGAAAATTAATTTCGTGCATCTTAAATATTTTTAGAATTTTTAATATATTCCACAAATTTATGTATAGGGTAAATATAAAAATTTGTATGATATTTTTCAACTTTAATAATTTTTTTTATTGAATTTCTCACTTTTAGTTCTCTATTGTCCGATTTTAATCATTTTGATTCAAATTTAATTCTTTTTCGCCGGAAATTTAAAAAACTCGCTGAAAAATTATGAGTGAGTTGCACACGCTCAAAATTGGTCCTTTAAGTATGTATTGTTTCAACTTTAGTCATTTTTTATAGTAATTTTCACTTTTGGTCCTCTGTTGTCCGATTTTAGTCATTTTTGTCTAAATTTAATCATTTTTCACCAAAAATTTAAAAAAATCGTCGAAAATCATGCGTGAGCTGCGTACATTGCTAAATGCTTATGGTAATGTTTAATTTTAATTTTATGCATTTTGTATATTATGATACTATGTTTTCCAAAAAAAATATTCTTTCTTTCCTGGTTATTGTTATGTATATTCTGAAGTAAATCTCAAACACAAACCTCATGAATCTACTGTAGCTCCTCTGGTGAAGGATCTGGTTGAACATGGTTTCAATTTTGGTTAAATTGATTTAGAGCAAGTGTACTCTATTGTGTGTGGCACATAAGCGACCAAGTGCAAAATTTATAAGATATCGAACCCAAGGGCGAAAGTGGGTAGCCGTATTTGAAAGATGTTTCACTCTAGTAGGATTAATCAAAGAAGGAGGGGGCGATTATACTACAAACTAACAACTAGGAAAGCAATTAAAGATAGAACATATACAAATAAGATGGATGATGAGTGAAGGTGAACAATCTAAGAAGTATGTACAGCAAACAACATTTAAGGACAAGGTATATATAGACTTACACACACATATGCATTGATGGTTTTCATGTTATGATATTAAGGACAATCACGTTTGTACCGCTAACCCCTATGGCCAAGGTAATTAGGTTTTCAACTCTTTTATAAGTTTAAATCTCCTAGGATTGTTCTTACTCTCAATTCCCTTAAGGTAATATGATCATAAGTTGGCTCCCCTCACTAGTTCATCACTAATGTCCTATCATGAGGTTCTAAGCACTTGAAAGGTATAGCTTACCTCTCCTCATACTAACTAAGTCATTCCAAGCAATCAATGATTCAATTAAACCACTAAGCATAATATTGGAATGTCCATCCTAACACTATGAATAGAGAATTTAACCACACAAATCATACATAAAATGAGAATAATCATTCATGATAGAAAATATTTATAACAATCAATTCATCAAATATGTGGTGTGCAAAATCTACATAATACCTAACCAATCATATTGCTAGTCTCACATGAGGACTAGCCACTAAAATCATGATAGTTACAATACATTCCATAACTTGCTCCAATTGAGCCAAATAATGAAGAAAATAACAAAATAAAGTTAAGTTGCCTCCCCTTTGATGGTGAACTTCCTCCCCTTTGATCATGCTAAAATCTTCAATCAATGATGAATTCATCTTCTTAGATTGGTGGATGAATGGATTTATGGATGGATTTGAGGAGATCAAAAGGATTGGTTGGATGAAGTGAAGGGTGGAAGAGATGGAGATGAATGTGTGTGATTTAGGTGTCTAGTGTGTGTGGAAACTGATCCCAAAATGATTCCTCCCTTCAAATTTCACACAAGTCACTCTTTTACATCACTAATGGACCTTCTAGAAGCTTCCAGAACATTCTGAAAACTGCACAGGCTTTTGCACCTACACGGCTCGTGTAGCAGCGCATGGCCCGTGTAGGGCACACCTACTATGGCATGTTGTGCATGCTTCCGGACACGGCTCGAGCTGCGCTACATGACTTTGGTCATGGCCGTGTAGCGTTTTCTGATGACATTACACGACTTCTTCTTACAGGCCCATGTTCTGCACATGGTGCGTGCAGCAGTGCACGACTCTGTTTTCACTTAGAGAAAGACCTAAAGAACATAAGCAACAACACATCATAAGTAACAAAGACTACAAATTATATCAAGTCACACTACAACATTAAAATCATGACATAAAAAATTAACAAGTTCAAGTCTAAGAAAATTAAGAGTAATAAAGTCCCTTCCGATCCAAACCTCACAATGGGTATCAAAATGCACTCAACACTCTATGAAGTAGGGTAATTTTCACTTATTAATCGATTGAACCCGACGCACCATAGGCTTGCTTATAGACTACATTCACAAGCCACCAAGGCTTCAACTAATGATCAAAAAGGACTTTATTTTTGGATGTAATGTTAGACTTTTTGGTAAGAGTAGGGAGAATATGGATAAGAGTGACTCATCTAGTGTAAGTAATCGAAGAGATGATCAGCTTCTTCAACTTCTTCACATTTCTAACTTCCTTTCTTTACTTTTCTAATCTCAAGCATTAATCATTGTTATTCCTTGAATTTCTTGAGCTTCTTTTAATTTACATGCTTCCTTTCTTTTGACTTTTGAATTCCTTGAGCATATTTTTATTGATTTGCTCATTTTTCTTATGTTGAGGTTGCATGTACATTTTGCTTGAGCTCTTTTCTTTCTTTTCTTGCTTGTTCACCATTTCCTTATTTCTCTTGCACAATTCTCACATAAAACCTTGTAAACCATCATCTCCTCAATCACCCATACAAAGGTTATATATATATAAGGCTTAAGTGGGTAATCATGGCTTGTAATATGCTTATATTACAAAAATAGGCTTTAAGACTCAAAGTGGTTAACTAGGGATGATGCTTAAGGTAAGGAAATATATGGCAATGACTTTAAAGTAATAAGGATGACCTAAGATCATATCACTAACCTCCACCAATCGGGCTCATGGCATTGCCATAGTCCATGAGCAAGTTCTAGTTTACCAAGGCTCAATCGATCCACTCATAAAAAACTAATCGTAGAGGCACAATTGAGGCTTAAACGCTCACAAGCTTTTGGTCGGACCCTTAGGGAACTCATTACACCTCAATTCATCTCAAAATTGAACAAGTTAAATATAACATGTCACAATTTTAAAGAATAGAGATTCTTAACATAATTCACCATCACTAATCACAAACAACATACCATTACTCACATTAAAAAAAAATGACTCACAACTTCCCGAAACAAACCATCAAATATACCTATACAAGAAAAAAAATACAAACAAAACATATGAGCAAAGACTCACCAAACAAGGAACAAGACAACAACACAAAACATGCAAAAATGACAATTCATCCATCAAAAGAAAATCAAGCACATATCCTCATCATCCAATATCGTTTAAGCTCAAGATTTTGCCACCTTATTCAAAAATTAAAAAAAAACTAATAAAGCAAGTAAACCTCCCAAGTACATAACACATGAAGTTGTATACTAATCCAAACAATCCAAATCAAATCAAGTATATGCTAAGCAAATAGAAATGATGAGTATTAAAGTAAACTCCCTGAAAAGGCATTTGGTAATGGAAATGGTTGGCACGAGCTTCCAGATTGCATGCACAACGAATCTCGACATTGATTTTCGGGCTCAATTCATGCTTCCACTACACTTCATTTGTGCTCAACAACTAATCAAAACCATTAGCACAACAATTACTAGCAAATAATGAACTCGCATGTACTTCAACACAACCAAACGATCTAAAATCATACCACTACTCATGAGAAAAAATTTAAAAGTTATCCAATTTTACAAGAAGACCTCTCAATAATCATAATAAGCACACTCAAGTGGTGAGTCACACTACGCACTCTCCCCCCAAACTTAAATTGAAACAAGTTGAGAATTAAGTTTACAAAAAGTGGTGGGACTTACCCTTGTAGTTTCCAACAATGAGCTTCTTGTAGAGAAGTATATGCATCACAACAATTCAAGGTATGTCCACCACACATTATTCCCCCAAACTTAAAGTGAAACAAGAGTTGAACTTTAAGTTTGCAAGAAGTGGTGAGACATTCCTTCACACTTCAAATCAAACACTTCTCGTATTTTCAATACGCATTCTCCTCAATGAGCACAATCAACCTACATGCCAAAAAAATACAAGAAAACTAAATCAAAGCATTTAAATAAAAGCATTAAAATAAATGATGGGTTGCCTCCCATTCAGCGTTAAGTTTAACGTCTTCAAGTCGGACGGAATATGGAGAACTCATCGGAATGGCCAAGGATATCGTTCGTTCTTGCCATCAAATTTTAATCTTTGTGCTTCTTCCTCTATTAGGCATTTGTGGCAAGTAACGACCTCAGTAGCATCCTTCAAGAATGGCTTTAAAAGCTCAACTCGCTTGAGCTTGCATTCCATAACTTTTCTTTTCTCGATCACCACTTATTCCTTTTTATCAAGTATGTCCCCAATATTTCCTCAAGTTCTCTTTTGTACCTAAGGCATTGAGAAGAATCAATATGTAAGATAAAGTCGATATAAACAATATTTTGAAAATCAATGCAACTTGAAGAGTTAAAAGGTGTAGATTTGATCATTTCACTCCCGAACTCATCATCAAGTGCTCTTAGAACTTGTTCCACTTCATGAAACTCATACTCCTCTATTGATTCTTCATCTTCACTTAAATTTTCCTTATCAACAAGGGACAAGAAATCTTGAATAATCTCTTCATTTTCAAAGCTCTCTTCTACCTTAAGCTTTTTCCTCCTCTCACTTTCCTCCTCTCAGCTTTCTTTTGCCTTGTCTTCCTTATCCTCAATAAACTCAACATCTCTTGAGTCTTCTACATTATCCCCCGAACACTATTCTAATCTAACTCTTCTTCAATCTTTTCATCAAAATTCTTCATTTCATGAAGAATGTTCTGTTTTTGTATCATTTGACTCATTCGATGCTCTAAGGCCTCAAGTCTCCTCTCACACAACTCTTTCTCTTGTTTCATAAAGTCAAATATTTTATCATTCACCTATTTTTCTTGTTTCATAAAATCAAATATCTTATCCATTTGATCCTCCATTGTAGGCTTCCCTTTATTATATGGCGGGCACTCTTCTTGGAAATTCCCTTGAACATACCCGTTTTGCATACATATTCCATTCCCTGTTTGGTAACTAGGCATGTTCCGCACGTGTCCCCTATTAAAGTTGGAAGTAGGCACTGAGTAGGCATTTTGAGACTCATAGCTTGAAAGACATGGTTGAAAACTTTCCCTTGTATCACTTCCAATAGCATATTTTCTAAGCATTTCAGTCAAAGCATTATTTTCGGATAGAGGAGTAACCGTTGGAACTTGATTGTTGTAAGAACTTGGTACGGAATAAGTGTTTCCTTGATACGGTTAAAATGTATTCACATTGTAAACTCCTTGTCATCCCCCATATATTCTATTATTGTAGCATTGATCCATTTTTTTGCTATTTCTCTCAAGATCTACTTCAATTCTTCTCCCCTTCTTTCAAGGTTGATGTACCTATCAAGAAGAACAAGTGAGAACAAGATTTTTCAAAACAAATATAAAATGGAAAAATAAGAAAAAAATATCCGAAATAGAGCTAACAAATCCAAACACGTTACACCGAAGGCTTTTGCCCCGGCAATGACACCATGAACTTGGTTTCAATTTTGGTTGAATTGATTTAAAACAAGTGTACTCTATGGTGTGTAGCACGTAAGCGACCAAGTGCAAAATTTATAAGATATCGAACCCAAGGGCGAAAGTGGGTAGCCGTATTTAAAAGATATTTCACTCTAGTAAGACTAATCAAAGAAGGAGGGGGCGATTATACTACAAACTAACAACCAGTAAAGCAATTAAAGATAGAACATGTACAATTGAGATGAATGATGGGTGAAGTGAACAATCTAAGAAGTATGTAAGGCAAGCAACATTTAAGGACAATGTATATATAGACTTACACACAAATGCATTGATGGTTTTTATGTTATGATATTAAGGTCTATCACGTTTGTACCCCTAACCCCTATGGCCAAGGTGATTAGGTTCTCAACTCTTTTACAAGTTTAAATCTCCTAGGATTGTTCTTACTCTCAATTCCATTAAGGTACTATGATCATAAGTTGGTTCCACTCACTAGTTCATCACTAATGTCCTATCATGAGGTTCTAAGCACTTAAAGGGTATGACTTACCTGTCCTCACACACACTAAGTCATCCCACGCAATCAATAATTCAATTAAACCACTAAGCATAATATTGGAATGGTCATCCTAACACCATGAATAGAGAATTTAACCACACAAATCATACATAAAACGAGAATAATCATTCATGACAGAAAATATTCAAAACAATCAATTCATCAAACATGTGGTGTGCAAAATCTACATGAGGACTAGCCACTACAAATCATGATAGAATCAATACATTCCATAGCTTGCTTCAATTGAGCCAAATAATGAAGAAAATAACAAAATAAAGGTAAGTTGGCTCCGCTTTGATAGTGAACTTCATCCTCGTTGATCATGCTAAAATCTTCAATCAATGATGAATTCCTCTTCTTAGATTGGTGGATGGATGGATTTATGGATGAATTTGAGGAGATCAAAAAGATTGGATGGATGAAGTGAAGGTTGGAAGAGATGGAGATGAATGTGTGTGATTTAGGTGTCTAGTGTGTGTGGAAACTGATCCCAAAATGATTCCTCCCTTCAAATTTCGCACAAATCACCCTTTTATATCACTAATGGACCTTCTAGAAGCTTCAGGAACATTCTGAAAACTGCACAGATTTTTGCACCTACACGGCCCATGTAGGACACACCTATTATAGCGTGTTGTGAGTGCTTCTGGATATGGCTCGAGCTGCGCTACACGGCTTTGGTCATGGCCGTGTAGCATTTTCTGATGACATTACACAGCTTCTTCTTACAGGCCCGTGTTCTGCACACGGGGCGTGCAGCAGCGCACGGCTCGTGCTCCAGAAATCGGCCTTCCTTCTGGGCGAGCTCTGTGTTCTGATGACGGTACACGGCAACCTCGGACAGGCCCATGTTCCGCATACGGCCCGTGTCCGAGTGTGCCTTGTACTTCCATCTCCATTTTGCTCCCGACTTCATTTTTCTGAATTTCTTGACCTGTTTTACACATATTTAAGCTCAAAATCACACATTTATTATTTCAAAGCACATATCTCCATATTCTCATAAAACACCACCAAAAGATATAAAAAGTGAATAAAAACACACGAAAATACATAATAAAAAGACACTAAAATCTAGGTGAAAATGACACCGATCACTGGGGTAAAATGGGGAAGGCTGAAAAGGTTGAGTAGCAGCCAAAAGCTGATCAAGAAATGAAGAGGGATCCATAAGAGCATATTGGAAAATATCTACAATATAAGTAACATTAAATAGCACCTCATAGTAACACTTTAAATTTATTTAACACAAAATGGTAGCACTTTTAAAATTATTATGATATGTAACATTTTTTTAACACTTTCTATATAAGTAATACATACATGTAACACTTTTCTAATATGTAACACATGCATATAATACTTATATATATAACATATTTTATGTAATACTTTCATATATATAACACTATAATATAACACTTATACTTAAAGAAACATTTTTAAGTAACACTTCTACATGCATGAACTATTTACACAATATTTAAAATGGAGTGGTATTTTTAATACTCCATATTTATAAGATGAATATTAGTTGAAATGTTACACACACACTAATATATATATATATATATATATATATATATATATATATATATATATATATATATATATATATATATATATATATATATATATTATTAAAAAATATAAATAAATTAGTTTAATGTAATTATATAATAAAAAATATGTATAGTTTGTACATAAAATATATTTTATTTTAATATAATTATTTAAAATTGAATTATAAAATTAAAAAGAATACTATTATTCACGAAATATTTACTTACCTTTTATGTTAATGGTTAAAATATTAAACTGCAAAAATTTTATTTAAAAGAAATGACTAGAAATATATAATAAAATAAATATCAAATACAAGTTCTTCATGTGCCAAGCATCGACCAAAAAATTTAGAGGGATAGTCCAAAGTGTCTATATAGATATTTATGCTTGTTGGTCGATGCTTGCACATGAAGAACTTATATTTCTTTTGCTGCTACTTTTTCTCTAACAAAATGTAGATCCAATTCTAAATGTTTTGTCCTAGAATGGTAAACAGGATTCACAGCCAATGATATGGCACCTTGATTATCAATCCAAATGGTTGGAATTCTAGGACTCAAACATTCCAATTCTTTTAATAGAGACTGTATCCACAATACTTCACATATAGTATAGGCCAAACTTCGATACTCTGCTTCAGTGCTAGATCGGGAAACTGTTGGCTGTTTTTTTAACTCCATGAAACAAGATCCCACCAACAAAAACACTATATCTTGAGGTAGATCTTCTATCATCAGTATCTGAGGCCCAGTCAGCATTTGCAAAAGCTACCACGTCCATAGATTTAGGCATAGAGAAGGATAAGCAAAAATTAATTGTTCCAGCAAGATATCTAAGGACCCTCTTGGCAGCTTTCCAATGAGTGTTCATAGGATTTTGCATGTATTGACTGATTTTGTTAATAGTAAAACAAATATCAGGCCTGGTCACTGTAGCATATTGTAGTGCACCTACAATACGTCTATATGCTTGTGCATCAGCCAAAGGTTGTCCTTCATCCTTGGATAAAAAATTTTCTGAAACCATAGGAGTACTCAATCCATATGCTAATTCCATTCCTGCTTTGTGAAGTATCTCAGTGATGTACTTCCTGTGATTCAGGAATAAGCCCTTTGATGTCCTTGTGATTTCAATACCCAAGAAGAAATTTAACTCACCCAAATCCTTTAGTGAAAAGAACCTCTGCAGATCACTTATAACTCCTTGAACTTCAGTGGTATTAGAACCAGTGATAATTATATCATCCACATAACCAAGTATTAAGACGGTAGAACCTTTTTTATATAATATAGTGATGAATCAATCTTAGATACATTGAAACCGAGTACCTTCAAAACACTTGCAAAGTTGGAAGTCCAGGCTCTGGAAGCTTGCTTAAGGGCCATATAATGATTTCTTGAGCTTGCAGACCATGTTTTGTCCCTCCCCTAGCTCAAAGCTGGGAGGTTGAACCATATAGAGATCTTCAACCACTTCTCCATTTCAAGTTGATGCAAGGGCCAAGATTGAGCTATCCGCAATTTCAGAATCTCCCTGGAGAATGGCCTGTTCTCCCCTGTTGGAATAGGTGGATTAACCTCTTCCCTTAGAACCGTACTTGAGAGTTTCCTACCTCATACGGCTCCTCGTTCAATTCTTTTGGTTCCCGTTATCATATCTAACGAATGAGATTTCTCATGGATCTATCCCACCCTTCGGGTTAACCAAAGAGGTTCATTACATGAGTTTTAAACTGAAATTTGGATTCCATTTAGATTGTTTTCTTTCGTTTTATCTTTTTTCCCACCTTCAGAAGATGCTCCCTATCGTTAGAATTTTCTCAAAGGTAAGCAATGGAAATTATGATGCGGACCGTAACCGGTTTGATGACAGGGCTAAAGGTGTCTGTATAGTCAAAACTTGGGACTTGAGTGTAACCTTTTCCTACTAATTGAGCCTTGTGTCTAGCAACTGAACCATCTGCATTTCTCTTCAATTTGAACACCCACTTACAACCTATGAGATTTTGAGTAGGAGGAAGTGGGCAAAGCTCCCAAGTGCCTTCCTAATCAGGGATGCATATTCAGTTTCCATAGCTGTCTTCCATTGTGGAGATTGAAGTGCTTCTACACGAGTAGCAGGTTCTGAAGATTCAAGAGAACTCATCGTATAAACTCGAGGTTTATAGATTCCTGCCTTAGACCTGGTCATCATAGGGTGTGAGTTGATATATGAAGATGAATCTGCATACTCAAGAGGGGTATCAAAAATAGTGTTAGTTGGTGATACATTAGGTGATTCTACAAATAACTATCCTTCCAATGATGGATGGGAAGATGTTTTAGAGGTATCTTGAGGAGATATTGTTTGTAGAGAGAAGGAGAAGGAGAACGAAATTGAAAGTTAGAAGATGGTGTGGGTGAATCAGAAATTTGTGAAATGGGTACACATGGTGCTATAATAGGACAATGGGGATGGAGTCTTATGTTGTGCATGTGAAGTATGAAAAGGGAATGCACTTTCATCAAAAATGATATGTCAAGTCACAATGATTTTTTTATTAGGAAGCAGAACTTTATACCCTTTAAAGCAAGGACTATAGCCTAGAAAAACACCATTCTCTGACCTATGTTTAAACTTATTTTTGTTGTAAGGTCTGAGGTAAGGGAAACAAAGACAGCCAAAAGTTTTAAAAGAGTGGTAATCTGGTTTGTTACTGGTGAGAAGCTCAAAAGGTGTTTTATAATTTAGGACTTTGGAGGAAGTTCTATTGATAAGATAGGCACTAGAGATAAATGCATCATCCCAAATTTCAGATTGATGAAATATTTCAGAGAGTGGTTTGTATTTAGTGCCTCCATCACTTTGAAAAGATTTGATTTTGCTACTATATTGAGTTTCAACAAGGTTTTTAAAATGGGTAAAGGCATTCTTCACATCAAATTTCAACTTCAGAAGGTAAATCCAAGTATGTTTTGTGGCTGAGTCAATAAAGGTAACATAATAAGAGAAACCATTGACATAAGGTATAGGTGAATGACCCCAAAGATCACTGTGAATGAGTGCAAAAAGGCTCGGTTATCTGTGATTCTGAAATAGAAAAAGGTAACTTATGACATTTGGCTTTCATACAAGATGAGAAAATTGAATTTGATATATCATCAAAGTAGAAAACATCATTCATGGCTAAACAATGTCAAGGGAAGCATGACCTAATCTATTATGCCAAATACTCAAGGGGAGTTTCTTCTTATGATCTGCAGAATTCATCAAGGCTGTAGAAATAGGATCAGGGTTATTGAAAACAGAATAAAGACTCTGAGGGGTCGACATCTTTTGACTTTGTAAGGCTGAACTTGTAAAGGCCATTCTCAAGCCTCCCTTGGAGTAGGACCTTATTGGTTGATCCTTCACATGACAATGAAAAGGGTGAAATTCAAAAAATACATGATTGTCTTGTGCAAATTGTGAAACACTGAGAAGGATTTTCTTTATGTAGGAACATGCAAAAGATTTTTTAGTAGGAAAGAGTGTGCAGAATCAGAATTAGGATCAATCATAATAGAATCACCAAAATGTGAGATCGACAAACCTGTTCCATTACCCATGTGAACTCTCTCTGCTCCCTGGTACTCTGTGCCAATGTTCAAGTTGTTAAGATCAAATATGACATGGTTGTTAGCACCTGAATCTGGGTACCAAGAGCTCTCACACACAGAACTGTTGGAAAGAGGGCTGGAAAGGGTAGTAGTGTTAACAATTGGTGCAGAATTGTTGTAGTGGACAGAGTGATTTTGCTGATATGAGCTCTGATTTTGGGTTGTATAGTTTAGATCAGCTCTATAGAAACACCTTTCAGCAGTGTGATTAGTCCTTTGACATATTTGACATCTAGGACCGTTGCTTCTCCCCCTTTCTCGTGATGAACCTCCTTTAAAAAAACTCCTTCCACCTCGAACGCCATCATAAAAGTGTGCTCCATTGCCATTACTTCTTCCTCTGCTATAGTGATTGTTAAAACCTCTCCTGAAATTGTTGTTTTGTGTAGTGAAGTTCACACTAGAGGAAGAACCCTCAACACTTAAATTACTGGAATCATTTCCCTCCAATCTAGCTTCAAAGATCAATGATAATGCACTAATTTCTATGACTGAAATTGGTCCGAACATAGATGTTGCAGAGACCAAAACTGGGTTGTATTCAGACCATAAACCAGACATTTTATAAAGGACTTGATCTTCATCACTAATCATGTGACCTGTTGTATTTAGAACATCACAACACCCCTTAATTTTGTTCATATATTCTCTCATTCCTATGGTTCCTTTTCTCATGCTCTGCAATTGTTGCTTATATTGCATGATTTTGGCTCTTGATTGACTGGAAAATCCAGTTTCAAGGCAATCCCATATCTCTTTAGAGGTATTTAAACCCACGGTGCTAACAAGTATACTTTCAGTGAGTGAAGATAAAATCAACGAAACAATTAATTGGCCTTGTCTAATCCAACTAATGTAATCAGGGTTGATAGTACCTGGTTCTTTTCCATTTCCTGCTATGACCCTTTTGGGCATCTTCTTTTCTCCATTCAGAAAACCTTCAAGACCATATCCTCATAGAGTAGCATTAATTTGTTGTTTCCATATGAGATAGTTGTTTTCATTCAACTTGATGGTGATGAGTTGACTCAATGGCACTTGTATTTGAATGGGAGTTGAACTTGTTTCTTCACTGGTATTAGACTCAGTTGAATCCACAGATATAGATATTTAGATAGCTAAAAATTGAAAATGATGAAGTGGCATAGAGAGACCAGGTTTTACCCTAGTGCTCTGATACCATGAAAGGAAATTGGAATGATATAGATATTAATGTGAGCCATTGATTGATAAGAATGTATGCAGCAGGAAGCTTTTTTTATATTGATTGATGAACTTTTTACATAAAGGATAAATATAAGTCTATATGAATGATCTAGATGTTCCACGTGTCATCTTATTATTTGTATCACTTAAAGACAAAAGCTAACAACTAATGTCCTTTCTTGTAAAGGGATTTGTGATCATATTTTTATTTTTATCCAGTGTGTCAAGCTCACCAATTACCCTTTCCTTTTCAGGCTGAGATGAAAAGAGAGCACCACTACGCATCGGCAGCGTGCAGGATAAGGCCGCACCACCTCGCATCGGCAGCGCGCAGGACAGGGTCGCGCAGAGCACCACCGCGAAATCGCGACACCGCTAGAGGGGAAAACCTAAGCGTTGCAAAGCCATTGGGAGAGAGACGATGGTGCCGTTTTAGAGAGAAGGAGAGAGTAAATATTGATTAGTTTAGGGTAATTTTGTCTCTTTATCCACTAATTTGTATATCTGATTGTATTTTTCAATGTATCTCATAGTAAATAAGATTCAAAATGTGTATCTAAGAGTAATAAATTTTAATTTTTAATATACTAAAGAGTAATTTTACAATAAGTTTATGTATGAACCCGATTCAAACCCAATGCATTCTTAACTAATTTTTAGTTGTCAATATTATAAATGAAATTTTATGAAGACTATCAATCATATTAAGAAAAAAAACTACCTCGATCTCATTCATATTAAATAATTAAATAAAATGAATAGATTAAATAGAAGAATAGTCGATTTTTTTATATTTTATCACTACATTATATTTTATCACTTTATCCAAACGTTTGTTTAAGTAATTTCAAATGGTATAATATATTTTATTTATATTTATATATTGAAATAAATATAAAAGTGATAAAATTATATTAAAATTACTATAATGTAGTTAATGGAATGTAATTAATAAATTATAATTAGTGGTGTGGAATACAAGAGAACATAAAATTTTCTCTTTATTTAAAATGAGAGAGAAAAATATAATTTATTAGTCCTTAAAAAATAAAAAATGTAAGGTTAAAAGAGTAAATACATATGTGAATTAAATGTGTCTATCTGGATAGATTATATCCGAATGATATTACAGTATTAATTAAGAGTGAGGCTTGCATGCACCCGGGCGTACGCCGTGCGCCTTTAAAATTTAGTATTATGGATAATGATACATTATTTTGTTCTAAAGGGTAGACCCTTTAATTAATAAGGGCACACCATTTTGTTCTAAAGGGTATACACTTTTCATTATATTTTTTATTTTTCTTCAAAAAATAAAAAGTACACATCTTTATACTAAAGGGTATACAATTTAATACAAAATTCTAAAGGCACACAGAGTGTGCTTCCGTGCGCCCGGGCGCACACAAATTTTTGCCTTGTAAAATAAAGGGTACACATCTTTATACTAAAGGGTATACAATTTAGCACAAAATTTTAAAGGCACACGGAATATACTCCCATGTGACCGGGGCACACACAAGCTTTTGTTATTAATTAATAATACTTCTTAATCTAAGTGAAAAAACAAATGAGACTCTTAAAAGAGATGAGTATTTAAAAAATGAGTGAGTCTTGAACTTCCGTTTGGTGGGTAAAAGTCACACCGGATCTTTTGCGCCTTTTTCATGCATCATTTTCTATACTACACGATTGAGTGATTGACACGTAAAAGGGGAAATAAATTCAACCTTTTCCCTTAGGGTTTAAATTTTAGGATATACTCCCTCCGTCTCACTCAAAGAGTTCCTTTTTGCCATTTTGGTCGTCTCACCCAAAGGGTCAATTTTTCTTTTTTACACACATGGGACCCACACACCCCCTCTAATACAATTAAAATATGGAGCTCACACTTCCACTAATACAACTACCCACTACACATTAAATAATAATACTCCTTAATCCATGTGCCAAAAGCAAAAATAACCCTTTGGACTAGACGGAGGGAGTAGTTTCTCTTTCTAACGTGTCATCCATCTAACAATATGGCACAGAAAATAATATATCCAAAATAGCAAAGAGAATCGTGCTGAGTAAAAGTAATGCATTTTTAATAAAGTGATACACGAATATCGAAAAATGATACCCATCATGTAAAATTATTTGAATAATGGTACTCATATAATAAAACTAGATTATTAAAGTTTAGACCGAAAGAATAATAATTAAATATTACTTATGATCTATACATGTGAAGTTAGAGTATTAATAATAACGACAATTAATTATGCCATGTGCTCTCTAATTCATTATAAGATTAATTAACTGACACTAAAAAAAAAACTATTTTTTATTTAAGGAATATTTAGTTAGTAAAAACAATTGGATTGAAAGACAAACAATTGGAAGTTTAACAGTTAAGCTCTTAATCCTAATCAAATATTTTAGTAAAATTTAGGCATAATTAACAATCGAGATTCCTATTCCAATGAAAGAGCCTTCCTCATTATTTTCATCAGATGAGTTGGTTTCCAATAATGTTCAAAGCTCATGTTTTGTTTTTCTTTACGCATGTATTTTTTAGAATTTTTTTAAGTTGTATAATTAAAGATAGGAATGGTATTTAGATAATTAATTTAATGAGAAAATTACATAAAATTGTTGGATTTGGTGTGTAAACAAGGTCACACCTCATAATCATGTAGTATTGTGGTACTGTAACGGTATTAGTATTGTGT
Source organism: Pogostemon cablin (assembly GCA_023678885.1). Classification (NCBI taxonomy): domain Eukaryota; kingdom Viridiplantae; phylum Streptophyta; class Magnoliopsida; order Lamiales; family Lamiaceae; genus Pogostemon; species Pogostemon cablin. Next base: position 10,038,172 of record CM042990.1, on the reverse strand, counting down.
AAATTACCATTTTTTAGTGCGTGCATATGTTTTACTCCCTTTGTCCCACTTGCACCGTTACTGAATATATTGAGCTAAAAAAAGTTATTTTTTTACAAATTTTATTGATTTTTTGGAGGGTATTGTAGTATTTTTAGATAATAAATAACTTATAAAGTAAGTTAGAGTGGTAAATTTAATTTGCAATTAAAATATAATTTTAATATTATGAATTGATGTGATGTTTTCAATTGATGTGATATTTCTTTTTTAGGATGATGCAATTTAATGGGGGATGAACAAAAACGAAAATTTGAAATTTAATATGAGGATGATGCAGTAGAATCTATGGAGAGTAAATATCACAATTGGTCCTGTAAGTATGATCGATTCTAACTTTAGTCTTTTATCATTTACAATTCTCAATTTTGGTAAGTTTTTGTCCAATCTTAGTCTTTAAGTCCAAATTTAGTCATTTTCTTAAATTTAGTCATATTTTTTTGTCCAAATTTAGTCCTTTATGTTAAAATATGTCTAAAATTGGTTCTAAATGTTTGGACCAAAAGTGAACTAAAGATGACTAATGTTTGAAAAAAGGAGTAAAAGTGGACAAAAAGAATCAAAATTGGACAAAAAGTACCAAAATTGAGAATTGTTGAAAAAAAGAATTAAAGTTGAAATCGATCATACTTACCGGACTAATTTTGATATTTACCGATAGAAAAATGAATAATAGAATTGTGGGATTAAATGAAGTGTGATTTGACGTCTTTTTCCCCCAATATTATGTGCCACGTGCAACTCAATGACAAATTTGGACTAAAATTTAAAACTATGATAAGATTGGACGTAAAAAGATCGATTACCAAAGTTATGGTACTAAATTTAAAAATAATTATTTTGGATCAAAAATAAAAAAAAAAACTTATAACTATTTCTCAGGATTAAGCATGTCATGTCCCGTTTACGCGACAATTTCTAGCAAAAATTCGACTATCCAGCCAAATTGGCGAATATCTAGCAATACTGAAAGTTATGGGACTAAAGCAAAAAAAAAATTGGGGCTGAAATCGAATTCTTTGATTTATTTATTTATTTTTTTTGGGACGAAAAATGATTTTAGGTCAATTTTAATAGTAAAATACTAGTTTTAAGTATAAATATTTTTATCGCGGATTTGATGGAGATTCACATTGGTTGTAGTAAAATAAAAGACAGTATGGGATTTGAAGAGATTTTGGAGTAATTAAAAAAGAATAATTAAAGTTGCATATATTGAGTAATTTAGTTGACAAACTTATATATAAGCAGCCTTTCACCACGCATTCTAATATCCTTCATTCTACAACAACAATTCTAGATATCTATTTTCCTTCAGCAATTATCTTGTTTACTTTTGCCGTCCTTCGTCCAATTTTCCTACCTCCATTCAAGTAATGATATATTTATTTGCTTCTATAATTGAAGGCAAAAACTTGTATGTCCCTGGGATACACTATACCCATTGGGAACACAACATTTCCCCTCCATATTCTGTTTAACCCTATGTATTGCTAGGAGTTTAAAAATTGTCCCTGGGGCACGGTGTCCCCGGGGCACAAGAGCCTCACTCATAATTGAATGATCGATTTATATATATTTTTTCTAACTTGTTCTTAATTTTTAATTTCATGCAGACGGAGCCGTGGTAACTAAAAACCATGACCATGGAGGATAAGACGATGGATCTCCTAGCGAGCTGAGTTCATATTAATCTATCTTTTTCCTTATCCTTTACGTATTTGTGATGTTTTATTTTCACTGAGCCAATTTTCATTAATTGATTCAGTCGTGTCGTTTGTTCTATAATATTGGGGCCTCATAAATCTCAATAAACTCTACTTTTGTGTTTAATTTTCTTTTTTCGCCTAATATTGTTGCATTTTTATACGACTGAATATATCCTGTGCATCGAAGTACACGTAGATTAGTCCATTTAATTTTGGTGAATTTCACGAGCTCAGTTCTAATTAAAATTCGGTAAAAAGCTCACAAGAGTGAAGTTCTAGTTTGAAGAGAATAATTTAATTAATTAAAATATGGTTGCACCAATCCTGTTAAAGTTATAAATGATTATGCAATTAATAAATTAAACGTGGGATTATATGTTATCCAAGTCAAAGACCTGGTTCGAGGCTTGGTAAACGAGTATTTAATAAAGATAGCAACACTTTGTGTGAGTGATACATCGGATGATATAATAAAATAAATGCTATTTCGTTGATTCTATGAAAAATATATACAGGGATAATGAGAAAAAATGTTTACTCAAATGCATGATTCTGATCACAATATATTAAATACCCTAGCTAAGAGTAGATGAAAATGCGATTAAAAGTTATTTTCCATTGATTCGGAAGAACACAAATAGAAAACGAAAGAAAGGAATAACCTAATTTTTATGAGTTTAAATTCAAAATCGTCCAATATAAATTTACTTTATTCAAAATACTCCCAAAAACTTAATTTCTCTAAAATATTTTGGACGTCAAGCATGGTTAAAAGGATGCAGAAACGATCAAGGAAGCAAAAATGGTTAGAAATCAGTTATTGGAGTTTTCGCAAAATCAGGTCAAGTAAGCATGTTGCGGGTAGTGTTTGGATGTGAAACGGGATAGTTTAACATGTTTATCAACCTAAGATTGTAGCTGGGGTTCCAGGCTTTCATTGGTGTTTGGAATGGTTGTTTTGGATATCATTTAAAGGGTAAAAACGAGCTCGCAATAGAGAAATTCGATCATAGTTTCTAAAATTCACAACATTCACTCTTTGATGGATTTTCATCGTTTCTGAGTGTTTCCTTCTCTTTAAAACCCATCCATCAATGAAATATCCTCTTATCCTCAAGTGGATGTAAATCTTCATGATCGAATCACTATAAACATTCATGTTCATCATTTTACATTTGTTTTATTCTTGCTGTCAAACTAAGTGTGATTCCAAGTGTTACGGCGGCAACTGGTACAACATCTCAATAACAACTTCTTTTGGAAAGATTAATATATTTATTTATTTTTTTAGGTATAATTTTAAATTTAATCCCGTAAGAATTGTTAAATGTCAAAATAGACCCAAAACTTGCAAATTTAGTCACATAGGATTTTCTTCACCAAAATTTGTCAAAATTAACAGAATATTTTAAACTGTTAGCGGGACCAAAAGTGCAACTTTCAGATTTGATCCCATAATTTTCTGATATTTGCAAAAATAGTCCCAAAAATAAATATTTTTAAAATTCTTATGGGACCAAAAACGCCATCGTTAAGTAGTTCATCCAAGGTTTTAACGGAAAATGATCAAAAGTGAAAGGAGAGAACTAAAAGTGCTAGCTATCAGACCAGTTTTATTCGATAGGACTAAAATTGAAATTGAGGAATTCTCACGGGACCAAAAGTGAAAATTGCTCTATTTTTTTTATATCACGTACACAAAATATTAAAATTAGGACATTTTAGTACAAATTACGGAAACTTAAATAGATAAATGAATATATATCACGTACACAAAATATTAAAATTAGGACATTTTAGTACAAATTACTGAAATTTAAATAGATAAATGAATAAAATTGAATTATGGTTGGAATTCTTTTTTTCGGTAACTTTCTAGCAAATGTTTTGATTTTTTGTGTAAAAAATAAAATTTGTCTTGACTAAAATTGAGAATTAAAAAATAAAAGAAAATGTCCTATAGTACTTTTATAACTTTATTCATTTTGAAACAGTTTAAAGAAAGTCAAAAATTTTAAATTGGTCCCACAACTTTGTTAGATACCGTTTTGATTAAAATAAAATATTGTGGGATTGTTTTGATTTTTAACTCCTTGTATTCAGTAAAAAGTTTTCAAAAAATGAGAGAAGTTCGAGTTTGAAGAGACTCCCTAGTCCTAGGTGCTCGAATTCGATGAACTTGAATAATAATCTAATTAATTAAATATGGTTGCGCTAATCTTGATGAAGTGAATAATTATTATATAATTAATTAGCTATAAATTTATAAACATGGGATTAGATGAGATTTTCCAAGTCAAATATATAAGTACGAGGATGGCCAGGTACACAATTCTTGAATAAAAATGTACATATACTAATCGCTAAATTAAATTATTGCCCAAACCAAAAACGTGGTAGCTTAGATTAAATTATTCTTAATAGGAAATTTTCATTAAAAAAAAACTAATTATCTTGTGCACCAACTTATAGAAACTTATACATTTATGAATAAAAATATGTATACACTAATGAATAAAAATGTATGCACTCTGTTAACGAATTTTCTGTAAATTTTTTTAGTGAAAAACTAAATGTTAAAAAAAAACTATACAATCATTAATAATCATGTATACATTGTTAAATAAAAGTTATACATATATGAGTGCAAGCGTGCACCCGGGTGCATATGATATCAACTCTTAAAAAAAACAACAACAATAATAATAATAATAATAATAATAATAATAATAAATGAGATACTCTCTTGTGAGACGCGTTTTTGTGAGATAGGTCGACTCATCACTAAAGAATGCTTATTATATAGATAAAGTATTCTTGTTTGTAGTAAAGTATCTTAATAATGAATCATATTATAACATAGAATCATATTTTAATTCATAATCCAGCATACTTTAGAAAACATATTTTAACAACTATTAAACATACTTTATTTATATAATAGGTATATTTTAACACATCTCACAAACCGTCTTACGTAACTAACGTCTCATAAGAGGCTTTGTCTAAATTTTTAGAGTCCAGATTTGTGCAATTATTTATTTTAATTAATAAATAGAGTATTATTTATTATTTTCCCAATATTTTTAAGTATAAAAACATTAAATTTTCTTAAATATAAAACAATATATATATATATATATATATATATATATATATATATATATATATATATATATATATATATATATATATATATATATATATATATATCGATGAGATAAAGTTTATGATTCAATTTTTACATTGTAACAGTTTCGCCGAATAGCACTCTTCGAAAATTGTATTAAGTGTGTAATCGGAAGTTTTATACTCTCTCTAGTTTAAAAATCCACTTTTTTTTTTTGGTTCTGGGCATCTATTCCTAAAGATCTCATTTTATTTTGTATACACATGAGTTCCACACACAACTACTAAAACAATTAAAATATGAGGGTCCTTTACAAATACCCACATCATACATATTAATTTGTTAGAGGTGGTAGACACTTGCATGTAAGAAAGTGATGCATGTGATCTTACACACGTGGAGATAAGAGATTGGCTGAGCTAACATAAAATTATAAGGATTGATGTGTTGGCATGAGTGTCAGCCGTTGAGATCGTTTGTGCATGGAAGGTGAGATGATGATCAGTTTTAAAGAAGGAGAAGTAGTTGTTTGTTAGTAAGGTGGTTATCAGATTACACACACAAGGCAGTTCATCATCATGCATATAAAACGTGAAATATCAGATTAGGGTTCATAAGTGAGTTCCAGTTTCATCATCTTTTTCAAGTTGTAAAGGTTCATCAATAAGATTCAAAGTTCCCTTGAGAGTGGATGCAGGCTTCCATAGCCGAACCACTATATTTTCTTGTTGTTCTTTCGTTGATTAATTGTTCTTAGTTTCTTTCAAATGAGTGAGTATTGAGAGGGTGCGTGATCAAAGTAGATTCAATCGTTTTGGCGTAAATAACACCTCAATCGGAATTCAAACGAAAAAGATATAATCAAGATGGTGACGTCGCGGGAGCTATGCCGAACAGAACGGCTGTGTCACTTTCCATGGCTTTTTACACCTTCAAATTTTAGAGTTTTTGTGAGTTCTTTATATGGATAGAAAGCCAAGGAAGATAGAATCGCGGTAGCACAAGAATCACTCAAATCGGAGTCCGGATGTGGAAGTTATACGATAAACGGTGAAGCTGGCGCAAGCAGTTCGACCACGACCAGTGGTCGAACCACTGGTTTGACCATGCTGTTTTGGTCGAATCATATGCCTGAAGTGCGTTAAATTGCCGATTTCATTTCGACCATGGCTCGACCAAGCTCATAGGTCAAAACATGGTCGAACCACATGCCTGGGACACGTCCGGATCTGATTTTTACACCCCTAGTGCATATTTCTGCATGTTTTCGTCTTAAAAAGCCCATCTTAGGTCCATAAGAAGAGCTTACAAGTATAAAAGGAATGTGGATCACATCATTATTGATATAGATATTGGAGAGAGCCACATCCATCCTACACCACCCCACAAGGGGGTACTACCATCCACATTCTTTCCTCCATCCATCCATCACTTTGAAGATTCATCTGTTGAGTCAAGAGGAGACCAAGAGGAGGATTCAAGACGGAGAAGGACGTGACGACGCCCACATCTAGGGTTTATTCATTTCCTAATTTATCTTGTATTTTCCAGACATCCGGGTAAGATCTATCCAACACCCATGATTGTTCTTTGCAACATCATGGGCTAGAACCTTTTTGGTAGATATAGGATTTTTTGAAGGTTTTTATGAATTAATTGAACTTTCGTGTGTATACTCCGTACAACACTATTTGTGGATTTATTTTATTTAAGATTGTGCATTTTTAATTCATACTCAGAGTTGTTTTGTGAATCATTATCTGTTATGTAGAGTCTGAATACATATCTTGGATATTGATTGAGTGCGTTCACTGCTGAGCATGATTCCATGTTATGATTCTAAGTTAGGGGAATCTGAAGCTTCATTAGAACTATCTTATATAAATACTTGGTAATTGAATTGAATTCGGGTTAATAAGTATAATGAAGAGGATAATTTTATAGTACCTATAAAGAGAGATCATATCGGGTTAGAGTACCAATCCTAGGGGGAAATAATTGATACTGATAGTACCTAGAAAGGGGATGAAATTATATCTCTTGCTCCAAGGTTATTCACACGTGTTACACGTTTATTTACTTGTGTCTATAGAGTAGATTTGCATGGTTTAGTGATGCGTTCATATTCCACAAGGCAGAGTCGGACATTGATACACGGAGGGAGATTAATGAGTGAAACTGGATTATCCTAGAGCTACCTATTCTCCTACTTGATTCGCTTTCATATTCATCTAGTGATATTTTATTTTATTTGTTATTTAATAATTCTGCTTAGTAGTTTAAGAATTCTAAACATCAAACTTTATTGCCTTCGTCTAAATTAATTTAGATAATAATTAAATTGATAATACATCGTCCTTTGATGTTCGATATTTAACTTGGTCGCTTGCTTAACCTGCAACTGATATCCTTAATACTTGGGGATTAATTTTGCTTGCAAAGAAAACGCGCATCATAAAGCCTAGGGATAAATTATACCCTAAACCATAAGGGTAAAATTACAATTATACCCTAAACCCCAAACCCTAGGGGATAAATTATACCTTAAACTACAAGGGTAAATTTACAATTATACTATAAACCCTAAACCCTAGAGGATAAATTATATCCTAAACCAAAAGGATAAAATTACATTATACTCTAAACCCTAGGGGATAAATTATACCCTAAACCACAAGGGTAAAATTACAATTATACCCTAAACCCTAAACTCTAGGGATAAATTATACCCTAAACCAAAAGGGTAAAATTGTAAATATATCCCTAAAATTAAATATAAAAAAAAGTAACAGCAATAGTTTAAAAAAAAAAGAAAAACACACACTGAAGGTGAAGAAAGGATGTTGTATCGGGGTTGTACCAAAATGGAGGTTGTATAAAAGTCATTGTCAATAAAATAATATAATTAGATTTATTTTTTAAAAACCACTCACTACCCATTTTCTACTCATATATAAACATAGAGGTGCACCAGTTGCATCCTATAATCACCCTGAAAAATGATACCCATCTTGTAAAATTATTTAAATAATGGTACCAATCTCATAAAACTATATTATTAAAGTTTTGACCGAAAGAATAATTAAATATTACTTTATGATCTATACTTGTGAAGTCAGAGTATTAATAATAACGACAATTAATTATGCCATGTGCACTCTGATTCATTATTAGAGTAATTAATTGACATTAAAAAAAACTATTTCTTATCTAGGGAATATTTAGTTAGTAAAAACAATTGCATTGGAAGTTTAACAGTTAAACTCACTCTTAATCCTAATCAATATATTAGTAATATTTAGGCATAATTAACAATGGAGATTCCTTGTCCAATGAAAGAGCCTTCCTCGTTGTTTTTATCAGCATGAGTTCGGTTCCAATAATGTACAAAGCTCATGTTTTGTTTTTCTTTTTAAGATGTACTATCAATGTTGTGAATTGATGTGATGTTTCCCTTTTTCGATGGGTCAATTTAATATGGGACGAAAGAAAACAGAAAGTGTGAAATTTTATGTGCAACGGAGGGAATAGAATGTAGGGAAATAAAAAATGAATTTTAGAATTGTGGGATTAAATGAAGTGTGACATGACATGACGATTTGATGTCTAATTCCCCCAATTATATGTGCATAATGCAACTTAACGACAGTTTTCGACTAAAATTTAAAATTTTGACAAGATTAGATGTAAAACGATTAATTACAAAAGTTCTGGTACTAAACTTAAAAATAATTACTTTGGATCAAAAATCAAACACTTATAACTATATCTCTTGATAAAGAGTGTCATGTGCCGTTTACGCGACAATTTCCGACAAAAATTTGACTTTTCTGCCAAATTGGACGAATATCGAGTAATGTCGAAAGGTATGGGACTAAAGTGAAAAAATTAACAATTGTGGGGCTGAAATTAAATTCTTATTTTGTTTTGGGACGAAAAATGATTTTAGATCAATTTTGATCGTAAAATAGTTTTAAGTATAGATATTGTTGATGAGCGTTTTCTTTGCATGCAAAATTAATCCCCAAGTATTAAGGATATCAGTTGTAGCTTAAGCAAGCGACCAAGTGAATAATCGAACCCAAACGATGGCGTATTATCAATTTAATTATTAACTAAATTAATTAAGACAAGATGACAATTAAGTTGAGTATTGAATTATTAATCTACTAACAAAAATATAAAATAACAATTAAAATAAAATAAATACTAGAAGAATTACGAAAGTGGATCAAGTAGAAGAATTACGAAAGTGGATCAAGCTCTAGGGTAATCCAGTTTTACTACTTAACTTCCCTCTCATAAGCTGGCCGACTCTACCTTGTAGACTATGGACGCATCACTAAACCATGCAAATCTACTCTGTAGACACAAGTAATAAGCATGTAACAAGTGTGAGTAACCTCGGAGCAAGAGACGTAATTTCACTATTTTCTAGGTACTATCAGTATCAATTATTTTCCACATTTGGAACCTAACTCGATATGATCTCCCTTTATAGGTACTATAAAATTACCCTCTTTATCCTACTTAATAACCCGAATTCAATTCAATTAATAAGTATTCATATATGATAGTTCTAATGAAGCTTCGAAGTCCCATCACTTAGAATCATAACATGGAATCCTGTTCAGCGGTGAACGCACTCAATCTACAACCAAGACATATATATTCAGACTTTATATACCAATTGAAGATGCACAAAAGCGACTGTGAATATGGATTAAGAAAGCACAATCATATATAAAATAAATCCACAAGTAGTGTTGTACGGAGTTTACACATGAAAGTTCAATTAATTCGTAAAAACCTTCACAACCATAGTTCTACCAAAAAGGCTCTAGCCCATGATGTTACGAAGAACAATCATAGGTGTTGGATAGATCTTACCCGGATGTCTGAAAAATACAATATAAATTAGAAAATGAATAAAACCCTAGATGTGGGTGTAGTCGCGTCATTCTCCATCTTGAATCCTCCTCTTGGTTCTCCTCTTGATTCACAAATGAATCTTCAAAGTGATGGATGGATGGAGGAAAGTATGTGGATGATGGTTGGGGGTGATCCCTCCTTGTGGGGTGTAGTATTATTGTGGCCTCTCCAATTCAATCTCAATTCCATAATGATGTGATCTACATCCCCTTTTATACTTGTAAGCTCTCCTTATGGACCTAGGATGAGCTTTTTCTTGGAAAATACGTAAAAACACGCACTAGGGGGTGTAAAAATCAGATTTGGATGCATCACAGGCTTGTGGTTCGACCTAGGGATCGACCTAGGGCTTGGTCGAACCCTGGTCGAATCGAAATTGGCAATTTAACGCACTTCAGGCATATGATTCGACCAAAATAGCTTGGTTGAGAACCAGTGGTTCGACCATTGGTCGTGGTCGAATTGCTTGCGCCAGCTTCACCGTTTCACGTATAACTTCCACATCTGGACTCTAATTTGAGTGATTCTTGCGCTCACGCGATCCTCTCTTCCTTGGATTTCTATTCATAAAATAACTCACAAAAACTCCAAGATTTGAAGGTGTCACAAGACATGGAAAGTGACACATCCATTTTGTTAGGCACAGCTCGCACGACATTACCATTTTGATCATAACTCTCTCGTTTGGATTCCGATTGTGGTGTTCTTTACACCAAAATGACCCTCTCTTCAGTGACTTTGCAACCATGGATCACAAAACCAGTTTTAATCTCCACAAAAATATAAAAAAATTACACAAGTTGAACGTGCGTTTTTCAGCATTCATTGCATAAGTTTCACCCTTTCTCCAACTTTGCACTTTTGATCCTTTTTCCACCTAAAAACACAATAAAATACCTCAAGTGCACCTTTTTCTCACATATATCGAATATAAGATACTTGTGCTAATATATAACAATAATTCGCATAAAAAAGGTGTTAGATTGGACACTAAAACACGCTTATTTTCACTCTCATCAATTGTTAACACGAATTTGACGGAGATTCACGTTGGTAGTAGTATGTTGATGTGAAGTGTTGAGACCATTGTCATCACATCTGTCCTCCATCAGTTGTTTTATTAACCACTAATGTTTTTTTTATTGTTTCGACTGGTGTTGTGCTTAATGTTTCTTTCAGGGTTGCTGCGGTTGAAGTGCTGAATGTGTTGGATGCAAAGACCAAGTCAAACGCAGACATTGAAGACCCTGGAGCAAACTGGAAAGATCCGAAAGCTCTAGAAGGATTTTGAAGGCGAAAATAATTACCTCTCTTAGTGGGTGGTTATTTGAGCCCGCATAGATGGTTTCTACATCTCCTACGTGGGCCATTCATTATTTGGAGCCTGCAACCATCTATAAATGGAAGCTGCTAGTTGTCAAGTCAAGTGATCGAAAAGAAAATTCCACTATACAATGTAAAAGATCCTAGATAGGTTTCTGTCATAGTGTTTGTATTGGTGTTGTAACACTTGGTTCAACATCAGATGTCTACTGTTATTCCCGTACATTTTGTGTGTGATGTTCACAGGCAGTGGATGCCCCACATGTGAAGTAGGCTTAGATTCTAACAAGTCTAGGTTCTGCCATTTGGGAACGTGTTTGGATTTTAGATCCGATTTTGTATTCGAAGGGTGGAAGAATTGTTTCCATACCTAAGAGTCTGATTTTGTAATCACATTTTCCAATAGTGATATTTATGTCATGAGGCCGCCACAAACTTCCACAAACTTGCAAAAGTTTGTGAAAAGATTGAGTAATCCGTGTGCTAAGTCTTCCATTGATTTACAACTTGTTCTACACTTAGTCAAGTTACATTCTGATACATACAATGTTGTTCAAAGTGTCATCACACTTAGGAAAACATCGTACCAAATATAAAAGAAAGTATGGGATTTGAAGAGATTTTGGAGTAATTATAAAAGAGTAATTAAAGTTGCATACATTGAGTAATTTAAGGATTAGTGGACAAACTAAGAGTGTATATAAGTAACTTTTCACCAGGCTGTTGGCGTTCGATCGTTTGGTCAGCATGAACTATTAGGGTTCTATGCGTTTCTAATCTAGCGGAAGCAATGAGGTAGAAACGTATTACCTTTCACCAGGGTATGTTGATGATGAATAGCTGCAGAGAACAATCTCTTGATCTTCTGCTGTATTCTCAAGTTCAATCCTGACGTCATGTGGGCGAAGATCTTCAGGATCTTCTCAATCTGCTCATTTTCTTTTGTTACACGTCAAAAGAGGCAACAATTTAGGGTTCCAGGAGGCTCAGATGACTTATTTACGGGCTACAACAGAGACCAGAAGGAGAGATTAAAGTCGGGCCTCCATTGGGCTTAAGTATCCAAGTTTAGCCCAAAACTTATACTTAAGTCCAATAATAATAATATAGTCCACTAAATATTATTACTGCACTGCCGCTCTATTCGCATAATTAGTTATGGACTCCTTCTTATTATGAGCCCGACAGTCTCCCCATGTTAAAGATATACAATGCACATTAATTAATTAAGTTACTGACAACTCCATTAATTAATATCTCATCCTCGAGTAGTATTACTCAACCTTAGTATCATGCCAGAATTAATCCACTTGCAAGATTTACATGATAATTTTTTTGAGCTCCTCAAGGGGACATCATCAACCTATTTAATAGGACACGGATTCCTTCTACAATTAACAACACACCATAGAGACAATGCTATTTTCCTACTCACAGAGTTTATTGATTTAATATATAAATCTCACCCATTGATGAATCAAAGAGATAAATACTGGCTTACGTGTCGAGGTTATTGTATAGGGATTAAGAGCATGAACATCCATAATAACTGAGATCAAGTTCTCCTATATAGTCAGTATAAGTCGAACGCAGGGCCGATCCTATAAATTTTCATGCCTGAGTCATATTTTAAATTTGGGCTTATTTTGCTTTTTATTAAAACGCAATATATATAATAAAAAAATTAATAACTAAAGATAATATTATAATTTTTAAAATACAACATGCCTAACAATTTTGATGACAAAAGTATTAATAAAATTAGTATAATCAAGTTGTTCTACAAGTTCTTTCATCATTATGCTCTACGACAAGAACTAAAGTATTTATTGAAATCATCAGCTTTACTTTGAACTAAATCTTCAATTCTCGCTTTTTTTTCTCATTTGATATCCATACACATGTTTGTGAGGCATGATATAATCATTAAAAAATCATATCTACTTAAATAAAATGATTTAACATATAAGAAAATCACATACCTTTGAATAAAATTGAAATAAAGAATTACTTTTTAAAAAAAATTAAAAAAAGGTAGATAGAAAGAGATTCGAACCGTATACCAAAATATACATGTATGCTTTCTTTAACCACTTCGACAAGACTCTAATTTTATGAATTCCTCTAACTATATATATATATATATATATATATATATATATAATTTAATATGGACCCCTAGATTTCACCAAAAGTTTTTGGCCTGAGTCGAACGACTCGGTAGACTCAAGCAAGGACCGGTTCTGATTGAATGATCTCAAGTGGTCATGCTCAATATATACAAGGCATATATACTAATGTGATTTTATAGTCAAGACAAACTAATACCAAATCACACTACAACCATCCTGATAGATTGTCCCCGTCTATCTCGATTGTGAGCATATGTTTATACTTTATAAGAAAATTGATAATATGATCTTCCGCGTGTTGTCGCACAACATATTATCTACAATATAAAGTAAATGGACTTTTGCACAAATCATATAAATAAATTATAATATGAAAAACGTTTGATCATATGATTCTCATCTCAGATAAATTGTCAAAACATTGTTTCATACACAAGCTAGACTTTTAGTATATAATCTAACAATCTCCCACTAATACTAAGAGACTACGCTGCCATATCTGCTGACACGCATCTAATCCCCATTCCTTCTACATGCCCATCGAACGCTTTCGCTGGAAGGCTCTTAGTAAAAGGATCTGCTAGGTTATCCTCAGATGCAATCTCAGCGACAACGACTTCCCCTCTTCTAATGATGTCTCGTATCAGGTGGTCAGGACCGGTCATTTGTTTTGAGGGGCCCGGTGCAAAAAAATTTTTAGGCCCTTTATTTTTTATACAACGTATAAAATAATAATAAAATCTTTATATGAATACAATATACTAATAAATATATTAGGCATATGATAATAATGAACGTTATATCATAATACTTTATGTAACTCATCAAATAAAAAAAGTTCAATATTTTTTATAAACTTTATATATGAAACTAACTATGAAAAATTGATCTTCTGGTAGTTTTTTTCAGAAAAATCATCAATCAATTTTTTATAATTAAGTTTCTCTAAAAAATCATTCACAATTGAAATCATAGACAATGCATTTAATCTTGTTTGAGTCATAGTTGATCTCAAATAAGATATTAACAACTTCAATATGGAAAAACTTCTTTCTGTTGACGCAACAGTCACTGGGATGGTCAACAATATCTTGTGGGCAATGAAAGAATTAGGAAAGCAGTTCATTCGGTGCACAAACTTTAGTATTTCACTGGCTGATTTTGTGTCATTTGGTAGAATATTTTGTATCATCTTCAACTCTTGATATAAATCATCTCCATCCAAATCTGAATCATGATTTTCAGTGTCATCTTTTCTTTGTAACTTATTCTCAAGATTCTTACAACGAGCCATTAAATTATCATCGACCAATGCATTTAACTTGTCAGCAATAAAAAGGAACCCAAAAAGATCTTCATATTCTTCATATTGCTTAAATATTTTCTTCAATGATCCAATTGTTTGAATAATTATGTAGAGAAAGTAATGAATTTGAAAAGCTTTCTCAGCAGACTCATGAGGAATTTGAGATGATTCACTAGAAAACTCATCAAAATGTCGCTTTCTATGTATTCTTCTTCTTTCAGGAAAAATATGATCAATATCCATTGATAAAGTAAGCTTTTTCGCCTTATCCATAGCTTCATCGAATCCAGTTTCTCTATACTCTTCAAAGGAGGAAATTAACCCTTTGACTTTGAGCATTGCAATATCAATAAACATGTCTTCAGATTGCAAACTTTTGCTGACAGTACTAACTCTACCTAATATGTCATACCAAATAACAATACAAACTAGAAATTCAAAATTTCCGAGTTCATAATTTGCTAGGGAGTTAGCTTCACTTCTTATTTTGGAGTCAACATCTGTTTCTTCTGCAAGATTAAGTAAAGCTTCTCTAACTTGTTGAGCTTGAAGTACTATTGCCTTAACACTTTCAATACGGCTTTCTCATCGAGTGGTGAACAATGACTTGAGAGTTAATCCTTGTTGTTATATGATCTATCAAAATCTTCCATCTCTTTGTTGAATGTGAAAATAATGTATAAATACGTTGTATCACTTCGAAGAAGTCTTTTGCTTTCACACATGAATTTGCAATGTCACAAATTGTTAAGTCCAAACAATGGCAACCACATGGAGTGTATAATGCTCTAGGATTTATATCCAAAAGCTTTTTTTGTACACCTTGGTGTCTTCCTCTGATATTAGCTCCATTATCGTATCCTTGTCCTCTGACATTATCAATATCAAGACCTAAACTTCTCAATACATTCTGTAGCTCTTCAAATAATCCTTAACCTGATGTATCATCTACTTTCAAAAATCCCAAAAAATATTCTACTACTTTTATTGGACACATCTTATCACCTATGTCATTTGCTCTTGGTTGCTAACATCTGGAGTACAATCAAGTATCACTGCAAAGAACTTAGCTTTTTTGATTTTCTTAAGAATAGAAATCTTAATTTCTAAAGCTAGCAAATGGATTAACTCATTCTGATTTTTGTGGCTCAAATAATAGCGATGTACCTTTCCTTCGAGATGCTCCTTCATTACTAAGTCCCACTCATCAATCATTTCAACACCAGCCATAAAATTTCCATTATTATCCTCATAGAGTTTCTCGTTGCTTCCACGAAATGCTAAGTTTTGTTTAGCTAAAAATTTCACAAGTGAAATTAATCGATGTAGTACCTTTTTCCAATGTTCTTTTTCTTTCTTAATTTGGGTTTGGATGATATGATCAATTGTTTTACCATTTTTAATTCTACTACGTAATTCAAAACAACAAAATTTGTCACATGCTCAATACTTGCCTTGTGTTCTTTAAGTCTGATGCTAAGATGCCTCTAGTCACAATATCCTTCGTTTGCTAGTTGTCTCTGTTGTTGTTGTTTAGTCCCTTTTTTAAACAACTTGCAACAAAAATAAAATGCTTTGTCAAGTAATTTGGAATAAACCAACCAATTTCTATGATGTTTTTGACCATTCGGTAAAATTCGAGTATAGAATTCCAAAGAGAAACGCCTTTTTTATTTATCTTTTGGACCTTTTCCAGTTAGTACGTCTCTAACCGGACCTTTCTCAACCAATAGATCTCTCTAATTATCATCTAATTTATCCCAATTTGTTGGATCAAAAATGTTAAATGGAATTGAGGAATCTGCATCTTCATTCGTGACATCGACATCATCATCATCGTTATCACTTCCGGACTGATCAATATTATCTCCATCGCGATCAACAAAATTATTATCAATATTCTCATCTTCTTCATAAACTACAATATCTAGATAATCACTATCTTTTGGGCACAAATCATCTCCAATTTTTTCATGTAATCTATCTGTATTATTTTGTTCTTTTTCTGAATCTTCAAGTGATGAACTCCTTTGTTCTTTCGTAACAAAAAATTTATCTATTGCCCCTCTTTGAGTCTGAATAAATTCCTCTTCTTTATTTTTTCTTACGTTTTTCATATCCGAATGGGTATTTTCGAAGAGGAGGCATCACAAATTATCGATTAACTATGAAGAATAATTTATAAATTAAAATAAATACAAGAATTATAAACTAAATTCGATCAAGAAAAATATACTGCGTAAAAATTTAAATATACCTTAGAAAAGAATGGCAATTGACGATCCCTCTGAAAGATAGCCCACCAAATATTTTTTGCGCAGAAGATAAATTGAAGAAATATTAGGAGAGACTAAAAAAGAATTTGATTTTATAATTCTTATTCCTTAATGTAAAAGGAAAGAATTAAAAATTAAAACTAAAACACCGAAAATTGAGGAAAGATTAGGAGAGACTAAAAAAGAATTAAGATTAGGAGAGACTAAAAAAGAATTTGATTTTATAATTCTTATTCCTTAATGTAAAAGGAAAGAATTAAAAATTAAAACTAAAACACCGAAAATTGAAGAAAGATTAGGAGAGACTAAAAAGATTTTGATTTTATAATTCTTATTCCTTAATGTAAAAGGAAAGAATTAAAAATTAAAAATAAAACACTGAAATGATCTCATCTAATTATGTTAGATTAAAAGAAAAAAATCAACATAATATATATGTGATAGATTGTAAGCAGTATTTTTAATTAAGAGAGTAAATAGAGTGTACGCTAAACATTTTATTAATTAAGAAATTAATAAATGAAAAAAAAGTGAAATGCTGAGACTCGAACCTGTGCTGTTGACAAAGAAAAGCAGAGCGGAACCAGCTTCGCTAAAAATAGTTATGTTTATATATTAACTTAAAATTAATTTATTATATATATATGTATATATATTAAAAAATTCGAGTTCCTTCGCCGGAGTGGGGCCCTGTGCGGCGGCACTTCCGGCACCGCTCCAGGGCCACCACTGCAGGTGGTACTTGCACTCAATGTGTTTACTTGTCTTATGGGCTCGTGGTTCCTTCGAGTTCGCTATTGCACCACTGTTATCACAATAAATTGTGATCACATTGGGCAAACCAAGAATCACATCCAAGTCCATTAAGAAGCTCATGAGACATACTGCTTCTTTAGCTGCCTCAGAGTGCTACATATTCAGCTTCTATGGTGGAGTCCGCAACGCATTTTTGCTTTACACTCATCTATATTATGGCTCCTCCTCGAAGAGTAAACACATAACCCGAGGTGGATTTACTAGCATCCCTATCTAACTGAAAATCCGAATTAGTATAACCCAAAGGTAACAAAGTATCTGCCCAGTAAACCAGCACATAATCAGTAGTCCTTTGCAGGTACTTCAAAATATGCTTTACCGTAGTCCAATTCTCTTGTCTTGGATTACTTTGATACCTACTGACCATGCCCACGACATAACAGATATCCAGTATCGTACATAGCATTGTATACATGAGGCATCCTACTGCCGAAGCATAAGGTATCAGCTTCATCTCCTCTATTTCCTGTTGTGTCTTTGGACACATTTCTTTAGAAAGAGGTATTCCATGTCTGAAAGGTAGAAAACTTTTCCTGGAATCTTGCATGCTAAAACGAGCCAGGATTGTATCAAGGTATGAAGCTTGGGACAAGCACAACATTCTTTTCTTGCGATCCTTTATTAATTTGATCACTAGAATGTGTCCAGCTTCTACTAAGTCCTTCATCTCAAACTACTTAGACAACCATACCCTTACGCCTGATAATACCTTTACATTGTTTCCAATGAGAAGAATATCATCTACGTAGAGTACAAGAAATACCACTACGTTTCTATGACACTTCTTGAACACACATGATCCATCTGAATATTGAATAAATCCAAATGACTGGATTACTTCATCAAAACGGATGTTCCGTAATCTTGAAGCTTGTTTCAATCCATAAATGGACCTATTAAGCTTACACACAAGATGCTCTTCGCCCTTTTCAATAAATCCCTCTGGTTGCTTCATATAGATGTTTTTCTAAAAACTTCTATTTAGGAAAGCTGTATTGACATCCATTTTCCATACCTCATAGTCCATATGAGCGGCAATAGATAAAAGAATTCGGATTGACTTAAGCATGGCCACATGAGAGAAGGTTTCCTCATAATAGGTTCCCTTCTTTTTGAGTATATCCTTTAGCGACAAGCCTTACTTTAAAGGTTTCCACCTTACCGTTAGATCCTCTTTTTCTTTTATAGACCCACTTGCATCCAATAGCTTTTACACCATTGGGTGGTTTTACAAGCTCTCTGACTTGATTAGAATACATGAATTCTATTTCAGATTTTATTGCCTTTTTCCATAATTGAGCATCTTTATCTTGCAGTGCCTCGTTGTAATTCCATGGGTGGATTTCATGTTCACCAGGGACCAAGTCAGAAGACTCTCCCAATCCCATGAATCTATCGGGTTGTCTCACAACCCTCCCACTACGACGAGGCTCCGCAGACAATTATGTATCCTGTGTAACATGCGGTGCAGTATCCTGTGGTATATCCTCTTGTACAGTTGGTATTATGTTTGGTGTTTCCCCTCTTACTTCTTCTAGAACAATTTTACTCATAGGTTTGTGATTCATTACATAATCCTCTTCCAAAAATCTAGCGTTCGTGCTAACGATCACCTTTTGGTCTTTTGGACTATAAAACAAACCACCCCTTGTTCTTTTAGGACACCCTATAAATAGACAAACATCCCTACGCGATTCTAACTTATCAGCATCCGCCTTCAACACATGTGCCAGAGCACCCCAAATCTAAAAGTGTTTGAGACTAGACTTTCGCTTAGTCCACAATTCGATAGGTGTGGAAGCTACTGTAGAAGGTACTAAATTCAGGATGTAAGCCGTTGTATCTAAAGCATATCCCCAAAATGAGCTTGGTAATTGCAAATAACTCATCATTGATCTTACCATTTTCATAAGAGTACTATTCCTTCTTTCCGGTACACCATTCTACTGGGGTGTGCCCGGTTCAGACAATTGGGATTCAATCCCTTCCACCAATACATAATTCCTAAACTCTTCCAAGAGGTATTCGCCACCACGATCAGATCGTAGTGTCTTGTTACATTTTTCAAGTTGCTTCTCTGTATCAGTCTTGTACTCTTTAAATTTATCAAAGCACTCAGACTTGTGGCGCATCAAATAAATGTATCTGTATCTAGAATAATCGTTAATGAAAGTGACGAAATATTCATAACCACCTCATACCTGGACAGACATAGGACCACATAAATCAGAATGAACCAATTCCAATAGATCCCTGGCTCTATACCCCTTAGCTTTAAAAGACTTTTTGGTCATTTTTCCTTCCAAGCAGGATTCGCAAGTTGGATAATTTTCCACTACTAATGAACTCAGAGGTCCATCAGCTATCAATCTTTGAATCCTACTCAAGTTAATATGACCAATCCTTAGATGCCAAAGATATGTTTGATTCATTTTCGAAGGTTCTTCTCTTATTAGTAGATGTATCATTCAATTCAATTTATTGCACTGTGGGAGAATTGGATTAAGAGTATACAAATTATCTACCAATGTACCATCATAGATAAAAATTCTATTTTTCCTTAAAACAACCTTGTCATTAAAAGAAATAGAATTTCCATCCATAAACAATTTAGACACCGAAATTAAATTCTTTCTAAAATGAGGTACATAAGGACAATTCCTCAAAACGATAGTTTTATTCTTATTGAAAAATAAATAGACGTCTAATATTGTAACGACCGCTACTCATGTAGCATTCCCATGAGTATGGTAATCTCCCCATCACTAAACGGTCAGGTTTGGTGGAACCCCTGCAAAGAATTGCAGACATGGTAAGTGGCCCCCGTATCTACACATCAACTGTCAGCAGATACAGCCGCTAAACATGATTCAACAACTAATATAAAAGACTTACCATTCCTGTTCCCTTCAGATGAGGGTAGTCAGCCTGTAATGTCCCAGCTGCTTGCATTTGAAGCACTTACCTATAGGCTTCTTGACTGCACCACCCTTTACTTTCACTTGGTTCATTGGTGCTGAATTTCCTAACTTCTTCTTATTCCTACCACCTCTCGGCCTAGGATAAGCAGTATTTTTAGCAACATGAACCTGAGGAGCACGACGAAATAGCCCTTCCGCCACCACAAGTTTTTTCAGAAACTCTGCCAATGTGTACAAGCTTTTTTTCATACCGTAGTTGAGATGAAACTGCTCAAAACTCCTAGGCAAGCTTTGGAGTATGATATCCACTTGGGTTTCCCCATCGATTTCAGCTCCAAGGGCCTCCAACTCATTGAGTTGACCAATCATTCTAAGGACATGTTCCTTTATGGGAGTGCCCTCAGCCATTTTGGTGTTCTTCAGCACAGCCATGCCCTCCGACCTAGCAGGACGACTCTGGTGCCCGAAGACTTTCCTAAGATTCTATATCATATCATAGGCACTGTTCATAGCTTGATGCTAATGCTGAAGTACACTTGACATTGAAGCCAATATGTAGCAGTTAGCCATCCTATCAGCTATGAGCCACCTATTATAAACAGCTCTTTCCTCTTCAGTAGAGTCATTAGTAGGCTCCGCAGGACATTTCTCAGTGAGTACAAATATATAATCTTCAGCAGTTAAAAGAATATCCATATTTTGTTTCCAGTCAACATAATTTGTGCCAGTAAGTTTGTGTTCTTTAAGTATAACAGAAAGTGAGTTGAGTGCTATTTGACAATCCTGAGAATTATAAATAATAAACAGATCAAACACTTCGAATTTATCAATTTATATTGATTCCCTCAAAATAATATAAAATAAAATTCACCAACATCTCAAGCACCGTAAATTTGCATGCCAAGTTAGGGTGGACGTATATAAATCCGAACATTTACAAGAGATGTTTTACCCATTAATTTTATTCGTCAACCTAACTTTATGACAAAATAATTAATAATCAGTTCCTCTTTACCCATGTAAATAACAACAGTGACTCTGTTGGAGAGGATACTTATTATTTACACCTAAGTGTATACCATTATTTGATTTCAAGTCCGCTGCCCAAGCTTGTGTGCCTTATTGTTTGAGAAGTACACACACGCTCGGATAACTTCCTGCAATCATCATAAAGAAATTTGTACCAGTGATCCGTGAACAAACTCATCCATTAGGGAGGAAGACACTATAGCCAACGCGCAAGTTTATTCTCATCACTTACAAACCAATAATGGAGGACGTGGGAATCATTTACCGATTCCCTCTCCAACTTAGTTATTTACACCGAGGGTTTTTAACATGCATATAATATTCAAATATAATATACAACATAGCATGCTTCTATTAGAGCAATTAAATCAATTAGAGCATGCATCCACATATATAACATTAAAAGACAAGTAAAATCAATTAATTTAGTTATATATCATGAAATAAATGTAGAATATATCGAATTGCGAAAAATGAGCCCGGCTGCCCGACGGACAACACGTGCATGACTCGTGCAGGGAATGAGTGCACGAGTCGTGCTCCCTAACACTTGCCAGCCGTGCACAACATCATGCGCAGAGTCGCACGCCATGTCCACACAATGCTTGCACGACTTGTGCAGTCCATTGGCACGAGTCGTGCCAAATCTTCCAAGCCCGACGCCAACCATCGTACTTCAATCCTCACTTCTGTATGCAAGAAGAACGTCACTGTGCCTGCGTAGCTTGACATCGTGCGCCACATCTTGCTCTCATGCCGTCGATTTGCCCGGCCATTCAACAGGCCTGCTAGAAAGTTGTTGCAGACTCGACCAGGAGCAGCTTTAGACTCGTCCGGAACTCCACGGACTCGCCTAGAAGTGGCTTCAGGCTCAACTGGAAGCACCAGTCTACTAGCCTAAAACTAGCTGTCCAGGTCTGACACCGCCCGTCCATTGTCCTGCTTCATCGTGGTGATTACCCAGTGCCACCCGTCATCTCGCCAGCCAGCTGTTGGAGTCGCCTTAACTGTGGCCCATGCATGCAGATCAAGTCGGCTAGATCTTCTGACTGCATCGTGCCGATGTTGTTCGTGTGACACTTTACCTGCGCCGTAAGCGACCTGAAAGCGAAGCTTGCGTCCAACTGCTAACGACATCCCGCCATACTGTACAATAGTCATCCACCATCTGTTTGGCCTATCACCGGTTGTCTCATACAGCCCCATAAGTTGCACCGATTTGTGGCGCTTCCCACACACGCACCATCGAAGGCAGTCATCGCATTCTCCCGGCGATAGCACATAGGGTTTCACATATAATCCAAATATTTATACCAAACCCTAATTCTCATGTTTTCTATACCATAATTAAATCATGTATAGCATATATACCCTAGCCTAACATGTCATGATTTACCACAAAACAGAAGCTCTGATACCAATTGTTGGCATTTTATCATTTGGTTAGCGTGAACCATTAAGGTTCCATGTGTTTCTAATCCAGCGGAAGTAATAAGATAGAAATGTATTTCCTTTCACTAAGGTATGTTGATGATGAACAGCTGCAGAGAACAACCTCTTGATCTTCTGCTGTATTCCCAAGTCCAATCCTGACATCGTGTGGGCGAAGATCTTCAGGATCTTCTCAATCTGCTCCTTTTCTTTTGTTTCACTTCAAAAGAGGCGACAATTTAGGGTTCCAGGAGGCTGAGATGACTTATTTGTGGGCTACAACAGGGACCAGGAGGAGAGATTAAAGTCGGGCCTCCATTGGGCTTAAGTATCCAAGTTTAGCCCAAAACTTATACTTAAGTCCAATAATAATAATATAGTCCACTAAATATTATTACTGCATTGTCGCTACAATCGCATTATGGGCTCCTTTTTATTATGAGTCTGACAGTCTCCCCATGTTTAAGATATACAATGCCCATTAATAAATTAAGTTACTGACAACTCCATTAATTAATATCTCATCTGAGAATAGTAACACTCAACCTTATTATCATGCCAGAATTAATCCACTTTACGTTATAATCTTTTTTAGCTCCTCAAGGGGATATTATCAACTTATTAATAGGACACAGATTCCTTCTACAATCAACAACACACCATAGTGATAATATTATTTCCCAACTCATCGAGTTTATTGATTTAATATATAAATCTCACTCATTGATGAATCAAAGAGATAAATACTGGCTTTCGTGTCGACGTTATTGTAAAGGGATTAAGAGCACAAACATCCATAATAACTGAGATCAAGACAAACTAATACAAATGTGATTTTATAGTCAAGACAATCTAATACACAAGGCATACTAATGAGATTTTATAGTCAAGACAAACTAATACCAAATCACACTACAACCATCCCGATAGATTGTCACCGTCTATCTCGATTGTGAGCATCTGTTTATACTTTATAAAGAAACCGATAATATCATTTTCCGCGTGTTGTCGCATAACATATTATCTACAGTATAAAGTAAATGGACTTTTGCACAAATCTTATAAATAAATTATAATATGCGAAATGTTTGATCATATGATTCTCATTTCAATTAAATTGTTAAAACATCGTTTCATACAGAAGATAGACATTTAGTATACAATCTAACACACGCATCCTAATATCCCTCATTCTACAATCTAACTCTAGATATCTATTTTCCTTCTGCAATTATCATGTCTACTTTTGCCGTCCTTCGTCCAATTTTCTCACCTCCATTCAAGTAATGATATATTTATTTGCTGCCATAATTGAATGATTGATTTTTATATATTTTTTCTAACTTGTTCTTAAGTTTTAATTTTATGTAGATGGAGCCGTGGTAACTAAAAACCATGACCATGAAGGATAAGGGGATGGATCTCCTAACGAGCTGAGCTCATATTAATCTATCTTTTTCTTTATCCTTTACGTACTTGTGATGTTGTATTTTCACTGAGCTAATTTTCATTAATTGATTCAGTCGTGTCGTTTGTTCAATAATATGGGGCCTCATAAATCTCAATAAACAATACTTTTGTATTTAATTTTCTTTTTTCGCCAAATATTGTTGCATTTTTAAACGACTGGATGTATACTGTGTATCGGAGTATATGTAGAGTAGTCCATCTAATTTTGCCGAATTTCATGAGCTCAGTTCTAATTTAAATTCGATAAAAAGCTTCCAATAGTGAAGTTCAAATTTGAAGAGAATAATTTAATTAAAATATGGTTGCACCAATCCAGTTGAAGTTATAAATAAACACTACAAAAAACTGTTGGATTTCCGACGAAAAATTTCCATCGGTAATACTTGTAAAAATCATTGGTAATGAGTTTACCGAGGGATTATCGATGGATATTGATCCGTCGCTAAAACCATGGTTAGTAATTCATTATCGACGGAAATTAAAATCCATCTATAATTATCGATGGATTATGGATGTCGGTAAATAGAATTTTCCATCAGTAGTCAAGCAAATCAAATTCGTTGGATGCTGTAAATTAGCGACGGATGTACCAATGGAAATATCCATCGCAAATTTCCGATGCAAATTAAAAATGCAAGATCATACGAAAGTTAGTTTACCGATAGAAATAATCCATCACAAATTTAGTGACAGAATATTCCATCGGTAATAGTAGTTTTTCAAATTACATATTTTAGTTACCGACGAAAATTTCCATCGCAAATTTATGTGTATATTTGAATTTTATATTTTAAAATTAATATTAATACCTATTAAATAACATAAAATTCTAATTAATTAAATCTTCAAAACACAACCCAATATAAGATTTAAATTTTACATTCTCCACAATTTGAAATAAATTATCCAAATTTGACAGAAAATATCAAATTCTACTCAACCCTTGACACAAAACATCTAAATACAATAAACATGATCACAAGTCTCCCAAATCAGCATCAACCTCGTCATCAACATCAATATCATCATCAGCATCAGCATCAGCATCATCATCATTATGACTGACACCAGATGTAGATCTACCACCATAAGGAGAAACCATTGTACTTCCACCTCGCATCATTTCCATAAGTTGTTACACTTGAGCTTGAAGCACTTGAATTTCTGCTTGCATCTCAGTATTCAACTCCAAGATCTTTTCATCGAACTATCTTTTGAACTCTGATTTTGAACAGACACCTTGAGTAACACTAGATTGGCTGCTTGAACTTCCTTCTCCCAAATTTTCAATGCCGAAGATGCGACCTTTTTTTGTTGCAACAGTTTGACGGAAGATATCTCCCATATTAATTTAAGGTGCATCAGGCATTTGACTCAGTTTATCTTTCTTTTGTTGGATTGCTTTCTGTGAATTTACATGGTTAATAATGAATTATTAATCAAATGTTACCTATTTATAATTTTACTTAAAATCATAAATACTTTAAAAACATAAAATATTTTACTTACAGCCACATTTTCAGCTACTGCATATGCGTACTTTCCATTTTCATCCAGAGGGTGTAAGTTTAAAAAAATGTCATACTCATTGGTTTCTTTTTTATTCTTTTTGGCCTTTTTAACAAACAAAATAAATTAAACATATTTGTAAACCAACACAATCTACAAAAAATTCGTCAATTACCAAAAACCAAAGAGAATATACATGAATCAGATAAGACCCAATCATACTGCATCGTCATATACTTTCGAACATATATATTGTTTTTTAAGTCAAACTTGCTAAAGAATTACAATTAAATCTTAACTTTTTCATGTCTCCATTTACTAAAATGTATAAAAAAATGTAAACTTAATGCAAATAATTTTAGCCCAAACATTAAAAGATTAATTAACACAATAGATATTCATAAAAGATAAGTGAATAAGAGATAGAAACTCACAAACTTTTCAGCAAATTCACAAGCTCCTATTGAACCTCCTTTATGGCAAGAAATACCAGTACCCACTCGTGCCTGCTCGCTTCCACGATTTTTCTTATTCTGTTCAGACTTTGCTATATCTTTTGGATCTTGCCAATGAGAAATAAAGCTAGCCCAAGTCTCATCACTCATATATTCTGGTTTTTTCTTCTTTTCTTCCCATATTTTCTTCCAGTCGTGGAAAGTATCACTATAATGACGAGCATATACAATGTTTCATTTTTCCGAAACTAGTGCATTGATGTCATTGCTCCACACACATCTTTTCTACATAAATTAAATAAAAGATTAAGACTATATCAAAATAGAACTCTAAACTTTTTAATGTATACCTTAAACTCCTCAAAATATATACGTTTAGTCTCCGCATATATCTTCTTCCAACGAGTTGCTCCTTTTTCAACACGACTTAAAATTATCTCTCTAAGTTTGTGGGATAGTTTAGACCAGGTTGTAAATGACAAATTAAGCAAATCATTGTTACACAACATAATTTATAATTATACACACTATAAGAATTATAAGGAAAGAAGTACCTTCCGTCAGTGATCCATACTTCTAGCTTTTTAGTCATAGTTTGAGGATTTTCTACAACAGGTGATGTTGATGGTGCTAGTGCAGATGGTACAGTAGGTGGATCTGAGGTTGATGGTGCAGATGGTATGTGAGGTGGAGCTGAGGTTGATGGTTCGGAAGGCATGGGTGTGCAGCTGAAGTTAATGGTGCAAATGACGTTGATGGAGCAGCTGAAGTTGATGGTGCCGCTGAAGTTGATGGTGCAGCCGAAGATGCACTATGTCCACCCCGTCTACCCCGACCATGTCCACCTGTCATCTGCAACCCAAAAAATTGTAATATATACAATTTTTCAAGCTATAAATTAAATTAAATATTGTAAAGTACAAATAAAAAGAAGAAGAAGAAACTCACAAAAGCCTTTATACATATCATATATAGATTGTGAAATACATCTCAAAACTCGATGTCAAGAGTTATTTTCTGAATCTGAATTTCAAATTGCAACTCTTTATCGATATCATCTTCCTCGTAAATGATTTCCATAAATACACCACTTTCATCATTTAAACCTGACGGACCATCATCTGATTGCACATTGTTGGGCTCATCTATGAATTCCTCTTAAAATGGAGGAGGAATAGAAGCTTCACAACTTTTAGACATTTTTGCAATGTGCAACTTTGACTTTACTTTACAAACTGGCCACCAATCACTCTTTGTTTTCTTCTCAGTTGGATATGTGCAATAATACACTTGGACAACTTGAATTGTCAATATAAATGGTTCATATTAACTGAACCTCCTTTTGTGGTTAATCTCGACAAATTTATATTTCAGATGAATTTTTGTTCCCAAATGTGATGGGTCAAACAACTCGCACTTGAATAACACAACCTTTTTAACAGGTAAACCAGGGTAATCTAATTCAACTACCTCATCCAACATCCCCATAATAGTCACTCTCATCTAGTCACTCTTATCTGTAAGGTAATTTGTTCCTTTTATGCAAACCCCACTATTTGATGTTGATTTAGAAGCTCCATATCGAACAGTGTGGAATTTATAGCCATTCACATAATACCCATGATATATGTTAACTTTGCGAGATGGGCAATTTGAGAGATCTCTAATCATTTTACTATGAACGGTTAGATTGTTGAGTACCTAATAACATAAGTTGTTGTAAGGAGATTTTTAAATTATGTATTACAAGAATGTTACAATATGCATAACATATAAATTTAGGGAATTTACTCTTACATGAGATTTAAACCAAGTTGCAAATTAAGTTGATATCCTTGCATCACTCTCGCCAACTGACATGAATGGTTGACTCTGCTGCAACTTAGTCATATAAACACTTCAAAAACAATAGGTGCAGTCATTAACAATGAAATATATTAAGAGTTGAGTATAATAGTAATGTTATTACTTATATTAACATGTGATAAAACTTACTCTGTATAAAGCTGTACTTCTTCACAATTCAGTAATACGTAGGAGTGTACTGCTCGAAACTCTGCATCATCCAGATATCTTTTCTTTGGCTTTCCAAATGCATGTTTGGGCAATTGAAATATAGAAAGACATTCACTGTTGCCCACAACAAAATCTCCACAACTATCATCACTTTGAGGAATCTTATTGTGTCTTGTCATCACATGATCCTCAAAATAATAAGAACAGAATGATGATGCTTCCTCCACTAAATAAGCATTGCAAATCGAACCTTCAACTTTTGCTTTATTTCTTACGTTGTTCTTTAACTTGCGAAGGTATCTCTCAAAAGGGTGCATCCATCTGTACTGAATTGGACTGACTATCTTTGCCTCATAAGCCAAATGAACTGGTAGATTCTCCATTGAATAAAAAAACTCAGTGGAAAGATATGTTAAAACTTATATAATATCACTGGAATGTCCTTATGCAAACGTTCCATGTCTTCTCCCTTGATGGTTGTAGAAGTTAACTCTTTGAAGAACAAGCTTAATTCAGAGATAGCTTTCCAAACATGTTGTGGGAGTAAATCCTGAAACGCCATTAGGAGCAATCGCTACATGAATATGTGGCACTCATGGATTTTCGTACCAAACATTCTCAAAACTTTCTTGTCCACACATCTACTCATGTTTGAGACATAACCATCAGGAAATCTCATCTCTTTGATCCACTCAAACAAAATATCCTTTTGTTTTTTGTTAAGAGCATAACATGCCTTTGGAAATTTTCCTGTCTCTTCATTCTTCTTTAATTCAGGACGTCTACAATAAATTAAACGTGGGATTAGAAGTTATCCAGGTCAAAGTCCTGGTTCGAGGCTTGGTAGACAAACCAAAGCCTCTAGCAGCTGTAAGTGTTTTCATCATAAAAGCTCCTCTACTAGCGGCATCAAGCATGTTTCGAAACATCATTGACAACCCTTCATAGAAGTATTGCAATAACAACCGCTCACTTATTTGATGTTGGGGGCATGCTTATATGAGGCGTTTAAACCTTTCCCAATGTTCATGTAAGCTTTTTCCTTGCATTTGGCGAGCTTCGGAAATCTCCTTGCGCAACACGTAACTCTCGTGGCTGCAAAATACATTTGAGAAAGAGTTTCTCCATTTCAGACCATGTATTTATCGATCCGAGAGGAAGATAATACAACCAATCTTTTGCTAAGTCCTTCACCACAAAGAGGAATGCCCTAAGCTTTATTTGTTCCTCCATTACTCCGATTGGTTTTATGCTCATGCATACAACCGCGAACTCCTTCAAGAACTTGTGTGGATTTTCACCTGAAAGACCATGAAAAGTAGGAAGTAAGTGAATAAGTCCCGATTTCAGTTCAAATGTAGTATTATCATTAATATCAGGAAGATTAATGCTAAGTGATTGATGGACCATGTTCAGATTTGCAAAATTGTTTAAAGTCTTTTCTGCGTTTGTAGCCATATTTTTTACACCAAAATCAAAGTTTCCTGTTGTAGCACTATTCTCTATATCCGAATCACTTTCTGAATCATAATTTTGTTCCTCAAACAAGGTAGGATCAGCTGCAACAACCTCGGGATCGGCGGTTGTTTCGGTGTCTCCAACAGTTGAAGAACTTGCTTGAGATTTCTCTCGGGTCTCCTTCCTCAACCTCAGGGCAGTTTTTTCAATTTCTATTATGAACTCAAGTTGTTTTCTGTAAGATGAACGAGTGATCATTCACATAAATTTTTCACAACCAGACAGGCAAGACACTGAATGGTTCAGTGTTAGTGAAACAGAACAGAAAATTAGAAAAATACAGAACATCGATCCAGACCAGAATACCAAGAACACAAGAAATTTAACAAAAATTTCAAATTTACTCCTTGGCAAAGGCGCCAAAATTTGGTAGGCTGCCGCCGGCCCACCAAAAATAAGAATTTATAATTTTTCCGACTCTATTAAATGTATAAGCGTGAGTACTGGTCAAACCCAAGGGGTGAATTGAAATTAATATTAAATTAGAGTGTTCGATTTAGATAAAATAAAATAAACAAGGGGGGATTTTTTAGAGGAAATTAAATTAAAATATGCAAATAATAAAATGAAAATTTTATAGCATTCAACGATTAAAGAATCCAAAATATTAAATTTTAAAGTTTGAACAAATATGAAAGAAGCCTGGCCCAAGGAATTGATCCCCTCCTGATATACTAAAGCAAATTATTCTATAGAAAGTAAAATCAATATAAAATAATTTCAAACCCCTAGGTTGACGGTACGACGTACCAACCTGAAAATTCCCTTAAGTTAAATAATTTAGGGTACGAATGATAAATTACCCTACTTACCTAGAGACCTAAAGATGTTCGAACTAGACAAGGCAATACACATGAGAAATCAGGATTACAAGGCTATGAAAATGGGGGTAGCGAATCATATAACCAAGAACCTATGAATTCTAGAAGTACTCCCTCACTTTGCCACTCGATTTACAAGATTATGACATTTACGTATCATAAAAATGCAAATTGACAAGGGATTATGCAAAATAAAACATAGATGGACAATCTATCTTAAAAATCATACAACCCTAATTCATGTCAAATCCATTCATATGTTAAAATTATCAACTTAATAATTAAAATATCTCTACAAAACAATTGCTAAAGTTTACGAGAGGTTCACAAATTCCTCGAATCAGAAAGGGAACTAGCCCATGAAATTCATAAAGAAAAGTAAATTAGAATAGTGATAACCAATTGTTGACTGATTGTTCTTCAACTTGAGGCAGCAACTTTTCTCCTCTTCTGAAATCTGCTTCCCATGATCTGCCGTATGTTTTAGGCATGCAATCTACCTCCTTTAATTCTTATTTTTCACGCTTCATTTTCTCTCTCCAGAGAATTTAATTGTTTCCTTCTTTTGCTCTTTTTTTGTAATCCCAGATCCCCAAATTAATTCCCTTTTGACTTTCCTTTGTCATCCTCTTCTTTATTTGGTATGTCTTGATCATTTCTTTATACTTTTCTTTCAATCAATGCCATGCCAACTCCAATCACAAAGGCAATGTAACAGAAGCCAATTTGAAGCAATGTAATAATTGGAGTTGATTTCGAAAATACCCAGTAACTTTGCTTAATGAAAATCCTCAAATTTCGACCTGTTTTAAACAATTTGACTAATTAAAGTATATGGGCATAATACATAGAATAAGTCATAATAGGTATGTAATTAAAAAAACACATAACTTATTCCAATTGACATGAATTTCATCCAAATGGAAGCATACAATCATTACTTATCAATTCTCCTCACACCAAACCTTTGCTTGTCCTCAAGCAAACAAAGCCAAAGATTATGGAAGTTAGAAATTCAGAAGCATTAATCTTATGGGGTAAGTGAATATAACAACACTTCTTAGGATAAATAACAATTGATCATTTGTAAACAAATGATGAAGGAGATTATTTGCCCAAAACTTGCAACTTTCATGGCATCAAAGTTTTCAAAATTTCATGGCATCACTAAGATTCACTCCAAGATCACTCAAGTTTTTGAATGGGTAGCAAAGTCGCCAAAAAATATTGGACAAAATAAGTCATTACCATAAGCTTGCTCCTAAATCAAATCTCCACCAATTTTCAATGAATTATGTGCAATAATCAAATGGTCTTTTAATTGGTTGTAATGAGTTTTAAGGATAAGGTGGGATAAGAAGGTTATGAACGGCTAAATATATATATATATATATATATATATATATATATATATATATATATATATATATATATATACAACTTTGCAACATGTTCATCATGTAAGTGATATCAATTTCAAGTACTCACCCTCCAATTTTCCACTTCATTTTTTTCACATGTCTCTTAATCATTTGTTTTCTTAAGACCTTAGCTAATCGTTTTTTTTTTCCACACATGCTTCTTTTCGACTTGAAACAACAACTTTTTTTCTTTTTTTTCAACCAACTTCTTTCTCTATTTTTTTTATCATTCTTTCATTTTCAGCAATCACCATGTCCCTTATCCCTTCTTTCCAATTAATAATTTCCACAAGTTGCAAAGTAGTAGGGTTCAAGTGGAGGAAATTGAGAAAGAAAATGGAATTTAAGTTCATTGATGGGCTCATTCAACAAGAAAAAGTCTAGGCTCAACGTGGCTTCCCTAATGTTAAATGTGATAAGGTTGGTGAATATAAGACAAAGAGGTTATGCGTAGATGCCCTTATCATTTTATTGCACACACCCAAATGTATGATCTTGAAATGCATTAAAGGAGCAAGTTCTAGAATGATCAAATCAAGTTCAATACACTCAATTAAAGGAGAATAGATATAAATGTGAATGCTCTTTTAGGCTTAAAAGATCACGAAAAGGGGTTTAGTTTACCATGAAATTCAAAAAATTTTCAGCCACTTGTATTACAAAAATTTTGTAAAAGAAGCCCACAAAGCATTAGTTTTTATGCATCAAAGTTATCCCCATCGTCATGCTATCACTCCTACTACCCCAAGACATTATTCTCTAATTTTTCAAATTCCAAAACCCATCAACAAGCATCAAAACAGATTTTTTTTATGGCACATTAAGCAAAAATTCAGCAAAGAAATAAGAATTTCAATAGCAAAAATAGCAAATTCAGCAAAAATCAGCATCAATTTTTCAGACCTAAAACACATACTTCAGCTGTGAAATCATCTCAATTCCAGGAAAAATACAACATAATTACAACACAAAACCAACAAAGTTTCAACACTAATTTTTAAACAAGTGAACATAAATTTTCAACAAGAATTGGGTAAGAACTAGTAGCAATAATCCCACATGTAAGACATCACTTCACATAACATTAAACTCCCTCCCCACACCTAAACCTTTACTTGTCCCCAAGAAAAAATAAAGTAGAGAGAGAATTAAAAATATACAAATGGAAAGAGTGCACCTTGCTTTCATGGAGGGGGATGGTGAGTCAATTTCCTGAAACCTGCTAAATTCATCAATGCATTATCGTGGAATGAACCAAGTGAATGAGAGATTCCACTTCTTCAAAGAAATAGAGCAAGGTATCAATGGGCCTGTGGGCTTTTCTTGGGCCTCCTTTTAATGAAATGGGCTTCAAATATTTTCCAATTATTTTTCATGGCCCAACTCGATTATTTTCATTTCTTGCTCATCAATGCTTGACACACCTAATCTGGAGAACACAATACCAAAGAACAATTAAATAACATTTATTAAAATTAGGTTGCCTCCCAATCACCGCCTTTTTTATTGTCATTGGCTCGACTTAGGTGTGGCTTTTATTGCTCAATTATAAAAAACTTCCTCCAAGTCCACCCGATCAACTTCAATCGTGTGGAATCCTTCATGATACTCCTTTAGTTTGTGCCCATTTACCTTGAAGCTTTTCTCCGAATTCATGCTTCATATCTCAACTGCACCATAAGAAAAGATATTAGTCACGATAAACGGAATGATCCAATGAGAACGCAACTTACCAGCAAATAATTTAAGCTTAGAGTGGTAAAGTAAGACTTTTTGCCCTATGCTAAAATTTTTCCTTGAAATTCTTGCATCATGAAATGCTTTTGTTCTAGCTTTGTAGATCATTGAATTTTCGTAGGCTTCGTTTCTCAATTCCTCTAACTCTTGCAATTGGAGTTTTCTTTGCACTCCGGCCACCTCATGATCCATGTTACACTTTTGGATTGTCCACCATGCCCTATGCTCTAGCTCCACAAGTAAATAACATGGCTTCCCATAAATAATCCGATAATGTGACATGCCAATTGGTGTTTTATAGGCCGTTCGGCGGGCCTATAATGCATCTTCAAGCCGTGAGCTCCAATCTTTTCTAGACGGATTGACCGTCTTCTCCAAAATTCTTTTTATCTAACAGTTTGATACCTCCGCTTGGCCCCTCATTTGAGGGTGGTACGATGTGAAGGTTTTATGGAACACCGAATACTTATGTAACAAAGCTTCCACTGTCTGATTGCAAAAATGTGCGCCCCTATCACTAATAATAGCCCTAGGGATTCCAAAGCTACAAAAGATGTTATAACGTAGGAAACCAACAACCACTTTTGAATCATTAGTTCGAGTGGCTTTCGCTTCCACCCACTTGGAAACATAATCGACAGCAAGTAAAATGTAGACATGACCCAACGATGAAGAAAAAGGTCCCATAAAATCCATTCCCCACACATCAAAAATTTCGAAAACAATTATAGGGGTTTGGGGCATTTCATTTATTTGGGAAATATTTCTTACACAATGACACTTATCACAAGACTTGCAAAAATCATATGCATCCTTAAAAAAGGTTGGCCAATAAAATCCACATTCAAGCACATTGAAAGTTATTCTTTTAGAACCAAAATGATCCCACACTCATGACTATGACAAAAGGTGAGAATTGAATTAAATTCAACATTGGGAATGCACCTTCATATCTCTTGGTCGGAGCAATGTTTCCACAAGTATGGATCATCCCACACGTAATATTTGGAATCACTACGGAGCTTATAACACTGGGACTTACTCATGTCTTCTGGAAACCTCTAAGAAATCAAAAAAATCACCAAATCAGCAAACCACGGAACATAGTCTTCTGACACTGAAGGGTTCAGTGTCAGTGCTGCTGGATTTTTTAAAATTTGCAGAACTCCCAGCAGCTGTTCGTCTGGGAATTTCTCCAATATTGGTTGCTCATCAACTTCTTTAACCTGGCGGCTCAGATGGTTAGCCAACAGATTCTCCGACCCCTTTTTATCCTTGATTTCTAGGTCGAATTCTTGGTGTACCAAGATCCACCGAATTAGCCTAGGCTTGGATTCTTTTTTCTTCATGAAATGGTGCAATGTTGCATGATTAGAGAAAATAATCAATTTAGTTCCTAATAAATATGAACGAAATTTTTCTAAAGCAAAAATAATGGCCAAGAGTTCTTTTTTCATAGTAGAGTAGTTGGCTTGAGCATTGTCCAAGGTTATTGAGGCATAATAAATCACATAAGCTGCCTTGTTTACTCGCTGCCGCAACACTGCTCCTACGGCATAGTCACTCGCATTACACATTATTTCAAATTGCAAGCTCTAATCCGATGGTTGGATTATTGGTGGTGTGGTTAGCAACAACTTAAACTTGTCAAAGGCTTCCTTGCAAGCATCATTCACCTCAAATTTCACATCTTATTGCAGCAGTTCACAAAAAGGTTTTGCTGTCTTTGAAAAGTCCTTGATAAACCTTCTATAGAAACATGCATATCCAAGAAAAGAATGAACTTCCCGCACGGATGTGGGGTAAGACAATGCAGATATAAGATCAACTTAAGACATCAAGTTCAATTCCTTGTTCTACTATAAAGTGACATTTTTTCCAATTTAAAATAAGATTTATTTCTACACATCGTTTCAAAATTAATCCATGATTCCCAACACACTCATCAAAATAACCTCCATAGACACTAAAATCATCCATAAAGACCTCAATTATATTCCCAACAACTTCAGAAAAAAAATACTCACGTGCATTGCAAAGTCTGAATGGCATCCGACGATATGCAAATGTTCCAAATGGGCATGTGAAGATCGTTTTCTCTTGATCTTCGGGTGCAATGAGAATCTGAAAATATCCAGAAAAACCATCAAGAAAACAATAAAAAGAATAACCTGCAAGCTTTTCTTATATTTGATCAATAAATGGTAAGGAAAAATGATCCTTTCTAGTCATGTTATTGAGCTTGCGGTAGTCTATGCACACTCTCCAATCGGTTTGCATACATGCTGGAACCATGTCACCTTTATCATTTTCAACCACGGTTACTCTTGAATTTTTTGGTACAACTTGTGTTGGGCTAACCCACTTGCTGTCCGAGATGGGATAAATAATCCCCACATCAAGAAGTTTCAAGACTTCTTTTTTCAGGACCTCCATCATCGGTGGGTTTAGTCGACGTTGAGCATCTTGTGATGGCTTTGCATCATCCTCAAGTAGAATGCGGTGCATGCAAAGTGAGGGCTGATTTCTTTTATGTCCGTCACCGTCCAACCCATAGCCGCCTTGTGTTTCTTCAAAACTTTAATCAATTTGCTCTCTTGCTCTTGTGTCAACTTGGCCGAAATTATAACCAGTAGTGTATTATTTGGGCCCAAGTAAGCCTACTTCAAATGATCAGGGAGTGCCTTCAACACAAGTTGTGGTGCCTGCACTATAGATGGAAGAACTTTCAGGAAAGTGTTAGGTATTTTAATAAAGGCTACATCATACCTCATTGTTTCAGATGGGGTAAATCTGCAAACTTTCAATTAATTCATCAAACTTTCTTTTGCCATAATTTTCTTCCTCTTCTTTCATGAGTTCATGTACAAGGATAGTGTCTAGTTCATCTCTGCAAGTTGGTTCAAAACATTCTTGCACCAATGGCTCAACAACACTCAAAGCAAAAATCGAGTTAGTATCCTCAGGAAACTTCATAGCATCATATATATTGAATTGAATAACCTGCCCATCAAATTCCATTATGAGAGTGTCTTCACTTACATCAAATTTTGTTCGTGATGTTTTAAGGAAGGGCCTTCCCAATAAGATAGGAGTGGAATTTGATGGGTGTTCACTCATTTCTAATCCATAAATTTCAGCAGGGAAGACGAGTTTGTCTAATTACACAAGAATATCTTCAATGACCCCGTCAGAGTAAGCATGACTCCGATCAGTGAGTTGAATGACAACTCTGGTTTATTTAATTCTCCCACTCCGAGCCTCTCAAAAACTGATTGTGGCATCACATTTATGCAAGCTCCAAGGTCTAGCATAGCTTTTTCCACCTTGAAATTTTCAATTTTGCAAGGGACTATGAACATGTCAGGATCCTTGCATTTTTTAGGCAACTTTTGTTGGAAGATAGCTGAAACGTTCTACCCCTAAACTACCTTTTCATTCCCGATTAGCCTTTTCTTGTTGGTGCACAACTCTTTCAAGAACTTGACATATCTCGAAATTTGTTTAATTGCCTCAATGAGAGATGTATTAATTTTCATCTTCCGAAATACCTCTAGTGTCTGCTTATCTTTCTCAGTGGTGTCAACTTTCTTCATCCTGTTTGGAAAAGGCAAAGGATTAGAAATTAAAGGAGTCATATCAAAATCTTTTACCAGAATTTTTGTTGTAGGCCTGACACTGATGGGTTCAGTGTCAGTGCTG
Source organism: Pogostemon cablin (assembly GCA_023678885.1). Taxonomy (NCBI): domain Eukaryota; kingdom Viridiplantae; phylum Streptophyta; class Magnoliopsida; order Lamiales; family Lamiaceae; genus Pogostemon; species Pogostemon cablin. Next base: position 10,000,479 of record CM042990.1, on the reverse strand, counting down.
ATATGTTTTGCAGATCAGAATTTTCAGTAGCTTCGGATTCAATCTGATTGTTCCCTTCTTCCACAGCAGCAGCAGGACCTTCAACTTCTGTTCCATTATTTCCAGAATTATTTTCTCCATCATTCTCAACTTGCCTGGGTTTTTCAACATCTGCCAATTGCTTCCCGCTTTGCAATATGATGGCACTCACATTCTTAGGATTAACACCGTTTGAGAGGGCAGCTTTCCACTGTTTTGAGCCTGCATTTGGCCTACTATCGTAGCTATTTAGCTCAATTGATTTTCCAACTTATGGATGGATGATTGATTCGACACTTGAAATTTTAGATTATTGGCAACCATTTCCTTCACAAGTTCCTCAAATGAGCTCCTGGAGCTTGATTCTCCAAGGTGCCAATTTCCATCTTCTTGTGGCCGATCTTGTTGCTTATTCATCACTCTCCTTTCTTGGAATTGGTGTTGCTCCCTATTTTCTCCTTGTCCGCCACCATACCTAAGGTTGGGGTTATCCCTCCAACCATGATTATAGGTTTGAGAAATGAGATCATATGGACGCCTCACGGCATTTGCTTGCTCCTCATTGGTTGCAGCCCTGCAATCAAGAGTAGAATGATCATAAGTAAGAAAATTTTGACAAGATCGAGTACTCACCCCTCTTCCATTTGCAAGGTTTTCAACAGCAACTGTTAACTTGCTCAAAGTTTCTTCCATCTTGGAATCATGCACCTCTTCACTTCTCTAACAAACGGATCATGGGTGCCAAATTGTTGGGTGTTGGCAGCCATGCTAGCAATCAAGCCTTTAGCAGCAGTAGGTGTTTTCATCATAAAAGCTCCTCCACTAGCGGCATCAAGCATGTTTCAATCCATCATGACAACCCTTCATAGAAGTATTGCAATAACAACTGCTTGCTTATTTGATGTTGGGGCATGCTGATATGAAGCGTTTAAACCTCTCCCAATATTCATGTAAGCTTTCCCCTTGCATTTGGGGAGCTCCAGATATCTCCTTGCGTAACAGGGCAACTCTTGTGGCCGAAAAATACATTTGAAGAAAGAGTTTCTCCATGTCAACCCATGTATTTATCGATCTGAGAGGGAGATAATACAACTAATCTTTTGCTGGGTCCTTCACCGTAAAGAGTAATACCCTAAGCTTTATTTGTTCCTATGCTACTCCGGTTGGTTTCATGCTCGTGCCTACAACAGCGAACTCCTTCAAGAACTTGTGTCGATTTTCACCTGAAAGACCATGAAAAGTAGGAAGTAAGTGAATAAGTCTCGATTTCAGTTCAAATGTATTATTATCATTAATAGCAGAATGATTAATGCAAAGTGATTGATGGACTATATCCAGATTTGCAAAATCATTTAAAGTATTTTATGCATTTGCAGCCATGTTTTCTACACCAAAATCAAAGTCTCATGTTGTGGCACTATTCTCTATATCCGAATCACTTTCTGAATCACAATTTTGCTCCTCAAACAAGGTAGGATCAGCTGCTGCAACCTCAGAATCGGCGATGGTTTCGGTGTCTCCAACGGTTGAAGAATTTGCTTGAGATTTCTCTCGGGTCTCCTTTCTCAACCTCCGAGCAGTTTTTTCAATTTCTATTATGAACTCAAGTTGTTTTTTGCAAGATGAATGAGTGATCATTCACATAAATTTTTTCGCAACCAGACAGGTAAGACACTGAACGGTTCAGTGTTAGTGAAAAAGAACAGAAAATTAGAAAAATACAGAACAAGGATCTGATTTTTTAGTCCAGACTAGAATACCAAGAACACATGAAATTTAACAAAAAATTTAAATTTACTCCCTGGCAACGGCGTTAAAATTTGGTAGGCTGTCGCCGGCCCACTAAAAATAAGAATTAATAATTTATCCAGCTCAATCCTATTAAATGTATAAGTGTGAGTATGGGTCGAACCTAAGGGAGTTAATTGAAATTAATATTAAATTAAAGTGTTCGATTTGGACAAAATTAAATAAATAAGGGGGGATTTGTTTGAGGAAAATTAAATTAAACTATGCAAATAATAAAATGACAAGTTTTGTAGCATTCAACGATTCAAGAATCCAAAATATTAAAATTTGAAGTTTGAATAAATGTGAAAGAAGCCTGACCCAAGGTGATCCCCTCCCGATATACTAAAGTAAATTATTTTATAGAAAGTAAAATCAACATCAAATAACTTCAAACCCCTAGGTTGATGGTACGACCTACCAACCCAAAAATTTTCTTATGTTAAATAATTTAAGGTACAATCGCTAAATTACCCTACTCACCTAGCGACCTAAAGAGAAATCAGGATTACAATGCTATGAAAACGGGGGTAGCAAATCATATAAACAAGACCCTATGTAATCTAGAGGAACTTCTTCACTTTGCCACTCGATTTACAATTACGGATCATAAAAATTCAAATTGATAATGGATTATGCAAAATAAAACATAGATAACCAATCTATTTTAAAAATCACACAACTCTAATTCATATTAAAGCCATTCATAGGATAAAATTATCAACGTAATAATTAAAATCTCTCTATAAAACAATTGCTAAAGTTTACGGGAGGTTCACGAATCCTAGCGCATGAAATTCATGAAGAAAGGTAAGTTAGAATAGAGAAAACCAATTGTTAACTGATTGTTCTTCAACTTGAGGCTGCAACTTTTCTCCTCTTCTCAAATTTGTTTCCCACGATCTGTCGTATGTTTTAGGCCTGTAATCTGCTTCCTTTTATTCTTATTTTTCACGCTTTCTTTTCTTTCACCAGGGAATTATTTGTTTCCTTCTTTTGCTCTTTTTTTATTTGTGTAATCCCAGATCCCCAAATTAATTCCCTTTTGACTTTCCTTTGTCATCCTCTTCTTTATTTGGTAAGTCATGATGATTTTTTGATTCTTTTCTTTCAATCAATGCCATGCCAAGCCAACTCCAATAACGAAGGCAACATAACAAAAGCCAATTTAAAGCAATGTAATAATTGGACTTGATTTCGAAAATACCTAGTAACTTTGCTTAAGGAAAATTCTCAAATTTCGACCTGTTTTAAACGCAATTTGACCAATTAAAGTATATGGGCATAATACATAGAATAAGTCATAATTAGTATGTAAAGAACACATAACTTATTCCAATTGACATGAATTTTATCCAAATGGAAGCATACAATTATGATTATCAGGAGAACCAAACTTATGATCATAGTACCTTAAGGGAATTGAGAGTAAGAGACAATCATAGGAGATTTAAACTGGTCAAAGCGTTCAGAACCTAATTGTCTTGGCCATAGGGATTAAGGGTACACAAGTGATTGCCCTTAATATCATAAAATGATGACCTTCAATGCATGAGTGTGTGTGAGTCTACATGAGCCTTTTACATGATGTTACTTGTCTTACATACTTCTTAGATTGCTCACCTTTACCCATCTTCCATCACACATGTACATTTTCTATCTTTAATTACTTTCTTATCTAGTTTTTAGTGTTAAACAATCCCCTTCTTTAATTGATTAATCTACAGTGAAACATCTTTCGAATACTGATACATACACTTTCTCCCTCAGGTTCGATATTATAAATTTTTCACTTGGTCATCACGTCAACACAGAACGATAGAGTACGCTTACTCTTATTAACTTGTACCAAAATTGAGACTAAGTTCAATTATATACACTATCAAATTAGTAACAATATGACACATTTTACACATTACAATTATATAAAGCACTTAACTAAATACGCTTTATAAATATAATGTATACAATTATTTATAAAACCATATTAATGTCCAATACCCATACAATGATTACATAAACCAATCACAATAAAATTAATACATTTTAAAATAAAACTCGTACACTTTATTTTTATAAAGTATAAAAAGATTCCTTTGTCAATAACACTTGTATCACCTCTGTGAAACCAACTTCAGGCTAAAATAATAAACCATGAAAAAAACAATAAACATTGAGAATGGATGTATAGGAAAAGAGCGAAAAACTACAAATACAATTCAATATCTCTTTCTTAAATGATAGAGATCTATGTCAACGATGCGTTATTCTCCCAGATCTTCAATGTCTCTGTCCTCAATTATATCATTTTGCCTAGATTGCTTCGTAACTCTTCAATATCTTTGTCCTCAATTCTATCATTTTGCCACCAGATTCCGATGCATTCACGAGTTCTGCAGCCTTAAATTCCGCCCAACGTACTCTCAATCACACAAAATTCAATCGAAAAAAATCAATTAATTAAGAAACACTACATTCAATTGCAAAAATTCAATCAGAAAGAGAATATAATTGTAAAAATTAGAGATCACTATCAAAATTAAGTATAATTATTACATAAAAACTGGGGAAAAAATGGAAAGAGAACAAGAAGGGAGGGATGAGAGAATTAGCCACCGGCAACGACGGTGGTCACGGTGCAGATGAGGGAGAGAAGAGCGACCGAAGAGGAAAAGAACCGTGTAGAGGAAATGAGAGAAATCATCATCGACAACTCAGTAGGGAGAGAGAGGAGAGATGGTACGGAGAGAAGGCAAATGAATCTGGGTTGAATTTGGGTTTGAATTCATTTAAGTATTTCGGGTCATTGGTTGGGTTTTGACCTGGTTGGACGTAAACATTTTGGTACAGTAGATTTAGCCATTTGGAAATTGTATTGTGTAATCGGAGGTTTTACACTCTTTCCTGCTTTAAAAAATTCATTTTTTTTTTATTTTGGACATCCGTTCATAGGAATCTTATTTTATTTTTCACACATGTGGGACTCACACACAACCACTAAAACAATTAAAATGTGAGGGTCCTCCCCCTACTAATACAAATACCTACTACAGGGAAAATATCAATTTTGGTCCTCTAGGATAGGCCAAATCCAACTTCAGTCTTCAGGTTTGGTAATTCTTCAAAAGTGATCCTTCGGTGTCCGATTTTAGTCCTTTTCATCCACTTTTGGTCCATTTTATCCACTTTTGGTCCTTAAAGTTGCCGGAAAAAGTATCAAAAGTGGACAAAAATGACCAAAAGTTACCAAAATGACTAATTTGGAACACCGACGGACCACTTTTGAGAAATTACCAATCCTTGGAACTAAAATTGGATTTGGCCTATCCTAGATGACAAAAATTGATATTTATCCACCCAGTGCATATATATATATTAATTAGGGTGATGATAATTGACTAGAATGTACCCGGATAGAATAAAGTATTATTGTAATTTAAACGTAATTAGAGGGGTGAGATATTTAGTGTGTTACAAAATTACCCTCACCTCTCTTTTTATTAACCTTGTATATTGTTAAATTTGCAAATCATTTAGTTCTTATATTTTCAAGGAGTAATTAAATGTGTATTAATATATTTATATCTTTCAAGATATTTTTTCCTCATTTGTTATTTTACTAAAAAAAGTAATATGATATTATATATTTATATTCAATAAGAATACTGTTTCTTATGAATTTTCATTTACTGTCCATCAATTTCGCTAAATTATAATTCAATTTAAGTATATTCCCTAATTTGTAACGATATTTTAATTTAAAAATGATTTAGAATTTCATATGTTATATTTAATTTTTTTTCTTTTACTAATAAATTTATAAAAGTAAATCATCATTTAATCTCTCAGAAAATTATTATCATAACTTTTGTTTATGGTGGAGTATAATCCTAAAAAGATTTACACTCTATTTTAAAATTTTTGATAGTTTTTTTTTTAATGAGACACCTACACATATCTCTCTTAATCTTTTTCTTATTTTGTAACTGAAATTTGGAGTAGTTACTGTTAGGTACATTGAAATCTTCTTAATTACTATAAGATACAAACTTAAAAAAATATTACTACTAACTAAATAAAATATATAGTGATATTCCAACTTTACCCCTTACAATGTGCTGCACACAAACAATTACGATGCACACAATCACTTACATTATGTGCAGCAAAAAAATCGTAAATAATGTTATAAAGAGAAAAAACTATGTGCAGGAAAAAATTTATGTAAAGCAAATGTTATGTAAATCGTAAATGTTATATGCAGCAAAAAATTGAATAATAAAATTGATGTGCAGTAAAAATTTTATGTGCAGTGTAGATTTAATTTATAAGCAACTTATATTTCATGTGCGGCCTAATTGATTATATTCATTGTTATGTGCAGCGTAACTATATAGGTAAAAAATGAACCATGTCTTAAGTCATCACTTGAATTGTATATATCTCACTTGTTCATATTTACATATTTAAACTAACAAAATTAATGGAAGTAAAATAAATTTTCTTCTACATACTTTCAAGAAGGAAATTGAGTAGTTAATGATAGTTTATACCCCATTAAACATAGTTACAATCCTACTAGGAGTCACGACACCACGGTCTCCATATTTCCATCACTTCTTGCATTGCTCCCAATTGCAACCTCCAACTTTAAAAAATTACAATTTAACGAAATGCAACTTCACAAAACTTTGAGGCTCAACTACTGTAAGACAACTAAGAAAGAAAATTTTGTCAACTATTATGTATGGAGGGACAAAACATAAAAAAAAAACTGATGAGATCGAACAAGAAAAATAATAACCATACAAAAAGCAAGCACTAATAAAAAAATTGAACAATAATATAATGGGAGCATAAAAGCATCCGTAATGGCAATGGTGGTGAGCGTGAGAAGGAAAATCCAAACACACTGCCAAAAGTGGTTGTCTCCAACTAAATACACTCAAATTAAATAAAGCAGAGAAATCATTCATGTACAAATCAGATCTACTAGAGAATTGGTTCAACAATTGAATCATGCACAGACCATAGCCATTCCATCTCTCTGCACCACATTCCATTCTTTTGTGGTGCCATTGGCTCTAGCCTCCAAAGTTTCCCAAATACAGTTGCTACATTTTAAGAAACAAAAAAAAATCACTCATAGAAATTATACCATAAACAAGCATGTGAAAGGGGAAATACTACAAAGATTAGTTACAGCATTGGAGATGGCTAAGGCAGTACAAACTCCTTTAACCCCTCCAGACATTTTTTCACCCAGTAGAAGCTTTGAAAATCTTTCGTACAATTGAAATTCCCAATTAACGGATCAATTGGAATTAATAAGAATTATAAAACAAGTCAATTAACAGCACCTACACACAAATTCCCAATTCAAGAATAAAACAGGGTTAACCAGATATAGTGAACTGCAACATCGGTGGTTGACAAATTCATCAGGTGATGGGTACGACGTTCTTTTATTGACGCGAAGTAGATTTGCGATCGGGTCGTGATGGCAGATAATGAATCAAGGAGGGACATCAGCGTAGGAATAGGCAGTGCCGAAGGGCGGTGGGTTGGACAACTAACCATTGGGGTGGGGATTGGGGAATAGATCTGGGAGATGGAGCAGTCGTGGGGTATGAGGGAGAGATCCAGTTCTGAGAAGAAAGAGGAATGAGATGTCAAATTGTGAGCATTCAAGATGTAAAGGGTTAAAGATTATATTAGGTATTTTGTCTTAATGTTTTGTACATAGAAGTAATTTTTTTTAATGCAGCTCATACTAATAGTGGGAACTAAGTGTGTATCTATAATTTGTAATTACTTCTTAAAATTTCATTCAAAGTTGTTTTGACTTTTTTAACATTTTAAAAATCTGAGAGCTTTTTCGGGACAAACGAAAATTGAAAATGTAAAAGCTTTTTTGGAATGGAGGGAGTACCATTTTTTTAGTAAAGCTTTGAAAAAGTTTGAGAACATTTGATTTTAATTCCTGGCTTGTTCTTTAAACTTTCTCTTAGTAAAGAGTTTAAAAAAGGTGATTGTCGATACTTCAGCATCTTGAATGAAAATGCATTGACTTATGATTCATCAGGCTATATATAGTTTATCCAACATGATATGTCTAAAATAGAAACAATGGATTTATAAGTCTATCGACAACTTTAAAGCAAATGTAATGTTAAGAGTATCTTTGCTTTTCAACAGTATTCTAAGAGCCATGTTGAAACAAATATATAATGTTTTCGCTTTGTAAGGACAGAATCTGAGACTACTGTAAAGAGCATGAATAGGTGAAAGACCCCATTATATTTTTATGATGCTGGATTTTTTGTTGACTATATGCACTACTTGTTGGAAGTTGGGAAGAAGGGGTGATGAAAGATTGTGTTTTATTTTTACCTGTCGTAGTGAGATGTACAAACATCAAAAAGTTTGGCAGGTTGGCTTAGGGATTTGTTATTCTGAATCTTTTATTTTATTACCAGTGCATTGAGCAGGGTACATCATCTGTTTCCACTAACAATGTTGATCAAGGGGGTGGAGATCACATAAAAAATTATAATTGCTTGATGGATCCAAGGTAGGATTACTCAAACTATTTTCTTTGTCTATTATGTCTTTGCATTTATCTGATTAAATCAATGTGATTTAGCATAGATCTGTCAGTTTAGATAGATCTTAACACTAGGAAACATATTTAATAAGAATAGATTTAAAATTAACTTTTAATTTTCTGGATTCACGGAAACAAATAATATTTCTTTCATAAGAATGGTAAGCAGTTGGTTGGCCCAAGTTGATTTCATACAACTTATATTAGTATGTACGTCTATTTCTCCTACAATACTGGCAAAGCAATTCTACTTACGGAGATGTGGTAATGGTGATTCTACTCGATGCTGTTATTAATTGCAAACTTGATACAAATTAATTTGATTACAAGTTCTGGCAGTGTGAATAATGTGGATGTTAAAGTTGAGGCACTGCTAATGAGAAGGACAAAGCTTTTGGTAATTTGCTATCGAGATGGATTGTTATTTTCTGAATATTGATGTTTTCCACTTCTCAGTTTACCGCCACAGCGCCGAACGAATAGAGTTATTACTTTGCATCACTTTCTGAACATATGTAATCGTAATAGACTTTCTGAACATATGTAATCGTAATAGTATACTGTAGGAATTAATTTAATTAATTATTTTAATTAATTGAATTTGATTGGTTAGTAAAGGTTGATTGTTAAATTAATCACCAATTAAATGAGTGTAGTGGGTGAGTGTAATTTGACCCATCTACTGATGAGATTATGTGAGGCGTAATGAGAATTAATACGAAATTATTGTCCCATGTAGGAGGGAAATCTTCAAAAATTGGATTACGAATCTTTTTATAAATGATGATTGGAGTAGGTTCGTTGAATCTGGTTGCTATAACCCTCCATAATTGCTGATTAGAGAAAATCACGCAATCAAATCAAATCATCATAATTGTTGATTAGAGAAAATCACGCAATCAGCAATTAATACGTGCAATCACCATTATGACTGAGTGGAATGGTACACCTATAAATAGGGTCATTCACCATTCATTCAAACACACCACAACAACAAGCATTTGTATCTTAGTTAACAATCCGGTTCTCCATCTTCTTTCGTTTGTTGGAGTTCCAGCGATTGCGGTACTGCCTCGCCGAAAAGGAAAAACTATTTTACCTTTGGGGAAGATCCGCCTAGACCGGAGCACTACCGGGGCGTGTTTCTTCATGTGGGAAGTGGTTCTACCTACATCACATAAAAATCGATGTGTATTGGTGTGGAGCTAATGTCTATGCTAGGAAAGATATCGGTGAAAAAATTATTTGTTTTGGTGGAAAATTGATGTCTTTTCTTAAAAAGATATCAGTTGAAAACTGATGTCATTTGGTACCATTCGATGTCATTTCTTGAAAAGACATCGGTTAATAAACAATGTCTTATGGGTGTCAACCGATGTCTTTCCGATGAAAGACATTGGCGGATAACCGATGTCAAAGAGAGCAACCGATGTCTATACAATGGAAAAGACATCAGTTAAAAACCGATGTCTATCAGCGCCTACTTTTAATATCGGGGGCTTCAATATCGGCTACTTGGTGAAATAAGCATTGGTTAAAAATCAATGTCTATCAGCATTTTTGGTGTAGTGGTGGAATATGGATAAAAGTTTTGATTGATGACTTGATGTTGATTGTATTTCTATGTTGTAATTTTCAGAAGCATCAAGATACTCTACTAAAATGATCAGTCCATCATAAGCAGCATAGTAGCAAAAGCATAAAACCCTGATATGTGAAGCTCTTCCCTCTATTTCTTTTTCCCTTTTTTATTTACTTAATGTTTTTCGTTCATTTATTAATGGACAGCATTAAAAGTGCAATTTTTAAGACTAGACAATAAGTATGGGACTATTTTTGAAAGTTGGTAATTCTTGCGGGACGAAAAATGAAAATTTTCTCATATTTCCTAAAAAGGAAAAGCAAGAAGCGATTTCACATAAAAATGATTTACATAAAAGAACTCATAACATTATAGAAGAAGGCAAGAAGAACTAAGACGTAGCAAAAGAATTACATGATAAAAAATGATCGAACCAAGGGCAATACAGGAGGTATTGTCCATTCCAGATGCTCCTCTCTGAAAAAAAGCTATCAACTGCGAGATTGAATCCATTATGTAAAATCATAATTGGGAGGTAGTCGATCTCCCACGTGCAATAAACCTTTTAGGCTGTAAGTGGATCATAAAGAAGAAATACAATACTGATGTTCAATTGACAAATATAAGGCTCGCTTGGTAGCTAAAGGGTTCAAACAAAAGAAATGATATGATTTCTTCAACACATACTTACCTGTTATAAGAATTTCATCCATTAAAGTTCTCATTGCAATTGCAGCTTTGCATAACCTTGAGATACATCAAATGGATGTAAAAATAGCTTTCTTAATTAGTAAATTAGAAGAGAAGATATATATGAAACAACCTGAAGGGTTGTTGCCCGTGGTTAAGAAATTAAAGAAAGTGTGCAAGTTAATAAAATCCTTATACGGATTAAAACAAGCACTTAAACAATGGAATCAAAAGTTTGATCAAATTATGCTATCAAATGAATTCAAAATCAACGAATGTGATAAATGACTTGTGAACCAAGAATCGATATGCACTACTATTGAATCTAGAAACGCAATGTTCTTTGACAACATATTTCTTTAAAAGGAAAAGCAAGAAGTGAGTTCACATAAAAGAACTCATAATACTATAGAAGAAGGCTCACCTCAAGGAGAGGAAGAACTAAGACATAGCAAAAGAACCAAGAAGGAAAAGTCTTTTAGTCCTGAATTTATGAGCTACATGATAGAGTATGAACCAAAGACAATACAAGAGGCATTGTCTTGTCAAGATGCTCCTCTTTGGAAAGAAGTTATCAACAACGAGATTTAATCCATTATGCAAAATCATACTTGTGAAGTAGTCGATCTCCCACCAGGCATCAAACCTTTAGGCAGTAAGTGAATCATAAAGAAAAAATACAAGGCTAATGGTTAATTGACAAATACAAGGCTCGTCTTTTAGCTAGAGGGTTCAGACAAAAGGAAAGATATGATTTCTTTGACACATACTCACCTGTGACAAGAATTTAATCCATTAGAGTTCCCATTGCTATTGCATCTTTGCATAACCTTGAGATACATCAAATAGATGTAAAAACAACTTTCTTCAATGGTGAATAGAAGAGGAGATATATAAGGGAGCAACTTGAAGGATTTGTTGCCCCTAGTCAAGAAAAGAAAGTGTGTAAGTTAATAAAATTCTTATACGGATTAAAACAAGCACCTGAACAATGACATCAAAAGTTTGATCAAACTATGCTATCAAACGGATTCAAAATCAACGAATGTGATAACTATGTATACATAAAAGGTAAGTCTAATGAGTACGTAATTGTATGTCTGTACATAGCAACATGCTCATAATAGGAAGCAATGTCAAAGTGATTGTGAATACTAAGAACATGTTGAAAAGGAAATTTGACATGAAGGATATGGGAAAAGCTGATGTCATACTAGGGATAAAAATTTCTAGATCACCTATTGGAATTGTCTTAACACAATTTCACTACGTAGAGAGTATAGTTAAGAAATTCGATGCCTTTGACTTACTCCCGGCTAAAAATCATGTGGATGTGAATCTATAGCTAGCCAAAAGCAAAGGCGAACCCATATCACAACATAAATATGCAAGAATTATCGAAGCCTGATGTACTTAACAATCTGTACGAGTCTAAATATAGCATACTATGTTCATAAACTTAGTAGATTCACAAGCAATCCAAATAAATAACATTGGACAACATTGACTAGAGTACTTAGGTATTAGAAACATACTCTAAGTTTTGGCATATTGTACACAAGATATTCAACCGTAGTCAAAGGATTCACGGATGCTAATTATGGTTTAATTGACAAATACAAGGGTCGCTTGGTAGCTATAGGATTTAAACAAAGGAAGGATAAGAAAAAGAGGCACCATAATTGATGGGTATATAGGGTAGTATTTGAAACGGCTTATAGATAACTTTTATGAAGTCAAGTCAAGAGTTACACTCTTTCTCCTTAAGATGAAATGGCTCTGTACTCAAGTGTTTACAGACTATAGTAATGGTCTCAAGATATGACTTTGGAATTTTAGACTTGTAGCACAACAAATCTAAAATTAATAGCGAACGAACGAATATTTTAGAAATTTCAAACTTGGTTGGGTAATTCAAGAACTTTATGGGCTAGAATGTAATATGCTTGATTTTCAATGCTGGATTGGAATGATTTCTGCAGAAGGTATGGGGATCTATTTATTAGAGTTGAAGAATTATGGTGTCTTTTTGTAAGGATGTCTCCATTTGCTATGTTGCCTCTTTTGTAAGGATACCTCTATTCATTCTGGATCGTCCGATCGTATCTCGTGATTAAGATCAAGATATAACGGTCTGGATCGCACCCCTTAAATTTGAATTTGAATTTAAATCTTGGAGTCAAATATTAACCTTCAATGCACCTCAGTTCGAACCACGAGCCAACCTGGCCAATTCCTGTGAGCCAGCCCAGACCCAAGCCGGCTTGAACCGAACCAGCCTATATAGCCAAGTCGAGCTAGACAGGGTTGAACCGATCCTCCCATGCACCGCTTTGTCTTATTTATTGGATCCTGATTTGAGCAAAAAATGAATACGACCACATGTGCTGTTGGTAGCTTTGTAAGGTACACCAAGTGATTTAGAAATTTAAATTAATTCCATGATGAGTGTAGGCAATAATAAGGTGTTCACTTTTTCCATGATTTTCCTATGTAGGACAAGTTCCCTCCACTCTTTACTCTTCAATTATTCCTTATTTTTCTTGTAATTAAATTGCAAAATTTGTGTATTAATTACTGTTGATTTTTCAAGATGTAGGATGATAATGTGGCGAGAGATTAATTTGAAGTGTAGAATATTATGTTAGATAGAGAGAATGATTAATAAGGTTAGTGGGGGCATATAATGGATAGTGGTTTGTGTAGTGTATAGGGAGCAAAAAATTGGATTTAGTTTATGGGTTTCTCTTATTATTACAATACATGACTTGCATTCTATTTATAGATACATACGTGGGGTACTTAACCGACATTTGCTTTACTAGAAATCTCTAGGATAGTAGCCTTATCCAGAGATAGCATGACTTCTCTATAATTTTCTACCTTTTTCTTTCTATCTGTTGTTTCTATAAAATGATTATCCCCTTTTTAATTTTCTAGAATAATCCAGAATATGCATCAATGTTATCATTCCCCCTTGATGCTTATTCGAATGATTCCGAGCTTTTGTTGTCTTGAACTTTACTTTATTTCGCCATGACTTTTTCTTAATATTAGCTTCAAATTTTTCTTGCTCAATGATTGCATGGTTGCATATCTCGTAGATCACTCTTAGCGTCTTCACTTTTCTTAGTGATTCATCTGGGGCTGGTCCTTCTTGAACCTTAGGTGTTCGAGCCTCTAGACATGGAGGTAGTGGAGATACTTCTAGAGTTTTTGATTCTCTTGAACTTCTTGACGTTCATTAGGGCGTCGTATTTGCAGCACCATGATATTTTTCTTCTTGACTTTTTCTTCATCCCAGTTCCATGAGGTATTTTCATCAAATTCGACATCTCGACTGACGATGAGCTTTTTGTCTTGAGACTGTAGAGTCAATAACCTTTGGATTGAGTGTAGTATTCGAGGAATATGCATTTCTTGGTTTTCTCCTCCAATTTGTGTCTCTAATTCTCTTTTGGGATGTGTGCGTAGCAAATACTCCCAAAGACTATTTGATGTTTTGCTGATGGCATTCGTCCACTCTAGGTTTCAATTGGTGTTTTATTTTGTACTACCTTAGTTGGACACATATTCAGCAAGTAGACTGCAGTGTAGACAGCTTCTGCCTAGAATACCTTGGGCATGTCTTTTTCTGCTAGCATTGTTTTCGACATCTCCATTACAGTCCTATTCTTTCTTTCTAAGACTCTGTTTTGTTCTGAAGCATAGCCAATGGTTAGCTGATGGTTGACTCTTTCTTCTTCACAAAATTTCTAAATTCCTTGGATGTATACTCCATCCCTGTATCACTCCGTAGCACTTTAATTCTTTATCTGTTTTGATTTTCTACTAGATTCTTGAACTTCTTGAAGATAGAGAAGACTTCTGAACTTTATTTCATGAAGTACACCCAAGTCATTCTTGTGTAGTCATCAATGAAGAGAATGAAGTACTTGTTTTTCTCAAATTTTTGCATCCTCATTGGCCCACATACATCTGTATGAGCCAGCTCCAAAGCTTGTTTATCTCGCCATACTTGGCTCGATGGGAGTGGCTTGTGTTGTTTGCCTTCCATGCAGTTTTTGTTGGATAGTATAATAAAAGCCTAGCTTTAGTATGAATAATGTTTTAACAATATTTAAAATGAGAAGCCTTAATCAAATGATTGCATCTTATAATTTATTTATACGTCGGTGCAATAGTCCTTTTACTTTGTATTATAGATAACATGGTGTGCGGCGTCAAACGGAAGATCATATTATCGGCTCCTTATAAAGTATAAACAGATGCTAACAATCGAGATAGACGGGAACAATCTATTGGGATGGTTGTTCTGTGATTTGGTATTAGTTTGTCTTGACTATAAAATCACATTAGTACACTTTGTGTGTATTAAGCAGGACCAATTGAGATCATTCTACTTATACTGACTACATAGAAGAACTTGGTCTCAGTTATTATGGTTGTTCGTGCTCTTAATTCTTATACAATAACCTCGGCACGTAAGCTAATATTTATGTCTTTGATTCATCAATGGGTGAGATTTAATTATTAAATCAACAAACTCGTTGAGTTGGAATACGGTGTTGTCTCTATGGTGTGCTAGTGATTGTAGAAGGAATTCGTGTCCTATTAAATAGGCTGATGATGTCCCCTTGAGGAGCTCATAAGGATTATCATGTAAACCCTGCAGCTGGATTTATTCCGGCATGATAACAAGGATGAGTGGTGCTACTCTCGGATAAGATATTAATTAATGGAGTCATCAGTAACTTAATTAATTAATGGGCATTGTATATCTTAAACACGGGGAGACTAACGGGCTCATAATAAGAAGAAGTCCATAACGTAATATAAGATTAGAGCGGTAGTGCAGTAATAATATTTTAGTGGACTATATTATTATTATTGGACTTAAGTATAAGTTTTGGGCTAAACTTGGTTACTTAAACCTAATGGAGGCCCAACTCTAATTTCTCCTCCTAGTCCCTATTGTAGCCCATATATAAGTCATCTAAACTATTCAAAAACCCTAATTACACGCCTAATACACGTGAGAAATAAGGGAGGAAGCAGATTGAGAGGGTCTAGAAAATCGTCACCTACACGACGTCAAGACTGGACTTGGGAATGCAGTAAAAGATCAAGAGGTTGTTTCTGCATTTGTTCTTCTTCAACATACCATAGTGAAAGGTTATACAATTTTATATTCTTGCTTCCGCTGATATAGAATCGCATGGAACCCTAACGATTCACGTTAACCAAACGATCGAACGCCAATAGTTTTGGCATACATCCTCCTTTGGTTGGATTGGCGAAAGATCTCTCATCATATTCTTCTGTTGAAGTAGCTTTAGGCCATAGAAGTTTATGTGCCCGAACCTCCGATGCCATAACTATGATTGGTCTTCTAGGGCTTTTAGTGTTGTTTCAACATGTTCCATTGGATAGAAAAGTTTATTTTCTGAGTTTATTTTCTGTTGCATTTTGACTATAGCTATTACTTGATTTTTATTCTTTTTGTCGTAGATAGTGCATGAGTCACCTTTGAATACTAGAGAGTATCATTTCTCCATCATATGACCCACGCTCAGTAGATTAGTGCGGAGTTTTGGTACCAATAGAACATCATGGATGAACCGTGTACCTTTTCTTGTGTTGATAGCTATTGTGCCTTTTCCTTCAACTTTCACCAGGTCTTCATTGTGCAGCTTCACTTGAGATTTGACTGTTTTGTCAACATTTTGAAAGATCCTCTTATTTCCTGTCACGTGGTTGTTGTACCTACTATGTACGTGTCATTTTTTTACTTCTGATGCGGCATGATTTGCATAGAAGAGGTTATCTCTATCTTTTTTTCTTTAGAATAGTTTGGCTGGTGACTTTTTTTTAGAGCGACAATTTTTCTCCAAGTGTCCAAATTTTCCACAACTTTTGCATTGTGATTAACCTCGAAACCAATAATCTTTTTCCAGATGATTGGTCATTTTGAAAACTCCACATGGGGGATATTTTTGTTTCCTAGGATAATTATTTTCTTCAATTTCTCTCCCCCTCCCAATTTTTAGAATTCTGAGAACGTATTTTTAGTTTAGACTGAAAAGCATTTTCTACATTTTCATCTTTATTTATGCTTAGTCTTTTTTCATAGGCTTCTAGTGAACCCAATAAATTTGTCACTGTCAATTTTTTTATATCCTTAGTCTCTTCTATGGTATTGAATATTGGATTATATTTTGTAGGGAGAGATATTACAAAAAATTCTACTATTTTCTTATCGGTTTTATCTTCCCCATAAGATTTTAGTTAATTTACTACTTCTCTTAATTGAATATAGTAATCTTTTACGGTCTCACATTTTTTCATTTTCATATTCATGAAATCTCTCCTAAGAGTTTGGAGTTTGAGATTTCGTACCTTGTCACTCCCTTGATACTCCTCCTTATATCCTAGCCTTCCTTGGATGTCTTCACTCCATTGATCCTTGGAAATAGAGACTCCGCCACAACCATCTGTAGTATATAGAGCGCCAAGTTATTATTCTCCATACTTCTATTTAGTTTTTCTTTGTCTGTATTAGACAAAGATGATATATCTGCAGGGAAATTGTATCGATGTTGATGCAGATAATGAAGTTGATTTAGAAGACTCGTGAGCATGTTTAACGTATTAAGATATTTGGTATTTAGGATTTAGTAAAATTTGATATTTTATGATGATTTTGGATCTTTATTTGAAATTGTTCTGAAGGCTTAATTACAATTTTTGTGGATTTATCAGGTATTTTTTTAATTTAAAAATATATAATATAAATATAAAATTATTTTAATGATGGAAATATTCGTCATTAAATCTCACTTTCTACATTTTCGTTGGCAAATCTGTAGCTAAATTATATGTTATATGAAAACACATTTTTATTTACCGACGGAAAAATCCATTGACATAATATTCTGTCGGGATTTTCGTCGCTAAAATAAGTTTTTATAATTCCATATTTTGTATTTAGCGATTAATTTTTTCTTCAGTAATTTATTCAGTTGGTAATTCCGTTGCTAAAATAAGTTTTATTTGACACCATATTTTATGTTTAGCGACGGATATTTTCGTCGATAATTAGGGAGAATAATTTCCGTCGGTAATTTCATTGTTATTTCTTTTGATTTCTGACGAATTAGAGTTGCATAATTACCGATGAATATTTTTATTTACCGACAAAAAATTATCGACGGATATTTAAATCCGTCGGTAAATAATTATTGACGATCGATATAGCGACTGTTCAATTTCCATCGGTAATCAGTTGGTAAACTGTTTAGCAATGGTTTTTTTAACATTACCGACGAAAATTTTCGTTGCTAATCTCACAGTTTCTTGTAGTGAACATCAGTGTCATTATGACCGACACCTGATGTAGAACCACCACCAAAAGGAGAAGCCAATAAATCGCCACCTCGTAACAATTCCATAACTTGTTGCACTTGGACTTGAACTGCTGATTGCATCTCAACTTGCATCTCAGTACGCATCTCCGTAATCTTTTCATCTAATTGTCTCTTAATCTCTGCTTCAGTAAACATCGATGAAGTAGGAGCTTGAGTAAAACTAGATTGACTGCTTTTACTCCCTTCCCCCAAATTTCCAATGGCAAAGATGCGACATTTTTTTGATTCTACAGTACGGCGGAAGATATCTCCCATATCAATTAGAGGAGCATCAGGCATTTGACTTAACTCATCTTTCTTCTGTTGTATTGCTTTCTGTGAATGTACATTGTTAGTAACAAATCAGTAATAAAATATTATAAATTTAACATTATACTAAAAATCTAAAATGCTTTACGAACATGAAATATTACACGTACAACAACATTTTCAGCAACTGCATAGGCACACTTTCCATCTTCATCCGGCTGGTGATACCCAAGAAAGATGTCATACTCATTGGGTTCTCTATTATTCTTTTTTTCCTAAATAGCCAAGAAAATAAATGAAACAGTAGTCGTGTACAAAATTACTAAATTTATATCAAATAGACCAACACAGTCTTCAATAAATTCATCCAATACAAAATACCTAATTAAGATAATACACTTGACTAAGCATTTTATTTAATAGAGATGAGAAAATTACACGAGGTTGAGAATTACTTCACAGTAACTTAATTTCAAATTTAAAACCTAATTGATGCATAGTGTACATATATCAAAATGACCAACACAATCTACAACAAATTCATCCAACATTAAATAGAGTAAGACCCAAGCGTACGACATCTTTATATACTTTCAAACTGATACAAATTACATTTATATCTCAACTTTATCATGCCTCATATGACTGAAATGCATAAAAAATGTCCAACTAATACAAACATTTTCAAACCAAAGACTACAAAGATTAATTAAAATGAATATTTAAAAAAATAAAAGATAGAAACTCACGAATGCTATAGCGTAGTCACAAGCTGCTCTCGAACCTCCTTTATGGCAAGAAACACCAGTACCCTCTCCGGCCGGCTCGCTTCGACGATTTCTCTTATTCTGTTCAGCCTTTGCTATCTCATGGGGATCTTCCTAATGAGAAATGAATGCAGCCCAAGTCTCATTACTCATATATTCTGGTTTAACCTCCTTATTTTTCCAATATTTCTTCCACTCATGGACTATGCCACACTATCGAAGAGCTGCTTTGCTTTGAAATATGCGCCGAACTACTGCATCGATGGATGAGTGCCACTCACAATTTTTCTACATAAACTAAGTGAAGCATTAAAATTATATATATATATATATATATATATATATATATATATATATATATATATATAATAGAACTCCAAACTTTTCAATGCATACCTCAAACTCCTCAAAATATATGTGTTTGGTCTCCTTAGATATCTTCTTCCAGCGAGTTGCACCTTTCTCAATGCGACTTAAAAATATATGTCTAAGTAGCTCGGATATGTCATGACCAGGACTTAAACTGCAAATCATGCAAATCATGGTTACACAAGGTAGTTTTTTATAATTAAACACAATAAAAGAATTATAAGGAAAAAAACTTACCAGTTGTATGCAATTTTTTACTTTTAGCGGTTTATTCTTAGTGTGAGAATTCTCTACAGTAAATGACGTTGATGGTGCAGGAAGTAGAGCTGAGGTTGGTGGTGCAGATGGTATAGGTATGGGAGCTGAAGTTGATGGTGTAGAGGACATTGAAGGGGCAGCTGAAAATGATGATGCAAATGGTGTTACAATAGGCCCAGGAGCTGTTGGGAGTGTAGACGAAGTTGCAATCGGGGGTGCACATGGTGGTTCATTAGATGCAGATGGTAATGAAATTCGATCCCGTCTACCCCGACCCCGACCACGTCCACCAATATGTCCAGTACGTGTACTAGTACGTCCACCTATCATCTACAACCAAAATAATTATTAAATATTCAATTTGTCAAGCTATACATTATATAAAAGATTAGTAAAGTATTAAAGTAAAAAAAATAAGAGAGAAGGAACTTACAAAAACGTTTTACCTATCATATATATACTGTGAAATACTGGGAATGGCGTTGCGAACGGAGGGCTCGCGATCTGAACCGAGTAACATCGTGAGCGGCTATCGGGAGTGTGGCCGGTGGGGAGAAGTGGCGGCGGGTTATTCAATTTCGTCGGCGAGAGTTCGTCGATTTCACATTTTGGAATTTGGAACTTAGGGCTTGATCAGTTTGATTTTTGGGAAGTGTTTGATTTTTATTTCAATTCTAACTGTAAATTATAAGCGGGATGAATACTTTGGTTTGGATGCTATAGAAACAGAAAATGTGTTTTTTTATTTTTATTTTGTTAAATAAAATTATACATAATTACCGACGGAAATAATCCATCGGTAAAGTTAAAGATAAATATTTAATTTCTTTTTAAAATAAAATTTGATATATTTACTGACGGATTATATTCGTTGCTATATAAAAGATTAAATTTATTTTAAAAATAAATTTGATATATTTACCGACGGAATAATCCGACGATAAATTAAAGACTAAAATTAATTTTTTAAAAAATAAAATTTGATATTTTACTGACGGATTACATCTGTTATTAAATTATATACTAAAATTAATTTTTATAAAAAATAAATTATTATATTTACTGACAGATTAGACCCGTCAGTAATTGAAAGACTAACCTTAATTTCTTTAAATAAAATTTTATATATTACCGATGGAATTTTTCTGTCGTTAAATTAAAGATCGAAAATATATATTTTTTTAAAAAAATTGGTATACTTACCGCTGGATTAAATCCGTCGGTAAATTAAAGACTGAAATTTTATATATTTATTGGCGGAAAATTTTATCGACGAAAAATAATCCATCGCTAATTCCGTGAGTAATCCGTCGCAAAACCATCGAAAAATTCAATTGTTGATTTTTTAAAATAAATCATATTAAATGAATAATTCGTCGGTAATCCATCGGTATTTACCGACGAAAATCATCCGTCGGTAATCCAGCAGTTTCTTATAGTGATCCCTTATCAATGATCTCCCATAGGCCTTGAGACATAAAGTATGTTTTCATTTTAATGACCCAATAAATAGTAGCCTTCTCCTGAGAAGGTTGGAATTGAGATTTAAAGGGTATTGGATAGAGAGGATATTTTTGGGAATGGTTTAGATGTTATAGTGAAAAGTTTGGTAAAAATATGTGGAAGCTAGTTTTAACCTGGTTAATAATCTAATCGGGCTCTGATGCCGCTGTTGAATTTTTAAGATGTAGGATGATGGTGTGGCGAGAGGTACTTAATTTGAAGTGTAGAATATTATGTTAGATAGAGAGAATGATTAATAAGGTTAGTGGGGGACATTTAATGGGAGAGTTGGTCTCTTGTGTACTTAGGTGCACAAGATGAATAAGGATATAACATTTTGTTCTAAAGTGTATACAATTTAATTAATACGGGTACAACATTTTTTAAAGGGTACACTTTTATTAATATTTTTTTAGGAAATAAAAGGTAAGCGTTCTTATACTAAAGGGTATATCATTTTATAGTAAAAGGTATCTGGGCACACGGTGTCTCCGTGGCACACAAATTTTAACTTTTATAGGATAGTGGTTTGTGTAGTGTATAGGGAGAAAAAAAGTGGATTAAGTCTATGGATTTATCTTATTATTACTGTCACGCCCCAATTTTCAATAAATAAAAATAGAGATTTATTCGCAATTCTTTGTTAATATTAACCTTCAATGTGGGCGTGAACAATTTAATAAATAAAAAAACGATTACAGAATATCATTTGTGATTGTATAAAATATTTCTGAAGCAGCGCATTAATTAAAAAGCTCTCACGCAACGCATTCGCCCTGGTACGCCATCGCAGCCTTAACTTGAAAAGGGTTGGAGTGGAAGGGGTGATCATTTGAAATACACTCCATGGGTTAACCTAAAATAATTTCACAGTTAAAAATAAATATATATTCCAAATACACCATAAGATATAACATATGCCAATTTTAATAAATTACTTTTGCACATTGTCGTTCGATAACTCGTTGAAAATATTATAGACCGAATCGTCGTCCGATAACTTGTGTTAGTTGGTCTGTACGCACCGAGTCGTCACCCCAGTATGATGTTAGCATATTTTGAAATACATTTTAGTACTGAACCGACATAGCCAGTAACTTGTGTTAGTTGGTCTGTGCGTACTGAGTTGTCACCCCGTACGATATTAGTAGGAAAATATTTTGTCATCGAACTAAAAGCACACATTGCATATAAGTAACACATATCACATCTTAATATAACAATCATGACATAAAATATAGTACTCGTTGAAGAGTGAAAGTTACCCCACCTTGAAGCTTTCTGGGAAAGAACTAGATGTACTAGGCTTGCTCTTCGATCTCAGAAATTCTTAAAAATATATGTTAATTTTATTACCAAATATAAAATAAAGATTTTACATTGAAAATAATAATATTGGTATAATTATAATAATATTCAATATAAAAAGTTAAAATGAAAAATTAAATTATAAAATAAATACTCCCTCCGTCCGCTTCAAAGGTGTCCATTTTACTATTTTTGGCGTCCGGTTCAAATGTATCAATTTTCCTTATTTAGTAAAAAATACACAATATAGCCCACCAATCCTCTCTAATATAACTACCCACTTTACGTATAATAATAATACTCTTTAATCCACGTGTAAAAGGTAAACGGATACCTTAGAACCGGACGGAGAGAGTATAATATATATACTATAATACGTATGGCTTGCAGAAGGTTTTATGCTTTTATTCTTCAAAACTTGAATTTAATTTATATTAATATATATATATATATATATATATATATATATATATATATATATATATATATATATATATATATATAAATATATATTATTGCAATCAAGTCCCTGCATTATATTAAATTCTCGTTTAAACATACTCTAAACTTTAAACTTCCTATAAAATTATCCAACTTGAGTTATACAACTCCGTTTGAAAATCCGAAGGATCACATGTATACCAATTTTACATGAAAATAACGAAGTTTAAATGGGATGCAATTTCGAAAGCAAAGTGGGTTTCTTTATAAATCCTTCGTTTTACGTCAAAACTCAAAACCAATTATACGTTTGTGACCCTCGTAGAGTTTCAAAATGACCTATAACATCAATGTTATGTCATAACGAAACAAAATATGCCATTAAAGGGTTAAAGCTTTGACTGAACTTTTCTAGCTCAAATGACATCTAATTTATAAAAGAGTTATATATATGAAATCTACACTTCGAAACGAACATTTTCATATATAACATGATAAGAATAAATCGCAAAATGAATGGATTAGAAGAGAAGCAGTTATGTGCACGTGTGTATATATATACATATATACAGTGGCGGATGCAGGATTTCAGTCGAGGGGGGCCCAATTCTTCTCATACAATAATTCGAGTTTTTTGTCCTACAATTTTTAAGAAGAATTAATTTATTTATCAACTTTTATTAAGATTATTTTAAGAGTATTTTAGTATTTTAAGTTGTTTTTAGTAGAATTTATAATTTTGAAATTAAAATTATTATAAAAGAGGGAAAAAAACAGTTGTCTTGAGAAAATAAATATTAATTAAAATAAAAGAGAGCGAAAAATTAATAAATAATCTTTCCCTGAGAGTAAATCGAACACAAGACATTCAACGCATCAATTTGCTTGCTCACCACTAGGCCACTGAGGAATTATTTAATATTTTTCTATGTATATTCTAATTATTCTATGTATATTCTAATTATTATTGAAAGTTCAGGAGGGCCCAGTGATATATATATATATATATATATATATATATAAGGAGAATAGCACATTTAATCAAATTTTTAAGTTGGAAATCTTTGTCATCCAAGAAATAAGTTATATAACTTTCATACACAATTGTCCATTTTTGGACCAAAATACCTTCATCATGTCGGGATTTTGACACCGAATCCGACATCTGAGCACCCTGTCAGAATGCTATGTCGGGATTCCGACACCAAATCCGACATCGCCAACACTGGATTCGACATTCGATGATGTCGGAATCCCGACATAGCATTCCGATAGGATGAGGATATTTTGGTCCAAAAATAGACAATTAGGTATGAAAGTTAAAAATTATCTTTATGTCTGACAATGTTTTTTGACTTCTCATTTTGATTATTTTTGACAATCAACTCATATATATATATATATATATATATATATATATATATATATATAATCAGTTGTGTTTTTACAGAAGGGAGGCGATTATATATGCATGTGCATTATCCCACTTGCAAGCATTTGTCATATATTATCCAAATTTCAATTGTGTTTTTACAGAAGGGGGGCGATTATATATGCATGTGCATTATCCCACTTGCAAGCATTTGTCATATATTATCCAAATTTCAAATAGTAAATATATATATATATATATATATATATATATATATATATATATATATATATATATATATATAAAAGTAAATAAAAAATTTGGTGGTTACATATGCATCCCTATCCATTCTTTACTCAACTATTTATAATAATATATTTGGAGTCCAAACACCACATACACGTGTATTAATTAGTTGAAGTATATTATTATATTTATTATTATATAATATATATTTTATCTATTAAAGATATAATATAATATAATTTTATTTAAAAGCAAAATTTACAAAAATATAGATCAGAGAATATGGGGGCGGGGGGTGTTACAACTACAATACATGACTTAAATCCTATTTATAGATACATACATGGTACTAACCGACATTAACTTTACTAGAATTCTTTAGGATAGTAGCCTTATTCAGAGATAGCATACTTTTTCTAAATTTTCTACTTTTTTCTTTTTATCTACTTTTTTTTATATCATGCTTATCCCATTTTTAATTTTTTAAAATAATCTAGAATATGCATCAATTTTATCAATTACTCATTTATCCAAAATTAGATTTTAGCAAATTTATACATTGATTTACTCGAAACTATGTATATTTTATAATACTCACAATTTTTGTAATATATATTAAATATAATAATTTTATAATAAGAATAACAACTCAATATTCCGCGTAATACGCGGGTTTCATGCTAGTTTTAAATAAAGATAAAAGGTATAAAATGCTTTATATTTTAAACTCACATAATTCATACAAGTTTTTTTGGGTGAGTCTCGTACGAGACCATCACATGAATCTTATTTCATGAGACGGATTACCCATTTAAAGGGTATGAAACTGTGGGCGCATCTATATGCCAAATACATGGATTTAAATTCATTTTTAAGCATTGTCTTAGCTTAATAATATACTTCCTCCGTCCATTAAAGTTTGAGTATTTTTTTGGGCATAGAGATTCAAGAGTATAATATTTTAATGGATAATAGATTGAGGATATAATATTTTAATGTATAGTGGGTAGGTGTATTAGTTGTGTGTATGACTATGGAGTGTGTGTGAACCCTATGTGAATATATTAATATTTTTGTGTGGGTCTCAAATGCTTTAAAAGGAAATATGACAATTCCTGTGGGACAACCCAAAAAGGAAAATGTCACAATTTCTATGGGACGGAGGGAGTATATATTTTTTAGTATTGTTTTTAAATTTTTTAATTGATTATTTAGTAGGCGTATTAATTATCTTTAATTATTAAAATTAACATGTTTTTTAATTTTATTTTTATATCATTTCTTCATAATTTGATATTATTTTTATTTAAAATGTTATAACTTTTTATTTGTTTACGAATTACTCATAACATACTTTGATTATATGATTATTACCTTTTATTGATCAGTTATTCCTTTTTATTAAAAAAACTTATCACTTTTTATTCTTCCGATTAATTATTCATGATTCAATTGTTCTGTTATCACTTTCTTGATTAACTATCATTTTTATTTAAAATTTTATCACTTTTTAATCGTCATACAAATTATTCATAAAAAGTTCGATTGAACGATTATTACTTTTTATCTATCCTACAAATTGTTCATTAAATAATTTAATTGGACGAATATCATATTTCTTTATCACATATCATATTTTATCAAGAATGTTATCATTTTTTTAATCATTATCTGAGTCACCTCTCCTTATTTAAATTACTTTTTATAAAAAAAAATATTACTATTATTTTTCATCCGTTCTATGAACTTTTTATAAAATAATTCAAGTAAAATACAATTATCACTTTTCTTTATTAGGGTATAGATCACCTTTACTAAATATATTTTTACTATTTTTAAAGAAAATATATTATCATTTTTTTATAAATTTATAATATTTAAATTGAAAATTAAATAAAAAAACTTGAAAATTTTTATTGTTACATTTTTTAATAATGAAAAAACACAAAAATCTATATTTATATATATATCTATATCTATATAAATATAATAGCAAAATGTGTAATGCTATTTTAAGAATATTTTCTCCCGCTCATATTTTCATTTCGCTACCTGAAAATATTTATTTTATTTATTATAACTCAACCTTTCATTTATAATTTTTTAATTTAATTTTTAATTATTAATTTTTTTCCTTTTCTCTTTTCATTCCTCTCTATATATTCAAATTCAAATTTCAAACATAGATAAATTATTTGATGCATTTCATATTATAATAATATTTTTTTTTCTCTCTCCCACTATGATGAACAAATGCCCTCATCCTACCCAGGTTTGCGGTATTTTCACTTTTTTTTGGGGTTTTTTTCCCTTTCATTTATTTCGCTTAATTTCGTATGAATTTCTGAACTATTTATTTAAAGAGAGAGACTAAGGTGCAATCGGTTGTACCAATTGAATTGGTACAATCTTGGTCCCCACATTTTTTAATTAATTCCTATTTCTTTATTAATGTTGTTTTTTATTTTATTTTTAAATTTATTTTATTTAAACGACTATTAAACCCTAAACCCTAGGGGATAATTATACCCTAAACCACAAGGGTAAAATTACAATTATACCCTAAACCCTAGGGAATAATTATACCCTAAATCACAAAAGTAAAATTACAATTATACCCTAAACCCTAGGGGATAATTATACCCTAAACCACAAGGGTAAAATTACAATTATACCCTAAACCCTAAACCCTAGGGGATAATTATACACTAAACCACAAGGATAAAATTACAATTATACCCTAAACCACAAGGGTAAAATTACAATTATACCCTAAACCCTAGGGGATAATTATACCCTAAAACCTAGGTCTAATTATACCCTAAACCCTAGGGATAAATTATACCTTAAACCACAATAGTAAAATTAAAATTATTCCCTAAACCCTAGGGATAAATTATACCCTAAACTACAAGAGTAAAATTGCAATTATATTCCTAAAATTAAAAAAAAAAAGTAACGTACAGCAACAATTAAAAAAAAATGAAAACGCATACTGAAGGTGAAGGAAGGATGTTGTATCAAGGTTGTACCAATTAAAGGTTGTACACAAGTGTTTGTCTTATTTAAATATGTGTATTGTTCGTCAATAGTACTTGATGATGTTATGATCATACAAAGAACAACCGCATCAATTTCATTTTCTTTAGGCAGTCTCTTTCATCACTCACCCGCACCCATCGAAGCATCGACCACCCGCGCCAATATACAGAGGTAGGATAAACTGCTCGCGGATCAGATTTCGTCACCCGGTACGCATTTCTTTTCTTTTTCCTTCTTTTTTGGTTCAAACAATTTTTTTTTTACTTTTTTTTTTTTGCAGTTATTAATCATTGTTAACTGTTTTGGAGAATCAATTGATCAGGTTCTGTTATATCGGTGCAGGAGTGAAGTTTTTGTATAGCACATCAGGATTTAGGGCAGATGCGTCGTTGCTGGAATCGACGGTGTACCGGATGGGGATTCTGGCGGCCCTCAGGTCCATCTCCATGTACCATTCGGAATTTTTCTTCAGTTTTGTAAATGGGATTTGTGGTTTAATCTGATTTTGGTATTATACGCATCTGGAATTTCGTATGTGCAGCGGATTCGGAATTCTTCTTCAGTTTTGTAAATGGGATTTGTGGTGTGATCTAATTTGGTCATTTTCAACTTAATTTTGTGTGGACAGGGGTGGTAAGATTCAATCTTTGTTCAAACGAGTATGCAGACCGCAAACACATAAATCAAGGTACACTCTGTGTGACGAAATCATATTCCTATTTCCTCTTTATTAAGCATAACTCTTTATTAGTTTTTTTTCCAGCGTTGTTGATAGAACTTTTATCATAGTGGATTTACTTTGATTGGTGGCATGCATATTAATTTTTTATTTTTCTCAAATGCAGCTATTTATGGTATAAAGACCTGTCTTTCCCTCCTCTCTCCCCGTGGTATATCGCTATGTTTTAATTTGGCTCTTATATGTTATATGTTTATAGGTTCACTATATTTGATTAGCTTTTAGTTCTTTTGATAATTTTTTTTTAATTAATGTTGTTGAGAAGGTTAAAAATTACTGGAATTGGTATACGAAATTGCATTTATAACTGAAAATGATTTTGGTTTATTTAAGCATTGTCTTTGTGGCGCTCTGTCGAAACTACATCCTCTGAAAAATGTAGCAGCAATGCTTCATTTATCCTTCTCCTGGATGTTGAAATTGTTTGAAATTTTGTAGATAACTTAATTCTCCGAAGTTACGTTTCTCTATTTTTATATGCATGTGTGTACACATAAGATTTATTTCAAGTTTTTCGGAAGTAGTCTACATTTTGGCTGGTAAAATTGTAGGAAGACATGAAGACTGGGAGTGCTGCAGAGCTGATTGTTGATGCGCTGCTACAGCGGTTTCTCCCCCTTGCGAAACTGCTCAAGTTGAAGTAAGGTTTCTTTTGTGTGGGTTTGTTGAGTTGGGTGATGTAGAGTACCATATAGATTCCTCTTGGTTAATTTAGTATTTTCGAGATCTTTTCACGATATCATCATTGGATGCTTTTTACGTGTCATGATGCGTTGTCACGAAGATTTGTGCATTTCACTTGTGGCGCAATTATCTGCAGGATGGGCAGTACCTTTGGCCATCAGATCCTGCTTATGAGCAACTGGATTCTTTAGCGATGGTGGCTCGACACATACCCATACCCATACCCATACCCATACCGTTGCTGGAAGCTCTTTTACGATGGAGTGATGCCATACTTGATCAATTATCTTCTTTATTTATATTTATTTATTGTTGACCATCGTCGTTTCATGCAGTAATGATGTTACTCCATTAATTATCATTCCCGTGTACATTCATGAAGATAGCAAGTATATCAGTAGAAAAGAGTTTGTTACCTTTTCCTTTTATCTACCCAAACAATAATGAAACAGTATAGATAATTCTAAAAAGGTTTACAACGGGTACGGGTTCACATTGGTATGGGACGTGTACTTGACTTTAAACCAATTAACCAAATTCACGATAAGAAATAATCTAAACATTGAACAATAAATACTACTTTCATTCGCTAATAAGAAATGTATTTAGTTATTTTGATAGTCACTATAAAAGGAGTTAAAATCATTTTTGGTCTCATAACTATAAAAAAAAATTTTAGTCTGTTCCAAAAAAGATAAAAATTTTAATTTCGTCCTGTAACTCCTGAAATTAGCTAATTTTAGTCCCAAAATTGCCGGAATACCATTTTTTGGCCGGAAATTGAAACTTTCCGGCAAGCTAATTCTACGTGGCAAATGAGATTAACATGGACAGCTTCCTCCGACGCCCTGTGCATGTCACACATGATCAGTGGAGGAGTATGTAATAAAGATTAATGGGAGATCCAGCAAGTGTATTCACAACTCATCAACAATAACCTAAAGAACGATTTCAAAAAATGGCTCATCTTCTCTGCAAAAAAATCCATATTTTCATGGTTTCATTTCCGGGTTAGGGTCATGTTAACAACTTCTCTGTCTCGGCCGTAGCTCACTGATTTCGGCCTTTTCATCACTTTCTGCGCTCCTCATGAATCCGCCAGCGCCAGCATCCGAAAAAATACCACCACCGGCGATGACCGATCCCACTGGGCCGGGGCATGATCGGGTTCAAGTTCTTCGATGACGGGTGGAATCCGGATCAAAGCGACCTCAGCGCCTACGTCGCCCAGCTGGAGCGCATGGGCTGGGAGAAACTACCGTAGATGATCTGGAGATAGGAGGAAATGGGTCGACCTGCTTCGTGCTTGATCAACAAACCCTTCATCCCATGGGAATTAGATTTTGCCGAAAGTTTGGGAATCCCGGGTGCGATGCCGTGGATTCAATCTTGTGCGTGTTTCTCAGTACCATTGTTGTAATAATCTGGTACCTTTTCCCACTAAGGAAGAATCGGAAATCGATGTTCAGCTGCCCTGTCTGCCATTGTTGAAGTACGATGAGTTCCCTACCTTCTTGCATCCTAATACTCCTTACTCTTTTTTGGCCCACACAATTTTGAATCAGTTCAAGAATATATCCAACCCCTTTTGCAGGGCGTCCGAGGGCGATTCATTTGATTCATTTGCATGTAGGATTACCTTGTCGGAAAGCCCCAATTTCCGGCCAAAAAATGGGGTTCCGGCGACTTTGGGACCAAAATTGACCAATTTCAGGAGTTACGGGACGAAATTGAAATTTTTATCTTTTTTTAGGACAGAATCAAAAATTTCTTATAGTTATGGGACAAAAAATGATGTTAACTCCTATAAAAGTATACATTTTATCTTTTCAGCAAAAGACTTCACACGTCAACGAGTCACCACTAATACAACCATTCACTTTATATAACATAATAATATTCCTTAATCCATCTAAAAAGTAAATACACACGTTATTAACGAACGAAAAAAGTATTACTTTAATTTATAAATAATAAAAGTATTTCTTTTTATAAATAAATAAATATAAGTATAAAAAAATAAATAAATATTTTACTCCCATGCATCGCGAAAAAAAAACTAACTAATATAATAGAAAAAAAGAAAAAACGTCAAAAGAAAGAAATATATAGAGCTAGATGGTTGCTTAATTAATTTTCTTAATTAATTTTCTTAATCAAGTAGCGCGGGTTAACATTTTTTAAAGGCAAAATTTGGGTGAGATGTCTCGTAATCTCACACGGCTAGTTACTCAACCCAATTAGAGTACCGACTTTTTTAATTAGTTAATGAGTATCACGTGATATTTATCACATAGCATATTCACGCAAATGAATAGATGATGTAGCCCTGCTTGGGTCATGATCAGATTGATTCAAAGTGGGCTGTCTTTTTTTTCTTTTAATTTATTGTTTTAATAACAATATTAAATTTTATTTTAATTATTTAGAATCAACCTAAAATTATTAAAACTTTTTATATTATTATTTATTTTTAAATTTAATATTTCTAATAAGTAATACTAGGTATTAAAATAAAAAAATATAATATTTTTAATAAAAAATTATATGTTTTCAAAGAAAAGTAATAACCTATCTTGCAAAAAAAAAATTCAGTAAGAGAGATAAAAAGTTATACTAATTAATATAAAATTTGATAACTAATTTTAATTGAATTATTTCATGTACAATTAATAAGACAGATAAAAGTTAATAATATTTTTAATAAAAAATGATAAATGAAAAAGAATTGATAACGTACATCAAATTAAACAATTTCCTAAATAATTTATAATATGAATAAAAAGTAATAACATTTTTAATAAAATGTTATACCTGAAAAGAAAAAGTTAAAAATCAATTTTATTAAACTATTTAATAAAAAATTTGCATAAAGAACAAGAAGTGATAATATTTTTCATTAAAAGTGTTCCATATTAGCGAAAAGTAAAAATCATTAATTGAAATCTTTCATAAATGATCACTTTATAATAGGACAAATATAAAATGACAATAATTTTAATAAAATATTATACATGATTATAGAAAAGTGATAATCATCCATTAAAGTATTTTGCGCATGAGCAAATTTTAAAATTAATAAAAAGTGATATTTTATTATTATTTTTAAATAATCAATTAAATATGCTATCTTATTAGAATAATATATTAATTTTTATCAGCCTTAATTTTATTCAAATATATTTTTATTAACAAATTGAAAGAAAATAATTAATTTACTTAATTAAAAAAATTAACAAATATTAATAAAGAATAAGAAAAAAAATTAACCAGACAGTCACATTAGAAATTAAGTGAATGGATGAGTCGGTTAATTGAAACCATGGTTGTGACAGATAATGCGCGCGCATTAAAAAATAATAATAACAAAAAATATGTAAATAGATTAGTGTAGGATTCGTCTCATATAAGATGATCCATGAGACGGTCTTATATAAGATTTATCCTTTTTTAAATGGGTACTTTGGTATCCGTTTCACGAATTAAAATTCGTGATACAATCCCATGCAAGTTTTTTTTGGTTGAAAAATTTTTGATTATAAATAATGGATAAATTGTAAACTAATCACATTGATAAAATAATACTACCATAATTCCATATTATTAGTTGGGATAGAATCATTTAATAATTAATGAATCTAATATAGAAAATGTAATAAGTAAACTATAGAGATTAAACAAAAAAAATTAAAATTGTAATATATTATAATTGGGTAAACAGTAATTCCAATAATAATATACTTACATTTTTCCACATATAAACCGTATAAATTTATCGATAAATAAAAAGTGATAATTTTTATAATAAAAAATAATAACAGTGTTATAAATTATTTCATGAATAATGTATAATATAAATAAAAAATATAATATTTCTTATAAAAATTAATAATTAATTACAAAAACGTAAAATAATCGTAATGTTAGATGATCTTGTAGAAGTCTACATCTCGACTAAAGGGTGATAAACACAAGGCCACGTATATGTATTTTCTGATAAATTTGGTTTAAACTTTAAAGTTAAAGGAACATTTATGAGGCTGTAAGCGGTGAGACTATTTTATGATATTTAAATTTTTTATTATTATTTTTTATTAAAAATAATTTTACTTTTTTACTTATATCTATAAATCATTAATAAAATATTTAATTATACTATTATCCCTTTTCATCAACATCACCACTTTTCAACGTAAGTATTATTTTTTTATCCAACCTCATGAAAATTTTCCTAAAACAATCTCATACTATAAATTAGATAGTCTAGGAGGGTATTATTTATAAGTTAGCAATAATTATGGCTCGATGACCCATTATGATATTGTCAGATACGTACAACCCTATTAGACTACGTGATTTATGTACAGTGATCAAATAATGAAAACGCAAGAGTTGTGTGATACTGTTACATTTTTTTCTTTATCAATTAATTTCCATACAAATGATACTTTTCATTTATAAATTATTAATGAAATAATAATTATATTACATCGTTATCATTTTTCATCCCATTTTTTATTTGACAACCATAGCATAAGTAAATATCAAAATAAATCATATAAGTATGATTTATTCTAACTTTAATCATTTTTCATTTGTAATTTTTAATTTGGTCATTTTTGTCAATTTTTAATGATTTTTGTTCAAATTTAGTCATTTTTTAAAATTTAGTTTTTTGTCCAAATTTAATCCTTCATGTTCAAAAATGTCTAAAATTAGTCCGGAGGTGTATAAATTTTGGACCAAAAGTGGTCAAAAAATGAACAAATTTTCAAAAAAAATACCAAAAAATTGGACCAAAAGGCCTAAAACTGGACAAAAAATGATCAAAATTGAGAATTGTAAATGAAAAATGACTAAAGTTGGAATATGTCATACTTACGGGACTAATTTTGATTTTTATCCACCATAGTATTTCAATCCTTCTACATCAATGATAAGACATTAAAAATTACTCTCTCCGTTTTATAAAAAAATTCACTTTTTATTATTATCATTTCCATAAACAAGTTCGCACCCCAAATAATGAAATGCACACAAATCAATAACCCCATAACACATTTTAATTTCAAAATTGTCACTCGTTTACAACTCACATAACTTACTTAAGTTATTTTATAATTTATTTATTACCTAAAAATACCAAATTACCCCTAAAATTAAAGTAAAAAATAAAATTTTCTTAAACTCCATTTTTTCTATAGTAATCCTGAACTTCTCTCTGGTACGGTGATAGTAATAGAATTTATTAATTAACAATAATTCCATAGGCTCTTATACCACTCCAAAATATTGATATTATGAAATTCAACCAGCTTAATTAGTCGAAAGCCACGACCAAGCAGTACTATTTTTTTTATTAAAAATATTATTACATCTTCTCTATCATACGAAACCTGAAACCTATTATGTGACATGATCTCACACGAATTTTTGCTATATTTGCACTGTTTATAATTAATGCAATTCAAGTTTTTAAATATGACATTTTCCACCGACAGGTTTCATTAAGAACAAATTTCTCCAAATTCTAACTTAAGTTCAAATAAAATTTCATGGATGTTATTGATTTTTTGCACTTGAAATGTGATTTTTTTGTTATTAGCTAGTATTAAAAAATTTTCAAAAATTGAAAATGTAAATTTAAAAAGGAACAACATTGTATTCGAGCATTATTTTTTTTTATCGGACAAAGTAGTTATTAGTCTAGTTAGTAGTTAGTTCACCAAGTACCCATACACCTTTCTATCTCCAAGCCTCTTTATTACTCTTCACTTATTCGTTTCTAATGAGAATCGAACTTGGATCACTCACCTTAGGTGAGATCCAGTGACCAAGTGCTAGTAGCCCACTTGGTTTTGTATTCGAGCATTATAAGACTAAATGCGAAATTTTCTCCCTGAATTTACTTGGCAAGTACTCCTGATCCTCATCCACAACTCACCCTAACATTTTATATATTTCGTTTGTGTACAACTCATTTTCACATCCCGTAAAAAAATGACATAATATTCATACCATAAACTTTTATTTTAAAATTATATATACACCTCACTTAAATGTCATACTTTTCACTTTATTTATTATCCCAATATAGTTTCACATCCTATGTAATGTTTTCCCTTCATTGTTCATGACTTATTTTAAGCCTCTATTCATAGAATTACTTTGTGGTTCATGCACTATTCTACGCTTAAAATCTTTATCTAAGGTTGTGTTTAGATTGAAGGATTTGATGAGGGATTTATAAAATCCTCCCTCAAATCCCTCATTCATGTTTGGATGTCACTTGAAATCAATGGATTTATAAATCCAAGATTTTAAATCTATGAATTTCAAATCATGAATTTGATTTTGAATATTTTTATTTGTTTTTTAATGAATTTCAAATCTTTACTCAAACCGTATCATTTGAAATCCTTCCATTGTGTAATTGATATATTAATATATAAAAATATTACTATATAAAATTAATAAATTAATTAAAAAATATATAAATATATATTTTTTAATTATAAACTCTACCACCCAACCTACCACCCTACACCCCCCATCCGCCAACCCACCCCATAAATTTTTTTTTATAAAACTTTAAATTTTAATATTTAAATAATAAAAATATTATCACCCAACTCTTACCCCTATCCACCCAACCACCCACAACCCCCCACCCCGACCCTCTGCAATTTTTTTTATTTTAGATTTCAATATTTAAATAATAAAAATATTACCACCTAATCCACCCCTACCCCATCCCCAAAAATTTTTTTTTTTAAAATAAAATTTTAGATTTTATTATTATTTAAATAATAATAATATTACAACTAACCCTACCCTTCCTATCCACCCACCCCACCCCTCGGCCACCCCCTCCCCCAAATTTTTTTTAAAAAAATTAGATTTTAATATTTAATTAATAATAATATTACTATCCAAATAGTGAAATTCAAATGAATTGATTTAAAATATAATTTTTTTAAAATAATTGTTGAATTATGTTTTTGAAATCCTTTCAAAAACTCATAATTTATCAAAATAGTGGAATTCAAATGAATTAATTTAAATTCGAAAGAATTTAAAATTCATTTATTTTCAAATTCATTGAATTTGAAATTACTTAATCCAAACACAACCTAGTGTTTAGTGCAAATTCAAAGGATAAAATTATAATATTTTAATGATTCATAGTCTATTTCGACTCTAAAAGTTTAAGATTTACCAACTTTAGAGTACAATATGTTAATTCCTTAGGAATATTTCAGTTTTAGTCCGAGTATTTGTTGGATTACATAAATAGTCCCATACTTATAGACATATCCTAAAAGTTGTATTTTAGTGTCATCCATTAATTTATAGATGAAAAATATGAAATAAATTAAAAAAAAAAAAAGAATAAAAAAATTCTTCTCCATGTTCATTAATACTATATCTGCACCTCTTCCGGTTACTTAGTTTAACCGCAAAATCTGTAAAAAAAAATACACATTGGAAAAAAAAAAAAAAAAAAGGAACTTGGAGCATCATCAATTGAGTTCGATAACAAGACCTTGCATCCGGTGCACATAATATCAACTCCCCACTTTTTAATTCTAGTTATTTTGCAAAACTTTATTTAAAATTTCTTTAGGTTCTTGCAAGTGTAAGTTTAGAATTTTGTTTTTACAAGAAAAATTAAATTGAAAAATAAAAAGTTGTCGAACTACAAAATTTTATTTTGAGTGTGTTGCGGATTAATAAAATTAAAAAAAGGAAAAGTTTTGTGAGACTAAAGATTATGAGTGTGTATTTCAATTTTTAATTAAAGCGTACTGCGAGGTAATTTGTTAATTATCAATTTTTTTCTCGAAACGTGCTTTTTAATTGATTTTACGACCACATGATATAAATAAGAACATACACATCACAACCTAAAAGTGGAGGAAATTAAGAGGCCCCTATTCTCTCTCTTGTATTTCTTTAAGAGATCGGAACCGGGCCGAGCCAGCTTGAGCCGGACCGGCCGGTCAAGCCAAGTCGAGCCCCACGCACCGCTTTATCTTATTCATTGGACCCCTGGTTCAAGTAAAAATAAATGCAATATTATTGTGCAAGCATGGGTAGGTGCACCATATAATAAACACATTTAATTTAATTTCATGATATGTGTGGACAATAGGTGTTCGCTTTTCCCGTGAATTTTTTATGTGGGCCAAGTTCCCTCCACTCCTCTATACTCTTCAATTATTCCTTATTTTTCTTATAATTAAATTGCAAGCTTTAAGTATTAATTATTCAATTCACCTGGATTTTGATTTGAGCAAATTTATACATTAAATCGAATATATAATTATTTTAAGGTGGGCTTGACCCAATTCTTCTATTTAACCAATTTCAACAATATACTCTTTCCGTCCCAAATAAAACATTTATGCCTTTTTTTTTGTGACGAGGGAGTATATGGAAAAAAAAAACTTCACGGTTTCCACTCCACCTTGGCCCTTAATGAGTGGCCTTCGTTTGCAATCATTTTAATACATGCCATAATAGAGGAAAAAACAAAATAAAACTGCTAATCTACCTCCAATATTAACTAAAATCCTCATTTTATTAAATGAAAGGCTATTTAATCCACAAGGCTATTCTTTCTTGCAAGTAAAGCATGCATATGTTGTTAATGTTCCATATAACACCTGCGAAATTTCAAGTTCAATTCAGAAGTCCAACTTCATAATTCCAGCCCATATATTCAATATGATACTTACCATATTAATCATAACTCTACCATTAATCTTTAATTACCTTCTCCACAGAAAAACAAAGGTAGCAGCAAGATCCTGCCTGGTTCCACCAGGTCCTCCGGGGCTTCCGGTGATCGGAAACCTCCACCAATGGGGCAGCGCCACCAGTCCACACATCTTTCTCTGGAATCTATCCAGGAAATATGGCCCCATTATGCACATGAAACTGGGCTCTAAGCCAGTAATCGTGGTTTCTTCACCAAAACTCGCGAAACAAGTTCTGAAAACACAAGATTTGGCCTTCTGTAGTAGGCCACAACTTTTCGGCCGGAAGAAGCTATCCTACAACAGGTCGGACATCGCCTTTTCGCCTAACAACGACTACTGGAAGGAGAAGAAGAAAATTTCCACCATCAACCTGTTTAGCCCGGGAAAGATTCAATCTTTTCGTCCCATTCGTGAAGATGAAATATTGTGAATGATCAGAAAGATAGATCGCTCTCCTGGCAAAGCTGTCAACTTGAGTGAGCTTGCCATGGGACTTACCAGCACTTTGATATGTAGAATTGCATTTGGTAAGAGGTACGAGGAGCAAGGGTCGGAGCAGCGAAGATTCGACCAGCTTTTGAGAGAGCTTCGAGAATTGCTCACTACTGTTTTTGTCTCCGATTTCTTCCCATCCTTCAGTTGGGTGGATAAACTGAATCGATCCATCGACCGGCTCGATATGACTTTCGAGAAGCTTGATGCTTTCTACCAGGAGCTTATTGATGAGCATCTGAATCCCAAATGGGTGAAAAAGATGGAGGAAGACAACATTCTTGGTATCTTGATCCAGCTTAAAGAAGAGAAATCATATCCCATTGACCTCAAATGGGAAAACATCAAAGCATTGTTAATGGTCTGAATTTATGTTTTGGTTTATTACATTATTGTTTAA
This sequence comes from Pogostemon cablin, assembly GCA_023678885.1. Classification (NCBI taxonomy): domain Eukaryota; kingdom Viridiplantae; phylum Streptophyta; class Magnoliopsida; order Lamiales; family Lamiaceae; genus Pogostemon; species Pogostemon cablin. The sequence goes on along the minus strand of CM042990.1, from coordinate 9,961,732 downwards.
AGAATACTACACATGGCAAACACTCGTATAAATCGGGTTCACGGTGTAAACTATGTGGTCCCCTTTTAAAGAATACCCCTATGTATTGCTAGGGTTTAAATTAAAGGGTGGCCACAGGTTTACACCATAAACCTGTTGGGTTGGGTTACAAAATATGTGAAGAATTCTTCTGACACAAAAATACCAACTCCCTACCCACTTTGTACCTCTCCTTCACAAGTCTCACGCGGTTGTTGGCTGCTACTATTAACACATATCAGCTCCACCACCATCACAAAAAGCTGCCACCACCTCCTCTCTCAGACTCGCTTTTTCAGTAGGCAATAACAGGAGTTTCAACTGTCGGATCAAGATGAATCTTGGTCAGCACGTTCGAAACTAGTGGAAGTACATTCTGAATGGTGGAGATCGTGTTTAGAGCTTTGTGTTGACAGGAATAGGCCGAAAACAGAAGCAGGTTTTTGGGCGATTTAGTTCTGTGCAGTCGAGGAGAAAGAGTCGTATGTCACAAACTAACCGTTGGATCGAGCTGTAATTTGGACATCACGTTCAAGACTCATAGGGGTTGATTCTGGACGGTGGAGATCGGATTACTAGGTTCCTACAGTTGTGAACTCTGAACGTCAATTGGTGTAGTTTGTTGAGGTCTTTCTAATCTTTTTGGTTGTTATAAAGTATTGAGTGTCTTGATACGTTTGTGATAGAGTGTCTGTGGCGGCAAATTGTAACTCTTGGAATTTTATCTCATAGTGAAGGTTTTGGTGGGTTTCGGTCCCGTGATTTTTTATCTTGTCACATTGAGGAGGTTTTTCACGTTAAATTACTGGTGTTGTGCTTTATTGATTACTTGCTTTATCGTGCATCATATTATTAGTATTGTTTCCTACTAGATTCACACAATAGAGGGATAATTGATCATTCCGCTGCGTAGACGAATAGATTATTATTTGATTATTCGTGTGTTTATCCCAACAAAGTGGTATCAGAGCGGGTTGCTGCTGTGTGCCTTGTGGTGAATATGGAAACCAATACTAATAGAATGGTGAATCTCAATGGTTCTAATTATCATGTGTGGAAAGGCAAGATGAAGGATCTTCTTTATGTGAAAGATTATTATTTGCTTGTATTTGAAACTAAAAAGCCTGATGATAAAATAGATGATCAATGGAATATATTGCCTCGTCAAGTATGTGATTACATTAGGCAATGGGTGGATGATAATGTATTGAACCATGTTAGTGGAGAAACACATGCACGAACTGTATGCTAGGAAAACTGTGAACAAGTTATTTCTAATCAAGCAGTTGATGAATCTGAAATTCAAAGATAGCACTCCTATGACAGATCACTTGAATTCATTTCAGGGCATTATTAATTAATTGTCGGAAATGAATATCAAGTTTGAGCATGAAGTACAGGGCTTATGGCTTCTTGGTACATTGTCGGATTCATGGGAGACATTCAGGACATCTTTGTCTAATTCAGCCCCCAATGGTACCATTATAATGGATTTGGTTAAGGGCAGCGTTTTGAATGAGGAAACGAGGAGAAAATCGCAGGACCCTTTACAGCAATCAGAGGTTTTGGTTACAGAGAAGAGGGGGAGAAGTAATAGTAGAGGTCCAACAGGCAAGCAAAAAGGCAGGAGGAGTAAATCCAACAGACACAACAAGGTTGAGTGTTGGAATTGTAAAACTCCAGGACACATAGCAAGGTATTGAAGAAAACCCAAGCAAGATGACAAGAAAGAAAATGAAAAAGAAAGGAAGAATGAAGAAACAAAAGATAGTGATCAAATGTCTGCTGCAACAGGTGATTTTCTTATCTTTCGTGATTATGTTGTCAATCTTGCACATGGAGAAAGCAGTTGGGTGGTTGATAGTGGGACATCCATACATGCCACATCTCGTGGAGAGGTGTTCACATCCTACATGTCAGGTGACTATGGTAATGTTAGGATGGGTGATGATGGCTTAGCTAAAGCCATTGGCGTTAAAGATGCATTTTTGCGGACTAGTAATGGTGCTACACTAGTTTTAAGAAATGTGAAGCACATGTCTGATCTTCTGTTGAACTTGATATCTATTGGGAGACTTGATGATGAGGGTTTCTGCAGTGTGTTCTTTGATGGTCAGTGGATGCTTACAAGAGGTTCTTTAGTTGTTGCTAAAGGTCAAAAACATTCCTCGTTGTATTTGATGCAAGCAAAGTTAATTGATGACTCTATTAATGTAGTTAAGAATGAGGGGATAGTTGAGTTGTGGCATAGCAGACTCAGTCATATCAGTGAAAAGGAATTGAAGATTTTAGAGAAGAGAAATCTCATTCTAGACTTGAAGAATGCATCTTTAAAGAAGTGCTCTCACTGTTTAGCGGGAAAGCAAACTCAAGTTGCTTTCAAGACCTCAACTTCTAACAGAGCATCAGGTATACTCAATTTAATTTATTCTGATGTTTGTGGTCCTTTGAAAACAAGAACTCTTGGTGGTGCTTTATATTTTGTTACTTTTATAGATGATCACTCAAGAAAGACCTGGATCTACATGTTGAAGGCGAAAGATCAGGTGCTCGATGCATTCAAGCAGTTTCATGCCTTAGTTGAGAGACAGAATGGGAAGAAGTTGAAATGCATCAGATCAGATAATGGAGGGGAATACATTGGTCCTTTTGATGAGTATTGCAGATAGCAAGGTATCCGACATCAAAAGACTCTTCCAAAGACTCCTCAGTTGCATGGGCTTGCAGAAAGGATGAACAGAACATTGGTCGAGAGAGTAAGATGTCTGCTATCAGAAGCAGGATTGTCTTCATCATTCTGGGGTGAGGCTCTGAGTACTGTTGTACATGTTTTAAATCTTACTCCGTGTGTTCCTTTAGACTTTGATGTTCCAGATAGAGTCTGGTCAGGAAAAGTTATTTCCTATAATCATTTGCGGGTCTTTGGATATAAGACATTTGTGCATATTCCCAAAGATGAGAGGTCTAAGTTGGATATGAAGACTCAACAGTGTGTGTTTCTTGGTTACGGCTAAGATGAGTTTGGTTATAGACTTTATGATCCCGTAGAGAAGAAGCTTGTCAGAAGTCGGGATGTTGTGTTTGTTGAGGATCAAACCATAAGAGATATTGAAAGGACGGATAACTCAATTTCTACATCTGCTTTTGACTTGATTGACTAGAAAATTATTCCTCACGGTCAAGGTCAAGTAGAAGCTGAAGAGGAGAATCAGATCAGCCTAATTTCGGTAATGATGAGCGTGTCGATCATCCTTTGCATGATGAAGATGATATCGATCAGCCGCAACCACCTAGAAGAAGTAGTAGAGCTCGTGTACCTTCTAGGATGTATCCTCCTGATCAGTATGTGTTCTTGACCGATGTGGGAGAGCCTGTATGCTATGGAGAAGCAGTTCGTGGAGAACACAAGAATGAGTGTTTGGAAGGAATGCAAGATGAGATGAAGTACTTGCGTGAAAATGACACATTTGATCTGGTGGAACTACCAAAGGGGAAGCATGCTTTGAAGAACAAGTGGGTGTACAGAATAAAACAAGATGAGCACACCTTAAAGCCTCGATTCAAAGCTAGATTGGTTGTTAAAGGTTTCAGTCAGAAAGAGGGAGTTGATTTTGAAGAAATTTTCTCTCCGGTTGTCAAAATGTCTTATATCCGTTTTGTGTTTGATTTGGCAGCTAGTCTTGACTTGGAGATTGAGCAGATGGATGTTAAAACTGCTTTTCTTCATGGTGAGCTTGATAAAGAGATTTACATGGTGCAACCTGAAGGTTTCAAAGTGAAGGGAAAAGAAGACCATGTGTGCAAACTGAAGATAAGTCTTTACGGTTTGAAACAAGCACATATATTGTGGTATCAGAAATTTGAGTCAGTTATGGGGGAGCAAGGCTACCAGAAGACCATTTCTGATCATTGTGTGTTTGTTCAGAAGTTCTCGGATGATGATTTCATTATATTATTACTGTATGTTGATGATATATTGATTGTTGGCAGGAATGTTTCAAGAATTGATAGGTTGAAGAAACAGTTGAGCAAATCCTTTGCCATGAATGACTTGGGGCCAACAAAGAAAATCCTTGGTATCAACATCACACGAGATAGAGCAAACAAGAAGATGCACTTGTCACAGGAGAAGTATATTGAGAAAGTGCTTGAGAAATCCAATATGAGCAAAGCTAAAGTGATTATTTCTCCTATTGCCACTCATTTTAAGCTTGGTGCTCATCATAGTCCTTCAACCGATGAAGAGAAGGAAGCGATGAGAAGAGTCCCATATGCTTCAACCGTGGGAAGCTTGATGTATGCAATGGTGTGTACGAGGCCAGACATAGCTCATGCAGTTGGTGTTGTTAGCCGTTATTTGTCTAATCCGGGAAAGGAGCATTGGAATGCTATGAAGTGGATAATGAGATATCTACGAGGTACGTCTAGTTTGAGACTCACCTTTGGAGGTGAGAAGCCTGAGTTAGTTGGCTATACCGATTCAGATATGGGATCTGATGTGGACACCAGAAAGTTAATTTCTGCCTACCTAGTGACATTCGCAGGTGGCGCTGTGTCATGGAAATCAAGATTGCAGAAGTGTGTTGCACTCTCCACAAGAGAATCAGAGTACATCATGCAACAGAAGCATGCAAAGAGGTATTATGGTTCAAAAGGTTTATGGTGGAGATTGGACTGAAGCAAGAGAGGTATGTAGTATTTTGTGATAGTCAGAGTGCTATCCATCTCAGCAAAAATGCTGCATTTCATTCAAGGTCTAAGCATATTCACGTGAGATATCATTGGATGAGGGATGTCATCAATGATAAGTTGCTTGAACTTGAAAGATTCATACAGATGATAATGGTGCTGACATGATGACGAAGGCATTGCCTAGAGAGAAGCTCGAGGTATGTCGTGTGATAGCCGGAATGGCTAGTCTCTCCACATAATCAGAAAGGGGGAGATTTGTTAGGTTGAGTTACCAAATATGTGAAGAATTCTTCTGACACAAAAATACCAACTCCCTACCCACTTCGTACCTCTCCTTCTCAAGTCTCACGCTGTTGTTGGCTGCTACAATTAGCACATATCAGCTCCACCACCATCACAAAAAGCTGCCACCGCCTCCTCTCTCAGACTAGCTTTTTCAGTAGGCAATCAACCGTCGGATCGAGATAAATCTTGGTCAGCACGTTCGGAACTATGGAAGTACATTCTGAACGGTGGAGATCGTGTTTGAAGCTTTGTGTTGACGGGAAAAGGCCGAAAACAGAAGCAGGTTTTTGGGCGATTCAGTTCTGTGCAGTCAAGAGGAAAGAGCTGTTTCTCACAAACTAACCGTTGGATCGAGCTGTAATTTGGACAACACGTTCAAGACTCATAGGGGTTGATTCTGGACGGTAGAGATCGGATTACTAGGTTCCTACAGTTGTGAACTCTGAACGTCAATTGGTGTAGTTTGTTGAGGTCTTTCTAATCTTTTTGTTTGTTATCAAGTATTGAGTGTCTTGATACGTTTGTGATAGAGTGTCTGTGGTGGCAGATTGTAACTCTATGAATTTTATCTCATAGTGAAGGTTTTGGTGGGCTTCGGTCCCCTTCTTTTATCTTCTCACATTGAGGAGGTTTTCCACGTTAAATTGCTGGTGTTATGCTTTATTAATTACTTGTTTTATCGTACATCATATTATTAGGATTGTTTCCTGCTAGATTCACACAAGAGAGAGATAATTGATCATTCCGCTGCGTAGACGAATAGATTATTATTTGATTATTCGTGTGTTTATCCCAACAAAACCCCGTTCACAGAAGAGTAACTCACTCCATATAATTTGCTGAGTTTGTAACATCACAACAAACTTTTATTTTATTCAAATATTCCCTCATGCTAAAATTACCTTTCTTGATCCCTTGGAGCTGTTGTTTGTATTGCATAATCTTTGCCTTCGATTGACTAGAGAGATTTATCTCTAAACTTTTCCAAATTTCTTCAGATGTACTCAATCCAACAGTGGTGACCAAGAGGCTCTCAGTTAGAGAGGAAAACAACCAAGAGACGATCAGTTGATCTTGCTTCATCCAAGCAATGTATTCTGGGTTTTGAGTGTTGCCTTCTCCTCCGCTTGGTCGGACAAAAATTTCTAGAGTTTTTCTTCTCACATGTAAGATACGATTCAAGGCCATAGCCTTTAGCTGCAGTAAGATCATGTTGCTTCCAAATGAGATAATTGTTCTCATTTAACTTGACGGAGACTAGATGGCTCAAAGAGAGGTGCATTTGATTTGAAAAGAGAGTTGTTACATTAGTATTTTCGGAACTTGAAGATGTACCCATGATAAAGTAAAAAAAAAAACAAACAAACAAGAAAAATAAAAATGATACAGAGCTCAGGCTATGAACCTGCTGCTCTGATACCATAATAAAATTTGTGGTTGAGGAAAGAAGACTTTTTGTAACAGAGATAATTTCTAACGTTTTTCATTGATAGATAATTGAGTGTGATTGATGCATTCCTTATATATAGAAAAGTAGGTAAAGTGTGTCAACATTTCATTGGTCCCTCTATATGATAGAGCCTAATAAACTTCACAGACAAGGACATCATAAAGCTGGATTTGTCATCTTGTTATAAGCCTTATCCATGGAGGAATTATCCACTGTTGGTGAACTTACATTTTCACCTACTCTAGAAATAAAAGGGGAAAAAAGAAAGAACGAAAAATAAAAAAACGAAACACTGCTATATGTGAACCGGGCCGGTCCTCCCATGCACTGCTTTGTCTTATTCATTGGACTTTGTTCAAGCAAAAAATGAATGCGACCATGTACGACCTCGGTGCGATTGGTGGCTTAGTTAAGTGCAACAATGTGAACTTGTCCTCCAACGCACTACTTTATCTTATTAAGTTCAATTTTTCGGTTGAACCGCCGATTGAACTGATCCGACCGGTTGGACCTCGAACTGTTGCCTCTACCGGTTTGTTCTCCTGTCCGGTTTTCAAATCACTGCTTTCATTCATGTCATAAAATATTAAATTAAAATCATAAACAATATTACAAAAGATAATACTCCCTCCGTCTCATACTTATGTTCACAGTTTTCGTTTTCGTCCGTCCCACACTTATGTTCACCACCCAAAAAGAAAACTTCACTTCAACCAACAACCTCAAAAGTTATCTTAATTTCAAAAATATCACTCATATCTAACACACATAACATACTCTATAATTTATTTATTACCTAAAAATACTACAATACCCCTAAAAAGTCAATAAAGTTGATCAAAAAGCAACTTTTCTTAAACTTCGTATCTACAGTGTCGGTGAACATAAATCCGAGACGGAGGGAGTACAAAATAGTGATTCATAACTCTCGCTAAATGTAATCTAAATCTAACTAACACTGATATCTAGCTAGTGTCAAACTCTTTTGCTCATCAACAAATACCTGTAAAAAAAAGTAATAATCATATTTCAATTAGAGATTAACAAATGAAAAACTAGAAAATTAAGGATAGAAAACATAAATAATAACAATCATTAAAACAACAAGAATAACTTATAAAATGGATAGCATTACCATCATCGCTTATGAATGAATTTAAATACAATTCACATTATGCAAGTATAAATCAAATAACATAGAGGAAGATGTAAATTTGGAGTTTAAGCTTACTCATTTGATTTCTTTGAACAAACCATGATGTTCTCCCATGATGAATCAATTATATTCTCCATCTTGTCCTGTTTGAAAAATAGGAACATAAGTTCAAAACTAAGTTCAACAATTATTACAATATTGAAGAGTATAAAAGTACCGTATGTTGTAACACTATTGATCATTATAATAACAATAATATATTCTTGTTATTTCTCATGAATTAAGTTTAAATACAATTCACATTGTATAAGTATATATAAACCAAATAATATAGGGAGAGGTAAATTTGGAATTTAAGCTTACTCATTTAGACATCTTTGAACAAACTATGATATTCTTCCATGATGAATCAACCAAATTCTCCATCTTGTCCTGTTTCAAAAATAGGAACACAAGTTCAAAACTAATTAGTTTTTGAATAAGTTTAGCTATTATTGAAGAGTATAAAAATATTGTATGTTGTAGAACAAATTATTCAGCATCTTCATCAGAGTAGCTTCTTATTAGCCCTTGGATCGAGTTAATCAACATGTACCTATATACACAAGGTATATAATATGAGGTAAACTTGGAGTTATGCTTACGTACCTTTAAGAATATTAGCTCTTTATTTAGAACTCTTTGAATAAATCATAATATCCTTCAATGATGAATCATGCCTACACACTTCGTGCTTCATCTTATTTTGCTTAAAAAACAAAAAAACACAATGTATGAAGTGAGAAGAAACACATAAACTCCAATCTCCATCAAAACCACAATAATAATCATATACATATGTACAGATATAATAAACTAGTATACTTAACATGTATGATAATCTTAAATCTCCTAGGATGTTGTAAACAAGAACTATGCAACTAGCTCATACACCTACAAACAAGTTAGCGACATCATATATTAGATCAGCCATAGGAGAAAACCAAGTTGCTATAATAACGTACTCCAATACTTGTCAATTTCCAGAACTACCTCAAAGAGAGATTAAAGTTATTGAAAATATCAAGTATGTATTATTCTGGTAGCACTATGATCACAACATTCCATAGAATCCAAGCTTTAACCATATATAGCTAACACCTTACCTTGATTTTCACAACCCTTTCTACCATAATTTGTTCTTGCTATTCAGCACATGATAAAGCATTGCTATTCTCTAATTTCAGTTTGTAAATCAAATTACAAATTTACTTGAATGAGTACATAACTTCAAAATCAAAGTAAGTCCATTACTAATGAGCCATATTCGAACTCTTTTAACAGATATACAGAAAAAGAAAACACAAGTAATTACAAAAGTTCTTTAAGGGCAACCATAGTCAACATCCGCCAAAGTAGACCAACATCCTCTCTAATTTTTATATTTCACACCACACTCTTCACCACAACCCTATTTTAAGTAAATTGTTCTCTCTTTTTCCCCCTGATTTGAACAACACCACCACAATTTACACATCCTACATCCTTACCTTTAACTGAACACGCTATCCACGCTATCGAACGCCGCATGGAATTGAGAGCTATGCCGAGGGCTAAGGGTGCAATGCGTTCACAATTCCTCGAAGCACTATCAAACATCCCCGATACAAACATAATAACTAAATCGAAACCTCAAATCACGAGTGAAAGCGAAAAACGAAAAACATAATAATTAAATTCACCTGAAATTGTGAATAGCACTGCCGAATGAATTGAGTCTAAATAGGGAAATTGTTGGAGGTGAAGGGTTTCTCTCTTTCAACTCTTCACTTCTCAAAAATCAATTCTCATGAAGTCAAATCCTTCTGACGGCACTGGCAACGACGATGAAGAGAAAGACGGAAATAAGATGCGGTGGATGTAAGAAATTGTGGGTATTGAAAACTCATTTTCACATCCTGTAAAAAAAAATGACATAATATTCTTACTATAAACTTTTATTTCAAAATTATATATACACCTCACTCACATAACTTAGTTAATTTATTATCCCAATATATTTAGGGAAAGATTCAATCTTTTCGTCCCATTCGTGAAGATGAAATATTGCGAATGACCAGAAAGATAGATCGCTCTCCTGGCAAAGCTGTCAACTTGAGTGAGCTTGCCATGGGACTTACCAGCACTTTGATATGTAGAATTGCATTTGGTAAGAGGTACGAGGAGCAAGGGTCGGAGCAGCGAAGATTCGACCAGCTTTTGAGAGAGCTTCGAGCATTGCTCACTACTGTTTTTGTCTCCGATTTCTTCCCATCCTTCAGTTGGGTGGATAAACTGAATCGATCCATCGAACGGCTGGATATGACTTTCGAGAAGCTTGATGCTTTCTACCAGGAGCTTATTGATGAGCATCTGAATCCCAAATGGGTGAAAAAGATGGAGGAAGACAACATTCTTGGTATCTTGATCCAGCTTAAAGAAGAGAAATCATATCCCATTGACCTCAAATTGGAAAACATCAAAGCATTGTTAATGGTATGAATTTATGTTTTGGTTTTGTGATACCCGAGCTTCTCACTACTCATGTGTCAATATAATTTAATTTTTGTTATGTGCATTTTATAATTATGTGATAATAATGTGACAATTATGTGACAATTGTTTCTATATTTTATTTATCGTTACATTTTATTTGAGACATTCGTGATAAAAATTGGGACGGTGTGTGAATATATGGGTGCATAAATATTTACGTGCATTATTTTGGATATATGAGTAAATTATTTTATGAGTATAAATACAATTTTCTTAATTATTAAGTATCACACGTGTTCTCGTAATAATAATAATAATAAAAGTTACTGCCAACAACTCCTTTCGTGGTTAATTGATAGCCAAGAATTTGTTTAGGTGGTTAGTGAACCACGTATTTCATAATAAATAAATAAATAAAATAGTAAGCTGCGCAGTGGGTTACTTTCGCCTATATACAGGCATACTAACCTTAATTGGGGTATTGGCAATAGAAATATAAGCAGCAGTGGCTGCGAGAAAAAAAAAGAAGAAGAAAAGAGAGAGAAAAAAAAGAGAGGGAAGGGTTCGTGCCGGGACGGAAGATAGGAGATTAGTTACAGTTCTTCACGAGGGTGATATTATTGTCGGAGTCCAGGTAAGTAGAAGTCCAACTACAATGCATAAACATGTTGTTTGTGAATTATTTGTAATTAATATGTGATAATTATATTATGGATTATTTGTAATTAGTTTAATTACGATATGAATTATTTGTGATTAATTTGTTATACAAGCTGTGTATTTATGTGATTTGGAGAAAGTAGGGTTCATATTTAACAATAGTATTTGTAAATTATTTGTGATAATTTTGTGATACAAGTTGTGAATCCATGTGATTGGAAATAATATTATTATCCTATATAGATCGGTGTAATTGGAAACTTTTGCAAATATATTTGTATGGTTTGAGAAAATATTGGTTATAAGGATCTGTGGGATCCAAGATGAAGTTGCTATTCCAAAAAGAGATCCGTGTGATCCAAGTTGAAGTGGTTATTTTATAAATGGATCTATGTGATTGAGGTGAAGTTATTATTTCAGAAGTGGATTTGTGTGAATTAAAATTAAGTTGTTACTTTATTGTGATTAAATGTTGATATTGATATTATAAATAGTTTATGATGCACATTTAATTGTTCTGGGTGCATACCATGCATAAACATGAAAAGTGTTTTCCTCAAAATTAATAAGATACTAATGGTGTGTGCGGCCACTATATATGCATCTTTGCCAGAGTTCGGAAAAATCGTTCTCGGCACTATTTTCGGGGTTCGGAAAAATCGTCCCCACCACTTTGCTAGAGTTCGAAAAAATCGTTCTCGGCACTATTTTCGGGGTTCGGAAAAATCGTCCCCATTGAGCTCATTTGGGGTGCATATCATAAGTGTGTCGTGGGGATCCCGCAACGTGAACAATTTTCAAAATAAAAGAGATCAATTAGAAAAAATTAGGACATAGGCGATAGAGAACTAAATGCATTTTCATGCACGGACATGCGTGATTTCTACTTACTGAGATTTTTATCTCACTAGTTTATGCATTGTAGGTGAGCTTGTTGATGATTGAGTTTGTGATGTGACTGTGCAAGCTGTGGCGCTCCTTCAAGTTTAGAGAGGATGTATATAGATGACGACCTGTTGGGCTAGGCCGTGGGTTTATTTTGTTTCCGCTGATGTTTTGGTTGTGTAGTATAATAAGTATTGTCGCGAGTTTGTCTGGTTTGAAGTGGTATCAGAAACCAGTCATGATGTGAAAAAAAAAATTATATGCAGGTTTTTTTTTATAATGATGATGTTTATGTTAAATAGTATTTGAATTATAAGTTGTGTAAGGTGGGTCGTGTCAGGTTTATTACATTATTGTTAAAAGAATACTCAATATGGCAAACACTCATGTAAATCGAGTTCACGGTGTAAATCCTGTGGTCCCCCTTTCCAATCCTATTATACCCTATGTATTGCTAGGGTTTAAATTAAAGGTGGCCACAGGGTTCACAGAAGAGTTACTCACTCCATATAATTAGCTGAGTTTGTAATTCATTAATTGTGTTTGCAGAATATATTCTTTGGTGAAACAGATTCAAGTGCAGCCTCAATTGTTTGGATCATGACAAATCTGATGAAGGAGCCACAAGTGATGAAAAAAGTGCAAGCTGAAGTGAGAAATTTGGTAGGAAAAAAGGGTGAAGTGGATGAAGATGACCTGCCAAAACTACCATATCTGAAAGCAGTGATAAATGAGACATTCAGATTGTACCCTCCAGTTCCAGTGCTTGTACCAAGAGAAACAACTCAAGCATGCTTTCTGGAGGGGTATCAAATTCACCCCCAAACCATAGTTTATGTCAACACATGGGCAGTAGCAAGAGATCCTGAATACTGGAACAATCCGTAACACCCCATAAAATAATATACGTGAATTAATTGAGGCCCAACCCTTAGAAGCCCAAAACTAGCTTGAAACATGTCCAACCACTTATTCAACTACAGCCGTGTGAATGAGAGAGTATCAACATGTGATCCACTTTCCTTATACACGAAATTCTTCCTGCCCAAGAAAAACATTATCAAATCTCGTCTCTTCTCAATGCAATATCTTCCCTGCAATCAAATCCAAAATTGATCTCTTTACTAGGGAAAGTTTGACCTCTCCTACGCGTTATTTTTCTGCAGAGATTGCCCAGCCATCCAAGTATAAAACTGATTTTTTCTCTTCATTCCTTCACGATACTCATAATTTTTACCACCGGCTGCTCCAATACGAAGAGAGAAGGGTACCGTGCCTTCAAATCTCTTCCTCTCTTCTTCTCTCTTCCATCGATTATATCCCCGATATTTGTCCATGATTATTCTATTTTAATTTTCTTTCATCGTGTAAAGCCTTGAGTTAGTAATGTGTAGTTGTATGATGATAGGTTTCGAAGGAGTTTCGGATCGATACGCGTAGGACTCGATTCTTGTCGCAAGAAGTATAAGGTGGGGTTTTTACTCATCTTGCGTATGTCAAAATATTTCATATGTGATACATGTTTTAACTGGAATATGTGAAGTGCATATGTATTGCAAGTTTGGACCGTGTAGTGGTGCCTTACTCTCATTGCAAGTTTGGACTTTAAATAGTGTCTTACTCTTATGCAAGTTTGGACTTTAAATAGTGACTTACTCTTATGCAAGTTTGGACTTTAAATAGTGTCTTACTCTTATTACAAACGAATCGCGATATCGTAAGACATGGCAGGATTGTATAGTCAGTGAAATTATGTTTTTCGCACATGGATTGTCTCACGTATGTAAGTATGTTTAAATTCCTCACTGAGCTTGTGGTTGCTCACCCCAACAAATTACCTTTCTTTCAGAATAGCGTGGCGATAGCGTACAAACGTGGCGCGTCGGCAAGGAGACCTAAACCAACATCTTAATAAATTGCTGATTACAAGTTTGCATAGCAAAAACTTTTATTTTATTGAAATTCTGCCGTATTCAAATTTTTATGATTTGAGGTTGGGAGGATTATTATGACTATTATTGGATAACAATTGGGAATTGTATGCCTTGAGTTTGGAATAAATTGTTATGAGTTTTATGGTGGGGATAATTTGTTGAAATACATGCTTAAATCATCGGATCTTATTTCGTGAATTTGGGGTTGAATCCATTCGAAATAAGCAAAAGAGAGATGCTTCTGTATGCATAAAATTCTGTCCCTTAACCTTGATGTATGATGAGTCTGAATGAAATCCCATGTTCTGTTTACATGAATTAATAACCCATGTGTTATTGTCTAAAGTCTTTTGAGTGGACAAGTGTCACCCCTTTGAGGGAATTTCTTGAAAGAAAAGTTTTGGGCCTGATTCATAATATAAAATTAATGATTATGTTTGTGCTAACAATGGAATCATTATGTGGAAATACTCAAATTATATTGTTTGATTTGGAAATTAGGACAAAAGTCTCTCTCTTATTTTGCTTAGTGACTGCCTATCATTTTTCTTCCATTTTAAACTGGTCCATTGAGTCTTAAATAGTTTTACCGAATCTTTCATTTAATTATTCATTTTTATTTTGACTGTTCAACTATAAGTAGGTATGGCTAGCTTTCTTATTTTGATTTCTTAAAGGAAAAATTCAAAGTAAATGACATAGGTATGGTCCTGTATGTTTCTTTTAAATATGACAGAGTTGGGGTTATTTTCCGTAAGTGTATTAATCATGGTGCGTGGGACATAGGGTCAATATTTGAAGTTTTATAACTTTGGAAATTTTTATAAACTTATAGGGCCAAATTTCTCTTTTGACATTCTGTATATATTATATGTTTATTTTTCCTCATGTTAGGTCTTATTATTATAAATTTGATTAGTCCTGTATGTTTCACAAGTTATGGATTTATGTGTTATGAATTCGGAAATAAACTTGTTCTTTTCTTTACAGATGTTAGCCAAATACCCTTCTTTAAATAAAGTTGTAAGAACTTATAGGACTAAATCCTTATTTAATACCTTATACTTGCATTAATTGCCTAAAGTTTGTAGGACTTGTCCCTTATTTAAATTTTTACTTTATATCGTTTGGCTAAAGTTTGATGAAACTTATGGGACTTGTCCCATATTTTAAATCCTCTGTCTTTGGATTGCTTATTTATTTATTTAATAACTAAAGTGTTTTTGTCACGCCCTATTTAACGCTCTATTTATGAAAAACAATGGGAATTTCTTTATTGTGAAAATTGGGGTGTGACACAATCCACATGAATTCTCTCCCGACAGATTCCTCAACAACTCCCAAATCGACATAAAAGGTCAAGACATTGGGGTGCTTCCATTCGGGTCGGGCCGAAGAATCTGCCCTGGAATGTTCATGGGACTTGCAAACGTGGAACTTGCGGTTGCAAATCTAGTCTACTCTTTTGATTGGGAATTGCCCATCGGAGTTCAGCCACATGATATCGATACTGATATCTTTCCTGGACTCATAATGCATAAGAAGAATGCACTTTTCCTTGTACCAAAAAAATATGTTGCATAGCTGGTGGGTGATTAATTAGATCATCCTGTTTCATTCATCTCAATAAAATTCGTAAAGTTAAATTAATTGCCCTATTTAAGTAAAATGATTATTTTAAGACTACTAGAGCCCAGTTGAAAACTCTTCACTGCAGAACAAATAGCCTACCCAAATACACACATAACTCATGCTTTATCAAACACTAATTATAGATTGAGTTTTCTATCAATTGAATATCTCTGTCTTAACCATCACCTGTTTGATTCCTATACCAGTCTT
The DNA here is from genome assembly GCA_023678885.1 of Pogostemon cablin. Taxonomy (NCBI): domain Eukaryota; kingdom Viridiplantae; phylum Streptophyta; class Magnoliopsida; order Lamiales; family Lamiaceae; genus Pogostemon; species Pogostemon cablin. Next base: position 9,946,296 of record CM042990.1, on the reverse strand, counting down.
TCGTGACACTGAACACAACCCAATATAGTATTCATGTTCAACATTATTCAACAAAACAGCAGGGGATATATAACTAGGATTAACCACTTTACAAGCTCCTAGTTGAAGTAAAAGAAAAGAATAGCAATCCACATTTCTTATTACTCGTAGTTCTTTAACATGGGTGCCTGGTCACCAGACAGAGTTCTTTAATCCCATGAGCAAACTAGCAATTCCTAAGAGTGCATTAGTATTTAGGTATTAGGACTACTAGGCTATGGAAACGGACTACGAATCATACAACTTAGATTTTGTGATTTCAAGGGGTACTCCCTCATTTTCTACATGTTTTACAATATTATAACAATTACGGATTATAACATGTAAAATAGCTAATGACTGGTTCAATCAATATTAAGACGGCCAATCTAAACAAGCAATTGAAATATCATAATTCACATAAAAGTCAATCAAAGAATAAATTTATAAAACAAGTTGGTAATTTATTTCTAATCAAACATGTAAATTATCCTATGAAAGTTCACAATCCTCGGACTAGAAAACGAAACTGCATAATCTAACTACAAATAAAAATATCTAGGGTTTAGAAAGATTTTTTTTTTAAAATCCCTCTAATCCCATTTTCTACATTTAAAAAAAATTTAAAAAAAAAGTGAAATTTAAAAATATAATGTTAAGTTTATGGATATTAATGTTACTTCCTTCCCTCTTTATTTAAAATATATATATATTTTTATCAATGTTCAAATAAAAATAAGTCAAAAGGTACCAATTGGTAGTTTTTCAAACCACATGATTTATTTGGTAGTTTGGACAAGGGGTTTTCGTAATTTACCCTTTTAAATTTGAACACTTCACACTTCACATTCTTTTTTTAGTTTTGATTTGAGGGTATTTTAGTATACTTAGTGAAAAATGAATAGAAAACATGAAGGCAATTGATAGGCTGTCGCCGGCCTACCAAAATATAATTTATTTTCGACTTACTAAAATACTTAGTATAATGGCAAATACGGGTCGAACCCAAGAGAGTATAATGAATTTTAATTAATTCTAAGTGTTCAAAACGATTAAAATAAATAAGGGGGGGATTTTGTTTGCTGCGAATTAAAAGTGACACGAATAATAAATTAATTAAACTTTTTTTATGCGGCGAAATACGAAGACGAAAATAATTATTTGATTAACCAAGTGATGAAAAGCCTAGTTTAGGATGACGATCCCCTCCCATTTACTAAATTAATTAATTACTGGAATTAAACATCTAGCCTAATGCGCAAACTCAAATCCCTAGATTGACGGTACGACCAATCAACCCGAATATTCTTAAATTTATCAATTAGGGTACGACCACTAAGTTAAACTATCTATGAGTAAACTTATGGATTCGAACTCATAAACGCATTAAAACTCTAAACATAGGATTACTAGGCTACAAAATCCGGCTAGGTATCATACAACCTAGATCCTATTACACCTAGAGGGAATAATCTCTATTTGCTACATAATCCAATTCCTACAACAATTACGGATTGTAGATCATGGAATAGCATTAAGCATTAAAACAATTAATCTAATTGATCAGGTTAAATTAATTATCAAAGTGCTATAAAGAACATCAAAGCATGTAATAAAATAAATTCACACTAAAGATTCGATATAAAAATCCTTAATAATTAACTAACATTCAACAGGAGGTTCTCGCAATCCTAAACTAGAAAAGGGGATTAGCCCCGGATGTTCATAGCAAAAACAAAATTAAAATAGAAAAATCGATGATATCCGATCGCTCTTGGAATTTCACGCCTAAATCTGCCTTGGAGATGGAAGAAAGCCGCTGCTCTTCCCGCCAATCTGCTCCAAATCCACGTTAATCTGCTGCCTTGGAATTCACGTGTTTTTCCTTGTGTAGCAGCCCCAAAAAATAAATAATATCCACTCCTTCTTTTGATTGATCTCTTTCCTAATTTATTCTTCAAACAATATATCTCAAGATCTTTTCTTATCACTTTTGATCGATCATGCCACAGATTTGGAGAGATCCGATCCTAAAAATATGTTGGTTGATTTATTTCCTTATTTGCTCCTTTAATAACCTGTTTCCACATCAATTCAAATAATTAAAGCAATTATCTCCCAAAAATAATATAAGTCAATATTAGCACATAAATATCATATAATTAAATCAATAGACTTGAATTTCCACTAAATAAACATGCTAATATATGATTTATCAAATCTCCCCATACATAAACTTTGCTTGTCCTCAAACAAATCAAAACCATATAGAATAGAAAACCAAAGAACTCCATCTTCCAAGGCAAATGAAAGTCACACACCTCAAGAGAAAAGTAACCAATGAGCATTCGAAACTAATATGAAAAATGACTCTTCACTCAAAGTTTGCAACTTTCATGGCATCAAATCTTTTCAAAATTCCATGGCCTCACAAAGATTCACTCAATCACACTCAAGTATATAATATAGGTAGCAAGATCACTCAAAAATTGAAAAGAACAGTCATTACCATAGGTTTGCTCCCAAATCAAATCTCCACCAATTTTAGATGAATCATGTGCAATAATCAAAGGGTGTCTTTGCTAGGGTTTTAATGGGGCTTTAGGTCAGGGTAAGGTAAAAAGAGAGATGAGAATGGCTAAACGCACCACCTTACAACGTGTGATCTTCTATAAATCAAAACGTTCACTATCCTCACATTCTCCTTTCCACAACAACATTTTCCTCGCACTAATATTCTCCCCACACCTACTCCTTTTCAAGATTTGGAATAGCATGTGTAACTCTTAGATTAATCATTGTTTTCCAAACAATTTCAGCAACTTCTCTTTCACTTTTTTTTTCTTTTTTTCTTTCAAGAATTTTTTTTCCAAACTTCCTTCATTTTCTTTCTTTTCTTTTTTTCAATTCTCCTTCTCCAATTTTTTATCAAATCCTCCTTCATCATCAATCCAACCACAAAGTATTTCAACAAGATTCACACATTACAAAGTAATGAAGGGTTCAAACGGAGGAGTTAAAGAAAGAAATGGGAATTCAGGGTTCATTTATGAGAACACAATTCAAAGGAAAGACTTAGGCTCAACGTGGCTTCCCTAAAGTTTTCATAATCAGGTGGGACAATATAAGCCAAGGGGTTAAACCTAAGTGCCCTTATCATTTTATCACACACAACCAATCACATGGCCTTGAAATGCATTCAAAAGAGCAAGTTCTAGAATAAGCAATTCAAATTCAATGCACTCAAGAAAGAAATTTCAATGGAGCTCATAGATGATAGCTCATTAAGGCTCAAAAGCTCACCAAAAATTGGTTAAACTTGCCATGAAATTCGAAAAAAAAAAATCAGCCACTACAATCACAAAAATTTTGCAAAGATTATCAAATTTCATCAGCCCCTAAACTTCACTGCCACCCCCTCAGTCATGCGTCACCCTCATCACCTCAAAAGACTTTATTCCTCAATTTCCCAGACTCCACATCAACATAAAATTTTGAGGACAACAAGAGTAAGACATGAGACAAGAAATTTAGCAAATTTACTTTACTTTTCTACCCTAATTATCATATAAAATCCCTCCTCACACTTAAACGTTTGCTTGTCCCCAAGCAAAGCACATATAAGAAAGACCAAATATGTAATTTGGTAGAGTATACCTGATTCAGTTTTAGGTAGAGCTTTGAACACGATAAACCCTTGCAGTTTGTATCACAGCTGCTAATCATAACCGAAAATTAAGAGTGAGCAATTAGACAATTTATTAAAAATAAAAATAAAACGAGAAAATTGGGTTGCCACCCAATCAGCGCCTTTTTTATTGTTGTTGGCTCGACTTAGGAAAGGTGCATCTTTCAAGTATGTAGAACTTCTTTCAACTCTATCTGATCGACCTCAACAGTGCGAAACCCCTTATGATATTCCTTGAGTTCATGGTTTGGCCCCAAGAACGAGGACTTCAAGTGTAAGGGAACACTTTCAACTCTAACTTTGGCACTTCACCAAACTTTTCTTTTCTCAATTTTTTCTCATGTTCTATCATGCTTCCATTTGCAATGATGGTATCGAAGTTATCCCTGCGAGTCAGTTCAAAACAATCCTGCACCAAAGGCTAAACAACACTCAAAGCAAAAACTGAATTAACATCTTTAGGAGACTTCACAGGCAATTTAATAGAAGCTACATCTAAGGTGCTCGTTCTCTGAAAATAACTGTGCAAAGCATTGACATAGTGATTCAACTCCTCATTATCCCAATTTTCAGCATCCTCCTTCATGATTCCATATTCAATGACTGTATCTAATGCATCCCTACTAGTGAGTTCGAAGTGTTCCTGGATAATAGGCTTAATAGTACTCACAACAGAAAGCAGGTTACCATCATCAGTGTATTTCATAGCATCATATATGTTAAATTTAATGATCTGCCCATCAAATTCCATCGTGAGAGTACCTTCACTCACATCTATCTTAGTGCGTGAAGTGTTGAGGAACGATCTCCCCAACAAAATTGGAGTGGAATTCGATGGGTGTTCATTCATTTCTAACACATAAAAATCAGCAGGGAATACGAGTTTATCTACCTGAACAAGAACCTCCTCAATAACTCCATCTGGGTATGTCTGGCTTCCGTCAGCAAGTTGGATGACAACTCTAGTCTTTTTCAACTCTCCCATACTATGCTTTTCAAACATCGATCGAGGCATCACATTGATGGAAGCACCAATATCCAACATGGCTCTCTCTACCTTAAAATTCCCAATCTTGCAAGGAACCACAAACATGTCAGGATCCTTGCGCTTTTGAGGTAACGTTTGCTAGAAGACAGCTGAAACATTTTCTCCCATCACCACTTTTTCATCTCCTTTCAACTTCTTTTTGTTGGTGCACAACTCCTTCAAGAACTTGGCATATCTCGGAATCTGCTTAATTGCCTCAATGAGAGGTAAATTGATCTCTACTTTCCGAAACACCTCAAGTAATTGTTTATCCTTTTCAGTGGTGTCCGGCTTCCTAAACCTGCTTGAAAAAGGCAAATGATTAATATTAAAAGGAATAGGGTCAGAATTTTTAACCTGATTTTTTTCGGACCTTCTGACACTGAAGGGTTCAGTGTCAGTGTTACGTTTCTGAACATCAGATTTTTCCACCCCAAACTGATCGATCTGATCCTCCACTGTTCTAGCAGGTTCTACAGCGTCTTTTTTCACATCTTGGTCAGGTTTTTTGGGCGGTAGAACCTCCTCCAAATGTTTCCCACTCCGCAGTGTAATGGCACTCACATTCTTAGGATTAACCTCCGTTTGTGAAGACAACTTTCCACTGTTTTGAGCCTGCATCTGGCCTACAGTTGTAGCCAATTGACTCATCCGATTTTCCAAGTTTTAGATGGATGTCTGAGTAGACACTTGGAATTTCAGATTATTAGCAGTCATCTCTTTCATCATTTCCTCAAATGAAGCTCCGGAGCTTGAACCACCTTGTTGGCGATTTCCACCATCCTGATGGTGATCTTATTGTCTATTTACCACTCTCTGCTCTTGAAACTGTTGTTACCCCTATTTCCCCCTTGTCCACTACCATACCTGAGATTAGGAAGATCTCTCCAACCCTGATTGTAGGTTTGAGAGAAGGGATCATAAGGTTGCCCCATGGCGTTTACTTGTTCCTCACTGGTGTAACCCTGCAATCAAGAGTAGAATGATAATTAGTTAAACAATATTAACAAGAGGGAGGGTTTACCCCTTTTCCTTTAGCAAGATTCTCCACAGCTATTGTCAACTTGTTCAAAGTTTCCTCCAACTTAGAGTCGTGGACCTCCTTCACTTCTCTAACCGATGGATAACGTGTGCCAAACTGTTAGGTATTGGCAGCCATACTAGTAATTAAGTCACTAGCAGTAGAAGGTGTTTTCATCATAAAAGTTCCTCCGCTAGCCGCATCAAGTATGTTTCGATCCATGATCGACAACCCTTCATAGAAGTACTGCAATAGCAGCTGGTCGCTTATTTGATGTTGGGGGCATGCTGATGTGAGGCGTTTAAACCTTTCCCAATACTCATGTAAACTCTCCCCTTGCATCTGACGAGCTCCAGATATCTCCTTACGCAAAACAGCAACTCTAGTGGCTAGAAAATAAGTTTAGAGAAAAAGTTTCTCCATCTCGGCCCACGTATTTATCGATCCAGAGGGGAGATAATACAACAAATCCTTCGCCATGTCTTTCACTGCAAAGGAGAATGCCCTAAGCTTGACTTGTTCCTCCGTCACTCCATTTGGTTTCATACTCATGCATACAACCGAGAACTTCTTCAAGAACTTGTGAGCATTTTCACCTGAAAGACCATGGAAAGCAGGAAGTAAGTGAATCAATCCTGATTTCAATTCAAATACAGTATTATCAGTAATCGCAGGAAAGTTAATGGCTGATGGACTACGTCCGGATTTGCCAATTCATTCAAAGTATTTTCATTATTTGCAGCCATGTTTTCCTCTTCCGACTTAGATCCTACAGTATCTTCCTCTTCTAAACCAGAAAAATCAAAATTATCCTCTCCAAGTTGAAGTGGATCAGCTGCAAGTTCAGATTCGGTGAGGTTTCCGGCGGTTTCGCCAATGGACGAACTTGTTTCCTACTTCTTCCGGGACTCCTTTCTCAACCTCCGAGCAGTCTTCTCGATTTTTGGAATTTATTCAAGCTGTTTTTTACTAGAAGATTGAGTAATCATTCACAGAAAAAATTTCAAAAACAGGGGCCTTCTGACACTGAAGGGTTCAGTGTCAGTATAACTGGAAAATTCAAACATTCTAGAAAATTTGAAAAATTTCCAGAACCTGTAAAAATGCAGAAAAATATCAGAAACACAAAAATTTAACAAAATTCAACTTTACTCCCCGAGCAAACGGCGCTAAATTTGATAGGTTGTCGCCGGCCTACCAAAATATAATTTCTTTCCGACTTACTAAAATACTTAGTATAATGGCAAGTACGGGTCGAACCCAAGAGAGTATAATGAATTTTAATTAAATCTAAGTGTTCAAAATGATTAAAGTAAATAAGGGGGGTTTTGTTTGTTGCGAATTGAAAGTGACACAAATAATAAAGTAATTAAACTTTTTTTATGTGGCGAAGTACGAAGACGAAAATTAATTATTTTATTAACCAAGTGATGAAAAGTCTAGTTTAGGATGACGATCCCCTCCCGTTTAGTAAATTAATTAATTACAGGAATTAAACATCTAGCACAATGCGCAAACTCAAATCCCAAGATTGGCTGTACGACCAATCAACCCAAATGTTCTTAAGTTTATCAATTAGGGTACGACCATTAAGTTGAACTATCTATGAGTGACCCTATGGATTCGAACTCATAAACGCATTAAAACTCTAAACATATGATTACTAGGCTATGAAATCTAGCTAGGTATCATACAACCTAGATCCTATTACACCTAGAGGGAATAATCTCTATTTGCTACTTAATCCAATTCCTACAACAATTATGGATTGTAGATCATGGAATAACATTAAGCATTAAAACAATTAATCTAATTGATCAGGTTAAATTAATTATCAAAGTGCTATAAAGAACTTCAAAACATGTAATAGAATAAATTCATACTAAAGATTCGATATAAAAATCCTTAATAATTAACTAATATTCAACGGGAGGTTCTCGCAATCCTAAACTAGAAAAGGGGATTAGCCCCGCATGTTCATAGCAAAAACAAAATTAAAATAGAAAAACCGATGATATCCGATTGCTCTTGGGATTTCACGCCTAAATCTGCCTTGGAGATGGAATAAAGCTGCTGCTCTTCACGCCAATCTGCTCCAAATTCACGTTAATCTGCTGCCTTGGAATTCACGTGTTTTTCCTTGTGTAGCAGCCCCCAAAAATAAATAATATCCACTCCTTCTTTTGCTTGATATCTTTCCTAATTTATTTCCTTATTTGCTCCTTTAATAACCTGTTTCCACATCAATTCAAATAATTAAGCAATTATCTCCCAAAAATAATATAAATCAATATTAGCACATAAATATCATATAATTAAATCAATTTACTTGAATTTCCACTAAATAAACATGCTAATATATGACTTATCAGCAATATTCGTTTTTGGGTTTTAAACTCAGGTTTTGGTTTTCAAAACCCACATTCAAATTTTAAAAACCACCTCTATATATACCCACTACATTCTCTCTCCTCAATTAATATACTTTCTCTCTTTATCTCTCCTCTCTTATTTAACTTTTTAAATAAATTAATACATTGATTTTACATAAAGTTAAAACCTACCTTACCAAAAATCCAAAACAAGTATAGAATGACTTTTATGGTTTTCAAACCCCACATAACCCCAAGCCAAATATCACCGAAGTGTTTATAGTACATACAAATTCTAACATTGGGAATAAAAAAGTTGGGTCCTTGGAAGAACGGTCAATCATAGCTCCCCCAATAAAAGGTTATTTAAAAGGGACGATGCTATTCGGACCAATTTGATCCGGTTCAAATGCATTTATCTCTCTCAGATTATTATTATAGCCCCAATTGACAATTCATCTTAGTTAATTATTTCAAGATTTAATTGGCTATAAAAATTATCTTTCCCATATTCCAAGATTTAACATTTATTATGTATTAATACTTCTATTGAAAATTCAAACTTTATCTCTAGTTCATGTATATAGTTATGCGTATTCATAATATACATAATAACTTTTGAATATATATATATACACACACACACACTATATATTGTAGGAAGAGTTGATCTATTGTACAAAAGTGTACATTAAAAACATGATCCATATTTATAAATGGGTCAAGTATATAAGACCCAAATAACCCATTAGGTCATTTCATCTCTCACGTTCCTTGGCTCAGCCGCTCTCACTTCTGCTTTCACGATTTTGTCAAGCCGCTTTCTTCCACCGCCTACGGCTCCGTCAAGCTGCCTCCTTCGACATAGTCTCTCCGCTCTGCCTCCATCGTCTTCCTCCTCCATCACAGTAGGTGGAGCCGCCTCCTTCTGCCGCTGAGTCTCCTAGCTCCACCTCTGTCTCCATCGTCTTCCACATACGGTGTTCTCAGTTCACATTTGTCCATCGCTCCGTTATATTTACTATTACTATTTCAATTTTGTAACCTCTTCTCAACTCTAACTTGTGTTGGAGAATTTAATTAGTTAGTACAAATTAATTAATCACTAATTGAATAATAATTAAAGTGAGTAAAATTAGTCTCACATGTGGAGAGAATTAAATATAATAATTTGGGATTCTCTCCAACAGATAAGACATGTGATACATTGTATCTGGTCGACAGTTCTGTGTATGAATGCAGATCTATATGTGTGAACACATATCTGTCTGTGTGAATACAGATCTGGGTGTGTGAACACAGATCTGTGCAAATCCTACCATATGTGGAGTGGTCCCTGACACCTATAAATAGGATCATTTGCATTCATTCTAAACACACCAAAAACACAAAGCATCTGCATTCAAAAAGCATTTACATTTAGTAGCGATCTAGTTCTTCATTCTTCTTAGTTCGCCGGAGATCCTGTGATAGCGGTGCTGCTTCGCCAGAACCGAGAAGTTTTTTCACCTTTGGGGAAGATCTGACAAGACTGGAGCACTACCGGGGCGTGTTTCTTCTTGCGAGAAGATTTCTACTCTACTCGACTTCGCCCATCTCTGAAAACGTTCAAGATCCAAGATCCAAGACTTAGATTTGTAAGTAGAGATAGAAGATCCTCTGCCTCTACTCTCTTTGATTATTGTAATTTTAATTTAGTATATCCCTTCTACATTTCTACCCAATTATTGTAATAGTGATTGATTGGTATATTTATTAACCAACAATCGCAAGAAAAAACATCTAGCCTCCACACCCTACATTCACTATGACTAATCCAATGGATATTGACGGGATTGAAACATCCAATGCTAATAACTCCAAGAGAGTTAATGCTGAGATTCCTATTGGGACTGATTCCCAAAGAATGTATCCTCTAATGGGGATGTCAAAACCATTCATGGTTCTGGCTCCAGTGGAGAATCCCGAGAAGTTTGGGGGTGAAAACTTCAAGAGATGGCAGCAAAAGATGTTGTTCTACCTCACCACGTTGAATCTGGTGAACTTCTTAAAGGAGTCTGCACTAGTGGTGGATGAGAATGAGACTGATACGCAAAAACATATAGCTCTTGATCAGTGGACCTCCGTTGATTACTTGTGCAAGAACTATATCCTCAGTGGACTTAGTGATGCACTGTACAATGTGTATCTAAACACGAAGACATTCAAAGAACTGTGGGATTCTTTGCAGAAAAGTACAAGGCGGAAGATACTGGTACAAAGAAGTACACGATAGCCAAGTACTTGGAGTTCATGATGGTGGACTCTAAATCAGTAGTTTAACAAGTGAAACAGTTCCAACTGATAGTGCACGAAATCTTCTCCGAGTGGATGATGCTTCCAGAAGCATTCGTTGTTGGCTCTGTGATTGAGAAGTTGCCTCCAATGTGGAAGGACTTCAAATACTATCTCAAACACAAGTGAAAGGAGATGTCTCTATAAGACTTAATTATCAAATTGAGAATCGAATAGGACAACAGGAAGATGGATGGGAAGTTTGACCAATCCTCAATTGAGGCAAAGGCAAACTTAACTGAACATCATGCGGGACCCTCCAAAAATAGGAAGATATCCGATGAAAAGCCCAAGTAGGCCTAATACTTGGTGTTATCTTACCCTAGAAGACATTGAGGGAAGATAGAAGAAAAAAATTCATGTTTTTTATTAATCCTGCGCAGTAATAGTGCAGAGTCAATAACCAAATTTTCAACCTTCGGATCGAGCTTAATTTTGGTCAACACGTTTGGAACATGTCGAAATATTTTGAATGGTGGAGATCGTGTTTGGAGCCTTTTATTAACAGGAATAGGCCGAAAATAGAAGTCAGGTTTTTGGGCGATTCTGTTCTGCGCAGTTGAGGGGAAAGTGTCGTTTCTCCCAAACCAGTCGTTGGATCGAGGTGTAATTTGGATAGAACATTCAAATCTCACACGAGTAGATTTTGGACGGTGGAGATTGGATTCTAAGATTTCTAGAATTTCAAGCACTGAACGGAAGTTGGTGTTGTTATGACAAAACAACTATTTCCAACAATGGAAAGGAGTACTAAACCTCTAGAGTTGATCCACACTGATACATGTGATTTAAAACTTGTGCAAACTAGAGGAGGGAAAAAGTATTTCATTAATTTTTTTGACGACTGCAGAAGATTCTGTTATGTGTATATCTTGAGAAGCAGAGATGAAGATTTAGAAGCATTCAAATGATACAAGAATGAAGTTGAAAATCAACTTAACTCTCGAATTAAAGGAGTTCGGAGTGATAGAGGTGGCGAATACGTAGCACCGTTTGAACAAATATGTGCTGAATCTAGCATCATACATCAAACAATGGCTCCTTATTCACCTCAATCAAATGGCATTGCTGAGCGCAAGAATAGAACTCTGAAGGAAATGATAAACGCAATGTTAATTAGTTCAGGTTTGCCTCAGAACTTGTGGGGGAAGCTATCATGTCAGCTAACCACATTCTGAACAAGATTCCACACAAATCCATGGATCAAACTCCTTATGAAATGTGGAAGGGACGTAAATCGTCATACAAATACCTCAAAGTTTGGGGGTGTTTGGCTAAGGTTGAAGTGCCTCTACCTAAACAAGTTAGAATCGGACCTAAAATGGTTGATTGTATATTTGTAGGGTACACACTTAATAGCAGTGCTTACAGATTTCTGATTCATAAATCGGAAGTACCTGACATGACTGAAGGCACTATGATAGAATCAAGGAATGCATTTTTCTTTGAAGAAATATTTCCTAGCAAAGGAAATGAACAAGTGACATCTTATTAGAGACCACTTGTAGATGCTACTGCGATTCAATCTACACAAGAAAGAGTAGAACCAAAACATAGTAAGAGAGCTAGAGTAGAAAAGGAATATGGTCAAGACTTCTTCACCTACGCAATTGAAGATGAGCCCAAATCCGTATCTGAAGCTCCTTCTAGTCCAGATGCACCATTCTGGAAAGAAGCTATAGATAGTGAGATTGATTCCATTATGCAAAATCATATATGAGAATTGGTAGATTTACCAAAGGGTTGCAAATCCTTAGGATGCAAATGGATCCTTAAAATAAAATACAAAGTTGATGGGTCAATAGACAAATATAAAGCCCGGTTGGTGTCGAAAGGCTTTAGACAAAAGGAAGGGTATGATTTATTCGATACCTACTCACCAGTAACATGAATCACGTCTATTTGTGTGTTTATAGCGATTGCTGCATTGCACAATCTAGAAATATATCAAATGGATGTAAAAACAGCCTTCCTAAATGGTGAGTTAGAGGAAGAAATATACATGGATCAACCAGAAGGCTTTATAGTATCTGGTAATTAGAAAAAGGTGTGCAAACTCGTGCGATCATTGTATGGACTTAAACATGCTCCAATACAACGGCATGTGAAATTTGACAACACAATAATGTCAAATGATTTATAAATCAACGAGTGTGACAATGCGTGTACGTGAAAAATACACCCAAGGTATTTATCATTGTCTGCCTCTATGTAAATGATATGCTTATCATGGAAAGCAGTAATGACATAATTGTTGACACTAAACGGATGTTGAATCAAAACTTTGACATGAAGGACATGAGTATAACGGATGTGATACTTGGAATAAAAATTCAAAGAACATCTGATGGAATTGCATTGTCACAATCTTATTACATTGAGAAAGTGTTGAAGAAATTCAATGCATTCGATGATTCACTAGCTAAGACACCCATGGATCCAAATGTACACTTTAGTAAGAATAAAGGTGAACCAGTGGCTCAATTTGATTATGCAAGGGTTATATGGAGCATAATGTACATAACCAATTGTATGAGTCCTGACATATCGCGTTCAGTTAACAAAGTGAGTAGATACACGAGTAACCCAAGCAATGAGCACTGGAAAGCATTAAGAAAAGTGTTGAGATACCTGAAATACACTCTTGATGTGGGGCTACACTACTCTAAGTATCTAGAAGTACTTGAAAGGTACAGTGATGCCAACTGGATAACTGACACAAAAGACTCATTCTCGACGAGTGGATACGTAATCACCATCGGAGGCAGATCAGTGTCATGGAGGTCTATAAAATAGACCTGTATAGCCCGTTCCACAATGAAATATGAGTTTATAGCTCTAAATAAAGCCGGGGAAGAAGCAGAATGACTTCGTAATTTCCTTGAGGACATTCCATGTTGGAACAAACCGATATCCACGGTGATGGTACGTTGTGACAGTCAAGCCGCAATTGGAAGAGCTCTTAATGATATGTACAATGAAAAGTCAAGACATCTGTAAACGACACAACATGGTGAGACAATTGATCTTAAGTGGTGTAATGTCAATTAACTACGTGAAGTCAAAAGAAAACATAGTAGATCCACTCGCAAAAGCAGTTAATCGAGATAAAATTAATAAATTGTTAGAAGGAATGGGGCTAAAATTCACAAAATAATGAGCCAAAATAGTGGAAACCCAACCATGATGATTGAAGATCCAAAAAACTTGGTTCAAAGGGACAACGAAACTGTAGAGGTTCAAGTGAACCTTGGTACCTACCATTCCTTAGTAGAGCAATTCTACGAAGTATAGAACCCGTATTGTGGTGAGGTTACGTCTTTTGACGTTTAATGATTTCTAAAAAGTCAAGTAATGGCTGGTTGAGTATAACGGGGTACTCAAGATAGGAGATCACCTATGTAAGTGTGAAGTAAGTGGCCGCTTCAAAGTAAAATACTTATGAATCCAAAGGGGGTCCATGGCAGAAACGGATCAAAACATGAGAACAAGGAGAATGCGAGACTTCAAGCATTCGTACTATTGTCTAAGTATACGCTAAGGAGGAGTAGTTCAAAGACATAATGTCTACTAAGCCATCGGTATACTCGATAGTGTTGGACTAAGGAATGTTCAAAGTCCTAAACTACCTATACAGATACATTTATATTTCACGAGGATGGGATTGTGTGTTTGCATTATATAGGTGCCGAATTCCACTCATGTGGGGGATTGTTGGGGAATTTAATTGGTTAGTAAGGATTAATTAATAAATTAATCACTAATTAAATAATAATTAAAGTGAGTGAAATTAGTCTCACATGTGGAGAGAATTAAATATAATAAATTGGGATTCTCTCCAACAGATTAGACATGTGTTACATTGTATCTGATCGACAGTTCTGTGTGTGAACGTAGATCTATTTGTGTGAACACACATCTGTGTGTGTGAATGCAGATCAGGTGTGTGAACACAGATCTGTGCAAATCCTACCATATGTGGAGTGGTCTATGTCACCTATAAATAGAGTCATTTGCATTCATTCTAAACACACCAAAAACACAAAGCATCTGCATTCTAAAAGCATTTGCATCTAGTAGTTATCTAGTTCTCTATTCTCCTTAGTTCGCCGGAGTTTCTGCGATAGCGGTGCTGCTTCGCCGGAAACGAGAAGTCATTTCACCTTTGGGTAATATCCGCCAAGACCGGAGCACTACCGGAGCGTGTTTATTCTTGTGGGAAGATTTCTACTCTACTCAACTTCGCCTATCTCTCAAGACGTTCAAGATCCAAGATCCAAGACTTAGATTTGTAAGTAGAGATAGAAGATCCTTTGCTTCTACTCTCTTTGATTATTATAATTTCAATTTAGTATCTCTCTTCTATATTTCTACCCAATTATTATAATAGTGATTGATTGGTATATTTATAAACCAACAACTTACAATAGATATACTCTTACAGATCTGTTCAGATCTACTCTTGTTGAATCTGTACACAACTTTTTTGTGTTATATTCCTATTTAAATGGTTTAAATTTGGAAAAGAATATGCGATTGCAATTGTTGCTGGATGAAATCTTATTGGATTTTCTTGCTAATTTGAGTAGATTTTTTAGTCATTGTAATCAAATTTCATGGTTTTTGGAATTCTTTTGGATCAATTGAACAAATTAAATTCCGTGTATTGCCTCAAGGTTTTGGAATTTAATTTTTAATTTTTTTTAATGATTGTATTAATGTATGAAATTATGGTTATGATTGTATTATTTTTTTTACAGAATTGTATAAAACTAAAAATATTTAAAAAAATAAAAAAAAGTAATACACTTATTAAAAAAAACTTATACACTATGGAATTACAAAAAATACAATTTCTGACGAGGAAAGAAAATGAAAGAGTGCATGTATAATAACCGATACATTTCAACTGGTAGTATGATTTTGTATTACTTTTTATTTGATTTTACAAAGAGTTGTTTTAGTTTTCAAATATATTATTAGTGTATATGTATTTTTTAATAAATGTATAACTTTTTATACTAAGATGTATAAATTTGATATTGAATAGCAATATCCCAAGAAGTGATACATTTATTAAATAACTTGTATACTATTTAATTATAACCAATACATATGATTATTAGAATGTGCATAACAAAATCAATAGGATTTAATACGTTTTTTAAATCTAAAATATACATTTATTTAAGAATAAAACATTATACATTTATTAAAAATCACATATACAATATTTGTATATTAAAGGAATATACATAGAATAAAATGTTATACATTTATTACAAAACACATATACAATATTAAAGAAGCTCCACGTACAAGCTACAATTTTGGACTTCATCAACCACATATTTCTTTCAACAAAATACAAAAGCTTTTAATACAACCACAATTATCTGACAAAAAGATTGAACATCATTGATCGAAACCCATGCGAAGATCACAATTATTAATTTCATTCGATTTGAAACTTTCACTTAATTGCGCGCCCAATAATATTAAAATGCTTACCCTAAGACATTAGGGCACAAACATCACTGCAGAAATAGAAATTAGGGCATAATTTGTTAGAAGAACGAAGAACTCTGCCATACTAGAATTAGGATAGAATGCATGCTGTCGAAGGAAGAGAGAGAGTCCAGGCCTAAATTGTGAGGGGGGAAGAGAGTGAGAGTTCAGCCGTGAGAGAACGCAACCACCGTGTGTGAGAGAATGCAGGGGGAAAGGGTGTGAGAGAACGCGGAAACTGAATTAAATTAGGGTCTAAATCTATTATATATGTTGCGTCAAAATTTTAAATTGGGTAGGTTTGACCTATTGCACCTTAAAAATTGATGCACACTAGTATTTGTCTTATAGGAATATGATTCCATTTATTATTGTTATCAATATTCGTTAATTAAAACCAATATATATACAAGTTAATAATATAAAATAGAAATTGAAATAGCAATCTCACACGTGAGACGCATAAAAAGTGATAATATCATTAATGAAAAGTGATATTTAATCTATAAAAAATGATAATGGCGCAATTAACTATTTTAAGAACAATTTATAACATAAATAAAAAGTGATAGAAAGTTATAATATTTTATAACAAAAATGATAAAATTTTTGTAGTATTGTTTTTTATCCTTCTCACGTAAAAGCCTATGTGAGATTGTCTCACACAAGACTTACCTTCTATTAAAATATGATTATTAAATAGATAAAATAAAATATTAACGTAATTAAAATAAGATTCATTAAAGACAAAGTCTCTTGGAAGACGTTACTTATGTTAGACAATTTGTGAGACGTGTTATAGTATTGCTATTATATAGATAAAGCATGTTTAATGTTTAAAGTATGTTTTTTATAATATAATGGACAATGAATAAAGTGATTTTAGAGTGTTATAATATGATTTATTATTGACATACTTTAAGTACAAATAAGTATATTTTACCTATATAATAAGCATATTTAAGTAATTGGTCGACCCGACTCAGTATAAGTGATTTATTAAAGTAAGTTTACTAAAAACATGAAAATATTTTTTTTTAAAATAGTATTTTTTACTAACGGAATATTCCTTAGATAAAAATTGATGATTTTCGATTGGTAAAATGGTGGTTGATAAATTTTTAGCAACAAAAATTTTAATATTTTGTTCGGTAAATAATTTAGTTGGTAATCGATACTAATAATTTTGTTTGTAATTTATATAATGATTATGTTGGTAAAATAGCAATAAATTTTATTTTGTTGGTAAAAATGTAATAAATTCGTTGGCATTCCATTAAAAAAGAAAATTATTATAATTTTGTTAGTAATTATTTGGTAATTACCAACAAATTAAATTCTTTTAATAAAATTCATTGCTAAAAGAGATTCTTAGTCGAGTGAAATCATATTCTAATGAATTATACTTTATTAACTCTAAAATCATATTTTAATGAATAGCATGGCATACCTTAATAAATTAATCATAATATTTACATAAATAAGTTATTATGCTATAATTTTCATTCTCTACGACAAATCACTTTTAATAAATTAAAAATATAATAATAATATGAATAATAATAAAAAAATATTATTATTATTAACCGTTCATTACATAGTTCAATTGTACTATTATCATTTTATCTTAATCAAATATAATTTTATATTAATAATGTTATCACTTTTTTTATTTATCTTACGAATTGTTAATAAATTTTTAGTTAAATGGTTATCATTTTTTCTTTATCAAATTATTACATTTTAAAATAACAAAAATATATAAATTAAATAATAAAAAATTATATATCATAAGTTCCTTCTATGATTAAATTTTCAATTTTTCAGCACAGTTGAATCCTTTAAAAAATTTTAATTAAATCAACAAATAATTCGTCTCACGATTTAGGCTGTGTAAAATGGTCTCACCCAATCCTATTATCATTAATAATACGTGAATTATTTAGCAAAACATAATAATTATTTTTTAGTTGTTATAAATTGAGGGAATTTTAATTGAGTTTGTCTATTGTATTTCGGCAAAAATTTCTGTTCCTCCGGGCACGTCGTGCGCCCATATATTTTAATATTAAATTGTATATTCTTTAGTATAAAGATGTGTACCATTTATTTTCTGAAAAAAATAAAATATAATAATGAAAAGTGTATACCCTTTAGAACAAAATGATGTACCCTTATTAATTAAAATGTATACCTTTTAAAACAAAACAACGTACCCTTACACATCTTGTGCACCTGGGACACAAGAATCTCACTCTTGTATTTCCATACGCACAATGTGTGTAAGTGTATAATATTTTGTTTTAAATGATATACACAAAGTATAAATTATTTATTATAAATATCGATTGACATATGAATAATATAATTGTTTGATTAAAAATTGTATCTGTATCCGATTAAAAAGGTGGAGTATTTTTTATTAGAATATTATTACTTTATATTCGTCTTACAAAACTCATACAATGGACGATCTCATATAAGTATTTGTCTTTTAATAAAAAGTACTCCCTCCATTCCGGAAAAGTTTGCGCCCCCTTTTCGGCACGGAGATTAAGAAAGTGATAACTTTTAGGGGCATAATGATATTTTTATGTAATATATAAATGATAAAATATATTAGGTAGAGATTGTTTTTTTGTAAATAAAGTGGATGGGGAAATGTGATTGTTTTTTACTTTTTGCTTTTTTTGGAATGTGCAAACTTTTGTGGGACAGCCCAAAATAGAAAGTGTGACATCGAAAGGAGAGGGAGGGAGTAATATATACTCAATTTAATTATTTCATGAATAATTAATAAGAAGAATAAAATATTTAAACAATTTAATTGATTTTAATAATTTAAATTAATCAACAAAATTAGTAATTTAAAACGTTTTTTGAAACATTTTAATTGATTTTAATTAATAATTTAAATTAATCAACAAAATTAGTAATTTTAAAACGTTTTATTGAAAAGAGAAAAGAGAACATAATTTTAAACGTTTCATCGGAAAGAGAATATAAATTATTATTATTATTTTTAATTTTAGACGAAATATCTAAAAGGAATAATATGGTATTTAATATATGAGATTCACTTAACTTAATATGATTTAAAATACTTCATAAATTATAAATCATTTATGATGTAGAGATTCAATGTATAGAATTAAATGCAAAGAGATAATCATATTAAAATTGAATAAAAAATTAATTATAAACATAAGGGTATTTTTTACCTAACATATTATTAATGGTGTGTAATGGACTATTATAATCCTATTGAGCTGGATCAATTTAATCTGATCAGATTAACCCATCTAAAAGATAACAAAATGCCATGAAATTCAAACCACACATATTTTCGTCAAATCAAAACATGCGGATTTCATCCGTGGACGAAGAAGTCTACACTACATACCATATCCGAGTTAAAAAAAAATTACGATAAATTCTATCGTGAGATATCACTTATGAGAGACGGGTGTGAGACGGATATCCATTTTTAATTTGACATGTTTTATTTGGTGTGACATTTCTTGTGTCACTCCATTAAATGAGCGACACGTAAGAGAGATGAGAGATATTATACCCTAACCAATAAACTCTTAGGGGTAAGAATTGATTCAACCTGCTACGTGTCATTCTATTAAGAGATGTTACGGGACATCCCGTGCCGTTTTATTATTGACTTTTGAATTGATTTGTTTTTTATTTCCCATAAAAATCTCCTATCAAATATTAATTCAAGAGAGAGAAACAAAACTTCCCTTATTTTCAATACAAAACACGTAGAGACATGAGACCAATAAACTCTTAGGGGTAAGAATTGATTCAACCTGCCACGTGTCATTCTATTAAGAGATGTCACGGGACATCCCGTGCCGTTTTATTATTGACTTTTGAATTGATTTGTTTTTTATTTCCCATAAAAATCTCCTATCAAATATTAATTCAAGAGAGAGAAACAAAACTTCCCTTATTTTCAATACAAAACATGTAGAGACATGAGAAAGAAGAAATCCAGAGGGGAGAGATCAATTTTAAGGGGAGATGATTTCTTCCTGAAAAATTCATCATCGAAAGAGAGATGGGAAGGACTCTTAGATCTCAATAACCCAGAAGAATGCGGAAGAACAACTTGCATCCATGTTTGATTTCGATCTCTTTATCGAAGAAGATAAGCGACCCGGCCTATCATTTGATTTAGGGTTTGGGTGTTATCTATTTGGAAGGGCAAAGGGCAGGCGAGAAGCATACACGTTCAAGTTTTTGGCGCTCCTGTTCCGCCACTGGATAGTGTCGTCTCTTCTTCGCCACCTCAAATTCACATCAAGTTTGATAATTCTGCTAATGTTTAGCATTAATTTTGCGGAAGAGTAAATTTGGGATTGATGAGGAACAAAGAGTTGAGATTGATTTCAGAGTAAGTGAATCTTGTATTCAATTATTCATTGTGAGTGAGAATTTGGTGTATAATATGTGTATAGTATTTATCAATTATATTTATACTACATGTATGATTCTGGAGATGATCTCCTAAAATTATGTAGTGTAGATATTTTGGGTGCTATGATTGAAGATAGAACGTAGCCACAAGGATCTAGTTTTTTTTTTTTTTATCATATTTATCACTTTTTTGTATTTAAATTTATTTCATGTTCTTTTCAATTCATATTTCTCTAATCTTCTTTTCTGTTTAAATTTTTCTCTTATTTCTCCTAGAGATAATAATGTGAAAATGAGTGTTTACAGAATCTCTAACATATAATATTGCATAAATTATATACTATAACTGATTAGTGATATACTAGAATCTCAACATATAATATTGTAAAAATTATATATTATAACTGATTAGTGATATACTATAACACGAAAACGAAATACTATAATACATACGGCAATACACTTTTACATAAGATATTATAAAACAAACATAAAATACTATAATACAGGAACGGCGTACTATAACATCAATGAAATATAGTTTCAGCTAACATATAATAACACAAAAATTACATACTATAACATAGATTTGACATACTATAAAAGAAACATAATGTAATTTTAGTTGACATACTAAGATATGTACATTACACGCAATAACACAGAAATGACATAATATAATATCTCGAAATATTCTTTCAGTCAAGACACATTAAGACAGAAATTACATGCTATAACCCATCAACAACATACTATAACACTTGTAATGTACTCTACACTATTTTACTCATTTCATCGTAATCACTACACTTTACAATTCTATTTCACATACCATATCACGAAACGACATACTATAAGATAAACATAATACACTTTTAGCTAACAAATTACAATACATATATCACATACTATAATATGGACACGATGTACTATAAGATCAACAAAATATATTGTCAAGTTGTCAACTAACATACAATAACACATAAGTAACATACTATAATAGAATCTCGATATAACACTCAGTACAATAGGCTACCTTCCTCATTTCATCGTACTCATGACACTTTGAAATAATGTTTAACATACTATATAAATAAAACGACATATTGTAAGATGAACGGACAACACTTTTAACTAACATACTATAATAAAGTCATTACATACAATAACATTATTGGACTATACTTCTGCCACATATCAACGATTCATCAAAGTGAAAAAAATGGCGACAAGAAACAACGAGTCATCAGATTGAACGGTTAATATCGTTCATAACAATAATTAATTCTAAAGAATTGAATGATTTGAATTATCCCTTAAATTTAGGAACTATTAAAGATAATGGGTTGATTACTCATAATTATCTTATATTATAATATTAAATTATAGATAATATCATGGATTAATCCGTCTCAAACCCGTCTCTCTCCATGACCCATCTCACAAGAGAGTCACTCAAAAATTACATATAAATTTATTTTATACAAAATAATTTCAAAAAACTTAATTTTTGCAAAATAATTTCATAACTTTTAAATTCTCTCCAAAATGATCATTTTTATGTTAATTAAGAGATACTCCCTCCGTCTAATTTAAAGAGTCTTATTTGTCTTTTGCACGTAAATTAATTAGGAGTATTATTATTTGGTATGTAGTGTGTAGTTGTATTAGTAGGTGTGTGAGCCCCATATTTTAATTGTATTAGTGGGTGTGTATGAGCCTCATGTATGTAGAAAAATGAAATGAGACACGTTGGAGCGGATGCCCAAAATTTTAAGAAAAATGGACTATTTAAAGTGGATGGAGGAGTATAATAATTTAATATATAGTAAGAAGTTGATGTATATAATATTTTAGTGGTAGATGGTAGTTATTTTAATGTTATGTGTGGCTCTTATGAAGATATATTAATTATTTTGTATAAGTTCACTAAAAATTAAAAAAAGAAGGCAAAGCCTTGTGTGAGACCGTCTAATGTAAAGACTTATGTGAGACGGTCAGAAAGTGATAACTTTTATATTGAAAAGTGATGCTAAATTAATGAAAAGTGATAATATTATTTCATGAACAATCTTAATACATATAATTGTGAAGTACTTGCCTAATATAATTTTTTTATAAACACCTGTGTCACTCTCTCATGAATTGCAAATTTTTATTTCATATGTGTTGTCATCTTATTGGTTCAATAATAGTGACTCAATTAATACTTTCATATTTAACCTAATAAATTGTTGTACATTTAAATAATATTATTTATTTCATTTGATTCTAAAGTGTCACATATTTATAAATATGAAAAGTCAATTAATTAAATTAGCTACTTTATTTTGAAATATATTTATATGTTAGAATTTTTTCCTTGCTAATTAAGCATTTTAATATTAAAAAATTATTAATAATTTAATAGAACATTGTTATATTTAAATTTTATTATTAATTTATTTTATTTATTCACCATAATATAATTAGATTAATATTAATATAATTATACATAACTATTTTTATAAAAAATAAAAATTAAAGAAAAAAGTTATTATCATAAGAATATATTTTACACTTAAAATAAAGTTATGATTTTAAATTTTAAAATAAAAATTTTGTAACCGTGTTATACGGGGATAATTATTCTAGTATATATATAATTAAGAAGTAGTTTCCTAAAATAAGTTTTTTAAAAACATGTGTCATAACCAGAATGATTTGCATTTTTCAAAACACGTGTTGTTCAATTATTGGTTGATTTCTATTTATTGTAATTAAATGCTTTATAATCTTAATTAAAATATGTATAAATAGTTGTTAACATATGTGTGATTATTTGATGCATTCTTTGAATTTTTTTTATATGTGTTAGTTTTTTATTGGTTGGTATTTATTTTATTCTTTTTATTTTTACTTTGTGTAATTTAATGATTTACTTATCAATATTATATTGAATTTAATTATGGAAAATTTTATTAAGCATTAATGATTAAATATATTTTATTAATTTTTTTATTTTATATTAATTATATATTAAAAATAAATATTAAATTAATTAAGACATTTAAAACATATAATAATAAAATTGATTCTTATTAGTTTTGTCAAATCCAAAATAAAAAGAAATAATCTATACTTTTAAAAGATAAAGTGCATAAATTAATATTTAATTTAATTAATTTATATTTTATTTAAAAATATCCACGAATACATAGAATATCAATTTATTTACATTAGAAGATTAAAAAATATCACATGATAATATTTTCTATATAAAAAATATAAAATATTAATTATAAATTTTAAAGATGTAATATGCGGGTATATTTAGCTATTAATATATTGATACATTCGTAATTATTAAATAATATATTTTAAATTTAAAATAAAAATTTTGTAATCTGCGTAACACGCGGGTGCTATACTAGTTCACAGTATATGCTATGGGTATTATATCCCCCATGCGTAGCAGGCCCAAAAGCTCAATAGCTCCTATTATACCTGAAGGAAAAGGCACAACCCCATAGCGGCCCAAACTACAGACAGAACTGAAAGGACAATCGAGACATCCCAAGGAGGTGGCGGCAGCCCGGAAGCCAGTCGAGGAAATAACAAAGAAGAGCTCACTGAATGGGCCGAAGCCAGAGAGCACCCTCGGCAAGAAACTTCAGCGACGTAATCCTCCTGCTCGAGAGTTCAGACGAGCGTCACAACACTGAAAGTCAGCCTGTCCGAGGACCAAAGGGGCAACAGAAGCAGGAAGTGAAAAGCAAGCACCATCATGAAAGCTGACAAGTACCGCAGGCTAAAGGACAAGACTAACGAGAAGAAGAGGTGTCTTGAGTAACAATCCTAACTAGAAGACAACTACTGACTAGCGAACCTTACTCTAACAACCAATGGGAAGCCAGCAAAGGACGGAGGCACTCCAACCAACAACGTCCAGACTTCTCCTGCAGCTGGTCGACGTACCAAACAGCTTCATTAAAGGCGACTTGTCTCCATCCAAATGGCAAAGGGCGATTGGCTCTGGTTTAGGGTTTGGAAACAATATAAATAGCCTCTGTCAAAGGAGAGAGGCAAGTAACTAACACTTGGCTCTATACATTACACTTGTAAAGAGAGAGTTTGATGAGTGTTGCTCAGGAGGAGAGTAATGAAAAATCGATTGAGTTCTTTGGTGGGAATTGAGTTTTCTATTGGTTTTTATCCTGTCGTTTATTGTTTTATTATATTTGATTGTATTCGTTCTTGATTCCGTTACTAAACATCCTTATCTCATAATCACTAAATTAACGGGTCAAGAACAGCCATCAACAGTATAAATGAAAAGTGATACTCCCTCCGTCCCAAGAATACTTGCACACTTTCTATTTTGTCCGTCCCAAGAATACTTATACACCCTAAAAATGGAAACAATACATAATATAAATAACCTCACTATACTACAATATTACAAACATGTCACCTTCTTTTACACACAATTTAGTCAAAGTCAACTATATCATACACTTTATTGTACTCAATTACCCAAAATATCCTCTCTCTTTCTTACATCACAATAACAAAAAGATACTTTTCTTAAATTCGTGCCACCAAATACGCGAATGTATTCTTGGGACGGAGGGAGTAACATTTTATAGCAAAAGTGATGACGTTTTATAGTGAATGTGATAACTATTTTAAAGTGTAAAATGATCTTATATGAGACGGCCTCACACAAGACCTACAAAAAAAAAAGAAATATAAATCTAAGCAACACATTTAAATCAATTAGGCAATAGCGCCACCTCTATATACGAAACTTTCGATGTAGTAACGTTTTGCGTTTTTAATATAATAAAATAATATATATCAAAGACTTGAATAAAACTGTCTCACGGAAGAGTTTCTATAAGATGGATAAGAATTAATAACATTTATATAAAAGTTATACTCAATTGATTAAAATTGATAATGATGTAGTGAACTAATTTATGAAAAATTTATAATCAAAATAAAAAAACAATAGTATTTTTAATTATAACTGATAATTAAATATGAAAGTATAAAAGGGTCTCACCGTTAAACAGTCTCACACAAAATTATATCTTTAAAATTAACACTAATTTTAAGACTAAAACCTGAAGTTTATAAACCTAAGAGCATAATAGTCCATAAACCATGACGTTTTATGAATTGAAGTATAAAACAGTCTTAAATTAGTATGGTAAAAAAAATTAAATATATTATTAAAATTGCACTCCCATTGCCTTGCCCAAAATCTGTCCAAAATTCAATTATAATTATTCATGTCCGCGGTCGGGACAACATACATGTGGTGATTTGGAAAATCACCATTTTATATACTACTCCCCCATCCCAGAGGATGGTTCACCTTCACTGTATTATGGATATTAAAAAAATTACTTTTTGACTAACTTTTATTGACTTTTAGGGGTAATGTGGTATTTTTAAGTAATAAATAAAGTGTAAAGTATGTTATGTGTGAAAAGAAGAGATGACATTTTTGAAATTAATGTGTAATTTTGAGGTGTTAGATTAGAAGGATATTTCTTTTTTTTGGGGTGAACAATTATGTGGGATGAACAAATGAGGAAAGAGTGAACGATTCTCTGGGACGGAGGGAGTACTTTGTATTTTTTTAATTAATAAAATAAGAAAATGCATTATTTTTTAAAAGAATATTAAATAAAAAATTAATTAAAAGTAAATACCGAATAAAGATACTCAAATTTTAATTGATCATCAATAAAAAAAATATTATTGAATTTTTTTTATTGTAAATTAATGAGGTTCTATCACGTAGGCCGTCAGTCGTTTAGATGCCACCACTTTAATTACTCCCTCCGTCCCCCAAACTGTTTCACACTTTTCTTTATTATTCGTTCCTCAAAGTATTTCACATCTTACATTACTGTATCAAGAGTAAAAGATGGAAAAGGTTTGAAAATTTTATGTCTTGATGAAGAAGGTATACGTGTCAAACAAAACACAAAATGTTGTTTGCCGATAGATTTTTAATAATGTTGAATTTTTTATAAATTATCCATTCGATAAATTGACTAATTAAATTGTCGAATTTTAAAATTTTAATGGACCAATTTAAAAAACTCGAAAATATATGGACTAATTTCAAAAATAGGTAAAATTAGTGGACAAAAAACTTTACTTACCCTAAAGAAATTAATTGAAAGTAAATAAGAAAACTAAAAAAATATTTAAAAAATGAGAAATGAATAAATAATAATAAAATAAATAATGAAATTATATTGTAAGATTTTTTTTTATTATTATAATGGAGTACAATTAAATAAAGTATAAAATCAATAGTAAAATTTAAATTTTTTTTTAGTAAATAGTAATATTATCTTGGGTAGGATAATTTACTCAGAAATTTGTATCTTTGCAAAAGAGTGGTCATTTTCAGATTTGAACGTATCCTAATCGTAAAGCAAACATTGAAGGTTATAATTAAACATGTGAAACATATATGTGGTCTATATTTGTTTTGCAATCAATTAGTGTCGGTATTAGACTGTCACGGATGAGAATTAACATGGGGGATCCAAAGATTCTAACATGTGTGAGTATTATATAATTATCATAGTCCCACATGTATTTGCCAATTAAAAATGTGTTGAGTATATTACATAATTCAAGTAGTATTTTATTGAATGATTAAAGTAAAATTTTAGCGTGTTATAGTATAATTTATTATTTAATAATTATAATTTTAGTTATTTATATCATATTATAACACCTTTAAATCATACTCATTTAATAAATCATTCACCAGTAAATCATACTTTACCTACAAAATAACAGACTTTACCATAACCAAAATGATATTCATTTTTTAATAATAAATCAATTCGTGTACCACCATAGACACTGCCTCAAAAGAATTTCTTAATTAATCCCAATTTTATTATTAATATTTTATATATAATGTAACTATCGCATTATTTTTATTAAATAAATAAACTATATTTTTAACGTAAGGAATATGGACTATAATTTATGTAAATAATAACAATAAATGCACTTGAAGAGATATCAAATCTAACACAAAATTATATGGATTTCCACTACACAAGTACTATCTTTTTAAAACTCCATCTCAAGATAGTTTGAACCATTTTGTTTTTATCCTAAATAAATCTGGAGTATCATTAATTCCTTTATAATTTAAAGTAGACTATTTCGAAATAGAAAAAGTAATATATAAAAATGGCAACCTGAAAAAACTTCAGTTAAAAAAAAAAAAAAATTGTCCCATAATTAATCCGCACATCAAAACATTAAAAAAGAGGGGTTGAAGCTGATTAATGTCATTCAAAACTTAAAACATAGAATAATGTCCATACATTAAATTTTAAATATGATTTATTATGTTTCGTTTTATGTTTCGTTTTTTCAAGAGTCAAGCATGCGTTTATATATTCTTTATACTGATTTAAAAAAAAATAAAGTAACATATCAAACTCAACGTTCTAATTATTAAAAAAAAACTCATAGGTACACACTTTGTACCCATAATTACAAAGATACATTAATTTAAATAAATTACTCTCACATACAAAATATTAAAGTAAAATATCAAATATAATCCTAAACTCATACACTTTTAAACCACAAACTCTCACCCACCGCTAGACCGCCACCGCCGGATATACACTTTTTTTGCTGCACACACTTTTTTTGCTGCACACGAATTTTCATGCTGCACACAAACATTTATATGCAGCATATTGTAAGGATAATATTGGAATATCACTATATATTTTTGTAATTAGTAGTAATATTTTTGTATGTTTGTATCTCATAGTAATAAAGGATTTTTTAGTGTATCGAGTAGTAATCCTCCCCAAAAAAACTTAATATTAAATAATTATTATAAATAAGATTATATTTTAATTTAATGTTCATAACTAAATTAAATAAAAAGATTAATTAAAAAACAAAGTTGAAATTGTAAGTTAATAACAAAATCATAACAATGTTAAAGGAAATAAATAAAATTAATTAGTATTAATAAAAATATTAAAGAATTTAATGAAATTAATAATAATAATAATAATAAATAAATTATATTTATAAATTGGAAAAGTATAATGAAATTAAAAGGAAATAAATATGTATGAATTAGAAGAAATTAAAAATAAAATATAACAAAATTAATAAAAAGAAAATTTATAAAAATGACCAAATTAGGACAAAAAATAACTAAATTTAAGAAAATGATTAAATTTGGATAATAAAGACTAAAATTGAATTAAAAAGAACCAAATTTGCAAATAAAAAATAGCTAAAGTTGGATGATGAGAGTGAAAATTTATGTATTTTCGGGTCCAATTTGATATCTCTTTGAGTGTTTATTTGATATTATTTGCACAAATCTTAATACTTTGAATCATTATTGGCTAAAATGTGCATGAGAGGTATTTTGTTGTATTTTAATAGGAAAAAGGGATCTAAAATGTAAAATTGGAATTAAGGGTGAATTTTTGTAACATGCAAGAAAACAGGGAACCATTTTCAATAATTTTTCTGTATTTGTGTGGAACTCAAAACTGGTCGTGTGATATATGATTGGAAAGCGACGGAAGAGAGGGTCACATGGGTGCAAGAATTGCTTAAATCAAAATTCAGATGAAGAAGTGATACTCAAAACCGTGAGATCGCGCAACTGCCGGCGAGTATCCGAAAATTCACGCAAATTACCCTCTTTTTCTTATTTTCTTAGTGGCTAAGTTATTTCCTAATCTCACACATCTCCATATCTTTTATATTTATATTTTTCAAGATCTTATATCCTTTACTTCTTATCTTATTTCATTCTCACACCTATATATATTACATTTTCATCACCATACAAAAGTATGGAGAAATCGCCTAATCTACCACAACCACATCACCTAGGGTTTTAAACCCTAATCCACCATATCCGTCTTTCATCTTGTACCCATCATCTGCCATCCACCATCTGGAGAGGATTCAAGAGAGTATTCGTCTACTTGATCGGAGAATGGAATTCTGGAGAGGACGGAGTTGAAGAAGGAGAACCAAACAAATAAGTTTTTTTTTTAACTTTATTCTTTCAAGTTTTTAGACTCATGGGTAAGTTTTCTTATATAGATATGATTGTTGCTTGTAACACCATGGGCTAAGTATCTTTTTTGGTTATGTTAGGGCTTTAGACAATTTTGATCATGTGATTTGATTGCACTATATTTGAATTTATTATACTGCAGTATGTTTATTTCCTTATTGAAGAAGATATTTTGAGACTTCATATTATTGTGTTTTGAGCTTTGATTCTTTTAATTATTCATGACGGTATCACTGATTGATAGTTGATAGGATTATTTATTTCTGCATGATAGTTGTTGTTTCCTGTGGCAGTCTTAGAGGATTGACCTATAATTCCTAAGAGTGTTAGACAATCAATTTGCAATATTAATTACTTGGTAAAACATCATTATTAGGTAATTGGTAAGAAGACAAAAGGGGTTAATAATTTAGTACCTAGAAAGGGAAGTCTAATGCTCTAACCTTAAATGGAATTTAGCATGAAGTACCTATAGAGGGAGTGAGAGTTAATTCCTTATCGATCCTAGGATTTTCAGCTCATTAAAAGTGTTAGATCTTACCCGATCAAGGTGGTCTAACTAGGCTTAGTAATCCTCTTATAAATATATGTAGGTAATTAATTGTTGGTTTATAGGTACACCAACCAATCACTATTACAATGAATATGAAAATAGAGCGGAGAATTACTAACCTTTCTTATATGTCTGGATCTAGGATTTAGGATCTTGAACGTCTCTTGATCTACGATTTAGGATCTTGAACTTCTCGGGATGATGGCCGAAGTCGAGTCTAGTAGAACTCTTCCCGCAAGAAGAAACACACCCCGGTAGTACTCCTGTCTTGGCGGATCCTCCCCAAAGGTGAAACGACTTCTCATTTCTGGTGAAGTAACACCACTATCGCAGAAACTCCGACGAACTAAGAAAAATGGAAAACTGGATCATCTAGACTATGCACTATGCAAGTGTATGCAGATACTTTGTGTTTTTTATGTATATTAGTGTGTTTTGAATTAATGTACAATGACTCTATTTATAGGTTCCAGAGATCACTCTCATATTGTAGAATTGTTATTTTAAGTAGTGATCGTGATCACTACCATATTTGATCAATTACCATATTTGATCAATTTACTATATTTGATCAATTTCACATGTTAGACTAATTTCACTCACTTTAATTATTATTTAATTGGTGATTAATATATTTATTAATCCTTACTAAACAATTAAATTTCCCAACAATCTCCCACATGAGTAGAATTCGGCGCCTATAAAATGCAGACACACAATCCAGTCCTCGTGAAACATTAATGTATCCGGGTAGGTAGCTTGGGACTTTGAACCTTCCGTAGTCCAACACTATCGAGTATACCGGTGGCTTAGTAGACATTATGTCTTTGAACTACTCCTCCTTAGCGTATACTGAGACAACAGTGCGAACGCATCAATATCTCGCATTTTCCTTGTTCTCACGTTTTGGTCCGTTTCGACCATGGATCCTCTTTGGATTCATAAGTGTTTTTCTTTGAAGCGGCCACTCACTTCACACTTACATAAGTTACCTCATATCTTGAGTACCCATTCTACTCAACCAGCCATTACTTAGCCTTTTAGGAATCATTAAACGTCAAAAGACGTAATCTCACCACAATACAGGTTTTATACTTGGTAGAATTGCTCTACTAAGGAATGGTAGGAACCAAGTTTGACTTGAACCTCTATAGTTTCGTTGTCCCCTTGCACCAAATTCTTGGAATCTCCATTCATCATGGTTGGGTTTCCACTGTTTTGGCCCATTACTTTGTGGATTTTAGCCCCATTCCTTCAAGCAATTTATTCATTTGATCTCGATTAATTGTTTTTGTAAGCGGATCCGCTATGTTATCTTTTGACTTCGCGTAGTCAATTGACATTATACCACTCGAGATTAATTGTCTCACCGTGTTGTGTTGCCTACGGATATGTCTAGACTTTCCGTTGTGCATATCATTAAGAGCTCTTCCAATTGTGGTTTGACTATCAAAATGTACCATCACCGTAGGGACCTTTTTGTTCCAACATGGAATGTCCTCAAGGAAATTACGAAGTCATTCTGCTTCTTCCCCGGCTTTATCTAGAGCTATGAACTCTGATTCTATTGTGGAATGGGGTATACAGGTCTGTTTTGTAGACCTCCACGACACTGCTCCGCCTCTAATAGTGAATACGTATCCACTCGTGGAAAACGAGTCTTTTGTGTCAAATATCCAGTTTGCATCACTGTAGCCTTCGAGTACTGCTGGATATTTTGTGTAGTGTAGCCCCACATCAACAGTGTGTTTCAAGTATCTAGCACTCTTCTCAATACTTTCCAGTGCTCATTGTTTGGGTTACTCGTGTATCTACTCAGTTTGTTAACTGAACACGCTATATCAGGATGCGTACAATAGGTTATGTACATTATGCTCCCTATAATCCTCACATACTCAGATTGAGCCACTGATTCACCTTTATTTTTACTAAGGTGTACACCTAGATCCATGGGTGTCTTAGCCGGTGAATCATCGAATGCATTGAATTTCTTCAACACTTTCTCATTGTAATGAGATTGTGACAAAGCAATTCCATCAGATGTTCTTTAAATCTTGATTCCAAGTATCACATCCGCTATACCCATGTCCTTCACGTCAAAGTTCCGATTCAACATTCGTTTAGCATCAATGATTATGTCATTAGTGCTTCCCATGATAAGCATATCCTCTACATAGAGGCAGACCATGACAAATCCCTTTGGTGTATTTTTCACATACATGCATTTGTCACACTCATTGATTCGAAAACCATTTGACATCATTGTGTTCTCAAACTTCACATGCCATTGTTTTGGCGCTTGATAAAGTCCATACAACGATCGCACGAGATTACACACCTTTTTCTCATATCCAGGTGCTATAAAACCTTCTGGTTGGTCCATGTATATTTCTTCTTCCAACTCACAATTTAAGAAGGATGTCTTCACATCCATTTGATGGATCTCTAGATTGTGCAATGCAACAATCGCTATAAGTACACGAATAGACATAATTCGTGTCAGTGGTGAGTAGGTATCAAAGAAATCATACCCTTCCTTTTGTCTAAAGCCTTTATCCACCAACCGGGCTTTATATTTGTCTATTGACCCATGAGCTTTATATTTTATTTTAAGGATCCATTTGCATCCTAAGGTCTTGCAACCCTTTGGTAAATCTACTTGGAATGTCTTGCAACCCTTTGGTAAATCTACCAATTCCCA
Source organism: Pogostemon cablin (assembly GCA_023678885.1). NCBI lineage: Eukaryota > Viridiplantae > Streptophyta > Magnoliopsida > Lamiales > Lamiaceae > Pogostemon > Pogostemon cablin. The sequence goes on along the minus strand of CM042990.1, from coordinate 9,913,543 downwards.
TGTATAACTTTGCATAATGGAATCAATCTCGCTATCTATAGCTTCTTTCCAGAATGGTGCATCTGGACGAGATAGAGCTTCAGATATGGATTTGGGCTCATCTTCAACCGCGTAGGTGAAGAAGTCTTGACCAAAGTCATTTTCTACTCTAGCTCTCTTACTACGTCTTGGTTCTACACTCTCTTATGTAGATTGAACCGTAGTAGTATCTACAAGTGGTCTCTTAGATGATGACACTTGTTTATTTCTTTTGCTAGGAAATATGTCTTCAAAGAATATTACATTCCTTGATTCTATCATAGTGCCTTCAGTCATGTCAGGTACTTCCGATTTGTGAATCAGAAATCTATAAGCACTGCTGTTAAGTGCGTACCCTATAAATATACAATCAACCATTTTAGGTCCGATTCTAACTTATTTAGGTAGAGGCACTTCAACCTTAGCCAAACACCTCCACACTTTGAGGTATTTATATGACGGTTTACATCCCTTCCACATTTTATAAGGAGTTTGATCCTTAGATTTCTGTGGAATCTTGTTCAGAATGTGGTTGGATAACAGGATAGCTTCCCCCCACAAGTTCTGAGGCAACCCTGAAATGATTAACATTGCGTTCATCATTTCCTTCAGAGTTCTATTCTTGCGCTCAGTAACACCATTTGATTAAGGTGAATAAGGAGCCGTTGTATGATGTATGATGCCAGATTCGGCACATATTTGTTCAAACGGTGCTACATATTCACCACCTCTATCACTCCAAACTACTTTAATTCGAGATTTAAGTTGATTTTCAACTTCATTCTTGTAGCATTTGAATGCTTCTAAAGCTTCATCTTTGCTTCTCAAGAGATACACATAACAGAACCCTGTATAGTCCTCAATAAAAGTAATGAAATACTTTTCCCCCCTCTAGTTTGCACAAGTTTTAATTCACACGTATCAGTGTGGATCAACTCTAGAGGTTTAGTGCTTCATTCTATTGTTGGAAATAGTTGTTTTGTCATAACGACAGCAACTGTCGTTCAGTGTTTATAACTCTATGAATCTCAGAATCCAATCTCCACTATCTAAAATCTATCTGTGTGAGTCTTGAACGTGATGTTCAAATTAAGGCTAGATTCAACGATGAGTTTGTGAGAAAAGACTTTTTTCCCTAGACTGCGCAGAATATAATTTCCTAAAAGGCTTACTTCTGTTTTTGGCCTATTTCCGTCAACACAGAGCTCCAAACACTATCTCCACCATTCAGAACATAGATCAACAAGTTGCGAACATGCTGACCAAAATTCAGGTCCATCCGATAGTTGAAACTTCAGTTATTTCCTCTGCAATATTACTGCACATGATTCTAAAAAAACATGAAATTTTTTTCCTTCTATCTTCCCTCAATGACTTCTAGTGTAAGATAACACCAAGTATCGGGTCCACTTGGGCTTTTCCATTGGCTTCTTGCCCTTGTCGTTGGACATCTTCCTCTTTTTGGATGGTCCCGCAAGATGTTCAATTATGCCTTTTCCTCAATTGAGGATTGGTCAAACTTCTCATCCATCTTCCTGTTGTCCTCTTCGATTCTCAATTTGACAATTAAGTCTTCTAGAGACATATCCTTTCGCTTGTGTTTGAGATAGCATTTGAAGTCCTTCCACATTGGAGGTAGCTTCTCAATCACAGAGCTGACAACGAATGCTTTCTGGAAGCATCATCCCCTCGGAGAGGATTTCGTGTACTATCAGTTAAAATTGCTGCACTTGTTCAACCACAGCTTTAGAGTCCACCATCATGAACTCCAAGTACTTGGCTATCGCGTACTTCTTCATACCGACATCTCCGTCTTGTACTTCTTCTCCAAAGAGTCACATAGTTCTTTGGATGTCTTCGTGTTTAGATACAAGTTGTACATCGCATCACTAAGTCCACTAAGGATATAGTTCTTATACAAGTAATCAGCGGAGTACTACTGATCAAGAGCTATACACTTTTGCGTATCAGTCTCATTCTTATCCATCACTGGTGCAGATTCCTTTAAGAAGTTTTTACCAGATACAACGTATTGAGGTAGAACAACATCTTTTGCAGCCATCTCTTGAAGTTTGCACCCCCAAACCTCTTGGGCTTCTCCGCTAGAGTCGGAACCATGAATGGTCTCGACATCCCCATTGGAGGATACATCATTTGGGAATCTGTCCCAATAGGAATCTCAGCATTAACTCTCTTTGAGTTATTAGCATTGGATGTTTCAATCCCTTCAATATCAATTGGATTAGTCATAGTGATTGTAGGGTGTGGAGGCTACGTGTTTCTTCTTGCGATTGTTGGTTTATAGATACACCAATCAATCACTATTACAATGAATATGAAAATAAAGCGGAGAATTACTAACATTTCTTATATATCTGGATCTAGAATCTAGGATGTTGAACGTCTCTTGATCTACGGTTTAGGATCTTGAATGTCTCGGGATGATGGGTGAAGTCGAGTCGAGTAGAACTCTTCCCGCAAGAAGAAACACGACCAGGTAGTACTCCGGTCTTCGCGGATCTTCCCCCAAGGTGAAACGACTTCTCATTTTTTGTCTCAGGAACTCCGAGGAACTATGAAGAATGGAGAACTGGATCGTCTAGACTATGCACTATGCAAGTGTATGCAGATACTTTGTATTTTTTATATATCTTAGTATGTTTTGAATGAATGCACAATGACCCTATTTATAGGTTCCAAAGATCACTCTCATATGGTAGGATTGTTATTTTAAGTAGTGATCGTGATCACTACCATATTTGATCAATTACCATATTTGATCAATTTACTATATTTGATCAATTTCACATGTTAGACTAATTTCACTCACTTTAATTATTATTTAATTAGTGATTAATTTATTTATTAATCCTTACTAACCAATTAAATTCCCCAACATTAATTTGGATTTAGAATAATCTGTCATATGGTTAAACTAGATTGTCCTTAGCATTATCAGTCTCTTATCTTGGAATACTTAATTGTTTTCTCGTCAACGTATCTTATTTTATTTTATTATTTAATAATTAATTTTCATAAATTGAGTTTGTCTTAAAATAGAAATAGTCATATTAGATTTATTTCTCACTCCGATACTACCTCGTGGGTTCAATAATTTAACTTGGCCACACGCGCATTACAATTGATATCTTATACTTGAGGGTGAGATTCATATTTTTCAAAAGAAAATAGCGATCATTAGAATAGTCATACTTTATCTTATAAAATATAATTGATGGTTGGCAATAATTTTAAGAACAAAAAATGAGGTACTTCGGCCATCTTCGCTATTTTTAGTTTAATATTTATTCAAAAATGCACTCTTAATTTAATTATATTAATTATTTTTATGCAAAAATATCATCTTCATTTGATTGATCAAATTTTATTACACTTTTTAATTGTTATCTTCACCAGCGAGTATTAATAAACAGTATTGGAATGTATCTTAATAAAAAATTTTAAACTTGATGGGTACAAGTAAAACTAGAAGGATATTAGTGCAAAATTACGCGTTTGTTCATTAGGAGACATAAAGTTCTGCAGGCTAAAGTGCTTACAAGTAATAGTGGTGGAGAATATGTTTGGTACAAATAGAAATGACAACAGGACGTATATTTTCCGGAACCCGTACTATTCGAACCCAATTGAGACGGGTACGGGAAGTTCTAAGCGAGTTTGAGATGGGAACGGGTGATTTAAGAAAATCCTATTGAAGTTTGGGACAGGTGTGAGTATATACCTCGAGTACCCATGCATATCCGTTTATACATAAATCACACATTTTAAATATACTCTATTTGCCCCACCCAAAGAGTCTTTTTTTTCAATTTTGAGCGTTTTATCCAAAGAGTCCCCTTTCATTTTCTATACACATGAGATCCACACACATCCATTAATACAATTAAAATAGGGGGCTCGCACACCTACTAATATAACTACTCATTACACATTAAATAATAATACGTCTTAATTCACGTACAAAAATAAAAATACCCCTTTACATGGGACTGAGGAAATATATTTTATTTATGAGAAAATCTCATGTGACACAAATAATAAATATACAATATAATATATATTTGATTTGAGGGTATTTTAGTAAACTTTATTAAAAAATGAATAGAAGAAAAGTGTTTCTAATATGTACAAATTTTGACATTGGGCATTAAAAAGTTGGGTCCCTTGCAAGAATGTCCAATCATATCTAGAAGTTACCAAAATGCCAAGAAATGTAGCCACACATATTCTTCATCAAATTAGAACGTGCTGATTTCATCCATGGACCACTACATATCATATTCGAGTTCAAAATTAAAAAATTTCATCCAAGTTTATTTTATTCAAAATAATCATTTTTGTAAAACAGCTGGTCCCATAACCTTAATATAATATACAACATAATATATATTTTATTTAAGCGTATTTTAATAGAGAAACTCTCTTGTCAGACGAGTTTTTTGTAAGACAGTTGTGAGACGGATTGACCCGTTATTAAAATATGCTTATCATATAAGTAAAGTATATTTATTTGTAGTTAGAGTATGTTAATAATTAATTATATTATAACATTATAAAATTATACTTTAATTCATCATCTATCATATTTTACAAAACATACTTTAACAATCATTAAACGTACTTTATCTCACATAAATAGTTTCTTACAAGAGAGTTTGTCATTTTAATAAAATTAATAAAAAAAAGGATAAAAACCAAGTATTTCTAATGCGTCGTGCATAACAGCCAATCATAGCTCCCCCACAGCCGTACTAAAATAAAATACTTAGTTTAGAGCATACTAATTTTTTATAATTATTAATTAACATGTCATGTGACTTATAATTTTAGAAGCTTAAGAGACTAAATACATGAAAAGAAATTAAGTAGTTAAACAAATCCAAGTAAAATAGAGAGCACAAATAATTCACATGAATAAATAAAAAAATAAAAATTAAGTCGAAGTAGAATTGAGCTGCATTAACATCAGAATTTAGGCTTTTCTACGAATCAAACAAATTATCAAAAAACTTACAATTAAAATTCAATTACTAAATAAATATCAAATAACCTGAGGGTTTGTAAACTTGATGTCGGGGCTCGAACAAAGGCCTAGCTAAATCTTGATGCATATAATCAAACACCAAATACAAACTACATAACATCTTAGACGTTGCTAAACTTTGCAATTATACGACATTCGGGTGATTTAATTGACGCAGTATCAAAATCTCCCTAGCCATAAACCTCACGCTATTAGGCTCCAAATTAATCTAATCTTCTTTAACGCAACTTTGTAATGACATTAAAAAGACATTTTCATGACCCTTAAAATTCAAAATATCCAAAATGAAGTAGTTGATTTGCAAAATGCCATTTTTTGAAACACAAACACTTAGGTAAATTAGGTTCACGGTGTAACATTTTTGTTGCAATAATGTAAAAAGAAAATGAGTATTTTGAGTAATTTAATAGAATAAAAATGTGGCATTTTTGTTATATTATTGTATTGTAAAGTTATTAATATTAAATATTTTTAAGGTGTACAAGTATTCTTGAAACATATACTCCCTCCGTCCGCTTTTAAGAGTGTCATTTGCTTTTTGCACATGGATTAAGGAGTATTATTATTTAATGTGTAGTGAGTAGTTGTATTAGTGGAGGTGTGTGTCCCATTTTTTAGTTGTATTAGTGGATGTGTATAGATAAAAAATGAACTGAGACACTTGGAGCGTACGCCCAAAATAGAAAAAATAATACCCTTGAATGCAAACGGAGGTAGTAACTATTATTGGGGAGGGAGTAGAAAACAATTGTTTCAAATATGTACAAATTCTAATATTGGGTATAAAAAAGTAGGGTCACACGCATTAACTCCCCGACGTGGTCGTGCAGCTACTAAAAGGTTATCTAAAAGATATCAAATTGCCATGAAATTCAACCACACAAAATCAAAACGTGATTTCATCCATGGACCAAAAGTATGCATCACTTTCAGTGGAGAATGTGTCACTGGGTGCCACTGTTAAAATTAAAATCTTTTCCATATAAATTTACTTATTTAAAATAATACCAAAAACCTTATTTTTTTATGAAATAATCTTATAATTTTTAAATTCTCACAAAAATAGTTATTTTTATTTAAATGTTAGAATCATAATAATATCAATATTGCTGAAGTTATAAATCAATTGCAGTCTCGGTTCGTAGCTAACCCTGGGAGATTAAAAAACAGATCGAGCAACACTTGTAGATATATATTTTGAAACAATAAGGAGAACGTGATTTCCCAATTAAATTATTATTATTATTTTTATTATTAATGTTTAGAAATAAGTTTAGTAATGGTTAGATATATTTACGAATATATAATGCATAGGTTTAATTATTTTAATTATGTTTAGTAATATATACTCCCCGTCTCATTTATGTTTGCATCCCTTGTTCGATATGGATATTAAGAAAAGTGTAAACTTAAAGTATTATATATTTTTTGGAGATTACTTAGCTTACCCGGGCTCATACATGACCCGAGTCATTTTTGGAGATTATCAAATCTCTCTTCTCTCTTCCACTTGTTACCTGTTTACAAGTATTAATGTATAAAATAATAGTCACTTGTCCTCTCATCATTAATTATTATTCAATCATGTATTTTCTTTTTATAATTATAACTTCATAATAAATTTACTTTCTATGAAAATATTTGAACATTTAGTATAATTTTATTTTTACATCTCTATTATTAATAAAAATTATATCAAATTATTCATCTTTTCAAAATCGTTAATTTGATACCCATATCAACCATACAATTAATATTTAAAATATAATAAAAAAATTATAACTAATTAGGGTACTTTTAATTAAATTTTATTACTATATTAGTTTATTAAAAATATGAATAGATTTAGACTTTTTGTTTAACCATTTTACCAAAACTCGTGAAGAATGATATTATCATATTTAAATATTATATATATATATATATTTATATATATAATCGATTTATTTTTAGTTTTATTTTATAATGTTAAATTATATTAATTTTTAAAATTTTAAAATTGTAACTAATATTTAGTTCATTCAATTTTTTTAATGTTTAAAATAAAATAAAATAACAAATGCAATGTAGCAAACGAGTAATAAAAACAAGTAAATATATAAATTAAGAATTTAACTAAATCTTTAATTAACATGAATATCATTGTGTTCATTTATAGCAATATATAAGATATATTTATTATTAAACTAATTTACTTTATAAATTTAATAAAAAGTAAAATAATAAAATTCGTGTAGTATACTAGAAAAAGAAATACTAGCATATTATACTTACATGTGGCAATTCATGCTATTGGGTCAGGTTTCGTATCGACACGATAGTAACACGATATGATAAGGGCAAACTCGAACACAACACGACACGAACATGAAAAATAATGAGTTGACACGACACCACACGATAACAACACGTTAAGAAAATAAAATAATAATAATAATAATTAAAATTAATAATTTTTTAAGTATATATATACAAAATTTTAAAATAACTAAGCTTTTATTTTTCTGAACTTATTTCGCTAATTATATATGTATATACCAATAAATATTGAATATATATGCAAATAATAATATATTATATTATTAAACTTTGTTTAAAATGATTATGGTTACACACCTACTTCTAAATATTCGTAACGCATACATAATTTTTGGACATTAAATTTTTTAAGTGTTCATTTAATTTTTTTTCTGTTTTTTAATATAATTTTTTTTCTCTATAATTTAAAAATAATTTAAAATTTAAATTAAAAAAAAAGAGTAACACAAACATAAGAATTTATAAAAACTAAAATTAATAATTATAAATATAGATTAAATATTATTTTTAATAAAGTATAATTAAAGTACTATGTGGGTCATTCGTACCTGCAACCTGAGTTGACCTGGGTCATGTGTAAGCCCAAATCAGCTAAGAATTGGCTGTATTTTATTATTATAAATAAATAATAAAATATATTAGGTGTGTTAGGTATGTGTGATATTTTTTATAAATAAAGTGAATGGGGAAATGTGATTGTGTTTGAGTTTTTTTTAGAGAGGTTTAAACTTTTGTGGGACAAAATAAAAGAAAAAGTGTGTCATTGAAAGAAAAAGGGAAGAGTATCTTATAAAAATTATTTAAATCAAATACTAATTAAGAATAGTTAATTTTTAATTTTTGGAATATATTCAGAAAATTTAATGACGAATAGCCAATCTTATAAATATTTCAAATAATAGATACTCCCTCCGTCCCAGGAAAGATTGCACCTCTTTCCTGGCATGAAGATTAATAAAGTGGTGACTTTTAGGGGTATTATGATATTTTTTTGATAATAAATAAATGATAAAGTATGTTATGTGTCAGATATGAGTGATTTTTTTGTAAATAAAGTGTATGGAGAATGGTGATTGTGTTTGACTTTTTACTTTTTTAGGAATGTGCAAACTTTTGTGGGACAATCCAAAATGGAAAGTGTGTCATCTTTCGGAGGAAGTAAATGAAAAGGAACCCAAATTAATCATTAGATAAATGAATAAAATTGAATTTGCATCATGTGTATAAAAATAATTAAATGGAAGTGTATATAAACGTAGGAAATTGGAAGTAACTAAAACTAAACAACCGCGAAGGATATAAATGTAATTAGCTGTAATTAATAAAAGAATACTTTTTTTTTAAATAAGGTGGGACGACACATACAATAACAGTGCAATTGATGGAAGGACTATATTCTTTTTCAAAATTAATTAAGTAAAAGAACAAATAAAATTTTGTATGGAATTAAATAAAATATACTTGAAATTAATGCCATTGTCGGTGCTGCTAGCTGGCTATTATTTTAATAATATTTGTAATAAAAAATATTACACCTAATAATTCATAAAAAATAAAAAATGTCTAATTAAATTATTTTATATATAATTTGTGAAATATATATAAAGAAAATGTGATAATTATATATTATCTCCGTCCCACTTAAATATATGCATTTTATCATTTTGGCCCGTCCCAATATAAAGTGCATGTGCATTTCCTTTTGTTTGGTAAAAGAGACTCATACAAATTAATTACTTCTCTTTCCTTGTACCCACGCATCACACTAATATATCTACCAACTTTATATTAAAATATTATTCCTCTCACGAATAAATTTATTAACAACTTATAGTATAATGGACAAGTATTGTATGCGACCGTATCAAGTACCCGCTTTTAAAGTTTCTTAAATAGTTATTACTTTTCATTAAATATATCATCATTTTATGTTGGATATATTATAACTTTTTATTTATACTATTAGCAGATTATGAAATAATCAATTGCGCTCCACTATCACTTATTAATTCAAGTATCACTTGTTAGTAAAATGTTATCATTTCTTATTTATCTCACGAAAGTCTTCCTATTACACAGTCTCAAACAAGTCTTTGCCTAGTATAAATTAAAATTGATATCGTCTTTTTTAATCTAAAGTGATAACATCTCTATTGAAAAATGATAATTAATTAAAAAAGTATAAAATGATAAAAAAAATTAATTTTTAGTAACAGAATATTCCGTTGCTAAAAATTGGTTTACCAATGAATTAACAATAATTATATCGATTATTAAAGTTGTTGATAAATTTTTGGGTAAATTACTAAAACCCCACTCGAGGTTTGTCCAAACTACCAAATAAACTCAGTGGTTTGAAAAATTACCAATTACCCCATTTTAATTTATTTTTTATTTGAACATTAATAAAAATACACTTTTTCTTAAAATAAAGAAGGATGAAAATGACATTAAGACCCATATATTTAACATTGTATTTTTAAATTTTACTATTTTAAAAAAAAAATTAAAAGGAGATAATTGGTAATTTTTCAAACCACGGGGTTTATATATTTGGTAATTTGGACAAATCTCGATGAGGTTTTGATAATTTACCCTAAATTTTTATCAAAGAAAATCTAATTCCATTAGTAATTTATTACTAATAATTCAATTAGCAATTTATATACTGACTTATTTGATAAATAGCAATAGATATTATTGTGTTGTTAAATTAAAAATGTAATTCTTGTTTGTAAAAGACATTTTTAATTAATGGATCATTGTAAGAAGTCTTACACGAGTATTGCTCAAATTTTATAATTAAATAATTAAGATTTAATATATATATATATATATATATATATTAATTTATAAATATTAGTATTGATTTATGAGTTCAACTACAGTACACTTGTGGCATTGATGCATTTAAATGATTTTAATTATTAATTAAACTTTAATTTAATATCTATCATTAATTAAATTAAATAATTAAGAATTAAAATGAAAACTAACCACTGCCGTTATATTTTTATCCTATAAAATTTTAAGATGCACTTGTACACTTGCACACTAGAATTACAAAAATTTAGATACCCCATAAATCAAATTTATGGTTTAACAATTATATGCGTTTTTAACTTGTCATGCACTGATGCACATATCAATATTTTGAACCAGTTTTTTTAGATCGTCTCACATAAGTTTTATGCATGTGGTGTGCTGTCGCCGGCACCAAAAAATAATACTTATAATTTTTCAAACAAACTCACTAAAATACAGTAGGGTAAGTAAAGGTCGAATCCACAGGGAATAATTGAATTTAAATTGAATAATTTGTGTTTTTAAAAGTAACCAAATCAATTTAAATTGGATTTAGTCTAACAACTACTAACATGAAATAAATAATTAAAATAGCAAAAAAATAAAATTGAAAGAACAAATAAAATAACAAAAATAGTCCAAGGATTTGATCTCCTCCCATATCTTAATTCACATGAATCGAATTCCTAAAATCCCAACAAATTCATAAACTCAAGTCCCTAGGCTAATGGTATGACCAAATTAACCCGAAATATCCTTAAGATTAATAATTTAGGGTAAGACATCTAGATTAAACTACCTTCAAGCGACCTAAAGAGGTTCGAACCTAAGGGTGCATTATGATTTAAATATTAGGGCCGCGTTTGGCAGCCAATATGAAATAAGGGTGTATTAATTGGTATGTAATAATTATGTAGAGATATACATGTAATATGAATATCATCCAACTGTTTGGTAGTGCATACTTTAAGGTGATATCAGTAACATTTATGGGTTTAATTGAAAGTGAATTGTACTGATATTTGAATGCAAATTACTGAAATATCCTTGACTGAATAAAATAAAATAATATGGATGAAAAAGGTAATTGAGATCTAGATATGTTCCTAAAATTCTTCTTTCTTTCAGATCTAATGCGCATTCCCTTCCATCTATAGATTAGTGAAGCGAAAATCTCAGCGGCAACTTTTGAAAGAAGATCTTACAGTAATATGAAGCAACTGGATGTAGATATTGTGTTCGCTGTCCAAAGTCTCTTCACTCAACAAAGAAATCAATTCGATAGTAGAAGGATGGAAGAGGCGAAATACATATATTACTCAAAATAGGAAGGCTGTACATGGAATGAGCATTATAATGAAGCAACGACGAAAATTGATATTTTTTTAGAAAGAGGGTGGGGAATATGAAACTAGGGTTTCCCAATTGGTTTTGGTATTTAATTTCTTCAATTCGAGGACAACTTTGTAATTTCGTATGTTAGTATGGAATTACTGCAACTTATTAATACCACAAAATAGATCACATAACTTGTCTAAAGAAAACAGTATTTACGAACGGGCTTGTGCGATTGTATTGGGCCCCAACTATTAATTTATTCACTACCAAACATCATAAAAGGTGGTCTTATTTATGCTATGTGGGGCATAATAATTGCTACCAAACGCGGCCTAGAACTACTAGGCTATGTAAACGGTGTTAATGAATCATATAACCAAGACCCTATAAATTCTAGAGGTACTTCCTCACTTCGCCACTAGATTTGCTAAACTATGACAATTACGGATAATAATCTAGAAAAATAACATTAAATTATGCAATAGACAAGTCTAGATGGTTAATCTATTCTAGCAATCACAAAATCACAATTCTAATCAAAGTCATTAATAAGATAAATTCATAAAATAAATTGGTAATTTTATTCATAAGCAAACATGAAATTAATTAAAGGGAAGTTCACAATCCTTAGACTAGAAATGAAATTACATAATTGTAAACTAAATTAAAATGAATAAACAGATAATCTTGTGTTCTTCGTGGTGGGCTCCTTCTCCAAGCCCCCAATCTTCCTTCTGCCTTCCGCCTTCGAACGTGCATGCCTCTTTGTGATGATGATTTGTGGTGTCTTTTTAAAGATAAAAAAACCGTGTATTGATAAGGAACCATCAATTATCTCCTTTGAACTTCCTTTCTTAGAGTGTCCAGGTTCATTGCATCTCCAATATTTTTGGTAAGTTTTCTTATGCTCTTCAAATCAAATCCCTTCTTAATTTACTTGGTCAAACTTTATTTCCAACAATTAAATTTATCATAACAGTCATACAAAATAAATTATTGTGATAGTACTATTTCTCTCAATTTTGGCCTGTTTCAATAAGAAATAAAATAAAATGTGATGGTGATTCGTGGTGTCTTTTTAAAGATCTCAAAAACCATGTATTGATAAGGAACCATTAACTATCTCCTTTGACCTTCCTTTCTGAAGAGTGTCCAGGTTCATTGCATCTCCAGTCTTTTTGGTAAGTTTTCTTATGCTCTTTAAATCAAATCCCTCCTGAATTTACTTAGTTAAATCTTTATTTCCAATAATTAAATTTATCATAACTGTCACACAAAATAAATTGTGGTGATTTCTCTTAATTTTGGCCCGTTTCAATAAGAAATAAAATAATTAAAGATCAAGTGTATAAAATAGAAATAAGTCGTAATTAACATTTAATAATTCACAACTCACGCGTAAAGAAGTGAATTCATCCTAAATAATCATGTAAAATTACGACTTATCAGCATGTGAGACGAAGAAAAAATGATAATATCATTAACGAAAAGTTATACTCAATCGATGAAAAGTGATAATGGTGCAGTGAACTGTTTCATGAATAATTTATAATATAAATAAAATGTGATAATATTTTATAGTGAAGTGATAACATATTATAGCTAGAGTGATAATAATGTTATTAACTTTTTATCCGTCTCATTTAAGTGTTGGGATAAGCAGATCCCCATTCATTTCTAGGGCCAAATAAAATATAACCGAGAAATTAAGCAGAAAGAGAACAACACAAGAATTTACGTGAAAACTTTAAAATCGGAGAAAAATAACAGACCCAGAAAATACCTGATGAGTGTGTAAATTCACGTGTTTAGAGCCCTGATTCGTATGATAATGATGTAAGATTTGATCTTAAGTTAAGATAAATCGAGTTTTATTGTAGAAAGTCATGAATCAGGTGTGTTTAAGTCCGTTTGAGTGGATTTTTGAAGGAAAATATGATAGAAGTGATCAGATCCGGAAAAAGGGGTTTCAAGTGCCTAATTCGACCAAGCAGGGCTTGGTTCGACCAAGAGAAAGTTAGTTCGACCAACACATGTGGTCGAACTGGGCGAGAGGAAGTGGCAGAAGTGTGGTTTGACCATGACAGTGTGGTTCGACCAAGCATGGTGGTCGAACCATGATCAAACCAGAAGCCTAAAGAGAAGTAGTTGCAATTCGACCAGGGGTGCATCTGATTCGACCGGCCATTTGAGTCAAACCGGCGACCTAAAAGTGTTTTACAGGCCGGTTCGACCTATGATTCGACCATGAAGAAAGTGATTCGACCAAGGCTTTTGGTCTAACTGATGCACTGGACACGTCTGGATCCATATTTTTGCTCAAAAGTCAATCATACGTCCGTAAGGAGAGCTCATGAGTATAAAAGGAAGACCCTACACAAGGGGAAAAAAGAGTCATTCACCACCTTCATTCTACACAACATCTGAAACCCTGCCACCATCCATGGAGCTGTGGAGAGAGATTCGTCTGTCGAATCAACTGAAAACCAAGTGAAGATTCAAGACGGAGAGAGACACAATGGCGCCCACATCTAGGGTTTACTTCACATCTTAATTTATCTTGTAATTTTCAAGACTATGGGTAAGATCTATCCAACCACCATGATTGTTCTTCGATCAATCATGGGCTAGAACCGCTTCGATAGTTCTAGGGTTATGAAGGTTTTATAAGTTAATTGAATTTCCTTGTGTATACTCCGTACAACACTACCTGTGGTTTATTTTATATAAGATTATGCGTTTTTAATTCATACTCAGAGTTGTTTTGTGCATCATTAATTGTTATGTATAGTCTGAATACATATCTTGATTATTGATTGAGTGCGTACACTGGTAGGCAGGATTCCATGTATTGATTCTAAGTGAAGGGATTACGAAGTCTCATTAGAACTATCTTATATAAATATTTGTTAATTTAATATGATTTGGGTTAATAAGTAGGATAAATAGTATAACTTCATAGTACTTAGTGCACGGGAAATAATTGATACTGATAGTACCTAGAAAGGGGGTGAATTATATCTCTTGCACCAAGGTTATTTAAACGTGTTACACGCATATTTGCTTGAGTCTATAGAGAAGATTTACATGGCTTAGTGATGCGTCCATACTCCATAAGGTAGAGTCAGACATTGATACACGAAAGGAAAATTAATAAGTAAAACTGGATGGCCCGAAGAATTACGTAACTTCTCACTTATTCACTTTCGTTCAATCTACTGTTATTTATTTTAATTGTTCTTTTAATTATTCAGTAATTAGTTACTTAATCATACAACTATTTTGCCATAATAGTCTTAGTAAGTTAGAAATAATTAAATTAATAATAATACATCCTTTGGGTTCGATAAACACTTGATCGCTTATCAAAGCTACAATAGCATCCTTCATACTTGGGGATTAATATTGTGTGTTGAGAAAATGCTCATCAAGTTCTTGACGCCATTGCCGAGGACGTCATTAATTATTAGTTTATTATTTCTAGTTTAATTGAGACTATATTATTCTTGTCATTATTTTCTAACGCTTATTTTTCTTAGGTGTATGTTTACTCAATCAAAGGTAGGAGCTTTAGAATCTTATAATCCGGAGATCGGAGCATCGTCAAGGAAGAAAAAGGGGAAGACTAAAAAGAATAAGAACGTAGAACCAACGAAGACTCTTAATCTAGGAGTTGAAGTTGACGAGCTGAATCCGCAAGCAACTGAAGCTGCAACCGAATTTAACTTGGAAGCAGAAGCAGTTAACATGGCGGTGAATCAGGATAATCTTGCCATCCATGAAGTTTTTAAGAACAACGGAGGAGGCAATGTGGGGTTGTTAGGAGCAAGAGGAGCCGGAGCTGATTTTTATCTTCACCCTGCTCTGATCAGCATGATTGAAAAGAGTCCCTTCTCTGGGGGAATCTTTGAAGATCCTCAGCAACATCTGAATAAGTTCCTTGGTTATGTAAGTACACAAAAAGATGCAGGAGCTCATGAAGATGCAAGTAGGATCATCTTGTTTAAATTCTCGCTGAATGAAAAAGCGAAAGATTGGTATGATAATCTTAATGCTGCTGAATGTGATACCTGGGAGAAATTGAAAGTGAAATTCTTGGAGCGGTACATGCCACCTTCAAAGGTGTTTAAGATGAAACAAGAAATCAATCAGTTTTCTATTCATAGTAATGAGAAGTTTCATGAGGCTTGAGACAGATTCAACAACATGCTTAGGAAGTGTCCGCAACACGGGCTATCTAAAGCTCAATACATCAGTATTTTCTATAGCGGATTAGACTGCGATTCTCGAGTGTTACTAGACACTTCATCAAATGGAGCATTACTTATAAAGTCATCCGTTGAGGCCGAAAAGCTCTTTGAGGATATTTCGATGAATTCAAGAGATTGGCCAACTGATAGAGTGAGAGGCACTTATGTTCTTGGAAAAGTAGCGCATGTTGAGCATATGATGGTAAAGTCAAGTAGAGAAGATGAGATCGTCTCTAGTTTGGCTAATATCAACAAGTTACATAAGTCCCAGCAAAAGTAGATTACTGACATAGCTTAGCGAGTACCAATTATACAGCAAGATGTGTGTAATGAATGAGCTAGCCAAGAGGAGATGGAAGAGGCGAACTATGCCATGGGTCAAAGTATTCAAGGATCGAGGTTCCAAAATCAAGGAAATCGGAATTACCAAGGAAATTACAATAATCGTGGTCCCCCGGGTAATTATCAACAACCAAGGAGGCTGGAGTTTTTATGGAGAGATCCTAATAGAGCAGCACAACCTCCTTTTGGTGTTGATCTGGGTGCTAAGGTGAAAGAAGAAAAATATGGTTTTGAGGATACGGTGAATAGGTACATGGCAAGTAATGATACAAGTGTAGATCATCTCGAGGCCAATCTTGAAAAGAAAATTGATGCAAATCATGAGGATATTTCTAAGCAAATGAAGGACTTGACGTTGTTGATGGGAGAGATGGCCGGGAATGTTAACCAATTGACACAAACTGTAGAGAAGGGTAAGTTCCCATCACAAAGTATAGCAAATTCCAAGTAGTGCCATGCTATCACGTTAAGATCTGGAACACAGTATGAGGGACCGATGAAGCCGAAAACAAGTTCTGAATCTCCATGAGCCCCATTCGACCACAATTCGACCAAAACAACTGGTCGAACCACACAGAGTTGGTCGAACTAGACACCTGGGCAACCTTCGAAGATCTCTATCGAGCGATTCGACCACGACTATCTTTGTTCGACCAAACCTGTTGGTCGAACCGGGGTCGAATCCTCCTGTCCTGAGCACTCTGTTTTCTCTAAAGCACGGCTCAACCACGATCAATATGGTTTGATCAACCCTGTTGGTCGAACCATGGTCAAACCAGCCTATCCGGGGGAGAAATTGCTTTCTGACACACAGTTCGATCATTACTCACCTGGTTCGACCATCACCCTAGTCGAACCACGTTGTTCTGCACCGTTTTGCATGCCAAATGCTTTACATGATGTTGATGCAACTCCCGTACCATCTAAAGAGTAGAATACTAAGCTTATAGTAGAAAAGAAATGGGAAAGAGCAAAGAGATTGAGAGCCAAGAAGGATAAATCGGAGAAGGTGGAATGTGATGCATGGGGAATTCCTAAAACTAAGATACCTCCTCTGTTTCCTTTCAAGCAAGTCAAGAAGGGATTGGAAGAAAAGTTCAAGAAGTTTTCAGATATCATAAATAAGATAAGTTTAAGCATTCCTTTCTCTGAAGTACTCTTAGAGATGCTATATTATGCCCGCTTCCTAAAGGATATACTTTTGAAGAAGAGAAGTTTGAACGGAATTGAGACAGTGAATTTGTCTGAGAACTGCAGCTCGATTATACAGAGGATGCTGCCAGCAAAGTTAAAGGATCCGGGAAGCTTCACTATTCTATGTGAGATTGGGAAGGGGCGGGCACGACGAGCCTTGTGCGATCTTGGGGCAAGCATCAATTTGATGCCCTTGTCGATATTTTAAAGGCTTGATTTGGGGGAGTTAACTCCCACAATGGTTGCTCTACAATTGGCGGATAGGTCTATGACTTTTTCAAAAGGGATGATTGAAGACGTTCTAGTGAAAGAAGAAAAAACTAGTCTTTCATGTGGACTTTCTTATACTCGAGATGGAGGATGACAAGGATAATGACCCTCTTACCTTAGGGAGACCATTCCTTGCTACAGCTGGAGCTATGATTGATGTGCAAAAGGGTGAGCCAAGGCTGCGCATGGATAAAGAAGAGGTTCTATTCAACCTAGATAAAGCAATGAAGATGCCGATGGAGATGCAGTGTCACAGCATCGATGTGGTGGAGGAGATCGTGAAGGAAATCATGTCTTTGATCCTATCGAAGGATCCTTTGGAGACATGCATAGCGGAGTCTCTTACTCTTCCCACCACTATGCTAGATGAGCTCTCTAATGAGGTATGTATTGATTTTCCGGAAAACCTACTTGCTTTGGGTGATGGCAGGTATGCATAAAAAAGAACCAAGTTTGAAGAGGTGAAATGGACTAGAAAATACTTGCCTTTGGATAGAGAAAGCAAAATTAAAGAAGAAAAGAAGGAGGAGTTGAAACCGCTACCGGAGCACTTGAAGTATGCCTATCTAGGTGACAATGAAACATATCCGGTAATTGTATCTTCTTCTCTAACTAATGATCAACTCGATGAGTTATTAGATGTGCTTAGGAAGTGTAAGTCTGCAATTGGTTGGTCTCTTGATGATTTTAAATGTATTAGTCCATCATATTGCATGCATAAGATAAGATTGTTAGATGAAGCTAAGAGTAGCATTCAGAATCAGCGGAGAGTTAATCCCGCTATTCAAGAAGTGATTAGGAAGCAAATCCTAACATAGTTAGATGCAAGAATTATTTATCTAATTAGTGATAGTACCCAAGTGAGTCCATTGCATGTTGTAGCTAAAAAGAGGGGCATAACTATTGTGGAAGCTGATGATGGAGAGACTCTAGCTACTAGGATTCCTACAGGATGGCGTGTCTGTACGGATTACAGGAAACTGAATGAAAATACATGCAAAGACCATTTCCCACTTCCTTTCATGGATCAAATACTTGATCGTCTTGCGGGGTATGAATTTTATTATTTCTTGGATGGGTACTCGAGTTATAATTAAATTATGATTGCACCCAAAGACCAGGAAAAGACTACTTTCACTTGTCCTTATGAAACTTTTGCCTTTAGAAAGATGCCTTTTGGATTGTGTAATACCTTGCTACATTTCAGCGCTGCATGATAGCCATATTTGACGGGTTGATAGAAAAGATCATGGAGGTGTTTATGGATGATTTTTCTGTGTTTGGTTCCTCCTTTGATATATGTTTATCTAACTTGTCCACTATTTTGAAGTGATGTCAAAAAACTAATCTTGTCTTGAATTGGGATGAGATTATTCTTGGCCATCATATTTCGGCCAAGGGATTGCAGGTGGATAGAGCAAAGGTTGTGGTGATTGAGAAGCTTCCACCACCTACTAATGAAAAGGGAGTGTGGTCCTTCCTTGGACACGCAGGACTTTATTGGAGATTCAACAAAGACTTCTCAAAATACTCCAAACCGTTGTCTCACTTACTTGAAAAGGGTGTTCCTTTTGTTTTTGATTAAGAATGCCTAACAGCTTTTCAGGTTTTGAAGGAGGTACTTACTACTGCGTCTATCTTGATCACACCGGATTGGACTCAACCGTTTGCACTGATGTGTGATGCAAGTGATCAAGCACTTGGAGTGGTGCTTGGGCAAATGAATGAGAAGAAGTTCTGCGCCATCTACTATGCGAGTAAGACTTTTGATGCAGCACAAAAGAACTACACTGTCACTGAAAAGGAGTTTCTAACTGTTGTTTATGCATTCAATAAGTTTCGACAATATTTGGTTGGCATGAAAACCATTGTGTATACGGATCATTTTGCAATCCGGTACTTAATAGAGAAGAAGGAAGCAAAGCCAAGGATCATTAGATGGATCCTTCTTCCCCAGGAATTTAATATGGAGATCTGAGATAAGAAAGGAACAGAGAATGTGTTGGCGGATCACCTATCAAGGTTGGAGACAAGGGAGCATTGTGATGATTTGTTCGAATACATAGAAGAGATGTTTCCTGATGAGAAGATCATGGCAATGTTTGCTAAAGGATCAGAAAGAGCTTGTGTAGTTGTTGCTCAAGGAGTGGATCCATGGTATGTGGATTATGTCATAGGAGAAATTCTAAGAGATCTCAACAGATATCAACTTGTGAAGTTTAAGATGGATGTTGAGACTTTCATATTGTATGATCCGTTCGTCTACGAGATTTGTACAAATTCTATTGTCCATGGGTGTCTGCCCGAGATGGAGATGAAGAGTGTTCTTGATTTTTGTCATGCACAACCTAACGGGGGGCACTTCAGAGCTCAAAAGACGACATCTAAAGTACTTTAATCTGCTCTTTATTGGCCTACTTTGTTCAAAGACTGTGAATCCTATGTAGCGACATGCGATAGATGTCAAAGGATGGGAAACATAAGTATGAGAGATGAGATGCCACTTCAGCCGAGCATTTTTGTGGAGATCTTGGATGTATAGGGGATTGATTTTATGGGACCGTTTCCTCCATCTAATGGATTTCTATACATCCTTTTAGTAGTGGATTGTATTTTTAAGGGGTAGAGGCCATTCCTACTCGCATGAATGATTCAAAGACTGTGTTTTCTTTCTTGAAGAAACATATCTTTGCACGTAATGGAGTCCCTAGAGCACTAGTAAGTTATGGAGGTTCCCACTTCGTCAACAAGCTTCTTGAAAGATTGCTCAAGGATTACATTGTTAAGCATAGGGTTACTGCACCCTAACATCCTCAAGCAAATGGGAAAGCCGAGGTCTCCAATCGACAAGTTAAGCAAATTTTGAAAAAAGTAGTCGGAACCAATAGGAAGGATTGGGCTAAGAAGCTCGATGATGTTTTGTGGGGATTTCAAACTGCGTACAAGACAGTGCTTGACATGTCCCCTTATCAAATTGTCTATGGGAAGTCGTGCCACTTACCCGTAGAGATTCAACATAAAGCTTTTTAGGCATTGAGAAGGTTAAACTTGTGTCTTAAGTATCAAAAAGAGTTGAGGATGACTCATATCAATCAATTAGACGAGTTCAGGAGTCAAGCTTACAAGAATTCAGTGATCTATAAAGAAAGAATGAAGAAATGGCATGATTCAAAGATCACTTACAAGGAATTCAATCAAGGTGATGAGGTATTACTTTTTAACTCTCGTTTGAAGCTCTTTGCAGAAAAATTGAAATCATAGTGGACGGGATCATTCATTATCCATAGAGCCTGTGGAGGGGGGAGTTTTGAAATCATGGACAAAGATGGAGACATCATAGCGGCGAATGGGCATCGATTGAAGCACTATAAGT
The DNA here is from genome assembly GCA_023678885.1 of Pogostemon cablin. NCBI lineage: Eukaryota > Viridiplantae > Streptophyta > Magnoliopsida > Lamiales > Lamiaceae > Pogostemon > Pogostemon cablin. Next base: position 9,892,569 of record CM042990.1, on the reverse strand, counting down.
CGTCGGATGATGATTGTGTCGTCTTTGAGGATACCTTGCATAGATATGGTACCGTCGTGACTCTCCGACTTAAACAAGAGCGCTTGTTGAGGGCTTTCCCTCCTGTTTATTGTTTTATTTCATTAGTGTGAGTAAAAAAATTTTATATTTGATGTGCTTACTTATCTGAAATTACATCTTCTTGCAAACTTAGTTTCGACTATAGTTTCTACTAAGTTTGGGGGGTGTGATGTACTTACCTCATCGTAGCACTGAGAGTATAATCTTTTCTTTATAACGTTTATTAAAGGAATTGAATTTTTGCGGCATATTAAAATTTTAACCAGTTTTGACGTGTCGATTTTTTGCAATTTGCCTAATGTTTAGTGGTGTTTTATTTATTGAGTCGTATGCAGAATATATACACATAATTTAAGAGTCTTAATAGTGGTTCTCTAGCTTAGTTTTGCTTTATTTTTGAATATTCGTTTTTAGCTTAAAGTGTGCAGAGGATGAAGAATAGTGGATTTCGAAGGAACATGAGCTCGATTCGACCAAGGAGAGTGGTCAAACCAAGCAGCCCAAGTCGAACCGTGAACCTGAAAGTTCATTGCAGGTCGATTCAACCATACACGATGCGGTTCGACTAGGGGTTTCGACCAAAGGAGGAGGTCGAATCAGTGATCAGAGAAGTTGTTACAGGTCAATTTGACCAAGCATAGGCAATTCTACCTGGAGTTCGGGTCGAACCGACTACTTGAAAGTTCTAAACAGGCAAGTTCGACCATGATACTATGGTTCGATCAATGGTTCAGGTCAAACCAAATGCTGAAAACCATCCAGAAGTATGATTCGACCACGACGAGGTGGTTTGACCATCTGTTCGGGTCGAACCGCAGAGGTAAGTCACGAATTTAAGTATATTTTCTCCCCTGTTTTGATCACTTTACACACCACCCACACTCGAATCCTCTCCGAACCAATAATTCTCTCTTCAAAACTTTGATTTCACTCAATTTCGCTCCGATTAAACCATATTCCACACTACCTACACTCGATTCATCAAGAATTTGGAGCGTTCTAGTTGCAAAACTAGGGTTTCTCGACGAATTTGGGGATTTTTCACACTTGCTCATATTAAGCCATGCCCGGATCAAAAGATATGTTCTATTGACCCTATTACCCTAGGAATGAAGTTTTATTGCTTGATTTTGTAGTAGGTAAGTTGATTGAACTCATTTTCATGATAATTCGTGGAGCAAATTGAATTATTGTTTGAGATTGCATATGAATGAGTGATGGGTCCGATTTTGATTGTTGATTTATTGTTAGACATTGATATTTATGTGAAATTGATGAGCAATTTGAGTGGTGAAGTAAAGCATGTTGAATTTTGAGTTGAATTGTGTTAATTTTTATATTCATGCTTAAGAAAGTGAACTGGTAGTTGAGTTGTAAATAGTTCATATCAAGGAGTTGAAGAATGGAGTGAATTAAATTGGCATTTGACGTTTGACGTTATGGTGAAATTGAATAAGCATGAGGATTGATTTGTCATTGATTCATGAGGTTGGAAGCATGCTCGTTTGGAGTAGATTATGCATGAAAAACTTGAAGTCTTAAGTAGAATTGAGTGCCTAGTTAGTTTGAACTATTTTGGTTTACTTTTCTTATTTTGTTGGTATTGAAATATTGTTCTTGTAGGAAAAGGAAAGGCGACCAAAGTTCGATCGAAGAAAAGGCAAGACAGGTTAGCCTGTGAGGATGAAGTTACCAAGAAGCTAAGGTTGAAGGAAAGGCTGCCTAGGGACTTCAAAATTCAAATGGAGAATTGGGATGAGATCAAGGAGCAATGGAGTGATATCTCTGACAAGATCGCCCAAACGATGTACCAAGATGATGGGGCAATGTTGACAATGCACATCCGAGATGACATCATGTGGATGTTTGATCAAGTAGGGATTCGTCACTTCATGGAGTTGAAGAAGCCGACATACTTTCGTGTGACTGCTGAGGTGTTATGTTCAATCACTATCAAGAAGGGCTCTAGTCTGCTCCCTTATGAGCGTTCGTTTTAGCTGGGGGCGAGATGAGAAAATGGACAGCTGAGGACATCAACGTTCTTTTCGAGACTCCAAGGTGGATCTCCAGGAATGAGAATGGGTATTTCAAGGCGAATGATTTTTGGAGAGCCATTTCTGGAGAGGACATGGATTTTAAGACCAAGGATGCTCGCGCTTCCTTGATTAGGAACCCCGTGATTCGATATATGGATCGAGTATTGGGAAACACACTGTTCGCCCGGTCTGAAGGGAGTTATGTATCGAGGGGTGAGTTATATGTTCTATGGTGCATGTTGAATGGAGTAAGGTTCAATGTGGGGGTCGTACCTGATTCAGCAGCTCTACAAGTTTAGGAGTTCTACATTCCAGCGAGTGAATATTGGAGGATTGCTGACTTCGTGGCTGAGCATTACCACATAGACTTTACTGGCATTACACCCATTCTTGAGGATCCAGATCTAGTCATGAGCATGTGTGTAAAAGCTGGATTTGCTCATCATCGTGATGGAGATTGGTTCTACATGAGGGGATCTAAGCTCTTTTCTTTCATGTTCCCATTCGATGTGAGTGAGCTGACTGCGATCCGAAATGAGGGTAACAAGTTAATGAACATGTTGGCGCATGAGGCTATTTCAATCATGTGCTTGAGGAAAGGTAATTGGAGGATTGTGGCTCAGATGTATGCTGCAAGGATGTACCAAAAGCTGCAGATGATTGTTGATGAAGGGCAGTTTGAGCCACAGCCACATCAGCAGCATGGAGCAGTTCAAATTCATCCTGAGATGGATGTTCTGCAGAAGCACGAGATACCACCATGACCGATTCTGGTAGTGCCAAAGCAGCAGTATTGGGGCGGTCCTGATGAGTACTTAAGGGAGCAGTTCAGGTTGATGAACGAGCATTTGACCAACATGAACAACAATCAGCAAGAGACGAACTGCCAGCTGGGCTTACTTACCACGAGTTATGCAGCACTTGATATGAGATACACTGCACTGCATACGAATTACGTGGAGATGGATAGGATATTGGAGAAGATGCAGGTTAATTAGCGTGAGCTAGATAGGAAGCTTAATAATCTCCACAGAGATTTTGACCGTTGGCGCACGGAGATGAGTGATGGTGATGACGATGATGAGGATGATGCTCCTGAGGAGTAGATTGCGTTAGGTTTTTTTATCATTTGTCTATTTCATCTCATCTTCCTTCTCTTTTTCTCTTTACAGGATGGGTATTTGTGGTGTGAGTGGCATGTACGTCTGATATTGATTTTAGAATTGATGGATGTGTGATACTTGATACTTGATGATGGATTGGTTGGAGATACTTGATTTAGATTGTTATGTTGGGTTCTTTGCTAAGTATGTTGCATTCGTATTTTGCATGTGTTGATTTTGTTGATGAGAAGCATGTATAACTTGTTAAATATGTGGAATTAATTGTGAAATTGATCTTGATTATATACTATGAGGAGTGTTTAGGATTCTATTTACCCATGTGAGAATTTGAGCCTTATGAAATTATGCTATATGCATAATAGTTTATTCTTATGAGAATCATTTATATGACTGTATTCTAGAACTTGGCTTGGAGTCTTGTGTGAGACTTATGATTGATTATTTATTAGGACATTATCTTAGACCATTATTGTTTATTTGAGTCACCTAGCCAAATTTTGCCTTCCCATATACTATATAAATCATTGCAAGCCATTTTGAGCCTTTATAAGCTTTTTCTTTGGCAAGCCTTGATTAAAAAGCCTTTATTTATCATTTACTTGAGCCATGTTGAATACCTTATTCATTAGTCAAAAAGTTGAGGTAAATAAATACTAGCATGAATGTGAAGAAGAAAGGAAGAAAATTTGGGGTTGAGTAGCATGAGTTTGAAGAAAATAAAAAATGTTTAAATCTTGTTAGGGGTAGTGTTTGAAAGCGGTACCCCGACTGCTTAGAAGGGTAGTGCCCGAAATTGGTAACCTTGTACTTTGAAGAAATATGATGTTGATGCCAAGGAAAAGAAGGGAAAAATGAATCGCGAAGATCATGAGAATAAGAAGGAGAGAAGAAGTTGTTTGATGAAAAGCAAAATTCCAAGGTAATTCTCTACTAGTGAATTAGTCACTTTATCTATACTTTCCTACCTTTACCAAAGAGCCAACATTACAACCCAAAAATAAGTCCTTTGTGATCCTAGTAATGAAGTGATTATAAGTTGATTTTAGAGACCTTTGCCAAGCTTATGGTTACTCAGAAATATGAATCGAAGTGAGCGTATATACTAACCTGTTAAAGTATACATCTTTTACACTTGAGTACGAGAGTAAACACTTATCTTGTAATTTAGATGAATTAGTACTCTGAATTGTATAATAATTGAGTAATGTTTTGCATGAATGAAATATATGATGCGAGAGATACTTGTTTTAAGTTGATGGAGTTACATGTGTAGATATGACTTGTATTTGATTAGATGGACTTGTGAAACTTACACTTACTCCTATGTTTTGATTGTGTTACCTCGAAACGAGCAACATGTTAGTTTGGGGGTTTGATGAGTGTGTAAATTCTCGTGTTTTGAGCCTTGATTCGTATAATAATGATGTAAGATTTGATCTTAAGTCAAGATAAATCGAGTTGTATTGTAGAAAGTCATGAATCAGTTGTATTTGAGTCCGTTTGAGTGGATTTTCAAAAGAAAACGGGATAGAAGTGATCGGAACCGGAAAAAGGGAGTTCAGGTGCCTGATTCGACAAAGAGAAAGTTAGTTCGACCAGCACCTATGGTCGAACTGGGCGAGAGAAAGCGGCAGAAGTGTGGTTCGACCATGACAGTGTGGTTCGACCAAGCATGGTGGTCGAACCAGAAGCCTAAAGAGAAGCAGTTGCAGTTCGACCAGGGGTGCATCTGATTCGATCGGCAGTTCAAGTCGAACTGGCCATAAAAGTATTTAGCCCGGTTCCACCTGTGATTCGATCATGAAGAAAGTGATTCGACCAAGGCCTTTGGTCAAACTGATGCACTGGACACGTCTGGATTCGTATTTTTATACCTTTAGTGCGTGTTTTTGCTCAAAAGCTCATACTAGGTCCGTAAGGAGAGCTCATGAGTATAAAAGGAAGACTCTACGCAAGGGAAAAAAGAGCCATTCACAGCCTTCATTCTACACAACATCCGAAACCCTACCACCATCCACAGAGCTGTAGAGAAAGATTCGTCTATCGAATCAAGTAATAACCAAGTGAAGATTCAAGATGGAGAGAGACGCGACGGCGCCCGCATCTAGGGTTTACTTCGCATCTTAATTTATCTTATAATTTTCAAGACTACGGGTAAGATCTATCCAACCACCATGATTGTTCTTCGATCAATCATAGGCTAGAACCGCTTCGGTAGTTCTAGGGTTATGAAGGTTTTATAAGTTAATTGAACTTCCGTATGTATACTCCGTACAACACTACTTGTGGTTTATTTTATATAACATTATGCGTTTTTAATTCATACTCAAAGTAGTTTTGTGCATCATTAATTGTTATATAGAGTCTGAATACATATCTTGATTATTGATTGAGTGTGTTCACTGCTTAGCAGGATTTAATGTTATGATTCTAAGTGAAGGGATTTTGAAGTCTCATAAGAACTATCTTATATAAATATTTGTTAATTGAATATGATTCGGGTTAATAAGTAGGATAAAGAGTATAACTTCCTAGTACCTATAAAGGGAGATCATATTGGGTTAGAATACTTAGTGCACGGGAAATAATTGATACTGATAGTACCTAGAAAAGGGGTGGATTATATCTCTTGCTCCAAGGTTATTTAAATGTGTTACACACATATTTACTTGTGTCTATAGAGTAGATTTGCATGGCTTAGTGATGCGTCCATACTCCACAAGGCAGAGTCGGACATTGATACACGGAAGGAAAATTAATAAGTAAAACTGGATGGTCCGAAGAACTACCTAACTTCTCACTTATTCACTTTCCTTCAATCTCTACTGTTATTTATTTTAATTGTTCTTTTAATTATTCAGTAATTATTTACTTAATCATACAACTATTTTGCCATAATAATCTTAGTAAGTTAGAATATAATTAAATTAATAATAATATGTCCTTTGGGTTCAATAAACACTTGGTCGCTTATCAAAGTTACAATAGCATCCTTCATACTTGGGAATTAATATTGTGTGTTGAGAAAACGCTCATCAATACCTACTATGTGAAACTTTAACAATCACATAGAATTTCCTCTCTCCTCTATCTCGATCTCAATCACCACACTATTACAAATATTTGACTAATTCACACATTTCTCTCAACTCTCAAACTAGAGAATACAAGAAAGGAATTTAGAAGAATAAAATACAAAGATTATAATGTCTTTGATTGGTGCACTTAACATCAAAACTAGAGACCTTATTAAATAGCATAAGAAATCTTCTCCTTTTGATCTCTCATCCGATGTGGAACAAAAACCACCTTTTTTAATTTGACAAAAGACCAACAATCCCCATCTTGGCAAAATAAAAGAAGACTCATTATCTTTACCGATAATCAATTCTCAATCTCAAAAATCACCCTACTCCACCATATGAGTATACCACTACCATTCTATGAATTTTCTTGCGGCACATATAGAAAATACCTACTGAAATATATGGTGCTATTTCCAGCTCTTGGCTTCCTTGGAAGTTCATTAGCGATCGATATACATCCACCACACACCCTACATCTCTGCCAAGTCAATGTCCGTATGTAAACTTGTGGACCAGCTAACAGTATTACATCCTCTTTCAAGACAACTGAGCATGTCATAAGGATGCTCAATAATATTAGCTCAAGATCAGAGTTGTTTGCCCCACCAAATCCATCTTAACCAGCTATTATCACCATTGTTCCACCTTAAGCAATTACTGTGCCATTACTCCACCTTGAGCAATTACTGCACCATTGCTCCACCTTAGGCAATTATCGCAACTGTACTGACGTTGATGTTACTACCTTCTACCGTCAAGCTACAACAGGTTTGTTCGAACCATTTTCCTACTGAAAGTGTCGTCACTTGAAGCCGGGATTCAAACCTCTGGATTCAAGATGCTTTCCCACTAATCAGTTAATCCACACTACTCTTTTTCAAATTAGGAAATAATTTAATGTTTCCAAAGGGTTTAGGACTTTAAAGTTTAGGGTTTCAAGATTTTAGGGTTTAGGGTTTTGACTTTTTCAAATCAGGAAATAATTTAGTCCAAATCCTGACCATCTATTTCTCAAACAAATCTCAGTCACCCATTAAAATAATTAAATATTTATAATTATGACTTTTCGAAATAGGAAATAAGATATTATTTATTAAAAATTAAATAATATTAAATATATTACTTATTAAAAATTGAAAAATATTAAATATATTATTTGAATATGATAAAAATTTTCAAACAAATATCACTCACCCATTAAAATAATTAAATAATTGTAAATATGACTTTTTCAAATAAGAAAATAATTTAGTCCAAATCCTGACCATCTATTTCTCAAACAAATTTCAGCCACCTATTAGAACAATTAAATAATTATAAGGGTTTAAGGTTTATGGCACAATGTTTCTATAGGGTTTAGGGTTAAGGGTATAGGGTATGCAGAGGGTTTATGGTTAAAGATTTTGGGTTTATGACATAATATATGTTTTCAGTCAGCCACCCATTAAATTAAAACAATTAAATAATTATAATTATGACTTTTTCAAATCAGAAAATAATTTAATCCAAATCTTGACTATCTATTTTTCAAACTAACAACCACCACCAATTAAAATAATTAAATAATTATAAAGGGTTTAGGTTTTAGGTTTTGTGGCATAATGTTTCCAAAAAGTTTAGGGTTTAGGGTCAAATCTTAGTCACCCATTAAAATAATTAAATAATTATAGTTATGACTTTTTCAAATTAGAAATAAGATATTATTTATTAAAAATTGAATAATATCTTTAAATATATTCAAAATTTTCAAACAAATCTCAGCCACCCATTAAAATAATTAAATAATTGTATACACAAAACTTTAGATGAGTCTTTTAAATTATTTTCAATGGAAGTTTGATTGAGTTAATTAATAGTAAAATATTTCATTAATTGATTGATGTTTATAAATTAGTAATATAGAATTTGATCATATAATTTTAAAAAAAATATGTATTTTAATCTCATTGCAAAAGATATTAATAAACATATACGAATTGATCAACTTAACAGTCTCGCAAAGTTTTAGAAGTGCTTTGCCCATAACTACATTAGACTTTAATAATTAAACATTAGGTTAGATATAATTCAAATAAATATTATTCGGTCAAAATCATAAAATTAAGTGAATTTGTTTCCCTAAAAATAACACATCCCGTGCAACGCACGGGTAGCTACAAGTATATTCTAAATCACATTAGTAAAATTACAATTATACTCTAAACTTTATGGATGAAATATAACCTAAACTAGAAGGGTTAAATTACAATTATACCCTTAACCACATGGGTGAAATATACCTTAAACCATAAGTGTGAAATTACAATTAAAGCCTTAACCCTAAACCTTAAGGGTGAAATATACTCTAAATCATAAAGGTGAAATTACAATTATACTCTTAAAATTAACCCTAAACCTTAAGGATAAATAATACTCCTTTTGTCCACCACAAAGAGTCAATTTTTCATTTTGGGTGTCCGCCTCTAAAAGTCTTATTTCACTTTTTACACACATGAGACTCACACACCCACTAATATAATTAAATTGTAAAGTCCACAAACTCACTAATACAACTACTTACTACATATTAAATAATAATATTTCTTAATTTACACAAAAATCCTAAAAACGAATGGAGATAGTAAATACTATAGGCAAAATATACCCTAAACTAATATGATACTATGATATAAGTATACCCTAAACAACCGTCCTATGCTATGCTCTAAAATATGAATATGTTTATTCCAATTTCATTAGAGTAATATTAAACTCTTGACAGGAAATGATCGTTGAAAACTTTAATATTGAAAATAAATACTTATAATCATAAAATTAGTATTAAATTCTAAAAATAAATATTACTCCCTATGTTCCTAAAAATAAATATTACTCTTTTAGAATTAATATTAAACCCTAAAAATAAATATTAAATTTTTAAAAAATAAATATTAAACTTTTTATTTAATAATGATATTTTTTAATAATAAATAAATGATTATTTTTTTATTTTTTTTAAATAAAGTGTATGAGAAAAATGTGATTGTATTTGAATTTTTATTTTTTAGCTAAGTACAAATTTTTGTGGGATAATCCAAAATGAAAAGTATGTCATCTAAAAGGAGACGGAAATAGTAAATTATAGGAACAAAATATACGGATCATAAACCATAATATTTAAATTATAATTGTACTTTTAAAATTAATTAACACATAGTACTGTGTTTGCTATGGGATTTAAATAGAATTAATACATCAATTAATGTCGTATATTTGAACACTTGAGTTAGCCTGATAGTTTTGGCTTAAGGTTCTAGAAATTTTGTATATATCTTTCAAATTCAAAATTCTTGGAGTTCCATCAACAATTGACGGCCATATTGAATAAATTAATATTAGTTTATAAATCTTTTTTTTTATTAATTGGATACTAGTGCTTCAAAATAAAAATAAATAAATAAATAAAAACCCTTACATATGATCTTTGACTTTAGTATTTGATGGGTAAACGATTTTATGCAACAATTTCGATTATATTCAACAAGTACATAACCTTGTTATGGGAAATAAATTTTATTTTTAACATTATATTTTATTTAATAAAATAAAATATATTTATATGTTTGTCATTAAATACATACTCGTATTTCAATATATATTAAATGAAAATTTAAAATTAAAATTTATAATTAATATTGGAGTATTTTTTTTAGAGAATAATCAATATTATTATAATTATTTACGTTATTGAATTAATGATTTTTTTATTTTATGATGAAATAGATATAAAACTTATGGATATTAAAGTAAGAATTTTTATTTTTTTTAAATATACTATATCATATTTAAATATGATAGAATTAATTAAAATGAATATACTGATCTTAAATTATATATACCGACATGTATATTAAATTATAAAATCAAAATAAATTGTAAGTTTTTTATTTAAATTTTTAAATTTTTTAAGATACTAATTTTTTAAATTAATTTTCATAAAGAAAATAGAATACTATTTTTACATAGAAATCAAATTATAATTTTTTAAACATAACTTATTAATAAAGGAGTATTTAATTGTAATAAATAAGCATAAGCCAATAATATATTAACAAATATAATAAAAAAGTCAACAATTCACTAAATGATGACACATATTTTCAAAAATCTATTTTAAGAAACTAATATGTATTAAGATTTTACTCTAATTATTAGTATAATACAGTATTAATTCAGTATTATAAGAGATAACTGTAATTAATTTTATCATTTGAGTTTATATAATATCATGATGAAAGGAAAAAGTGACAAATCATCGGATAAGTGAAAATGAGCTACTAAATATACACGATTTTAATTTTTTTAAATTAAATATGCACATTTTAATAGGCAAACATTAAGTACTAGGGCAATTCTTGTGTTAGACAGTCAATTTTATAAAAACGTTGAATGGATTCCTATGATTTATTTTTGTAGTTCATGTTAACTATAGTATAATATTTATTTTAGTATTTAATATACATTAATTCTTAAAGTAATTGTAATTGAATATTATTTTAAAAAGTTTTATTTTATAATTCATGTCCTATTTTATTCTTAGAGTTAAATATAGAATTTAGTAATAATTTATGTGGTATAATTATAACTTTTCTCTTATAATATAAGTCATAGTTTACCCTTAATTTGACAAATACTTGGATGTCGACACTGCAAATTTAAAAACAAAATAGACTTTAAATCAAAAGAGAAGATATAATTATACCCTTAGGATTAATATTAAAATTTAAAAATAAATACTGAACTCTATAAATCACAAGTTCCATAAATTGAAGATGAAATAGATCATGAACTAATTTTAATAAGTACGTATTATATATTTTCTCCGACCCGTTAATGTTTGCGTTGCTTTTTGCCCATAAATTAAAAGATATATGATATTTTAATATGTAGTAATTAAGAAATATAATATTTAATTTGTAGTATGTGGGTCTTATATGAAATAATTAATTGTTTTGTGTAGTTCCACATGATAAAAAGAAAAATATAAATCTTAACTTGGGACAAATCAAAATAGATAGCGTAAGCCTAAACACAGGACGAAAGGATTACTATATAATTAAAATTTTGAATTAATACTAATAATTAAATGGAAAAAAAGAAGTAAAGACAAAAACAATAATAATACTCCATGACAGACGACACATTCGTTTGTCCAGAAAACTAGGCCATAGATTCAGGCACACAAAATGCAGAATATAAAATATTATTTTTAAAATTATTAACTGGTGATGGGGTCTAGATTTTATGAATATATAGGTTCGATTCAGTAAAATTATTTTTTGAGTTGATGATTTTAGTATGTTTTAAAAAATATTAATAAATGTCAAATCAATTACTATTAAAAGTAACATAATTACAAAGAATTTTTTTAAAAATAAAATGAATATACTTAACTGTCAAAATTAATAAATTATAAAGAGAAAATTATATTTATATAATCCCTTCGGTTTTTTTTTTTTCAGATTGTAGAGTTCCATTTTGAGTTGTTCTACAAAATTTTGCACATTTTTTAAAAAAGTAAAAAATAAAAACAATCACGGTTTCTTTCGAAAGGTCTTTTTTTTTTAATTTTGGACGTCCCACCTAAAAGATCTCATTTATTTTTTTACACACATGAGATGCACACACACCCACTAATACAATTAAAATATGGAACTCACATACCTACTAATACAACTACTCACTACACATTAAATGATAATACTCCTTAATCCACATGCAAAAAGCAAAAACAACCCTTTGCATAGAACGGGGGGAGTATACTTTATTAGAAAAAAATTGCCTCTACCTAAACATACTTTATCATTTATTTATTATTAAGAAATATCATAATACTCTCACTTTTCTTAGTCTCTGTGTCGAAGTGAGGGTGCAAACTAAAATGGGACGGAGGAGTATATCTTATTATACATACATAAATAAATGTAAGAGAATTAAAATAAGTGATTTTATTTCAAAAGAAATAGAATTACTTTAAAATAAAAAAAAATATAACACCAAAATATATAGGATTTTCAAGATCACGTATCACTTATTTAATACATGCAACAAGATATTAAAATATAATATGACATCCAACATCACAAGTTTAATTGTAATCTCAAAAATGGGTGTGGATGGTCTTTACTACCATTCTCAACGTCTAGTGTTCAACCATTTGTCCTAAATGACATTAGAACATTCTCAACTCCACCAAACTTACAAATATATACTTCTTCGTAATATAAAAGGTTTTATATTTTTCTCATTCATCTATGACACAAATCATTTACTTAAAAAAATAAAATTATCCAATAACCTCAGTTATTTTAATTTCAAATTTGTTATCTTTTTTCATACTCATAACATTATTTTACACTTTATTTATTACCTAAAAATACTATAATATCTCCAAAAGTCGATAAAATTGATAAAAAAAAATCTTAAATAACATGAAGCAACAAAGGTGAAATTTGTTACTGAAACGGATGAAGTATATATTGTCTGATATTATTTGAATTTTGTCAGATATATACTTTCATTTTTCCTATTGTAATTTAATTATAAGTGAAGCCATTCTTAATTTTTGCAGTTGTTAATTTCTCTCACCCGAATCATATAATCATATAATCTTAAAAAATAGGATTATGTGTCCTCACTTGACCAAACTGCTCCAGGTCGAGCGGGATTGACCTTGGTCGAGCGGCAGTGCGCAGTCTCACCACCAATTTGAATGATTCTTTCGCTCACGCAATCCTCTCTTCCTTGGCTTTCTATACATATATAGAACTCACAGAAACTCTAACATTTGAATGTATAACAAGTCATGCAAAGTGGCACAGTCGTGCTGAGTAGAAACAGTTTGTGCGACGTCACCATTTTGATCATAACTTTCTCGTTTGCACTCCGATTTAGGTGTTTCTTAAGCCAAAACGGCCCACTCTTTTGTGGCAATCATATATCACACATCTATTTTTGAGATTCACATGAACACAGAAAAATTACACAAGTTGGACGTGCGTTTTTCAGCATTCTTGCACAAATTGCACATTTTCTCCAACTTTGCAATTTTGATCCCTTTTTCCACCTAAAACATAATAACACTTCAAATGCACCTTTTTCTCACATATATTGAATATAAGACATTTGTGTTAATATATACCAGTAATTCCCATCAAAAAGGTGTTAAATTGGAAATTAAAACACGCTTATTTTCACTTTCATCAAAGACTTTATACACTTATTTACTCGAGTTTCATCATAATTTCACGCTTTCAAAATGGTATTAGAGCCCTAGGTTTATTTATTCATGAATGGAAGAATTATTATAAACTTATATCACTTAATGAGAGGAGAGTTTCAAAGAAATATGGATCCGAACGAAAGTTCGACATGCAAGAGTGACAAGACTATAAGCCCTGTTCAAAACTGGAGCAACAACGCCTTTTGACCCATTGGATATGATGAAACGAGCACTCTATACAATTGTATAGACAAATTGCGAAAAATAAAGAAGAGGCCGACGACCGATTCTTAGATGATCTCGACCGAAGATGGAAACTGGCAGAAGCCCGTGCCAACTACATCGAGGATGAACATCAGGAGGAAAGTCGCCAGATGGAAATAAGATACTCCAAAGAAATGTGAAGAAATATAGTGAAACTCCAAAGTTTCACCGAGATCCATGGACGTGTCCCCAGACACAAACATTGGAAAAGACGAGCAAATCAATGTTCGAGAGAGATCTGCTAGCCATATCACTTTTCATGGTGTCAAAATGACAGAGTAGAAAGAGATCAAGGCGGATAACTCTAAGATAAACCAAGATCTTAGAGAAGTACAAAAGACGGTGAAATTTTTTGGAAAATATTGCCAAAACATGTCCAAGACGATATTTGAGATCAGCCTCAAGATGGATAAGGTGGAGACTTTGCAGACTAAATAACTCGACCTCATCAAGAAGTTGATAAAACAAGTAGAGTCCCTAGAAACCAAGATGACGGGAAGAAGGAGAGGAGGAAGGTTGCCACCAACCTTCGAAATAGAACCCATTTTACACCTAAAGGGAAAGACAACGGAGGTCATAAGGCCAAAGATGGAGAGTGAGAAGATTATCGCTATCCTTCGAGGAGAATCCACATTTCCGGATGGAAAGAGTGAATCTTGAGGATCTACAGGATCTATATGAGTCTTTCAAAGGACTAACTATCGTAGATTTGAAAATAAATGTTGGAGAAGCTTTGAACTCTCAACAACAATCTCAGTCTTCTCAGACGCGACAGGATCTGAGCTAAGATGAAAGAATTTCTGGATCACAGGGAGTCCATGGATCAAGACAAGAAGAGACATCCCAAACCCAAGGAAATTTCAAGATGAAGACATTGGGATTGTCAACAGGAGCAACCCGAGTTCGAGGATCTATGTTCTTAGTCGCATTTCTTGTAAAAATGTGTAAGAGTAATAGACTTTATCGTCGAGTAAACGCGTGACCAAGTACAAAATTTATAGTAATGTCGTCCCAAGGGAAAGTAAACTAATGCTTGTATCCGAATTTTCCATTGATTTGTGTTTTGTAAGGATGATAGTTTGAAGGTTTTGTATATAAAACTGTTACTTAATCCTCTACTTACTGAACTAGAATTTAAACAAACAAAGTAAATGATCAAACAACAAGTAAATGATGAATGGAATGGATGTAGAATCAATTGAGAAGAGAGCGAGACTAATCATACTCATGGTTAAGACTTGAGCTAGATATACAAAACTCTTGATGGTAATTTTCATTAACTTGTGGATTAAAAGCAATCACAATTTTACCCCAAATCCCTATGGCCAAGACAATTAGGTTCTCGACTCTTTTACAAGTCTAAATCTCCTATGATTGATCTTAATCTCAATTCTCTTAAGGTACTATGATCATAAGTTGGTACTTTTCACTAAATTTCTTAAGTGTCCCTCTATGAATGTTCCAAGCCTAAGGAGGGTATGACTTATCTCCCCTTATACTAACATGCATGCACATTTCAATATATGATTCAATTAAACATCCACTCACAACATTAGAATGACCATCCTAATACTATGAATAGAGAATTTAATCACACAAACATTGAAATGAAACATGATTGATATATCATAAAAGAAAATCTACAAATCAATTCAAATCACTACTCAAGTTCTACATATCTAACTCTTCACCTCAACCATTCATATGATTAGTCCTACTATAGGACTAGCCATTAAATATGATGTTTAATTCAATACAAATCAAGCTTTGCTCCATTTGAGCCAAAATAAGAAGAAAATCAACAAATGAAAAGTAGATTGGCTTCCCTTGCATGGAGAAACCTTCCTCCTCTTCATTTTATCAACTCCTCCACTCATTAATGCTTCACTCTTCTCAAATGATGGATAGATGGATTAGATGATGGATTTATGGATTGAATGTGGAGATCAAAATGGAAATTGGATGGATCTAATGGATAGAGATGGAATATGGATCTAGTGTGTGAGGAAATGTGGTGTAGAGTGTGTGTAACTGCTATGAATATGATCTCCCCTTCAAAATTTTGTACAAGTCATCCTTTTATATCACTAATGGACCTTCTAGAAGCTTCCGAAACTTTCTCAAAACTGCACAGGTTTTTGTACCTACACGGCCCGTGTAGCAGCACACGGCCCGTGTAGGGCACACCTACTTCGACGTGTTGTGCGTGCTTCCGGACACGGCTCGAGCTGCAGTACAAGGCCTTGAGAATTGCCGTGTAGTGTTTCTGATGTAAGTACACGACTTCTTCTTGCAGGGCCGTGTTCCACACACGGGGCGTGCAGCAACGCACGGCTCGTGCATTAGCGCACGATATCCTTCTGGGTGAGCAGTGATTTCTGATGACAATACACGGCCACTTGTTACAGGGCCGTGTTTCGCACACGGCCCGTGTACAAGCAGACCCTTTTCTTCCGTTTCCGTTTCGCTCCCGACTTCGTTTTTATCCATTTCTTGACCGGTTTTACACATATTTAAGCTCATTTACACAATTCTATCAATTCATACCACATTTCTCAAAAAAACAATAACTCCATTAAAAATCACATAAATACAGATAAAAACATTCAAAAATTCACAAATAAAGACACTAAAATGTAGATGAAAATGACTACGATCAATCTAACCTACACAATATCCCGTATGGTCGATCTCACCTTGAACTGATAAATCCATACGGGTTGATCCTAAACCTCGACACACTAGACTTCAAGAACAAAGATGCCTTGATCGACGATTGGACAAATACAATGAAGATTGCAGGAGGTACACTAGAGCTGGATAAAGAAGGGTTCATAAGATTCCTAACTATGAGCATGGAGGGATCAGTAAAGTGCGCCTGGGAGGTGCTCTCAGATGAAGTCAACAAGGAGGCCATGGAAGGTGAAGACCTCGGCAATATTGTTGATTGCATGGCCAAAATCTTCAAGATACATTTCAGGGAGTAGGTTAATTCGAAGGAATGGAAGAAGAAAAGAAGAAGAAGTATAGGAATGCCCTATACAGCCCGGAAATACTAGACATATGTCACGTAGATGAATACATCAAACTCTTCAGAGAGTATAGATGGAAATCAAAGATTAAGGAGGAGGAAGTATTCCACTTGTTCTTTGCCAAAATTCCAAGCCCATGGAGAGAAATGTAGATCAGAGAATATGAACCATGTGAGCTGGATTCAATAGCAAGAAGAATGTCTTTCCTCAAAGCCAAGATTGCAGAGAGTTTCAGGCATCACTACACAAAAGCTACAAGAGATTAAGGGGAATCAACAAGACAGTACCCTTATGCTGTGAAAGCAATAATCTTCCAACTATCATTGGAAGAAGCCCAATAAAACAGAAAAGGATGAAGAAAAATCATCCTTACACTCAAAGAAGCGGAGGATGGAGGTCCAGAAGACCAAGATCATTTTGGTCTAAACAGAAAGCTCGAAGCTATAAATCAGGGCAAAGGTCTGGACCAATAAGATGGAGTTCAAGAAGTCAAGTCTCATCCTCAAGATCAAACCAGAAGAGTACAGGAAGAACTCCCATGAGAAAGACCTTCCGAAGAGCACCCACACGAGCCAATGAAAGATTCAAGGATTGTAATTGTTACACGTGTTGAGCCCGAGGGCATATCTCACCAGATTGCCCAGAGAACCAGAAGCAGGGAGTACGATAATTCAAAATAACTCCAGAAATGAAGGAAGTTGTTTACTTCCAAGATCTAGTACATGTATATCAGTTTGAAGATATACTCTCAGACAAAAGCATCTATGAAAAAGAATTCTTCAGCCAAGACGAATTCTCTGAAGATGAGTTGGAGTGAAGAAGAAAACTTCAGACAAGAGATGCAAGAGGATATGTCTGGATTCTTTTCCCAGACATCTATATCTCATAAGACTCTTATGAGAATCATGAGAGAGGATCCAAGACTCGATCCATACGACGGAGTTACCATGGGACGATTAGAGCAGTTCCTCAACTTCAAAAGAAGAAAGCACAACATTATATACAAGGTGATCGAAGGGAAAATTGCCATCCTTATGGAGCTCACGGGAAATGTAATGGAAATGCAACTAGTTCCTGTTGATGAGATCAAGAAGGAACTCAATAAACTCTAGAGAGAAGTTGCCAAGACCATGTCTTGGATCCATATCGGAGCCATTCGGATCCTTATCAAAGCAACAATCAAAGAAGGTATCGATACACCAATCGATATAACAATCTTTGATAAGAGGATCAATAATACAAGAGAGGCATGCCTGGGAGGAATCTCAGGAAACTTGTACGCAGGCAAAGTGGCATCCTACGTCTACCCAAGGATTTCCTATAATCTGGCGGATAAAGATTTCAGTAGAGTACTCACCATTCATCAAGACTTCAAGAATAAAGATTTGATGAAAGAAGGGAACCGATCGTACTTTATCACCTACAGTATCTCATATGCTCTCTCCAACACTTATCATTCGGATCTATTCCAAATGAAAGTGTACATTGAGATACCAGAAGTATTCGAAAGGGTTGCATGTGCAACCAGGCCAAAAATAATAGAGTTACCGCCAATCCACGACATGGATTTGCGAATCAGGGATAAGACGGTCTGGAGCAGGCAAGACAGCCTCAGATTCGAGCAGAGAAGGATTTCTTTCCAAGAAGACAGAATGATTAGTGAAAAACGGGGTAAGAAGCCTATCGTGGAGGTAATTCAGGAACTAGAGAAGTTCAAAACTAAAGGTGAACTAAAATGCCCAGAAGGATGGAGAGGAGTCGAAGTAATATTCGATATCACCAAAAAGAAAAACTTTATTCCTTTTGATGTTTTATATTATCTTCAACAGCCAACATATGGGAGATACCAAGGACAACTCAAACTTGGTAATCTTGAGCTAATAATCGAGGGTGTTGCAGGAAGATTCCCTGAACAACTAGTGCAACCACAAACCTTGGGAACGATTACAAAATGAAATGGAGTTTACGGTCAAAGGGTAAAGATACAAAGTTCACTAGAAAAAATTTTTTATAAGCTCTAATCTACCCATGACCACAAGTCCATTTTCGATATATATCACCGTAGGGATGATATATAAAGAGCACCATACAGAATATTTTGCAACATACATTGATTCAGGAACCGGTATGTGCACAGCAAAGGAAAGAGTGTTTCCCAAAGGCTCAGACGAGGATTTGTCAACAGTACTAGGGAAAGATTTCTCACAAATGGTACTAATCCTTAAAAGAGGAATAAAGCAACCGGAGATCATGATAGGAGGAGCGGATCGTACCCCATGTACAAGGTAAAAACTCCACCGATATATTTTCATAATACCAGAGCGGATATTCTGTTAGAAAATAATTTCTTACAGACATTCAAGCGTTTTACCCAAGAGAACGCAATAAGGAGACTTATTTTCACAACCCTTTGTGAACATAAGATCATCGCACCAAGACTGCGTAATGTATTTCAAAGAAAAGTGCCAAACAAATTTCGCAGCAAGCGTGGTGATAATGAAGGAAAACTTAGTCATCAAAAGATGAATGATCGAAGAAGATATGGCGAAGCGGTCCTTCAAATGAGAACCGAGACCAGAGGAGGATGGAAGATGGAAAACCTAAAGGAAAATACAATCCACCTTCTCAAAGCAAGCTTGAGAGAAAGCCTACAGAGAGACGTCACAATCGAAGATCAAACATCTATGGAGGAAGTCAAGAAGAAGATACAGAGGAACTTCAATGAGGATCCTCTAGCCTGGTGGGATAAAAACGAGCTCAAAGCTTCACTCAAAATAAAAGAAGAAAAGGAGCATGAGTTCGTGAGATACAAGCCTATCCTGATGAACCAAGAGGATCGAAATAATATGCAACAAATACTTGAGGAGCATCTGGACCTTAAGTTGATATCACCAGGAGTATCTCCATACAGCAGTCCAGGATTTCTGGTTCGAAATCATGGAGAAGTCAAGCAGGGGAAGTCGAGACTTGTGATCAACTACAAAGGGATCAACAACATCTTGGAGTTCGATGGATACTACATACCAAGTAGGGAACACTTGGTTAACTGTATCAAGAATGCCAAGGTATTCTCAAAGTTCAATTGCAAATCTGGGTTCTACCAGATTATGATGGAAGAAAGAAGCAAGAAGTTCACAGCCTTCTCCACACCACAAGGCCATTATATCTGGAATGTCATGCCTATGGGCTTGGCAAACGTACCCCAGATATACCAAAGAAAGATGGATAATCTTTTCAAAGATTATTTCTCATTCATGTTTGTTTATGTGGATGACATCCTCATAGCCTCAATGAACATGAAGGAGCATTTAGCGCATCTGGAAGTATTTTCAAAAGTATGTCACAAGGAAGGATTAGTGCTCTTTAAAAAGAAGGCAGTAATTGCAACGAGACAGATCGAGTTTCTTGGAGTAGAGATTGATGAGTCCGGAATTATTCTACAACTACACATTGTAGAAAAGGTTCAAGGATTTCCTAAAGATCTCAAGGACAAGAAACAACTTCAGAGCTTCCTAGGGGTTGTCAACTTTGCTGGAATGTTCATCAACAATCTAGCACAATACAGGAAGGTGTTCAGTCCTCTATTAAAGAAAGATGCTGAATTTAAATGGGAGGAATCACACCGAGAAATGGTTAAACAACTAAAGGAGGTTTGTAAAAAACTCCCGAAATTAGCCATTCCAAACGACGAGGATGATCTGGTACTATATATACAGATGTCAGTGACTATTGGTGGGCCGCAGTTCTAACTAAGTCCACACCAGAAGGAGAGGTGCCATGTTGATATTGTAGCGGACTATTTGTAGAAAATGACGCAAAGAGATGGCACATCAATGAAAATGTATTCTTTGCGGTTCGAAAGACATTCAAAAAATGGCCGCTATTTCTTCTCGCGGAGAAATTTATTCTTAAAATTGATAACACGAGTGTCAAAGCCTTTTTGAAGAATAAAATTGAATCTAAACTAGAAAAGGCTAGACTTTTAAGATGGCAAGCTGAATGTCAATATTATGATTTTAATATTGTTACTATTAAATCTGTTGAAAATGTTGTGGCAGGTTTCCTGATTAGAGATGGAGGGAGCTGAGATAGACTCCATTCTGATCATTTCAAGACACTTGATGGACAACCTCGAGTTGCTTAAAAGGGAAATCAAGAATCTGGTACTCAATGCTGAGCGTGCCGAAAAATTACAAGAGAATGATCGGACCAAAGTGTCTAGTCATATACAAGGCTGTATCCGCAACAATGCGGATCTATTCGAGATCTTACGAGAGCCAATCCTTCAGGCTGTTGATAATAATCAACAAAAGGAGAGTACTCGAGAATAAGGCTCTAAACTCGGAGCAAGGGATTCAAGTACCCTTAGCACGAGTCTTGGATTGGAACTTCCAAAAGAAGAAATGGTCCAAGAAAAAATCAAGGCTCTAGAGTCACATCTAGAGTCATCGAGTCAACCAAGCACATCTGGGGTAAAAGAGGAAGAGATCAGCCTTAAGCCTATGACGGACACTGCTAAGGCTGGTATTAACTTAGCTGATTTCTCTCATTGGAAGGAGTACCAGGCCAGTTGAGAGAAATTGAACACAAGACAGGGAATCCACTTGGAGAAACGCCGGGTAGATGTATTGGGGCTATACTCCCGAGTTTAGATGAGAGAGGACTCAAGTCCAAACGATGTAAAACAATGGTATGATTTTGGGGCACTAACCTCAATATATATTTTCGCACCAAGCTTCCCGAAACTTTCAAAATTGCCAGATTGGCTAAGAAAAGCAGTGGTGAAGGCTTGGGAAAACAACCCGACTTTGTCCAGGGGAGATGTATTGGAGCTTTACTTCATTAGTGCGGCTTTAGAACCAATTGGGAAAGGCTGCCACGAAGCCTTTTATTTTATCAAATTAAGAAGACCAGATGTGGGAGCATCTAATAGAATCAAGGAGTCTTCTAGGAAGGAACCACTCTTGGTTTCTACATATTCAGAGGATCAAATTTCTTCGCGAAGAGCGAGGGGTTTGTATGTGTGCATTCAGGCCATGGATCAAGTAAAGTTTCCGTTTAAATTCGAGCACAAAATAATGAACGGGTCCTTCCTGTTGAACACCTTAACGAGAAGAAAAACACAATTTACGGAGGATGCTCTCGAAGACAATCGAGAGCTTCTTTGGGTAAAAAGTTACCGGTGTGTAAACAAATCCATCGAAAATATTGCAACATGGCCCACTTTGGGCAATGGACAGAAAAAATATGCTCAAGCTGCTCTACCTAATTGGAGCCAGAATTTGGGGAAGGAGTAAGATTAGGCATTGGAAGAAGAAGGATTGTTGGACCCTCTCCATCAAAGGAAGGAACACGTGGAAATAAGAGAATAAAATCTCTTCGAGGCACACAAATGACTATTCAAAAAAGTAAGGGTCGGATGACTTTTCCAAAGGGGTAAAGGATCATGTGACCCTTCAGAAGGGGCAAAAGACGAGTGTAGGACAGCTGCCAACAATAATGGATAGAAAGACGTAAGTAGTGACGCCAGCACAATGACGTAAGCAGTGACGTCAACAAGAATAGAGATGCTTTGAAATCCGAATTTCACATCCGAAAGTCTCTATAAATAGACGAGCAGAGAAAGCAGAAGACATCAATCATTAACCTCTATTTTCTCTCATTCAATAAACATTGTAGTTTTCTTCCTTTCTTTGTATGAGTGTTTCTATTTCAGCTACAATAAGTAGCTAGAGGAGTCTTCTCCTCATGTTTAAGTAGTATGAGTGTGTAATAATATTTTCATTCCATAAATAAATAATCTTGGGCTACTTCCCGGAGTATGTAACCTTCCATTATATTCTGCAACCTTAATCTCCATACTTTCCAACGAAAAACAGTATTAGCATCCTGTAAATTCGGGGTAGGAAACGAACCAAGGTTGTGCTGAGGTCCGCTGAAGGAACGAGATTGAACCATCACACTACGGGGCGCGTGGTTGGCTATAAGGAGCAGCTGTAAAACCTCCCGGATATCCGTTGGATTAACGGTAAAAAAAGGCACTGTTACTGTTTTAAGTAGGTTAATTATGAGATTAACGTTGTTTAATTAATGTACGGAAGCATGTTGGGCCTGATATGGTCGTAATGAACTATATCTATTTTGAAAAAGAAAAATGTGTTGATAATTCAAGTAAAATGAGGGTATGAAATATATTAAGTATATATAGATGTATATACATTTATATATATGTGTATGAGGAAGGTATTAAATGATCATAAAAGGATATCAATCGGGTAGAACTGATAAAAGAATTATTTGTAAAAAAAATGGGAAATCTTAAATAAAAATCAAAAATAAATAATTAAAATAAGAGTAGAGGGTAAAATTGGAATGAAAATAGGAAAGAGGGCATTTTTGATGAATTTAGAATAGGAAAGATGTTGCAAATTTCAAAAATGGCATTTTTGATTATGGCCCATAATAGACACACATGTTTTATCTTATGTTAAAAGGTGAAATACACGTTCCCACAAATTGTAACTAATAATAATTAATCCTATATATTCCTTCCTCCCATCTTACTTTCCATTTTTGTTCGTCCCACAATAATTGTCACACCTATGTAAATTTCACATCAACCAACAATCTCAAAAGTTATCTTAATTTCAAAAATATCACTCCTACCTAACACACATAACATATTTTATAATTTATTTATTACTTAAAAATACCACAATACCCCTAAAAAGTTAATAAAGTTAGTGAAAAATTTTTTTTCTTAAACTTCGTATCTACAATAACTACGACAATAATAATTATGGAACGAAAGGGAGTAATTAATTAAGAAAAATTGTAAGTACTTTTGGCATTATACCCCCAATTAATCTATAAAAGGAAGCATGTTGGAAATCTTTTCATAATCAAATCATTCCGTACTTCTAAAGCTAGAAGAAATATTCAACCATGGGATTGATCAATGCAACCCTTTTCATTGAGTTCACATCCATCCTATCATTCATAATTGCCACTATAATCTTCCACAAACGACGTCGCTTTAAAAATGCTAAACCAGCCCGTCTTCCACCCGGCCCGAAAGGCTACCCTTTCATCGGAAGCTCACTTGAAATGGCGATGAAAAAGCCCACATTCCGATGGATTCACAAACTCATGCAACAGATGAACACCGAGATCGTCTGCATTCGCCTCGGCAACACCCACGTCGTGGCCGTCTCCTCCCCCGAGCTCGCCCGAGAGTTCTTGAACAAACACGACGCGGATTTTGCATCTCGGCCCAACTACATGTCGTCCCGAGTCCCCAGCAGCGGCTACTTGACGGCTGTGTTTTCGCCCTCCGGGGAACAGTGGAAGAAGATGAAAAGAATCGTGGTGGCGGAGGTGCTTTCACCAGCCATGCATCGATGGCTGCACGACAAAAGAATGGAAGAATCCGACCACCTCGTTCAACACTTGTACACTCGATGTGGAGTCAGAAACGGGCTCGTGAACGTGCGGGCTTTGGCGCGGCATTACTGCGGCAATGTGCTGAGGAAGACTATGTTCGGCAAGCGGTTTTTCGGGCCTGGAACGGCAGACGGTGGCCCGGGATATGAAGAGGATGAGCATGTGGAAGGTCTTTTTAATGTCCTAGCACGCAGTTTTGGATTCGGGATTTCTGATTATTTGCCATGGTTGGAGGTTTTGGACTTGGATGGATCTAAGAAGGGTATGACGGATTCCGTTTATAGCGTGAGAAAATATCAAGACCCTGAGATTGCAAATAGGGTTAAGATGTGGAAAGGTGGTTTTCGAGAGAAAAATGAGGACATTCTTGATGTTTTGATCAACCTCAAGAACTCCGAAAACAAGCCATTATTGTCACTTGAAGAGCTCCAGGCACAAATTCTTGTGAGTATTTGAATTTCTTATTATCCACGTGCATTATTATTTTGTGTGGGTCCCAAATGAAGAAAATAAATAAATAAATCAGGAGTATATATGGTGTAACAAAAAAGTGACATTAAAATTGCAATTTTGATTAACAGGAATTAATGTTAGCCGGAATAGACAATCCAGCAAATGCCATAGAGTGGATTCTGGCGGAGATTATCAACCAACCTCATATTCTGGACAAAGCACGTGAGGAGTTGGACACGATCGTAGGTAAGACAAGACTTGTCCAAGAGTCGGATTTACCCAAATTAAACTACGTGAAAGCATGCATAAAAGAGTCGTTCCGATTGCACCCCATGGCGCCTTTCAACGTCCCACACGCGTCGACAAAAGACACCGTGGTGGGGAGCTATTTCATCCCGAAAGGCAGCCATGTACTGGTGAGCCGTATAGGGTTAGGCCGAAACCCTATGGTTTGGGACGACCCTCTCTTGTTCAAGCCCCAGCGCCATATCAATGACCAAGATTCAGAAGTTGTGCTTACGGATCCGGAGCTGCGCATGCTGACGTTTAGTCGTGGAAGACGAGGATGCCCCGGCTTCGTGCTCGGTACGACCATGTCCACCATGCTTTTAGCAAGGTTGATTCATGGATTTATTTGGAAACCACCACCTGGTTTGACAAGGGTTCCACTGGATGAGTCCGAGCACGAGTTGGCGTTGGCTAAACCACTCATTGCATATGCAATGCCTCGACTGGAATCCAAACTTTATCAACTCTAACTTTTAAGAATGCCTTTCAATAATTGCAGCACGTGCTGTTTTGTTTTTGCAAAATTACTTTTCAGAACTTAAAAAAAATAATAATAATAATATTTGAATTGTATTTTTTTTTAATTCAGAAAAATAATATTTCATTTCTGTGAAGTGAAGTGTAATTTTTCATGTAATAAATTGTAAGCGACGAATCAGCGTGCAAAAAGTTTAGTGATATTTTTCATTTCAATGAATAATAATTTTATTTCTTTAATAAAGAATTTTTCATAAAAGAGTAATTTGAAAAATAGAATTTACATGTAAATCAGTTAACACATCATCACGGGTTACACACATCATCATGAAGTGTTTGTCATAATTATTATGTAGTTGAAATTGATGATTTTTATATTATATTATATAATGTTTTCAAATCCATAATATTTATTTAAAATCCTTTAATTCAATATATTTTGAATTTAAAGAAAGAAATTGAAAATAAAATAAAATTTAAAATATAAAATAAAATCAATTTAAAAATAATAATTTCCTTTTTGAATATTAAATCCTCCTCCACACACTATCCCCGTACATCGGTTACAAATAGAATCACATTATTCACTATATTCTAATTCTACTTGCATTGGATGCGACTCAAGATATGATGCACCCACTTTAAAAAATATATACAATTATGAATAAGAATATATACAATTATAAATAAAAATATATACACTTTGTTTGTTAGTTTTTCAAATGAAAATTTGAGTATAAAAAAATATACAATTATTAAAAAAACATATATTATACACTATTGAATAAAAATTTATACATATATGTATGCAAGTTTTTTTAATAAAAATTTGAGTGTGAAAAAAGTATACAATTATTAAAAATATGTATTCCCTCCGTCCAGTGTAAAGGTAATCAATTCACTATTCCTTGCGTCCGCTTCAAATGTATCAATTTCCTCTATTTAGTAAGAAAATACACAATATAACCCACCACTTCCCTCTAATACAACTACTCACTTTATCTATAATAATACTCCTTAATCCACATGCAAAAAACAAATAAAGACCTTAAAATTGTCCACGTACAAACAGCAAATGATTACCTTTGCACTGGACGATGGGAGTATACAATATAGAATAAAAAGTTATACACATATGGGTACACCCTTGCATCCGGGTGAATAGGATATCAACTCTTTTATCTATTATCAATTCATTAATTTTGAAGGGTTTGCGACCCTATATTGTCGGTGTGATACTTAAAGTAAATTATATCTTAATTTTCAAAATTAAAGTATAAACTAGGTCTAAATTAATATTTTCGAGTATAATTATAAATTTTTTGACATTATGTCTTAATTTTTTAAATTAAAGGATAAATTAAGTTTAAATTAAAATTTTCAAGTTCAGTTACACGTGTTTTTTCTATGTGAAATTCAATAAATGAGTTATATGTTGTTACCGTCGCATTCTTAAAAATCGCTAAAAGTCGCGTTATTAAATCCGCGAAATATGATTAATTAAGAACAAATAAGAATTGATGTGATATTAACCCAATTCTTTCCCTTTATATTCTATTTAAATCTATTTATTGTTAAGGGTTAAATTGCAAAGGAATACAAAAATTGCAAAGACTCACAGTGTCCTCGAAACACAAGAGCCTCACTCATTTACATAACCATTCTTATTATAGAAATATTCCTAAATCTTTCCGTAGATTTTGACTCCGAATAGGTGGATCCCATAAATGTATATGCGGAAGAGTCATAACATACTCCCTCCCTCTACTATCAATCTATTCATTTTACCATTTTGGATCGTTCATCCTTATTCTATCTATTTTCCTTTTTGGACTATATATAATAATAATACAACTACCTACTACACATAAAATAATAATACTCCTTAATTCACGTGCAAAAAGCAAATGAATACATTGAGAATTGATGGAAGTAGGATATGATAGCATAATTTATAGACAATAAAGCGACATTTATTAATTGGTTTTATAAATTTGTTGGAGGGAGAGACCACTTATGAAGGAGGGACCATCATGTCCTTTTCATTGTTCGATTTTCTTTGCTAAATTTGCCACTTAAAATAGGAAACACTGAAAATTCCAGAATCCTAGCTAAAATTGAAGCAAACATGCTGGGTAAGGTTTTTTATTTTCATGTTCTTAATTAAAATCCATCCTAATTACAAAATTGAAGAGGGAGAAGAAAACAAGATTAAAAAATAAAAAATAAAGAGTTGAACATGTACCTGTACCTGTTAAGTAAACATGGAAAAATAATAAAATTGTGAATTTCATTCTTTCATGTTTGTTTACTGATAATTTGTTTAATATATTGGATTCCTATTCGATCAATTTGAATATAGATGTGAATGTGTGTGACATAATTCAAGAATCACTAGAAAAACAATTCTAATGATGTTCAGATAATTGACTATTTTTTATTTAATGAATGTACAGACTATTCAAACCCGAAATTACTTAAACATATAAAAAAATTAAATTAAAATACTGCTGAAAAATTAAGGTGAATAAAAAAGTCACATTAAAATGGTATTTAATAGATTGAAGTGTGTCTATGAAAAGATGTGATCGAAGAGTGTGAATTACAATTAAATTGTGTCATTTCATAAATGATGTTTGAATTTATATTGAAATTCATTCCAAAAAGTGCATCGTTTCACGAAATGACGCCTTAAATTCTATAAATAAAGCCTCTCATTTCCATAAATTTTCACTTGAATTTGAGTTGAAATATAAACATTTTCAAACTCTTATTCACTCAAAGACACAAATGTCGTACATGTCAAATGAAGTTCAAGTTGCTTAAAGAATTCGTAGTGTATTTCTACGTCGTCCTATTTCTAAGGTGAGTTCATAATATCGGTTGATTCGCCGTATCTTGTGATTTGTAGTGCTACTATCACAAAATGTGAGTCGTATATTGGAGATGATTGTCATCAAATCGTAAGCACCAGAGCTGAACAATTTCGACTTAATGAAAAATAGTGTAACTCTTTACTCGACTCAAATTTAATTCTTTTTTATTTTCTAGTCAATATATTATATTGAAACCTAAATATACCAAATAAATACTTTTAATTAATATGTCAGTGAACACCCCTAAATAACTCATTACATTAGTTATTCTAATTAATTGAAACCCTACACCCTCCTTGCAGAGAATCGACGACAATGTTGGCTTACTCAGATCACTAAAATGAGGGTGCCAAAAGCCAAAGAAGGAAAGGATACGACGGTGGGGAAGATGACCGAGTTGAAAGACTCGGCGGCGGGTTATTTTGCATGAAAGAAAGAGGAGACGAAGCAGGTGGCTCAAGAAACCACTGAATCGGCTAAGGTAATCCATTTATGTCGCAACCAACTGAAGTGGAGAAGGGCGGTCGGGTTTCATATTAGGGCGGCAAAGGGCAGCAGAAGGCGGGGCTTCGATTGATGGTCGGACGGTGGTTGATAAGAGAGTGGAGGAGACACCATGTGGGGACATTGCTTCCGGCTTGAAGGAGGTGGATCTGGTCAGACATTGGTAACACATAGAATTATTTTATTTTATTATTATTTTTTTTTTGTATTGGTGAGTCCTGAAATATTTATTTTGTTATCTTTTACTGTTTTACAAACATTTATTTGATGATCGAATTAATTCTTGCAAAATTATTTAATTATGTAGGGCCGGTGAATTATTTAGGCCTTTAAGAGATTGGCCCACCACAATACTAATAATTATGTTTGTGTCAACTTCCAAAACTCCATGTGAAGGAGAGTTAAAAATTAGGTGGTCCCATAAGATTAGTACCACAAATATTTTGTATATCAATTTATTCTTCGTATCTTATTTAATTGTTTAATTTTTGTTGGAAAATATCACATGTGACACTATATTTGAGACGTAAATTAACAAATCAAATTAATTATGAGACTAAATTGATAAAAATAATTAATTTGAGACTAAACTAAAAGGGTTTTTTTTGGTTAAGAGACATAAAAGGTTTTATTAATAGTTTTTTATATTTATACCCTAAACCTCTGAAGTATATCTTAAATTAGAAAAGCAAAATTACAATTATATTTTAAATTGTAAATTGTGAACCATAAGAATAAATATTAGTAAACCTTAAAGTCCTAAAATCACTATAATAAAATATAGCCTAAACTAGAAAGGTATAATAATAATTATACTCTTAAAATTAAATTTAAAAAAAAAAAGAAAAAAAATACAAACATAATTCCAGTCCTACAAAATTGAAAAGAAAAAATCAGGTACCACAAAAGTCTAGTCCAAATTTAAACAATGAATATGTGTGATGGAGATGTATATCAT
The DNA here is from genome assembly GCA_023678885.1 of Pogostemon cablin. Classification (NCBI taxonomy): domain Eukaryota; kingdom Viridiplantae; phylum Streptophyta; class Magnoliopsida; order Lamiales; family Lamiaceae; genus Pogostemon; species Pogostemon cablin. The sequence continues at coordinate 9,862,707 of CM042990.1, read as the reverse complement.
TAGACAAAACAATATTAAAGCATTTATTAGTATTAATGAATACAAGGGGTTGGCCTTAAACATGTATAAAATGCAGCTGATCAGTTTGGGTGTTCAATTATTATTAAACAAATAAGAAATTAATTTGGAAGCATGAGTTGGTTGACCAATTTATCAAAATTCAAGTAAGAAGAGCCATCCGGCGCCGCCGCCGCCTGGTGTGCTTTCTTCTTCCACTCCTCCGCCTTCTCTCTCATCTTCTTCCCGTTCTCCCCCTCCATCAACTCCCTCACCTGCGCCTCCACCTCCTCCCGCCTCACCTGGTTATCAATCTCCATTCCTATCCCCCACTCCACGCAGCTGAACCGGCAGTTGGTCTGCTGCTCGGAGAAGAAAGGCCAGCAGAGGACGCTTACCCCGGCGACAATGCTCTCGATGGTGGAGTTCCATCCGCTGTGTGTGAGGAACCCCCCGACTGCGGGGTGGTTGAGCACGCGCTCCTGCGGGCACCAGCTCACCATCAAGCCCCTCTCTCGGGTTTCATCGAGGAACTCTAGTGGCAACATAGCGGAATCCCCACGGACCACGTCCGGGCGGATGATCCATAGAAAGTGCTTCTTGGTGTTGGCTAGCCCCCATGCGAACTCCGTCAATTGCTGGGCCGTCATGACGGTGACGCTGCCGAAGTTGACGTACACGACGGAGTTGGGGGGCTTGGAGTCGAGCCACGCCAAGCACGCCGTGTCCTCCTTCCATAGGCTGGAGGTTACGGAGTCGAGGCGGGGGTCGTGGAAGTGGTTGAGCATGAGGTCGAGGGAGCCGATGGTGTAGATGTTGGGGAACATGGTGGAGAGGGCCGACAGGGCGGGCTGCTCCAGATCATCGAAGGTGTTGAGGACGAGGGCCTTGGCGCGTGGGATGGCGTCGCTTTCTTGGATGAGGAAGTTCAGCATGATGTCGTCTGGATCGGTGGTTCGGATGAAGGATGGGAAATCCCGAAGTCGGATATCTTTCACTCCCCCCGCCCAATCCACCGTCGTATCCAGATACCCATTCCTTACTTCACTCATATCTGTATTAATTTTAGTGAAAATTATTAAAATAATCATTTTAAAATAATTTACATTTTTACTACACACTCAAAAATAATTTCTACCAATTTTATAATATTCATTTCAGTAATACACTCCTTGGTGGTTAGACTTTTTTTTTTAATTCAACCCACATATATATATATATATACTCCCTGCATCTCATTTCAATTTTTACATTTTTCTATTTTGGCATCTCATTTCAATCTTTACATTCATTTTTTTATATAGGCCCATCTAAAACAATTTATATATCACAATGAGACTCACACCAAACACTAAAACACATACCCACTTTACATTAAATATTAGTATATCTTCTTATTCACTACTCTCTCCATCTCAAGTAAAGAGATGCATTTGCTTTTTGTACTTAAATGAAAGAGTATTATTATTTTATGTAAAGTGGGTAGGTGTATTAGAGAGATGTGATGGGTAGTGGTGGACCATTGGTGGGCCCTTTTTACCAAAAAGAGAAAATGTTGCAATTTGAATGAGACACCCAATATAGTAAATGATGTTATTTGGGTGGGACGGAGGGAGTATCTATTAATATATTATATTCCTTACTCAACATACAAAAAATAAATGTAAGCTTTGAAACGGGATTGAGTGAGTATATATAATGTTAAACTTTTTTTTTAATATTCAGCTCATTTTTTTTGTTTATTCGACTTATATTATGTCTAATCGTCCAAATTTTTTTACTCTTTTCTGCTTATATTTTCTGAATTTTTAAATTTGTCGATGAGCATACAATGCATCTCTATTCAGTCTATTTTTTGTTTATTTTTTATCTTATAATTTTTTGTCTATTCGACTCAAATTTTTTTTAGCCTACAAAATCTCAAATTTACCCATTTATATATGTTTGACCCCCTCGTTTTCACCTATTCATTCCATTTTTTAGAAAATAATATTTTTTCTTCTATCATAATTGAAAATCAATTGAATTAAAGGATATTTGGGGTACAAACACATGAAAATTAATAGAAAAAATGTGTTTTTACTTGAATGGATAGAAAAATATTTTACATGTGAAAGTAGGAACTTTTTGATCTTGTACCTTAATTTTATAATATAATGTCAAGTTAAGAAAAGAAATTTAAAATAAGAGTACTATTATTACCTCATTATTTAAAATAAGAGTATGTAAAGTCAAGTCATGATATTGATATTAAGAAAAGAAATTTAAAATAAGGGTACTATTATTACCTCATTATTTAAAATAAGAGTACTATTATTACCTCGAAGAGGGACGTAGCCTTTGCTTACAAGATTGCGATAGTGGGTATATCCCAAGAGACCACACGCACTGGTGGTCCAAAACAGAACTTCCGGCAGGCCAAATCTTTCGGCCGCCTTGAGCGTAAAGCTCATGACCCCATCGGCGACGATGCAGGTGACGGGCGGGCCGGAGTTGTTGAGCACCGTAATCAGGTCGCAGAAGGGCTCCAAACATTTGGTGGTGGTGGAAGCGCAAAGAGCTGGGATGTCCTGCGTGGTATTGCCGTCTGAGGGCGGGAGGCCATCTGGAATGGTGGCGTAGCGGAAGTCGGGCAGGGGGTGGAGGGCGGATCCTTCGAGGAGGCGGCGGTGGTTGTATTCGGTGTTGATGAAGGTGATGTAGAAGCCCTTGTAATGGAGGAGCTTTGCTAACTTCAGCAGGGGGGTCACGTGGCCCTGCGCAGGGAAGGGTACGCAAACAGCATGCCCTTTGTATGAACCCATTTTCTTTTCTTTTGATTTGTTTCGTTTCAGAGAGAGATCCACACAGTACAGGTGATGTTGAGGTAGGAGGAGACTTGGGTGGTGTGGGAATTGTAACTCTAAGCGTGTATATATACACTTCCTCCCCTACCATTCTGATTAAGAAATTGTTATTATTATTTTATACTCAAATATTGTATGTAGTACGTCTATGAAACATTATTATTTTATATAAAATAGCTAATTATATTAGCTGAGTGATGAGTTGTGTCATGTATAGGCGCCTACTACTGAAAAAATATGTGTAAAACTAAAATAACAAAATTAATACCTAGTAGAAAGATTATATATTTATATTAATGATGTGATTATTACTAACCTCTCATGTTATAGTGGGTGCGTCCCAACAAAATAGGAACATTTTATTTTTTAAGTAAATGAGAATTGCACAAAATTATTTTTATGAGGCTTACACATAACAATAATACAATTATTCACTATATATTAAAATATTATATCTCTCAACATACTATATTTTAAAATATTACTCCCTTCGTCCATTATAAATGTATCAATTTATTTTTTGCACATGGATTAAAGAGTACTGTTTTATGTGTTGTGGACTTGTGTGTAGTTATATTAGAAGAGAATGTGAGTTTCATATTTTATTTGTATTAATTACGTGTATCAGTCTTAGTAAATTAAAGATGCACGCAGAGAATGTTCCTAATCTATGTGAAAATCTCTTGTGGCTAATAATTAACACGTGGGTAGAGAGATATTAAAATACTACTATATTATATTAATTCATTAGAAATTGAATGGGGAAGGGGATAAACTATGCTGTCCAGATTTTATTAACACATGTCACATGTGGGTAGGGATATATTAAAATAATATATTATTTTAATTAATTAGAAATTGAATGTGGAAGGGTATAAATTATGTTTTTTATTTCATTGTTACACCTTATAATAAGTATACTCCATATTTAATGAATGAAATGATAATATATGAAATATAGTGAGATAAGTGATTCTACTTGTAACCGATGTAGGGGGAGAGTGTGAGGAGTTAATATTTGAAAAGGAAATTATTATTTTTAAATTGATTTTCTTTGATATTGTTAACTTTATTATATTTTTCATTTTTTTAATTATCAAAATTCAAAACATTGAATTAATGGATTTCTTAAATAATTTTTTTTTGATATGTTTAAGTAATTTCGGGTTTGAATAGTTTGTATGTTTATTAAATAAAAAATAGTCAATTATTTAAACATCATTAGAATTGTTCTTTTAGTGATTCTTGAATTTTGTCTCACATATTGACTTCTATATTCAAATTGATCGAATAAGAACCCAATATATTAAACAAATCATCAGTAAACAAAACATGAAAGATTGAAATTCACAATTTTATTTTTTTTCTTCAATTTTGCAATTAGGATGGATGTTTAATTAAGAACATGAAAATACAAAACCTTGCTCAGCATGTTTGCTTCAATTCTAGCTAGGATGTTGAAATTTTCAGTGTTTCCTTTTTTAAGTGGAAAATTTAGCAAAGAAAATCAAACAGTGAAAAGGCATGATGGTCCATCCTTCATAAGTGGTTCTCTCCGTCCAACAAATTTTAAAAACCAATTAATAAATGTCGCCTTATTATAATTAAAAATATGCTCATATGATATGACTCTTCGGTAACAGGTATATAGGTATTCGTAGACAAAATCTACGGAAAGATTTAGGAATATTTCTATAATAAGAATGGTTATATAGATAATGTTTGTGATTGCTTTACCTTAAATTAATAATATTTATTGGCCTTTAAAATTTTTCTAAAAATTAGAGAATTTATATATTAATTGAATTTATGGGGCTTAATTTTCATCTAAGCCCATTAGTAAAAAGCTAGACGCCCGGTGAGATACAACCTTGAGGAAAAGTGTGTTACAATATTCCATGAAACTAATATGGAATTAAGGAAAATCTAATGTTCATCTATTTCTTATCACATTTACTAGTTTTATTAACCCACTTATTAAGTTTAGTGAACCAAACATTCCTTGGTTTAATATTTTCACAGTCACGTTTTTTAAAATAATATCACATCAATTCTTATTTGTTCTTAATTAATCATATTTCGCGGATTTAATTACGCGACTTTTAGCGATTTTTTAAGAATGCGATGGTAACAACATATAACTCATTTATTGAATTTCACATAAACTTGAAATTTTAATTTAAACTTAATTTATCCTTTAATTTAAAAAATTAAAACATAATGTCAAAAGATTTATAATTGAACTCGAAAATATTAATTTAGACCTAGTTTATTCTTTAATTTTGAAAATTAAGATATAATTTCCTTTAAATATCACACCGACAATATAGGGTCGCAAATCCTTCAAAATTAATGAATTTATAATAGATGAAAGAGTTGATATCCTGTGCATTCGGGTGCAATGGTGCACCCATATGTGTATAACTTTTTATTGAGTTAAATTTATTTTTTGCCCTATAACTAAACAAAACTTCGATTTTTGCTTTAAAAAAGATAAATGGTTCAATTTTGCCCTATAACTAAGAAATCATTTCAATTTTTACACAATTTTCATCGAAAAATGCAAATTTCGCCTGAATCCGCCACGTCATGCTTCGATTTGGGGTTTCCAGCTGGTCAATCCGACATGACAATTTTGACTTTTTTTAAGCCTAGAGTTAAATCATTTTTTGCCCTATAACTAAGTAAAACTTCGATTTTTACCACAAAAAAGATAACTGGTTCAATTTTGCCTATAATTAACGAATCATTTCAATTTTCGCCACTTATCTAACCCTAAAATTTACATTCAAAATACGTTTGATTTGATTCTTATTTAATTAAATTTAATTTAATTAATCGGATCCTGAGCGGGTGATTTTCAAGATTAATTTAATAAATTATTTAAATCTAATACATTAACTTAATAAATTATTTAAATCTAATACATTAACTTAATTAAAATTAAAGAACTAAAAATGGAAAAAAAAAACAAGAATAAAAAAACCAATTAGGTACGTGTATATGAATTTATATGTGGGTGAAGGGTTTATATTTTATGTAATAAAATTGAATGATGAATTTTGGGATGTATAAAAAAAATTAAAAGGGTAATTTTGGAATTTTAAGGGTGTGTATATAATAAAATTAAAATTTAAAATTTTAAAAGGGGTGTGAATTTAATAAGAAAGTTGTATATTTAATAAAAAAGGATGTGCAAATAACCACTCTCATTTAGTTATAGGGCAAAAATTAGGTCCACCCTTGTTGTTTTCTTTGTATATTAAAGCAGTGTGTTCCATTGTAGTGAACAGGCTAGATGCTAATTCGAGGCCTAAAATGTTCCGTTGAAAATTTTAGACAAAAATTGAAATGATTCATTAGTTATAGGGCAAAATTAAACCACTTATCTTTTTTAGGGCAAAAATTGGAGTTTTACTTAGTTACAGGGCAAAAATGATTTAACTCTAGACTAAAAAAAAGTCAAAATTGCCACGTCGAATTGACCAGCCGGAAACCCCCAAATTGAAGCATGACGTGGCAGATTCCGGCGAAATTTGCATTTTCCAACGAAAATTGAGAAAAAATTAAAATGATTCGTTAATTATAGGGTAAAATTAAACCACTTATCTTTTTAGGGTAAAAATAGAAGTTTTGCTTAGTTACAGGGTAAAACTGAATTTAACTCCTTTTTATTCTATATTGTATACATGTTTTTTAATAATTGTATACTTTATTCACACTTTATTTTTTATTAAAAAAGCTAGAGTACATATGTGTATAACTTTTTATTCAATAGTGTATACATGTTTTTTTTTATAATTGTATATTTTTTACACTCGATTTTTCATTAAAAAAACTAATAAACAAGGTGTATACATTTTTGTTCATAATTGTATATGTTTTTGTTCATGATTGTATAAGTTTTTTAAAGTGGATGCACCGTATCTTGAGGTGCACCCAGGTGCACAGTAGTATTAGTGTAAATGGAATATAATGAATAAGTGATTCTATTTGTAACCGATGTAGGGGGCAATCCAAATCCCCTATTACACAATCGTGTTTCACTCCATGTTTCATAATTTATTTTCCATAAAAATAATATACTCTAGTTAATGACCATTAAACCCTTGGGGCAAATAGTTGTATTTTAGGCCTTGATTAATATACGTGACAAACATCTAATTGATGGAACAGGAGATGAAACATGTGAGTGGAATAGGTGATCCCAATTGTGCAGGGGATAGTGTGTGGAGGAAAATTTAATATTAAAAAGGAAATTATTATTTTATTATTTTTAAATTGATTTTATTTTATATTTTAAAATTGATTTTATTTTCAATTTCTTTCTTTAAATTCTTTTTTAAAGAAATAAAATTATTATTCATTGAAATGAAAAATATCACTAAACTTTTTGCACGCTGATTCGTCGCTTACAATTTATTACATGAAAAATTACACTTCACAGAAATGAAATATTATTTTTCTGAATTAAAAAAAAATACAATTCAAATATTATTATTATTTTTTTTAAGTTCTGAAAAGTAATTTTGCAAAACAAAACAGCAGGTGCTGCAATTATTGAAAGGCATTCTTAAAAGTTAGAGTTGATAAAGTTTGGATTCCAGTCGAGGCATTGCATATGCAATGAGTGGTTTAGCCAACGCCAACTCGTGCTCGGACTCATCCAATTGAACCCTTGTCAAACCAGATGGTGGTTTCCACATAAATCCATGAATCAACCTTGCTAAAAGCATGGTGGACATGGTCGTACCGAGCACGAGGCCGGGGCATCCTCGTCTTCCACGACTAAACGACAGCATGCGCAGCTCTGGATCCGTAAGCACAACTTCTGAATCTTGGTCATTGATATGGCGCTGGGGCTTGAACAAGAGAGGGTCGTCCCAAACCATAGGGTTTCGGCCTAACCCTATACGGCTCACCAGTACATGGCTGCCTTTCGGGATGAAATAGCTCCCCACCACGGTGTCTTTTGTCGACGCGTGTGGGACGTTGAAAGGCGCCATGGGGTGCAATCGGAACGACTCTTTTATGCATGCTTTCACGTAGTTTAATTTGGGTAAATCCGACTCTTGGACAAGTCTTGTCTTACCTACGATCGTGTCCAACTCCTCACGTGCTTTGTCCAGAATATGAGGTTGGTTGATAATCTCCGCCAGAATCCACTCTATGGAATTTGCTGGATTGTCTATTCCGGCTAACATTATTTCCTGTTAATCAAAATTGCAATTTTAATGTCACTTTTTTGTTACACCATATATACTCCTGATTTATTTATTTTTGGGACCCACACAAAATAATAATGCACGTGGATAATAAGAAATTCAAATACTCACAAGAATTTGTGCCTGGAGCTCTTCAAGTGACAACAATGGCTTGTTTTCGGAGTTCTTGAGGTTGATCAAAACATCAAGAATGTCCTCATTTTTCTCTCGAAAACCTCCTTTCCACATCTTAACCCTATTTGCAATCTCAGGGTCTTGATATTTTCTCACGCTATAAACGGAATCCGTCATACCCTTCTTAGATCCATCCAAGTCCAAAACCTCCAACCATGGCAAATAATCAGAAATCCCGAATCCAAAACTGCGTGCTAGGACATTAAAAAGACCTTCCACGTGCTCATCCTCTTCATATCCCGGGCCACCGTCTGCCGTTCCAGGCCCGAAAAACCGCTTGCCGAACATAATCTTCCTCAGCACATTGCCGCAGTAATGCCGCGCCAAAGCCCGCACGTTCACGAGCCCGTTTCTGACTCCACATCGATTGTACAAGTGTTGAACGAGGTGGTCGGATTCTTCCATTCTTTTGTCGTGCAGCCATCGATGCATGGCTGGTGAAAGCACCTCCGCCACCACGATTCTTTTCATCTTCTTCCACTGTTCCCCGGAGGGCGAAAACACAGTCGTCAAGTAGCCGCTGCTGGGGACTCGGGACGACATGAAGTTGGGCCGAGATGCAAAATCCGCGTCGTGCTTGTTCAAGAACTCTCGGGCGAGCTCGGGGGAGGAGACGGCCACGACGTGGGTGTTGCCGAGGCAAATGCAGACGATCTCGGTGTTCATCTGTTGCATGAGTTTGTGAATCCATCGGAATGTGGGCTTTTTCATCGCCATTTCAAGTGAGCTTCCGATGAAAGGGTAGCCTTTCGGGCCAGGTGGAAGACGGGCTGGTTTAGCATTTTTAAAGCGGCGTCGTTTGTGGAAGATTATAGTGGCAATTATGAATGATAGGATGGATGCGAACTCAATGAAAAGGGTTGCATTGATCAATCCCATGGTTGGATATTTCTTCTAGCTTTAGAAGTACGGAATGATTTGATTATGAAAAGATTTCCAACATGCTTCCTTTTATAGATTAATTGGGGGTATAATGCCAAAAGTACTTACAATTTTTCTTAATTAATTACTCCGTTTCGTTCCATAATTATTATTGTCGTAGTTATTGTAGACACGAAATTTAAGAAATTTTTTTTTTTACTAACTTTATTGACTTTTTAGGAGTATTGTGGTATTTTTAAGTAATAAATAAATTATAAAATATGTTATGTGTGTTAGGTAAAAGTGGTATTTTTGAAATTAAGATAACTTTTGAGATTGTTGGTTGATGTGAAATTTCCATTTTTAAGGTGTGACAATTATTGTGGGACGAACAAAAATGAAAAGTAAGACATTTATTATGGGAGGGAGTATATAGGATTAATTATTATTAGTTACAATTTGTGGGAACGTGTATATCACCTTTTAACAGAAGATAAAACATGTGTGCCTATTATGCGCTATAATCAAAAATGCCATTTTTGAAATTTGCAACCTCTTTCTTATTCTAAATTCATCAAAAATGTCCTCTTTCCTATTTTCATTCCAATTTTACCCTCTACTCTTATTTTAATTATTTATTTCTGATTTTTATTTAAAATTTCCCATTTTTTTTACAAATAATTTTTTATCAGTTCTACCCGATCGATACCCTTTTATGATCATTTAATCCCTTCCTCATACACATATATATAAATGTATATACATCTATATATACTTAATATATTTTATAACCTTATTTTACTTGAATTATCAACACATTTTTCTTTTTCAAAATAGACATAGTTCATTACGACCACTGCTGACTTCATCTATTTATAGAGATTTTCTGATGTAAAATTCGGATTTCAAAGCATCTCTATTCTTGCTGACGTCACTGCTTACGTCATTGTGCTGGCGTCACTACTTACGTCTTTCTATCCATTATTGTTGGCAGCTGTCCTACACTCGTCTTTTGCCCCTTCTGAAGGGTCACATGATCTTTTACCCCTTTGGAAAAGTCATCCGACTCTTACTTTTTTGAATAGTCATTTGTGTGCCTCGAAGAGATTTTATTCTCTTCTTTCCACGTGTTCCTTCCTTTGATGGAGAGGGTCAAACAATCCTTCTTCTTCCAATGCCTAATCTTACTCCTTCCCCAAATTCTGGCTCCAATTAGGTAGAGCAGCTTGAGCATATTTTTTCTGTCCATTGCCCAAAGTGGGCCATGTTTAATATTTTCGATGGATTTGTTTACTCACCGGTAACTTATTATCCCAAAGAAGCTCTCGATTGTCTTCGAGAGCATCCTCCGCAAATTGTATTTTTCTTCCCGTTAAGGTGTTCAAAAGGAAGGATCCGTTCATTGTTTTGTACTCGAATTTAAATGGAAACTTTACTTGATCCATGGCCTGAATGCACACATACAGACCCCTCGCTCTTCGCGTAGAGATTTGATCCTCTGAATATGTAGAAACCAAGACTGGTTCCTTCCCAGAAGACTCCTTAATTCTATTTGATGCTCCCACATCTGGTCTTCTTAATTTGATAAAATAAAAGGCTTCGTGGCAGCCTTTCCCAACTGGTTCTAAGCCGCACTAATGAAGTAAAGCTCCAATATAATGGCCTTGTGGTGTGGAGAAGGCTGTGAACTTCTTGCTTCCATCTTCCATCATAATCTGGTAGAACCCAGATTTGCAATTGAATTTTGAAAATACATTGGCATTCTTGATACAGTTGACCAAGTGTTCCCTACTTGGTATGTAGTATCCATCAAACACCAAGATGTTGTTGATTCCTTTGTAGTTGATCACAAGTCTCGACTTCCCCTGCTTGACTTCTCCATGATTTCGAACCAGAAATCCTGGACTGCTGTATGGAGATGCTCCTGGTGATATCAACTTAAGGTCTAGATGTTCCTCAAGTATTTGTTGCATATCATTTCGATCCTCTTGGTTCATCAGGATAGGCTTGTATCTCACGAACTCATGCTCCTTTTCTTCTTTTATTTTGAGTGAAGCTTTGAGCTCGTTTTTATCCCACCAGGCTAGAGGATCCTCATTGAAGTTTCTCTGTATCTTCTTCTTGACTTCCTCCAAAGATGTTTGTTCTTCGATTATGACGTCTCTCTGTAGGCTTTCTCTCAAGTTTGCTTTGAGAAGGTGGATTGTATTTTCCTTTAGATTTTCCATCTTCCATCCTCCTCTGGTATCGGTTCTCATTTGAAGGACCGCTTTGCCATATCTTCTTCGATCATTCATCTTTTGATGACTAAGTTTTCCTTCATTATCACCACACTTGCTGCGAAATTTGTTTGGTACTTTTCTTTGAAATGCATTACGCAGTCTTGGTGCGATGATCTTATGTTCACAAAGGGTTGTGAAAATAGACCTTGTTGCGTTCTCTTGGGTAAAATGCTTGAATGTCTGTAAGAAATTATTTTCTAATAGAATATCCGCTCTAGTATTATGAAAATATATCGGTGGAGTTTTTACCTTGTACATGGGGTACGATCCGCTCCTCCTATCATGATCTCCGTTTTCTTTATTCATCTTTTAAGGATTAGTACCATTTGTGAGAAATCTTTCCCTAGTACTGTTGACAAATCCTCGCCTGAGCCTTTGGGAAACACTCTTTCCTTTGCTGTGCACATACCGGCTCCTGAATCAATGTATGCTGCAAAATATTCTGCACGGTGCTCTTTATATATCATCCCTACGGTGATATATATCGAAAATGGACTTATGGTCATGGGTAGATCAGAGCTTATAAAAAGTTTTTTCTTGTGAACTTTGTATCTTTAGCCTTTGACCGTAAACTCCATTCCATTTTATAATCGTTCCCAAGGTTTGTGGTCGTACTAGTTGTTCAGGGAATCTTCATGCAACACCCTCGATTATTAGCTCAAGATTACCAAGTTTGAGCTGTCCTTGGTATCTCCCATATGTTGGCTGTTGAAGATAATACAAAACATCACAAGGAATAGAGTTTTTTTTGGTGATATCGAATATTACTTCGACTCCTCTCCATCCTTCTGGGCATTTTAGTTCACCTTTAGTTGTGAACTTCTCTAGTTCCTGAATTACCTCCACGATCGGCTTCTTACCCCATTTTTCACTAATCATTCTGTCTTCTTGGAAAGAAATCATTCTCTACTCGAATCTGAGGCTGTCTTGCCTACTCCAGTCTTTCTTATCCCTGATTTGCAAATCCATGTCGTGGATTGGCGTAACTCTATTATTTTTGGCTTGGTTGCGCATGCAACCCTTTCGAATACTTCTGGTATCTCAATGTACTCTTTCATTTGGAATAGATCCGAATGATGAGTGTTGGAGAGAGTATATGAGATACTGTAGGTGATAGAGTACGATCGGTTCCCTTCTTTCATCAAATCTTTATTCTTGAAGTCTTGATGAATGGTGAGTACTCTACTGAAATCTTTATCTGCTAGATTATTGGCAATCCTTGGGTAGACGTAGGATGCCACTTTGCCTGCGTACAGGTTTCCTGAGATTCCTCCCAGGCATGCCTCTCTTGTATTCTTGATCCTCTTATCAAAGATTGTTATATCGATTGGTGTATCGATACCTTCTTTGATTGTTGCTTTGATAAGGATCCAAATGCCTCCGATATGGATCCAAGACATGGTCTTGGCAACTTCTCTCTAGAATTTATCGAGTTTCTTCTTTATCTCATCAACAGGAACTAGTTGCATTTCCATTACATTTCCCGTGAGCTCCATAAGGATGACAATTTTCCCTTCGATCACCTTGTTTATAATGTTGTGCTTTCTTCTTTTGAAGTTGAGGAACTCCTCTAATCGTCCCAAGGTAACTCCGTCGTATAGATCGAGTCTTGGATCCTCTCTCATGATTCTCATAAGAGTCTTATGAGATATAGATGTCTGGGAAAAGAATCCAGACATATTCTCTTGCATCTCTTGTCTGAAGTTTTCTTCTTCACTCCAACTCATCTTCAGAGAATTCGTCTTTTCTGAAGAATTCTTTTTCATAGATGCTTTTGTCTGAGAGTACATCTTCAAACTGATATACCTGTACTAGATCTTGGAAGTAAACAACTTCCTTCATTTCTGGAGTTGTTTTGAATTATCGTACTTCCTGCTTCTGGTTCTCTGGGCAATCTGGTGAGATATGCCCTCGGGCTCCACACGTGTAACAATTACAATCCTTGAATCTTTCATTGGGTCGTGTGGGTGCTCTTCGGAAGGTCTTTCTCATGGGAGTTCTTCTTGTACTCTTCTGGTTTGATCTTGAGGATGAGGCTTGACTTCTTGAACTCCATCTTATTGGTCCAGACCTTTGCCCTGATTTATAGCTTCGAGCTTTCTGTTTAGACCAAAATGATCTTGGTCTTCTGGACCTCCATCCTCTGCTTCTTTGAGTGAAGGATGATTTTTCTTCATCCTTTTCTGCTTTATTGGGCTTCTTCCAATGATAGTTGGAAGATTATTGCTTTCACAGCATAAGGGTACTGTCTTGTTGATTCCCCTTAATCTCTTGTAGCTTTTGTGTAGTGATGTCTGATGACACCACTCTGCAATCTTGGCTTTGAGGAAAGACATTCTTCTTGCTATTGAATCCAGCTCTCATGGTTCATATTCTCTGATCAACATTTCTCTCCATGGGCTTGGAATTTTGGCAAAGAACAAATGGAATACTTCATCTTCCTTAATCTTTGATTTCCATCTATACTCTTTGAAGAGTTTGATGTACTCATCTACGTGACATATGTCAAGTAGTTCCGGGCTGTATAGATAATTCCTATACTTCTTCTTCTTTTTTTCTTCCATTCCTTTGAATTAACCTACTCCGTGAAATGCATCTTGAAGATTTTGGCCATGCAATCAACAATATTGTCGAGGTCTTCACCTTCCATGGCCTCCTTCTTGACTTCGTCTGAGACCACCTCCTAGGCGCACTTTACTGATCCCTCCAGGCTCATAGTTAGGAATCTTATGAGCCATTTTTTATCCAGCCCTAGTGTACCTCCGGCAATCTTCATTGTATTTGTCCATTCGTCGATCAAGGCCTCTTTGTTCTTGAAGTCTAGTGTGTCGAGATTTAGGATTAACCCGTATGGATTTATCAGTTCAAGGTGAGATCGATCATACGGGGTATTGTGTAGGTTAGATTGATCGTAGTCATTTTCATCTAGATTTTAGTGTCTTTATTTATGGATTTTCAAATGTTTTATCCGTATTTGTGTGATTTTTAATGGAGTTATTGTTGTTTTGAGAAATGTGATATGATGTGATAGAATTGTGTAAATGAGCTTGAATATGTGTAAAACCGATCAAGAAATGGATAAAAATGGAGTCAGGAGCGAAACGGAGACGAAAGAAAAGGGCCTGCTTGTACACGGGCCGTGTGCGAAACACGGCTCTGTAACAAGTGTTCGTGTATTGTCATCAGAAATCGCTGCTCGCCCAGAAGGATGGTCGTGCGCTAGTGTACTGGCTGTGCGTTGTTGTATGCCCCGTGTGCGGAATATGGTCCTGTAAGAAGAAGCCGTATACTTACATCAGAAAATGCTACACGGACATTACCAAGGCCGTGTACTGCAGCTCAAGCCGTGTCCGGAAGCATGCACAACACACGGAAGTAGGTGTGCCCTACACGGCCCGTGTGCTGCTACATGGGCCGTGTAGGTGCAAAAACCTGTGCAGTTTTGAGAAAGTTCCGGAAGCTTCTAGAAGGTCCATTTGTGATATAAAAGGATGACTTGTGCAAAATTTTGAAGGGGCGATCAGATTCATAGCAGTTACACACACTCAACACCACATTTCCTCACACACTAGATCCATATTCCATCTCTATCCATTAGATCCATCCAATTTCCATTTTGATCTCCACATTCAATCCATAAATCCATCATCTAATCCATCTATCCATCATTTGAGAAGAGTGAAGCATTAAGGAGTGGAGGAGTTGATAAATTGAAGAGGAGGAATGTTTCTCCATGCAACGGAAACCAATCTACTATTCATTTGTTGATTTTCTTCTTATTTTGGCTCAAATGGAGCAAAGCTTAATTTGTATTGAATTAAACATCATGTTTAGTGGCTAGTCCTATAGTAGGGCTAATCATATGAGTGGTTGAGGTGAAGAGTTAGATATGTAGAACTTGAGTAGTGATTTGAATTGATTTGTGCATTTTCTTATATGATATATCAATCATGTTTCATTTCAATGTTTGTGTGATTAAATTCTCTATTCATAATATTACGATGACCATTCCAATGTTATGAGTAGATGTTTAATTGAATCATATATTGAAATGTGCATGCATGTTAGTATAAGGGGAGGTAAGTCATACCTTCCTTAGGCTTAGAATATTCATATAGTGACACTTAAGAAATTGAGTGAAAAGAATCAACTTATGATCATAGTACCTTAAGGGAATTGAGATTAAGATAAATCTTAGGAGATTTAGACTAGTAAAAGGGTCGAGAACCTAATTGCCTTGGCCATAGGGATTAGGGGTAAAATTGTGATTGCTTTTAATCCACAAGTTAATGAAAATTACCATCAAGAGTTTTGCATATCTAGCTCAAGTCTTAACCATGAGTATGATTAGCCTTGCTCTCTTCTCAAGTGATTCTACATCCATTCCATTCATCATTTGCTTGTTGTTTAATCATTTACTTTGTTAGTTTAAATTCTAGTTGAGTAAGTAGAAGATTAAGTAATAGTTTTATATACTAAACCTTCAAACTATCATCCTTACAAAGCACAAATCAATGGAAAATCCAGATACAACCATGAGTTTGCTTTCCCTTGGGACGACATTACTATAAATTTTGTACTTGGTCACGCTTTTACTCGACAATAGAGTTTTTTACTCTTACACATTTTTACAAGAAATGTGACTAAGAACATGGCGCCGCTTGCCGGGGAAATGTTAAACTTTTGGTTGTAACGAGTTTGAAGTTGATTAGGTTTGATAAGGTTATTTTTTTTATTTGGTACTTGTTTACTTGTCTTGGTTACTTGGAGAGCTAATTTGAAAATTCTTGTAGGTACATGCGAACTCGTTCAAGGTCTCAATCTATTGAACCTTTGAACTTAGAATTAGAAGCTACCTTAAGAAGACAAAGACGAGGAGTGTTAGAGCCTACGGAAGAGAGTATGGAAGAAGTAAGGGATAATGCAAACATGGTTGATGAAGAAGGTAATATACGAAATTTTCATGGAGTTGATAATGTTAGAGGAGGTTATAATAATCCGGAATTTGTGCCACA
This sequence comes from Pogostemon cablin, assembly GCA_023678885.1. Taxonomy (NCBI): domain Eukaryota; kingdom Viridiplantae; phylum Streptophyta; class Magnoliopsida; order Lamiales; family Lamiaceae; genus Pogostemon; species Pogostemon cablin. The sequence goes on along the minus strand of CM042990.1, from coordinate 9,846,307 downwards.
AGCATATGCTCAACAAATGCACTTGTAAAACCAACAAATGCAAGCTATTATTCAAAACTTGATGGCACAACAAGAAGCAAGGAATAATCCTCCGGTGGTGCAAAATCAACCCCTTGGAAATGGAAACAATGGAGTAGGAATGAATGTCCGTGATCATTTCCAACCACAATATGGAAATTATGGAATGGGCCCGCCATTGAATGTGAATAATTTTGAGATCAAGACGAGATTGATCAACATGGTGCAAGCAAATAAATTTGGTGGTAGTGATATGGAGGATCCAAATGCTCACTTAGCCCAATTTACGGAGATAAAGACAAATGAGGTAAGTGAGGATGTTGTTAAAATGAAGCTTTTCTCGTTTTCATTAAGAGATAGAGTTAAGGCTTGGTATCATACTATACCACCGAGATTCTACACCACATGGAGAGAGTTGGCACAAAGGTTCTTGAGCAAGTATTTTCCACCTTCAAAGATGTTGCATCTAAAAGGGCAAAATTTTCAATTCAAGCAATTGCCACTTGAGACATTTAGTGAAGCATGAGACCGATTCAAAGAGATGCTAAGGAACTGTCCACAACATGGATTCCCCGGAGAGCAACAAATAGGATTTTTCTATGCTAGATTACATGGAAGTAAGAGGATGTTTATTGATGCTTCGGCTGGAGGTTCGATTTTGGGGCAAACTCCGGAAAGAGCAATGGCTATATGTGAGGAAGTATCTTTGAATACTGGTCAATGGTCTATGGATCGTGCATCGGGGATGTATGAAAGGGAGAGAATTGGTAAGATGGAAGAAGTGTGCTTGCAACAAGTGAAAAAGGTGGAAGTTCCTAAGGAAAATATGACCGATAAGGCGATCACAGAGATATTAAAGAGGATGAATGTTAACATGCAAGTGTCTACAAATTCTACACCGGTGGTGAATCAACAAGTGCTTGCAAGTCCTCAACAAGGTATGTCATTGCCTTTGATGAATCAACAAGTGTTTCCTAAACTTCAACAAGGTATGACTATGCCTAATATGGGTCATTCTTCTCAAAGTTGTTAAATGCCAACATCCATGCCTCAACAAGGTATGTCCTCTAAATTTGGAATTCAAGATACATGGTATTCACCGGAGATAACACTTGAGGAAGTTGTCTTCATGCAAGAAAGAAACTTCCAAGGAAATTATGGTGGTAACTTTGGGAATCATGGCGGAGGGTATCCACAAAGGCAAGGAGGATGGGGGCAAGATAACTTTCAAGAAAATTTTAACTAACCTCGTAGGTATGAGAATTTGTCATATGAGAATCAAGGGAATGCCCTTACTCTTCCACCGGGAATCAATCCGGGGGAGAAAACTCCAAATGGTGAAGGGAAGCTTACAATGGAGGATCAAATTGCAAAAATGTTTGATTTTATTAGGCAAGAGAAAGAGGTGAATGACAAAATGTTTGATTCTAGGAAGCAAAGAGATGAAATGATTGATAATAGATTAAAGCCTTGGAGACACAAATGAGTCAAATGGCAACCGTGCAAAGTGAAATACATCGTGAGGGTAAGTTTCCTTCTACCTATCATTAATCCTAAGGAGCAATGTTTGTTTGTTATCGTTTGTAAAATGGAGAGTAAGGTTGAGAAAGGGTTGGTAGAAGCAACAAGCATTGTTTCAAAGGTTGAAGAAGTAGTTTGTGATGAAGTTGTGTCAAACGTGGAGGAGGAAATTATCATTGATGATCATTTGTCTTTTGATGATGAGAGGATTATTGATGAACTTTTTGTCTTCATTTGTTGATGAAAGTAAGTGTGATAAAGAGTTGTGGTTGGAACAAGATCATGAAATAGTTGAAGTTGATGCTTCATTAAAGATGGAAGACCCCGGTAAATTCGTGATTACTTGTAAAATTGGAAATGGGGAATACTTTAATGCTATATGTGATCTTGGTTCAAGCATTAATGTGATGCCATTGAAAATTTTTGAAAAACTTGGCATTGAGAGGTTAAAGGAAACGAATGTGGAAATCGGAATAATGTATGGTTCAATGATAAATCCCCATGGAGTTGCGAAGGATATGCTTGTGAAAATAGAAGATTATGTCTTTTCGGTGGATTTTATGATAGTTGAGAAGCAAGCGGATCCTTTGATCCCATTGATTTTTGAAAGTCCATTTTTAGCAAACGGAAGAGCAAAATTTGACATGGATAAGAAGGAACTCACACTCTGTTCAAATGAAAAAGAATTGGTGCTCTCAAACAAGAATTTGAAAGGGGGAGATCTTCATTTAAGCCACCTATTAAGCCTCCGGCTGAGCAAGATCAAATGGTAAGTGAAATTTTAAAAGATAAAGATTTAACTAACTCTTTACTTGAATTTGCAGGAAATTTTTCTTCAAGGGGAACAAGTTTGGGGGTAATCCATGTGTTGATTGGAAGATTGATAAAGGGTCTCCGGGATTTGAAAACATGAGAAAAAGATGCAATGAATTGAGTTCAAGTGTTAAAGGAGCAAGAAGTGTGGATAAGAAGGTTGTTAAGGAAATGTTTAAAGTGAAGATAAGGCCCGATGGGGTCTTTGATTTCTCCGATTGTTAAGAGCTTAAATGCATCTAGCTCGATGACGTTAAATCGAACGCTTGATGGTAGGCAACCCATTTTAGTAAGTTTTCTTATTTAATTTTATTTTCTTGAATTTTTGGTTTGTAGGTAGTGAAGCTCATGGAGAAAAGTTCATTGGATGAAAGACAAGGATGCTAAAGGTGAAATGATGATGTATGTCACACCACTCTTTACATGCCAAGTGTTCTATGAAATGTCTAAATGAGAATTTTGTTAGAATTTGAAGATAACATGTGAATGATGTTTGATGATGGTATAATTTGGAATTCATGTGTGTAAGGAGGCTTAAGAATTGATGTCATGTATTCATGGTTAGTTGAGATGAATGATGGTGAAGTGCATAATGATTAAGTTGAAGTTTATTGATGAGAATAAGCGATGTTGATGCATAGTATGTTTCACACTTAAGTTGAATGACTAGGGTGGAAATTAACTTAGTGCATTAACACTCTTATTGATAAAGTTTAATATAACTTGAGAATTGTTGTTTTGTAGATGGCTGAGAGGAGAATTAGACCAAGGAATGAGGACTTCATTGTTATTACTGATCCTGCAGAGTTGGCTAATTTGGATGCACAGTTAATAGAAGACGGAGTACATCTGGATTATTTTGGGGTTGAATTTGAGGATTATTGGGGAAAATACGTGCTCCATTGGGACTTGAGGAGGATTTGAGGAAGCTATTCCAATTTGCACAGATTGAAGTATTCTTTGACAAGAGGCAACCAACCTATTGTCACTTAACTGCGGAATTCATGAGCACTTTGCAAGTGAAGAAGGATCGGAATGGGTTTCCTATTTAGGTGACATTCCAGTTAGATAATGTGTTGAGAGAAAAGGTTCTCCTGGCTGTTTTGAATGAGTGTTTTGGGTGCCCACCATGCCAGAACCATCAGAGTTTCTATGTAGGAGGTGGTTTCAACCAACAAGAATGGTGGAAGAGCTTGGTAAACGATGGGACTGAAAGAGCAGGATACGTCCCTAGTGCTTCAAATGGGACCGCAATCCGAAACCCAGTGATGAGATACTTAGAGAAGATTGTCTCAAATACCAACATAGAGAGGTTTGAAGGTGGAGCTGTGGGAGAAAAACAGCTTTACATCATGTTTTGCATCTACAATGAGCGACCGTTGAACGTTGAAGCACACTTTGTGCATCATGCGGAGAGAGTTGCTAAGAGACAATATTCTCAAGGTTTAATGTTAGGAGGGGTGATCACGATGATAGCTCAAGGATTGGAAGTTAATTTGGCAGGTATGGAGAATCGAATGGTGAGTGAAGGGCTGAACTACCAACAGTTGATGAGGATGGAGTTCTTGACCACGGTTGGGAATCAATATTGTCTGAGGTAGGAAAAGGAAGCTCCATTTCCCTTGCCAACTCCAGAGCTCACTACGATCTACACTCGAAGGAAGTATGCCAACTTGGCAATGGCGAGTGCTAATCACTCAAGGGTCGTGAGAGCTTTCTATAAAAAAATAGGGATTAAGTGGAAGAGGTTCTAAGACAGCTGAAAGTTGAAGAGAACCTCGAGCTAGCTAACTTGAGAGCTAAGCCAGTGCCCATGGAGGAAGATGAGCAAGATGCACCACCAGAGCAGGTGGAGTTTGAGGAGCAAGACCCTGATCCACCACAGTTTGAGGAAGAAGAGCAACAGCCGCCAGTGGGACCTGAGCAAGGAAATGATTGATGGAACTATATGATGGATGAGGTGAGAGATATGAGGCACGTACAACAGACTTATAGAGTACAGATCAGGGAGATTCGAGAGGTCCAACAGGTGCACGGAGTGCATATTCAGGAGTTAATAGCTGGACAGCATCGGAGGGAGTATTATGGGGGGCGATTACGGGTGTACTCCAACAACATAGAGGAGATAATGACGATGATGTTCAACTTCCAGTTCCCCGGATCTCCTCGTGCATGAATTCCATGGAATGGTTATCATCCACCTCAACCTCCAGAACCATGAAGAGAGTACTTTGAGTGCTAGGCACTTCCATTCATTCATCTTAGCTATGATTAGACTTTTTGAAGGATTTTTGAATTTGATTTGATTTGGTAGATTGGATTGTACTTAAATTGTTTATTTTTGGGAGGTTTCCTTTATTTTGGATTTTATTTTAGTTTTATGCAATTTACTTTTCATTATTTTTGGTATTTTGGTTTTTTTTAATGTTTGGATGTGATGGGAATTTGATCTTAATTGTTTTAGATGTGAATTGATGTGTTTAATACTTTGAGATGGATGATTTTGTTCATGCATGTTATATGTTGTTGTTTGGTGATTCTTTGATTATTATGTAGTGTTTGTCATGTTGTTTTTTGTAGGGATTGTTTGGTGGTATGTTTTTGGGAAAGAGTTGAGTGTTTTTGAATATGACCTATAATGCATTGTTTGTGATGAGAAATGGCAAACATATTAATGGTTTCTACTTGTTGAACTTGTGACATGAATTACATAATTTGTTCAATTTTGAGAAGTATGAAGGGTAATTAGGTTTCTTTTGGTCCAAGCAAAAGCTTGTGAGACTTGAGCCTCAACCGTGCCTCCATGGTTCATTCTTGATGAGAGGACCGGTTGAACTTAGACAAACTAGAATTTGCTCATGGACTATAGGAACGAAGCCCGAATGGTTGAAATTTGTGATATGATCTTAGGTCATCCTTGTTAAATGAGGTCATAGCCATAAAATTCATTACCAAAAACATTATCCCTAGTGAATCACTTTGAACCTATAAGCCCTTTCTTTGTGATTTGAGCACAATACAAGCCTTGATAATCCACTTGAGCCTTATATATATATAACCTATGTATGGGTAATTGAGGATGATGATGATTCACAAGGGAAGATGTGGAAAAATGTGCAAGTAAATGGAAGAAAGGGTGAATCAAGAAAAAGGATAAAAGAGCTCAAAATAAAAGCAAATGCAACTTCAACAAAAGTGGAAAAGGAGCAAAATCATAAAATATGCTCAAGGAATACAAAAGTCAAAGAAAAGAAGTATGTCATTCAAAAGAAGCTCAAGAAATCAATGTTATGTTGATATTTAGTGCTTTTGAACAATTAACAAAGGGAGGAAGCTTGAAAGTGAGAAAGTTGGAGAAAAGAATCACCTCTTCAATTATCTACACATGATTAAGTCATTATTATCCAAAGTTCTCTACCCTACCAAAGAGCCTAAATATTACATCCTAAGATAAAGACCTTTTTGATCACTTATTGAAACTAGGGTGGCTTGTGAACATAATCCATGAGCAAGCCTATGGTGAGTCGGTTCTAACTGGTTGATGAGTGATGTTAAAAACCCTACTCTATAGAGTGTTGAGTGAATTTGATATCCTATGATAGGCTTGGATTGAAAGGAATTTTGATCACTCTTTTGTTATTCTTAAGATTGAACTTGTTAATCTTTCATGTTATAAGTTTGATGATGTAGGGATACTTAATGTGATTTTGTAGTCCTTATTACTTGTAATGTGTTGTGGTTTATGTTCATTAGGTGTTTTCCTAATGAAAATTACTCCTCTTGTTTATCATTTTTCATTGTTCGAGGACGAACAATACTTTAAGTTTGGGGGGTTGATCGTAGTCATTTTTACCTAGATTTTAGTGTCTTTATTTGTGGATTTTTGGATATTTTTATCCGTATTTGTGTGATTTTTAGTGGAGTTATTGTTGTTTTAAGAAATGTGGTATGAATTGATAGAATTGTGTAAATGAGCTTAACTATGTGTAAAACAAGTCAAGAAATGGATAAAAATGAAGTCGGGAGCGAAACGAAAACGGAAGAAAAGGATCTGCTTGTACACGGGCCGTGTCCGAAACACGGCCCTGTAACAAGTGGCCGTGTATTTTCATCAGAAATCACTGCTCACCCAGAAGGATGTCGTGCGCTAATGCACGGGCCGTGCGTTGCTGCACGCCCCGTGTGTGGAACACGGCCCTGTAAGAAGAAGCAGTGTATTTACATCAGAAAACACTACAAGGCCATTACCAAGGCTGTGTACTGCAGCTCGAGCCATGTCCGGAAGCACGCACAACACGTCGAAGTAGGTGTGCTCTACACGGGCCGTGTGCTGCTACACGGGCCATGTAGGTGCAAAAATCTGTGCAGTTTTGAGAAAGTTCCGGAAGCTTCTAGAAGGTCCATTAGTGATATAAAAGGATGACTTGTGCAAAATTTTGAAGGGGAAATCAGATTCATAGCAGTTACACACACTCCACACCACATTTCCTCACACATTAGATCCATATTCCATCTCTATCTATTAGATCCATCCAATTTCCATTTTGTTCTCCACATTCAATCCATAAATCCATCATCTAATCCATCTATCCATCATTTGAGAACAGTGAAGTATTAATGAGTGGAGGAGTTGATAAAATGAAGAGGAGGAAGGTTTCTCCATGCAAGGGAGGCCAATCTACTTTTCATTTGTTGATTTTCTTCTTATTTTGGCTCAAATGGAGCAAAGCTTGATTTGTATTGAATTAAACATCATATTTATTGGCTAGTCCTATAGTAGGGCTAATCATATGAATGGTTGAGGTGAAGAGTTAGATATGTAGAACTTTAGTAGTGCTTTGAATTGATTTGTAGATTTTCTTTTATGATATATCAATCATGTTTCATTTCAATGTTTGTGTAATTAAATTCCCTACTCATAGTATTAGGAAGGTCATTCAAATGTTGTGAGTGGATGTTTAATTGAATCATATATTAAAATGTGCATGCATGTTAGTATAAGGGGAGATAAGTCATACCCTCCTTAGGCTTGGAACATTCATAGAGGAACACTTAAGAAATTGAGTGAAAAATACCAACTTATGATCATAGTACCTTAAGGAAATTGAGATTAAGATCAATCATAGGAGATTTAGACTTGTAAAAGGGTCGAGAACCTAATTTTCTTGGCCATAGGGATTAGGGGTAAAATTGTGATTGTTTTTAATCCACAAGTTAATGAAAATTACCATCAAGAGTTTTGCATATCTAGCTCAAGTCTTAACCATGAGTATGATTAGTCTTGCTCTATTCTCAATTGATTCTACATCCATTCCATTAATCATTTACTTGTTGTTTGTTCATTTACTTTGTTTGTTTAAATTCTAGTTGAGTAAGTAGAGGATTAAGTAACAGTTTTATATACAAAACCTTCAAACTATCATCCTTACAAAGTACAAATCAATGGAAAATTCGGATACAAGCATTAGTTTACTTTCCCTTGGGACGACGTTACTATAAATTTTGTACTTGGTCACGCGTTTACTCGACGATAAAGTCTATTACTCTTACACATTTTTACAAGAAATACGACTAAGAATATAGATCCTCGAACTCGGGTTGCTCCTGTTGACAATCCCAATGCCTTCATCTTGAAATTTCCTTGGGTTTGGGATATCTCTTCTTGTCTTGCTCCATGGACTCCCTGTGATCCAGAAATTCTTTCATCTTAGCTCAGATCCTGTCGCGTCTGAGGAGACTGAGATTGTTGTTGAGAGTTCGAAGTTTCTACAACATTTATTTTCAAATCAATGATAGTTAGTCCTTTGAAGGACTCATATAGATCCTGTAGATCCTCAAGATTCACTCTTTCCATCCGGGAATGTGGATTCTCCTCGAAGGATAGCGATCATCTTCTCACTATCCGTCTTTGGCCTTATGACCTCCGTTGTCTTTCCCTTTTGGTGTAAAAGGGGTTCTATTTCGAAGGTTGGTGGCAACCTTCCTCCTGTCCTTCTTCCCATCTTCGATCGAGATCATCTAAGAATCGGTTCTTTATTTTTCGCAATTTGTCTATACAAATTCTTTTAGTATTGTTGTATAGAGCTGCTCGTTTCATCATATCCAATGGGTCAAAAGGCGTTGTTGCTCCAGTTTTGAACAGGGCTTATAGTCTTGTCACTTTTGCATGTCGAACTTTCGTTCGGATCCATATTTCTTTGAAACTCTCCTCTCATTAATTGGTATAAGTTTATAATAATTCTTCCATTCATAAATAAATAAACATATGGCTCTGATACCATTTTGAAAGCGTGAAATTATGATGAAACTCGAGTAAATAAATGTATAAAGTCTTTGATGAAAGTGAAAATAAACGTGTTTTAATGTCCAATTTAACACCTTTTTGATGGGATTTACTGGTATATATTAGCACAAATGTCTTATATTCAATATATGTGAGCAAAAGGTGCATTTGAAGTGTTATTATGTTTTAGGTGGAAAAAGGGATCAAGATTGCAAAGTTGGAGAAAAGGTGCAATTTGTGCAAGAATGCTGAAAAATGCACGTCCAACTTGTGTAATTTTTCTGTGTTCATGTGAATCTCAAAAATAGATGTGTGATATATGATTGCCACAGAAGAGTGGGCCGTTTTGGCTTAAGAAACACCTAAATCGGAGTGCAAACGAGAAAGTTATGTTCAAAATGGTGACGTCGCACAAACTGTTTCTACTCAGCACGACTGTGTCATTTTGCATGACTTGTTATACATTTAAATATTGGAGTTTCTGTGAGTTCTATATATGTATAGAAAGCCAAGGAAGAGGATTACGTGAGCGAAAGAATCATTCAAATCGGAGTTTGGATGTGGAAGTTAAACGCGAAATGGTGAGACTGTGCACTGCCGCTCGACCAAGGTCAATCCCGCTCGACCAGGAGCAGTTTGGTCGAGCGAGGACACATAATCCTATTTTTGGTAATTTCGTACCCCAATAGCGTGTATTTTAATATTTTCTAAGAAAAAGCTCATCCAAGGTCAATAAGGAGAGCTTACAAGTATAAAAGAGAATGCAGATCACATCATTATTCATATTGGAACCGCAACACAATCGTCCTACACCCTACAAGGGGGGATCACCCCCAGCCATCATCCAAATCCTTTCCTCTATCCATTCATCACTGTGAAGATTCGTCTGTGGAATCAAGAGGAGAACCAAAAGGAGGATTCAAGACGGAGAAAGATGCGGCGACGCCCACATCTAGGATTTTTATCGTTTCCTAATTTATCTTGATTTTCCAGACATATGGGTAAGATCTATCCAACACCCATAATTATTCTTTGCAACATCATAGACTAGAACTATTTTGGTAGATCTAGGGTTTTGAAGGTTTTTATGAATTAATTGAACTTTCGTGTGTATACTCTGTACAACACTACTTGTGGATTTATTTTATATAAAACAATGCTCTATTAATTCATACTCAGAGTTATTTTGTGCATCTTTAACTGTTATGTAGAGTCTGAATACATATATCTTGATTATTGATTGAGTGCGTTCACTGCTGAGCAGGATTCCATGTTATGATTCTAAGTGAGGGGACTCTGAAGCTTCATTAGAACTATCTTATATGAATACTTATTAATTGAATTGAATTCGGATTATTAAGTAGGATAAAGAGGTTAATTTTATAGTATCTATGAAGGGAGATCATATCGGGTTAGAGTACCAATCCTAGGGGGAAATAATTGATACTGATAGTACCTAAAAGGGTGGTGAAATTATATCTCTTACTCCAAGGTTATTCACACGTTTTACACACATATTTACTTGTGCCTATAGAGTAGATTTGCATGGTTTAGTAATGCGTCCATATTCAACAAAGTAGAGTCGGACATTGATACACGAAATGAAAATTAATGAGTGAAACTGGATTACCCTAGAGCTACCTATTCTCCTACTTGATTCACTTTTGTATTCTTCTAGTGTTTAATTTATTTTAATTGTTATTTAATTTAATTATTTATTAGTTAATACTTCAATCCTCAATAGTATTGACAACTTGTCTTAATTAATTAGCTTATAATTAAATTGATAATACGCCATCATTTGAGTTCGATATTTAACTTGGTCGTGTGCTTAAGCTGCAAATGATATCCTTAATACTTGGGGATTAATTTTTCGTGCAAAGAAAACGTGCATCAGTCTTCGTAAAAGATTAAGGGTATTTTGATCCATTTGGGTATCAATCGGGTATTTTAATAAAATTATTTGTTGGGAGATACTCAGAATTATTTAAATATGAATTTTAAAATAAGGGTCAAGGGCAGAATAGTCCATGACCATAAAATGTGGGCAGTTTTGATTATTTTTGAATAGGTGGGCAAAAAAAAATTTGCAAATTTGAAAGAGGGCAAATAGAAAAAGATAGACTGTTTGTACTTCCTATGTAATATTCTGCGTGATACGCATTCAACGAATGAATGTCACGTAGAAAAGAAGAATAAAGAAAATTACTCCTTCCGTCCGATTCTAAGGTATCCATTTACTTTTTGCACGTAGATTAATGTGTATTATTATTATATGTAAAGTGAGTAGTTGTATTAGAGGGAAATGATGGGTCATATTGTATACATTTTTACTTAATAGGAGAAATGGATACGTTTGAAGTGGACGCTAAAAATAGTAAAATTGATACATTACAAGCGGACGGAGAGAGTATATCATTAAATGAAAAGTATAAATTCTGTAAGTATTAATGGTTGGAGTAAAACGGATTGTGAAATATGTTAAAATATAATTAGTATATATGTAAAATATTGTTTATTCATAGTTTATGTATGATGAACAATGTCTAAAAGTATGATTTTAGGATGTTATAATATAATTCAATTTATATTTTTTTTATTACTCTCTCCATCCATTACAAATGTATTCGTTTGCTTTTTGCACATGGATTAAAGAATATTATTATTTTATATAAAGTGGGTAGTTATATTTTCAGGGAGTGGTTGGGAGTGGTTGGTCATGTGTGTATTTTTTTTTTTGGTTAAAAAGAGAAAAATGAATATTTTAAAAGTGGACAACCTAAAATGACCAAATGAATAGATTAGTGATGGATGGAGGAAGCAATAAGTATATTTATGTAATAAACATAGTATTAATAATATATCCGCCATCTCACAAATAAAAATATATGCCATTTGAAAGGGGATGGGGTGAGTAGATGTAAATATGCTTAAAACTCGCATACTCATTTAGCTAGAAAGGAAATTATATGATTCGGGTGAGAGAAATTAACAACTACAAAAATTAAGAATGGCTTCACTTATAATTAAATTACAATAGGAAAAATGAAAGTATATATCTGACAAAATTCAAATAATATCAGACAATATATACTTCATCCGTTTCAGTAACAAATTTCACCTTTGTTGCTTCATGTTATTTAAGAATTTTTTTTATCAATTTTATCGACTTTTGGAGATATTATAGTATTTTTAGGTAATAAATAAAGTGTAAAATATTATTATGAATGTGAAAAAAGATAACAAATTTGAAATTAAAATAACTTTTGAGGTTATTGGATAATTTTATTTTTTTTAAAGTAAATGATTTGTGTCATAGATGAATAAGAAAAATATAAAACCTTTTATATTACGAAGAAGTATATATTTGTAAGTTTGGTGGAGTTGAGAATGTTCTAATGTCATTTAGGACAAATGGTTGAACACTAGACGTTTAGAATGGTAGTAAAGACCAACCACACCCATTTTTGAGATTACAATTAAACTTGTGATGTTGGATGTCATATTATATTTTAATATCTTGTTGCATGTATTAAATAAATGATACGTGATCTTGAAAATCCTATTATATTTTGGTGTTATATATTTCTTTTTATTTTAAAGTAATTCTATTTCTTTTGAATTAAAATCACTTATTTTAATTCTCTTACATTTATTTATGTATGTATAATAAGATATACTCTACCCATTTTAGTTTGCACCCTCACTTCGACACGGAGACTAAGAAAAGTGAGAGTATTATGATATTTCTTAGTAATAAATAAATGATAAAATATGTTTAGGTAGAGGCAATTTTTTTTCTAATAAAGTATACTCCCTCCACCCCATGCAAATGGTTGTTTTTGTTTTTTGCATGTGGATTAAAGAGTATTATTATTTAATGTGTAGTAAGTAGTTGTATTAGTAGGTATGTGGGTTCCATATTTTAATTGTATTAGTGGGTGTGTGTGCGTCTCATGTGTGTAAAAAAATAAATGAGACCCTTTAGGTGGGACGCCCAAAATAAAAAAAAAAACCTTTCGAAAGAAACCGTGATTGTTTTTATTTTTTACTTTTTCAAAAAATGTGCAAAATTTTGTAGAACAACTCAAAATGGAACTCTACAATCTGAAAAAAAAACAGAAGGGATTATATAAATATAATTTTCTCTTTATAATTTATTAATTTTGACAGTTAAATATATTCATTTTATTTTTAAAAAAATTCTTTGTAATTATGTTACTTTTAATAGTAATTGATTTGACATTTATTAATATTTTTTAAAACATACTAAAATCATCAACTCAAAAAATAATTTTACTGAATCGAACCTATATATTCATAAAATCTAGACCCCATCACCAGTTAATAATTTTAAAAATAATATTTTATATTCTGCATTTTGTGTGCCTGGATCTATGGCCTAGTTTTCTGGACAAACGAATGTGTCGTCTGTTATGGAGTATTATTATTGTTTTTGTCTTTACTTCTTTTTTTTCCATTTAATTATTAGTATTAATTCAAAATTTTAATTATATAATATTCCCTTCGTCCTGTGTTTAGGCTTACGCTATCTATTTTGAATTGTCCCAAGTTAAAATTTACATTTTTCTTTTTATCATGTGGAACTACACAAAACAATTAATTATTCCATATAAGACCCACATACTACAAATTATATATTATATTTCTTAATTCACTACCTATTAAAATATCATATATCTTTTAATTTATGGGCAAAAAGCAAACGCAAATATTAACGGGACGGAGAAAATATATAATACGTACTTATTAAAATTAGTTCATGATCTATTTCATCTTCAATTTATGGAACTTGTGATTTATAGAGTTCAGTATTTATTTTTAAAATTTAATATTGATTTTAAGGGTATAATTATATCTTCTCTTTTGATTTATAGTCTATTTTGTTTTTAAATTTGCAGTGTCGACATCCAAGTATTTGTCAAATTAGGGGTAAACTATAACTTATATTATAAGAGAAAAGTTATAATTATACCACATAAATTATTACTAAATTCTATATTTAACTCTAAGAATAAAATAGGACATGAATTATAAAATAAAATGTGATACCCGAGCTTCTCACTACTCATGTGTCAATATAATTTAATTTGTGTTATGTGCATTTTATAATTATGTGATAATTATGTGGCAATTATGTGATAATAATGTGACAATTATGTGACAATTGTTTATATATTTTATTTATCGTTACATTTTATTTGAGACATTCGTGATATAAGTTGTGACAGTATGTGAATATATGTGTGCATAAATATTTACGTGCATTAATTTGGATATATGAGTAAATTATTTTATGAGTATAAATACACTTTTCTTAATTATTAAGTATCACACGTGTTCTCGTAATAATAATAGTGGGTAGAAAAATATACACGTATGTGTATTAATTTGTAAATGTATTATATCTTAGCTATTAAGTATTACACGTATACTTGTGATAGATAATAATAATAATAATAATAATAATTTAATAAATAAAAGTGGTGGATAAGTTTGGGGGGTGACCGACTTACCATCTGCCAAGTTAGTATATTTAACCCCAAATGGGGTGACTAGCAGGGGAGCAGACAACAATTCGTGAAAAAAAAAAAAGAGAGAGGAGAGAGAGAAGAAAGGGAGAGAGGGGAGAGAGAGAGGAAGAAGAAAAAGAGAAGAGGGAGCGCGCCGGAACGTGCGTGTCGGAGCAAATTAGTTACAGTTCTTTACGGGGTTTATATTACTATCAGAATCCAGGTAAGTAGAAGTCCAACTACAATGCATAAATATGTTGTTTGTGAATTATTTGTAATTAATATGTGATAATTATGTCATGGATTATTTGTAATTAGTTTAATTACGATATGAATTATTTGAGATTAATTTATTATACAAGTTGTGGATTTACGTGATTTGGAGAAAGTAGGGTTCATATTTAACAATAGTATTTGTAAATTATTTGTGATAATTTTGTGATACAAGTTGTGGATCCATGTGATTGGAAATAATATTATTATCATATATAGATCTGTGTGATTGGAAACTGTTGCAAATATATTTATATGGTTTGAGAAAATATTGGTTATAAGGATCTGTGGGATCCAAGATGAAGTTTGATTTCAAAAAAAAGAGATCCGTGTGATCCCATGGTGAAGTGGTTATTCTATAAATGGATTTATATGATTGAGGTGAAGTTGTTATTTCAGAAGTGGATTTGTGTGAATTGAAATTAATTTGTGGCTTTATTGTGATTAAATGTTGATATTGATATTGTAAATGGTTTATGAAGCACATTTAATTGTTTTGGGTGCATACCATGCATAAACATGAAAAGTGTTTTCCTCAAAATTAATAAGACACTAATGGTGTGTGCGGCCACTATATATGCATCTCTGTCAGGGTTCGGAAAAATCGTTCCCGACATTTTTATTTGGGGTTCGGAAAAATCGTCCCCATTGAGCTCATTTGGGGTGCATATCATAAGTGTGTCGTGGGGATCCCGCAACGTGAACAGTTTTCAAAATAAAAGAGATCAATTAGAAAAATTAGGAAATAGGCGATAGAGAACTAAATGCATTTTCATGCACTGACATGCATGATTTCTACTTACTGAGATTTTTATCTCACTAGTTTATGCATTGTAGGTGAGCCTGTTGATGATTGAGTTTGTGATGTGACTGTGCAAGCTGTGGAGCTCCTTCAAGGTTTTGAGCGGATGTATATAGATGACGACCTGTTGGGCTCGGCCGTGGGTTTATTTCGTTTCCGCTGATGTTTTGGTTGTGTAATATAATAAGTATTATCACATGTTTGAGAGGTTTGAAGTGGTGTCAGAAACCAGTCACATATGTTGAATTGGTGTGATGATGTTGGTTATAAGCATATTATGTAAAAAAAAAATTTATATGCAGGTTTTATAATGATAATGTTTATATTAAATAATATTTGAATTATAAGTTATGTAAGGAGGGTCGTGTCAGAGTGGTATCAGAGCGCGGTTTGGGTCCTGCAGACTGTCTATGTACATGAACTCATTCTTTGGGAGCGCAGCTTTGCAAGTAAGTGTTATTTTCATTCTGTGTTGTTATGTGTCTTATAAATTATATTGGCTATGTGGTATAGGAAGTGTAGTTTGTAGACAAAATGGTAAGGGCTACAGGTGAAAGTTCTGAAGGGGATAGGACTGTTGAGCAAGCAGCACCTCCTGAAGGGAATAATCGTGATGCGGTGATTACTCGACTAATGGAACTGGTTGAGCGCCAGTCCCAACAGATACAACAACTGATTCAGCAGAGAGATGTGGATGGACAACCCGAGGGTAATGCAAATCAAGATAGACGTCAAATAGAACGTGTGGAAATGGTTTGTGAGAGGTTTCGAAAGCTGAGCCCTCCAATATTTGAGGACGCAGCAGACCCCACAGATGCAGAGGATTGGTTACGCACGGTGGAAAATATGTTTCAATACAGTAGAATTCCAGATGGGGATAGAGTGCTATGTGCTTCTTTCATGTTACGAGGAAGTGCAGGCCACTGGTGGGATACGATTAAAAGTATCGAGGATGTCACGACTATGACATGGGAAAGGTTCAAGGAGCTTTTCAGAAACAAGTATTTTACGGCACCAGTGAGAGCCATGAAGATGAACGAGTTCATACAGTTGAGGCAAGGTGGCATGTCAGTCACAGATTACCTTCGTAAGTTTGAGCAGTTGTCGAGGTTTGCTGAACATATGGTGAGTACGGAGGCACTAAAAGTGGAGAGATTTGTGGAAGGCTTAAGGCCTGAACTTTTCAGAGATGTGAGTATGGCGGGACTGCATGGAGCAACATATTCACAAGTTGCAGAAAGGGCTCAAATTGCTGAGCAAGCGGAGATGAGGATCAGACAAGCGCAGGCTATCAGACCTCAATTTCAGCAGAAACCAATGCAGCAGTTTGGGAGAGTTGATAAGAGGCCGATGCCATTTCAGAGGCAGAATTCAAATGTTCAAGTGGAGCAAGGACAGAGACGAGGAGAACCCAACAAGCGTCCTAAATTCGATCAGGGTAAAGTGCCACTGGCGCCGCGACTACCGATATGTCCTAATTGTCTTAGATCACATGGTGGGGAGTGTCAAATTCCTCCGAGAACGTGTTACACATGCGGGGAGAAAGGACATGTGACTACTACTTGTCCTAAGAAAGGGAAGCAGGCACAGCAGGGAAGAGCTCCAGCGAGGGTGTATACTTTGACGCGAGAGGAGGCAGACGCGAATCCCTCAGTTGTAACGGGTAAGTTCTCTATTTTTGGCACTTCTACATATGTGCTATTTGATTCTGGAGCAACACATTCATTTGTATCTACTGAGTATGTGAAAAAGTTGGGTGGAACACCTAACTTGATAGAAGCTAATTATGAGGTGATGATACCTTCTGGTGAGTCAAAACAAACTAATCAACTTCTTCGAGGTTGTGTTATTCCTATTGAGGGAAGAAGACTCCTCGCTAATTTGATTGTGTTAAGTATGAATGATTATGATATCATATTGGGCATGGATTGGCTGTCAAAATACGGTGCTACAATAGATTGTCAGAAGAAGAGTATCACTTTTCAGCCAGTGAAAGGAGAACCGTTCACTTTTATTGGAATCAAGAAAAGCTTTCGATTTCCGATGATATCAGCAGCAAAAGCACAGCGGTTGTTGGAAAGTGGTTGTGAGGGGTATCTGGTGAGTGTAATGAATGTTGAGGGACAGCAATGTCCAGTTCTTGATAGTGTACCAGTAGTTCGGGAATATCTGGAGGTATTTCCAGATGATCTTCCAGGTTTGCCACCAGACCGAGAAATAGAGTTTGTTATTGAGCTACAACCAGGAACTGCTCCTATATCTAAAGCGCCATACAGAATGGCACCAGCTGAACTGAAGGAATTGAAGATACAATTACAAGAGTTGCTAAACAAAGGATTCATCCAACCTAGTTTCTCTCCTTGGGGAGCACCAGTTCTGTTTGTTCGAAAGAAGGATAGCACATTGAGGATGTGCATTGATTATCGGGATCTCAACAAAGTTACGGTGAAGAATAAATATCCATTGCCTCGCATTGATGATCTGTTTGACCAGTTACAGGGTGCAGCTATCTTTTCGAAGATTGATTTGCGGTCGGGGTATCATCAGTTGAAGATAATGAAGAAGGATATTCCAAAGACTGCATTCAGTACAAGGTACGGGCACTATGAGTTCTTAGTGATGCCGTTTGGATTAACAAATGCTCCTGCAGCATTTATGGATTTGATGAATAGAGTATTTCAGGAATTTCTCGATAAATTTGTGATTGTGTTTATCGATGATATTCTAATTTACTCTAAGAATAAGGAGGATCATGCACTGCACTTGAGAAAAGTATTAGAGATTCTGAAGGAGAGGCAGTTGTATGCGAAGTTCAAGAAGTGTGAGTTTTGGTTAGACCGAGTTGTTTTCTTGGGACACGTGGTATCGGGAGAAGGAATTTCAGTGGATCCAGGTAAAGTTAAAGCAATCCATGATTGGCCACAACCCTCAAATCCCACTGAGGTTCGTAGCTTTCTTGGATTGGCGGGATATTATCGAAGGTTTGTTGAAGGATTTTCTAAGATTGCTTCACCATTAACACAGTTGACCAGGAAGAATGTGAAGTTCACATGGACGGAGGAACGTGAACAAAGTTTCCAAGAATTGAAGAGACGATTGACATCAGCACCTATCTTAACTATTCCTACGGAGACAGGAAACTTCAAAGTTTACAGTGATGCTTCAAAGAATGGTCTTGGGTGTGTATTAATGCAGAATGGGAAAGTGATAGCATATGCATCCAGACAGTTAAGGGAGTATGAGAAAAATTATCCAACTCATGATTTAGAATTAGCTGCAGTGGTGTTTGCACTCAAGATATGGAGGCATTATCTGTATGGGGAACGTTGTGAAATTTATACTGATCATAAGAGTTTGAAGTACTTTTTCACTCAAAAAGAGTTAAATATGAGGCAAAGAAGATGGTTGGAATTGGTGAAGGATTATGACTGTGTTATCAATTATCATCCGGGAAAAGCTAATGTGGTTGCTGATGCATTGAGCCGAAAGGCAATACAGAGTGTAGCTGCTATGACCGTAAATCAGAAACCAGAGTTGCTTGATTTGCAAATGATGGGTATGGAGATCATTCAAGAAGGATCATTGGAAGCAAGGATGGCAGCTCTGACACTTCGACCAACTCTGATGGATAAGATTCAACAGAGCCAACAGGAGGATAAATTGTTTGACAAAATAAAGAATGATATCAGCTCTGGAAAGTCTTCTGACTTCCAATTAGGAGATGATGACGTGATTCGTTATGGAGGTCGATTGTGTCTACCTGAAGTGAATGACATTCGAAAAGAAGTGATGATAGAAGCTCATTCAACACCCTACTCTATACATCCAGGAGCTACTAAGATGTATAGAGATTTGAAGACACATTATTGGTGGCCAGGGATGAAGAGAGATGTTGCTCGATATGTGGAGCAATGTTTAACTTGTCAGCAAGTAAAAGCCGAGCATCAGAGACCAGCAGGAACTTTGCAGCCTTTATTTATTCCAGAATGGAAGTGAGAGAATATCACGATGGATTTTGTTATCGGGCTACCGAAGACAGTGAAAGGTCACGATGCCATTTGGGTTATTGTGGATCGATTGACTAAGTCAGCTCATTTTCTTCCTATTAGCTCTACGTATTCCATGGATCGTTATGCCCAACTATATATACAAGAGATTGTCAGACTCCATGGAGTACCACTTACCATTGTGTCAGACAGAGATACGAGATTCTTGTCTGCTTTCTGGAAGAGTTTACATAAGGCGTTGGGGACACAGTTATGTTTCAGTACAGCATTCCATCCACAGACAGATGGTCAATCAGAGTGTACAATACAAATCTTGGAGGATATGCTCAGAGCGTGTGTGTTGGATTTTCAAGGTCAGTGGAGTAAATTTTTGCCTTTGATAGAGTTCTCATACAATAATAGTTATCAGTCTACTATCGGGATGGCTCCATATGAAGCATTATATGGGAGGAAGTGTAGATCTCCAGTTCATTGGGATGAAGTTGGAGAGAGGAAACTTTTGGGTCCAGACTTGATTCGTGAAATGTCAGAAGCTGTTACCCGTATACGAGAGAAGATGAAAGTTGCTCAAGATCGGCAAAAGAGTTATGCAGACAAACGGAGGAGAGAATTGGAATTTGAAGTGGGTGATCAAGTATTTTTGAAAGTATCTCCAATGAAGGGGATAATGCGATTTGGAAGAAAAGGGAAACTCAGTCCAAGATATGTTGGTCCGTTCACTATCATTGAGAGAGTTGGCAGTGTTGCCTATAAATTGGAGTTACCAGCATCGATGTCTAGAGTACATGACGTGTTTCTGTATCTGTTTTGAGGAAGTATGTTCCAAATCCATCTCATGTTCTCAGACAGGAACTAGTTGAGTTGAAAGAAGATTTGAGTTATGAGGAGGTACCAGTTGAGATCTTGTGGCGAGAAGTGAAAAAGCTCAGAAATAAAGAAATACCATTAGTAAAAATATTATGGAGGAACCAACTAGTTGAGGAGGCTACTTGGGAAAGAGAGGATGAGATGATGGCTAAATATCCAGACCTCTTCAGGTAAGTAAATTTCGAGTGCGAAATTTTTATAAGTTGGGGAGGATGTGATACCCGAGCTTCTCACTACTCATGTGTCAATATAATTTAATTTGTGTTATGTGCATTTTATAATTATGTGATAATTATGTGGCAATTATGTGATAATAATGTGACAATTATGTGACAATTGTTTATATATTTTATTTATCGTTACATTTTATTTGAGACATTCGTGATATAAGTTGTGACAGTATGTGAATATATGTGTGCATAAATATTTACGTGCATTAATTTGGATATATGAGTAAATTATTTTATGAGTATAAATACACTTTTCTTAATTATTAAGTATCACACGTGTTCTCGTAATAATAATAGTGGGTAGAAAAATATACACGTATGTGTATTAATTTGTAAATGTATTATATCTTAGCTATTAAGTATTACACGTATACTTGTGATAGATAATAATAATAATAATAATAATAATAATAATTTAATAAATAAAAGTGGTGGATAAGTTTGGGGGGTGACCGACTTACCATCTGCCAAGTTAGTATATTTAACCCCAAATGGGGTGACTAGCAGGGGAGCAGACAACAATTCGTGAAAAAAAAAAAGAGAGAGGAGAGAGAGAAGAAAGGGAGAGAGGGGAGAGAGAGAGGAAGAAGAAAAAGAGAAGAGGGAGCGCGTCGGAACGTGCGTGTCAGAGCAAATTAGTTACAGTTCTTTACGGGGTTTATATTACTATCAGAATCCAGGTAAGTAGAAGTCCAACTACAATGCATAAATATGTTGTTTGTGAATTATTTGTAATTAATATGTGATAATTATGTCATGGATTATTTGTAATTAGTTTAATTACGATATGAATTATTTGAGATTAATTTATTATACAAGTTGTGGATTTACGTGATTTGGAGAAAGTAGGGTTCATATTTAACAATAGTATTTGTAAATTATTTGTGATAATTTTGTGATACAAGTTGTGGATCCATGTGATTGGAAATAATATTATTATCCTATATAGATCTGTGTGATTGGAAACTGTTGCAAATATATTTATATGGTTTGAGAAAATATTGGTTATAAGGATCTGTGGGATCCAAGATGAAGTTTGATTTCAAAAAAAAGAGATCCGTGTGATCCCATGGTGAAGTGGTTATTCTATAAATGGATTTATATGATTGAGGTGAAGTTGTTATTTCAGAAGTGGATTTGTGTGAATTGAAATTAATTTGTGGCTTTATTGTGATTAAATGTTGATATTGATATTGTAAATGGTTTATGAAGCACATTTAATTGTTTTGGGTGCATACCATGCATAAACATGAAAAGTGTTTTCCTCAAAATTAATAAGACACTAATGGTGTGTGCGGCCACTATATATGTATCTCTGTCAGGGTTCGGAAAAATCGTTCCCGACATTTTTATTTGGGGTTCGGAAAAATCGTCCCCATTGAGCTCATTTGGGGTGCATATCATAAGTGTGTCGTGGGGATCCCGCAACGTGAACAGATTTCAAAATAAAAGAGATCAATTAGAAAAATTAGGAAATAGGCGATAGAGAACTAAATGCATTTTCATGCACTGACATGCATGATTTCTACTTACTGAGATTTTTATCTCACTAGTTTATGCATTGTAGGTGAGCCTGTTGATGATTGAGTTTGTGATGTGACTGTGCAAGCTGTGGAGCTCCTTCAAGGTTTTGAGCGGATGTACGTAGATGACGACCTGTTGGGCTCGGCCGTGGGTTTATTTCGTTTCCGCTGATGTTTTGGTTGTGTAATATAATAAGTATTATCACATGTTTGAGAGGTTTGAAGTGGTGTCAGAAACCAGTCACATATGTTGAATTGGTGTGATGATGTTGGTTATAAGCATATTATGTAAAAAAAAAATTTATATGCAGGTTTTATAATGATAATGTTTATATTAAATAATATTTGAATTATAAGTTATGTAAGGAGGGTCGTGTCATAAAACTTTTTAAAATAATATTCAATTACAATTACTTTAAGATGGGAATTATAAAAATATTAAATTTTAGGGGTAAAGTAAGCCATAAATCACAATTGTAAAATTAAAATCATATCCTAAAATTATGATTAAACCCTAAAGATAAAATTAAATTCTAAGAGCAAAATAAATGATTATAAATTATAAGTGGGGATAAGGCTAAGCGGAGCGAAAAGGGTTTGACTAAAATTAATATTAAATTCTAATGATATATTAAACAAAATAATGAAAAAAAATGTTTTTTATGGGATAGACTTAGGACAAGGTTCATATTTATTCTACATACAAATATATCCTCCCTTTTCACCTTTCTTACAAATCTAACACAAATAAAGAATTAAAAAATATATAATCTTAGCGAATTCTTTTTGAATTGAATTTCCTGTGAATTAGATTCATTATGCATCATATTTTTACAAAATTACTCTTTAGTATGAAAAAAATAGTCTTTAAAATGATCAATTGGTCTCCTATACCCCTAGAGACACACCATACTAAAACTCTTATGTTTCCATGGGGACATGGTGTGTCTCCTGGGCACAGAAATTTTTGCCTAAAATGAACTATTACTATTTTAAGTAAAAAATATTACTTATTTTAATTAGAATATCTGTAAAAAATCACAACAAATCAAAATTTGATGAGTAATATTTCATTCAAAGAATTATTAGTTCATTCTAAAGAATAATTTTTCATATATTAAAAAATAATTGGTAATCAGGGTGCAAGAAATCAAGGAGTAATATTTTTCATTAGAAGGGTAAAAATTATTTTTCTTCAAATAGTATTTTTCATGTGATAATGGGTAATCAGTAAATTATGGTGCACATTTGAACTCATTCACAAGTGTCTGCCATGAAATATATACTACTTCCTCTATCCCACATTAAATTTTACACTTTGTATTTTCGTGTCCAACATTAAACTTCATTACTCAAAAGAGGAAATATCACACCACTTTTCAATCTTAAAATTATATCTTAATTACAAATTTACCACTCTTATCAGACACATAAAACATATTTTATAAAGTTGATTATTCTTGGTTTTAGAATTTAGGATTACCCCAAAATGACAGTCTGATATTCGAACAAGATCATATCGTCATATATTTCACCAAAATACCTCAAGCTTGGCTTCTCTGATACCAACTGATGAGTGTAGAAATTTCGTGAATTTAAGGTTCATTGTAACATGGTTTTATACAATTATTATTGGTTTGAGTGCTTAAGTGCTCTATTATACTTGATACTCGGAAATATTTGTAAATGTTTGGTAAATTGGTATTTTGGTAGAATTTGTGTGATTCTCATGTAAAAATGGATTCTAAAAGTGATAAAGAAGATGCAGGAAAAAGACGGCGCTCAATTTGGAGTTGAAACGAGCGAGAACGTGCCAAAAAAAATTGTTGAAAAATATTGAAGCACCAACTCGTCTAAAGTCGCATACTCGTGGCAAGTTTGTGCCACGAACTCGCCCAGAGTTCCACACTGGACCTTCTAAAGGGAAATTTCCGACACTGGACTTGCAAAAGGGCGAGTATCGACACTCGTGGTGAGTTTGTGCCATAAACTCATCCAGAGTGTCAACAATCGAGGTGAGTTTGAACATAAAATGGCTAGCTGTCCGAAAAAGTTGGGAAAATCCCCAAATTGACTATTTAACCTCCTTCCTCTGTTTTCTAAATCAGATTCACTTTCTCCAATTTTTTTTCACACACTATCTCTCCCAATCAATTCATCCATCCATTCACCCATAATTCTCCATTCAACATTGTATTTTCAATTTCAGATCTAGTAGATCCATTATTAAGAAATCATTTAAAATAATGTTTGATGGTGTACCCCACCATTAGGGGCCCCCACCGCCCCTACCCTGGGGATTGATGGAGGAAGTAAATCGAAGGATGTGTCTCAAGTGGCTTATAGAGAGGTGTCATTGTTTAACTTGTGCTTGCAAGGGGGCCAAATCCATGTCAAAGTAGAATTCGAACCCCCACCCTGCAGCAACCAAACTCAGTTGGAAGGTCTTTCCACCCTCACATCTACCACTTAAGCTATGCCCTAGGAGAAAAAATAAATAAATAAAAAATAACGTTTGATGAAAGAATCTTTTGTTGAAAGGAGGTTTATGAATATGGAAAATGATACAATCACAAATTAAAAGGCAGATAAGGCTCTCAGATTTGTGGATCACTACCTTTTATATAATGATTTAGGGATGTGTATAATTTTAATTTTAAGAGGATAATTTTGAAGATTTAGGAGATATGTACAATAAAATTAAGAATGCATTAAGAGAATGTGAATTCATATTAAATATATATATATATATATATATATATATATATATATATATATATATATATATATATATATATATATATATATATATTTAAAAACACTTTGCATTTTAAAATTTTCAAATTCAAATAACAAGAAATTTAAGATTTAGGAAATAATTCAATTTGAATTTGAAGTTTGGAGGAAAAAGACTTTCTTCAGCATATTTAATTAAAATATCCTTACTAATATTTCTTAATCTTAAACTTCTTATTGTTTGAATTTAGAAATATATAATATATATATAGTAGATTGAATTTATTGAATTTGATGATTATACATACAGTCTTCTCAATTTTCGTCTGGAGAAAAATATAATGAATTTTGATAGGGTAGATATATAGAATGAGGATGAAGCACGTATTTTTAAAGAAAACTATTAATAATTAAGGCATGTCTTGTACGAGACCATTTCACGTGAAATGTTATATACTTTTCAAATTAGTTATTACTTTCGCTATAAAATTTTATCACTTTTCTATAAAATATTATCACTTTTCATTTATACTATAAATTGTTCATGAAACAGTATCACTTTTCATTAATTGAGTATTATTTTTATTATGAAAAATGATTTTCTGAAAAGTAATAACACTATCTCATGAACAATTTATAATATAAATAAAAAGTTGTAACATTTCATATCGAAAGTGATAACATTTTGACTAAAACTTGTGTGCCCATGAGGACACCATGCCCCAAATCCCACGATTTTCAAAAGTTGTACTTTTTAATATTAAATGATGGTATATGTACTCTTGATTTTCTAGAAAAAAAATAATTATTATTTTAATCAAACATGTAAACTATTTATATTTTAGACGACATTTTCAATAAATAAATTATACCCTTATTAATTAAAGTGTATATATTTTAGAATAAAATATTATACCATTATATACCTTGTGCACCCAGGAACACAAGAGAGACCAAGTCTAACATTTTATGACGAAAGTAATCGCTAATATTGAAAACATAAAATGATCTTACCGTGAAACGGTCTTACACAAAACTTGTCTAATCTCCAAATGTAACTAAATAAGGTAACCTAGTAAATAGACTGAATATTAACATGTAAAGGTCAATAAGCAACACTAGTAATTAACGATAATGATATCCTACCATGCATTCAATATATATATGAGATTACCCATTTCATACGCACACGCACCAAACCACATATATGATATATATCTCCCTAACCCTCAAGAGAGAGAGTCAAGGCGTGAGGAGGAAAGAGAGAGAGAGGAGGGAAATAATTATGGTTTTAACAAGCCGTTCTTATTTCATCATTTCATTGCTACAAATTAATTCAAGGCATCGGTACAATATTCATCATTTCATCGGTACAATATTCGAGGTGGGGGTATTTTTCACTATTGATCGAGAGTTTAAAATTTAATGTTATAATCACTCTAATTAAAATTTGATAGAAGGTTTGGCTCCGCCACCTCAATTATGTTTACACTTGGTTAGATTCGCCAATCCATTTATGTTGACCGGAGGTTGGCTCTGTCACCTCAATCATGTTCGCAATTAGTTGGTTTCGTCAACGTATTTATGTTGACCGGAAGTTGGCTTTGCCTCTTCAATCATGTTGACAGTTATTTGGCTTCGTCAACGCAATTAAGTTGACTGGAGGTTAGCTTCGCCACCCCAATCATGATGACGGTTTACTATGGTCTGATTGGTTTTACGAACACCACCTCATGTTCCAAACTTTTATTATTTATATTAGTGATAACTTAATTTGTGCAATCATTAAAAATTTTTCACTGAGCAGTGGTTCGCTCACTCCCTTCATTCTAAACTTCTTTCAGATTGAGGTTACAACAATATACCGGGGGTGGATACCTTGCATAAACGATTTTTATATAATTTTAAATGATACATTTTATAATAATTTTAAGTGATTTATGATATTATTCATTTTATTTACTGTTCACATCCTTTTAATGAGGTAATATTATAAAAAAAATTATGAATAAAATCTCCTCTTTTATTTAATGAAATTGGAGGGTGACAGAAAATGTGAGTTGAAATGAGGACGGAAGACATTAAACATTAAACAGTTATGATATAAGAATAGATTATCAATTAAATGATCATGACAATGCTTTCATACTTAATTACATCATATCATTAGTTAAGAACCATAATAAAAGATGATAAATTACTGTGATTCATTGAAATTTAGTTCTTGTTTGATTATTTTATGAATTAACTTTATTAATGTCGATAAAATTGTCATTTTCTTAAAAATATAAAAAATTCTATAAATTTTTAGAATATTTTAAAATATAGACTATATTTAATTCTAAAGAATTATATCTTTCAACCCCTTTCACCAATAAGTAAATTTGTTTGATTCTCAATTCCAATAAATAATTACACATATTTTTTCATTAATTTTATTTTAATTATTTTTTTTGGAAGAAAAAAATAAATATTATTAAGAGTACTAGAAGTAATCAATGGATCAGAAGTTACAGTTTTACAAAACAATATAACACCAATAACTGTGAGAAAAGAGATGGAAGAATGGAGACGTGAAAGGAGCCTATTAATTGTTACCAATGTTTAAGACAATTTTTTTTAAATGTTTAAGACAAATCTACTATTAAATTGCAAAAATGCTATACAACCTCCATTCCTTGCTGACATTTCTTTTATAAATCATCCAATTTTTGAAATAAAAAAGACCACTATGGTCCAATGTCATTATAACATTGAGTTGTCTTTTCACTTAAAAAAATATTTTTTAGCAACATAATTTATCAACGAAATTCAATTCGTCGGTAATAACAACAAAAATGATATTTTTTATTTATTAGTTATTTTACCAACGGAAATCAATTCATTGGTAACTACCAACGGATTACTAACGGAATAATTATATAAATTACCAACGGAATTATTAGCAACGGAATAATTTATCAACGGAATTGAAATTCCGTAGATAAAAATTTATCAACCATCACTTTACCAACGAATTCTATTGTTAATCAATTGGTAATCAATTTAACAATGAAATTGAGGCTTTTACCAACGAAATATTCCATTGATAAAAAACAGTTTTTTATAGTATTTGACACTCGGGAACAATGTGTTAAAAGGGCATAACACATTGTTATAATTTCTGCTATATAGCAGAGTTATTTCTATTATTATGTATCCAATTAAGTTTAATTGATTTACCATAAAATAATATTTTTTTTAAAATAGTATATTTACTTTTTGTATGCTATATAGCAGAGTTTATTCTATTACGTATCCAAGATCTAATTGATTTACCATAAAATAATATTTTTTTAGTTAACATATTTTACTTTTTGTTGTAAATGAGTAATTAAATTTGCATATCCTCGTTTATTTATATTTTTTCAGTAAGATATATTTCATCTTTGTTCACTGTCAATCTATCTATTTTATCATTTTGGGTCGTCCACTCTTAATCTATCCCTTTTCCTTTTTAAACGCATTAGACCATCTACACACTAATACAATTAAAATATGGGACTATACACCCCACTAATACAATTACACTCTACACATAAAATAATAATACTCCTTAATCAAAAATCAAACAGATAGATTAATGTTGGACAGAGGGAGTATCTATTTTGTAGCATTAATTGCAATTAATTATTAAATCTTTTAATAATATGAATAAAATAATTAGTATCAAATTAAATCAAGTTATATGGTAGGAAAAAAAATCTATTATATCCCTC
Source organism: Pogostemon cablin (assembly GCA_023678885.1). Lineage (NCBI taxonomy): Eukaryota > Viridiplantae > Streptophyta > Magnoliopsida > Lamiales > Lamiaceae > Pogostemon > Pogostemon cablin. Next base: position 9,817,942 of record CM042990.1, on the reverse strand, counting down.
TCACCCCACTTATAAATAAGATTTTGTTAGAAAATTTAGAGAAATGAAAAAATCACTTTAAATGGTGTATATTAGGTTAAAGTATGTGATCAAAGAGTATAATTGCTGAATAAACATGTCTTTTTATGGAAGGATATTTGTATTTAAATTCAAAATAAAATTTAATAGTCGAAACAATTCATGAAAAATAAATTCTTAAAATCTATAAATAGATCTTTCCATTTTCATAATGAAACACTTCGAAAACATCACTTGAACACTTGTCACAAACTCATAAATTTTGGATGCCAATAAAGTGTTGAGTTGTCCTTATAATTCGTAGTGTATTTTCAAATCGTCCAACTTCTAAAATGAAATTTTGATTTATCGCTCTGGGATAACATTGATCGACTACGAAGACATTAAAGAAGGATTTTGAGCGTGTATAAAAGAAGTACGCAATGATTATTTTTTTAGTGTGATTATTATTTGTCTACATAGTGTAGATGAGTTAAATTGAATTTATTTCTTAATATTAATTGAAAAAAACAAAAAAACAGTTTTGATGGTTTGATTCTCAAGCATGAATGTGGCAATAAAAAGGGAAGGTTTTCATAATTTGAAGTTGGGCAGTTAACATAAGAAGGTGGAGAAGAGAGAAAGGAAGTCTTGTGGAAGCACGGACTAAAATAGGTCAATTTTGTTTTGAGAAGAAAGAGTATAACTCTTGCCTCTAGCCAAATTTCATTCTTATTATTTTTAGTCATATTTTATAATCAACATATTATATCGAAACCCAAATATATTCAACAATTTTAAAATGAATATTGATTCAATGCTCCTCTACTCAAATTTCATTCTTATAATTTTTTGTCATATTTTATAGTCAACATATTACTCCCTCCGTCCCGCGTTAACGTTGACGTTTGCTTTTTGCACGGAGATTAAGGGATATAATATTTTAATGTATAGTGAGGTGAGAGAAATAATATTTAATGTAAAGTTGGTAGTTGTATTAGTGTGTGTGGATCCTATATGAAATAATTAATTGTTTTGTGTGGGTCCATCTTGATAAAAAAGGAAATGTAAACCTTAACTTGGAACAACCCAAATGGAAAGTGTAAACCTTAACGTGGGACGGATGGAGTATATTGAAACCCAAATATACTCAACAATTTTAAAATGAAAATTGATTCATGGCTCCAGTATAATATTAATTAATTGACTCTGATATTAAAGAAGAATTTTGAATATGCACAGAAATGAAGGTACGCAAATTGTTGTTTATTTTTATAGTAATATTAGTCTGCAAACGGTGGACATTTTATATACATATTGAATTTTCCAATTTTAATTAAAAATGAATTTTTGATAAAAATATAAGAGAGAAACGAAAATCAGTTTTTTTGTAATAAGACGTCTTAGAAAAAAAACAGTTTTTTGTTATTAGATATATTGATTCTATTAAGAGATTGCATGCGATCGGTACAGCGTTTATGAAAAGTGGTGTCTCTCTCGCCATAAAAAGTGATGTCTTTCGGTTAAGGGTTATATCTCTTCACTACGAGTTGTATCTCTTAATAAAAAGAGGGTTTTTCATAAAAAGTTGTACTCTTCGTGAAAAGTCACGTTTCTTGGTGAAGAGTCACGTCTCTTCGTAAAAAGTTTTATGTCCTCCTGAAAAATTATATTGTTATTAAAGAATTATTATGTCTCTTCATGAGAAATAAAAATGAGATCACTTTTAGGAAAAAGTTATAAAATATACTTCCTCCGTCCTATGAAAAGAGTTACGTTTAATGTTTGCATGAAGATTAAGAAATATAATATTTTAATGTGTGTAATGAGTTGAGAAATATAGTAATTTAATGTATAGTGAATAGTTGTATTAGTATTGTGTGGGTAGTGACGGAGCCAGAAATTAAATTGGGGGATAGTATTGTAAATAAATAGTACTTGATTCTTCTTGCAAAATTATTTGTGTTTTTTAGAAGAAGTTACTGAACTTAGTCTCAATTTTGGTACAAATTGATAAGAGTAAGCGTACTCTATCGTTGTGTAGAACGTGGTGACCAAGTGCAAAATTATTTGTGTTTTTTAGAAGAAGTTACCATTTTTTTAACAACATTATCATTTTTTTTGGAATAATTTGATGATTTTTTACTATGTATGTTAAAATTAATGATGATAATTTCAAAATTAGAATATACTTTTAATATTTTTAATTGATATTTATTTTAATTTACGTAATATAATCTTGATCCATAAGGTGTATTTAGATTTTAACTTGATTTAGTATCAATTGATATATATATATATATATATATATATATATATATATATATATATATATATATATATATATATATATATATATATATATATATAATAACGTATAAAATAAAATTTAATACAAAACAATGTGAAAGGAAAAATAAAAAAAATAAAAATTATGCCATTTAAAAGGATCAAAGAGAAGGAAATTTCTAAAGAGAAAAAAGTTTATAATATAAATAAAATTAATATATAAAAATAAATAAAATAAAGATTAACTAAAACAATGTCTTAAGAAAAAATAAATAAAAAGTTATGGTACATTGAAAGGTTGAACCCTTGACCTTCAAAAAATTAAAAAGGGACTTAACAAGTATGTTATGCTTGCTATATTGTAATAATTTGAACATATATATAATAGTAGTTTTTGAAATGCCAGGGGGGCCAATGTCCCCAGTCCTTAACTGGCTCGGTCTATGTGTGTGGGGGTCTCATAAAGATAAATTAATTTATTTATGTGGATCACATCTACTAAAAAATGAAATGTAACTCCTGTAACAAGATGCCCTAATTAGTAAAATATAACTCTTGCGGCGGGAGGAGGTTGTACATTATTTCAAAAGAAGAGTATCTTAATGAGAATAATTAAGAACTTATTTAAAGTTACATATTCTTAAAAAAAAAAGAATAAAAAATTTGATATAGGCAAATAGATGAGATATTGTATTTAATTTGGATATGTTGACCTAAATTATAAAGTTTTGAACTTGAAAAGAAATTAACAAAATTTTCAAACAATTATTTCAATCGATTGATTGATTGATTATTTTTAAGAAAAAGGTCAATCGACCCTAATATGGGGAAAGCCTCCGTAAACATTCAAATATGGGGTAGTTTAGCTAATAGTATAACCTAAAGCTAAAATAATGATGGCCTTAGGCAATTGATCTCAAGTAAGAAAACAGATCAGTAATACAATTGAATGGAGATCAAATATGTTGCATGTTTGAGAGGAATAAAGTAAAAAGCTACACATTAAATAATATTTATAGTGGTAACTCAACCATGATGAGTGGAGATCCCAAGAACTTGGTTCAATGAGACAACTAAGTTATATTTGTTCAAATGGTGCACTTGAAATATGTTAATTAATCAATTCCTAGAGACAAATCAAGTCGAATTAACATGTTGATGTGTGGTGAGGATAAGCATAAGAGTTTTTAATGACTTGCATACCTAATAAAGGTGGGGTATGACATGATATTCTTGATGAAAGACCACCTATATAAGTGCGAGGACAAGCCACCTCAGTGAAGGACTTATGAATCCAAGATATAATCCACGGCTGAAATGGACACAACCATGAGAACCAAATGTATTAAGAAAGGTATTATGTTGGGATTATTGTCTTGACATACACGAAAGCAAATTAGTTCAAGGCATCACATCCACTAAATTGCTAGTATGTCTGATAGTATTCAACTAGGAAAGGTTCAAAGCCGGAAGCTACCTATCCCGACGTAATAAATTTTCGTTTGAACTCACTTTATTGACAATTTCTCGTGTCGTTGTCTTCTTAGTTGACTTTATCCATTCATATGAGAATTGTTGGAAAATTAAATGGTCTTTGTGAAGAGGTGTGATCAAAAAATATGATTTTTGAATAAATATGTCTTTTTATGGAAGGTCATTTGAATTTAATTTAAAATCAAATCCAATTGTCGCAACAAATCACCAAAAGACGCCTTAAAATCTACATATAGGCCTTTCCATTTCCATAACGAACCACTTCGAAAATATCACATGGACACTTGTCACAAACTCATAAATTTTGGATGTCAATAAAGTCATGAAATCGAGTTGTCCTTAAAATTTGTAGTGTATTCTCAAGTCGTCATACTCCTAAGGTGAGTTCATAATATAGTTTAGTTTTGTTGTGTCTTGTGATTTGTAGTACTACTATTACAAGATGTAAGTCATTGTATCTAGGAGATGATTGCTATCGAACCGGAAGCACAAGAGCAGGACAAATTCGTCTTAAGAAGAAAGAGTGTAACTCTTGTCTCGACTCGAATTTCATTCTTATTATCTTCTGTCATATTTTCTAGTCAACATATTATATCGAAACACAAATATACCTAATAGATTTTTAGATCATTTATTACAAACAAACATATTCGATTTTTCTAGAGGAATAGTATTTTTCTTCAAGTTCCTTTAGAGAATCAATTAAAGCCAGTATAAAATTTTATTTAAATGGAGCGATAAAGTAGAGAATGTCAAGTAGCCAAATGATCTTCAAGAAATATAATCGATTTAAGTATTTTTCAAGAGAATAAGATGTTGAAGTATTGATTCATGTAAAAAAAAATCGATTAAAGACTTCTTCAAAATAAATAAGATGTTAAAGTGTGTTTGATTTTTCAAGAGGAATTTTTTTTTTTTTCAAATTCCTCTAGAATATCAGCTTGAATATTCAAGTTCAAGCATTATTATACACTATCTGTTTAATATATTACTTCTATTATTAAATTTGATGTTAGTAAATATGTGATACCCGAACTTCTTACTATTCATATTCCAATATAATTTAATTTGTGTAACGTGCATTTTTCTAATTATGTGGCAATGATGTGATAATTATGTGATAATTGTCTCTATATTTTATTTGTCCTTGCATTTTTATTTGGTACATCTATGATAATAATTGTGACATTATGTGAATATATATATATGCATCAATATTTACATGCAATAATTTGGATATATAATTAAATTATTGTGTGTGTGTAAATACATTTATTTCGTAATTATTAAGTATCACACGTATTCTCGTAATATAATAGTGGTAAGAAAGCATACACGTATATGTATTAATTTGTAAATATGTTATATCTTAATCATTAATTATTGCATGTATATTCGTAATGGATAATAATATATAATAGCCATTTTGGCTGATCAGCAGCGACCAAGTTCGCAATTGATGAAAAAAAGAGAAGAAGAAGAAGAAGAAGAAGAAAAAAGAGGAAGGAAGGAAGAGAGAGAAGAAAAGAGAGAGCATGTCGGGACGGGAGATAGGAGATTAGTTACAGTTCTTCACGAGATTTATATCACTGTCGGAGTCCAGATAAGCAGAGGTCCAACTACAATGCATGAACATGTTATTTTGTGAATTACTTGTCATTTATTTGTGATATAAGTGGTGATTTATTTGTGACATAAGTGGTGATTTATGTGATTGGAAGTAAGTAGAAGTCCAACAACAAAGCCATAAACATGTGTTGTATGTGAATTATTTGTGATTAATATGTGATAATTATATTATGAATTATTTGTGATTAGTTTATTTACGTTGTGAATTATTTGGGAATAATTTGTGATACAAGTTGTGGATTTATGTAATTTGAGGTAAGTAGGTATTCTTATGTAACTAAATATTATTTTGTAAATTATTTGTGATAAATTTGTATACAAGTTGTGGATTTATATGATTTGAGATAATATCATTGTACTATATAGATCTGTGTGATCGGAAACTGTTGAATATAGATCTATAGATCTGAGAAGATATCATTTACAAGGATCTGTGAGATTCGGGATGAAGTTGTTATTCTAAAAATGGATCTGTGTGATTCGAGGTGAAGTTGTTGTTCCAAAAATGGATATGTGTGAATTGAAATTAAGTTGTTTCATTTTGATTGAAAGTTGATATTGATGTCGTAAATGGTTTATGATGCATATTTAATAGTCTTGGTTGCATACCATGCATAATCATAAAAGTGTTTTCACCAAAATTAATAAGATATTAATGGTGTGTACAGCCACTATGTATACACTCTTTCAGGGACCGCGAAAATCGATTTGAGTCATGTGTTGACTCACCCTATTCAGGGATCCGAGTCATATGTTGACTCAACGAGTCGTTTATCGACTCATCTCTATTCAGGGATCGGATAAATTGACCCAACACTTTATTCAAGGATCGAAAAAATCGATCTGATACTTTGTGTGTCCATTGAGCACATTTGGGGTGTATATCATAAGTGTGTTGTGGGGATCGTGCAACGTAAATAATTTTTAAAATAAAAGATACAAACTAGAAAAAAAATTAAGAAATAGGCAATAGAAAACTAAATGCATTTTCATGCACTGACATGCATGATTTATACTTTGCTGAGATTTTATCTCACTAGTTTATGCGTTGTAGATGAGCCTGTTGATGATTGAGTTTTGTGATGTGATTGTGCAAGCTGTGAAGCTCCTACAGGGTTTTGAGTGGATGTACATAGATGACGACCTGTTAAGTTAGGCCGTGAGTTATTTTTTTTACGCTAATGTTTTAATAAGTAATGTAATAAATACTGTCACAAGTTTGGGCGATTTGAAGTATTGCCAGAAACCAGTTACGTATGTTGAAATTGTGTGATGGTTTTGGTTATACACATAATGTGAGAAAAAAATATAATATGTGCATGTTTTTATAATAATGATGTTTATGTTAATTAATATTTGAATTATAAATTAAGTAAGGTGGATTGTGACAAAATAATATAAGAATCGAGTTTCTATATATTTTTTAATCTTCATATGTTAATATATTAATATTTTTATATTTTAAATATTCATATATATCTTCATTATTTAATATAATATATTTAGATATACTTAATCTTTATCATAAATAAAGTAAATTAATCAATATAATCATCCATAAATAAATAATGAGCATAACTAGAGTGGAGTTACTCCACCAAATCCAAAGTCACTATGGGCCCACCTTAACCTCACCTCCATTTTTTCTAATTAGCTTAGCAGTCTAGCTATTTGTTTTATTTTTATTTTTATTTCATTTTTTTTCCCTTTTTAGTTTTTTTTTATTTAATTTAAGGATATAATTATTATTTCAACTTATGATTTAGGGTGTATTTTACCCTTAAGGTTACTTATTGTTTATTCTTAGGGTTTAGGATTAATTCTAAGAGTATAATTGTAATTTCACCCCTAAGGTTTAGAGTTTAGGATATTAATTGTACTTTCACTCTTGTAGTTTAGGGTTTATTCACCCTTATGATTTAAGATTTATGGTATAATTATAATTTCACCCGTGTGGTTTAGGGTATATTTCAACCCTAGTATTTAGGATTTAAGGTATAATTGTAATTTCACCTATATGATTTAGGGAATTATAATTTAACCCTAGTGATTTAGAGTATATTTCACCCATAGAATTTACGGCATTATTGGTATGATGGAATGAGAGTTGAATGGAATCGTCATTCCTAATTCTATACCCATTCCTGCGATTAATATATTTTTATTAATAGAAATCTCGATTTTATAAGAAATGTGTATTCCTTATTTTACGGAATGGGCATTCCTCCCATCCTCATGGTATCGTCTAGGGGTAGGCGGTATGGTATACCGATGATTTTTGTTCATACCAAATATCGTACCAAAATTTTCGGTATATAAAAAATCATACCATTAACTTACTGAAACTTTCGGTATACCAGAGTTTGGTATACTGATATTTCAGTATAGAAAAATTGTATACCTTTGGATTACCGATACTTCGGTATACCGTATCATACCTAAAATATCGATATATACCGTCCTAGGTAAATAATTTGGTATATCGTTATGCACCTAAAATTCGGTATACCTAATTAAAGCTGTATTAAAAAAGTGAAAGATAGTTATAAAATAAATTCTAATAATTACAAATTCATAATATGAAAAATATACGAGAATCGACAAATAACCAAATTAAATAATATTACCAAAAAGATATACAAAAGAGCTATATGGAACTTATAATGAAATTAACACTTTTAAGTTTTCATATAGAGTAGAACTACGTAATTAAGAAAAGAATAGTACAAGATATATCATGAAAGCTCATCCAAATTTATCACCATTCATGATTATGAAATCACCCGTAAGATTTTAGATTTAATCTCTTAAAGAGTATGTGTGCAGTTCATATAATTTAATTAAAATTTATAATATATAAATAATAATTATAATTGCATATATGATGTATGTATGATACACAGTACGGTATTATCAAAATATTGAATATTTTATGGTATTTCGGTATATACCGAAATACCGCTATATTGACAAATTATATACCTTTATCATACCAAAATTTTTAATATGGTATCATATCTTACCAAAAATTTTGGCATACCTAAAATTTCGATAAAATTATTATTTTTCGATATGGTAAGAGCGGTATACCGAAATTTTTGTATTTTTTCCAGCCCTAATATTTCTCATTCCAATTATATATACACACACAACATCTATTTATTAATTGTAATTTCAGTCATACAAATCTAACTGTTAAGGTTTAAGGTATAATTGTAATTTCACCCTTGTGTTTTAATATATTTTACTCCTAGGGTTATTGTAATTTCATCCTTATGATATAGGGTATATGTTACTCCTAGGGTTTAGGGCTTAGGGTATAATAGTCATTTAACTATAGTATAATTTTAAAAACAAAACAAAACAAAATAAAAAACATTAATAAAGAAGGAGAAATTAATTAAAAAAGGTGGGGCACCATAGGTTCCACCAATTTTTGTGATGGAACTAGTTATACTCATTAATAATATATATAAATAATATCTGGATGTTTTTTTTATAAATGTATAAGGATTATTAAATATGAAATATTTTAATAATTATTTTACTTAAATACTATAATGTAAATTGGATGATGTGTTAATGTAATATACTTTTATTGAATTTAATACTATATACAGTTTCTATACATAATTATTTTAAAATATATTAAAAATAAATTACTTGTAGATACAATATTTAGGATTAAAATACTCACTTTAGCCTTAATTAAAATAAACCTCATTTCCAATATCCACGCATATGCAGTTTTAAATTTCTCTATTTTTTTTAATCCATTAAGATATTTCTATGTGATTTAAAATGAAAAGTTTTCTCAAATGATGAACTTTAAGAAATAAATTCTCACATTCCTTTTCCAATCTCAATCACAAACTTTATGCATGAAGTGAAGAAAAAAAATCTAAAATATACATGACATGCACAAAAAAATCAATCTAAAATTTCTAAAAAATGCACAAAAACTCATTATGGACTCTTCAATGGCTAAGATATAAATTCTCATAGACTCGTTTCAATTTCAATCATAACTTTGGTAAGAAATGCACTAAAAATCATTACGAACTTTGCACGAAATGCACAAAAGATACGTCCACATTACGCACAAGATGCACAAAAAATAATTCTAAATAAACTGCACAATATGCACAAAAATATTCTACACGAAATTTGGGTTAATATTCTGCATATTGTGCACCTGCAACCAAAGCCCACGCCTGGCAATATTTTGGAGAAAAATAAAATAATTGGGTAATTGATGTTAATAGGCTTTTGGGGGAAATTCAGAATTGGGGGCAAATTTGGTAATTTATAGTGAATAATAGTTTTAGAATTGTGTATCTCATAGTAATTTTTATATAAGTTGTATACCTAAGAGTAAATAACTATATTTTTAAAAAAAAAAATTTAATTAAAATATTTAATAATTTTGTTGTGATTAATTATTGAATGTTTGATATCTACTTTGCACAAATAATAAATATATATAATTTTGTTATGATATATATAATTTTGAAATAATTTACATTTATTATGATTAAAAATAAAATAAATATCTAGAATTATTTATACATAATTAATGCATTTAAATATTTAAGAGATGATTATTTTAATATAATTATAGAATATTAACGTTTATCTTAAAATAAAGATATCAAATCAATCCATCAATCTCCTCAACAATTATTTAACTTTAATATTAAATATGATGTACAAAATGACTCATATCTCAAGGCAAAAACTTGTGTGCACCCGGGCGCACGGGGACACACTCCGTGCACCTTTAAAATTTTGTGTTAAATTATATATTATTTAGTATAAAGATGTGTACCCTTTATTTTTTGAAGAAAAATAAAAAATATTAATGAAAAAATGTATACCTTTTAGAACAAAATGATGTACTCTTATTAATTAAAGTGTATATCATTTAGAACAAAACAATATACCCTTACCCAAAATACTAAATTCTAAAGGCACACGGTGTGTACCGAGGGCACGCAAGACCAACGCCATATCTCAATATAACTCTCCATATATTTGGAAAACATTAGTAGTTAAATAAAATATGATAATTTTATACTAATTAATTAGGGATATTTAACCATTTGTTTTGCATAAATAATCAAATCAAATATTTAATAATTATAAAAAATATTGAACACATCAAATGAATTTTATAAACTCAAAATACATCATTATTTCAAGGGTCACCTATGAAATACATGAAATAATGCATAATTGCTATAAACTACATGCCTTAAAGAATTAATACTCATAACTACACAATTATAGATTGTTATATCATAAATACTCTTATATATTTGCACAATTTGTATTGCACAATTTTGTTTTGCACAATTTTATTTTTGGTCCGGTGGTGGTCCGGCGGCCGGCCGGTTACGATCCGGCAGTGGTCCAACTGTGGTTCGCTAGCGGTCCGGCGGTGGTCCGGTGGCCGGCCGGCGGCGGTGGATGGGTGAGGGGTTTAGGATTTGTGATTTTAATGTGTATGAGATTATAATGAATTAATGTTATATTTGATATTTTACTTTAATATTTTATATGTAAAAGTAATTTTTTGAATATATTGTATCTCCTAGTAATTTAGGATAAAAGTGTGTAACTAACAGTGATTTTTCCTAATTTCAAATTACCACTCTACCTAACATAACATTATTTATTATTTATAAAGTAACATAATATAATTTATTATTTACATAAAAAAAATTAGGTAACTTTCAAAAGTTAATGAAGTTAGTCAAACTCAGAAACTCTATATTTACAATATCAATGCAAATAAAAATTTGAGATCTTAGTTGTACTTAGGCCATCTCCAATAGTTTACACCATTTTGCAGCACATTCAGCACAAAAATGGTGTGAAAACAGTAATTCGTCTCCAGCAGTTTGCACTACTTTTTACACTAAAAATAAAAAATTCATTAAATTCTTATTAATTTTTTCCCACATAATTAAAATCATTATAATTTTAATCTTTATCTTTAATTTAAAGACAAAATTAATATAACTTAAGTATTTAGAAAATATTTATTAATTAAATATTTCAAACGAAATATGTAATTTTAATTTTATGTTTAAATAATTTTAATTTTATTTTTAAATTTCATAATTATTTTAATTGTTTTGAAAAAAGAAATTAAATAATGTTTCCCTCAATAAATAAATAACTGATCTCATCCTACAATTAACTAAAACAGAACATTAATAATAATTAAATTAATAAAAAGGAAAAAGGGCCCACTTTTCTACGGCAAATGCACACCAAATTGGTGCAATTTTACCACTTCACACAATAATGCGGTAAGAATTGGTCACCTGCTGGAGACCATTTTCCACTTGGCATTTCACCGCATAATAAGGTGCTGTTGGAGATTGCCTTAGTATAGCAGAATTTTTTTTCTACTACGTGTCCGACATTGAATTAATTTACCATAAAATAATATTTCTTTTTTATTTTGAATAAGCTAGATTTATCTATTTTGGTATAATTAATTACAATTATTTACTAAATCTTTTAATAAAAAAAAATATTCCCTCCGTGTCACCCAAATAACATCATTTTACTATATTGGGCGTCCCATCCAAATTGCACAATTTTCCTCTTTTAGTAAAAATGACCCACCAATAGCCCACCACTACCATCACATCTCTCTAATACACTTACCTAGTTTACATAAAATAATAATACTCCTTAATCTACATGCAAAAAACAAACAGTTCACTTTGACTGAGACAGTGTGAGTAATTAGTATCAAATTAAGTCAAATCACATATAATAGCGAAATATATATATATATATATATATATATATATATATATATATATATATATATATATATATATATATATATATATATATATAATATTTTCCCTCACCTCATCTATAAATAAAACTTTGGTTATTAATTCCAAACAAATATATTTGATTTTCCAAGAGGAATAGAGTTTTCTTCAAATTCCTCTAAAGAATCGATTCAACATAGTATAAAATTTTGTTTAGATGGAACGATAAAGTAGTTATGTCAAATAGCTAAGTATTCGTCAAAATGAATAAGATGATCGATTTAAGTACTCTTGAATCGATTCACCTCTTAGTAGTTAGAAGTTAGCTAACCAAGCACCTATACTTTGTGATTTCTCCCAGTCCCCTTATTACATTAGAATATAATATTAATTTTATTTCTAAGGGTTTAATTGTAATTTCACATTTATATATAATTTATGATAGTTTATTTTGCTTTTAGAATTTAGTATTTATTTTTAGGGTTTAATCTTAGCAATATAATTTTAATTTCACCATTGTCAAAGATTTGTGTAAGACCGTCTCAAGTAAAGGCTAACGTGAAACGTTAAAAAAGTGATAACTTTTATAAAAGAAAGCGATAATAAATTAATTATAAAAGAAAAATGATAATAAATTAATGAATAGTGATAATGTTATTTGATGAACAATTTATAGTATAAATATAAAATGATAATATTTTATAGCAAAAGTGATAACTATTTTAAAAATTGAAAACCGGTCTCACGTGAGACGGCCTCATGCAAGACCTACCCTTCACCATTTTGATTTATAGCTTATTTTGCTCTTAAAATTTAATATTTATTATGACAAAAACTTGTGTACCCCGGGGACACACAATGCCCCATGGAAACACAAGAATTTATAGTATTACATTTTTGTTTTTCTATGGGGCACGGTGTGTCCCCGGGGACACAAGAGATTGATGAGTGTGTAAATTCACGAGTTTTGAGTCCTGATTCATGTGATAATGATGTAAGATTTGATCTTAAGTCAAGATAAATATTGTTGTATTATAGAAAGTCATGAATTAGGTGTGTTTGAGTTCGTTTGAGTGGATTTTCGAAGGAAAATGAGTTAGAAGTGATTAGAACCGGAGAAATGGTATTAAGGAGCCCGATTCGACCATTCAGGGAGGTGGTTCGACCAAGCAGAGAGTGGTTCGACCAGCATCCCTGGTCGAACTAGGCGTCGAAAAGTCGTGTGGGTGGTTCGACCATGACACTGTGGTTCGACCAAGCACAGTGGTCGAACCATGGTCGATCTAGAAGCATAAGTTTTCGCAGTTGCAGTTCGACCACGAAGCTTCTAGTTCGATGTGCCATTCGAGTTGAATCCTAGACCTGCCAGTATTTTACAGGTCGATTCGACCTGCGATTCGTCCAGCTTTAATCGGTTCGACCATGGGCCTTGGTCGAACCGATGCGCTTGACATGTCCGGATTCATATTTTTACACCTTTAGTGTGTGTTTTCGCTCAAAAAGCCCATCCTAGGTCTGTAAGGAGAGCTCGCAAGTATAAAAGGAAGACCCTACGCAAGGGAAAGGGAGCCATTCACCACCTTTATTCTGCAAAACATCCAAAACCCACCACCATCCACGGAGCTGTGGAGAGAGATTTGTCTGTCGAATCAAGTGAGAACCAAGTGAAGATTCAAGACGGAGATACACGCGACAGCGCCCGCATCTAGTGTTTACTTCGCATCTTAATTTATCTTGTAATTTTCAAGACTATGGGTAAGATCTATCCAACTACCACGATTGTTCTTCGATCAATCATGGGCTAGAACTGCTTCGGTAGTTCTAGGATTTATGAAGGTTTTATAAGTTAATTGAACTTTCGTGTGTATACTCCGTACAACACTACTTGTGATTTATTTTATATAAGACTATGTGTTTTTAATTCATACTCAAAGTTGTTTTGTGCATCATTAATTGTTATATAGAGTCTGAATATATATCTTAATTATTGATTGAGTGCGTTCATTGCTGGCAGGATTCCATGTTATGATTCTAAGTGAAGGGATTCCGAAGCCTCATTAAAACTATATTATATAAATATTTGTTAATTGAATCTTATTCGAGTTAATAAGTAGGATAAAGAGTATAACTTCATAGTACTTATAAAGGGAGATCATATCAGGTTAGAGTACCTTGAAACTAGAGTATATCTCTTGCTCCAAGGATATTCACACGAGTCACACGTTTATTTACTTGTGTCTATAAAGTAGATTTGCATGGTTTAGTGATGCTTTCATATTCCACAAGGTAGAGTCGGACATTGATACACGGAAGGGAAATTAATAAGTAAAACTGGATGGCTCGAAGAACTATCTATCTTCTCACTTATTCACTTTTGTTCAATCTCTACTGTTATTTATTTTAATTGTTCTTTTAATTATTTAGTAATTAGTTACTTAATCATACAACTATTTTACCATAATAGCCTTAGTAAGTTAGAATATAATTAAATTAATAATAATACGTCCTTTGGGTTCGATAATCACTTGGTCACTTATCAAAGCTACAATAGCATCCTTCACACTTGGGGATTAATATTGTGTGTTGAGAAAACGCTCATCAAGTTCTTGGCGCCGTTGCAGGGGATGACATTAATTATTAGTTTATTATTTCTAGTTTAATTGAGACTATATTATTCTTGTCTTTATTTTCTAATGCTTATTTTTTCTTAGGTGTATGCTCACTAGATCAAAGGTATGAGATTTGGAACCTTATAATCCGAAGATTGGAGCATCGTCAAGGAAGATGAAGGGGAAGAAGAAGAAGAAAAATAAGAACGTAGAACCAACAGAGGCTCTTAATTTAGGAGTTGATGTTGACGAGCTGAATTCGCAAGCAACTGAAGTTGCAACCGAATTTGATTTGGAAGCAAAAGAAGTCAACATGGCGGTGAATCCAGATAATCTGGCCATCCGTGAAGTCTTTAAGGACAACGGCGAAGGCAATGCAGGGTTGTTAGGAGCGAGAGAGGTCGAAGCTGATTTTGATCTTCACCTTGCTCTGATCAGCATGATTGAAAGGAGTCCCTACTCTAGGGGAACCTTTGAAGATCCTCAGTAACATCAGAATAAGTTCCTAGGGTATGCAAGTACACAAAAAGATGCAGGAGCTCACTAAGATGCGAGGAGGAATTGAAATGAAAAAGCGAGAGATTGGTACGATAATCTTAATGATGCTGAATGTGATACTTGGGAGAAATTGAAAGTGAAATTCTTGGAGCGATATATGCTACCTTCAAAGGTGTTTAAGATGAAATAAAAAAATCAATCAATTTACGATCTTGGATAATGAGAAGTTTCATGAGGCTTGAGATAGATTAAAGGACATGCTAAGGAAGTGTCCACAGCTTGGGATATCTAAGGCTCAATACATCAGTATTTTCTATAGCGGATTGGACTGTGATTCTCGAGTTTTACTTGATGCTTCATCAAATTGAGCATTGCTTACAAAGTCATCCGTTGAGGCCCAAAAACTCTTTGAGGATATTTCGATGAATTCAAGAGATTGGCCAACTGATAGAGTGAGAAGCACTTATATTTTTGGAAAAGTAGCGCATGTTGAGCACACGATGGTAATGTTAAGTAGGGAAGAAGAGATCGTCTCTAGTTTGGCTAATATCAATAAGTTACTTGAGTCCCAGCAAAAGCAGATTACTGACATAGCTCAGCGAGTACCAATTATGCAGCAGGATGTGTGTAATGAATGAGCTAGCCAAGAGGAGATGGAAGAGGCGAACTATGCCATGGGTCAAAGTATTCAAGGAACGAGGTTCCAAAATCAAGGAAACCGAAATTACAAAGGGAACTACAACAATCGGGGTCCCCCAAGTAATTATCAACAACCAAGAAGGCCAGAGATTTCATAGAGAGATCCTAATACAGTAGTACAATCTCCTATTGGTATTGATCCGGTGGTAAGGTCGAAGAAAGAAAACCTGATTTTGAGGATACGGTGAACAGGTACATGGCAAGGAATGATGCAAGAGTAGATCATCTCGAGGCCAAGCTTGAAAAGAAAATAGATGCAAATCATGAGGATATTTCTAAGCAAATGAAGGACTTGACATTGTTGATGGGAGAGATGGCCGGGAATGTTAACTAATTGACAGAACTGTAGAGAAGGGTAAGTTCCCATCGCAAAGTATAGCGAATCCGAAGTAGTGCCATGCCATCACGTTAAGATTTAGAACACATTATCAGGGACCAATGATGCCGGTAATGAGTTTTGAAGCTCTAGGAGCCCGATTCGACCTCGATTTGACCAACACAGATGGTCAAACCACACTAAGGAGGTCGAACCAGACACCTGGGCAACCTCCGGAGATCCCAACTAAGATGTTCGACCATGACCATTTTGGTTCGACCAACCTATTGGATGAACCGTTGTCGAACCACCCTATCCAGAGCACTCTGTTTTTTCAGAAGTGTGGTTCAACCATGATCTTCATGGTTTGACCAACCCTGTTGGTCGAACCGTGTCGAACCAACCTATTTGGGAGTGAAAGCACTTTCTGATGCACGGTTTGACCATTAGTCGTCTGGTTCGACCAGTATCCCTGGTCGAACCATGGTCGAACCACTTCGTTCAGCACCAATTTCCATGCGGAATGCTTTACTTGATGTTGATGCTAATCCAGTACTATCCAAAGAGTAGAATACTGATCTTACAGTAGAAAAAAATGGGAAAGAGCAAAAAGACTGAGAGCCGAAAAGGATAAAGCGGAGAAGGTTGAACATGATGAATGGGGGATTCCCAAAACTAAGATACCTCCTCTGTTTCCTTTCAAGCTAGTCAAGAATGGATTGGAAGAAAAGTTTAAGAAGTTTTCAGATATCATAAACAAGATAAGCTTTAGCATTCCTTTTTCTGAAGCACTCTTAGAGATACCATATTATGCACGCTTCCTAAAGGATATACTTTTGAAGAAGAGAAGTTTGAACTGAATTGAGACAGTAAATTTGTCCAAGAACTACAGCTCGATCATACAGAAGAAGCTGCCAACGAAGTTAAAGGATCCAGAAAGCTTCACTATTCTATGTGAGATTGGGAAGAGGCCGGCACGATGAGCCTTGTACGATCTTGGGGCAAGCATCAATTTGATGCCCTTGTCAATATTTCAAAGGCTTAGTTTGGGGGAGCTAACTCCCACAACGGTTGCTCTACAATTGGCGGATAGATCTATGACTTTTCCGAAAGGGATGATTGAAGACATCTAGTGAAAGTAGAGAAACTAGTCTTTCCTGTGGACTTTCTTATACTCGAGATGGAGGATGACAAAGATAATGTTCCCCTTATCTTAGGGAGACAATTCCTTGCTACAGCTGGAGCTATGATTGATGTTCAAAAGGGTTAGCTAAGGCTGTGCATGGATAAAAAAGAGGTTCTGTTTAATCTTGATAAAGCTATGAAGATGTCAATAGAGACACAATATCACAGTATCGATGTGGTGGAGGAGATCGTGAAAGAAGATATGTCTTTGATCCTTTCTAAGGATCATTTGGAGACATGCTTGATGGAATCTCTTACTTTTCCCACCACGGAGCTAGATGAGCTCTTCAATGAGGTATGTATTGATTTTTTGAAAAACCTAATTACTTTGGGTGATGACAGGTATGAATAAAAAAGGACCAAATTTGAAGAGGTGAAGTGGACTAGAAAATACATGCCTTTGGATAGAGAAAGCACAATCAAAGAAGAAAAGAATGAGGAGTTGAAACTGCTACTGGAACATTTGAAGTATGCCTATCTAGGTGACAATGAAACATATCCGATAATTATATCTTCTTCTCTAATTGATGATCAACTCGATGAGTTATTAGATGTGCTTAGGAAGTATAAGCCTGCGATTGGTTGGTCTCTTGATGATTTGAAAGGTATTAGTCCATCATATTGCATGCATAAGATAAGATTGTTAGATGAAGCTAAGAGTAGCATTCAGAATCAGTAAAGAGTTACTCCTGCTATTCAAGAAGTGATTAGGAAGTAAATCCTAACATAGTTAGATGCAGGAATTATATATCCAATTAGTGATAGTCCTCATGTGAGTCTATTGCATGTTGTAGCTAAAAAGAGGGACATGACTATTGTGAAAGCCGATGATGGAAAGACTCTAGCCACTAGGATTCCTACGGGATGGCGCGTGTGTACTGACTACAGGAAACTGAATGAAAATACATGCAAAGACCCCTTCCCCCTTCCTTTCATGGATCAAATGTTTGATCGTCTTGCAGAGTATGAGTTTTATTATTTTTTGGATAGATACTCGGGGTATAATCAAATCATGATTGCATCCGAGGACCAGAAAAAGACTATGTTTACATGCCTTTATGGAACTTTTACCTTTAGAAAGATGTCTTTTGGATTGTGTAATGCACCAGCTACATTTCAGCATTGCATGATGGCCATATTTGATGGGTTGATAGAAAAGATCATGGAGGTGTTTATGGATAATTTTTCTATGTTTAGTTCCTCTTTTGATATTTGTTTATCTAACCTATCTACTGTTTTGAAAAGATGTCAAGAAACTAATCTTGTCTTGAATTGGGAGAAGTGTCACTTCATGTTAAGAGATGGGATTGTTCTTGGACACCATATTTTGGCTAAGGAATTGCAGGTGGCGATTGTAAGCTTCCATCACCGACTAATGAAAAGGGAGTGCGGTCCTTTTTTGGACACGCAGGATTTTATAGGAGATTTATCAAAGACTTCTCAAAATACTCCAAACCGTTATCTCATTTACTTGAAAAGGATGTTCCTTTTGTGTTTGATGATGAATGTCTAATGGTTTTTCAGGTTTTGAAGGAGGCACTTACTGCACCTATCTTGATCACACCGGATTGGACTCAACCGTTTGTACTTATGTGTGATGCAAGTGATCAAGCACTTGGAGTGGTGCTTGGGTAGATGAATGAAAAGAAGTTCTGCACCATCTACTATGCGAATAAGACTTTTGATGCAGCGTAAAAGAACTACAATGTCACTGAAAATGAGTTTCTAGCTGTTATGTATGCATTTAATAAATTTCGACAGTATTTGGTTGGCATGAAGACCATTGTGTATACAGATCATTCTGCGATCTGATATTTAATGGAGAAGAAGGAAGCGAAGCCAAGGATCATTAGATTGATCCTTCTTTTTCAGGAATTTGATATGGAGATCCTAGATAAGAAAAGAACAGAGAATATGTTAGCGGATCACCTATCAAGGTTGGAGACAAGGGAGCATTGTGATCATTCTTTTGAATACATAGAGGAGATGTTTCCTGATGAGAAGATCATGGCGGTGTTTGCTGAAGGAGCGGAAAGAGCGTGTGTAGTTGCTGCTCAAGGAGTGGATCTATGGTATGCGGCTTATGTCAACTAAATTGCCATAGGAGAAATTCCAAGAGATCTCAATAGATATCAACTTGCAAAGTTTAAGAGGGATTTTGAGACTTTCATATGGTATAATCCATTCATCTACAAGATTTGTACGGATTCTATTGTCCGTAGGTATGTGCCCGAGATGAAGATGGAGATTGTTCTTGATTTTTGCCATGCACAACCTAACGGGGGGCATTCGGAGCTTAAAAGACAGCAGCTAAAGTACTTCAATCTGCCCTTTATTGGCCTACTTTGTTTAAAGACTGTGAATCCTATGTAGCGACATGCGATAGATGTCAAAGGATGAAAAACATAAGTAGGAGAAATGAGATGCCACTTCAGCCGAGTATTATTGTTGAGATCTTCGATGTATGGGAGATTGATTTTATGGGGCCATTTCCCCCATCTAATGGATTCATATACATCCTTCTTGCTGTGGACTATGTTTCTAAGTGGGTGGAAGTCATTCCTACCCACTTGAATAATTCAAAGATGGTGTTGTCTTTCTTGAAGAAACATATCTTTGCCCGCTATGGAGCCCCTAGAGCACTTGTAAGCGATAGAGGTCCCCACTTCATCAACAAGCTTCTAGAGAGAGTGATCAAGGATTACGGTGTGAAGCATAGGGTCACTACACTCTATCATCCTCAAGCTAATGGGCAAGCCGAGGTCTCCAACAGACAAGTGAAGCAAATTTTGGAGAAAGTAGTCAGAACCAATAGGAATGATTGGGCTATGAAGCTCGATATGCTTTGTGGGGGTTTCGAACTGCGTACAAGACGGTGCTTGACATTTCACCGTATCAAATTGTCTATGGGAAGCCGTGCCACTTACCAGTAGAGATTCAACATAATGCTTTTTTGGCATTGAGAAGCTTAAACTTGTGTCTTAAGGATCAAAATGAGTGGAGGATAACTCAAATTAATCATCTAGACGAGTTCAGAAATCAAGCTTACAAGAATTCGGTGATCTACAAGGAAAGAATGAAGAAATGACATGATTTGAAGATCACTTACAAGGAATTCAAGCAAGGTGATGAGGTACTACTCTTTAACTCTCGTTTGAAGCTCTTTGTAGGAAAATTGAAATCAAAGTGGATGGGACTGTTCATTATCCATAGAGCCAGCGGATGGGGGAATTTTGAAATCATGGACAAAGACGGAGACATCATAGCGGCGAATGGGCATCGATTGAAGTATTATAAGTCGCCGGATGATGCTTGCATCGTCTTTGAGGATACCTTAAATTGAATTGATACAGTCGTAACTCTCCGACGTTCAAAAGCGCTTGTTGGGGGTTTTCCCTCCTGTTTTATTGTTTTATTTCTTTAGTGTGAGTAAGAAATTTTTATATTTGACGTGCTTACTTATTGAAAATTATATCTTCTTTCAAACTTAATTTCGACTATAGTTTCTACTAAGTTTGGGTAGGTGTGATGTACTTACCTCATCGTAGTACTTTGAGTATAATCTTTTCTTTGTAACGTCTATTAGGGGAGTTGATTTTTTGTGACATATTGAAACTTTAATCGGTTTTGATGTGTCGATTTTTTGTAATTTACCTAATGTTTAGTGGTATTTTATTTGTTGATTCATATGTGGAGTATATACACATAATTTAAGTTTTAATAGTGGTTCTCTAGCTTAGTTTTGCTCTGTTTTGGTGCCTAATGTTCGTTTTTGAGCTTGAAGTGTGTAGGGGACGAAGAATAGTGTATTTCGAAGGAGTAGGGACTCGATTTGACCAAGGAGAGTGGTCGAACCAAGCAGCCCAAGTCGAACCGTGAACCTAAAAGTTTATTACAGGTCGATTCGACCAAACACGATGTGGTTCGACTAGGCTTCGACTAGAGGTAGAGGTCGAATCACCGATCAGAGAAACTGGTACAGGTCTATTCGACCACGCAGGTGTGATTTGACCAAGAGTTTGGGTCGAATTAGCCACCTAAAAGTTTTAACAGGCCAATTCGACCACGACAATTTGATTCGACCAGCCATTCGGGTCGAACCAAATGCTAAAAATCATCCAGAAGCCTGATTCGACCACGACAAGGTGATTCGACCACCTGGTTCAGGTTGAATTGCACAGGTAAGTACTATTTTAAACACGATTCTCACCCCTGTTTCGATCACTTTGCACACCACCCTCACTAGAATCCTCTCTGAACCAAAAACCCTCTCTTCCAAACTTCGATTTTACTTGATTCTACTCCAATTAAACCACTTTCTATCCTTCCTACACTCGATTTTTCACAGATTTGGAGCAATTTGGTTGCAAAACTAGGGTTCTTCATCCAATTTGGGGATTTTTCGTAATTAGTTCATATAAGCCATGGCCGAATCCTAAGGTATGTTCTCTTGACTCTATTACCCTAGGATTGAAGTTCTATTGCTTGATTTTGGAGTGGGTAAGTTGATTGAACTCGTGTTTATGTGAATCGATGGTGCAAATTGAATTTTTGTTTGAATTTTCCTATGAACATGTGATTGGTCTGATTTTAATTGTTGATTTATTGCTAGACCTTGATGTTTACGTGAAATTGAGGAGTAATTTGAGTAGTGAAATGAAGCATGTTGAATTCTGAGTTGATTACTTGAAGGTGATATATGCATGCTTGAGGAAGTAATGTGGTTGATTAAATTGTTGAAAGTTCTTCTTTGAGAGTTGAATATTGAGTGGAATCGAATTAGAATGTGTATGATTCATTGTTGTTAAACTTGGGACACATAGAGTTTGGTGCATGCTTGTCTTGAGTGAATTATACATTTTAACTTGAGGTTTTGAGTAGAGTTCTATGTAGTTAGTTTTGAACTTGGTTTAGTTTGCTTTTCTTGTTTCCGTTTGATATTGAAGTATTGTTTTCTAGGAAAAGGAAAGGAGGTTGAAGTTTGTTCCAAGAAAAGATAGGATAGGCCGTCCCGTGAGGATGAGTCACAAAGAAGCTAAGGCTTAAGGAGAGGCTACCTAAAGATTTTAAGATTCGTATGGAAAATTGGGAGGAGATAAAGGATCGTTGGGGTGACATGTCTGATAAGATTGTTCGAACGAGGTACTAGGATGATGGGGCCATGATAACAATGCACATCCGAGATGACATCATGTGGATGTTTGATCAAGTAGGGATACATCACTTCATGGAGCTGAAGAAGCTAACGTACTTTCATGTGATTGCTGAGGTGTTATGCTCAATCACCGTCAAGAAAGGTTCGAGTCCTCTCCCTTATGAGTGTTCATTTCAGCTGGGAGGCGAGATGAGAACATGGTCAGCGGAGGATTTCAACGTGTTGTTTGAATCTTTGATGGGAATATCCAGGAATGAGAATGAGTACTTTAATGCAAATAATTTTTAGAGAGCAATTTCTAAAGAGGATATGGATTTCAAAATCAAGAATGCTCGAGCGTCTCTGATTCGGAATCCTGTTCTTACATATATCGATCGAGTCTTGGGCAATACACTGTTCGCCCGTTCTGAAGGAAGTTGCGTGTCAAGAGAAGAGTTGTACGCTCTATGGTGTATGTTGAATGGAGTAAGGTTCAATGTGGAGTCGTATCTGATTCAGCAGTTGTACAGATTCAGGAGCTCCACGTTTTAGAGAGTGAATATCAGTGGATTACTTACTATTGTGGCTGAGTCGTACCATATTAACATTACTGGCATTACACCCATCCTTGAGGATTCGGATCTAGTCATGAGTGCGTGTGTAAAAGCTAGATTTGCTTATCATTGCGATGAAGATTGATTTTACACGAGGGGATCTAAGCCCTTATCTTTCATGTTCCCATTCAATGTGAGTGATTTGACTACGATCCAAAATGAGAGTAACAAGTAGATAAACATGTTGGCGCACGAGGCTATCTCAATCACGTGCTTGAGGAGAGGTGATTGGAGGACTGTGGCTCAGATGTACACTGCAGGGATGTACCAAGAGCTGCAGAGGATTGTTGATGAAGGACAGTTTGAGCCACAGCCACAGCAGCAGCATGGAGCGGATCAGGTTTATCCAGAGATAGATATTCCGCAGCAGCACGAGATACGACCACCACCTATTCCAGCAGTGCCATAGCAGCAGTACTGGGGCGGTCCGGATGAGTACTTTAAGGATCAGTTCAGGTTGATGAACGAGCATTTTACCAACCTGAATAACAATCAGAAAGAGACAAACCGCCAGTTGGGCTTTCTTATCACAAGTTATGTAGCACTTGATATAAGATACACCGCATTGCATACGAATTACGTGGGGATGGATAAGAGGTTGGGAAAGATGCAGACTGATAAGCGTGAGCCAGATAGGAAGCTGAATAATCTCCATAGGGATTTTGATCGTTGGCGCACGGAGATGAGTTATGATGATGATGAGGATGACGCTCCAGAAGAGTAGGTTGCGCCAGGTTTTTTTCCTTTGTCTGCTTCATCTCATCCCCCTTCTCTTTTCTCTTTACAGGATGGTTATTTGTGATGTGAGTGGCATGTATGTCTACTTATATTTTGATTTGATGTTGGGTGGAGATTGTGATACTTGATACTTGTTGATGGATTGGTTGGAGGTACTTGATTTGGATTGTTATGATGGGTTATTTGCTAAGTATGTTGTATTCGTATTTTGCATGTGTTGATTTTGTTGATGAGAAGCATGTATAACTTGTTAAATATGTGGAGTTCATTGTGAAATTGATCTTGATTATATACTATGAGGAGTGCTTAGGATTCTATTTACTCATGTGAGAATTTGAGCCTTATGAAATTATGATATATGCATAATAGTTTATTCTTGTGAGAATCGTTCATATGACCTATTCTAGAACTTGGCTCCGAGTCTTGTGTGAGACTTATGATTGATAGTTATTAGGACATAATCTTAACCCGTTATTGTTTATTTGAGTCACTTAGCCAAATTTTATCTTCTCATATACTATATAAATCATTGCGAGCCCTTTTGAGCCTTTAAAAGCTTTTTATTTGGCAAGCCTTGATTAAAAAGTCTTTATTTATCCTTTACTTGAGCCATGTGGAATACCCTATTCATTAATAGAGAGTTGAGGTAAATAAATGGTAGCTTGAATGTGAAGAAGAAAGGAAGAAAATTTGGGTTGAGTAGCATGAATTTGAAGGAGAGAAAAAATGGTTAAATCTTGTTAAGGGTAGTGCCTGAAACCGGTACCACGATTGCTTAGAAGGGTAGTGCCCAAAGTTAGTACCCTTTTACTTTGAAGAAATATGATATTTATGCCAAGGAAAAGGAGGAAAAGTGAATCACAAAGATCATCAGAATAAGAAGAAGAGAAGAAGTTGTTTTTTAAAAGAAAAAATTCCAAGGTAATTATCTACTAGTGAATTAGTCACTTTATCTATATTTTCCTACCTTTACCAAAGAGCCAACATTACAACCCAAAAGCAAGTCCTTTGTGATCCTAGTAATGAAGTGGGTATAAGTTGATTTTAGAGACCTTTGCCAAGCTTATGGTTACGCGAAAATATGAGTCGAAGTGAGCGTATATACTAACCCGTAAAGTGTATATCTTTTACGCTTGAGATCTAGAGTAAATACTTATCTTGTGAGTTAGACGAATTAGTACTCCAAATTATATTATAATTGAGTAATGTTTTGCATGAATGATATATATGATGCGAGTGATACTTGTTTTAAGTTGATAGAGTTGCATGTGTAGGTATGACTTGTATTTAAGTTTGGAGGTTTGATGAGTGTGTAAATTCACGTGTTTTGAGTCCTGATTGGTGTGATAATGATGTAAGATTTTATCTTAAGTCAAGATAAATCGAGTTGTATTGTAGAAAGTCATGAATCAGGTGTGTTTGAGTTCGTTTGAGTAGATTTTCGAAGGAAAATGAGTAAAAAGTGATCGGAACTGGAGAAATGGTGTTAAGGAGCCCTATTCGACTATTCACAAAGGCGGTTCGACCAAGCAGAGAGTGGTTCGACTAGCATCCCTAGTCGAACCAGGCATCAAAAAGTCATCAGGAGGATGGTTCGACCACGACACTATTGTTCGACCAAGCACAGTGGTCGAACCATGATCGAACCAGAAGTATAAATTTTTGCAGTTGCAGTTCGACCACGAAGCTTATGGTTTGATGTGCCATTCGAGTCGAACCCTAGACCTATCAGTATTTTATAGGACGATTCGACCTGTGATTTGACCAGCCTTGATCGATTCGACCAGGGGTCTTGGTCGAACCGATACGCTGGACACATCCGGATCCATATTTTTACACCTTCAGTGTGTTTTTGCTCAAAAAGTTCATCCTAGGTCCGTAAGGAGCGCTCGCAAGTATAAAAGGAAGACCCTACGCAAGGGAAAGGGAGTCATTCACCACCTTCATTCTACACAACATCCGAAACCCTACCACCATCCACGGAGCTGTGGAGAGAGATTCGTTTGTCGAATCAAGTGAGAACCAAGTGAAGATTCAAGATGGAGAGAGACGTGACGGCGCCCGCATCTAGGGTTTACTTCGCATCTTAATTTATCTTGTAATTTTCAAGACTTTGGGTAAGATTTATCCAACCACCATGATTGTTCTTCGATCAATCATGGGCCAGAACCGCTTCGGTAGTTCTAGGATTTATGAAGGTTTTATAAGTTAATTGAACTTCTGTGTGTATACTCCGTACAACACTACTTGTGGTTTATTTTATATAAGACTATGTGTTTTTAATTCATACTCAGAGTTGTTTTGTGCATCATTAATTGTTATGTAGAGTCTGAATATATATCTTGATTATTGATTGAGTGCGTTCACTGCTGAGTAGGATTCCATGTTATGATTCTAAGTGAAGGGATTCTGAAGTCTCATTAGAACTATCTTATATAAATACTTGTTAATTGAATCTTATTCGGATTAATAAGTAGGATAAAGAGTATAACTTGATCGTACCTATAAAGGGATATCATATCGGGTTAGAGTACTTAGTACATGGGAAATAATTGATACTGATAGTACCTAGAAAGGAGGGTGAGTTATATCTCTTACTCCAAATATATTCACACAAGTCACACGCTTATTTACTTGTGTCTATAGAGTAGATTTGCATTGTTTAGTGATGCTTCTATATTCCACAAGGCAGAGTCAGACATTGATACACGGAAGGAAAATTAATAAGTAAAACTGGATGGCCCGAAGAACTACCTATCTTCTCACTTATTCAATTTCGTTCAATCTCTATTGTTACTTATTTTAATTGTTTTTTTAATTATTTAGTAATTAGTTTCTTAATCATACAACTATTTTGCCATTATAGTCTTAGTAAGTTAGAATATAATTACATTAATAATAATACGTCCTTTGAGTTCGATAATCACTTGGTCGCTTATCAAAGCTACAATAGCATCCTTCAGACTTAGGGATTAATATTTTGTGTTGAGAAAACGCTCATCGCAGATCAACTTATTTATTATTAGGTTTTAGTATAACTTTTAGCGTAGTGTTTGACTTTGGTTTAGAAATTGTGATTTAATAAATTTCTTTTAAATTTCTTCTACATACACCTACATATTTTATTAACCTTCACTCACGGACTCACCCCTTACCATCCACAGTCTCTTCTCAATTAATAAATTTTCTTTCATTTCTCTAACCTCTTTCATCTATTCTCTCACCTATATACATATATAATAAATATAAAACATTCTATAATAAATTATAATAAAACTATTAAAATATTTTAATTGATTGTTATGTTTTTCAAATATATGTTGTATTGAGATAGGATTCAATTTTTTATATGGTAAAGACTCGTGTGAGACCGTCTCACGTAAGAGCTTGTGTGAGATAGATAAGATAAAAAGTGATAACTTATATAATGAAAAATGATACTCAATTAATGAAAAGTGATAATGCTATTTCATGAA
The DNA here is from genome assembly GCA_023678885.1 of Pogostemon cablin. Classification (NCBI taxonomy): domain Eukaryota; kingdom Viridiplantae; phylum Streptophyta; class Magnoliopsida; order Lamiales; family Lamiaceae; genus Pogostemon; species Pogostemon cablin. The sequence continues at coordinate 9,790,464 of CM042990.1, read as the reverse complement.
CAATTTATAGTGTAAATAAAAAGTGATAACATAATATTATTTTATAACGAAAATGATATCTAATTTAAAAGGTATAATATTATCTTACGTGAGACGGTCTCACGCAAAATTTAAAAAAAATAATTATTGAAATATTAATTAATTAATTTTATTATTTTTTTAAATAAATATCAAATATTTTATAATTAAATTAAATTAATCCTTAAAATTTATAAAAAATATCAATTTATGAATAATATTTAAGTATTTTTTTATAAATTTATATTATTTTTATATTTATGATAAACATTAAGTGTTTTTTAATTAATTCTATCATAGTATTTTATTTAATTAATTGTTATTTTTTAAATAACTAATAAAAAATATAAAAAAATTCTATTAATGTATAATATTTTAAAATATTTATAATTTTGTAATGAATTCATTATCTCTATATTTTAACTTAATTTTTTTAATTTCAAAAAATTTTATAAACTCATTTATAATTTTATTTCCTAACATCAAATCAAATTAAAAGAGCACAGCATCTTATTATTTTGAAGAAGACTTAATTTGATTTCTTTTATTTCACTTGAAAACTACTTAAATCGATTCTTTACATAATTACAGGAGTTTAACATCTTATTCACCTTAAAATTTACACTAAATCCTAATAATAAATATTAAATTCTAAGAGTAAAATAAGCCACAAATCAAAATGATCGATGAGATTAAGATTATACCATAAGAATTAAGATTAAAACCTAAAGATAAATATTAAACTCTAAAGATAATGGTCATAAATTATGTATAAAGGTGAAATTACAATTAAACCTTTAGAAATAAAACTAATATTATACTCTAGTGCAGTAAGGGAATTTGGAGAAATCTTGGAGTATATTCCGTATGTGTTTGATTAACTAACTTTTAACTACTAATTAAGGAGTAATAATTAATTAAAAAATAGAAAAAAAAGTTTAAAATTTATAAAAAGACAAAATAAGGAAATTTTTTTTAAAGTTTTTATGGGAAAGTTTTTTTATGTAAATTTTGAAAAGATAAACTAAAGACAAAAATTCATTAATTTATTGATAGGTAAAGAAAAAACTATAACAAAGTTAATATATGTATTAATAAAAAAAATTAATAACTTTATTAATCAATATAAATTAAAAATAATTATAATGAAATTCATTAAAAAAATGGATAAGGAGAAATTTTTTTTTCCATAAAAGTGGTAATTATAATTTGACAAAATATTATTTGCACAACTTTGTGGGCCACCTTCAATTTTTTATGTTATATGTATAGCTTCTGTGGTCTATCCGTCCAAGGATGAAATTTGCAGGTTTAATTTGATGAACAATATGTGTGGTTGAATTTCATGGAATTTGGGTATCTTCCAGATAACCTTCTGCACAGGCATGTGGGAGATCTAAATACACAGCTTTTAAAAAACATTATTTTCTATTGACAAAATATTTTATGGTAAAAATCTTAGTGATAGATTTACCAATGAATTAAAAAAAGAAAATACATTGATACATAATTACGTTACTTAAAAAAACTTTTTCCATAATTAGATATTACTTTTTATTTATTAAATTTCGTTTCCTTCTATTTATTTGAAATCTAAATTTGTAATAATAAACTTATATCACTTTAAGCGTCCATGAATCTAGATATAAAATAGATCATGAATCTGAAAGATACATTATATGACAAAAAAAACTACCTTAAAAATTTAAATTAGTTTTAAAAATGAAAAGATTCAACCCTATTTGTATAGTTGTTTAACTTCACTTAAGTTATATGTATGCAGATGGGGCATGAGATTACAGCTGTACCCAAAACAAAACAAAACATTCTGGGCTGATTTTGAGCGAGTCTGCAAATAGGTCAAAAATACCCGAAATAGATATATATCAATTTACCTACACGATTGAAACAGATGTTGATGGGCAATAAAAACTGCTAGTTTCATCATATCCTTAATGTGTGACCTAATTTGTTATATGACACTTTTAAATCGATTCCTCTTGTTCCATTTAAAAAAATATTTGACTCGATTCCTTATATATTAAAAATATTTTTTTTACACGTGGCGGCTCCTCATTGACTGACGAACTATGCGGCGACACCTCAATAATTATCATAAAATTATATGTCCTTTAAAAAACATACAATATTTTTTTCTTTTTTTTGGTTGATAACAAATTAAATTTTTTATATTTTATTTATATATTTATGTATTAGGGTGCACACGTTTATCCATATATGTATAAATTTTTATTTAATAGTATATACTCCCTCCGTTTCCTTTAAAAGAACCATTTTTTCATTTTGGGCGTCCTATCCAAATAGTTCTTTTTCCTTTTTTACACATATGTGACCCAAACACACACTAATACAATTAAAATTTGGGCTCACACACCCACTATTACAACTACTCACTATACATTAAATAATAATATTCTCTAATCTACGAGCAAAAAAGCAAAAATACCCCTTTGCATGGGACAGAGAGAGTATATATTTCTTAATAATCGTATAGCTTTTTTACATTCAATTTTTATTAAAAAATTAACAGAAAATTAACTAACAAAATGTATGCATTTTTATTCATTATTGTATATAAGTTTTTATTCTTAAGTGTGTTTCTAAAAGTTTTTGTACGGTGCACCTGGGTGCACAGGTTTATTTGCCTTATTAATTACTAAATCTTTTAATGCAAATAAATTAATTGACATCAAATTAAATATTGTAGGCACTTGAGTTTTATTGCCTATTGAAGGAAAATATGTGGCAAATTAATGGAATAATTATCAATTAATTATTTATATATTAAGGGATTTAAATAAATAAATTTTTAAAATAAATTAGTAAATAATTGATAATTGGGACAGATCCAGTCAAATAAGCCCAAGTCCACAGAATTAGGTCAAATCAAGTATCAACCAATCAAACAGTGTTATACATGGAAATGCCCAAGCCCGCAGAACTAGGTTCAATCAGCCATTTATAATTAAATTGCGAGTTATTTATGGGGCTTTCTCACCTTTCACCTATATAAGGAGTTCTTCTCTATTTATTCCAGACACTCTAAAACATATGAAGTCGAAGACGCTTCTAAAGAGATCAAGAATACGAGTAGTGCTCCCTTGAGATCTTCAAGCATCTTCAAGCCAAGAACGGCCTGCGTTCCGAGATCAAGGTGCTAAGCCTCTCCGATATAGCGTTCTTCAAAGCAATAGCCTCCGGTCAGAGATCAAGGTTCTACACCCCTCTAATCCGGCGTTATTCAACTCAAAATCGTCGGCGTTCTTCGCGGAAAACTCAAGAATAACATTTAATCCGAACAAAGGCTTGACCCCTCCGAATTAACGTTATATGCCTCCTCAACTCAATTTCTTAAGCGTTCTTTATGGAAAGCTTCAAGGATAACTCTTAATCCGAACAAAGGCTCGACTCCTCCGGATTAACGTTATATACCTCCAAATCTGAGTCCGGACAAGCTTCAATTGAAGATCCGACTCAACTCAACATACACAATTAAATAGCCAGCTAGTCAACACACTCTAGTCAAAGTCAACACAAGTCAAGCCAAATTAGTTCAAGAGAAGAATCAGATGATTGATTGACATTGTAATTCGTTTACATTATCTTATAAATTGAATCTGTCTGAATTATTATTGTAATTCTCTTGTATTTATTTTATTATAAATAAAAAATTTGTTGTTACAAATATCATCTCTCACCCCCTATAAATAACACTTTCTGGCAGGGGCGGAGCTAGACCGATTTGTTAGGGGGGAGGGGGCAGCTAAAAATAAAATTACGTCGATTTTATTTGCACCATATTGTTGATATAGAGTTAAAAAAAATTATTTTTTGACTAGCTTTATTGATTTTTTAGGATAACATTGTCTTTCTAAATAATAAAATGTAAAGTATGTTACATATATTAGGTGAGATTATTATTTTTAAAATTAAAATGTATTTTAAGGTACAATATTTTTTTGAGTGGTGTAAACTATTATGGGACGAATAAAAATATAATGTGTGATGATAATTGTGGGAGAGTACAAAATAGTACAATATAAAAACATAAATTGCAACCAAATACATAATCATCTCTCAGTTTTTATATAATTTTGAATGTTTAAAACTAAAAGAAAGAAGTGAAGATAATATTTCTATTGATACAATATGATAAATTATAGAGTTTTTGATAAAGTGAGAGATGTTTCTTTATTAGTGTAAGGTCAAATTAAGGGAGTTTTTTAAGATTTAAGGGGCTAAAGCCCCCTAACACCTCAACAAAGATACGCGCCTACATTCTGGTTATTTATTATAAATACACACATTAATTTGATTCTCTAAGAGAAATAGAATTTTTTAAGTGATTTGATACATCAACCTATACACTTTGTATCCCCTAATAAAAAATCTGTCGGGAATTTAAAATCGTTTATGAAGATTAACTTAGTCGTATGGTTGTTTCAAGATGAGCTCTGTGATATTTTAAATTTTGACAAATTATTTTATGAAACATTTTCTTTTTGTGTGGTTTTCTGATCTATTTGACTCCACAATTAAATATTTATCTGTAGGTTTAATAATGGTATAATTATGCACCACAAATGTGGAAAACTTCCACATGGTTTGCTTCTTGATCTTGCCTTTTTAAATTTGTGAAGCTGATTAAGGATGACAGAAATGAGGCTTAAGTGGCCTATGGAGAGAATTGTAGATACTACAAAATCAGAAGCCATTGCTCTAATGGAAACTAAAGGGACAAGTATATATTAATTCTCGTTAATTCTTCATGCTTGTATAAGGTGATGAAAATTTAAATTTATAAATAATTTTTATTGATTTATTAATTACTCCACTCTTCAATTAGCTTCATTTCATTTACAAAAATCGTCATTAATGAGTCTTATTATAATTATTATTCCAGAATTAATCAAGTAAGCGACTTCTAAGAAACATGAACCTCAATAATTTGGAATGTTTATATTTTAGTCCAACCATTGTGGAAAGATTACAGATACGTCCTGAAAAAACGTGTATTAAAGCTCTGCAAATTATGCATTTTGTGGGCCTGAATCTATGGTCAAGTTTCCTGTACAAGTTCTATCACAGAAACTAGTTTGTCTTTTATATTATTTGTTTATATTTTTTCTTTTGTTTTTTATCTTTATTTTTTTTTCAATTAATTATTAGAATTAATTAAAATTTAATAATATATGTAATATGTCTTTAAGGGTCTAAATCACTATTATCCAGTGAATCTTATTTTATTCTATTTAATCTCGTCCATTAACTTTTTTTCAAATTTAATTTTTTTAAGAGTTGATATTAGGCGCACCCTGATAGAATGGTGCACCCATATGTGTATAACTTTTTATTCTATTTTGAATAGATGTTATTCTATTTTGTATACGTGTTTCTTAATAATTATATATTTTTTTCACGGTAAGTTTTTCATTAAAAACTAGCATCCATATGTGTATAACTTTTTATTCAATAGTGTATACATATTTTTTAATAAATATATATTTTTTTACACTCATTTTTTCATTAAAAAAACTAGCAATTAAATTGTATATATTTTTATTCATAATTGTAAAGACTCGTTTTTGAAAGTGGGTGCACCCTATCTTAGTGTGCACCCGAGTGCACAGTATAATTAACTTTTTTTTAAATTTAATATTTCAAATAATTTAGATGGGTTTCCATCATTTATCTCGCATGTAGATACAAAAGATTAAAATACGGGTGAGAATATATATATTATATTATATATGCATACATTTATTTGACATGATTTGAGGGTAATTTAATAAATTTATTTAAAAAGTGGTCAAAATTGATTTATTATGTAAGTGGTTTGTAATGTTTATAATAACTAGGTAAAATGAAATTCTTATTCCTCAATTATTCCTTCTTACACATCAATTAATACTCTATTCATATATCATCACTCATCTCTTATACATTAAGTAACATAAAACTTAAATCTATCATATTCCAAAATTCAAAACAAACATGGATTATCACTATTCATTGACAATTGAAAAAAAAGTTAATATATGTATTAATAAAAAATAATAAATGGATTAATCAAAATAAATTAAAAATAATTATACCGAAATAAATTTTTTTAAAAAATGGATACCATTGATTCTGTAGATTTTTGAGAGAGTTTTTTTTTTTAAATTTATTATTTTGCTCATAAAAGTGATAATAATAAATATTTCACAAAATATCATGCGTACAGCTTCTGTGCACCTGCATTTAATTTATACACTTATTAATAAATACAAATACATTAATAAATAAAAATTCATACAGTTTATAAGAAAATTATTAGAGAACTTTTATTTAGTTTTTTACTGAAAAATTAGTGATACGGTTGAAAATAAAAATGTAATACATTTATTGAGAAATACATAAACATTATTGAAATAAAACTAATGAAGTTTGTTAAAAAAGACTATTTTAATGAGAAATTAAAAGTTAAGGACTATTTCACAAAAATTAAGTTTTTTTGAATTATTTTGAATAATATATATATATATATGAAAGATAATTTTGATTTTAAATTTGGATATATAGTATAGTGTATTCTCCAATAAGCATACTTTTGGACCTTTGGTCCATGGATGAAGTCAGCACGTTTTAGTTTGATGAACAATATGTGTGGTTGAATTTCATGACATTTTGGTATATTCTTTTTTTTTTTTTAAAGAATTTTGGTATATTCTAGATTACCTTTTATAATTAGTGGATATATATGATTGGCCGTTCTTGCAACTTGCATATTTACACTGCAAATCCACAGCTTCTAATTTTTTGTGTTTTTTCATCAAATTGATATTAACTTGGTCTAATGGAAATCTCTCTAGCGTAATTTCTATGAAAATAAATTTATTACATGTGCTCTTGTTTTCGCAATTCACAGTACACCTCTTTATGAAATACATTTCTAAGACTCTTAACAGAAGGACTTCATCTCCTAGGCATCACCTTTTTTTTTTTATCAGCAAACCAAATTAACAAAGAAATAAATGAATCCCTCTCTCTACCTTCTTATCCCTGTAAAATGTTCAATATATTTACTTGAAAAATACTTTAATCCATTTTGTTAAGCGCGGATTTTTCATTTTAAAAAAGAAATCACATTAAATGACTAGTGAGGGAAGAGAAATCAGTCCTGAAAACTAGATCTAGAAATCCAGGAAAAATGTGATTTCTAATCCAAATCCACTCATTTTTCATTTTAAAGTTAGGTTTGGGTTGAGTCATTTCAAATCAAATGAATTTGAGAATGAGAAGATTTTAAATTTTTAGAATTTTAAATTAATTTATTTAAATTTCAATGTTTGAATGAATTATGAATTTATGAAAGTATTTTCAATTCATAATTCAACAATTATTTTTTAATTTTTAAAATAGAATTTTATATATGATAAATAAAAATAATAAATTTTATTATATTAAATATTAAAATATAAAATTTTATTAAAATATATTTTTTTTGGGTGGAGTGGAGTGGGGTGGGGTGGGATCAGTGGGTGGGATAGGTTTGGTGGTAATATTTTTTTTATTTAAATATTAAAATTCAAAATTTTATAAATTTTTTTTTTGGAGGGGAGAGAGATTTGGGCGGCAGAGGGGATGGTGTGGGTGGGTGGCATATGCTGGTTGGTAATATTTTAATTATTTAAATATAAAATATAAAATTTTATAAAAAAAATTTGGTTGGGGGTGGGAGCGGAGTAGGTTGGGTGGTAGTGGTTAAAATTAATATATATATATATATATATATATATATATATATATATATATATATATATATAATTATAATTATCGGTAAAGACTTGTGTGAGATCGTCTCACGTAAGGGCTTACGTGAGACGGTCAGAAAGTGATAACTTTTATATTGAAAAGTGATACTAAATTAATGAAAAGTGATAATGTTATTTCACAAATAATTTATAATATAAATGAAAAGTGATAATATTTTGTAGCGAAAGTGATAATATTTTAATGCGAATGTGATAACTATTTTAAAAAGTGTAAAATGGTTTCACGTGTGACGGTCTCACGCAAGACCTACCAATAATTATTTTATTAAATTTATATATTTTTCATATAGAAGGATTTCAAATGACACGGTTTGAGTAAGGATTAGAAAATTCATCCAAAACCATTAAAAAAAATTCAAAATCAAGTCTATAATCTGAAATTCATTGATTTATAAATTCATTGATTTCAAGTTGCACCCAAATATGAGGGAGGGATTTTTAAGCCCCTCCTCAAATTCTTTCATACAAACACACCCTAAGAGACTTGAAAATACTTGATTCTTCAAGATTTTCAACGAGGATCAATCCAGAAATAACGTTTGATTTGAAATCAAGGTGCTGAGCTCAGATTCGGTGTTTATTCAAGTTAAGTTCTTCGGTGTTCTCCGCAAGCTCTACGAAGTTCAACCAGAAAAGATCCAAAAGAAGCATTCAATTTGAGAACAAGATACTTAACTCTTTAGATTATATGTTTCTTCAAATCAAGTTCATCCAGCATTAATTCTTTTTGAAGTCAACGTTGTTTTACCAAATTGAACTGCGTGATTTCATTGCAAGAAACCCTCAAGTCAATGTTTGTTCTGAACAAAGGCTCAACGCCTCCAAATCAACATTTTAGAAGTTCAAGCCCGAGCTTGGATGAGCTTCATTCGAAGATTCGACTTCGAAAGTTGAAAGGCCACCAAAAATAACTTAAGAGAGAAATACGAGGATAAATAGAGACTGTTTACTTAAATTCTCGATTTCAATCCATTTTGAATTATTTTTTAATCTCTTTTGTGGTTTTTATCAATAAATACAACACAAATTGTTGTGACGATAATTATATTATTTTTAATAGTAATTGATTCGACATTTATTAATTATATATACTCCTTCCGTCCCGTGTTAATGTTTATGTTTGCTTTTTGTACGTAAATTAAGAGATATAATATTTTAATATATAGTGAAGTAAGAGAAATAATAATTAATATAAAGAGGCAGAGACAGTTGTATTAGTGTTGTGTATAGGCCCTACATAGAATAATTAATTGTTTTGTGTCTTCCCAACTTGACAAAATAGGAAACATAAATCTTAACTTGGGACAGACCAAAATGGACAATGTAAACCTTAACACGAGAAGAAAGGAGTATATATATATATATATATATATATATATATATATATATATATATTTTAAATTATCAAGTCAAAAAATATTTTTATTGATTCGATACATCAACCTAAAACAAAGGTTATGCTCTTCATACTTTTTGACAAAAAATTGTGGCACCGACACTGCGAGCACTATAATTTTAAGAACTAAGTGATGACAACGGGAGAACAGATTTAAAAAAATTCGTTTGTGGGCACATTTCAAGTGTATGTTTAAAAATACCCAAAATGACGAAAAAGACCTTGATCCGATTTTAGCACAATATTAATTTTTGAAAAAGTCATTAACGAGTCAAGTTTTTTACCATATATAGTTTGACTTGATTGTAAAAAGTTATAATCGAAATCAAAGTATATAATTTTTTAATAATTAATATCGTGTTAATATCGAGTCAAAGACTTCATCGGAGCGTTTTAAACATACTCTCCCACAAGAATATTACTACTAAATCTGAATGGTACTTTAGGAAGTCTCCCTAATTTTAAATCCAGAAATACGTGTGTGTAATATATACAGTGTCCATTAAACCTTTTGTGGGCCCTGTACAAACAATCGCAATAACTGTTTTCTTGGATACGTAGTGAGGTGTCTTTTGGTCCATCATCCATGGAGGAAATCAACACGTTTTATAATCTCATCAACATTTGAGGATCTTCTAGGCAAGGCCATGTGGGAAAGCTATTGAAATGAGTCACTGATTAAATATTAAAGGATTTATCTATTTATCAATTTAAATTTTTTGATGAGGTGGTTGTTTAATATGTATCAGAGCCTATGGTTAACAAAGGTCTAGGATTTGAACCTCACCGTCACTTATCTATAAGAAAATTGCACATGCAAGGTTTGAGGCAAAAGTTAATCCCGTCTGCATGTGAGGGGGGCGTGTTAGAGTGATTTAATTAAGACTTGAGGCAAAAGTTAACCCCGCCTACATGTGAGGGAGTATGTTAGAGTGATTTAATTAAATATTAAAGAATTTATCTCTCTACTAGCCTCAGCTTTTAGATGATGTGGTCATTTAACAGTCACAACTACTTGGGTAAATTGTCCAAAAACATTTTCCCCCTAGCAGGACAATTAATTTTGGGAAAATCATTGATTAAAATAATAGTATTATATACTGAGCATTGCAAAAAAAATAATATAATATATATAATTACATATGCTCTCACGAATACGAATATGAATAGTCTTTTATTTAGGTTAATTATAACATATATTTATATATTTCTATTTTTTATTTTATTATTCAGAATTATATTACATTAATTATATATATATATATATATATATATATATATATATATATATATTTAGAATTCATTAAAATTTTAAGGATTGTATTATTACAAACTTATAAATGCATCACAGTAATCCCAATAATTATATTTAAAGATTACTTTTGTATTATCATTTTGCAATATCCTTTCTCTTAATGGAGAAATTCCCCATTCTTCCATGGATATCACCTTTTTTATTAGTACTTTACTGAAGCTATAAATTTCTTCATTATTACCCATTTTGAAGTGTTTAATATCACCACTTCCACTCTGTATTAGAATCTGTTCATAGTATTGTCGAGACTTATATGTTCTCATTTCATTGGATCCATTATCCAAGTATCTATTCATTAGAAAATATAGATCTTCACTCCATTTTAGATCCTTGTCTTCTAATATAAAGATTATTTCTTCATGTTCCTTTCTAAAATATTTTTCAATAAAATCATTTTTTGCTAAAATTTTAGCAAAAGAAATCTCAGTAGGAGTATCACTCCTTTCAGTGTCCATGTCATCAAACTCTTGTGACAAATTTTTGTTCACAAGTCTTCTTTTCCCCTGTTGAACTATCAGTTCTGGGGATTTCCCTTTGTCTTTAGGAGTATTAGGGGTATAACCCCCACTCCTTCCACCTCTTCCCCTCCATGGAGAGGAAGATCCGCTGCCCCGTCTCATTTCTGCATATTAAAATATTCACGGGTTAGAAAATCCGGAAGATTATTATCTTCTCCTTTTTTATATATAATATCAAAATCAAATGGGGCTAAATGAGCCTGCCATCTAGCAAACATTTGCTTAGACACATCATGTTTAAAATCTTTATTAAACATAAATTTAGCTGCATTACAATCAGTGACAATAATAAATTTCTGATTATATAAATCATCCTGAAATTTTAATACACACTTAATGATAGCAAGTATTTCTTTCGCAATAGTGGCATAATTCTTTTGAGCATTATTCCATTTTCCTGAATGGAACCTTACTAAATATTTTTGTTTATTATTTGGATTTTTCTGGGTAAGAATTCCTCCAAATCCTATATCAGAAGCATCAGTTTCTATAAATTTCTCCCAATTTGGGTTACTAATCATTAAACATGGTAATGATTTAACATTCTTCTTAATGTTCTTGACTGCATTAGTATGACTATCAGACCAAGATTTTGGATTCTTTTTTAATCTATCATATAAGATAGCTGTATCTTTAACCAAATTATGATAATAAGGAGCTATATAATTAAGGCTTCCTAAAAATCTCTGTAACTGAGTCTTATCAGTTATTATATCTGGAAATTTATCAGCAAAATCTATGCTTCTATTAATAGGAATTATATTTCCTTTTTCAATAAAATGACCTAGAAATTTTATTCTAGTCTGAAATAAATCCATTTTTGGTTTAGATATTACTAAGCCATTTTGTTTTATTAAACCTTTGAAAATATGCAAGTGTTTGAAATGCATTTCAATGGTTTTTGAATATATTAAAATATCATCAATGTAAACAATAATGAACTCACTATAAGGAGTAAAAATATCATTCATAATCTTCTGAAATTCAGAAGGAGCATTTTTAAGACCAAATGGCATTACATTCCATTCATAATGTCCTATTGGAACATTAAATGCTGTTTTATATCTATCAGATTTATTAATTTGTATTTGCCAATATCCTGACTTTAAATCAAATTTTGAAAATATTAGACCATTATAAAGTCTGTCTAACAAATCCTTTTTATTAGGAATTGGATGCCTAATCCATTTTAGAACTTTATTAAGAGGTTTGTAATTAATAACCAATCTAGGAATACCTCTTTCTATTTCTGAATGTTTATTAACATAAAATGCAGTACATGACCACGGCGATTGAGAATGACTTATAAGTCTTTTCTGCAATAAAGATTCAATCTCCTTTTTGCATAATTCTAAATATTCAGAATTCATTTGACAAGGTCTAGCCTTTGTCGGAATATTTCTTTCATTAAAATCTTCCTCATAAGGAAGGGAAATAATATGTTTCTTTCTATCCCAAAATGCATTAGGATGATCATTACATATTTCTAATGAGAGTTCATTTTTCAAAATGCTAATTTTATCCTGTAATTTAGGATTTTTTAATTGTTCATCTATAGTAATAATATTAATCTCCTGTTTCAAGAATCCTATCTGATTCTGTTTAGCCATAATACTATCATATAGGCTATGTAATTTCTTCGTTATTGGTTCAACAATAAATTCAAGAAAAATATCTTTTCCTTGAAACGTACCTATTATCCCATTATTATCAATATTTTTTATGGGATAAATATTATTCAAAAATGGTGTACCAAGTATAATTTGGTTTGAAATATCTTTTGCAAGTATAAAACTTTGTGGTATGCATTTATTATTAATGCATACAAAAGCTTTAGGGATTTTATAATTTATCTGGAGTTTATCACCACCAGCATGCCATAAAGTATGACTTGTTTTATAAAAATATCTAGTAGGGATTAACCCTTCTTGAATAACATTTAAATCTGCTCCACTATCAACAAGAGCAATGAATGATTTTGTATAATGATTATCAATCAATAATGATATTTTAACATACCATTTTTGAGATATGACTGTCTCTATTGTAGATAGAAAATTATCTTTTTCTACTATAGGTAAATTATTAATATTATCTAGGAAAACTTCATTTTTTTCCTCAATATTCTTTTCTATTCTAGATATTCTAGATTTCTGAATGAAATTCTCATTTTTCAAGAATTTTATTTCTTCTTTCAGATTATTAATCTCTTTATAAATATCTGGTAGAGATATATCTCTTTGACTTTGATATTTTATTTTTAATTGATTCATTACCTCAGACATATTATAAGATTTATCCTTATTAAGAATATTATTTATTTTTTCTTCTTCTTTATTAGAAGTAGATGTCGATGTCGAGGCACCATTATCATTACCTAATTCATCAATTATTTTAGTTCTTAATAAAGGATCTTTTATTAATTTTAGTAACTCAAAAATATTTTGAGAATCTAAAACATTAATACTCATATTAGAGAATTGTGACATTATTTTGTAAAATTCAGATTGATCATTATCAATATTATTTATTTCCTTGGGACATATTAATCCTTCTTTACAAGGTTCACATTCCTCTGTATTATATAATTCTTCATTTTCTAAATTTCTTACAATCTCATCTTCTGATTCAGAAGTAGTAGAAATTTCTGATTCTGATTCCTCAGATTCTGATTTTTCTATCAAAGATTGTATTATGATATTTTTTATATCATCTGGAATTTCCAAATTAGAAATTCTTTTCTTTGTCCAACAAAATTCATTGGTATGACCTTTTTCCTTGCATATTGTACAATATCTCTTTTGATTCTTATTGAATCTTTTCATATATTTTTTCTTTTGGAATTCATTCTTCCTTTGGAAATTTTCTTCCTTTCTTTTTCCTTTTCTTTCAATTTCTTTCGAAGAATATTTCTTCTTTTTAGGTTTATAATTTTCCCTTTTCTTCTTACTGGATGAAGCATTATCTAATCCAAATTGTTGACAAAATTCTCCTAATTGTTTCTTTTCTAAGAAACTTTGTCTTTTTAATTGTTGATTTAGCTTTATTTCATTACATAAAGCTAATCCTTCTTGTATACAAGTATCTATTAAGGATCCGTATGTATATTTTTCATACTGAATGGTAATATCATTACCTTTTATAACTTTTCTTATTCTCTCAGCAAACAAACTTGGTAATCCATCAATAAATTTGGATTTCCAATGATTATTATTACATTCTGGTAATTCCATTACTCTGCTTAGGAAAGTATCCTTGTACCACCTAAAATCAGAGAGTGTTCTACATCTTAGATTTTGTAATAAAGTTCTAATAGTATCACTATTATCACTAAATCTTCCAGTAAAATGTTCAATTATATTAACTGCTAATGTATAAACTGCAGTTTCAACAACTCTATTATCTTCTTGCTTATTAGCATTAAGAATATTATCTCTATCTTGTGGATTTAAGTAATTATCCCACCAGCCTTTAAGTTGGCCTGTAAAACCAGCTATTATCATGGCTGCTATTGTTTTATCAGAATTCTGACTATTCTTACATATTGTAGAATACATTAACATTCTATGAACAGTATTATAAATCTGTTTATTAGAATATCCATCAATATTCCATTCATAAATTTTATTTCCAGAATAACTGATATCTATCGTATCAGTATATTCCTCATGTAAAACATCCATCGGAGTAGGTCTACTATAATAAAACTTACTCTGAATAGGTTTATCTGCCCATTTATTATGGAGCTTATTAATTTGATCTCGTAAAACCTCTTTTTTATCTGGGTTTTCTATCAAATTATAATCTAATTCTTTATTCAAAGTTTTTATACTGAGTTTATTAAACCTTTCTTCCAAATATTTTTCCAACTCATGTAATGGTTGGGTTTTAAAATTTGAAATTATTGGAGGTGGTTGAAAACTAGGAACTATCTCCTTTTTTATATAAGGAGTTGAAACTTCTGATGAAGAAGCTATTTCCTTATTTTCAATAACCTCTTTTCCCTTATCAAGAGATTTATCATTTATTTTTTTAATTATTAAATCCAATTTATTATTAATAAGTTGAATTTGTTCATTTATTACAATTAATGACAGATTTGTATAATTCTGTCCTTTAAATACATTATTAATGTATTTACTTGTAACTTGAAGAGTATCATCTTCAATTAATTTAGCAAATGCTAAAAAGTTTAATTCTTTCATTTTAAATGGTTGTTGTGGTGGAAATATTTCCTTGTTCACAGAACCATCTTGCATTGTATAATTTCTTTCTAAAATAAGAATATAATTCTTAACATAGGTTTCTATAAACCATGCTGCAAATGGTATGATCATATTTTTCTCTTCACAAGTCTTATAAAACTCATATTGAAATTTACTAATTTCAATATTAGTAAAATTATCAAAAAACCAATTTCTAAAAGGAGTATATCCTTCATTTTTAAATTCATCTGAAATTATTTTTCTGGCTTTAGAGCCAGGTCTAAAATCTATTATTTCATCGAAATCCATAAATTATATAGATTCATACATTTCCGACATTGTCGGTTCCATCCTATTGGATTCTTTCATGATATTGTTTTTATCTTTGTATAATTTTCTTATTCCAGGATTTAATCCTGTGACAGATTCTATATCATCTGTATAAGCATCATTTGCCATCTGAGATATATTAGTTCTATCTTCTCTTATTTGAGAAGTAGAAGCTCTAGATGTTTCTATTATGTAATCTATTGGATCCTGTAAGTATAACATTTTCCAACTTTAGTCCTTTTTCTTTTCCAATTTTCAATTTTGGTCGTTTTTTGTCTACTTTTAGTCCTTTTGGTCTAGTTTTGGTCATTTTTTCAAAATTTGGTCATTTTTTTGTCCACTTTTGGTCCTAAATGTATACACTTTCGGACTATTTTTGAATTTTTTTAACATAAATGACCAAAAGTAGACCAAAAATGACCAAATTTTGACAAAAATGACGAAATCTGGATTAAAATGACTAAAAGTAGACTAAAAATGACCAAAATTGAAAATTGCAATAGAAAAAAAACTAAAGTTGGAAAACGCCATACTTACAGGACTAATTTTGATATTTACTCTATTTCTTAAATAAGTCCTAAAATAAATTAAGTGGCTATTCAAGGACCAGATTAAGTTGAGAAGATCTAATTAAATAAAATAGGTCTAGATTAAGTTCAGAAAGCTTTATTAAATTAAATAAGTCCATATTAAAATCAGTTGGCCTAAACTAATATATATATATATATATATATATATATATATATATATATATATATATATATATATATATATATATATCAAAAAGTAAAAAAAAAATAAATTCAATGATTTGATACATCAACTTAAACAAATATTATACTCTTCGGATTTCTTGATAAAAAATTCTGAAATTGTCACTGATCGTAATGTAATTTAAAGTAGAGTTATTTTTTCAAAGGGAGATGGAAGGTTGAAAAAGATGAGGATAATGTAAACCATGTTTTTTTAGGAATAGCCTTTAGGCAAAGACTTGTGAAAGATCTCTCACGTAAAGGCTTATGTAATACGGATAAAAAGTAATAATTTTATAATAAAAAAGAATACCTAAATAATAAAAAGTGATAATGTTATTTCATGAACAACTTATAATATAAATAAAAAATTATAGCATTTTAACAAGAAAGTGATAATATTTTATAGCAAAAATAATAATTAATTGAAAAGATATAAAATTAACTCACGTGAGACAATCTCACGCAATAGCTATATATTTGCAGGAGACAATTAGTTACCACTCCCTTATTTGTAGTGGACAATCATTTTATAGTGTAGTACTAAATATATACTCTCTCCGTCTCAAATTCAACTTCACGTTTACTGTAAATACGGAATTTAAAAAAAATCATTTTTTGACTTACTTTTGGAGATAGTATGATATTTTTGGGTAATAAATAAATGATAAATTATGTTATGTGTGTTAAAAAAGTGATGACGAATTTGAAATTAAAGTATGTTAGAGGGATATTAGTTAGTTGTTTTTTCTTTTATGGAAGTATGAAGTTGAATTTGAGACGGATCAAAACGAAAAGTGTGAAGTTGAAGTTGGGACGGAGGGAGTATTTTTTTAAATTTAGTATATAAGTCATATTTACTTAATCTTGACCGCCTTGTTGGAAAATTAATCATAAATTGAGGGTTCACAAAATTTTGTGTCGGTGCTGTTTGATGGAGGAGATGAGAAATAAGGGGATGAGAATAATTGATAGCTTCATATATGCTTAGGTGGATTTTATTTATTTATTTATTTATTTACTGGACATGCTATCTACCTTCAAATATTGGAGAAATAAAAAAATATAGGGTAAATTATTAAAACCCTATTTGAAGTTTGTCCAAATTACCAAATAAACTTCGTGGTTTGAAAAATTATCAATTACCCCCTTTAACTTGTTTTTTATTCTAACATTAATAAAATACACTTTTCTTAAAATAAAGAGGATGAAAACGACATCAAGACTCATATATTTAACAATGTATTTTTAAATTTCACTTTTTTTTAAAAAAATATTTTTTAAATGAGGTAATTGGTAATTTTTCAAACCACAGAGTTTATTTGATATTTTGGACAAACCTCGAATGGGTTTTGGTAATTTACCCAGAAATATAATATAATTTTTATATCATACAAGCTGCACGTGTGAAAGTGGCAACAATTAAAATTTTAATTTTAATTATTCTCATTGATTTAATAACTATTCTCTCCACTTTTCAATTACTTTTAATTTCATTATCATTAATGTTTTTAATGATACTCATTGTCATTTTGATTGAAGAATTCAAGCCCTTAAATTTGTATACACTTATATTAATAAATATATGAGTTGGTGTCTTGTGTCTTCAGGTGCACAAGGTGTGTAAGGGTACAACATTTAGTTCTAACACTACAAAAAAACTGTTATTTACCAACGAAATATTCCGTTGGTAAAAGTCTTAATTTTATTGTTAAATTGGTTTACCAACGATTAGTAACGGAATCTATTGGTAAAATTCCGTTGGTAAAGTGGTGGTTGGTAAATTTTAGCAATGAAAAAATTAATTTCGTTGATAAATAATTTTGTTTGTAATTTGTTGCTAATAATTCCGTTGGTAATTTATAAAATGATTCCCTTGGTAATCCGTTGGTAATTCCGTTGCTAAAATAGAGAATAAATTAGTTGGCATTCCGTTGCTAAAACAAAAAATGTCATTTTTGTTGCTAATCCATTGGTAATTACCAACAGATTTAATTCCGTTGGTAAATTCGGTTGCTAAAGAATACTCGGATGAATTATTTATAACAAATAAAAAAATATAATTAAAGGTGATATTTAATTTATAATTAGTATTCGTAATTAGTAATTAGTATATATAAGATGTACGACACTTAACCACATCGCGACACTTTATACTTTTAAAAAGTTATTTATAACAGCGTATTCGTAATTAGTAGATAAGATATAATAAAATTTTCGTATGTGAAAAAAATAAATTAAAAATAGAGCATTTGATGTATATAGATTTTTTATAATAAAAAATAATAGGTAAATAATAATACTCTCTAATTCACGTGCAAAAAACTACTAATAACTTATGAATGGAAGAGAGAGTAATAAATATGACGTACATGGAACCTTAACGGTCTCCTAGCCAATGTGGTCCAGTGGGGAGTGAGCCCTAAAATTTTATGAAAAATTAATGATATACGGATTTATATGACGAAATATATAAATATATTCTTATTTATGAAATCTTAAAAAAAAACTAATGTTATAGAGATTTATAAAAACATACTCATATAGATCTTTCAATTCGAGTTTGTTGGCATTCTTCGCTAGTTTTAAATTTAACGTTTAAGTTAATCCAGCATTTTTCGTTAAGCTAATGACATTCTTCACAAAAAAATTGTCAAGTCAACATTTGATTCGAACAAATGCTCGATGCCTCTAAATTAACTTTTTAAAACTTCAAGCTCGAATTCGGATAAATAAAGACTGTATTCTTAAATTCTCAATTACAATCCATTTTGGATTATCTTTGTAATCTCTTTTTTATTTATTAGCAATAAATACAAATTTATTGATACAGTATTTATATTATTTATAAAAGTAATTAATTTTACAACTATAATATTTTTTTAAAAAAAATCATTAAGTTTATTATTATTAATTTTTTATTCCATATTTCAACTTAAAACAAAGGTTATACTCTTCAGATCCCTGGTAAAAAAATTCCGACACCATCACAGGCAGTAATATAATTTAAAGTGGAGTTATTTTTTTAGTGGGCGAAGGTTGAAAAAGATGAGAATAATGTAAACCGCAACCCTAATGGTTGCTTTGTACCAAACAAGTCTTCTCCAATGGTTTTACTCAAAATTTGATGCAAAAAGAGAATATTGTAAAAAAATCTTATTAGAACTATTATTTTATTAAATCTAAATAATTATAATATTCTAAATTAATTATTTATCCCTCTAATTTTAAATTATTAATTAAATAATATGTTTCTATTTTGTATTAATTAATTTATATTTAAATTTTAAATTTGATTTCTAAATTTTAATTTTGTATAAATTTTACAAATCAAAATAAATATCAACATGAAATTAAATAAATATATAAACAACACATATTTTATTGATAATGGCATAATACAACACATACAAATAAAAGACATAAATTTTTTAATTTTAATCCCCAGATGAATACAGTTCCCAAATATGATCAATTAATGCATCACAAAGTTCATAATGAGCATCTTGATTTATTATTTTAGTAAATCGAGCAAGAAATTTCTGAAATTGAGAATCGTCATCACTCCCCATTTCAACATTTATAGCCGGTGATTCTACATGGTCATTAATAGGTGCATCAAGATCACGTTCATCTTCAATTATCATATTGTGCATAATAGTGTTTATGTTATATGATATTTATTTATATATTTTTAGTGTCTAATGTATTTGTAAGTCTATCTTTTTTAATGTTATATGGTATTTATTTATATACTTAATGACACATAATTTATTACTCCCTCTACCCAGCAAAAAGGTATGCGCTTTTACAAAGGAAGCGCGTACCTTTCTTTGGGACGGAGGTAATATATATTAATTATAAAAAATATAAATATATATATATTTAACAATTGGGATAGTAACTATTAAATACAAAAAAAATACATATTTACTATTAGATGCAAGCTCAAAATTTAATTAATATAAGATACAAAATTATAAAATAAAATACCTTTCTTACCCCAATTGCATACGTGTTTCCAAAATTAAATTTATAAATCCCTTAATTAGTAGGATTTGCTCCCTCATCCATCCAAGTTATTTTTTTAGGAAATAAGATATATTTATGAAATTCAATTTTAAGGCATATTAACTTAACTTATTCATCCTAGACCCAGATTAATGAATAATATTACGCTATTAAATAATTAGAAAATAATTGTGTTTAAATGTATATTAACTAAATCTACACAAATTGTATAAATTTGCACAATATAGTTAAATTATATATCTGAATTTTCTTTGAATTTGAGTATGTTTCGTGCATTAGGATGTAGTCATATATTTTGCATAATCTATTATATGTTTTGCACAATTATGTATATTTCTGCACAATAAGTATATAAATCCGCACAATATCAAAATATGTAAATAGAGAATTCATTTTCTTATAAATATGTTTAATTATATTGTAGCACTACACAGATATATATTTGCACAACATATTATATTTTCGCACAACACAATTATATTGCTACTATAGTGATATATTCTGTATAATTCATTAAATATTTTGCTGATATATATCTAAACAACCAATATATAAATTTATACAATATGAGATTAATAAATCTACTACAACTACTTCTTCGCGGCTGTGGTGGAATTGTTTTGAGATAGAGCAATCATATATGGCATTGAAAAATATACTTGCCGAGCTACCTCTAAACTTATTTACAAAATTAACACCATACAACAAATAATACACAAAAATTGTAGTATAGAAAATGTTGTATGCCTCGATAGAGCTAATAATAGATACATATAGTATAGATGTAGTATATTTTATTTAAATTATACAAATGAGAGCGCAATCGTAATATCAATTTCATGTGGACCTCTTCTATTTCACCCGTTTTTTTTTTGTCTTCATCCTTTTTTTTTTCTCTCTCATCTCTTATTATTATTTTTAATTCTAGTTCGAGTTTAAAATTTAAATAGTCTAGTATGTTTTTACTTTATTCGAAAAGTTCCAAAATAGTTATGATATTCAATTTTGTCCTAAACTTTTAAGTTTTGCTTCGATTTCATCCAAAAATATATATATTTTTTTACCAATTTCATCTTATAACCTTGTAAAAGTACCGATTTAGTCTCATTCCATGGTATGAGAAAAATTGAACATTTTAAAGTAAAAATGACATTTTGGTGAGAATTTAAAAATTACGGGACTATTTCAAAGAAATTAAATTTTTTTAGACTATTTTGAATAAAATATACTATTTGCATGTAACGATTTAGATTTTGAACTTATTCCAGTTCTGTGGTTGTTCCCACCTTTTTATTTTAAATTCTTTTATTGATTAATTACAATTAATTACAACTATACTATTAGATGTTTAATTTTGATTTAAGTTGATTTAATAAATCAATGAATAGTGTTATTCTATTTTCTTTATTTTTTGTTTTGGTTGTATAGATTTAAAATTATGTCAAATTAAATATATTAATTTAGGTGAGAGAAAAGATGAAAGAGGTTAGAGAAATGACGAAAAAATATTATTAATTGAAAAGAGATAATGGATGGAAAGGAGTGAGTTCGTGAGTGAAGGTTAATAAAATATGTAAGTATATATAGACGAAATTTAAAAGAAATTTATTAAATCACAATTTCTAAACCAAAATCAAATACCACCTTAAAATTTACACTAAATCTTAATAATAAATATTAAATTTTAAGAGTAAAATAAGTCACAGATCAAAATGATCGATGAGATTAAGATTATACCATAAGAATTAAGATTAAGCCCTAAAGATAAATATTAAACTCTAAAGGCAATGGTCATAAATTATGTATAAACTGAAATTACAATTAAACCTTTAGAAATAAAATTAATACTTATACTCTAATGTAGCAAGGGGATTTGGAGAAATCTTGGAGTATATTCCGTATGTGCTTGGTGAACTAATTTCTAACTACTAATTAAGGAGTAATAATTAATTAAAAAATAAAAAAATTTAAAAATTAGAAAAAGACAAAATAAGGAATTTTTTTTTTAAAGTTTTTATGGGAAAGTTTTTTTATGTAAATTTTGAAAAGATAAACTAAAGACAAAAATTCATTAATTTATTGATAGGTAAAGAAAAAACTATAACAAAGTTAATATATGTATTAATAAAAAAATTTAATAACTTTATTAATCAATATAAATTAAAAATAATTATAATGAAATTCATTAAAAAAAATGGATACCATTGATTTGTAAATTTAGGAGAAAGTTTTTTTTTTCCATAAAAGTGGTAATTATAATTTGACAAAATATTATTTGCACAACTTTGTGGGCCACCTTCAATTTTTTATGTTATATGTATAGCTTCTGTGGTCCATCCTTCCAAGGATGAAATTTGCAGTATGTGTGGTTGAATTTCATGGAATTTGGGTATCTTCCAGATAAACATCTGCACAGCCATGTGGGAGATCATGATTGGTCGTTCTTCTAAATACACAGCTTTTAAAAAAATTATTTTCTATTGACAAAATATTTTATCATAAAAATCTTAGTTTTATTATTTGATAGATTTACCAATGAATTAAAAAAAGAAAATTTATTGATACATAATTACGTTACTTAAAAAAACTTTTTCCATAATTAGATATTACTTTTTATTTATTAACTTTCGTTTCCTTCTATTTATTTGAAATCTAAATTTGTAATAATAAACTTATATCACTTTAAGTGTCCATGAATCTAGATATAAAATAGATCATGAATCTGAAAGATACATTATATGACAAAAAAAAAAACTACCTTATAAATTTAAATTAGTTTTAAAAATGAAAAGATTCAACCCTATTTGTACAGTTATTTAACTTCACTTAAATTATATGTATGCAGATGGGGCATGAGATTACAGCTGTACCCAAAACAAAACATTTTGGGCTGATTTTGAGCGAGTCTGCAATGAGTCAAAAATACCCGAAATAGATATATATCGATTTACCTACACGATTGAAACAGATGTTGATGGGCAATAAAAACTGCTAGTTTCTTCAGATCCTTAATGTAAGATCCTTAATGTGTGACCTAATTTGTTATATGACACTTTTATAGAATTTATTTATTGACCACTTAAATTTATCTTCTAATATGATCGAGCAAATACTAATATAGAATTTGTTGACCACTGAAATTTTATCTCCTGATATATGAATAAACTAGTGTGGACTCAACAACAATATTTGAGGTCCCACAACCACAAGTATATGCCAAGAATCAAGAAAAGATTTCTCCCCCAACAAGCACCAAAATCTTGTTTGAAATATTTTCTCCCAAACAAGCTACTGCATGTAAAAATAACTTTTTATTTATTTATATAATAATCACTTTTAATAAAATTATTATTATTATTATTAATCATTTATTAGATTCAACCGTTTTATTATCAATTTACCTTGATTAGTTATCATATATTATATTAAAAATATTATAACTTTTTATTCAACTTATGAATTGTTTATAAAATAATTTAATTAAATGTTATCGGTTTTTTCTTTATAATGTATCACCTTTATTTATTTCGGTAAATAATTTGATTAGATAGATATCATTTTTCTTTGATTAGGAATTACTTTTTTTAATTAAAAATATTATTATGTTTTATCAATTTTAAAAATTATTCATAAAATACACTCTCGTAATTAGTTATTATTATTATTAAAGATGTTATCACTTTTCTTTATAATTGTTTTCACTTTTTATTTATATTAAAAATTATGAGTTAGTCTCACCGTGCCCCCATGGAAACACATGAATTTAATACTAGTTTTAATATTAAATTCTTGTGTTCCCATGAGTGCACAGTGTATCCGGGCCACACAAGTTTTTGTCAAATATTTTTCTTGAATTAGTTCACAACAAAGTCACCACTTTTCATCAATAGAGTATTATTTTTTATTATAAAGGTTATCACATATTATCACAAGTTATAAATTTTTATAATATTTAAATAAATAAATAAAATAAAATAACTATATTTTAAATAATAAAAATTTATAAATTTAATAAAAAATGTCTATATATATATATATTAGTATGGAAACCCATGTACCACATGAGATTATTTAATTATTATTCTTAATTTTTATGATTGAATAATTAATGTCATATAATTATTCAACATTAATTATTGAGATTTTCTTTATAACTAATCAACTTTTTTTATTAATATAAAAAATTCACAACAAATTATTTTTTTAATAACGTGACATATAGATAAATCATGTATAAATATATTACTTTTTGAAGGAATCTTAATTTTTTTTAATTACTCAAAATGCAGAATAAGTTTTGATTATTAATTTTTTTTATAGAAGTGGTAAATATAATTCTTCAAAAATATTATTATGTGGTCTCACGTTCAATTATTTATATGATGTGCAGTATGCACAGCTTATCATGTGGCCCGGGCTCACGTTCAATTATTTATATGATGTGCAGTGCACAGCTTATCATGTGGTCCATAGATGAGTGCACAGCTTCTGTGGTCCATGGATGAAATTAGAACGTCTTAATTTGATGAATAATATGTTTGGCATCTTGTAAATACACCTTCTGCACAGCCATGTGGGAGATCATGACTGGTCGTTCTTCTAAATACACAGCTTTTAAAAAAATTATTTTCTATTGACAAAATATTTTATCGGTAAAAATCTTAGTTTTATTATTAGATAGATTTACCAATAAATTAAAAAAAGAAAATTCATTGATACATAATTACGTTACTTAAAAAAACTTTTTCCATAATTAGATATTACTTTTTATTTATTAAATTTCATTTCCTTCTATTTATTTGAAATCTAAATTTGTAATAATAAACTTATATCACTTTAAGCGTCCATGAATCTAGATATAAAATAGATCATGAATCTGAAAGATACATTATATGACAAAAAAAAAAAAAACTACCTTAAAAATTTAAATTAGTTTTAAAAATGAAAAGATTCAACCCTATTTGTACAGTTGTTTAACTTCACTTTATATGTATGCAAATGGGGCATGAGATTACAGCTGTACCCAAAACAAAACATTCTGGGCTTATTTTGAGCGAGTCTGCAAATGGGTCAAAAATACTCGAAATAGATATATATCGATTTACCTACACGATTGAAACAGATGTTGATGGGCAATAAAAACTGCTAGTTTCTTCAGATCCTTAATGTGTGACCTAATTTGTTATATGACACTTTTATAGAATTTATTTATTGACCAATTAAATTTATCTTCTAATATGATCAAGCAAACACTACTATAGAATTTGTTGACCACTGAAATTTTATCTCCAGATATATGAATAAACTAGTGTGGACTCAACAAGAGGCCCCACAACCACAAGTATATGCCAAGAATCAAGAAAAGATTTCTCCCCAACAAGCACCAAAATCTTGTTTGAAATATTTTCTCCCAAACAAGCCGCTGCATGTAAAAATAACTTTTTATTTATTTATATAATAATCACTTTTAATAAAAATATTATTATTATTATTATTAATAATAATCATTTATTAGATTCAACCGTTTTATTATCAATTTACCTTGATTAGTTATCATATATTATATTAAAAATATTATAACTTTTTATTCAACTTATGAATTGTTTATAAAAAAATTTAATTAAATGTTATTGCTTTTTTCTTTATAATGTATCACCTTTTATTATTTCGGTAAATAATTTGATTAGATAGATATCATTTTTCTTTGATTAGGAATTACTTTTTTTAATTAAAAATATTATTATGTTTTATAAATTTTAAAAATTATTCGTAAAATACACTCTCGTAATTAGTTATTATTTTTTTTAAAGATGTTATCACTTTTTTTTATAATTGTTTTAATTTTTTATTTATATTAAAAATTATGAGTTAGTCTAACCGTGCCCCCATGAAAACACAAGAATTTAATACTAGTTTTAATATTAAATTCTTGTGTTCCGATGAGTGCACGGTGTATCCGGGGCCACACAAGTTTTTGTCAAAAATTTTTCTTGAATTAGTTCACAACAAAGTCACCACTTTTCATCAATAGAGTATTATTTTTTATTATAAAGGTTATCACATATTATCACAAGTTATAAATTTTTATAATATTTAAATAAATAAATAAATAAAATAAAATAATTAAATTTTAAATAATAAAAATTTATAAATTTAATAAAAAATGTCTATATATATATATTAGTATGAAACTCGTGTACCACATGAGATTATTTAATTATTATTCTTAATTTTTATGATTGAATAATTAATGTCATATAATTATTCAACATTAATTATTGAGATTTTCTTTATAACTAACCAACTTTTTTTATTAATATAAAAAATTCACAACAAATTATTTTTTTAATAATGTGACATATAGCTAAATCATGTATAAATACATTACTTTTTGAAGGAATCTTAATTTTTTTTTTAATGTTACCGTGTTTATATTGTTTGATTACTCAAAATGCAGAATAAGTTTTGATTATTAATTATTTTTATAGAAGTGGTAAATATAATTCTACAAAAATATTATTATGTGGGCTACAGCTTATCATGTGGTCCATAGATGAGTGCACAGCTTATGTGGTCCATGGATAAAATTAGAACGTCTTAATTTGATGGTGTACCACCATTAGGGGTTCCCACCGCCCCTGCCCTGGAGATTGGTGGAAGAGCTAAATTAACCCCCACCGCCCCTGCCCTGGGGATTGGTGGAAGAGGTAAATTGCAGGATGTGCTTCAAGTGTCTTATAGAGAGGGCCCCTGTCCTGGGAATTGGTGGAAGAGGTAAATCGCAGGATGTGCTTCAAGTGGCTTATAGAGAGGGCTCACTGTTAAACTTGTGCTTGCAAGGGGCCAAATCCATACCAAAGGCAGGATTCGAACCCCCACCCTGCAGCAACCAAGCTCAGTTGGAAGACCTTTGCACCATCCCCTCTACCACTTGAGCTATGCCCTGGGGGCTTTAAATAATCTTATGCACCGCCGGGGAGATATTTTTCAAGCAGGCGTATCCAAGTATCTTTAATTATAATAAGGATAGTTTATTGTTAATAGAATATACACCGATCTCACGAGAGACTATCTGTATAAAAAAATTTATACACCGATGTATACCGAAATTTATAGTATAATATTGACATATCAATATTTTTTATATATTATTAAAATGATCACCACAATTTTTTTTATTTATTTACCAATGTATTATTTTGTTAGTAAAAGTCTTAATTCAATTGTTAAATTTGTTTACCAATGGATTAATAACGAAATCCGTTGGTAAATTTCTGTTGTTGGTAGTTAATTGATAAATTTTTAACAATGAAAAATCGATTCCATTGATAATTAATAATTTCATTGATAATCCGTTGCTGCTAATCATTTCGTTGTAATTTATATAATGATTCCGTTGGTAATCATCAACGGATTGAATTTCGTTGATAAAATAGAGAATAAATCCGTTGTCATTAAATTTCGTTGCTAGAAACGAATTTTTTTTAGTGTATACAGAACCACCTCTAAGCTTACCCATAAAATTAACACCACACAACAAATAATATATAAAAATAGTAGTATAGAAAATCTTCTGTGCCTCGATAGAGCTAATAATAGATGGTAATAAGAATTTTATTTAAATTATATGAGGACGCAGTAATAATATCAGTTTCATGTGGACTTTTTTCTATTTCACCTTTTTTCTTATTCATATAGCAAGTGCGGTGCAATTTTAAATAAAAATTAAAACTATATCGTTCAAGTGGTGCAGTTTTTTCTAATTAAATTAATCGCGATTTATGTAAAAATTTCATTAAATACGGTACAATACAGTGCGTCATGGATGTTTTGCAATTTTTTCTAAAATTTTGCCTTTCTTACCCAATTGCATAGGTGTTTCCAAAATTAAATTTATAAATCCCTTAATTAGTAGGATTTGCTCCCTCATATTTTTAGGAAATAAGATACATTCATGAAATTC
This sequence comes from Pogostemon cablin, assembly GCA_023678885.1. Taxonomy (NCBI): domain Eukaryota; kingdom Viridiplantae; phylum Streptophyta; class Magnoliopsida; order Lamiales; family Lamiaceae; genus Pogostemon; species Pogostemon cablin. The sequence continues at coordinate 9,762,097 of CM042990.1, read as the reverse complement.
AATTTTAAGGCATATTAACTTAACTTATTCATCCTAAACCCAGATTAATGAATAATATTACGCTATTAAATAATTAGAAAATAATTATGTTTAAATGTATATTAACTAAATCTACACAAATTGTATAAATTTGCACAATATAGTTAAATTATTTATCTGAATTTTCTTTGAATTTGAGTATGTTTCGTGCATTAGAATGTAGTCATATATTTTGCATAATCTATTATATGTTTTGCACAATTATGTATATTTCTGCACAATAAGTATATAAATCCGCACAATATCAAAATATGTAAATAGAGAATTCATTTTCTTATAAATATGTTTAATTATATTGTAGCACAACACAGATATATATTTGCACAACATATTATATTTTCGCACAACACAATTATATTGCTACTATAGTGATATATTCTGTATAATCCATTAAATATTTTGCACAATTTGATATATATCTAAATAACCAATACATAAATTTATACAATATAAGATATGAGATTAATAAATCTACTACAACTACTTCTTCGCGGATGGCATTGAAAAATATACTTGCCGAGCTACCTCTAAACTTATTTACAAAATTAACACCATACAACAAATAATACACAAAAATTGTAGTATAGAAAATCTTGTATGCCTCGATAGAGCTAATAATAGATGCATCTATAATAGATGTATAGATGTATTATATTTTATTTAAATTATACAAATGAGAGCGCAATTGTAATATCAATTTCATGTGGACCTCTTCTATTTCACCCGTTTTTTTTGTCTTCATCCTTTTTTTCGCTCTCATCTCTTATTATTATTTTTAATTCTAGTTCGAGTTTAAAATTTAAATAGTCTAGTATGTTTTTACTTTATTCGAAAAGTTCCATAATAGTTATGATATTCAATTTTGTCCTAAACTTTTAAGTTTTGCTTCGATTTCGTCCAAAAATATATATAAGAGATGAGAGCGAAATTAGAACGTCTTAATTTGATGAACAATATGTTTGGCATCTTGTAAATAACCTTATGCACCGCCGGGGAGATATTTTTCAAGCAGGCGTATCCAAGTATCTTTAATTATAATAAGGATAGTTTATTGTTAATAGAATATACACTGATCTCACGAGAGACTATCTCTATAAAAAAATTTATACACCGATGTATACCGAAATTTATAGTATAATATTGACATATCAATATTTTTTATATATTATTAAAATGATCACCACAATTTTTTTTTATTTATTTACTAATGTAATATTTTGTTGGTAAAAGTCTTAATTCAATTGTTAAATTTGTTTACCAATGGATTAATAACGAAATCCATTGGTAAATTTCTGTTGTTGGTGGTTAATTGATAAATTTTTAACAATGAAAAATCGATTCCATTGATAATTAATAATTTCATTGGTAATCCGTTGCTGCTAATAATTTCGTTGTAATTTATATAATGATTCCGTTGGTAATCATCAACGGATTGAATTTCGTTGATAAAATAGAGAATAAATTCATTGTCATTCCGTTGCTAAAAGAAAAAATGTAATTTTTGTTGTCAATCCATTAATAATTACCAACAGATGGAATCCGTTAAATTTCTTTGCTAGAAACGACTTTTTTTTTAGTGTATACAGAACCACCTCTAAACTTACCCATAAAATTAACACCACACAACAAATAATATATAAAAATAATAGTATAGAAAATCTTCTATGCCTCAATAGAGCTAATAATAGATAGTAATAAGAATTTTATTTAAATTATACAAATGAGGACGCAGTAATAATATCAGTTTCATGTGGACTTTTTTCTATTTCACCCTTTTTTTTCTTATTCAAATAGCAAGTGCGGTGCAATTTTAAATAAAAATTAAAATTATATCGTTCAAGCGGTGCAGTTTTTTCTAATTAAATTAATTGCGATTTATGTAAAAATTTCATTAAATACGGTACAATACAGTGCGTCATGGATGTTTTGCAATTTTTTAAAAATTTTGCCCATTCTTAACTCACATCACAGACAATTAGATCATAGTCTCTAAAATTTCACAGCATTCATTTTTTTTATATTTTCTTCGTTTTTAAAATTAATCTTGTCTTGGTAGTTGCATAGTCAAAATTATTTATCTTTCATAGGTGGGTGTTTAAGACAAAAGCTTGGAATTAGCTCTTCATTTTAAATAATACTCATAAAATTATTTTTGCATACTGTAATGTCAAATTTAATTGATAAAGTAGTATAAATACTCCTATAGAAGCATGGGTGGTGTACTTCCTTATAAAATGACTACTTTATGCAGGAGTTTAATTTTTTTTTAATTATTTTTTTTTATCATAATTTCTATACCATTTTAAATGACCAACTGATCATCTAAAAATAATTTGTTATAGATGAACAAATAATTTAATACGTAATCAAATGTGGTGTTATTTAAGAATAAGCACCTTCATATTTATTTATAGAGAAAACGATAATTAAAATACAAGCTCTAGAAAGAGGTGACATATTACACATATGATATGGATCCTTATCAAACCAATCGAACCAAATCGAAATGAATTCATGAGTAAAGGTGCGATGGAAGTGTAGGTTGTAAGAGAAGGGTGAGAGGGTGTTTAGGATGTGTAGTGAGCCCATATTCTTCCTCAATGGATACATCTTCAGGCCTCATCCCATCCACTAGTTTGAAATCAAACCCGTGCAACAGATTGGCAAACATTTTCCGAACCATCTTCAGTCCCAGGCTGTACCCGGGGCATTTCCTCCGCCCCGACCCGAATGGCAGGAACGTAAAGTCACTTCCCAACATGTCCACTTGTTTGCCCATGAACCTCTCGGGCAAGAACTCCTCCGGTTGGTCCCACAACTCTGGGTCCCTCCCGATGCTCCATGAGTTGATGAGGACCATGGTGCCCTTGGACACCTCGTATCCTGCCACCTCGCAGTCTTCCATGGCGTAACGAGGGGACAACAAGGTTGCGAGTGGATGCAGCCTGAATATTTCCATGAGGATGCAGTCGATGTAAGGCAGGTCGGGTGAGTCTTCCTCCTCGACCAATCTGTTTCTTCCGATTACCCTGTCCAGCTCTTCCTTTGCCTTTGTAAGGATACGAGGATGTCTCACAACTTCATAGATAGCCCACTCCACTGTTGTAGCTGAGGTGTCTACGCTTCCAATGATTAGATTCTGCATGCCATGTATGAAATTAATGCAATTTTAAATCTCAATAAAATTCATATTATACAATAACAAAATTAATAACAACATAGTTAAATAGTGTAAGTTATATTATAATTATCAATAATTTTTTAATATGTAATAACTCATATCAAAATGATAATCTCTATATAGGAAAACTTGTCGTGACTTCTTTATTAAAAAAAAAATTAAAATTTCATGAATTAATATGATTTTCTTTAATAGATATTATAGTTAGCAATATGAATATTTGCCAAAGAATTTTATATTCTTAAATATAATAATAGGTATTTAAATAATAATAATAATAATAATAATAATAATAATAGTAATAAGATTTCCTTAAAAGAAACCCAAATGTTAGAAGTTTTTAAGAATAAAATAAGGGTTATGAATAATAGAAATAATCAACCCAACCCGTACTTGTTGAAATTGAAAATTATTCTTTTCTAATTTTAAAGTAAATAAATTTAATAATTAATTATTTCAAAAAGTTCTTAAAATAAAACTTAAAAAAAGGTGTTTTCTATTACTCCCTTAATTAATTAATTAATTTAATTTGACAATGACTAGGGGGTGGGTAAGGGGCACCAATTTTGAAATTTACAACTTCATTCTTTCGCCTTCAGTGTGTGTTTTGTTGTTTCATCTAATTTCGTCTTTATTTTTTCAATTTAAGGTTATTGCTGTTTTTTTATTTTATATTTATTTAATTTTAGAGATATAATTGTAATTTTATCCTTATGGTTTAGGGTATAATTTATCCCTGTGATTTAGGGTTTAAGGTATAATTGTAATTTTACCCTTGTGATTTATGATATAATTTATCCCTAGAGTTTAGGGTGTAATTGTAATTTTACCCTTATGGTCACTATTAGAAAAATAGGCTATTATGACTTTGCCAAGTGTCATATAATAGTTGTTAATAATACATTTAACTTATAATGACATTTCTTTAAAATGCCATCTATTCCAATGTAGTAATAAGTCTCAAATTAACATTTTTTATTGTCATTACATGCTAGTTTAAACTACACTTAAATAATTAATTAATTAAATAATTTCGTATAAATAAAATTAATTCATAAACAAAAATTGAAAAAATGATTTTATACAAATCATGAACTGTTCCGTGGTAGTTACGAACCTGGGATAATATGAACATATAATTTGCTGTGACCAATTTATCCAAAATAAAACTTGTTGATCAATTTCGATTTTATTATACTATATCATATGCTTATTTTTTTATTATGATTTATTATTGTGTTTTATTTTTTTGTTTGTTTTTGTTTTTATTTTATTTTTTTAATTTAGTTTTAATAGTTTAATAAATTAATAAATAATATAATTAAAATTAAAATTAATTGATTATATTTAAAATTATTATTAATATTATATATTATAAATTTTTTACTAATAAAACTTATTCTCTTTATCTTTACTAGTTAAAAAATATTTTTAATTAATATTTTTTTAAATTAGCATAATATATTTATTTATTTATTTAAAAAGAATATATTTTATATTTCTATTCTTCTATTTGGTTACGTATTAATTTTAATAAAAGTTTTGGAATTATAGTAATATATATTTAATTTAATTATGTATTATTAAAATAATTTTAACATTTAATATATATATATATATATATATATATATATATATATATATATATATATCATTTAATTTTTATTATTAATAAACTTTTACTTTATTAATTTTTTACAGTATTAAATAAAATTCATTAAATTAAATTATATATATATGCACCTATTTTATCATTTTTTGAATTTTACATTTTTATTTAATTTCATTATATAAATAAAAATGATTATTAAGACACTATTACTAATGTATGAATAGAATTCTATTAATAATTTTATTAAATAGTGTATTAATAGGTATTTTAATAGTGTAGTTACTAGAGTTATGTTAATACATTTATTAGACAGTGTATTAACAGATACTTGTAGTTATATAATTAATGTATTAAAAGAATAACTATTAAGACATTTTAAATAAAATGCATCAAAATTAATGTTGTAATAGGCCATTTTTCTAGTAGTAGGTTTAGAGTATAATTTATCTATAGGGTTTAGGGTTTATGGTATAAAAGTATTTAAGTATAATAAATTTAAAAAAAAAATTAATGAAAAAGTAGAAATTAATTAAGAAGGGTGGAGACAAGAGAGCCACCAAATGATTACTCCTGTTTGTACCCAAGTCCTACTCCTTTATTTTTATTATTAATGTATACATATATTTAAATAATAGAAAGTAAATAAGTTGGACAACTAATACAAATAAACAAATGTGATGTAGCAAATTATAAGGGTATTTGAGGAAAAATACATTATATGTGCGATAGATCAAAACGAACTTTTTAGAAAAGTGAACGATGTTGCAAATTTGAATGTGGGCAATAATAATACATTTACACTAAAAGTCAAACACAGTTGGTTTAAGACTTTAAATATTAATTGCAATGGGATAAAAGGTCAGTATTTTCTACCCCACAACTCTCGTGGCCAAAATATGATAATGGTAATTAGTTCTTAATTAATTAGTTTAAGTAGAAAACGACATAATGTCTTATATTAGCCCTTAAGGAACCGTATTAATTACACAAATTACATTTTATAAAAATTTATAAGAATGTAATAAATTCTAGGCTAATTATACCGTGCACCGGGGTGCACCCTAAGATACGGTGCATCCATTTTAAAAAACGTTTACAAATATGAATAAAAATATATACAATTATGAACAAAAATGTATACATTTTAATTGTTAGTTTTTTAATAAAAAATACAATTATTAAAAAACATGTATACACTATTGAATAAAAAGTTATACACATATGGATACTAATTTTTTTAATGAAAACCTTAGTGTGAAAAAAATATACAATTATTAAAAAACACATATACAAAATAGAAAAAAAATAAAGCATAAAAAATAAAATAAAAAGTTATATACACATGGGTGCACCCCTGCACCTGGGTGCACCTAATATCAACTGTAAATTCTAATAGAATGAATACATAATAATTAGATATAAATTTTGGATCTAATAATATTTTTAATAAAAAATAATACTCCCTCCGTCCCATAATTGTTATCGCCATTACTGTAGACACGAAGTTTAAGAAAAATTATTTTTTGACTAATTTTATTGACTTAATAATAGTATTGTGGTATTTTTAAGTAATAAATAAATTACAAAGTATGTTATGTGTGTTAGTTGGGAGTGATGTTTTTGAAATTAAAACAACTTTTGAGGTTGGGGTGGTGACAATTATTGTTGAACGGCCGAAAACAAAAAATGTGACACTTATTATGGAACGGAGAGAGTAACATTTTTAATGAACAATGATAATTAAATAAGAAAACATAAAATGAGATTATTTGATGAAAAATAAAAATGTATTTTGGGGAAATTAAAAAAGCTTGCCTGTATCAATGCAGTTACACGAGTTGTCGTGAGTTGAACCTCAAGATTAGTAGGATCCTCAGCCAAATCCAGCAAGACATCGACGAAGTCTTTGTAGGAGGAATGTGCAGAAGCTTTGTTTTGAGCCCTTTTAGCGAGGTGATCATCAACCAGAAAGCTGCTAAATTTGTGGAATCTCTTATGCAGAGCCTTCATTCTCTTGACATACCCCTGCAGATCAAGAAAACTGAGCCACGGCACCCAATCCCCAATATTGAAAGCCCCAGCCAGCAGAAACCACTCATCCACCATCCCTCGAACTCGATCCTCCTCCGAAGAATCATAGCACCTGTCTTTCGACAGAATGCTGCACACGTTTGATAAGGTGTACCGCTGCAGGTGATCCTTCAGCACCACGGGCTTCCCCGACAGGTCGCGGAGACGAGAGAGGAGACGCATCCCTTCTTTGGCACGGATGGGCTGGAACAAGTCGAGGCTCTTGGCGTTGAACACCTCGTTCTGATAAATTCTCCGAGTTAGTCTCCAATGAGGGCCGTAAGGGGCCCACACCATGTCGGAGTAGTTGTAGCTGAGGTATTTACCAGCAGCAAGAGGAGGCCTCGAGGCGAACACAGTGTCGTGCACCTTTAAGAACTGTTTGGCCATCTCCGGTGATGACGCAACCACCACTGGAGAATTTCCAAACTTGAGCAGCATGATTTCGCCATATTTTCTTGATAATTTGTGGAGGGATTTATGAGGAAGGGAGCCAAGAAGGTGTAAGCTCCCAATAATAGGCCATGGTTTTGGACCTGGTGGGACTTTTGGAGAACGTCGATTGAAGATTATTTTTGAGATCACTACTGTTATCAAGGCTAACCCAACTAATGCCCACATTTCTGGTAATGATATCAGAGTCATGTTGTTTATACTTACTTCCCATTTCCTGCATATATATATATATATACTCCCATTTAATCTAACGGTTACTCTCCACTGAGCTGTGACCGGGTTCACACGGCATTTTTGGCAATTTCTTAAGAGAGGGACCTTTTTTTTTTCACCCATTTTTTTTAGGGTCTTCCTTTGTTTTTTCGCTCATCTCTTTCTTTATATACTCACTCCATCCGTCGGCAATGTATACATTTTATTGATCTTGAATGGTTATATTACATCTCTTATTAGATGAGTGACACATGTACAGAAAAAAAATCACAGCCATTACCCTAGAATTTAAGCTTTCATTTTAGAGTATAGTATGTTTTATTATACCATACGTATCAATCATCCGACAGTGCTCAACAAGAGATGTAACAGGAGAATCGAACAACATTTTATTCTTTTGGCGTCCGTATCAAAAGTACACATTTCCCTTTTTAGACACATATGTACCACACACTTCACTAATACAAACACAATTAATATATGGGACCCACACAAATAACTACTACAGCTATCCACTACACATTAAATATTAATACTTCTTAATTTATGTATAAAGAGTAAATGTATCTTTATGGGGCGAACTGCGGACAAAAGGAGTATATTTTTTTAGGAATGTGAGGACCCCACCATTAACACTTCATAATAATATTTTATATTTTCAGAAAATAAATTTACCCCACTACAATTAATGGATTAATTAATCCATCCTATTAACTAAAACAACACATATCATACCCACCCTCCATCGATCTAATGAGCCTCTAGAAAGATCTACTCACCCTCTCTCATATTTTATGAGAGGAAACCCTAATTCTTGAAGCGCCGATTTATTTCTGTGTCTCATCCCTTCGACAATAATCGATTGTAACCCTGTGAAACGCTCTCTCATCTCTCCATCCCTAATTGACTGGCACCGTCAACCCTTCCGATTTGTGCATAGTATGAACCCCAATGGAGTGGAGGCTTTTATTTCCTCGGTGTCGGCAGATGTCGATTCGCCGATGAAAGTGAGGTTGGGAGACTTAACTCCTCCGTTTCTCCCCATTTTTTATTCGGTGAATGATTCAACATCCGATTATCTTTTATTTTCTCCATACCCAGATGGGCTTGCATTTGAGTCTGTAGTTCCTAAATTCCGTTGACGTTTACGAAGGCCTAGTGGTGCTTGATACGTATGATGTCGGCAACGGTGACTCTTTAACACCAGAAACCCCAACGGTGCACTCTGTGAAATCCCTCTCGATCCGTTCCTCATTCGCCTTTTAAAGATTCAATGTCTAGCGGTGGGTACATTACCTGAGTACTCTGATGAGGCATAACTCCATCTCATTTCCTTTTCACTGAGTATTTGGGTAAATTAGGGTTGATTAGGGCTACCATGTTCATTACAGTTTGAGGGTTTAGAGGGATGGGTAACAATGTCACCGCGCACAATTTGTGGAGACTGAACAGATCCGTTCATGTCACATGTCATGCATTAGGAGACACACACTCGATGGTGATTTTGTTCTGAGGGTGTCCACTGCATTAATAAGATGTATGCTGTATTTGTTCTATCATTAATATGGATTGACATCCTTCTGTGCTGAATATTGTCCTTAACCGATGATGATGTTGTTCTGAGGGTCACAAATGCATTCGTATGGATTGAATTGAGATAATATGATGTATGTTGTGATTTTTCTGTGATTAATATGGATTGACGACATCCTTCTGTGCTAAATGTTGTCCTTATCCCATGATGATGTTGTTATAAGGGTCTCACATGCATTAGTACGGACTAAATAGAGATAGTATGATGTATGCTGTGTTTGATCTGTCCTTAATATGAATTATGATGCATTTTGAGTGTTATGAGAATGGAATAACATAGTTTAAACATGTATACATAATGGGGCATACTGTTTACTGCTTAAACTGTGATACCCGAGCTTCTCACTACTCATGTGTCAATATAATTTAATTTGTTTTACGTGCATTTTATATTTATGTGATAATTATGTGGCAATTATGTGATAATAATGTGACAATTATGTGACAATTGTTTCTATATTTTATTTATCGTTACATTTTATTTGAGACATTCGTGATAAAAATTGTGACAGTATGTGAATATATGTGTGCATAAATATTTACGTGCAATTATTTGGATATATGAGTAATTTATTTTATGAGTATAAATACACTTTTCTTAATTATTAAGTATTATATCTTACCTATTAAGTATTGCACTTATATTCGTAATGAATAATAATAATAATAATAATAATATAGTACTTACTATTAATAGTAAGTATAATAATAATAATAATAAATTCTACTTACTAAATATAGTAACTTACTATAAATAGTATGTAGTTGATAAGGTTGATAATAGCCGACTTACCTCAAACTTAGCCATTTATATATATACCCTTTTGAGGGTTTTGTGAAGAGTAGCGGTAGTAGCTGCGAAGAAAAGAAAAAAAAGAAGAGAGAAGAAAGGGAGAGAGAGGAGAGAGAGGAAGAAGAGAAAAGAGGGAGCGCGCCGGAACGTGCGTGTCGAAGCGAATTAGTTACAGTTCTTTACGGAGTTTATATTACTGTCGGAATCCAGGTAAGTAGAAGTCCAACTACAATACAGAAACATGCTGTTTGTGAATTATATGTGATTAATATGTGATAATTATGTTATGTGTTATTTTTGATTAGTTTAATTACGTTATGAATTATTTGGAGACTAATTTGTGATACAAGCTGGGGATTTATGTGATTTGGGGAAGTTGGGTTCGTATTTAACAATAGTATTTGTAAATTATTTGTGATAATTTTGTGATACAAGTTGTGGATCCATGTGATTGGAAATAATATTATTATCCTATATAGATCTGTGTGATTGGAAACTGTTGCAAATATATTTATATGGTTTGAGAAAATATTGATTATAAGGATCTGTGGGATCCAAGATGAAGTTGTTATTCCAAAAAGAGATCCGTGTGATCCCAGGGTGAAGCGGTTATTCTATAAATGGATTTATATGATTGAGGTGAAGTTGTTATTTCAGAAGTGGATTTATGTGAATTGAAATTAAGTTGTTGCTTTATGGTGATTAAATGCTGATATTGATATTGTAAATGATTTATGATGCACATTTAATTATTTTGGGTGCATACCATGCATAAACATGAAAAGTGTTTTCCTCAAAATTAATAAGATACTAATGGTGTGTGCGGCCACTATATATGTATCTCTGTCAGGGTTCGGAAAAATCGTTCCCGATATTTTATTAGGGGTTCGGAAAAATCATCCCTACCACTTTGCCAAAGTTTGGAAAATCGTTCTCAGCACTATTTTGGGGTTCGGAAAAATCATCCCCATTGAGCTCATTTGGGGTGCATATCATAAGTGTGTCGTGGGGATCCCGCAACGTGAACAGTTTTCAAAATAAAAGAGATCAACTAGAAAGATTAGGAAGTAGGCGATAGAGAACTAAATGCATTTTCATGCACTAACATGCATGATTTCTACTTACTGAGATTTTTGTCTCACTAGTTTATGCATTGTAGGTGAGCCTGTTGATGATTGAGTTTGTGATGTGACTGTGCAAGCTGTGGAGCTCCTTCAAGGTTTTGAGCGGATGTACATAGATGACGACCTGTTGGGCTAGTCCGTGGATTTATTTTGTTTCCGCTGATGTTTTTGTTGTGTAATATAATAAGTATTATCACATGTTTGGGTGGTTTGAAGTGGTGTCAGAAACCAGTTACGTGTGTTGAACTGATGTGATGATGTTGGTTATAAACATATTATGTGAAAAAAAATTATATGCAGGTTTTTATAATGATGATGTTTATGTTAAATAGTATTTGAATTATAAGTTGTGTAAGGTGGGTCGTGTCAGAGTGGTATCAGAGCATGGCTTGGGTCCTGCAGACTGTCTATGTACATGAACTCATTCTTTGGGAGCGCAGCTTTGCAAGTAAGTGTTATTTTCATTCTGTGTTGTTATGTGTCTTATAAATTATATTGGCCATGGGGTGTATGAAGCGTAGTTAGTAGACAATATGGTAAGGGCTACAGGTGAAAGTTCTGAAGGGGATAGGATTGCTGAGCAAGCAGCACCTCCTGAAGGGAATAATCGTGATGTGGTGATTACTCGACTGATGGAACTGGTAGAGCGCTAGTCCCAACAGATACAACAACTGATTCAGCAGAGAGATATGGGTGGCCAACCAGAGGGTAATGCAAATCAAGATAGACGTCAAGTAGAACGTGTGGAAATGGTTTGTGAGAGGTTTCGAAAGCTGAGCCCTCCAATATTTGAGGATGCAGCAGACCCCACAGATGCAGAGGATTGGTTACGCACGGTGGAAAACATGTTTCAATACAGTAGAATTCCAGATGGGGATATAGTGTTGTGTGCTTCTTTCAAGTTACGAGGAAGTGCTGGCCACTGGTGGGAAACGATTAAAAGTATCGATGATGTCACGACTATGACTTGGGAAAGGTTTAATGAGCTTTTCAGAAACAAGTATTTTATGGCACCAGTGAGAGCCATGAAGATGAACGAGTTCATACAGTTGAGGTAAGGTGGCATGTCAGTCACAGATTACCTTCATAAGTTTGAGAAGTTGTCGAGGTTTGCTGAACATATAGTTAGTACGGAGGCACTGAAAGTGGAGAGATTTGTGGAAGGCTTAAGGCCTGAACTTTATAAAGATGTGAGTATGGCGGGACTGCATGGAGCAACATACTCACAAGTTGCAAAAATGGCTCAAATTGCTGAGCAAGCAGAGATGAGGATCAGACAAGCGCAGGCTATCAGATGTCGACTTCAGCAGAAACCAGTGCAGCTGTTTGGGAGAGTTGATAAGAGGCCGATGCCATTTCAAAGGCCGAAATCGAATGTTCAAGTGGAGCAAGGACAGAGACGAGGAGAACCCAACAAGCGTCCCAAATTCGATCACGGTAAGGTGCCACCGGTGCCGCCACTACCTATATGCCCTAATTGTCTTAGATCACATGGTGGAGAGTGTCAAATTCCTCCGAGAACGTGTTACACATGCGGGGAGAAAGGACATGTGACTACTACTTGTCCTAAGAAAGGGAAGCAGGGACAGCATGGAAGAGCTCCAGCTAGGGTGTATACTTTGACGCGAGAGGAGGCAGATGCGAATCCCTCAGTTGTCACAGGTAAGTTCTCTATTTCTACATATGTGCTATTTGATTCTGGAGCAACACATTCATTTATATCCACTGAGTATGTAAGGAAGCTGAGTGGAACACCTAACTTGATAGAAGCCAATTATGAGGTGATGATACCTTCTGGTGAGTCAAAGTAAACTAATCAACTTCTTCGAGGTTGTGTTATTCCTATTGAAGGAAGACAACTCCTCGCTAATTTGATTGTGTTAAGTATGAATGATTATGATATCATATTGGGCATGGATTGACTGTCAAAATACGGTGCTACAATAGATTGTCAGAAGAAGAGTATCACTTTTCAACCAGTGAAAGGAGAACCGTTCACTTTTATTGGAATCAAGAAAAGCTTCAGATTTCCGATGATATCAACAGCAAAAGCACATCGGTTGTTGGAAATTGGTTGTGAGGGGTATCTGGTGAGTGTAATGAATGTTGAGGGGCAGCAATGTCCAGTTCTTGATAATGTACCTGTAGTTCGGGAATATCTGAAGGTATTTCCAGATGATCTTCCAGGTTTACCACCAGACCGGGAAATAGAGTTTGTTATTGAACTACAACCAGGAACGACCCCTATATCTAAAGCGCCATACAGAATGGCACCAGCTGAACTGAAGGAATTGAAGATACAGTTACAAGAGTTGCTAGACAAAGGATTCATCCAACCTAGTTTCTAACCTTGGGGAGCACCAGTTCTGTTTGTTCGAAAGAAGGATGGCACATTGAGGATGTGCATTAATTATCGGGATCTCAACAAAGTTACGGTGAAGAATAAATATTCATTGCCTCGCATTGATGATCTGTTTGATCAGTTACAGGGTGCAGCTATCTTTTCGAAGATTGATTTGCGGTCGGGGTATCATCAGTTGAAAATAAAGAAGGAGGATATTCCAAAGACTACATTTAGTACAAGGTACGGGCACTATGAGTTCTTAGTAATGCCTTTGGATTAACAAATGCTCCTGCAGCATTTATGGATTTGATGAATATAGTATTTCAGGAATTTCTTGATAAATTTGTGATTGTGTTTATCGATGACATTCTGATTTACTCTAAGAATAAGGAGGATCATGCGCTGCACTTGAGAAAAGTGTTAGAGATTTTGAAGGAGAGGCAGTTGTATGCGAAGTTCAAGAAGTGTGAGTTTTGGTTAGACCGAGTTGTTTTCTTGGGACACGTGGTATCGGGAGAAGGAATTTCAGTGGATCCAGGTAAAGTAAAAGCAATCCATGATTGGCCACAACCCTCCAATCCCACTGTGATTCGTAGCTTTTTTGGATTGGCGGGATATTATCGAAGGTTTGTTGAAGGATTTTCTAAGATTGCTTCACCATTAACACAGTTGACCAGGAAGAATGTGAAGTTCACATGGACGGAGGCATGTGAACAAAGTTTCCAAGAATTGAAGAGACGGTTGACATCAGCACCTATCTTAACTATTCCTACAGAGACGGGAAACTTCAAGGTTTACAGTGATGCTTCAAAGAATGGTCTTGGGTGTGTATTAATGCAGAATGGGAAAGTGATAGCGTATGCATCCAGACAGTTAAGGTAGTATGAGAAGAATTACCCAACTCATGATTTAGAGTTAACCGCAGTAGTGTTCGCACTCAAGATTTGGAGGCATTATCTGTATACTGATCATAAGAGTTTGAAGTACTTTTTCACTCAAAAAGAGTTGAATATGAGGCAAAGAAGATGGTTGGAATTGGTAAAGTATTACGACTGTGTTATCAATTATTATCCGGGAAAAGCCAATGTGGTTGCTGATACATTGAGCCGAAAGGCAATACAGAGTATAGCTGCTATGACCATAAATCTGAAACCAGAGTTGCTTGATTTGCAAAGGATGGGTGTGGAGATCATTCAGGAAGGATCGTTGGAAGCCAGGATGACAGCTCTGACACTTCGACCAACTTTGATGGATAAGATTCGACAGAGCCCACAGGAGGATAAGTTGTTTGACAAGATAAAGAATGATATCAGCTCTGGAAAGTCTTCTGACTTCCAATTAGGAGATGATGGCGTGATTCGTTATGGAGGTCGATTATGTCTACCTGAAGTGGATGACATTCGGAAAGAAGTGATGGCGGAAGCTCATTCAACACCGTACTCTGTACAACCAGGAGCTAATAAGATGTATAGAGATTTGAAGGCACATTATTGGTGGCCAGGGATGAAGAGAGATGTTGCTCGATATGTAGAGTAATGTTTGACTTGTCAGCAAGTCAAAGCTGAGCATCAGAGACCAGCAGGAACTTTGTAGCCTTTATTTATTCCAGAGTGGAAGTGGGAGAATATCACGATGGATTTTGTTATCGGGCTACCGAAGATAGTGAAATATCACGATGCCATTTGGGTTATTGTGGATCGATTGACTAAGTCAGCTCATTTTCTTCCTATTAGTTTTACGTATTCCATGGATCGTTATGCCCAGCTATATATACAAGAGATTGTCAGACTCCATGGAGTACCACTTACCATTGTGTCAGACAGAGATACGAGATTCTTGTCTGCTTTCTGGAAGAGTTTACATAAGGCGTTGGGGACACAATTATCTTTCAGCACAGCATTCCATCCACAGACAGATGGTCAATCAGAGTGTACAATACAAATCTTGGAGGATATGCTCAGAGCGTGTATTGGATTTTCAAGGTCAGTGGAGTAAATTTTTGCCTTTGATAGAGTTCTCGTACAATAATAGTTATCAGTCTACTATCGGGATGGCTCCATATGAAGAATTGTACGGGAGAAAGTGTAGATCTCCAGTACATTGGGATGAAGTTGGAGAGAGGAAACTTTTGGGTCCAGACTTGATTCGTGAAATGTCAGAATCTATTACCCGTATACGAGAAAAGATGAAAGTTGCTCAAGATCGGCAGAAGAGTTATGCAGAAAAACAGAGGAGAGAATTAGAATTTGAAGTGGGTGATCAGGTATTTCTGAAAGTATCTCCAATGAAGGGGATAATGCAGTTTGGAAGGAAAGGAAAACTCAGTCCAAGATATGTTGGTCCATTCACTATCATTGATAGAGTTGGCAGTGTTGCCTATAAGTTGGAGTTACCAGCATCAATATCTAGAGTACATGACGTGTTTCATGTGTCTGTATTGAGGAAGTATGTTCCAAATCCATCTCATGTTCTCAGGCAGGAACCAATTGAGTTAAAAGAAGATTTGAGTTATGAGGAAGTACCAGTTGAGATCTTGTGGCGAGAAGTGAAGAAGCTCAGAAATAAAGAAATACCATTAGTAAAGGTATTATGGAGGAACCAACTAGTTGAAGAGGCTACTTGAGAAAGAGAAGATAAGATGATGGCTAAATATCTAGACCTCTTCATTTAAGTAAATTTCGAGGACGAAATTTTTATAAGGTGGGGAGGATGTGATACCCGAGCTTCTCACTACTCATGTGTCAATATAATTTAATTTGTGTTATGAGCATTTTATAATTATGTGGCAATTATGTGATAATAATGTGACAATTATGTGACAATTATTTCTACATTTTACTTATCGTTACATTTTATTTGAGACATTCGTGATAAAAATTGTGACAGTATGTGAATATATGTGTTCATAAATATTTACGTGCAATTATTTGGATATATGAGTAAATTATTTTATGAGTATAAATACACTTTTCTTAATTATTAAGTATCACACGTATTCTCGTAATAATAATAGTGGGTAGAAAAATGTACAAGTATGTATTATTTCTTAGCTATTAAGTATTGCACTTATATTCGTAATGAATAATAATAATAATATAGTACTTACTATTAATAGTAAGTATAATAATAATAATAATAATAATAAAAATAATAAATTCTACTTACTAAATATAGTAACTTACTATAAATAGTATGTAGTTGATAAGGTTGATAATAGCCGACTTACCTCAAACTTAGTCATTTATATATATACCCTTTTGAGGGTTTTGTGAGAAGCAGCGGTAGTAGCTGCGAAGAAAAGAAAAAAAAAAGAAGAGAGAAGAAAGGGAGAGAGAGAAGAGAGAGGAAGAAGAGAGAAGAGGGAGCGCGCCGGAACGTGCATGTCGGAGCGAATTAGTTACAGTTCTTTACGGGGTTTATATTACTGTCAGAATCCAGGTAAGTAGAAGTCCAACTACAATACATAAACATGCTGTTTGTGAATTATATGTGATTAATATGTGATAATTATGTTATGTGTTATTTTTTATTAGTTTAATTACGTTATGAATTATTTGGAGACAATTTGTGATACAAGCTAGGGATTTATGTGATTTGGGGAAAGTAGAGTTCATATTTAACAATATTATTTGTAAATTATTTGTGATAATTTTGTGATACAAGTTGTGGATCCATGTGAGTGGAAATAATATTATTATCCTATATAGATCTGTGTGATTGGAAACTGTTGCAAATATATTTATATGGTTTGAGAAAATATTGGTTATAAGGATCTGTGGGATCCAAGATGAAGTTGTTATTCCAAAAAGAGATCCTTGTGATCCCAGGGTGAAGTGGTTATTCTATAAATGGATTTATATGATTGAGGTGAAGTTGTTATTTCAGAAGTGGATTTGTGTGAATTGAAATTAAGTTGTTGCTTTATGGTGATTAAATGTTGATATTGATATTGTAAATGATTTATGATGCACATTTAATTGTTTTGGGTGCATACCATGCATAAACATGAAAAGTGTTTTCCTCAAAATTAATAAGATACTAATTGTGTGTGCGGCCACTATATATGCATCTCTGTCATGGTTCGAAAAAATTATTCCCGACATTTTATTAGGGGTTCGGAAATCGTCCCCACCACTTTGCCAGAGTTCGGAAAAATCGTTCTCGGCACTATTTTCGGGGTTCGGAAAAATCGTCCCCATTGAGCTCATTTGGAGTACATATCATAAGTATGTCGTGGGGATCCCGCAACGTGAACAATTTTCAAAATAAAAGAGATCAACTAGAAAGATTAGGAAGTAGGCGATAGAGAACTAAATGCATTTTCATGCACTAACATACCTGATTTCTACTTACTGAGATTTTTGTCTCACTAGTTTATTCATTGTAGGTGAGCCTGTTGATGATTGAATTTGTGATGTGACTGTCCAAGCTGTGGAGCTCCTTCAAGGTTTTGAGCGGATGTACATAGATGACGACCTGTTAGGCTAGGCCGTGGGTTTATTTTGTTTCTGCTGATATTTTGGTTGTGTAATATAATAAGTATTATCACATGTTTGGGTGGTTTGAAGTGGTGTCAGAAACCAGTTACGTATGTTGAACTGGTGTGATGGTGTTGGTTATAAACATATTATGTGAAAAAAAATTATATGCAGGTTTTTATAATGATGATGTTTATGTTAAATAGTATTTGAATTATAAGTTGTGTAAGGTGGGTCGTGTCATAAACAAACCACATCAGTTTGTTTTCTAGCAGTAAACCGTTAAATTTTAATCCACAAAATAGCTATATTCTAGATTCTACCCATTCCCATTTGTACATATGCAAAATACCCTACACATTTGCTAAAATTACCGATCAACTTAGTTCTATTCCTAAGGCTGAATATTGTTGGCGTTCGATCGTTTGGCTAACGTGAACCGTTAGGGTTCCATACGATTCTATAATTAGCGGAAGCAAGAAAATATAAAAACATATTACCTTTCACCAGGGTATATTGAAGAAGATGAATTCTCGCCAGCAGCCTGCGCAGCCTCATCATTTTGGGCATAGCTCTCTCATCCGATCTCGAATTTGAGTGATCTACACGTACAAACGAGCCTCTCTTCAGTGGTCTTCCAATAGTGTATCACACGTAGTTTGGAGTTCCACACGATTTTAGAAAAATTGTGGAAGTTGATGAATAACAGCATCAAATAACCTTCCTATCTTCTGTTGTATTTCCAAGTCCAATCTTGACGTCGTGTGGGCGACGATCCTCAAGATCTTATCAATCTACTATTCCCTCACCCTCATCACAGTGTTAGGCGTGATTACATTAATTAGGATTTCTGGACAGTTGACATGATTTATATATGGGCTACAACAGGGACCAGGAGGAGAAATTAGAGTTGGGCCTCCATTGGGCTTAAGTATCCAAGTTTAGCCCAAAGCTTATACTTAAGCCCAATAATAATAATACATACCAATGATAGTGATTGAACATAACACCTCAGTAGTCACATGAAAGTATGTCGGCTTCTTCAACTCCATGAAGTGACAAATCCCTACTTGATCAAACATCCACATGATGTCATCTCAGATGTGCATTGTCAACATTGCCCATCATCTTGGTACCTCGTTTGGGCGATCTTGAAAGACATATCACTCCATCGCTCCTTGATCTCATCCCAATTCTCCATTTGAATTTTGAAGTCCCTAGGCAGCCTCTCCTTCAGCCTTAGATTCTTGGTAACTTCATTCTAATGGCTAGCCTGTCTTGCCTTTTCTTTGATCGAACTTTGGTCGCCTTTCTTTTTCCTACAAGAACAATATTTCAATACCAACAAAACAAGAAAAGCAAACCAAAATAGTTCAAAATAACTAGGCACTCAATTCTACTCAAGACTTCATGTTTTTCATGCATAATCTACTCCAAACAAGCATGCTTCTAACCTCATGAATCAATGACAAATCAATCCTCATGCTTATTCAATTTCACCATAATGTCAAATGTCAAATGCCAATACAATTCACTCCATTCATCAACTCCTTGATATGAACTATTTACAACTCAACAACCAATTCACTTTCTTAAGCATGCATCTAACAATTAACATAATTCAACTCAAAATTCAACATGCTTTACTTCACCACTCAAATTGCTCATCAATTTCACATAAACATCAAGGTCTAACAATAAATCAACAATCAAAATCGGACCATCACTCATTCATATGCAATCTCAAACAATAATTCAATTTGCTCCATGGATTATCATGAAGACGAGTTCAATCAACTTACCCACTCCAAAATCAAGCAATAAAACATCAATCCTAGGGTAATAGGGTCAAGAGAAAATACTTTTTGATCCGACCATGACTTAATATGAACAAGTGTGAAAAATTCCCCAAATTCATCGAGAAACCCTAGTTTTGCAACTAGAATGCTCTAAATTCATGACGTATCGAGTGTAGGTAGTGTGGAATGTGGTTTAATCGGAGCGAAATTGAGTGAAATCAAAGTTTTGAAGAGAGAATTTTTGGTTCGGAGAGGATTTGAGTGTGGGTGGTGTGTAAAGTGATCGAAACAGGGGCAAAAATATTCTTAAATTTGCGACTTACCTATGCAGTTTGACCCTAACAGGTGGTCGAACCACCTCGCCGTGGTCGAATCATACTTCTGGATGGTTTTAAGTATTTTGTTCGACCCGAACCATTGGTCGAACCATAGTGTCGTGGTCGAACCTACCTGTTTAGAACTTTCAAGTAGCCGGTTCGACCCGAACTTCAGGTCGAATTTCCTATGCTTGGTCTAATCGACCTATAACAACTTCTCTGATCACTGATTTGACCTCCTCCTCTGGTCAAAACCCCTAGTCGAACCACATCGTGTATGGTCGAATCGACCTGTAATGAACTTTTAGGTTCACGATTCGAGTTGGGCTGCTTGATTCGACCACTCTCCTTGGTCGGATCGAGCTCCTGTTCTTCAAAATCCACTATTCTTCGTCCCCTGCACACTTCAAGCTAAAAAAACGAACACTAGGCACCAAAACAAAACAAAACAAAGCTAGAGAACTACTATTAAGACTCTTAAATTGTGTGTATATACTCTGCATACGACTCAATAAATAAAACACCACTAAACATTTGGCAAATTACAAAAAAATCGACACACCAAAATTGGTTAAAGTTTTAATATGCCGCAAAAAAAAACTCCCCTAACAAACGTTACAAAGAAAAG
Organism: Pogostemon cablin; assembly: GCA_023678885.1. NCBI lineage: Eukaryota > Viridiplantae > Streptophyta > Magnoliopsida > Lamiales > Lamiaceae > Pogostemon > Pogostemon cablin. The sequence continues at coordinate 9,741,450 of CM042990.1, read as the reverse complement.
ATTATACTCTCCGTGCTACGATGAGGTAAGTATATCACACCCCCAAACTTAGCAGAAACTACAGTTGAAACTAAGTTTGTAAGAAGATGTAATTTTCGATAAGTAAGCACGTCCAATATAAAAATTTCTTACTCACAGTAATGAAATAAAACAATAAATAAGAGGGAAAGCCCCCAACAAGTGCTCTTGTTTAAGTTGGAGAGTCACGACGGTACCATATCAATGCAAGGTATCCTTAAAGACGACGCAAGCATCATCTGGCGACTTATAGTGCTTCAATCGATGCCCATTTGCCCCTATGATGTCTCCATCTTTGTCCATGATTTCAAAACTCACCCCTCCACAGGCTCTATGGATAATGAATGGTCGCGTCCACTTTGATTTCAATTTTCCTGCAAAGAGCTTCAAACGAGAGTTAAAAAGTAATACCTCATCACCTTGCTTGAATTCCTTGTAAGTGAACTTCGAATCATGCCATTCTTCATTCTTTCTTTATAGATCACTGAATTCTTGTAAGCTTGATTCCTGAACTCGTCTAATTGATTGATATGAGTCATCCTCAACTCTTTTTGATCCTTAAGACACAAGTCCAAATTTCTCAATGTCCAAAAAGCTTTATGTTATCTCTTCCCATAGACAATTTAATAAGGGAACATGTCATGCACCACCTTGTACGCAGTTCGAAACCCCCACAAACATCATCGAGCTTCATAGCCCAATCCTTCCTATTGATTTCGACTATTTTCTCTAAAATTTGTTTAACTTGTCGGTTGGAGACCTCGGCTTTCCCATTTTCTTGAGGATGATAGGGTGTAGTAACCCTATGCTTAACACCGTAATCCTTGAGTACTCTTTCAAGAAGCTTGTTGACGAAGTGGGAACCTCCATCACTTACTAGTGCTCTAGGAACTCCATAGTGGTAAAGATATGTTTATTCAAGAAAGACAACACAGTCTTTGAATCATTCATGTGAGTAGGAATGGCCTCTACCCATGTAGAAACATAATCCACTGCTAAAAGGATATAGAAAAATCCATTAGATGGGGGAAACAGCCCCATAAAATCAATCTCCCATACATCCAAGATCTCCACAACAATGCTCGGCTGAAGTGGCATCTCATCCCTCCTACTTATGTTTCCCATCCTTTGACATCTATCTCATGTCGCTACATAGGATTCACAGTCTTTGAACAAAGTAGGACAATAAAGAGCATATTAAAGTACCTTAGTTGTCATCTTTTGAGCTCAGAAGTGCCCTCCGTTAGGTTGTGCATGGCAAAAATCAAGAACATTCTCTATCTCCATCTCGGGCACACATCTACGGACAATAGAATCCGTATAAAAATCTTAGAGACGAACAGATCATACCATATGAAAGTCTCAACATCCCTCTTAAACTTCGCAAGTTGATATCTATTGAGATCACTTGGAATTTCTCCTACGGCAATGTAGTTGACATAATCCGCATACCATGGATCCACTCCTTGAGCAGCAACTACACAAACTCTTTCCGCTCCTTCAGCAAACACTGCCATGATCTTCTCATCAGAAAATATCTCTTCTATGTATTCGAATGAATCATCACAATTCTCCCTTGTCTCCAACCTTGATAGGTGATCCGCCAATACATTCTCTGTTCATTTCTTATCTTGGATCTCTATATTAAATTTCTACAAAAGAAGGATCCATCTAATGATCCTTGGCTTCGCTTCCTTCTTTTCCATTAAGTACTGGATCGCAGAATGATCCATATACACAATGGTCTTCATGCCAACCAAATGCTGTCGAAACTTATTGAATGCATAAATAATAGCTAGAAACTCATTTTCAATGACAGTGTATTTCTTTTGTGCTGCATCAAAAGTCTTACTCGCGTAGTAGATGGCGCAGAACTTCTTCTCATTCATCTACCCAAGCACCACTCCAAGTGCTTGATCACTTGCATCCACATCAGTACAAACGGTTGAGTCCAATCCGGTGTGATCAAGATAGGCGCAGTAATAAGTGCCTCCTTCAAAATCTGAAAAGCTATTAGGCATTCATCATCAAAAACAAATGGAACACCCTTTTCAAGTAAGTGAGACAACGATTTGGAGTATTGATGAGAGTGAAAATAAGCGTGTTATAGTGTCCAATCTAACATCTTTTTTATAAAAATTATTACCATATATTAGCACAAATATCTTATATTCAATATATGTGAGAAAAAGATGCACTTGAGGTGTTTTATTGTGTTTTAGGTGGAAAAAAGATTAAAAGTGCCAATTTGGAGAAAAGGTGCAATTTGTGCAATGATGCTGAAAAATGTACGTCCAACTTGTGTAAGTTTTCTGTATTCATATGGAGTTTTGAATTGAATATGTGATATATGATTGGAAAGCCACAGAAGAGAGAGTCGTTTGGGCATAAAGAACACCTCAATCGGATTCCAAACGAGAATGTTATGATCAAAGTGGTGACGTCGCGCTAGCTGTGCCAAACAGAAAGACTGTGCTAATTTCCGTGACTTGTGATACATTCAAATATTAGAGTTTCTATGAGTTATTTATATTGATAGAAAGCCAAGGAAGAGAAGATCGCGTGAGCATAAGAATTACTCAAATCGGAGGTCGGATGTGGAAGTTATGTGCGAAACGGTGAGACTGCACAAGTTTGCTCGACCACGAGAGTCCGCTCGACCAGAATCATCTTGGTCGAGCGGATAAAGTTTGGTCGAGTAAAACGACCAAATTTTTATAGAAGGTTTGCTCGATCATTGCTTGACCAGGAGGCTTTGCTCGACCAGTGGAGGTTTGGTCGAGCAGAATGTCGCTGATGCTCTTTTACCAAATTTGACATATGTCACAAGTAAAAGCCCATCCAAGGCCTATAAGTAGATTATATCATTATTCGTCATATAGATCATATGGATTCGATACAACACAACACAATCATCCTACACCCCACAAGGGGGTTCACCCCCCAACCATCATTCACATCCTTTCCTGCATCCATCCATCACTTTGAAGATTCGTTTGTGGAATCAAGAGGAAAACTAAGAGGTGGATTCAAGACGGAGAAGGACGCGACGACTCCCACATCTAGGGTTCCAGACATTCGGATAAGATCTATCCAACACCCATGATTGTTCTTTGTAACATAATGAGCTAGAGCCTTTTTGGTAGAACTAGGGTTGTGAAGGTTTTTACTAATTAATGGAACTTTCATGTGTAAACTCCGTACAATACTACTTGTAGTTTATTTTACATATGATTGTGTTTCTAAATCCATATTCACGGTTATTTTGTACATCTTCTATTGGTATATAGAGTCTGAATATATATCTTAGTTGTAGATTGAGTGCCTTCTTTGCTGAGCAGGATTCCATGTAATGATTCTTAGTGAGGGGACTACGAAGCTTCATTAGAACTATCATATATGAATACTTATTAATTGAATTGAATTCGGGTTATTAAGTAGGATAAAGAGGATAATTTTATAGTACCTATAAAGGGAGATCATATCGGGTTAGAGTACCAATTGGCCAGGGAAATAATTGATACTGATAGTACCTAGAAAGGGGTTGGAATTATATCTCTTGCTCCGAGGTTATTCATACGTGTTACACGCATATTTACTTGTGTTTACAGAGTAGATATGCATGGTTTAGTTATGCGTCCATATTCCACAAGGCAGAGTCGGACATCAACACATGAAAAAGAAATTAATGAGTGAAACTGGATTATCCTAGAGCTATCTATTCTCCATACTTGATCCATTTTCGAATTCTTCGAGTGATATTTTATTTATTATTTTAATTTAATTGTTTAGTAGTTGTTAGTTAAAATTATCAACTTTATTGCCACAATTCATCTTAATTAATTTAGTAAATAATTAAATTGATAATACGCCGTCCTTTGAGTTTGATAATTCACTTGGTCGCTTGCTTAAGCTGCAACTGATATCCTTAATACTTGGGGGTTAATTTTGCATGCAAACAAAACGCGCATCTAGTATTTTGAGAAGACTTTGATGAATCTCCTATCAAATCCTGTGTGCCCAAGGAAGGACCACACTCCCTTTTCATTAGTAGGTAGTGGAAGCTTCTCAATCGCCATCACCTTTGCTTTATCCACCTACAATCCCTTGGCCGAAATATAATGGCCAAGAACAATCCCATCTCTCACCATGAAGTAGCACTTCTCCCAATTCAAGAAAAGATTAGTTTCTTGACATCTCTTCAAAACAGAGGACAAGTTAGATAAACAAATATCAAAAGAGGAACCAAACATAGAAAAATCATCCATAAACACCTCCATGATCTTTTCTATCAACCCGTCAAATATGGTCATTGTGCAACGCTGAAATGTAGCAGGTGCATTACACAATCCAAAAGGCATCTTTCTAAAGGAAAAAGTTCCATAAGGGCAAGTGAAAGTAGTCTTTTCTTGGTCTTCGGGTGCAATCATAATTTAATTATACCCCGAGTACCCATCTAAGAAACGATAAAATTCATACCCCGCAAGACGATCAAGCATTTGATACATGAAAGGAAGAGAGAAATGGTCTTTGCATGTATTTTCATTCAATTTCCTGTAACCCATCACACACGCCATCCCGTAGGAATCCTAGTGACTAGAGTCTCTCCATCATCAGCTTTCACAATAGTCATGCCCCCCTTTTTAGCTACAACATGCAATGGACTCACTTGTGGACTATCACTAATTGGATAAATAATTCCTGCATATAATCATGTTAGGATTTGCTTCTTAATCACTTCGTGAATAGCGGGATTAACTCTCTGCTGATTCTGAATGCTACTCTTAGCTTCATCTAACAATCTTATCTTATGCATGCAATATGATGGAGTAATACCTTTCAAATCATCAAGAGACTAACCAATTGCAAACTTATACTTCCTAAGCACATCTAATAACTCATCGAGATCATCAGTTTGAGAAGAAGATACAATTACCGGATATGTTTCATTGTCACCCAGATCGGCATACTTCAAGTGCTCCCGTAGCGGTTTCAACTCCTCCTTCTTTTCTTCTTTGATTGTGCTTTCTCTATCCAAAGGCAAGTATTTTCTAGTCCACTTCACCTCTTCAAACTTGGTTCTTTTTTATTCATACCTGTCATCACCCAAAGCAAGTAGGTGTTCCAGAAAATCAATACATACCTCATTAGAGAGCTCATCTAGCTTGGTGGTGGGAAAAGTAAGAGACTCCGCTATGCATGTCTCCAAAGAATCCTTCGACAGGATCAAAGACATATCTTCCTTCATGATCTCCTCCACCACATCGATGTTGTGACACTGCCTCTCCATCGGCATCTTCATTGCTTTATCTAGGTTGAATAGAACCTTTTTTTATCCATACAAAGCCTTAGCTCACCCTTTTGCACATTAATCATAGCTCCAACTGTAGCAAGGAATGGTCTCCCTAAGATAAGGGAGACATTATCCTTGTCATCCTCCATCTTGAGTACAAGAAAGTCCACAGGAAAGACTAGTTTTTCTTCTTTCACTAGAACGTCTTCAATCATCCCTTTTAGAAAAGTCATAAACCTATCCGCCAATTGTAGAACAACCATTGTGGGAGTTAAATCCCCCAAATCAAGCCTTTTAAATATCGACAAGGGCATCAAATTGATGCTTGCCCCAAGATCGCACAAGGCTCGTCGTGCCGGCCCCTTCCAAATCTCATATAGAATAGTGAAGCTTCCCGGAGCCTTTAACTTCGCTGGCAGCTTCCTCTGTATGATTAAGCTGCAGTTCTTAGACAAATTCACTATCTCAATTCCGTTCAAACTTTTCTTCTTTAAAAGTATATCCTTTAGGAAGCGGGAATAATATGGCATCTTTAAGAGTGCTTCAAAGAAAGGAATGCTCAAGCTTATCTTGTTTATGATATCTGAAAACTTCTTGAACTTTTCTTCCAATACCTTCTTGACTAGCTTGAAAGGAAATAGAGGAGGTATCTTAGTTTTGGGAATCCTTCATACATCACGTTCCACCTTCTCCGCTTTATCCTTCTCTGCTCTCAATCTCTTTGCTCTTTCCCATTTCTTTTCTGCTATAAGCTCAGTATTCTGCCCTTTGGATGGTACGGGAGTGGCATCAATATTATGTAAAGCATTCAGCATGCAAAACGGTGCAGAAAGATATGGTTCGACCAGGGTGCTGGTCGAACTAGGTGAGTAATGGTCGAAATGTGCGTCAGAAAGCAATTTCTCCCCCAGACAGGCTGGTTCGATCACGGTTCGACCAACAGGGTTGGTCTAACCATATTGATTATGGTCGAGTCATGCTTTAGAGAAAACAGAGTGCTCAGGATAGGAGGATTCAACCTCGGTTCGATCAACAGGTTTAGTCGAACCAAGATAGTCGTGGCCGAATCGCTCGACGGAGATCTCCGGAGGTTGCCCAGTGTCTGGTTTGACCAACTCTGTGTGGTTCGACAAGTTGTTTTGGTCGAATCATGGTCGAATCAGGCACCTTGAGCTTCGGAACTCATTTCCAGCTTCATCGGTCCCTCATACTGTTTTCCAGATCTTAACGTGATAGCATGACACTGCTTCGGATTCGCTATACTTTGCAATGGGAACTTACCCTTCTCTACAGTTTGTATCAATTGGTTAACATTCCCGGCTATCTCTCCCATCAACAACGTCAAGTCCTTCATTTGCTTAGAAGTATCCTCATGATTTGCATCAATTTTCTTTTCAAGCTTGGCTTCGAGACGATCACTCTTGCATCATTCCTTGTCATGTGCATGTTCACCGTATCCTCAAAACTAGGTTTTCCTTCTTCCACCTTACCACCCGGATCAACACCAACAGGAGTTTGTACTGCTGTATTAGGATCTCTCCTTGAAAACTCCGACCTCCTTGGTTGTTGGTAATTACCCGGGGGACCACGATTAGTGTAATTCCCTTGGTAATTCCGATTTTCTTAATTTTGGAACCTCGATCCTTGAATATTTTCACCCATGGCATAGTTTGCCTCTTCCATCTCCTATTGGCTAGCTCCTTCATTACACACATCCTGCTGTATAATTGGTACTCGCTGATCTATGTCAGTAATCTCCTTTTGCTAGGACTCAAGTAACTTGTTGATATTAGCCAAACTAGAGACGATCTCATCTTCCCTACTTGACTTTACCATCATATGCTCAACATGTGCTACTTTTCCAAGAACATAAGTGCCTCTCACTCTATCTATTGGCCATTCTCTTGAATTCATCGAAATATCCTCAAAGAGCTTTTCGGCCTCAACGAATGACTTTGTAAGCAATGCTCCATTTGATGAAGTACCTAGTAACACTCGAGAATCGCAGTCCAATCTGCTATAGAAAATACTAATGTATTGAGCTTTAGATAGCCCATGTTGTGGACTCTTCCTAAGCATGTCCTTGAATCTGTCCCAAGCCTCATGAAACTTCTCATTACCATGGATAGCAAATTGATTGATTTCTTGTTTCATCTTAAACACCTTTAAAGGTGGCATGTATCGCTCAAAGAATTTCAGTTTCAATTTCTCTTAGGTATCACATTCAGCAGCATTAAGATTATCTTACCAATCTCTCATTTTTTCATTCAACGAGAACTTAAACAAGATGATCCTCCTTGCATCTTCATGAGCTCCTGCATATTTTTGTGTACTTTCATAACTAAGAAACTTATTCAAATGTTGCTGAGGATCTTCAAAGTTTCCCCCAGAGAAGGGACTCCTTTCAATCATGCTGATCAGAGTAGGGTGAAGATCAAAATTAGCTTCAGCCCCTCTTGCTCCTAACAGCCCCACATTGCCTCCTTCGTTGTTTTTAAAGACTTCACAGATGGCAAGATTATCCGGATTCGCCGCCATGTTGATTGTTTTTGCTTCCAAGTTAAATTCAGTTGCAGCTTCAGTTGTTTGCGGATTCAGCTCGTCAACTTCAACTCCTAAATTACGAGCTTTCGTTGGATTCAGCTCGTCAGCTTCAGTTGCTTGACTGCTTTTTCTTCCTTGACGATGCTCCGATCTCCAGATTATAAGATTCTAAATCTCCTACCTTTGATATAGTAAGCATACACCTAAGAAAAATAAGCGTTAGAAAATAATGACAAGAATAATATAGTCTCAATTAAACTAGAAATAATAAACTAATAATTAATGATGTCCCCGGCAACGGCGTCAAGAACTTGATGAGCGTTTTCTCAACACACAATATTAATCCCCAAGTATGAAGGATGCTATTGTAGCTTTGATAAGCGACCAAATATTTATTGAACCCAAAGGACATATTATTATTAATTTAATTATATTCTAACTTACTAAGACTATTATGGCAAAATAGTTGTATGAATAAGTAACTAATTACTGAATACTTAAAAGAACAATTAAAATAAATAACAGTAGAGACTGAACGAAAGTGAATAAGTGAGAAGTTAGGTAGTTCTTCGGGCCATCCAGTTTTACTTATTAATTTCCCTTCCGTGTATCAATGTCCGACTCTGCCTTGTGGAGTATGGAGGCATCACTAAGCCATGTAAATCTACTCTATAAACACAAGTAAATATGCGTGTAACACATGTAAATAACCTTAGAGTAAGAGATATAATTCATCCCCTTTTTAGGTACTATCAGTATCAATAATTTCCCGTGCACTAAGTACTCTAACCCGATATGATCTCCCTTATAGGTACTATGAAGTTATACTCTTTATCCTACTTATTAACCCGAATCATATTCAATTAATAAATATTTATATAAGATAGTTCTAATGAGACTTCGGAATCCCTTCACTTAGAATCATAACATGGAATCCTGCTCAGCAGTGAACGCACTCAATCAATAATCAAGATATGTATTCAGACTCTACATAACAATTAATGATGCACAAAACAACTCTGAGTATGAATTAAAAACGCATAATCGTATATAAAATAAACCACAAGTAGTGTTGTGTGGAGTATACACACAGAAGTTCAATTAACTTATAAAACCTTTATAACCCTAGAAATACCAAAGCGGTTCTAGCCCATGATTGATCGAAGAATAATCATGGTGGATAGATAGATCTTACTCATAGTCTTGAAAATTACAAGATAAATTAAGATTCAAAGTAAACCCTAGATGCAGACGCCGTCGCGTCTCGCTCCATCTTGAATCTTCACTTAGTTCTCACTTGATTCGATAGACGAATCTCTCTCCACATCTCTGTGGATGGTGGCAGGATTTCAGATATTGTGTAGAATGAAAGTGGTGAATGACTCTTTTTTTCCCTTGCATAGGGTCTTCCTTTTACACTCAGAGTTCTTCTTACGGACCTAGGATAGGCTTTTGAGCGAAAATATACACTGAAGGTGTAAAAATACAGATCCGGACGTGTCCAGCGCATCAGTTCGACCAAAGGCCTTGGTCGAATCACTTTCTTCATGGTCGAATCACAGGTCGAACCAGCCTATAAAATACTTTCAGGTCGTCAGTTCGACTCGAATGGCCGGTCGAATCAGATGCACCCCTGGTCGAACTGCAACTGCTTCTCTTTAGGCTTTTGGTTTGGTCATGGTTCGACCAGCATGCTTTGTCGAACCACACTTCTGCCACTTCTTCTCGCCCGGTTCGACCACAGGTGCTGGTCGAACCAACTTCCTCTTGGTCGAACCAAGCCCCTGCTTGATCGAATCGGGCACCTGAATCCCCTTTTTTCGGTTCCGATCACCTCTATCTCATTTTCTTTCAAAAATCCACTCAAACGGACTCAAACACACTTGATTCATGACTTTCTACAATACATCTTGATTAATCTTAACTTAAGATCAAATCTTACATCATTATCATACGAATCAGGGCTCTGAACACGTGAATTTGCACACGCACAGGTATTTTCTGGGTGTGTTATTTTTTCTCCAGTTTTGAAGTTTCCACGTAAATCCCTGTGTTGTTCTCTTTCTAATTAATTTCTCGGTTATATTTTATTTGGCCCTAGAAATGAAGGGGATCTACTTATCCCAATACTTACATGAAACGGATAAAAAGTTATAACATCATTATCACTCTAGCTATAATATGTTATCACTTTCGCTATAAAATATTATCACATTTTATTTATATTATAAATTGTTCATGAAATAGTTCACTGCACCATTATCACTTTTCATCGATTGAGTATCACTTTTCATTAACGATATTATCATTTTTTCTTCGTCTCACATGCTGATAAGTCGTAATTTTACACGATTATTTAGAATGAATTCACTTCTTTACATGTAAGTTGTGAATTATTAAATGCTAATTACGACTTATTTCTATTTTATACACTTGATCTTTAATTATTTTATTTCTTATTGAAACAGACCAAAATTGAGAGAAATTGTACTGTCACCACAATTTATTTTGTGTGACTGTTATGATAAATTTAATTGTTGGAAATAAAGATTTGACCAAGTAAATTAAGGAGAGATTTGATTTGAGGAGCATAAAGAAACTTACCAAAAAGACTGTAGATGCAATGAACCTGGACACTCTTCAGAAAGGAAGATCAAATGAGATAATTAATGGTTCCTTATCAATACATGGTTTTTGAGATCTTTAAAAAGACACCACGAATCACCGTCACATTTTATTTTATTTCTTATTGAAACATGCCAAAATTAAGAGAAATTGAAAATTTGAACTATCAACACAATTTTTTTGTGTGACTGTTACGATAAATTTTATTGTTGGAAATAAAGATTTGACCAAGTAAATTAAAGAGGGATTTGATTTGAAGAGCATAAGAAAACTTTCCAAAAAGAGTGGAGATGCAATGTACCTGGACACTCTTCAGAAAGGAAGGCCAAAGGAGATAATTGATGGTTCCTTATCAATACACGGTTTTTTAGATCTTTAAAAAGACACCATGAATTATCATCACAAGGAGGCACGCACGTTCGAAGGCGAAAGACATAAGGCAGATTGGGGGCTTAGAGAAGGAGCCCACCACGAAGAACACATGATTATCGGTTTATTCATTTTAATTTAGTTTACAATTATGTAATTTCATTTCTAGTCTAAGGATTGTGAACTTCCCTTTATTTAATTTCATGTTTCCTTATGAATAAAATTACCAATTTATTTTATGAATTTATCTTATTAATGACTTTGATTAGAATTATGATTTTGTGATTGCTAGAATAGATTAACCGTCTAGACTTGTCTATTGTATAATTTAATATCATTTTTCTCGATTATATCGGTAATTGTCATATTTTAGCAAATCTAGTGGCGAAGTGAGGGAGTACCTCTAGAATTTATAGGGTCTTGGTTATATGATTCGTTAACACCATTTTCATAGCCTAGTTGTTCTAGGCTGTGTTTGGTAGCAGTTATTATGCCCACATAGTATAACTAAGACCACCTTTTATGATATTTGGTAGTGAATAAATTAATAGTTGGGGGCCCAATACAATCGCAGAAGCTAGTTCGTAAATATTATTTTCTTTAGACAAGTTATGTGATCTATTTTGTGGTATTAATAAGTTGGGTTATACAGTAATTCCATACTAATATACGAAATTACGAAATTGTTCTCGAATTGAAGAAATTAAATACCAAAACCAATTGGGAAACCCTAGTTTCATATTCATCATCCTCTTTCCAAAAAAATATCAATTTTCGTCGTTGCTTCATTACAATGCTCTTTCCATGTACAGCCTTCCTATTTTGAGTAATATATGTATTTCGCCTCTTCCATCTTCCTACTATCGAATTGATTCTTTGTTGAGTGAAGAGACTTTGGACAGCGAACACAATATCTACATCCAGTTGTTTCATATTACTGTAAGATCTTCCTTCAAAAGCCGCCGCGGAGTTTTCGCTTCACTAATCTATAGATGGGAGGGAATGCGCATTAGACCTAAGAGAAAGGAGAATTTTAGGAGCATATCTAGATCTCAAATACCTTTTTCATCCATATTATTTTATTTTATTCAGTCAAGGATATTTCAGTAATTTGTATTCAAATATCAGTATAATTCACTTTCCATCAAACCCATAAATGTTGCTGATAACACCTCAAAGTATGCACTACCAAACAGTCGGATGATATTCATATTACATGCATATCTCTACATAATTATTACATACCAATTAATACACCCTTATTTCATATTGGCTACCAAACGCGGCCCTAATATCTAAATCATAATGCACTCTTAGGTTCGAACCTCTTTAAGTCGTTTGAGGGTAGTTTAATCTAGAGGTCGTACTCTAGGTTATTAATCTTAAGGATATTTCGGGTTAATTTGGTCGTATCATTAGCCTAGGGACTTAAGTTTATGAATTGTTGGGATTTTAGAAATTCGATTCATGTGAATTGGATATGGGAGGGGATCAAATCCTTAGACAATGTTTGTTATTTTATTTGTTCTTTCAATTTTATTTTTTTGCTATTTTAATTAATTATTTCATGTTAGTAGTCGTTAGACTCAATCCAATTTAAATTGTTTTGGTTACTTTTAAAAACATAAATTATTCAATTTAAATTCAATTATTTCCTGTGGATTCGACCCTTACTTACTCTACTATATTTTAGTGGGTTTGTTTGAAAAATTATAAGTACTATTTTTTGGTGCCGGCGACAGCACACCACATGCATAAGACTTACGTGAAACCATCTAAAAAAACTAGCTCAAAATATTGATATGTGCATCAGTGCACGACAAGTTAATAACGCATATAAAAATTTTGGTAATTCTAGAGTGCAAGTGTACAAGTGCAGCTTAAAAATTTATGCGTTAAAAATATAAGGGAAGTGGTTAGTTTTCATTAATTAATGATAGAAATTGAATTAAAGTTTAATTAACAATTAAAATCATTTAAATGCATCAATGCCACAAGTATAGTGTAGTTAAACTCATAAATCAATACTAATATTTATAAATTAATATATATATATATATATATATATATATATATATATATATATATATTATAAATCTTAATTATTTTATAATTATTTAATTATAAAATTTGAGCAATACTCGTGGTACTTTTAGTTTTAGTTTTATCTATATTTATAATTATTAATTTTAGTTTTTATAAATTCTTATGTTTGTGTTACTTTTTTTTTAATTTATAATTTAAATTATTTTTAAATTATAGAGAAAAAATTATATTAAAAACTGAAAAAAAATTAAATGAACACTTAAAAAATTTAATGTCCTAAAATTATGTATGCGTTACAAATATTTAGAAGTAGGTGTGTAACCATAATCATTTTAAACAAAGTTTAATAATATAATATATTATTATTTGCATATATATTCAATATTTATTGGTATATACATATATAATTAGCGAAATAAGTTTAGAAAAATAAAAGCTTAATTATTTTAAAATTTTGTATATATATACTTAAAAAAATTATTAATTTTAATTATTATTATTATTATTATTTTATTTTCTTAACGTGTTGTTATCGTGTCGTGTTCGGATTTGCCCTTATCGTATCGTGTTACTATCATGTCGACACGAAACCTGACCCAATAGCACGAATTGCCACACGTAAGTATAATATGCTAGTATTTCTTTTTCTAGTATACTACATAAAATTTATTATTTTACTTTTTATTTAATTTATAAAATAAATTAGTTTAATAATATATATATCTTATATATTGCTATAAATGAACACAATGATATTCATGTTAATTAAAGATTTAGTTAAATTCTTAATTTATATATTTAATTGTTTTTATTACTCGTTTGCTACATTGCATTAGTTATTTTATTTTATTTTAAACATTAAAAAAAAGAAAAAGTCTCTTATTAGACGTTAGTTATGTGAGATGTTTTAAAGTATGTTTATTATATAGATAAAATATGTTTAATGATTGTTAAAGTATGTTTTTTCAAGTATGCTTGATTATGCATTAAAGTATGATTTTAGCATGTTATAACATGATTTATTATTGACATACTTTAACTACAAATAAACATACTTTATCTATACAATAAGCATATTTTAGTGATGAGTCAACCCGTCTCACACCCGTTTTACAAATAACGCGTCTCACAAGAGTGATTCTCTAAAAAAATTTGAATGAACTAAATATTAGGTATAATTTTAAAATTTTAAAACTTAATATAATTTCACATTATAAAATAAAACTAAAAATAAATCGAATATATATATATATATATATATATATATATATATATATATATATATAATTTTAATATGATAATATACATTCTTCGTAATTTCATGATTCTTAATGCTAAGATCATGAGTTTTCGTAAAATGGTTAAACAAAAAGTCTAATCTATTCATATTTTTAATAAACTAATATAGTAATAAAATTTAGTTTAAAGTACCCTAATTAGTTATAAATTTTTTATTATATTTTAAATATTTATTGTATGGTTGATACGGGTATCAAATTAACGATTTTGAGAAGATGAATAATTTGATATAATTTTTATTAATAATAGAGATATAAAAATAAAATTATAAATGTTCAATTATTTTCATAGAAAGTAAATTTATTATGAAGTTATAATTATAAAAAGAAAATACATGATTGGATATTAATTAATGATGAGAGAGGACATGTGACTATTATTTTATACATTAATACTTGTAAAACAAGTAACAAGTGGAGAGAAGAGAGATTTGATAATCTAATGGTTCATAACTAAAGAGAAGTGATCTACTGGATGAAAATGTCCCGAGTCATGTATGTGCCCGGGTAAGCTAAGTAATCTCCAAAAAATACATGATACTCTAAGTTTACACTTTTCTTAATATCCATATTGAACGAGGGATGCAAACATAAATGAGACGGGGAGTATATATTTCTAAACATAATTAATATAATTAAACCTATATATTATATATTCGTAAATATATCTAACCATTACTAAACTTATTTCTAAACATTAAAAATAATAATAATAATAATAATAATAATAATAATAATTTAATTGGTAAATCACGTTCTCCTTGTTGATCCAAAATATATATCTACAAGTGTTGCTCGATCTGTTTTTTAATCTCCCAGGGTTGGCTACGAACCGAGACTGCAATTGATTTATAACTTCAGCAATATTGATATTATTATGATTCTAACATTTAAATAAAAATAACTATTTTTGTGAGAATTTAAAAATTATAAGATTATTTCATAAAAAATAAGTGGCAGCCAGTGACACATTCTCCAATTAAATAAAAATAACTATTTTTGTGAGAATTATTTAAAAATTATTTTAAATAAGTAAATTTATATGGAAAAGATTTTAATTTTAACAGTGGCACCCAGTGACACATTCTCCACTGAAAGTGATGCATACTTTTGGTCCATGGATGAAATCACGTTTTGATTTTGTGTGGTTGAATTTCATGGCAATTTGGTATCTTTTAGATAACCTTTAGTAGTTGCACGACCACGTCGGGGAGTTAATGCGTGTGACCCTACTTTTTTATACCCAATGTTAGAATTTGTACATATTTGAAACAATTGTTTTCTACTCCCTCCCCAATAATAGTTACCGCCTCCGTTTGCATTTAAGGGTATCATTTTTCTATTTTGGGCGTCCGTTCCAAGGGTCTCATTTCATTTTTTATCTATACACATCCACTAATACAACTAAAAAATGGGACACACACACGTTCACTAATACAACTACTCACTACACATTAAATAATAATACTCCTTAATCCACGTGCAAAAAGCAAATGATACCCTTAAAAGCGGACAGAGGGAGTATATGTTTCAAGAATACTTGTACACCTTAAAAATGATAACAGTATTTAATATTAATAACTTTACAATACAACAATATAACAAAAATGCCACATTTTTATTTTATTCAATTACTCAAAATACTCATTTTCTTTTTTACATTATTGCAACAAAAATGTTACACCGTGAACCCAATTTACCTAAGTGTTTGTGTTTCAAAAAATGGCATTTTGCAAATCAACTACTTCATTTTGGATATTTTGAATTTTATGGGTCATGAAAATGTCTTTTTAATGTCATTACAAAGTTGCGTTAAAGAAGATTAGATTAATTTGGAGCCTAATAGCGTGAGGTTTACGGCTAGGGAGATTTTGATACTGCGTCAATTAAATCACCCGAATGTCGTATAATTGCAAAGTTTAGCAACGTCTAAGATGTTATGTAGTTTGTATTTGATGTTTGATTATATGCATCAAGATTTAGCTAGTTTGTTCGAGTCCCGACATCAAGTTTACAAACCCTCAGGTTATTTGATATTCATAAATGTTACTGATAACACCTTAAAGTATGCACTACCAAACAGTTGGATGATATTCATATTACATGTATATCTCTACATAATTATTACATACCAATTAATACACCCTTATTTCATATTGGCTGCCAAACGCGGCCCTAATATCTAAATCATAATGCACCCTTAGGTTCGAACCTCTTTAGGTCGCTTGAAGGTAGTTTAATCTAGATGTCTTACCCTAAATTATTAATCTTAAGGATATTTCGGGTTAATTTGGTCATACCATTAGCCTAGGGACTTGAGTTTATGAATTTGTTGGGATTTTAGGAATTCGATTCATGTGAATTAAGATATGGGAGGGGATCAAATCCTTGGACTATTTTTGTTATTTTATTTGTTCTTTCAATTTTATTTTTTTGCTATTTTAATTATTTATTTCATGTTAGTAGTTGTTAGACTAAATCCAATTTAAATTGATTTGGTTACTTTTAAAAACACAAATTATTCAATTTAAATTCAATTATTCCCTGTGGATTCGACCTTTACTTACCCTACTGTATTTTAGTGAGTTTGTTTGAAAAATTATAAGTATTATTTTTTGGTGTCGGCGACAGCACACCACATGCATAAAACTTATGTGAGACGATTTAAAAAAACTGGTTCAAAATATTGATATGTGCATCAGTGCATGACAAGTTAAACAAGTTAAAAACGCATATAATTGTTATACCATAAATTTGATTTATGGGGTATCTAAATTGTGGTAATTCTAGTGTGCAAGTGTACAAGTGCATCTTAAAATTTTATAGGTTAAAAATATAACGGCAGTGGTTAGTTTTCATTTTAATTCTTAATTATTTAATTTAATTAATGATAGAGATTAAATTAAAGTTTAATTAACAATTAAAATCATTTAAATGCATCAATGCCACAAGTGTACTGTAGTTGAACTCATAAATCAATACTAATATTTATAAATTAATATATATATATATATATATATATATATATTATAAATCTTAATTATTTAATTATAAAATTTGAGCAATACTCGTGTAAGACTTCTTACAATGATTCATTAATTAAAAATGTCTTTTACAAACAAGAATTACATTTTTAATTTAACAACACAATAATATCTATTGCTATTATCAAATAAGTCAGTATATAAATTGGTAATTGAATTATTAGTAATAAATTACTAATGGAATTAGATTTTCTTTGATAAAAATTTAGGGTAAATTACCAAAACCTCCTCGAGATTTGTCCAAATTATAAAATATATAAACCCCGTGGTTTGAAAAATTACCAATTACCTCCTTAAAATTTTTTTTTTAAAAAAATAGTGAAATTTAAAAATACAATGTTAAATATATAGGTCTTAATGTCATTTTCATCCTTCTTTATTTTAAGAAAAAGTGTATTTTTATTAATGTTCAAATAAAAAATAAATTAAAATGGGGTAATTGGTAATTTTTCAAACCACTGGGTTTATTTGGTAGTTTGGACAAACCTCGAGTGGGGTTTTAGTAATTTACCCAAAAATTTATCAACAACTTTAATAATCGATATAATTATTGTTAATTAATTGATAAACCAATTTAGCAATGAAATTAAGGTTTTTAGCAACGGAATATTCTGTTAGTAAAAATTAATTTTTTTTTATCATTTTATACTTTTTTAATTAATTATCATTTTTCAATAGAGATGTTATCACTTTAGATTAAAAAAGATGATATCAATTTTAATTTATACTAGGCAAAGACTTGCTTGAGACTGTGTAATAGGAAGACTTTCGTGAGACAAATAAGAAGTGATAACATTTTACTAACAAGTGATACTCGAATTAATAAAAAGTGATAGTGGTGCGCAATTGATTATTTCATAATCTGCTAATAGTATAAATAAAAAGTTATAATATATCCAACATAAAATGATGATATATTTAATGAAAAGTAATAACTATTTAAGAAACCTTAAAAGCGGGTACTTGATACGGTCGGATACAATACTTGTCCATTATCCTATAAGTTGTTAATAAATTTATTCGTGAGAGGAATAATATTTTAATATAAAGTTGGTAGATATATTAGTGTGATGCGTGGGTACAAGGAAAGAGAAGTAATTAATTTGTGTGAGTCTCTTTTACCAAACAAAAGGAAATGCACATGCACTTTATATTGGGACGGACCAAAATGGTAAAATGTATATATTTAAGTGGGACGGAGATAATATATAATTATCACATTTTCTTTATATATATTTCACAAATTATATATAAAATAATTTAATTAGACATTTTTTATTTTTTATGAATTATTAGGTGTAATATTTTTTATTACAAATATTATTAAAATAATAGCCAGCTAGCAGCACCGACAATGGCATTAATTTCAAGTATATTTTATTTAATTCCATACAAAATTTTATTTGTTCTTTTACTTAATTAATTTTGAAAAAGAATATAGTCCTTCCATCAATTGCACTGTTATTGTATTTGTCGTCCCACCAATTGCACTGTTATTGTATTTGTCGTCCCACCTTATTTAAAAAAAAAAGTATTCTTTTATTAATTACAGCTAATTACATTTATATCCTTCGCGGTTGTTTAGTTTTAGTTACTTCCAATTTCCTACGTGTATATACACTTCCATTTAATTATTTTTATACACATGATGCAAATTCAATTTTATTCATTTATCTAATGATTAATTTGGGTTCCTTTTCATTTACTCCCTCCGAAAGATGACACACTTTCCATTTTGGATTGTCCAACAAAAGTTTGCACATTCCTAAAAAAACAAAAAGTCAAACACAATTACCCTTCTTCATACATTTTATTTACAAAAAAATCACTCATATCTAACACACATAACATACTTTATCATTTATTTATTATCAAAAAAATATCATAATACCCCTAAAAGTCACCACTTTATTAATCTTCATGTCAGGAAAGAGGTGCAATCTTTCCTGGGACGGAGGGAGTATCTATTATTTGAAATATTTATAAGATTTGCTATTCGTCCTTAAATTTTCTGAATATATTCCAAAAATTAAAAATTAACTATTCTTAATTAGTATTTGATTTAAATAATTTTTATAAGATACTCTTTCCTTTTTTTTCAATGCCACACTTTTTCTTTTATTTTGTCCCACAAAAGTTTAAACCTCTCTAAAAAAAAATCAAACACAATCACATTTCCCCATTCACTTTATTTATAAAAAAATCACACATACCTAACACACTTAATATATTTTATTATTTATTTATAATAATAAAATACAGCCAATTCTTAGCTGATCTGGGCTTACACATGACCCAGGTCAACTCAGGTTGCAGATACGAATGACCCACATAGTACTTTAATTATACTTTATTAAAAATAATATTTAATCTATATTTATAATTATTAATTTTAGTTTTTATAAATTCTTATGTTTGTGTTACTCTTTTTTTTAATTTAAATTTTAAATTATTTTTAAATTATAGAGAAAAAAAATTATATTAAAAAACAGAAAAAAATTAAATGAACACTTAAAAAATTTAATGTCCAAAATTTATGTATGCGTTACGAATATTTAGAAGTAGGTGTGTAACCATAATCATTTTAAACAAAGTTTAATAATATAATATATTATTATTTGCATATATATTCAATATTTATTGGTATATACATATATAATTAGCGAAATAAGTTCAGAAAAATAAAAGCTTAATTATTTTAAAATTTTGTATATATATACTTAAAAAATTATTAATTTTAATTATTATTATTATTATTTTATTTTCTTAACGTGTTGTTTTCGTGTGGTGTCGTGTCAACTCATTATTTTTCATGTTCGTGTCGTGTTGTGTTCGAGTTTGCCCTTATCATATCGTGTTACTATCGTGTCGATACGAAACCTGACCCAATAGCATGAATTGCCACATGTAAGTATAATATGCTAGTATTTCTTTTTCTAGTATACTACCCGAATTTTATTATTTTACTTTTTATTAAATTTATAAAGTAAATTAGTTTAATAATAAATATATCTTATATATTGCTATAAATGAACACAATGATATTCATGTTAATTAAAGATTTAGTTAAATTCTGAATTTATATATTTACTTGTTTTTATTACTCGTTTGCTACATTGCATTTGTTATTTTATTTTATTTTAAACATTAAAAAAATTGAATGAACTAAATATTAGTTACAATTTTAAAATTTTAAAAATTAATATAATTTAACATTATAAAATAAAACTAAAAATAAATCGATTATATATATAAATATATATATATAATATTTAAATATGATAATATCATTCTTCACGAGTTTTCGTAAAATGGTTAAACAAAAAGTCTAAATCTATTCATATTTTTAATAAACTAATATAGTAATAAAATTTAATTAAAAGTACCCTAATTAGTTATAATTTTTTATTATATTTTAAATATTAATTGTATGGTTGATATGGGTATCAAATTAACGATTTTGAAAAGATGAATAATTTGATATAATTTTTATTAATAATAGAGATGTAAAAATAAAATTATACTAAATGTTCAAATATTTTCATAGAAAGTAAATTTATTATGAAGTTATAATTATAAAAAGAAAATACATGATTGAATGTTAATTAATGATGAGAGGACATGTGACTCTATTATTTTATACATTAATACTTGTAAATAGGTAACAAGTGGAAGAGAGAAGAGAGATTTGATAATCTCCAAAAATGACTCGGGTCATGTATGAGCCCGGATCAGCTAAGTAATCTCCAAAAAACATATAATACTTTAAGTTTACACTTTTCTTAATATTCATATCGAACAAGGGATGCAAACATAAATGAGACGGGAAGTATATATTACTAAACATAATTAAAATAATTAAACCTATGCATTATATATTCGTAAATATATCTAACCATTACTAAACTTATTTCTAAACATTAAAAATAATAATAATAATAATTTAATTGGGAAATCACGTTCTCCTTATTGTTCCAAAATATATATCTACAAGTGTTGCTCGATCTGTTTTTTAATCTCCCAGGGTTAGCTACGAACCGAGACTGCAATTGATTTATAACTTCAATTTTGATATAATTATGATTCTAACATTTAAATAAAAATAACTATTTTTGTGAGAATTTAAAAATTATAAGATTATTTCATAAAAAAATAAGGTTTTTGGTATTATTTTAAATAAGTAAATTTATATGGAAAAGATTTTAATTTTAACAGTGGCACCCAGTGACACATTCTCCACTGAAAGTGATGCATACGTTTGGTCCATGGATGAAATCACGTTTTGATTTTGTGTGGTTGAATTTCATGGCAATTTGATATCTTTTAGATAACCTTTTAGTAGCTGCACGACCACGTCGGGGAGTTAATGCGTGTGACCCTACTTTTTTATACCCAATGTTAGAATTTGTTCATATTTGAAACAATTGTTTTCTACTCCCTCCCCAATAATAGTTACCGCCGCTGTTTGCATTTAAGGGTATCATTTTTCTGTTTTGGGCGTTTGCTTCAAGGGTCTCATTTCATTTTTTATCTATACACATCCACTAGTACAACTAAAAAATGAGACACACACCTCCACTAATACAACTACTCACTACACATTAAATAATAATACTCCTTAATCCACGTGCAAAAAGCAAATGGTACCCTTAAAAGCGGACGGAGGGAGTATATGTTTCAAGAATACTTGTACACCTTAAAAATGATAACAGTATTTAATATTAATAACTTTACAATACAACAATATAACAAAAATGCCACATTTTTATTCTATTCAATTACTCAAAATACTCATTTTCTTTTTTACATTATTGTCAAAAATGTTACACCGTGAACCCAATTTACCTAAGTTTTTGTGTTTTAAAAAATGGCATTTTGCAGATCAACTACTTCATTTTTTATTTTTTGAATTTTAAGGGTCATGAAAATGTCTTTTTAATGTCATTACAAAGTTGCGTTAAAGAAGATTAGATTAATTTGGAGCCTAGTAGCGTGAGGTTTATGGCTAGGGAGATTTTGATACTGCGTCAATTAAATCACCCGAATGTCGTATAATTGCAAAGTTTAGCAACGTCTAAGATGTTATGTAGTTTGTATTTGGTGTTTGATTATATGCATCAAGATTTAGCTAGGCCTTTGTTCGAGTCCCGACATCAAGTTTACAAACCCTCAGGTTATTTGATATTTATTTAGTAATTGAATTTTAATTGTAAGTTTTTTGATAATTTGTTTGATTCGTAGAAAAACCTAAATTCTAATGTTAATGCAGCACAATTCTACTTTGACTTAATTTTTATTTTTTTATTTATTCATGTGAATTATTTGTGCTCTCTATTTTACTTGGATTTGTTTAACTACTTAATTTCTTTTCATGTATTTAGTCTCTTAAGCTTCTAAAATTATAAGTCACATGACATGTTAATTAATAATTATAAAAAATTAGTATGCTCTAAACTAAGTATTTTATTTTAGTACGGCTGTGGGGGAGCTATGATTGGCTGTTATGCACGACGCATTAGAAATACTTGGTTTTTATCCTTTTTTTTTATTAATTTTATTAAAATACGCTTAAATAAAATCTATATTATATTGTATATTATATTAAGGTTATGGGACTAGCTATTTTACAAAAATTGAATTTCTGGAGATTATTTTGAATAAAATAAATTTGGATGAATATTTTTAATTTTGAACTCGAATATGATATGTAGTGGTCCATGGATGAAATCAGCACGTTCCAATTTGATGAAAAATATATGTGGCTACATTTCATGGCATTTTGGTATCTTCAAGATATGATTGGCCATTCTTGCAAGGGACCCAACTTTTTAATGCCCAATGTCAAAATTTGTACATATTAGAAACACTTTTCTATTCATTTTTCAATAAGTTTACTAAAATACCCCCAAATCAAATATATATTATATTGTATATTTATTATTTGTGTCACATGAGACTTTCTCATAAATAATATATATTTCCTCGGTCCCGTGAAAAGGGGTATTTTTATTTTTTACGTAAATTAAAAAATATTATTATTTAATATGTAATGAGTAGTTGTATTAGTGGGTGTGCGAGCCTCATATTTTAATTCTATTAATGGATGTATGTGGGTCTCATGTATATAGAAAATGAAAGGGGACTCTTTGGGTAAAACACCCAAAATTGAAAAAAGGGACACTTTGGGTGGAGCAGATAGAGTATATTTTAAAATTTGTGTAATATATGTATAAACGGATATGCACGAGTACTCGAGGCATATACTCACATTTGTCCCAAACTTCAATAGGATTTTCTTAAATCACCCGTTCCCATCTCAAACTCGCTTAGAAGTTCCCGTACCCATCTCAATTGAGTTCGAATAGAATGGGTATCGAAAAATATACGTCCTATTGTCATTTCTATTTGTACCAAACATATTCTCCACCACTATTACTTGTAAGTACTTTAGCCTGCAGAACTTTATGTCTCCTAATGAACAAACGTGTAATTTTGCACTCATATCCTTCTAATTCTACTGGTACCCATCAAGTTTAAATTTTTTATTACGATACATTCCAATACTGTTTATTAATACTCACAGGTGAAGATTGTTGGCGTTTCGGATCTTTAGGCTAACGTGAACCGCTAGGACTTCATATAATTCTACTGCAGTGGAAGTACAAGAGCAGAATTACCTTTCACCGCGTTTGATGTAGAGGATGAACTGTAAACGACCTTTCAGTCTTCTGTTGTATTTCTAAGCCTCTTCTTGACGTTATGTGGGCAACGATCACCAAGGAGAGCTCAATCTGCAGCTCGTCACACTCTCACGATCCTCTTTATGAGTTGTATATCATTGTAAGTGAACAAGCTGCTGAGGGTGGCTATATATAAACTACAACAGGGACTAGGGGAGAAATTAGGGTTTGGGCCTCCCATTGGTTAAGTATCCAAGTTTAGCCCAAAACTTATACTTAACTCTAATAATAATAAATTATTCCACTAAAGAAATATTATTGAACTGTCACCCTAATCCCAAATTACGTTTATGGGCACCTTCTTATTATGAGCTCGTTAATCCCCCCGTGTTTAAGATTCAATGCCTATTAATTAATTGAGTTACTAACAACTCCATTAATTAATATATTTACCGAGAGTAGTACCACTCAATCTTATTATCATGTCGGAATAAATCCACCTGCAGGGTTTACATGATAAACATTATTAGCTCCTCAAGGGGACATAATCAACCAATTCCGTTAGGACACGGATTCCTTCTACAATCAACAACACACCATATAGACAACACTTTCTCCTAATTCACCGAGCATATTGATTTAACTATTAATCTCACTCATTGATGAATTAAAGAAATAAATATTGACTTACGTGTCGATATTATTGTATAGGGACTAAGAGTACGAACTTCCATAATAACAGAGATCAAGTTCTATTATATAGTCAGTGTAAACTGAATGATCTCAATTGCGGTCCTGCTCAATACACTCAAAGTGCACTAGTGTAATTTTATAGTCAAGACACACTAATGCCAAATCACACTACAACCATACCGATAGATAGTCTCCGTCTATCTCAGTTGTGAACATCTGTTTATACTTTATAAGGAACTGATAATATGATCTTTCATGTGACGCCGCACACCATATTATCTACAGTATAAAGTAAATGGACTTTTGCAACAATATTATTATTGCAAATGTTTGATCACATTATTCTCATTTCAAATATTATCAAAGACATTGTTCATATTAAAAGCATGACTTTTAGTATATAATCCAACAAGGAAAACAATTAAAAAGTGTAATAAAATTTGATCAATCAAATGAAGATAATATTTTTGCATAAAAATAAATAAAATTAAATTAAGAGTATATTTTTGAATAAATATTAAATTAAAAATAGCGAAGATGGCCGAAGTACCTCGTTTTTTGTTCTTAATATTATTGCCAACCATCAATTATATTTTATAAGAGAAAGTATGACTATTCCAATGATCGCTATTTTCATTTGAAAAATATGAATCTCACCCTCAAGTATAAGGGATCAATTGTAATGCGCGTGTGACCAAGTTAAATTATCGAGCCCAAGGGATAGTGTCAGAGTGACAAATAAATCTAATATGACTATTTCTATTTTAAGACAAACTCAAATTATGAAAATTAATTATTAAATAATAAAATAAAATAAGATACGCTGGCGAGAAAATAATTAAGTATTCCAAGAGAAGAGACTAATAATGCTAAGGACAATCTCGTTTAACCATGTGACAAATTATTCCAAACCTAAATTAATATTGGGGAATTTAATTGGTTAGTAAGGATTAATAAATAAATTAATCATCAATTAAATAATAATTAAAGTGAGTGAAATTAGTCTCACATGTGAAATTGATCAAATATAGTAAATTGATCAAATATGGTAAATTTGATCAAATATGACAATTGATCAAATATGGTAGTGATCAAGATCACTACTTAAAATAACAATCCTACCATATGAGAGTAGTCTCTGGAACCTATAAATAGGATCATTATGCATTCATTCAAAACACACTAAGATACAGAAAAAACACAAAGCATCTGCATACACTTGCATAGTGCATAGTCTAGACGATCCAGTTCTCCATTCTTTTTAGTTTGTCGGAGTTCCTGTGATAGTGGTGTTGCTTCGCGGGAAACGAGAAGTTGTTTCACCTTTGGGAAAGATCCGCCAAGACTGGAGCACTACCGGGGCGTGTTTCTTCTTGCGCGAAGAGTTTTACTCGACTCGACTTCACCCATCATTTTGAGACGTTCAAGATCCTAAATCGTAGTTCAAGAGACATTAAAGATCCTAGATCCAGATATATAAGAAAGGTTAGTAATTCTCCGCTCTATTCCAATATTCATTGTAATAGTGATTGATTGGTGTACCTATAAACCAACAATCGCAAGAAGAAACACGTAGCCTCCACACCCTACAATCACTATGACTAATCCAATGGATATTGATGGGATTGAAACATCCAATGCTAATAACACCAAGAGAGTTAATGCTGAGATTCCTATTGGGACTGATTCCCAAAGGATCTATCCTCCAATAGGGATGTCGAGACCATTCATGGTTCCAACTCCAACGGAGAAGCCCGAGAAGTTTGGGGGTGCAAACTTCAAGAGATGGCAACAAAAGATGCTGTTCTAACTCACTGTGCTGAATCTGGTAAAAACTTCTTAAAGGAATCTACACTAGTAGTGGATACGAATGAGATTGATACGCAAAAGCATATAGCTCTTGATTAGTGGACCTCCGCTGATTACTTGTACAAGAACTATATCCTTAGTGGACTTAGTGATGCGCTGTACAACGTGTATCTAAGCACGAAGACATCCAAAGAACTGTGGGACTCTTTGGAGAAGAAGCACAAAGCGGAGATGCCGGTACGAAGAAGTACGCGATAGCCAAGTACTTGGAGTTCATGATGGTGGACTCTAAATCTGTGTTTGAACAAGTGCAACAGTTCCAACTGGTAGTGCACGAAATCCTCTCCGAGGGGATGATGCTTCCAGAAAGCATTTGTTGTCGGCTCTGTGATTGAGAAGCTGCCTCTAATGTGGAAGGACTTCAAATGCTATCTCAAACACAAACGAAAGGAGATGTCTCTAGAGTCTTAATTTTCAAATTGAGAATCGAAGAGGACAACAGGAAGATGGATGAGAAGTTTGACCAATCCTCAATTGAGACAAAGGCATAACTGAACATCATGCGGGACCCCTCCAAAAAGAGAAAGATGTTCAAAGACAAGGGAAAGAAGCCAATGGAAAAGCCCAAGTAGACCCGATACTTGGTGTTATCTTACCCGAGAAGTCATTGAGGGAAGATAGAAGGGAAAAAATTCACGTTTTTTAAAATCTTGTGCAGTAATATTGCAGAGAAAATAACTAAAGTTTCAACTGTCGGATGGAGCTGAATTTTGGTTAGCATGTTTACAACTTGTTGATCTATGTTTTGAACGGTGGAGATTATGTTTGGAGCTCTGTGTTGATGGAAATATGCCAAAAACATAAGTAAGGTTTTTAGGCAATTCTATTCTGCGCAGTCGAGGGGAAAGAGTCTTTTCTCACAAACTAACCATTGGATTTAGCCTTAATTTGAACAGCACGTTCAAAACTCACACACGTAGATTCTGTACGATGGAGATTGGATTCTTAGATTCATAGAGTTGCTAACACTGAATGACAGTTGGTATCGTTATGACAAAATAACTATTTCCAACAATAGAAAGGAGCACTAAACCTCTAGAGTTGATCCACACTGATACGTGTGAATTAAAACTTGTGCAAAATAGAGGGGGGAAAAGTATTTCATTACTTTTATTGACGACTGTACAATGTTCTATTATGTGTATCTTTTGAGAAGCAAAGATGAAGTTTTAGAAGCATTCAAATGCTACAAGAATGAAGTTGAAAATCAACTTAACTCTCGAATTAAAGTAGTTCGGAGTGATAGAGGTGGCAAATACGTAGCACCGTTTGAACAAATATGTGCCGAATCTGGCATCATACATCAAACAATGGCTCCTTATTCACCACAATCAAATGGCATTGCTGAGCGCAATAATAGAACTCTGAAGGAAATGATGAATGTAATGTTAATCAATTCAGGGTTGCCTCAGAACTTGTGGGGAAAACCTATCCTGTCAGCTAACCATATTCTGAACAAGATTCCATGGAAATCTAAGGATCAAACTCCTTAAAAATCGTGGAAGGGACGTAAACCGTCATACAAATACCTCAAAGTGTTGGGTGTTTGGCTAAGTTTGAAGTGCCTCTACCTAAACAAGTTAGAATCTGTCCTAAAACGATTGATTGTATATTTATAGAGTACGCACTTAATAGCAGTACTTACAGATTTCTGATTCATAAATCGAAAGTACCTGACATGACTGAAGGCACTATGATAGAATCAAGGAATGCAATATTCTTTGAAGACATATTTCCTAGCAAAGGAAATAAATAAGTGACATCTTCTAAGAGACCATTTGTAGATATTACTGCGGTTCAATCTACACAAGAGAGTGTAGAACCAAGACGTAGTAAGAGAGCTAGAGTAATAAAGGACTTTGGTCAAGACTTCTTCACCTACGCGGTTGAAGATGAGCCCAAATCCGTATCTGAAGTTCTATCTCGTCCAAATGCACCATTCTGGAAAGAAGCTATAAATAGTGAGATTGATTCCATTATGCAAAGTCGTACATGGGAATTGGTAGATTTACCAAAGGGTTGCAAGACCTTAGGATGCAAATGGATTCTTAAAATAAAATATAAAGCTGATGGGTCAATAGACAAATATAAAGCCCGGTCGGTGGCTAAAGGCTTTAGACAAAAGGAAGGGAATGATTTCTTTGATACCTACTCATTAGTGACACGAATTACGTCTATTCGTTTACTTATAGCGATTGCTGAATTGCACAATCTAGAGATCCATCAAATGGATGTGAAGACAACCTTCTTAAATGGTGAGTTGGAAGAAGAAATATACATGGACAAACCAGTATAGCACCTGAAAATGAGAAAAAAAGTGTGTAATCTCATGCGATCATTGTATGGACTTAAACAAGCTCCAAAACAATGGCATATGAAGTTTGACAACACAATGATGTCAAATGGTTTTTGAATCAACGAGTGTGACAAATGCGTGTATGTGAGAATATACCAAAGGGATTTGTCATGGTCTGCCTCTATGTAGATGATATGCTTATCATGGGAAGCAATAATGACATAATCGTTGACACTAAACGAATATTGAATCGGAACTTTGACGTGGAGGACATGGGTATAGCGGATGTGATACTTGGAATCAAAATTCAAAGAACATCTGATGGAATTGTTGGATTGTATACTAAAAGTCTAGCTTTAGTATGAACAATGTTATAACAACTAATTTGAAATGAGAATCATATGATCAAATGATTGCATCTTCTAATTTATTTATATGTACGATGTAATAGTCCACTTACTTTATACGGTAGATAATATGTTGTGCGACAACACGCGGAAGATCATAGTATCGGTTTCCTTATAAAGTATAAACAGATGCTCACTACCGAGATAGACGGGGACTCTCTATTGGGATGGTTGTAGTGTGGTTTGGTATTAGCTTGTCTTGGCTATAGAATAACATTAGTGCACTTGTGTGTATTGAGCAAGACCGCTTGAGATCGTTCGACTTATACTGGCTTATAGGTGAACTTGATTTCTGTTATTATGGAAGTTCGTGCTCTTAATCCCTATGCAATAACCTCGACATGTAGAGCAGTGTGTATTTCTTTGATGCATCAATGGGTGAGATTTACATGTAATTAAATCAACAAACTCGGTGAGTTGGGAAATAGTGTTGTCTCTATGGTTTGCTGTTGATTGTAGAAGGAATCTGTGTCCGTCATAGGTTGATGATGTCCTCTTGAGGAGTTCATAAGGATTATCATATAAACCCTGCAGGTAGATTTATTCCGGCATGATAATGAGGTTGAGTGGTACTATTCTCGGATGAGATATTAATTAATGAAGTTTTCAGTAACTTAATTAATTAATGGACATTGTATATCTTAAACATGGGGAGACTAACAGGCTCATAATAAGAAGGAGCCCAAAACGTAATTTTGGGATTGGAAAGGTAGTGCGGTAATAATATTTAGTGGACTATATTATTATTATTGGACTTAAGTATAAGCTTTGGGCTAAGCTTGGATACTTAATCCCAATGGAGGCCCAACCCAATTTCTCCTTCTGGTCCCTGCTGTAGCCCATATATAAGTCATCTCAGCTGTCCATAAACCCTAATAACACGCCTAACACTATGAGGGGATGAGGGAACAGTAGATTGAGAAGATCTCAAGGATCGTCGCCCACACGACGTCGAGATTAGACTTGAGAATACAGCAGAAGACCGGAAGGTTGTTTGCTGCTGCTGTCTTCCATCTTGACAAATTCATATAAAATTTTACAATGCTCCAAATTCGATGTTTAATATACTTATGGAAAGCCACCGAAGAGAGGATCGTTTGAGCGTATAGATCACTCCCATCAGAGTTCAGATGAGGAAGTTATGGCCATTCTTGTGACATCACGCAGGCAACCGGCGAGAATCCATCTTCATCAACATACCCTGGTGAAAGGTATTCGATTCTATGTTTATGCTTCCGCTGCTGTAGAATCGCATGGAACCCTAATAGTTCACGTTAACCAAACGATCCAAGCACCAACAGGAATTTCTTTGTCAAAATCTCATTACATTGAGAAAGTGTTGAAGAAATTCAATGCATTCGATGATTCACCGGCTAAGACACCCATGGATCCAAGTGTACACCTTAGTAAAATTAAAGGTGAATCAGTGGCTCAATCTGATTATACAAGGGTCATAGGGAGCATAATGTACATAACCAATTGTACGCGCCCTGACATAGCGTGTTCAGTTAATAAACTGAGTAGATACACGAGTAAACCAAGCAATGAGAACTAGAAACATTGAAAAAAGTGTTGAGATACCTGAAATACACTGTTGATGTGGGGCTACACTACAAAAAATATCCAGCAGTACTCGAAGGGTACAGTGATGCAAACTGGATATCTGACACAAAAGACTCGTTCTCCACGAGTGGATACATATTCACTACTGGAGGCGGAGCAGTGTCGTGGAGATCTACAAAATAGACCTATATAGCCCGTTCCACAATGGAATCAGAGTTCATAGCTCTAGATAAAGCTGGGGAAGAAGCAGAATGACTTCGTAATTTCCTTGAGGACATTTCATGATAGAACAAACCGGTCCCTACGGTAATGGTACATTGTGACAGTCAAGCCATAATTGGAAGAGCTCTTAATAATATGTACAACAGAAAGTCTAGACATATCCGTAGGCGACACAACACAGTTAGACAATTGATCTCAAGTGGTGTAATGTCAATTGACTACGTGAAGTCAAAAGATAACATAGCGGATCCACTTACAAAACCAATTAATCGAGATCAAATGAATAAATTGCTAGAAGGAATGAGGCTAAAATCCACAAAGTAATGGGCCAAAACAGTGGAAATCCAACCATGATGACTAGAGATCCCAAGAACTTTGTTCAAAGGGACAACAAAACTGTAGAGGTTCAAGTAAAACTTGGTTCCTACCATTCCTTAGTAGAGTAATTCTACCAAGTATAGAACCCATATTGTAGTGAGGTTACATCTTTTGACGTTTAATGATTCCTAAAAGGATAAGTAATGGCTGGTTGAGTATAACGGGGTACTCAAGATAGGAGATCACTTATTTAAGTGTGAAGTGAGTGACCGTTTCAAAGAAAAATACATATGAATCTAAAGGGGGTGCATGACCGAAACAGACCAAAACGTGAGAACAAGGAGAATGCGAGACATTGATGTGTGTGCACTGTTGTCTCAGTATATGATAAGGAGGAGTAGTTCAAAGAAATCATGTCTACTAAGCCACAGGTATACTCGATAGTATTAGACTACGGAAGGTTCAAAGTCCCAAGCTACCTATCTGGATACATTAATGTTTCACGAGGACTGGATTGTGTGTCTGCATTTTATAGGCGCCAAACTCCACTCATGTGGGGCATTAATGGGGAATTTAATTGGTTAGTAAGGATTAATAAATAAATTAATCACCAATTAAATATTAATTAAAGTGAGTGAAATTAGTCTCACATGTGGAATTAATCAAATATAGTAAATTGATCAAATATGGTAATTGATCAAATAGGATAGTGATCATGATCACTACTTAAAATAACAATCATACCGTATGAAGTGGTCTCTGAAACCTATAAATAAGATCATTGTGTATTCATTCAAAACACACTAAGATACATAAAAAAACATAAAGCATCTGCATACACTTGCATAGTGCATAGTCTAGACAATTAAGTTCTCCATTCATCTTAGTCGTCGGAATTCCTGCAATAGAGGTATTGCTTCACCGGAAACGAGAAGTCGTTTCACCTTTGGGAAGATCCACCAAGACCGGAGCACTACTGGAGCGTGTTTCTTCTTGCAGGAAGAGTTCTACTCGACTCGACTTCGACCATTATCCCGAGATGTTCAAGATCCTAAATCGTAGATCAAGAGACATTCAAGATGCTAGATCCTAGATCCAGATATATAAGAAAGGTTAGTAATTCTCCGCTCTATTTCCATATTCATTGTAATAGTGATTGATTGGTGCACCTATAAACCAACAATTAATTACCTGCATATATTTATGAGAGGATCACTAAGTCTAGTTAGACCACCTTGATCGGGTAAGATCTAACACATTTAATGAGCTACAAATCTTAGGATCGATAAGGAATTAACTCTCACTTCCTCTATAGGTACATTATGCTAAATTCCATGAAAGGTTAGAGCATTATACTTCCCTTTCTAGGTACTAAATTATTAACCCTTTTGTCTCCTTTTCAATTACCTAATAATGATGTTTTACCAAGTAATTAATATTTCAAATTGATTGTCTAACACTCTTAGAAATTATAGGTCCATCCCCTAAGACTGTCACAGGAAACAACAACTATCATGCAGAAACAAATAATCCTATCAACTATCAATCAGTGATACCATCATGAATAATTAAAAGAATCAAAGCTCAAAACACAATAATATGAAGTCTCAAAATATTTTCTTTAATAAGAAAATAAACATACTGCAGTATAATAAATTCGTATAGGACAATCAAATCACATAATCAAAATTGTCTAAAGCCCTAACATAACCAAAAAGATACTTAGCCCATGGTGTTACAAGCAACAACCATATCTATATAAGAAAACTTACCCATGAGTCTAAAAACTAGAAAGAATAAAGTAAAGAAAAAAAAATTATTTGTGTGGTTCTCCTTCTTCAACTCCGTCCTCTCAAGAATTCCCGTCTCCGATCAAGTAGACGAATACTCTCTTGAATCCTCTCCAGATGGTGGATGGCGGATGATGGGTAGAAGATGGAAGAAGGATATGGTGGATTAGAGTTTAAAACCCTAGGTGATGTGGTTGTGGTAGATTAGGCGGTTTCTCCACACTTTTGTGTGGTGATGAGAATAGAATATATATAGGTGTGAGAATGGAATAAGATAAGGAGTAGAAGGATATGAGATCTTGAAAAATAATAAAAAATATAAATATAGAAGATATGGAGATATGTGAGATTAAAAAATAATTTGTCCACCAAGAAAATAAGAAAAAGAGGGTAATTTGCGTGAATTTTCGGATACTCGCCGGCAGCTGCGCGATCTCATGGTTTTGAGTATCACTTCTTCATCTGAATTCTGATTTAACGATTCTTGTACCCATGCGACCCTCTCTTCCATTGCTTTTCAACCATGTATCACACGACCAGTTTTGAGTTCTACACAAATACAGAAAAATTATTGAAAATGGTCCCCTGTTTTATTGCATGTTACACAAATTCACTCTTAATTTCAATTTTGCATTTTAGATCCCTTTTTCCTATCAAAACGCAACAAAATACATCTTATGCACCTTTTAGCCAATAATAATTCAAATTATTAAGATTTGTGCAAATAATATCAAATAAACACTCAAAGAGATATCAAATTGGACCCGAAAATACATAAATTTTCACTCTCATCATCCAAATTTTAGTTATTTTTTATTTGCAAATTTGGTTCTTTTTAATTCAATTTTAGACTTTTTTATCCAAATTTAATCATTTTCTTAAATTTAGTTATTTTTTGTCCTAATTTGGTCATTTTTATAAATTTTCTTTTTATAAATTTTTTATATTTTATTTTTACTTTCTTCTAATTCATACATATTTATTTCCTTTTAATTTCATTATACTTGTCCAATTTATATATATAATCTATTTATTTATTATTATTAATTTCATTAAATTCTTTAATATTTTTATTAATACTAATTAATTTTATTTATTTCCTTTAACATTGTTATGATTTTGTTATTAACTTACAATTTCAACTTTGTTTTTTAATTAATCTTTTTATTTAATTTAGTTATGAACATTAAATTAAAATATAACCTATTTATAATAATTATTTAATATTACGTTTTTTTTTGGAGGATTACTACTAGGTACACTAAAAAATCATTTATTAATATGAGATACAAAAATACAAAAATTTTACTACTAACTACAAAAATATATAGTGATATTCCAATATTACCCTTACAATGTGCTGCATATAAATGTTTGTGTGCAGCAAAAAAAGTGTATATCCGGCGGCGGCAGTCTGGCGATGGGTGAGGGTTTGTGGTTTAAAAGTGTATGAGTTTAGGGTTATATTTGGTATTTTACTTTAATATTTTGTATGTGAGAATAATTTATTTAAATCAATATATCTTTGTAATTATGAGTACAAAGTGAGTACATATGAGTAATTTTTTTTTATAGTTAGAACGTTGAGTTTGATATGTTACTTTTTTTTTTTTTAATCAGTATAAAGAAATATAAACGCATGCTTGACTCTTGAAAAAACGAAACATAAAACGAAACATAATAAATCATATTTAAAATTTAATGTATGCACATTATTCTATGTTTTAAGTTTTGAATGACATTAATCAGCTTCAACCCCTCTTTTTTAATGATTTGATGTGCGGATTAATTATGGGACAATTTTTTTTTTATTTTTTTTTAACTCAAGTTTTTTCAGGTTGCCATTTTTATATATTACTTTTTCTATTTCGAAATAGTCTACTTTAAATTATAAAGGAATTAATGATACTCCAGATTTATTTAGGATAAAAACAAAATGGTTCAAACTATCTTGAGATGGAGTTTTAAAAAGATAGTACTTGTGTAGTGGAAATCCATATAATTTTGTGTTAGATTTGATATCTCTTCAAGTGCATTTATTGTTATTATTTACATAAATTATAGTCCATATTCCTTACGTTAAAAATATAGTTTATTTATTTAATAAAAAATAATGCGATAGTTACATTATATATAAAATATTAATAATAAAATTGGGATTAATTAAGAAATTTTTTGAGGCAGTGTCTATGGTGGTACACGAATTGATTTATTATTAAAAAATGAATATCATTTTGGTTATCGGTAAAGTATGTTATTTTGTAGGTAAAATATGATTTACTAAAATATGGTGAATGATGTATTAAATGAGTATAATTTAAAGGTGTTATAATATGATACAAATAACTAAAATTATAATTATTAAATAATAAATTATACTATAACACGCTAAAATCTTACTTTAATCATTCAATAAAATACTACTTGAATTATGTAATATACTCAACACATTTTTAATTGGCAAAAACTTGTGGGACTATGATAATTATATAATACTCACACATGTTAGAATCTTTGGATCCCCCATGTTAATTCTCATCCGTGACAGTCTAAGACCGACACTAATTGATTGCAAAACAAATATAGACCACATATATGTTTCACACATGTTTAATATATAGACCACTCTTTTGTAAAGATACAAATTTCTGAGTAAAATATCCTACCCATGATAATATTACTATTTACTAAAAAAAATTTAAATTTTACTATTGAATTTATACTTTATTTAATTGTACTCCATTATACTAAAAAAATTAATTATCTTACAATATAATGTCATTATTTATTTTAATATTATTTATTTATTTCTCATTTTTTAAATATTTTTTTAGTTTTCTTATTTACTTTCAATTAATTTCTTTAGGGTAAGTAAAGTTTTTTGTCCACTAATTTTACCTATTTTTGAAATTAGTCCATAAATTTTCGAGTTTTTAAATTGGTCCATTAAACTTTTAAAATTCGACAATTTAATTAGTCAATTTATTGAATGGATAATTTATAAAAAAATTCAACATTATTAAAAATCTATCGGCAAATAACATTTTGTGTTTTGTTTGACATGTATACATTCTTCATCAAGACATAAAATTTTCAAACCTTTTCGATCTTTTACTCTTGATACAGTAATGTAAGATGTTAAATACTTTGAGGGACGAATAAAAAAAAAGTGTGAAATAATTTGGGGGACGGAGGGAGTAATTAAAGTGGTAGCATCTAAACGACTGACGGCCTACGTGATAGAACCTCATTAATTTACAATAAAAAAATTCAATAATATTTTTTTATTGATGATTAATTAAAATTTGAATATCTTTATGCATTTATTCGGTATTATATATTTTCCTTTTTACTTTTAATTAATTTTTTATTTAATATTCTTTTAAAAAATAATGCATTTTCTTATTTTATTAATTAAAAAAAATACAAAGTACTCCCTCCATCCCAGAGAATCGTTCACTCTTTCCTCATTTGTTCATCCCACATAATTGTTCACCCCTCAAAAAAAGAAATATCCTTCTAATCTAACACCTCAAAATTACACATTAATTTCAAAAATATCATCTCTTCTTTCCACACATAACATACTTTACACTTTATTTATTATTTAAAAATATCACGTTACCCCTAAAAGTCAACAAAAGTTAGTCAAAAAATAATTTTTTTTAATATCCGTAGTACAGGAAAGGTAAACCATCATATGGGATTGGTGGGAGTGAGTATATAAAATGATGATTTTCCAAATCACCACATATATGTTGTCCCGACCGCGGACATGAATAATTATAATTGAATTTTGGACAGATTTTGGGCGAGGCGAAGGGGGTGCAATTTTAATAATATATTTAATTTATTTTACCATACTAATTTAAGACCTGTTTTATACTTCAATTCATAAAACGTCATGGTTTATGGACTATTATGCTATTAGGTTTATAAACTTCAGGTTTTCGTCTTAAAATTAGTGTTAATTTTAAAGATATAATTTTGTGCGAGACTGTTTGATGGTGAGATCCTTTTATACTTTCATATTTAATTATCAGGTATAATTAAAATATTGTTGTTTTTTATTTTGATTATAAATTGTTCATAAATTTGTTCACTACATCATTATCAATTTTCATTAATTGAGTATAACTTTTATATAAATGTTATCAATTCTTATTCATCTCATAGAAAACCTTCCGTGAGATGGTTTCATTCCAGTATTTGATATATATTATTTTATTACATTAAAAATGCAAAACGTTACTACATAGAAAATTTCGTATATAGAGGTGGCGCTATTGCCTAATTGATTTAAATGTGTTGCTTAGATTTATATTTTTTTTGGGTAGGTCTTGCGTGAGGCCGTCTCATGTAAGATCATTTTACACTTCCTAAAATAGTTATCACATTCACTATAAACGTTTTCACTTTTGCTATAAAATGTTACTCCCTTCATCCCAAGAATACATTCGCGTATTTGGTAGCATGTGATTTAAGAAAAATAACTTTTTGTTAGTGTGATGTAAGAAAGAGAGAGGATATTTTGGGTAATTGAGTACAATAAAGTGTATGATATAGTTGACTTTGACTAAATTGTGTGTAAAAAAATGTGACATGTTTGTAATATTGTAGTATAGTGAGGTTATTGATATTGTGTATTATTTCCATTTTTAGGGTGTGCAAGTATTCTTGGGACGGATAGAGTATCACTTTTTATTTATACTATAAATTGTTCATGAAATAACATTATCACTTTTCATTAATCTAGCATCACTTTTCAGTATAAAAGTTATCACTTTCTGACCGTCTCACGTAAGCCCTTACATGAGACGGTCTCACGCAAGTCTTTGCCTTCTTTTTTAGATTTTTAGTGAACTTACACAGAATAATTAATATATCTTCATAAGAGCCACACATAACATTAAAATAACTACCATCTACCACTAAAATATTATATTCATCAACTTCTAACTATATATTAAAATATTATACTCCTCCATCCACTTTAAATAGTCAATTTTTTTTAAATTTTGGGCATTCGCTCCAAAGTATCTCATTTTATTTTTCTACATACATGAGACTCATACACACCCACTAATACAATTAAAATATGGGCCCCACACACCTATTAATACAACTACATACTACATATCAAATAATAATACTCCTAATTAATCTACGTGCAAAAGACAAATAAGACTCTTTAAATTAGACGGAGGGAGTATATCTTAATTTACATAAAAAATGATATTTTGGAGAGAATTTAAAAGTTATGAAATTATTTTGCAAAAATTAAGTTTTTTGAAATTATTTTGTATAAAATAAATTTATATGTAATTTTTTTATTTTTAACTCGGATATGGTATATAGTGTAGTGCCTTCTTCGTCCATGGATGAAATCCGCACGTTTTGATTTGATGAAAATATGTGTGATTTGAATTTCATGGCATTTTGATATCTTTTAGATGGATTAATCGGATCAAATTGATCCAGCTCAATAGGACTATAATAGTCCATTTGACACCATTAATAATATGTTAGGTCAAAAATATCCTTATGTTTATAATAAATTTTTTATTCAATTTTAATATGATTATCTATTTGCATTTAATTATATACATTGAATCTCTACATCATAAATGATGTATTTTTTATGAAGTATTTTAAATCATATTAAGTTAAGTGAATCTCATATATTAAATACCAGATTATTCATTTTAGATATCTCGTCTAAAATTAAAAATAATAATAATTTATATTCTCTTTTCAATTAAACGTTTAGAAATTATGTTCTCTTTTCTCTTTTCAATAAAACGTTTTAAAATTACTAATTTTGTTGATTAATTTAAATTATTAATTAAAATCAATTAAAATGTTTCAAAAATCGTTTTAAAATTACTAATTTTATTGATTAATTTAAATTATTAAAATCATTTAAATTGATTCAATATTTTATTCTTCTTATTAATTATTCATGAAATAATTAAATTGAGTATATATTACTTTTTATTAGAAAAATAAATACTTATATGAGATCGTCCATTGTATGAGTTTTGTAAGACGAATATAAAGTGATAATATTCTAATAAAAAATACTCCACCTTTTTAATCGGATACGGATACCATTTTTAATCAAACATTTATATTATTCATATGTCAATCGATATTTTTAATAAAAAATTCATACCTTTTGTATATCATTTAAAACAAAATATTCTACACTTACACACATTGTGCGTATGGAAATATAAGAGTGAGGCTCTTGTGTCCCAGGTGCACGAGATATGTAAGGGTACGTTATTTTATTTTAAAAGGTATACATTTTAATTAATAAGGGTACATCATTTTGTTCTAAAGGGTATACACTTTTCATTATTATATTTTATTTTTTTCAGAATTTAAAAGGTACACGTCTTTATACTAAAGGGTGTACAATTTAATACTAAAAGGTATGGGTGCACGGCGTGCCCGGGGCACAAAAGTTTTTACCGAAATACAATAGACAAACTCAATTAAAACTCCCTCAATTTATAACAACTAAAAAATAATTATTATGTTTTGCTAAATAATTCACGTATTATTAATGATAATAGGATTGGGTAGACCATTTTACACAGCCTAAATCGTGAGACGAATTATTCGTTGATTTAATTAATTTTTTTTAAAGGATTCTGCTGTTGCTGAAAAATTGAAAATTTAATCATAGAAGGAAATAATGATATATATTTTTTTATTATTTAATTTATATATTTTTATTATTTTAAAATATAATAATTTGATAAAGAAAAAATGATGACCATTTAACTAAAAATTTATTAACAATTCGTAAGATAAATAAAAAAAGTGATAACATTATTAATATAAAATTATATTTGGTTAAGTTAAAATTATAATAGTACAATTGAACTATGTAATCAACAGTTAATAATAATAATTTATTATTATTATTCATATTATTATTATTATATTTTTAATTTATTAAAAGTGATTTGTCGTAGAGAATGAAAATTATAGCATAATAACTTATTTATATAAATATTATGATTAATTTATTAAGGTATGACATGTTGTTCATTAAAATATGATTTTAGAGTTAATAAAGTATAATTCATTAGAATATAATTTCACTCGACTAAATATTACTTTACTGAGTTATACTTTAACTTAACTTAAAAAAAATTCTTTTAGCAATGGATTTTATTAAAAGAATTTAATTTATTGGTAATTACCAATGGATTACTAACAAAATTATAATAATTTTCTTTATTAATGGAATACCAACAAATTTATTACATTTTTACCAACAAAATAAAGTTTATTGCTATTTTACCAACATAATCATTATATAAATTACAAACGAAATTATTAGTATCGATTACCAACTAAATTATTTATCGAACAAAATACTAGAATTTTTATTGCTAAAAATTTATCAACCACCATTTTACCAATAAAAAATCATCAATTTTTATCTAAGGAATGTTCCGTTAGTAAAAAAACTATTTTAAATTTTTTTTTATGTTTTTAGTAAACTTACTTTAATAAATCACTTAAACTGAGTCGGGTTGACCCATTACTTAAATATGCTTATTATATAGGTAAAATATGATTATTTGTTCTTAAAGTATGTCAATAATAAATCATATTATAAAACTCTAAAATCACTTTATTCATTGTCCATTATATTTTAAAAAACATACTTTAAACACTAAACATACTTTATCTATATAATAACAATATTTTAAAACATCTCACAAATTGTCTCACATAAGTAACGTCTTCCAAGAGACTTTTTCTTCAATGAATCTTATTTTAATTACGTTAATATTTTATTTTATCTATTTAATAATCATATTTTAATAAAAGGTAAGTCTTGTGTGAGACAATCTCACATAAGCTTTTACGTGAGACGGATAAAAAATAATACTACAAA
Organism: Pogostemon cablin; assembly: GCA_023678885.1. Taxonomy (NCBI): domain Eukaryota; kingdom Viridiplantae; phylum Streptophyta; class Magnoliopsida; order Lamiales; family Lamiaceae; genus Pogostemon; species Pogostemon cablin. The sequence goes on along the minus strand of CM042990.1, from coordinate 9,700,454 downwards.
AATTTAATCACTTTTGCTATAAAATATTATAACTTTCTATCACTTTTTATTTATACTATAAATTGTTCATGAAATAGTTAATTGCGCCATTATCATTTTTTATCGATTAAATATCACTTTTCATTAATAATGTTATCACTTTTTATCCGTCTCACGTACGTGAGATAGTCCCAGAGTTCTTTCCCTTTAATAAAAATTAAACATCTCTAATGTGAGATTTCTATTTCAATTTCTATTTTATATTATTAACTTGTATATATATCGGTTTTAATTAACGAATATTGATAACAATAATAAATGGAATCATATTCTTATAAGGCAAATACTAGTGTGCACCAGTTTTTAAGGTGCAATAGGTCAAACCTATCCAATTTAAAATTTTGACGCATCATATATAATAGATTTAGACCCTAATTTCATTAAGTTTCCGCGTTTCTCACACCCTTTCCTCCTGCGTTCTCTCACACACAGCGGTTGTGTTCTCTCTCTTTCCTCCTGCGTTCTCTCACGGCTGAACTCTCCCTCTCTTCCCCTCTCACAATTTAGGCCTGGACTCTCTCTCTTTCTTCGACAGCATGCATTCTATCCTAATTCTAGTATGGCAGAGTTCTTCGTTCTTCTAACAAATTATGCCCTAATTTCTATTTCTGCGGTGATGTTTGTGCCCTAATGTCTTAGGGTAAGCATTTTAATATTATTGGGCGTTGAATCAAGAAAAGGTTTCAAATCGAAGGAAATTAATAATTGTGGTCTTCGCATGGGTTTCGATCAATGATGTTCAATTTTTTGTCAGATAATTGTGGTTGTATTAAAAACTTTTGTATTTTGTTGAAAGAAATATGTGGTTGATGGAGTCCAAAATTGTAGCTCGTACGTGGAACTTCTTTAATATTGTATATGTGATTTATAATAAATGTACAACATTTTATTCTTAAATGTATATATATATTGTAGATGGTGGAGCTTCCTTTAATATACAAATATTGTATATGTGATTTGTAGTAAATGTATAATGTTTTATTCTTAAATGTATATTTTAGATTTAAAAAACGTATTAAATTCTATTGATTTTGTTATGCACATTCTAATAATCATATGTATTGGTTATAATTAAATAGTGTATACACGTTATTTAATAAATGTATCACTTCTTGGGATATTGATATTCAATATCAAATTTATACATCTTAGTATAAAAAGTTATACATTTATTAAAAAATACATATACACTAATAATATATTTGAAAACTAAAAAAACTATTTGTAAAATCAAATAAAAAGTAATACAAAATCATACTACTAGTTGAAATGTATCGGTTATTATACATGCTCTCTTTCATTTTCTTTTCTCGTCAGAAATTGTATTTTTTGTAATTCCATAGTGTATAAGTTTTTTTCTAATAAGTGTATTGCTTTTTTTATTTTTTAAATATTTTTAGTTTTATACAATTCTATAAAAAAAAAGTAATACAATCATAACTATAATTTCATACATTAATACAATCATTAAAAAAAATTAAAATTAAAAATTAAATTCCAAAACCTTGAGGCAATACCCCGAATTTAATTTGTTCAATTGATCCAAAAGAATTCCAAAACCCGTGAAATTTGATTACAATCACCAACAAATCTACTCAAATTAGCATGAGAATCTAACAAGATTTCATCCAGCAGCAATTACGATCGCAAATTCTTATCCAAATTTAAACCATTTAAATTGGAATAGAACATAAAAAAGTTGTATACAGATTCAACAAGAGTAGATCTGAACATATCTGTAAGAGTATATCTATTGCAAGTTGTTGGTTTATAAATACACCAATCAATCATTATTACAATAATTGGGTAGAAACTTAGAAGGAAGATACTAATTTGAAATTACAATTATCAAAGAGAGTAGAAGCAGATAGGCGAAGTTGAGTAGAGTACGTAAAACTCTTCCCGCAAAAATAAACATGCCCTGGTAGTGCTCTGGTCTTGGCGGATCTTCCCCAAAGGTGAAATGACTTCTCGTCTCCGACGAAGCAGCACCACTATCGCAGGAACTCCGACGAACTAAGGAGAATGGAGAACTAGATCGATACTAGATGCAAATGCTTTTTAAATGCAGATGCCCTGCGTTTTTGGTGTGTTTAGAACGAATGCAAATGACCCTATTTAATAGGTGTCAAGGACCACTCCACATAAACCCTGCAGGTAGATTTATTCCGGCATGATAATGAGGTTGAGTGGTACTATTCTCGGATGAGATATTAATTAATGAAGTTTTCAGTAACTTAATTAATTAATGGACATTGTATATCTTAAACATGGGGAGACTAACAGGCTCATAATAAGAAGGAGCCCAAAACGTAATTTTGGGATTGGAAAGGTAGTGCGGTAATAATATTTAGTGGACTATATTATTATTATTGGACTTAAGTATAAGCTTTGGGCTAAGCTTGGATACTTAATCCCAATGGAGGCCCAACCCAATTTCTCCTTCTGGTCCCTGATGTAGCCCATATATAAGTCATCTCAGCTGTCCATAAACCCTAATAACACGCCTAACACTATGAGGGGATGAGGGAACAGCAGATTGAGAAGATCTCAAGGATCGTCGCCCACACGACGTCGAGATTGGACTTGAGAATACAGCAGAAGACCGGAAGGTTGTTTGCTGCTGCTGTCTTCCATCTTGACAAATTCATATAAAATTTTACAATGCTCCAAATTCGATGTTTAATATACTTATGGAAAGCCACCGAAGAGAGGATCGTTTGAGCGTATAGATCACTCCCATCAGAGTTCAGATGAGGAAGTTATGGCCATTCTTGTGACATCACGCAGGCAACCGGCGAGAATCCATCTTCATCAACATACCCTGGTGAAAGGTATTCGATTCTATGTTTATGCTTCCGCTGCTGTAGAATCGCATGGAACCCTAATAGTTCACGTTAACCAAACGATCCAAGCACCAACAGGAATTTCTTTGTCAAAATCTCATTACATTGAGAAAGTGTTGAAGAAATTCAATGCATTCGATGATTCACCGGCTAAGACACCCATGGATCCAAGTGTACACCTTAGTAAAAATAAAGGTGAATCAGTGGCTCAATCTGATTATACAAGGGTCATAGGGAGCATAATGTACATAACCAATTGTACGCGCCCTGACATAGCGTGTTCAGTTAATAAACTGAGTAGATACACGAGTAAACCAAGCAATGAGAACTAGAAACATTGAAAAAAGTGTTGAGATACCTGAAATACACTGTTGATGTGGGGCTACACTACAAAAAATATCCAGCAGTACTCGAAGGGTACAGTGATGCAAACTGGATATCTGACACAAAAGACTCGTTCTCCACGAGTGGATACATATTCACTACTGGAGGCGGAGCAGTGTCTTGGAGATCTACAAAATAGACCTATATAGCCCGTTCCACAATGGAATCAGAGTTCATAGCTCTAGATAAAGCTGGGGAAGAAGCAGAATGACTTCGTAATTTCCTTGAGGACATTTCATGATGGAACAAACCGGTCCCTACGGTAATGGTACATTGTGACAGTCAAGCCATAATTGGAAGAGCTCTTAATAATATGTACAACAGAAAGTCTAGACATATCCGTAGGCGACACAACACAGTTAGACAATTGATCTCAAGTGGTGTAATGTCAATTGACTACGTGAAGTCAAAAGATAACATAGCGGATCCACTTACAAAACCAATTAATCGAGATCAAATGAATAAATTGCTAGAAGGAATGAGGCTAAAATCCACAAAGTAATGGGCCAAAACAGTGGAAATCCAACCATGATGACTAGAGATCCCAAGAACTTTGTTCAAAGGGACAACAAAACTGTAGAGGTTCAAGTAAAACTTGGTTCCTACCATTCCTTAGTAGAGTAATTCTACCAAGTATAGAACCCATATTGTAGTGAGGTTACATCTTTTGACGTTTAATGATTCCTAAAAGGATAAGTAATGGCTGGTTGAGTATAACGGGGTACTCAAGATAGGAGATCACTTATTTAAGTGTGAAGTGATTGACCGTTTCAAAGAAAAATACTTATGAATCTAAAGGGGGTGCATGACCGAAACAGACCAAAACGTGAGAACAAGGAGAATGCGAGACATTGATGTGTGTGCACTGTTGTCTCAGTATATGATAAGGAGGAGTAGTTCAAAGAAATCATGTCTACTAAGCCACAGGTATACTCGATAGTATTAGACTACGGAAGGTTCAAAGTCCCAAGCTACCTATCTGGATACATTAATGTTTCACGAGGACTGGATTGTGTGTCTGCATTTTATAGGCGCCGAACTCCACTCATGTGGGGCATTAATGGGGAATTTAATTGGTTAGTAAGGATTAATAAATAAATTAATCACCAATTAAATATTAATTAAAGTGAGTGAAATTAGTCTCACATGTGGAATTAATCAAATATAGTAAATTGATCAAATATGTTAAATTTGATCAAATATGGTAATTGATCAAATAGGATAGTGATCATGATCACTACTTAAAATAACAATCCTACCGTATGAAGTGGTCTCTGAAACCTATAAATAAGATCATTGTGTATTCATTCAAAACACACTAAGATACATAAAAAAACATAAAGCATCTGCATACACTTGCATAATGCATAGTCTAGACAATTAAGTTCTCCATTCATCTTAGTCGTCGGAATTCCTGCGATAGAGGTATTGCTTCACTGGAAACGAGAAGTCGTTTCACCTTTGGGAAGATCCACCAAGACCGGAGCACTACTGGAGCGTGTTTCTTCTTGCAGGAAGAGTTCTACTCGATTCGACTTCGACCATTATCCCGAGATGTTCAAGATCCTAAATCGTAGATCAAGAGACATTCAAGATGCTAGATCCTAGATCCAGATATATAAGAAAGGTTAGTAATTCTCCGCTCTATTTCCATATTCATTGTAATAGTGATTGATTGGTGCACCTATAAACCAACAATTAATTACCTGCATATATTTATGAGAGGATCACTAAGTCTAGTTAGACCACCTTGATCGGGTAAGATCTAACACTTTTAATGAGCTACAAATCCTAGGATCGATAAGGAATTAACTCTCACTTCCTCTATAGGTACATTATGCTAAATTCCATGAAAGGTTAGAGCATTATACTTCCCTTTCTAGGTACTAAATTATTAACCCTTTTGTCTCCTTTTCAATTACCTAATAATGATGTTTTACCAAGTAATTAATATTCCAAATTGATTGTCTAACACTCTTAGAAATTATAGGTCCATCCCCTAAGACTGTCACATGAAACAACAACTATCATGCAGAAACAAATAATCCTATCAACTATCAATCAGTGATACCATCATGAATAATTAAAAGAATCAAAGCTCAAAACACAATAATATGAAGTCTCAAAATGTTTTCTTTAATAAGAAAATAAACATACTGCAGTATAATAAATTCAAGTATAGGACAATCAAATCACATAATCAAAATTGTCTAAAGCCCTAACATAACCAAAAAGATACTTAGCCCATGGTGTTACAAGCAACAACCATATCTATATAAGAAAACTTACCCATGAGTCTAAAAACTAGAAAGAATAAAGTAAAGAAAAAAAAATTATTTGTGTGGTTCTCCTTCTTCAACTCCGTCCTCTCCAGAATTCCCGTCTCCGATCAAGTAGACGAATACTCTCTTGAATCCTCTCCAGATGGTGGATGGCGGATGATGGGTAGAAGATGGAAGAAGGATATGGTGGATTAGAGTTTAAAACCCTAGGTGATGTGGTTGTGGTAGATTAGGCGGTTTCTCCACACTTTTGTGTGGTGATGAGAATAGAATATATATAGGTGTGAGAATGGAATAAGATAAGGAGTAGAAGGATATGAGATCTTGAAAAATAATAAAAAATATAAATATAGAAGATATGGAGATATGTGAGATTAAAAAATAATTTGTCCACCAAGAAAATAAGAAAAAGAGGGTAATTTGCGTGAATTTTCGGATACTCGCTGCAGCTGCGCGATCTCATGGTTTTGAGTATCACTTCTTCATCTGAATTCTGATTTAACGATTCTTGTACCCATGCGACCCTCTCTTCCATTGCTTTTCAACCATGTATCACACGACCAGTTTTGAGTTCTACACAAATACAGAAAAATTATTGAAAATGGTCCCCTGTTTTATTGCATGTTACACAAATTCACTCTTAATTTCAATTTTGCATTTTAGATCCCTTTTTCCTATCAAAACGCAACAAAATACATCTTATGCACCGTTTAGCCAATAATAATTTAAATTATTAAGATTTGTGCAAATAATATCAAATAAACACTCAAAGAGATATCAAATTGGACCCGAAAATACATAAATTTTCACTCTCATCATCCAAATTTTAGTTATTTTTTATTTGCAAATTTGGTTCTTTTTAATTCAATTTTAGACTTTTTTATCCAAATTTAATCATTTTCTTAAATTTAGTTATTTTTTGTCCTAATTTGGTCATTTTTATAAATTTTCTTTTTATAAATTTTTTATATTTTATTTTTACTTTCTTCTAATTCATACATATTTATTTCCTTTTAATTTCATTATACTTGTCCAATTTATATATATAATCTATTTATTTATTATTATTAATTTCATTAAATTCTTTAATATTTTTATTAATACTAAATAATTTTATTTATTTCCTTTAACATTGTTATGATTTTGTTATTAACTTACAATTTCAACTTTGTTTTTTAATTAATCTTTTTATTTAATTTAGTTATGAACATTAAATTAAAATATAACCTATTTATAATAATTATTTAATATTACGTTTTTTTTTAGGATTACTACTAGGTATACTAAAAAATCATTTATTAATATGAGATACAAAAATACAAAAATTTTACTACTAACTACAAAAATATATAGTGATATTCCAATATTACCCTTACAATCTGCTGCATATAAATGTTTGTGTGCAGCAAAAAAAGTGTATATCCGGCGGCGGCAGTCTGGCGATGGGTGAGGGTTTGTGGTTTAAAAGTGTATGAGTTTAGAGTTATATTTGGTATTTTACTTTAATATTTTGTATGTGAGAATAATTTATTTAAATCAATGTATCTTTGTAATTATGAGTACAAAGTGAGTACATATGAGTAATTTTTTTTTATTGTTAGAACGTTGAGTTTGATATGTTACTTTTTTTTTTTAATTAGTATAAAGAAATATAAACGCATGCTTGACTCTTGAAAAAACGAAATATAAAACGAAACATAATAAATCATATTTAAAATTTAATGTATGCACATTATTCTATGTTTTAAGTTTTGAATGACATTAATCAGCTTCAACCCCTCTTTTTTAATGTTTTGATGTGCGGATTAATTATGGGACAAATTTTTTTTATTTTTTTTTAACTCAAGTTTTTTCAGGTTGCCATTTTTATATATTACTTTTTCTATTTCGAAATAGTCTACTTTAAATTATAAAGGAATTAATGATACTCCAGATTTATTTAGGATAAAAACAAAATGGTTCAAACTATCTTGAGATGGAGTTTTAAAAAGATAGTACTTGTGTAGTGGAAATCCATATAATTTTGTGTTAGATTTGATATCTCTTCAAGTGCATTTATTGTTATTATTTACATAAATTATAGTCCATATTCCTTACGTTAAAAATATAGTTTATTTATTTAATAAAAAATAATGCGATAGTTACATTATATATAAAATATTAATAATAAAATTGGGATTAATTAAGAAATTTTTTGAGGCAGTGTCTATGGTGGTACACGAATTGATTTATTATTAAAAAATGAATATCATTTTGGTTATCGGTAAAGTATGTTATTTTGTAGGTAAAATATGATTTACTAAAATATGGTGAATGATGTATTAAATGAGTATAATTTAAAGGTGTTATAATATGATACAAATAACTAAAATTATAATTATTAAATAATAAATTATACTATAACACGCTAAAATCTTACTTTAATCATTCAATAAAATACTACTTGAATTATGTAATATACTCAACACATTTTTAATTGGCAAAAACTTGTGGGACTATGATAATTATATAATACTCACACATGTTAGAATCTTTGGATCCCCCATGTTAATTCTCATCCGTGACAGTCTAAGACCGACACTAATTGATTGCAAAACAAATATAGACCACATATATGTTTCACACATGTTTAATATATAGACCACTCTTTTGTAAAGATACAAATTTCTGAGTAAAATATCCTACCCATGATAATATTACTATTTACTAAAAAAAATTTAAATTTTACTATTGAATTTATACTTTATTTAATTTTACTCCATTATACTAAAAAAATTAATTATCTTACAATATAATGTCATTATTTATTTTAATATTATTTATTTATTTCTCATTTTTTAAATATTTTTTTAGTTTTCTTATTTACTTTCAATTAATTTCTTTAGGGTAAGTAAAGTTTTTTGTCCACTAATTTTACCTATTTTTGAAATTAGTCCATAAATTTTCGAGTTTTTAAATTGGTCCATTAAACTTTTAAAATTCGACAATTTAATTAGTCAATTTATTGAATGGATAATTTATAAAAAAATTCAACATTATTAAAAATCTATCGGCAAATAACATTTTGTGTTTTGTTTGACATGTATACATTCTTCATCAAGACATAAAATTTTCAAACCTTTTCGATCTTTTACTCTTGATACAGTAATGTAAGATGTTAAATACTTTGAGGGACGAATAAAAAAAAGTGTGAAATAATTTGGGGGACGGAGGGAGTAATTAAAGTGGTAGCATCTAAACGACTGACGGCCTACGTGATAGAACCTCATTAATTTACAATAAAAAAATTCAATAATATTTTTTTATTGATGATTAATTAAAATTTGAATATCTTTATGCATTTATTCGGTATTATATATTTTCCTTTTTACTTTTAATTAATTTTTTATTTAATATTCTTTTAAAAAATAATGCATTTTCTTATTTTATTAATTAAAAAAAATACAAAGTACTCCCTCCGTCCCAGAGAATCGTTCACTCTTTCCTCATTTGTTCATCCCACATAAATTGTTCACCCCTCAAAAAAAGAAATATCCTTCTAATCTAACACCTCAAAATTACACATTAATTTCAAAATTATCATCTCTTCTTTCCACACATAACATACTTTACACTTTATTTATTATTTAAAAATATCACATTACCCCTAAAAGTCAACAAAAGTTAGTCAAAAAATAATTTTTTTTAATATCCGTAGTACAGGAAAGGTAAACCATCATATGGGATTGGTGGGAGTGAGTATATAAAATGATGATTTTCCAAATCACCACATATATGTTGTCCCGACCGCGGACATGAATAATTATAATTGAATTTTGGACAGATTTTGGGCGAGGCGAAGGGGGTGCAATTTTAATAATATATTTAATTTATTTTACCATACTAATTTAAGACCTGTTTTATACTTCAATTCATAAAACGTCATGGTTTATGGACTATTATGCTATTAGGTTTATAAACTTCAGGTTTTCGTCTTAAAATTAGTGTTAATTTTAAAGATATAATTTTGTGCGAGACTGTTTGATGGTGAGATCCTTTTATACTTTCATATTTAATTATCAGGTATAATTAAAATATTGTTGTTTTTTATTTTGATTATAAATTGTTCATAAATTTGTTCACTACATCATTATCAATTTTCATTAATTGAGTATAACTTTTATATAAATGTTATCAATTCTTATTCATCTCATAGAAAACCTTCCGTGAGATGGTTTCATTCCAGTATTTGATATATATTATTTTATTACATTAAAAATGCAAAACGTTACTACATCGAAAATTTCGTATATAGAGGTGGCGCTATTGCCTAATTGATTTAAATGTGTTGCTTAGATTTATATTTTTTTTTGGGTAGGTCTTGCGTGAGGCCGTCTCATGTAAGATCATTTTACACTTCCTAAAATAGTTATCACATTCACTATAAACGTTTTCACTTTTGCTATAAAATGTTACTCCCTTCATCCCAAGAATACATTCGCGTATTTGGTGGCATGTGATTTAAGAAAAATAACTTTTTGTTAGTGTGATGTAAGAAAGAGAGAGGATATTTTGGGTAATTGAGTACAATAAAGTGTATGATATAGTTGACTTTGACTAAATTGTGTGTAAAAAAAATGTGACATGTTTGTAATATTGTAGTATAGTGAGGTTATTGATATTGTGTATTATTTCCATTTTTAGGGTGTGCAAGTATTCTTGGGACGGATAGAGTATCACTTTTCATTTATACTATAAATTGTTCATGAAATAACATTATCACTTTTCATTAATCTAGCATCACTTTTCAGTATAAAAGTTATCACTCTCTGACCGTCTCACGTAAGCCCTTACATGAGACGGTCTCACGCAAGTCTTTGCCTTCTTTTTTAGATTTTTAGTGAACTTACACAGAATAATTAATATATCTTCATAAGAGCCACACATAACATTAAAATAACTACCATCTACCACTAAAATATTATATTCATCAACTTCTAACTATATATTAAAATATTATACTCCTCCATCCACTTTAAATAGTCAATTTTTTTAAATTTTGGGCATTCGCTCCAAAGTATCTCATTTTATTTTTCTACATACATGAGACTCATACACACCCACTAATACAATTAAAATATGGGCCCCACACACCTATTAATACAACTACATACTACATATCAAATAATAATACTCCTAATTAATCTACGTGCAAAAGACAAATAAGACTCTTTAAATTAGACGGAGGGAGTATATCTTAATTTACATAAAAAATGATATTTTGGAGAGAATTTAAAAGTTATGAAATTATTTTGCAAAAATTAAGTTTTTTGAAATTATTTTGTATAAAATAAATTTATATGTAATTTTTTTATTTTTAACTCGGATATGGTATATAGTGTAGTGCCTTCTTCGTCCATGGATGAAATCCGCACGTTTTGATTTGATGAAAATATGTGTGATTTGAATTTCATGGCATTTTGATATCTTTTAGATGGATTAATCGGATCAAATTGATCCAGCTCAATAGGACTATAATAGTCCATTTGACACCATTAATAATATGTTAGGTCAAAAATATCCTTATGTTTATAATAAATTTTTTATTCAATTTTAATATGATTATCTATTTGCATTTAATTATATACATTGAATCTCTACATCATAAATGATGTATTTTTTATGAAGTATTTTAAATCATATTAAGTTAAGTGAATCTCATATATTAAATACCAGATTATTCATTTTAGATATCTCGTCTAAAATTAAAAATAATAATAATTTATATTCTCTTTTCAATTAAACGTTTAGAAATTATGTTCTCTTTTCTCTTTTCAATAAAACGTTTTAAAATTACTAATTTTGTTGATTAATTTAAATTATTAATTAAAATCAATTAAAATGTTTCAAAAATCGTTTTAAAATTACTAATTTTATTGATTAATTTAAATTATTAAAATCATTTAAATTGATTCAATATTTTATTCTTCTTATTAATTATTCATGAAATAATTAAATTGAGTATATATTACTTTTTATTAGAAAAATAAATACTTATATGAGATCGTCCATTGTATGAGTTTTGTAAGACGAATATAAAGTGATAATATTCTAATAAAAAATACTCCACCTTTTTAATCGGATACGAATACCATTTTTAATCAAACATTTATATTATTCATATGTCAATCGATATTTTTAATAAAAAATTCATACCTTTTGTATATCATTTAAAACAAAATATTCTACACTTACACACATTGTGCGTATGGAAATATAAGAGTGAGGTTCTTGTGTCCCAGGTGCACGAGATATGTAAGGGTACGTTATTTTATTTTAAAAGGTATACATTTTAATTAATAAGGGTACATCATTTTGTTCTAAAGGGTATACACTTTTCATTATTATATTTTATTTTTTTCAGAAAATAAAAGGTACACGTCTTTATACTAAAGGGTGTACAATTTAATACTAAAAGGTATGGGTGCACGGCGTGCCCGGGGCACAAAAGTTTTTACCGAAATACAATAGACAAACTCAATTAAAACTCCCTCAATTTATAACAACTAAAAAATAATTATTATGTTTTGCTAAATAATTCACGTATTATTAATGATAATAGGATTGGGTAGACCATTTTACACAGCCTAAATCGTGAGACGAATTATTCGTTGATTTAATTAATTTTTTTTAAAGGATTCTGCTGTTGCTGAAAAATTGAAAATTTAATCATAGAAGGAAATAATGATATATTTTTTTTTATTATTTAATTTATATATTTTTATTATTTTAAAATATAATAATTTGATAAAGAAAAAATGATGACCATTTAACTAAAAATTTATTAACAATTCGTAAGATAAATAAAAAAAGTGATAACATTATTAATATAAAATTATATTTGGTTAAGTTAAAATTATAATAGTACAATTGAACTATGTAATCAACAGTTAATAATAATAATTTATTATTATTATTCATATTATTATTATTATATTTTTAATTTATTAAAAGTGATTTGTCGTAGAGAATGAAAATTATAGCATAATAACTTATTTATATAAATATTATGATTAATTTATTAAGGTATGACATGCTGTTCATTAAAATATGATTTTAGAGTTAATAAAGTATAATTCATTAGAATATAATTTCACTCGACTAAATATTACTTTACTGAGTTATACTTTAACTTAACTTAAAAAAAATTCTTTTAGCAATGGATTTTATTAAAAGAATTTAATTTGTTGGTAATTACCAATGGATTACTAACAAAATTATAATAATTTTCTTTATTAATGGAATACCAACAAATTTATTACATTTTTACCAACAAAATAAAGTTTATTGCTATTTTACCAACATAATCATTATATAAATTACAAACGAAATTATTAGTATCGATTACCAACTAAATTATTTATCGAACAAAATACTAGAATTTTTATTGCTAAAAATTTATCAACCACCATTTTACCAATAAAAAATCATCAATTTTTATCTAAGGAATGTTCCGTTAGTAAAAAAACTATTTTAAATTTTTTTTTATGTTTTTAGTAAACTTACTTTAATAAATCACTTAAACTGAGTCGGGTTGACCCATTACTTAAATATGCTTATTATATAGGTAAAATATGATTATTTGTACTTAAAGTATGTCAATAGTAAATCATATTATAAAACTCTAAAATCACTTTATTCATTGTCCATTATATTTTAAAAAACATACTTTAAACACTAAACATACTTTATCTATATAATAACAATATTTTAAAACATCTCACAAATTGTCTCACATAAGTAACGTCTTCCAAGAGACTTTTTCTTCAATGAATCTTATTTTAATTACGTTAATATTTTATTTTATCTATTTAATAATCATATTTTAATAAAAGGTAAGTCTTGTGTGAGACAATCTCACATAAGCTTTTACGTGAGACGGATAAAAAATAATACTACAAAAATTTAATCACTTTTGCTATAAAATATTATAACTTTCTATCACTTTTTATTTATACTATAAATTGTTCATGAAATAGTTAATTGCGCCATTATCATTTTTTATCGATTAAATATCACTTTTCATTAATGATGTTATCACTTTTTATCCGTCTCACGTACGTGAGATAGTCCCAGAGTTCTTTCCCTTTAATAAAAATTAAACATCTCTAATGTGAGATTTCTATTTCAATTTCTATTTTATATTATTAACTTGTATATATATCGGTTTTAATTAACGAATATTGATAACAATAATAAATGGAATCATATTCTTATAAGGCAAATACTAGTGTGCACCAGTTTTTAAGGTGCAATAGGTCAAACCTATCCAATTTAAAATTTTGACGCATCATATATAATAGATTTAGACCCTAATTTCATTAAGTTTCCGCGTTTCTCACACCCTTTCCTCCTGCGTTCTCTCACACACAGCGGTTGTGTTCTCTCTCTTTCCTCCTGCGTTCTCTCACGGCTGAACTCTCCCTCTCTTCCCCTCTCACAATTTAGGCCTGGACTCTCTCTTTCTTCGACAGCATGCATTCTATCCTAATTCTAGTATGGCAGAGTTCTTCGTTCTTCTAACAAATTATGCCCTAATTTCTATTTCTGCGGTGATGTTTGTGCCCTAATGTCTTAGGGTAAGCATTTTAATATTATTGGGCGTTGAATCAAGAAAAGGTTTCAAATCGAAGGAAATTAATAATTGTGGTCTTCGCATGGGTTTCGATCAATGATGTTCAATTTTTTGTCAGATAATTGTGGTTGTATTAAAAACTTTTGTATTTTGTTGAAAGAAATATGTGGTTGATGGAGTCCAAAATTGTAGCTCGTACGTGGAACTTCTTTAATATTGTATATGTGATTTATAATAAATGTACAACATTTTATTCTTAAATGTATATATATATTGTAGATGGTGGAGCTTCCTTTAATATACAAATATTGTATATGTGATTTGTAGTAAATGTATAATGTTTTATTCTTAAATGTATATTTTAGATTTAAAAAACGTATTAAATTCTATTGATTTTGTTATGCACATTCTAATAATCATATGTATTGGTTATAATTAAATAGTGTATACACGTTATTTAATAAATGTATCACTTCTTGGGATATTGATATTCAATATCAAATTTATACATCTTAGTATAAAAAGTTATACATTTATTAAAAAATACATATACACTAATAATATATTTGAAAACTAAAAAAACTATTTGTAAAATCAAATAAAAAGTAATACAAAATCATACTACTAGTTGAAATGTATCGGTTATTATACATGCTCTCTTTCATTTTCTTTTCTCGTCAGAAATTGTATTTTTTGTAATTCCATAGTGTATAAGTTTTTTTCTAATAAGTGTATTGCTTTTTTTATTTTTTAAATATTTTTAGTTTTATACAATTCTGTAAAAAAAAAGTAATACAATCATAACTATAATTTCATACATTAATACAATCATTAAAAAAAATTAAAATTAAAAATTAAATTCCAAAACCTTGAGGCAATACCCCGAATTTAATTTGTTCAATTGATCCAAAAGAATTCCAAAACCCGTGAAATTTGATTACAATCACCAACAAATCTACTCAAATTAGCATGAGAATCTAACAAGATTTCATCCAGCAGCAATTACGATCGCAGATTCTTATCCAAATTTAAACCATTTAAATTGGAATAGAACATAAAAAAGTTGTATACGGATTCAACAAGAGTAGATCTGAACATATATGTAAGAGTATATCTATTGCAAGTTGTTGGTTTATAAATACACCAATCAATCACTATTACAATAATTGGGTAGAAACTTAGAAGGAAGATACTAATTTGAAATTACAATTATCAAAGAGAGTAGAAGCAGATAGGCGAAGTTGAGTAGAGTACGTAAAACTCTTCCCGCAAAAATAAACATGCCCTGGTAGTGCTCTGGTCTTGGCGGATCTTCCCCAAAGGTGAAATGACTTCTCGTCTCCGACGAAGCAGCACCACTATCGCAGGAACTCCGACGAACTAAGGAGAATGGAGAACTAGATCGATACTAGATGCAAATGCTTTTTAAATGCAGATGCCCTGCGTTTTTGGTGTGTTTAGAATGAATGCAAATGACCCTATTTAATAGGTGTCAAGGACCACTCCACATATGTTAGAATTTGCACAGATATGTGTTCACACACCCAGATTTGCATTCACACAGATCTATTTTCACGCACATAGATCTGCGTTCACAGACAGAACTGTCGGCCAGATACAATGTATCACATGTCTAATCTGTTGGAGAGAATCCCAATTTATTATATTTAATTCCCTCCACAGTCTCACACTTTAATTATTTTTTAATTAGTGATTAATTTATTAATTAATCCTTACTAATCAATTAAATTCTCCAACAATCCCCACATGAGTAGAATTCGGCGCTTATATAATGCAGACACATAATCCAATCCTCGTGAAACATTAATGTATCCGGATAGGTAGCTTAGGACTTTGAACCTTCTGTAGTCCAACACTATCGAGTATACCGGTGGCATAGTAGACATTATGTCTTTTAACTACTCCTCCTTAGCGTATACTTAGATAATAGTGCGAACGCATCAATGTCTCGCATTCTCCCTGTTCTCACGTTTTGATCCATTTCGGCCATGGACCCCCTTTTGGATTCATAAGTATTTTACTTTGAAGTGGCCACTTACTTCACACTTACATAGGTGATCTCCTATCTTGAGTACTCCGTTATACTTAACCAGCCATTACTTGGTTTTTTAAGAATCATTAAACATCAAAAGACGTAAGCTCACCACAATACGGGTTCTATACTTGGTAGAATTACTCTACTAAGGAATGGTAGGTACCAAGTTTTACTTGAACCTCTACAATTTAATTGTCCCTTTAAACCAAGTTCTTGGGATCTTCAATCATCATGGTTGGGTTTCCATTGTTTTGGCTCATTATTTTGTGAATTTTAGCCCCATTCCTTATAACAATTTATTCATTTGATCTCGATTAACTTCTTTTGCAAGTGGATCTGCTATGTTATCTTTTGACTTCATATAGTCAATTGACATTACACCACTCGAGATCAATTTTGTCACCGTGTTGTGTCGCTTCGAATATGTCTTGACTTTTCATTGTACATATCATTAAGAGCTCTTCCAATTGTAGCTTGACTGTCACAATGTCCTCAAAGAAATTATGAAGCCATTCTGCTTCTTCCCTGGCTTTATCTAGATCTATAAACTCAGATTCCATTGTGGAACGGGCTATATAGGTTTGTTTTGTAGACCTCCATGACACTGATCTGCCTCCGATGGTGATTACGTATCCACTCGTAGAGAATGAGTCTTTTGTTTCAGATATCCAATTAGCATCACTGTACCCTTCAAGTACTTTTGGATACTTAGAGTAGTGTAGTCCCACATCAAGAGTGTATTTCAGGTATCTCAACTCCCTTCTTAATGCTTTCCAGTGCTCATTGCTTGGATTACTCGTGTATCTACTCAGTTTGTTAACTGAACATGCTATGTCAGGATGCGTACAATTAGTTATGCATATTATGCTCCCTATAACCCTTGCATACTCAGATTGAGCCACTGGTTCACCTTTATTCTTACTAAAGTGTACACTTGGACCCATGAGTGTCTTAGTGGTGAATCATCAAATGCATTGAATTTCTTCAACACTTTCTCAATGTAATGAGATTGTGACAATGCAATTCCATCAGATGTTCTTTGAACTTTGATTCCAAGTATCACATCCGCTATACCCATGTCCTTCATGTCAAAGTTTTGATTCAACATCCGTTTAGTGTCAACAATTATGTCATTATTGCTTCCCATGATAAACATATCATCTACATAGAGGCAGACAATGACAAATACCTTGGGTGTATTTTTCACATACACGCATTTGTCATACTCATTGATTCGGAAACCATTTGACATCATCATTGTATTGTCAAATTTCCCATGCCATTGTTTTAGAGCATGTTTAAGTCCATACAATGATCGCATGAGTTTGCACGCATTTTCTCATTACCAGGTGCTATAAAGCCTTCTGGCTGATCCATTGATCATTTTCATTTTCACCTATATTTTAATGTTGTTATTTGTGTATTTTCGGATGTTTTTATCCGTATTTATGTTACTTTTGGTGGAGTTATTGATATTTTAAGGAATGTGGTAGGATTTGATAGAATTGTGTAAATGAACTTAAATATGTATAAAACAGGTCAAGAAATGGACAAAAAGGAGTTGGGAGCGAAACGAAGTTGGAAGGGCACAGCCAGCTTATACACGGGCCGTATGCGGAACACGGCCCTGTAACAAGTGGCCGTGTATTGTCATAAAAATCGTTGCTCGCCCAGGAGGATTGTTGTGCGCTGGAGCACGGGCCGTGCATTGTTGCACGCCCCGCGTGCAGAGCACGGCCCTGTAAGAAGAAGTCGTGTACTTACATCAGAAAATACTGCACGGCCACGACCAAATCCGTGTACTGCAGCTTGAGCCGTGTCCGTAAGCACGCACAATACGCCAAAGTAGGTGTGCCCTACACGGGCTGTGTGCTGCTATACGGGCCTTGTAGGTGCAAAAACCTGTGCAGTTTTCAGAATGTTTCGGAAGCTTCTAGAAGATCAATAAGTGATATAAAAGGATGACTTGTGCGGATTTTTTAGGGGAGATCAGATTCATAGCAGTTACACACACTCCACACCACATTTCCTCAAACACTAGATCCATAATCCATCTCTACTATCTAGATCTATCCAATTTCCATTTGATCTTCACTTTCACTCCATAAATCCATCATTCCATCCATCCTTCCACCATTTGAGAAGATTGAAGCATCAATGAGTGAAAAAATTGATACATTGAAGAGGAGGAGAGGTATTTCCATGCAAGGGAAGCTAATCTACTTTCCTATTGTTGAATTTCTTCTTATTATGGCTCAAATGGAGCAAAGCTTGATTTGTATTGAATTAAATACCATGTTTAGTGGCTAGTCCTATAGTAGGGCTAATCATATGAATGGTTGAGATGAAGAGTTAGATATGTAAAACTTGAGTAGTGATTTGAATTGATTTGTGGATTTCCTTTTATGATATATCTATCATTTTTCATTTTAATGTTTGTGTGATTAAATATTCTATTCATAGTATTAGGATGGCCATTCCAATGTTGTGAGTGAATGTTTAATTGAATCATACATAGAATTGTGAATGCATCTTAGTATAAGGGGAGGTAAGTCATACCCTCCTTAGGCTTAGAACGTTCATAGAGGGACACTTAAGAAATTGAGTGAAAAGAACCAACTTATGATTATAGTACCTTAAGGGAATTGAGATTAAAACCAATCTTAGGAGATTTAGGCTTGTAAAAGAGTCGAGAACATAGTTACCTTGGCCATAGGGACTAGGGGTAAAATTGCGATTGCTTTTAATCCACAAGTTAACAAAAATTACCATCAAAAGTTTTGCATATCTAGCTCAAGTCTTAACAATGAGTATGATTAGCCTTGCTCTCTTCTCAAGTGAAATCTACATCCATTCCATTAATCATTTGCTTGTTGTTTGATCATTTACTTTGTTAGTCTTAATTCTAGTTAATTGAGTAGAATCGTAAGTAATAGTCTTAAATACAACATCTTCAATCTATCATCCTTACAAAGCACAAATCAATGGAAAATCCGAATACAAACCTAAGTTTCATTTCCCTTGGGACGATATTACTATAAATTTTATACTTGGTCACGCGTTTACTCTACGATAGAGTTTCTTACTCTTCACATTTACTAAAAATGCGACTTAGAACATGGCGCCGCTGCCGGGGAAATGTTAAACTTTTGGTTGTAACGAGTTTGAATTTGATTAATTTTGATAAGGATATATCTTTTATTTGATACTTGTTTACTTGTCTTGGCTACTAGGAGAGCTAATTGGAAAATTCTTGTAGGTACATGCGAACTCGTTCAAGGTCTCAATCGATTGAATCTTTGTACTTGGAATTGGAAGCTACCTTAAGAAGACAAAAAAGAGGAGTGTTAGAGACTACGGAAGAGAGTTTGGAAGAAGTAAGGGATAATGCAAACATGGTTGATGAAGAAGGCAATATAAGGAATTTTCATGGAGTTGATAATGTTAGAGGGGATTATAATAATCCAAAATTTGTGCCACAAGCGTATGCTCAATAAATGCACTTGCAAAACCAACAAAGGCAAGTTATTATTCAAAACTTGATGGCACAGCAAGAAGCAAGGAATAATCCTCCGGTCGTGCAAAATCAACCTCATGGAAATGAAAACAATTGAGTGGGAATGAATGTTCGTGATCATATCCAACCGTAATATGGGAATTATGGAATGGGCCCGCCATTGAATGTGAATAATTTTGAGATAAAGACGGGGTTGATCAACATGGTGCAAGTAAATCAATTTGGTTGTGGTACTATGGAGGACCCGAATGCTCACTTAGCCCAATTTACTGAGTTGGCAAACACGATAAAGATAAATGGGGTAAGTGAGGATGTTGTTAAAATGAAGCTTTTCTCGTTTTCATTACGAGATAGAGCTAAGGCTTGGTATCATACTATACCACTGGGATCATACACCACATGAAGAGAGTTGGCACAAAGATTTTTTAGCAAGTATTTTTCACCTTCCAAGATGTTGCATCTTAAAGGTCAAAATTTTGAATTCAAGCAATTGCCACTTGAAACATTTAGTGAGGCATGAGACCGATTCAAAGAGATGCTAAGGAAGTATCCCCAACATGGATTCCTCGAAGAGCAACAAATAGGATTTTTCTATGCCGATTTACATTGAAGTGAGAGAATGCTCATTGATGCTTCGGCGGGAGGTTCGATTTTGGGACAAACTCCGGAAAGAGCAATTGCTATATGTGAGGAAGTAGCATTGAATATGGGTCAATGGTCTATGGATCGTGCATCGGGAATGTATGAAAGGGAAATAATTGCTAAGATGGAAGAAGTGTGCTTGCAACAAATAAAAAAAAGTGGAGATGCCTAAGGAAGATATGACCGACAAAGCAATCATGGAGTTACTAAAGAGGATGAATGCTAATATGCAAATATCTCCAAATTCTAAACCGGGTGTGAATCAACAAGTGTTTGCTAGTCCTCAACAAGGTATGTCATTGCCTTTGATGAATCAACAAGTATGTCCTAATCCTCAATAAGGGATGACTATGCCTAATATGGGTCAATCTTCTCAAAGTTTCCAAATGCCTACCTCTATGCCTCAACAAGGTATGTCCTCTAATTTTGGAATTTAAGATGCATGGTGTCCACTGGAGATGACTCTTGAGGAAGTTACCTTCATGCAAGGAAGGAACTTCCAAGGAAATTATGGTAGTAATTTTGGAAATCATGGAGGAGCATATCCACAAAGACAAGGAGGATGGGGACAAGGTAATTTTCAAGGGAATTTTAACCAACCCCGTAGGTATGAGAATTTGTCGTATGGAAATCAAGGGAATACCCTCACTCTTCCACCGGGCGTTAATCCAGGGGAGAAAGCTCAAAATGGTGAAGGGAAGCCTACGGTGGAGGATCAAATGGGAAAAATATTTGAGCTCATGAAGCATGAATGGGATGAGAGGTTGCTAGAGAAAGAAGAAAGAAGGCAAGAAAGGGAAGTGAATTATCGGAGATTTAAAGCAATTGAGACTCACATTAGTCAAATGGCAAGTGAAAAGGGGGATGTACATGGGCAAGGGAAATTTCCATCTACAACCATTACTAATCCGAAGGAGCAATGCAAGGCTATTGAACTTTGTAGTGGAACAAAATACGAAGTGCCTACTATGCAAATGGAAGTAGAAGGGGTAGAGTGTGAAGTTGAGCCTATGGAAAGCATGGATGAAGAAGGGAAAGAGAAAGAAATTGAAATTGTTAAAAAAAATGAAAGTACCCCTATACTGAAGAAGAAAGAGTGACGTCTCTAAAGAAGTGAGAAAGATGTAGAGAAGCAAAACGAAAAGAGAGAGAGGAGAAGTTTGAAAAGGATGAATGGAGAATTCCAAAGTTGCTCGTTGCAATTCCGTTTCCACCAAGGTGCTTGAAAATGGGATTAGAAGATAAATTTGCTAAGTTTGTTGAAATGTTGAAAAAGATACATGTGAATATTCCTTTTGCAGAGGCTTTATTACAAATGCCTGACTATTCAAAGTTCTTGAAGGATATTTTATCAAAGAAAAGAATCTTGGGAGAATTTGAAACAGTAAACCTTACGGAGGAATGTAGTGCAATCTTACAAAAGAAACTTCCCTCTAAATTGAAAGATCCGGGGAGTTTTACTATTCCATGTGAGATGGGAGTGCATGAGAACTACAAAGCCTTATGTGATTTAGGAGCTAGCATTAATTTGATGTCGTTGTCAATCTTCAAAAAGTTGGGTATTGATGAGGTCAAGTCGACGTCAGTCACACTTCAATTAGTCGATCGATCGTTGACGTATCCAAAGGGAATTGTTGAAGATGTGTTGATCAAAGTTGGCAAGTATGTATTTCCCGTTGATTTTGTGGTATTAGATATGGATGAAGATTCAAATGTTCCATTAATACTTGGTCGTCAATTCCTTGCCACGGGAAAAACATTGATTGATGTGGAGAAGGAAGAGCTTACTTTAAGGGTAAATGAAGAAGAAGTGATATTTTCAATGAGAGAGGCTATAAGGTATCCCAAGAACAAGGAGGAATGTAGAAGATTGGAGGTTTTGGATAACATTGTTGAAGAACATATGTACCATCTTCACTTCAAGGATCCGTTGGAAATTATCATAAGCCATTCTTACTCAATTGAATCTTTAAAATCAAAATCCTCTTTTTGTTTGGAAAATGATGAAATGATTGATGATTTACATGGTTTAAATGCTTGTAGGGCACTCACGAATGAGGAAGCAAATGAAGCAAAGGTTGAAAAACTTGATGAAGGACCAAAGGAGGAAGTACAAGAGAAGAAGAAGGTAGAATTAAGACCATTGCCAGAGCACTTAAAGTATGCTTACTTGGAAAAAGATAAAATGTATCCGGTAATCGTATCCTCTTCCCTTAATGATCTAGAATTAGAAAATTTGCTAAGAGTCTTAAGAGATCATAAATCCTCTATTGGTTGGAGCATTAAAGTTTTGAAAGGTATTAGTCCATCTATGTGCATGCATAAGATTCATTTGATTGATGATGAGAAGTCTTGTGTTCAAAACCAACGTAGATTAAATCTTATAATGCAAGAAGTGGTGAGAAAAGAGGTATTAAAATGGCTTGATGAGGGAATAATCTTTCCAATAAATGATAGTCAATATGTAAGTCCTTTACATGTAGTGGCAAAAAAGGGTGGTATGACAATTGTGAGATCCAATACAAATGTGACCATTGCCACTAGAACTATTACGGGTTGGAGAGTGTGTGTTAATTATCGTAAATTAAATGAAAACACTCGTAAAGATCATTTTCCATTGCCATTCATAGACCAAAAGTTGGATCGTCTTGTGGGGCATGAGTACTATTATTTTCTTGATGGTTATTCCGGGTACAATCAAATATGATTGCACCGGAAGATCAAGAGAAGACAACTTTCACATGTCCCTATGGTACATTTGCATTTAGAATGATGCTGTTTGGTCTATGTAATGCCCCCGTCACTTTTCAGCATTGTATGATGGATATCTTCGATGGTTTGATTGAAAATATTGAGGTGTTTATGGATGACTTTTCCGTATATGGTTCCTCTTATGATATTTATTTGACTAATCTCACTATTGTGTTGCAGAGGTGTGAAGAATCGAATCTTGTGCTAAATTGGGAAAAGTGTCATTTTATGGTAACCGATGAGATAGTATTGGGGCACCATATCTCAAAGCATGGGTTAAAAGTGGATAGAGATAAAGTGATAACCATAGAATGTCTTTCCCCTCCTACTAGTGAGAAGGGGCTGAGATCGTTTCTAGGTCACGCGGGCTTCTATAGACGCTTCGTTAAGGATTTTTCCAAAATTGCTAAACCTCTTTGTAAATTGCTTAAAAAAGATTGTTCATTTCACTTCAATGATGAATGTTATGTATCATTTCAGGTGCTTAAGGATGCTCTCACTTCATCGCCAATACTTGTTACTCCGGATTGGAGTTTGCAATTTGAATTGCATTGTGATGCTAGCGATCAATCCATTGGAGTGGTGTTAGGTCAAACAAGGGAGAAGAAGTTTAGAGCAATCTATTGTACCTCGAAGACATTGTATTCATGCCAAGTCAATTATACCACAACGGAGAAGTAATTTTTAGCCGTAGTGTATGCTTTTGAAAAGTTTCGACCATATTTGATTGGAACACAAACGATTGTTTACACGGATCACGCGACTATAAAATACCTCATGAGTAAAAAAGATGCTAAACCTCGTTTAATTTGTTGGGTGTTGCTTTTGCAGAAATTTGACGTGGTGATCAAGGATAAGAAAGGCGTGGAGAATGTGATCGCGGACCATTTGTCTAGGTTAGAGAATGGAGGTGAGAATAAGGATATGAATCCAATTGGGGATGAATTCCCGTATGAGAAAATTTTGCTATTGGAGGTTGAGCAAGTGTGTTCTCTTATTGTGAATGTGCCGCCTTGGTATGCCGATTATGTTAATTTCATTGTTTGTGGAATTGAGCCCACATTGCTTAATGAGTATAAGGAGAAGAAGTTTCATGTGGAAGTAAAGAAATATTTGTGGAATGAGTCATATTTGTTTAAAATTTGTAATTATGAAGTGATAAGAAGATGTGTTGCCGAAGAAGAAGTAATGGGAATTCTTGAACTTTGTCATTCGTCTTTGTGTGGAGGTCACTTCGCTCATCAAAAGACGGGGGCTAAAGTTTTACAATCGGGGTTCTATTGGCCAATATTGTTTAAAGATGCAAAGAAGTTTGTGACCAAGTGTGATAAATGCCAAAGAATAGGAGGAATAGGTAAGAGAGATGAAATGCCCATGACCTTGAGAATTGATGTGGAAATATTTGATGTACGGGGCAACGATTTTATGGGACCATTTTCCTCGTCAAAAGGATATGTGTACATCTTGCTAGCCGTGGATTATGTGTCAAAGTGGGTGGAGGCAATCCCCACTAAGACAAATGATGCTTTGATTGTGCAATGGTTCTTGAAAAAGAATATTTTTGCTAGGTTTGGAGTTTCACTAGTTTTAGTGAGTGATGAAGGATCACACTTTGTCAACAAGTTGATGGAGAATTTGTTGAAGTGATATGGAGTCAAGCATCAAGTGGCTACACCCTACCACCCTCAAGCAATGGTTTGGCGGAGGTTTCAAACCGCCAAATCAAGTTAATTTTGGAGAAGACAATCAATAGAGGGAGGAAGGATTGGTCGGACAAGCTTGATGATGCCTTATGGTCTTATCAGACAACTTTTAAGACTATTCTTGGTGTGTCATCGTATCAATTGGTTTATGGTAAAGCTTGTCATCTCCCCGTGGAATTGGAACACTGTGCTTTGTGGCTTATCAAACGACTCAATATGGATGAAAGGAAGAGTGGTCAAGCGAGGTTGTTGAAGTTAGTCGAGTTGGAGGAGTTTAGAGGAAGAGCATTTGATAACTCGATCATATACAAGGAGAATATGAAGAGATGACATGATACTAAAGTGAAGGAAAAGACATTTGCTCCGGGGGACAAAGTTCTTGTATTCAATTCGAGGCTTAAGTTGTTTCCCGAAAAGCTTAAGTCTAAATGGATGGGTCCATATGAAGTTGATGGAAGACGAAATACATCTGGACAATTTTGAGGTTGAGTTTGAGGATTATTAGGGAAAGTATGTGCTCCGTTGGCAAACATTGTCTCCGAAGATCAAGGCCACTCGTTTCCAAGATACGATAACAATGAGAGGACTAGGACTCAAGGAGGATTTGAGGAAGCTATTCCATTTTGCTCAGACGGAAGCATTCTTTGACAAGAGGTCACCAACCTACTTCCACTTAACTGCAGAATTCATGAGCACATTGCAAGTCAAGATGGATCGGAATGGGTTCCCTATTTGGTTGACATTCCAATTGGAAAATGTGTTGAGAGAAAATGTTCCCCTGGTTGTGCTGAATGAGTGTTTTGGTTGCCCACCATGTCCGAACCATCAAATTTCTATGAAGGAGGTGGTTTCAACCAACTAGAATGGTGGAAGAGCTTGGTGAATGATAGGATAGAAAGAGCAGGATACATCCCTAGTGCTTCAAAAGGGACCGCAATCCGGAACCCAGTGATGAGATACTTGGAGAAGATTGTCTCAAATACCATCTTAGGGAGGTTTGAAGGTGGAGCTGTTGGAGAAAAGCAGCTTTACATCATGTTTTGCATCTACAATGAGCGATCGTTGAACGTTGCAGCACACTTTGTGCATCATACGGAGAGAGTTGCTAAGAGACAAACTACTCAAGGCCTAATGTTAGGAGGAATGATCACAATGATAACTCAATGATTTGGAGTTAATGTGGCAGGTATGGAGAATCGAATGGTGAGTGAAGGGCTGAACTACCAACAGTTGATGAGGATGGAGTTCTTGACCATGGTTGGGAACCAATACTGTTTGAGGCAGGAAAAGGGAGCTCCATTTCCCTTGCCAACTCCGGAGCTCACTATGGTCTACAATAGAAGGAGGTTTGCCAACTTGGCAATGGCTAGTGCGAATCACTCAGGGGTCGTGAGAGCTTTCTATAGGAGAAATCGTGATGAAGTGGAAGAGATTCTAAGACAGTTGAGAGTGGAAGAGAACCTCGAGCAAGCTAAGCTAGCTAACTTGAGAGTCGAGCCAGTGCCAATGGAAGGAGATGAGCAAGGAGAACAACCGGAGCAGGTAGAGTTTGAGGAGCAGGGCCCTGATCCACTACAGTTAAAAGAAGAAGAGCAACAGCCGCCATGGGACCTGAACAAGGGAATGATAGATGGAATTATATGATGGATGAGGTGCAAGATACGAGGCACGTACAGCAGACTTACGGAGCACAGATCAGGGAGATTTGAGAAATCTAGCAGGAGCATGGAGCGCATATTCAGGAGCTCAGAGCTGGACATCGTCGGAGGGAGTATTACGTGGAGAAATCACGGGTGCACGCCAACAACATGGAGGAGATGCTAACGATGATGTTCAACTTCCAGTTCCCCGATCTCCTCGTGCATACATTCCATGGAATGCCTATCATCCACCTCCACCTCCAGAGCCATCAAGGGAGTACTTTGAGTGCTCGACACTTTCGTTCATTCATTTTAGCTATGATTTGACTTTTTGAAGGATTTTTGAATTAGATTTGATGTGGTAGATTGGATTGTACTTAAATTATTTATTTTTGGGAGGTTTCCTTTATTTTGGGTTTTCATTTTAGTTTTTTTTGCGATTTACTTTTTATTATTTTTTCGTATTTTGGTTTATTTTTTATTGTTTGGATGTGATGGGAATTTGATTTTTATTGCTATGGATGTGAATTACTTTGTTGATACTTTTTTATGGATGATTTGGTTTATGTATGTTATATATTTTTGTATTGTTTGATAATTTTTCTTTGATCATTGTGGTGTTTGTTGTTATTTTTATTCTTGTAGGGATGGTTTGGTGGTATATTTTTGGGAAGGAGTTGAGTAATTTCTGAATATGAGCTATAATGCATAATTCGTGATGAGTGATGACAAGCATGTTAATGATTTCTACTTGTTGAAATTGTGAAATGAATTATATAATTTCTTCAATTTTGAGAAGTATGAAGGGTAATTATGTTTCTTTTGATCCAAGCAAAAGCTTGTGAGACTAGAGCCTCAACCGTGCCTCCATGGTTAATTCTTGAAGAGAGTGTTGGCACTTGGATCGTTTGATTAACGTGACCCGTTAGGGATCCATGCGTTTCTAATATCAGCGGAAGCAATAAATCATAGAAACGATTACCGTTCACCAGGGTATGTGGAAGATGAAGGATTCTCGCTGGCAGACTATGCAGTCCCACGAGAATGGCCATAACTTCCTCGTATGATGTCAAAATTGAATGATCTTTGTGCTCAGATGATCCACTCTTCAACAGCTTTTCGTCGGTATATTAATCATCGAATTCTGAGCACTGTACGATTTTATATAAATTTCGTAAGGTGGCGGACAGCAGCAACAAACTACCTTCTGATCTTCTGCCGTATGTCCCAAGTCCGATCTCGACGTCGTGTGGGCGACGATCTACGAGACCTCCTCAATCTGCTCTCAACCCTCATCACACGTGAATAATGAATAAGATTAGGGTTCCAGATAAGCTGAGGTGACTTATATACATGGGCTACAGCAGGGACCAGGAGGAGAAATTGAGTTGGGCCTCCATTGGGCTTAAGTATCCAAGTTTAGCCCAAAGCTTATACTTAAGTCCAATAATAATAATATATTCCACTAAAATATTATTACTGCACTGCCTTTCCAATCCAAAAATTACGTTTTGGGCTCCTTCTTATTATGAGTCCGTTAGTCTCCTCATGTTTAAGATATACAATGTCCATTAATTAATTTAAGTTACTGACAACTCAATTAATTAATATCTCATCAAGAGTAGTACCACTCAACCTCATTATCATGCCGGAATAAATTCCACCTGCAGGGTTTATATGATAATCCTTATGAGCTCCTCAAGGAGACATCATCAACCTATGACGGACACAGATTCCTTCTACAATCAACAGCACACCATAGAGAAAACACTACTTCCCAACTCATCGAGTTTGTTGATTTAATTACATGTAAATCTCACTCATTGATGAATCAAAGAAATACATACTGCCCTATGTGTCGAGGTTATTGTATAGGGATTAAGAGCACGAACTTCCATAATAACTGAGATCAAGTTCTCCTATAAGTCAGTATAAGTCAAACGATCTCAAGCGGTCCTGCTCAATACACACAAGTGCACTAATGTGATTCTATAGCCAAGACAAGCTAATACCAAACCACACTACAACCATCCCGATAGAGAGTCCTCGTCTATCTCGGTTGTGAGCATCTGTTTATACTTTATAAGGAAACCGATAATATGATCTTCCGCGTGTTGTCGCACAACATATTATCTACAGTATAAAGTAAGTGGACTATTGCATCGTGCATATAAATAAATTATAAGACGCAATCATTTGATCATATGATTCTCATTTCAAATAAATTGTTATAAGATTGTTCATACAAAAAAGCTAGACTTTTAGTATACAATCCAACAATCTCTCACTTATACTAAAAGATTATGCTGTCATGTCTTCTGCCATACATCTGATTCCCACTCCTACTACACGACCATCAAAAGCTTTTGCGTTAAGGTCCTTGTAAATGGATTTACTAGGTTATCATCCGATGCAACCTAGGCGACAACAACCTTCCCCTCATCATACGATTTCTCGTAACAGGTGGTACTCGCGCTCCATGTTCTTAATTGCCTTATGGACTCGTGATTCTTTCAAGTTTGCAACTGCACCAATATCATTAATTTAAATTGTGACAATCTTGGACAAACTTAGAAATACTTCAAAGTCCATCATGAAGTTTCTAGAGTCATATAGATACTTTGGCTGTCTTGTAGTCTCCAATTTATCATCTTTCCATGATGAAGTTTGGAGTCTGAAATATATTTCTACACAACACTCTTCCACATTATGACTCTACTTCATAAAATTAAACACATAACCTTTGAGGTGGATTTACTGTCATTCCTATCTGATTTGAAAAATCTGAATCTATATAACCCATAAAAAGCAATGATCCTGTTCGGTAAGTCCATATATAATTTCTGATCCTTTCAGGTACATAAGTATATGTCATACCACAGTTCATCATTCTTGTTTCGGGTTACCTTGATACCCACTGTTCTTGTCTTCGACAAAACAGATATCTACTCTCGTGCATAGCATTCCTTAGATTAAGCTTCCTTATTCGCCGAAGCATAAGGAACCGCTTTCATCACCTTTATCTTCTTTTTGTATCTTAAGACACATTTCCTTAGATAAAGTTACATGCTAAACAAGTAGGAATTGTATCTATCCATGAAGCTTGAGATAAGCATAACATCCTTTCTTGTGATCCGTATCACCGTGATCAAAAGGATATATTTTGCTTTTCTTAAGTCCTTCATTTCATACTGCTTTATCAACCACACCCATACACCCGACAATACTTTTTCATTGTCTCCAATGAGCAATATATCATCTACGTACAGTACAAGAAATACCACTACGTTTTCGTCACTCTTTTCAATACACAAGACACATCCGCACATTGAATAAATCCATATGCCTGGATTCCTCATCAAAATGGATGTTTCATGATCTTGAAGCTTGCTTTAGTCCATCGATGGACACTTTTAAGCTTACTATCACAATGCTCTTAGCCCTTTGCAATGAATCACTATAGTTGTTTCTCATAGATGTTTTCCTCAAGACTTCCAATTAGGAAAGCTATCTTGACATTTATTTGCTATCCCTCATATTCCATATGAGTAGCAACAGGTAAAAGAGTCCGGATCGACTTAGGCATAGCTACCGGCGAACAGGTTATCTCATAATCGAACCCTTTCTTTCTGAGTATACCTTTTTCGCAACAAGCTTTGCTTCCAAGGTTTTCACCTTACCATATGATCCTCTTTTATATTGTATGGCCACTTCCAATGGCTTTTACACCATTTAGTGGTCTTACAAGCTCCCAGATTTAATTTAGAATTCATCAATTCTATTTCAACATCATTGCACTAGCTAAGATATCACATTTCGATCTTGTAGTGCTTCGTCGTATCCGTGGGTTCAATCCATGTTTACTAGGGACTAAGTCTCACGACTCTCCCAAAATATATATCTTGCAAGTTGTCGAACAACCCTCCCACTACGACAAGGCACTACACGTAATTGTGTATCAGACGTGACACGCGTTGCAGTTTAACTTGTGGTATATCCTCTTATACAATTGGTACTAATACTTTGTGTTTTCTTCTCACATCCTTTAGGACAACTTATAAATGGGTATGTGATTTATTACATAGTCTTTTTCCAAAAATCTAGTGTTTGTGTTAACAATCACCCTTCGATCTTTTAGACTAAATAAATCACCTTCATTTTTATAGTATATCCCACAAACAGACAAACATTCAAATGAATTACTGTTTCTAAGGCTTATCCATAAAATGAATTAAGTAATTCCAAATAATTCATCATCTCTCTAATTATTTGCATAAGAGTCTTTCTCTTATTAGGATTAAAAGACGCATTATTAATTACTATTTATTGCATCCGTGGTATAAACGTGATTTAAGAATTTACAAATTGTCATTAACGTACCTTAACAGATTATAGCTCCATCCTTCATTACCATGACCATGTCATTTAAATGAAATGGAGTATCCATCCATAAATGCATAGAAACTGAAATAAAATTCTTTCTATGAAAACGTACGTAAAGACAATTTCTCATAATCAAACGTTTATTCATATCGTATGATAAATAAACAACTCCCACTGCAAAAACCACTACTCTCGTAGTTTTACCCATGCATATTATTATTTCATCATCACTTAGTTGCAGGCTTTTAGTGATTCTGGTATCTACACACAACATGTCAGTAAATGCCAACGCTAATCATGCTTCAACAACTAGTGAATGAGATACTAACCTTGTTCACATCTTGATGAAATTGGATTTTCTTCGCCATATGTTTTGTCAGAAGTTCCCCACCATATACAGCCTCTTTGTAATTCAAGTGGAACTTGCTCAAAACATTTAGGCAAACAATGAAGAATAAAATTGACTTAGGTTTCCCCTTCAACTTCTATTCCATGTATTTCCAATTCATTCATCAAATTCAATCATGACCTACCGCCTTTTAACTTACTCAAGTATCCGAAGAGTTACATGAGACCATCATATTTCTATGAATCTCTTACCTCTTCACCAGAGACTTTAATATGCATCATGATAAGTCTTTTGTGAGAACACACATGTATTTCTTAAGCAGTAAAATTAGAATCCAAGATTCTTTTCTAATCATCTAATTTTGGACCAATAAATATAATTTCTTTTGGTCAACCATAAGTGAAATAAAACTATTCGAAATTCAAAGAATCATAAAATATATATACCGATCAAATCTTCGAATTTATCCATTTATATTGATTCCCTCAAAACAATAAAAAATATAAATTCACCGACATCTCCAGCACCGTGAGTTTGCAAGCCACGATAATGTGGACGTTTACAAACCCGAACATTTACAAGAGAAGGTTTTACCCATTAATTTCATTTGTCAACCTAACTTTATGACAAAATAATTAATAGTCGGTTCCTCTTTAGCCATGCGAATAAAAGCAGTGACTCCGATGGGGAGGATACTTATTATTTACATCTAAGTGTACACCATTATTTGACCCCAAGTTCATTGCGCAAGCTTATGTGCCTTACAGATGGAGAAGTACACACGCGCTTGGATAACTTCCTACAGTCATCAATTATAAGTTTGTACCAGTGAACCGCATATAAGCAAATCCGATAGGGAGGAAGGTCTATGCCAACGCGCAAGTTCATATGCATCATATTACAAACATAATTATTTAATGAAGTCTGTTCCAGCAATCTATTAATAAACTAATCCGATGGGGAGGAAGACTCTAATGCCGACGCGCAAGTTTATTCACATTACTAACAAACCAATAATGGAGGCCGCGGGAATTAATTACCAATCCCCTCTCCCACATAGTTATTTAAAACCAAGGGTTTTTACATGCATATAATATTCAGAATAATATACGCAACCTAGCATGCTCCTATTACGGCACATAAGACAGTAAATCACATAAAGCATGCATACATATATAACAATAATCAATTAATAAATAAATTATAACAGTTATATAACAGCGAATTCGATTGTTCGCCACCAATCACGAATGTGGACAACTACGATGGGGATCGACCTCCCCGCAGCCTGCTCCACCATTCCGGCACCCTGCCCGATCACATTGTGAAGACTCACGCGGAACCTGATGTAGATCAGTCGAACTTGATGCAGACCAGTCAAACCTGATACAAATCTGCTCGAACTTGGTGCAGAGTCGATCGAACCTGATGCAGACCAATCGAACCTGATGTGAATCCGCTCGAACCTGGTGCAACATCGATCGAACCTGATGCAGACCAATCGAACCTGATGTGAATCCGCTCGAACTTAGTGCAGCATTGATCGAACCTGATGCAGACCAATCGAACCTGATGTGAATCCGCTCGAACCTGGCACAACATCGATCGAACCTGATGCAGACCAATCGAACCTGATGTGAATTCGCTCGAACCTGGTGCAGCATCGATCGAACCTGATGCAAATCAATCGAACCTGATGTGAATCCGCTCGAACCTAGTGCAGCATCGATCGAACCTGATGCAGACCAATCGAACCTGATGTAATCAATCGAACCTAATGTGAATCTACTCGAACCTAGTGCAGCATCGATCGAACCTGATGCAGACCAATCGAACCTGATGTGAATCCGCTCGAACCTGGTGCAGCATCGATCGAACCTGATGCAGACCAATCAAACCTGATGCAAATCAATCGAACCTGATGTGAATCCGCTCGAACCTGATGCAGCATTGATCGAACCTTCATCTGCGCAGCCTCACACAGTGTTCCGCGCGCCACATGGCACGCCAACGAGTAGCACACGCCCAGCAGTTGATCGCTCCTTGCCTGGTTCAAAACGAGCCCCAGCCGTGCCATTCGCTTGATGCTGTGCACAACACCATGTGTCTTGACGAGCGCTCCTCGCTCGGGCTGTCGCTCATCCAAGGGCCTACTTGTACGGAACCAAGTTCAGCGTTCCCAACGCGCAACACCAAACTACACCAACTGTCGTTCAGGGTTCGCAACTGTAGACACCTTAGAATCCAATCATCACCGTTCAGAATCTACTCCTGTGAGTTCTGAACATGCTGTCCAAATTACAGGTCGATCCAACGATTAGTTTGTGAGAAACGGCTCTTTTCCCTCGACTGCGCAAAACAGAATCGCCCAAAAACCTGCTTCTGTTTTCGGCGTATTCCCGATAACACAAAGCTCCAAATACGATCTGAACCGTTCAGATGTACATCCACAAAATCCGAACGTGCTGACCAAAATTCAGCTTGATTCGATGGTTGAAACTCCTGTTATTGCCTCTGCAATATCACTGCGTTGGTTTTATCTCAAAAACGTGAATCTGTTTTTGCCCACTTTTTCTTCCTTCCATGTGAAATTGATGAACAGTTTTCGTCGAATCCTCTCACACTCAACCATCGAAAAAATAGGTATGATACAGGGTATATATCACATAGGGATATTCATGGTTTAGCAGTAAAACCAAAACCCTAAACATGTGATCCTAATTTCAAAAAACTAACCACATAAACCCTAGCCTAATGTGTTACGCTTCACCACGAAACCGAAGCTCTGATACCAATTGTTGGTGCTTGGATCGTTGATTAACGTGACCCGTTAGGGATCCATGCGTTTCTAATATCAGCGGAAGCAATAAATCATAGAAACGATTTATCGTTCACCAGGGTATGTGGAAGATGAAGGATTCTCGCTGGCAGACTGTGCAGTCCCACGAGAATGGCCATAACTTCCTCGTCTGATGTCAAAATTGAATGATCTTTGTGCTCAGATGATCCACTCTTCAACAGCTTTCCGTTGGTATATTAGTCATCGAATTCTGAGCACTATACGATTTTATATAAATTTTGCAAGGTGGAAGACAGCAGCAACAAACTACCTTCTGATCTTCTGCCGTATGTCCCAAGTCCGATCTCGACGTCGTGTGGGCGACGATCTACGAGACCTCCTTAATCTGCTCTCAACCCTAATCACACGTGAATAATGAATAAGATTAGGGTTCCAGATAAGCTGAGGTGACTTATATACATGGGCTACAGCAGAGACCAGGAGGAGAAATTGGGTTGGGCCTCCATTGGGCTTAAGTATCCAAGTTTAGCCCAAAGCTTATACTTAAGTCCAATAATAATAATATATTCCACTAAAATATTATTACTGCACTGCCTTTCCAATCCCAAAATTACGTTTTGGGCTCCTTCTTATTATGAGCCCGTTAGTCTCCCCATGTTTAAGATATACAATGTCCATTAATTAATTTAAGTTACTGACAAATCAATTAATTAATATCTCATCCAAGAGTAGTACCATTCAACCTCATTATCATGCCGGAATAAATTCCACCTGCAGGGTTTACATGATAATCCTTATGAGCTCCTCAAGGGGACATCATCAACCTATGACGGACACGGATTCCTTCTACAATCAACAGCACACAATAGAGACAACACTACTTCCCAACTCATCGAGTTTGTTGATTTAATTACATGTAAATCTCACTCATTGATGAATCAAAGAAATACATACTGCCCTAAGTGTCGAGGTTATTGTACAGGGATTAAGAGCACGAACTTCCATAATAACTGAGATCAAGTTCTCCTATAAGTCAGTATAAGTCGAACGATCACAAGCGGTCCTGCTCAATACACACAAGTGTACTAATGTGATTCTATAGCCACGACAAGCTAATACCAAACCGCACTACAACCATCCCAATAGAGAGTCCTCGTCTATCTCGGTTGTGAGCATCTGTTTATACTTTATAAAGAAACCGATAATATGATCTTCCGCGTGTTGTCGCACAACATATTATCTACAGTATAAAGTAAGTGGATTATTGCATCTTGCATATAAATAAATTATAAGACGCAATCATTTGATCATATGATTCTCATTTCAAATAAATTGTTATAAGATTGTTCATACAAAAAAGCTAGACTTTTAGTATACAATCCAACAGAGAGGACCGGTTGAACTCAGACAAACTAGAACTTGCAAATGGACTATAGGAATGAAGCCAGAATGGTGAAAATTTGTGAAATGATCTTAGGCCATCCTTGATGAATAATGTCATAGCCATAAAAAATTCCTTACCAAAAACATTATCCCTAGTAAGCCTCTTTGAGCCTATAAGCCTTTTCTTTGTAATTCAAGCATAATACAATCCTTTAAAACCTACTTGAGCCTTATATATATATAACCTAAGTGTGGGTGATTGAGGAGATGATTGTTTACAAGGTTTGATGTGAGAATTGTACTAGAAAAGAAAGGAAATGGTAAACAAGCAAGAAAATGATGAAAAGAGCTAAAGCAAATGTACATGCGACCTCAAAACAAGAAAAATGAGCAAATCAACAAAAATGAGCTCATGGAATTCAAAAGTAGAAAGAAAGGAAGCATGCAAAAATCAAGAGAAGCTCAAGAAATCCAAGTAATGATAATGGATAGTGCTTATGATTAAAGAAGAAAGTAAAGGAAGCTTGAAAGTAAGTAAGTTGGAGAAAGGTATCATCTCTTAAATTACTTACACTTGATTAGTCGCTATTATCCAAAGTCTCCTACCCTACCAAAGAGCCTAAACATTACATCCAAAAGATAAAGACCTTTTTGATCACTTATTGAAATTAGGGTGATTTATGAACATAGTTCATGAGCAAGCCTATGGTGAGTCGGTTTTAATCGGTTGATGAGTGATGATCAAACCCTACTCTATAGAGTGTTGAGTGAATTTGATATCCTATGAGAGACTTGGATTGAAAGAGATTTGATTACTCTTTTGTCATTCTTAAGATTGAACTTGTTAATCTTTCATGTTATAAGTTTGATGAGGTAGGGATACTTAATGTGAATTTTGTAATCCTTATTACTTGTGATGTGTTGTGGTTTATGTTTGTTAGATGTTTTCTAGGTGAAAATTACTCCTCTTGTTTATCATTTTTCATTGTTCGAGGACGAACAATACCTTAAGTTTGGGGGTTGATCGTTGTCATTTTCACCTAGACTTTGTTGTTATTTGTGTATTTTCCGATGTTTTTGTCCATATTTGTGTTACTTTTGGTGGAGTTATTGTTATTTTGAGAAATGTGGTATGATTTAATAGAATTGTGTAAATGAGCTTAAATATGTGTAAAACAGGTCAAGAAATGGACAAAAACAGAGTCGAAAGCGAAACAGAGTCGGAATGATATAGCTTGCTTGTACACGGGCAATGTGTGGAACACGGCCCTATAACAAGTGGCCGTGTATTGTCATCAAAAATCGCTGCTCGCCTAGGAGGATGGTCGTACGCTGGTGCACGGGCCGTGCATTGCTGCACGCCTCATGTGCAGAGCACGGTCCTGTAAGAAAAAGTCGTGTACTTACATCAGAAAATGTTGTACAGTCACGACCAAGGCTATGTTCTGCAGCTCGAACCGTGTCCGGAAGCACACACAATACGCCGAAGTAGGTGTGCCATACACGGGCAGTGTGCTGCTACACTGGCCATGTAGGTGCAAAAACCTGTGCAGTTTTCAGAATGTTCCGGAAGCTTCTAGAAGGTCCATAAGTGATATAAAAGGATGACTTGTGCGAATTTTTTAGGGGTGATCAGATTCATAGCTGTTATACACACTCCACACCACATTTCCTCACACACTAGATCCATAATCCATCTCTACCATCTAGATCCATCCAATTTCCATTTGATCTTCACTTTCACTCCATAAATACATTATTCCATCCATCCTTCCACCATTTGAGAAGATTGAAGCATCAAGGAGTGAAGAATTTGATACATTAAAGATGAGGAGAGGTCTTTCCATGCAAGGAAAGCTAATCTACTTTCCAATTGTTGAATTTCTTCTTATTATGGCTCAAATGGAGCAAAGCTTGATTTGTATTGAATTAATCACCATGTTTAGTGGCTAGTCCTATAGTAGGGTAAATCATATGAATGGTTGAGATGAAGAGTTAGATATGTAAAATTTGAGTAATGATTTGATTTGATTTGTGGATTTCCTTTTATGATATATCAATCATTTTTCATTTTAATGTTTGTGTGATTAAATCTTTTATTCATAGTATTAGGATGATCATTCCAATGTTGTGAGTGGATGTTTAATTGAATCATACATTAAATTGTGCATACATGTTAGTATAAGGGGAGGTAAGTCATACCCTCCTTAGGCTTAGAATGTTCATAGAGGGACACTTAAGAAATTGAGTGAAAAGAACCAACTTATGATTATAGTACCATAAGGGAATTGAGATTAAGACCAATCTTAGGAGATTTAGGCATGTAAAAGAGTCGAGAACCTAGTTGCCTTGGCCATAGGGACTAGGGGTAAAATTGTGATTGCTTTTAATCCACAAGTTAACGAAAATTACCATCAAGAGTTTTGCATATCTAGCTCAAGTCTTAACCATGAGTATGATTAGCCTTGCTCTCTTCTCAAGTGAAATCTATATACATTCCATTCATCATTTGCTTGTTGTTTGATCATTTACTTTGTTAGTCTTAATTCTAGTTAATTGAGTAGAATCGTAAGTAATAGTCTTAAATACAACATCTTCAATCTATTATACTTACAAAGCACAAATCAATGGAAAATCTGGATACAAACCTAAGTTTCATTTTTCTTGGGACGATATTACTATAAATTTTGTACTTAGTCACGCATTTACTCGATGATAGAGCCTCTTACTCTTCACATTTACTAAAAATACGACTAAGAACATCCATGTATATTTCTTCCTCTAATTCACCGTTTAGGAAGGCCATTTTTACATCCATTTCATGTATTTCTAGATTGTGCAATGCAGTACTCGCTAAAAACACACAAATAGACGTGATTCGTGTTACTGGTGTGTAGGTATCGAAGAAATCATACCCTTCCTTTTGTCTAAAGCCTTTCGACACCAACCGGGCTTTATACTTGTTTATTGACCCATCAGCTTTGTATTTTATTTTAAGGATCCATTTGCATCCTAAGGTCTTGCAAGCCTTTGGTAAATCTACCAATTCTCTTATGAATTTTCATAATGGAATCAATCTCACTATCTATAGCTTCTTTCCAGAATGGTGCATCTGGATGAGATAGAGCTTTAGATACAGATTTGGGCTCATCTTCAACTGCGTAGGTGAAGAAGTCTTGACCAAAGTCCTTTTCTACTCTAGCTCTCTTACTACGTTTTGGTTCTACACTTTCTTGTGTAGATTGAACCTCAGTAGCATCTACAAGTGGTCTCTTATAAGATGTCACTTGTTCATTTCCTTTGCTAGGAAATATTTCTTCAAAGAAAAATGCATTCCTTGATTCTATTATAGGTGCCAGAGACCACTCCACATATGGTAAGATTTGCACAGATCTGTGTTCACACAGACAGATCTGTGTTCACACACATAGATCTGTGTTCATACACAGAACTGTCGACCAGATACATTGTATCACATGTCTTATCTGTTGGAGAGAATCCCAATTTATTATATTTAATTCTCTCCATATGTGAGATTTACTCACTTTAATTATTATTTAATTGGAGATTAATTTATTAATTAATTCTTACTAACCAATTAAATTTCCCAACACAAGTTAGAGTTGAGAAGAGGTTACAAAATTGAAATAGTAACAGTAAACGTAATGGAGCGACGGACAAAGGTGAACTGAGAACATCGTAGGTGGAAGACGATGGAGAAGAGGTGGAGCTGAGAGACTCAGCAGCAGAAGGAGGCGGCTCCACCTATGAAGACGGAAGAG
This sequence comes from Pogostemon cablin, assembly GCA_023678885.1. Classification (NCBI taxonomy): domain Eukaryota; kingdom Viridiplantae; phylum Streptophyta; class Magnoliopsida; order Lamiales; family Lamiaceae; genus Pogostemon; species Pogostemon cablin. The sequence goes on along the minus strand of CM042990.1, from coordinate 9,661,283 downwards.
GAAGACGATGGAAGCAGAGTGGATAGACTCCGTCGAAGGAAGCGGCTTGACGGTGCAGTAGGCGGTGGAAGGAAGCGGCTTGACAAAATCGTGAAAGCAGAACTGAGAGCGGTTGAGCCAAGGAACGTGAGAGATGAAATGACCTAATGGGTTATTTGGGTCTTATATACTTGACCCATTTATAAATATGAATCATGTTTTTAATGTACACTTGTGTACAGTAGATCAAGTTATTATGTATGTTATGAATACGCATAACTATATACATGAACCAGAGATAAATTTTGAATTTTTCAATAAAAGTATTAATACATAATAAATGTTAAATCTTGGAATATGGGAAAGAGAATTTTTATAGCCTATTAAATCTTGAAATAATTAACTAAAGTGAATTGTCAATCGGGGCTATAGTAGTAATCTGAGAGAGAGAGTAAATGCATTAGAACTGGATCAAATTAATCTGAATAGCATCGTCCCTTTTAGATAACCTTTTAGTGGGGAAGCTATGATTGGCCGTTCTTCCAAGGACCCAACTTTTTTATTCCCAATGTCAGAATTTGTATGTATTAGAAACACTTCGGTGATGTTTGGCTTGGGGTTATGTGGGGTTTCAAAACCATGAATAATCATTGTATATTTGTTTTGGATTTTTGGTAAGGTAGATTTTAACTTTATGTCAAATCAATATATTAATTTCTTTAAAAAGTTAAATGAAAGAGGAGAGATAAAGAGAGAAATATATTAATTGAGGAGAGAGAGAATGTAGTAAGTATATATAGGGGTGGTTTTTAAAATTTGCATATGGGCTTTGAAAACCAAAACCTGAGTTTAAAATCGAAAAGCGAACATTGCCTTCATGTTTTCTATTCATTTTTCACTAAGTATACTAAAATACCCTCAAATCAAAACTAAAAAAATGAATGTGAAGTGTGAAGTGTTCAAATTTAAAAGGGTAAATTATGAAAACCCCTTGTCCAAATTACCAAATAAACCATGTGGTTTGAAAATTACTAATTGGTACCCTTTGACTTGTTTTTATTTGAACATTGATAATTTTTTTTTTTTAAATAAAGAGGGAAAGAAGTAACATTAATATCCATAAATTTAACATTATATTTTTAAATTTCACTTTTTTTAAATTTTTTTTAAATGTAGAAAATGGGATTAGAGGGATTTTTTTTTAAAAGAAAATCTTTCTAAACCCTAGATATTTTTATTTGTAGTTAGATTATGCTGTTTCGTTTTCTAGTCCGAGGATTGTGAACCTCCGTAAGATAATTTACATGTTTGATTAGAAATAAATTACCAACTTGTTTTATGAATTTATTCTTTGATTGACTTTTATGTGAATTATGATATTTCAATTGCTTGTTTAGATTGGCCGTCTTAATATTGATTGAACCAGTCATTAGTTATTTTACATGTTATAATCTGTAATTGTTATAATATTGTAAAACATGTAGAAAATGAGGGAGTACCCCTTGAAATCACAAAATCTAAGTTGTATGATTCGTAGTCCGTTTCCATAGCCTAGTAGTTCTAATACCTAAATACTAATGAACTCTTAGGAATTGCTAGTTTGCTCATGGGATTAAAGAACTCTGTTTGGTGACCAGGCACCCATGTTAAAGAACTACGAGTAATAAGAAATGTGGATTGCTATTCTTTTCTTTTACTTCAACTAGGAGCTTGTAAAGTGGTTAATCCTAGTTATATATCCCCTGCTGTTTTGTTGAATAATGTTGAACATGAATACTATATTGGGTTGTGTTTAGTGTTAAGAAAGACTGGCATAGGAATCAAACAGGTGATGGTTAAGATAGAGATATTCAATTGATAGAAAACTCAATCTATAATTAATGTTTGATAAAGCATGAGTTATGTGTGTATATGGGTAGGCTATTTGTTCTGCAGTGAAGAGTTTTCAACTGGGCTCTAGTAGTCTTAAAATAATCATTTTACTTAACTAGGACAATTAATTTAACTTTACGAATTTTATTGAGATGAATGAAACAGGATGATCTAATTAATCACCCACCAGCTATGCAATATATTTTTTTGGTACAAGGAAAAGTGCATTCTTCTTATGCATTATGAGTCCAGGCAAGATATCAGTATCGATATCATGTGGCTGAACTCCGATGGGCAATTCCCAATCAAAAGAGTAGACTAGATTTGCAACCGCAAGTTCCACGTTTGCAAGTCCCATGAACATTCCAGGGCAGATTCTTCGGCCCGACCCGAATGGAAGCACCCCAAAGTCTTGACCTTTTATGTCGATTTGGGAGTTGTTGAGGAATCTCTCGGGAGAGAATTCATGTGGATTGTTCCAGTATTCAGGATCTCTTGCTACTGCCCATGTGTTGACATAAACTATGGTTTGGGGGTGAATTTGATACCCCTCCAGAAAGCATGCTTGAGCTGTTTCTCTTGGTACAAGCACTGGAACTGGAGGGTACAATCTGAATGTCTCATTTATCACTGCTTTGAGATATGTTAGTTTTGGCAGGTCATCTTCATCCACTTCACCCTTTTTTCCTACCAAATTTCTCACTTCAGCTTGCGCTTTTTTCATCACTTGTGGCTCCTTCATCAGATTTGTCATGATCCAAACAATTGAGGCTGCACTTGAATCTGTTCCACCAAAGAATATATTCTGCAAACACAATTAATGAATTACAAACTCAGCTAATTATATGGAGTGAGTAACTCTTCTGTGAACCCTGTGGCCACCTTTAATTTAAACTCTAGCAATACATAGGGTATAATAGGATTGGAAAGAGGGACCACAGGATTTACACCGTGAACTCGATTTACACGAGTGTTTGCCATATTGAGTATTCTTTTAACAATAATGTAATAAACTTCTTGTGATGGTGGTGGAGCTGATATGTGTTAATAGTAGCAGCCAACAACCGCGTGAGACTTGTGAAGGAGAGGTACAAAGTGGGTAGGGAGTTGGTATTTTTGTGTCAGAAGAATTCTTCACATATTTGGTAACCCAACCCAACAGTTATGGTGTAAACCCTGTGGCCACCCTTTAACTTAAACCCTAGCAATACATAGGGGTATTCTTTAAAAGGGCACCACATAGTTTACACCGTGAACCCGATTTACACGAGTGTTTGCCATATGTAGTATTCTTTAAACAATAATGTAATAAACCAAAACATAAATTCATACCATTAACAATGCTTTGATATTTTCCCATTTGAGGTCAATGGGATATGATTTCTCTTCTTTAAGCTGGATCAAGATACCAAGAATGTTGTCTTCCTCCATCTTTTTCACCCATTTGGGATTCAGATGCTCATCAATAAGCTCCTGGTAGAAAGCATCAAGCTTCTCGAAAGTCATATCGAGCCGTTCGATGGATCCATTCAGTTTATCCACCCAACTGAAGGATGGGAAGAAATCGGAGACAAAAACAGTAGTGAGCAATGCTCGAAGCTCTCTCAAAAGCTGGTCGAATCTTCGCTGCTCCTTCCAGTAGTCGTTGTGAGGCGAAAAGGCGATGTCCGACCTGTTGTAGGATAGCTTCTTCTAGCCGAAAAAGTTGTGGCCTACTACAGAAGGCCAAATCTTGTGTTTTCAGAACTTGTTTCGCGAGTTTTGGTGAAGAAACCACGATTACTGGCTTAGAGCCCAGTTTCATGTGCATACATATTTCCTGGATAGATTCCAGAGAAAGATGTGTGGACTGGTGGCGCTACCCCATTGGTGGAGGTTTCCGATCACCGGAAGCCCCGAAGGACCTGGTGGAACCAGGCCGGATCTTGCTGCTACCTTTGGGATAAATGTGTCTATTTATTTGGGACGGAAAGAGTATATTTTTTGAATTATTTAAATAAAAAAGTGGGTCAAGCACACCTTTGACCAATATTCTTTTAATTTTTGTTTTGTCGAAAATAAAAACTAATTGTATATTCGAAAACTACGTTTCGAGTAAATGAATTATTTAATGTATAAATTTATTCAAATCCAATTTCAGGTGAATGAATAATTAACACATAAAATTTGCAATTTAATTACAAGAAAAATGGAACTTGTCCCACATAGGAAAATCACGGGAAAGGCGAACACCTTATTATTGCATGTACATATCATGAAATTAAATTAAATGTGTGGATCACCTAACTAAGCAACCATGCTTGCACAATATTGCATTTATATATTTTTAGCTTGAACCTGCATGGTCCAATGAATAAGACAAAGCGGTGCGTGGGGCTCGACTTGGCTTGACCGACCGGTCCCACTCAAGCTAGCTTGGTCCGGTTTGGCAAATAAATTTTATTGAGTCACCAAAGAAAAAGAAAGATAGGATGATTACAAAGATGTTGTGAAAATGAACATCATCAACAATGACTATTTAAATCTATAGTACTCATGATTCATATCATGGAACATATATGTATCAAGAAAATTAGGAGTAGGGTGGTGCCACTGAAGATCACCTTCGATAGCAGCAAGTCTGTCCGCCATAGTGTTTCTCTCCCTGAATATATGAGAGACATGGAATGTCATACTTTGGATAAGGTGTATGGCTTTGTTCCACCATGAAAGGAGCTTCCATGGCAATGCTGGCTTTGGGTCCGTGAATGCATACACCACAAACATGGAGTCAGTCTCCAACCATAGATTAGTCCATCCTCTATCTTGTGCATACTCAATGGATAAGCATGCCGCTGCTAATTCCGCTTCCAGCAAGAATCCACGACCAAATCCGCTAGTAAAGCAGCCCATTGGGAAGCCTCTACAGTTTCGAAACACTCCCCCACCTGAGATGTTCCCTGGCGATCCCGCGACATGTAAATCAGAATTCACTTTCACCCATCCCGGCCGTGGTGACTGCCATCGAACAAGTATCACTCTAAGGGCTTTCCTAGCATTCCCCTTGATGCCAAAAAATCTCAAAGTCATGAGGTCTTCAACTGTATTATTCATGCTGCCCAAATCAAACAAGCCGCACTCACGGATCAAGGCCAAGAGATTGGCTGTGATACCAGCAGCTCTAACATGTCTGTCAGTTCCATCATCTTTGCATCTTGCATAAACTGCAGTATTGTGTTCCTGCCAGAAAATCCATACATAGGAAACAATTGATATTCTCCATAAAGAGGTAACTTGCTTGCTCTCCCTGACTTCCATTGCTTGAATCAAGAACCCAACGAAAGGTTGCTCCAAACTCAATCTGCTTCCAAATGCAAAGCCTGATAGAATCTTCTTCAATACAATTCGGGATGTTGGACATCCTACCATAATATGATCTAGAGACTCCTCGTCATTTTTAAAAAGATAACATCTAGAAGGCCATTTAAAACCTCAGTGTTGAACTACCTCCCAAGTTGTAAGAGCACCCTTGATCGCCTTCCATATAGTGATGTATCTTCGATCTGGAATAAACCTGGCCCAAATCCATGAACCCCAATTCGGTTCAATAAAAGCAGCTCTAGCATGCATGTACGCCACCTTAGCTGAAATCTTTCCTTGGAAGGACTTTCTCCATATTCTACAATCAATCATATTTTGAGACATTCGAGTTTTCAGAATAACATTGATAATATGAGGAAAGGTAACGCAAAAACTTTCTATAAAATGCCAATTCACATCATACAAATAGTCCCCTATTGTTTGGTCAAAATGATGCCGAAGATCCTCTGGAATTTCTACCAAATCTGCAATAGGAGTTCCAAGCCAATTATCTAACCCAAATCGAACCCTCGAGTCGTATCCAACTAGCCAAATCTCGTCCTCCATGAGATGCCAAATGTGAGCAGCACAGGCTGCCTGTATGGAAGATGGAACATGTCTTCTTAGATCAAATCCTGTAAACCATCTCTTCTTAATGAAATCCAGCGCCCCCTTCCCCTCTAGAATATCCCAAGAAAATTTCATTAGGTAAGCTTCAATTACAGTCCTCAGCGATCGCACCCCCAAACCTCCCTCAGAAGTCGGGCTGCATACTCGATGCCAACTAACAGTGAAGTGATGCTGTCTAGACGTATCCCCCGTCCATATGAAATTTCGACAAGCCATTTCAATCTTCTTAATAAGATATCTCAGCCACCTGTATACCATCATAACATGCACCGCAGAAGCAATAATTACATAATTCAGCAAACATATTCTACCAGCCATTGATAAAGTCCCTCCTTTCCACCGCTGAAATTTACTAAGGATTCTATCAGTGGCTTGACTGAAGTAAGTCGACTTTGGCGCGCCAATGAATATTGGTGCACCAAGATAAGTAAAAGGGAATGTACCTTCGGAGATGCCCAAGCTAGAAAGAGTACGATTTTTCACAGTAGTCAGTACATGCTTCCTAAAAAAAACCTTCGACTTTATAGGGTTGAATTCCGGGCCGGAGACCCTTGCATATCGAACAAGTACATTTCGAAGACCCTCTACAGAGTTGTCATCACCTTTGCAGAAAAGAACAATGTCGTCAGCATAAAAAAGAAAGGATGGAATGTTATTGGACCTGTTAGCTCGTGCGGGAAAGATGGCACCCCTAGAAATCTCATGCTCAATCCATCTCCCTAACCATAGGCGTAGGCAGCATAGGACCATGGGGGCCCTGTCCCCCCCCCCCCCTCCACCCCGGAAATTTATGTTTTAGTATATATAGTATACATAATCTCAATACTTAGGGTGTTGGTCTAGCGGTCATAGCTGTCAATATGCAATGTATGGACGAGAGTTCGAATCCTTCTATCTTCATTCCTCTTTATTCATTTACTTTCTTTTAATTTTAATTAATTATTTTATCATTTTCATATTTTTTTTAGTTTAAATTTATAATTATATATATTATATACTCCTATTTATTAAAAATATATAAATATATTTATTTTATCTTTCAATTTATATGGTTGCTTTTATAATTTTCTAATTAAAAATTATGATTTCTTCATTTTGCACTTTTTATTTCTTCAATGTAAATTTATTGTTTATTTTGTTGTTATTATTTTAAATTCATTTTCTTTAAATTTAAAATTTATATTGATATTATTATTATATATATATTATTTATAATATTTTTGATAAAAATCCTAAATAAATATGTATGCTTAAATTCGATTTTTTTAATCTATTATGTATTAAACGATAAAGATCTAATACTATGCAAAAAATTAAATATACTTGGCCCCCCTAAGTAAATTTTCTGGCTCCGTCAATGTCCCTAACACCTCTTCAACTATACAAAAGAGGAGCGGTGACAAAGGGTCACCCTGTCTGACTCCTCTTCCACAGGAGAAGAAACCCTCCGGGCTTCCATTCACTAAAACTGAGACCATGGCTGAGTGAAGAATAGATCGAATCCAGTGAATGAAAGAATTGTGAAACCCCATTCTTTCCAAAACTTGCAGTACGAACTCTCAACTTAAAGTATCAAATGCCTTTTAAATGTCAATCTTCAAACCAATACTACCTTGTTTAGAGTTATCCAGGCTGTTGAAACTTTCCGAAGCAATTGCAATACAGTGATGAATACTTCTTCCCGGAATGAATCCAAACTGAGTTATACCGAACCCTACCTATTTGAGAGGATTTTGGTAATAATCTTGGATAAGAAATTACACAAATTTATAGGGCCGAAGTCTCCTACCCTCCTTGCTCCCTCTACCTTCGGAACTAGGACATTTAAATTACAATTAATACCCCAAGGCATGTCTCTCGTCTCAAAAAAATATTGTCTGCTGCACATAGGTCCTCTTCAATAAAATACCAACATTTGTGGTAAAAAGAGCCACCAAATCCGTCCAGACCCGGGGAACTATCCGCAGATAGCTCAATAACTGCTTGCTTGATTTCTTATGTATTTGGCACGGCAATAAGCTTCCCATTGTCGATCTCTCCCATAAAAGGCTGAATAAACTCTAACTCCCCATAGTCTCAATTGCCATCTTTCTTTTCAAATAACTGTGAATAGAATTGAACAATATGTTGCGAGATGAGAACCGCATCTTCAATGATTTCCCCCATCTATTTCCATAGAAGAGATGGGAGCTTTTGTACGATGAATGCGTTGCGCCTTGTGAAAAAATTCAGTTTAAGCCATGAAGTTCTATTTTTTTGATAGAAAAATTGACTTCTTTCCTCAAGCTTTTTATTTAACTACACATGCGCTTCTATTTCCTCAAAAAATAATTCTTCATTGTCACCCTCTGTATCGATACGAGTCTGCACATTCCTCAGCATCTCCATCGCCGTATCGACTGAGTTAAAAATATTCCCAAAGTCGTTGCTGTTCCATTTTTTTATATCTCCTCTGTGACGTCTAAGCTTAGCAGCAAAAGCACTTAAAGGGTTACCTTTGGTGGAGTGCTTCCACGAGATTTCTGCCATCACAAAGAATCCCATATCTTTCAGCCACATAGTTTGAAAATGAAAAGGTCGAGGCATTAGGCTATTCATCGAGCAAGAAGCTAGGATTGTAGAGTGATCAGAGCCGTGTCTTGCCAAAGTCATCCCAGCCACCGTATCCCATTTATCTAGCATCGAGTCATTTATCAAGATTCTGTCTATTTTAGAGGCTCTCATGCTTCTCGTGGATGATCTGCTAACCCAAGTGAAACGAGCTCCTTGTAAGGCAGATCAGTGAATCCAGCATTGTCCAAAAACATCCTAAATTCTTCCGGACCCAGATTATCATGTCTGTCGCTATGCTGCCTCTCATGCGATCCCAATGTGGAATTAAAGTCCCCAATCAGCATCATGTTGTTCGATAAGTGAGCTGTAATGTCAACCCAAAACTCCATTTGAGCAACATAGCTTGTATGCGCATGAATAAACCCAAATCGATAATTGGCAGCATTATAAATAAAGTCGAAGATCATGATTTGGGAAGTAGAAAGAACAGCCCGTACCTGCAATATGTAATTTGGATTAAAGAAAACCCAAATGTTAGGTCTTAATCCCTCTCTATGATTCTGACCCGCAAATTGCAAGCCGAGACTCTACCAAACAAGAGAGGGAACAGATTCATACAAAACCTTTGGCTCATCTAGAGCTAGCCAAGCCGTTCTCCCTTGCTTCTTTTCTCTTTGCGTTGCTCCTTTCTATCCCGTCTCTTCAAACAGTTCTGAGCATCATGACCCAATATCTGGCATGATGAGCAGTACCCTGGAACATTTTCATAATATCTTCGGATGTGTCAATATGCATATTCATCAACAATTGTTCCTGAACATCCACTTCCACCAACACATGAGCAAAGTGTCCAGTGGAACCAATTAAAGATCTCTCATCAATTCTAATAGGGGATCCGACCGCTTTAGCAATATTTTTTAGAACATCTTCATGCCATAATTCCAACTGCAGTTCATAAATCCTCATCCAGACAGGAACAATTGACGATTTAACCTTGTAAGGATTGAAAGTCGGGGTCCATTGCTGCACACGAAGTTGAACCCCATTAGTGTCATAGATCCTTTTTCTCAGCATTGAAGTCTTGCGATTTCCATCCTCCAACAGTAAAGAGTAATATCCCCGTCCCAATGGAATGTTCAGAATAGATGCAATTCCAAAGGTGCGTTGAAACATATTATCCACCTCCAGTTGACTCATCGGCTTGCACCTTTTCTCAATCAAAACCCTAACAATCACAAATTAGGAAAACAGATTCTTACGTACGTCGTAAAATTTTTTTACTGATCGATAGAGTAACAATATCACCTGTTTTGTCGAGTGGCCTCGCCACAGGATCCGGAAAGGATCCCTTGCATATGGCCGATTTGAGACGAGAGATGGGATCCTCTCGATTTTTAGCAGCTTTCGTCGCATATGAACCATCGCCCTGAGTAGGGTTTGATAGAAAATTTTTGTTAGGGTTCGAAGAGTAACCCGCCTGATGATTACCCGTGGATAGAATATGATCATCATTCCTGCCCACGGGGATGGTAGGCCTTGCCGCGGACGATCCGATGTGGACACGTCCACTGCTTTCCATCGATGGCGTCGCTCCAGCAAAAGCGGCGTTGTGTGCCAGGAGGTCTTCGAAAGAAGGGAGTTCAGAAGTACCAGACGGAGCAGATAATGGTGGTACCGACGTGCTAGTCGGAGCAAGTGGCGGCCGAGAGGAATCTGCCGGTTCCTCCATGCTAACGTGAAAAACCCTGCTTGGTCCGGTTGGATCTCTTAAAGAAATACAAGAGAGAGAATAGGGGCCTCTTAATTTCTTCCACTTTTAGGTTGTGATGTGTATGTTCTTATTTATATGTGGTCCTAACATCAATTAAAAAGCACGTTTCGACAAAAAGAAAAGATAATTAACAAATTACCTCGCATTAGGCTTTAATTAAAAATTGAAATACTCACTCATAATCTTTAGTCTCACAAAACTTTTCCTTTTTTTAATTGGAAGAATTTCATAGGTTTAGGTCTCAAATTAAAACCTGATTTTATAAGTGTTTCAAATTAAGGTTTAAATTTAGATATTTTTCTCAAATTAGGGTCTGACTTTTGTGTTTTTCGATTTGTTCTTATTTTAAGACTTACAATGTAATGTATTTTCTCATTTTAAATCATACAACATAGTTTAAAAATATAATTATACACCTTCAAATTAAATTATAAAATTAAAATATGTCATTTTTATTAATATTTTATATTTTTCTATAATTTATATTGAATTCGTAAAAAAATAAAATTAAGACAAGTCTTAATTTGAGAAAAAAATTAAAATTAAACTTTCAAATGAGACAATCCTAAAATGAAATTCAAAAGTGAGATATAAAGTAAAATTTGGATCTTTATATGAAAATTTTCTTTATTAATCCGCAACACACTCAAAAGAAAATTTTGTAGTTCGACAACTTTTTATTTTTTCAATTTAATTTTCTTGTAAAAACAAATCTAAACTTACACTTGCAAGAACCTAAAGAAATTTTAAATAAAGTTTTGCAAAATGACTAGAATTAAAAAATGGAAAGTTATTGAACTAAAATTATCCGTAAAATTGAGAAAGTAAAAAGATATAAAATTAAAGTTTGGTTCGGGTTAAATTTAGAGGACCAAATTGATATTATCTCCAACACTTGCCCTTTCATGCTATATATGTTTGTACATCACGTGGTGTTATGGGGTTGTACGTATCTCACAATATGATGAGGGTTCACCTAACCATTATTGCTAACTTACCAGAAAATATATATGCATGGACGCATATTTATCGGGTAAAATGCAGTTTTGGTTCCATACGAAATGTCCAATTTCATTTTTGGTCCTTTCCATTACACTTTTGGTCCCATTGCTCTATTTTTAAATTACGTCCATCATGCTAACGGAATGATGATGTGTCAGTTAGACATATTTTCCACTAATTTAAGTTCATCTAATTTTTTTTAAATCTTAATTTCATCCCTAACCCCCCACCCCCTACCCCTGTCTCTCTAACCCTAAAACTTTACAACTGCTACATCGACCCCAAAACCACCACCGCCATCTCCTCCACCGCCGTCACCTCCACCACATTCTCCCCAGCCTTCTCCATAACCTCCACCACCTCCATCTCCCCCTCCGCTCCTCCCCTACCACCACCATCTCCTCCACCGCCATCATCACCACCTTTGTCTCTTCCTCCTCAGCCATCATCTCCACCGCCATCACCCGCCTCCTCCACGGCCTCAACAACCACGACCTCCATCTCCACCACCCCCTCCACCGTCTCCCCACCTCTTCCACATCCTCCACCACCACCGCCTCCTCCCCCACCATCTGAACCGCCCCCATCACCTCCACCAATATCTCCCCGCCTCCGTCGCCGTCCACTACCACAAATCTGCAATTCGTCTCCACCACCACCACAGATCTGCCCTTTCCTTTTTGGAGATCTTTGCCAATCAACCGTCGCAGATCGCTCATCATTGTGCGCTGCTACCGCCGCTAATATCGCGCAGCCATACACCGCAGCTGCAGATCTGATCCTGCTGCCAGAACCGCGCTGCTCACCACCGCGTGATATCGGGAAGCAGAGTGCCACCGTTGCCCTCCGCCGTCTCCCACTTCCGGTTGCCAAGTCTTGCCCACGTCGGAGAAATTTGTCACAACCCACCACCACTTCCCCTTTCTGGACATCTGATGTGCTATCATGACACAAATCTGGAAAACTCATATACTTACACTTTCTCTCTCTATATATATTATTTTATACAAACACATATATTATCCCCCCTCTCTCTTCTATATATATGCACTCACAATCTCCATTGCTGCAACTCCGATACCCTTCCTCTCTGAATCCATCCGGCAATAATGGCAGTTATTCCGGTGTCGGCCTCTCGAAGAGCGGAGATGCTGGACAGACCAATGACGGCCACCATCAGTACGAAGGGATCGGAAAACGTGCGGTGGATAAATTCGACCCAGCCGCGCCGCCGCCCTTCCGGATTTCTGATATCCGGGCGGCGATTCCTCCACATTGCTGGGTCAAAAATCCATGGCGCTCCTTCTCCTACGTCGTTTGGGACGTCGCCGCCGCTGCCTATATCGACAATTGGATTGCTCTGAAACCGCATCTGACAATTTTTCCACAATTTTTTTTGCATCTGATGTTTGTTTGCGGTTAATCAAGATGGGTAGAGATTGGTGGAACATGATAAATGTTGTTCAAAATAATAATAATAATAGTAATTATTATTATTTTCTTTTATTTTTTTAATACTATAACGTTTTCCATCCAAAAAACTAACAGCCGGGACTAAAAGTGCAACTTATGGGATCAAAAAAGAAGGTTAGGGAACAAAAATGAAATGTGAGTGCAACTTATGGGATAAAAAAAAAGGTTAGGGAACAAAAATGAAACTGCACATTTCGTATGGGACTAAAATGCCCTCTATCCGCACCCTCATATGAAAATCAGCGAATGTATCTCCTCCAATAATTGCTTCCAGGTTTCGATCTTGAACGATATTGAAATCTGGAAAGATGTTACACTCTATTAATCGGCGGCTCCACACTGCTTTATAAGCCTTTAAGGAAGATAACAGTGAAGAAGAAGATGATTATTAGTAGTGAGAACAAATTTTCAGAATTTTTTTTCTTGTTATCGAACTCAATTGATGATGTGTATGCTGTGCTGCTTGGAATTGACTTCATGAGAATTGATTTTTGAGAAGTGAAGAGTTGAAAGAGAGAAACCCTTCACCTCCAACAATTTCCCTATTTAGACTCAATTCATTCGGCAGTGCTATTCACAATTTCTGCAGCACTCCGGTCCACTTTTGCCATTCACAATTTCAGGTGAATTTAATTATTATGTTTTTCGTTTTTCGCTTTCACTCGTGATTTGAGGTTTCGATTTAGTTATTATGTTTGTATCAGGGATGTTTGAGACTGCTTCGAGGACTTGTGAGCGCATTGCACCCTTAGCCCTCGGCATAGCTCTTAAAGTTAAGGATGTAGGATGTGTAAATTGTGGTGGTGTTGTTCAAATCAGGGGGAAAAAGAGAGAACAATTTACTTAAAATAGGGTTGTGGTGAAGAGTATAGGCAGGATTCATCATTGAAGGATATTATGATTTATTCAAAGAGTTCTAAATAAAGAGCTAATATTCTTAAAGGTACGTAAGCATAACTCCAAGTTTACCTCATATTATATACCTTGTGTATATAGGTACATGTTGATTAACTCGATCCAAGGGCTAATAAGAAGCTACTCTGATGAAGATGCTGAATAATTTGTTCTACAACATACAATATTTTTATACTCTTCAATAATAGCTAAACTTATTCAAAAACTAATTAGTTTTGAACTTGTGTTCCTATTTTTGAAACAGGACAAGATGGAGAATTTGGTTGATTCATCATGGAAGAATATCATAGTTTGTTCAAAGATGTCTAAATGAGTAAGCTTAAATTCCAAATTTACCTCTCCCTATATTATTTGGTTTATATATACTTATACAATGTGAATTATATTTAAACTTAATTCATGAGAAATAACAAGAATATATTATTGTTATTATAATGATCAATAGTGTTACAACATACGGTACTTTTATACTCTTCAATATTGTAATAATTGTTGAACTTAGTTTTGAACTTATGTTCCTATTTTTCAAACAGGACAAGATGGAGAATATAATTGATTCATCATGGGAGAACATCATGGTTTGTTCAAAGAAATCAAATGAGCAAGCTTAAATTCCAAATTTACATCTTTCTCTATGTTATTTGATTTATACTTGCACAATGTGAATTGTATTTAAATTCATTCATAAGCGATGATGGTAATGCTATCCATTTTATAAGTTATTCTTGTTGTTTTAATGATTATTATTATTTATGTTTTCTATCCTTAATTTTCTAGTTTTTCATTTGTTAATCTCTAATTGAAATATGATTATTACTTTTTTTTATAGGTATTTGTTGATGAGCAAAAGAGTTTGACACTAGCTAGATATCAGTGTTAGTTAGATTTAGATTACATTTAACGAGAGTTATGAATCACTATTTTGTACTCCCTCCGTCCCGGATTTATGTTCACCGACACTGTAGATACTAAGTTTAAGAAAAGTTATTTTTTGATCAACTTTATTGACTTTTTAGGGGTATTGTAGTATTTTTAGGTAATAAATAAATTATAGAGTATGTTATGTGTGTTAGGTGTGAGTGGTTTTTTGAAATTAAGATAACTTTTGAATTTATTGGTTGAAGTGAAGTTTTCTTTTTTGGGTGGTGAACATAAGCGTGGGACGGACGAAAACGAAAACGAAAACGAAAAGTGTGAACATAAGTATGAGACGGAGGGAGTATTATCTTTTGTAATATTGTTTATGATTTTAATTTAATATTTTATGACATGAATGAAAGCAGTGATTTGAAAACCGGACCGGAGAACAAACCGGTAGAGGTAACAGTTCGAGGTTCAACCGGTCGGACTGATTCAATAGGCGGTTCAACCAGAAAATTGAATTTTATATATTTTCAATTAAATTTTATCATTTTATATATAATTTTTTATATCAAGATACTTAAATATTTAAATGTTCCCTCTGTCTCATTTAAAGAGATTTTTTTTTCTATTTTGGTCGTCCTATCCAAAGGGTTCCCTTTCCTTTTTTACCCATGGGACCCACACACCCCCTCTAATACAATTAAAATATGGGGTTCATACTCCTACTAATACAACTACCCAATGCACATTAAATAATAATACTCCTTAATCTACGTGTTTAAAAGCAAAAGGCTCTCTTTTGAGGGGATAGAGGGAGTATAAATTTTTCCGTCCGCTTATAAGGTGTCTATTTTACTATTTTTATCGTCCGGTTCAAAGGTATCAATTTTTCCTATTTAGTAAAAAAGTACACAATATGACCCACTACTTCCCTCTAATACAACTACCCACTTTACATATAATAATAATACTCCTTAATCCACGTGCAAAAAGGAAACAGACACCTTAAAACCGAACGGAGGAAGTAATTTTTTTTACTTGCCCAAAAGGCTGCCACCCCCACCTACCCCAATTTTTTACTCTCTCTCCCTTATTCTCGATTTTCACTTCTCCCCACCCACAGATAGGGATGGCATTTTCGCGGATTTTTCCCGGTACCGGACCCGACCAAACCCTAATGGGATGGGTTCGGGTACCTATAATCTGGTTTGGGACGGATTTGGAAAAAAATAAATTTTCCCATTAGGGTTCAGATTCACCCCCTTGGATATCCACTACCCGAACCCGGATAAATAATCGGATAAGGGTAGCAGGTACCGGCATATACCCGTGCCATTTAATACTTGTATCTTTGTAGTTTATAGAGGGTTCGAACACTTAACCTCATATTAAAAAAATATCCCTTCACCATTTAGACACAAGTAATTCTCGTTACATGTTTCTATATTTAAATAAATTTACAAATCATTAGTTTAACCATCATTTTATTTTATTTGTATGTTATTTGAAGTTTAAGTTGAAGATCTTAAAAGTTGTGGTGATTTTATGTCATGTTTTAATTATTGTTTAACGTTGAGACAAAAAATGTTTAATGTTGTAAACATATTTATTTAAATGTTTGAGACTTAAAATTTAATATTTTAGGTTTTAAAAAAAGTCTGACGGTTCGGGTACCCACGGGTAGGAACAAACGGGTACGGGATGGATACGTGTATTGCAAGTAGTATTTTAAACGGTAATGAGACTGATAAGGGTAGTAATATTCTTATCGGATATGGGTTCGGGTACCCCTAAAAAATGCGGGTACCCTACTTGTTGCCATCCCTATCCACATATTATCTCTGCTCTACACTCTCTCTTCTTCATTCTTAAATTAATTTTTTTCACCCACAAAACTCCTCGTCGATTTCCCGTTTAATTTGCTCTCTGGATCGTGGGATTATCACCGCTGTCGTTAGCCTCTCACTTCTCTCGTCGGCCATTGTTATTGTAGTTTTTCTCAACTACCTTTTTAACTTGAAGAAATTTCTTCTAGATCAATAGTTCTCTCTTCTCGACGGGCTAGATATTCCGGTGGGGTTCTTGGACACGCCGTTCACGGTGGTGGCGGCTGAAATGGCAGTGGGTTCTGATGTTACATAGTAGTGGCGTTAGATCTTCCAAAAGACGGCCGATTTCCAGTTTTTGGCGGTTCACCGGTTATTTCGGGTTTGACCAGTCCAAATCAGTTTTTTGGTTTATTCGTAGAAACGGTATTAGGGGTTTTTTTGGATTGGTCCAGGCTCCGGTTCCCAGTTAAACCGACCGGTCCGGTCTGGTTTTCAAATCACTGAATGAAAGTGTGGTCTTTGACTTATTATTAGTCATTTATAATTATTTCAGGTATTTATTAAAGAAATAAAAAATATAAAAAGATATTATTTAGCGGTGAAAGTTTATTTCATCGCTAACCATGTGAATTTTATCCATTTAAAAATTGCAGATTTAGCGATGAAATAAAATTTTAGTCGCCTTAAATAGCGATGAAATTTAATTTTCATAGTAAACTTGTCACACCCCAATTTTTTTACCGAGTAAAATTCTTATGGAAATTTGAATTAGAAAAATTTAAATGGGGCATGACTAAAAATCTTTACTTTACCAAGTAGGAAATAATTTGCAAACAAGGAGGAAGTAGAAATGGTCCTATAAATTTCAGCAAATAACAAAAATTATCTAGCAAAGAATGAGTTAGCAAATGAGTTGTTTGTCCCACAAGCATTCTACAAGCTTTAGCAAAATAATTTATAAGCAAAGGGTCTAGATGTGGGATAAATCCTTTAAGTTCTGCAAATTTCTACTTTAGAACATCAATTAAAGTATTTAGCAAAAGTTGTAAAAATAAAGGGCTGAAAGTTCCTTCAAAAACCATGTCCTACAAACCTACAGGACTCATTAAAATAGACCAAGGCTTGTGCAAAATCATTTGCAACATTCTGCAAAATACTTTGGAAGAAGGCCTGTAAGTTTTATTCCTACTTTCTGCAAAAATCTAAAGGTAGGACAGTAAGTATAAACCTTCAGCAAAACTTCAATGAGGACAATAAGTATTAATTTTTCTGCAAACTCATAGGTAAGGACTGTAAGTTTTATTTCTACACTTTCTGCAAACTTTCAAATAATCCCACTTATCCCATAACTCCTATTTGTACAGCAGATGGCATATAACACTTGAATTAAACATATTAATACCCTACTACTCTTTTTAAAAGTGAACAAGTGACTTAGCAAGGAAGGAGGAAGAGTCAGTCCTGTAAGTTTTCAATGAGCTCCCTTTGAAGAGGAGGACTATTCATAACATACTAACATATAGAACTTGACAAATTTTAAGAAAGGCACCAGACGGTAACATCTATCAGCAAGACAAGTACCTAACCAACTCCATCCTAATTCTTTTTAAGTTACTATCAGGCTGCAGACTTCACATATTGCACAAATTATAAGGAATACCAACACATGTAGTACTCAACATGCATCAAGATAGAAACAGAACATAGTAAATACAAGAAGCTACACTCTGCACGGTGGACATATTTCAATTTCAAGTGCAACCGTTTGCACAGCTTATTTTAATTCAAATTCCTCCGCATTCGAGTTGTTTCGCTACTTAAATATAAAAGGTAAGACAGGTTTTTTATCAATTTACTTCATGTTCGAACACAAAAGAAGAGGGACGCAACTTCAGAAATTATCATAAATTATTCATCTTTTCTTGCCAACACCCGCCACGAGCATGCTACCACCACGCTAACCTGAAAAGGGAGAGGTAGATTGGGGTGAGCAACCACACGCTCAGTGACGATCTAAACATGATTACATACATCAAATAATTCAAATGCGAGAATTCAATTCACTTACAATGCAATCTTATCATGTTATAATAAGGCACCTTTCGGCCCTTATCCGTGTAACTTTACGATATCGCGATTCGTTAGTAAGGCACTCCTTCACAGCCCTTACCCATGCTATAGTATGGCACCATTACAGCCCATACCCGTGCTATAGTATGGCACTTATGCAGCCCATACCCATGCCATATAATATTTCATAACATTCAAGTATGATCATCAACTCTCTAGTGACAACAAATACAAGTTTAATTCAATTGGCACATACGTAATCATCTAACACATATAAGTATGAAAGAATCCCCACCTTTAACCGAGTGATGTCCAACGTTCAAGTACTAACGACAATATCAGAGTCTCCTTCGTCACCTACATCATCATGTTCGACCATCACTACATGACTTCGATAAACTATTGTACAACTAATCTACATACTTATTCACGTAAGGCTTGCAAATTGAGAATATTAGGGTTGGCGGTTTTAAGTTTGCAGAAACAAATAAAGAAGGAAAACAAGTGTTTGATCGAAGGAAGAAGAAAGAAAAGGAGAAGAAAAAGAAGAGAAAAGAAGAAGTAAATTTGTGCGTTACCTCTCACTGCTCGCAGCCGTATGAAAGTGTATCGTGTGTGTGGAGAATAAGGAAGACTTTGGATTATATTCTCACGGCTGGTTGTGGAGTAATCTTCGTAGGATTTTAACTACTTTCCTAAGATATAGGTTGATAAGGGGAAACGATATCTCCTCTATGAAGATCACGATTTTTCTTGGAGAGTAAGAAAACTTGTTTGTTTTAATTAAACTCACGGCTGATAATAATGAATGGGCTGGCATGGATGTGGCTTCAAAGATTTGGGCCATGGCAGCAAAAAAAAATCGCGGGTGAAACTTACGGGGTATTACATCCTACCCTCCTAATAAGAATTTCGTCCTCGAAATTTCATAATTATATAAATATCTTACCCGTAATGAAACAGGGGTATCTTGTTTGAATTTCATCTCTCTTTTCCCATGTAGCCTCATCTTCCGTATGTCGACTCCATTGAACTTTGACGAGTGGCACGTCATGATTTCGAATCCTTTGGACCTTTTGATCCAAAATGGAGACAGGTTCCTCTTCATTTGTCAGGTCCTTTCCAATCCCCAATGTCGAGAAATCCACAACATGATTAGGATCATGGACGTATTTTCTCAACATCGAAATGTGAAAAACATTGTGCACGGAGGATAACTCGGGTGGCAACGCCAAACGATAGGCTAGATCTCCAACTCTATCAAGAATTTGAAATGGACCAACGAAACGAGGTCTAAGCTTTTCTCTCATTCCAAATCGTATGACACCCTTCGTGGGAGCCACCTTCAGAAAGACATGATCTCCGGCTTCAAAATGTAAATCTTTTCTTCGTTGATCAGCAAGGACTTTTGTCTATCTTGAGCAGTCTTGATTCTTTCTCGAATTATTCTGACCTTGTCCACTGCTTCTTCTATTAGCTTGGGGCCTAGAATAGCTTTCTCACCAACATCATCCCAATATAATGGTGATCTACACTTCCTTCCATAGAGCGCCTCGTAAGGAGCCATCTTGATAGTTGCTTGATAGCTGTTATTGTAGGCAAATTCGACAAGAGGTAGGAACTTCTCCCATGCTTCTCCCATGTCAACAGTGCAGGCTCTTAACATGTCTTCCAAAATTTGGATTGTTCTTTCGGATTGCCCATCTGTTTGTGGGTGATAAGCTGTGCTGAAATTTAGTTTAGCCCCCATCGCCTTGTGCAGACTTACCCAAAACCTTGAAGTGAAACGCGTATCTCTGTCAGACACTATTGACATTGGTACGCCGTGCAGCCTTACTATTTCTTGAATATACAACTGCGCATACTGCTCCATCTTGAACGTCATCTTTATGGGCAAGAAATGAGCTGACTTGGTCAATCGATCGACGATGACCCATATGGCATGATTTCCCTTCAAAGACCTTGGTAAACCTACGACAAAATCCATGGCAATTTGCTCCCATTTCCACTCGGGGATTTCAAGTGGTTTAAGCATTCCGGCTGGTCGCTGGTGTTCAATTTTAACTTGTTGGTAAGTTAAACATCTTTCAACAAAGTATCCAATATCTCGTTTCATACTTCGCCACCAAAATCTTTCCTTCAAGTCATGGTACATCTTCGTTCCTCCAGGATGAGCGGTGTATGGCGCTCCATGCGCTTCACTTAAAATCTTTTCTCTCAACTTCTCAACCATTGGAACACACAATCTTCCATTTAGAGTCAAAACTCCCTCTTCGTCCACTTTGAAGCCATTGTATTCGCCTCCAGCTAGTGCCTTCTTCATCATTCCTTGCAAGAAATGATCTTGTTCTTGAGCTTCTTTTATCTCCATTTTCAGACTAGGTTGAATTTCTAATGCCGCAATGATCGCCTTCGTGCCGGAGGGTGATGCCACCAATTCAATTTGCATCTTGGCGAACTCTTCGACCAGCTCTTCTTGCTTAGTATACAGACTATTCAGCTCCATTTTGGTTTTTCGACTCAAAGCGTCGGCCACTACGTTAGCCTTGCCTGGATGGTACTCAATGGTGCAGTCATAATCGTTCACCAACTCTAACCATCTCCGTTGTCTCATGTTGAGCTCCTTCTACATGAACAGATACTTCAAACTCTTGTGGTCCGTGAAGATCGTACATCTCCCACCATAAAGGTAGTGTCGCCAAATCTTCAAAGCATGAACTACGGCCGCTAATTCCAAGTCATGAGTAGGGTAGTTCACTTCGTGCGGTCTCAACTGTCTAGAAGCATATGCAATAACCTTTCCATGTTGCATCAATACACATCCGAGTCCTTGCTTTGATGCATCACTGTAGATCGTGAACTCTTCATTCGGATTTGGGATTGTCAACACGGATGCTGAAGTCAAATTGTGCTTTAACCTTTGAAAGCTCTCTTCGCACTTGTCAGACCAAATAAACTTCTCTCCTTTACGAATTAATCGTGTCATTGGGCCTGCTATCTTGGAGAATCCTTCTATGAACCTTCGATAATAGCCAGCTAATCCCAAGAAACTACGAACTTCTTGAACATTTGTAGGTGCCCTCCACTGATTTACTGCTTCTATTTTAGATGGATCTACTTCAATCCCTTGTGATTTACCACATGTCCAAGGAATGTGACTTGCTTCAACCAAAACTCACACTTCTTGAACTTCGCATATAACCTCTCCTTGCGAAGTGTCTCGAATACCAATCTCAAGTGCTCCTCATGTTGTGCTTCATCCTTGGAGTATACCAAAATGTTGTCGATGAAGACTATAACGAACTGATCGAGATACGGGTGAAAAACTCGATTCATCAGGTCCATGAACACTGCAGGCGCATTACTCAACCTAAAAGGCATGACGACGAATTCATAGTGCCCATAACGCGTTCTAAAAGCAGTCTTAGAAATGTCTGACTCCTTTACTCTCAATTGATGGTACCCGGATCTTAAATCAATTTTGGAAAATACGATTGCTCCTTCTAATTGTTCAAACAAGTCTTCAATTCGAGGTAGAGGATACTTGTTCTTTATCGTCAACTTGTTAAGCTCTCGGTAGTCAATACACATCCTCATGGATCCATCTTTCTTCTTAACAAATAGGATTGGCGCTCCCCATGGAGATACGCTTGGGCGGATGAACCCCAAGTGCAAGAGTTCTTGTAGCTGAACTTTCAACTCTTGTAGTTCCACGGGCGCCATTCGATACGGAGCTTTGGATACTGGTGCTGATCCTGGTATCAAGTCTATTGAAAATTCTACTTGACGATTTGGAGGCACGCCTGGTAAATCTTCCGGAAAGACATCAAGATACTCTCGGACAATAGGTATGTCACTAGGTGGTACTTCTGTGGTCCTGGTGTCTACAACGTTGACTAGGAATCCTTGGCAGGACTTCTTTCTAAGCATCTTGGCAGCTTTTGCAGCAGATAATATTCTCGGTACTACACCACTCTTGAGCTTGTGTACCACTTCTTTCTCAAATTTTGGTTCCCTTAAGATCATTACTCGTTCCTTGCACTTTATATTGGCTTGATGATAGGTAAGCCAATCCATTCCTAGAATCAAATCAAATCCATGCATATCCATAACATACGGCTTGACGCTAAAGTCTACTCCTTCAATGTGTACGCTCACACTTTCTACTAAGGTATTCACAACAACTCTCTCTCCCGAAGGTAGACTAATCTCAAGAGGTTCATCACTCTTGACTCGTTTACAATTAATCTTATTACAATACTTTGCGGAAATAAATGAATGTGATGCACCAGTGTCAAACAAAGTGAAAGCTCGGGATTTACCCACTGCTAACGTACCTGTCATAACATTAGGTTCATTGTCCCCTTCAGCTTGGTTCATGGAGAAAACTCTCCCTCTTCCTCCAGTGCCTTGTCTTGTATTTCCCCCCGGAGGTGGTCCCCTATGATCAGGTATAAAGTTGGTTGGCTTTGGGCAGTTCTGTGCTTGATGGCCAACCTCATAGCATCTAAAGCATCTGTTTTGTCCTATGAGACACTCTCCATGATGATTCTTCCCGCACTGTGTGCAGAGAGGCTTTGGTCTTTGTGCGTTGGCCGGCGGGTTGTAGTTCGTTCTAGCTTGCTTTTGGTTGTTGTTTCTGCCTTGGCTAGAATTTTCCCATTTCCGTTTATTTGGGTTCTCCATCGGCTTTCTGTTCGCTCGCCCCTTCAGTAAGCAAGCTTCAACTTTCTGGGCCCTCATGAACGTGTCGGCGTAGCTCATATCGGGCAGTGAAGACATCCTCTCTTGTTTATCCTGGTGCAAGCCATCCAGGAACTTCTTGGCTCGTTTCTCTTCGGTATTGACCAGCTGTGGACCTAATCGGCGCAGCTTATTGAACCGCCGTTCATACTCAATTACGGTCATGTTCCCTTGTTGGAGATTGTAAAATTCATGCTCCATATTATTGCGGTAAACTTGAGGATAGTAATTGGCCATTACTATATCCTTGAACTCTGCCCAGGTAATAGCTTCCCGGTTCTCATTAGGTCTCATCTCCCAGTATCCGTCCCACCAATGATCGGCATCTTCAGTAAATTGGTAGGTTGCGCAGATCACACGCTGCTCATCATTGCACCTTAAGAGACGAAAAATTCTCTCAAGTGCTCGTAGCCACTCTTCCACGTACTCGGGCCCTTCACTCCCCTTGAAGAAGGGTGGATGGTTTTGGCGAAACTCATGTACTATTCTTGTATGAGCGTCCGCATCAGCGTTTGGAGCATTCGGTGCGTTTGGAGGGTTTTGAACATCCCTTCTTGGAGGCATCCTTCAATTCCACCACGAAAATAATTTTAGTATTTATTCAATTTAATGAATGAAATTCTAATGCAAATCATATCATTGTACATGGTAGCCAATGTACGATAGAGGCACAGACATCATAATAATAAAATTTTTGATCATTGAATAAATAAATAAAAAAAAATTGTCTTAAACTTGTAAATTAAATTAGAATCAAATGCTAAATAATGAAATAACGAATGTTAAATAATGAAATAAATTTGAGTCCCTAACATAAGGGATATTGTTTTTAGTTTTTAAAAAAAATGGAATTTAAAATTTAAGTAATTTAGTCTCCATATACTCCCGAGTCCTCGGACGGGTCTGACTCGAAATTTTCATCCATTTCTCCTTCATTCATGGCTCCATTTGGCTCGTTATTGGGTTCCGGTGCCGGTGCCGGCTCTGGCTCTGCAAGGTAACCTACCAATCGCTCTTCTTGCTCATTATGAATATCCCAGATATGATGTCCAGGAGGGGGGTTTGGCGGATACCATCTTGCGACTCTCATGAATAAAACGGCTGTGAACTGCACGTGGTCCACTTGCGGAACTTGGTGTTGAACCGAGTGATGCATAAGGTCAGCTTGTATGGAATCGGCCATGTCTTTCCAAGCCCACGGTAACGTGCTGATGAGCTTTAATCTAGCCCAATAGTCAGTAATAACTTCACCTACATCCTTAACTTGTCTCCATAATTGTAGCATGTGAGCAATGTGGGTGGGCAAGTCATGTCTGACGTCCCGGTGATAATTCATGTAGGCTTGTCGTCTTGCCAAGTCACCCATCTAATGCGATAATATCTTTACTAATCATATAGGTTCGCAATAAAATTCTAAAACATTCATAATTTATCATAAAGAAAATCCCACATTATTCGTATAACATAAACTTTCATTTATATCTCGCATGTCATCAATTTATGCAATTTATACTTTCATACCTTGGTTGAAGCGGGCGTCGTACTCGGTGGATGCGTAGCAAGAGACCTTATTTTAAAATTTTATACATTTGCAAAATCATACCATTCAAGCCACGAATTTCACTTATGTGCGGAAATAAAAATTTAAAAATTTTTAAGCAAGTATACAGAATCACATACCTGCTCTGATACCAATCTGTCACACCTCAATTTTTTTACCGAGTAAAATTCTTATGGAAATTTGAATTAGAAAAATTTAAATGGGGCATGACTAAAAATCTTTACTTTACCAAGTAGGAAATAATTTGCAAACAAGGAGGAAGTAGAAATGGTCCTATAAATTTCAGCAAATAACAAAAATTATCTAGCAAAGAATGAGTTAGCAAATGAGTTGTTTGTCCCACAAGCATTCTACAAGCTTTAGCAAAATAATTTATAAGCAAAGGGTCTAGATGTGGGATAAATCCTTTAAGTTCTGCAAATTTCTACTTTAGAACATCAATTAAAGTATTTAGCAAAAGTTGTAAAAATAAAGGGCTGAAAGTTCCTTCAAAAACCATGTCCTACAAACCTACAGGACTCATTAAAATAGACCAAGGCTTGTGCAAAATCATTTGCAACATTCTGCAAAATACTTTGGAAGAAGGCCTGTAAGTTTTATTCCTACTTTCTGCAAAAATCTAAAGGTAGGACAGTAAGTATAAACCTTCAGCAAAACTTCAATGAGGACAATAAGTATTAATTTTTCTGCAAACTCATAGGTAAGGACTGTAAGTTTTATTTCTACACTTTCTGCAAACTTTCAAATAATCCCACTTATTCCATAACTCCTATTTGTACAGCAGATGGCATATAACACTTGAATTAAACATATTAATACCCTACTACTCTTTTTAAAAGTGAACAAGTGACTTAGCAAGGAAGGAGGAAGAGTCAGTCCTGTAAGTTTTCAATGAGCTCCCTTTGAAGAGGAGGACTATTCATAACATACTAACATATAGAACTTGACAAATTTTAAGAAAGGCACCAGACGGTAACATCTATCAGCAAGACAAGTACCTAACCAACTCCATCCTAATTCTTTTTAAGTTACTATCAGGCTGCAGACTTCACAGATTGCACAAATTATAAGGAATACCAACACATGTGGTACTCAACATGCATCAAGATAGAAACAGAACATAGTAAATACAAGAAGCTACACTGTGCAAGATGGACATATTTCAATTTCAAGTGTAACCGTTTGCACAGCTTATTTTAATTCAAATTCCTCCGCATTCGAGTTGTTTCGCTACTTAAATATAAAAGGTAAGACAGGTTTTTTATTAATTTACTTCATGTTCGAACACAAAAAAGAGGGACGCAACTTCAGAAATTATCATAAATTATTCATCTTTTCTTGCCAACACCCGCCACGAGCACGCTACCACCACGCTAACCTGAAAAGGGAGAGGTAGATTGGGGTGAGCAACCACACGCTCAGTGACGATCTAAACATGCTTACATACATCAAATAATTCATATGCGAGAATTCAATTCACTTACAATGCAATCTTATCATGTTATAATAAGGCACCTTTCGGCCCTTATCCGTGTAACTTTACGATATCGCGATTCGTTAGTAAGGCACTCCTTCACAGCCCTTACCCATGCTATAGTATGGCACCATTACAGCCCATACCCGTGCTATAGTATGGCACTTATGCAGCCCATACCCTTGCCATATAATATTTCATAACATTCAAGTATGATCATCAACTCTCAAGTGACAACAAATACAAGTTTAATTCAATTGGCACATACGTAATCATCTAACACATATAAGTATGTAAGAATCCCCACCTTTAACCGAGTGATGTCCAACGTTCAAGTACTAACGACAATATCAGAGTCTCCTTCGTCACCTACATCATCATGTTCGACCATCACTACATGACTTCGATAAACTATTGTATAACTAATCTACATAATTATTCACGTAAGGCTTGCAAATTGAGAATATTAGGGTTGGCGGTTTTAAGTTTGCAGAAACAAATAAAGAAGGAAAACAAGTGTTTGATCGAAGGAAGAAGAAAGAAAAGGAGAAGAAAAAGAAGAGAAAAGAAGAAGTAAATTTGTGCGTTACCTCTCACTGCTCGCAGCCGTGTGAAAGTGTATCTTGTGTGTGGAGAATAAGGAAGACTTTGGATTATATTCTCACGGCTGGTTGTGGAGTAATCTTCGTAGGATTTTAACTACTTTCCTAAGATATAGGTTGATAAGGGGAAACGATATCTCCTCTATGAAGATCACGATTTTTCTTGGAGAGTAAGAAAACTTGTTTGTTTTAATTAAACTCACGGCTGATAATAATGAATGGGCTGGCATGGATGTGGGCTTCAAAGATTTGGGCCATGGCAGCAAAAAAAAATCGCGGGTGAAACTTACGGGGTATTACAAAACTATAGCAATGAAAATATTATTTTCGTTGCAAAGTTTTGCGATGAAATAAAAGTTAATCGCTAATTATTTGCAACGAATTTAAGTAATTTGTCGTTATTAAAGCCCAGTTTCATGTGCATAATTGGGTCATATTTCCTGGATAGATTCCAGAGATAGATGAGTGGATTGGCGGCGCTGCCCCATTGATGGAGGTTTCTGATCACCGGCAGCCCCGGAGGCCCCGGTGAAACCAAACCGGATCTTGCTGCTACCTTTGTTTTTCTGTGGAGAAGGTAAATAAAGATTAATGGTAGAGATATGATTAATATGGTAAGTATCATCTTGAATTATGAAGTTGGACTGCTGAATTGAATTTTGAAATTCCGAAGGTGTTAATATTGATTACTTGAAAATTCCAATGGATTAAATAGCCTTTCACTTAATAACATGAGAATTGTAGTGAATATTGATTAACTATTTTATTTGATTTTTTCCTCTATTGTGGCATGTGTTAATGATTGTAAACGAAGGCTACGCATTAAGGGTAAAGGGGCAGTGGAACCCGCGAAGTTTTATTTAGCATATAGTGTTCCCTCCATCACAAGAAATACGCATAAATGTGACTATTTATTTGAGACAGGAAAGAGTATATTTGTTGGAATTGATTAAATAAAAGAAGTGGGTCAAGCTCACCTTTCACCAATATTCTTATAATTTTCCTTTGTCTGAAATGAAAACTAATTGCATATTCGGAAACTACATTTTGAATAGATAAATTTAATATATAAGTTTGCTCTAATTCATTTCCAAATGAATGAGTAATTAATACATAAACTTTGCAATTTAATTACAAGAAAAATAAGGAATAATTGAATAATAAAGAGTGGAGGAAACTTGTCCCACATAAGATAATCATGGGAAAAGTGAACACCTTATTGCCTATGTTGGTTTATATGTACACTAATCAATGACTATTCCAATGAATAGAAAAATAGAAAGGAGAATTACTAACCTTTCTTACAGGGCGAAGTCGAGTCGAGTAGAACTCTTCCGTCAAGAAGAAACACTTCGTATACTGAGACAACAGTGTGAACACATCAATGTCTCGCATTCCCCTTGTTCTCATGTTTTGGTCCGTTTCGGCCATGAACCCCCTTGGATTCATAAGTGTTTTATTTTGAAGCGGTCACTCACTTCACACTTACATAGGTAATCTCCTATCTTGAGTACCCCGCTATACTCAACCAGCCTCTACTTGGGCTTTTGGAATCATTAAAAGTCATAGACCTATCCTCACCACAATACGGGTTTCATATAGTACTTGGTATTATTCCTCTACTAAGGAATGGTAGGTACCAAGTTTGACTTAAACCTATACAGTTTCGTTGTCTCATTGAACCAAGTTCTTGGGATCTCCAGTCATCAAGGTTGGGCTTTCATTGTTTCGGCTCACTGCTTTGTGGATTTTAGCTCAATTTATTCTAGCAATTTATTCATTTGATCTTGTTTTTCACATACGTACGTATGAGTGGATCCACTTTCTTTTCTACAAGATCAATTTATTGTGTATTAAAAATAACCACTTTTCATATCTAATCAAAACACCCCACACTTGGAGTGTCACACCTATTACTCGAGGTGGCACCCCCCACACTTGAGGATTTGTATGACGGTTTACGTCTCTTCCACATATACAACTCACACGGCGCCATTGCGTGTCGGTCTTATTCTCATCCACCACTGGTGGAGACTCCATTAAAAAGTTCACTAGATTCAGCGTGGTAAAGTAGAACAACACCTTTTGTTGCCACCTCTTGAAGTTGGCACCCCCAAACTTCTCGGGCTTCTTCACTGGTGCCGGAGCTATAAATGGTCTCAACATCCCCTTTGGAGGATATATCCTTTGGGAATCAGTCCCAACATGAATGTCATTAATTCTTTAGGAGTTATTCGCATTGGAGGTTTCAGCTCCGTCAATTTCCATTACTTTAGTCATGGTGAATGAAGGGTGTGGAGGGTAGATGTTTCTTCTTACGATTGTTGGTTTATATGTACACCATTTAATCACTATTGCAATGAATAGAAAAATAAAAAGGAGAATTACTAACCTTTCTCAAAGATCTTGATCTTGGATCATGGATCTTGAACTTCTTGGGATGATGGCGAAGTCGAGTCGAGTAGTTTTCTTCCTGCAAGAAGAAACACGCCCAATTGTGCTCTGGTCTTGGCGGATCTTCCTAAAGGTAAAACGACTTGTGTACGTTTGAGAATTTACACGATTTTGAGACTACTACGGTGTTTTTGTGAGTTTTGAAGGCTTAAAACAGGGAAAAACATATTAGAGTTGGAAGCAGCATGGAAGAGAGTCAGAAAGACCCAACTTGGCAGCAACTCGGCACAAGCTCGAGAGGAGTTGGGGGGTGCTCGGAGGTCAAACCCAGGCGAGTTGGGGTCCAGGAGGTCGACCATGACGTGTACAAGCCATCCAGGGCCGCTTGGATGCAACTCGGCCACTTCCAAACCCAGCTCTTGCTGAGCTGGGGGTTGCTCGGTGGCCAATCCAGCCGAGTTGGGTGTCAGAGGGTCCAACATGACGTGGTAAGTGGCTCAGATGCGGCTCGGGATCAACTCGGCCACCTCCAAACCAAGCTCTTGCCGAGCCGAGTGTCGAGCTGTATATTTTTTGGTCCAATCGTGGCATGTTCGATCCAAAACTGTGTTTTTAACTTCCAGAACATATTTTTGTGTGTTTTCTGGTGGGAAAAGGTCTTAAGATGCAACCCAACATATAAAAAGGGGATCACAACACACAAGGAGGAGAATCCATCATTCCCATTGTGACTTTCATGCCAAAAATACCTCACACATCAGATTCCATCTTCCATCCATCTTAAGGGGTTCCAAGTACAGATTGAGAGAGATCGGATCATCGGAGAGACAGAGAAGGAACGCAGATCTACGCTGAAGCTAGGCTTTTGTTGATAATGGAATTTCACGTAATTTAGATCTCACATTACACCGTTCTTTTATAGAATGTGGCTATATTTTTTGTAGAATGGCGTGGTTTTCTTATCTTGCAAAACTAAGATGCTACTAAGGTGTTTTGTTGAGTTTTGAAGGGTAAAACATGATCAAAACTTCAAAGTTGGAATGAAGATTGAAAGTGTGAAGGAATGCTGAAAAACACATGTCTACATTGCACAATTTTACTGTATTCATGTAGAAGTCCAAATTGATTATATGATATATGGTTGGAAAGGCACGGAAGAGAAGATCGTTTTGGCGCAAGAATCACTCAAATCGGAGTTTGAATAAGGAAGTTATAATCAAAATCGTGAGGTTACGCAGCTGCCAACGGGAATTTCCAAAAATTAGCACATCTTTCCTATTTCTTGGAACACAATTAATCTCCTTATCTCATTCACTTCTCATTCCATCCCATCATCCATCCACACAGAAGGAGATTCAAGAGTCGTTTAAGAGGGAGATCAGTCAATCAGAGAGACGGAGAAGGAATTTGAGTCAGCGCCAACATTAGGGTTTTTCTATTCTTTTCTTATCTTTTCGTTTGTCAAGACTTTTGGTATGATTTTGATAGCCATGGGAGTTGCTTGTAAGCCCATGGGCTAATTTTGTTTACAGTTTTAATGTTTGAAGGATAGATTTAATTGATTTGGAGACCTAGACCAATTTTGTTAATTCATGCACTTGATGTTTTTATTTTACTTATTTTATTTAGACTTGTTTTTCTGCTTCGTAATGTTTTCATAATAATTTCATGATATCTTCTTCTTGATTTATTATGTTAGCTTGTGTGCGTTCATGATTGGCATTATCTATATGTTAGGGATTAAGGTAGTTCCACTATAAAAACTTTAATTCCACGAACTGGTAAATCAGATACTTGAATTGTTTAATGGAACAATGCAATTAAACATTCAAGTAGGAAGTGAATAAAGCCTTGTAGTAGTTTCAGAAAATATCTTGTTAGTCAAACTTGTCATCCAGAGGTATTGTTGTTTGCGTTGATTAGTATCTAGGAAAGAGGCTAGGTAATATTCACATACCTTAGGGTTAAAATCAGATTATACTGTTGGCTTTGAATCGGATCATTTTCGGTGGGAAAACAGGGTTATGTGGTGTATTTTCATAGAATATGCATGAATGAACAATATTTGAAAGTCTAGGAACCCAAATTAATTAATCTATACCGGATTACCTTGGAACTGTTGATTCCCTCTTGAATTAATCTCAAATCTTTCTTTTGTAATTTTTATTTCATTAGTTATTTAATTTCAGTATTTAGATATTAAATTCTCATAATTGGAAATTGATTATTCGTCTTAATTAATTTAGCAATTTTAGAAGTAGATAATTAGTTGTCCTTTTGGGTTCGATAAATAAACTTGGTCACTTACCACTACAATTGATATCCTTCACACTTGAGGATTTAATTGAAGTGCGTAAAAAAATGTACATCAGGTTTCGTATTTCTAATCTTTCCCTTTCCTTTGTCTTGATTTGTCGTGTGAATTCTATAGCCATGAGTGTATCTTGTAACCTCATGGGCTAATTTCTTTTACAGTTCTAGGGATTGAAGGTTTGATTTAATTGATTTGGAGACCTAGACCAATTTTTTGATTTTATGCCGTTGATATTCTGAATTTATTTAATTTAATCAGCCTTTGCTTTTCTGATTCGTAACGTCTTCATAATAATTCATGTCATTGTCTGTGATGCTTGGTTTATTGTGTTAGCTTGTGTGCGTTCATGAATTGAATTGCCTATCTGTTAGTAATTACGATAGTTTGTCCGTGAACACGCTAAATCTAAGAACTGGTAAATGAAATACTTGAATTATTTAGTGGAACAATGCAATTAGACATTCAAGTAGGAAGTAAATAAAGCCTTGTAATACTTTCAGAAAATATCTTGATAGTCAATCTTATCATCCAGAGGTATTGTTGTTTTCGTTGATTAGTATCTAGGAAGGGGGCTTGGTAATATTCACGCATCTTAGGAAATCAATCAAAATATATTGTTAACTTAAAATTGGATCATATATGGTGGGTTAACAGGGTCATGTGGTGTATTTTCATTGATGTTGCATGAATAAAAAATTGGAAGTTTAGTAATTCAAATTAGTTGGTCTAAACCTGATACATTAGAAGTACTGTTGATTACCTCTTGATTTACTCTTAAATATTTCTTATATATTTTATTTATTAAGTTATTTAATTTTTAAGTCTATACTAGTACTTTATTTTGATTAGTTTAGTAATTAGAAGGAATAAATAATTAATTGTCCTTTTGGGAACGATGATTTGACTTGGTTGCTTACTGCTACAATTGATATCCTTCACACTTGGGGATTTAATTGAAGTGCTTAGAAAACGCTCATCAGAACTCCACCGAACTAAGAGAGAATGAAGGACTAGATCGAACTAGAATGCAAGTGTTTGTTTATGCTGTTGAGAATGAAAATCAACGTGTTTTAGTGTCCAATTTAACACCTTTTTCATGAGAATTATTAGCATACATCACTCACCTTAATTATTATTAATTAATCCTTACTAACCAATTAAAATTTTCAACAGCTTAAACACATCATGAAATTAAATTAGATGTGTTGATAACATAGTGCACCTAACCAACCCACCAATTACACCCGCGCTCGTACATTGTGGCATTTATTTTTGGCTCGAACCAGGGTCCGATGAATAAGACAAAGCGGTGCGTGGGAGGACCAGTTCACATGGTGCATCTACTGATGAGTGATATTTTCACCTAGATTTTAGTGTTTTTTTATGTCCATTTTCGTATATTGTTATCTGTATTTATGTGTTATCTGGTTGTGTTTTGTGTTTTTATGGTAAAAATAGATCCTAGACGTGATAAGGAAGATGTAGGAAAAAGCGGATCCCAATTCGGAGTTGAAACGAGGGAGAATGTGTCAAATCAAGCAAAATGCTGAAAAAACGCACGTCCAACTTGTGTAATTTTTCTGTACTTTTGTGGAGTTCAAAACTAGAATTGTGATACATGGTTGGAAATTCATAGAAAAGATGATCGTTTTGATATAAGAAACACTTCAATCGAAGCACAAACGAGAAAGTTATGATTAAAATGGTGACGTCGCGCAAGCTGTTCCTACTCTGCACGGTTGTGCTAATTTTCATGACTTTTTACACCCTCAAGTGATGGATGTGTTGTCAGATCTTTATATGGATAGAAAGCCAAGGAAAAGAGGATCGTATGAGAGCAAGAATTACTCAAATCAGAGATCGGATGTGGAAGTTATGCGCGAAACGGTGAGACTGTATAGCACCAACATGGCTGGTCGTGTTGCAACACACGACTCGTGTTACACAACACGGCCCTGTAAGCCTTGGCCATTTTCTGACAACAAAAACACCTACACGGCCACCCTGTGGTCGTGTTACAACACACGAGTCGTGTTGCTGCCGCATCAGAAACATATCAGATCCCTTCTAGAAGCTTCCCAAGGGGTATAAATACCCAATACTTCAATTTTAGATCAGTTTGGTCGAGGGTTTTCACCCTTACACCTACCTCACACACCATTTCCTTCATTTTATACCTTCCCCTTCATCCATTCTTCATCCTTACCATCTATCATCATCCAACCATCAAATCCTTCATCCATTTAGCTAGAGAAGCAAGTGGGAGAGGGAATTGCAAAGGGAAGAAGAAGATCACCATTGGATCCATCCAAGGGAGTTTTCATCCAACTTTTGTATTGAAACCTTATTGTTTATTATGGTTTGTAAGGAGTTTAATGTCTATGTTAATTTCCTTGTGACTATGAGAGGCTAATCTCCTTTGTGAGATTAGCAATATGAATTGTATTAGATAATTTTGGGTATTTTGCAATTGAATGATTATGTTGAATGAGTTAATTGATTTTCTATCATTGATTATTAATTGCTTGATTTGTTTTGTTGATTTGTGTGTTTAGTTATTCTAGATATGTGATTATATTGAGAAATCAATTATATGCTTATGATAATTAAGTGAATTATTTCATCAAACACTTCATGTGCATTATAAATTGTAAAGTGATTGAGAAATCCTTTGGAATTTAGAACCCTTTGATAGGACATCCGATTGATTAGATCAAGAGATTGATTAATCGTGTGAAGGGACTCTCATTTAAGCTTAGTACCTAGTTGGAATTGTTTGAGTGAGAACCAATCCATTGAGCATTATTCCATATCCTATTCATTCCGAGAGGGAGTTTAGGTGAACTTAGTGTTGGCCCTTAGTCTTTTACCCATTACACATATTAATTCATTGCATGATACCTAGATTTTCCATGATTTAAGTATTGCTAGTCTCATCTCTATCTACTTGGCTCATTCATCCATCTTCCATTCATCTATCCTTTTATTTTATTGTCATTTCTTGATTATCTCCCCTTTATGTTCATCTCTATAATACTACTTGGCTCATTCATCCACCTCCTCCCTGTGGTTCGATAAATTGGTTTAATTGGTCATCCCTATTATATTACGACCAATCAAATGGCACCATTGCCGGGGAGGTAACGGTTACTTGTAGTTTAAGGAATGTTTCGATTGGTATTACTAGAGATATTTTTATTGCTTTTCATTATTTGTTTTGGAAAATTTTTTATCTCACTCTTCCATTTTGATAGGTACTTGAAACTATCTTTAGAGAAGGAGAAGGGGGATCAAAGCCAAAAATAGAAAGATTGAAGAAGAATTGTAGTAAGCCTTGAGAAGAGCATTTAAATGGATGGTTGGAATGAATTCACACATGTCTTTGGGGATCAAAGTGATAGGATTCCACCTCTACAATCAAGAGGCTACATGAATGAGAGCAACTATGGTTACAATTTCCAAATGGATCAAGGTAGCTCTCAATACTACAATCAAGGAAGAAATGGAGAATGACAACAAGCTTACTATGCAAATACACTCCACCCGTATCAAGCATACACTTATTCTCCACCAAATCCCAACACCAACATTTCTTCCCCGTTCCGAAACTACGCCTTATTGGACTTATATAGAAGATGTGCTCAAGGTAGTGATGAAGGCCAAAATCCTCAATTAAGTTTTCTTCAAAATGAATCCTCTGAGGTAATTACCCCTGCTACTTTGGAATTGACAAGACAAATACGGATGATGAATCAAGGTGTTTATGGTCAAGTCTTGCCTAGTTCAAGTTTGGGGGGTGGTCAAAATGTGCAAGGTGTATCGATTCCTAGCCTTATGGAGCAAGAAGAGTGGAGGATGATTACCAATCAAGGAGGAGATGCTTCTTTCATGGGAGTGGATGATTTCCAAGGAAATTTTCTAAACAACTATGAAAGAAGTTTTCAAGAGAATTATCCACCAATTCAAGGATTGAATTTTGACAACCAAGAGGGAGAAAACTTTCAACAAGTTGAGAAAGAAAAATCATCTTTAGAAGTCTTGATTGAGATGAATGAATCAAGCTTTGAAGAGTGGAAGAAAAGAAATAAGGCAACTGAGAAGAGGTTAGAAGCTTTGGAGTATCAAGTGAGCCAAATTGTAAGTGCTTTGACCAATTTTCAACAAGTTGAAGAACTTGAAAAGGAGAGTAAAGTTGAAGAAGAGTTGGAAAAAGAAGAGAATTTGGGAGATGAAGAATCAAAAGAGGTATTTGAAGAGAATATTGAAGCAAATGATGTTGAAGAAAAGGAACAAAGTCTAGAAGCAAATGATGATGACTTGAAGAGTGAAATGAACATTTCTAAACCTTTAAACTCTTTAAGTTGCTTTAAACTTAAAAATATTGTTTACATTGACTTTGTCTTACCTATTGAATCTTCTCATATTCTAAGAAACAAAAGAGAAATTGAAGATATGTTGGGGATCTATTTGGTAATGAGAAATAAGTGGTGTTCAAGAATGGAAAGGGTAATGGAATGTAAGCTCAAGAGAGTCGAATTTTTAAAGTCATACTCTAAGGATGCAATGGAGGTCGTCACATGCCACAAGTGCCTATTAGAGGAAGAAGCACAATGGTTAAAATTCGATGGCAAGGACGAAAGATATCCGTGGCCATTCCGATGAGTTCTCCATATTCCATCTGACTTGAAGACGCTAAACTTAGCGCTAGATGGGAGGCAACCCATCATTATCTTTATCTCTTTATTTCTTGTTTTCAATAAGGATGATGGATTTGTTTATTTTGTATTTTTGGCATGTAGGTTGATTGTGCTCTTAAGGAGAATGCGTATTGAAGATACGAAAGGTGCTTGATTTGAAGTGTGTAAGTACGTCACACTACCTATTGCAAACTTAAATCGAAACTCTTATTTCAATTTAAGTTTGGGGGAATATAGCGTGGTGTGACATACTTTGTCTTGTGAGCATATACTTTTCGTGTTTTTTAGGCCAATTTTAAAATTTTTCTCATGAGTATTGGTATGATTTTGGTACGTTTGGTTGTGTTGAAGTACATGATAATCCATATTTTTAATGATATTATTGAGCTAATATTTTTGATGAGTTGTTGAGCATGAATGAAGTGTAGTGGAAGTACGAATTGAGCCTGAAGATCAAGTCGAGATTCATTGTGTATTCAATCCGGAAGCTAGTGCCAACCATTTCCACTACCAAATGCCTATTGAGGGAGTTCACTCTATACTCTACCACTTCTAGTTGCTTGAAATGAATTTATTTTATTTGGATTGGTGTGATTAGCATGTCACTTCATTTGTTATGTTTTGGGAGGTTTATTTTCGTAAGTTGGAATTTTCTTTTCAATCAAAGGTTGGGATGATTGCGAGCTTAATTGTCATGGATGATATAGAATGTGTGCTTTATTGTTAATGATGGTGATTTTTATTCTTGCATGTTATGTGTTTTTATTTTGTTTCTTGTTTGTTGAGTCTTTATTTTATGTTTTGTGTGTTTTCTTATTTTTGTCTTGGTATGTTTGGTGATTTTTTTAGGGATGTCGTGAGTCATTTTTGAATATGAGTGATGACATGTTGTTGTGATAAGTGATGACAAGTTATGATTAAGAATCTCTACACTTTCGAATTGTAACATGTTTTACTTAACTTATTCAATTTTGAGATAGATGTGGTGTAAGAAGTCCTTAAGGTCCGAGCACATGCTTGTGAGCATTTGAGCCTCAACCGTGCATACGTGGTTTTTCTTCATGAGTGAATCGATTGAGTTTTAATAAGCTAGAACTTGCTCAAGGACTATAGGAACGAGCCCGATTTGTGGAGATTAGTGGATGATCTTAGGCCATCCTTGTTATTATAGTCATTGCCAAATGCTTTCATACCATGAACATCATCCCTAGTCAACCACTTTGATCCTATAAGCCTATTTCTTGTGAATTTAGCACATTACAAACCTTGATTACCCACGTGAGCCTTATATATTTACCCTTTGTGTGGGTGAATGAGGAGATGGTAGCTAGAAAGGTTTGATGAGAATTGTGCAAGAAAAGAAAAGAAATGGTAATAAGTAAGAAAAAGGATGAAAGAGTGCAAACAAGACTGAACATGCAACCTCAAAACAAAAAAATGAGCAAAGCAATAATAATATGCTCAAGTACTTAAAAGTTCGAAGAAGGAAGCATGTATTGAAAGAAGTTCAATCCAGGGAAAATTGATAATTAGTGCTTGTGATCATTAAAGATAAGAAAGAACGAAAGAAAAGTGAAGAAGTTGGAGAAATTGGTCATCTATTCAATTACTTACACTTGATTAGTCACTATTATCCATACTCTTCCTACCTTACCAAAGAGCCTATCATTACATCCTTAATGAAAGACCTTTTTGATCACTAATGGAAACTTTGGTGGTTTGTGAACATAGTCCACGAACAAGCTTATAGCAAGTCGAGCCAATTGATTGATGAGTGTTGATTAACCTTACCTTAAAGAGTGTTGAGTGACATTTATAACCTATGTGAGGTTTGGACTAAAAGGGACTATATTAAACTGTTATTCTATTGTGATTGAACTTGTTAATATTTTTTGCATGTCATGATTTTAATGTTGTAGGATGACTTAGCATAAATTGTAATTCTTATTGCTATCGATGTGTTATTATTTATGTTCGTTTAGTCTTTTCCTAGGTGAAAATCTCACCCCTTGGTTTATCATTTTCGTTGTTCGGGGACGCACAACACTTTAAGTCTGGGGGTGTTATGAGTGATATTTTCACCTAGATTTTAGTGTCTTTTATGTCCATTTTGAGGTATTGTTATCCGTATTTATGTGCTATTTGATTGCATTTTGTGTTTTTATAAAAATATGTGTGAATGGGCTTAAACGTAAAATTTTTAGGTAAAAATGGATCCTAGACGTGATAAGGAAGATGTAGGAAAATGCGGATCTCAATTCGGAGTTGAAACGAGGGAGAATGAGTCAAATCAAGCAAAATGCTGAAAAAACGCACGTCCAAATTGTGCAATTTTTCTGTACTCTTGTGGAGCTCAAAACTAGAATTGTGATACATGATTGGAAAGCCACAGAAAAGAGGATCGTTTTGGTATAAGAAACACTTCAATAGAAGCCCAAACGAGAAGGTTATGATTAAAATGGTGACGTCGCGCAAGTTGTTCCTACTCTTCACAGTTATGCTACTTTGTATGACTTGTTACACCCTCAAATGATGGAAGTTTTCTCAGATCTTTATATGGTTAGAAAGCCAAGGAAAATAGGATCGCATGAGAGCAAGAATTACTCAAATCAGAGATCGGATGTGGAAGTTATGCATGAAACAGTGAGATTGTGCAGTACTAACACGG
The DNA here is from genome assembly GCA_023678885.1 of Pogostemon cablin. Taxonomy (NCBI): domain Eukaryota; kingdom Viridiplantae; phylum Streptophyta; class Magnoliopsida; order Lamiales; family Lamiaceae; genus Pogostemon; species Pogostemon cablin. The sequence continues at coordinate 9,622,533 of CM042990.1, read as the reverse complement.
CCGGTCGTGTTGCAGCACATGACCCGTGTTACGCAACATGACCCTGTAAGCCTTGGCCGTTTTCTGACATCAAAAACGCATACACGGCCATCCTGTGGTCGTGTTTCAGCACACGAGTCCTGTTGTTGCAATATCAGAAACATATCAGATCCCTTCTAGAAGTTTCTCAATGGGTATAAATATCCAATACTTCAATTTTAGAACAGTTTGGTCAAGGATTTTCACCCTCACACCTACCTCACACACCATTTCCTCCATTTTACACCTTCACCTTCATCCATTCTTCATCCTTACCATCTATCATCATCCAACCATCAAATCCTTCATCCATTTAGCTAGAGAAGCAAGGGGGAGAGGAGAATTGCAAAGGGAAGAAGAAGATCACCATTGGATTCATTCAAGGGAGTTTTCATCCAACTTTTCTATTGAAACCTTATTGTTTATTATGGTTTGTAAGGAGTTTAATGTCTATGTTAATTTCCTTATGACTATGAGAGGCTAATCTCCTTTGTGAGATTAGCAATATGAATTGTATTTGATAATTTTGGGTATTTTGCAATTGAATGATTATGTTGAATGGGTTAATTGATTTTCTATCATTAATTATTAATTGCTTGATTTGTTTTGTTGATTTGTGTGTTTAGTTGTTCTAGATATGTGATTAGATTGAAAAATCAATTATATGCTTAGGATAATTAAGTGAATCATTTCATCAAACACTTCATTTGCATTATAAATTGTAAAGTGATTGAGTAATCCTTTGGAATTTAGAACCCTTTGATAGGACATCCGATTGGTTAGATCGAGAGGTTGATTAATCGTATGAAGGGACTCTCATTTAAGCTTAGTACTTAGTTGGAATTGTTTGAGTGAGAACCAATCCATTGAGCATTATTCCATATCCTACCTGGTTATTTGAATCATTATATCAACAAGATTTTTTGTAGAAAACTAAATAGTCTTAGTAGAAGGTGAGTTGCTCTTGGATGGTATCTTTCAGGTTTGTGTTTGCCAATTGTTGGAATACCTACCTGGTTATTTGAATCATTATATGGGATTTGTACTGTTATATATTGCTTGTTTCTAATCATTATTTTTCACTAATTGCCACATTTATTCTTAGAGAACACTATGGAAAAACTTGAGACCATCCTTAGTGGTTATGAGGATGAGAATGTGGTCCCATCTTCGTTTGTTTTCTTGGGAAACTAATGCTCTCAACCATATGTAACATTTCTTTTGATTCTTAAGAAATTTTAATTTCTTTAATGTATAATTATTGTTGTCATGATTAACAAATAATTTGAGAGAAACTGGGAAAGTACTTCTGGATGCAGATCACAGTTTCGGATGCTAGATATAAAATGATTACAGCTCATCAACGTCTAAAAGAACGTAGCATATTTCTGTTCATACCTGGGCCTGACGATATAGGTGATTTGAGTAATTCAGATTTCTTATTTGGTCTGCGTATTTATCATGGTTGAATGAAAAATACATTTTTGAGCTGAGGTTAACCTCTAATTTTTTATTTTTTTGTTTTCCAAGCAGATTAAAATTTTATACCAAAGAAATTGTGATTTTCCATCAAGAAATGCTATACAAAATGCGAAGATCATGTTTGATGTCTCCTTCAATTGAAGAAACAAGTGTTCCTTTTGAGAATGTGAGTATGTTCTTCTACATATATACAGAATATTTTTTGAATTGCCAGACTCATTTTAAAAATAATACTTGCTCATCGTTTCTTATCTGCAGCTTGTGGCTACCATAACACATCAAAGTTTGAAATATAAAAACCTCATATAGGATGATTAATGAAATAATTTGGTTTTATGGCTATGTTTTGAACAGGAGAGAGATAGAGAAAAAAAATTTATTCTGCTCTTTCTTTCTTAAACTCTAACGTTACGGCGATGAAGAGTAATGAATTTTAGAATGAACAGACCGATCCATTTCTTTTATTTTAAATGTAAATATAAATAAATTGTGCTTGATTTTTATTTTGGACTTCGGCTTAGGCTCATTTTTAAATTTATTAACGTGAAATGAAAAAGATTTAAAGTTAAACCCTTTTAGAATAATTAAAAGTTTAATTGGCTTTAAATAAAAATATTTATCCTAATTTAAAAATACATAAAAATATCGGGATATTACATCTAAACTTCTGCTTTCATTGTTCTGAAGCTTCCTTAACGTTTCTCATGCAATCATGTACGTCTAACTACCTATTGGTATCAGATTTTGATTATGGACCCAGTTCTTGTAGCTGACCTCAATTTAGATTTTGTAAAATGTGAGATGGTCTGTCTTGAAGGATTGGTGTTGTATGCCTAATGAGTGAATTTGTTATTTATTTCCTTATCTGATCTAATTTGGTTTGTTTTGCATATTTTAATTGGCAAATGGATATGAAAATTTTCATAAAAAATTTCTTAGGAAATGAATGAATGTTTCAGGTTGGTTCAAAATCCAAGGCTAATTAATGGTATAGCAAAATCTAGAGCGCGCTAAAATGGTGATGGTTGTTCTTGCACGTAATGGCTGTTCTTGCGCTAAGGGAGTACAAGATTGTGATAGATTTGGGTTATATGTATGCATTTTTTCTTAGATTGTTTGTGTAAGGCTTGTGAGGAGCAATAGAAGTAAATGAAGGAATGTTGATATAGTTGTGATTTGGAGAATACAATAGAGATTTTTTTTTTGTTTAATTTTGAATGTGTAATGATAATATCGAAGGGTTATTAAGTTTTTAATAATATATTATGGTTTTGTATTTCTATTAAATTTTGGTGATGGTGAAATAATAAAAAAGAAAAATTAAATGGCTACAACAACAGGGATACCACATACAACAACATGGATTCACCGTTGTCAAAGATTGCTACAACAACGCTGATTCTCCATAGTTAAAAATTGTTTGTTTTAACAACTTCTCAAACAACAACGGGGATTCACCGATGTTAAAGATTAGATACGACAACAGTTCAACTACCGTTGTTGAAAGTTTGAACCTTTAACGACTGTTGGATTGACAATGAAGCTGAGAGGGCTATGAAAACGGAGAATCCCCGTTGTCTTAGAGAGCTACAACAACAGGGATTCCCTGTTGTTAAATGTTTTTTGGTCATGACTACACCGGTTGTAACGACATAATTGTAGGTTATGACAACGGACATTCTCCATTGTTGTAGAAAGATACAACAACGGGGATCCCCTGTTGTTAAAAGTTTTTTGGTCATGACTACACTTGTTTAACAACATAATTTTAGGATACCACAACGGGATTCCCCGTTGTTAAAGAGTAGCTACGACAACAGTTTAATCGCTGTTGTTAAAAGTCTAGACCTTTAACAACTGACGGATCAACAACAGATCTGACTGTGCCACGACAACGTCAAATTCCCGCTGTCTTGTCACAGTTTTGGGATACTATATATTGAATAATTAATTATTTTGTTTAGGCTTAACTTGACAGATAAGGAAATGTAAACCTTAACTTGGGACAAACCAAAATGGAAAATGTAAACCTTAACGCGGGACAAAATAGTACGCATAACATTATTCAAATGAAAATTTATATATTTTGTTTGATCACTATTTTATTTTATATTAAAGTAAATACTACTACTTTTTAAAATTCTTATCACATTTTATAAACTATAATATTTAAATAAAAACTATAAATTAAATGAATAATAAATTTAAATTATTAAGTTTTTAAATAACATAAAATATAAATTAAATAAAAAAAACTTAGAAAAAATATGTATACATGTAAGACCTAATTAATTTCCCTTTCATAATTAATTTTTTTAAATTTTCTAATTTGATATCAATCACACATGACCCTTTAAATTCATGGGTTAATTGCAAAAAAAAAAAATTTACTCTTATTGCAAATTAATCCCCACTTTCGAGAAATTGCAAAAAAAAAACCGCAAAAAACCATCACCTTAAGTATTGTTGTAAAACGCACCCAATTTATGACTACTAGTACGAGTTTTTTGGGTGCGTTTTGCAACAATACTTATAGGTGACAGTTTTTTTTCAATTTCTCAAAGGTGAGAATTAATTTGCAATAAGAGTAAAGTTTGTGATTTTTTTTTTCAATATAACCCATCTTTTAACTTATTTAGAGTGTCATTTAAAAATGTTATTTATGCAAAAGTATTATATAGGAAATGTAACTTATGTAAAAGTGTTGCATAAAAAATGTAACTTATGCAAAAGAGTTATATAGGAAGTGTAGCTAACGTAAAAATGTTATATTCAAGTTGCATATTTGAAAAGTGTTGCTCATAAATATTACTTATATAAAAAGTGTTACAAAAATGTTGCATATTATTATAATATAGAATGTTTTACCAATTTTGTTAAATAAATTATATTCGTGTTATGTAATGACACTTATGTTGTAGTGATATGCTTATTAGTAGTTAAACTAATGTAGTGCATTCATCTCGCCACAAGAGTTATATTTTACTATAATTATGGCGTCCCATTACAAGAGTTAAATTTTCCTTTTTGTAAATAAGACCCACACAAAACAATCATTTTATCTTTATAGGGCACACACACAACACTAATACTCCTACGACCTACCTACTATACATTAAAATATTATATCTCTCAACCCACTTCGCATTAAAATACAATATTTCTTAATCTCCGTTCAAACAGTAAATGTAACTCTTTTCATGGAATGGAGGAATTATTTGTATTGAATTTACTATGACACCCTAAAATTATATTTTAATTAATTATTCATCGTATTTTTAAAAACATATTTTATCTATCAATAAATATATTATATATATATATATATATATATATATATATATATATATATATATATATATATATATATATATATATATATATATATATATATATATATAACGATCATACTTTATTAATTGGTTAACACCTATCATAAATAGTCTTAAAAGACTTTATCAAACAAAATTTCCTTATGTATTGAAAATAATATTATTATTTAATATATATACAATTTAACAATCATAATTATCCCATAATTTAACATCTTTTTAATTAATTAATATTTCTCATGTTAAATAACTATATAAACAAATAAGAAAGATAAAATTATAATACTATTTCATAGCTTTTTATAAAATCATTTATGTTTAATAATATGTTAAATTATTATTAACTTACTTAAATTGATGTGTAAATAACTGAATACACTAAAAAAAAATTTATCAGCAGAACATTTCGTTGGTAAAAGTTTTAATTTCATTGTTAAATTGGTTTACGAACGGATTAACAACGGAATTTGTTGGTAAATTTTAGCAATTAAAATTCAATTCCCTTATTAAATAATTCCATTGATTATCCATTACTAATAATTCATTGACAATTTATATAATAATTCTGTTAATAATCCATTGGTAATTATCAACGGATTTTATTCAGTTGGTAAACTCATAAGAAAATCTAATGATATTCAGTTGCTAAAAAAATGTAATTTTTGTTGGCAATCCATTGGTAATTTACCAACTGATTGAATTTTGTAGGTAAATTCCGTTATTAAAAAGGATTTTTTTTAGTGATAAATACATGTCAATTTAACCAATATTAATAACCTTTCAAATTCATTTAACTTATAATTAAATGTGATTCTTTTCATTTTCCAGTTTTTCCAATTAAGAAAGTACTTCATGTCAAAAGAAAATATTTTTGACATTATCTTTATCTTTATTTAATTATTTTTTTTACAAAAATTGATAATCATTTAATATATTTTTAAATATTAATATGAAATTAAATAAATTATTGGACAAAATATTTAAAATTTTGATTTACTTACTTTTATTCGTAACTATATCTAATTATTTTTTGAGTCACTTACTATTGGATACATAAAATAATGCATAATTGCTATAAACTACATGACTCAAGCACTCATACTCATAACTATACAATTATGATTGTGATATCATAAATACTCCTATGTGTTTGCACAATTTGTTTGCACAAATTTATTCTGCACAATTTGGTTTTGCACAATTCTGTTTTGCAAAATTTCTTTTGCACAATTTTATTTTGCACAAATTTTTTTGCATATTATTTTTGCACATTTTGTTTTGCAATTTTTTTTTTTTGCACATTTTTAAAAATTTAGAGTTTCGAAAACAGAGCATGAAATTTCACGCTTCACTATTGATCATCTTCAATTAACAATTTCAATTAACAATTGAGAAGGAAATAATAGCCAATATAATGATGTATAAATTGCACAAGAAAGTGAACTATTAAAATGAACAAATTAGAATAATAATTGCAGACCACATTGGTTGGTTTGGTTAATGAGTCCTCAAATTGCTAATTAATAAGATAAGGTACAATAAGATAAAGCATTTACAGTAAATAATACACTATATAAAGCATTAACATTGTCATTATCATAATCCACTTAAATTAAATTTAAAAAAAATGAAGTTTTTAGTGATTCTGCTAACACTTCACATGCATGAATTCACACGTTTGAAAGATCAATCCCTAATTAAAACGACGTGAAGAAATACCCCCAATTACGAACTCTGCATCTCCACCCTCCACGGAAGTCCATCTAGCGCCACCGCCGACATGAAGGAGCTCAGCCTTATTCTGGTGGGCGCCGTCAAGGCGATGGTGGAATCTAGCCTATTAGCAGTGGACGAGCTCCAGCGGAACCGGTCGAGCTGAGAAACGAGCTTGAAGAGTGCAGGATGTTGTATGCAGCGGTGGTGAAGGCGGATGTTCCAGAAGCGGAGGCGGGGCTGAGAAAAGGTGTCCCGAAATTCGTGGAATTCGGGATGGCTGACTCCGTGTGGGAGGCGGCGATCTGCGACGGCCGTTTCGAAAGGGCGGAAGAATCGCCATTCAATTAATCTGCTCTCTCTCTCCCTCCTAACCTAATTGCTGTGAAATTGGGAAAAGAACGATGCTCGGGATTGGAAATAAATTGTTTAATTGCCATAAAATTTAGTGATTCAAAGAGGAGAGAAGAGGGTGATGGAGATGCGATGATCCATCGGCTGCACCTCATGAGATCTAGAGCATGAGTAGGAACGTGAGTTTGAATGGAGGATAATTGTGTCTATCTATTGTTAAATTATTTACCTAGTAGTATTTTATTTTTCTCTTTGTATCCATCGGTAAATAAGCTCTAAATTGTGTATCTAACAGTAATAAATCCTAAAATATATTAATAATAAATCATATTATAACACGTTAAAATCATACTTTAATGCATAATCCAGCATACTTTAGAAAACATACTTTAACAACTATTAGACATATTTTATCTATACAATAAGAATACTTTAATAATTGATCGATCAGTCTGATACTGTCTCACAAATAACCCGTCTCACAGGAGACTTTGTATAATAGGTATTACACAATTTTATAATTTTTTACTAAAAATCTTAAAATTACGTAATCTTTTTATGGAAAATTACTTTCTAAAAGTCATAAACTATATTAGTAATTATTAAAGAAAAATTAAATTTATATAATTATTATATATAAGAAAATAAAATATAAAAATAAATATAAATTTTTTAATTTATATACACATACATACATATATTTTTATGTTATTTTTTAGGGTAAATAATAAATTGAAAGTAATAAGTTTCATTTTTAAAATAAATATATATTTAACCCCTTATGAAAAAATTACTGGTAGGTAAACACTTTGTACTCATAATTACTGTGAGATACAATACTTTAAAAAATTACTCTCACATATAAAATATTAAAGTAAAATACAAAATATAACCCTAAACTTATACACTTTTAAACCACAAACCCTAAACCCTCATCCAACGCCGGACCGCCGCTGGACCACCGCCGGACCGCCGGTCGGCCGCTGGAAAATTGCCGGACCACCGCAGGCCGGCTGCCTGACCACCGTCGGACGACCGCCAAAAAATCATTGAACCGCCGCCGGACCACCGCACTTTTTTGCTGCACACTTTTTTTTACTGCACACTTTTTTTACTGCTCACACTTTTGCTGCACACGAACTTTTGTTGCACACAAACATTTATGTGCAGCATATTGTAAGGGTAATATTGGAATATCACTATATATTTTTGTAGTTAGTAGTAATATTTTTGTATGTTTGTATCTCATAGTAATTAACGATTTTTTAGTGTACATAATAGTAATCCTCCCTATATTTTAAGTACAAATAAGTATACCTTATCTATACAATAAACATACTTTAGAGACAAAGACTGTGCGAGACCGTATCATATATCTCATTTTGTGAGACAAGTCAATTTAAGCTCTAGATATTATACTACCCTTTAAGTCAGGAATAATACAATTAATTTCATGGTTTAGCGGCCGGGCGTGAGTCTTCCTCAATTTGTCGCGTGTTCAAATCACAATCATTGTGCCTTCTTTTTTTTTTTCAAATTATTTATTTATTATATTCATTGTTTTTTTACAAGGTACATTATACAAAAGTAATACATAATCGAAAAAAAGTAATGTCTATTCTATTAAGTTATTTCATAGAAAGATTATATGACAACTAAAACGTGATAATTTTTTAATAAAAAGTGATATCTCATAAAAACATGACAATTTGTCTAATTTAGTTATTATTTTATAAACGATTCTAAAAATAATTAAAATATTTCATACAAGTGATCTTTGATTGAAGGAATAATTATAATTAATATTAATATTTTTAATAAAAAATAATACATGATCAAAGAAAAATGATAACCACATAAATTAAGTTATTTTTTGAATAATAAGATGGATGAAAGTGATAACATTTATAATTAAAAGTGATATTTAATCAATAAAAAGTGATATTTCTCAATTTTATGAATAATTCATGAGATTAATAAAATAATAATAATAACATTTTTTAAGTGATAATATTTTTAATAAAAAGTGATTTCTAATCAAGGAAATGTGATAAAATATATATATTAAGCTGAACTATTTTTGAACAATTAATAGGACGAGTAAAAAGTGAGACATTTTAATTAAAAGTGATACATGATTAGTGAAAAGTGATAACTGTCAAACTGAATATTTTATGAATAATTTATGGGACGAATAAAATGTGATACATGATTAATGAAAAGTAATAACCGTCAAATTGAATATTTCATGAACAATTTATATGACAAATAACAAGTGATAGAAATTTTAATTAAATGTGATACATGATTAATGAAAAGTGATAACTATCAAATTGAACATTTCATGAGCAATTGATAGATGGATAAAAAGTAATAATGTATTTTAAAAAGTGATATTCATTCAATTGGATTGTAAAAGAACAATTAATAGGATAGGAAAAAGTGATAATATTTTTTTTCAAAGAAGAAACATGATCAATGAAAAGTGAAATTTATTCAATTATGTTGTGAAATATTTTATGTGGACATTACTCCTTTTATCATTAGAATAGAAAGAAAGTTTATTTACCACTGTACCATTCTCATCTCTATATAAAGAGTGAGAATATTTGGGTTTTGGGGATTAAAACCTTTTTAGTCCCATAACTCTCCTCATGGTCTTTTTTAGTCCCAATAAAGATAAGTTTGTCAAATTAGTCCCACCGGCGAAGAAATAGGACAAAAAAGTTCTATTTTCGCCGGAAAAAGCTGATATCACTTGGAAACAGCCACGTCAAAACTGGAATTGTCGATTTTCGACCGGTATGATGACGTGGCACCCTGATGGCAGGTGAGTCAACGGGATAAAAACCTATTCAGTCCCATAACTTTCCTCATGTTCTATTTTAGTTCCAATAGAGATAAATTTGTCAATTTAGTCCCACCCGTGTAGAAATACGGCCAAACATGTCCTATTTTCGCCGAAAAATGCTGACATCATTGGAATCGTCGATTTTCAATCGGGACGATGACGTGGTGCCCTGATGGCAGGTGAGTCAATAAATTAAATATTATTTTAATGCCAATAAGGCATTTTTATTTAAACAATTCCGACCGCTGTCATGGGCGGTAGCGAAATCGTTGTCGGGGCGAAGTTTTGGTGTTTGTGATGTGGGCCTTGGTGGCGGCGATTCCGTGCCAGAAGAGAAATGGACTGATGACCTTTATTAATTTTTGTTTTCTAATTATTTAAAATTTTAAAAAATAAAAATACCTTGTTGGTATTAAAATAACATTAATTCCAGCTGGAAATCGGCGATTCCGGTTGTCACTTGACAATCACGTACCATTTTTCGGTGATATCCGCATTTTTCAATGAAAATAGGACGTGTTTGTCCTTATTTCTTCACCAGTGGGACTAAATTGACAAACTTATCTTTATTGGGACTAAAATAGACCATGGGAAAAGTTATGAGACTGAATAAGTTTTTATCTTGCTGACTCCCATGCCATAAGGGCGCCAAGTCATTGTACCGGCTGGAAATCGACGATTCCAATTGTGACGTGGCCGTTTTCCTGTGATGTCAGCTTTTTTCGGTGAAAATAGGACTTTTTTGCCCTATTTCTAATCGGTGTGACTAATTTAACAAATTTATCTTTCTTGAGACTAAAAAAGACCATGGGAAAGTTTAGGGACTTAAAAGGTTTTTATCCTTGGGTTTTGTACACTTCAGATCAATGTCGTTAATAAAATCTCTCTTTCTTCTGCTTCTCTGTATTCTTCTCCTCTTCTTTATGTTTCTCTTATTGTTCTTATCATTTATTTTACAACACGTTATCAACATGCTCTAACCAATTGAACTATTGATCTACCCATTGAGGGTGAACTATTGATCTACCAATTGAGGATGATCTATGAGTCCCTTCAGATTATTAATTAACGGACACCCTAGAAAAGAATCGTGTCTTTTCTGCAAGGTAATTCAACAATTTTTGTGATTTGAATATGAATATTCTCGATATTTCTAGTAAAACTTTAAATATATCATTTACTATAAACAAATGGTATAAATTTACTATTTAAAAAAAGTGTTTGAAATCATGATCAGATCAAATAGTTTATTTTTAAAAGGGTGCGACTATTTACACCCTCAATTTTGTTGAATGTACGCCAAAATCTAAATATACCCCAATAAAATTAAAACTTACATAGGTTAATTACTAAACATATCCTGTTTAAGACTATTTTACCCTTTTCAATAATTAAATCTAAACCTATTAAAACTAAATATAATCACAAAAAAGCAACGATCATAGCGGAACGTGATTGAACTGCAAATTGCTTTTCCGACTTCGACACCGTTCAAAATCCATTCTATCAATATTGATTATAATGCGCATACACTAGATTATTCATCTGTTCAAAATCCATTCTATCAATATTGATTGTAATGCGCATACACCAGATTATTCGTCTCTTCATCTCATGATCATCACTACTTAAGACGCAGATTGGATTATATAGATAAACCCAATACAATAATTAGCTGAAATGGAAAAACCAAGAACCGTTTGCTTGGTGTGTGATATCCATGGATACAGAACAAAGCTGCAAAATTTGTTGTCTAATCTCGAAAAGACCATAGGCCCATCTGATTTCGAATCAGCCCTAATAATTTTCTTGGGTGATTATTGCGATATTGGACACAAAGGAAGTGCTAGATTTCTTGATTTCTCTACCCTCCAAATACCCTAACCAATCCCATGTCTTCCTATGTGGAAACCTTGATTTTGCATTTGCTGCATTCTTGGGTCTCCTCCCAACCCCATCCGAAGGTTCAGATTTCTCCCAGACGTGGGAGAAGTATGCGATGAATGAGAAGAGAGAGCAGATGTCCCGATCACGATGATTCTCCTTCTCTCATTGGGGTACATCTAGAAATGACGTTGGGGTACGTTTAGAAATTGGGAGAAAGATTAAATAAAAAATATTAAATGATAATTAATATAAGGGTATTTATGTATTAACATATGAGGATAATTTTGTCTTATAAATTTATAGGGTACATTTAGTAAAACTGGGGTGTAAATAGCCGCCCCTTTTTAAAATTATTGTTGTGCTTTAAATTTAAATTTATGTGTAATTTTTTTTAATCGTTGATGCACACTTAAAATTGAAAACTTCTAGATACAACTTTAAATCCTTAAATTACTTTCACGTCATCTATTTGAACTTTGAATGATTATGGCGTGCCCTGTAGAATTCCAAATCGTACTCAAAATTTTATACCCTCAATATATTAAGTATTTAGGGTAAACAAATTATTTCAGTAGTTATTATTTTTCCTTATTTAGTATCAAATTACTATGCTCAAAATTAAATGCGAAATGCGGATCAATTTTAAAAATTGATTAACGATATAATTAATTTAGATATTTTATTGACTATGTTACTGCAAGTCTGTAATTAATTTATTTGCTTGGTCAGAAGCACTTTTCAACATATATGGTAATTTTAATGGATTATGATTATGAATTTTTTTATTCAATCAAGAAATTATTTATTTTAATACAATATTCACCTTGATTTTATTTGATTTTAACAAATGTGGTAAGATATATTTTCCAAGCAAATTAGAATCAAATATTATAAATATTTATTCATCTCTTGATTTACATATGAAATTTGACATAAATTTATAACACTTATTTTTAAAATAATTGTGGTTCATTGAAAATTTCCGACATCACTAAAAGAGAATATGTAGAGATCGTCTTTGATTTCAATAACTATTTAACCTGGTGGTTATAGACGTTTGAAATTCATCTCGTGTTTTTAGTAAACCTAGCCACTATTTCAAAAGATGAATATATTACTGCCCAAAAGGCTAAAACATCAATCTTTCTTCGTCATCTTCTAAACAAATATCTAAAAAAAATAAGTATCTAATTTTATGGCAGTCCCTGAAGGATCGTTTTGATCAGCAATCTACTATAATCCTCCCTCAAGCTCAACATAGCTGGTTAGAATCTAAGATTTCAAGATTTTGAATCCATAACAAAATACAATTCTGCTTTACATCGTATTATTTCACAATTGAAACTCTGTAAGCAGAACATTACGGAAACTGAATTGATTGAAAAAAAAAACTTTTCCACCTTTTATGATAACAACCTCGTACTCCTGCAGCAGTATAAAGCTAGAAATTATACTAAGCATTCAAAGATTATTTCTGCACTATTGACAGCAGAAAAACATAATAAATTATTAATGAAAAACCACAATGCTAGACTAGTTGGTTCAAACCCTGTGCCAGAAGAACATGGTACATTCCAAAAGAATTATAATTGGTATAGAAGAGGAAGAGAAAGAGCAAGAGCAAGAGGTAGTAAACTAGGGAATTCACATTGGACTCCTCGTAATGGTCAAGACAATATTAATTAGCCTCAAAGAGATGATCAAGGTAACTCAAGTTCGTATGAATAAGATGGGTGAGGTCGAGGATTTAACGGTATTGATATAGCCCAAGGTAGTGGAATGATTTAAAATAAAGCTCATTGACAAAATCCAAATTCCACTTTATTTTGCTATAGATGTAGATGCGAGGGTCACTGGTCTCGTATTTGTCGAACACCAAAACACTTGGTTGAGGCATATCAAAGAATGAAAAAAAAGACAATAAGGGAAAAGAAGTTAATGGTGAATCACATCATACAAAATTTTCGGAAGCAAATAAAGATTTTGTACATGACAATGGTGATCTGTTGGGACTTGAGCTCGAAGCTTATAGAGATCAAGCATGATTTCAATTTTTAAAATATTTTTTTCTAAATGTTAGACATTTAATTAATTCTATTACTTTACATATTTTAAGAACTTTAGATATCTGCAACAATATTTTACATTATTTGACCATAATAATTTTTTTATGATATCATAATTTTAAATTCATAACAAAATGCAATTCTGTTATACACCTTATTTTCTAAAACTCTGTATGCACATTACAGAGTTAGAATCGAATGATAAAACCATTTTAGTCTTCCATGCCAGCACACTCATACTCCAGAAGCAGTAGAGAGTTAAAAAAATATATAAAAAAATTATTAAGTATTCTGAGCTTATTTTTGCAGTAATGGTTGCAAAAAAATTAAATTAAATTAAAAAAATCATAATACTAAATTAGTTGGTTCAAAACTTGTACCTGAAGCACGCGGTATTTATATTTGTCATGGAAGGGTAGATGAAGTGTAAGAAATAATTATAGTTGAAAAATGAATTTACATTGCCCTCCTTGTATGTCGAGCACGAGGCCAAAGATTTAAACCAGCTAAAACAATTTCATCACAGATGTTGATGAAATAGTCATTGCTCTTATATATATGGCACACCTTGGTTGTGAAATATCTGTGAAAAAAATGATATTTGTGAAATAAAACAGTGTAAATAAGAATATTTATTTGCCTCAAGCAAATAAAAATATTGATATAGTCAATGATGACAATTTGGGACCTAAACTCGAAATTATTGTGATCAAATATAATTTTAATTTTTGAGATTTTTTTAAATGCTAGACAATTTAGCTATATTACAATTACATTTGTTGCGATATTGATATTTGAAACCCAATATTAAAAAAAAAAATAGGTCTTGAGTGATTAGGTTATTTTGGGCAAATAGATGAGCCAAAAATTTAAATTCTTCTAGTCATGAAATATGAAATGACACAAGTGAAGTTTGTATGAAATTTTTATGGTATGATATTTACATATTAAAGTTGGAATTATTTCTCCGAATATGTTTAAGAGATTCAAGGAAAAAAATTGGTCAAATTTTCTAATGTGATGACCAAAATATTTTTGTAATGTATCCATTGAATAAATACATTTTTATTCAAAGTTCACTAATACAAATGAAATTTTATATGTTGAACTCAAATATTGAATATTTGATTTGGTCAATTTGGAATAGATATTGATTGATAATATTTAAAAAAAAAAAGTGGAACATCCAATATCTTATTTTCACATGCAGTGAATATTTTATTCCAACAATTAATATTTGGGAACTTAGAATAACTAAACACAAATTTTGGCTCATTCATATCATAATTATACCCCTTTTATAACTAATACTGCTCAATCATGGCCAGAAGCCGTAAACATTTTCCATCCGCAAATTTTGAATTGTGCACTTAATATTTATTTATCACCACCATAGCGTATTTCAATGGGCATTCTAATGATAATTATCCGTCAATTTTCATGAAGCCCAAAATAGGGGATCAATATATATATACTCTAGTACACTAATTGCACATTTAATAAAGATCATTTCACGGCATTAGGGGGAGATTTAAGCCTAATGTTTTTGTGAATGCCGAGAAATTCTATTATTTATTTAATGATTGTTTTAGATGAATTTTCGATATATCTATTCATGTTGTATGTCAATAGTCGTTTTTATCCCCTGAAGTGGAAAAATAATGTCTATATACTTGAAGTATACAATGAAGATATTTTGGTCTAGAAGTCCCTCCATTCAGTGCTTTTAAAGCATATGTTTTCTCATAATTGTATTAGGCCCGATATACACTTATGATGAATTTGCTAGCAAGATTTTATGACTCTCGTATAAAGAGAAGTTACATAAAATTAATCATATCCTCATATATCTCGTAGATTTTATTTATAAGAAACCAACATGACATTGGTATATTGATCCTCTTAATGTTGATGTTTCAAACTGGTGTAAGGATAAGATTGATGATATAATAAATTTTTAGCCCATGAGGCATGATGAAAGATACATTTCCCCAATCTTTTATAAGACAATAAATTTTGTGTTGCATAGATGAACAATTAATATATTATGAGAAACATGACAAATTTATTTTATATACTCCAGAAGAGCAGTGAGATATTACACAACATTTGCTCATGCAAAAATCTTAATTATTTATCGTTGTTTTTGTTTACTCCCAAATTATATTTTAGTATATGCTTGTAGTATTGCATTATGTAGACCTAGGATATTGTCTTCTTCAGGGGGAGTAAAGATTCCAAGTAAATTTCAAAATAATCCAGAAGATTAAGTCCTGAAGACTAATAGTTGTACTCTTTTTCCCTTTACTAAGTTTTTCCCACTGGGTTTTCTTAGTCTAAGGTTTTTAACGAGGCAACTAATGCAACACATCAAAATCATAAGACCTGCACTATTTTCCTTAACTAAGATTTTCCCCTAAAAGGTTTTTTTAGTAGAAGGTTTTTAATGAGACGGGCAAGTTAAATGTCTTGGGGAAGAAACATCTAAATAATCCTGTAGATTGGGTCCTGAAGATCAAGCTGTACTTTTTTTATTTAACTAAGTTTTTTCCTGCGAGGTTTCCTTAGTTGAAAGTTTTTTTAATGAGACAGTTAATATGAAATATTAAAATGATAAGACATGTACTCTTTTCCTCGTCTGATTTTTCCCAAAGGATTTTCTAGCGATGTTTTTAACGAGGCATGCATATGACGTCGTAATGCCGTAATGTCCAAGAGGGAGTGTTGTGAAATATTTTATATGGACATTACTCCTTTTATCATTAGAATAAAAAGAAAATTTATTTACTACTGTCTCTATGTAAAGAGTGAGAATATTTGGATTTTGTACAATTCAGATCAATGCCGTTAATAAAATCTCTCTTTTTCCTACTTCTCTGTATTCTTCTCCTCTTCTATATGTTTCTCTTATTGTTCTTATAATTTATTTTACAACAAATTAAACTATTTTATGACCAATTTGTAAAAAGAATAAAAATGTATAGCATTTTAATAAAAAAGTTTAATTGTAAACAATAAAATATTATAAATTATTTAATAAAATAATATATATTAAAATTTTATTTAAAAAAGAAAAAAAACTTGTAAACGTGACTAAATAACTAATAATAAATTGCATACTCATCGTTATAATCTAACTAGTATTGAGTTCGTGCGATGAACGGGATTATTTATCAATCCAATAGTCCATTAATATTAAATTTATTTTTATTTATTATATGAAATTTTATATTAAAATTTAATTTAGTTATTCGTTTTATATATAATTAATTTTATTAACTTATAATACTAATTTACATTATAAAATTTAAATGTAATTTATTAAATTAAATAAAATTATATTATGCAATTCTTTTAAGTTATGTTTACGGTTATAATTGGCCCGACATTAATAACATACTAATAAAAAATGCATATGTACTCCACAATTATCAACTAATTCGCATTGATTTAAATATAATATAATTAAGAAAAATTAAATTATTTCAATTTAATAGCAAGATATAAATCGAAGGCAAAGACTTGTGTGAGACCGTCTCGCGTAAGGACTTACGTGAGACGGCCAGAAAGTGACAACTTTTATACAGAAAAGTGATAATAAATTAATGAAAAGTGATGATACTATTTCATGAACAATTTATAGTATAAATAAAAACTAATAACATTTTATAGCGAAAGTGATAACGTTTTATAGCGAAAGTGATAACTATTTTAAAAAGTGAAAAATTCTCTCACGTGAGACGGTAACACGCAAGACCTACCCATCGACATCGTGTTTATATAAGGTGAATAGATTTTTCAATAAATAAATAAATTTAAATCTTATTTATTAATAACTAAAAATAATTTTTTATCATAAAAGTAGATTTTATTCAATTATTAATATTTATTAAGAATAAAAATATAATTTATTAAAAGGTTACATTTTACCTTAAAATACACTCATTGATTAAAAAAAACTGCTAAAGCAAATAAGTATGATTACATTAAAAAATCTTATTCTAATTATTTAAGTACACTTATATTGTCTTTCATACCATCATCCATTATAGAATTACCTTTTTTTTTACACCTTGTAAGAGTTATTTTTCAAACTCATCCGCACACATATTCTCACAATCTTGCAAATAAAATATTATTCAAATCATCTAAACGTTTGAGACATAACAACGCATTATTTTTTCAACATATACCTCGATTTGTCTACTAAACTTCGCCTAATACTTTTTCCCTATAAAATTCATTACAACTTGTGTTAGAATATACTCTCTTCGCCCGATTATAAACTTCACACTTTTCACTTTTGTCCGTCCCACAATAAATTTCACCACCAAAAAAATATCACATTAATCTCCACCCCTAAAAGTATATCTTAATTACAAATTTATCACTCCCACCTAACACACATAACATATTTTATCATTTATTACCTAAAAATACTACATTACCTTAAAAAAAAATCAATAAAGTTGGTAAAAATGTAACTTTCAAAGTAACGGTAAAGTTTATTATGAGACGGAGGGAGTATAATATTTTCAAAGTCATCTCATTATTTTTGTTCCTCTATAGGAAAAAAATGCATTATCGAATTTGTGTTGAGCCCGCACGATGCATGGGATTAATTAATTGATCTGATATTTAAATATTAAATTATATTTTAATTTTATTTTATGAAAATTTATATTTAAATTTTAATTTATTTACTAATTTTTTATATGGTCAATTTTATTATATAAAATTTCACCTTCTCATCGAATCCTTAACATTTTTATCTTTTTTTTTTGTCCTACAAAACTTTTTACATCCTAAAAATTTTGAAAAAACAATACATACATCTAATAACCTCAAAAAGTACTTAATTTCAAAATTGTCACTCTCACCTTATGCACAAAACATTAATTTACATATTATTTATTAGTACTTAAAAACCAAAATATCTCTTATAGTAAATAAAATTAGTTAAATAATAGATTTTTTTAAATAACATGAAAAAGTAAACATCAATGATTCTATAAAACTGATGAAGTATGATATTTTCATGTACTTTTATACAACTGTTTCTACTTATTTTCAATCTTTAATAGTTATATATGGTTCAACATTAACACATACTTAAAATTAGTTAGCTCATTCGTTAGTATTAAGCACATGCGATGCAATTTAAAGTAATTTAACAAAACAATACTACTATGAAATAATTTTAATTTATAAAGCAATATCACATGTGCAACTTAAATAATGGTTAATTTATAGTATATAAAAAATTACTCTTTAGTTAGATGAACTATTACTCTTTTCAATAAAAAATATTACTTTTCAAATTCTGATTTTTAATGTAGGAAAAGAGTAGAGAGAGAAACTCATGTTCAGTATGGAAGAGAGGAAGATAGATGGAGAAATTGAATTTCCATTGGGAAAGGAATGATCAATCAAAAAATAAAAGAAAGTACAAATTTAAATTAGGAAATAATAATAATAATAATATAAAAATAGAAAGAGCTCAAGAGACCCCACCAAAACATGTCATCAACAATGACGTAGAGGCATCCCAAGTCAGAAAAAAAAAGTCATATAGATATCTTTAAATTACCATAATAAACGATTAATTTAATACATAAATGATTATTGACTTAATTATGCGCTATTAAACCATAACCATAAATAAGAGAATAATATTAATGATGATTATATATATTTTCATATTCCAATAAAACTGTCATAGATATCTTTACATTACTATAATAAACGACTTAAAAATAATATTAATATATAGATGATTGTGCACTTAATTATACGTTACTAATGTTGAAGAATTTTAATTAAATGCAAATTGTATACTTAAATGAGTAAATTTGTGTTTTAATTTTTTTCATTTATCTATAATTAATAAGTAAATTAAATATTTTGTTATGCATAAATTAAGATTTAATTTAATATAGAATTATATTAATTTAATATGTGTTCCCAATCTCAATTAATCCATTACTTTCCATGATATAAAAATATTAGAATAATTTACGGGTTAAACATTAATGTTGACTAATTTTTCATAACACAAACAAACAAATATTAATATTGACTAATTGAAATGATATACATTTTAAACATATTTATTTAATTGATAACAAAGTATTTAATTTAATAATTAAATTTTATGAATCATATCATAAATTAATTAATAATTGAATATAGCTATTAGCAATCAAATACAATATATATAAATACAAAATATAGCTATTAGCAATCAAATAATTGAATATAGCTATTAGCAATCTAATAGCTAAGAGAAAGAAGAATCTGCAGATAAATAAATACAAAATATATATATTTTTGAGATTTTTTACGTCCATAATTTATGTAAAAATATTTATATAATGAATGTACAAATTATATACGGAGATTCAACTTTTAATAATATTCATATATTTAGCGCGAATCTTCAAACCGTGATAATATAATATATGAAATATATACTAATAATTATTTTTAAATTAAAATCGACTCACTCATATTTTTCTTGCAAGTATAGATTTTATATTGATTGAACTTAATTGGATGTAAATATTGCAGAAGCTATGCAACGATCTTTTTTTGTTGTTGCTATGCCCTTATTTGAGCCCGTGGAAACATAAACAATCCATAAATAAAACATAAAGAAAAAAAATCTTTTTTTGTTGTTGCTTATCCTTCTCAGTTTTCACTATGACATATTTGAATTTTTAATGTTGTGGAACTTGCTTTAATTTGGGGTCAATCGTCTCCATGAACTTCAATCGATGTGTTATCAAGAAAGATGAATGACTACATAAAAATATTATCATCATATATTAACAAATCAATATAAAATATCTTTTTATGAAACAATAATCATGATAATAAAATTTTTAAATATATAAATAGAAAAAAATAAATGACAAATATTAGAATATATGTTAAAAATTAAAATTAGTCCAAATTCAAACCTTTGGAATTTAGATGGTAGACCAGAGGTAAGTCCCTGCTACTCATGACTAATGAATCCAGCTTCAAATCTTCAACCGCTTCACACGACTACTTTATCAATATCATGTAAATACAAAAAATTTAAACAATAATGAGAAAAAATCGATTCACAAATATAAATATAAAATAGATGAACAATTAAATATATACAATTCTCAAAATACACCTTGTGCATTGAGGCGAACATACTCTCAAAATGATTAAATTACGAACAGATTTAGTCTCATAAAATCTCAACTGATTAGATAGAAAATTAGTGGATCCAATATCATGAAACAAAAATACATTAAAAAAATTCAAATTATGATCCAATTCACTCTTAGAGTATGAATAATTTTCAAATTAGCAAGAGTGAAAAGTTTGTTTATTGAAGAATTGAGGAGAGAAACTTGTGAGTGCAAGAGATCAAATGGGTTTTAAATGAAAAAAAAAAAAACATAATTATTAATTGCAATAATTACATGATGACACAAATAAAATTAAATCAGAATTAAACAAAAAAATAAAAGATTAAGTATGGAAGGTTTGAAAAAAAAAATTCAGAACTTCAATCGGTGTGTTCAACGATAGCGCATGCTTAGCAAATGTAACTTCATTTTTCCTCCTATAGAAAGTATCAAGAAAGATGAATGACTACAGAAAAACATTATCATCATATATTAAAAAGCAATATAAAATATCTTTTTATGAAACAATAATCATGATAATAAAATTTTTAAATATATAAATAGAAAAAAAATAAAGGACAAACATTAGAATATATGTTAAAAATTAAAATTAGTCCAAATTCAAACCTTTGGAATTTGGATGGTAGACAGGTGGTAAGTCCCTGCTACCCATGACTAATGAATACAACTTCAAATCTTCAATCGCTTCACATGATTACTTTATCAATATCATGTAAATACAAAAAATTTAAACAATAATGAGAAAAAAAATCGATTCACAAATATAAATATAAAATAGATGAACAATTAAATATATACAATTCTCAAAATACACCTAGTGCATTGAGGCGAACATACTCTCAAATGATTAAATTACGAACAGATCTATTCTCATGAAATCTCAATGATTAGATAGAAAATTAGTGGATCCAATATCATGAAGCAAAATTACATAAAAAAAATTCAAATTATGATCCAATTCACTCTTAGAGTATGAATAATTTTCAAATTAGCAAGAGTGAAATGTTGGTTTAATGAAGAATTGAGGAGAGAAACTTGTGAGTGCAAAAGATCAAGTGTTCTTTAAATGAAATAAGAAAACAGAATTATTAATTGCAATAATTACATGCAGTAATGAACAAATAAAATTAATTTAGAAATAAACAAAAAAATATAAAAGATTAAGTATGGAGGTTTGAAAAAAAATCATTTTAATCTAATAATTCCATGTCATCATGGAAGAAGGAGAGTGATGACACATAGGCATTAGAAAACTGTCATTTAGATGTATAAAGATGAAAGATCAATTCTTTGGGATCCTTCCTTTCTTCAAACGACTAGGTTCGGTTATAAGCTACTGACTTATGCGGTCTTTTAATAAACTAGATATTTTAGATGTGCGTATGCACGTGCCCGTCATACAGTGTAATAACATCTTTTAGCATTTTCTTTTCTTTGTTATTATCTGAACAAAACATTAATTCCTGTTGAACAAAAATTGCATGCTGTTCGAATAGTTTAAATACAAAATCAAATTAAATAATAATTCTTCAGCAAATTAATTGATTTGTTGTATTTCCAAATTCAAAATAAATAATAATAAATAAACAGATAAAAACCACTTGAATCCCACTAGTGACTTTCCGGGGGTGATCATTTGCCACCATAGATATAAGTGACGAGCCAAAGTGTACAAGGTTGTTAGAGTCCCAATTTGTCACAGAATTTTTCTATTTTGTCCTCCACGCATTTCCATATTGAACAAAGACCCACATGATCTAGCTCCATATATGGTCTCTCAAAAGCCAGAACAGAAAAATCAAGAGCGGGTCTCAAGTCAGGGTTGTACATGATAGGAATCGATGATGGGATCAAATCTATAACCTGCATTTCATGATATTTATATGATTCATATTAATATCTCCCCCCACACTCGAAAATGTTTACAGCATAATATAAAATGCTTTTATCAGAGCTTCAAAGAAGAAGCATAATAACTAATAATACCAAAACCAGGAGCTTCTACACAATAGTTGTCATGTCCTTAAACAACATTTGCTAGTGAGGTTTTAAGTAGAGACCGATTAACTTGTCAAAGAATATCAAAGAAAAACGAAGCATACTGAATCAAAAAAATTGCCACAACCAAAACTCAAAACCAGCAAAAAATGAGCAGCAGTGTAGAAAAACGCTATATCATACATACCTTCAACGCTTTGATCACTAATTTGCACGAATGAGTCATCCACCTGTAATGGCAAAAAAATTTCAGTCCTCCGTGGAGAGTTGATAAAGTGATTCTCATAAAATGAGATAATAGTGCCTCATTTCCAAAAGGTTTCTCCATAACTTCAGCCATAAGTTTCAAAACACCTCCCAACTCTTGATATTTTAAACTTTAACTCATGACAGTATCAAACCTAGAGTGGTTAGGAGATTATTAAAGAACACATCATTTGAAAAACTTCCATTCAATATGCTGACTGTTGTTGCTCGTTTTTGTCAGGAAGACTTAAACAAGATCCAACAAGAGATATATGATGAAAGAGAGAATGAATCAAAGAAGAATGCCTTGATTCGTCTATTGAGCCTTGATACTTTTATTTTCTTTTTGATAAAGTGCCAAAAACCTACATTTTTGTTTGGATCCTTTCTACTTTTACCTCTCTTGTTCAAGTGATTGGACCTAGATTCCTTTTCTTGCTTCTAGATTGTTTCCTCAAATCCATAATTGTCATGTGTACTATTCTAGATTTATCCATAACAAACTTGATGCCTTTGAGGCTTTCTTGCTTCTTATTGGTTGGTGAAGAATCTGAGAATAACGGAAGTTTGGGACCATCATAATATTCTCTTGGTGGCCTTTCCTTCCTGCTATTCTTTTTTGCTTATCCCCAGGATATCTGTGTTATATCCCGGGGTTATCTCTTTACGTTATCCGGGTTTTAACCTTGTCACTTATTCCCTGGGTACTGAAGGATAATCCCGGGTTTATTTGACAATTGTAGCCAACGCCTTGGAGGGAATTTCTTGGCCCTTTCTTTCTTGTGCCTGTACAGTTGGGCTTACGTTTTAGGTATTTTGGGACGTGAATTCCTTCCATAACATCAGCACCTTGAGCTCGGAGATATATACGCAGTGGAAATTTCCGAGGTCGAATCCTTGCCTTCTTTTCTTTTTCTCTGGACCTTATTATCGACCCAATCCTTTTAACTGCCGCCTTTTCATTTCTTCCATTAGTTTGTCGTTGGTTCGCCTTCCCCTGCAACTTCCCTAGGGTTTTCTCTTCGTCTTCTTCCCTCGCGTGAATCGGCTTTGCAAATCCTTATCTCCACTCCCAGGTATTGCATCATTCTTCCTTCACTTATGGATTTCGATATTGACTACGTACCTTCTCCGTCTCCCCTTGGTTCAGTGGCCCTTTCTCCAAATACTTCTTCTAATTTGTCCGAAAGCGATGAGGAAATCCCCATTGATGTTTCTCCCAATATAGATATGACTACCTGTATGGATGGTTCCGACTTCGGTGTTAGTTTTTGTCAGTCTAATATATCTATGAAGAGGTTGAATGTTCTTCAACTTTGTTGCCCGCCTTCGATTATTCTTCATAAACCAGATCACCAAGGTCGTATGTGTTGGCCCCCTCATAGTTATGTTGGCGCTTATGAATTGATGTTGCACAATGGGGTGCGTTTTTCTCTTCCTTTGATTATTTCTCGTTTCCTTCTTCACTGGCTAATGGGTGGTCTATCTTATATGGTTTGCTCATCTTGTTCCGCCAATCTGGTTATCCCTTCCTATCTCCTCTAGAGGTTGATTTCCTCTGTGCTTTTACAGCCAAAAATAATGCTCGGGGATATTATTTGTTACCTCGTAGTCGCCCTGGCCTAATTACCGACATTTCCAATTCTAATAAAGGCTGAAAAAATAAATGGTTTTGGGTTTCCGGCCCTTGGAGAGGGGATGTCCCTATTTGTTTAGATAGCACCTCATCGGCTTCCTTGAAAGATGACATTCCTAATTATTTTCAGGATTATTCTCCTTGTGAGTGTGATTTTTATCTTTCTCTCGATGCTTGGCTGAAATATTTAGGCTATTTGACTTTTGCTGACATTCTGGTGTATAGCTTCAGGTGTTCCTTCATCTGATCATCTCTAGTGCCGTTTTAAAGATCATTTGGAGAAAATTTTGTCTCTAATATCTGCGAAGCGTCACCTGGACGAGCTCCTAACAGACAAGAATCTTCGGCTCTTTCAATTATTTTCGCGATTTCTCCTATGGCTTCCAATACTAGTAATACCTTTATTTTCTCACTCTTGCATTTTTAATAACTTCTCTCCACGAAATAACTTTACCCTTTTTGTTTTTAGGAAAACGTTCTTATTTGGTTCCTGCCAGTGAACATCTTGCGTCGTCCTCTGGTTCCTCTATTCCAAAGAAACCTATCCTCTGTCCACCCAGAGATATTCCTGCTGCCAAGAAGCCCCGGGTGGCTCTTTCGGACTCAGTTCCGGACAAATAGAAATTTTCTATCACTCCTGATTTAATCGATGTTTTTGATGATCCTTTTCCCGACTCAGGGAATGCAACCCTTTCTTTATTGAAAATATATTCCTCAAAATCCAAAGATAAATCTACCAAAAGAGCCCTCGAAGGGTTTCTGGCAAGCTTTTAGAGAGTTCTTCCAAATTCTTCCCCATGTTACTCCCTTTGATAGTCAATCAACTCCCTTTTGTCCCGTGGATCCTAAAAGGAATGCAGCCCTTTCTAAGGCTGATGTTTCTCTAGATGAAGCCGGAGCTACTTACTTCCGGTCGTTGAATACTAGGGTTTCTGCCAATCTTCTCCCTTATCTGAAAACGGCCATGAACTACCCTTCTAGATCCTGGACAGAAGAAAATGCCGCTGCTATTTCTCAAATGAGCCCCCAAGCGAAATCTATGTGCGCCATAGGTCACCTTGGTCAAGCTTCCTGTTTCATCGCCAACCTTTCTGAGGATATCGACAGGTTGTCCCGGGATTATGAGATCTATTCCCAAGAGTTGGGGGAATTGAAGGCTAAACTTTCTTCCATTGAATAAGAGAAGTTAGATCTAATGAAGGCTCGGGATTACTTCCTTGATCAGTTTGAATCAGAGAAAGGGATTCGTGCTCGTTCTGAGAAATCTTTTGCTGACCTTTGTAGAAAATACAATTGTTGTCAAGAAGATCTTTCCCGCCTTGACCAAGAATTTTAGGCTCTGCGTGTAGACGCATATGTTGAAAAGGAACAATTGTCCTCTAATGTACAAGTTGTTGTTAGTGCTTGTGACTTCTGGCATGCTGAGTATTCAAAGGTATTTAACTCATTGGCCAAGACCCGTGAACATGCTCTTCCTCTAGCTCGTATCTTTTTTTTGTTCAGCTTATATAACAGTAGTTGAAAAACATGCTGGAAAATTGTCTGCTGATGATTTGGAGATTATATATTCTGAACTCTAAGAAAGTTTAGCAGAAGAGCCTACGCCCCCCGGAGATAGTTTGAGGGATGATCTTGAAAAGAATGTTCAGTCTGAGGATTTCATCTCCTCTACCTTTCTTATGGAGAACCCGCCTGAGATCAATACTTCTTCTGACGTGCCTCTATTGTCAGATAATGCATTCCTTTCCGAGTTTCAAGAAGAAGCAGCTAACGCCAAACTTCCCGGGAATGATCCTTCTCCTTCTTCGCATGCTATCCTCTGATTGTTTCGACTTTTGCTCCTGTCGATTCGGCCGATATCCTCGGGTCTTCTGAGGATCCTTCATCTAAGGCCTCCGCTGGTGTGACTGAGTCATGATGTATTTTTACTTTTTATTCCAGCTTCTCCTGTATTCCGATCATTTTTTAATATTAATGGAAAATATTCCTAGTATTTTCTGGGTTCTATATCCCCCTAATCCCTTTTTTTATAGAAAAAAGGATGTATGTGTGTGTGGACCACATGTTCACACGACTGGATAGTTTCTTTTTTGAATTTTGAATTGGGTTGGTGTCATTTGTAACTGCCTAAGGCTCCGCAACCACCCTTTCGACTTCTTCTCTTTCTATGCTCGTCTTTTATTTTCTTTTCCCCCCTTCTTTTCTTCTTCCTCTCCTCCTTTTTTGAGTTTCTTTTTCTCTGTTTTTCTGTTTCTCTTCTCTCATGGCTCGCAGCGACACTGATGCTTCCCAAAAGTTTACCGTGTCTGTTCATTCTTCTGACGCAAGCCCCGAGGACTCATCGGCTCGTGCTGTGCGTCACTCTAACTGGAATACTGGCTCTCATGGCTGTGGCCGCGGCGGTGTTCGTGTTCGCGGTGGCAGTTCTTCTTCTTGGGACAGTTACTCCACGACTTCAGCGAGCCCCTGAATCTGCTGCTACTCTGACGACTAATGTCCCTCCGACTTCTTCTACTGCTGGAGATGCATATTCTTGGGCTAGTCAAATTTTCCAAAACGATGTGAATCTTTTGCATGATGTTCATGGGTATAATCGTGTGTAGTTCATAGCTCCCGATCCTAATGCCAGGATTAATGCTCCTCTCGATGGCGCAATTCCCTTTAACAAAGTGCTATTTCTTGCCGGGTTATGAATACCTTTGCCCTCATTTGTTATGCGTTTGTTTCTGTATTTGGGAATAACCCCTGTTCAAATCCTTCCTGCTTTGTGGGTAAACTTGCTTGCTGTCATTTGTTTGTTTCGTGTGTTGGGACATCACTTTGTTGAACCCCCGTGAGATTGATTTCCTATTTATCTATTGAGCCTTGATACTTTTATTTTCTTTTTGATAAAGTGCCAAAAACCTACATTTTTGTTTGGATCCTTTCTGCTTATACCTCTCTTGTTCAATGGATTGGGCCTAGATTCCTTTTCTTGCTTCTAGATTGTTCCCTCAAATCCATGAATGCCATGTGTTCTATTCTAGATTTATCCATAACAAACTTGATGCCTTTGAGGCTTTCTTGCTTCTTATTGGTTGGTGAAGAATCTGAGAATAACGGATGTTTGGGACCATCATAATATTCTCTTGGTGGCCTTTCTTTCCTGCTATTATTTTTTGCTTATCCCCAGGAACGTTATCCGGGTTTTAACCTTGTCACTTATTCCCAGGGTACTGAAGGATAATCCCGGGTTTATTTGACAATTGTAGCCAACGCCTTGGAGGGAATTTCTTGGCCCTTTCTTTCATGGGCCTGTACAGTTGGGCTTACATTTTAGGTATTTTGAGCCGTGAATTCCTTCCATAACACTGACAAATATATCAGAATAAAATAAGTTCAATTAATTTATTTTTTTAAAAAAAGCAATCAATGGAGTCAATGGGTTCCTTACCATAGTATTTTTTTTGAGTGCATAGTGCATAGCTAGTTGGCAAGCTGATTTTGACCAATCAGCCATCACTGTAAAAATAGCAGCTCCTAATATGCTGGATGTCCTAATGAAAAAAGCTGATTGCTTCTCACTTCTGACTGTATGTTTGTGCTCAATCCATCCATTTCCCGATGAGAAATAGGAGTCTTCATTTCCCTTGAAGATTTATTTAGTCGCTTATTTGGCCCTACAGTGCTCTTACACTGAACAGGAGACAAAGCAAGTTCTCATATAGTAAATTAAGATAAGACCCAAACACTACAAAAAGAAATTCTCACATATTACGTACACAACTTTATTGGTCAAAACTAATTGATGGAGATATCAACATAACCATAAAAGGAGGACGACTAACAACAAAGAGGGTAAGAATATAAGCTCCATTAGTGAGATGGAAAACTAAATTAACAATTAAAACAAAACATTAGAAAGAAACCCTTGCTATAGCTTGCTAAATTAACAAAAAAAAAACAAAACAATTGTATTGATTCTTTCAAGATAAAGGAAGGGTTTCTTTCAAGATAAATTAACACATACCACTGATCTTTCAAGATAAAGGAAGTACAATTGTATTGATTCTTCTTTTATATAGCATCAACTAAAATCTGCCAAGTGCCAACTTAAGGCAAATGCATATTCAAAATCATTAGAAAGAAACCCTTGCTATAGCTTGCAAAATCAGACTGATAAGAAAATGTACTAATTCTGTACTCTCATTACTTAATTAAATCACAGGCGACAAGAATACGTCACTTGGGCTTGTTCAAAATCGGCCATCATAAAAGAATAGAAACGAAAAATAGGGAGTATATAATAATGTGTAACCTTTTTGAGCAGTTCAATGTATCAGAGATGATTTGCTTCTTCTTGTTTCTGCAAAATCAAACCTCACACAAAAACAGAAACAATCAAACCTTCAATTTAATCAGAGCCTAGAATAAAATTGAACCATCCTTAAAACATTTCCGTTGATACAGCTGCGGAGGAAGAAAGAAGAGTGACTTGAGATCTTTCTTGTTGAAGGATTTAGAAAGGTACTCATTCTTCAGGGTTGCAGAGGCCGCGCATATCCCGACCTTTAAGTGCTAATCACCGGAAATTTCGCCGGCGCCAATTGGGGGAATCCCATCGTGGACTCGTTTTGCCTTTTCCCTTGTGGAGTCTTTCTGCCTTTTCTTTTATAAACTGAAAAATAAATAGAGAAAATGAATAAACGCAATTATGGAAGAAGTTCAAAAGACTAAATTCATGAACCAATAATTTTTTTTTTGACATTTCATGAACCAATGAATGGGTGATAGAGTCAATCAAGGGAGTCAGCCATACTATAACTATTCTGCCCTATTCATGCTAATCACTAATCTGTTAAATTAGAAAGAGCTTAAAAGACACCGGGACAATTCCCGTCAGCACTAGGCTGCCTCCAAAAGGATTTTACACACTTGATACCTCCTCTACTCCTGTATTCTCTTATTAATAATATTTTGTTCCTAATTTCTTGCCAACACATTGCCATTTATTATGCTAATTGGAGTAATGTTGCCCTGGCCCTGATTGTGGAAATCCATTTTATTGTGACAAGTATACACTCGGTAAGGAAATGAAGCTTGATTGACTTTATCAATTACTCCCCCGGGCGAACAGCCTTGTCCTCAAGGCTATATTCTGGAAATTGTCCTCGAAAATCAGCTTCATCTAGCCAAGAAGCATCTTCCCTCAAGCGACCATGCCATTGAACCAATAGTTGGGTACCCTATCATCCTCCCTCCACACTGCGCGAGTTTGGAGCACATGCTCAGGCTCAAAAGCTTGCTCCTCAGATATGAGATAGGACAGAAGAGTGGTTTTGACCTCATGGTTTCCTGCTGTTGGCTTCAATTGAGAGACATGAAATACTGGGTGAATTCTTAAAGAATCAAGTAATCACAGACTATATGTCACAGCCCCAACCTTTACAATAATCTCAAAAGTTCCATAAAAACGGGGTGCAAGTTTTGAATTTCCATGTGGTTGTGCGATTGCTGCCGAAAAGGACGAACTTTAATAAATACCTTGTCACCCACTTGAAAAATTCACTTCACGTCTATGTTTATTAGTTGCCCTTTGCATCCCCTGTTGTGCACGCTCCAAATTCTATTTCAAGATTTTTAACACCACATCTCGTTCTAGCAACTCATCCGCGACTGCCTTCACTCGGATTTCACATGCAAAAATTGATGCAAAGTTGGAGGAGGGCGGCCATATACGCTGAGAAAAGGTGTTTGCCCCGCTGCAGATTAGAAGGTGGTGTTGTAAGAGTATTCTGCCCAATGCAGCCATTTACTCCACTTTTGGGGACGCTCAGAAGCAAAACAACGTAGTTAAGTTTTCGAGCAACGATTTAGTACCTCAGCTTGTCCATCGGTCTCTGGATGGTAAGCAGAACTCATTTTCAACTTGGTGCCCGAGGCTTTAAACAATTCTAACTAGAAATTACTCATGAACAAGGGGTCTCGGTCCGAGATGATAGAACGAGGTATCCCATGCAAGCGCACCACTTCTTTTGTGAAAATTTCAGCAACTCTTTTGGCGGTAAAAGGATGTTTAAGCCCGATGAAGTGCCATATTTGGAAAAACGATGAGAACGCAGTCCATGGTCAATGAACATGGTAAGCCCGAGATAAAATCCAAACTTATGTCGTCCCACACTTGTGCTGGAATGGGAAGTGGTTGCAAGAGCCCCGCTGGAGTGCGTGTATCATATTTGTTTCTTTGGCAAACTAGGCACTCGGCTACAAATGCTCGAACTTTTTTCATCATGCCTCTCCAATAGACGCTACTTGCCATGCATCGGTAGGTACGGTAGGCGCTTGAGTGTCCTCCAGATGGTGTAGAATGAAACTCCTATATCATTTTTGTCGTCCACACGGTGTCTCGAGGTACCACAATCCTGCCATTAAAGAAGAGGTAGCCATTAATTAAGAAAAAATGGCTTTTGTACTTGATGTCATTCCCCACTTGCTGAATTATTTTTTATAGTTCCGGATCTTGGTTGATAGCTTGTTTTAGGGCGTCCCAATCCACCCACTGTGGCATAGTAATTGTAGAAAATTCTGCTGCGCCTTGCCTGGATAAAGCATAAGCTGCGTTGTTAATGGACCCTGTCTTGTAGACCACCTCAAAATCATAGCCAATGAGTTTTGCAACCTAATTTTGTTGAGTTGGTGTGGTGATTTTCTGTTGCAAAATATGCCATCAACTCTCGCTCATATGCTGATTTTCTTTGCCCTCTATCTGATAGGGCCTTGCTAAAGTAAGCAATTGGACATAAGGATTGCATCTGTAACACCCAAAAAAAAAAAAAAAAAAAACTTCAAGCCCAAGATCCGAATCCTTTTAAGCCCAACTTCTAAAGCCCATAAAAATTCTCTACGCAACGTGAAACAGATCTGATATTTTTAGGAAGATTGCAGAATATCTCTCAAATCCTGTCTGCAATGTATCACCCCACAAAATTAGGACAAGATTTTATTTTGTAAATCTTTTCCATTCTTCACTACGCTGCAACACGTTATTATTCAAGCCACCTCATATTTTCTCTTATTCTTCTCACATCAATATGCAGCGACGCAAGTTCTCTATCAAGGTAAAACCTCTTCTTACTTGTCTTTCAAGAACATGTTGTTTGTTTGCGATCCCAGCCATACATTCAACTTTTCTTTTTCTTTTAAATCAACCATGACCCTGTTATTTTCTTCCCATCCAAAAGGAATGATTTCAGCATTTGTTTCCAATCTTAATCACGTTTCTATCCTATAACTTGCAGAATTTAGTTTCTTACCGAGATTTAGAAATACGTTTTGATTGTTCTCCCTTTTTCAATTGCTGAGTATAGGCTGCGAGGGTAGGACGAGTGAAGACAATCAAAGATTTTGTTTTGCTAGATCAAGTGTTTAAGGTGGGATTTAATTATGTGTTATTTATTTATTTAAAACCCTATATGATGTGATTATACATGAACATGTTATGTTATCCATGAATTATTAAGTACAAGTCAAGGGTATTGAATCGCGATGCTTGCCAACATGGGTATTGAACCGAAAGGTGCTTGCCAACATGGGTATTGAACCGAAAGGTGCTTGCCAACATGGGTATTGAACCGAAAGGTGCTTACCAACATGATATGATATTTCGAGTTACAAGTGTAAGAAATTTCAGTTTCACTCGTAATAGCGTTTGAATGATAAGTGGTGCATGATTAATTTCACTGAGCTTGTGGTTGCTCACCCCTCCATTACCCCCTTTTTAGGTTAGCGTGGCGGAAGCGTACGAACGGTGGCGCGTAGGCAGGAAGACTTGAATGAAAATTTTAATAATAAAAATCGAGGCTTTTGTGACTGCATACTCTGAAGTTTCTTTTAATATTGTCTTAAACTTGAAATATCATGCTACATGGTAATTGGTATTATTCGAATAGATTGATGACTTGTGATTTCGTTTTAATAGTCCTCCGTAAGGTTAGATGTCGAAATTGTTGACATTTGAAAGTGAACCATGAATTAGCTATGCAAACCCACTTACTGCAAAATTAAATTTTTACGTTGTCAGTTTGTATGTGTAGTCCATGAATTATTAATACAGTTCTAGTGGAGTTTAGTATGTCAATGTGTGATTTTTTTTGTACATGGAAGAATCCAAATCTGGGTTTGCTGCCTAAAATTTTCACCTGTAAGTTGACCATGTGCAAACTTATCATGGTAGTTAGCTGGGGACAGACTTGTACCAAATGGTACCAGTATATTTATTAAATCAAATTATTTTCTTTGGTCAGCTGCTTTATAGTTTGTGTAGTACAGTGGAGTGACTGTCTAGTGGATTCATGTCGTATATGTGAGAGTTAAAATGATATTTGGACACATCCTGTATGTTAAAAATTCAAGATTTTGGGTTCATAACCTTACTGTCCTTACCATTTAAATATTACTGTAGAAAACTTATAGGACTGCTCCCTTATTTAAAAGTCCTTTATCTTTGAATTTATTTAATAATTAAAAAGTTTAATCACGCCCTATTTAATACTCTATTTATGAAATAAAATGAGAATTTCTTTATTACGAAAATTGGGGTGTGACAGATTGGTATCAAAGCAGGTATGCGATTTTGCATACTTGTTCAAAAATTATTTTATTTTTTATTTTCCGCATATGCATATGTAAATGATTTATTTGCTACGAAAATATACATGAATAATTTAATAATAATTAAGTCTCTTGCTACGCATCCACCGAGTACGACGCCCACGCCAAACAAGGTATGAAAGATTTAAAATTTGCAACTATGATTACATGTGCAATTATGTGCAAGTTAAGTTTTATTATCCCATATGTACAAGTTTACGAATTACTATGCAAGATAGTTTGTTCTTACGTAATAAGAGGAACCGTGTTATGATAGATGGACAATATAGCTAGGCAACAAGCTTACAGAAATTATCAGCGCGATCCGCGCCATGATTTGGCAACACACATCGCTATAATGCTGCAAGAATGGAGAGAAGTTCGAGGTTATGGAGATGGAATTACCAACTATTGGGCTTGTATGAAGCTGATTAACACGCTACCCCTGGCATGGAGGGAGGTTGCGTATCCTATTTTCACGGCCGGGCTGCGACACAATATGACTCAAGAGGTTCCACGAACAAGCTATCCTGTGTTCACTGCACAGTTGTTCGAGAGAGTGGTTCCCTTCCAACCACCACCTCCTGGACACATCGTAGATGCTCAGGAGAATGCTCTCACCGAGGGATTGTATGGAATTCCTGATGCAGAAGAACCCGAAGAAGACCCTGAAGAGGATCCTGGAGGACGTTGAATTAATTAATACCAGCAATTATTCTAACTCCTAGTATTATTTATTATTAACCATATGATGGGAAATTTGACTTTTGCTTTCAGTATTTGACATCTATGATATTCATTTTGAGACAATTCATTATTTATGGCACGAATGGAATTTTTATTATGAATTTATTAGTGGTCCTTCTAAATTACGTGCCTCTATCATTTAATATATATATATATATATATTTTTTTTTGACAATGTTTACTATTGACCTTCATCCTGAGCTAGTATTAATTATTGGTGCATTGATGATTTAGGGATGCCTCCGAGAAGAGCGCCTCAGGTTAACAACAACCAAGCGAACGAGAACCAATATAATAACAATCCACAACCCGCAGTGGATGAAGAAGCTTATGCCAGGGTGATGCAGCAGTTCCGGTCCTACACGCCGCCTATCTTCAAAGGACGTGAGGGACCCGAGTATGTGGAAGAGTGGTTGAGATCACTCGAAAAGACTTTCCGAGCCATGAGGTGCAACGAACGTTTCCGCGTCTACTGTGCGCAATACCAATTCGCAGAAGATGCAGATCATTGGTGGGATTCATACTGGAGAATGAGACCTGATGAGGACCCTGAAGCTATCACATGGGAGACATTTAAGAGGATAGTGCTAGAGAACTACTATCCGCGGACCCACCGAGCTAAAGTAGAGCGCGATTTCTACGATTTCAAGCAAGGGAATCAGACCGTGGTTGAGTACGAGCGCAGATTCAATCAAATGAGCCGAGCCGCACCACAACTAGTAGATACTGAAGAGAAACGAGCTCAGAAGTTGGTGGACGGCCTGCGCCAAGACATTCAGGATGCTATGGCTTCTCTGCCTGAAATGGGATATGCTGATACGTTTCAGAGGGCTCAAAAGATAGAAGCTTGTTTTGAGAGGGGACGTTCTAATCGTAAGTCGATGGAGAACTCGGGCAAAAGAATGTGGGAGGACTCCAGCTCTGGAAGAAACAACAACAACAAACAGTCAAGGGCCAACACTAATCCGCCCCCAAATACCCAGAACACAAAACCGCTTTGCCCGAAATGTGAGAAAAGACACGAAGGTGAATGCCTTAAAGGTCAGGGAAGATGCTTCAGATGTCACGAGTTCGGGCATAGAATTCAAGATTGCACCAAACCACGTAACTATGTGCCAGATCGAAGGGGACTGCCTGCAAGAGGAAATCAAAGACAAGCTACAGGAGGTCAAGGAAGAGTCTTCGCCATGAACCAGAATGAAGAGGATAAGGAACCAGGAGTCACTACAGGTACTCTATCAGTGAGTAACTCCCGAGCTTTCGCATTGTTTGATACTGGTGCATCACATTCTTTCATATCTGCTAAGTATTATTGTAAGATTCATTGCGAAATAATCAAGAGTGACGAGCCTCTTGAGATTAGTCTGCCTTCGGGAGAGAAGATTCTCACGTATTAATTAGTGGATAGCCTCGACGTATACATAGAAGGAATCAACTTTAGCGCCAAACCCTACGTTATAGACATGCATGGGTTCGATTTGATACTAGGAATGGATTGGCTTACACACCATCGAGCCATATTCAGGTGCAGGGAGCGAGAAGTGATCTTAACGGTGCCAGAATCCAAGGAAGAAATCGTCCACAAGATTAAAAGTGGTGTGATACCCCGAGTTTTGTCTGCTGCGAAAGCATCAAAGATGCTTAAGAAGAAGTCGTGTCAAGGATATTTAGTGAACATTATGGACTCTAAGATCTCGGAAGTGTCACCCAGCAACATACTTGTAGTGAAAAACTTTCTAGATGTCTTTTCGGAGGAATTGCCAGGGATACCACCGAACCGCCAAGTAGAATTTTCTATAGACCTACTTTCTGGATCAGCACCGGTTTCCAAGGCCCCTTACAGAATGGCACCCATGGAGCTACAAGAGCTGAAGATTCAACTGCAAGAGCTTCTGAACTTG
Source organism: Pogostemon cablin (assembly GCA_023678885.1). Taxonomy (NCBI): domain Eukaryota; kingdom Viridiplantae; phylum Streptophyta; class Magnoliopsida; order Lamiales; family Lamiaceae; genus Pogostemon; species Pogostemon cablin. The sequence continues at coordinate 9,586,484 of CM042990.1, read as the reverse complement.
GGATTTATTCGCCCAAGCGTATCACCATGGGGAGCGCCAGTTCTATTCATCAAGAAGAAGGACGGTTCGATGAGAATGCGTATAGATTACCGTGAACTCAATAGACTGACTGTGAAGAACAAGTATCCCTTACCGAGAATCGAAGACCTATTTGATCAACTTGAAGGAGCTAGTACCTTTTCCAAGATTGACTTGAGATCTGGATACCACCAATTGAGGGTGAAGGAGACAGATATTTCTAAGACGGCTTTTAGGACTCGGTATGGACACTACGAGTTCGTTGTAATGCCATTTGGCTTAAGTAATGCACCTGCTGTGTTCATGGACCTGATGAATCGAGTTTTCCACCAATATCTCGATCAGTTTTTCATAGTCTTCATCGATGACATTCTTGTCTACTCGAAGGATGAAGCACAACATGAGGAACACTTGAGATTAGTATTCAAAACACTTCGCAAGGAGAAGCTGTACGCGAAGTTTAAGAAATGTGAATTTTGGCTGAACCAAGTCGCCTTTCTTGGACACGTGGTGATATCGCGAGGAATCGAGGTAGATCCATCGAAGATTGAAGCTGTAAATCAATGGAGGACGCCATCAATGTACAAGAAATTCGAAGTTTCTTAGGACTAGCGGGCTATAACCGGAGATTTATTGAAGGATTTTCAAAGATAGCCGGTCCTTTGACGCGCTTGACTCGAAAGGGCGAAAAATTTGTTTGGTCTGAGAAGTGTGAAGAGATTTTTCAAAAATTAAAACATGACTTGACCACAGCGCCAGTATTGACGATACCTAATCCAAACGAAGAATTCACTGTCTACAGTGATGCATCAAAACAAGGGCTTGGATGTGTTTTGATGCAACATGGGAAGGTTATTGCATACGCTTCTAGACAGTTGAGGCCGCACGAGGTGAACTACCCTACACACGATTTGGAGTTGGCAGCAGTTGTTCATGCCTTGAAGATTTGGCGACACTACCTATATGGAGGAAGATGTGTGATCTTCACGGACCATAAGAGTCTGAAATATCTTTTCACTCAAAAGGAGCTCAACATGAGACAGCGAAGATGGTTAGAGTTGGTGAAGGACTATGATTGCTCAATTGAATACCATCCAGGCAAGGCTAACGTGGTAGCTGATGCGTTGAGTCGGAAAACAAAAATGGAGCTTAGTAGTCTATACACCGAGCGTGAGGAGTTGATCAAGTATTCGCCAAGATGCAAATCGAGTTGGTGACATCACCCCCCGGCACAAGAGCAACTTTTGCATCGTTGGAGATACTCCCAAGTTTGAAGATAGAGATAAGGGGAGCTCAAGAGCAAGATTACTTTTTGCAAGGAATGGGGAAGAAGGCACAAGGAGGCGTATACAATGGCTTCAAAGTGGATGACGAGGGAGTGTTGACTCTAAACGGAAGAATATGTGTTCCAATGGTTGAAGAATTAAGAGAGAAGATTTTAGGAGAAGCACATGGAGCTCCATACACCGCTCATCCAGGAGGAACAAAGATGTATCAAGATTTGAAAGAAAGGTTTTGGTGGAGAAGTATGAAGCGAGATATTGGATATTTCGTCGAAAGATGTTTAACTTGCCAACAAGTTAAGATTGAACATCAGCGACCAGCCGGAAAGCTTAAACCACTCGAGATTCCTGAGTGGAAATGGGAACAAATTGCCATGGATTTCGTTGTGGGACTACCCAGATCATCAAAGGGGAACCACGCCATTTGGGTCATTGTTGATCAATTGACTAAATCGGCGCACTTCTTACCAGTGAAGATGACATTCAAGATGGAGCAGTTCGCTCAGTTATATGTTCAAGAAATAGTAAAACTTCACGGTGTCCCAATTTCAATAGTGTCCGATAGAGATGCGCGCTTTACTTCAAGATTTTGGGAAAGTTTGGATAAGGCCATGGGAACAAGATTAAACTTCAGTACTGCCTATCATCCGCAAACCGATGGGCAATCCGAAAGAACAATCCAAATTTTGGAGGATATGCTAAGAGCATGCACACTCGACTTTGACGATGCATGGGAAAAGTTCATACCTCTAGTCGAGTTTGCCTACAACAATAGTTATCAAGCGACCATCAAGATGGCCCCTTATGAAGCGCTTTATGGAAGGAAGTGTAGATCACCATTATATTAGGATGATGTTGGTGAGAAGGCTGTCCTAGGCCCCAAAATGATAGAAGAAGCAGTGGACAAGATTAGAGTCATTCGAGAAAGAATTAAGTCTGCTCAAGATAGACAAAAGTCTTATGCTGATCAAAGAAGAAGAGATCTACAATTTGAAATCGGAGAACATGTCTTCTTAAAGGTTGCACCCACGAAGGGTGTTATACGATTCGGAAGAAAGGGAAAGCTTAAGCCTCGTTTTGTCGGGCCATTTGAAATTCTTGAAAGAATATGAGTACTAGCTTATCGCTTGGCTTTGCCGCCTGAATTTTCTACGGTTCATAATGTCTTCCATGTGTCAATGTTAAGGAAGTATATTCATGATCCAAGTCATGTGGTGAACTTCTCAACACTCAAGATTAGCAAGGACCTAACATACGAAGAAGAACCTGAGGCAGTCTTAGAAAGGAAGATCGTAAGAGCTCGAAATCATGACGTGTCATTCATTAAAATGCAATGGAGTCGGCACACTCGAGATGAGGCTACATGGGAACGAGAGGATGAAATACAAGCAAGATACCCCTCTTTCGTCACGGGTAAGATTTATGTCTTTACGATTAGAATTTCGAGGACGAAATTATTTATTAGTAGGGAGGGATGTAACACCCAAAAAAAAAAAAATTCAAGCCCAAGATCCGAATCCTTTTAAGCCCAACTTCTAAAGCCCATAAAAATTCTCTACGCAACGTGAAACAGATCTGATATTTTTAGGAAGATTGCAGAATATCTCTCAAATCCTGTCTGCAATGTATCACCCCACAAAATTAGGACAAGATTTTATTTTGTAAATCTTTTCCATTCTTCACTACGCTGCAACACGTTATTATTCAAGCCACCTTATATTTTCTCTTATTCTTCTCACATCAATACGCAGCGACGCAAGTTCTCTATCAAGGTAAAACCTCTTCTTACTTGTCTTTCAAGAACAGGTTGTTTGTTTGCGATCCCAGCCATACATTCAACTTTTTTTTTTCTTTTAAATCAACCATGACTCTGTTATTTTCTTCCCATCCAAAAGGAATAATTTCAGCATTTGTTTCCAATCTTAATCACGTTTCTATCCTATAACTTGCAGAATTTAGTTTCTTACCGAGATTTAGAAATACGTTTTGATTGTTCTCCCTTTTTCAATTGCTGAGTATAGGCTGCGAGGGTAGGACGAGTGAAGACAATCGAAGATTTTGTTTTGCTAAATCAAGTGTTTAAGGTGGGATTTAATTATGTGTTATTTATTTATTTAAAACCCTATATGATGTAATTATACATGAACATGCTATGTTATCCATGAATTATTAAGTACAAGTCAAGGGTATTGAATCGCGATGCTTGCCAACATGGGTATTGAACCGAAAGGTGCTTGCCAACATAGGTATTGAACCGAAAGGTGCTTGCCAACATGGGTATTGAACCGAAAGGTGCTTACCAACATGATATGATATTTCGAGTTACAAGTGTAAGAAATTTCAGTTTCACTCGTAATAGCGTTTGAATGATAAGTGGTGCATGATTAATTTCACTGAGCTTGTGGTTGCTCACCCCTCCATTACCCCCTTTTCAGGTTAGCGTGGCGGAAGCGTACGAACGGTGGCGCGTAGGCAGGAAGACTTGAATGAAAATTTTAATAATAAAAATCGAGGCTTTTGTGACTGCATACTCTGAAGTTTCTTTTAATATTGTCTTAAACTTGAAATATCATGCTACATGGTAATTGGTATTATTCGAATAGATTGATGACTTGTGATTTCATTTTAATAGTCCTCCGTAAGGTTAGATGTCGAAATTGTTGACATTTGAAAGTGAACCATGAATTAGCTATGCAAACCCACTTACTGCAAAATTAAATTTTTACGTTGTCAGTTTGTATGTGTAGTCCATGAATTATTAATACAGTTCTAGTGGAGTTTAGTATGTCAATGTGTGATTTTTTTTGTACATGGAAGAATCCAAATCTGGGTTTGCTGCCTAAAATTTTCACCTGTAAGTTGACCATGTGCAAGCTTATCATGGTAGTTAGCTGGGGACAGACTTGTACCAAATGGTACCAGTATATTTATTAAATCAAATTATTTTCTTTGGTCAGCTGCTTAATAGTTTGTGTAGTACAGTGGAGTGACTGTCTGGTGGATTCATGCCGTATATGTGAGAGTTAAAATGATATTTGGACACATCCTGTATGTTAAAAATTCAAGATTTTGGGTTCATAACCTTACTGTCCTTACCATTAAAATATTACTGTAGAAAACTTATAGGACTGCTCCCTTATTTAAAAGTCCTTTATCTTTGAATTTATTTAATAATTAAAAATTTTAATCACGCCCTATTTAATACTCTATTTATGAAATAAAATGAGAATTTCTTTATTACGAAAATTGGGGTGTGACAGCATCAACACCGCTCCCACGCCACAACCGGAAGCATCACACTCTATGATGAAAGGCTGAGAGAAATTTGGCATGGCTAGGACTGGAGCAGAAGTCACCGCCTTTTGTAAATCACGAAAGGCCGTCTCAGCCTCTCTCGACCACTCAAATTTCTTGGAGAGATTCGTTTTTAAAAGTGTTGTTAGTGGTTGAACTATCTTCCCATATTTTGAATGAACCTCCTGTAGTAACCTGTCAAACCCAGAAATCCCTTCACTCCTTTGACCGTCTTGGGTGTTGGCCATTGTAGAACATCACTAATTTTATTTGGATCCATTTGAACTCCATCTTCAGAAACAATATGTCCCAAATATTCTACCAAGCGCCACCCAAAGGAACACTTCTTTTGGTTTACCACGACTGAGTTCTCAAACAATATTCTAAGCACGTTTTGGAGATGAGACATATGTTCAGTCCATCCTGCGCTGTAAATTAAGATGTCATCAAAAAATACCAACACAAACTTACGTAAGTAAGGTCGAAAAATATCATTCATCGTAGATTGGAAGGTGACGGGTGCATTAGTCAACCCAAACGGCATCACTACGAATTAGTAATGCCCGGAGTGAGTTCTGATGGTTGTCTTTGGTATGTCCTCTGGCGCAACCTGAATTTGATGATAGCCTGAACGTAAGTCAAGTTTGCTGAAGAACTTGGCTCCATGGAGCTCATCCACCAATTCTTGGATGGGAGGTATGGGATATTTGTTCGGCACCGTTACTTTATTAAGCTCCCTGTAATCTACACAAAATTGCCAACTTCCATCCTGTTTTTGAACCAACAGAACAGGGCTAGAGTAAGGGCTATAACTTGGTTGAATCACACCAGCAGCAAGCATTTCCTCTACAAGCCTTTCTATTACCTCCTTTTGCACATGTCCGTAGCGGTATGGCTTGACACTCACAGGGGTTGTGCCAGGGATAAGAGGTATTCGATGGTCAGTTGGATGGCTTGGTGGTAGGTACTTGGTTCCCTAAATAATTGGGTTTGCTGTTAATTTTAGGGGTCTATGATTTTAGATGGCTTTTGTTTTGGGAAAATGTCACATTTGGTCTTATAAGAATTCCTTCAGTTCAATTTTAGTTCAGTAGGAATTCACTGGTCTCATAGCTAGCGGTTTTGGTCCCATAAGAATATTATAATCATAATTTTTTAAAAATTTTCATCCCAAATTAACTTATATTAGTATAAACTACCAGATTTAAATTATTTTCTGTCTTTCATCATTGACATAGCCCAATACGACCAATCCCCTCTGTTTTCTCTCTCAATAAACATTGTAATAGTTTTCTTTGGGGATTATTTTTTCAAATTATGGAATCAAATATGCAAGTTGCCATTTTGGCCTTGCTAACGGTTCAGAATATTTCGTTATCTATTAACAGATTTTGATGAAAAATTCCTATGGGACTAAATCTGCCAGTTTTGGGACCTTTTTGGCGTTAAGCAACTCTTACGGGACTAAATCTGAACTTATCCCCTTTTGTTTTAGGGTTAAAATCATTTTTGGTCCCATAACTATAGAGAATTTTTTATTCTGTCACAAAAAAGATAAAATTTTCAATTTCGTCCCGTAACTCTTGATATTGGCCAATTTTGGTCCCAAAATCATCGAAAAATTGACTTTTTGGCCAGAAAATCGTATGTACACCCCACATGACGCCTTAAATTGGGGCTTTCCGGTAGCTTTGGCATTAAGGTTGAAAATTTCAAGGAACATAGTAACTTTATAAGATATCCTCCCAACGAGGAATTGTTAACTGATGCCCCCAACTTCAATGATGCAGCTACATAGTTGATCAAGTTCCATGGAAGTTATCAACATTACAATAGAGATGAGCGTGGTACCAAATCTTACTCATTTATGCTTCGTACCAAAATCCCTTGTGGATAGGTTTCAAACAAACTCTATCTGGTCATGGAGTGTTATGAAATCAACACAACAGACAGCAATACTTTTGGTTCACAAAGTACTCAATCAATCTATATCTAATATTGTGTATGAATTTGTATCAAAAACTCAACTTAAAACTTGAAGAATGAAGACAAGAATTATAGTGGTTCGATCATCTTGATCTACATCCACTCTAAAGGAGAATAATCACTATCTTGATGAAACAATGGTTACAATGTGATGAAGATGATGAACTATACTTAAGAAACCCTAACTTGTTTCACTAACTTATGTGATGATGATGATCGACTTTTTTTTTACTTCTTTCTTCTTCCTTGCTGTGTATGATCATATATATACATCACTGATATGCACACACCACTGATATGCACACACCAACAACTTCCTAACTGTCATGAGATCAGTTTCAGTTGCAACTGATTTGAACTACTTCAACTTCTCAATTCAACTAACTACTTTATGGTTGAATCTTATAACTAATCATGTGTGTTGATTCTCCATCATCAGAACCGAAAACTTCCTTCTTGAGCTTAGCATTCTAATCAAGATTAACTGTCAACCAATGACAACTTATCAGCTGCAATAATACACCACTTAAACTGTCACACATGTATTATCAAGCCACACAACTAATGATCAGTTGGTTACAAACCTTGCTAACTGATCTCCTTCTATGTAGCTTGATCATCACCTTGCTGTTAGTCATCATCCTCATCTTCCTTGTGTATATCTATAGCTATAAGTCACACACATATCCACACATGCATTCATGGTCTACATATACAACAATTCTCCATCTTAGACCATGTATCATCACAAGTGATAACACTCTCCACCTTGCTGCACTTACAGGCTGCAGCTCACCTTTCTTTCTTCCTTTAGTGAATTCCAATAAGACTCTTACACAATTCAAACTTTTGAATAGGTAGAGCCTTAGTGAACATGTCAGCAGGATTTTCAGTTATCTTAACCTTTTTGACAGCAACTATCTTCTCTTCTATCATATCTCTTATGAAATAAAGTCTCACATCAATGTGTTTAGTCCTCTCATGATATCCTTGATGCTTTGAGAGATGTACAGCACTCTGATTATCACAATATACCTCAATGTTGTTTTGCTGAACTCCAAATTCTCTCAAAATACCAATCAACCAAACACCTTCCTTTATTGCTTCTGTAAGAGCAACAAATTCTGCTTCAGTGGTGGATAAAGCCACAATGTGTTGATGTGTAGCCTTCCAACTTATTGTTGTACCAAATAGCCTGAACACATAACCTGTCATTGATTTTCTTGTATCAAGGTTGGCTGCATAATCTGCATCAACATAACCAACAACAGCATTATCCCAAGCTTCTTGTTTCTGAAACTTCAAGCCTACTGATATAGTTCCTCTAACATACCTCAGTGCCCACTTCACTGTATCCCAATGAATCAGACCAGGATCACTCATAAATCTACTGATCACACTCATCACATAAGCTAAATCTGGTCTACAGCATACCATAGCATACATCAGACTGCCCACTGCACTTGCATATGGTATTTTACCCATTTCAAACCTTTCTTTGTCTGTTTGAGGCCCTTGAAGAGATGATAGGCTAACCCCTTGCTTAACTGGTACTGATGAACTCTTACAAAGATTCATATTGTACCTCTTTAAAACTTTATCCAGGTATGACTCTTGAAACAACCTTAATACTCCAGCTGATCTATTCTTTTCTATCTGCATTCCAAGGATCATCCTTGCCTCTCCAAGATCTTTCATGTCAAATTTCTTTCTCAATGTATCCTTTACTGAATTGATTCCTATCATATCTTTGCAGGCTATTAATATATCATCTACATAGAGTAGTAGATAAGTATATCTCCCTTGATCACATCTTATGTATACACAGCTATCATACATGCTTCTATCAAAACCATTTGAAGTAATGTACTCATCAAACCTAAGGTACCACTGTCTTGGACTTTGCTTCAGACCATATAATGATTTAAGTAATAGACAAGCCTTTGAGTCTGCTCCTTGTAGATTAACTCCCTCAAGAATCTTCATATAAATCTTCTCATCTAAATTTCCATGTAAGAAAGCTGTTGTTACATCCATTTGATGTAATTCCAAGTCCAACTGAGTAACTAATGACAGCAGAATCCTTATTGAGCAATGTTTAACCACTGGTGAAAAGATTTCATTATAATCTACACCTTCTTGCTGTGAAAAACCTCTTGCTACAAGTCTTGCTTTAAATCTAATTCCTCCTTCCTTGCTAGTAACTGGTTTCTTCTTGTATATCCACTTACAACCTACAAGTTTCTGATTGGCAGGCCTGTCAACAATCATCCATGTATTATTCCTCTTTAAAGATTGTAGCTCTTCTTCCATAGCATCCAACCAATGCATACTTTCTTTACTTGAAACTGCTTCTGAGTATGTCCTAGGTTCATAGACATCAACATCTGATGCTACAAACAATGCATATGATACAGTGTCTGCCTCTATGTACCTTATAGGTGTTTTGATCTGCCTTCTTAACCTATCTCTAACTAACTGATAGCTACTTAGAGTCCTTCTTTCATTTGAACCAGATGATTCGGACCTTTCTTCAGCAGCAATCTCTTCATGTACATTATCCTCTCTTTGATCTTGATCATGCTGTACAACTGTTTTGTCATCATGCTCCACCTCAAACTCACACTTATCAGTAGTTATCAACTTATCAGATCCTCTTTCCAACAAAGGCATTCTTCCTTCATTGAATGTCACATCTCTACTAACTATGAACTTGTTATTCTCATAACACCATAGCCTGTACCCTTTAACCTCTTTAGGATAGCCAACTAGCACACACTTAACTGCTCTAGGATCTAACTTATCTTGTTTCCGATGTGAATACACCAAACATCCTATAATCCTCAGTTGACTATAGTCTGGTACTCTTCCAGACCACACTTCTTCAGGTGGTTTAAACTTGAGTGCTGTTCATGGTGACAGATTAATCAAATAGGCTGCAGTAGAAACTAACTCACCCCAGAAACCTTTTGAGAAACGTCCACTGCTCATCATACATCTAGCTCTTGCAAGAAGTGTCTGATTCATTCTCTCAGCCACTCCATTTTGCTGTGGTGTTCCTGGTACTGTCTTGTGCCTTTTAATACCTTTCTCTTGACAAAACTTATTGAATTCATGTGACACAAATTCAAGACCATTGTCTGTTCTTAAGCACTTGACCTTGTTTCCAGTTTGTAGCTCTACTTCTGTCAACCATACTTTAAAAACTGATATTGCTTCATCCTTTGTTTTCAGAATTTTAATCCATACCTTTCTTGAATAATCATCAATGAATGAGATGAAGTATTTCCCACCTCCTATTGTTGAAGTCTTGGAAGGCCCCCAAAGATCTGAGTGAACATATTCCAACATAGCTTTGGTATTATGCTCAGCTGCACCAAACTTCAACCTCTTAGCTTTTCCTAATATACAAGCCTCACATTGATCTAACTTACAGGTTGAACTGATCTCAAGTAACTTCTGTCTTGCAAGTTCTTGTAAACCTCTTTCACTTATATGACCAAGCCTCTCATGCCAAACATTAACACTACTCTCATCCTTAGTTGTATTACTTTGTCCAGTCACAACTGTACCATCCAAGAAGTACAGATCAGACTTCTTGAATCCTTTAACAACAACTGACTTTCCTTTTATGACAGCAAGTGTATCTCCTTTCAAATGGCACTCATAACCTTGAGAAACTAACATTCCAAGAGATATTAGATTTCTCCTTAAGCTTGGTACATATCTAACATTGTTTAACATCCTGACTTTACCATCAAACATTTTAAGTTTGACAGAACCAATTCCAACAATCTTACAAGTATGATCATCCCCTAACATAACTGATCCTTCATCTTGTGACCTCAATTCAGTAAACCAATCCTTCCTTGAAGTCATATGAAAAGTACATCCAGAATCCATAACCCACTCTTCTGAAACTGAATTAGAACTCACAGACATTGCTTCAATGAAATCAGAATCTGTAGCATCATGATTAGTTATTACCTGGTTTGCATGAGGCCTTTTATTTCCTCTCCTTTCAGCTATTACCTTTGCTATCATTGCTTTCCATTTGTAACATTGCTTCTTATAATGTCCTGGTTTATTACAGTGGAAACAATTCTTGTTTTCTTCTTCAACTGCTGGTGCACTATGATTCTTTTCAGGCTTCCTCTTATCAACCTCACTCTTACTATTCTTGTTCTTATTCCACTGGTTTTGTTTCCTCACTGTCAATCCTTCTGCATTTGCTTGCTGTTCTGGATTCTTGTGAAGTACCTTTGCCTTGACTGCCAACAACACTTTCTCAAGGGTGATTGATTCAGCATTAGCAAACAATAAAGTATCTCTCAATCCTTCAAAAGACTTTGGAAGTGCTGACATGAGGATGACTGCCTTATCTTCAGTTGACAGAGCCACATCTATGTTTTCTAAGTCATCTATAATCTTGTTAAACTCATCTAACTGACCAATTATAGACTTATCTTCTGATACCTTGAAGGAGTATAACTTCTGCTTCATGTACAAACGGTTTGCCAAACTTTTAACCATGTACAACTCCTCCAATTTCTTCCAAACTCCTCTTGCAGTAGATTCTTTAGAGATCTCCCTTAGAGCCTTATCACCAAGACACAGGATGAGAGCACTTCTGGCCTTGATTTGTTGTTCTTGATCTGCTGAAAGACCAGCAACACCAGCTCCTGCAATCTGATCTTCTGGCAATGGCTTAATAGCATCTGACAGACCTTGTTGAACCAAGATGGCTTCCATCTTCATCCTCCACAGACTGAAGTCTGCCTTCTCTGTGAATTTTTCAATATCAAACTTTGTGGTAACCATTTGATCTTCTTCTTCTCCACTGAGTCTTCTTCTTCTTCTTCTGATTTGGCTTTCCCACAGACGGCGCCAATTGTTATGAAATCAACACAACAGACAGCAATACTTTTGGTTCACAAAGTACTCAATCAATCTATATCTAATATTGTGTATGAATTTGTATCAAAAACTCAACTTAAAACTTGAAGAATGAAGACAAGAATTATAGTGGTTCGATCATGTTGATCTACATCCACTCTAAAGGAGAATAATCACTATCTTGATGAAACAATGATTACAATGTGATGAAGATGATGAACTATACTTAAGAAACCCTAACTTGTTTCACTAACTTGTGTGATGATGATGATCGACTTTTTTTTTACTTCCTTCTTCTTCCTTGTTGTGTATGATCATATATATACATCACTGATATGCACACACCAGCAACTTCCTAACTGTCATGAGATCAGTTTCAGTTGCAACTGATTTGAACTACTTCAACTTCTCAATTCAACTAACTACTTTATGGTTGAATCTTATAACTAATCATGTGTGTTGATTCTCCATCATCAGAACCGAAAACTTCCTTCTTGAGCTTAACATTCTAATCAAGATTAACTGTCAACCAATGACAACTTATCAGCTGCAACAATACACCACTTAAACTGTCACACATGTATTATCAAGCCACACAACTAATGATCAGCTGGTTACAAACCTTGCTAACTGATCTCCTTCTATGTAGCTTGATCATCACCTTGCTGTTAGTCATCATCCTCATCTTCCTTGTGTATATCTATAGCTATAAGTCACACACATATCCACACATGCATTCATGGTCTACATATACAACATGGAGGATCTTGCTGATCAGTTTGGGATTGGAACACTTCGTTTGACCACCAAGCAGACCTATCAGCTTCATGGTGTTCTGAAGAAAGATCTTAAAACAGTGATGAGTTCCATCATTGATGATACGACTGTGAAATTTTGCCTGAGTACGTGTCGGAGCTGCTGGAGAGGGGTTCACCCTCAGCACGGTGGGGAACCGCCTCTTCTACGCCGTGTTGTCGCTGCTGCTCTGGATAATCAGCCCCGTGCTCGTGTTTCTCTGCTCCATCACCATGGTGGCCGTGCTTTATAACTTGGACATCGTTTTGACGCCGGAGAAGAGGAAATTTGAGGTGTAGATTAATGAGAATGGCCATTGATGTGAATCTCATGTGTAAACAAATTCATGTACTCTTCATCATTAATGGTGGTTTTGTGTGAATTAATTAATTTTACCATTAACTTGAATGAAATAGTCGTATCATTTTTAAAAAATTATGAAATATAGAATTTCAATCATTTTTTTGGAAGGAAAAAGTTAAATATTATTATGAGTACAAGTAGTACTCAAAAATCAAAAGTTATCAAGAGTTTACAAATCATAAAGCACCAATATTAATGAAGAGGGATATCATCTAATTACAGCACATTCTGGGGTTGCTAGACCAATCTAAAAATGAGCAAGAACAATTATAGTGAGTAGAAAAAAGCACCACGATTTGATTCTGATTTCCTCGAATGTCTTTTCCAAATTGATTTTCTTATTTTCAAAGATTTTCTTGTTTCTTGTCTTCCAAATGAACCAAACTGCACAGGACGAAATGCATTCAATTATTTATTTTTTTCCCTTCTTGCACAGCGCGCCAAAATGTTGTAGAAAGTGCATCTTTGGATCTAGGGGTGAGTATTCGGTCAGTTCGATCAGTTTTCGTGTAATTTTGGGCTGAACCGAACAAACTGAATTTCTATATCCACTCACCGAAACCGAACCATTTTTTAAAATTACTGAACCGGACGAACCAAAATTATTATTTCGGTTTTTCGGTTTTTTTTTTTATAATTTAATTTTTCACCTGCTAATTAAACATTTTCATGGATAGAATAATATTAATATCCAACTGCATTACGGCAAAACAATGAAATCCATCAATATTTATTTAAATAAATGATAAATCTATATAATATTTATTTATTTTAATAAAATATCGGGTTTTTTTTGTTTATTTGGTTTTTAATTCCCTAAATCGAACCGAAACCGAATACCGATTTTCTTATATTTACATGACCGAAACCGATTTTTTTTAAAAACCGAACCAAATTAACCAAAATTCAACGGTTCGGTTCGGAAAATCGGTTTTATCGGATTTCTGCTCACCCCTAGTTGGATCAGAAGCGAAAGGCATCGGAGATTTTAGCCAAAAATAATAAAGACACCAAACTTGATAGGAGAATTTACATTTAAAAAACAAGTGCTTCACCATTTCTTCATGATCACCACAAAGGCCGCGCGAGAGATCATCTCCATCTTTGAGAATGTTCCTCCTTTTAAGAGCAGCTCTAGTAGGAAGCCGACATCGAAGGATTCTCCAAGCTAGTCCCGAAAATTTTGTAGGTGTTAATTTATTCCAAAACTTTGAGAGAGCCTTGTATGTATCTTCACTTAGGTTCACGGTAGCCGGAATCTAAACTATTTGGCAATGATAAGCACTCCGTGTAGTGAATTGCCCATCATTTGAGAGTTTCTAAGCCCAAGCATCGTCCCCAAAAACCTGCATATGAAATGTTTCAAGAGAAGACAATAATTGGGATTCCAAGTCCGACTCCCATGATAAGAGTTCACGTCTCCAACTAAGGTTCCATTGCCAAACACCATTAACCTAACATCCCGACTCTCCTATTTTTACATCTTTGTTAGAGCAAAGTGAAAATAATCTAAGAAATTACTCTTTAAGACAAGGCTCCCCAACCCACTTATCATACCAAAAATACGTAGACATTCCATTACCAATTTTTTTGGACATGTTAATCTCAAACCAAGGACATTTCGAGGTGGAGAAGAAGAGATCAAAATTTGTCTCCACCAAGTTGACATGTACTTTCTATTAACACATGCACCTGACAAAAGAGAAGAACAAATACCATACTTGGAGTCGAGTATCTTTACCCATAGAGAATTGGGTTCAACTCTAATCCTCCAAGCCCATTTTCCAAGTAAAGACTTATTGAATAAATCCAAGTGTTTCACACCAAGACCACCATATATCATCCCAAGAAACCCATGGAACTTTTCTCTCATTCACACCCCCACCCCAAAGAAAATCACGTTGCATTTTAGTAATTTTTCTCAAGACGTGGTTAGGTAGACGGTAAAAGGAGAGATAATAGGTGGGTAACGAGTTTAAGACTGCATTAAGAAGGATGATTCTAAAACCAAATGAGATTTTTTTATCTTCCCAACCCTTCAATCTGTTTTTGATTTTTTGAACTACTCCAGACCAGATTTCCAAGCTACGGTTGCCTGCCCCAACATGAATGCCAAGATAACACATAGGAAGTAATCTAATTACGCAACCAAGAAAGCTGCCAACATCATTTAGAATCTCCCCATCAACATTAATTCCAAGTAGTTGGCACTTAGAGTAGTTAATACGAAGTCCGGTCAACAACTCAAAATTTGCTTGAATGCACTTTAAGGCCCAAATATTTTAACAGACGCCTGACCAATAAGAATTGTATCATCAGCATATTGAAGATGAGAAATTGAAATGCATTTACTCCCAACAGAAATGGAATCAAAGAGACCACAATCAACAACCTTTGAAAGCATGACACTCAAAGCTTCAGCCGAAGAGTAGAGGTGAGAGAGGATCACCTTGTCGAAGACCACACTCCATCTGGAATTCTTTAGTAGGGCTACCATTCACAAGAATAGAAGTAGAGGCAGTGGAAACACATTCCATAATCCAACCACACCATTTTGAATTGAATCCCATACTTTCCATCATTGCCCTCAAAAAGCCCCAGTCAACTGAATCAAAAGCTTTTGCAAAATCAATTTTGAAGAGAATTGTTTCATGGTTCTTCTTCTTTGCCTCATCAATAATTTCATTAAGCACAAGCACTCCATCTAAGATTTGGCGGTCTTGTATGAAAGCTATTTGAGCATCAGAGATGATATTCCCGATGATTTTGCTAAGCCTCCGAGCAAGTACTTTTGGAAACTATCTTATAAGCACTGTTGATCAAGGAGATTGGTCGAAAGTTGCCAATGGTTGTGGGAGAACGCTTCTTAGGAATAAGTGTGATGAAGGACGGATTGAACCCTCTAACAAATTTTCCATTTTTATGGAAATCTTCAAGCAATAACTGGAAGTCAGCTTTAAAGAAGGACCAATACTCCTTAATGAAAGCAAAAGAATACCCATCAGGCCCCGGACTTTTGGATGAGTCACAATTCCAAACTGCTTCTCTAATTTCAGATTCAGAGAAAGGTTCCAACAGCATAGAGTTTTCATCAGCGCTTATCCTTTTCATTGCAAATTCAGTGGCAATAGATAGCCTGCAAACATTACTAGCCTGGAAATAGTTTCTGTAGTGTGAGAATATTGCATTTTTGGTCTCCTGAGCTGTCGAGAACCATTCTCCGTCAATGCAAATTGCACCAAGATCATTTTATTTCCTTCTTGTGTTAATGCACCTATGGTAAAATTTTGTATTTGCATCCCCATCTTTGATCCATCTGATTTTCGCCTTCTGGCTTAAGACTTTTTGACGAAGGCTGCAGTCTTGGAAAATATCTTTCAAAAGACCTCTTCTTCTTTCAGTTTCTTCCTTCTCAAGGCCAAACGTGTCATCAAGTAGATCAAGATTTAGAAGCTCCTTTTTTTGACTCGATTTCTATTATCCAAATCACCAAGAGTTGTTTTACTCCAATCACGTAGTTTGGCTTTAAGGAGTTTGAATTTCTCTTTTACAATGAAACTGCCCCAACCTGCTACGCTTATGTTCTGCCACATCGTTGTAAGAGAGTCCTTGAAAGTAGGATGGAGAAGCCAAGCATTGAAGAAGCAAAAAGGCTTAGGACCCCAATTTATAACTCATCTTCAAGGATAAGAGGGCAATGATCTGATATTGATCTCGGGAGCCCCTTAAGGTTGACAGCCAGATAACAAGAAATCCACTCTTCATTAAGAAGGAAACGATCTAATCTGCTCTTACATAAACCGTAAGGCCTATACCAAGTGTAGCTCCTCCCAGAGAGGGGCAAGTCGATGTGGTTTGAATCCTTGACAAACTTATCAAAATCTTCCATTTCTCGTCTATTGTTGCACCCACTTCTACCTGGATCTGGATCTCCTGTGACATTTTGGTATGACATCTCTTGTGACACTCCATTGGATGAATGACACGTAAGAGAGAGAAGAGAAACTATATCCTAAGTCAATCAGTCAACCCTTGGGGTAAGGGATTGGATTTATTCACCCCGACACGTGTCATTCCATAAGCAGGTGTCACAGAAGATGTCACACCAATGTGTCACAGAACATCTCATGCCCTTCTACCTGCCCTTTCATTCTCATTACGAACTAATTTTTTTTTATCACGAGGATTACAAGGGGCGTAAATGTTAATTAGACAAAGACCTGCCAAATCGGTAGTGCGAATCGCATTTACCACCAAAATACAATTGAGATGCCAAGTACTAGAACATTGTATAGTCTCAGAATCCCAAAATGTAGCTATGCCACCTGCCTGTATACCCAACCACATTTTCGATTACCCCAAATGCTCTTACTAATTCCAATGTCAATGGAGTTCATCTTTGTCTCTTGGATAAAACAGATATCAATTTTATGTCTATTGATCAGGTCCCTGATTTCTTTTCTTTTAACTTCGTTCCCCAAACCTCTCGCATTGTACGTAAGAATCCGCATAAAAGAAAAAGTCACCAAGCAACAGAAAATAACAGATCAAACTTACGAGATGGTCGCAGCAACAGCTGCGATTGCACTGGCTTCAGAGTTGGTTTCCGTCAAACCAAGCTTTTTCCCAAATTCCCACATACGCTTTGCCGTCTTCGTAGATTCTGATTCTCTAAGATCGAGTATAAAAGAATTCCACTCTGCTTTTTCCAAATTTTTCTTCATCCTCAACGGGATATTTTTCTTTTTTCTGGTGTTTGAGTTCCTGTTCAAGGAAGTCCTGTTAATAAGAGAAGGTGGCATATGAGTAGGCCCACAAGTGGGATTATGAAAAGAAATATTTTGGGTTTCAATGTCTGGAGTAGGCCCAACACCATCAATTGATATTTCCTTATCTTTTTCCAGACCCATTTGGTCCAGCATAGGGAGCCCATGAAGCCCATTATTGGATAGGGTTAAATGGGGCCTAATCAATTCTTAAGGAGATAAACGCCCAGAATCGTTGTAAGCATTCAAATCAACTATTAAATTAATTCCTTGAGAGTCTGTGACCGCCGCCTCAGTTACATCATGGGGATTCTTCGATGTAATTAAATCTCCTTCACGCGTATGGGTTTTCCAAGGTGTCATTAATGATTTCGGGTTGAAAAGAGGAGACCAATGTCGGCGTTGTGAGTTGACGCATTGTCAGAATTGACATCGTCGCCGTCACCGGAGAAAGCAGGTTCTCCTATTCTGGTGTTCCAATCATCCCAATGTCCGATCTCATCTGAGTGTTCTGATTCTGAGTCTTCATTGGAAGTATGGAGTTCTTCCAGTTCTTCAAATGCTCTGATGTTGAAAGTTGGAAATAAGACAATTTAATGAATTTGTATCTGATGTGAGGATACGAATTGGAGCGAATGTGAGGTTTGTTTTCCGATCCGTGTCTGGGTCAATTTCAACTAATTTTCCGAAACGATCAAAAAATCTTTTGTTCCACGCATGTAAAGGGACACCATAGAGCCTGATCCATATGAGGCGCTGCTTGGAAACATCATTTGGTTGCCAAGGTGAGAGTGAAGTAAACCACTGAGATTGCCATTCTTTGAAAGTCCTAAGAATTTCCTCTAATTCCTCGTCGGATCTAGATTGAACAAGGACAAGATTGCCACCAACTCTCCAATAAGATCATCTTTATCCTTTTCCCAGTTGAACTCTTGTTTCAGTTGACCAGTATAAGAACCAGGAACCCAGTCGGCTTCCTCCTCTCGTGCTGTAGATTCATGGGGATGAAGATTTTCTCGTGTCTTGGCCAAATCTTGCGGTGTTTTGAAATGCCTTTCATTTTATCTGCAAAAGAAACTCCTCTCTCGACATAGCTTTGCTTAGTAATTTTTATAACCTTTGGGGGAACTGAGACTTGCTGCCCATTTCGATTGTACTTGGAAATGTTGGCCCTGAGCTTAAAACTACCAAACCAGATGTTGTTGAGACTTTTCTCGATCGAATGTTTGCCACCGGTATCCGAGAAGCGAACAAACCCAAAGTGTTCTCCATTTTTGTTTTTTCTTCTTGCAATGTAGATGTCCTTCACCTTACCAATCGGTCTGAACTTTTCGAGAAGCTCAGGTATTGAAACTTGTGTTGGAAAATTTCGGAAGAAGAAGGTAATAGTGGAAGACTCCAACCGCCTGATCCATTCTGGCTTGCGTCCACTTTGTCCAAATGGTTTGGAATAATCCCTACTTCTCCGCAGATCTTTAACGTCGAAGACTCACCTATTATCTCTCCTAAAGGGTTCCTTTGATGGTAATGGGTTAAAGGTTTTTTACTGCCTCACCGGTGGTCGCTCGGCATGTTGGTGGTGGTGGTTGAACCTAGAAACTACCCCTCTCAGCCTCTCCCGCTCCACTCCCTTTCTCTCTCTAGACATCTTAACAAGTTGTCTCAGTCTTATATAGAATTTCAAATTTCGGCCAAACGGTACTAATTTTGTTGATTCACCTGAGCCCATCTATGGAACTCAGTTCTTGCCTAGGAAGTTCAAAATTGCGGTTACTGTACCAACAGATAAAATCATCGCACTTGAAGGTTTTACCGGAAAGCCCCAATTTGAGGCTTCATGTGTGGTGCACATGCGATTTTCAGGCCAAAAAGTCAATTTCCGGCGATTTTGGGACAAAAATTGGTCAATACCAAGAGTTACAGTTTATCTTTTTTGTGACGGAATAAAAAATTCTCTATTATGGGACAAAAATGATTTTAACTCTTTGTTTTACATACAGGAACATCATTTTGTTGCTAATTGAGTTTTTGTCTTTACAATTATACTGTGGGAGTCTTGCATCAATGTCCTTGAGTGAAGGTTTCTAAGGTTGGTGATCAGGTGGTTTCATGTATTAACACATAAGCTATATCCAATTGATAGATCTCACAAGGATTTTTGCCATTTATTATTCTAAAATTCACGAATATCTTACCTTGCTGATGGGTTTTGTGCTCTTGTCATATGCAAAGAGTACACTCTTGGCCTATTATTATACTGATTACTGATGCATCTTGGTCAAATAACAAGTATTCTGGTTGGTGTTCAAATTTAATTCAAAAATTAAATAAAAAACATATTAAATAAAAAACATAAGCTGCACATAGAATTTGACACACTTTCCTTTTTGGTTTGTCCCACTAAAGTTGACACATTTCCTTTTTAATACATGGGACCCACAGAAAAACAATTAATCTATTTTCATGGACCCCACATATCACCTCTAATACAACTACTCACTACACATTAAAGACTGTATTATTAATTTGAATAATTAGTTAAGGTGTAAAATTAGTGAATAAATTAAGGAGATATGAGAATGAAATTAGCATACATATATATAAGTTACATAATAAGCAAGATTAAAAACGGCACAATATTATTATATATATGTGGCAAGGAAACACAAGATGGATAAGTGAAGTGGTAGAAACCCCACAACACAAATTTTATTAGACGGACGACACGACATAAAACTATTATTACAATGAAAACATCGACATGACAAATTGAAGCAACAACATGGAGGACAAGGTAAAATTAAGCTCCCATAGATAGCATCCTCCTAGGAAGAAGGAAGTTTAATATATATGTGAGCTCGTCTAAAGTCTTATCCTCGCCTCCACAGTGATGCTCTTTACGCGCGAACTGATCCCCATCTGCATGGTTAATGTAAACTCATTAGTAAAACCCAAAATCATTTAAATATTGCACCAAAAAAACAGATAGCATGCCAATATATATATGTATAGTACTAATTACTTTAGGGGAGGTGGATATGTTGGTCGAAGGATGCCCAAAGAAAACATAGTTAGATGAGTAGCAAATGTAAGAGATAGTGTATATAGGGAGATGGAGTTAACAACAAGTGAAGTTTTTGAGTGATAGAAATTAAGGATGGTGGAAGGCTGCTTATATAGACTCATTGCTCATTGTCTAACAACAAATTTAATTCATTATTTTAATCAAATCTTACTATTCTAATCTCTCATTTATACCATGTTTTTTGTTTGCCTAATTATTTTATTCATATATACAAGATTCGTTTTCCTTACTCCAAAAATCTTGTCCAAATTATATTATTATTTACTTCATCAAGATTTGAGCTTCCATTATTTTAAACTTCATCCAATTCGAGCCCCAAGGAGATAGGTCCTTCAACTTTGACCATCTCTCTTACTTTCTACGAAGCCACCTACCTCTACCCATTTTATATTAAAACACGGTTTTTTAACTACTTTTTTCTTCCAAATTCATGTATTTATTTAATTTGGAGCGTACATTGTGCGCAATCAAGGGGGATTGTAAGTAAACAATTAAACACAAGAATTAATTAAGGAAATTAAAAATCAGTATTAATTATAACCCTAAGGATAACACTAAACCGATGGATCGATATATAAATGATGAACATCTATTTTACAAATTTATTTAGTCCATTCATCTTAATTAATTTACTCTCCTCTTGAGCTTATTTTGGAGTTTTGTGCTTAATTATTTTACATTTTTGCTTCATCGGTATTTTAAAGAAAATGCACATTTTAGAGCTACCATTGTTTGAAGAGAATTATAAAACCTACCAAAATATATTTATTCAACTTACAAAAGGATATTTTGTCGCTAAAACAATTACTTTATTAAGAAAATTAAAATCGATTTTATTTTAACGACATCAAATAAATATATATAGTGAATATTAACTATCTTTGTTGCTAATTTTTTTTGGGCAAATACTTGTGTGAGACCGTCTCACGTAAGGGCTTACGTGAGACGGTCAGAAAGTGATAACCTTTATATACGAAAGTGATAATAAATTAATGAAAAGTAATAATGTTATTTTATGAACAATATATAATATAAATAAAAGGTGATAACATTTTATAACGAAAGTGATAATGATTTATAACGAAAGTGATAACTATTTTAAAAAGTGAAAAATGGTCTCACGCAAGAATTACCCTTTTTTAGTTTGTCACAAAATTTCTTCCAACTTTTATTTTCGATCTCTAATTAATATAATTCTTCAATAAAAAAAATATTATAAAAATAACTAAAATCTATTAATTTTCCTGGCACCAAAATTAATATTTGTCGTTAATAATTGCGGTGATTAACCCCACCAATTTATTGCTAATTTGTTACTTTTATAATAAATTTCGTCGCTAAATTTTATCTATTAACTTTTATATTGGTCACCAAGATATTTTTATTATTATTTTATTTAAAAGAAAACTAAAATTCATTTTAGTGTCGTCAAAATAGATTTATCATTAATATTACCTTAACTTTGTTGCTCATTTTTTGATTTGCGGTAACTTCTATATTTGGTTGCTAAAATGATTTTTCTTAAAATAAATATAAAATCGAATTCATTTTAGCTATGCAAAATAAAATGCATTGATAAACTCCGAAACTTGATTTCTAATTTTTTAGTCTGCCACCAAATTAAATTTCATCGCTAAACAATTTTATTAGCTCCTATATATGGCCTCTAAAATAATTAGTTACTAAATAAAAATCAAAATTTAATTCATTCCGGGGACATCAAATAAATAATCATGTTAATATTAGCAAAGAATTCTCTATTGTTTGTTGCTAAATTTTTTTACCTTGTGACTAATTAGATTTCATACGAAGATAGGAGCTCGTTATAACTCATTTCGGTTTTAGTGAAAATATATCTTGGTCATGTAAGTATAACTCTTTAAACACATCAATGCATAGTGCACGCATAAATTGTAGACCTCTTTAAAGTGCAAAAAAATGTTCAGAAACAATACACGCAGAAGCTGTATGTAAAAAAAAAAATCCAAACAACGTACAAAAAATAAAAAATAAAAATTGTAAGGGAGATGGGATCAATGGCGGATGGCCCCACATAGCCATGGCGTGCAGTAGGAGATTAAATGTGAAAAATATAAATCAAATGTTTAAAATTAGGGAAATTAAACTGCATGATTTTAGTGGTGTGATTTTTAGGGATAAGTTACACCCAAGGTTTCAATTATCCAATTTTTTTTCGATATTTCCACGATATATTTCCATTTTTTTTGGAGAGTACAAATGTCGATATTAGAAAAAAGATATTAACTTTTCTTATATCGAGGAAAAATCGTAAAATGTCGGTATCGATATCTTTATCGTTATCGTTTCAACGTTCAATTTTCATGGATGTCAAGATATATTAAGAAAATATCGAAGATATATCGAAAATATCGAAGCATTATCCATAATTTTAAAGAATCTTTTAATGATTTTTTATGTTACTTGTATAAACTAAATACATTTTTTTTGTCATTAATTTGTTCAATTTGAAAAAATAAAATAAAAAATAGAGAGTACTTGCGTAGAACCATCTCATAATGAGATTATTTTACGTTTTCTTAATTAATTTTCATTTTAAGAAAAAAGTTGTCACTTTTCATCAAAAAATGGAATTTTCAATCTAAGGTTTGAAAAATGATTAAACTATTAGTGTGGAGCCAGAATTATTTTTTCTATCTAATAAAAGTCTGAAATATATATATATAATGACTAGACTAGAATACAACCGGTTCCATGAATTAATTCATGGAACCTATACCTTCACGCTCAAGTAGGTGCTTGTCGTAACATTCAGGTTTGTCTGTTTTCGCTATTTCTTTTTCTCTCTCTTTTTTCTGATTTTTTTAAATTTAATTTTGGGGTACATAATTATAATTTAATTTTGTAGTTTAGGGTATATTCCACCTCTAGGGTTTAGGCTATAATTGTAATTTTACCTTGTGGTTTATGGTATACACCTCTAGGGTTCAAGGTTTAAGGTATAATTGTACTTTCATCCTTATGGTTTAGGGTATATTTCACCCCTATGGATTAATGCTTATGGTATAATTGTAATTTTACCCATAAGATTTATGGTATATTTGTAATTTCACCCTTGTGGTTTAGGGTATGTTTTACCTCTAGAGTTTAAGGTTTAGGGTATAATTGTAATTTTACCCTTGTGGTTTAGCATATATTTTACTCTAAGAGTTTAAGGTATAATACTCATTTAAGGATAGTAAATTTAAAAAATAAAAATAAAAACAACATTAATAAAGAGGATAAATTAATTAAGAAGGGCGTTGACCATTATAAAAGAGGAGAAATTAATTAGAAAAAGGTAGGGACCACAGGTTCCACCAATTCATTTGGTGGAACCAGTTCCTCCCAATTTGCTCTCAAAATTATGAATAAGCTAGAGGCTTGAATTTGTCACATATATCTTCTATTTTATCAATTTAGGGTCTAAATTGAAGTCACGAATTGATTGTTGTATATATTTCAGGCCCGTATCATATTTCTGACTTTTTCATTAAATTTTTTGCTCTTTTTGACCGGAAAATTAAAAAAGAAAATCCGTCAGAACATCATCGGAAATTTTTGGAGTCCAATTTTAGTCCTTTAACTATCCATTTTATCAATTTTAGTCATTTTCTTATTTAATTTTGAATTGAAATTCATCAAAATATATTTTAATACATTAATGAATTCGCTAATTACTTTATATTTCAAAATTATTTAAAATATTAAAATATTATTTTAAAAAATAAAAAACTAAAATTTAAATAAAATAACAAAATGTTTTTTAAGATAAATGAGAGACCCCTAATAGTTCGTGAACGCGCGTCTTGGTTTGATTACAAACCAATCCTTAGTGAAAAGTTTGCAGCTGCCCTATTATCTTAATATTTTGATATCAATTGAGTGTTGAAAATAATAATAATGTCAATGTTTAAGAGTTGCGACCTTCAAACCTTTATTTCATGTGGTGATATATCAATAATTTATAATTAAAGTTTCAAAGATAATAATTCATAAGAAGAGTGACAGTACTATTAATTTGAATAATTAGTTATGGTGTAAAATTAGTGAATAAATTAAGGAGATATGAGAATGAAATTAGCATACATATATATAAGTTACATAATAAGCAAGATTAAAAACGGCACAATATTATTATATATATGTGGCAAGGAAACACAAGATGGATAAGTGAAGTGGTAGAAACCCCACAACACAAATTTTATTAGACGGACGACACGACATAAAACTATTATTACAATGAAAACATCGACATGACAAATTGAAGCAACAACATGGAGGACAAGGTAAAATTAAGCTCCCATAGATAGCATCCTCCTAGGAAGAAGGAAGTTTAATATATATGTGAGCTCGTCTAAAGTCTTATCCTCGCCTCCACGGTGATGCTCTTTACGCGCGAACTGATCCCCATCTGCATGGTTAATGTAAACTCATTAGTAAAACCCAAAATCATTTAAATATTGCACCAAAAAAACAGATAGCATGCCAATATATATATGTATAGTACTAATTACTTTAGGGGAGGTGGATATGTTGGTCGAAGGATGCCCAAAGAAAACATAGTTAGATGAGTAGCAAATGTAAGAGATAGTGTATATAGGGAGATGGAGTTAACAAGTGAAGTTTTTGAGTGATAGAAATTAAGGATGGTGGAAGGCTGCTTATATAGACTCATTGCTCATTGTCTAACAACAAATTTAATTCATTATTTTAATCAAATCTTACTATTCTAATCTCTCATTTATACCATGTTTTTTGTTTGCCTAATTATTTTATTCATATATACAAGATTCGTTTTCCTTACTCCAAAAATCTTGTCCAAATTATATTATTATTTACTTCATCAAGATTTGAGCTTCCATTATTTTAAACTTCATCCAATTCGAGCCCCAAGGAGATAGGTCCTTCAACTTTGACCATCTCTCTTACTTTCTACGAAGCCACCTACCTCTACCCATTTTATATTAAAACACGGTTTTTTAACTACTTTTTTCTTCCAAATTCATGTATTTATTTAATTTGGAGCGTACATTGTGCGCAATCAAGGGGGATTGTAAGTAAACAATTAAACACAAGAATTAATTAAGGAAATTAAAAATCAGTATTAATTATAACCCTAAGGATAACACTAAACCGATGGATCGATATATAAATGATGAACATCTATTTTACAAATTTATTTAGTCCATTCATCTTAATTAATTTACTCTCCTCTTGAGCTTATTTTGGAGTTTTGTGCTTAATTATTTTACATTTTTGCTTCATCGGTATTTTAAAGAAAATGCACATTTTAGAGCTACCATTGTTTGAAGAGAATTATAAAACCTACCAAAATATATTTATTCAACTTACAAAAGGATATTTTGTCGCTAAAACAATTACTTTATTAAGAAAATTAAAATCGATTTTATTTTAACGACATCAAATAAATATATATAGTGAATATTAACTATCTTTGTTGCTAATTTTTTTTGGGCAAATACTTGTGTGAGACCGTCTCACGAAAGGGCTTACGTGAGACGGTCAGAAAGTGATAACCTTTATATACGAAAGTGATAATAAATTAATGAAAAATAATAATGTTATTTTATGAACAATATATAATATAAATAAAAGGTGATAAAATTTTATAACGAAAGTGATAATGATTTATAGCGAAAGTGATAACTATTTTAAAAAAATGGTCTCACGCAAGACCTACCCTTTTTTAGTTTGTCACAAAATTTCTTCCAACTTTTATTTTCGATCTCTAATTAATATGATTCTTCAACAAAAAAAATATTATAAAAATAACTAAAATCTATTAATTTTCCTGGCACCAAAATTAATATTTGTCGTTAATAATTGCGGTGATTAACCCCACCAATTTATTGCTAATTTGTTACTTTTATAATAAATTTCGTCGCTAAATTTTATTTATTAACTTTTATATTGGTCACCAAGATATTTTTATTATTATTTTATTTAAAAGAAAACTAAAATTCATTTTAGTGTCGTCAAAATAGATTTATCATTAATATTACCTTAACTTTGTTGCTCATTTTTTGATTTGCGGTAACTTCTATATTTGGTTGCTAAAATGATTTTTCTTAAAATAAATATAAAATCGAATTCATTTTAGCTATGCAAAATAAAATGCATTGATAAACTCCGAAACTTGATTTCTAATTTTTTAGTCTGCCACCAAATTAAATTTCATCGCTAAACAATTTTATTAGCTCCTATATATGGCCTCTAAAATAATTAGTTACTAAATAAAAATCAAAATTTAATTCATTCCGGGGACATCAAATAAATAATCATGTTAATATTAGCAAAGAATTCTCTATTGTTTGTTGCTAAATTTTTTTACCTTGTGACTAATTAGATTTCATACGAAGATAGGAGCTCGTTATAACTCATTTCGGTTTTAGTGAAAATATATCTTGGTCATGTAAGTATAACTCTTTAAACACATCAATGCATAGTGCACGCATAAATTGTAGACCTCTTTAAAGTGCAAAAAAATGTTCAGAAACAATACACGCAGAAGCTGTATGTAAAAAAAAAAATCCAAACAACGTACAAAAAATAAAAAATAAAAATTGTGAGGGAGATGGGATCAATGGCGGATGGCCCCACGTAGCCATGGCGTGCAGTAGGAGATTAAATGTGAAAAATATAAATCAAATGTTTAAAATTAGGGAAATTAAACTGCATGATTTTAGTGGTGTGATTTTTAGGGATAAGTTACACCCAAGGTTTCAATTATCCAATTTTTTTTCGATATTTCCACGATATATTTCCATTTTTTTTGGAGAGTACAAATGTCGATATTAGAAAAAAGAAATTAACTTTTCTTATATCGAGGGAAAATCGTAAAATGTCGGTATCAATATCGTTATCGTTATCGTTTCAACGTTCAATTTTCATGGATGTCAAGATATATTAAGAAAATATCGAAGATATATCGAAAATATCGAAGCATTATCCATAATTTTAAAGAATCTTTTAATGATTTTTTATGTTACTTGTATAAACTAAATACATTTTTTTGTCATTAATTTGTTCAATTTGAAAAAATAAAATAAAAAATAGAGCAGTACTTGCGTAGAACCATCTCATAATGAGATTATTTTACGTTTTCTTAATTAATTTTTATTTTAAGAAAAAAGTTGTCACTTTTCATCAAAAAATGGAATTTTCAATCTAAGGTTTGAAAAATGATTAAACTATTAGTGTGGAGCCAGAATTATTTTTTCTATCTAATAAAAGTCTGAAATATATATATATATATATATATATATATATATAATGACTAGACTAGAATACAACCGGTTCCATGAATTAATTCATGGAACCTATACCTTCACGCTCAAGTAGGTGCTTGTCGTAACATTCAGGTTTGTCTGTTTTCGCTATTTCTTTTTCTCTCTCTTTTTTCTGATTTTTTTAAATTTAATTTTGGGGTACATAATTATAATTTAATTTTGTAGTTTAGGGTATATTCCACCTCTAGGGTTTAGGCTATAATTGTAATTTTACCTTGTGGTTTATGGTATACACCCCTAGGGTTCAAGGTTTAAGGTATAATTGTACTTTCATCCTTATGGTTTAGGATATATTTCACCCCTATGGATTAATGCTTATGGTATAATTGTAATTTTACCCATAAAATTTATGGTATATTTGTAATTTCACCCTTGTGGTTTAGGGTATGTTTTACCTCTAGAGTTTAAGGTTTAGGGTATAATTGTAATTTTACCCTTATGGTTTAGGATATATTTTACTCTAAGGGTTTAAGGTATAATAGTCATTTAAGGATAGTAAATTTAAAAAATAAAAATAAAAACAACATTAATAAAGAGGATAAATTAATTAAGAAGGGCGTTGACCATTATAAAAGAGGAGAAATTAATTAGAAAAAGGTAGGGACCACAGGTTCCACCAATTCATTTGGTGGAACCAGTTCCTCCCAATTTGCTCTCAAAATTATGAATAAGCTAGAGGCTTGAATTTGTCACATATATCTTCTATTTTATCAATTTAGGGTCTAAATTGAAGTCACGAATTGATTGTTGTATATATTTCAGGCCCGTATCATATTTCTGACTTTTTCATTAAATTTTTTGCTCTTTTTGACCGGAAAATTAAAAAAGAAAATCCGTCAGAACATCATCAGAAATTTTTGGAGTCCAATTTTAGTCCTTTAACTATCCATTTTATCAATTTTAGTCATTTTCTTATTTAATTTTGAATTGAAATTCATCAAAATATATTTTAATACATTAATGAATTCGCTAATTACTTTATATTTCAAAATTATTTAAAATATTAAAATATTATTTTAAAAAATAAAAAACTAAAATTTAAATAAAATAACAAAATGTTTTTTAAGATAAATGAGAGACCCCTAATAGTTCGTGAACGCGCGTCTTGGTTTGATTACAAACCAATCCTTAGTGAAAAGTTTGCAGCTGCCCTATTATCTTAATATTTTGATATCAATTGAGTGTTGAAAATAATAATAATGTCAATGTTTAAGAGTTGCGACCTTCAAACCTTTATTTCATGTGGTGATATATCAATAATTTATAATTAAAGTTTCAAAGATAATAATTCATAAGAAGAGTGACAGTACTATTAATTTGAATAATTAGTTATGGTGTAAAATTAGTGAATAAATTAAGGAGATATGAGAATGAAATTAGCATACATATATATAAGTTACATAATAAGCAAGATTAAAAACGGCACAATATTATTATATATATGTGGCAAGGAAACACAAGATGGATAAGTGAAGTGGTAGAAACCCCACAACACAAATTTTATTAGACGGACGACACGACATAAAACTATTATTACAATGAAAACATCGACATGACAAATTGAAGCAACAACATGGAGGACAAGGTAAAATTAAGCTCCCATAGATAGCATCCTCCTAGGAAGAAGGAAGTTTAATATATATGTGAGCTCGTCTAAAGTCTTATCCTCGCCTCCACGGTGATGCTCTTTACGCGCGAACTGATCCCCATCTGCATGGTTAATGTAAACTCATTAGTAAAACCCAAAATCATTTAAATATTGCACCAAAAAAACAGATAGCATGCCAATATATATATGTATAGTACTAATTACTTTAGGGGAGGTGGATATGTTGGTCGAAGGATGCCCAAAGAAAACATAGTTAGATGAGTAGCAAATGTAAGAGATAGTGTATATAGGGAGATGGAGTTAACAACAAGTGAAGTTTTTGAGTGATAGAAATTAAGGATGGTGGAAGGCTGCTTATATAGACTCATTGCTCATTGTCTAACAACAAATTTAATTCATTATTTTAATCAAATCTTACTATTCTAATCTCTCATTTATACCATGTTTTTTGTTTGCCTAATTATTTTATTCATATATACAAGATTCGTTTTCCTTACTCCAAAAATCTTGTCCAAATTATATTATTATTTACTTCATCAAGATTTGAGCTTCCATTATTTTAAACTTCATCCAATTCGAGCCCCAAGGAGATAGGTCCTTCAACTTTGACCATCTCTCTTACTTTCTACGAAGCCACCTACCTCTACCCATTTTATATTAAAACACGGTTTTTTAACTACTTTTTTCTTCCAAATTCATGTATTTATTTAATTTGGAGCGTACATTGTGCGCAATCAAGGGGGATTGTAAGTAAACAATTAAACACAAGAATTAATTAAGGAAATTAAAAATCAGTATTAATTATAACCCTAAGGATAACACTAAACCGATGGATCGATATATAAATGATGAACATCTATTTTACAAATTTATTTAGTCCATTCATCTTAATTAATTTACTCTCCTCTTGAGCTTATTTTGGAGTTTTGTGCTTAATTATTTTACATTTTTGCTTCATCGGTATTTTAAAGAAAATGCACATTTTAGAGCTACCATTGTTTGAAGAGAATTATAAAACCTACCAAAATATATTTATTCAACTTACAAAAGGATATTTTGTCGCTAAAACAATTACTTTATTAAGAAAATTAAAATCGATTTTATTTTAACGACATCAAATAAATATATATAGTGAATATTAACTATCTTTGTTGCTAATTTTTTTGGGCAAATACTTGTGTGAGACCGTCTCACGTAAGGGCTTACGTGAGACGGTCAGAAAGTGATAACCTTTATATACGAAAGTGATAATAAATTAATGAAAAGTAATAATGTTATTTTATGAACAATATATAATATAAATAAAATGTGATAACATTTTATAACGAAAGTGATAATGATTTATAGCGAAAGTGATAACTATTTTAAAAAGTGAAAAATGGTCTCACGCAAGACCTACCCTTTTTTAGTTTGTCACAAAATTTCTTCCAACTTTTATTTTCGATCTCTAATTAATATGATTCTTCAATAAAAAAAATATTATAAAAATAACTAAAATCTATTAATTTTCCTGGCACCAAAATTAATATTTGTCGTTAATAATTGCGGTGATTAACCCCACCAATTTATTGCTAATTTGTTACTTTTATAATAAATTTCGTCGCTAAATTTTATCTAATAACTTTTATATTGGTCACCAAGATATTTTTATTATTATTTTATTTAAAAGAAAATTAAAATTCATTTTAGTGTCGTCAAAATAGATTTATCATTAATATTATCTTAACTTTGTTGCTCATTTTTTGATTTGCGGTAACTTCTATATTTGGTTGCTAAAATGATTTTTCTTAAAATAAATATAAAATCGAATTCATTTTAGCTATGCAAAATAAAATGCATCGATAAACTCCGAAACTTGATTTCTAATTTTTTAGTCTGCCACCAAATTAAATTTCATCGCTAAACAATTTTTATTAGCTCCAATATATGGCCTCTAAAATAATTAGTTACTAAATAAAAATCAAAATTTAATTCATTCCGGGGACATCAAATAAATAATCATGTTAATATTAGCAAAGAATTCTCTATTGTTTGTTGCTAAATTTTTTTACCTTGTGACTAATTAGATTTCATACGAAGATAGGAGCTCGTTATAACTCATTTCGGTTTTAGTGAAAATATATCTTGGTCATGTAAGTATAACTCTTTAAACACATCAATGCATAGTGCACGCATAAATTGTAGACCTCTTTAAAGGGCAAAAAAATGTGCAGAAACAATACACACAGAAGCTGTATGTAAAAAAAAAATTCCAAACAACGTACAAAAAATAAAAAATAAAAATTGTGAGGGAGATGGGATCAATGGTGGGATGGCCTCATGTAGCCATGACGTGCAGTAGGAGATTAAATGTGAAAAATATAAATCAAATGTTTAAAATTAGGGAAATTAAACTGCATGATTTTAGGGGTGTGATTTTTAGGGATAAGTTACACCCAAGGTTTCAATAATCCAAATTTTTTTCGATATTTCCACGATATATTTTCATTTTTTTTGGAGAGTATAAATGTCAATATTGGGAAAAAGATATTAACTTTTCTTATATCGAGAAAAAATCGTAAAATGTAGGTATCGATATCGTTATCGTTATCGTGTCAACGTTCAATTTTCATGGATGTTAAAATATATTAAGGAAATATCGAAGATATATCGAAAATATCGAAGCATTATCCATAATTTTAAAGAATCTTTTAATGATTTTTTATGTTACTTGTATAAACTGAATACATTTTTTTGTCATTAATTTGTTCAATTTGAAAAAATAAAATAAAAAATAAAGCAATACTTGCGTAAAACCATCCTTGTAATTTTAGGGTATAAATGTAATTTTACCTTGTGGTTTATGGCATACTTGACCCCTAGGGTTCAAGGTTTAGGGTATAATTGTACTTTCATCCTTGTGGTTTAGGGTATATTTCACCTCTAGGGATTAGTGCTTATGGTATAATTGTAATTTTACCCATAAAATTTATGGTATATTTGTAATTTCACCCTTGTGGTTTAGGGTATATTTTACCCCTAGAGTTTAAGGTTTAGGATATAATTGTAATTTTACTCTTGTGGTTTAGGGTATATGTTACTCTATGGGTTTAGGGTTTAAGGTATAATAGTCATTTAAGGATAGTAAATTTAAAAAATAAAAATAAAAACAACATTAATAAAGAGGATAAATTAATTAAGAAAGGTGTGGACCATTCATAAAGGAGGAGAAATTAATTAGAAAGAGGTGGGGACCACAGGTTCCACCAATTCATTTGGTGGAACCTGTTCCTCCCAATTTGCTCTCAAAATTATGAATAAGCTAGAGGCTTGAATTTGTCACATATATCTTCTATTTTATCAATTTAGGGTTTAAATTTAAGTCACGAATTGATAGTTGTATATATTTCAGGCCGTATCATATTTTTGACTATTTCATTAAATTTTTGCCCTTTTTGACTAGAAAATTTAAAAAGAAAATCCGCCAGAACATCATCAGAAATTTTTGGAGACCAATTTTAGTCATTTATCTATCCTTTTTATCAATTTTAGTCATTTTCTTATTTAATTTTGAATTGAAATTCATTAAAATATATTTTAATACATTAATGAATTCGCTAACTACTTTATATTTCAAAATTATTTAAAATATTAAAATATTATTTTAAAAACTAAAAACTAAAATTTGAATAAAATAAAAAATGTTTTTAAGATAAATAAAAAATATTTTTAAAATTATAACATTTATTTAAATAAAATATGATAAGGTCAATAAATAGTAGGTACGAAACGTTCTTAATTATTACTAAACGATACATTTGCTTCAGAAAATTATTTATAAATACAAAATTTTATTTTGTTTTACCCACAATACCGATACTCATCTGAATATCAGTGTGCATCGTTAAGAGAGAAATAAAAGAAGCCCGATTAAGTAATTGTACTAATGTACTTCGATGTGATCCTTGTGAGAGAAATAAATTCACGTGTTTTGTGCTCTGATTCGTGTGATAATGACGTATGATTTGATCTTAAGTCAAGATAAATCGAAATGTGTAGTGGAAAGTCACGAATCAGGTGCGTGTAAGGCCATTTGAGTGGATTATCGAAGGAAAACCGGACAGAAGTGCGTGGAATCGAAAGAGAGGCATGAAAGAGCATGTTTCGACTAGAACACGAGTGGTTCGACCACCGGTTCAGGTCGGACCAGCAACCTGAAGATGAGCTACAGAGGGGTTCGACCACGATAGTATGGTTCGACCAGGGGTGTTGGTTGAATTGTGGTCGAACCGCGTAAAGATTCGCAGGTATGGTTCGACCACGAAGCTTCTGGTTCAACCAGCTGTTCGAGTCGAACCAGGAGCCTGCCAATTCATTACAGGCCGGTTTGACCAGGCTTTGGTTGATTCGACCAGGGGCCCTGGTCGAACCAATGCACGAGAAACTTCCGAATTCGTATTTTTACACCTTCAGTACCTGTTTTCGCTCAAAAAGCTCATCCTAGGTCCATAAGGAGAGCTCACAAGTATAAAAGGAAGACCCTATGCAGGGGAAAAGGGAGCCATTCACCACCTTCATTCTACATAACATCCGAAACCCTACCATCATCCACGGAGCTGTGGAGAGCGATTCGTCTTTCGAATCAAGTGAGAACCAAGTGAAGATTCAAGACAGAGAGAGACCTGACTACGCCCGTATCTAGGGTTTACTTCGCATCTTAATTTATCTTGTTATTTATGGGTAAGATCTATCCAACCACCATGACTGTTCTTCGATTGATCATGGGTTAGAACTGCTTCGGTAGTTCTAGGGTTTATGAAGGCCTTATGAATTAATTGAATTTCTATGTGTATACTCCGTACAACACTACTTGTGCTTTATTTTATATAAGACTACGCATTTTTAATTCATACTTAGAGTTATTTTGTGCATCATTAAATGTTATGTAGTGTTTGAATACATATCTTGATTATTGATTGAGTACGTTCACTGCTGAGTAGGATTACATGTTATGATTCTAAGTGAGGGGACTCCGAAGTCTCATTAGAACTATCTTATATAAATACTTGTTAATTGAATATGATTCGGGTTAATAAGTAGGACAAAGAGAATAACTTTATAGTACCTATAAAGGAAGATCATATCGGGTTAGAATACTAAGTGCACGGAAAATAATTGATACTGATAGTACTTAGAAAGGGGGATGAATTATATCTCTTGCTCCAAGGATATTCACACGTGTCACACACATATTTACTTGTGTCTATGGAGTAGATTTGTATGGATTAGTGATGCGTCTATACTCTACAAGGTAGAGTTGGACATTGATACGCGGAAGGGAAGTTACTGAGTAAACTGATTGCCAAAAGAACTACCTATCTTCTCACTTATTTACTTTCGTTTAGTCTCTAGTACTTGTTTATTTTAATTGTTATTTTAATTATTTATTTATTAGTTACTTAATCATCACAACTATATTGTCATACTAGTCTTAATAAGTTAGATTATAATTAAATTGATAATAATACATCCTTTGGATTCGATACACTTGGTCGCTTATCAAAGCTACAATAACATCTTTCACACTTGGGGATTAATATTGTGTGTTGAGAAAACGCTCATCAAGTTCTTGGCGCCATTGTCGAAGACGGAATTAATTATTAGTTTATTATTTCTAGTTTAATTGAGACTATTTTATTCTTGTCCATATTTTCTAACGCTTATTTTTCTTAGGGGTATGCACACTAGATCAAGGGCAGGAGAGTTAGTACCTTTTAATCCTAAGATCGGTGCATCGTCGAGGAAGAAGAAGAAGAACAAAAATATAGAACCAACTGAAGTTCTTAATCTAGGAGTTGAAGTTGAAGAGCTGAACTCGAAAACGATTGCAGCTCTATCCGGAAACAACTTGGAAGCAGAAACAATCAACATGGTGCGAATCCAGATAATCTTGACATCTGTGAAGTCTTTAAGAACAACGGAGGAGGCAATGCGGAGCTGTTAGGAGCAAGAGGGGCCGGAGCTGATTTTGATCTTCATCCTACTCTGATCAGCATGATTGAAATGAGTCTCTTCTCTGGGGGAACCTTTGAAGATCCTCAGCAACATCTGAATATGTTCCTTGGTTATGCAAGTATACAAAAGGATGCAGGAACTCATGAAGATGCGAGGAGGATCATCTTGTTTAAGTTCTCGCTAACTGAAAGGGCGAGAGATTGGTACGATACTCTTGATGCTGCTGAATGCCCTATCTGGGAGCAATTGAAATTAAAGTTCTTGGAGCTATACATGCCACCTTCGAAGGTGTTTAAGATGAAACAAGAAATTAATCAATTTGCTATCAATAGTAATGATAAATTTCATGAGACTTGGGACAGATTCAAGGACGTGCTCAGAAAGTGTCCACAACATGGGACAGATTCAAGGACAGATTCATATAAAGCTCAATACATCAGTATTTTCTACAACGGATTGGACTGTGATTCTCGAGTTTTACTTGATGCTTCATCAAATGGATCACTGCTTACAAAGTCATCCATTGAGGCTGAAAAGTTCTTTGAGAATATTTGGATGAATTCAAGAGATTGGCTAACTGATAGGGTTTGAGGCACGTATGTTCTTGGAAAAGTAGCGCATGTTGAGCACACGATGGTTAAGTCAAGTAGAGAAGATGAGATCGTCTCTAGTTTGGCTAATATCAACAAGCTACTTGAGTTTCAGCAAAAGCAGATTACTGACATAGCTCAGCGAGTACCAATTATACAGCAAGATGTTGGTTATGAAGGAACTAACCAAGAGGAATTGGAAGAGGCAAACTACGCTATGGGTCAAAGTATTCAAGGAACGAGGTTCCAAAATCAAGGAAACTGGAATTATAAAGGGAACTACAACAATCGTAGTCCCCCTAGTAATTATCAACAACCAAGGAGGCCAGAGTTTTCATGAAGTAATCCTAATACAGCAGTACAACCTCCTATTGGTATTGATCTGGGTGTTAAGGTCGAAGAAGGAAAACCTGGTTTAAGGATACGGTGAACAGGTACATGGCGTGGAATGATGCAAGAATGGATCGCCTAGAGGCAAAATTTGATGAAAATCATGAGGATATATCTAAGCATATGAAGGACTTAACGTTATTGATGGGGCAGATGGCCGGAAATGTTAATCAATTGACGCAAACCGTAGAGAAAGGAAAGTTCCCATCT
This sequence comes from Pogostemon cablin, assembly GCA_023678885.1. Lineage (NCBI taxonomy): Eukaryota > Viridiplantae > Streptophyta > Magnoliopsida > Lamiales > Lamiaceae > Pogostemon > Pogostemon cablin. The sequence continues at coordinate 9,549,874 of CM042990.1, read as the reverse complement.
CAGAGTATAAAATACCCAAAGCATTGCAATACTATCACGTTAAGGTCTGGAATGCAGTATGAGGGACCGATGATATAAGAAATAGATTCTAAAGCTCCAGGAGCACGGTTCGACCACGATTCAACCTCCGGAGCTTCTGGGCAACCTGGGCAACCACTATACCTGTTGGTCGAACTGAGGTCGAACCGGTCGAACCACTATATGGAGGTCGAACCAAGCACCTGGGCAACCTCCGGAGCTTCTAGGTGGCCAGTTCGACCACGACCAGCATGATTCGACCAAACCTGTTGGTTGAACTGAGGTCGAACCGGTCTGTCCTCAACACTCTATTTTTTTCTAAAACACGGTTCAACCACGACCATCATGGTTCGACCAACCCTATTGGTCGAACTGTGGTTGAACCAGTCTGTCCGGGGGAGAACACACTTTCTGGAGCACAGTTCGACCACTATACACCTGATTCGACTAGTACCTATGGTCGAACCATCTCGTTTAGCATCATTTTCTGTCAAATGCTTTACTTGATGTTGATGCTACTCCAGTACCATCCAAAGGGCAGAATACTGAGCTTATAGCAGAGAAGAAATGGGAAAGAGCAAAGAGATTGAGAGTCGAGAAGGACAAAACAGAGAAGGTTGAGCTTGTTGAATGAGGGATTCCCAAGACTAAGATACCACCTTTGTTTCCTTTCAAGTTAATCAAGAAGGGATTGGAAGAAGAGTTCAAGAAGTTTCAGATATCATAAACAAGATAAGCTTGAGCATTCCTTTCTCTGAAGAACTCTTAGAGATGTCATATTATGCTTGCTTTCTAAAGGATATACTATTGAAGAAGAGAAGCTTGAATTGAATTGAAATGGTTAATTTATCTGAGAACTGCAGATCGATCATTCATAAGAAACTGCTAGCTAAGTTAAAAGATCCGGGAAGCTTTACTATTCTATGCGAGATTGGAAAGGGGCCAGCACGACGAGCCTTGTGCGATCTTGGGGCAAGCATCAATTTGATGGCATTGTTAATATCTCAAAAGCTTGGTTTGGGGAGTTAACTCCCATAATGGTTGCTCTATAATTGGCGGACAGGTCTATGACTTTTTCGAAAGGAGTGATTGAAGATATTTTTGTGAAAGTAGAGAAACTAGTCTTTCTTGTAGACTTTCTTGTACTTGAGATGGAAGATGACAAGAATAATGTTCCTCTTATCTTAGGTAGACCATTCCTTTCCACGACTGGAGCTATGATTGATGTTCAAAAGGGCGAGTAAAGGCTCCGGAAGGATAAAGAAGAGGTTTTATTCAACCTAGATAAAGCAACGAAGATGCCGATGGAGACGCAGTGTCACGACATTGATGTGGTGGAGGAGATCGTGAAGGAAGATATGTCCTTGATCCTTTTGAAGGATCCCCTAGTGACATGCTTTGAGGAGTCTCTTACTTTTCCCACCACAGAGCTAGATGAGCTCTCTAATTAGGTATGTATTGAATTTCTTAAAAATCTACTTGCTTTGGGTGATGACATGTATGAATAAAAAAAGACCAAGTTTGAAGAGTTGAAGTGAACTAGAAAGTACTTGCCATTGGATCGAGAAAGCACAACAAAATAAGAGAAGAAAGATGAGTTGAAATCGTTACTGGAACACTTGAAGTATGCCTATCTAGGTGACAATGAAAAATATCTGGTAATTGTATCTTCTTCTCTAACTGATGATCAACTTGAAGAGTTATTGTGCTTAAGAAGTATAAGTATGCGATAGGTTGGTCTCTTGATGATTTAAAAGGCATTAATCCATCATATTGCATGCATAAGATAAGATTGTTAAATGAAGCCAAGAGTAGCATTCAGAATAAGCGGAGGGTGAATCCCTCTATTCAAGAGGTGATTAGGAAGCAAATCCGAACATGGCTAGATGCAGTAATTATTAATACAATTAGTGATAATCCCCACGTGAGTCCATTGCATTTTGTAGCTAAGAAGAGGGGCATGACTTTTGTGAAAGTCGATGACGGTGAGACTCTAGCCACTAGGATTCCTACGGGATGGTATGTGTGTGCTGATTACAGGAAACTGAATGAAAATGCATGCAAATACCATTTTCCTTTTCCTTTCATGGATCAAATGCTTGATCGTCTTTTAGGGTATGATTTTTATTATACCCGAGGACCAGGAAAAGACCATTTTTAGTTGCCCTTATAGAACCTTTGCTTTTAGAATTATGCCTTTTAGATTATGTAATGCGTCTGCTACATTTCAGTGTTGCATGATGGCGATATTTGATGGCTTGATTGAAAAGATTATGGAGGTATTTATGGATGATTTTTCTATTCTTGGTTCCTCCTTTGATATCTGTTTGTCTAACATATCTACTGTTTTGAAGAGATGTATTGATACTAACCTGATTTTGAATTGGGAGAACTGTCACTTCATAGTAAGAGATGGGATTGTATTAGGGCATCATATTTCAGCCAAAGGATTGCAGATGGGTAGAGAAAATGTGGTGGCGATTGAGAAGCTTCCACCAACTACTAATGAGAAGGGAGTGCAGTCCTTCCTTGGACACGCAGGATTTTATAGGAGATTTGTCAAAGACTTCTCAAAATACTCCAAATCGTTGTCTCACTTACTTGAAAATGATGTTCCTTTTATTTTTGATGAAGAATGTCTAACTGTTTTTCAAGTTTTGAAGGAGGCACTTATTACAGCACCTATCTTGATCACACCGGATTGGACTCAACCATTTATACTTATGTGTGATGGAGTGGTGCTTGGGCAGATGAGAGAAAAGAATTTCTGCGCCATCTACTATGCGAGTAAGACTTTCGATGCTGCACAAAAGAACTACACAGTCACTGTAAAGGAGTTTCCAGATGTTGTGCATTCATTCAATAAGTTTTGATAGTATTTGGTTGGCATGAAGACCATTGTGTATACGAATCATTCTGCGATTTGGTACTTGACGGAGAAGAAGGAAGCGAAGCCAAGGATGATTAGATGGATCCTTCTTCTATAGGAGTTTGATATGGAGATCCGAGATGAAAAAGGTATGGAGAACATATTGACGGATCACCTATCAAAGTTGGATACAATTGAGCATTGTGATGATTCTTTCGATTATATAGAGGAGATGTTCCCAGATGAGAAGATTATGGTGGTATTTGTTGAAGGAGCGGAGAGAGCTTGTGTAGTCCCTGCTCAAGGAGTGGATCCATGGTATGCAGATTATGTCAATTACATAACCGTATGAGAAATTCCAAGAGATCTCAATAGGTATCAACTTGCAAAGTTTAAGAGGGATGTTGAGACGTTTATATTGTACGATCCGTTCGTCTACAAGATTTTTATGGATTCTATTGTCCGTAGGTGTGTGCTCGAGATGGAGATGGAGAATGTTCTTGATTTTTGCCATGCACAACCTAACGGGGGGCACTTCGGGGATCAAAAATGGTGGCTAAGGTACTTCAATCTGCTCTTTATTGGCCTACATTGTTTAAAGACTGTGAATCCTATGTGGCGACATGCGATAGATGTCAAAGGATGGGAAACATAAGTAGAAGAGATGAGATGCCACTTCAGCCGAGCATTGTTGTTGAAATCTTCGATGTATGGGGAATTGATTTTATGGGGCCGTTTTCCCTATCTAATGGATTTCTCTACATCCTTTTAGCAGTTGATTATGTTTTTAAGTGGGTGGAGGCCATTCCTACTTGCATGAATGATTCAAAGACTGTATTGTCTTTCTTGAAGAAATATATCTTTGTCCGCTATGGAGTTCCTAGAGCACTTGCAAGTGGTGGAGGTTCCTACTTCATCAACAAGCTTCTAGAAAGAGTGCTCAAGGATTATGGTGTTAAGCATATGATTACTACACCCTATCATCCACAAGTTAATGGGCAAGCCGAGGTTTCCAACCAACAAGTGAAATAAATTTGGAGAAAGTAGTCAGAACTAATAGGAAGGATTGGGCTATGAGGCTCGATAATGTTTTGTGGGGGTTCTGAACTGCGTACAAGACTGTGCTTGACATGTCCCCTTATCAAATTATCTATGGGAAGCCGTGCCACTTACCCCTAGAGATTCAGCATAAGGCTTTTTAGGCATTGAGAAGTTTGAACTTTTGTCTTAAGGATCAAAAGGAGTAAGTCGACTTAAATCAATCACATAGACGAGTTCGGAAATCAAGTTTACAAGAATTCGGTGATCTACAAGGAAAGAATAAAGAAGTGGTATGATTCGAAGATCACTTACAAGGAATTCAAGCAATGTGATGAGGTATTACTCTTTAACACTAGTTTGAAGCTCTTTGTAGGAAAATTGAAATCGAAATGGATGGGACCATTCATTATCCATAGAGCCTGTGGAGGGGGAGTTTTGAAATTATGGACAAAGACGGAGATACCATAGCGGTGAATGGGCATCGATTGAAGCACTATAGGTCATCGGATGATGATTGCGTCATCTTTGAAGATACCTTGTGTTGATTTGGTACCGTCGTGACTCTCCGACGTTAAATAAGAGCGTCTGTTGGGGGTTCCTCCTATTTTATTACTTTATTTCATTAGCGTGAGTAAGAAATTTTTATATTTGACGTGCTTAGTTATCGAAAATTATATCTCCTTGCAAACTTAGTTTCGACTATAGTTTCTACTAAGTTTGGGGGGTGTGATGTACTTACCCCATTGTAGCACTGAGAGTATAATCTTTTCTTTGTAACGTATATTAGGGGAGTTGATTTTTTACGGCATATTAAAACTTTAATCATTTTTGATGTATCAATTTTTTTGCAATTTGTCTAATGTTTAGTGGTGTTTTATTTATTGTGTCGTATGCGGAGTATATGCACTTATTATTCAGTCGTAATTGTGGTTCTCTAGCTTTAGTTTTGTTCTGTTTTAGTACTTAATGATCGTTTTTAAGCTTGAAGTTTGCGGGGGACAAAGAAGAATCGATTTTGAAGAAACAGGAGCATGATTCTACCAAAGGAGGAGGTCGAAGCAAATGATTCGAGTCAAATAAAAAATTAGAGAAAATGTTACAGGTCAATTCGACCAAAAGGGCTATGATTCGACTAAGGATTCGGGTCGAACCAGCCACCTAAAAGTATGTTATAGGTTGGTTCGACCATGACACGCCAGTTCGACCTAGGGTTCGAGTCAAACTAGTTCCAAAAGTTATCCAGAAATGTGGTTCGACCACGATAAAGTGATTCGACCACCTGGTTTGGGTCGCACCAGGTCAGGTAAGTTGTGTTTTAATGTGATTTTCTCTCCTGTTTCGATCACTTTGATTTCACTTCATTCTACTCCGGTTAAACCACTCTCCACCCATTCCATACTCGATTTCACTTTGATTTCACTTTGAGCATTTTAGCTGCAAAAACTAAGGTTTTCTATCCAATTTGTGTATTTTCATACTTTGTTTATACTAAATCATTAATGGATCAAAAGGTATATTCTATTGGCTCTATTACCCTAGGATTGAAGTTCTATTGCTTGATTCTAAGTGGGTAAGTTGATTGAACTCGTTTTTATATGGATTCATGGTATAACTTGAATTTTGTGTGAAATCTTATATGAACAAGTGATGAGTCCAATTTTAATTATTAATTTATTGTTAGACCTTGATGTTTACGTGAAATTATTGAATAATTTGAGTTGTGACTTGAAGCATGTAGAATTTTGAGTTGAATTGTTGAATTTGATAAAGGCATGCTTAAGGAAGTGATGTGGTTGTTGAAATTTTTGGAAATTGTAGTTCAAGAGTTGAATTGGAAGTGAAATTGAATTAGCATGTGTGTGAATTCATTGTTAAACTTTATCAACACATGGAGATTGAGAGCATGATGATTTGGAATTGATTATACGTGTTTAGCTTGAAGTCTTGAGTAAAGTTTCATGTATAGTTGTTTTGAATTAGGATTGGTTTGCTTTTCCTGTATATGTTTTGGTATTGAAAAATTTTTCTTTTAGGAAAAGGAAAGGAGATCGAAGTCCGCTCTAAGAAGAGATAGGATAGGCAGCCTCGTGAAGACGAGGTTACAAAGAAGCTACGGCTTAAAGAGAGGCTGCCTAGGAATTTCCACATCCGAATGGAAAATTAGGAGGAGATCAAGGATTGATGGGGGCTATGTCTGATAAGACCACTCGAACGAGGTACCAGGATGGTGGGGCCATGATTGCAATGAATATCATGGATAATATAATGTGGATGTTTGATCAAGTTAGGATCTGGCAATTCATGGAGATGAAGAGGCCAACTTACTTTCATGTTACTGTGGAGGTCTTGTACTCAATTACTGTCAAGTAAGGTTCGAGTTCTCTTCCTTACGAGTGTTCATTTCAGCTGGGAGGAGAGAAGAGAACTTTGACAGCAGAGGATTTCAATATTTTGCTTGGAACGCCAAGGGGGATTTCGAGGCATGAAATGGACATTTTAAACCAAATGACTTTTGGAGAGCTATTTCTGGTGAGGACATGAATTTCAAGACAAAGGATGTGATGAGAGTGAAAATAAACATGTTTTAGTGTCTAATTTAACACCTTTGTGATGAGAACTGTTGTCATATATTAGCACAAGTATCTTATATTCAATATATGTGAGAAAAAGGTGCACTTGAGGTGTTTTATTGTATTTTAGGTGGAAAATGATCAAAAGTACAAAGTTGGAGAAAATGTGCAAATTGTGCAAGGATGCTGAAAAACGCACATCCAATTTATATAATTTTTCTGTGTTCTTTTGGAGCATTTAAGTGGATGTGTGATATATGGTTGAAAATCCATGGAAGAGAGGGTCATTTTGGCGTAAAGAATACCTCAATCGGACTCCAAATGAGAAAGTTATGATCAAAGTGGTGATTCCGCGCAAGCTGTGCCGCACAGAACGACTATTCCATTTTACATGACTTGCTAAATATTCAAACATTGGTGTTTCTGGGATTTCTTTTTATGGATATAAAGTCAAGGAAGAGAGGATCACGTGAGCGTAAGAATTACTCAAATCGGAGGTCGGATGTGGAAGTTATGTGCGAAATGGTAAGACTGCACAACTTTGCTCGACCACGGGAGTCCGCTCGATCATAATCATCTTGGTCGAACGGATGAAGTTTGGTCGAGTAAAATGACCAGATTCTTACAGAAGGTTTGCTCGACCATTGCTCGACCAGTGGAGGTTTGGTCGAGCAGAATGTCACCGATGCTATTTTTGGTAGTTTCACATTTCTTTTACCAAATTTGATGTATGTCTCAAGTAAAAGCCCATTCAAGGCCTATATGGAGAGCTTACAGGTATAAAAGGGGATGTAGAACACATCATTATTCATCATATAAATCATATTGAATTAGAGAGGCCACAACAATACTACACCACACAAGGGGGGATCACCCCCAACCATCATCCATATCCTTTCCTCTATCCATCCATCACTTTGAAGATTCTTCTGTGGAATCAAGAGGAGAACCAAGAGGAGGATTCAAGATGGAGAAGGACGCGACAACTCCCAAATCTAGGATTTGTTTTGTTTCCTAATTTATCTCGTAATTTTCTAGACATCCAGGTAAGATCTATCCAACATCCATGATTGTTCTTCGTAACATCATGGGCTAGAGCCTTTTTGGTAGAACTAGGGTTGTGAAGGTTTTTACGAATTAATTGAACTTTCGTGTGTAAACTCCGTACAACACTACTTGTGGATTTATTTTAGATATGATTGTGCTTTCTTAATCCATATTCACGGTCGTTTTGTGCATCTTCAATTGGTATATAGAGTCTGAATATATATCTTGGTTGTAGATTGAGTGTGTTCACCGCTGAACAGGATTCCATGTTATGATTCTAAGTGAGAGGACTCCGAAAATTCATTAGAACTATCATATATGAATACTTATTAATTGAATTGAATTCGGGTTATTAAGTGGGATAAAGAGGATAAATTTTATAGTACTTATAAAGGGAGATCATATCGGGTTAGAGTACCAATTGGCCAGGGAAATAATTGATACTGATACTACCTAGAAAGGGGGTGAAATTATATTTCTTGCTCTGAAATTATTCACACGTGTTACACGCATATTTACTTGTGTCTATAGAGTAGATATGCATAGTTTAGTGATGCGTCCATATTCCATAAGGCAGAGTCGGACATCAACACACGGAAGGAAAATTAATGAGTGAAACTGGATTTTTCTAGAGCTACATATTCTCTTACTTGATTCACTTTCGTATTCTTCTAAGTGCCTTTTATTTAATTTGTTATTTAATTTAAGTCTTTTAATTGTTAGATTAAATCCTCAAATTTAATTGCCTAGTCTTAATTAATTTAGTAAATAATTAAATTGATAATACGCCGTCCTTTGGGTTCGATAATTCACTTGGTCGCTTTCTTAAGCTGCAATTGATATCCTTAATACTTGGTGATTAATTTTGTGTGCAAAGAAAACGCGCATCAGGATGCTCGTGCTACTTTGATTCGCAACCCCGTTATTCGATACATGGATAGAGTTCTAGGCAACACATTGTCCGCGCGATCTGAGGGGAGTTGTGTATCGAGGGGAGAGTTGTATGCTCTATGTTGTATGCTGAATGGAGTTCATTTTAATGTGGGATCGTATTTGATTCAGCAACTTTATAGATTTAGGAGTTCCACGTTTCAGAGAGTGAATATTGGCGGATTGCTTACTCCTGTAGTTGAGTCGTACCATATGGACTTTACTAGCATATCACCTATTTTGGAGGATTCGGATCTTGTAATGAGTGTGTGTGTCAAGGCTGGGTTTGCTTTGCATAAGACTGGAGATTGGATGTTTGTTAGGGGTTCTAATCCCTATTCTTTCATGTTTCCTTATGATGTGGGAGCATTAATTTCGATCCGGGATGATGGAAACTTGTTGATGGGCACTGTAGCGCACGAGGCGATCTTCATTACGTGCTTGAGGAGAGACGATTGGAGGACTGTTGCTCATATGTACGCTATAGGTATGTTTGCTGAATTGCAAAGAATAGTCAACCAAGCACAGTAGCCACAACAGGAGCTTCAGCAGGAAGAGCACGTTGAGCAGATGCATGGAGATGAGCCTCTCGAGCATCATGAGATGGATATACCACAGCAGCCGCAGCAGTATGAGATGCCACCACCACCACATCCACAGCAGTAGCAGCCTTTGGCGGTCCCGATGCGTATTATAGGGGGCAGTTTCGGTTGATGAATGAGCATCTTATCAACCTAAGCAACAATCAGAGGGAAACGAATCACCAGCTTGGCTTGCTTACTACGAGCTATGCCGCGCTTGATATGAGATACAATGCGCTGCATGCTAATTATGTGGTTATGGATCAGAGATTGGGAGACTTGAGTGATAACTATGAAGCTCTGGATAGGAAGGTTGATACCCTACAGAGAGATTTTGATGATTGGCGCAGGGGCGAAGGTGATGATGATGATACTCCGGAGGAGTAGAGGGCGCCAGGTTTTCTCTTTGTTTGCTTCATCTCGTCTCCCTTTTCTTTTATCTTTACAGGTAGGATAATTGTGGGTGTGAGTGGCATGTACTGTTTATATTCTGATTCCGATGTTGGATTGATTACTGATTCTGATTGGATTGATAGGTGACATTGATCTGGATTGATATGTTTGGTTCTTTGATAAGAATGTTGCATTCGTATTTTGCATATGTTGATTTTGTTGATGAGAAGCATCTTTAACTTATTAAATATTTGGAGTTCATTGTGAAATTGATCTTGATTATATGCTTAAGGAGTGCTTAGGATTCTAATTACCCATGTGAGAATTTGAGCCTTATGAAATTATGCTACATTCATGCATGATAGTTTATTCTTGTGAGAATCGTTCATATGACCGTATTCTAGAATTAGGCATGGAGTCTTGTGTGAGACTTATGATTCATTAGTTTTTAGGACATGATCTTAGGCCATTATTGTTTATTTGAGTTACTTAGCCAAAATTTACCTTCCAGTATACTGTATAAATCATTGGAAGCCCTGTTGAGCCTTTAAAAGTTTTTTCTTTGGCAAGCCTTGATAAAAAGCCTTGTTTATCCTTTACATAAGTTTTGTGGAATACCTTATACATTGGTAGAGAGTTCAGGTGAATAAATGCTAGCTCAAATGTGAAAAGAAAAGGAAGAAAATTTTGGTTGAGCTATATGAAGAAAAGAAAAGGATGGTTAAATCTTGTTTAGGGGTAGTGCTTGAGACCAGTACTCCGACTGCTTAGAAGGATAGTGCCCAAAATTGGTGCCCTTGTACTTTGAAGAAAGAAGATGTTGATGCCAACGTGAAGAAGGAAAAGTTGAATCGCAAAGATCATGAGAATAAGATGGAAAAGATGAAGCTTTTTGATAAAAAGCAAAATTCCAAGGTAATTCTCTACTAGTGAATTAGTCACTTTATCTATATTTTCCTACCTTTACCAAAGAGCCAACATTACAACCCAAAAGCAAGTCCTTTGTGATCCTAGTAACGAAGTGATTATAAGTTTATTTTTGAGACTCTTGCCAAGCTTATGGTTACACGGGAATATAAATTGAATATGAGCGTATATACTAACCCAAAAGTGTACATCTTTTACACTTAAGAGCGAGAATAAACACTTATCTTATGAGTTAGATGATTTAGTACTCCAAAGCGTATTATAATTGAGTGATGTTTTGCATGAATGAAATGTATGATGCGGGTGGTACTTGTTTTAAATTGATAAAATTACATGTGTAGGTATGTATTGTACTTGACTTGGTGGCCTTGTGAATTTTATACTTACTCTTATGGTTTTAATTTCGTTGCCTCAGACGAGCAACATGTAAGTTTGGGGGTTTGATGAGTATGTAAATTCACGTGTTTTGAGCTCTGATTCGTGTGATAATGACATATGATTTGATCTTAAGTCAAGATAAATCGAGATGTGTAGTGAAAAGTCACGAAGCAGGTGCGTGTAAGGCCGTTTAAGCGGATTATCGAAGAAAAATAGGATAGAAGTGCGTGTAACCAAAAGAGGAGCACGAAAGAGCCTGGTTTGACCAGAACATGAGTGGTTCGACCACCGGTTCGGGTAGAACTATCAACCTGAAGTTGAGCTACAGAGGGGTTAGACCACGACAGTATGGTTCAACTAGGCATGTTAGTCGAAACGTGGTAAAGATTCGCAGGTGTGGTTCAACCACGAAGCTTCTGATTCGACCAGCTGATGCGTGTTTTCATGAATGTGAATGAGACAGAGAGAGAAGAAGATTGAAATATAAAGAGGAGGAAATGAGATGGATCATTCATCGGTAGACGCGTGTCGTTAAAGGAAGGGCCAAGATTTGTCCAAGTTTTAATTGATTTGTTTAGTGATGGTGAGCGTGTGGCCGTATTAAGTTTTGCACACAAAATTAATCCTCAAGTATTAAGGATATCAGTTGCAGCTTAAGCAAGCGACCAAGTTACGAACCCAAAGGACGGTGTATTATCAATTTAATTATTTTCTAAATTAATTAAGATGAAAGACAATAAATATTGTGTAATAATTATCTAACAACTAAATTACTAAAAATTAAATAACAATTAAAATAGAATAAACACTTGAAGAATACGAATGTGACTCAACAATGGAGAATATGTAGCCCTAAGATAATCTAGTTTCATTCATTAATCTCCCTTTCGTGTATCAATGTCTGATCTGCCTTGTGGAATATGGACGCATCACTAAGACATACAAATCTACTCTATAGTCACAAGTAAATATGCGTATAACACGTGTGAATAACCTTGGAGCAAGAGATATAATTTCACCCCCTTTCTAGGTACTATCAATATCAATTATTTCCCCCTAGGATTGGTAATCTAACCCGATATGATCTCCCTTTATAGGTACTATAAAATTAACCTCTCTATCCTGCTTATTAACCCGAATTCAATTCAATTAATAAACATTCATATATGACAGTTCTAATGAAGTTTCGGAGTCCCCTCACTCAGAATCATAATATATAACCCTTCTCAGCAGTGAATGCACTCAATCAATAACCAAGATATGTATTCAGACATTACATAACAGTTAATGATGCACAAAACAACTCTGTGTATGATTTAAGAAAGCATAATCATATATAAAATCCATCCACAAGTATTGTTGTACGGAGTATACACACAAAAGTTCAATTAATTCATAAGAACCATCAAAACCCTAGATCTAACAAAATAATTTTAGCCCATGATATTGCGAAGAACAATCATGGGTGTTGGATAGATCTTACCCATATGTTTGGAAAATTAGAAAGTAGAAGAAAAGAATTAGGAAAACCCTTGGTGTAGAAGTCTCCTTCCTTCTCTCTACCATCTCTTCAAATTCTCTTGGTTCTCCTTCTTGATTCCACAGACGAATCTTCAAATGATGGATGGATAGAGGAAAGGATGTGGATGATGGTTGGGGATGATCCCCCCTTGTGGGGTATAGGATGATTGTGTTGCTCTCTCCAATCCAATGAATAATGATGTGATTTACATCCCCTTTTATACTTGTAAGTTCTCCTTATGAACCTTGGATGTGATTTTTTTTGGAAAACCCGAAAATACACTCACAGGGAGTGAAAATCCCGTCGAAAATAGATCAGCGTGTCTCCGTTCGACCAAAGTAGTTCTAGTCGAACGGGAGGTCAAGCTGCATGCGCAATCTCACCGTATCGCGCATAACTTCCACATCCAAGCTCCGATTTGAGTGATTCTTACCCTCAAGCGATCATCTCTTCCCTGGCTTTCTATAAATATAAAAAACTTATTGAGACTCCAACACTTTTATGTGTAAAAAGTCATGGAAAGTGGCATAGCCGTTCTATTCGGCACACCTTGCGCGATGTTACCACTTTGATCATAACTTTCTTGTTTGGACTTCGATTGAGGTGTTCCTTAGGCTAAAACAATTCTCTCTTCTGTGTCTTTTCAACCATGTATCACATTTAAAATTTTGAGCTCCACACAAATACAGAAAAATTACACAAGTTGGACGTGTATTTTTTAGCATTCCTACACAAATTGCACATTTTCTCCAACTTTGCACTTTTGATCCTTTTTCCACCTAAAACACAATAAAACACCTCAAGTGCACCGTTTTCTCAAATATATTGAATATAAGATACTTGTGCTAATATATGACAACAATATCCATCAAAAAGGTGTTAAATTGAACATTAAAATACGTTTATTTTCATTCTCATCAAACCCCTAAACTTACCCGTTGCTCGTCCAGAGGCAACAAAATAAAAATAAAAAGAAAGAGAGTAGGAAAATTAAAAGGGAAAACAAGGACTATGACAAATACCCCATTCAAAATACAATTGTCTTCAACTTAGGTCATGCAACTCTGATTATATGTAATAATCAATTCATAGCATACAAGATAAGACAATCACCACCAATTCAAATGCTTCATTTACATGTTCTCACGGGAACTATATATCACTCGCACTTAAGTGTAAAAGATGTACATGTGTTATGGTGTTTACACTCAGATTCAATTCAAGTGCATGCGTAACCATAAGCTTGCCCATTGTCTCAACTCTCCTTTTACTTGTAGCTAGCAAATCATGAATCAAAAATGTCTTTTTATTTGGTTATAATATTGGCTCTTTGGAAAAAGGTAGAAAACATAAGAATAAGTGACTCAAAATTCGGATCGATCAAGTGGCCGTCTCTCTCAATCTTTATTTTTTTCCTCATCACCTTCTATTCAAGCACAACATTCTCATCAACTCTACTATTTCTCCTTCAAGTACAACATATTCTTTTTCAACTTTTTTCTATATGTTCAACTCCATCATACTCCTTTTCTTCACCCCTTTTTTTCTCTTTTTTTTTGTTTCTTTTGAGGTACCAGTTTCGGGCACTACCTCTCATATCCTCCATAGGGTACTAGATTTAAACACTACCCTAGGGTGTTTGTTTCTATGGAGTACTAGATTTTAGCACTACTCCAAGAATTTTTCTTTTGATCCTTAAGATTCTTCCTTCATCATTCTTATCATCCCTCAAATCACCACTCTCTTCTATTAAGCTTTATTGGCTATCAAAAGAATAGATTTAAAAAGGCTCAAACGGGCTAACAAAGGGATTTAGTGAATTCAGGTAAAGTATATGGGAAAAGATTGGCCATATATTAATGATGGCCTAATATCATTTTCATAATCCTCTAGACTAATCTTGAATATTTAAGGAGACTCAAGACAAGTTCTAGAATACACACACAAGAACGATACTCACCAGAAAAAAATATCATGTGATTATGTACATGATCAACAAGACTCAAAATCTCACATGGGGTATTAACAAGTAACATAGCACTTTTTATGGTAAGTAATATCTCACAAGTACACATAGAACTTCATACCACAATATAACTCCAGTACACATCTTTCATCAATTTCAAGAGCATATGAATTTCAAGAACAACTTAAACAACACAAGCTCATATGGATCACCAAAATAATAGAAACTCAATCCTTCTACTCCATTAATTAAAAGCGCACATAAAAATTAGAATAAGGAAATGAGGGTACCTGATTTTTCTTCAACGTATGCACTAGATCCTCGAGTTGTTCAACTTGGTCAGGTCAAAGCCTCAGTTTACCTGTTTCTATCATCAAAACTCAACATACCTCATCATCACAGGATTCATAAATAATAATATAGGAGAACTGTAAAAAAAACTTAATTGACTATCTAATCGACTCTACACACTAGAAACACCAACACAACACACTAAACATTAGGTAAGTTGTAAAAAATCGACATACCAACACCGGTTAAAATATTAATATGACGCAAAAAATCAACCCCCTAACAGATAAACAACCAACTAAAGGAAAAATTATACCAAAAAATTATACCCTTAGTGCTCATAAGACGAGGTAAGTATATCACACCCCCAAACTTAGTAAAAACGTAAGTTGAATCTAAGTTTGAAAAGAGATGTAGTTGCCGAAGTATGAGCACCTCAAATATAATGACTCCTCACTCAAACAAAAAAATAATAATAAAGTAATAAAACAAAAGGGCAAGCCCCCAACAGGTGCTCATATTTAACGTCGAAAAGTCACGACGATTTACCGCTTTGTACTATTGGATCAGATGGCGGTCTTCTCGTATCCTCACCTTAAAATACTTTCTTTTTCTCTTCTTTCTACACTCAGCACCTCACCTTTCTTGGTTATAAAATTATAATCCTCAGAATTTCCTTCATCCCATGGCTGTCTAGACTCCTCCTTGTCAATCTTCCAGTCATATTCAGAATCATCTGTCTTATTAAAATCTAAATTAAACAAGTTAGAAACCACATCTATGCTCTTGCATGATTGAGTGTTCATGGGCATCTTCATTGTTTGATCAAGAGAGAAACCACATCTTCATTATCCATCTGCAGTCTAAGCTTCTCGGCTCTCAACCTCTTTTCTATTTCTCACTTCTTCTCAACTATAAGCTCAGTATTCCGCGTTTACGTTGATGCACATTTCTTTGCACGCAAAATTAATCCCCAAATATTAAGGATATCAGTTGCAGCTTAAGCAAGAGACCAAGTTAAATATCGAACCCAAAGGATGGCGTATTATCAATTTAATTATTTATTAAATTAATTAAGACGAAAGGCAATAAAGGTTGCGTAATAATTATCTAACAACTAAATTACTAAAAATTAAATAACAATTAAAATAGAATAAACACTTGAAGAATACGAATGTGACTCAAGAATGGAGAATAGATAGCCCTAGGATAATCCAGTTTCATTCATTAATCTCCCTTTCGTGTATCAATGTCCGACTCTGCCTTGTGGAATATGGACTCATCACTAAGTCATGCAAATCTACTCTATAGACACAAGTAAATATGCGTGTAACACGTGTGAATAACCTTGGAGTAAGAGATATAATTTCACCCCCTTTCTAGATACTATCAGTATCAATTATTTCCCCCTAGGATTGGTAATCTAACCCGTAATGATCTCTCTTTATAGGTACTATAAAATTAACCTCTTTATCCTGCTTATTAACATGTATTCAATTCAATTAATAAATATTCGTATATGATAGTTCTAATAAAGCTTCGAAGTCCCCCTCACTTAGAATCATAACGTAGAACTCTGCTCAGCAGTGAACGCACTCAATCAATAATCAAAATATGTATTCAGACTCTACATAACAGTTAATTATGCACAAAACAACTCTGAGTATGAATTAAGAAAGCATAATCATATATAAAATAAATTCACAAGTAGTGTTGTATAGAGTATACACACGAAAGTTCAATTAATTCATAAGAACCATCAAAACCCTAGATCTACCAAAAACATTCTATCCCATGATGTTGCAAAGAACAATCATGGGGATGGATAGATCTTACTCTCATGTCCGAGAAATTAGAAAGTAGAAGAAAAGAATTAGGAAAACCCTTGGTGTAGAAGTCTCCTTCCTTCTCTCTTCTGTCTCTTCAAATCCTCTTGGTTCTCCTTCTTGATTCCACAGATGAATTTTCAAAGTGATGAATGGATGGAGGAAAGGATGTGGATGATGGTTGGGGGGGTGATCCCCCCTTGTGGGGTGTAGGATGATTGTGTTGCTCTCTCCAATCCAATGAATAGTGATATGGTCTACATCCCCTTTTATACTTGTAAGCTCTCCTTATGAACCTTGGATAGATTTTTTCTTCGAAAACACAAAAATACATGCACAAGGGGTGAAAATCCCATCGAAAATAGATTTGTGTGTCTCCGTTCGACCAAAGTGGTTCTGGTTGAACGGGTGGTCTAACGGGAGGTCAAGCTGCATGCGCAATCTCACTGTTTAGCGCATAACTTCCACATCCAAGCTCAAATTTGAGTGATTCTTGCCCTCATGCGATCCTCTCTTCCTTGGCTTTCTGTCCATATAAATAACTCATAGAGAACCAACACTTGATGTGTAAAAAGTCATGTAAATTGGCACAGCCGTTCTATTCGGCACAGCTTGCACGACATTACCACTTTGATCATAACTTTCTCGTTTGGACTCCGATTGAGGTGTTCATTAAGCCAAAACGATCCTCTCTTATGTGCCTTTCCAAAGATGTATTGTACTTCCATTTCAGAGCTCCAAACAAATACAGAAAAATTACACAACTTGGACGTGCGTTTTTCAGCATTCCTACACAAATTGCACATTTTCTCAAACTTTGCACTTTTGATCCTTTTTCACATAAAACACAATAATACACCTCATTTTTCTCAAATATATTGAATATAAGACACTTGTGCTAACATATGACAACATTATCCATCAAAAAGGTGTTAAATTGGACATTAAAACACGTTTATTTTCACTCTCATCACCAGCTTTTCGAGTCGAACCAGGAGCCTGCCAATTCATTACAGGCCGGTTCGACAAGGTTTTGGTTGATTCAACCTGGGGCCTTGGTCGAACCAATGCGCGAGAAAATTTTGGATTCGTATTTTCACATCTTTAGTACATGTTTTAACTCAAAAATCCATCCTAGGTCCATAAGGAAAGCTCACAAGTATAAAAGGAAGACCCTACGCAGGGGAAAAGGGAGCCATTCACCACCTTCATTCTACACAACATCTGAACTCTTACCATCATCCACGGAGCTGTGGAAAGTGATTCGTCTGTCGAATCAAGTGAGAACCAAGTGAAAATTCAAGACAGAGAGAGACGTGACGGCGTTCGCATCTAGGGTTTACTTCGCATCTTAATTTATCTTGTAATTTGTAAGACTATGGGTAAGATCTATCCAACCACCATGATTGTTCTTCGATCGATCATGGGCTAGAACCGCTTCTGTAGTTCTAGGGTTTTTTATGAAGGTTTTTAGTTAATTGAACTTCTGTATGTTGGCTCCGTACAACACTAGTTATGGTTTATTTTATATAAGACTATGCATTTTTAATTCATACTCAGAGTTATTTTGTGCATCATTAATTGTTATATAGAGTCTGAATACATATCTTGATTATTGATTTAAGTGCGTTCACTGCTGAGCAGGATTACATATTATGATTCTAAGTGAAGGGACTCCAAAGTCTCATTAGAACTATCTTATATAAATACATATTAATTGAATATGATTCGGGTTAATAAGTAGAACAAAGAGAATAAATTCATAATACCTATAAAGGGAGATCATATCGGGTTAGAGTACTAAGTGCACGGGAAATAATTGATACTGATAGTACCTAGAAAGGGGATGAATTATATCTCTTGCTCCAAGGATATTCACATGTGTCACACGCTTATTTACTTGTGTGTATAGAGTAGATTTTCATGGTTTAGTGATGCATCCATACTTCACAAGGCATAGTCGGACATTTATACATGGAAGGGAAGTTAATGAGTAAACTAGATTGCCCGAAGAACTACCTATCTTCTCACTTATTCACTTTCGATTAGTCTCTACTGCTAGTTTATTTTAATTATTCTTTTAATTATTTGTTTATTATTTACTTAATCATCACAACTATATTGCCATACTAGTCTTAATAAGTTAGATTATAATTAAATTGATAATAATACATCCTTTGGGTTTGATAAACACTTGGTCCCTTATCAAAGCTACAATAACATCTTTCACACTTGGGAATTAATATTGTGTGTTGAGAAAACGCTCATCAAGAAACAAAGAATAAACTATTAAAATCGCCATTGAAGAGTACACGCTGATGTACGCCAATGTGCAATCTGACCAAATGAAAGAACACGCCATAAAATTCCGATGTACACCAGTGTGCAATCTGATCAGATGAATGAACACGCCATTAAATTTCTCCAAAATAAGAAATCCATTAAACTTTTACTATATTGTACGTTAGTGTACAATTCGCAGACATTAAATTCCCCCAAAATAAGAAACTCATTAAACTTTCACTTTACTGTACATTATAGTGCAATTTGGAGATAGAAATGTAAAAGATATTAAATCTCGATTGAAGAGTGAATATTGATGTACATCAGTGTGCAATCTGGCCAGAGGAAATAACACACCAATAAATTTTTCCAAAATAAGAAATCCATTAACTTTCACTTTACTGTACATTAGCGTGCAATTCAGAGTGAGAAATAGAAGATAGGGTAGTTCCTGAAATTTCTCCTTAATGCGCGATTGATTGGTATAATTAGTAACACTGGAAAATAGATTATGTCTTCTGTATCTATCAGTAATTATATTTAATCAATGTATTTATTAATAATTAAGATATATAAACATGTACCTATGAGTAATAATCCCTATATGATATTTGTAATTTTTTTTAAATGTAAAGAATTAGGAAATATTAACTATATATATTAAACATTCAGAAAAAAATGCAAAGTACATTATAAATTTTAAAAATTATAATTAACGAATTTTAGTAGACAAACGACGGAAAAGGCTATGGTTCTTAGTTGCTAACGACAACGCTTTTTAGAGAGGTATCGGGGGCTAAATTGATCAATCAAGCCCCCTGCTCAGCTCGAGCGGTACTTTTCGAGACTATACTCTATTCTATCCTAGTTTCTTGAGTTAAATTCATTTTATGCCCTATAACTAAGAGAAATTTCGATTTTTGTCCCAAAAAAGATAAATTATTCAATTATGTCCTATAACTAACGAGTTTTTACAATTATTGCCTAATTTATACTGGAAAACACAAATTTCGCTGGAAAACCCCACGTGCGGCGCATGTGAGGCTTTAATTTGGGGCTTTCCAGCAAAATTGGTCAAAAATTAAACAAATCTGTGAGTTATGGGACAAAATTTTGGATAGAAATCGATTTTGTCTTAGTTACTGGGCAAAAAGTGAATTTAACTCAATTTTTGTAGATTATTGTATTTTCATGTTTCTAAGCATTTATATAATTTGAAAACATGCTACCCTTATATATTTCAATTTTTCATTGCTATTTTGACCATTATAATGACATAAAAATACTACTATTTTAAGGTTATTTCTGGATTTCGTAGAAAAATCCTCAAGCCTTTATAATTATATAGATTTTTTGTATTTTCTTGTTTCTAAGCATTTACAATTTAGAGCATACATTGTGCGCAATCAAGGGGGATTGTAAGTACACAATGAAACACAAGAATTAATTAAGGAAATTAAAAATCAGTATTAATTATAACCCTAAGGATAACATTAAACCTATGGATCGATATATAAATGATGAACATCTATTTTACAAATTTATTTAGTCCATTCTTCTTAATTCATTTACGCTTCTATTGAGCTTATTTTGGAGTTTTGTGCTTAATTATTTTACATTTTTGCTTCATCGGTATTTTAAAGAAAATACACATTTTAGAGCTACCATTGTTTGAAGAGAATTAAAAAACCTACCAAAATATATTTATTCAACTTACAAAAGGATATTTTGTCGCTAAAACAATTATTTGATTAAGAAAATCAAAATTGATTTTATTTTAACGACATCAAATAAATATATATAGTGAATATTAACTATCTTTGTTCCTAATTTTTTTAGGTCAAAAGATTTGTGTCAGAAGGTGATAACTTTTATATACGAAAGTGATAATAAATTAATGAAAAGTTATAATGTTATTTTATGAATAATTTATAATATAAATAAAAAGTGATAACATTTTATAGCGAAAGTGATAATGATTTATAGGAAAAGTGATAATTATTTTAAAAAATGAAAAATAGTCTCACGCGAGACGAGTCACAAAATTTCTTCCAACTTTTATTTTCGATCTCCAATTAATATAATTCTTCAATAAAAAAATATTATAAAAATAACTAAAATCTATTAATTTTAGTGGCACCGAAATTAATATTTGTCGTTAATAATTGCGGTGATTAATCCCACCAATTTATTTCTAATTTGTTACTTTTATAATAAATTTCGTCGCTAAATTTTATCTATTAACTTTTATATTGGTCACCAAGATATTATTATTATTTTATTTAAAAGAAAATTAAAATTCATTTTAGTGTCGTCAAAATAGATTTATCATTAATATCACCTTAACTTTGTTGCTCATTTTTTGATTTGCGGTAACTTCTATATTCGGTTGCTAAAATGATTTTTCTTAAAATAAATATAAAATCGAATTCACTTTAGCTATACAAAATAAAATGCATCGATAAACTCCGAAACTTGATTTCTAATTTTTTAGTCTGCGACCAAAACTAAATTTCATCGCAAAACAATTTTTATTAGCTCCTATATATGGCCTCTAAAATAATTAGTTACTAAATAAAATATCAAAATTTAATTCATTCCAGGGACATCAAATAAATAATCATGTTAATATCTTAATCTTAATACATATAATTGGCAAGTAGTTGCCGTATTTAAATTTTCAAAAAACATACGTATCTCAAGGTTGAAAAACTTCACTACCAAAAATTTATATGTGGCATTATTTTATTAGTTAAGCATTTATTATATATATTAATTATTTTTTTATTCTACATTAAATAGTTCCCTTATTAACATTTTATTCTTCTAACATTTTAATCTTTTAGTTTCTATTATTTATAATATTCTTTAATATTATGTGAAGATTTAAAAATCATATTATTTCTTTCTTGATTAATTGTTATTCTATTTTAATATTTTTAATTAATTTAATTTTTCTTTATCACCCTTAAATTAAAAAAAAAAGGTTACAATAAAATCATAATTAATATAGGGTCTCGGTTAATTTTATTTTTATACATTATTTTAAATTCAAATTTTTTTTTAATTTATATACTAATAAAAAACTTTTTACAAGAGACTTAATTATTTTAATTTTATACATTACTTTAAATTTGATCACTTTTATAATATTATATAAATGATAAAAAAATTATTTTATGTTATTCAATTAAAAGGTGTATTACAACATATCATGAATGATAAAAGATTATTTTTAATATGATTTTTCGAAAATTTGTGACATTAATTAAGAAAGTGCTCAGTAGTACTTTAATTTAATAAAATAAAAATTGTATGTTAAGGTAAATATCTTTTTTTTTCGATTTTTTTTGTCACCAACATAAGAGTAAATCTTGCGTAAAACCATCTCACGTGAGACAATTTTACACTTTTTAAAATAATTATCACTTTCGCTATAAAACGTTATTATTTTTCTATAAAATGTTATCACTTTCATTTATTGCTCATGAAATAACATCATCACTTTTCATTAATTGAGTATCACTTTTCATTATAAAAATCTATCACTTTTTTTTTGTCTGTCTCAATAAGGGCGCACAAGTCTTTACCCCAACATAATTCATATATACTTGAATCACAATATTAATACAAAAATAAAAGAAAACATAATAATAATTTTAATTATTTTCTAAAGAGACATAAAATATTAATAATAGATTTTAATTTTATATTTTTCATTCAATAATATACTGGACTTATATTAAACATAAATATATAAATATATTTTATATTATTAAATAAAATATTAAAATAAAATTTTGTAAACCGCGTAACATGCAGGTTATATACTAGTTAGCAAAGAATTCTCTACTGTTTGTTGCTAAATTTTTTTCCCTTGTGACTAATTAGATTTCATACGAAGATAGGAGGGCATTAACAAAATATGGTATTTTAAGATCTTATTTAATTATATATAGTAGTTTGTGGTTAGTTTAGTAATATAGGTGAAGTCGCCACTTCTATGGACAACTCTTCACTATTCCCTTCTCTTTTTTTTTTTTACCTTTTTACTAAGTATAATTAAAACCTCAAATATACCCGTTTTAATTTTCGTTTTCAACAATTCCCTTTTTCCTCAAAATAGACATAGTTCATTACGATCATATCAGGCCCAACATGCTTCCGTACATTAATCAAACAACATTATTCTCATAACTAACCAACTTGAAATAGTAATAGTACCTTTTTTTTACACTTAATCCACCGGGTATCCGGGAGGTTTTACAGCTGCTCCTCACAGCCAACCAAGCGCCCCGCAGTGTGATGGTTCAATCCTATTCCTTCAGCAGACCTCAGCACAACCCTGGTTCGTTTCCTACACCGGGTGTACAGGATAATACTATTGTTTCTCGTTGAAAAGTATGGAGATCAAGGTTACAGAAAAATGGAAGGTTGCATATAGGCAGTAGCCCAAGATTATTTATTAATTAAATGAAAATACTTATTACACACTTATAATACTTGAACAAGAGGAGAAGACTCCTCTAGCTACCAATGGTAGCTGGAACAAAAACACTCATACAAAGAAAGGAAAGAAACTACAATGTTTAGTGAAACGGAAAACAGATGGTGATGGTCGATGCCTTCTGCTTCCTCAAACTCCCTTATTTATAGAATCTCCTGGATTTGAAATCCGGATTTCAAATCCTTTTAATTTTTCAGTGACGTCACAGCTTATGTCATTTTTCTTTCGTCAGCGCTTCCCATTGGATTCCAACTTTTAGTTGGTTGATCATCTTCTCTTCAATGGATGCCCTTATCTGGTCCATCCCTCTTTTTCCTTTTGCAGGAATCACATGGTTCCTTACCCCTTTGAAAAAGTCATCCGACTCTTGCTTTATTAAAGAGTCATTTGTCTCCTTTGGTATCCGAAGGGTCCTCCAGCAGTCTTTTTTCTTCCTATGCCTAATCTTACTCCTTTCCTAAATTCTAGTTCCTTTTGGGTAGAGCAACTTGAGTATATCTTTTCTGTCCATTACCCAAAGTGGGCCATGTTGCAATATTTTCGATGGGTTTGTTTACTCATCGGTAACTTATTATCCCAAAGAAGCTCTCGCTTGTCTTCGAGAGCATCCTCCGCAAATTGTATTTTTCTTCCCATTAAGGTGTTCAATAGGAAGGACCCGTTCATTATTTTATGCTCGAATTTAAACGGGAACTTTACTTAATTCATGGCCTGAATGCAGGAGTACAACCCCCTCACTCTTCGCGTAGAGATTTGATCCTCTAAATATGTTGAAATGAAGATTGGTTCCTTCCCAAAAGACTCCTTGATTTTGTTTGATGCTCCCACATCTGGTCTTCTTAGTTTGATAAAATGAAAGGTTTCGTGGCAGCATTTCTCAACTGGTGCTGGAGCCGCGCTAGTGAAGTAAAGCTCCAATACATCTCCCCTGGACAACGTCGGGTTATTTTCCTAGGCCTTCACAACTGCTTTTCTTAGCAAATCTGGTAAATTTTAAAGTTCCGAGAAGCCTGGTGCGATAGTATATATTGAGGCTGGCGCCCTAAAATCATACCATTACTTTACATCGTTCGGACTTGAGTCTTCTCTCATCCAAACTCGGGGGTATAGTCCTGATACATCTACCCGGTATTTCTCCGGGTAGACTCCCTGTATTGTGTTCAATTTTCCCCAACTGGCCTGGTACTCATGCCAATGAGAAAAATCAGCTAAGTTAATATCAGCCTTTGCAGTGCCCGTCATAGGCGTAAGGCTGATCTCTTTCTCTTTTACCCCAGAGGTGTTGGGTTGATTCGACGACTCTAGATGTGACTCCAGAGCCTCAATTTTTCCTTGGACCAATTCTTCTTTCGAAAGTTCCAATCCAGGACTCGTGCTAAGGGTATTTGAATCCCTTGCTCCGAGTTTAGAGCCCCGTTCTTGAATACTCTCCTTTTGTTGATTATTATCAATAGCCCGGAGGATTGGCTCTCGTAAGATCTCGAATAGATTCACATTGTTGCGGATGCAGCCTTGTATACGACTAGACACTTTGGTCCAGTCATTCTCTCGTAATTTTCTGGCACGCTCAGCATTGAGTACCAGATTCTCAAATTCCCTTTTGAGCAACTCGATGTTGTCCATCGGGTGTCTTGAAATGATAGGATGGAGCCTGTCTCAGCTCCCTCTATCTCTCGTCAGGAAATCTGCCAAAATATTTTCAACAGATTTAATAATGACAATATTAAAATCATAATATTGACATTTAGCTTGTCATCTTAAAAGTCTAGCCTTTTCTGGTTTAGATTCAATTTTATATTTCAAAAAGGCTTTGACACTCGTGTTATCAATTTTAAGGATAAATTTCTTCGCGAGAAGAAATAGCGGTCATTTTTTGAAAGCCTTCCGAACCGCAAATAACTCCTTTTCGTTGATGTGTCATCTCTTTGCCTCTTTCTCCACAAAGAGTCCACTATAATATCTGCATGGCAGCTCTCCTTCCGGTGTGGACTTAGTTAGAACCGATGCCCACCAATAGTCACTGGCAACTGTATATAGTACCAGATCATCCTCGTCATTTGGAATGGCTAACTTCGGGAGTTTTTTGCAAACCTCTTTTATTGTGCTAGATTGTTGATGAACATTCCAGCAAAGTTGATAACTCCTAGGAAGCTCTGGAGTTGTTTCTTTTCCTTGAGATCTTTAGGAATTCCTTGAACTTTTTCTACAATTTGTGGTTGTAGAATAATCCCTGACTCATCAATCTCTACTCCAAGAAGCTCGATCTGCCTTGTTGCAATTGCTGCATTCTTTTCAGAAAGCACTAATCCCTCCTTGTGACATGCTTCTGAAAATACTTCCAGATGCGCCAAATGTTCCTTCATGTTCTTTGAAGCTATGAGGATGTCATCTACATAGACAAACATGAATGAGAAACAATCTTTGAAAAGATTATCCATCTTTCTCTGGTATATCTGGGGTGCGTTCGCAAAGCCCATAGGCATGACATTCCAGATATAATGGCCTTGTGGTGTGGAGAAGGTTGTGAACTTCTTTCTTCCTTCTTCCATCATAATCTGGTAGAACCCAGATTTGCAATCGAACTTTGAGAATATCTCGGCATTCTTGATACAGTTGACCAAGTGTTCCCTACTTGGTATGTAGTATCCATCGAACTCCAAGATATTGTTGATCCCTTTGTAGTTGATAACAAGTCTCGGCTTCCCTCGCTTGACTTCTCCAAGATTTCGAACCAGAAATCCTGGACTGCTGTATGGAGATACTCCTGGTGATATCAACTTAAGGTCCCGATGTTCCTTAAGTAGTAGATGCATATCCTTTCGATCCTCTTGATTCATCAAGATAGGCTTGTATCTCACGAACTCATGCTCATTTCTTTCTTTTACTTTGAGTGAAGCTTTGAGCTCATTTTTATCCCACCAGGCTAGTGGATCTTCATTGAAGTTCCTTTGTATCTTCTTCTTGACGTCCTCCAAAGATGTTTGTTCTTTGATTGTGACGTCTCTCTGTAGGTTTTCTCCCAAGCTTGCTTTGAGAAGGTGGATTGTTTTCTCCTTTAGTCTCTCCATCTTCCATCCTCCTTTAGTCTCGATTCTCATTTGAAGGACTGCTTTGCTGTATTTCCTTCGATCATTTATCTTTGGATGACTAAGTTTTCCTTCATTATCACCACACTTGCTGCGAAATCTGATTGGCATTTTTCTTTGAAATGCATTATGCAGTCTTGGTGCGATGATCTTATGTTCACAGAGAGTTGTGAAAATAAGTCTTCTTATTGTGTTTTCTTAGGTAAAACACTTAAATGTCTGTAGGAAATTGTTTCCTAACATAATATCTGCTCCGGTATCCTAAAACTATATCGGCTGAGTTTTTACCTTATACCATGGGGTACGATCCGCTCCTTCAATCATGATCTCAGCGTGTTTGATTCTTTTTTTAAGGATTAATACCCTTTGTGAGAAATCTTTCCCTAGTACTTGATGAGTGTTTTCTCAATACACAATATTAATCCCCAAGTGTTAAGTATGCTATTGTAGCTTTGATAAGTGACCAAGTGATTATCGAGCCCAAAGGACGTATTATTTTCAATTTAATTATTAACTAACTTATTAAGACTAATATGGTAATAATGTTGTGATGAGAAACAAATAAACAATTAATTGAAATAGCAATTAAAATAAATAATAGAAGAGAATAAACGAGAGTTGCTCAAGTGAGAAGATAGGTGCTCTTCAGGCCATCCAGTTTCACTAATTAATCTCCCTTCCATATGTCAATATCCGACTCTGCCTTGTGGAATATGGACGCATCACTAAACCATGCAAATCTACTCTATAGACACAAGCAGACATGCGTGTAACACATGTAAATCACTTTGGAGTAAGAGATATAATTACATTCCCTTTCTAGGTACTATCAGTATCAATTATTTCCCGTGCACTTAGTACTCTAACCCGATATGATCTCCATTTATAGGTACTGTGTAATTATCCTCTTTATCCTACTTACTAATCCGAATTCAATTCAATTATTAAGTATTCATATAAGATAGTTCTAATGAAGATTCGGAGTTCCCTCACTTAGAATCATAACATGTAATCCTGCTCAGTAGTGAACGCACTCAATCAATAACCAAGAGATGTATTCAATCTCTACATAACAGTTAATGATGCACAAAACAACTCTGAGTATGAATTAATAAAGCATTGTCTTATATAAAATAAAACCACAAGTAGTGTTGTATGGAGTATATACACGAAAGTTCAATTGACTAGATAGAAACCTTCATAACCCTAGAACTACCAAAGTGGTTCTAGCCCATAACGCTTCGAAGAACGTTCATGGTGGTTGGATGGATCTTACCCATAGTCTTGAAAATTACAAGATTGATTAAGTTGCGAAGTAAACCCCAGATGCGAGCGTCGTCGCTTCTCGCTCCATCTTGAATCTTCACTTGGTTCTCACTTGATTCGCTGCTCGAATCTCTCTACTGCTCCTACGGATGGAGTTAGGGTTTGGATGTGGTATAGGATGAATGTTGGATCTAACTCCCTTTTTGGTGTGATCGACAACCCTTTTTATACTTGTTACTTCTCCTCATGAACCTTTACTAGGCTTTTTTGTCGAAAACACGCACATGGACGCACATGGAAGTGAAATCCCAGCTTTTCGGAAATGATACATCGCTGTTCGACTAGAATAGAATTGGTTGAATGGGACCTCTTGATCGAACGCTGGTCGAACGACGCGCCTGTAACCTGAAACCCATTTTCACGCTTACCGTTCAACTTGACCTCTATTGTTCAACTTAACTTAGCTTTGTCGAATGGAACGTCTTGGTCGAACGACCAATCTGTACGTTGAAAGCTCTTCCGTTCGACTTATCTCCATGGTTCGACCAGTCTGAACCTGGTCGAACAGCCTTTTCAAGTCGAGCAAGCCTCAGAAATCTCCTCGAAAATCGTATTATCCAATTCTAAAAACTTAAAACCTATTTTCCTGTACAAATACGCTCAAATAGCTTAAGTAGCATCTGACTCGTGGATTTTCCATAAATATCCCGATTCGTCTTAATAGTAAACCAAATCGTACTCAATTTCCATATAAATTGGTGCTCCAAATACGTGAATTATCACTCTCATCAGTACTGTTGGAAAATCTTTGATTAAGCCTTTAGGAAAGACTTCCTCCTTTGTTGTGCAGATACCGGCTCCTGAATCAATGTATGCCACAAAATACTCTGCACGGTGCACCTTATATATCATCCCGATATGATCTCCCTTTATAGGTACTATGTAATTATCCTATTTATCCTGCTTACTAACCCGAATTCAATTCAATTATTAAGTATTCATATAAGATAGTGCTAATGAAGATTCAGAGTTCCCTCACTTAGAATCATAACATATAATTCTGCTCAGCAGTGAACGCACTCAATCAATAACAAGGAGATGTATTCAGACTCTACAATAGTTAATGATGCACAAAACAACTCTGAGTATGAATTAATAAAGCATTGTCTTATATAAAATAAACCACAAGTAATGTTGTACGGAGTATCTACACACGGAAGTTCAATTGACTAAATAGAAATCTTCATACCTCTAGAACTACCAAAGTGGTTCTAGTCTATAACGCTTCAAAGAACGTTCATGGTGGTTGGATAGATCTTACCCATGATCTTGAAAATTACGAGATAGATTAAGTTGCGAAGTAAACCCTAGATGCAAGTGTCGTCGCTTCTCGCTCCGTCTTGAATCTTCACTTGATTCGCTGCTCGAACGGATGGAGTTAGGGTTTTGATGTGGTGTAGGATGGATGTGGGATCTAACTCCCTTTTTGGTATGATCGGAACCACTTTTTATACTTGTGACTTCTCCTCATGGACTTTTACTGGGCTTTTTTGTCGAAAACACGCACATGCACGCACTTAGAAGTGAAATCCTAGCTTTTCGGAACTGATACGTCACCATTCGACCAGAATGGAATTGGTCACATGGGACATCCTGAAACCCATTTTCAAGCTTACCGTTCGACTTGATTTAGCTTGGTCGAATGGAACGTCTTGGTCAAACGACCGCTCTGTATGTTGAAAGCTCCTCGTTCGACTTATCTCCATGGTTCGACCAGTCTGAACCTGGTCGAACAGCCTTTTCAAGTCGAGCAAGCCTCAAAAATTGTGTTTTCCAATTTTGAACACTTAAAACCTATTTTCCTGTACAAATACGCCCAAATAGCTTCAGTAGCATCTGACTCGTGGATTTTCCATAAACCCCGATTTGTCTTAATAGTAAACCAAATCGCACTCAATTTCCACATAAATCGGTACTTAAAATACGTGAATTATCACTCTCATCGGTACTGTTGGCAAATCTTCGCCTGAACCTTTAGGAAAGACTCCCTCCTTTGCTATGCAGATACCGGCTCCTGAATCAATGTATGCCGCAAAATACTCTGCACGGTGCTCCTTATATATCATCCCAACAGTGATATATATCGAAAATGGACTTGTCGCCATGAGCTTCTACTAGTGAACCTTGTATCTCTTCCCTTTGACCATGAATTCCATTCCATCTTGTAGTTGTTCCCAAGGTTTGTGATCCGTGATAAAATCCAATCTCAACACTAGTTGTTCTAGGAATCTTCCTGCAACACCCTCGATTATTAACTCAAGATCACCAAGCTTGAGTTGTCCTTGGTATCTCCCAATTGTTGGTTGTTGAAGATAATACTGGACATCACTAGGAATGGAATTTTCCTTTTTAGTGATATCGAATATTACTTCAACTTCTCCCCATCCTTCTGGGCATTTTAGTTCACCCTTTGTTGTGAACTTTTCTGGTTCCTGAATTACCTCCACGATTGGTTTCCTTCCTCATTTTTCACTGATCATTCTGTCTTCTTGGAAAGAAATTCTTCTCTGTTCGAATCTGAGGCTATCTTATCTGCTCCAGATCGTCTTATCCTTGATCTGCAAATCCATGTCGTGGATTGGCAGTAACTCTATTATTTCTGGCCTGGTTGCACATGCCACCCTTTCGAACACTTCTGGTATCTCAATGTACTCTTTCATTTGGAATAGATCTGATTGATAAGTTTTGGAGAGAGCATATGAGATACTGTAGGTGATAGAGTACTGCCGGTTCCCTTCTTTCATAAATCTTTATTCTTGAAGTCTTGATGAAGGGTGAGTACTCTACTGAAATCTTTATCTGCCAGATTATAGGCAATCCTTGAATAGATGTAGGATGCCACCTTGCCCGCGTACAGGTTTCCTGAAATTCCTCCAAGGCATGTCTCTCTTGTATTCTTGATCCTATTATCAAACATTGCAATATCGATTGGTGTATCGATACTTTCTTTGAATGTTGCTTTGATAAGGATCAAATGGCTCAGATGTAGATCCAAGACATGGTCTTGGCAACTTCTCTCTGGAGTTTACTGAGTTTCTTCTTGATCTCATCAACAAGAACTAGTTGCATTTCCATTACATTTCCCTTGAGCTCCATGGGGATGACAATTTCCCATTCGGTCACCTTGTATATAATGTTATGCTTTCTTCTTTTGAAGTTGAGGAACCGCTCTAATCATCCCACGATAAATCTGTCGTATAGATCGAGTCTTGGATCCTCTCTCATAATTCTCATAAGAGTCTTATGAGATATAGATGTCTGGGAAAAGAATCCAAACATATCCTCTTGCATCTCATGTCTGAAGTTTTCCTTCTTCACTCCGACTCATCTTCAGAGGATTCATCTTGGTTATAGAATTCTTCTTCGTAGATGCTTTCGTCTGAGGGTATATCTTCATACTGATATACATGTACCAGATCTTCGAAGAAAATAACTTCCTTCATTTCTGGAGTGGTTTCGAACTGTCGTACTCCCTGCTTCTGGTTCTCTGGGCAATCTGGTGAGATATGCCCTAGGGCTCCACATGTATAGCAGTTACAATCCTTGAATCTTTCATTAGCTCGTGTGGGTGCTCTCCTGAACGTCTTTCTCGTGGGAGTTCTTCTTGTACTTCTCTGGTTTGATCCTGAGGATGAGGCTCGACTTCTTGAACTCTATCTTGTTTGTCTAGACCTTTGCCTAGATTTATAGCTTCGGACCTTCTGTTTAGACCAAAAGGATTTCGATCTTCTAGACCTCCATATTCCGCTTCTTTGAGTGTAAGAATAATTTTTCTTCATCCTTTTCTGCTTCCTTGGGCTTCTTTCAATGATAGTTGGAAGATCATTGCTTTCGCAGCATAAGGGTACTGTCTTGTTGATTCCCCTTAACCTCTTGTAGTTTTTGTGTAGTGATGCCTGATGACACCAATCTACAATCTTAGCTTAGAGGAAAGACATTGTCCTTGCTATTGAATCCAGCTCACATGGTTCATATTCTCTAATCAACACTTCTCTCCATGGGTTTGGAATCTTGGCAAAGAAAATGTGGAATACTTCCTCTTCCTTCACTTTTGACTTTCATCTAATACTCTATGAAGAGTTTGATTTACTCATTTACATGACAGATGTCAAGTAACTCCAGGCTGTATAGGACATTCCTATACTTTTTCTTCTTTTCTTCTTCCATTCATTCAAAGTAACCTACTCCGATAAAGTGGATCTTGAAGATTTTGGCCATGCGATCAACGATATTGCCAAGATCTTTGCCTTCCATAGCCTCCTTCTTGACTTCATCTGAGAGCTCTTCCAAAGCACAATTTACTGACCCTTCTAGGCTCATAGTTAATAATCTTATGAACCATTCTTTATCCAACTCAAGCGCACCTCCTGCAATCTATATAGCATTGGTCCACTCGTCGATCAAGGTCTCTCTATTCTTGAAATCATGAGTATCGAGGTTTAAGATCAACCCATATGGATTTATTGATTCAAGGTGAGACCGATCATATGGGGTGTTTTGTATATTAGATCCTCGAACTTAGCTTGCTCCGGTTGACATTCCAATCGCCTTCATCTTGAAATTTCCTTGGGTTTGGGATGTCTCTTCTTATCTTGCTTCATGGACTCCATGCGATCCAGAGGTTCCTTCATTTTAACTTAGATACTGTCGGGTTTGAGGAGCCTGAGATTGTTGTTGAGAGTTAGAAGTCTCTCCAACATTCATCTTTAGATCTACGATAGTTTGTCCTTGGAAGGACTCATATAGATCTTGTAGATCTTCAAGATTCGCTCTTTCCATCTGGGGATATGAATTCTCCTCGAATGATAGTCTCACTCTTCGTCTTCGGTCTTGTGACCTCCGTCGTCTTTCCCTTTTGGTGTAAAAGGGGTTCTATTCCGAAGGTTGATGGCAACCTTCCTCCTGGCCTTCTTCCTGTCACCTTGGTTTCCAAGGACTCTACTTGCTTTATCAACTTCTTGATGAGGTCGAGTTGTTTGTTCTGCAATGTCTCCACCTTATCCATCTTGAGGCTGATCTCAAATATCGTCTTGGACATGTTTTGGCTACCTCGATCTCTTTCAGCTCTGTCATTTTGCCCACCATGAAAAGTGATAGGGCTTGCAGATCTCTCTTGGACCTTGGTTTGATCGTCTTCTCCATTGTTCGTGTTTGGGGACATGTCCATGAATCTCGGTGAAACTTTAGAGTTCCACTATGTTTCTTGAGACTTCTTTGGAGTATCTTATTTCTATCTGGCAACTTTCCTCCAGATGTTTTTCCTCTGTATAATTGGCACAGGCTTCGGCCAGTTTCCATCTTCGGTTGAGACCTTCCCAGAATCGATCGTCGGTCTCTTCTTTCTTTTCCGCAATTTGTCTATACAAAATATTGTAGTATTGTTGTATAGAGCTGCTCATTTCGTCCTATCCAACGGGCTAGAAGGCGCTATTGCTCCAGTTTTGAACAGGGCTTATAATCATGTCATTCTCAGATGTCGAACTTTCGTTCGGGTCCATATGTCTTGTAACTCTCCTCTCGTTAAGTGATATAAGTTTATAATAATTTTTCCATTCATAAATACATAAACCTAGGGCTCTGACACCATTTTGAAATGTAAAGAAATGTCAAAAATAAGGTAAGAATGGGATGTAAAATTATTTGGGTTAAAATCAGTATATATAAAATTAGTTGGGTTGGAATTAAAACATCAACAGTAAAATCGGGTGGAAGTCGCCCCTGGTAATGACGCCTTCACCTATTTTATTAAATGGCCCACAAACTACTATATTTTATTAAAGGTATCTTTCAAAACACCTATTTTACTAAATAAGCCAGATAGGAGCTCATAATAACTCATTTCCGTTTTAGTGAAAATATATCTTGGTCCTGTAAGTATAACACTTTAAACACATAAATGCATAGTCACGCATAAATTGTAGTCCTCTTTAAAGTGCAAAAAAATGTGCAGAAACAATACACGAAGAAGCTGTATATAAAAAAGAAAAAAAATCCAAACAACATACACAAGAAAAAAAATGTGAGGGAGATGGGATCAATGGTGGGATAGCCCCATGTAGCCATGGCGTGCAGTAGGAGATCAAACGTGAAAAATATAAATCAAATGTTTAAAATTAGGGAAATTAAACTGCATGATTTAATTAGGGGTGTGATTTTTAGGGATAAGTTATGCCAATGTTTAAAATATTCAAAAAAAAATTTGATATTTCCACTACATATTTCAGTTTTTTTTTGGAAAGTACAAATGTCGATATTGAGAAAAATATATTAACTTAATAAACGATGGGATGTATTCATAAATTTAATTGAGATGCATTTAAAAATGAAATTTAATTGGTCTATATAATTATTTTTCATAATTAATGTTATTTTATTATTCATAGAAGGATATTTATGTATTCTCACATGAATATATTTTAAATTTATAAATTAATGGGGTTTGTTTAGTAGATTTGAGGTAAATAGTTGCACCCTATTACTTTTTGTTAAAATTTTATTACTTATTATCAATTTCTAACTCTTTCAGCTAGACATTGTCAGAGGAGTATACCAAATTTGAGATCTTAATATATAGCAATTTAATTTGAAGGACAAAATGTGATGAAATAATCAGGGGCAGAGCAAGTGCATGCAGTCGATAAATCATCATACGCATAACTATAAGCCGTCGGACATGCATTCTTGAACATCTCGGAGTACGGCGTCGCGTGATCCTCCGTGCAGCAGAACTCCAGCGTATTGAACACTGCACACGCGCTCCTGCACGCCACCACCGCCCCACCCTCGTCCACCACCTGCAACTCCCCGGGGCAGTTGGCGTTCACATCCGCCACGCACCCCGCAGTCTGGCACTCACCGGAGCCGCCGGAGGGCTGCACCGAGATCCCCACATTGTAGCCGTCCACCAAACTGACGCCGTACAAATCTTTTTCCTCGGCACTGCTGCCTATGGTGAATTCGACTAGGGAGACCGGTGGGGCCCAGCTGGCGGCGCATCTCAGGGTCCCACCGCAGTCTCCGGTGGTGCAATTGCCGTTTCCAGCGTCGTCAAAATTGCAGCCTGTTCTTGCCCAGAAGCGGCCTGACCAGCCCTCGGGGGCAGGAAGTTGAACGGTGTCCCCGGGGGCTAATGGGAAGCCTCCGTCGCCGAGGACGGTGGAGTTGTTGGCTGCGGTTATGCCGGGCCATAATGTGAAACTGCAGTTGTTTTGGAGAATGAATAGCATTGATGAACACATTAGTAATTGGCCTGCGAAATGTATATGTTGTGATGCTAACAGATTATCTTGATTCTCAACAAGATACTTGATCACACACGATGGCCACAATCGTTGCTTTCACGTTGAAGAGTTGATCAACACACACACAATGAAGAAAACCAGCAAGAAACCCCAAAACAAGATGAAGAAGATTGCACAAGAAGATTATAGTGGTTCGATCTTCTTGATCTACGTCCACTGTGAGGGAAAGATAACTTTCTTATTGATAGATGTAATACACGATGAAGAAGACAGCTATAGAGACTCAAATCTAGCTCTAAAACTAACTGTAATGCTCACTGGATGAAGATGAATGAATGCAGTTCACTTAACCCACTTGCTGTGAATTCGTGTGTGTATATTTATGCATCTTTCTCACCAATAACCGATTGTCATGTGCACCAATGGAATGACCACACCTCATGTGCTCAATAACTAACCAGCTGAAGAGCACATGTTCACTAACAAACTCATAACAGCTCAGCCAACAACCAAACTGATCCAACCTCCCATGTGATCACAACTGTTACATATACACACTTGCAGCTGATAAAATGAATCTAATGCTACGTGTATGACTCATGCATTACGTCCATTACGTTCTTCACTCCCTCAACTTCACAGCAACATCTTATGTTCACATGATGGATCAAGATTTACACACCATTCTTCATCATACTCCACCTTAAATCAAGTATCCATCTTCAACTAAGATTGCTACCTTCCCTCCTTTTACTGCTCCTATTGAGCAGTACTTCAGACTTCATTACACATACCAACTAAGCCTAAGCTTAGTTCAAATTTAGAACTAGGCAAGGCCTTAGTTAGACAATCAGCAGGATTGACAGAGGTGTCAATCTTACACACCTTAACAGTTCCACTTTCAACAAGATCCCTCACAAAATACATCTTGAAATCAATGTGCTTTGTTCTTTCATGATAGCCTTGATGTTTTGTTAAATGAATAGCACTCTGATTGTCATAGAACACTTTCACTGTTTCTTGCTTCACACCAAGCTCTTCAAGCATACCACTAATCCATATACCTTCCTTAATAGCTTCAGTCAATGCCACAAATTCATCTTCAGTTGTGGACAAAGCTACTATGGATTGATGACTAGCCTTCCAACTTATAGTAGTTCCATAAAGAGTGAAGATATAACCTGTTAAAGACTTTCTAGTATCCATGTTTGCAGCAAAATCTGCATCAACATATCCATATAAAACTTCACTGTCTTGATTGATTTTCTGAAACTTCAATCCCCTACTGACAGTACCTTTTATATATTTCATAGCCCACTTTGCCGCTTCCCAATGTGGTTTACTAGGAGATCCCATGAATCTACTTAAGACACTGAGTGTAAAAGCCATGTCTGGCCTACAGCAGACCATACAATACATTAGACTTCCTACTACACTAGTATTGGGAATCTTGTCCATTGACATAACTTCTGCTGTAGACTTTGGTCCCTGCTGTAGAGTCAACTTTACACCTTGCTTAAATGGGTTAGTGATTGTCTTACACTCATCCATATAATACCTTTTAATGACCTTTAACATATAAGCCTCCTGGTTCAGCACTTAAGTTCCACTGATCCTGTTTCTATCAATTGACATTCCTAGGATCATCTTGGCTTCTCCAAGATCCTTCATGTCAAATTCAGCTTCCAACATTCTTTTCACTTTCAGAATACCATCCATTGTATGACTAGCCAACAGCATATCATCAACATACAATAAAAGGTATGTAAATAGACCACTTTCCTCCATATAGTATACACAGCTGTCATGTAGACTTCTCTGAAATCCACACTTGACTATATACTCATCAAATCTCAAGTACCATTGTCTTAGACTTTGCTTAAGACCATAGAGTGATCTTTTAAGCAAAAAGCTTTGGAACTTGAGCTCTGAAGTTCAATACCTTCTGGTATGGTCATGTATATCTGCTCTTCTAACTCTCCATGTAGAAAAGCTGTAGTAACATCCATTTGATGAAGCTCAAGATTCCATTGAGTGACTAATGAGAGAATGATCCTTATAGAACAATGTTTAACTACAGGTGAGAATATCTCATTGTAGTCAATAACTTCCTTCTGTAAAAATCCTCTTGCTACTAATCTGGCCTTGAATCTAGGTTTTCCTCCTTCAACTGTAGATGGTTTCTTTCTGAAAATCCATTTACAACTTACTAACTTCTGCTGTTTTGGCTTCTTCACTATATCTCATGTATGATTCTTATCCAAAGATAAGAGCTCTTCTTGTATAGCCATTATCCACTGATCACTATCAACACTATTTATAGCTTCCTTGTAATTCCTAGGTTCAAGTGATTCAACTTCAGAAGCAGTATACAAAGCATAGAAGACAAGATCAGCTTGGATGTATCTTGCAGGTGTTATAATTTCTCTTATTTGTCTATCTCTGGCAAGATGATAGGTGTTTTGATCTTCCAAAATGCTGTCACCACCACTAACTGACTTGCAAGACTCCACCTGAGACTCAACCTGAGACTCAACATCTTGATCAGAACTTGCTGTAGTTTTAACCTTTTCAAATAGTGGCATTTTTCCTTCATCAAAGGAAAGATCCCTGCTGATTAGAATCTTCTGTTGTTCTGGACACCACAATTTATAACCCTTTACTCCATATGGATAACCAACAAGTACACATTTCAAAGCTCTTGGTTCCAGCTTTCCTTGCTTTATATGAGCATAAGCAAGACATCCTATTACCTTCAGACTACTGTAATCTGCAGGTTTACCACTCCACACTTCCTCTGGAGTTTTGAAGTTTAGTGGTGATGATGGACATCTATTTATAAGAAATGTTGATGTAGTAGCTAATTCCCCCCAAAAACTCTTGGAAAACCTCCACTACTCATCATACACCTAACTCTTTCCAGAATGGTCTGATTCATCCTTTCTGCTGTTCCATTTTGTTGTGGAGTAATGGAACAGTCTTATGTCTTTTAATTCCTCTATCCTTACAAAACTGATTAAATTCATCTGACAAATATTCCAAGCCATTGTCAGTCCTTAAACACTTCAATCTCTTATCAGTTTGGTTTTCAACCTCAACCAACCACTCTTTGAACTTAGTGAAGGCTTCATCCTTGGATTTCAATATATGAATCCATACTTTTCTTGAATAGTCATCTATGAAGGAGATGAAATATTTTCCACCCCCCTTCGTGATGTTCTTGGCAGGTCCCCACAGGTCAGAGTGAACATAATCCAACACAGATGAGGAATTATGTTCTCCAATTCCAAATTTCAACCTCTTTGCCTTCCCCATCACACAATGCTCACACTGATTCAAAGTAATAGAAGTGTGGCCACATAATAACTTCTGTTTACCCAATTCTTGCAGACCCCTCTCACTTATATGACCTATCCTCCATGCCATAGGATAGAATTGTCTATTTTACTAGTACTACAAGCTTGAGCAGTGACAGTATTTCCACACAAGAAATATAGATCATGTTTCTTTATACCTTTCATAAATACATCATTTCCCTTTGTGACAGTCAAACAACCATCTGTTGACTGGAAACTATATCCCATGGAATCAAGATTACCAAGTGAAGTAAGATTTCTTCTTAGATCAAGGACATATCTTACATCATGAAGCATTCTTACTGTACCATCAGACATTTCAAGCTTGACAGATCCTCTTCCCATGATCTTACATGTTTGATTACTTCCAAGAAGTACATATCCTTCATTCTGATGTTTAAATCCTATCAACCAATGCTTGACAGGTGTCATATGGAAAGTACAGCCAGAATCAATCACCCATTCAGAGGAGACCTCAGATGCAGTGACTGTCAATACTTCAATAAATTTTGTAGTATCTTCTTGTGCAGGAGCATTTTGATTTACTTGGTTTTGTTGATCAGTTTCTTTCCCCTTTTCAATGTCTTTACCTTTGCTAGCTTTCCACTTGTAGCAATTTCTTCTCAAATGGCCAGGTTGGTTACATTGATAGCATTTCCTTACTTCACCTTCTTTAGCATGCTCTCCTTCTTTTCTGTCTTGTTTATTTCCTTCTGAACCCCTTTTCTTCTTGTTATTTCTTTTAGCTTGATTGTTCTTCTTGACAACCAAATCTTCTCCTCCAGAACTCTGAGTATTATCAGTTACTTATTGTAATTCTCTAGACTTGAGTGCTAGTAAAACATTATCAAACTTGATGGAGCTCTGATTACCATATAATAAGGTATCTTTGAAGCTTTGAAAAGATCTTGGAAGAGCTGTCATCAACATGAGAACCTTCTCTTCCTTTGATATTTTTGAATCAACAGTTTCAAAATCATCCATGATTTTGACAAACTCATCAACTTGATCCAAAATAGGCTTTTCATCAGTCATTTTATATGCATTCAGTTTCTGCCTAATGTGAAGTCGATTTGCCAAAGTCTTGACCATAAACATAGATTCTAACCTTTCCCATACTCCAATTGCAGTAGTCTCCCTAGCTACTTCCCGTAGTGCCTTATCCCCCAAACATAGAATGATTGTAGAATGAGCTTTACGAAGTACCTCATCATCTACTTGTACTCTTGGAGGTCCAGCAGCTGATGGATCTTTGATGATCTCTGTCTTGACAGGTGGAGGTGGCTTCAATGCATCAATGAGCCCTTGCTGTGTCAAGATCGCCTTCATCTTGAGTTTCCAAAGACTGAAATCTGTTTTTCCAGAGAGCTTCTCAATATCAAACTGTGTGGTGTTCATCTTCTTGTGATCAGCTGTTGTTTGATGGTTTGCTTTCCACAGACGGCGCCACTTGTTGTGATGCTAACAGATTATCTTGATTCTCAACAAGATACTTGATCACACACGAAGGTCACACTCGTTGCTTTCACGTTGAAGAGTTGATCAACACACACACACAATGAAGAAAACCAGCAAGAAACCCAAAACAAGATGAAGAAGATTGCACAAGAGGATTATAGTGGTTCGATCTTCTTGATCTACGTCCACTGTGAGGGAAAGATAACTTTCTTATTGATAGATGTAATAAACGATGAAGAAGACAGCTATAGAGACTCAAATCTAGCTCTAAAACTAACTGTAATGCTCACTGGATGAAGATGAATGAATGCAGCTCACTTAACCCTCTTGCTGTGAATTCGTGTGTGTATATTTATGCATCTTTCTCACCAATAACTGATTGCCATGTGCACCAATGGAATGATCACACCTCATGTGCTCAATAACTAACCAGTTGAAGAGCACATGTTCACTAACAAACTCATAACAGCTCAGCCAACAACCAAACTTATCCAACCTCCCATGTGATCACAACTGTTACATATACACACTTGCAGCTAATAAAATGAATCTAATGCTACGTGTATGACTCATGCATTATGTCCATTACGTTCTTCACTCCCTCAACTTCACAGCAACACCTTATGTTCACATGATGGATCAAGATTTACACACCATTCTGCAACAGTATAGGTTTTATAAATTAAGTGGAAAATTAATAAGATGGTCATACGAAAATGAATATGAAATTGAAGAACGTTGACAAAAACCTGTGAAGTAGAAAATAGAGAGGATCAGACTATGAGGTATTGTTCCTCCTGCTGTGCTCATGGTTTCAGATTTTGAGTGGATTGAGCTGTGAGTTTTTTAGTTTTTGCACATCATTTATAGTCTGTAAAGCTCATTTATCATATATATATTCACCGCTTTTTTGCCAAAAGCACGCAATAGAAGTAAGTTTGATAATTATAACTATAAGCCCATCCATCACAATAACCAAATAAAGGTTTAATGTTCGAATTTCACCACTATCCACTTCAAATTGAGGTTCAGAATTCGAACCGTATCGCCATCCATCTAAAAATTCCTCATGCACGCCTTAGGCAAATTGAACGCCTATAGTGCTATTAAATTAATCAAGTTGTTCAAAAACTTGAGCAGAATCAACTCGAGGCTCAATAATAATAATAATAATAATAATAATAATAATAATAATAAATAATAATAATAATAATAAATATTATTAATGATAATAATGTATACTAATATACTAATTATTAAATATAATAGATATACAATATGTTAATTAAAAAAAATGCTTGATTAGACTGGAAACTCGATTCGGTTCGGAAATTATTCTGAGCTCGGCTCAACTTATTAAGAAAATCAAGTCAAATTTCAAGCTTAATCAAGTTAATTTTAATTAATATAATAAGATTTATTAAAATTATTATCACTATTTATGCTTCTTATGGAATGTATATGCTCTCGGTTTTTGTCATAAAACAGACACTGTTACACAAATCCAGAAGAATGTTAAATTATGATAAAATAAAGAATATTTAGGTGGAAGAGTGGATCTAAGAATACTTCTGTTATGTGCTAGAATAGTCTTAACCTACCTATCTGGGAATTGCTTTGGCTCTTCGTCTCATGTCATACCCCATGTGTACTTTTTTTTTCTTCTTTTTATAGAAATCATTTGAAACGTTTAATAAAACATTATAATTCACGATTATTTTATGGTTTTGATTTTGATATAATCATATATATATATATATATAAAGGAATTTTGAATAAGACTTGTTCACGGAGATCTGTGAGATGAATTATTTATTAACTTAATTATATATTAAAAAAATAAATTAAAAAAAAGGGACGTTTGATCCTTTTATAGTTTCAGGTCCTGTATTGATAATTTCATA
Source organism: Pogostemon cablin (assembly GCA_023678885.1). Taxonomy (NCBI): domain Eukaryota; kingdom Viridiplantae; phylum Streptophyta; class Magnoliopsida; order Lamiales; family Lamiaceae; genus Pogostemon; species Pogostemon cablin. The sequence continues at coordinate 9,508,354 of CM042990.1, read as the reverse complement.
TATATCGGATCCTGAATTGATAGAAAAAATATTTTAGGTCTCTTATTGATAGTTTAACTATCTTTCAAGTCCTGTATTGAAAATATTTTATATATACTTATTTATATATATATTTATATATATATATATATATATAAAAAATGTTTTCCGTATCATCGTCTTTCTCTGCAACTCAATCTTTTGAGAACTCAAAGATTGAACAGCCATGATCTTTCTTTTTCTTTTTTCTTTTTTTTTTCAAAATATTAAGTTTAATTAGTTAATACGAATAGTACATAATTAAGAAATTTTTTTAACTAATTCCAACTTAGCTTTTCTCATAATCGTGTTTAATTGTTGAATTTTAGGGTCTCCTTTCACCAGTCCAATAATTTTTCCTAGTGAAATCATAGTCTTTTTTTTTAACTTTATAAAAAAATTATTGAAAAATGAAATCTTTGCCTTTTATTTTCGCCAGAAGGTCCTTCCTATTTTCGGCTCCTCGATCGGGACAAAGGCAAACGAATTGTAATATGGATATGTGGGAAGAGGGCAAGTATTTTGGTGGAGAACTCACTTGTTTCTTACTTCCATAACCTGCCAACTTACATCAGTATTTATAGATAAAGTTTACACCATTCAAACTAACTAATAATGGTGAACCTTGAAACACACTTTGAATACATTAAAGATACTTTGAATACATGAACTAGCAATTAATTCTTAGATAAGAAACAGACTCCATGCAAATTATATTCCAACACTCCCTCCTAATGGAAACTCCTACATCTACCCACATGAGTGTTGCTAAGAGGATTCTTCGTTACCATAAAGGTACGCTTGATTTTGGAATATTTTATTCCTCATCCAATGATCTTCGGTTGAATGGATTTCGCGATAGTGATTTCACTGGTGATATTGATGAAAGAAAGAGTACTACAAATTATGTATTTTTCTTGGGTGATTGTGCTATTTCTTGGTGTTTAAAGAAGCAATCGGTTGTCATGTTGTCAACGTGTGAATCTGAATATGTTGCTGCAAGTTCAAGCACATGTCATGCTTTGTGGTTGAGGAAGCTGCTGAAAATTCATTTGCCACAAGAAGGAGGTACTGAGATTTGCATTGATAATAAATCAGCGCAAGCACTTTAAAAGAATCCGATATTTCATGATCAAAGCAAACATATCGACACACGATATCATTTTATTCGGGAGTGCATTGCCAACAAGGAAGTGGATCTGAAGTATGTGAAAACTCAAGATCTAACAAAAATATACTTGGTGCTTCGATCATCTAGCTTTGATCGTTCCTGTTGTGGATCTTTGAAGTGAACTCGCCTCCCCGATCGGACCTCAATGCCTTAATATAATAGCCACCTTCCTTCTCAACAAGCATCTTGAATTTTTTGAATGTGGTGAAAGCTTCTGATTTCTGTTGGAGAAAATAAACCCATTTTTTCTGCTATAATCATAAATGAAGAGTATAAAATATTTACTCTTACCAAACGACGGTGGATTGATAGGCCCCGCAAATATCCGTATCCACCAATTCAAGTGGTTTGGAGGATCTTGATGTTGCTTCCTTTGAAAAGCTTTTCCTTGCATGTTTTCCAAGAAGATATGCTTCACACAAATGATTTGGAATATTAATCGTTTGCATCCCCTTCACCATCATCTTCTCTCCCATTGCTTTCAATGAACCAAAGTTCAAGTGCCCAAATCTCATGTGTCAACACCATGCCACGACTTGTACATTAACCTTCAAACATCTTGCTTCAACAATTTGGATATTCAATTTGAACATCCGATTCCTTGACATGCTCACCTTTGCAATCAAGTTATTTATTTCTATCTCTAATCCAAATAGGGATGTAAACGAACCAAGTCACTCGTAAGCTATTCGAGACTCGATTCGAAAAAAATTCATTCGAGTTCGTTCGTGTAAAAAAACGAGTTGAGTCGAGCTCGATTATTTTTTTGAGCCGAACTCGAGCCCGGGAGTATTTGGCTCGAAAGCTCGCGAATGTGTTCGTTTACAGGCTCGTGAACACGTTCGCGAAAATATTCGTTTACAAGCTCGTGAACATGCTCGTTTATAAGCTCGCGAACGTGTTCGATTATAGGCTCGTGAACGTGTTCAGTAATAGGCTCGAATAATGGTCAATAGGATTATTATTATTATTTAATATAACTTATTTTAAATATGATAAATTTAGAGTTTAAGAAACTTTATATAAATAAATTTAAATTATATAATTATATATATATATATATATATATATATATCAACATAATTTATAAGGGATATAAATTTATAATTTTAAAAATATAGTATACTTTAAATTAAAGAAAAATTTTAAAGTATGACAATTAAAATAATAAAATTATTATAACGTAATTAATAAAAATAAAATTAAAAAAGAACGAATGTTATTAATTCTAAATAATGAATTAAGTGTTATATTTATAATTGGTTTAAAGATGTAAATTTTTTTATTTTCTATCTCAATATAAGATTTAATTTTTATTTATTTATATTTAAATTTTAAGTAAATATATGTATTTATATACATTAAATTTTAACTAATAGTAATTAATAAAATTGTAAGTATTTTAAAGTCGACACCTCATCAATATATAAGCCCATATTAGCCTTTATTATTATTATTATTATTATTATTATAGTTAATGGGATAATATAAAGATACATTCCAATTTTAGGCAAAGACTTGTATGACATTGTTTTACGTAAGCTCTAACGTGAGACGAATAAAATATTTGTAAAATGTTATAACTTTCGCTATAAAATGTTATCAGTTTTGTTTATAAAATAGTTCACTACATCATTATTACTTTTTATCGATTGAATATCATTTTTAATTAATAATGTTATCACTTTTTATTCGTCTCATGTAAGGATTTACGTGAAACGATTTCATACAAGATCTACCCCAAATTTTAAAGTAAATATATACTCCATATACTTATAAATGTTATTTAAAAAAATCTTTTGATATATTATTAAAATATATTTTAATTAATAATTAATACTTCTAATAATTAATAAAAATTGATAATAACTCTAGATACCTCTTTTTATCAAAAAATTTAGTATAATATAATTTTATTATTCATGAGACGGTCTCACTCAAGCTGTTTTAAACATTAAAAAAACTAAAAAATGAATAATTTTCAGCTTAACGAGCCCGAACGAGCCCGAGCTCGAACTAATGACTAATTTTTATCGAGTCGAATTCGAGCTCGAGCTCGAGTTTGATTTTTTTTCAGTAAAAATATTTCGAGCCGAGCTCGTGAATTGTTCGCGAGCTATATATTTTACACATTAGCCGAGCTTGAACCTAAAAAATAAAGTTCGAATCGAGCTCGAGCCCCATAAAAAAAATTCGAGTCGAGCTCGAGCCCAGAGATGTTCGGCTCGGCACGACTCGATTACATCCCTAAACCCAAAGATAATTATCCTTAATCAAAACTTCATACTCAATCTAAACAAATTGTCCAAGACTAAGAATATTACTTCTTAGTTTTGGAACATAATAAACATCAGAAATCATTTTATGGCCACCATCCTTTTAAAAATGATGATTGTACATTTTCCTTCGATGTGGATTTTCGAAGAGTCTCCAAAGGAAACACTACCTTTGAAAAATACCATGAGCTGTCAACTTCATTTTCTTCGTTTCTCACGGTAAGCAGCAAGGTGGATTCTTCAACTTCTTGATTGTCATTAACAAGATTGGCCCTTTCATCATTATTTGCAGCATCTCGACACTCCCATGAATAAAGGCAAAGCCTATGACATTGAAAGCATTCAACTTTGGACTTGTCATACCTTCTGTCATTTGATCTTTGATAATTTCCACGACCTCTTCCTCGACTCCTTCCGCGGCCTCTAGAATACAAAGGACTTCGCTCATCATTTGTTGAACTTTCACCATTGCTTCTTTCTTGTCCATGTCCTCTTCCTCGTCCATTTCCACGTCCTCTTCCTGCAAAAATTGTTTTTCTCCTTCTTCATTTTTCAAAGTTGCTTTAGTTTTAAGAACCTTCTCATTTTGTTCTTCTTGTCTTCTCTTCATTTTCTCCTCTTGGGCATGTAAGGAACCCTCCAACTCTTCTATCGTCATTACTCCAAGATGTTTTGTTTCTTCAATGACACACACAACATAATCAAATTTTGGAGTTAGAGAATGAAGTATCTTCTCCACCACTCGACCATCTTCAATTTTTTTTCCATAGCCTCTTGATTGATTCACATTTTCTTTCACCCTTGAACAGTATTCCGAAATCGATTCGGAATCATTCATCTTCATTGCTTTGAAATCACTCCTTAGTGATTGAAGCCTAACTTTCTTCACTTTATCAACTCCTTGGAAAGATTTTTGCAAAATCTCCAAGGCTTGTTTCGAAGAAGCTGCATCAACAGCCTTTTCAAACATTGAATCATCCAAACATTGATGGATGAGAGTGAGTGCTTGTTGATCCCTTCTCTTCGTCTTTGCCAAGGCCTCCTTCTCTGCTTGAGATAATGTTGTTTCATTTACCGGCTTGTCGTAGCCTTTCTCTACGATGTCCCACACATCTTGGGCACCGAGCAACGCTTACAATCGAAGACACCATTTCTCATAATTCTCTCTTGTAAGACGAGGAAATTGGAAAGATGACATTCCATTGTTTGCCATTTTTCTATCACTCACTCACTCACTTCTTGCCGTAGCTCTTGATACCACTTTGTTAGGAAGAGGACAAGTATTTTGGTGGAGAACTGTCTTGTTTCTTACTTCCATAATCTGCCAACTTACATCAGTATTTATAGATACAAGTTTACACCATTCAAACTAACTAATAATGGTGAACCTTGAAAGACACTTTGAATACATTAGAGATCTTTTGAATACATGAACTAGCAATTAATTCATATATAAGAAACAGACTCCATTCAAATTATATTCCAACAAATGAGAGTAAGTGGGTTTCCGAAGAGAGAAAGATACAAATTATGAATTCAATTAGAGAGAAAGTGGGATTAGAAAAATTGAATAAGAAGTGAGCAGAAAGGGGATGGGAGAATTAATGGAGAAGTAAAAGAGCTCAAGTGCTTGATTTAAATGTGAAACTCAGGGATGCGGTGGCAGCAGCGGTGCCGGTCCAGCAGCTGCCACATAGGAGCGGCGACGGTGGTTGTGGTCTTGAAGCGCGAGTGAAATCTTCATCCTATGAATGAATTACCATTGCTTTCTCTTCTTACTCCTCCCAATTACTATTCTCTTTAATATGATAAGAGTGTGTATATACTCTATTTTAGTATACTAGAGAGGCCTACGCAAATATCTAAGAGACGTGCCCTAAGAAACTAACATTTTAGTACCAAATGGCTGATAGAATAAGCATAATAGAATCATTTTCCACAAGGAGTCACCCAAAGATGAGCTGGTTCTTGCTATAAAATATGGTCTACGCATATCCTTTCGTACGTCAAATTACAACATCATCTAAGACGATGTTTTTCGCCTTTTGCTTGTATCTGTTGGTTGGGCGTCAACCAAAGTCCAACATCGGTTAGAAGTGGGGATGGCGACGGGTTTATAAATAAGAGATGGACTATCCCTAGCATGAGGCCTTTTGGGTGTGAAGCCCAAAGTGGTAAAACCGTGCGGACCAGTGGGCCGCCCAAAGAGGATAATGTCATGCTATTGGATTGAGTGTGTCTGACTATTCTAGGGGCCCGGCCTGGCTCCCTGGGCAGATAAACCCAACAAGTAGTATCAGAGCCAGGCACCAGACTTATCCACGCAGATGGTGGGATGTTCGGACCTCAAACTGAATGTTCTAGCTGCGGGACTTTGTTTGAGGGGGAAATGTTGGTTGGTGTCAACCAAAATCCCACATCAATTAGAAGTGGGGATGTCAATGAGTTTATAAATAAGGGGTGGACTCTCCCTAGTATGAGGCCTTTTTTGGCGTGAGCCCAGAGTGGTAAAACTATGCGGGCCAGTGGGCGGCCCAAAGTAGGCAATATCATGCTAGTGGATAGAGTGGGCTTGACTTAACCACGCAGATAGTGGGATGTTCGGACCTCAATCTGGATGGCCTAGCTGCGGGACTTTGTTTGAGGGGGATATGTTGGTTGGGTGTCAACCAAAGTCTCACATCGGTTAGACATGAGGAAGGCTGTGGGTTTATAAGTGTGAGTGAGACTCGCCCTAGCATTAGGCCTTTTGGGTATAAAGTCCAGAGAACAAAACCGTACAGGCTAGTGGGCGGCCCAAAGCGGACAATATCATGTTAGTGGATTGAGTGAGCCTGATTATATTAGGGCCCATATCAGCCTGACTATACTAAGGGCCGCATAAACCCAACAGTATCTACTTTCCATTTCTCTCTTGGTTTCAATTCAATCTCGGGATAAAAAAAATAATAATACTAATAAAAATGTTTGTTGCTTCATGTAGTTTATCCTCTAGATTTATGCTATAATATTTGCACCATACTGAGCACCTCTTATGCTCTACTCATTTTAATAAAATTTTGGTTTTTTTCAAAAAAAATAAAAAATAATAAGCACTTAATTAACTTTTACTTTATACATTAGAGCTTGTCAAAATATTTTACCAATATGTTATTATAACAATATGAGACAATGACATAATATCCTCTGTTTTTTTGCAGTGGATTGGACATCATGTTTTGATTCTTCTATTGGTCTCTTTTTCATCCTATTTTTTTCACAAGTATTGTTATTCGACTCGTGCATGTTTATGTTTCTATGATAAGCTATGATTCTATGATAAGCTATCATATTTATGTTTCTATGAGAAGCTATGATTCTTCCTCTCCACCTAGTTTAGTGTTATTATGGTAAGACTAAATATGTTTTCTACCTAAGAGTATGCTTTCTAAAGTCAAAATTTATTGACAAATAAAAATCCACCTTAATTTGGGTTGTTTTCGAATTAATTTGATGTTGTTAAATAAATAGTTAGAAATTAGAGATATTGGATTTCAAAATCGATTGCATGCTTTTAAATTAAAGAGTTTGTTTCCTGTGAATCGTATTTACTGTGTGGTCCCCTTTAATTTAAACTCTTGTATTATAGTAATACATAGTGTATAATGAGATTGGAAGGGACATAATTTACACAAGTATTTGCCAAAATTAAAATATGTAATCTGCATAATTTGTTTCGTAAATTTTTTTACTCCCTCCGTCAACTGTCAATCTATCCATTTTATCATTTTGGGACGTCCATCCTTAATCTATCAATTTCTCTTTTTGGACTATGAGACCCACATCTTCCACTAATACAAATAAAATATGGGACTCACATCCTCCACTAATACAACTACCTACTACACATAAAATAATAATACTCATTAATCCAGATGCAAAAAGCAAATGGATACATTGAGGATGGACGGAGGGAATATTAATTATGTTTCATGAGTTGGATGTTAAATTTTGTCTCAAACAATTATACACTCTCCGTCCACCAAAGAGTTCATTTTTTCTATTTTGGGCATCACCCAAAAAGTCCCCTTTTTATTTTTATATACATGGCACACACACCACTAATACAATTAAAATATAAGGCTCACACACCCACTAATACAAATACTCACTATACATTAACTAATAATACTCTTTAATTCACGTGCAAAAAGTAAAAATAATCATTTGGATGGGCCGGGAGGAGTAATAATATCTAGTGTACTCCCCCATTTCAGAAAGGACATTTTGAAACTTTCATATATGTGTGCAATATATACAATCTTTCGCCAATTGGCGTAAAAATGACATTCAACTCATTAGACTACAAACATTCAACCACAACCTTAGGCAGCTGGAAAACAAACTAACAGCTATTCTTAAACAAGTATGAACACATTTCCTCCCATGTCAATGACTAGCCTACATAAGGCTTTTTTTTTTCTTTTTTTTTTCAAATCTGTGCAACCTTGGCCCCCACCCCAATTTTGAACGGTTATGTTTTTTTCATTTTATTCTTTTTTTTCATTTTTTTTTCTGTTTTTTATTTATTTAATTTTAGGGATATAATTATAATTTTACATTTATGGTTTAGGGTATATTTACCCCTAGAGTTTAGAGTTTAGGGTATAATTATAATTTTACCCTTATGGTTTAGGGTATAATTTATCCCTAAAGTTTAGGGTATAATTATAATTTTACCCTTATGGTTTCGGGTATAGTTTATTCCTAGGGTTTAGGGTATAATTATAACTTTACCATTAAGGTTTAGGGTATAGTTTATTCCTAGGGTTTAGGGTTTAAGGTATAATTATAATTTTACCCTTATGATTTAGGGTATAATTTCTCCCTAGGGTTTAGAGTATAATAGTTATTTAAATATAATAAAATTAAAAATAAAATAAAAAACAACATTAATGAAGGAAGAATAATTAATTAATTAATTAAGAACGGTGAGGACCACAAGTTTCGCCAATTCATTTGGTGGGACTGATTCCACCCAAGTCACACCCGAACCGCCGAAAACTAGTGTGAAATCCTTTCCCACCAATCCAAAAACCGACTCCATTCCTCTGCTTCAATCACTGTTTCTGATTCTGAGTTTAAGCTGTTTGCTTTGAGTTGGAACCCATCTGTTAAAAAATGATGGAACCGCGTTAGACAAGAGAAATCCAATTTCTCTCTCTTTCCTTCTTCTTCAAAATTTTCCCTATGAGTTCTTAGTGTGTAGATGCTAGTTATCATGGAGAATTAAAGAAACATAAAGACTAGAATGACCTGGAATTATAAGACGGGTTCAGAACCCCGGCGTCGGATCTAAGAATTCTAGCGATTATGAAGTGCCCTCCGGCACCGAAGAACCTCGGCTGACAGCACCGAAACAGAAAAGAAAAATGTTGCCACCGCCGGGAGCCAGCCGGAGCCTCCAATTAGACGTGTTGACGGCAGATGTTGACTCCATCTTCCGACTAGTTTGTGACGATCAGGATGAAACGTAAAATCAGAAAATTAAGGGCTTTCCATTATTATTTGAGGAAAGCCTCTCTTCAGTATGTTCCATGAACATATTGTTGGTGTTTCAGATCTTTAGGCTAACATGAACCGTTAGGACTTCATATAATTCTACTGCAACGGAAGTACAAGAGCAGAATTACCTTTCAACGGGTTTGATGTAGAGGATGAACAGTGAACGACCTTCCGATCTTCTATTGTATTTCTAAGCCTCTCCTTGATGTTGTGTGGGCAACGATCACCTAGGAGAACTCAATCTACAGCCTCTCACACTCTTACGACGCTTGTCGTGTGTTGTGTGTTTTTGTTGCAAGTGAATCGGGTGCTGAGGGTGGCTATTTATAGACTACAACAGGGACCAGGAGGAGAAATTAGGGTTTGAGCCTCCCATTGGCTTAAGCATCCATGTTTAGCTCAAAACTTATACTTATGTCCAATAATAATAAATCATTTCACTAAAGAAATATTATTGCACTACTACCCTAATCTCAAATTACGTTTATGGGCTCCTTCTTATTATGAGCCCGATAATCTCCCCGTGTTTAAGATTCAATGCTCATTAATTAATAAAGTTACTGACAACTCTATTAATTAATATATATACCGAGAGTAGTATCACTCAACCTTATTATCATGTCGGAATAAATCCACCTGCAGGGTTTACATGATAAACATGATGAGCTACTCAAGGGGACATCATCAACCAATTCCGTTAGGACACGGATTCCTTCTACAATCAACAGCATACAATAGAGACAATATTATCTTCCAATTCACCGAGCATATTGATTTAACTATTAAATTTCACTCATTGATGAATTAAGCAAATAAATACTTGCTTACGTGTCGAGGTTATTGTATAGGGATTAAGAGTACGAACTTCCATAATAACAGAGATCAAGTTCTATTATATAGTCAGTATAAATCGAACGATCTCAACTGCGGTCCTGCTCAATACACTCAAAGTGCACTAGTGTAATTTTATAGTCAAGACAGAGTAATGTCAAATCACACTACAACCATACCGATAGATAGTCCTCATCTATCTCGATTGTGAATATTTGTTTATACTTTATAAGGAGCCAATAATATGATCTTCCGTGTGATGTCGCACACTATATTATATACAATATAAAGTAAATGGACTTTTGCAATAATATTATTATTGTAAATGTTTGATCACATGATTCTCATTTCAAATATTATCATAAACATTGTTCATACCAAAAGCAAGACTTTTAGTATACAATCCAACAATCTCCCACTTATACTAAAAGACTATGCTGCCTATCTGCTGCCATACATCTGATTACCACTCCTACTACTTGACCATTAAAAGCTTTCGCCTTAAGGTCCTTGTAAAAGGATTACTAGGTTATCATCCGATGCATATTTAGACAACAACAACCTTCTCCTCATCTATATGATTTCTCGTATCAGGTAGTACTAACTATCAATGTGTTTAATTTCCTTATGGACTCGTGATTCTTTCAAGTTTGCAACCACACCATTATTATCACAATAAATTGTGATAACCTTGGACAAACTCAAAATCACATCCAAGTCCATTATGAAGTTTCTAGAACCATACAGATACTTTGGCTGCCACTAGGCTCCAATATTATCATTTTCCATGGTAGAGTCCAAAATATGTTTCTATATAATCACTCCTCCATTGTATGGATCTACTTTCGTTAAAAACACATAACCTTGAGGTGGATTTACTTCGGTTCCTATGATTTGAAAAATCTGAATCTAATAACCATCAAGAAGTAATGAATCAGTCAGGTAAGCTTACATATTATTTCTAGTCCTCTTCAGGTACTTCAAATATGTTTTACCATAATTCAATATTCTTGTTCCAGGTTACCTTGATACTTATTGACTATGTCATTGGCAATACAGATATCCAATCTCGTGCATAGCATTCCATAGATTAAGCTTCCTTATTGCCGAAGCATAGGGAACCGCATTTATCTATTTTATCTTTTTTGTGTCTTAAGACTCAAATCCTTAGATAAAATCACATGCTAAAACCAGTAAGGATTGTATCATTTATGAAGCTTGAAACAATCATAATATCCTATCTTGTGATCTTTATCACAATGATCGCAAGTATATATTTTACTTTTCTTAAGTCCTTCATTTCATACTGCTTTATTAACCATACTCATACGCCCGACAATACTCTTTAATTATCTCCAATGAGCAAGATATCATCTACGTATATACAAGAAATATCACCACGTTTCCGCCACTCTTTTCGATACACAAGACTCATCCGAACATTGATTAAATCCATATGACTGGATTTCCTAATCAAAAGGATGTGTCATGATCTTGAAGCTTGCTTTAGTCCATCGATGGACAGTTTTAAGTTTACACTCAAAATGCTCTTAGCTCTATGCAATGAATCACTCTGGTTGCTTCACATAGATATTTTCCTCAAAATTTCCAATCAGGAAAGTTGTCTTGACATCTATTTGCTATACCTCATATTTAATATGAGTAGCAACAAATAAAAGAATTCGGATTGACATAATGTGATTGATCCTCTTTTAATTTTGTGGAGCCACACATCCAATGACTTTTACACCATTTGATAGTTCTACAAGCTTCCAGATTTAATTTTAGAAAAACATTGCAACTTGCTAAGATGCTGCATTTTGATCTTGTAGTGCTTTGTTGTGTCCATGGGCCGATTTCATGTTTATTAAGGACCAAATCTTTCGACTTTCCCAAAACATAAATCTTTTCGGTTGTTAAACAACCCTCCCACTACAATAAGGCACTACATGTAATTGTGTATCAGACATGACACGCGATGCAGTTTACTGGTGGTATATCCTCTTGTAGTGTTGGTACTAAAATTTGTGTTTTCCTTCTCACACCTTTTAGAACATTTTAAACATGGCTTTGTGATTTATTATATAATCCATTTCCAAAGATCTAGTATTCGTGTTAACAATCACCCTTCAATCTTTTGGACTAAATAAATCATCCTTCATTTTTCTAGGATATCCCACAAACATCAATCCGACATGTTGCTTCTAGGGCTTACCCATAAAATGAATTTTAGTAATTTCAAATAATTCATCATCTATCTAATCATTTTCATAAGAGTGTTATTCCTTCCTTCCGTCACACCATTCAGCTGGGGTTTGTCTAGTGCAGACAAATTGGGATACAATCCCAAACTCTGATTAATAGCTCCTAAACTATCCTAAGAGGTACTAGCCACCACGATTTAAATCGTAATAACTTTATATATTTTCCATGACGCTTTACTGCATCAGTCATGTACTTCTTGAATTAATCATAGTACTCAGACTTGCAGTGCATCAAATAAATATATCTTGTTTCTAGAATAATCTTCGAATATTCATAAACACCTCTCAACGAGATAATTTTAGGATCACATAAATCAGAATGAATATTTCCAACATATCTTTTTATGGCTCTATACCCCTTTTCCTTGAATAAGCAATTAATCATTTTTTACTTCCAAGTAAGACTCACTAGTTCGATAGTTTGGCTATCAACTTTCAATTCATACTTAAGTACAATGATTCATTCTTAGATGCCAAAAGTATGTTTAGTTCACCTCCGAAGGTTCATTTCTCTTATAAGATTAGAAGATGCATTATTAATTACTATTTGTTGCAATAGAGGGATATACATGATTTAAGAGTGTACAAATTGTTACTATCGTACCACAATAGATTATATCGCTATCCTCCATTATAATGACCATGTCATTTAAATAAAATAGAGTATTAATCTGTAAATTCATAGAAATAGAAATGAAATTCTTTCTATGAAAACATACGTAAAGTCAATTTCTCTTAATCAAATGTTTATTCCTATCTTAAGATAAACAAATAACTCTCACTGCAACAGCCACTACTTTCGTAGTTTACCCATGTATTTAATTTTATCATCACTATGTTTAAAACATTTTATTACTCGGGTATTTACACACAACGTGTCAGTAAACGCCATCATTAATCATGTTTCAACAACTAGTTAATAAAATACTATCCTTGTTCACCTTTTGATGAAATTGATTTATCTTCGCCACACGTTTTGTCAGAAGTTCCCCGCAACTACCTTTTGTAATTCAGATGAAACTTGCTCAAAACGTTAAGGCAAACTATGAAAATAAATTGAGTTAGGTTTTCTCATCAATTTCCACTCCAAGTATTTCCAATTCATTCATCAAGTATAACCACGACCCCTTGCCTTTCTTTATTTCTCAAGTATCCGAAGAGTCGCATGAGACCATCATATTTTTATAAATCTCCCACCTCTTCACTAGAGAGTTTAAATAGGCATCAGATGATGCCCTTAGTGAGAAAATATTTTTATTTTTCTAAGCAGTAATAATTAAAATAAAGATTCTTTTCTAATCATTTATTATGGACCAGTAAATATATTTTCCTTTAGTTAATCAATAAGTGAAATAAACTATTCAAAAATTTAGAGAATCAAGTAAATTAATATGACGATCAAACTGTTCGAATTTAAATTTTATATTGATTCCCTCAATAAACAATATAAAATAAATTCACCGACATCTCAAGTACCGTGCATTTACAAGCCACGTTAGTGTGGACGTTTACAAACCCGAACATTCGCAAGAGAAGATTTTACCCATTAATTCCATACGTCATAATTAACCTTATGACTCAATGATTAATAGTCTGTTGCCCTTTAGCCATGCAATTTAATAGCAGTGACTCCGTTGGGAAGGATACTTATTAATTGCATTTAAGTGTATACCATTATTTGACACAAGTACGTTACTCAAGATTGTGTGTCTTACAGTTGGAGAAGTCCACACGCCCTCAAATAATTTCCTTTAACCATTAATTATTAATTTGTATCAGTGATCTGCAAATAAAACTTATCCGTTGGGGAGGAAGACACTATAGCCGACTCATAAACTTACTTGCATCACATTACATATAATTATTTAATAAAATTTATTACAGTGATCTGCAAATAAAACTCATCCGTTGGAGAGGAAGGCACTATAGCCGACTCATAAGATTACTTGCATCATTAATAAATCAATAATGGAGGCCGCGGGATTGTGATCAATCCCTCTCCCACTTAGTTATTTATCAGGATGGTTTTTGCATACATACAATATAACAGATATAATTATACAAAATTAGCATGCCACTAATTAAAGCTATAAATCAAATAGAATGCATCAATATATATAACAATAATAAGCACATAATCCAATTATAACAGTTATATATAAAATAATTGCAAAAAAAATTAAGCAATTAAATGGAGGCTTGCTTCAAACACACGTTTGTTGCTTCATCAATGCATAAAGTGTGCCTCCATTATCATTTGTCTTATCATGCATGATTCATACTTCCAACAAAAAATCATCAATCCACTGCATTATGGTTGATTACATATCATGCATGATTCATACTTCCAACAAAAAAAATCATCAATCCAGCATTATGGTTGATTAGTGGTGTACAGAGAAGGCACTATTATTCAACTTACTATCAACCTCAAGCATTAGTGCATTTCCTACATCCTCCACTATCACTTAACTTGGTCTCCACTATGCATTTGTAAATGCATATCATGCATTCACTTAACTTCAACTATTTGTTAATGTAGCATGATTCTTCACCCGACAATACACTTCAATCTCCACCTTCTCCATTACATAAAATTTGGAAGTGAAAGTGATGGGCACAATTAAAAATTGTGCATGTCTATAATTATCACCACTCAACATCATTCTTCCACCAAACTTTGTCCATGCATGATTAAATATGAATTGTGTATTCTATCACCCGAAAACACAATCAAAACTTGCCCAACCACTATCTTTAAATAATTTCAATTTGTCTTCACTTTCTCCACTCAACATTACTATATTATAGTTGGAAAAGATGGATAAAGCATTATCAAAGCAATGTCAACATCAAATATCAACCACTAATTCTCACCGACGCAGCTTCAACGTCCACTGCCCACCGGAAAAATGTTACACGGCTGAATTCCTACTGGTCATTCCGGTTGTCGCCACAAGAAGCAGCACCACTCCTGCCAGCCCTCGAAAAACAGCTATTGATGAAGTCTCATCGTGAACCTCAGTAGACTGCCATTGCAGCAATAACGTTCGACGATCTGTCATTGATTCAGCCGTGCTAATGCACTCCAGAATCATCGTTGCCGACGAAGCCATCTGCTGGCAGCTGATCGTGTCGGCGCTACTGCCAGGACGTGCCGGCCTCTCCGGTAGGTCGTGCCACCAGCAAGCCTCGTCAACGTCCATCGTGCGCCAGTCATCATGATCATCGCCGTGAACTCCAGTGAGCAATCGATGTTCGTGCCGCCGATAGCCTCTTTTTAGCCAACGACCACCACACCACCGTCCCCTGTTCAACCGTGGCGTGATACGAGCACCATGTTTCAGGACGTCACTGTTGATCACAAATCACGCACGTCGCCGCCCATGTGACGCCAACACCGCCAGCTATGCATCGCGAGCCACCACCGTTCACTCCTTCCGGAAAGGCTATCATTCGCGCTGTGTTTCCATTACCGTGCGGCCATGGCTTTCAGCTCTGTTAATCGCCAACCATGCCGCCACCGGTTGTTTACAATCCGTCTGCGTAAGTCTCGTCTGGGATCTCCGTCTCCTACCAGACTCGTATGACGCCGACTGATTCACCACCACCTTCTGCAGGATCATCCGCGAACAGCCCTATCCGCTGCCCGGTGGTGGAGGAATGATCATCAGCGCCATGGAGAGCGACACAGCAGTTCCATGCCTTTCAACATGGCTGATCAAACTGCCATGGGGAGTCATCCGCGAGCCCGGCATGCTGTTCGACAGTTACACCAGCGAGGAGGATCGTCTCCTTCCCGCCCCGCTTCTTTGCTGTATGAGACAGCCATGCCAACAGCCTCGACTAGCACACCATCGCTGCAACCAGGCCTCGCCACACGCCTTTCACAGCAGTCCTTTCACCATCCCTCACCACCAAGTCTCGTTTCTTTCGCGAGATGTGTCGTGAATGGTGTATTTAATTAGAGATTCATCAACCATCAGCCGTGAGGGCAAGAAATTGGCTTTGACGATAATTCAATCTCACCGTTCGATATACCTAGGGTTTTTCACAGGGTATTCATCAATTCAATTCATAAAACCAAAACTTTAACTATTCATGTGATTCTATTCCAAATATAAGCACATAATTCACATAAACACTAGCCCAACGTGTCATGTTTAGCCATAGAACCTACACTCTTATACCAATTATTGGCATTTCAGATCTTTAGGCTAACCTGAACCGTTAGGAATTCATATAATTCTACTGCAGCGGAAGTACAAGAGCAGAATTACCTTTCACCAGGTTTGATATAGAGAATGAACAGTGAACGATCTTCCGATTTTCTGTTGTATTTCTATGCCTCTCCTTGACGTTGTGTGGGCAACGATCACCAAGGAGAGCTCAATATGTAGCCCCTCACACTCTTACGACACTTGTCGTGTGTTGTGTGTTTTTGTTGCAAGTGAATAGGCTGCTGAGGGTGGCTATTTATAGATTACAACAGGGACCTGGAGGAGAAATTAAGGTTTGGGCTTCTCATTAGCTTAAGCATCCAAGTTTAGCCCAAAACTTATACTTAAATCCAATAATAATAAATCATTCCACTAAAGAAATATTATTGCGCTGCCACCCTAATCCAAAATTAAGTTTATGGACTCCTTCTTATTATGAGCCCGTTAATCTCCTCGTGTTTAAGATTCAATGTCCATTAATTAATAAAGTTACTGACAACTTCATTAATTAATATATATACACTGAGAATAGTACTACTCAAACTTATTATCATATCGGAATAAATCCACCTGCAGGGTTTACATGATAAACATTATGAGCTCCTCAAGGGGACATCATCAACCAATTCCGTTAGGACACGGATTCCTTCTACAATCAATAGCACACCATAGAGACAGTACTATCTCCCAATTCACCGAGCATATTGATTTAACTATTAAATCTCACTCGTTGATGAATTAAAGAAATAAATACTGACTTACGTGTCAAGGTTATTGTATAGGGATTAAGAGTATGAACTTCCATAATAACAGAGATCAAGTTCTATTATATATTCAGTATAAACCAAACGATCTCAACTGCGGTCCTGCTCAATACACTCAAAGTGCACTAGTGTAAATTTATAATTAAGACAAACTAATGTCAAATCACACTACAACCATACTGATAGATAGTCCCTATCTATCTCGATTATGAACATCTGTTTATACATTATAAGGAGCCGATAATATGATCTTTCATGTGACGCTGCACACCACATTTTCTACATCATAAAGTAAATAGACTTTGTACAAGTCTATTTACTTGTACAAAGTAAATAGACTTTTACAACAACATTATTATTGCAAACGTTTGATCACATGATTCTCATTTCAAATATTATCATAAACATTGTTCATACCAAAAGCAAGACTTTTAGTATACAATCCAACACATATGTGTTCTAAATCCTCCATAGGAGGTCGCTGCTAGGCTTGACTGTTGTCCAAGAAGTGTTGATGGGCTCTCCCCACCTCTTGTTGGAGCTCCGGAGTGCCGTAATTGGGTCGAATTCTCATGTTTGTCTGCCCACGAAGTTGTTGGTGCTGGATAGGTAAGAACCCTCCACTCCTTCACCAATCTTCAGTCTCCACAAAGATTACGGAGAGAAACGAGTGAAAAGAACATGTTGATCGGAAAGGGTATTGTAACGAAGGCTGAGCATTTGTAAATTGTTCATATTAAAGAAGGCTTTAGCCGGAAGTCAGCCGGACAATCTCATTCCGGGGAGGTGGAGCTGCACGATGGAGGAATTGGCGGGAGCACAGTTGACTACAAATTAAAAACAAAGAGGGCTTAAATGAAGAAAATAAAAGGGCAAGGGTCTACTTGATCCCGTGATATAAGATGGAGGGTCTATTCGACCCTTTGCCCTTCTTTATAAATATACATCAAAAGAGACCTTTGCAGTTTTCCATAGCTTCACACTCTCTCTTGCCTCCTCTATTCATTTATTCATTTTCTGCTCGGTTTAAGTTGATTTAGGTTGATTATCAATGGAAAGTAATAATTTTTTGGTAAGATTTTGGTGTAACATTGCCATTTGTTGAAAGATTTCAACGTAATAATGAAGAAATTTTAAATGTTAATCTTCAGACTCTAGGGTTTATATATAAAATTTTCTTTTCTCTTATATAGTGACATGAATAATATTACATTAAGATGTCATGTAACATCTATAAAATAATGCACTTTTAACAATACTTCCAATCCAATTTAAATAAACGAGTATAATATTTATAGCCTATAAGCCAATGGGTCTTTTATTATCCGTCTAATTAGCGTAAATTGTAACAGGCCTTTTCTGAATAGTTGTGCAATGGGCTTTTAATGAATACTGGCCTTTAGTATAATATGTAATGGGTTTGATGAATTTAATTACTGATGCGCCTTTTAATGAATACTGGGCCTCATTTTGTAATCGTGAGAGGTTCATGTGATGGGTTTGATGTATAATATGTAATGGGTTTGATTAATATAATTTGTTATGATTGAATATTATAATCTCTTTCTTTCTTAATTCTTTTAAAATTAAATTTTGATTGTTGATCTCTTTCTTTTTTAATTGTACTTTTATTTCTTTTTAACTGTTCTAATCTCTTTCTTTTCTAATTCTTAGAACATTTCTTACTAATCTACCTGTTAATTCTAATTTGTTTATTCTATCTTCCCCTAATTCATTTTTGCTATTTTTGTTATTTGAAATTAATAAATAAAATAATAGTATTTGAAATATGAGTAAATTATAAAAATTGTGCTCTTTATAAATTTATAAAAGTGGGATTTTCAAGTATGATGATAAGATGTAATTTGATATTAATTTCTTGAGTTAAATCATTTCTATTTGAAAGAATTGTGTGTCTTTTGTGTTCTAATTACGATCCATTTTATGCCTTATGCACAGGTTGAAACAGAAGGATTTTCGCTTCCAGCCACACCAGTAATGAAGGGGTAAGTGTCAAGCAAGGTGGACAGAATTAAATGAGGCATATTCGAAATTAATTCAAGTTATCACATTCCCTCAAATTGTCTACTGCTATTAACATAATTAAAAGGGATTTGACGAAGCCATCATGAGAAATTAATGAAAAATCAAGAATGTTGACTTACCAAAAAGAGAAGAATGTGAGAAAAGGAAAGATAAAAAGGAAGAAGGTTAATCCCCCTTGGACATCCTACACACATCAGGAATGTGAAGAGATTGGAGAGGGGCTGATCGCCGCCCGATGAAGAACACGAGAACATCCAAGAAGAACAAAAATCAGTTTATTCATTTTAATTTAGTTTTCATTACTAATTCAAGGAATTTGTGAACCTCCTGTAGCTCTAATTTTTGTTAGGAGTTGTTAATTTATACACTTATAAGTTTATCTTATGAATGACTTTGTTGAGATTCATGATTGTGTGATTGCTATGATAGATTGACCGTTTAGATTTGTCTATTGCATAATTTAATATCATTTTGCACGATTATGATTGGTAATTTCATAGTTTGGCTAATCTAGTGGCGAATTGAGGGAGTACCTCTTGAGTTAATATGGTCTTGGTTGTATGATTTGTTAACACCACTTTCATAGCCTTGTAATCTTAATATCTCATGTGTAATGCATCATCTAGTTCGAACCTCTTTAAGTCACTAGGGGGTAGAGTAATTTAGTGGTTTTAACCTATATTATTCAATGTAATGAAATATTCGGGTTGGTAGTGAGGGTGATAAGATCTTATGATATATGTAATCCGTTGGGGTTCCATGCACATCTAACATAGCGGAATTACAAAAAGAATTACATTTCGCCGAAGACTGAAAGAGAAGTCTGAATCCGCTGCAGAAACGACCTCTTGATCTTCTGTTGTATTCATATGCCTCGTCTAGACACGTGTGGGCGACGATCCTCTAGGAGATCCCAATCCACAGTCTCTCTTATTTTTCACGTTTATTTTTTCTGATGAGAAATATGATTTCTCATGTTTATTCTAAATTAGGCGCGTAAAACTGTATCTGAAATTTCTGAAATGACTTATTTATAGGCTACAAAAGGGATCGGAAGGAAAAATTAGGGTTGAGCCTCCCATTGGACTTAAGCATCCAAGTTTAGTCCAAAACTTATGCTTAAGCCCAATAATAATAATTCAGACCACTAAAGAATTATTATTGCATTGCCACCATAATCCCAAATTACGTTATGTGCTCCTTCTTATTATGAGCATGTATAACTCCCCGTGTTTAAGATATACAATGCCTATTAATTAAATGAGTTACTGACAACTCAATTAATTAATCTATTAGCTAAGAGTAGTACCACTCAACCTTATTATCATGCTGGAACAAATCCACTTGCAGTGTTTACATGAAAATCCTTATGAGTTCCTCAAGGGGATATCATCAATCTAAATTATTAGGACACAAATTCCTTCTACAGTCAACAGCACACATAGAGGCAGTATATTGATTTAAAAATTAAATTTTATCCATTGATGAATCAAAGAAATATTGAATTACATGTCGAGGTTATTGTATAGGGTTAAGAGTGCGAACATCTACAATAACTGAGGTCTTGTTCTTTTATAAATTCAGTATAAATCGAACAACCTCAAGCGGTCCTGCTCAATACACACAAAGTGCACTAGTATAATTTTATAGTCGAGACAAACTAATACCAAATCACACTACAACCATCTAGATAGATTGTTCTCGTCTATCTCGATTTTGAACATCTGTTTATACTTTATAAGGAACTGATGATATGATCTTTTGTGCGACGCCGCACACCATATTATCCATAATATAAAGTAAATAGACTATTGTATCGACATATAAACAAATTATAAGATGCAATCATTCGATCAATGATTCTCATTTCAAATATTGTTATAACATTGTTCATACTAAAACTAGGCTTTTAGTATACAATCCAACGGGTAGGTTGTACCGTCAACCTAGGGGTTTGAATTTATCATGTGTTGGTTCTAATTCTTGAAAATAACATGCTTTAGTATATCAGGAGGAAATCAATTCCTTTGATTAGACTCGTTTATTACTTGTTCATATTTTAATTTTAAATTTTAAATGGTTGGATTTGTTAATTGCCACAATATTTTTATTATTATTATTTGGGTAAGTTTAATTTAAATTCTTAAACCAAACCCCCTCCCCCCTCCCCTTTTGCAATTTTCAATTTGATTTGCAAAACATACTTAATTTTATCTAAAATTCGTTTTACTCTCTTGGATTCAACTCGTACTCACACTTACACGTTTAATAGGATTGAGCTGAATAAATTATATATTTAATTTTTGGTGGACCGACAATAGCCTACCATATGATAATGAATAATAAAATAATTAAATGAACATATAATGAATTTACATGATGAGGTTAGAGTTGAGAAAAAAAATAACTTGAATAAAAAAAGTTACAAAACATACCAGAAAATTGATAGTTTAAATAAAAATGAAAAAATAATTTGAAGGATGGAGATTTGGAAAACAACTAAAAAATAATAAAAATACATAGATTAATATATGATCTTAGAGTTTGAAAAAATATTTATAATAAAACATTAAAACTAGAGATAAATAGATGGAGAAATGTTCTAAAAGAGAAAAATATTTCAAGTTTTCTAAAAATAAAATATCTAAATATTTTTATTAAATACTTACACTAAAAGGTTACAAATTTTATTATTATTTTTAAAGATGATCCTTTCGTTAATTTTATACATGGCCCCCACTCAGGACCCCCCCTCATTAAGGTTATACTCTTATTGATGACCTAATATTTGTGAAGTAGTCATGAATTTTGTCTCTGCCCAGCCTGTCAGTTTTATTTATTTTGTGGCTAAATATTTTTTGTGTTAATTAAAGGGGCTACATTGATTCCTCACATCAAAAGTTTTAATCTTGTCTCTTTGATTATTTTCTGCATGTTTTACCTTAATTTTTTTTTGTTTTCTCCCTGCACATATTATGACCAAATGCTGAAATTGTTAAGTTGTCCATAGTAACAGTCGATCTACAAAAAAGCTTCACTATGTACATTGTTTTGGCCATCATCAGTCATGAATCCCGAGTATCTCTTAAGGTAAGAGTTTCCGAGCATGTGTACTCTATATATAGAAGAAGTATGAGATTGATGATAATAATAGAAGAAACTGAAGGATGATATATATTGATGATTGATTCTAGATCTTACTTGTGTCCTTAATGTTTTGCCTAGCTTCTCGTCTTACTATTTCTTGTGACTACATGCTTAAAATTGATATCAGGATATTACTATAAGTGATTAGTGTGGATTTTAATTTCTATAGTTTAATAAAAGGGCTATAAGCATAATCATTATCTTGAGTGGATAAGTGATCTACTAGGGTAAGTTAGTTTGTTGAAATCAAGAGTTCCTTATTCTTGGTTAGGCTCTAAAATACAGTTTGAATTGTATATCTAAAGTATATAGTAGTCTTACTCAATCTTGATTCCATATCTTTTGATAGGTATCAAAAAGCATTGGATATTCTGTCGAAACCAGTTAGTAGTTATTCCTTACTATATGACCCGTATCATATTCCAAAAACCAAAACGTGCTACAACAAGAAGGTGGGTGGTGCACAAGGACAATAAACGTGCGAGTGCATTCAATCAAGTGTCTAAAACCAGACTCAAATCAAAAACTCTGCCATGATAAAAGGTCACTACGAAAAAAGTGTTTAATAAAGTCCTAAGTAATGTAAAATAATTTAACAATGACTGGCCTGCTCGATGGGGTACCTGTGATATATGTTTCTAAAACAAAGAATGTATTTTTTAGTTATCACTTGGTCTTTTCATATTTCAGTTTCTTGTTTTAATGTTGTTTATTGATGTCTCTCTCGTATGTTAGTTAGAGCTTCGTGGGATTATCAAAGGAGCTTATTATCTCTGTGGTTGTCAATTCTGTAGCTACACTATAATAAGTCATTTATACAACTTCCCTTTGTAACAGAAGTGCAACTAATGCTATATTTCACCATTATTAACTTGTTATTAAATTGTTGAGTGTTGTGTAGACCGTTAATGCTTTTGAGTTTGAGAATCATGCGGGTAACAAGACAAGCCACCCGAACAATCACATACATGCATTTTGAGAATGGGAAGAGCATGCATATGTTTGTTAAGGAATTGAATAGCATCCCAGAGAGTAGAATCTTTGATGCCATTCAAACTCTGACTAGCTCTCCTATTGATCAGAAAGTCTTATCTGCTTTGAAGAATATGATTTACACAAATAATTTCCTACTCATAGAATGTGTATTTAACTCTTACATTTTTGTTATCAAGTCATGTGTGCACTCTTATTGCTTCATTTTATATTAAGGACCCAAGTTTAATAACGTTAGTAAAAGTTTCATAGCTCGAAAATACATTCGTTGTGATGTTCTTATTTATATGCCACCGATAAAGAAAATGATTGGTACCCGGAAAAATACTCTCAATGGCATTGATTAGAGCTATCTCCCTATCAGTCACAATCAGGGAAGGCAAACATGTTTTACCCATTACATTCATAAGTGTTCTACAAGCTAATTCGTAGTTATCTTCCTTTTCTTTCTCAAGAAAAACAATGGCCACACAAAACGTCATACCGGTAGAAGTAATACCAACGATCTCGAACAAAGGCATCTTGTACTTGTTCATCTTGTATGTTGAATCCATTAGCAAAACTTGAGGAAAAGCACGCAAAAAATATATGCTTTAGGGATGTGCAAAGAATAAGCCTCTAACATTGCCACTATCCTTGCGCCTTTGGTGGAAAAAATAGTATTTATGTTCCTCCAATTTTGCAACCACATATTGCAACTGAGAGCAACTGGCATAATCAACGAATCTTTTTTTTTTGCGACAATTGTATACAGTTCGTATTATGATCTTATAACCTGGGAAATTTTGTTTTAGAAGCTTTATCATATTCTTTGGACGGATATCATGGTGTGACATATCAATCACAAATTTTTTTCTTCCTTCTCCTTCAGCCTACCCACATAAGCATAATCCTCCAAATAATTTGCAATCAAGTGATTATGAATACCGTTAGCAACCTCCAATGCACATTCCCCGTCCTTTTGTAATTCTCTCTCCGAAAGCAAAAATGGGAAATTACACTTCTTTGTACCCGTTTCTCTCTTTTTTATTTTATTATTACTTAGACTATTCCCCACTTGTTCATTTTCTGAATTCACCTCCTTGTATCGATAGACATGCACCGATTAACAGGAACCAGCAGTTCCAACCAGAGAATGGCGATTTTAACCAAAACCGACAGTTTCGGAACTGCAAAAAATATATCTGAAACTGGTAGGGAAAGGTTTGGTTTCGGTTAGCATATCGAAAATCAAAACCGCCGATTCGCCAGTTCACGGTTAAAACTGCCTATTATTTTGTTTTTAATTTTTTTAACGGTCCAGATCATCTAGCCATTAAAGATCGACGGCCCAAAAAATTTGACCGTTGGGCCTCTAAATCGCTGGTTCCGATAGGTAAACCGCCGGTACAAACAGGTGGTTCAGTGAATCGGGCGAGAAGTTTTTTAATTTTAAAATTAAAATGTGCAATCGAGATTACATGGATGTTGCAGATCAACGGATGAGATTTGCAGTGGAATCGGAAGTTTCGGTTCAAACTGGCGGTTCCGTCGAATTTTTTTTTAAATCAAGGGCTGAGATTTTTTCCATTTCAAATTTTGAAATGGATAGATGAGATCAATTCCGGTCCTATATAAATACCCTAAGTGTGATCAATTTTTGAGCACACAACATTCTCTCATTTCTATTTCTACAATCTACTGCTTCTACTCTACTACATTCTCAATTCACATATTTTGCTCTCTCTCACTTACTAAAAAATTTTCAATTCTTTCATCTTCAAGTGTGATTATCTTTTTTTTTTTTTCAATCTCAAAAAAAAAAAGTTCAAGACTCAAAATGCTCTCATTTCCATTCTCTCATTATCATTTTCTATTCTTCCCACCTATACTACTTTAGTAACTAGTGTATCTTGTTTCTTTCTTACTTCTTTTCTTCTAGTTTTTTAGTTCATATATATTCATGTTTTCTTCAATCTAAAAAAAATGCCTATAAGAAGTTCTTCTTCATACGATTCCTCACCTTCTTCTTCTAGAGGAATACCCACACCCAACACCTTCAACTGTCCTCCACCACCTCCACGTCAACTTCCAACAACTTCTAGAAGATGTTGAACATATTCCTTCGGATGAAGAAATGTCCTCTTATTTGTTCAACTTGAATTATAGGGAGATACTTGGACATGATTTCCCCTTCGACGACGACAACGATAATATCCAAGTTCAATCACATCAAAGAGCGAGTGGAAGTCAACCAACCTCGGGTGGTACGGGTACCGGAGACGGAGCCGGAGGATATAGCGGAGGGGAAGGCAGAGGATCCACTCAAAGTTCCCCATAAGTGCTACGTTTTGATATATTTTTCATTCACTTCAAGAAGGAGGCGATTGTGAATTCGAAAGAATTTAAAGTTATTTGTAACTATTGTGGCACAAAGTATAAATTCAAGCATGGCGGAGGATATGACACGTTCATCAAGCAAATCAACTGAAAGTATCCGGACAAGATTGGCATCTCAAATAGTCAAACACAAATAGGATGAGGATTTGATGAGCATTTTCTCAACACACAAAATTAATCCCCAAGTATGAAGGATATCAATTGTAATTTTGATAGGCAACCAAGTGATTATCGAACCCAAGAGATGGATTATTATCAATTTAATTAAGTTCTAATTTAGTAAGACTATTATATCAATATGATTGAGAAGATTAAGTAACTAAATAAAAAATAATAACAATTAAAATAATAAGCAGTAGAGATAATACGACTGTGATCAAGTGAGAAATTAGGTAGTTCTTCGGGTCATCAAGTTTTACTTATTAATTTTCTTTCCATATGTTTGATGTCCGACTCTACCTTGTGATTTATGAACGTATCACTAAACCATGCAAGTTTATCTATAGACACAAATAAACATGCATATGACACGTGTGAATATCCTCGGAGCAAGAGATATAATTCACCCCCTTTTCTAGATACTATCAGTATCAATTATTTCCTGTGCACTTAGTACTCTTACCCTATATGATCTCCCTTTAAATGTACTATGAAGTTATACTCTTTATCCTACTTATTAACCCAAGTAGTATTCAATTAACAAATATTTATATAAGATAGTTGTAATAAGACTTCGGAACCCCTTCACTTAGAATTATAATATGTAACTCTGCTCAGCAGTGAACGCACTCAATCAATAACCAAGATACGTATTCAAACTCTACGTAACAGTTAATGATGCACAAAAAACTGTGAGTATGAATTTAAACAGCATAGTCTTATATAAAATAAACCACAAGTAGTGTTGTATGGAGTTTACACATGGAAGATAAATGAACTCATAAAACCTTCATAACCCTAGAACTACTAGAGCGGTTCTAGCCCATGATTGAACTAGAAACAATCATGGTGGTTGGTAGGATCTTACCCATAGTCTTGAAAATTACAAGATAAATTAAGAAGCGAGGTAAACCGTAGATGTGGGCACCGTCGCGACTCTCTCCGTCTTGAATCTCTACTTGGTTCTCACTTGGTTCGATAGACGAACCTCTCTCCACAGCTCTGTAGGTTGGAGTTAGGACTCGGATATGGTGTAGGATGGATGTGGAATCTAACTATCTTCTTCATGTGCTCTACATTCCTTTTTATACTTGTCAAGTGCTCCTCACGGACCTTTGATGGGCTTTTTCTTGAGACACGCGTCAAATTTGGTAAAAGAAACTCAAAATTACCAAAATAACATCAGCGCCATTCTGTTCAACCAGGCCTCCATTGGTCGAGCAAGACCTCCCGGTCGAACGCCAGTCGAACAACCTCTTTGTAAGTTTTTGCATATTTTGTTCGACCAGACTCCTCCCGTTTAACCAAGATGATTCTGGTCGAACAGACTTCCTTGGTCGAGCAATGCTTCTGTAAGTTTTTAGGCATTTTGCTCGACTTGACCATCTTGTTCGACCAGACTGATGATGGTCGAACCAGCCTCCGAGGTCGAACAACCTTCGAAAAATACCTCAAAAATTGTGTCTTCCTATTCCGAGCCCTTTAGAGCTATT
Organism: Pogostemon cablin; assembly: GCA_023678885.1. NCBI lineage: Eukaryota > Viridiplantae > Streptophyta > Magnoliopsida > Lamiales > Lamiaceae > Pogostemon > Pogostemon cablin. Next base: position 9,481,049 of record CM042990.1, on the reverse strand, counting down.
TTCCTGTATAAATAAGCTCAAAAACCCTCAGTAGCCTCTGATTCATAGATTTTCTATAAACAACCCGATTCGTCTTGATAATAGACCAAATTGTACTCAACTTCCACACAAATCCGAGCCCAAAACACGTGAATTTACACTCTCAACAAATCTCCAAACTTACATGTTGCTCGTTCCGAGGCAACGAATTCAAAACAAAGAAAAGAGAGTGTCATTCACAAGATCCTTATAACAAGCACACCCTATTCTAACACATGCAATTGTATCAAATCAAAACATGAAATACAGCATACCCTTCATTCATGCAAAAACATCAATTAATCTCAATACTTCTATGAGTGCTAAGTCATCTAACTCACGGGTAAGTGTTTGCTCTCTCTCTCAAGTGTAAAAGATGTACACTTTACAGGTTAGTATATACACTCAAATTCAATTCATATACTCGCGTAACCATAAGGTTGACAAGGGTCTCAAAAATCCATCTATAATCATTTCAATACTAAGATCACAAAGGACTTATCTAATGGGTCGTAATATTTGCTCTTTGGTAAAGGTAGGAGAATTTGGGTAAAAATGACTAATTCACTAGTAGAAAATTACCTTAGAGTTTTGCTTTTCATCAAACAGTTTAATTTCCTTGCTCCATCATCATTCTCATGATCCTTACAATTTATCGGCTCCTTCCTTTCTTTGGAATCAACATCTCCTTTCTTCAAAGCATAAAGGTAACAATTTCGGGCACTACCATTCTAAGCAGTCAGGATACCAGTTTTAGGCACTATCCCTAAACAAGATTTAATCACATCTTTTGACTCTTCACTTGGCAAAGTTTTATTTTCCTCTTTGATTTCATAACTTAACACATCATTCACCTTAACTCTCTACTAGTAAATAGGGTATTTTAAGCTAAAGTAAAGGGAATAAAGGCTTTTATCATGGGCTTGCCAAAGAAAAACCTTTTAACGGCTCAACAGGGATTCCAATGATATACACATTAAGGTAGGATAACTTTTGGCTAAGTGGCTCAATTATCAATAATGGCCTAAGATCATTCATTTCCTAGTATCTATCAATCATAAATTTTAAACAAGACTCCAAGTCAAGTTCTAGAATACGAGTATACAAACGACTATCAAGAATAAACTATCATGCTCATAGCATGACCAATAGGCTCAAATCCTCACATGGATAATAGAATCCTAAACACTCTTTAAAGCATGCAATTAACATCAACCTTTTCATAAACTACAAGTAAAAATAGAACATGCTCATCATTAACAAACCAACATGTTAAAAACAAGTGCACATGCATAACACGAATCAACACTTAACAATCCAAACAAATCAATGTATCCATCCTCCATCAATCCACATCAAGTATCATCATCAATATAAAGAACAAACCACCCATGCATGAATTTCAAAAATAAACCCTGACCATCTCACCATCAAGTCTCAACCTGTAAAGTGAAAAAGATAAGGGGGATGAGATGAAACAGACAAAGAGAGAAACCTAGTGCACTATACTCTACTGGAGAATCATCATCATCGCTAGTATCCATGCGCCATAGGTCAAAATCTCTATGTAGCTTATATAACTTCCTATCAATCTCACGATTGCTAGTCTGCACCTCTCCAATCATTCTATCCATAGCATCATACATCAGGTTGAGTGCAACATAGTTCGCGTTTGCCAAAGTAAGCTGGTGATTCGTCTCCTGCAGATTCACATTGAGAGTGGTGAAGTGCTCATTTATTAATCGGAATTGCTCCAGATAAAATTGATCCTGAGCTCTCCAAAAATTCTGCTGCTGCTGTAGCGGTGGCTCGAAAAACTCATGCTCATGTGGCTATGGCGGCTGCATCGGAGGTAAATCCATCTTTGAATATACAAAAGCTGGTGGTGGCAGCTGATCTCCCTCTTCGAAGTCAGCTGGATCTCATACCATAACAAGGTCCTCGTCTATGAGGATCCCCTGTAAGTGTATATCAGAAAGAAGTCTCCAATCCCGTTCTTTCAAACAAGTCCTCGAGATCGCCCTATGCTCCTAGGTATCCATCAATAAATTACTGTTGATCTGAATCGTAGTAAGATCAACAATAGACAGTGGAAATTTGAAAGAAATAGGGTTCTTACCACGGATGAACATCCAAGCATTGTCCATCCACTGAACCAACTCCATCCTCACACATGCCAATAGGATCAAGTCTGGGTTGCCTCGAATCGGTCGATGCATGCTCAAATTAACCCTATAATACTTGGCTCTCAAAGTGATAAGTCCTCCAATGCTCACACGCTGAAATCCATGGGTAGTAAACTTAAGAAGCTGCAGGAAAAAGTAAGCCGCTACATTGAAGCGGACTCTATTAAGCATACAACATAGCACATACAGCTCATCCCTCGGAATACAACTCCCTCGAATCAAGCAAACAGAGTGTTACTCAAAATTTGGTCCATATAAGCAATCACGATGTTGCGGATGAAAGCAACCTTGGAAGCATTCGAATTGTATCTTTCTCGCCTCCCCAAGATAGACCTCCAAAACTCATCAGGTTTGAAATCATCGTGCTCCACATCAGATACATTCTCACAGTCGATCAACTCATTAAACTAACGGGCATGCATCAATAGCTCTTGCCCACCAATCTTCATCCAAATACCATATGGAAGATAGCGATCTCAACGCTTAATACTTAATGAACATAAAACCTCAGAAGTTATATGGAAATACGTCTCCCTCTTCATCTCCATAAACCTAGTTGTACCCACTCGATTGAACATTCACCGAATGTCGTTGATAATGTTTATTGCAACCATAGCTTCATCATCTTGGTAATGAGTCCTCGTGATCTTGCTCACAATAGCTGCCCACAACTCCTTTTTTACCTCCCAATTAGCGATCCTAATGCCAAAATCAAAAGGTCTCTTCTTATCCAGTTCAAGCTTTTTGGCACCATCACCCTTCCGAGGAGACTTGGTATTCTTCCTCTTTGAAGACGAAGCAATTTCTTTTCCTATAAAAGTTATACTTCAATACACAACAAAAAGAGATAAAGCAAGTATAACATTCCTAAGACTAACATGAATCATACTCAAGACTTCAGACTCGTGTGCTAAACCACTCTCAACTTCAAGTGCTCATCTAATCATCATAAAAACTACAAACCAAACACTTTCAATCAAGAACTATTAAACTTATTAGTCTTATAAATACTTCACACAATCATGCTCTCCAATTTCAATATACTTCAACAAAGCCAAAAGCATGCTCATCTTCCTCATTCAATCACACAACATCAATGCTTTAATCAATGAGCCCATACATATAATTCGAAAATAACCTCAAGTCCATATGATATACGATATCAATTTCACAAAATTTCAATAATCCAACATAAATTGAATCAGCCAATTCAAGTGAAATTCCAATACAAACACCAAAAATTCAACAATCAATCCACAAAGTACATGCTTCATTCAACTTACCCAATAATTCCAAGCTTAATCTTATCAATTCCCGGGTATAGAAGTTTGAAAAATATACCTTTGTTGGTCGTGGTGTGCGTGCAATGTACGACCCCATGTTCTCCCCTGCTCCGTTCGACCATCGTTCGACATGAAAGATATGGTCGAACAAAGTGTGCTGGTCGAACAACCTCACTGTAAATTTTTGGACATTTCGTTTGACCACTCAACTTGGTCGAACGACAACTTCTTGGTCGAACAACTACCCAACTTATTAAAACTTCATACTTTTCTCGTCTTTCCCTGCAACACTTAAATTATAGGACAACATCAAGTATCATGATAGCCAAACTTAAGCTAAAGAACCACTTTTAGACTAGATAAAACCATGTATAACTCTGCATACGACACAAAAAACAAAACACCACTAAACATTAGGCAAATTGCAAAATATCGACACATTAAAACCAATTAAAGTTTCAATATGCCGCAAAAAATCAACTCCCCTAACAAACGTTACAAAGAAAAGATTATATCCTTAGTGCTTTGATGAGGTAAGTACATCACACCCCCCCCCCCCCCCTCAAACTTAGTAGAAACTATAGTCGAAACTAAATTTGCAAAGAGATGTAATTTTCGAATAGTAAGCATGTCAAATATAAAATTTCTTACTCACACTAATAAAATAAAGTATTAAAACAGGAGGGAAAGCTCCCAACAAGTGCTCTTGTTTAACGTTGAAGAGTCACGACGGTACCTATTTAGTGCAAGGTATCCTCAAAGACGACGTAAGCATCATCCGGCGACTTTTAATGCTTTAATTAATACCCATTCGCCGCTATGATGTCCCCATCTTTGTCAATGAGTTAAAAACTCCCCCCTCCACAAGCTCTATGGATAATGAACGGACCCGTCCACTTCGATTTCAATTTTCCTACGAAAAACTTCAAACGAGAGTTAAAAATTAATACCTCATCACCTTGCTTGAACTCTTTGTAGGAGATTTTTGAATCATATCATTTCTCCATTCTTTCCTTATAGATCTCCGGGTTCTTGAAAGCTCGAATTCTGAACTCATCCAATTGATTGATATGAGTCAATCTCAACTCCTTTTGATCCTTAAGAGACAAGTTCAAACTTCTCAATGCCCAAAAAGCTCTATGCTGAATTTCTACGAGTGTGTGGCACGGCTTCCCATAGACTATTTGATATGGTGACATGTTAAGCACCGTCTTGTAAGTAGTTCGGAACCCCCACAACACATCATCGAGATTCATAGCCCAATCCATCCTATTGGTTTTGACTACCTTCTCCAAAATTTGCTTCACTTGTCGGTTTGAGACCTCCGCTTGCCTATTCGCTTGAGGGTGATAGGGTGTAGTAACCCTATGCTTAATACCATAATCCTTGAGAACTTTTTCAAGCAGCTTGTTGACGAAGTGTGACCCTCCATCACTCACTATTGCTCTAGGAACTCAATAACGGGCAAATATAGTTTCTTCAAGAAGGATAAAAGAGTCCTTTAATCATTCAAACAAGTGGGAATGTCTTTCACCCACTTTGAAACATAATCCACTACTAAAATGATGTACAGAAATCCATTAGATGGGGAAAAAGGTCCCATGAAATCAATCCCCCATACATCGAAGATCTCAACAACAATGCTCGGCTGAAGTGGCATCTCATCTCTTCTACTTATGTTCCTCATCCTTTGACATCTATCACATGTCGCCACATATGACTCACACTCTTTAAACAAGGTAGGCCAATAAAGAGAAGATTGTAGTACCTTAGCTGCTGTCTTTTGAGCTCCGAAGTGCCCCCCATTAGGATGTGCATGGTAAAATTCAAGAACACTCTCCATCTCCATCTCAGGCACACACCTACGGATTATGGAATCTGTACAAATCTTGTAGATAAACAGATCATACCATATAAACCTCTCAACATCTCTCTTAAACTTAGCAAGTTGATACCTATTGAGATCTTTTGGAATTTCACCTACGGTAATGTAATTGACATAATCAGCATATCATGGAGCCATTCCTTGAGCAGCTACCACACAAGCTCTTTCCTGCCCTTCAGCAGACACCGCTATTTTCTTCTCATCAGGAAACATCTCTTCTATATAATCGAAAGAATCATCACAATGCTCCCTTATCTCCAACCTTGATAGGTGATTCGCCAAAACATTCTCCATTCCTTTCTTATCCCGGATCTCCATATCAAACTCTTATAGAAGAAAAATCTATCTAATGATCCTTGGCTTTGCTTCCTTCTTCTCCATCAAATACCGGATCGCTGAATGATCCGTGTACACTATAGTCTTCATGCCAACCAAATACTGTCGAAACTTATTGAATGTATACACCACAACTAGAAACTCCTTTTCAGTAACAGTGTAGTTCTTTTATGCTGCATCAAAAGTTTTACTCGCATAGTAAATGGCGCAAAACTTCTTCTCCCTCATCTGCCCAAGCACCACTCCAAGTGCTAAGTCACTTGCATCACACATAAGTACAAACGGCTGAGTCCAATCCGGTGTGATCAAGATAGGTGCAGTAATAAGCGCCTCTTTTAAAACCTGAAATGATGTTAGACATTCTTCATCAAAAACAAAAGGAACATCCTTTTCAAGTAAATGAGATAAGGGCTTGGAGTATTTCGAGAAGTCTTTTATGAATCTTCTATAAAAATTGGTGTGTCCAAGAAAGGGCCGCACTCCTCGTTCATTGGTAGGTGGTGGAAGCTTCTCAATGGCCACCACCTTTGCTCTATCCACCTGCAATCCTTTAGCCGAAATATGGTACCCAAGAACAATCACATCTCTCACCATGAAGTGGCACTTCTCCCAATTTAAGACAAGATTAGTTTCTTGACATCTCGTCAAAACAATAGATATGTTAGATAAACAAATATTAAAGAAGGAACCAAACACATAAAAATCATCCATAAACACCTCCATAATTTTCTCTATCAACCATCAAATATGGCCATCATGCATTGCTGAAATGTAGCAGGTGCATTACACAATCCAAAAGGCATCTTTCCAAAGGAAAAAGTTCCATAAGGGCAAGTGAAAGTAGTCTTTTCCTGATCCTCGAGTGCAATCATGATTTGATTATACCCCGAGTACTAATCCAAGAAATAGTAAAAATCATACCCTGCAAGACGATCAAGCATTTGACCCATGAAAGGAAGAGGGAAGTGGCCTTTGTATGTAATATGATGGACTAATACCTTTTAAATCATCAAGAGACCAACCAATTGCAGACTTATACTTCCTAAGTACATTTAATAACTCATCGAGTTAATCATCAATTAGAGAAGATGATACAATTACCGAGTATGTTTCATTGTCACCTAGACAAGCATACTTCAAGTGCTCCGGTAGTGGTTTCAACTTCTCTTTCTTCTCTTCTTTACTGTGCTTTCTCTATCTAATGGTAAGCACTTCCTAGTCCACTTCGCCTCTTCAAACTTGGTCATTTGTAATTCATACCTGTAATCATCCAAAGTAAGTAGATTTTCAAGAAATTCAATACATACATCATTGGAGAGCTCATCTAGCTCTGTGGTGGGAAAAGTAAGAGGCTCTATCAAGCATGTCTCCAAGGGATCCCTTGAAAAGATCAAGGACATGTCTTCCTTCACAATCTCCTCCACCACATCAATGATGTGACAATACGTCTCCATTGGCATCTTCATTACTTTGTCAAGGTTAAATAGAACTTCATCTTTATCCATCTATAGCCTAAGCTCACCCTTTTGAACATCAATCATAGCTCCAGCAGGAGCAAGGAATGGTCTGCCTAAGATCAAGGGGATATTATCCTTGTCATCTTCCACCTCAAGCACTAGAAAATCAAAGGAAATATGAGCTTGTCCATTTTGACAAGTACATCCTCTATCACACCCTTCAAAAAAGTCATAGACCTATCCGCCAATTGCAAAGCCACTGTTGTGGGAGCGAGATTCTCCAAACTTAGCTTCTTAAATATAGATAAGGGCATCAAGTTGATGCTTGCTCCAAGATCATATAAAGTTTTCCGTGCCGGCCCCTTTCTAATTTCACATAAGATAGTGAAGCTTCCCGAATCTTTCAACTTTAGTGGCAGCTTTCGCTGAATGATCGAGCTGCAGTTTTCTGATAGATTTACTGTCTCTACCCCATTCAAGCTTTTCTTCTTCAATAAGATATCTTTCAAAAATCGGGCTTAGTACGACATCTCCATGATTGCTTTGGAGAATGAAATGTTCAAACTTATCTTGTTCATAATATCCTGAAATCTCTTGAACTTTTCTTCCAATCCCTTTTTGACTATTCGAAAGGGAAATGGGGGAGGTATCTTTGTTTTTGGAATACCCCATTCATCACGTTCAACCTTCTCCGCCTTATCCCTCTCGGCTTTCAATCTTTTTGCACTTTTCCATTTTTTTTCCACTGTAAGCTCAGTATTCTGCTCTAGAGATGACTCTGGAGTGTTCTGAACAACAGGTGTAGCATTCAGTATCGAAATGGGCATTAAATGAAGTTTTTCGACGTCTGTTCGACCAAATTGGTCTAGTATAACAGACTCTGGCTGGTCGAACAATGTCTCTGATCGCGATGTCATCTCCTCCCATTGTTGTTCGACCAACTTTCGACCAAATGGTCTGGTCGAACAGATGTTCGTTGGTCGAATGGTGGAACAGAAAATAAAGCATCAAAATTCTATTTTTTCGAAGCTTATTCGACCTCAGTTTGACCATCAGATCTAGTTGAACTGGTTAGGTCTGGTCGAGCATGGCTCCTGACCCCTTTGTTTTTGCTTGCCAGTTTTATCGGACCTTCATACTGCATTTCTGACCTTAATGTGATGGCATGACAAGACTTAGGGTTCTCAATACTTTCAGATAGAAACTTCCCCTTCTCAATAGTTTGAGTCAATTTGTTCATGTTTCCTGCCATCTCCCCCATCAACGATGTAAGGTCTTTAACTTGTTTAGACAAATCTTCATGATTGGCATCAATCTTCTGATCTAACTTGGCCACAAGTCGATCCACTCTTGCATCATTCCTTTCCATGTACCTGTTCACCATATCCTCAAAACCAGGTTTCCCTTCTTCCACCTTAGCACCCGGATCAACACCAATAGGAGGTTGTATTGCATTATTCGGATTACTCCATGAAAACTCTGGTCTCCTCGACTGTTGATAATTACCCGATGGACCACGATTATTGTAGTTTCCTTGATAATTCCAGTTTTCTTGATTTTAGAACCTCGTTCCTTGAATACTTTGACCCATAGCATAGTTCGCCTCTTCCATATCCTCTTGGCTAGCTCTTTCATTACACACATCCAATATAATTGGTACTCGCTGAGATAAGTCTATAATATGCTTTTGCTAAGACTCCAGTAGCTTGCTGATATTAGTCAAATTAGAGATGATCTCATCGTCTCTCCCCGACTTAACCATAGTATGCTCAACCTACGCTATCTTTCCAAGAACATAAGTGACTCTCACTCTATCAGCTGGCCAATCTCTTGAATTCATTAAAATATCCTCAAGGAGCTTTTCGGCCTCAACGGATGACTTTGTAAGCAATGTTCCATTCGATGAAGCATCGAGTAAAACTTGAGAATTACATTTTAATTCGCTATAGAAAATACTGATGTATTGAGCTTTAGATAGCCCATGTTGCGGACACTTCCTAAGCATGTCCTTGAATCTGTCCCACGTCTCATGAAACTTCTCATTACTATGGGTAGCAAATTGAATGATTTCTCATTTCATCTTAAACACCTTTGAGGGTGACATGTATCGCTCTAAGAATTTCACTTTCAATTTCTCCCAGGTATCACATTCAGCAGCATTAAGATTATCGTACCAATCTCTCGCCTTTTCATTCAGCGAGAACTTGAACAAGATGATCTTCCTCGCATCTTCATGAGCTCCTGCCTCTTTTTGTGTACTTGCACACCCAAGGAACTTATTCAGATGTTGTTAAGGATCTTCAAAGGTTCCCCCAGAGAAGGGACTCCTTCCAATCATGCTGATAAGAGCAGGGTGTAAGTCAAAATCAGCTCCAGCCACTCTCGCTCCTAACAACCCCGCATTGCCTCCTCCGTTGTTCTTAAAGACTACACGGATGGCAATTGTATCAAGATTCGCTGCCATGTTGACTGCTTCTGCTTCCAAGTTGAATTTGGTTGCAGCTTCAGTTGCTTGCAGATTCACCTCGTCAACTTCAACTCCTAAGAGCTTCAGTTGGTTCTACTTTCTTGTTCCTGTTCTTCTTTTTTCTCGATGATGCATCGATCTCAGGGTTAAAAGGTGCTAACTCTCCTGTCTTTGATCTAGTGTGCATACACCTAAAAAAATAAGCATTAGAAAACCTAGACAAGAATAAGATAATCTCAATTAAACTAGAAATAATAAACTAATAATTAATATCGTCCCCGCAATGGTGCTAAGAACTTGATGAGCATTTTCTCAACACACAAAATTAATCCCCAAGTATGAAGAATATCAATTGTAGTTTTGATAGACAACCAAGTGATTATCGGACACAAGGGATGGATTATTATCAATTTAATTAAGTTCTAATTTATTAAGACTATTATATCAATATGATTGTGAAGATTAAGTAACTAAATAACAAATAATAACAATTAAAATAATAAGCAGTAGAGATAATACGACTGTGATCAAGTGAGAAATTAGGTAGTTCTTCGGGTCATCCAGTTTTACTTATTAATTTTCTTTCCATGTGTTGATGTCCGACTCTGCCTTGTGGTTTATGAACGCATCACTAAACTATGCAAGTTCACTCTATAGACACAAGAAAACAAGCGTATGACACGTGTGAATATCCTCGGAGCAAGAGATATAATTCACCCCCTTTCTAGGTACTATCTGTATCAATTATTTCATGTGCACTTAGTACTCTAACCCCATATAATCTCCTTTTACAGGTACTATGAAGTTATACTCTTTATCCTACTTATAAACCAAAATAGTATTCAATTAATAAATATTTATATAAGATAAGTCTAATAAGATTTCAGAATCCCTTCACTTATAATTATAACATGTAATCCTGCTCAGCAGTGAACGCACTCAATCAATAACCAAGATATGTATTCAGACTCTACATAACAGTTAATGATGCACAAAATGACTGTGAGTATAAATTTAAACAGCATAGTCTTATATAAAATAAACCACAAGTAGTATTGTACGAAGTTTACACATGGAAGATAAATTAACTCATAAAACCTTCATAATCCTAGAGCTACCGGAGCGGTTCTAGCCCATGATTGATCTAGAGACAATCATGGTGGTTGGAAGGATCGTACCCATAGTCTTGAAAATTACAAGATAAATTAAGAAGCAAAGTAAACTCTAGATGCAGGCACCGTCGTGACTCTCTTCGTCTTGAATCTCCACTTGGTTATCACTTGGTTTGACATACGAACCTCTCTCTATAGCTCCGTAGGTTGGAGTCAGGGCTTGGATGTAGTGTAGGATGGATGTGAAATCTTACTCTCTTCTTCATGTGATCTACATCCCTTTTTATACTTGTCAAGTGCTCCTCACGGACCTTTGATGGGGTTTTTCTTGAGACACACCTCAAATTTGATAAAAGAAACCCAGAATTACCAAAAATAGCATCAGCGCTATTCTGTTCGACCAGGCCTCCATTGGTCGAGCAAGACCTCCTGGTCAAATGCCGATTGAACAACTTCCCTATAAGTTTTTGCACATTTTGTTCGATCAGACTCCTTCCGTTCGACCAAGATGATTCTGGTCGAACGGACTCCCTTGGTCGAGCAATGCTTCTGTAAATTTTTAGGCATTTTGCTCGACTTCACCACCTTGTTCGACTACACTAATGATGGTCGAACAACCTTCCAAGGTCGAACAGCCCTTTAGACCTGTTTTCCTGTATAAATACGCTAAAAAGCCTCATTAGCCTCTAATTCATAGATTTTCTATAAACAACCCGATTCGTCTTGATAATAAATCAAATCATATTTAACTTCCACACAAATCTTAGCCCAAAATACGTGAATTTACACTATCAACAGGATTCACGGTATCTTCCGGAGGAGAAGGTTCATCGGCGTCAGGTAACAATCTTTTTAAATTTCATGATGCTAATTATTTGAGATTTTACCTTAAACTTATGTGCACCAAACATTTGTCATTTAAGTTTGCTGATAATATTTTTTTTTTCAAGATTGGGTTAATCTCACTTTAAATCCTCAAGCCCCACCTTTGCATCGTAATAAATGTAAAATTGGTGTTGCTAAAGTTGTTAAAGAGTATGGTTTGGTTTTAAAATAAATTTTACAACAATTACCTCATAAAGTGTCTATATGTTCGGATATTTGGAGCAATGCTTGGCAAAAGGCTGATTATATGGGTATTACTTGTCATTGGATTGATAGTTCATGAAATATGTAAAAGAGATTAATTGCTTATAGATCATTTGATGTTCCTCATACCGCCGTTAATATTTCTCACAAAATTAGTACTATTTTGCAAGAATATGGTTTAGTTACAAAAATTTTTACTATCTCATTTAATAATGCTAGTACTAATACGGCTAGTTTAGAAAGTCATATTAATATTTGCAAACCCTCAATTGGTGGTAGATTTTTTCATATTAGATGTATTTGTCATATATTGAATTTATATGTTCAAGATAGTATAAGTGCTTTGCAAGAACAAATTCAACCTATTAAAAGTGATTTATGGTATATAATGAGAAACCCTTCCGTGACTAAAAGATGGAAAAGATATTGTCACTCTGTGAGCATTCACCCAAAAAAATTTTCTTTAGATGTTTCAACTCGTTGGAATTCGACGTGTAAAATGTTACATGACTCTTTTGAATATAAAGAACATATTTGTGCTTTTTACTCACAAGATGCGGGTGGTCAAATCTTATTTGCTAGTCAATGGGACATATGCTATACTTTGTGTTGTTTTGCAAATTTTTAATGATGCTACCAAAGAACTATCCGGTGTTTATTATCCTACTTCAAATTTAGTTGTTGATAGTTACATTAAAATTGCCATGGTTTTTAGTGCTAATGAAGCACATCCGTTGTTGTCAAATGCTATTCTTTCCATGAAAGCTAAGTGGTTAAAATATTCTTTTCAAATTCCAGACTTGTGTTTATTTACTAAATTGTTAGACCCACGTATTAGAACGGATGGCTTAGAAGAATTGTTAAGACTTTACTATGATTCATTGTATGCTAATTGTGATGTTCCTACTAGACAACAAGCCCCTATCCTAAAGACATAGTTGCAACTACTTATAATCTATTAAAGGAACTTTTTAAGGAGTATAAAGAACAAAATTGTATGAATGATGATCAACGTGGTGATGATAGTAGTGGTAGTAGTGATAGTCCTAGAAAATATGATGCTCTTGAAAAATTTTATAGTTTTTATGATGCTAGATCTCAAAAACGTGCACGGGCTATATCTAATCCTTTTCAAGAACTTAATTCTTATTTTACTAACACTTTTGAGTTTGATACAAGTGGAACTAGTTTTGATATTTTGAAGTGGTGGCAAGGAGAACAAAATCCTTTCCTATTTTATCATTGATTGTAAGAGAGATATTTGCATTCCCCGCCTCTACGGTCGCCGTCGAACAAGCATTTAGTCTTGGTAGTCTCACTTTGGATCAGACACGATACAAGTTAAGTATGACAAATTTAGAAAATCTATGTTTGTTTGATGATTGGTCAAAGGTGGAAAGATGCATTCAAATCAAAGTGTAGAAGACCGTACGGATGATGAATATACGAAATATGGAAGGTAGGTAGACTAAACAAAAAAGGCCATCACCTCCACCAAGCCAAAGAGGTAAGTTGAGGTAAGTTAAGAGAACTACGTGGGCTTTGATTCCTTTTGAGAATACGTAGGCAACTTAAATTTAAATTGAACTTGAATTTTAAAGTTGAAACCTAAATTTAAGCTCAAGTCCTTTTTTTCCCCTCTTATATTTTGTTGTATTTTATTTTGTAAAGTTTGTATTTTTCAAATTTTTGAATAGTAACAATACAATGATAGATTAGTTGTAGTGTTCTACATTTGTAAATTGTAATGGTTTAGACTTTAATTACAACATTTTAATATTGTATGATTATAAATTTAATATCAACTTTCAAATTTTAATTTGCATTATCATACACCATTTTTAAATTTTAATAATAAAATTACACATTTTCAAATTCAATATTTCAATTACACATGTTTTAATAAATAAATTACACATGTATGATGTATCATTTGTCATAAAAAAATGAAAAATAAATAAAAAATAAAAAAAATTGGGAACCGGCGATTCCGAATCTGGAACCGAAACCTTCCTACCCCCGGTTCGATTCTGGTTCCCCCTAACTTGGAACAGGAACCAGCGGTTCTAAATCGGAGTGCATGTCTATGTATCGGTTTACTTAGCCTTAAACTCTCTATACTTTCCACCACTTCACAAACCAAAAATAGTCTTACCTTTTTCAAACCTTCATCATAATCGGAGTGCTTTGAAACAACAACCATTTGATTTTCTAAACCAATACGTCGAGCCTAATTTACCAAATCCTCTCTTCTTTTAAACCATTCATTAGTTTCAAACAAGGTTGTGTAATCCTCAACCATATACACATCTCTACTAAGCTCAATCCCCAATGAGGACATACAAAAAAAGTGGTTAAACTGGAAAATAAGTTTCCGTTCAACCAAAAAATACCAAAAAAGTTACATTCTGTTCAGCAGGAAATGACAGAAAACTTTTGAAAATTGTTGTCGTATGTGGCCGAATATTTTAGAAAATTTTGACCATCCTTGGTCGTACATAAAGCATATTTTCGGCTGGGACTGGTCGAACGTGTATGAACATCTCCAGCCCTGGTTTATCAAACATGCTAATGTCGGGAGAAAAAACACGAAAACAACTTTTAATCGGTGTATATACATAAATATACGTATCTTTATATTCTTCGGTGTTTCTTCTTCCGACATGATGCCCATGTGACTTATAGGTAAGAAGAAAAACTAGAATTTAATGATGTTGGAGGAAGAGGTGGGTGTGTGTTTTGCTTTCGGATATAGCTTCAAACTTTTATGTGAATTTCTATGTGTGTGTATGTGTGTATTAATGATTTAATGAATTGTTAGTGTTGTAATGTTTGGTGTGTATGTAGTATTTATTGTTTTTGTATAATAGTGTAATATGTGTGGTATATGCTAAAGGGGTATTTTAGTAATTTAATGTATATATTTATTATTTCAAATTTAAAATGGGTGTATGGAAATAATATGGTGCTTGTGAATTGCCAACCCCATAAATATATATCAAAGAGACCACAAGACAGTTTTCCATGGCAGCACTCTCTCCCGCCTCCTCTGTAACTGGTATGTACTATCTATTCATTTTCTAATCATGGAGTTTAAGTGGATTATCAATGGAAATGACTAATTGTTGTTATAATATTATATTTTGGTCTTACATTTTTTTCCATCCATCTTGTGAAAGATTGAGACATAGTAGTAAAGAAAAAGAAAAATATAATTTCTTATCTCTAGGGCTTATACATCAATTTAAAACATAAATTTTTTCCTCTCCAATATAATGATACGGATAATATCATACTCACTTCATTCCACGAAAGTAGTACATTTTGTCATTTTCATCTGTCTCATAACAAAAGTTGCATTTCTCTTTTTAATAAATAGGACTAACACACACCACTAATACACCAACTCATTATACATTAAAATATTATTTCTCTTTTCTCATCTATATATTAAATATTATATTTCATAATCTACATACAAAAAGAAATATTTCCCTTTTAATTGGACGAGGAGAGTATTAAAGTGTCACGTAACATCTATAAAGTGATACAAATAATATATCAAAATGACATATATACCAGCTATAGGCTAGAAGCAAGTTAAAGAAATTGTTTTAGTTAAATTAAGGGAAGTAATCATAACTGCCCACTATCGAAAAGGAGTAATCAAACAGCCCACTCTATTAAAAATGCCCACTTTTATCGAAAAATGACCAAAATATCCCTGATTTGATTCAAGCTGCAGTTAACTACATTTGACTGCACTGCAGCCCCCTACCTATTATTCATTTCAGGCTCTATGTGAAAAGTATTCGGGCTTTTTAAAATCTTAGTCAATTCGGGCTTTACCTTTTCCTCTTCCTCATATTATAACTAATATAACTCTTTCGTCTTTCTCACATGTGTGTATATTTAAATTGTGGAACAAAGTGGTGTTTTAATTGTGAAATACTCCATAAGCCACTCAGGCTTTATGGCTAGGGAGGCACTCAATATATTCGGGCTTTATATTTTAGTTGTCACTTGTTCTTATTTTAAGTATAATTATATGCGAAATTAATTTAATTTTAATTGTTAAATAAAATAATAATTTAATTAAAATTAAAAATTATTTAAGATTATGATTACTAATTAAAAAAGTTAATTTTAATTTTTTTTTTTTAAAAATTAAGACATTTTTATTAAATATATTACTTTGGAAAATTATAAAATATTTATTTTTGTTATTTTTTAAATAGGGACCATTTCGCTGGCTCTTTAATTTTGCCAAGCCCTGAAATCTCATGGCCGAACGCGGTGTTGATTAAAGGTAATACATTAATTCATCACATCAAAAGTTTTGATCTTGTCTCTTAGATTATTTTCTGCATGTAATTCTTCTAATTTTCTTAGTGATCATTGATTACATGACCAAATGCTAAAATTTTTAGGTTGTCCACGGTGGACAGTCGATCCACAAAACAGGTTCATTGCATAGAATGGTTTGGCCATCATTAGTCGTGAATCCAAAGTTTCTCTTAAGATAAGAGTTTTGGTAAGAATTTCTCGGCATGTGTACTCTACACTACAGAAGAAACTGAAGGATGATATATATTGATGATTGATTCTAGGTCATACTTGTGACTACATGCTCAAAATTGATATCAGGATATTACTGATAAGTGGTTAGTGTGAATTTTAATATTCTACAATTTGATAAAAAGGCTATAAGCATAATCATTATTTTGAGTGGATAAATGATCTACTGAATTAAGTTAGTTTATTGAAACCAATGTCCCTTATTCTTGGTTAGGCTCTAAAATATAGTTTGAGAGTGTTTTGTCGGGTGCTCAGTGGGTGTAAGTATGTTTTATGATAGTGATGTTGTCCTAAGTGTGGTCGACACTTCGCACAACAACGACTCACACTAGAATATAAAACTTGAATACGAATATGCTAGTTTAAACAGCGGAAGACTTAACATACGGATTACTCAATCTTCCATAAACTTAAATAAGTTTGTGACGGCCTCATGGCATAAATATTACTAACTTGTAAAAAGTGATTACAAAAATAGATTTTAAGTGATGAAAACATTCCTTCCACTCTTCGAACACAAAATCTGATAAAATCCAAATAAGTTCCTAAATGAAAAACCTAGATTGTTAGATGTAACCCTATTTCAAGTATGCACTTTTACTGCCTGTGAACAGTACATACAAAAAGTATGGGATAACAGTATACAGGTAATGTTGAACAGCGTATTACAACATTAGTGAAAACACTAAACGAGAAACCTAAAGATAAACTCTAAGTGTGGCGTCTCTCAATATGTAAGATCTCTCCAAGTTTTTCTGCAATCTTCAAGGTCTGACAGCTTCTATATATAGTCGTGGATCATGCTGCAACCTCTTTCAACTGAGTAGTCCACTAGGAGATATCAAACCACCCATGATAGAAGAAATGACCTCCCACTATATTGGGCAGTTATCTTCACCTTCTAGAACTTTCCAGGATTCTAGATCTTTTCAAACTCCTCTCCAAGCTTGTGGGTCCCTTTAACTCTGCATCTACCACGTACATCATTCAACTACCACAACCCTGAAAGCAATCAACATCAAGCACAAACGAACAATATTTACATTTAGTGGTTAATAAAAAACTGGTGGGAGGATCGGTGTGATTCCAGATATGACGACATTGGTTTCAACAATTTACATCAACATGTTTGATTCATTAAAATTACTAGATTAGTTAATAAAGCTTGAAAATAGTAACTTTTATATGTATTTTTGTATTATTTTATCTGTATTCATGTATAATTTGGTTGTGTTTTGCATTTTTATGGAAATGTATGAGAATGAGTTTAAATGTATGAAAAACAAGTGATAACAGAGTAAAAATAGAGACGGGAGCTGAAACAATAAAGGAGTACAGAGCTCAACCAAGCTCGGCTCGAGTTTAGCACTCAAGTCGAGCAGGTGACGAAGCTCGACTAGTGCACCAAACATAGGCTTGTAGCAGTAGGCCATGCACCAACACCTGAAACACCTACTCGTCCTGCCTTGTGCTTGACTTCCGAACATGAGTTGAGCTCCACCAGAAGACACGAGTGGAGCTGTAGACTCGACTAGAGCTCCGTCTGAAGTCACTGTTGATCAAAAATGTATTGCGACTCGGCTCGAGTCCATGCACTCGAGTCGAGCTCGTCCCAAAAATCAAAAATATCAGCGAGCTTCTAGAAGGTCCCAAGGGGTATAAATACCCCCAATTTTAATATTTGAAGCAGAATTCGTAGGGTTTTTGCTGAACACACGTATCACACATCATTTCCTTCATTTTACACCATCTATTTCATCAATTCTTCATCCATATCATCTACCTTCATCCTACCATCAAAATCACCATCCAAGTAGTTAGAGAAGTAAGGGGGAGTGAAGATTGCAAGAAGAAGAAGGAGAAGCTCCATTGAAGATATCCAAAGGAGGATTCTATTTCTAATTTATGTAGATTTCTTTATAGTTTTATCATGGGATTTGGAGATACAATTGTCTATGTTGTTTTCTTTGATACTATGATAGGCTAATCTCCTTTGTGAGATTAGCAATATGAATTGTGTTGGATAAATTTTAGGTATTTTGCAATTAAATGATTATATTAATTGGGCTTGTTGAATTTCTATCATTGATGCTTTAGATCTTGATGTTTATGATGATTTTTGTTGTTTGTTGATTTAAACATGTGATTAGATGTATAAGTCGATTATGTATATAGGATAATTAATTGAATCATTTTATCATACACCTCATGTGCATTAAATATTAAAGAGGTATAGATGTCCTTTAGGATTTAGAACCCTTTGATAGAACATTCGATTGGTTAGATCGAGAGGTCGATTGATCGGGTGAGGGAACTCTCATATTGAACTTCGTACCTAGTTAGAATTGTTTCATTAAGAATCAATCCTTTGAACCATTTTGGGACCTTGAGAAAGATCTACTTCATATCCATCTCGAGAAGAAGTTTAGGTAGAATTAGTGATTGTTCTTATTCTTAGCACGAGAGATATATGAATTCATAGCATGATACCTAGATTTTCCATGCTTTAAGTATTGCTAGTCTCATTCTCTATCTACTTAGCTCATTCATCCATCTTCCATTCATCTATCTCATTGTTTGTCTTATCATTTAATTGTTTAATTGTCATTTCTTGATTAATCCTACCCCTTTGTGATCATCTCTATAAAACTATGACAAACACAAGATCGCTTAAACTTTAACACATTCCTCCCTTGGGTTTGATATTTTTAATTCTTGGTCACTCGGTGTACACAAGGGTAGAGTATTTCTTGCTCCATAAGCGCACACACAAAAATGCAATTAGTGTGTATTATTTTCAGCTATTTTCAAGGCCCATGGAGTATTATTAACTTAATTTGAACCATCCCTTTGAATTGTACATTTGAAGTATAGTAGTCTTACACAATCATGATGTCATATCTTTTGATAAGTATAAAATGTATTGGATATTCTGTCGAAGCTAGTTAGTAGTTATACCTTACTATATGACTCGCATCGTATTCCAGAAATCAAAACGAGGAGATAACATGAAGGCGGGTGTGCACAAGGACAATAAATGTGCGATTGCATTCAATTAAGCATCTAAAACCAGACCTGGATCAAAAACTCTGCCGCGAAAAAGGTTACTACAAAAAAAGTGTTTAATAAAGTCCTAAGTAATGTCAAGACATTAACAATGATTGTGTGCTTGATGGAGTACTTGTGCGATATGTTTCTAAAATAAAGAAGGTACTTTTTCAGCTATCACTTATATCAGTTTCTTGTTTTAATGTTATTTATTGATGTTCTCTCGTATGATCATTTCTGGCGGATTAATATCACATTTTAAATTTATTCTTTTTTTATCAATTATTTTTCCAATGTGAACAAATATTAATTCCTCCCAACAAGCTTAAAGTAGCAAGCTAGTGACATGGCATGGGAATGATACTAATATACCTATCCCGTTAGCCACCCACCTGCATTCTTGGCTAATCAAATTACTTAAATCACAGGCTTAGTCATAGCTAAGGGGTCAAAGGGGAGTTGGAAAAACCCTCCAACTGAGTTGGTGGTTGTAGGGCAGCTAAGTGGTAGAGGAAAAGTTGAAAAAGTCTTCCAATTGAGTTGTGGTTTAGCTAAGTGGTAAAAGGGAGTTGGAAAAGTCTTCCAATGAGCTGGCAGTTTCCAGGGTATCTATCTAAGTGGTAGAGGGGAGGGTGGAAAGATATTCCAACTAAGCTGGGGCATAGCTAAGTGGTTGAGGGGCGGGGTGTCTATTTAAGTTGTAGAGGGGAGAGTGGAAGATATTTCAATTGAGTTGAGGCATAGGAAAGTGGTTGAGGAGAGTAGAAAAAAACCTTTTAACTGAGCTGGCTGCATGAATATTGCCCATTGTAAGCATAGTAAAAAATTCTTCTCCTGCAATTTATCTCCATGACAGGTGTGGTGGGCCCTACGATACACAATTTTACTAGCGTGGATTTTGATTTAACACATTCTTAGGCATCGATTTTGATTAAACACATTCTTACCATAATACTAATGTTTTATTATTATTATAATTATAGTTTAGTATATAATTGAAATTTGTATTTATATATTTATCCTCAATTCAAACAAATTAAAATAAGAGATTTAATCTTTAATTTATTTACGCTTACTATCATAATATTGGCATTCTGCTTGCCATCTTAATAGTCTAGCCTTTTCAGGTTTAGATTCAATTTTATTTTTTAAAAAGACTTTGACGCTTGTGTTATCAATTTTAAGGATGAATTTCTTTGCGAGAAGAAATAGCAGCCATTTACTTTCCGAACCGCAAAGAACTCCTTTTCATTGATATGCCACCTGTTTGCTTCATTCTCTATAAAGAGTCCGCTACAGTATCTACATGGCACTCCTCCTTCAGGTGTGGACTTCGTGAGAACTGCTGCCCACCAGTGGTCACTGGCATCTGTGTAAAGTACCAGTTCATCCTCGTCGTTTGGTATTGTTAGCTTGGGGAGCTTCTTGCAAACCTCCTTTAATTGCTTAACCATTTCTCAGTGTGATTCCTCCCATTTGAATTCTGTGTCTTTCTTCAACAGAGGACTGAACAACTTCTTGTATTGGGCTAGGTTGTTGATGAACATTCCAGCAAAGTTGACAACTCCTAAGAAGCTTTGGAGTTGTTTCTTGTCCTTGAAATCTTCAAGAAATCCTTGAATCTTTTATACAATATGAGGCTGTAGAATAATTTTGGACTCATCGATCTCGACTCCAAGGAACTCGATCTGCCTTGATGTTATTACTGCCTTCTTTTCAGAAAGCACCAATCCTTCCTTGTGGCATACTTCTGAAAATACTTCCAGATGCGCCAGATGCTCTTTCATGTTCTTTGAGGCTATGAGGATGTCATCCACATAAACAAACATAATGAGAAATAATCTTTGAATAGATTATCCATCTTCCTTTGGTATATCTGGGGTGCATTCGTCAAGCCCATAGGCATGACATTCCAGATATAGTGGCCTTGTGGTGTTGAGAAGGCTGTGAACCTTTTGCTTCCTTCTTCCATCATAATACGGTAGAACCCAATTTTGCAATCAAACTTTGAGAATACCTTGGCATTCTTGATACAATTGACCAAGTGTTCCCTACTTGGTATGTAGTATCCATCGAACTCCAAGATGTTGTTGATCCCTTTGTAGTTGATCACAAGTCTCGGCTTTCCTCGCTTGACTTCTCCATGATTTCGAACTAGAAATCCTGGACTGCTATATGGGGATACTCCTGGTGATATCAACTTAAGGTCCAGATGTTCCTTAAGTATTAGCTGCATATCCTTTCGATCCTCTTGGTTTATCAGGATAGGCTTGTATCTTACGAACTCATGCTCTTTTCTGTCTTTCACTTTGAGTGAGGCTTTGAGCTCGTTTTTATCCCACCATGCTAGAAGATCCTCATTGAAGTACCTCTGTATCTTCTTTTTGATGTCCTCCAAAGATGTTTATTCTTCGATTGTGACGTCTTTCTGCAGATAATCTCCCAAGCTTACTTTGAGAAGGTGGATTGTATTTTATTTTAGTTTCTCCATCTTCCATCCTCTTCTTGTCTCGGTTCTCATCTGAAGGACTGCTTCGTCATATTTTCTTCGATCATTCATCTTTGGATGGTTAAGTTTTCCTTCATCACCACGCTTGCTGCAGAATCCGATTGGCATTTTTCTTTTAAATGCATTATGCAGTATGATCTTATGTTCACAAAGGGTTGAGAAAATAAGCCTTCTTGTTGCGTTTTCTTGTGTAAAATGCTTGAATATCTGTAGGAAATTATTTCCTAACAGAATATCCACTCCGGTATTGTGAAAATATAATGGTGGAGTTTTCACCTTGTACCACAGGGTATGATCTGCTCCTCCGATCTTGATTTCTGCTTGCTTGATTCCTCTATTAAGGATTAACACTCTTTGAGATAAATCTTTTCCTAGTACTATTGGCAATTCTTCACCTGAGTCTTTCAGAAAGACTCCTTCTTTTGCTGTGCAGATGCCGGCTCCAGAATCAATGTACGCCGCAAAATATTCTGCACGATGCTCCTTATATATCATCCCAACGGTGATATATATTGAGAATGGACTTGTGGCCATGGGTGGATCAGAGCTTATAAAAGTCCTTTCTATTGGACTTTATATCTCTTTCCTAAAGATTTCCTCTTCACTCTGACTCATCTTCGGAAGATTCGTCTCGGCTATAGAATTCTTCTTCATAGATGCTCTCGTTCGAGGGCATATCTTCGAACTGATATACCTGTACTAGGTCTTGGAAGTAAATGGCTTCCTCGATTTCTGGAGTTGTTTTGAACTCTCGTACTCCCCTCTTCTGGTTTTTCGAGCAATCGGGTGAGATATGCCCTCTAGCTCCGCAAGTATAGCAGTTATAATCCTTGAATCTTTTGTTTGCTCGTGTAACTACTCTTCAGAATGTTTTTCTTGTTGGAGTTCTTCCTGTACTCCTCTGGTTTGATCCTTTAACATGATGCTTGATTCCTTGAATTCCATCTTGATGGTCCAGATCTCTGCCCTGATTTATAGCTTTGGGTCTTCTGTTCAGACCAAAAGGATCTTATTCTTCTGGACCTCCATCCTCCGCTCCTTTGGGTGTGAGAATGATGTTTCTTCATTCTTTTCTTCTTTCTTGGGTTTCTCCCAATGATGTTGGAAGATCATTGCTTTCACAGCATAAGGGTATCGTTTTGTTGATTCCTCTTAATCTCTTGTAGTTTTTGTGTAGCGATGCTTGATGACACCACTCCACTATCTTGGCTTTGAGAAAAGACATCCTCCTTGCTATTGAATCCAGCTCACATGGTTCATACTCTTTGATCAGCATTTCTCCCCATGGGCTTGGAATCTTGGCAAAGAATAGGTGGAATACTTCCTCCTCCTTGATCGTTGATTTCCATCTGTACTCTGTGAAGAGTTTGATGTACTCATCTACATGACAAATGTCAAGTAGTTCTAGGTTGTATAGGGCATTTCTATACTTCTTTTTTTTCTCTTCTTCCATTCCTTTGAAGTAACCTACTCCGATGAAGTGGATCTTGAAGATTTTGGCCATGCGATCAACAATGTTGCCTAGATTTTCACCTTCCATGGCCTCCTTCTTGACCTCGTATGAGAGTACCTCCCAGGCACACTTTACTGATCCTTCTAGGCTCATAGTTAAAAATCTTATGAACCCTTCCTTGTCCAGCTCAAGTGCACCTCCTGCAATCTTCATAGCGTTGGTCCACTCATCGATCAAAATTTCTCAGTTTTTAAAGTCGAGAGTGTCGAGATTTAAGATTAACCCGTATGGATTTATCAGTTCTAGGTGAGACCGACCATATGGGGTGTTGTGTATATTAGATCTTCGAACTCGGCTTGCTCCTGTTGCCATTCCAATTGCCTTCATCTTGAAGTTTCCTGGTTGTCGAAATATCTCTTCTTGCCTTCCTTCGTGGACTCCTTGTATTCCAGAAGTTCTCTCATCTTGGCTTGAATCACATTGGGTATGCTGAGCCTGCGACTATTGTTGGGAGCCAGAAGTCTCTCCAGCATTCATTTTTAGATCTACAATAGTTAGTCATTGGAAGGACTCATATAGATCTTGTAGATCTTCAAGATTTGCTCGTTCCATCTAGATACATGGACTCTCCACGAAGGATAGCAATCATCTTCTCACTTTCCGACTTTGGCCTTGTGACCTCAATCGTCTTCCCCTTTTGGTGTAAAAGGGGTTCCGTTCTAAAGGTTAGTGGAACCGTCCACCTGGCCTTCTTCCCGTTGCCTTAGTTTCCAAGGACTTTACTTGTTCTGTCAACTTTGTGATGAGGTCGAGTTGATTGTTCTGCAAATTCTCCATCTTATCCATCTTAAGGCTGATTTCAAACATCGTCTTGGACATGCTTTGGCAATATTCTCCAAAGAATCTCACAATATTCTGCAATTCTCTAAGATCTTGGTTAATCTTAGAGTTATCGGCCTCGATCTCCTTCCACTCCGTCATTCGTCCCAGTGTGTGAAGTGATAGGGTTTGCAGATCTCTTTTGGACCCTGGTTGGATCGTTTCCTCCATTGTCTGTGTTTGGGGACACTTCCATGGATCTCGGTAAAACTTTGGATTTCTACAATGTTTCTTGATACTTCTTTCGACTATCTTATCTGCATCTGGCGCAGTTCCTCCAAAGATTCTTCCTCGGTGTGGTTGGCACGAATGTTGGCTAACTCTCTCCTTTGATTTATGCCTTCATACCGTCGGTTGGCATCTTCGTCTCTCTTTTTCTTAATTTGTCTATACAACACACAATAATATTGTTGCATAGAGCTTCTTGTTTCTTCATAATTAACAGGCCAGTAGTCCCTATTACTCCAGCTTTGAACAGGGCTGATAGTCCTGTTACTCTCTGATGTCAAACTTTCATTCGGATTCATATATCTTGAAACTCTCCTCTCGTTAAGTGATAAATAAGTTTATAATAAATTTATCCATTCTTAAATAAATAAACCTAGGACTTTGATACCATTTTGAAGCGAGGAAAGTTGAGTTAATCTGGCATAAGATATAATTCTGACTTGAAACTAATTTAGCATCTTTTTGGAGTTAATTTTGCAAATTTACCTTTTTAGAAAATTTTTATATGATTAATCTTGCATCTACCCCATTATCAATTTAGATAAAATTCCTATGGGACTAAATCTGATGGTTTTGGGACCTTTTTGGCATTGAGCAATTCTTACGGGGCTAAAAATATGAAATTATCCCTACATTTAAATATAAAATGGGTACATGTGAATGTACGAGTTAAGATTAAAAAGTCAACAAAGGGCTTACGTTTAGCAGAGAAGCAGGCACCGTAGCCCAGCTAATGTAGCCCATTATTTCTAGTCCATTGGGCTCAATTAATTGAATGCAAAATTAGCCCAATTCACTATTTTGGGCCCATATGCGGAGTGTGACCCTACTAACCCAAGGCTTCATTCTAAGTTGTAACACTCAATCGAGTAATTCTCTTATGTGTTCTCTCCTACATGCAATTACAAACTATTGTTCTCGTGCTCCTACTCTGGACAGCTGTGCTGTTCTATTTTGATGATGGCAATTGAAGTATAATTATTTTTTTATATATATTTTTCTTATTTGTATTTTTGATAATCGTAATCAAAGTTTGCTACTTTCTGCTAGCAGTGGATTTCATTTTCTGCTAATGGGTTTGTTGATCTACCTAGCTAGGGTATGTGTTTGTAGGTGATCTAATTTTTATTAAAGTTAATGGGATTATTTTCTTACCAAAAATAGAATGTTGGTGTTTCCTGTTTCTCCAGTTTTATGTTTTTTTATCGAACCCGAGTCACTCACTTTGTAATGAGCCCAGTGGCCAAGTGAGCTAACTCACTTTGATGAAGATAACGTGTAACTTCTTTCCTTTTAATTCTAAAAGCACAATTTTGGCCATAGTCCCCCTAATGATTTAATGGTAAGGTAAGTTCTTAGGTGTGTTGAATCTTGTTTGCACTTATATCTTACTCTTTTGTCAATTCTTATAATGCTTTTAAATAAATTCTAAGCTTCACATGTTGTCATCTTTTTTCCTTACATTAAACCTTTTAGGAATATCTCCTGCTTTTTTTCTTCTTCTAAATGGATCCATCATATCTGTTTGTTTGTTATTGTTCTTTTTTTTTCTTTAACAATCGCTTTTTTCCTGCTTGGTTGGATGAGTTTTCAGTCTAACTACTGAATTCTTCATGCCGATTGAGAGTTTGTAATCCGTAAAGAATGCCTTTTCTCATTTTCATATATTGTTGGAATTAATTGCGTCTACCTTCCCCCTTTGGTTTTTACCTATTCTTCAATTACATGCCTTGGTTTTCTTGGTTGTCAACACTAGAGCTACTGAAAATTAGGTAGACGGTATGCTTTGTAGTTAACTTCGGAGCTATAGGAAAATGAAAAACAC
The DNA here is from genome assembly GCA_023678885.1 of Pogostemon cablin. NCBI lineage: Eukaryota > Viridiplantae > Streptophyta > Magnoliopsida > Lamiales > Lamiaceae > Pogostemon > Pogostemon cablin. Next base: position 9,454,696 of record CM042990.1, on the reverse strand, counting down.
AAATGAATTACCGAGTTCACCTAGTAGTTTATGTCATCTATTACCCTGATGAACTCTATTAATCCTTATTTCACTTCTACCCTACATTATGTTTTATCTATTAATATTTTTTCTTCATTTTCCATCATCTTTTATCTCTTTTCTTACATCAATTTTAATTAATATTTGATTTGATATAAAATTTAAATCGATTCTATCAAAACCAAACCAAACATAGAAAATCAACTCAAATACAAATCAAACATTCCCTAGGATTTAATTAATGTTCATTTCCAGAGTTTAGAATATTTAAGGAAATTATAAACTTTAAATAGAGTGTTACTTGAAAACTAGGTTACATAGATATGCGATTATGGGGATTGTGGGTTTAATAGAATTGTCATAGGTAGTGCCGATGTAATTAGAGATTGTATTTGAAGGTCTATGAAATATTTTGAGATTTGATAGAATTTGGGTTAGAAGTGAAGGAAGGTGAGTAATCAATTGAAATGAAATGTGGCTAATTTATAAGAATGAGGGTACATTCGTAAATATACATTTACCTCCAAGTAATTTGATGAAAGGGTTAACTTATGTTATTGGTTAGTATAATTTGGAATGAAAACAAGCAAACTAAATTAGAGATAACCTATTCAGAGGGTTAATTTTATTTAGGGATCTCATATCCCTTGTTGCAAAGTAAACGCACGGGAAAATATCAATTTTGGTCCTCTAGGATATGTCAAATCCAACTTTAGTCCTCAAGTTTGGTAATTTCTCAAAAATGGTCATTCGATGTCCACTTTTGGTCCTTTTTATCCACTTTTGGTCCTTTTTGTCCACTTTTGGTAATTTAGGATAGGCCAAATAAGGACTAAAAGTGGACAAAAAGGACCAAAAGTGGACAAAAATGACTAAAAGCGAACACTGGAGGACCACTTTTGAAAATTTACCAAACTTTAGGACTAAAGTTGGATTTTGCATATCCTAGAGGACCAAAATTGATATTATCCCTAAACGCACCCTTAAACCTTAAGGTTGCGTTTGAATTGAGTGATTGACATCTAATTCACCTACATTTTGTAATATTTTTATGTTCGTTTTGTGCTCGTTTTGTTTATTTTATGTCGTGTTTTTAGTGAATTTGATGGATTTCATGAAAAGTAGTAACCTGAGTTTATATTGTTGTTAAATAGGTGTTTTGGATGAAGAATTAAACAAAAAGTGGTGGAATAAAAAAATTCAAAGGGAGAACATGAGAACTCACTAACAGGATCATCTATGGGTTTTACGCATGTGTAATAATTTGATCAAATTTTTCTGAAGAAAATCGTGCTTCGACTTCTAAGAAACGTGAAAAAAAGCAGAAAAGCTCGATCGAAGCACGAAAATTCAGTTGAATTTTCGTGTTAATGTCCAGTTACGAAGTTCGAAATAAGGGTTCTCTAAGGCCAAATTTCAATTTTCCAGCCACAACTTGAGAAGGCAGATTCTGAACACATAGATCACCTACCAGTTTAGAGTATTTTCACCTCCATCTCCATCCATCTTTGAGCCACCCATCTACCCATCAACATCAATCCAACCATCCAATCCATCACCCAAGTAGTTAGAGAACCAAGGGGAAGTTAAGATTTCAAGAGTTAAAGAAGATCTCCATTGAAGAAATTCAATGGAGATTTTATTTCTAATTTTTGTAGACTTCTTTATAGTTTTATCATTTGTTTTGAAGATATAATGTTTGTTGTTTTGTTTAGAATTATGATAGGCTAATCTCATTTGTGAGATTAGAAACATGTTAGGTTTTGGACAATTTTTGGTATTTTGCAATTGAATGATCATATTAATTGGGCTTGTTGAATTTCTATCATTGATGTGAATTGCTTAATTTATATGTGTGATTTGGGCGGTTAATTGTTTGAGCATGTGGTTAGAATGAGAGTTCAATTATGTGTTTAAGATTATTAATTGAATAATTTCATCATATACTTTATGTGCATTAGTATAGGACGAGATAGAGATGTCCTCCTATGCTTAGAACCCTTTTATAGAACTCTCCATTAACTAGATCGAGAGGTCGGTTGATTGAGTGAGGGGACCCAAACCTTAGTGAGTTCATAGTACCTATAAATAGAATGTTGTCTATGATTTAGTATCTAATTAGGGAACTTGTAAAGTAACTAGTACCTATTGGAAGGTGTTCGCTTTGATCTCGATCCTATGAGCCATTTTGGAACCTTTGTAAGGGTCTACATCCTCTTCATCTCAAGAGAGAAAGTTAGGTGGAAATCGTGATCGCATTAATTCTTAGCCTAAAAAAAAAAAAAGTTCGTTGCATTATACTTAGAGTTTCCATACCTAAACTAATGCTAGTCTCACTCTCTATCTACTTAGTTTACTCATCCATCTTCCATTCATCTACTTTATTGCTTGTCTTGTTATTTAATTGCTTTATTTTCATTGCTTGTTCAACGCTATCCTTTGAGGTCATCTCTATAAAATAATGACAAATACGAGATCATTTAAACTCTAGCCCTTATTTCACATGGTTCGATAATTTAACTTGTTTGCTTGTGGACTACATTGATAGAGTACACTTGCTCTTTTATGCTAAAAGAAAAATTCAATCATTGAGTCATTTCAAATTTAATGAATTTGAAAATGGGTGGATTTTATATTCATTTGAATTACATTGTTTGGATGCATTGTGTATTTATGAAAGAATTTACAAATTCATAATTTGAAATTCAAATCCAAAAACAACTAAAAAATATCAAAATCAAATCCATGATTTGAAATTCACTCATTTGAAATCATGGATTTATAAATCCATAGATTTAATGATGGTTCCAAACATGAAGGAATGATTTGAGTGAATGATTTATAAATTCCTCCTCAAATCCTCTCATCCAGACACGACCTAAATTTCACCTTGGTGGCGTGGTCTAGGGTTTATACATCAACTTAAAATCATAAATGTTATTTTCTCCTTTACATGTCGCTTATCATATTTAATAGGAATGACAAGAGAATATTACATCAATGTATAACAGAACATATTAAGACCAATTCTACCCAATGCAAAGAACCTGGAACGGAAAGAAATTAGGGCATTGTTATAGTTTAATGTTGCAAAGCATTTTTCAAAATAATTTTAATTAACAGTATTTTCATTCTACGATAAACGAGTATAATATTTGTATGCCTATACTATAACGAGTGTAATGTTTATAGGCCTTTAGTATGATATGTAATAGGGCTTTAGTTATACATCTAATTAAGTAATTTGTAACATGCCTTTAAATGAATAGTTGTGCTTCTTTTATAACCATGTATTCGGCCATTAGTATGATATATGTAATGGGCTTTTATTTTGATTATAATATAATTTGGAATGGGCCTTTTAATGATTACTGGCCTTTTAGTATAATTATAATGGGCCTGAATAATATAATTTGCAATGGGCCTTTATAATGAATAGTTGGCATTTTTTTCATATAAAATTGTAATCGAATAGCTCATCACTCATTACTCATCCGCCATCAAATTCATATGGAAAACAAGGAAAAGAGCGGCAAAACTTATCAAGATTTCTCTAACTTTTATATTTTAGGAGTTGATGATCAACGAATCTTTCCTGTGATTCGTGACGTAGATGATTGCAAAAATTTTATAATTTGATGACGTAGCAGTTACGAATGTTGTCGCATAATTGTCTCTGCCCGTCAATTTTATTAAGAAAGTAATAAAAGGGCATAAGATGAAGCAAATGAGGACTGTTTTGTAGTTTTATTGAAGTTTGAGGTGTTGAATTTTGAGTTTTTGTGCCTCTGATTAAAAAGAAGGGGAAAGATATGAATTGATTTTGGTGGGAGGGTAGTAATGTTTTGTTGTGGATGCTTTATTTGAAGTTATTTATCCTTTCGTTGCAAGAACTAACATTGATATCTTCTTGTATAAACATGTATATCTTGATAATAATATTACAAAATGGGTATTCATGCCCGATATCTTGCAATTTAAGCTCAATATTCATCTCTTGACTGCAAAACAAATTCAAGAATGTAAAAGATTAGAAGAGATGTTGCGGTATACTCGGTTATGAATCGAGAAATTGGCTGTAAATATCAGCTTTTGACATTCATGATTGAGGCAATGGATTTCAAGGGCTTCTAGTTGTGCATAGGGAAGAAGCCTTTAAAGGACAGGCTAAAGTTGTGAGTTGTATGAGCCACTATTTTCACGTGAATTGTCACAGACTCGCGGAAGGAACAATCAGATTAGGTTAATAAAGAAGACATAGGTTGTTCTACTGCAAATGTAAAAACAGCAACTGGGAGATACTATATAGTTACTCAGTTTTACAAACTAAGGGGTCAATCAAGATATATATCTAATTCTGGTTTAAAGTTAAGAGCTAAAAGAAGCAAAAATTACTATAATATATATGCAACTCCTGCATCATGGGACAAATCTGTTATATAATCAACGCCTCAGCATAGGGCACATCTCTTATACATTTCACCTAAAATCCACTTCTCTTCTCTTCTCTTCTCTTATTTGGATATATTTTATTATATATTGTTACAGATGAAGTTCATACCAAGTGTAATGACGTTTTCAGGGGATGCACAACGATAACTCCAAGTTTAAGTTGTCTGTCACCCATAAAGGTACCGTCTAAGTTTGTATCAAAAGATTTTCTCCTGCTTTCCGAATCTGAGCATGCAAACATACTGCATAAGAAAATTTCGTAACTAAAACTGAAACTATCCCAAGATAATTTCTCTAAATTAATCTTAGCAAATACACGAAAGCTTGATCATGCAAGACGAAAGAGAAACTATTCGAAAAATGCATCATAGCGATCCCATGATTGATAGAGCAAGAAGGTGGAGAATGTAGCTATAGGTACAGAAATCACAATATATGATTTCTCAGAGTGTCCAACGGTGACTACATTTTAAACCATGTCAAAACTCACTCGTATGTTACCATCTTAAAGCAACAAAACTAAAATGTGGCTTCCGGAGGCTATTTTGAATGGATGATGAGCGTTTTCTTTGAACGCAAAATTAATCCCCAAGTATTAAGGATATTAATTGTAGCTCAGCAAGTAACCAAATTAAATATCGAACTCACGACGTATTATCAATTTAGTTATTTACTAAATTAATTAAGACAAGGCAATAAAGTTTAGAATTATTATCTAATAACTAAATAACTAATAATTAAATAACAACTAAAAGTAAACAAGTACCGGAAGAATACGAAAGTGTTTCAAGAATGGAAAATAGATAGCTCTAGGATGATCAAATTTTACTCATTAATTTCCCTCTCAAGTGTATTGTCCGACTCTATCTTGTGGACTATGGACGCATCATGATAGCATGCAAATCTACTCCATAGAAACAAGTAAATATGTCTGTACCACGTGTGAATAACCTTGAAGTAAGAAATATAATTTCACCCCCTTCTAGGTACTATCAGTATCAGTTCTTTCCCCATAGGATTGGTACTCAAACCCGATATGATTTCCCTTTATAGGTACTATTAAATTAACCTCATTATCTTGTTTATTAACTCGAATTTAATTCAATTAATAAATATTCATATATGACAGTTCTAATGAAGCTTCGAAGTCCCCTCACTTAGAATCATAACAATAAACCATGTTCAGCAGTGAATGCACTTAATCAACAACCAGATATATATTCACTCTATATAAAAGTTGAAGATGCACAAAACGACCGTGAATATGAGTTAAAAACGTGCAATCATATATGAAATAAACCCACAAGTAGTGTTGTACGGAGGACACACAAGAGAGTTTAATTAATTCATAAAACCTTCATAAATCCTAGAACTACCAATATGGTTCTAGCCCATGATGTTACAAGCAACACGCATGGGGTTGGATAGATCTTACTCATATATAGTCCGAAAAATCAAAAAATAGAAGAAAAGAATTATGAATACCCTTGGTGTAGCGATCTCCTTCCTCCTTTCTTTCGTCTCTTCAAATCCTCTCGGTTCTCTTTCTTAGATGCACAGACGAATCTTCACAGTGATGGATGGAGGAAGGGATGGATGTGGATGATGGTGTGGGGGTGATCCCCCTTATGGAGGTGGTGTAGGATGATTTTATTCTCACATGAATGATGATGTAAAATATATATAGGTATGAAAAGGGCATCACATAAGGAAATAAAATATCCAAAAAGATACGGTGAATCATGGAGGATTATGTGATAAGAAAATTAATTGTGCTTCAAGAAATAGGAAAGATGGGCTAATTTTTGGAAATTCTCGTCGGCAGCTGTGCGACCTCACGATTTTAAACATAACTTCCTCATATAAACTCCGATTTGAGTGATTCTTATGCCAAAACGATCCTCTTTTATGTGGCTTTCCAACCATGTTTTATAATACCAGTTTTGAACTCCACAAAAATAAAGAAAAATTACGCAATGTGAACATGCATTTTTCAGCTTTCTTCTAACTTTGCACTTTTATTCCTTTTTCCACCTAAAACACAATAAAACACCTCAAATGCATCTTTTCTCACATATATTGAATATAAGACACTTGTGCTAATCTATTACAACAGTTTTCATCAAAAAGTGTTAAATTGGATACTAAAATACACTTATTTTCACTCTCATCAATGGACCAAGCATAGCAATGTAGTAACCAAGGTGCCTTTAATCGCCATCCCCTACCATTTACAATAATAATTAACTTGCATCTCATCATTCTTATAATCACAATATATCAAAGTTTGACTTCAGACCCTTTTTTTAGACTAACAATTCTATAGCAAGTACAGATGATGAAAGGACATATGTAATTTTAAGAGGAAAATCTGTCAAGACCAGAGCACTACCGGGGAGTATTTCTTCTTGTGGGAAGAGTCATCATCCCAAGACGTTCAAGATTCAAGATCATGATCTGTAAGAAAGGTTAGTAATCCTCCTTTCTATTTTTCTATTCATTATAATAGTGATTGATTAGTGCACCATATAAACCAACAATCGCAAGAAGAACCATCTAAACTTTACACCCTTCAATTACCATGACTAACGCAATGGATATTGATGGAGCTGAAAAAATGGATAACTCCCAGAGAGTTAATAATGAGATTCTTGTTAGGACTGATTCTCGAAGGATGTATCATCCAATAGGGATGCCGAGACCATTCATGATTCCAACTCCAGCGAAGACGCTCGAGAAGTTTGGGGTGCAAACTTCAAGAGATGGTAGCAAAAGATGCTACTCGACCTCACCATGCTGAATTTGGTGTCTTTTTTAAAGGAGACTACACCTATGCACTGGTGGATAAATAATAAGACTGATACACAAAGGCGTGCGGATTATATATGTGGAAGGGATGTGAACCGTCATAAAAATACCCCAACATGTGGGGTGCTACCTGAGAATTAGGTGCGACACTTTAAATGTGAGGGTGTTTGAATTATAGATGAAAAGTGGTTGTGTCTAATAGACAATAAATTGATCTTGAAGAAAAGAAAGTGGATCCACTCATACGTATGTGAAAATCTAGATTAATAGAATTGCTAGAAGGAATGGGGCTAAAATCCCCAAAGTAAAGAGCCAAAACAGTGGAAACCCAACCTTGATGACTGAAAATCCCAAGAACTTGGTTCAATAGGACAACGAAACTGTAGAGGTTCAAGTTAAACTTGGTACCTACCATTCCTTAGTAGAAGAATTCTAACAAGTATGGAACTAATAAATCCAAAGGGGGTTTATGGTCGAAACAGACCAAAACGTGAGAATAAAGAAAATGAGAGACATTCATGTGTTCACACTGTTGTCTCAGTATATGCTAAGGATGAGTAGTTCAAAGACCTTGTATCTACTAAGCCACCGGTATACTCGATAGTGTTGGACTATTGAAGGTTTAAAGTCTCAAGCTACCTATCCAGATATATTAGTGTCTCACAATGATTGGATTGTCTTTCTGCATTGCATGGGCGCCAAATTCCACTCATGTGAGAGATTGTTGGGGAATTTAATTAGTTAGTAAGGATTAATTAATAAATTAATCACTAATTAAATAATAATAAGAGTGAGTGAAATTAGTCTCACATGTAGAGAGAATGAAATATAATTTATTGGATATTTTTGGCCTTGATCCTCTCCAACAAATACAACATGTGGTATATTGTATCTAGACGGTCAAAAGTTGTGTATGAATAGAATCAATGACAATTATGTGTGTGTGAATACAAGCTATAACAAATCAAGCAATCCTTTTATACGGGAGTGGTCCTTGGAGCCTATAAATAGGGTCATTCTGCACTCATTTCATAGAGTAGAGAACATAATAGAATACACACGACATCCAGAACATCTGCATACACAAGCATTTGCATCCTAATATGATCCAGTCCTCCGTTCTATCTTAGTTCACTAGAGTTCTTACGATAGCATGCTGATTCGCCAGAAACAAGAAATCATTTTACCTTTGAGGAAGATCCGCCAAGACCAGAGCACTATTGGGGCGTGTTTCTTCTTGCATGAAAAGTTCTACTCGACTCGACTTCGCCATCATCCTAAGACGTTCAAGATCCAGATCTGTAAGAAAGGTTAGTAATTCTCCTTTTTATTTTTCTATTCATTGCAATAGTGATTGATTGGTGTATCATATAAAACTAATAGATTTCACAGGTAAAAACATATTGCTCAAAAAAGCAACCCCACATACAGTTAATGGTGCTGATGTAAAAAGTAATGAAGTAAAAGAAGGGTCATTGGCTAAATGTCCCTCATGCATAACCCGTCGAAAACCACCCCCACAATAAGATTAAAGGGAGTATAAAAATCAAAGGAGAACGTTTGTTAAATGACCACTTCATCTAAAAACTTAAGTTGATAGAGAGTAAATCGTTTAATACTTAAGCAAGTTACTCTAACACGCTCCCTCACATACGGGCAGAGTTAATGTGTAATTTTCTCATAAATGGGTGGCGGTGAGGTTTGAGCCTTGTACCTTTGCTAGGTCATGGGTCTGATACCATGTTAAATGACCACCTCATCTAAAAGTTTAAGCTGATAACCAGAGAGGTAAACCATTTAATACTTGATCGTTATTTTTGATGAGAGTGAAAATAAGCGTGTTTTAGTATCCAATTTAACACCTTTTTGATGAGTATTGTTGTTATATATTAGCACAAGTGTCTTATATTCATTATATTTGAGAAAAAGGTGCACTTGAGGTGTTTTATTGTGTTTTAGGAGGAAAACAGGTGAAAAAGGCTTGGAATTAGAAGACACAATTTTGGAGGCGAAATCAAAGTGTTGTTCGACCAAGCTGACTTGTTCGACCTTCAATAGGTGGTCGAACGGGAGGTGACAAGTCGAATAGATTGCCAGAGCTTGTCCAGAGAGCCAGTTCGACTTGGAGGATCTGCTCGACCAACATTATCTTGGTCGAACAAATGAGAGAAAGTCAAGCAAAGTGGAGAAAACATCCAGAGAGCTCGTTCGACTAGGAGGAGTTGCTCGACCAGGATCAATCTGGTCGAGCAAGATTGGTTTGGTCGAGCAAATTGCCAAAGTTGTTCAGAATGTTTGTTCGACCAGGGTCTTCTTGTTCGACTTGGATGCTGAGGTCGAACGGTGTGTCGCTAAATGTTATTATGGTAATTTCGGATGTCTTTTACCAAATTTGACGTGTGCTTCAAGCAAAGGCTCATCCTAAGCCCATAAGGAGAGCTCACAAGTATAAAAGAAAAGCTTTCGCAGGAGGAAGAACAACACAATAGAAGAGAGGAGAAGAGAGGCCACAACATACTACACCCCACAAGGGGGATCATCCCCCCAACCATCATCACTTCCTTCATCCATCCATCACTTTGAATATTCGTTTGTGGAATCAAGGGGAGAACTAAGAGGAGAATTCAAGAGCGAGAAGGACGCGATAATGCCACATCTAGGGTTTATTCATTTCCTAATTTATCTTGTATTTTCCGGACATCCGGGTAAAATCTATCCAACCCCCATGATTGTTCTTCGTAATATCATGGGTTAGAGCCTTTTTGGTAGAATTAGGATTGTGAAGGTTTTACGAATTAATTGAACTTTCGTGTGTAAACTCCGTACAACACTACTTGTGAATTTATTTTATATATGATTGTGCTTTTTTAATCCATATTCACGGTCATTTTGTGCATCTTCAATTGGTATATAGAGTCTGAATATATATCTTGGTTGTAGATTGAGTGCGTTCACCGCTGAACAGGATTCCATGTTATGATTCTAAGTGATGGGACTCCGAAACTTCATTAGAAATATCATATATGAATACTTATTAATTGAATTGAATTCGGGTTATTAAGTATGATAAAGAAGATAATTTCATAGTACCTATAAAGGGAGATCATATCGGGTTAGAGTACCAATTGACCAGGAAAATAATTGATACTGATAGTACCTAGAAATGGGGGGTGAAATTATATCTCTTGCTCTGAGGTTATTCACACGTGTTACATGCATGTCTACTTGTGTCTATAGAGTAGATATGTATGGTTTAGTGATGCGTCCATATTCCACAAGTCAGAGTCGGGTACCAACACACGGAAGGGAAGTTAAGTAGTAAAACTGGATTACCCTAGAGCTACCTATTCTCCTACTTGATCCACTTTCGTATCCTTCGAATGATATTTTATTTTATTTGTTATTTAATTTCCAGCATATTAGTTGTTAGATAATAACCATTTAAACATAATTGTCTTGTCTTAATTAATTTAGATAATAATTAAATTGATAATACGCCGTCCCTTGGGTTCGATATTCACTTGGTCACCTTTTGAAACTACAATTGATATCCTTCATACTTGGGGATTAATTGTGTGTTGAGGAAACACTCATCAATTTTCTTTCACCCTCAAGTGTAAGGGATCAATTGTAGTGTGTGTGTAACCAAGTGAAATTATCGTTCCCACGAGATTGTAATAAATTTAATAAGTGATTCTATATGATAATTAAATTGCAAGATAAATATGGGAATTTTTTAGAAGATATTAACTAAACTAATTAGAACTAAAATTAAAAAATTAAATTAATTATAAAATAAAATAAATCACACAAGAGAATATGATTTAAAGTTCAAGAATGGAGAATTGGTAATGCTCGGGCTAATAGTTTAACTATGTGAGTAATTTATCTAGACCCAAATTAATTACTTACAGACGTTTATAAGAGGATCACTAAGACTAGTTAAATCACCTTGATCGGGTAGGATCAAACACCTATAATGAGCTACAAAATCCTAAGATCAGTAAGTTTTTAACTCTCCCTCCCTCTATAGGTACTTCATGCTAATTTCCATTAAAGGATAAAGCACTAGACTTCTCTTTCTAGGTACGCAATTATTAACCCCTTTTGTCTCTTTACCAATTGCCTAATAATGATGTTTTACCAAGTAATTAATATTCCAAATTGATTGTCTAACACTCTTAGGAATTATAGGCCAATCCTTAAGAACGTCGCAGAAAACAACAATTATTATACAGAAATAAAGAATCCTATTAACTATCAATCAGTAATATCATCAAGAATAATTAAAGGAATCAAAACTCAAAAACATAATAAATTGAAGTCTTAAATTATCTTCTTCAATAAGGAAATAAACATTATGCAGAGTAATAAATCCAAGTGTAGGGCAATCAAATCACATAGTCAAAACTGTATTAACGCCCTAGCATTACCAACAAAGAAACTTAGTACATGGATTTAAGAGGGCAAATCACAAAGATGTAATAAGCCTTAACTATTGTTCTAAAATAAAAGAGATAAATAACTGTAAAGTAGAAAATCCTTGTAGAGGAATTCGACTCTTCAACCACGATCTCCGTCGGAATCTCCGTCTCCGATCCAAGTAGCAACTCCGATCGTCTCTCCGGTGGATGGATGGAAGGTGGTAAATGATGGATGAAATTAGGGCACTATGTATTGTGAGGTATGAGGCGTGTGTAATCTGTTCAATAATCTCAGCTTTTTATACTCCACGTACTGGGCCTGGGCTAAAAATATGCCAAAAATAGAACAAGAGCGTAAATTAAACCACACACGGCACACGCACGGCATCATGCTTCATCGTGCTTCAACACTCGACATCACGCGCGGTGCAAATCCTCACTCGGCGACGCCCGTGCCCGATTCTTCCTCACACGGCGACGTAGTCCTCATGCACGACTTCGTATTCTTGACTTCCGCAACTACGACTTTGAAAACTCCTCGCACGGCCTCGTGACTTGTCGCACTGTAGCAACCGTATGACAAGTTTGCTCACACGACTGCTAGAGGCCTCGTACGTCTATGAATATCCATGCACGGCTGCAGACGTGCAACAGCTGTCTGACCTTCTTCTTCGACAATTCTAGCTCCATTTTACTCTCATTCTATCCTTGATCACTTTATCCCTCTTTTCCTGTGAAAAACATGACAAAACACTTCTCAAGCACCTTTTTATCGGTAACAACAAGAGCATTACCTTTTCATGCTAATACAATATCAAAATACGTCAAAGAGGTATCGAATCAGCCTTAAAAGATCATGAATTTCCAATCTCATCAATACTTAATCAATTAATCACTCTAACAACATTGTGGTTATGGTTTTGTTTGGAGTAATTCATTTTTCAGAAATAATATGTCTAATTTTTTAAACCTAATCAGTAAAAGCATTCAACACTGGTACAAAAGCCAACTCACAAACAATATAAACCATCCATTCAAGCAAACCTACAATACCGCACACTATATAAAAGGGAAAAATTAAGATTTCTCCTGAGCTATACAATTCTAACTTCTATGAAGTTGAATCGAAAATGTCAGACAAAAAACAGAGTGTGCTGGTACTCGTACAATGGAGTATGAAATGTAAAAGTAAAAAACAGAACGCAGTTGAATGGAGAGCTTATTCATACCACGATGAAGAAGCTGAGGCGAAGGGATCAGTGAAGCGGGAGCGAAATGAAATCAGAGAAGGTAAAATCCAGATTAAGATTTAGGACAAAGAAAGCAGCTAGACAAACGGAGGTGGAGGGAGACACACAGGTGGAGCGGGTGTCGTCTCACTCTTCAATTTGTGAGCCCCATAAATAAGAAACCAAACTAGGGTATTGACGCGTGGATAATTAGCGACGGGCAACAGTACCAATTTAGGACTAAAATAAAGTGAATCTTTTTATATAACGTTCGGTTTAAAAGTCATCTTTGTTTTTCGCAAGTGAATTAAAAAATATTATTATTTAAGATAATTCATAATTGTATTAAGAAAAAATTACTCATAGATATTCATTTTGTATCCATAATTATTGTGAGATACATTGATTTAAAAAAATTACTCTCACATACAAAATATTAAAGTAAAATACCAAATATAATCTTAATTCATTATAATCTCATACACTTTTAAACCACAAACCCTAAATCTTTCACCCACCCATCGCCGGGCCGCCGCCACCAAACCCACTTTTTTTGCTGCACACACTTTTTTACTGCATATAACATTTGCTGCACACACTTTTTTTACTGCACACGAACTTTATACTGCACATTATGTGCAACACATTGTAAGGGTAATATTGGAACGCTATATATTTATGTAGTTAGTAGTAATATTTTTGTATGTTTGTGTCTCATAGTAATTAAGGAGATTCCAATGTACCTAGTAGTAACTATCCCTTGTATTAATGAGTGTGTGATCTTTATTTTTTATTGTATTAGTTAGTGTGTGTGTCCCATATGTGTAAACAATGAAATGAGATTTTTTGGGACGAACTCCAAAAAAAATAAAATAGACTCTATAAATGTGTATAATCTTAAATTTAAAAGTGTATTTTTGAAGTTTTAGGGTTATAATACAATAAAATTAATAAATAAAAGATTTAAAATATGTGTATTTAATAAAAAGTGGTGTGCAAATAACAATATTTATTTATTTTTAAAAAAAAAAGAAATGTAAGAATTTTTGTGGGATGAACGAAAATAAAAAAATGTAAAAATTTTTATGAAACTAGAGAGTAAATGCTATGAGCAAAATAAAATATAAACCACAAAAAGTAATAAAAAAAATACTCTCTCTCCGTCCGCTGCAAGGAGGCTTATTTACTTTTTGTATGTAGATTAAAAAGTATTATTAATGGATAGTTGTATTAGTAGGTCTGTGGGTACTATATTTGTATAAAAAGAAATGAGAACTTTGGAAAGAAAGAAGAGTTGGTCTACATGCACAAAGTGTATAAGGGTATGACATTTTGTTTTAAAATGTATAGAATACTTTTAAAAGTATAATTCTTGTATTGAAAAACTCTGACTTACTGACATATGAATAGTATAAATGTTTGATTTTAAAAAATTAAATTTTTTTCCTAAAAAATAAAATAAAAGGTACTCCCTCCGTCCCGTTTCAATTTTTACGTTTCTATTTTGCGCGTCTCATTTCAATATTTAATTTTTTCTTTTTTGGAATATGGGACCCACCTAAAACAATTAATATATCATCCAACACTAATACAGCTACCCACTTTACATTAAATATTACTCCCTCCGTCCCAGAATTTTTTGCACACTTCCTTTGTAATTTACAAAGGAAATGTGCGAAAAATTCCGGGACGGAGTAAGTATATTTTTTCACCCACTATCTATTAAAATATTATACTTTTTAATCAACGTGTAAAAAGCAAACATAAACATTGAAATGGAACGGGTGAAATATATTTTTTATATCGAATGATATGTCATTTAATACTAAATGATACTCTATCCGTCCCGCAAAAAGAATTACACTTACTTTGTAAATTATAAAAAAAGTGTAACTCTTTTTACAGGACTAAATAAATACAACTTTTGAAAATCATGAAATTTTGGATAGTGTCCCGTGAGACGCAAGTTTTAACATAAAAAATAGACCGGACAAGGCAGTACTAAAAAGGAAAATTATAAAGCGATTGAATTGAATAATTTGTCATAATGAATTTGGTTTAATTTTCGCTGTTGAAATATGTGAATTTTTCTTTTTTTTTTTTGGTTTCATCAAAAAGTGACACTAGAAAAGTAATAAATGTCGTAAGACCGTAGACTTGGTTAAAATATGATAAAAGTGATCTCTACGACTACGATCCTATTATTTTAATACACGTAAATGGTGTACCCCACGTAGTTAATGTAGATGAGAACATAGTAGAAAATGCCATCATGACAAATGTACAACCTTCACAATATTTTCATTTTCGAGAGCGCAAATGTTAATTGTTATATCTACAGAACAGAAATACGTATCACAAACACGCACTCAAAAAAGGAGAAAAAAAGAATGGCCGGAGAAGCAGGTGCTGCGGCAATCCAAATCCTGATTCAGAATCTAGTAAACATTTCCAAGGATGAGATCTCACTGATCAAGGGTCTCCATAGAAACGCCCACAAGCTGAGAGTGACCTTTTCCGTGATTCTGGGCTTCCTGGATGATGCCCACAAAAAGTTAATCGCTGAGAAAGCTGTCAAAGCATGGCTGAAAGAGCTCGAAGATGTGGCTTTTCATGCCGACAATGTTTTGGATGAACTCAATTACCATCTCCTCTCCAACAGAATCACCAACACCACTGATATTGCATCCTGCTTCCCATCCTTCAATCACTATCTCCGCCGTCGACGAATGGCTCTTCGAATCAAAGAAATCAACACGAATTTCGAGTCTCTTCGAAAGACTGCAATGGATCTTGGCCTTCAGAAGATTATTGCCGAAGCACCTGTTGAAAACCCCTCGGAAACTGATTCGGTCGCCCTCGATCCGATCTTTATTGGGAGGGACGATGACGTGTCACGGATTGTGCAGATGCTGACTGCTCCGACCGAACAACCGGTATCCGTCGTTCCGATTGTCGGAATGGGTGGATTGGGGAAGACTACTCTGGCTCGCAAAGTCTTCAACCATGAAAAAACTAGGGCTCACTTTGAACACCATATTTGGGTCCACGTTTCTCAACATTTTGATGCGGTTTTTCTTTTCAAGAAGGTTCTTACAAATTTGAAAGTGGAAATTGTTGAGCACGAAAGCAGGGAAAGTCTTCTGGAGAAGATTGAAGAAGCTTTGGGTGCCGAAACATATCTACTTGTTCTCGACGATGTTTGGAATCAAGACCCGCACAAGTGGGACGATTTCATAAATTCCTGGTCGGGAATCAATACTTGTAAGAAGGGAAACGGCGTCGTTGTCACTACTAGGAGTGCAGAGGTAGGTTCAATCGTGAAGACACATGGTGTTCATAACTTGAATGGCTTAACAATGGAGGAATGCTGGTCCATAATCAAAGGCAGGGCTATTAGAGGAGGAGATATTCCGCCGGGGTTCGAAGACATCGGAAGGAGCATCGCCGGAAGATGTGGAGGTTTGCCGTTAGCGGCCGCCGTGGTAGGAGGAATGCTGCGTGATAAGTCTAGAGACGTGTGGATCTCTATAAAAGACAAATGGCTCTCAGATGTTGTCACACCAGATGAAAACAACATTTCTAAGATATTGAAATTGAGCTTTGATCATCTATCTTCGTCATCGCTCAAGAAGTGCTTCGCATACTGTTCTGTCTTTCCGAAAGGCACACGAATCAAGGGTGAAGAATTGATTGAGCTTTGGATGGCGGAAGGGTTTCTTCAACCTTCTCAAACTAGTGACATGGAGAGTGATGGCAGCAGAAACTTTAACCTCCTCCTTCACAGCTCTTTATTGCAGGTTTTCGATAAGGATGAATACGACAACGTTTTGTATTGTGGCATGCATGATCTAGTGCATGACTTAGCAAGCTCTGTTTTAGGTACTAACGATGCTAGATATGTTTATTGGGACTGTGAATCAAGTCAAGAAAAGTATTTGGTGCGTACACTATTCTACAGAGGTAATGTTTCTGATATTATGTTGTCTGATTTTAGGAGTCTTCATGCATTAACTTTGGTCGGATTACATTTTAAAGAATTGCCGGATTCAATCAGAGAGTTGATACACTTGAGGTATCTCAACATTTCAAAGACAAGTATTAGATATCTGCCGGATTCGATTGGTGAACTTTATCACTTACAGACAATTAGATCATCTCCTTTATATAGGACGAAGCTGCCTAGTAAAATAAAGTACTTGCTCAACTTAAGGCATCTTTACTTGGATCGAAATACAGAATTGCCTCCTCAAATGGGAGTTCTAACTTCTCTTCGAACTTTACTATACTTTAAAGTGCGCGATGAGGAGGGCCACAGGATTGCAGAGCTTGGAAGCTTGAAAAATCTCAAAGGGAAATTGGAGATTTGCAATCTTGAGAGGGTGCAAGGGGAAGAAGAGTCTAAGAAAGCATGTTTATTTCAGAAGTCTGGCATTGTAAAGTTAGCGTTGGTTTGGTGTGAAAGCAGAGAAGGTGGTGAAAGAAATGATGAGAATGTGTTGAAAGGGCTCCAACCTCACTCGAATTTGAAGGTGTTGGAGATTATTAGTTACGAAGGAGCACGTCTTCCGCCGTGGAGTTTAAAGATGGCAGGATATGATAACTTGACGGAGATGAGACTTGAAAGCTGCGAAGAATGCGAAGAAATCCCAAGGTTGGGGCATTTGCCATGTCTCAAATATCTGTATTTGATTGGACTGAGAAGAGTAAAATCCATAGGTTATTCATTCTACGGCATTGATGATGGAGTTTGTGGTGATGTATTTCCATCGCTTGAGAGGCTCGAGGTTGGGGAGCTGTGGGGGTTGTGGGAGTGGGTAGGAGTAGAAATTACAGTGAAGGTGTTTCCTTGCCTTAAATACTTGAGAATCTTTAGTTGTGGACAACTGAGGGAGGTGGACAACATATGCAGTGTAAAGATAAAGACTCTTTGGGAGCTCGAAATCAGGGATATGGAAGGACTGACATGTCTTCCAAATTGGTTATTTCAGAACAACCATCTGTGGAAGTTAAGGATAGAAGAGTGTCCTAATTTGAGAGAATTACCAGATGGTCTGCACAGCCTCAACTCTCTAGAGGAGTTGAGATTAAAGGACTGCAACACTTTGAAGTCGATTAATGGCGCGTTGAGCTTCGCATCCCTCCGTAGACTGGACGTTGGTGGATGCCAAGCTGCGATTACCTTGTCAAATAAACTTGTGGAGTCATCTGCACCTCTGCTGGAGAAGTTGTATATTGATGTTAAGGAGTGGGAGTCAGGTGGATTCGACATAGCATCGGGTGTCGATGGAATACTGCGATTGGGAGCCCCCTCATTTGCTGATTTGCGCTTGAAAGATATGGACTACTTCCCGTCTCAACTTCAACTTCTCACTTCTCTGTCGGAGTTATGGCTGCATGATTTCGGAGTCGAAGAATTGCCAGACTGGTTTGGGGATTTGTCCTCCCTACGGGGATTACATTTAGGAGGTGCCAAGAAATTGAGGCGTTTAGCCTCTTTGGAAGCAATGCGACGCCTCACTAAGTTGACATGGTTGGATATCTTTGACTGTCCCTTGCTACAGGTGAGATGCATAGATGATGATTTTTCTGAATGGCCCAAAATTTGCCATATTCCCACCATTATGCTTGACTACAACTACATCCAACGTGATGGACGTCAGATTAAAGATTAAGGTTGTAATTAATTGCGAGTGATTTGGTACGAACCAGGATAAACTCTCCCATTTTTAAACACAATTATATCCTAAGTAGTCCCGATCCTAAGGAGTGGCTAGTGGGCTTTTATCTTTATCTTGAGTCTGATAGTGTTTTAAATTTATGTCAAATATAAAAATTGTGATGATACGTATGAAAATGTATTAATCAACTTGAGGAGAAAGAAAAAAATAAAAAGGATGAGTATTAAATTAAAAAGAGATAATGTATAAAAGTACTCCTTCCTCCAATGTATTTTTGCCCACTTTTTATTTTGGGATGTACCACATATTTTTATACATTTCATTAATGGTAAAAATACATAATATTTTATTATCTACTTTTTACAATCCCAACAATTTTAATTACTTTTTTACATTTTATTTATCATTCTCAACAACTTTATTTACTTTTTCTTTTTAAATTACTAATTTATCCCTCATTTTTCTTATATTATATATTAAAAAATATCATGTCTTAATTTCTGTGCTCGTAAAAATGAATAAAAATATCAGGACGTAAGGAGTGTTTTAAGTTAAGAATCGATAAAAATTTTACGTCTTATATAAAAATTGTTTTGAACACTGAGTATTGATTTTGAAAACCAAAAGATCAGTTTCAAAATTGAAAAAGAAAATAACGTTAGAATTTAATATTTATTCTTAAAATTTTGAATATTAAAGAGTATATATATTTTTAAAATTTTAAAATAGAAAAAGTACACAAAGGATACACACATTCTTTTCCTTGAGTACTGCTCCTTATAATATGATATTCATTTTTGAGAAAAGAAAATCCACTACGAAATGTACTTGTGTGGGTTCTCAAGATTCAATCAGGTCAATGATCATCACATGTAATGCATATCTACAACACGGTATCTACACTGGGATAGGATAGAAAACATATACATTCAGGTTGTAATCAACCAAACTTGTTAGAACGAGGATCCAAATGCAACAACATCACACATTGTTTCCAAACATCTTGAGTCTCTTCGCAGCCTGCACAAACCCTGCAATCACCTGTAACTCGTCCAGTTGCTACACAAACATGTTTTGATCAGAAAATTCGCGTCTATCAAGCTTAAGGATCAGCATGAAACGACGTTTGCAGCAAAGGTAAGGTACCTGTGACATGAAGTGCCTCTGGACAACCTCAATTAGTTGTTCCTTAGAAGGGTTAGGAATGGCATCCACCTAACCAAAAAAAATGAATAGGATTAATTGGATATACCGAAGAGATGTTAAAAAGTACTTGTAAGCCACTCACAAGGTTGAAGTGCAGCAAATATCTCCACAATGCCGCCATCTCAAGTTTGCTGAGGTCAACCTTCAGTGACATTGTGTAATGATTCAGTACAGCATGTCTTAAACGAAGAAGAAGAAGAAGAAGAAAAAGACATAAGCTTCCTCACCGAGGACCCATTTGTTGTAGAAACAGAGTCTTTGGATTGTGAGTCGGAAGAAAGGGAAGGGCGAAAATTCTTGTTAGATGAGCCAAATGACCTGTGCATACGCTGTCGTGACCTATGACACTTTTGAGCATCCTCAAGCGCTGAGAAATAGCAAGACCAGGCCTCATTACAGGTGATAAAAAAAGTAAAAAGCAAGGTAACAAGTGTAAAGAACAGCAAGAAACAACCTCAGAAACTTTCTCACATTCAACTCCATTCTTTTAAAAAGACATTATTTTGCTTGAAAGGCAGGAAAAGTAAAGATTATTGAACATCAGTCATTTGCATAGAATCGTAAATCAAGAGAAAAGAGTATTACTGCTACAATCTTCACTTCCCAAATTGAAAAATTAACATCATGTTTTCCATACAATGTGATATCTAAGTCCATTGATGCCAAACTCACCAATAGCTGATCTGTTCCACTGCTCAAGGCAGTCGTCTTCTTCGTTTCCAGTGGGAGCTTCTAGTACACTTAAGGCATTCCTTTGTAGCTTTACCTCAATTCCATTTGTAAGAACCTGTACACCAGTAACATTGCATTAGCAACTACTTCAACAAGGATATCATTCATCTCATTATACCCTTCTCTATCTGTTTGTTCTAAACACTCAGGTTCCTCCCAAAAAGCAAGTATAACAGGTGTGAATTGATAATACATTAACCAATGCAACTATCAACTAAATAGAAACATAGTTCAAAAAATATATAGATAGACAAGAGATCATCCCAAGTTTGTGGGATTATTCCCTTTAGAATCAAATCATGAAGAAGCCATACTCATACCTAATTAATCTTCAGAAGCAGTAGCTAATAACCCAAACTAAGTTAAACATATCTTGAACTATATTCATCTAACACAATTCAGCTAAATTTCTTGCAAGTAAACCTTAAATATGACCTTATAAACTCCAGAAAAGGATCAATTGATTCAGAGCATCAAAATCAGAGACCTACATTTCAACAAATTATGCAGAGCAATTTCACCATACAACACAACAATCATTGAAAAAAGTAACAGCTACAAAGCAATGCTTGAGGAAAACAAGAGAAAAGAGAGAGAGAGAGAGAGAGAGAGAGAGAGAGAGAGAGAGAGAGAGAGAGAGAGAGAGAGAAGAGAGGGTAATTACAAGCCAATGCCATCCCCCAAGGCCCACAGCTTTCTTGACGACGCCCTCAAGTCCCACCAGCACAGACTTAGTGCGGTTGTTGCCAGTGACCACAACCTTGGTGTGACGTGGAAGAACGGAAAGCACTTCTTCAGAACTATCACCGCCGCACAGTTCGCCATTGCCAGCCACTGCTGCTGCTGCTGAAGCTTCCAGCATTTTCTTCGAGATTCGACTTCTAGGACATGAAATTGGGTATTGATCGATACGATTGCGGATAATGGGTGACGGATATTATTTATTATTTTAATTTAATGTATATTCTAGAGAAGAGAGAGAGAGAAAAGAGAGTGCAGTGTGGAGAGATGAAGGAGCAGTAAAGACGATGAGGCAGTGTCAGTGAGTGTTGTACTAGGTCTAGGTGTGTGTTTCTTGCTGCTCTTTTGCTTAACTTCAATTATTAATGTGAATGGTGTGAATCCCGAGGACATAAAATTACCAAATTATAGATTGCCACGTGGCGTGCCGCACAAGGGTTGTTCTCAAAGACACATTTCACACACTGCACACCCTAAACTCCACTCTTACTTTTAACCATTGGGTTATTATTGCTTAAACCATGCTCGCATAGTAATTCATCCTATTGCACTATTTTTATTTTAAGGAAACATAAAATATTTTTCCTCCCCTGTCATGTCATATTATGAAATATAAAGTTATCATATACCAGTCTTAAAAAAGTTTTTTTTAAATTTATTATTAAGATAGTTTGATATTTTTAAATAATAAATAAATTATATAAAATAAGTTATGTAAGTTGTAATAGTATTGCAATTTTAAAATTAAAGTGTATTATTGAATTGTATATTATTTTTTTTTTTAATAATATTAACTTATTTATGAGACGTATAAAAATAGTAATCACTCTTTTTTTTTCATTATACATTTAAAATAAATAAAAAATCTATATGCCCATGTATAGAGATTGGGGGTATATTTTTTCTTTATGTAATTAAATTTTTTGCATTAAATTTAGTGTCTACGATGGTGCATTAGGGCACCGGTAAGATTTCAATCTTCAGATTTTAATTTAATTAAATCTCCCCCTAAATTCGACATTCAGTGTTATGAAATGTCGGACATGATGTCGATATGTGTGTTAGGTATCTGATATCTTGTTCGATACTGAATAATTAAACTACTCCCTCCATCTTGAGTATTTTTACACATTTGTACGGGCACGTAAATTAAGAAGTATTATTTTTTTAATATATAATGTAAGAAAAAATAGGGATAAATTGATAATATTGAGAGAAAAAGTAAACAAAGTTGTTGGAAATGATGAATAAAGTGTAAAAAGTAAATAAAGTTGTTGAGATTGATGAATAAAGTGTAAAAAGTAGATAAAATGTGTAATGTATTTTTATCATTAATACAATGAGTAAAATTACGTGGAACACCCCAAAATGGAAAGTGGGTAACAATACATGGGACGGAGGGAGTATTATAAAAGCGTGTAGGTGGATCGACTCATCAAGTTCCCATTGAAATAGGATCCACACAAGGAAAA
This sequence comes from Pogostemon cablin, assembly GCA_023678885.1. Lineage (NCBI taxonomy): Eukaryota > Viridiplantae > Streptophyta > Magnoliopsida > Lamiales > Lamiaceae > Pogostemon > Pogostemon cablin. The sequence continues at coordinate 9,431,930 of CM042990.1, read as the reverse complement.
GCACTTGCCATTCGTTGGTTATTAGTGGCATCCCGAAAACTTCCGGGTCGAAATATGGCTTTCAAATTAAGTTCTGAATTAGTGGATGCTGCAAAAGGGAGTGGCGATGTCATACGCAAAAAGGAAGAAACGCATAAAATGGCAGAGGGGAGTGGGGGTATTTTGAGATAAAAATTTTTTTTGCCCCATAAGTTTGGCCATGTACAATTTTTGTCCCAAGATAGCATTTGTCCTACTATCTTCATAATTGCGCCAATGTTGCCCTGTTTTCGTCGAATTTGACATTTTCGTCGGAATCGATCACGTGCATGTCACCTGATCATCGGGTTTGGCATTTCCCGACGGAAAAAATATTTTTTTGTCCCGTAAGTTTGGTTATGTACAATTTTTGTCCCAAAAAAGATAGGATTTGGGCATTTGTCCCAATATCTTTATAATTGCGCCAATGTTGTCCCTTTTTTCTCGAAATTTGACATTTTTATTAGAATCGATCACATGCGTGTCACGTGATTATCGAATTTTGCATTTTCTGGCGAATTTATTGACCTGGCGATACAGTGGCATCCACAACAATAGCAACAATAATAATATTTTATTGAAAATTTAATTAAAAAATAACCCTCCATCAATGCACTCAATTCTCACATGCCCTCCACGTACATCCACCGTCTTTGCAAACTCATCTTTTTATCAATTAGAGGATCTCTCGTGTACCCTCTCACCATCATGGGCGACAGCCATTGGATCTTTCGTTCGCGCCACCCTACTCACGTCACCAAGCTCCCCATCATCATCTACTTCCACGGCGGAGGATTCGTATTCTTGAGTGTCACCACTTCATATTCTTCCACGAGTCATGCAACTATATGGTTGCTCATGTTCCTTCCATCATCGCTTCCGTCGAGTAATACCTAGCATTGGAGAATCGTCTTCTGGAGGCGTACGACAACCACATGGATGAAGTGCAGTGAGCTAAAACCTAAGCACTCACTGGCAACATGGTCTACCACGTGGGGATGCGTGCACTTGATATTGATCTCCAAATCACAATTAGAATCGCGAGACTGATAGTGAACCATCCATTCTTCAGTGGGGTGCGAAGGATTGAATCGGAGCTAAAAAAAAAGACCAATGACCCCATTCTCCTCTGTATGGCTCCGATATCATGTAGTTGCTCGCTCTGTCGGAGGGTACGTATCGAGGTCATGTATAGTGTGATCTGTTCGTTGGTGGTAGGCCCTTGGAGGAGAAGATCCGACAGTTGCCGCCCATGGTGGTGAGATGGTACACAGGGGATCCCTAATTGACAAGAAGAGTGAGTTTGAGTAGATGGTGGAAGCACATGGAGGGCGTGTGAGAACTGAGTTCATCGATATTGAGGGTCTTTTTTGAAATTAAATTACCAATAAAATATTATTATTGTTAATGTGGATGTCATTGTGTCGCTAGGTCAGGAAATTCATCAGGAAATGCCAAATCCGATAATCACGTGACATGGACGTGATCGATTCTAGTAAAAATATCAAATTCTGGGAAAAATAGGGCAATATTGGCGCAACTATAAAGATATTAGGACAAATGCCCAAATCTTATCTTTTTTTGGGCAAAAATTGTAAATGGCAAAACTTACGGGGCAAAAAAAAATTTTCCACCGAGAAATACCAAATCAGATGATCACGTGACATGCACGTGATCGATTCCGGCGAAAATGTCAAATTTCGACGAAAACGGGGTAACATTGGCGCAGTTATAAAGATAGTGGGACAAATGCCCAAATGTTATATTTTTTGGAGCAAAAATTGTACATGGTCAAACTTATGGGGCAAAAAAAAAAATTTATCCCTGGGTATTTTAGTTCAAAAATTGCCAAATAGGCAAAATTGCTATAAATCTAATTGATGGGTGATAATGATTTTGAATGTGAAAAATTGGGTATTTTATAAATTTTCCTTAAATTTTGCTAAATGCGAATCAACTCTTTCACAACACTTTTAACAACATATCATTTTTCAATAGAGCATCTATACATCATTTACTACTCTTTTCATTATTATCTCGTGTTTTAAAATAGTATTAGAAATTATATTTATTTATTTATGAATTAAAATTTTGTTTTAAACCCACAAAACTTAAAGAAAGGAAAATATCGAGGATATATGAATTAGAATGGAAGTTCGAAATCTAAGTGTAACAAGATTACTAGCCCTATAATAGAAGACATCTCAAGATATTTTGAAATTTTGAAAAGGCAATGATCGGATGAATGCGTTGATATTATCCAAAAAATTGAAATATCCAGCAAACAAGTGGAAGAACACACAAAATTGCATTATATTCCACGAACTGGACAAAGGAAGAATATCAAGAGCACATTCGAGATGCAGAATTGAGGTATTAGTTATTACAAAGAGGTTCAAAGGAATAAAGCTAAACTCATCAACTTCAGCGAGATTCATGGATGAGTTCTCATGGACGAAGAAACGAGAAGGTATCCTAAACAAGGTCCTAGTAAATCAGATACTTTCAGACTAAATTAGATTTGAAACTAAGAAATTCAAAAGATGCTATGAGAGAGAATTAGAATGGAGAAATTTGAATATTAAATGTGGGAAAAGAAATGAGAAGTCCACAAGAATTCCTAATGACACTGAGATCTTCTGGTGAGAGATATAGAGGGAAGAGTGAGAACCCCAGATGAATTAAGGTTGAAATTTATTAAAATATTCCGGGTTGTAAAATCTAAACTAATGATGTTACATACATCGATGTATATAGTAGAAACTACAGATTTTCATTTTATTATTTTTGGATTAACCACTTGCACAAAATATTAAGAGCATAACTTGTGTAGGACCGGTTCTACAATAAATAGTATAGAAGGGACCCCTCCGTCTCCCCAACTCCTTTAATTAATATGCCCACCCAATTTTTTAATTTAATTTTAGAGATATAATTGTAATTTCACATTTGTAATTAAGAGTATACTTATCCTAATAGTTTAGGACATATTTTATCTCGAATGTATTATTTATTCTTAGGGTTTAGTGTTAATTTTAAGAGTATAATTGCAATTTCACCCTTTTGGTTTAGTGCATTATTTCATCCTAGGGTTTAAGGTATAATTGTCATTTTATCCTTGAGGATCGGACCATAACATATGGAATATTTTACCCCTAGGGTTTAAGATACAATCGTAATTTCACCCTTGTAGTTCAGAATATATTTCTACACTTAGGATTTAGGGTTAATTCTAATAATATAATTGTAATTTTACTCTTATAATTTATTATATATTTATCTCTAGGATTTAGGGTATACTAGTCTTTTAAATAATTAAAAACAAAAAACCAAAAAAAGAGAGAAAAATAACATTAATTGAGGAGACCACATATTAATTAATGAGTAGATTGATGTACAGCACTTTACACTAATAATAAGATCCATATTTAAAAAAGAATCAACTATCCTAAAATACCCAAATAGATCATTTCTTACATAAAATCACGCTTGTCTACTCTTCTATGTAACGGTTGATCTAGAGCGGCAAGGGCAGTGGCTTGAGGTTCTTAGTTTCCGGCTGAAAGCGATGGTAGCATGATTTTCGGTAGCCGAGGCGATGGGGATGGAGATTAGGCTCGGCGTTGGCGACAACTATTAGTGAATCAGATCTAGCGAGGAAAGCAGATCTGTCGGTGGATCGAACAAAGCTGACGAGCGGTGGCGGCATCGAATCTTCCTCCAACAAGGCATCTTCTCCAGCGGCTCAAGTATAACTTGATGGGCAGTGGACTTCCGGCTGGATTCGATGACGTGGCCCGCAGGGGCAAACGACAGCAGACTAGTGGTGAGCAGGGATAATGAAGAGGTGATAGATCTGACACTGTGTAGTGGTTATTTCCAGCGAGCCCATGGTGAATCGCTTTTGGGAAGGATACTGGAAGAGTTACGACGTGGCCCAGCAGGGGCAAACGACATCAGACTAGTGGTGAGCAGGGATAATGAAAAGGTGATAGATCTGACACTGTGTAGTGGTTATTTCCAGCGAGCCCATGGTGGATCGCTGTTGGGAAGGATACTGGAAGAGTTCCTTTTCCATTCTCACTAATTATATTTTCCAATCTACTATATTGTTTCAAATTTTCGTTATCGGATATTGTATTTTTTTAATTCAATAGTGTACAAATTCTTCTTGATAAGTGTATTACATTTTTTTTATTTTTTTACTATTTTTAATTTTGTACGCTACTTTAAAAAAAGTGATAAAATTAGAAATACAATCATATACATTAATGCCATCATTTTTTAAAAATCAACAATATCAATTTGAATTGAATAAATAAATTCAAATTAATTCCAAAAACATGTGAATATTCGGAGAGAGAGCGTAGCAAAGAATAAAACCATTTCGCAAAAAGTTATTCATGAGACAAATAAAAAATGGTAACTAATTAATGAAAATTAATAATAATGCAGTAGACTATTCCATGAGCAATTATAATATTAAAAGTGATAATTAATTACTCAAAATCCAATTATTAAAGTACAAGTCTTTTTGTCTTTTTTTAAATTTAAATAGAGAAGCAACTAAAAAACAAATAAATGAGGATGCACCGAAAGAAGTGTCTTGAACCTAAGTCATTTAAAACCCCAAATAGCTCATAATGATTTCTGTAGCAATTGGAGCATAAAAGAGTAGATACCTAATTCAAATCCTTCCATTTACTACGCTTGCAAAGCAAGTGATGAAGAGGGTCCGGGCAATATCACCTCAACAAAAAAAAACCATTTAAAATGACATCGTAGGATCATCTTTAGTGTCTACAAAAACAAGATCTGATCCGATTTCATCAGCAGCTGCACATATCCTAATAGGAAAAGTATCTACTCAAGGCACTTGATAAACCGTTTGCTGAAATCTTATCTTATAATCTAAATATCAAAAACATCTCTATATATTTTAGGTAAACTAACCACTTCCGGATGCTGCAACCATTACCTTGCAGCTGCAAGAAAAAAAAAACATAAAAGATTTAATCGAATTGGAAGTACCCTCAATTCTAAGCATGGCAAACAAGTTGCATTTCAGTTTCCTGTCCAATGAAGATAATGAATTTGACTTTTGATAATCACCTCAACAACGAAGTATGTACTCCCACGGAGACGAACTCCAAGTTATGAATAAACCACTGCACAGAATTTAAGATCTGTTCCATAAACTTAAAATTCCATTTGCAAAAGACTTCAAATTATTCCATATCGATGGGTTCTTATTTCGTTCTGCATCTTCAGTAGAAACTTTCTGCTGCGCCCTGCATTACAAGACCATAAAAGTATTTTCAGAGTGAGACAGATTACAGCATAAGTTCGTTGGTAATAAACTTTTGCTAGCCCTTTAAAATAGTAAAGAATCCTTTCTGGCACAAGGAAGTCATAAACAGAACTTTTACCTTCTTCATTCAGTATTGTAATATCAAATATGGTTCCTTCTAACATGTGGATGACAGAAGAAAAAAGACAGAACTAACTGAAGAATGTGCAGAGGCTACACAGACAATCAGAATTTAGAACCATATCAGCGTGTTTTATCTTTGAAACAAAATCAGGTAAGCCTGATTCACTAAATGAATTAATTAATTTAAGACACAAACAAGATGCCAACTCAGTTAAAAGTGCAAATGAACATCGGATTGTGAAAAGAGTCTCCAAATGAAACAGATTTCCTCGACTGTATTTATAGGCCACATTTGATAGGACTTCAAAATCCCTAGACCCTAATAAGTAATAATAAATCCCAACCTCTTATATATTTAAGCTAGTACAGATTTTATATCTTTGAGACCATATTCCTTCATCTTTCCAATTATTAGAGGGATTTCAAATTAACACTATCATTACTTAAGAGTCAACTGAACCAGATCCAGTTCAAATGCAAACCCAGATTTTGCATGCTTATAAAAGTAAGCAAGAGAATTACCGTCCCAATGTTTCTGTTGAATCTCGCTGAAGCTCATTTTTTTCCTGTATTATGTTTTTTTCAGGATTGGGGAGTTGGCTGCTTTCAGGTTTATCAATCTGGGGGTGGAATCGAGTTCTGTCTTCTGATTCATCAGTCTGGCAAAAGAACAGTTGTTATATATGTCTATACACATCATATAGCCAAAAATGCACACAAGGTCATTGTTTTCTGGCTAAAGTACAAAGTAAGTTTAAGCAAATATCTGAGGCAGGATAAAATTCAGAGCTTGTTGACTCACAAGCATAAAAAAGAATCAGACAGAAAATTACCTGCTGCAAAGACGTTGGCCTGTCTCTTATACTCGCCTCAACTAATACTGAAGACTGTTGACCTTGATTTTCAAGGATATTGGAACTAGAAAATCCAATGTTATCCTTGGAGGTTGACCTTGTCACTTCTCCCATATTGCTGGTTTCAACATCCTCTCTAACATTAGAAGATATCTCATCCTTTCTCTTAGTGCTTTTCTCCGTCATAGTTTCTGTAGTATCCACCAATGGCTGTTTCGAATTATACATCAGTTCCTGTAAGATATCTCTGACAGTATAGTATGATCCACCAGCAACTTTCTTAGCATCCGAAACAGATGGGAACTTCCCGCCATTTGCCTCCCTGTACCTGGTACCATAACCAAATATTTTTCTCAAATTTCAATAACATATAATATGCAAATTATCTTTATGTAAATATGAGTGTCTTATCATTTTTTTCAAGATAGCAGTTTACTGTTAATTTTATGATCTTCGTAGCGTCTCTTCTGTCTTCAGAGACATTGAGTTACTTAAAGGAGCATATTAGAAGCTCTACATGCAAGAAATTCCTTCCTTATCTTAACAAGAATAAAAATGCCATAAAATTGAGGGAGAAATCCATTGCAGAAAAAAAAAAATTGGGTTACAGAAGCTGATGGAATCATTCTGATGCATAGAAAAAAGCCAAATAAATATGAATACATATATTAAAAAAAATAGGAACTCACAGAGATTCACCAGCAAAAATACAATGTTGCCAAAAGGTGTGTATAATTAGAATACAAACATGGCAAGTGCATTCATACAATTATTGTACAGAGATAAATTAATAATTGTACTTTAGTCAATCCAACACCTAAAAGATGTCGTAATAATTATCAACTCAAGATCTGAAATTTTTTTTTTAAAAAAATCTCTAAATAAAAAATTAGGGCATGAAAGATGAAACATAACAATCAAAGACATGTAAATTAAGGAACTTGTTTTTAATCTTGAAGCTTATATATTTATTATTACCCATATCATAAAACACATCACCTTAAATTCGATAAACTTCCTTTACCTTCCACATTCGCTACTAAAAATAATGAAAACAAAGGTAGATTTTTAAAATAAAATGACATGCATTAATAATAAAATTCTGAAGTACAATATCGAAAACATGGTCTTAGATTTAAGGGTTTTTGCCCGCGCAGGATATCCACACTAGGATTTTTCATATATACACCTGCTTAAAAGCTTTAAATGAGTTATACTCTATGCATTATATGCTTGAAACGTGGGCATACATACAAAAAACTTGAGTGTAAATATCCTTGGGCTTGTTCTCATCTCACAAGCCTTTAGTTGATATTTTTACCTTTCAAACCCGGAATTGATAGTTATCCTATCTTTCAGTTTGATTAAAGTTTCATAACTTTCTAGGCAACTTAAATGATGCAAGCTTTAAGTGCATCTTGGAGATATAAAATAACTGTTTTGCAAGATTTAAAGGATAAAATTACAGATTACCAGCAATAAACAATCGTATGGGATCGATACAGGAAAATCTAACAATACATATGACCATAATTGACCCAAAAAATCTTCAGTGAGTACAGACCTATATGCACTAGGCATATTCATAAGCAAGTTCACCATAAGTCTCTAAAGGAGCACCAAGTCTCCACCTATTACTTTATCATGTCACAATTATAAAGATACTCCGTGAAGAAATTAACATATATTAACTATTAATCAACCACATCTATCCACAGAATTATATTAAAAAGGGACGTAATATTCTAATGATTGATTGAACTGGACAAAAGTTGAAAAATATGTACTTTTTAACAAAATGTTCAACCATAGATTTGCGCTCCTTTTTTGAGACCCTTCTCAGAGGCTTTCTGTCTTGAATCACATCCGGTGAAGCAAAAGTAGCATATGATCTTCCATCATTCTGAAGACTTGATGCTTCAATTAACACAGCAATTCACCATCAAAAATTGGAATTTCGAATACTTCATAATGTATTAATTAAAGAGAAGTGACAATTCTTATCAAATAAATGTATACAAAAAAATAGAAAATGAAAACAACAATTCTTTCAATTGTAACTTGTGAACAAATATTCAATCCACTCATCCCATTTATACAATACTCACTTTTCTTGTCCAACACCCTCGTTGGATCCCTCTCTCCAATCTACGCACCAATCATTTTATCTATCTTCATTAATAATTACAACATAGTCTCTATTTTAATCTATGCCGAACCTTAGAACATTTGCAATGGTTCTCTCTTCCTCCACCTTAGAGCACTTGAAATGATTCTCTCTTTATCATGTGTTTATTTAAATGAAGAAGTATCCTCTCTCCTCCACAACATGCCTGAACCATTCATCCTCCATATCAACTCAATTTTCTCTTCCCAACACACACTCATGCACCACACTCTTATTTCTTAAATACTATTGTTGTCGACTGATTCTCAAAATTATAAGGGAGCATATAAAGTGCAGAAATATATTGCACGTTGTTTAATAGTTATTGCACACTTGTAAAGATTTTTGCATATAATTACGTGTAGAAATTTCTACACATTTCTTATAATAATACAGTACAAGAATTTCTTAAAGAAAAAAAATACATGTGTAATACTATAAATACATTAAATCCGTTGTTCTTCCCTCAAAATTACAATAGATGCATTCTCAGCTTATTGGAAATAAAAAGTTTTGACATGACGGAGAGAGTGGTGTGCCATTGCCTAGTGCAGATACAATTGCTACTAGCTACTTCCTACCTTCTGCATGCATTTTTTTTAAGCCAGACCTTGAATTTGGAATGTACATTAATTAATTCTTTTTTATTAAATACATAATACTACCTCCATCCCATTGGAATCATTCACATTTTCCTCATTTGTTTGTCCCATAAAATCGTTCACCACAAAGAAAAAGGAAATACCATCCAAATCTAAATCTCAAAAGTACAATTTAAATTCAAAAAAATTATCATCCCTTTTTACACACATAACATATCTTATACTTTATTTATTACCTAAACCTAACAATACCAAATACCCCCCCCATAAAGTCAATAAAGTTAGTTAAAGTCATTTTTTCTTAAATACGTGTAACGGAAAAGGTGAACTATTTATCCAGAACAGAGGATTAATAATAGCTATTGTACAATAAAGAAATGGAAAAAAAAAAATTATAAAGTCAATCATGTGGAACCCTCATACCACTTCTTCATCTCATTTTTAACTTTTGGCCTGGTACAATTACTTGTACCTAAAAAGGAGGTTTTACTTTGTACCTTAATTGTGTCATTTTTAACTTTTCAATTTCACTTTTCACCTTGTACAATTATTTTTTTCCCAAAAAGGTGGTTTTAGTTTGTACCTTAATTGTGCAGATACTCGATGGTGTTTTACCTATACACTGGGTAAAAATTCATTCAATCTCATATTTGTACCCAACCATTGGGATTGCTCTAAGCATGAATGTCTATTTGATGTATGATGATAAAAAATATGGTATTATAATATTTTTAAAAAATGAAAGTGAAATCATTTATGAAAAAGGACAAGTATCTCACCTGAATGCAGAGGAGCACTTGAAGTCTTGTTTAGTTCACATTGTTGAAATTGACGAAGGAAGGATGTATCAGAAAGTGGACATACACTTCGAATGAGTCTCATCTTGCCTTAATAGTAGTGATCAAGGAAGGGAGGGAAAGGCATAATTAATCCATTGATAGTGCACAAAAACAGCTCAAAAGGAAAAAGATATGTGTTTTTTCTCCTCTGAAAATGATGCGTGTTTATAGTTAAGTGTGTGATAACAGAATTGAGGACATTTACCATGGGAAATCAAGGCCAGAGGGAACAAAATAGCATAAATTATTTTAATGTCATTGATAATATATACTGATTATTATCTCTCTACATCAGGAAAGGATAAATCTCCACTCAAATTAAAACCCCCCAATTAATGCTCAGTTGAAAACAAAAATTTTGAATTCCTATGCAAAAAAGATCAACCATGCTACCTTAATTTAGTACTTATAACACCCACAACATCGTGATTTTAAAGAAGCAAGAGGAAGAGAGAGAGAGGCAATTTAAGAAAAATGCATCAGATCGAAATGTCCAAACCTATATGCGCCGGTTTCCAGCGGAGCTTTTGGCAGTGGGAAATTGAAAATAATAAACATAGGGAAACAAAGAAATAACCTTTAAAAGTTACCTTTTAAGTTCACATTTACAAGTCATTGTCAATTCTTGCCCTACTTTGAAACAGGTGATTAACCCTAATTTTACTATGAATAAGCAAATATTCCCTAATTTTTGTATGTTCTGTGATAGATGGGATGGGATGGGCTTTAGAAGAGCTATGAGCATCACAAGCTCCCCATAATAATAATTCTCCATCCCATATGGAGATATTTGAATTAATACTTAATTTATTATCTTTCACAAGTTGTCAATTTTTATTGTGAGAACAGAACTATATTTTTTAAAAGTTAATATTAATTAATGAAATATGTAATATGTAATATCATTTGCTAATATTTAAACTCGTATTTTATGTATAATTTTGAGCTTGTTCTCAGCCCAATACGGATAATAGGAAAATCTCAAAAACAATTGTCTTAGCAGCAGGCTTAATTTAATTAACCGAAACATTACTAAGGGCACCCAAAACCCTAAAAAAACTCCTACAAAAATAAGCTTTTAACCCCACACCCCAAACATGCACCCAACACTAACTTACAAAACACACCCACACATAGCTCTTGTTCTTCATATATTTGTGCTGGCAGTAAATATTTACAGTTTTCTGCTTCCTAGTCCTTGATTCTATCGCTACTTTATGCTAATTTATTACCTTAAAATTTGATTACTGTATGCCCAATTATGCGAATGCATGTGGGATCATATATCCTGGAATTTCTCATCCTGGATTTATGTCATAAGATAGGGTTTTAGATGCAAAACTCATCCTGCTAACTCTCCCTATAAACTCCCACTAATTTGCATACTGATAGATGGCAGATATATGACTTGCCCATCTAGTGGTATAGGGTATAATTACAAGCTTTGGTATATTGAGAGAAAAAAGTGCACACACTAAGTTGTGTAATCAAGAATCAAGAATGTAAATAAATTGTCTTACATGTGTAGTGCTCATAATTCTTACAACACTGAAAAAACTTTGACTATTTCGATATAAATCAATTTTCTACTGTCCAAAAAACCCGGTTGTTTCCAATTAATGCTAATTCTTGGCCACATTTCTTCTTCACTAAACATCACATCTGGCACATCAACCCATCATTTTAAAACAGGCTTAAAAATGACATCCAAGACAACAAGTATGTTTCCACCTAAAGCTATATTTCAAAATAAGAAAGGAGTGAGACTTCTTACCTGCAATTGCAATCAAACTTGCTTGAACCTCTAAACCAGCAGCAACACAAGCATAAAATCACTAGTAACCCAATCAAGCTACACGCTGCAAATCACACTAGGATATTTCATGTCAAGCAGTTTGAATAAAGAAAAGAAAATTAATAATTAAAAATCTTAAAAACAGATTAAAAATATAATCAATAGTAATGCATAATTTTACATGATAACAGGATTGAAAAAGAACATGTGAGTCAGAGGCCGGTCCCATCAATTTAGTTCAGGTTTGCCCCAAAATAAAAATTGCTCGAAATGTTAGTCCTCACATTAGGGTTATTCACCATTTCAGTAATTCAATAGACTAAAAAATTAATACATAACCCACCAGTCCACCTCTAAACCTTTAAGCTTAAACTGATATTAAACAATTCAATAAAAGCACAGATGAGCAACTTTAAAGAAATTCTACAGTGTATTATCAGATTATCCCAGCAATCAAATCAGTCGAATATGAAGATGCCTCCAATAAGTAGATACTATGTGGTTTACATGAAAGATGCAGGAAGATCGTGCAAACAAAACCTCTATTCAATTTAAAACAAAGAAAAACTTTTGATTGCCTTAGTACAAGCAAAAGCAAACATCAATAGTTATTACATTGCATAAGTAATAGAAGAACTTTAAATTTGTCAAATCCAAACCTTCAAATATATTTTTCAGTCCAACATTAGGTTACAGAGTATTAGAGTTCCATAGACTACATTAAACAATATAATATTTACCAAAAAATCAGTTACCAGTATTAATATTGTCGTGGTGTAGGAATAAGTAGGCGTAATGGTGAAATAGAATTAGAATAAAAGCAAATACTAATATATTAGAGTGCAACATGTGAGGTTGGAAACAAGCAAGCAAAGTTGCGTGTAGAGAGAATCAGCAGTTTGGTGTTGCAACCAACAGCTAGTATATATCAGGAGAGAATTAAGAGTGAGTTTGTGGTTCCTGCTGGTGCTCGAGTGGGTCAAGTAACATTTAATTTTATCATGAAAAATATCTTAAGATCTATCTACAACTACCCAATCCGATGGAACTCTCCATATAAGTGTATATATAACCACATGCACAGCAAGCAAGGTCGGGGTAGTTCAACCAAACCCATATCAGGCCTGGATACAGATCAAGAGACAACATGATTCTCATGAGAACAGAATTAATCTCACAATTAGTCATGTCTTCCTGGTATATATATAATATATATGCGTAACCAAAACTTTAACATATATAAAAATGAAAGAGAACAGGATAAGAATAAACCATGAGTACTGTTGTCCTCCTCTCCTCTCCTCTTATGGATTAGCAAAAAAAATGGTATCTCCAACTCACAGCAGCATTACTCCTGAAAAACAGATAATATTTTTTTTTAAGAAAATCAATTAACAGAAATGGTTATTGTTTTTAATTTACACATGCTGCCAAGGTCTTAATCAAAGGCAATATAATGAATCTATTCTCTAAATCCCGATACATACTTTATGGGAAGATTACAATCTCTACTCCCAATACACTACCTAATTTGATTCTTCGCTACAGCTCATTGAAATTTCTCTCTATGAATTTCTCTGAATATGAATTTAGAAAAAGATGGTGCATAAAGGAGAAGATGGAGTGAATATATAGAGGAAATCAACTGTTCTGCTTTACTGCTTCACTATATTTCTTTCCCTCTCTCTTTATTGTTTTGTTGTTTCTCCTGCTGACTCTGTTGTTAGCGAACATTACAAGGGGTTGATTGTAGACTCTACTTTTATTGATGAGAAAGAGAAATTTGGTGTATAAACTTTGAGCACGTTTCCTCATACTAGTGTTGAAGTTAATGGTGTTGATTAAGCCATGATTCATAATCATCGATTAACAGGTCTATTATTTCAAGCAATACCTACACAGACAAATCTGCGTCAAAGCCAAATACGAATTTCCAGAAAGTTAAAAAAAAAAAACAGCAGTTACTTCTAGTTAAGTTTTAATCTTGCCCTAGAAGTATTACACCCTCACCTGATTCATAACAAAGGCATAAGCAAACTTATTAGGAGAAGCTTACCAAATTGAGCAGAACGGCAACGATCAGTGGTTAAAAGGCACGAACAAATGCTACTACATCCACCGTTTTCCTTCTTCGATTGCGACGACTCGAACAGCAACTAATTGAAGAAGATAGACACACTTTTTTTTCTCATTAAATTTGACACGTTTCTCTTTTAATACATGAGACTCACACAAAAATAATTAATCTATTCTCATGGAGCCAACATATCACCTCTAGTATAACTACTCACTACACATTAAATATTATTTCTCTTACTTCACTTTACATTAAATTATTATAATCTTTAATTTCCGTGCAAAAAAATGTGTCATCTTCTCCAGGACGGAGGGAGTAATATTATTTTGATGGGTGAGTCTAATTTCGATCTATTTTACCCAACTGTTCGACCCCGGTTTTGGCTTAGATACTCTCCGCTATTACTCAACCCATAAGGCATTCCCCAATGAAAAAACAAAAAGTAGGTTTTTTTGGCACCACATCAGCGCCACCTCAAAAGTAAAAAATTATACCTCCAAAACAAAACTATTCCCCAACAATAAAACCAAAAAGTAAGTTTTTTCGTAGGACCCACCTCAATTTCATTTTATTCTCATTTAATTTATCAACTATATATATCTAATTTCCAAATAAATTATATATAATTATACTCCCTCCGTCCCACGTATTTTTACCCATTTTGGGATGTCCCACGTATTTTTACTCATTCCATTTTTGGCAAAAATACATAATATTTTATTACCTATTTTTTACAATCTCAACAACTTTAATTACTTTTTTACACTTTATTCATCATTCCCAATAACTTTATTCACCTTTTCTTTTTAAATTATTAATTTATCCCTACTTTCTCTTACATTATATATTAAAAAAATAAAACGTCTTAATCTCCGTGCCCGTACAAATGGGTAAAAATACCCAGGACGGATGGAGTAATATATTCAAATTATTTAAATTTTATAAAATACTCCCTCCGTCCCATACTTATCTTCACACTTTTCATTTTCGTCTGTCCCACACTTATCTTCACCACCCAAAAAAGAAAACTTCACATTAACCAACAACCTCAAAAGTTATCATAATTTCAAAAATACAACTCTCACCTAATACACATAACATACTTTATAATTTATTTATTACCTAAAAATACCACAATACCCCTCAAAAGTTAATAAAGTTGGTTAAAAGTAATTTTTTTAAACTCCGTATCTATAGTATTGGTGCAGATAAGTATGGGATGGAGGGAGTAAAAAAAAAGAAAAAAAAATTATTTATTATTTTGAATTACATAAAACATAAAAACGCAAATTAAAAAGACACACATTGAAATATAAATGTAAAACTTCCAAAAGTAACAAAGTAAATTTCGATCCGACCAATTTAATGGGTAGATAATTATTCTTCGGATTGGGCCCAAACATGCTCAATTAAATCTTGTCGAAGCTGAAGATGTTTCTGCTTATGTCGTAGTTGAACACCTCTCTTAACGTAGTCATTGAATGATCCAGTTGATCCTTGACTTACTTGTGGAGAAGGAATGACCACATTTGGATCGTCGGACCAATCGGTCGCTGTATTTCCTTCATTTTCGATTATCATGTTGTGCAATATAATGCAAGTTAACATTATATCCTTCAAGTTATTCTTATACCAGAAGCACTCCAAAGGTTCGTTCGACATCCTTCCTAGCAGACTCTTGCAGTCGTTGGCAATGCTGTCTCTTTGGATCTTAAGGACATGGAAAGCTTTTCACAAAAGCAGCCCATTCTGGATAAATTTCATCAGTAAGATAATATCCTTGATCATATTGCTTACCATTGATAGTAAAATTAACAGATAGTGCGCGTCCTTGAAGAGTATCCGTAAATAACGGAGATTGATTGAGCACATTTATGTCATCGTTGGATCCTACTACTCCAAAGTAGGCATGCCATATCCATAAATCTGCAGAGGCAACCGCTTCGAGCATGATTGTTGGAACACCATGGTCACCGCGTGTGAATTGGTCTTTCCAAGCTGTCGGACAGTTCCTCCATTCCCAATGCATGCAATTAAGGCTCCCCAACATTACGGGAAATCTGTGTCTTTCTTCATGCATTTATAACAACTTTTGACAATCCAGGGCATTAGGCTTTCTTAAGTAGTATCCGCCAAAGAGTTCGATCACACATCGATAAAAATTAAAGAGACATTCTATAGCGGTTATTTCGGCAACACGTAGATACTCATCCCAATGGTATGCAGGTCCACCATATGCCAATTGGCGAATGGCTACCGTGCACTTTTGTAGTGGAGAGAACCCTTTTTTCCCAGCTACATCTACCCTCTACCGAAAATACTCATCGTGGGACTCTAGTGCATCAACTATGCACAAGAACAACTCTCTTGACATACGGAAGCGACGACGAAATGTCTCGCTTTCGTATATCGGATCTTTAGAGAAGTAGTCGCAGTAGAGTCTTGTGTGCCCCACTTTACGATTTCCGTCCACTTACGTTCTTTGCTTTCTGGCACCACCAGCAGAAGACCTAGCACCGCCACGTAACTCATGTTTTTTTAAGTACAGATATTATTTCTTCATCTATCGTGTTATCAAACATGTACTCAAGACAACTATCATTTTTCAGAAGAAGAAGAAGACATGTTTGAGAGAAAGAAAGAAATAGAAGGATAAAGAGTTTCTATGAGTGTATTGGTCTCAGGTAGGAGTTCCAACAATCCAATTACATCCTTTAAATAGAGTAGACTTTTTCAACGCCTAGTTTATAATGGCTAGTTTTATAACGGCTATTTTATAACGGCTAGTTTCACAACGGATAATTTCACAAAGGCTAGTTTTCAAAATAAAAATAAATACATTGATGAGTTTTCATGCGAAACGAACAATGCTGAAAAATACAACGACTAATTCTTCAAATTTACAACCCCCATTCTTTCTTGATTAGATCCACAACGTGGAGATGGATACGTAGTTGATCCTCTGTCATGTTCGAAGTATCTTTCATGAGTATCTTATAATCTTTATGTCTGGCAATCTTAGTAATTCCTTCGTTCTTTGTCTTGAGCTGCTCTTCCAAGTTCTTAAGCCTTTTCTCAAGAGCTCTGTCACTTTCTCTTTCCGATGTAATTGCTTTTTCTTTATCCTTCCCGATTCGCCTTGCTGCATTTCTTCCCATAGGGCGAAGGGGCTCCTCACCACCTTCATCTCCAACTTCCGATTTAGTGTTTGAAGATACAATATACTCTCCACTCACCGAGACTTTTGCCTTTTTTGAACCGCGAACAACACCATCTGGATCGAAGAACTTCTGACTTTCTTTCAATACTTTCCAAGCTTTGATTTGTACAAAATTGGAACCATGCTTCACTTTATATTGAACCTTCGCTTTGTCTTCAATATCAGCATCACTGCACCCACTCCCCCAAGTCTTTTTCTCTTGATTGTTGCAACAATTGAACCATTTCTCCTGTTTTTGTAGAGCGTAGTAATGTGGCTTCAATTTATCGGGTGTCCTAAATATCATGTCACCTGAACGGTTAGTGTTGTAATCCTCGACGATCCGAATCCACATTTTTTCGGACTTTTGATTGTTTCTGATAATGGGGTCCGTGCAGATATCGATCCAACATCTCGCTAGAAGAGCATTTTCATCAAAAGAATAAAAATTCTTTTTAGGAACCGTTGGTGAATCTTCGGCATCCTCAAAGTCAGCAGCGAGATTTACCCGCTCCAATCCTGGTGGAGAGAATTGAGACGAGAAAGCCGAACGCTGAGAGTTTGGAGATGCAGTGTCTCTGTCTGTATCTAATAAATTTGTGAGAATTGACGGACGAAATTCGTATTGAGGATGATGAGACATATAGGGATTTGGATACATGAAAAATGGTGCGCTTGATGAATTAAAAGAATTGAATTGAGGGAAACTACCTTCTGGAAAATTCGAAAAAGTAGTTGGAAAATTTTGGGGTGGAAAATTACTCAGAAAATTTATCGGATGATTAGTTGGAAAATTTGGATTTGAAGATAGAAGTTGGCACGTGGACGAAAATTCACATAGTGAGGCGTTAAATTTCACCGGAGTTAGAAGAATTGAACCCGAAATGCATCCACGAATCTTTATCCATTTTTTTTGGATAAGAAGAAAATATTTGATGTATAAGATTTGAATTTGAGATTGATAATAGAATATGATGTAGGATAAAAATGAAGTGAATGATATATTTATAGGGAGAATTTTTAAAAAATATATATATAATGATAACGGTAATAAATTGCAAACGGTCATATTTTTCTTTTTCAGATTTTTCAGATGAGATTTCAGTTTTGTGTTAAAAAAAGGAAAGAAATAAGTAACGTAAACCTGCTTTGGACAGCCAACTTTACCCACCTCATTTAATTTATAGTATATGGCAATTTATGATTAAAAAAATAATAATTACATTTAAATAAGCTTTGGAAACAACCAACAACATTGGGCTCACACAATTGCTTATGGTTGGCGCTTGAAGCGCACACTATTAATAATTGGGCAGTTGTCAACACTCTATCTTCCCCCACTCTCTCTTTTATTAAAAAACCCAGGTCTTATGCATAAGACCTCACCAAAAAACTTCATCTCTCCCCAACAATAAAAATCCATTCTTGAGGTTTTTTACACTGCCATCTCATCAAAAAACCTCCCCATTGGGGGAGGCTTAAGGGTCGTTTGCTTGGGGTTATTAGATAGATATTGATGCAGTATACCACGTAATACCACATTTGTTTCGATGTATTCATAGTACTTTCAGCCCGATATTATTTCAGTACGAAATTAATAATACATTTTCATTGGTATTGTGTATACCACCACAAGAGTTGGGTTACACAATACCACAATTTAATACCTATGTATTATACTTACTTTTACCATTATACACCTCTTTCATTATTATTATTATTATTTATAATAATATTATTAATAATATTATTAATAATAATAATAATTAATAATCATAATAATTAATAATAATAATTAATAATAATATTAATCTATACATATATAAAAGCAAACTCAAACTTCTATTTTTGTTTTCAATTTTTTTTCAATTTTACTCTATATAGAAATAATTCAATTTTAATTTTGACCGTTCAATTAATGTTTTTGATTTCAATAATAAAATATAATCTAATAATTATTATTATACTAATAATAATGAATTTTGTTATTTAAATTTTACTTTTTTATTTAACAATATAAATCTGGTAAATATAAGAGATATTTTTGGCATATTTAACTAATTTTTAAACAGTATATGCTTAATTTAAATTAATATATCAATCAATATTCATATATTATAATTTAATTTAATATACATTGGACATATGATTTTCCTTTGATTTCAATCAATCATAAAATTTAATTATACTAATAATGATTTTTTTATTATTTAAATTTTACTTTTTTATTAATCTAATTTAACAATATAAATTTGATTAATTTTTAATCAATATATGCTTAATTTCAATTAATATAGTATCAATTTTATTTTTATTAGAATCGCCTCTATAAATATTTGCTTTCAATCACGGTCGTTCATTCATTAAAATCATTCTATATAAAATTTTCAACCTAATCAAATTCTTATTTTCTCCTTTTTTTTTTTCTCTCTAATGTTTTTTTTTTCTTTTTGTTCTCTTCTTATATGCAGGTTCAATTATTCTCCTAAATGTATCATTATACTTTTTAATTTTTTGTTATTTTTTTTCTCTTCGATTTTTGTTTTTTTTAATAATTTTATAAACCCTATTTTTATAATTTAATTTATTTTATCTTCTTTTATACATACTTTTATTTGATGTTATTTTTAGGTTCAATCATTCTCATATTTGATTTTATTCTTTTTGTTTTTTTCTCTAATGCTTCTTATTTTTCTTCTCTTTTACAGATTCTACTTTCATATTATTTATAATCTACTCTAATTTGTTTTATCTTTTATACTTTTATTTGATCTTATATAAATATTCAATCATTCTCCTAAAGGTATCATTATACTTTTTAACTTTTTGTTTTTTTTATTTTTTCCCTTGGATTTTTGTGTTATTTTAATAATTCTATAAACCCTATTTTCACAATTTAATTTATTTTATCTTCTTTTATACTTTGATATTATTTTTAGTTTAATCATTCACATATTTGATTTTATTTGTAGGTCCAATAATTCTCTTTTTGTTTTTTTTCTATAATGTTTCTTCTTTTTTACAGATTCTACTTTCATATTATTTATAATTTATTCTAATTTGTTTTGTCTTTTATACTTTTATTTGATCTTATATGCAAGTTCAATCATTCTCCTTAAAGATATCATTATACTTTTTAATTTTTTGTTATCTTATTTTTTTCTTTTCGATTTTTGTGTTTTTTTTAATAATTCTATAAACCTTATTTTTATAATTTAATTTATTTTATCTTCTTTTATACTTTTATTTGATATTATTTTTAGGTTCATTCATTCTCATATTTGATCTTATTGATAAGTCCAATCAGGTATCATTCTTTTTTTTGTCTATCTTTTTTTTCTTCAATTTTTTTTTGTTTCTTTTATAATAATTATATGAACCATATTTTCATATTTTAATATTCTATCTTTTGTTCTTCTTTTTAATATTCTTTTTGTTTTTTTTCCTCTAATGCTTCTTCTTTTTCTTCTCTTTTACAAATTCTACTTTCATATTATTTATTATCTAGGTTTAATCATTCTCCTTAAATTTAAATGTTCATTCATCTATCTATCTATGCATATATAAAAGTAAACCTAAACTTCTACTTTTGTTTTCAATTTTGTTTTCAATTTTACTCTATTTAGAAATAGTTCAATTTTAATCTTTATCGTCCAAATAATGCTTTGATTTCAATCATAAAATTTAATTATACTAATAATGGATTTATTATTTAAATTTTACTTTTTTATTTTACAATATATATTTGATAAATATGAGATATATTTTTGGCATATTTGACTAATTTTTAATATATATATATATATATATATATATATATATATATATATATATATATATATATATATATATAAACAAACTTAATTTCTATTTTTATCTTCAATTAATCTTGACCGTCTATTACTTTTGATTTCAATCATAGATTCTATTTAGGCTAATAATAAATTATTTATTTATTTTTCAATCAACAATATAAATTTGATAAATATGAAAAATATTATTGGCATATATTCTACTAATTGTCAATCAATATACTAATTTTCATAATATCAAATCTTTCAACGCTATCTTTGGTGATTTTTCACCTTTTTTCCTACGTCGTTGATTGTTTTCCATCACGATCGTTTATTCTTTCAAATCATTCTATATAAACATTTTCATTACCTAATCAAATCCTTACTCTCGTTTTTTCTTCTTTTCTTTCTTCTCTATTTCACTTTCATACTATTTCTAATCTACTTTAATTTGTTTTATCTTTTATATTTTACTTTGATTTGATCTAATGAGGTTCAATCATTTTGAGGTATCATTCTTTTTTTATCCTTATTTTATCTTTTATACTTTTATTTGATCTTATTTTTATGTTAAATTATTCTCATATTTGATCTTATGTGCAGATTCAATCATTCTCATTTGAAGTATCATTCTTTTTTTTTTAGTTTTTGTTATCTTATTTTCGTTTCTCTACGATTTTTGTATTTTCTTTTTAATATTATAAACCTTATTTTTATACTTTAATTTATTTGATCTTTTATACTTTTATTTGATCTTATTTTCAGGTTCAATCATTCCATTTGGGGTATCATTATTCTTTTATTATGGGCGTGGGTGGAATGAGGTGACGAAAGATTTGAGGTGGGTAAGGGGTAGGGCTGGGTGGTAATACTTTTATTATTTAAATATTAAAATCTAAAATTTTATTAAAACTTTTTTTGGGGAGTGGGGGTGGGTAGGGGTAGGTTGGGTTGTAGAGTTTCCTCCACAAAAAATTATTTTTAAGAAAATTTCAAATTTTAATATTTAATACAATAAAATTTTATTATTTTTATTTATCATATATAAAATTCTAATTTAAAAATAATTTTTAAATTATGAATTTGAAATCCTTTCAAAAATCCATAATTTATTCAAATAGTGGAATTCAAATGAATTAATTTAAAATTCAAGGAATTTAAATTCCACTCATTTTCATATCCATTTGATTTGAAATGACTCAATTCAAACACAACCTAAAAGTATATAATTGTAATATACTTTAATTTTTTCCGAGCAACGCACGAATGGGTAATATCTAGTAATAATAAATAATAATATATAATAATAATAATAATAAATAATAATAATTAATAAGTATTAATAATAATATTATTTAATAATATTAATACTAATATTAATAATAATAATGAATAATAATAATAAAAAATATAATAATAATAATAGTAAGGGGGTAAATATGTCATTTACTTATTATCCCATTTGTTAATACTCAATAACAAACCTAAAATAACTAATGCCTAGTTATCAATAATCTCATTTTTCCATAATACCAAACAGTAATACAATTAATCATAAGTCAAACAATTATACCCGTGACTTCCTACAATATTCTCTATAATATTCTTTATTTATTTTTTAATAATTACATTTTATTTCTATTTTTATTAGGGTAGGTCTTGTGTGAGACCGTCTCACGTGAGACCGTTTTTTCACTTTTTAAAATAGTATCACTTTCGCTATAAAATATTATCACTTTTTATTTATACTATAAATTGTTCATAAAATAACATTATCACTTTTCATTAATTATTATCATTTTTCTTTATAATAGTTATCACTTTCTAACCGTCTCACGTAAGGGCTTAGATGAGACGGTCTCACACAAGTCTTTCCCGTTTTATTATTCTTTAATGTATACTACTATTATTTATTAGGGTAGGTCTTGCGTGAGACCGTCTCACGTGAGACCATTTTTCACTTTTAAAAATAGTTATCATTTTCAATATAAAAAAAGTGATCACTTTAGCTATAAAATATTATCACTTTTTATTTATACTATAAATTATTCATGAAATAACACTGTTACTTTTATTAATTTATTATCACTTTCCTTTATATAAGTTATCACTTTCTGACAATCTCACGTAAGAGCTTATGTTAGACGATCTCACACAAGTGTTTGCCTATTTATTAAAATAATTCTTTAATTAGGAAAATCATTTATTAGTTTAATTTAATTATTATTTAATAAACTTAATTTAAAAAAGGCAAAGACTTGTGTGAGACAGTCTCACCTAAGGGCTTAGTTGAGACCGTCTCACGCAAGGGCTTAGGTGAGACGACCATAAAGTAATAACTTTTATATAGGAAAGTGATAATAAATTAATGAAATGTGATAATGTTATTTTATGAACAATTTATAATATAAATAAAAAGTAATAATTCAAATACTAATTAACAAATACATCATCATTATAAAACTGCACATACCTTTTTTTCCACATAATATATTCATAAATAAAATCATAGTCTAACATAGTGATTAGAAAATCGGACCAGAGGCCAAACCGGTGATCTTAACGGTTCAAGGTCAGACCGGTCGAACCGGACGGTTCAACCAAAAATTAAATTTTATGTATTTTTAATTATATTTTAAAATAACTATTAAAATAATAATAAAATAAATATTTTTTAATAAACATAAAAGCATTGAAGTAAAGCCCAAAGACCACTTAATATTTTATTAAATCAAAGCCCAAAAGGCCCACCCAATAATTTTGGATTGTATGGAAATTTTAAATTTAATAGAAGTAGGGTTAGCTAGTCATTATCCCACTCCTCCATCAGATTAGAATCAGATGCGCCGCTATCAGCTCTCTCACTACAGCTCTCTCTCTCAATTTCCTTTTTTTCTCTCTCCTATAGCAAACCGCCGATGAAGAAGATTGCCATGATGATTCGAAGATTTGTGGAGGCTTCGATGGCGGACATCTTCCTTGAAGAGAGCCCTCTTCATTTTTTTCTATTATTCTCCTTACAAAAACTTTAGGGTGATTTAATATATCCTTCTACATACTTGAGTTGTGGAATGGAGGTATCAACTTCAATGAAATTTTCAGTAAATAACTTACGTGTGTCTCAGCAGCTGAGAATATCAATTTAATTTTTTAAATAAGAAATCGATAGTTTTTATATTTTCCCGGTTCTCCCGATTTTCCGGTTTTTCCCGATTTAACAATCATAGCGGTTTTATGGGTGTTTTCGGACCGGATCCCAGCCCGGTTCTAGGTTCAACCGGTTGAACCGGCCGATCCGGTCTGATTTTCTAATCACTAGTCTAACATACGTCACCAGTTTCTGACACCACCTCAATCCACACAAACTTGTGACAATACTTATTATATGACATAACAAAACATCAGTGGAAACAAAATAAGCCCACAACCTAGCCGAATAGGTCGTCATCTATGTACATCCACTCAAAACCCTGAAGGAGCTCCACAGCTTGCACAAAACACCCCATAATTCAGTCATCAGCAGACTCACCTACAATGCATAAACTAGTGAGACAAAAATCTCAGTAAGTAGAAATTATGCATGCCAGTGCATGAAAATGCATTTAGTTTTCTATCGTCTATTTCTTAGTGTTTCTAGTTGGTCTCTTTTATTTTGAAAACTATTCACGTTACGGGATTCCCATGACACACTTATGATATGCACCCCAAATGAGCTCAATAGACACTCACAGTGTCAGATTGATTTTTCTGATCCCTGAATATAGTGTCGAGAATGATTTTTCTGAACCCTGGTATAGTGTTGGGAATGATTTTTCCGAACCTAAAATAAAGTGTTGAGAACGATTTTTCTGAACCCTGATAGAGATGCATATATAGTGGCCGCATACACCATTAGTATCTTATTAATTTTGGGGAAAATATTTTTCGTGATTATGCATGGTATGCAACCAGGGAAATTTAATATGCATCATAAATCATTTACGACATCAATATTAATATATAATCACAATAAAACAACAACTTAACTTCAATTGACACAGATACACTTCTGGATCAACAACTTCACCTCAATCACATAGATCCATTTATAGAATAACAACTTCACCTTGAATCACATGAATCCCTTTTTAGAATAACAACTTCGTCTCGAATCACACAGATCCTTATAAACAATTTTTCTCAAATCATACAGATCTATATTCAATAGTTTCCAATCACACAGATCTATATAGGACAATGATATTATTTCAAATCAAATAGATTCACAACTTGTATCATAAATAATTTACAACTAATATGGTTAAATATGAAACATATTTTCCTCTAAATCACATAAATCCACAGCTTGTATCACAAATTAATCCCAAATAATTTATAACGTAATTAAACTAATCACAAATGATTTACAACATAATTATCACATATTAATCACAAATAATACACACACAACATGTTTATGCATTGTAGTTAGACTTCTACTTACCTAGACTCCAAATAGTAAGAATACTATAGACCTTGTGAAACACTACAACTAATCTCTTCTTTTCCGTTCCGGCACGAATCCCTTCCTCTCATTTTCTTTCTTCTCCTTCCTCTCTCTTCTCTCTCTCTCTTTTTTATTGTTCGCACTTCGCAGCCATGGCTGCTTCTTAAATCAACCCTTCAAAGGGTTTACTCTCTTCGTCCCACAAAAGATTGCATCCCCAATTTCGGCACGGAAATTAAGAAAGTGATAACTTTTAGGGGTATAATGATATTTTTTTATAATAAATAAATGATAAAGTATGTTAAGTAGAGATGAATTTTTTGTAAATAAAGTATATGGGGAAGGGTGGTTATTTTTTACTTTTTGCTTTTTTTGGAATGTGCAAACTTTTGTGGGACAACCCAAAATGTAAAGTGTGTCATCTGAAAGAAGACGGAGGGAATATATAGTAGTGATGTAGTGAAAACAATCACCACTGCCCCCAAACCTCATTTACTATATTTAGTAATTACTATTTATAGTAATTACTATTTTTAGAAATTATTATTTATTATTATTATAATAAAAAATTAAGTGTGCAATTGTTAATAACAGCTATGTGTGCACATTTCCAACCACATGTTTTGTGCGATTGCCCATTACCTCCACGTAATATAAATTTAATTATTATTATTATTATTAATTATTATTATTATTATTATCCATTATGAATATACGTGCAATACTTAATAACTAAGATATAATACATTTATAAATTAATATACATACGTGTATATTTTCTTACCACTATTATTATTACGAAAGACGTGTGATATTTAATAATTAAGAAATAGTTTATTCATACAAATAAAATAATTTAATTATATATCAAAATTATTGCACATAAATATTTATGCACACATATATTCACATATTGTCACCATTTTTATCACGAATGTCTCAAATAAAATATAAAAATAAATAAAACGTAGAAACAATGTCACAAAATTGCCACATTATTATCACATAATTATCATATAATTATAAAATGCACATAACACAAATTAAATTATATTGATACATGAGTAGTGAGAAGCTCGGGGATCACATCCTCCCCACCTTATAAAAATTTCGTCCTCAAAATTTACTTACCTGAAGAGCTCTGGATACTTAGCCATCATCTCATCCTCTAGCCTACTCAACTAATTGGTTCCTCCATAACACTTTCACTAATGTTATCTCTTTATTTATGAGCTTTTTCACTTCTCGCCGTAAAATCTCAACTGGTATCTCCTTATAACTCAAATCTTCTTTCAACTCAACTGGTTCCTGCCTGAGAACATGAGATGGATTCGGAACATATTTCATCAACACAAACACATGAAACACGTCATGCACTCTGGACATAGATGCTGGTATGTCCAACCTATATGCAGCACTGCCAACTCTCTCAATGATAGTGAACGGACCAACATATCTTAGACTAAGTTTCCTTTTCTTTCCAAATCACATTATTCCCTTCATTGAAGATACTTTTAAGAATACCTGATCACCCACTTCAAATTCCAACTCTCTTCTCCGTTTGTCTGCATAACTTTTCTGACCTGAGCAACTTTCATCTTCTCTCGTATACGGGTAACAACTTCTGACATCTCACTAATCAAGTCTGGACCCAAAAGTTTATTTTCTCCAACTTCATCCCAATGTACTGGAGATCTACACTTCCTCTCGTACAATGCTTCATATGGAGCCATCCCGATAGTAGACTGATAACTGTTGTTGTACGAGAACTCTATCAAAGACAAAAATTTACTCCACTGACCTTGAAAATTCAACACACATGCTCTAAGCATATCCTCCAAAATCTTTATCGTACGCTCTGATTGACCATCTGTTTGAGGATGGAATATTGTGCTGAAAGATAATTGTGTCCCCAACGCCTTATGTAATCTCTTCCAAAAAGTAGACAAGAATCTCGTATCTCTCTGACACAATAGTAAGTGGTACTCCATGGAGTCTGACGATCTCTTGAACATAAAACTGTGAATTGCGATCCATATAATATGTAGAACAAATAGGAAGAAAATGAGCTGACTTGGTCAGTCGATCCACGATAACCCAAAATGGCATCGTGACCTTTCACTGTCTTCGGTAGCCCAGTAACTGATGGACGTTTTCTCAACACACAATTAATCCCCAAGTATGAAGAATATCAATTGTAGTTTCGAAGATGACTAAGTTATTTATCGAACCCAAGGGACGGATAAATATCAATTTAATTTTATTCTAGTAAACTAAGGCAATGTTGGAAATATAATGGTTGTGGTATTAAAATTAAGTAACAAATATTAATTGAAATAGCAAGTAAAAATAACAAGAGAAGAGATACATGAGTTGTGATCAAGTAAGATAGTAGGTAGTTCGTCAGGTCATCCAGCTCCACTTATTAATTCATCTTCCGTGTGACGGTGTCCGACTCTGCCTTGTGGTTTATGGACGCATCACTAAACCATGCAAATTCACTCTATAGACACAAGTAAATATGTGTATGACACGTGTGAATATCCTCGGAGTAAAAGATATAATTCACTCCACTTTCTAGGTACTATCAGTATCAATTATTTTCCGTGCACTTAGTACTCTAACCCGATATGATCTCCCTTTATAGGTACTATGAAATTATACTCTTTATCCTACTTATTAACCTGAATATGATTCAATTAACAAGTATTCATATAGGATAGTTCTAATAAGACTTCGGAATCCCTTCACTTAGAATTATAACATAAAACCCTGCTCAGCAGTGAACGCACTCAACCAATAACCAAGTTATGTATTCAGACTCTACACAACAATTATTGATGTACAAAACGACCGTGAGTATGGATTAAAAATGTGCAATCTTATATAAAATAAACCACAAGTAGTGTTGTACGGAGTTTACACACGAAAGACAAATTAACTCATGAAACCTTCATAACCCTAGAACTACCGAAGCGGCTTTAGCCCATGATTGATCTAAGAATAATCATGGTTAGTTAGACCGATCTTACTTGAATCTCCAGCGGAACTCTGTCACAGCCCCTCCGGATGATGGACAATCGATCTCCTCCCAACTCTACGTCTTCACGTCTTCTTGTATGATAGATTCAATGAATTCCTCTTTTATAATGCTGCATAAGCCTTCTTTTATACTTGTAATCACATCTCCTGGGCTTGGAATGGGCTTTTTAAGTGATCACTCGCATTGACGGTGTAAAAATACGGATATGGTAAGTTCCCGAGCCTCAATTCGACTTCACCAACAGGTCGAATTGACCATCACAAGTCGAATTGCAAGTCGAATCTGCACACTGTAAGTCCCAGGTGCTTGATTCGACCAACTGCAATGGTCAAATCGAAGTGATGAGGACGAATCGACATTTCCGCCAATCGATTCGACCTCGATTCGACCTGAGGCCCAGGTCGAATTCTCCTGTCGTGGTCGAATCCACCTTCTGTACATGTTGTGTTGCCAATTCGACCTGAAGGGCTGGTCGAATTGACCTCCTTCAGGTCGAATCGCACTCCTGCTTCGTCCAATCGGATGGCTTCGACTTCCTTTCTTCAGTTTTCAACACTTCCATTTCGATTTCCTTCGAAAAACCACTCAAATAGCTCCAACAACACCTGATTCATGCCTTTTCACAATATACATCGGTTTACAACCGATTTCAACCTTCAAACACTCCATAATAGCACAAATCCAGATGCAAGATTCGTGAATTAACACACTCATCAAACCCCCAAACTTACATGTTGCTCGTCCCGAGGCAACGCAATCAAACCAAATAGTCGTGTCTAATTCACGAGATCACCAAGTACAAAACATATTACACATGCAACTTCATCAATTAAAAACAAGTATTTCCTGCATCAAACATATCATTCATGCAAAACATCACTCAATCATATTACCATTCGGAGTACTATATCATCAAGCTCACAAGATAAATGTTTACTCTCTCACTCAAGTGCTAGTTGCACTTAACATGTTAATATATATGCTCATATTCAATCCATACTCACGCATAACCATAAGCTTGGCAAGGGTCTCAAAAATCAACTCACAATCAACTCATTACTAGGATCACAAAGGACTTATTTTTAGGTTTTAATGTTGGCTCTTTGGAAAGGGTAGGAAAATTTAGATAAGTGACTCAAACACTAGTAGAGAGTTACCTTGGAGGTTCTTGCTTTCTTCATTTGGCTACATATTCTCCTCAATTTTTTTCTCTTGCACTTGCAATTTTCGAACTTTTTTCCTTCTCTTTCTTGCATCAACATCATTCTTTTTTTGATAACTCGGGTACCGATTGTAGGCACTACCCTTTTTAATCGGGGTACCAGTTTCAGGCACTACCCCTAAACACGATTTAACCATACACTTCCTCTTTCTATTCCACTTAACCATCATTCTATCTTCCTTCTTCTTCTTGCAACACTTATTCACCTCAACTTTCTACTAATGAATAGAGTATTTAAACAAAGCTAAAGTAAAGGTAAAATAAGGCTCTTTTATTCGGCTTGCCAAAAAAAAGCTTTTAAGGCTCAAACAGGGCTACCAAAGGCATACATAATCAATGAGAAGGTAAAATTTGGCTAAGTAACTCAAATAATCAAGAATGGCCTAAGATCATGTCCTAGTAATTCACCAATTGTAAGTCTCACACAAGACTCCAAGCCAAGCTCTAGAATACGTTCATATGAATGATTCTCTCAAGAATAAACTATCATGATCAAGCATGATTAAAAGACTCAAATCCTCACATGGGTAAATAAAATCTTAAGTACTCTTCGTAACACATAATCAAGATCAATTTCACAAGAACTCTACATACTTATCAAATTATACATGCTTCTCATCAACGAAAATTAACACATGAACATATGAATGCACAAAATCCATAAACCCACACATCATAGTCAAGAATAGCATCATCATCTTGATACCTTGTTCGTGCTATCTTCTCAGAAACTTCAGCCCATTTCTCCTTTATTGTGCAAAGTGATCGAATGGGTATGAAAATCGGGGTTAAGAACACACTTACCTGGCCCAATTCCACCTCGATTCGACTTGGTCCCCTGATGCTCCAAAATCGAGTGTTCCTCATCCCCTACACACTTCAAGATTAATAACGAACATTAGGTACCAAAATCGAGCATGACTTCATCAAGAATCAATCCTAAAACTTAACATTCATGAGTAACTCCGCAAACGACACAAAACACGAAACAAAACACCACTAAAAATTAGACAAATTGCAAAAAATTGACACATAAAAACCGGTTAAAATTTCAATATGCCGCAAAAAATTAACTTCCCTAACAAACGTCACAAAGAAAAGATTATACTATCAGTGCTTATTGAGGTAAGTACATCACACCCCAAACTTAGTAGAAACTATAGTCGGAACTAAATTTGCAAAGAAATGTAATTGCCGATAAGTAAGCACTTCAAATATAAAAATGTCTTACTCACACGAATGAAATAAAACAATAAAACGGGAGGGAAAGCCCCCAACAGGCGCTCATGTTTAACATCGGAAAGTCACGACGGAATGCAGAATATGTATACTACTGACTAAGAGGGCAATCTTCTTTCATCTTTACCTTCCAATACTTTCTCCCCCTCTTATCATCCACACTTATCACCTTACCTTTCTTAGGCACCATACTATTAGTAGAATCTCCTTTCTCAAGCTTTCTCGTCTCATTCCTGTCAATCTTCCACTCAATTTCGGAATCACTCCTATCACCATCAAGATCAAAGTCAGGATAAAATTGATCACAAAATAAAGAACGAGAGAAAGGACTTTCAAATTTGTGGGTATCCGGTGGTAAGTTAGGAGGCTTCAAGTAGGTATCATTTCCCTTCCTTTGTCTACATCCTTCTTCTCAACCTTAGATTTCTCCAATTCATACCTGACATAACCCAAAGCAAGTAAGTTTCCAAGATATTCAATACATTCCTCATTGGAAAGATCATCAAGCTCCGTAGTGGGATAAGTAAGAGACTCCATCAAGCATGTCTCAAGAGGATACTTAGACAGGATCAAAGACATATCTTCCTTCACAATCTCCTCCACCACATTAATACTATGACATTGCGACTCTATAGGCATCTTTATTGCTTTGTCAATGTTGAATAGGACCTCTTCTTTATCCATCCGCAACCTAAGCTCCCCCTTTCGAATATCAATCATGGCCCCAGTAGTAGCAAGGAAAGGTCTCCCCAAGATAAGAGAGATATTATCCTTATCATCTTCCATCTCAAGTACAAGAAAATTCATAGGAAAGACTAGTTTCTCCACTTTGACAAGAACGTCCTCAACGATACCTTTCGGAAACGTCATCGACCTGTCCGCCAATTGAAGAGCAACTGTTGTAGGAGATAACTCCCCTAAACCAAGTCTTTGAAAGATAGACAATGACATCAAATTGATGCTTGCCTCAAGATCGCACAAGACTCGTCGTGCCGGCCTCTTTTCAATCTCACACAAAATAGTGAAGCTTCCCGGATCCTTTATCTTTTGTGGCAGCTTCCTTTGGATAATCAAGCTATAATTTTCAGGCAAATTCACCGTCTAAACTCCGTTCAAACTTCTCTTTTTCAACAGCATATCCTTAAGGAATCGGGCATAGTACGGCATCTTAATTATCGTCTCAGAGAAATGAATACTCAAGCTTATCTTATTTATGATATCTGAAAACCTCTTGAACTTTTCTTCCAATCGCTTCTTATCCAGCGTATAAGGAAACATCAGAGGTATCTTTGTTTTGGGAATACCCCATTCATCATGCTCGACCTTCTCCGCTTTATCCTTCTCTGCTCTCAACCTCTTAGCTTTTCCCACTTTTTCTCTGCTACAATTTTAGTATTTTGCTCATTCGGAACCAATGGAGTAATTTCACATCACGAGGAGTGTTTGGTGAAGAAACAGGTGCGGAACAAGGCAATTCGACCTTGATTCGACCAGGTGCTCTGGTCGAATTGGGCACTTAGTGGTCGAATTGATCTCCTAGAACACGATTTTCATCATGTATCTCCGATTTGACCTGGATTCGACCTGAAGGTCTGGTCGAATTGAAGTCCCCCTGGTCGAATCGGCTCACTGTAAGATTTTTATCTTCCGATTTGACCTCAATTCGACCTGAAGGTATGGTCGAATTGAGTAGCTGCTGGTCGAATCGGGCTTCTGATAAAATAGAGTGCTCCTGAAGGGTAGATTCAACATCAATTTGACCTAGCCCCCTGGTCGAATTGAATTGAATTTAGTCGAATCGAGGCTCTGTTGCTTCCAAATCACGTCCAGGCGTCCAATTCGACCCCCCATGCTGAATTCGACCTATGGTGTTGATCGAATTGGGGTCAAATTGAGCGCTCGACGTGTTCAATTTCGATTCTGGCCTCATCAGTCCCTCGTATTGTGTTCCAAACCTCAATGTGATGGCGTTGCAAGACCTTGGATTCTCAATACTTTACGACGGGAGCTTCCCTTTCTCAATAGTTTGAGTAAGCTTGTTAACACTTCCTGCCATCTCCCCCATCAACAACGTAAGGTCCTTCACTTGCTTAGATAAATCCTCATGGTTTGCATCAATCTTCTTCTCTAATTTGGCGTCAAGACGATCTAATCTAGCATCATTTCTAGCCATGTACTTATTCACCGTATCCTCGAAATCCAGCTTTCCTTCTTCCACTTTTGCACTCGGATCAACACCTATCGGAGGTTGAATTACATTGTTAGGGTTGCTCCATGAAAACTCCGGCCTCCTAGGCTGTTGATAATAACCCGGGGGACCACGATTGTTATATTTCCCTTAGTAATTCCGG
Organism: Pogostemon cablin; assembly: GCA_023678885.1. Classification (NCBI taxonomy): domain Eukaryota; kingdom Viridiplantae; phylum Streptophyta; class Magnoliopsida; order Lamiales; family Lamiaceae; genus Pogostemon; species Pogostemon cablin. Next base: position 9,398,810 of record CM042990.1, on the reverse strand, counting down.
TTCCCTTGATTTTGAAACCTCGTTCCTTGAATACTTTGGTCCATAGCATAGTTTGCTTCTTCCATCTCCTCTTGGATCGTGCCATTATTCATTACTTTCTGCTGCATGATTGGTACGCGCTGAGACATATCACTGATTTACTTTTGTTGGGACTCAAGTAGCTTGTTGATATTCGACAAGCTAGAGACGATCTCATCTTCTCTACTTGTTTTTACCATAGCACGTTCAATCTTAGCCACTTTTCCCAGGACGTAAGTACCTCTCACTCTATCAGTTGGCTAATCTCTTGAGTTCATCGAAATATCTTCAAAAAGTTTCTTGGCCTCTACAGATGACTTAGTAAGCAATGCTCCATTAGAAGAAGCATCCAATAACACACGTGAATCACAGTCCAATCCATTGTAGAATATGCTGATATATTGAGCTTTAGATAGCCCATGTTGAGGACACTCACGAAGCATGTCCTTGAATCTGTCCCACGCTTCATGAAACTTCTCTCCACTACCGATAGCGAATTAGTTAATGTCTTGCTTCATCTTGAACAACTTTGAAGGTGGCATGTATCTCTATAAGAACTTCAACTTCAATTGCTCCCAAGTAGTGCATTCAGCTGCATTAATAGTGTCGTACCAATCTCTCGCCCTTTCAGCAAGCGAGAATTTAAACAAGAGGATCTTCCTAGCATCTTCATGTTCTCCTGCGTCTTTTTGAGTACTTGCATAGCCCAAGAACTTGTTTAGATGCTGCTGCGGATCCTCGAAAGACCCTCATGCGAAGGAGTTCCTTTCTATCATGCTAATAAGAGCGGGGTGAAGATCAAAGTCCGCATTGGCCCCCTTGCTCCTAGAAGCCCAAAGTTTCCAGGCCCGTTATTTTTGAAGACTTCACGGATGGCTAGATTATCCGGATTGGCCCTTTCGTTGGCCATGTCGACTGTCACTTCTTCCAAATTAACTTCGGTTTCAGCTTCAATCGTTTGCGAATTTAGCACGTCAATTTCAACTCCAAGGTTTAGAGCTTCAGTTGAATCTACGTTCTTATTCTTACTCTTCTTCTTCTTCTTCCTTGATGATGCTCCGATCTCAGGATTATATGGTTCTAATTCACCTTTCTTTGATCTCGTGAGCATACACCTAAAAAGAATAAGAGTTAAAACAGTAAAACAGGAAAAATAGTCCTAATAAACTAGAAATAACAAAAGATATTTTAAGCCGTCCCCGACAAAGGCGCCAGGAACTTGATGGGCATTTTCTCAACACACAATTAATCCTCAAGTATGAAGGATATCAATTGTAGTTTCGAAGGTGACCAAGTTATTTATCGAACCCAAGGGACGGATAAATATCAATTTAATTATATTCTAGTAAACTAAGACTATTTTGGAAATATAATGGTTGTGGTATTGAAATTAAGTAACAAATATTAATTGAAATAGCAAGTAAAAATAATTAGATAAGAGATAAGTGAGTTGTGATCAAGTAAGATAGTAGGTAGTTCGTCAGGTCATCCAGCTCCACTTATTAATTTATCTTCCATGTGACGGTGTCCGACTCTGCCTTATGGTTTATGGACGCATCACTAAACCATGCAAATTCACTCTATAGACACGAGTAAATATGCGTATGACACGTGTGAATATCCTCGGAGCAAGAGATATAATTCACCCATTTCTAGTACTATCAGTATCAATTATTTCCCGTGCACTTAGTAATCTAACCCGATATGATCTCCCTTTATAGGTACTATGAAATTATACTCTTTATCCTACTTATTAACCCGAATATGATTCAATTAACAAGTATTCATATAAGATAGTTCTAATAAGACTTCGGAATCCCTTCACTTAGAATTATAACATAAAACCCTGCTCAGCATTGAACACACTCAACCAATAACAAGTTATCTATTCAAACTCTACACAACAATTATTGATGCACAAAACGACCGTGAGTATGGATTAAAAATGCACAATCTATATAAAATAAACCACAAGTAGTGTTGTACGAATTTTACACACAAAAGACAAATTAACTCATAAAACCTTCATAACCCTAGAACTACCGAAGCAGCTCTAGCCCATGATTGATCTAAGAATAATCATGGTTAGTTGGACCGATCTTACTTGAATCTCCAGCGGAACTCTGTCACAGCCCCTCCGGATGATGGACGATCGATCTACTCCCAACTTTACGTCTTCAAGTCTTTTTGCATGATAGATTCAATGAATTCCTCTTTTATAAATCTTCATAAGCCATCTTTTATACTTGTAATCACGTTTCCTGGGCTTGAAATGAGCTTTTTAAGTGATCACATGCATAGACGGTGTAAAAATACGGATATGGTAAGTTCCCGAGCCTCAATTCGACTTCAGCAACAAGTCGAATTGACCATCACAAGTCGAATTGCAGGTCGAATTGGCACACTGTAAGTCCCAGGTGCTCGATTCGACCAACTGCCTAGGTTAAATCGAAGTGACGAGGTTGAATCGGCATTTCTGCCAATCGATTCGACCTCGATTCGACCTGAGGCCCAGGTCGAATTCCCCTGTCATGGTTGAATCCACCTTCTGTACATGTTGTGTTACCAATTCGACCTGAAGGGCTGGTTGAATTGACCTCCTTCAGGTCGAATCGCATTTATGCTTTGCCCAATCGGATGGCTTCGACTTCCTTTCTTCAGTTTTAAACACTTCCACTCCGATTTCCTTCAAAAAACCACTCAAATAGCTCCAACAACACCTGATTCATGCCTTTTCACAATATACATCGGTTTACAACTGATTTCAACCTTCAAACACTCCATAATAGCACAAATCCAGGCGCAAGATTCATGAATTAACACACTCATCAGTAACAAAATTCATAGTGATATTCTTCCACTTCCACTCTGGAATAACTATTGGCTGCAAAGCTCCTACTGGTCTCTGATGCTCGGCTTTGACTTGCTAACAAGTCAAACATTGCTCTACATATTGAGCGACATCTCACTTCATCCCTGGCCACCAATAATGTGACGTCAAATCTATACATCTTAGTAACTTCTGGACGTACAGAGTACGGTGTTGAATGAACTTCTGTCATCACTTCCTTCCGAATGTCGTCCACTTCAGGTTGACATAATCGACCTCTATAACGAATCACGCCATCATCTCTTAATTGGAAGTCAGAAGTTTTTCCAGAGCTGATACCATTCCTTATCTTGTCAAACAATTTATCCACCTCTTGTCCCTTCGAATCTTATCCATCAAAGTCAGTTGAAGTGTCAGAGCTGTCATCTTTACTTCCAATGATCCTTCCTAAATGATCTCCACACCCATCCTTTGCAAATCAAGTAGCTCTGGTTTCTGATTTAGGGTCATAGCAGCTACACTCTATATTACCTTTCGGCTTAATGCATCAGCAACCACATTGCCTTTACCCGGATGATAATTGATAACACAGTCGTAGTCCTTCACTAGTTCCAACCAGCTTCTCTACCTCATATTCAACTCTTTTTGAGTGAAAAAACTTTAAACTTTTATGATCAGTATAAATCTCACAACGTTCTCCATACAGATAGTGCCTCCAATTTTTTAGTGCAAACACTACTGCAGCTAACTCCAAATCATGAGTTGGGTAGTTCTTCTCGTACTCCCTTAATTGTCTGGATGCATATGCTATCACTTTCCCATTCTGCATCAGTACACATCCAAGATAATTCTTCGAAGCATCACTATAAACCTTGAAGTTTTCCGTCTCTGTAGGAATAGTTAAGATAGGTGTTGATGTCAACCGTTTCTTCAATTCTTGAAAACCTTGTTCACATGCCTCTGTCTATGTGAATCTCATATTTTTCCTGGTCAACTGTGTTAATGGTGAAGCGATTTTAGAAAATCCTTCAACAAACTTTCGATAATATCTCGCTAATCCAAGAAAGCTACGAACCTCAGTGGGATTTGAGGGTTGTGGCCAATCATGGATTGCTTTTACTTTGCTTGGATCCACTGAAATTCCTTCTCCCGATACCACGTGTTCCAAGAAAACAACTCGGTCCAAACAGAATTCACACTTTTTAAACTTCGCATACAATTATTTCTTCTTCAGAATCTCCAACACCTTCCTTAAATGCAGAGCATGATCCTCCTTATTCTTAGAGTAAATCAGAATATCATCGATAAACACAATTACAAACTTATCGAGGAATTCCTTAAATACTCTATTCATCAAATCCATAAATACTGCTGGAGCATTCATCAAACTGAATGGTATCACCTAAAACTCATAATGTCTATGCCTTGTACTGAATGCAGTCTTCGGAGTATTCTCCTCCTTTATTTTCAACTGATGATACCCCGATCGTAAATCAATCTTTGAAAAGATAGCAGCACCCTGTAATTGATCGAACAAAATATCAATGCGAGGAAATGATACTTATTCTTGTTGTAACTTTATTAAGCTCCCGATAATCAATGCACATCCTCAATGTACCATCCTTCTTTCGAACAAACAGAAATGGTGCTCCCCAAGGTGAGAAACTAGGTTGGATAGATCCTTTGTCTAGCAACTCTTGCAACTGTATCTTCAATTTCTTTAGTTCAGTTGGTGCCATTCTTTAAGGCGCTTTAGACACAAGAGTAGATCTGGTTACAACTCAATAACAAACTCTATTTCCCGATTTGGTGGCAAACCTAGAAGATCATCTAGAAACACCTCTGGGTACTCCCGAAGTACTGGTACATCACCGAGGACTGGACACTGCTGTCCCTCAGCATTTATTACGCTCACCAGATACTCCTCACAACCACATCCAACAACCGTTGTGCTTTTGCTGCTGATATCACTGGAAATCTGAAGTTCTTCTTAATCCCTAATTTAAGAGAACGGTTCTCCTTTCAATGGCTTAAAAGTGATACTCTTCTTCTGACAATCTATTGTAGTACCGTACTTTGACAGCCAATCCGTTCCTAATATGACATCATAGTCATTCATATTTAACACAATCAAATAAGCAAGTAGTTCTACTTTCATCATTACTCTCACCTGTAACCCTTACCATGATTATACTATCTATCTTGCGAGTCTTCCACCACATGACCAATATAATTTATAAAACACATAACAACATAAAATGAAAAAGCACTTACATACAAGGCTACGCTCCCAAGGAATGAGCTCATGTACATAGACAGTCTGCAGGACCCAAACTGTACTCTGATACCACTCTGACACGACCCACCTTACATAACTTATAATTCAAATACTAATTAACAAAAACATCATCATTATAAAATTGCATATACCTTTTTTTTCCACATAATATATACATAACTGAAATCATAGTCTAACATACGTCACCAATTTCTGACACCACCTCAATCCACAGAAACTTGTGACAATACTTATTATATGACATAACAAAACATCAGCGAAAATAAAATAAGCCCACAGCCTAGCCCAACAGGTCGTCATCTATGTACATCCACTCAAAACCCTGAAGGAGCTCCACAGTTTGCACAAAATACTCCATAATTCAATCATCAGCAGACTCACCTACAATGCATAAACTAGTGAGACAAAAATCTCAGTAAGTAGAAATCATGCATGCCAGTGCATGAAAATATTTTTAGTTTTCTATTGTCTATTTCCTAGTCTTTCTAGTTGGTCTCTTTAATTTTGAAAACTGTTCACGTTGTGGGATCCCCACGACACACTTATGATATGTACCCCAAATGAGCTCAATAGACACAAAAAATGTCGGATAGATTTTTTTGATCCCTGAATATAGCGTCGAGAATGAGGGGATGATTTTTCCGAACCCTGACAGAGATGCATATATAGTGGCCACACACACCATTAGTGTCTTATTAATTTTGAGGAAATACTTTTCGTGATTATGCATGGTATGCAACCAGAGCAGTTAAATATGCATCATAAACCATTTACGATATCAATATCAACATATAATTACAATAAAGCAACAACTTAACTTTAATTCACACAGATCCACTACTGGAACAACAACTTCACCTCAATCACATAGATCCATTTATAAAATAACAACTTCACCTTGAATCACATGAATCCCTTTTTAGAATAACAACTTAGTCTCGGATCACACAGATTCTTATAAACAATATCTTCTCAAATCATACAGATCTATATTCAACAGTTTCCAATCACATAGATCTATATACGATAATGATATTATTTCAAATCAAATAGATTCACAAGTTGTTTCACAAATAATTTACAACTAATATGGTTAAATATGAAACATATTTTCCTCTAAATCACATAAATCCACAACTTGTACCACAAATTAATCCCAAATAATTCATAATGTAATTAAACTAATCACAAATAATTGACAACATAATTATCACATATTAATCATAAATAATTCACACACAACATGTTTATCTATTGTAGTTGAACTTCTACTTACCTGGACTCAAAATAGTAAGAGTACTATTGACCTCGTGAAGCACTACAACTAATCTCTTCTTTTCCTTTCCGGCACGGATCCCTTCCTCTCATTTTCTTTCTTCTCCTTCCTCTCTCTTTTCTCTCTCTCTCTCTTTTTTAGTTCGCAATTCGCAGCCACGACTGCTTCTCAAATCAACCATTCAAAGGGTTTATATAGTAGTGATGTAGTGAAAACAATCACCACCGCCCCCAAACCTCATTTACTATATTTAGTAATTACTATTTATAGTAACTACTATTTTTTAATAATAATAATTATTATTATAATAAATTATAAGTGTGCAATTGTGAATAGCAGCTATGTGTGCACATTTCCAACCACATGTTTTGTGCGGTTGCCCATTACCGCCACATAATATAAATTTAATTATTATTATTATTATTATTTATTATTATTATTATTATTATTTTCCATTATGAATATACGTGCAATACTTAATAACTAAGATATAATACATTTATAAATTACTATACATACGTGTACATTTTCTTACCACTATTATTATTACGAAAACACGTGTGATATTTAATAATTAAGAAATAGTTTATTCATACAAATAAAATAATTTAATTATATATCAAAATTATTACACGTAAATATTTATGCACACATATATTCATATATTGTCACCATTTTATCACGAATGTCTCAAATAAAATATAAAGATAAATAAAATGTAGAAACAATTGTCACAAAATTGCCACATTATTATCACATAATTACCACATAATTATCATATAATTATAAAATGCACATAACACAAATTAAATTATATTGACACATGAATATTGAGAAGCTCGGGTATCACATACCCTTTAAAAAATGAAATTAAGAAAAACACAAGTAGCATTTTTTAAATAATATTTTAAAATGAATTGTTTTATTAATTATTTTTTAATTATTAAAATAACAAGTATTAAGGAGTGTTTTATCAAAAATGAATTGTTTTATTAAAAATATTATCACTTTTAATTTGTCTTACAAATTATTTATAAAATTTTTCAATTTTATAACTATCACTTTTCATTAATCAGATATCACTTTTTATTAAAAATGCTATCATTATTTGTCTTAAGAAGTGTTCATTAAATTGTTCGATTACATGATTATCACTTTTTATTAATTAATTATCATTTTTAGTAAAAATGCTATAACTTAGAATAATTTATAAAATTGTAAAATGCTATAACTTTTTATCCATTTTACGAATTATTTATAAAATTGTTCGATTATACAATTATCACTTTTCATTAAATTATAAATATTTTTCATTAATAATGTTATCACTTTTTGTTCGTTCTATAAATTATTTGAGTGAGTCTTGTGTGAGACTGTCTCACGTAAGAATATTTTATATTTTTTTAAAATAGTTATCACTTTCGCTATAAAATGTAATCAATTTCGAAATAAAATGTTATCACTTTCATTTATTTATATTAAAAATTGTTCATGAAATAACATTATCACTTTTTATTAATTGAATATCACTCTTCATTATAAAAATTATTATTTTTTTATCTATTTCATGTATGCCCTTGTGTGAGACGGTCTCATACAAGTTTTTGCCAAATTGTTTTCATGAAATGCTCCATTGATGATTATCTTTATTGTATCGTTTATCATTTTTTTAAATAAAAATGTTATCACTTTTTATCTATTAGAATTTTGTATTTGTTCATTTGATGATTACCATTTTCCTTTATCTATAACTTTTTATTAAAAATATTATCATATTTTCTTCATATATCTTATTGTTTGTTGTTGATAAGTCATATTTTAGCACAATTATTTGGTAGGAATTCATGTTTATTTAATTGACTTATGTGTTATTTATGTGCTAATATTGACTTAATTTGGCTTTAAGAGATAAATACTTTAATTTTATAAATTGATGTGGAAACAGACTGTTAAGTGGAGCAAATTAGGAAAGAAATCAGCCAACATATCTTCCACATATTTGAAGGGCCAGATCTTCTCCAGATTTGTTGGAGGAGTGATTTGAAGGATGAAACACGATAAAAAAAGAGAAAAGAAAAAGAGATCCTGGAGATATTTTAGGAAGAGAGAAATAAGGAAAGAGATCAAGTAGGATTACTTAGGGATCAAGAAAGCAAATGAGGGGATTTTATTTATTCTTGGGGGCTATCACAAGCAGAAGATAGGATACTTCTGCAGAATTGGCGTGAAGAAGCGTAGCATACTTGGAGGAAAGAATTGGCGTGAAAGTCAAGAGCAATCGGATCATCACCGATTATTTTAATTTATTTTCTTATTTTGTTATGAAGATGCAGGGCTAATCCCCTTTTCTAGTTTAGAATTTCGTGAACCTCCCATTGAACCGTATATTAATTATTAAGGATTTTTATGTTGAATCTTTTGCGCAAGTTTATTCTATTACATGCTTTGATGTTCTTAATAGTAGTTTGGTAGTTAATTTAGCCTGATCAACTATTTAATTATCTAACTGCTGAATGTTATTCCACGAACATAATCCGTAATTATTGTAGGAATTGGATTAAGTAACAAATAGAGATAATTCCCTCTAGGTGTAATAGAATCTAGGTTGTATGATTCCTAGCCGGATTTCGTAGCCTAGTAATTCTATGTTGAGAGTTTTAATGCATTTACGAGTTCAAATCCATATGGTCACTCGTAGATAGTTCAATTTAGTGGTCGTACCCTAGTTGATAAACCTAAGAACATTCGGGTTGATTGGTCGTACCGTCAATCTAGGGATTTGAGTTTGCGCACTAGGCTAGATGTTTAATTCGTATAATTAATTAATTTAGTAAACGAGAGGGGATCAACACCCTAAACTAGGTCTTCATCACTTGGTTAATTTAAATATTAATTTTCGTATACTTGGTTAATAAAAACATTGAGTTGATTTAATACTTGTTTTATTTTCATATTGCCACCAAATCGAAACCCCCCTTACCCATTTTATTTGTTTGCAACATATAAATTTAATTTAAAATTCATTATACTCTCTTGGGTTCGACCCGTACTCGTCGCTATACTAAGTATTAGTGTGAGTCGGATAAATATCTTATTTTGGTAGGACGGCGACATCCTATCAAATTTGGCGCCATTGCCGGGGAGTAAAATTAAATTTTGTTAAATTTTTGTGTTTCTCATATTTTTCTGCATTTTTACAGGTTCTGGAATTTTCTAAAAATTTTCTGGAATTTTCGATTTTTTCAGTAAAATTGATACTGAACCCTTCAGTGTCAGTTATCCCCTGTTTTCGGAATTTTTTTCTGTGAATGATTACACGATCTTCTGGTAAAAAATAGCTTGAATACATTCCAGAAATTGAGAGAACTACTCGGAAGTTGAGGAAGGAGTCCCGAAAGAAGAAGGAAACAAGTACGTCCATTGGCGAAACTGCCGGAAACCTCACCGAACTCGAACTTGCAGCTGATACACTTCATCTTTGAGAGGAGAATTCAAAATTTTCTGATTTAGAGGAGGAAGATACTGTAGGATCTGAGTCGGAAGAGGAAAACATGGCTGCAAATACTGAAAAAACTTTGAATAAATTGGCAAATCCGGATGTAGTCCATCAACCACTATGCTTCAACTTTCCTGCGATTACTGATAATACTGTATTTGAATTGAAATCGGGATTGATTCACTTACTTTCTACTTTCCATGGTCTTTCAGGTGAAATTCCTCACAAGTTCTTGAAGGAGTTCTCGATTGTATGCATGAGCGTGAAACCAAATGGAGTGATGGAGGAACAAGTCAAGCTTAGGGCATTTCCCTTTGCAGTGAAGGACATGGTGAAGGATTGATTGTATTATCTCCCTTCCGGAACGATAAATACATGGGCGAAAATGGAGAAACTTTTTCTCAAATTTACTTTCCGGCCACTAGAGTTGCTGGCTTGCGCAAGGAGATATCTGGAGCTCGTCAAAGGAGAGTTTACATGAGTATTGAGAGAGGTTTAAACACCTCACATCAGCATGCCCCGAACATCAAATAAGCGATCAGTTGCTATTGCAGTACTTCTATGAAGTGTTGTCAATCATGGATCGAAACATGCTTGATGCGGCTAGTGGAGGAGCTTTTATGATGAAAACACCTAATGCTGCTAGAGACTTGTTTGCTAGCATGGCTGCCAATATCCAACAGTTTGGCACACGTGATCCATCGATTAGAGAAGTAAAGAAGGTCCATGATTCTAAGTTGGAGGAAACTTTGAACAAGTTGACAGTTGCTGTGGAGAATCTTGCTAAAGAAAAAGGGGTAATCCCTCCATCTTGTCAATATTGTTTAACTAATGATCATTCTACTCTTTATTGCAGGGTTACACGCAGCGAGGAGCAAGTAAACGCCATGGGGCGACCCTATGATCCCTTCTCTCAAACCTACAATCTGGGTTGGAGAGATCATCCTAATCTCAGGTATGGTAGTGGACAAGGAGGAAATAGGGGGCAACAGCAGTTTCAAGAGCAGAGAGTGGTGAATAGGCAACAAGATCACCCTCAAGATGGTGGAAATTGCCAACAATGTGGTTCAAGCTCTGGAGTTTCATTTGAGGAAATGATGAATGAGATGGCTGCCAACAATCTGAAATTCCAAGTGTCTACTCAGACGTCCTTCCAAAATTTGGAAAATCAGATGAGTCAATTGGCGATAACTGCAGGCCAAATGCAGGCTCAAAACAGTGGAAAGTTGCCTTCACAAACGGAGGTTAATTCTAAGAATGTGAGTGCCATTACGTTGTAAAGTGATGCATTTAGCCATTCGTATCTTTTTTTACCTCACCCTATCCTAAAGCCCCATTACAATCCGTTCAAAGACCCTTTGATTGTTGCACATGATTCATCCAAAAATTGGTGGAGATTTGATTTGGGAGCAAGCCTATGGTAATGACTGTTCTTTTCAATTTTTGAGTGATCTTGCTACCTAAATCATACATTTGAGTGTTATTGAGTGAATCTTTGTGAGGCCATGTAATTTTGAAAGATTTGATGCCATGAAGGTTGCGAACTTTGAGTGAAGAGTCATTTTTCATATTAGTTCCGAATGCTCATTGGATACTTTTCTCTTGAGGTGTTGTAACTCTCGTTTGCCTTGGTAGATGTTCCTTGGTTTTCTATTCTCTTTCATCTTTGATTTCCAATTACTTGAGGACAAGCAAAGTTTAGGTGTGGGGAGATTTGATAAGTCATATTTTAGCACAATTATTTGGTTGGAATTCATGTTTATTTGATTGACTTATGTGTTATTTATGTACTAATATTGACTTAATTTGTCTTTAAGAGATAAATACTTTAATGTTATAAATTGATGTAGAAACAGGCTGTTAAGTGGAGCAAATTAGGAAAGAAATCAGCTAGCATATCTTCCACATATTTGGAGGGCTAGGTCTTCTCCAGATTTGTTGGAGGAGCGACTTTGAAGGATGAAACACGGCAAAAAAAAGAGAAAAGAAAAAGAGATCCTGGAGATATTTTTGGAAGAGAGAAATAAGGAAAGAGATCAAGCTGGATTACTTAGGGATCAAGAAAGCAGATAAAGAGGGGATTTTATTTATTCTTGGGGGCTATCACAAGCAGAAGACACGATACTTATGCAGAATTGGCGTGAAGAAGCGTAGCATACTTGGAGGATAGAATTGGCGTGAAAGTCAAGAGCTATCGGATCATCATCGATTATTTTAATTTATTTTCTTATTTTGTTATGAACAAGTGGGGCTAATCCCCTTTTCTAGTTTAGGATTTCGTAAACCTCCCGTTGAACCGTAGATTAATTATTAAGGATTTTTATGTTGAATTTTTTTCGCAAGTTTATTCTATTACATGCTTTGATGTTCTTAATAGTAGTTTGGTAGTTAATTTAGTGATGAGTGTGTTAATTCATGAATCTTGTGCCTGGATTTGTGCAATTATGGAGTGTTTGAAGGTTGAAATCGGTTGTAAATCAATGTATATTGTGAAAAGGCATGAATCAGGTGTTGTTGGAGCTATTTGACTGGTTTTTCGAAGGAAATCGGAGTGGAAGTGTTGAAAACTAAAGAAAGGAAGTCGAAGCTATCCGATTGGGCGAAGCAGGAGTGCGATTCAACCTGAATGAGGTCAATTCGACCAGCCCTTCAGGTTGAATTAGCAACACAACTTGTACAGAAGGTGGATTCGACTACGATAGGGGAATTCGACCTGGGAATCAGGTCGAATCGAGGTCGAATCGATTGGCGGAAATGCCGATTTGACCTCGTCAGTTCGATTCAACCAGGGCAGTTGGTCGAATCGAGCACCTGGGACTTACAGTGTGCCGATTCAACCTGTGATTCAACTTAGAGGGGTCAATTCAACCTGTTGCTGAAGTCGAATCGATGCTCGAGAGCTTACCATATCCGTATTTTTACACCGTCAATGCGTGTGATCATTTAAAAAGCCCATGCCAAGCCCAGTAGATGTGATTACAAGTATAAAAGAAGGCTTATGCAGCATCAAAGAAGAGGAGATTCATTCATTGAAGAGTCAAGACATAGAGTTGAGAGGAGGAGTGATCGTCCATCATCCGGAGGGGCTGTGACAGAGTTCCACTGGAGATTCAAGTAAGATCAGTCTAACTAACCATGATTGTTCTTAGATCAATCATGAGCTAGAGCCGCTTCGGTAGTTCTAGGGTTATGAAGGTTTCATGAGTTAATTTATCTTTCGTGTGTAAACTCCGCACAACACTACTTGTGGGTTGTTTTATATAAGATTGCGCGTTTTTAATCCATACTCACGGTTATTTTGTGCATAAATAATTGTTGTGTAGAGTCTGAATACATAACTTGATTATTGGTTGAGTGCGTTCACTGCTTAGTAGGGTTTTATGTCATAATTCTAAGTGAAGGGATTCCGAAGTCTTATTAGAATTATCTTATATGAATACTTGTTAATTGAATCATATTCGGGTTAATAAGTAGGATAAAAAGTATAATTTCATAGTACCTATAAAGGGAGATCAAATCGGGTTAGAGTACTAAGTGCACGAGAAATAATTGATTATGATAGTACCTAGAAAGGGGGGTGAATTATATCTATTGCTCTGAGGATATTCACACGTGTCATACGCATATTTACTTGTATCTATAGAGTAAATTTGTATGGTTTAGTGATGCGTCCATAAACCACAAGGCAGAGTCGGACACCATCACACGGAAGATGAATTAATAAGTTGAGCTGGATGACCTGACGAACTACCTACTATCTTACTTGATCAAAACTCACTTATCTCTTCTCTTGTTATTTTTACTTGTTATTTCGATTATTATTCGTTACTTAATTAAAAACCACAACTATTATATTTCCAACATTGTCATAATTTACTAGAACATAATTAAACTGATATTTATCCGTTCCTTGGGTTCGATATATAACTTGATCACCTTCGAAACTACAATTGATATCCTTCATACTTGAGGATTAATTTTGTGTTGAGAAAATGCCCATCAAGTTCCTGGTGCCATTGCCGAAGATCAATTCGACCACTATGTGCCCGATTTAACCAGACCTTCAGGTCGAATCCAAGTCGAATTGCCCCGTACTGCACCTGTTTCATAATCGAACACTCCTTGTGATGTGAACATTACTCCATTGGTTCCAAATGAGCAAAATACTAAGATTATAGCAGAGAAGAAGTGGGAAAGAGCCAAGAGGTTGAGAGCCGAAAAGGATAAAACGGAGAAGGTAGAGCGTGATGAATGGGGTATTCCCAAAATAAAGATACCTCCGCCGTTTCCTTATAAGCTGGTTAAGAAGGGATTGGAAGAGAAGTTCAAGAAGTTTTCAGATATCATGAATAAGATAAGCTTGAGTATTCCTTTCTTTGAGGCAATATTGGAGATGCTGTACTATGCCCGATTCTTTAAGGATATACTGTTGAAGAAGAGAAGCTTGAACGGAGTTGAGACGGTGAACTTGTCTGAAAATTGCAGCTCGATCATTCAAAGGAAGCTGCCATAGAAGATGAAGGATCCGGGAAACTTCACTATCTTGTCTGAGATTGGAAAGGGACCGACACGACGAGCCTTGTGCGATCTTGGGGCAAGCATCAATTTGATGCCATTGTCTATCTTTCAAAGGCTTGGTTTAGGTAAGTTATCTCCTACAATAATTGCTCTTCAATTGGCAGACAGGTCGATGACGTTTCCGAAAGGTATCGTTGAAGATGTTCTTATCAAAGTGGAGAAACTAGTATTTCCTGTGGATTTTCTTGTACTTGAGATGGAAGATGACAAGGATAATATCCCTCTTATCTTGGGGAGACCTTTCTTTGCTACTGCTGGGGCCATGATTGATGTTCAAAAGGGGGAGCTCAGGTTGCTGATGGATAAAGAAGAGATCCTATTCAACATTGACAAAGCAATGAAGATGCCTATAGAGTCGCAATGTCATAGTATTGATGTGGTGGAGGAGATTGTGAAGGAAGATATATCTTTGATCCTGTCTAAGGATCCTCTTGAGACATGCTTGATGGAGTCTCTTACTTATCCCACTACGGAGCTTGATGATCTTTCCAATGAGGAATGTATTGAATATCTTGAAAACTTACTTGCTTTGGGTGATGTCAGGTATGAATTGGAGAAGAAGGATGTAGACAAAGGAAGGGGAGATGATGCCTACTTGAAGCCTCCTAACTTACCACCGGATACCCACAAATTTGAAAGTCCTTTCTCTCGTTCTTTATTTTGTGATCAATTTTATCCTAACTTTGATCTTGATGGTGATAAAGGAAGGACTTTCAAAATTTAGTGGAAGATTGACAGGAATGAGACAATAAAGCTCAAGAAAGGAGATTCTACTAATCGTATGGTACCTAAGAAAGGTAAGGTGGTAGGTGTGGATGATAAGAGGGGGAGAAAGTATTAGAAGGTAAAGATGAAAGAAGATCACCCTCTTAGTCAGAAGTATACATATTCTGCATTCCGTCGTGACTCTCCGACGTTAAACAAGAGCGCCTGTTGGGGGCTTTCCCTCCCGTTTTATTGCTTTATTTCATTCGTGTGAGTAAGAAATTTTTATATTTGAAGTGCTTACTTATCGGCAATTACATCTCTTTGCAACTTAGTTTCGACTATAGTTTCTACTAAGTTTGGGGGGTGTGATGTACTTACCTCAATAAGCACCTATAGTATAATATTTTCTTTGTAACGTTTGTTAGGGGAGTTGATTTTTTGCGGCATATTAAAATTTTAACCGTTTTTTATGTGTCGATTTTTTGCAATTTGCCTAATGTTTAGTGGTGTTTTGTTCCGTGTTTTTTGTTGTTTGCGGAGTTACTCATGAATGTTATGTTTTAGGATTGATTCTTGATGAAGTTATGCTCTATTTTGGTACCTAATGTTCGTTTTTAAGCTTGAAGTGTGTAGAGGATGAAGAACACTCGATTTTGGAGCATCAGAGAGCCAATTCGACCAGGGAGCATGGTCGAATCCAAGCGTACAGGTCGAATCGAGTGGCAAAAATTGTCCCGCAGCCCGATTCGACCTGAGGCATGGCAATTCGACCTGAGGCCCAGGTCGAATCGAGGTCGAATCGGAAATGCAAAATCTTCCATTGAGCCAATTCGACCACGACTGTTTCAATTTGACCAGAAGCTCAGGTCGAATTGAGGTCGAATTGAGGACCTGAAACTTACAGTGAGTGGATTCAATCTGAGGCATGGCAATTCGACCAGGGGACCAACTCGAATCGAGGTCGAATTGAAGGTGAAAGTTGTCTAGAAGGTCAATTCGACCACGATGAAGTTAATCTGACCTCGTAGGCAGCACAATAAAGGAGAAATGGGCTGAAGTTTCTGAGAAGATAGCACAAACAAGGTATCAAGATGATGATGCTATGCTTGACTATGATGTATGGGTTTTTGGATTTTGTGCATTCATATGTTCATGTGTTAATTTTTATTGATGAGAAGCATGTATAATTTGATAAGTATGTAGAGTTCTTGTGAAATTGATCTTGATTATGTGCTATGAGGAGTACTTAGGATTCTATTTACCCATGTGAGGATTTGAGCCTTTTAATCATGCTTGATCATGATAGTTTATTCTTGAGAGAATCATTCATATGAACGTATTCAAGAACTTGTCTTGGAGTCTTGTGTGAGACTTACAATCGGTGAATTGCTAGGACATGATCTTAGGTCATTCATGATTAATTGAGTTACTTAGCCAAATTTTACCCTTCCTGTTGATTATGTATATCTTTGGTAGCCAGTTTGAGCCTTTAAAAGTTTTTTCTTTGGCAAGTCGAATAAAAGAGCCTTGTTTTACCTTTACTTGAGCTTTGTTTAAATACCCTATTCATTGGTAGAGAGTTAAGGTGAATAAGTGTTGCAAGAGAAAGAAGGAAGATAGAATAAGGTTGAGTAAAGTAAGAAAAGTGTATGGTTAAATCTTGTTTAGGGTAGTGCCTGAAACTGGTACCCCGTTTGCTGTTAAAAAAGGGTAGTGCCTTCAACCGGTACCCGAGTTATCAAAAGAAGAACGATGTTGATGCAAGAAAGAGAAGGAAAGTTCGAATATTGCAAGTGCAAGAGAAGAAATTGGAGGAGAATATGTAGCCAAATGAAGAAAGCAAGAACCTCCAAGGTAACTCTCTACTAGTGTTTGAGTCACTTTATCTAAATTTTCCTACCCTTTCCAAAGAGCCAATATTACAACCCGAAAATAAGCCATTTGTGATCCTAGTTATGAGTTGATTGTGAGTTGATTTTTGAGACCCTTGTCAAGCTTATGGTTACGTGTTCGTATGGATTGAGTATGAGCGTATACACTAACCTGTTAAGTGCGATTAGCACTTGAGTGAGAGAGTAAACACTTAACTTGTGAGCTAGATCACTTAGTAATCCGAATGGTAATATGATTGGGTGATGTTTTGCATGAATGATATGTATGATGTAGGAATACTTGTTTTTAATTGATGAAGTTGCATGTGTAATATGTTTTGTACTTGGTGATTCTTGTGAATTATACACGACTCTTTGGTTTGATTGCGTTGCATCGGGATGAGCAACATGTAAGTTTGGGGGTTTGATGAGTGTGTGAATTCACGAATCTTGCGTCTGGATTTATGCTATTATGGAGTGTTTGAAGGTTGAAATCAGTTGTAAACCAATATATATTGTATGAAGTCACGAATCAGGTGTTGTTGAAGCTGATTGAATGGTTTTTCGAAGGAAATCGGAGTGGAAGTGTTGAAAACTTAAGAAAGAAAGTCGAGGCCATCCGTTGGGCGAAGCAGGAGTGTAATTCGACCCGAAGGAGATTGATTCGACCAGCCCTTCAGGTAAAATTGGCAACACAACATGTACAGAAGGTGGATTTGACCACGACAGGGGAATTCGACCTGGGCATCAGGTCGAATCGATTGGCGGAAATGCCGATTTGACCTAGTCACTTCGATTCGGTCAGGGCAATTGGTTGAATCTAGCACCTGGGACTTACAGTGTGCCGATTCGACCTATAATTCGACTTGTGATGGTCAATTCGACCTGTTGCTGAAGTCGAATTGAGGCTCGGGAACTTACCATATCCGGTTTTTACATCGTCTATGCGTGTGATCACTTAAAAAGCTCATTCCAAGCCCAGGGGACATGATTACAAGTATAAGAGAAGGCTTGTACAGACACCAAGAGACGACTGGATCATGAAGACATGGAGACGTAGAGTTTGGAGGAGATTGATCGTCCATCATCCGTAGGGGCTGTGACAGAGTTCCGCTGGAGATTCAAGTAAGATCGGTCCAACTAACCATGATTGTTCTTAGATCAATCATGGGCTAGAGCCACTTCGGTAGTTCTTGGATTATGAAGGTTTCATGAGTTAATTTATCTTTCGTGTGTAAACTCCATATAATACTACTTGTGTTTTATTTTATATAAGATTTCACGTTTTTAATCCATACTCACGGTCGTTTTGTGCATCAATAATTGTTGTGTAGGGTTTGAATACATAACTTGGTTATTGGTTGAGTGCGTTCACTGCTGAGCAGGGTTTTATGTTATAATTCTAAGTGAAGGGATTCCGAAGTCTTATTAGAACTATCTTATATGAATACTTGTTAATTGAATCATATTCGGGTTAATAAGTTGGATAAAGAGTATAATTTCATAGTACCTATAAAGGGAGATCATATCGGGTTAGAGTACTAAGTGCACGGGAAATAATTGATACTGATAGTACCTAGAAAGGGGGTGAATTATATCTCTTGCTCCGAGGTTATTCAAACGTGTCATACGCATATTTACTTGTGTCTATAGAGTGAATTTTCATGGTTTAGTGATGTGTGCATATTCCACGAGGCAGAGTCGGACACCGTCACATGGAGGATGAATTAATAAGTGGAACCGGATTACCTGAAGAACTACCTACTATCTTACTTGATCATAACTTACCCATATCTTATTCTTGTATTTTTACTTGATATTTTAATTATTAGTTGTTATTTAATCTCAAAATCACAACCGTTATATTTCCAACATAGTCTTAGTTTACTAGAATATAATTAAATTAATATTTATCCGTCCATTGGGTTCGATATATAACTTGGTCACCTTCGAAACTACAATTGATATCCTTCATACTTGATGATTAATTGTGTGTTGAGAAAACGCCCATCAAGGACCGCTGCCCACCAATGGTCACTGGCATCTGTATAGAGAACCAGATCATCGTCATCATTTGGAATGGCTAACTTCAGGAGCTTCTTGTAAACCTCCTTTAATTGTTCAACCATCTCTCGGTGTGATTCATCCCATTTGAATTGGACATCTTTCTTTAATAGAGGACTAAACACCTTTCGATATTGTGTTAGATCGTTGATGAACATTCCAGCAAAGTTAACAACTCCTAGAAAACTCTGGATTTACTTCTTATCCTTGAGATCTTCAGAAAATCCTTGAACATTCTCTACAATGTGTGGTTGTAGGATAATTCCGGATTCATCGATCTTTATTCTAAGAAACTCGATCTGTCTTGTTGCTATTATTGCCTTCTTTTCAGAAAGTACTAATCATTCCCTTTGACATGCTTCTGAAAATATTTTAAGATGTGTTAGATGCTTCTTCATGTTCTTCGAGGCAATGAGGATGTCGTCCACATATACGAACATGAATGCAAAATAATCTTTAAAAAGATTATCCATCTTTTTCTAATATATCTGAGGTGCATTTGCTAAATCCATAGGCATGACATTCTAGATATAATGGCCTTGTGGTGTGGAGAATGCTATAAACTTCTTGCTTCCTTCCTCCATCATAATTTAGTTAACCCAGATTTGCAATCGAACTTTGAGAATACCTTGGCATTCTTGATACAATTGACCAAGTGTTCCCTACTTAGAATGCAGTATCCATCGAACTCCAAAATGTTGTTGATCCCTTTGTAGTTGATCACAAGTTCGGCTTTCCGCGCTTGACTTCTCTATGATTTCGAACCAGAAATCCTTTCTATCCTCTTGAACCATTAGGATAGACTTGTATCTCATGAACTCATGCTCCTTTCCTTTTTTCACTTTGAGCAAGGCTTTGAGCTCGTTTTTATTCCACCAAGCTAGAGCGTCTTTATTGAAGTTCCTCTGTATCTTATTCTTTACGTCCTCCAAAGATGTTTGTTTTTCAATTATGACATCTTTCTATATATTTTTCCCAAGCTTGCTTTAAGAAGGTGGATTGTTTTTTATTTTAGTTTCTCCATCTTCCATTCTCATCTGGTCTCGCTTCTTGTCTGAAGGATTGCTTCGCCATATCTCCTTTGATCGTTCAACTTGGATGACTAAGTTTTCCTTCATCATCACCACGCTTGCTGCGAAATTGGATCAGCATTTTTTTTGAAATGCATTGTACAGTCATCATGCAATGATCTTATGTTCACAAAGGATTGTGAAAATAAGCCTTCTTGTTGTGTTTCTTGGGTTAAATGCTTGAATGTTTGTAGGAAATTATTTCCTTACAGGATATCCACACCAGTGTCATAAGAATTTATCGGTGGAGTCTTCACCTTGCACCATGGGGTACGATCCGCTCCTCTGATCATAATTTCTTCTTGCTTGATTCCTCTTTTAAAGGTTAGCACCCTCCGTGAGAAATCTCTTCCTTGAACAATCGACAAATAATCGCCAGAGTCTTTAGGAAAGACTCCTTCATTTGCAGTGCAGATACAGGCTCCTGAATCAATGTATAATGCAAAATTCTCTACTCGGTGTAACTTATATATCATCTCTACGGTAATATATATCGAGAATGGTGTTGTGGTCTTGGGTAGATCACAACTTATAACCCTGAGCTGCTATTAGTGAACTTTGTACCTTTTCCCTTTGACCGTGAACTCCATTCCATTTTGTAATCGTTCCCAAGAGTTGTGAGCCTTGAGAAACTCCAATCCCAGCACCAGTTGTTTTGGGAATCTTCCTGCAACTCCTTCAATTAGCAGCTCAAGATCACCAAGTTTGAGTTGTCCTTGATATCTTCTAGTTGTTTGTTGTTGAAGATAATACAAGACATCATAAGGAATAGAGTTTTTCTTTTTGGTGATATCGAATATTACTTCGACTCCTCTCCATCCTTCTGGGCATTTTAGTTCACCATTTTTTGTGAACTTTTTAGGTTCCTGGATCACCTCCACGATTGATTTCTTTCCCTAACTTTCACTGATCATTATGTCTTCTTGAAAAGAAATTATTCTATGCTCAAATCTGAAGCAGTCTTACCTACTCCAGACTGGCTTATCCTTGATCCGTAAATCCATGTCGTGGATTGGTGGCAACTCTATTATTTCTGGCCTAATTGAACATACAACTCTTTTAAACACTTTTGGTATCTCAATATACTCCTTCATTTGGAATAAATCCAAATGATGAGTGTTTGATAGAGCATATGAGATACTGTAGAAGATAGAGTATGGCACGTTCCCTTCTTTCATCAAATCTTTGTTCTTGAAATTTTGATGAAGAGTGAGTACTCTATTAAAATCTTGATCCGCCAGATTGTAGGTAATCCTTGTGTAGATGTAGGATGCCGTTTTCCTGCGTATAGGTTTCCTGAGATTCCTCCCAGGCATGCTTCTCTATTGTTCTTAATCCACTTATCAAATATATCAATATCGATTGGTGTAGTTACTCTTGATTTCCTCAATAGGAATTAGCTGTATTTCCATCATATTTCATGTGAGCTCCATAGGGATGACAATCTCTTCTTCTGTCACTTTGTATATGATGTGATGTTTTCTCTTTCTGAGGCTGAGCAACTGCTCTATTTTTCCTACACTGAATTCATTATATAGATGGAGTCTTGAATCCTTCTTTATGATTCTCATAAGGGCCTTATGAGAAATGGATGTTGTTGAGTGGTAATTCACGTTTTTTAGGTCTCACATTACACTATTTTTGTTGGAATATGGACATGATTTCATGTAGAATTGTGTAGTTTTCATATCTTGCATAATTAAGATGCTACTAAGATATTTTGTTGAGTTTTGAAGGCTAAAATAGGTCAAAATGAAGTAGAATCAAAGATGAGCAGAAAATGAGCTGAAAACAGGCCAGCACGAGTTGCTGGATCCTAACACAACTTGCAACACGAGAGAAGAGATTCAATAATTATTCGTTCTAGGATTTTTTTTAAAACTCAATTTTCTTTCAATTATTATGACATGTGGTAAGATCTCTCTTACACCCATGGAAGTTGTATGTAACTCCATGGGGTAAACAATTTGAATAGTTCTAGGGTTTAGATGGATTAAATTATTTTGATTTGATACTTGATGAAGGGGTTCAAGACTTGTAGAATGTTTATTTTCTTTTCTATGAATTTATTGGAGACTATTTAATTTAAATTGCGCAACGTTTATATTTATTTCATGTTATTGAATAATACTTAGAATAATTATAACTTGTTTGCATAATTATTATTTGCTAATATGTAAGTTAAAATAATTGATTGATTCTTTAGCTTATTAGACATAGAAATTGTGGTGGATGTTATTGATTTGATGTATTGTCTATTAGTACTATTCAAGAAATTAGGTAATAAAATTATAGTACCTAAAAAGCGAAAACGTATGCTCTAGTGCCTGATGAGGGAGGGAATAGTATAGTAAGTACTAGAAAGGGAGATAAGGTTATAACCTAGAGTCTTAGGAAAAAAACCAGATCAATTACAAATTTGCTTAGATCAAATAAATGAATTAGTAAAGCTTGATGACTCTTTCATAATTATCTATAAGAATTGAACCCGACCAAAGTATTGAATTAATTAGCTTAATCCAGAACCCCTAAAGCTACTATTTCTTATTATTGAATATCCATATTTTCTTTAATTGCTTTTTATTTAACTTTGAAAGTTTGCAATAGTTTAAATAATCATAATACAATTGAATTGATTACATGTCTCATATAGTTTAGTAATTTCAGAAAATAACCATCCCTAGGATTCGATATTTTAAACTTGGTTGCCTACATCTACAATCGATATCCTTATACTTGGGGATTTTAATTGTGCGCATTTTAGATATCTAGGAAAAGAATCCAGACATATCCTCTTTCATCTCCTGTCTGAAGCTTTCTTCTTCACTACAACTCATATTTGGAGGATTCGTCTTGACTGAAGAATTTTTTAAATTGATATACATGTATAAGATCTTGGAAATAAACAGCTTCCTTCATCTGTGGTGTTGTTTCGAACTGTCGTACTCCCCACCTCTGGATTTCTAGGCAATCAGGTGAGATATGCCCTTTAGCTCTACACATATAGAAATTACAATCCTTGAATATTTCAGTGGCTCATGTGGGTGCTTTTCGGAACGTCTTTCTGGTTGGAGTTCTTCCTGTACTCCTCTGGTTTGATCTTGAGGATGAGGCTTGACTTCTTGAACTCTACCTTGATGGTCCAGACCTCTGCTCTGATACCATTTTGAAGCATGAAGATTATGAGAAAAATTGATAAAAAAAATTAAGTATGAAGATTAAAAAGATGTATGGCCAAGTAGTAGTGTTGTAAAAGTCATGTTGTGAAAAACATGTTGTAAAAGGGTTTGGACCACTTTGACCAATCTTAAGAATATTTTGGGGGTTAATTCCAAAGTTGGCTATTTTTGTTATTAATTCATTCAAATGCTGGCATTGTTAGTTGAAATTGGATATTGGGTCACTTTTGTCTATAATAATAATAATAATAATAATAATAATAATAATAATAATAATAATAATAATAATAATAATAATAATAATAATAATAATAATATGAAGAAGAATGCGTAAATATGTCATTTTACTTATTATCTCATTTATTAATACTTAATAACAAACATAAAATAATTAATACCTAGTTATCAAAAATATCATTTTTCCATAATTGCACCAAACAACAATAAAATTAATCTTAAGTCAAACAAATCCCATTATACACAATCCATTTATATCCCATACCCACTAACAAATAAGCTCTTAGTGTTAACGTTTTCCAAAAATAATTCCTCCTATCTAAATTGCTTACATATTTAAAATACATCTAAAATGCCCACTTTATACCTCTAAGAATGGCCAACATGTTAGTATTGTTGGATTATATACTAAAAATCTAGCTTTAGTATGAACAATGTTTTAACAATATTTGAAATGAGAATCATTGATCAAATGATTGCATCTTATAATTTGTTTATATGTCGATGCAATTGTCCATTTACTTTATACTGTAGGTAATATGGTATGTGGCATCGCACGGAAGATCATATTATCAGCTTCTTATAAAGTATAAACAGATACTTACAATCGAGATAGATGGGGACAGTCTATCGAGATGGTTGTAGTGTGATTTAGTATTAGTTTGTTTTGACTATAAAATTACACTAGTGCACTTTGTGTGCATTGAGCAGGACCGCGTTAGGTTGTTCGATTTATATTGACTATATAAAAGAACTAGACCTCATTTATCATGGATGTTCGTACTCTTAATCCCTATACAATAATCTCGACACATAAATCATTATTTATTTCTTTGATTCACCAATGAATAAGGTTTAATTATTAAATCAACATGTTCGGTGAATTGGGAGATGGTATTGTCTGTATGTTGTGCTGTTAATTGTAGAAGGAATCCGTGTACTAATGAATTAGGTTGATGATGTCCCCTTGAGGAGCTCATAAGGATTATCATGAAAACCCTGCAGGTGGATTTTTTTCAGAATGATAATAAGGTTGAGTGGTACTACTCTTAGATAAGAGATTAATTAATTGAGTTGTCAGTAACTCATTTAATTAACAGGGATTGTATATCTTAAACACAGGGAGTTAAACGAGCTCATAATAAGAAGGAGCCTATAACGTAATTTGGAATTAGGGTGGCGGTGCAATAATAATTCTTTAGTGGACTAAATTATTATTATTAGGTGTAAGTATAAGTTTTGAGCTAAACTTGGATGCCTAAGCCCAATGGGAGACCCAACCCTAATTTCTCCTCCTAGACCATGTTGTAGCCTATAAATAAGCCATCCCAGCAGTCTCAGTAAACAAGAATTACACGCCTATTATTAGAATAAGGATGAGAAATCAGATTTCTCATCTGATAAGAAAGAACGTGAGAAATAGAGTGAGACTGCGGATTGGGATCACCTAGAGGATCGTCGCCCACACGACATCTAGGCGAGGCATATGAATACAGTAGAAGATCGAGAGGTCATTTCTACAGCTGATTCAAACTTCTCTGTTAGTCTTCGGTGAAAAGTAAAACCTTCTATTTATTCCGCTGCGTTAGATGTGTATGGAACCTGAACGGATTACGTAGACCATAAGATCCGATCACCATCAAGCATCAGATTTGAAAGATTGATTTTTGTACTTGTCATGTGTTAAGGAGTTGATATGCTACAGTGCCTAATAAAATACTCCATCGTTCCATTAAATGCTTCACGTTTACTGTTTCACGTTATTTAAGAAAGTTGTTCTTTTTTACCAACTTTGTTAACTTTAGAGGGTATTGTAGTATTTTTAGGTAATAAAAAAGTATATAAAGTAATGGTATGTGTGTGAAAAAGTGTGGCAAATTTGAAATTAAAGTAACTTTTGAGGTGGTTGGGTAAAATGATATTTCCTCTTTTGGGGTGTGAAGGATTTTGTGGTACAAATAAATGAGGAAAGTGTAAAAGGTTTTGTGGAACAGGAGGGAGTAATAGTTAATTTATTTGTCCATTAATCCAGATAGTTAACTGTATGGACATCAAAATAATAAAATAATAGTTAAATGTATAGACAATTTTAACCGGCAAGTGAGAAACATTTTAATAAGTCAAACCATTTAATGTAAATTTTAATACATTGAAAATTATGACCACCTGACACAAATTAATTCATAAATTGAAATGTTAAAAATTTTCTTTTCTTTTTTCTTAGATTGAAGAAACCTGGAAGGAAAATGAGCATGAGGTGCCACCACATCAGAGGTGTCTTCTTTTTCAACAACTTTCTTCTTTCTCTTAGCTTGATCGGGGTGAGAAACCTTGACTTCTTTCTCATCTTCTTGACCACGTCATTTCGGCTCTTTCAACACCTGACCACTCCTCAATGTAATTGAACACATTTTGTTTCGGATTGACAATCATTTGTGATGGTAATTTTCCTTGAGACTACAATCTACTCACGGAAGACACCAATTGGCCCATCTAATCTTCTATCCTCTTAATACTCATTTGTGTTTCCTGCTAAAACTTTTGAGTGTTAAATCAAGTGCCTTGACAACGTCTTCAAGTGACATACCTGAGCTCAAAGAATGATATGGTTGCTGATTTTACAAAATTTGTGGCTGAGATTGAGGGTTTTGATATTGCGGTCCTCCCCATTGAAAGTTTGAATGATCCCTCCAACCATGATTATAAGTGTTGGAGTTGAGATCATATTTCCTTTGAGGTGGTCTCGGAAATCCTCCTACGACATTAACTTGTTCCACATCTTCTTGAAGCGTCGGGCACATGTCGGTTGGATGTCCCACCGAAGCACATATTCCACATTCCTTAACTTGTTGCATGTTTCCTGTAGCTATGTTTTGAATTAGAGAAGACAAGTTAGTAATACGATCCTCAAGAGATGAAATTGTTACCTCATTCACTCCTTTGTTGGATGTATCTCGTCTACTTTCAAATTATTGAGAATTTGCTGCCATAATGGTGATCAAATCTCCTGCCTCATGAGGGATTTTGTTCACTATTGCACCTCCACTTGCAGCTTCCATCATCCTTCTCTCCATAGGAAGTAATCCTTCATAAAAATGTTGAATGAGCATCTGATCGGATATTCTGTGTTGTGGGCAACTTGAGTACAATTGTTTAAATCTCTCCCAATACTCATAAAGTGATTCCGAATCCATTTGCCTTATTCCACATATTTCCCTTCTCATTGTTGTAGCCTTTGAAGCAGGGAAATATTTATCTAAGAACAACCTTGCCATACCCGTCCATGAAGTAACCGAGTCCGGAGGTAAGTAGAAAAGTCAATCTTTTGATCGACCCTCCAATAAAAATGGGAAAGTATGTAATTTTACCTTCTCTTCGGACACTCCATATAGCTTTAGGCTAGAGCAAATAATATGAAATTCCTTCAAGTGCTTGTGTGGATCCTCATTTTCGAGACCATGAAACCTGGGGAACAAATGAATTAGCCCGACTTTCAACTCAAAATTACATCCATATCGGGATATTGAATGCAAAGCAACGGCTGTTGATCAAGATCTGGCGCTGTCATCTACTTTAATATCCTTTCTCTTTGGCCATCTCTACTACTTCTTCAACAAGATCACCTTCACTAGATGCACTTTTCAAGTCAAGAAACGAGAGTAAGTTAGGAGAGGAAGTAGATGCTTTCTTTTTCAACTTTGCTTCTTTTCTAAGCCGACGAGCGGTCTTTTCAATTTTCGAATCAAAGTCAAGTTTTCCTACAGGAAATGAACGAGGCATAAAAATAAAGATAAACAAAATAAAATACTAAAAATAAACCTATTTTTAAACCAATCTCCGGCAGCGGCGCTAAAAATTTGGTGGGAGTGGAAACCAAAAAATAATAAAACTTACTAGATAATCTGCGATAGTGATGAGTATGGTCGTATCCACAGAGATTGGTAAAACAAGTTAATTTACTACAAAAATAAATAAACAAAGATTGGGGGTTTGAGTTTTTGTACTTAAACTAAAGTTGTAGAAGATTAAAATTAAAGTAAAACGAGGTGATTAAATAAGATAAAATATCTAGCCATGACAATCTTCGGAATGATTCAACAAGTACGATCACGGATGCAATGAGGACTCTTTCACTTTAACACCAAATTGGTTATAGTCGTTGGTACCACCTAACAACCTATTTTTTCTATACTTAGTCGATAATTAGGGTACCACCTCTAATTACTTCTCTAGCCAAATAAACAACCCTAGATACCATCGTAAGATTTAATTTACCGACTGCATTCAACCTAGAAAGACCCAATTCTAGCCAACAAAAAACACATGTAAGTTCATTTAGACTAGGTTTCATATCCATTATAGCAATAATCGAAAGTGAGATGCAGACGATTATGCTACTTGCCACTTGTATTAGAAAAGACTAAACTATTACGGATTTAACGTCCTAACTGGCACATATCATTTTCACATATTGATTAATTGATCAGGTTAAACAACTTGCCAAATAATATAATTAAGAACATAGATTATGCAAAAGATGCAAAGTGAAAGAGTATGAAAACAAGTTAGATCTCACATAATTGTTTTGAACCATGCTTCCAATTATCCGGCTAGATGAACGATTTAGCAAACCATAGTAATAATTGAGTAAAAGCAGAAGTGTGTCTCCATGGGAGTTCTTATAGTCTGAACGTTAAAAAAATAAAATACAGAAAAGAGGAATGATGATGATGATGGAAGTTCACGGGAGTTTATCTCCTCTTAAAACTTAATCTTAAAAACTACCTGGAAACTAACTAAAACTACTAAGATAATTAATTAAATATAAAACATGAATTATCTAGACAAGTTGAGAAGTTAATGAATCCCTAAAAGATAGGAATGGATCAGATTTGAATGTTGGAGAACTGATTTGGGCGCTCAAGATTGGATATCTCCGTCAGGTCCTTAGGCGTGCCCACGCCTTAACAACAAAATTGCTATTATATCTTTTTTCTCAATTTTTAGATTTCTGTTAGCAATATAGGTGTGACCACGACTTATGGAAAATCTGATTCTCCTTTTGTAGCTTCACTTCATCATCTTCCAAAAATAGCTCAATTAGTCCTTTGCATCAATTAAATCCTTTTCATGCCTACAAAATATAAAACTTGATCATAATGAGCATTTAAAGATTAATTGACATTCTAACATGGGAAAAATATGACATTATAGCAACTTATCAGTTAACCATATACCATCGGACATATTAGAGAATCTGAGATGAACACTTCTCTAACGAACATATAACTGGACAATTTTCCAAAATCTCCTCTGATAAATAACGCACATATTTTTGTGCGCAGAGATTTAGATTTTTTTTTTATTTTTTATGTATAAAGATGTGTAAAGTTATTAGGATGTGTGTAAAAGTGAGTATTTTGGACAATTTAATGTAAAATATATATAAAGTTGTTGGGATACGTGTAAAAAGTGAGTATTGTTGAGATGAGTTATTCAATTTTAAAAAAATATGAATAAATGTTAGGACAGATAAAAAGGAAAGTGTGAAGTAATTAGCGGAACGGAGGGGTCATTCCCATTAATAGCCACCCACTACTGCACCATTATAAAAAAGTTAACCTCCATATCCTACAAGTCCGTTTAATTTAAAGGTTGGGATTAGGGTTTATAAACCTTGAGTAAAGGTTTACAGAAGGTTGGGTGAAGATTAACTACTCTAGTTAAGGTTGATTTACTTTGAATGCTTATTTTTAAAGTTTTTACTATAATACACTTTATCTTAATATACTAAAATAAAATAAATATAAGAGATTCAATAGACATCAATCTCCAAATCACGATTTGACTATGCAGATTTGTGAAAAACGAGAAAGATGGGAAGGGTTTCGGCCCAACGAGAGATCGTGGATGTGGATGTTCAGATAGGGAGAGAAGAACATGAAGAGAGAAATTAAATGGATGTACTGAATCTCCAGCAGAGAAAATGATGACCTCTGCCTCCCCTCTTGCTGGAGGAGAAAGTAATGGGATGTAGTGAATCGCCAGTGTAGAAATTAAATGGATGTAGTGAATTTCCATCAGTGAATCCATGGCAGAGAAGATGACGACCTCCGCTTTCCCTCTCGCCTCCTCGCCACCTCCATGGTCAACATCGAAGGGATGTCGTGAATCGCCTACAGGAGGTAGGTTTCTTTGTCGAGGCCGAATCTTTTACTCCTCTGCATGAGTTTTTTGTTTTGGTCTATCTAATCATTGACAATCTTAATTGTGTTGAAAGGGCAGAAAAACCCATGATTCTGAAATCAAAACAAGAATCCCTTCTATTGATCAGAAAACAATAATGAAGAAATTGGAGTGAATGCTGTTGGGGAGAAGGAACAGTAGTAGGGAGGTGGATGATGAGAGAAGATAAATGTGCGGCCGTTGATGATTGATTGAGGATAGAATGGCTCGAGGTATGCAAGATCTTCGATGAAGTTGTAGATTTTGTAAGCAAAGATTGTCCCATGAAAGTGGAGAAGTGGACTATGGTCACCAGTTGCAGCTTGTAGCAGGAGTAATGGACGATCAAATTAATTGAGTTTGGACATGAGAACAGGGACAAAAAAGAATTTCAATTACATAAACCAACTGCTGATTTCTGTCCACCCAATATAGTTGGGATAAAGAAGCCCACACAAAATACTTCACTTCAGCATTTAACACTGGGCCAACAAGGGCTTAGAGGTTATCCCTTACTTCTAACCTTAAATGTAAATGATGAGAGTAGATATTCATATATTTTTTGGTTCACTTTGATACCTCTTTGAATGTGTTAATTGCTATTATTTACACAAATCCTAATACTTTAAATGATCATTGACTAAAAGGTGCTTGAAAGGTATTTTGTTGTGTTTTGATAGGAAAAGGGAAAAAAAATGTTAAGTTGAAATGAAGGGTGAATTTGTGCAACATTCTAGAAAACAGTGGATCACTTTGCATAATTTTCTGTATTTTTGTGGAAGTCCAAACTAGTTGTGGGATACATGGTTTGAAAGATATAGAAGAGAGGGTCGCGTGGACGCTCTCAATCAGAGTTTAGATAAAGAAATTATGTTCAAAATCATGAGCTCGTGCAGCTGCTAGAGAGAATTCCAAAAATACACGAAAATTACCATATATTTCCTATTTTCTTGGAGACCAAGATATTTCCTAATCTCACATCCTTTCATATCTTCCATAATTATATTTTTCCTGATTTTTTAAGTACCCATATCTCCTTCTCCTTATCTTATTTAATTCTCACACCTATATATACTCCATTCTCGTCACCACATAAAGGTATGGAGAAACCGCCTAATCTACCACCACCACATCACTGATGAATGTGTAAATTCACTATTTTCAAGCTCGGATTCATGTACTTATGGTGTGTTAGATGGTTGTAATTCGATATGAATCGATATACATGGTGGAAAGTCACGAATCAGGTGTCTATAAGGCTATTTGAGTTGATTTTCAAAGGAAAACGAGTTGGAATTGATCGTATCCAGAAAAAAGAGATTCCAGGGTGCAATTCGACCAAGCAGGAGCTGTATTCAACCAAGAAGGAAGCCATTTGACCAGCACCTGTGGTCGAACCCATTGAGAAAAAGTGTTGTTCGACCACAATCGTGTCGTTCGACCAAGCCAGTTGGTCGAACCGTGGTCGAACCAGAAGGCTAAAGTGACGCACCTGCAGTTCGATTATGAAGTTTGTGATTCGACCATGACTCTGGTCAAATTCGAGACCCGCAACTGATGTACAGGTTGATTCGACCAGGAGTTCGACCAGAGGGAATCGATTCGACCTGAGCTGTTGGCCGAACTGACGTGCGAAAACATACCATATTCGTATTTTTACACCTTTAATACGTGTGTTCGCTCAAGAATCCCATCCAAGGCCCGTAAGGAGAGTTTACAAGTATAAAAGAAGAGCTTTCGTAAGAAAAATATATCATTCATCATTCATCCACCACTGAAACCCTACCATCATCCGAAGGAGTCGTGAGGAGATGTTTGTCTAGTGAGTCAAGTAAGATCATACCAACTAGCCATGATTGTCCCTAGATCAAACATGGGCTAGAACCACTCCGGTAGTTCTAGGGTTACGAAAGTTTTATGAGTTAATTGAATTTCCATTTGTAAACTCCGTACAACACTACTTGTGGTTTATTTTAGATAGGTTTGTGCCTTTTTAATTCATACTCACGGTCGTTTTGTGCATCATTAACTGTTATGTAGAGTCTGAATACATATCTTGGTTATTGATTGAGTGCGTTCACCGCTGAGTAGGATTACATGTTATAATTCTAAGTGAAGGGATTCCGAAGTCTTATTAGAACTATCTTATATAGATACTTGTTATTTGAATCTTATTCGGGTTAATAAGTAGGATAAAGAGTATAATGTCATAGTACCTATAAAGGGAGATCATATTGGGTTAGAGTACTAAGTGCACGGGAAATAATTGATAATGATAGTACCTAGAAAGGGGGTGAATTGTATCTCTTGCTCCTAAGATATTCACACGTGTCATACGCATGTTTACTTTTGTCTATAGGGTAAACTTGCATGGTTTAGTAATGCATCCATAAACTACAAGGCAGAGTCGGACAGATACGCATGGGAAGGAAATTAATAAATAAAATTGGATGCCCGAAGAACTACCTAATTTCTTACTTGATCAGAATCGTATTTTCTCTATTGCTTGTCTATTTAATTTGCTATTTAAATTACATGTTATTTAGTTTCATAATTATTCCAAACCGATTTATCAATATAGTCTTAGTTAACTAGAAAATAATCGAATTGATAATAATCCGTCTTTCGGGTTCTATAATCACTTGGTTGCCCAGCGAAACTACAATTGATATCCTTAATATTTGGGGACTAATTTGTGTGTTGAGAAAACGCTCATCAAGTTCTTGGCGCCGTTGCCGGGGACGACATTAATTATTAGTTTATTATTTCTAGTTTAATTGAGATTATATTATTCTTTTCTTTAATTTCTAACACTTATTTTTCTTAGGTGTATGCTCACTAGATCAAAGACAGGTGAATTAGAGCCTTATAATCTATAGATCGGAGCATCTTCGAGAAAGAAAAAGAAGAAGATCAACAAGAACAAGAACATAGACCCAACTAAGGCTCTTAACTTAGGAGTTGAAGTTGATGTGCTGAATTCGCAAATGATTGAAGCTGCAACCGAAGTTAATTTGGAAGTAGAAGCAATCAACATTGCAGCGGATCCTGATACACTTGCCATTCAGGAAGTCTTTAAGAACAACGGAACTGGCAATGTTGGGCTGCTAGGAGCAAGAGGAACTGGAGCTGATTTTGATTTACACCCTGTTCTTATCAGCATGATTGAAAGAAGTCCCTTCTCTGGTGGAACCTTCGAAGATCCTCAATAACATCTAAATAAGTTTCTTGGGTATGCAAGTACACAAAAAGATGCAGGATCTCATGAGGATGCGAGGAAGATCATAGTGTTTAAGTTCTCGCTAAACGAAAAAGTGAGAGATTGGTATGATAATCTTTATGCTGCTGAATGTGATACATGGGAGAAGTTGAAAGTGAAATTCTTGGAGCGATATATGCAACCTTCAAAGGTTTTCAAGATGAAGCAAGAAATCAATCAATTTTCTATCCATGGCAATGAGAAGTTTCATGAAGCTTGGGACAGATTCAGGGACATGCTTCGGAAGTGTCCACAACATGGGCTATCTAAAGCTCAATATATCAATATTTTCTACAATGGGTTGGATTGCGATTCTCCTATTTTACTTGATGCTTCTTCTAATGGAGCATTGCTTACGAAGTCACCAAATGAGGCCGAGAAGCTTTTTGAAGATATTTCGATGAATTCAAGAAATTGGCTGACTGATAGAGTGAGAGGCACTTATGTCCTTGGTTAGGTAGCGCAGGTTGAGCATACTATGGTGAAGTCGGGAAGAGATGATGAGATCGTCTCTAGTTTGACTAATATTAGCAAGCTACTAGAGTCTTAACAAAAGCAGATCACGGATTTATCTCAGAGAATACCAATGATGCAGCAGGAAGGTGGCTATGAAGGAGCTAGCCAAGAGGAGATTGAGGAGGCAAATTACGCTATGGGTCAAAGTATTCAAGGAACGAGGTACTCAAATCAAGAAAACTGGAATTATCAGGGAAATTACAACAATCGTGGTCCCCCGGGTAACTACCAACAACCAAAGAGGCCGGAGTTTTCATAGAGCAATCCGAATAATGCAGTCCAACCTCCTATTGGTGTTGATCCGAGAGCTAAAGTGGAAGAAGAGAAGCTGGGTTTCGAGGATACGGTGACCAGGTACATAGCGAGGAATGATGCAAGAGTAGACCGTCTTGAGGCCAAATTAGAAAAGAAGATTGATGCTAACCATGAGGATTTGTCTAAGCAAGTGAAAGACCTTACATTGTTGATGGGGGAGATGGCAGGAAACGTGAACAAGTTGACTCAAACTATTGAGAAAGGGAAGTTTCCGTCGCAAAGTATTGAGAATCCAAAGTCTTGTCACGCCATTACATTGAGGTCTGGAACACAGTACGAGGGACCAATGAGGCTGGAATCGAAGTTTGAAGAGACAGGAGCCCAATTCAACCCCAATTCGACCAACATAGATGGTCGAACTATGCAGGGAAGGTCGAACGAGGCACTTGGGCGACATCCGGAAGTTGCAAAAGGCCAGTTCGACTAAAAACAGGTCAGTTCGACCATAACCTCTGGTCAAACTCAGGTCGAACTCCACTATCCAGAGCACCTTGTTTTGTCTGATGCCCAATTCGACCACGATTATTATGGTTCGACCAACCCCATTGGTCAAACCATGGTCGAACCGGCCTGTAAGGGGGGAAAAAAGAACTTTTAGGTGCTCAGTTCGACCATTACTCACCTAGTTCGACCAGCCACCCAGGTCGAACTCAGGTCGAACCATTCCGTTCTGCACTGTTTTCTGCGTTGAATGCTCCACGTGATGTTGATGGTACCTTCCAAAGAGCAGAATAAAGAGATTATAGCAGAAAAAAGTGGGAAAGAGCCAAGAGATTGAGAGCCGAAAAGGATAAGGCGGAGAAGGTTGAACGTGATGAATGAGGGATTTCCAAAACTAAGATACCTCCGTCGTTTCCTCACAAGCTAGTCAAGAAGGGATTGGAAGAGAAGTTCAAGAAATTTTCAGAGATCATAAACAAAATAAGCTTGAACATTCCTTTTTCTGAGGCGATATTGGAGATGCCATATTATGCCCGTTTTCTGAAGGATATACTTTTGAAGAAGATAAACTTGAACGGAATTGAAACAGTGAATTTTTCTGATAATTGCAGCTCGATCATTCAGAGGAAGCTGCCTGCTAAGTTGAAGGATCTGGGAAGCTTCACGATCTTATGTGAGATTGGAAAGGGGCCGGCACGTAGAGCCTTGTGTGATCTTGGGGCAAACATCAGTTTGATGCATTTGTCTATTTTTCAAAGGCTTGGTTTGGGGGAGTTAACTCCCACGACGGTTGCTCTACAACTAGCGGATAGATCTATGACTTTTCCGAAGGGTGTTATTGAAGATGTTCTTGTCAAAGTAGAGAAGCTAGTCTTTCCTGCGGATTTTCTTGTGCTTGAGATAGAAGATGACAAGGATAACATCCCTCTTATCTTAGGGAGACATTTCCTTGCTACTGCGGGAGCTATAATAGATGTGCAGAAAGGTGAGTTATGGCTAAGGATGGATAAAAAAGAGGTCTTATTAACCTTGACAAGGCAATGAAGATGCAAATGGAGATGCAATGTCACAATATTGATGTAGTGGAGGAGATTGTGAAGAAAGACATGTCTTTGATCTTTTCGAAGGATCCTCTTGAGACATGCTTGGCGGAGTCTCTTACTTTTCTCATTACTGAGCTAGATGAACTCTCCAATGAGGTATGTATTGAATTCCTTAAAAATTTACTTGCTTTGGGTGATGACAGGTATGAGTCGACAAGAACCAAAATTGAAGAGGTGAAGTGGACTAGGAAGTACTTGCCATTGGAAAGAGAGAGCGCACCTCAAGATGAGAAGAAAGATGAGTTGAAACCGTTACCAGAGCACTTAAAATATTCCTACCTAGGTGATAATGAAAAATATCCAGTGATTGTATCTTCTTCCCTTGATGATGATCAACTTAAGGAATTGTTAGATGTGCTTAGAAAGTATAAGTCTGCGATTAGTTGGTCTCTTGATGATTTAAAAGGTATTAGTCCTTCATATTACATGCATAGAATAAGATTATTAGATGAGGCCAAGAGTAGCATTCAGAATCAGCGGAGGGTGAATCCCGCTATTCAAGAAGTGATTAGGAAGCAAATGCTAACGTGGCTTGATGCAGGAATTATTTATCCCATTAGTGATAGTCCCATGTGAGTCCATTGCATGTTGTAGCTAAGAAGGTGGGCATGACTATTGTGAAAGCTGAAGATGGAGAGTCATTAGCCACTAGGATTTCTACGGGATGACGTGTGTGTACGGATTACAGGAAACTAAATGAAAATACATGCAAAGACCATTTTCCACTTCCTTTCATGGATTAAATGCTTGATCGTCTTGCATGGTATAAGTATTATTGTTTCTTGGATGGGTACTCGGGTTATAATCAGATTATGATTGCACCCGAGGATCAAGAAAATACTACTTTTACTTGCCCTTATGGTACTTTTGCTTTTAGAAAGATGTCTTTTGGATTATGTAGTGCGCCTGCTACATTTCAGCGTTGTATGATGGCCATATTTGATGGGTTGATAGAGAAGATCATGGAGGTGTTTATGGATGATTTTTCTGTGTTTGGTTCCTCCTTTGATGTTTGTTTATCTAACCTTTCTACTGTTTTGAAGAGATGCCAAGAAACTAATCTTGTCTTGAATTGGGAGAAGTGTCATTTCATGGTAAGAGATGGGGTTGTTCTTGGCCATCATATTTCAGGCAAAGGACTACAGGTGGATAGAGCAAAGGTGGTGGCAATTGAGAAGCTTTCTTCACCTACTAATGAAAGGGGAATGCGGTCCTTCCTTGGATACGCCAGTTTTTATAAAAGATTAATAAAAGACTTCTCGAAATACTTCAAGCCCTTATCTCGTTTACTTGAAAAGGATGTTCCTTTTATTTTTGATGAAGAATGTCTAACAGCTTTTCAGGTTTTGAAAGAGGCGCTTATTACTGTACCTATCTTGATCACACCAGTTTGGACTCAACCGTTTGTACTTATGTGTGATGCGAGTGATTTAGCACTTGGAGTGGTGCTTGGGCAGTTGAGGGAAAAGAAGTTCTGCTTCATTTACTATGCGAGTAAGACTTTTGATGCTGCACAAAAGAACTACACGGTGACTGAAAAGGAGTTTCTAGCTGTGGTGTATGCATTCAACAAGTTTTGATAGTATTTGGTTGGCATGAGGACAATATTGTATATGGATCATTCTGCGATCCGAAACTTGATAGAGGAGAAGGAAACGAAGCCAAGGATCATTAGATGGATTCTTCTTCTGCAGGAAATTAATATGGAGATCCAAGATAAAAAGGGTACCGAAAATGTTTTGGCGGATCACCTATCAAGGTTGGAGACAAAGGAGCACTGTGAT
Organism: Pogostemon cablin; assembly: GCA_023678885.1. Lineage (NCBI taxonomy): Eukaryota > Viridiplantae > Streptophyta > Magnoliopsida > Lamiales > Lamiaceae > Pogostemon > Pogostemon cablin. Next base: position 9,361,541 of record CM042990.1, on the reverse strand, counting down.
GATTCTTTCGATTACATAGAAGAGATGTTCCCTGATGAGAATATAATGGTAGTGATTGTTGAAGGAGCGGAAAGAGCATGTGTGGTGGCTGCCCAAGGGATGGATCCTTGGTATGCGGATTATGTAAATTACATTGCCGTAGGTGAAATTCTGAGAGATCTCAACCGATATCAACTTGCGAAATTTAAGAGGGACGTTGAGACATTTATATGGTATGATTCGTTTATCTACAAGATATGTACATATTTCATAGTCCATAGGTGTGTACCCGAGATGGAGATAGAGAGTGTTCTTAATTTTTTCCATGCACAACCTAACGGGGGGCACTTTGGAGCTCAAAAGACGGCAACAAAGGTACTTCAATCTGCTCTTTATTGGCCTACTTTGTTTAAAGATTGTGAAACCTATGTGGCGAAATACGATAGATGTTAAAGGATGAGGAACATAAGTCGAAGAGATGAGATGCCACTTCAGCCAAGCATTGTTGTTGAGATCTTTGATGTATGGGGGATCGATTTTATGGGTTCTTTTCCCACATCTAATGGATTTCTTTACATCCTTTTAGCTGCGGATTATATTTCTAAGTGGGTGAAAGCCATTCCCACTCGCGTGAATGATTCAAGGACTGTGTTGTCTTTCTTGAAGAAACATATCATTGCCCGTTATGGAGTTTCTAGAGCACTAGTGAGTGATGGAGGGTCTCACTTCATCAAAAAACTTCTTGAAAAGGTGCTTAAGGATTATGGAGTCAAGCATAGGGTTACTACGCCCTATCACCCTCAAGCGAATGGGCAAGCTAAAGTCTCCAACCGATAAGTGAAATAGATTTTGGAGAAGGTAGTCGGAACAAATAGAAAGGATTGTGCTATGAAGCTCGATGACATTTTGTGGGGGTTCCGGACTGCTTATAAGACGGTGTTGGATATGTCACCGTACCAAATCGTCTATGGGAAGCCGTGCCACTTACCCGTAGAAATTCAGCACAAAGTTTTTAGGGAATTGAGGAGTTTGAACTTGTCTTTAAAGGATCAAAAGGAGTTGAGGATGACTCATATTAATTAATTGGATGAGTTCAGGAATTGAGCTTACAAGAACTTGGAGATCTACAAGGAGAGAATGAAGAAATGACATGATTCAAAGATCTCATACAAGGAGTTCAAGCCAGGTGATGAGGTATTACTTTTTAACTCTCGTTTGAAGCTCTTCGCAGGAAGATTGAAATCGAAGTGGACGGGGCCGTTCATTATCCATAGATCCTATGGAGGGGGAGTTTTGAGCTTATGGACAAAGACGGAGACATCATAGCGGCGAATGGGCATCGATTGATGCATTACAAGTCGCCGGATGATGCTTGCATCGTCTTTGAGGTTACCTTGCACTAGATTGGTACCGTCGTGACTCTCCGACGTTAAACATGAGCGTCTGTTGGGGGTTTTCCTCCCATTTTATTTACTTTATTTCTTTTTTGTGAGTAAGAAATTTTTATGTTTGACGTGCTTATTTATCGGTAATTACATCTCTTTGCAAACTTAGTTTCCACTATAGTTTCAACTAAGTTTGGGGGGTGTGATGTATTTACCTTATTGAAGCACCGAGAGTATAATCTTTTCTTGGTACCGTTTGTTAGAGGAGTTGATTTTTTGTGGCATATTAAAACTTTAACGGGTTTTATTGTGTCAATTTTTTGCAATTTGCCTAATGTTCAGTAGTGTTTAGTGTTGTTTTTTAGTGTCATATGTGGAGTTACACATATATATTAAGTTTTAGGGTTAATTCTCAAGCTACGTTTTCTCCGTTTTGGTACCTAAATTCTTGAGTTACGGTTTCTCCATTTTGGTACCTAATGTTCATTTTTTAGCTTGAAGTGTGCAGGGAATGAAGAAAATTAGACTTTGGAGCTTCAGGTGTTCGATTCGACCACGGGTGCAGGTTGAACTGGTGATCAAAGAGTCGTTACAGGTCGATTCGACCACAGAGGAGGAGGTTCGACAAAGGCTTCGACCAAGATGAATGTCGAATTGATGATCAGAGAGTTTGTACAGGCCAATTTGACCAAGAAGAGTTTGGTTCGACCAAAGGGGTAAGTCGAACCATAGTCGAATCGTGGACCTGAAAGTTTTGAATAGAGGAGTTCGACCACGACAGAGTTGTTCGACTAAGGCATTTGGTCGAATCAAGGTCGAACTCAGTCTCTAGAAACGTGGTTCGACCACGTCAATCCCATTCGACCACTACAGCAGGTCGAATCGTATCAGGTAAGTCAGTTTTTAACCCCATTTCTCACCCCCATTCAATCACTTTGTACACCACCTTCACTCGATTTCGTTTCGAATCGAAAGCCCTTGCTTCTAAACTTTGATTCCGCATGATTTCTCTCCGATTAAACCACATTACACACTCCTTCCACTCAATTCGTTGCGTTTTTGGAACAATCTAGTTGCAAAACTAGGGTTCGTCGCGATTTTGAAGGATTGTCACACTTGTTCATTCTTTAGCCATGGCCGGTTCAAAAGGTACGTTTTCTCAACTTTATTACCCTAGGATTGAAGTTCTAATTGTTTATTGCAAGTGGGTAGGTTGATTGAATGAGTTTCTATAGGGATTCATATTGTATTTTTAGTTATTGTGTGCGAATTCATATGAACAGTTGATGGGTTTGTTTTGATTGTTTAATTATCATCAAACTTTGATGTTTATGTGAATTTGGGAGTAATTGAGGAGTGTGAGATGAAGCATGTTGGATTGTGAGTAAATTGCTTGAGTTTGAGTAGTTATTTATGTTGGAATGTGAGTAATTTGAGTAGTAATGCATGCTTGTGGTTAATAAAATCATTTGTTGATCTTATTGCGTACTTGATGTTGGAATGAAGTTGAGTAAGCATGTGAATTGAATTGTTGGATCATGAGGATGGAACATGCTTGTGGGGTGTGACTATGCATTGAAAAACTTGAAGTCTTGAGTAGAGTTGAATGCTAGTTGAGTATGAATTAGCTTGGTTTTCCTTTCTTGTTGTTAGTTTTGAAGTATTATTTTCAGGAAAAGGAAAAGAAGCCGAGGTTCGATCCAAGAAGAGGCAAGATAGACCTTCTCGTGAAGATGCTGTGACAAAGAAGCTAAGACTTCAAGATAGGTTGCCTATGAATTTCAAGGTGCGGATGAATGATTGGGATGATATCAAGGATAAGTGGGGTGATATATATCGGACAAGATTGCTAGAACGAGGTACCAGGATGATGGAGGAGCTTCAGAGGATTGTAGACGAGGGGCATTTTCAGCCACATCCTCGGCCACAGCCACAGTAGCAGCAGGAGCATGGAGAGGATCAGGTGGATCCGGAGATGGGAGATCCGCAGCAGCATAAGATGCCACCACGTCCCATTCCAGCATGGCCACAGCAGCAGTGGGCTGGTCCTGATGCTTATTTTCAGGAGCAATTTCAATTGATTCATGAGCAGTTCGCCACACTGGATGCGAACCAGTAGGAGACAAATAGCCAGCTGGAATTGGCCAATGCAAACTACGCAGCACAGGAATGGGAGGTACAACACGCTGCAGAATAACTATGTGGAGATGGATAAGAGAGTGGAGAGGATGTATTCTCATGAGCGTGAGTTGGATAGAAAGTTAAGCAGTTTTCATAGAGATTTGGATCGATTACGCTCGGAGATGAGTGATGGTGATGACGAAGAGAGTGCAAGCGATGAAGATGCTCCGGATGAGTAGGATGCGCCAGGTTTTTGTTCTTTGTCTATTTCATCTCATCTCCCTTCTCTTTTTCTCTTTACAGGATGGGTATTTGTGGTGTGAGTGGCATGTACATATATTGATTGGATGTTAGATTGAGATATGATGATTGATACTTGAGGGTGGAATTGGTTGGATATACTTGTATGGATTGTCATGATATGAGGGTTCTTGGTCTTTAGTATGATGCATTCATATTTTACATGTGTTGATTTTTGTTGATGAGAAGCATGTATAACTTGATAAGTATGTGGAGTTTATTGTGAAATTGATCTTGATTATATGCTATGAGGAGTACTTAGGATTCTATTTACCCATGTGAGAATTTGATCCATTTGAATCATGCTAGTTTATGATAGTTTATTCTTGAGGGAATCATTCATATGACCGTATTCTAGAACTTGGCTTGGAGTCTTGTGTGAAACTTATGATTGATGAATTGGTAGGACATGATCTTAGGCCATTATTGTGTAATTGAGTCACTTAGCCAAAATTTTACCTTACCTGATAACAAATGTATCATTGTAAGCCCTTTTGAGCTTTAAAAAAAGCTTTTTCTTTGGCAAGCCTTGATAAAAAGCCTTATTAAACCTTTACTTGAGCCTTGTTGAATATCTCATTCATTAGTAGAGAGTTGAGGTGCATATGTGCTTGAAAGAATGAAAAGGGAGAAGCTTGGTTGAGAAGTATGAAAAAGGAAGAAGTTGGTTAAATCTTGTTTAGGTGTAGTGTCTGAAATTGGTACCCCGACTGCTTAGAAGGTTAGTGCCCGAAATTGGTACCCTTGATTATTGAAGGAAGATGATGTTGATGCTAATGAAAAGAAGAAGAATTCAAACCATGAAGATTATGAGAAGAAGATGGAGAAAAAGATGAAGTTGTATGATGAAAAGCGAAACTCCAAGATAATTCCCTACTAGTGAATTAGTCACTTTACCTAAATTTTCTTACCTTTACCAAAGAGCCAACATTACAACCCAAAAGCAAGTCCTTTGTGATCCTAGTAAGGAATTGATTGTAAGTTGATTTTTGAGACCTTTGGCCAAACTTATGATTACGTGGAAGTATGAATTGATATGAGCGTATATTAACTTATTGAAGTGTATATCTTTTACACTAGAGAGAGAGTAAATATTTATCTTGTGAGCTAGATGACTTAGTACTCCGAATTGCGTAATAATTGAGTGATGTTTTACATGAATGATATATATGATGCTAGTAATACTTGTTTTCGATTGATGAAATTGCATGTGTGAATATGAATTGTGTTGAATGGGGTGGATAAGTGAATTTTACACTACTCTATGGTTTTGATTGCGTTGCCTCGGGACGAGCAATATGTAAGTTTGGGGGTTTGATGAGTGTGTAAATTCACTAGTTTTGAACTCGAATTCGTGTACTTATGGTGTGTTAGATGGTTGTAATTCGATATGATTCGTTATACATGGTGAAAAGTCACGAATCAGGTGTCTACAAGGCTATTTGAGTTGATTTTTGAAGGAAAACAAGTTGGAAGTGATCGGATCCGGAAAAAGGAGATTCCAGGGTGCAATTTGACCAAGCAGGAGCTGGATTCGACCAAGAAGGAAGCCTTTCATCCAGCACATGTGGTCGAACTCGTTGAGAAGAAGTGCCGTTAGACCACGATCGTGCCGTTCGAACAAGCCAGTTGGTCGAACTGTGGTCGAACCAGAAGCCTAAAGAGACGCACCTGCAGTTCGACCAGAAAGTTTGTGATTCGACCAAGATTCTGGTCTAATCCGAGACCCGCAACCGATGTACAGGTCGATTCGACCAGAGGGAATCGATTCGACCTGGGTTGTTAGTCGAACTGACTTGCGAAAACTTACCATATTCGTATTTTTACCTTTAATGCACGTGTTCACTCAAGATGCCCATCCAATGCCCGTAAGGAGAGTTTACAAGTATAAAAGAAGAGCTTTCGCAGGAAAAACATATCTTTCATCATTCATCCACCACTGAAACCCTACCATCATCCGAAGGAGTCGTGAGGAGAGGTTCGTCTGGCGAGTCAAGTAAGATCATACGAACTAGCCATGATTGTTCCTAGATCAATCATGGGCTAGAACCGCTCTGGTAGTTCTAAGGTTATGAAAGTTTTATGAGTTAATTGAATTTCTATGTGTAAACTCCGTACAACACAACTTGTGGTTTATTTTATATAAGATTGTGTTGTTTTAATTCATACTCACGGTCGTTTTTGCATCATTAACTGTTATGTAGAGTCTGAATACATATCTTGATTATTGATTGAGTGCGTTCACCGCTGAGCAGAATTACATGTTATAATTCTAAGTGAAGGGATTCCAAAGTTTATTAGAACTATCTTACATAGATACTTGTTAATTGAATCTTATTCGGGTTAATAAGTAGGATAAAGAGTATAACGTCATAGTACCTATAAAGGGAGATCATATCGGGTTAGAGTACTTAGTGCACGGGAAATAATTGATAATGATAGTACCTAGAAAGAGGGGTGAATTGTATCTCTTGCTCCGAGGATATTCACTCGTGTCATACGCATGTTTACTTGTGTCTATAGGGTGAACTTGCATAGTTTAGTGATGCGTCCATAAACTATAAGGCAGAGTCGAACAAATACACATAGGAAGGAAAGTAATAAATAAAACTGGATGCCCGAAGAACTACCAATTTCTTACTTAATCACAACTGTATTTTCTCTATTGCTTGTCTATTTAATTTGCTATTTAAATTACATGTTATTTAGTTTCATAATTATTCCAAACCGATTTATCAACATAGTCTTAGTTAACTAGAAAATAATTGAATTGATAATAATCCGTCTTTTGGGTTCGATAATCACTTGTTTGTCCATCGAAACTACAATTGATATCCTTAATACTTGGGGATTAATTTTGTGTGTTGAGAAAACGCTCATCAACACCTAAGGTTTCAAATCCTAATCCACCATATTCGCCTTTCATCTTCTACGCATTATTCGCCATCCACCATCTAGAAAGGATTCAAGAGAGCATTCGTCTACTTGATCGGAGACGTGAATTCTGGAGAGGACGGAGTTGAAGAAGGAGAACCAAACAAATAAGTTTTCCTTTCTTTACTTTATTCTTTCTAGTTTTTAGACTCACGAGTAAATCTTTTTCCATAGACATGGTTGTTGCTTGTAACACCATGAACTATGTATCCTTTTGGTAATGTTAGGGCTTTAGACTGTTTTGACTATGCTATTTAATTTTCCTATACTTGTACTGCAAGATTATTTATTTCCTTATTGAAGAAGATATTTTGAGACTTCTAATTATTGAATTTTGAGTTTTGATTCCTTTGATTATTCATGATGGTATCACTAATTGGATAGTTAATATGATTCTCTTTTTTTGTATCATAATTGTTGTTTCCTGTGGCAGTCTTAGGGGATTGGCATATAATTCCTAAAACTGTTAGACAATCAATTTGGAATATTAATTATTTGTTAAAACATCATTATTAGGAAGTTGGTAAGGAGACAAAAGAGGTTAATAATTTAGTACCTTGAAAGGGAAGTTTAGTGTTCTATCCTTTAATAGAATTTAGCATAAAGTACCTATAGAGGGAGTGAGAGTTAATTCCTAATCGATCTTAGGATTTGCAGCTCATTATAAGTGTTAGATCGTACCCGATCAAGGTGGTCTAACTAGGCTTAGCGATCCTCTTATAAATATCTACATGTAATAATTTGGGTTTAGAATAATCTGTCACATGGTTAAGTTGGATTGTCCTTAGCATGATCAGTCTCTTATCTTGGAATACTTGATTATTTTCTCGTTAGCGTTCTTATTTATTTTATTATTTAATAATTAATTTTCATAAATTGAGTTTGCCTTAAATAGAATTAGTCATTTTAGATTTATTTGTCCATTTAACACTATCCCGCGGGTTCGATAATTTAACTTGGTCACCACGCACTACAATTAATCCCTTATACTTGAGGGTGAGATTCATATTTTTGAAAGAAAATAGTAAACAGTAAACATACCTTGAACACATTTTAACTAGGATTCAAGGAGGGAAACCCTCCCAAACTCTTAAAGTAAACGGACTCATGTGATTTCATGATTTAATAAGAAAAAAAACTCTTTGCTAGATCAACACCTAAGAGGGGAAGAGTACCATTTTAAAAAAATCAAATTATTCTAAAAAAAATTATAAAATTAGTTAAAAAGTATAATTTTTTTAGAGTGAGTCTGGTATGAACCTTGTTTTTGTAAAATTACTCTTTAGTATATAAAAAATTACTTTTTATAGAGTAATACTTTTTATTCAGAATAGTAATATATCATCTCTCTAAAGAGTAATTTTTTAAATACTAAAGAGTAATAAAGAAATCAAGATGTGCAAGAATTTGAAGAGTAATTTTTTTTGAAGAGTAATAGTTTATCTCTCTAAAGAGTAATTTTTATATGTACTAAAGAATAATCAGTAAAAATAGGATTCACATGTGAACCTAGTTCATACAAGTGTCTGTTTTTTTTAATTATGTAAAATTAAATTAACAATATTGTGGAACAGAGAAAGTACATTAACAGTACAAAGTTATACTACTCTTTTGATCCATAAAAAAGTACATAAACGATAGATTCAAAGTTTGAGAATGGATTTTTAACAAACTTTTAAAGGTTTTGATAATAAAATATAGAGCGCGGCTATTCAAACCCCCATTTTTACTAAATGTACCCCATTTGCTAATTGTACCCCCATCAAAATTGAAAGATATATATATATATATATATATATATATATATATATATATATATATATATATATATATATATATGAGACACTCTCTTGTGAGATGAATTTTTTGTGAGACGGGTCAATCCTATGCTTATTTATAGTTAAAGTATGTCAATAATGAATTATATTATAACACCATAAAATCATACTTTAATTCATCATTTATCATACTTTAGAAAACATACTTTAACAACTATCAAGTATACTTTATCTATAAATAAGCATACTTTAACGCGTCTCACATATATAATGTCTCACAAGAGAATTTGTATATATGTATATATTTATATGTATATATATATATATATTACTAAATGTACCTCATTTTAGATCATTTTACCATTTAATTTGAGATCGGTTATTCATAACCCGAGTTTATTAAATGTTCCTCATTTTAAAAATACCCCTAATAAATATATATAAACTTCTAAATACACTCTATTTATGACATTCTTACTCTCTTTAACTGCAAACCCAATTTATGAGTAGAAAACACATTCACGACCATACTCACATGAGGAAGAAGATAAAAATAGAAGCTAGTCTCAATTCCTCCATCGGATTTGTAAATATTTACAATATATTTCCTGATGCATATCAGATTTGAATGGTTACAGTAGGCTTCTGAAAAAATGGTAATGTGTGTTTACCCTGAAGGAACTAAAAGTTACTATCACTAATCAGAAAATATTAAAAGCATCCACATCAACGAGGTGAGTTCAAAATTATTCATTCTCCTCCACCTCATTTTACACTATTTCCCATTAAACCAACTACTACCCACATTCATATTTAGTTTAAACTGATTATTAAAAATACTTTTACTTTTTGATACTATTAATATATTGCATATATCTATCACTACTAATTTTTATTTATTAAAATAATCTAAATAAACCCAATTCATTGCACTGAATTAGCAGGTGGACAGAGTTTAAACTCATCAATCCACATTGATTAGAGTTTAATTATTTTGGGTTTAAACTCAAATTTTTTTCATCTAATGTGGATTCTCTAATAGAAAACCATACTAAAAGATAGACTTTCTTGGTCAAGCCCCAAATCTATGATATCCACCTCATTATGCTTCTCATTCTTCACCTCAGGCTCAGTTGTTGCTTTTCTTGATAGAAGTCGCCCACAAACATGGTCTGAATTCTTGCCAACACCCCTTTTATTACCTACATCAACAACTTTTTTATCCTCCCCGTTTCTAATTTCTTTAATTTCTGTAAATACACCTCATCATGCTTCTCACTCTTCTCCTTTCCAGCTGCTTTTCTTGAACACAGTCTCCCACTAATTTTCTTAATTTCTGTAAATCCACCACATCATGCTTCTCACTCTCCTCCTCTCCAGCTGCTTCTCTTGAACACAGTCTCTCACTAATATGTTTGCATTCTTACAAGTTACCACTAACTCTTTCACTTCCATTGGTCCCATAATCCAGTCTCTCTCTTATCTCCAATTTCATCGTTTTCTTTCCTATTATTTTTCTAGAGCGCAATCTACCACTAACATGCTCTAAATTCTTACCACCACGTTTATTACCAATGGCACCAGAATCCAGCCTCTCTAGAAAATGTTCTTGGTGGAAAAAAATGTGAATGAAAGGCCCCATTGAATTGAATTTGGTCCATTGAATCTAAGAAATAGTAAGAATTCTTGATTTATCTCAATATCTCCTTCCACACCATCATTAACAGTGTGGTTTGATTATTTTGAATCAGAACCACTGCATTCTTGATAATTTTCTTTTTTCAACTTCAACTCAAATTGGCTTTTATAAAATTCATCCCACCGACTTCTAGTTCCTTGGCACAATATCCGTCGGAGAAGATCCACTAGAAACCATCTCACCTACAAAAAAAAAACCCCATTTCCAAATTCATGTAAATACTCCCAAGGGCACAGATGATAATGATCAAAGAAATAAGACGGCACACTTATATCACATACTCTCTCCATCCCATTTCAGATGACACACTTTCTATTTTGGGTGTTGTTGATTGATCGTTAATAGTTGGGATAACCAATTAAAGAATTTATCGAACCCAAGGGAATTTAGGATTCATGACCTTCAAGTTATAGTCTCGTATTAGTTAGGGACGACCGAAAAGAGAGAGATAAAAAGCATGAAAAGAAACTAATTACAATATTTTTGGCATTTTCAATGCAAAGGAGACTTCATGATGCAATTCAAATGGATAAATCATGTAATTTATCTAATTGCATCTCAATTTAAGCTATCATAGTAAGAGCGATCACGATTTTCACCTAAACTCTCTCTCGAGATGAAGAGGATGTAGGCCCTTACAAAGATCCCAAAATAGTACATAGGATCGATATCATAGCGAACTCCTTCCAATATGTACTAATTACATGTACGAGTTCCCTAAAAGGTACTAAATCATAGGTAATATTCCTTTTCTAGGTACTATGAATTCACTAAGGTTGTGTTCCCCTCACTGGATTAATTGACCTCTCGATCTAACCTGTCTAGTGTCCATTTATGTAGTTCTAAACATGAGAGGTCGTCTACAACTCTTCCCACATTAATCCACATAACCCACATGATGAAATGATTCAGTTAATTCCTAAGACACATAATTGAACTCCTGTTCTAACCACATGCAATAGATAATTAACCACACAAATCAAATATATAGATTAAGCAATTAAGCATCCATAAATGAAACTAATCAAAGCCGAGAATACAATTAAACAATATCACAAATTAATTCATAATTCAGGCATCAATCAAATATCCAAAACATAGAAAATAAAAAGATAATAAATAGGATTAAATTTCACCAAATGAAGTTTTTTCATCCACCAAGCTCATCATTTCTTTGGTGTCCCCACCTTCTTGGAAAGCATAAAACTCTAATCTAAGAAAGCATTAATATATTTGGATTCCTTCCCCGAAGGGCGGAGGAACCACTACTAGGTGGAAGTGTTACTTAAAAGCTCTCTAAAATATTGAATCTAAAAATGATTTAATTTAATGGAATTTAATGGGTGGAGAATATTGATGGGCGTTTTCTCAACACACAATTAATCCTCAAGTATGAAGGATATCAATTGTAGTTTGAAGGTGACCAAGTTATATATCGAACCCAAGGGACAGATAAATATCAATTTAATTATATTCTAGTAAACTAAGACTATGTTGGAAATATAATGGTTGTGATTTTGAGATTAAGTAACAACTAATAATTAAAATATCAAGTAAAAATACAAGAATAAGAGATAGGTGAGTTGTGATTAAGATAGTAGGTAGTTCTTCAGATAATCCGGTTCCACTTATTAATTCATCCTCTGTGTGACAGTGTCCGACTCTGCCTCTTGGAATATGGACGCATCACTAAACCATGCAAATTCACTCTATAGACACAAGTAAATATGTGTATGACACGTGTGAATAATCTCGGAGCAAGAGTATAATTCACCCCTTTCCAGGTACTATCAGGATCAATTATTTCTCGTGCACTTAGTACTCTAACCCGATATGATCTCCCTTTATAGGTACTATGAAATTATACTCTTTATTCTACTTATTAACTCGAATATGATTCAATTAACAAGTATTCATATAAGATAGTTCTAATAAGGCTTCGGAATCTCTTCACTTAGAATTATAACATAAAACCCTGCTCAGCAGTAAACGCACTCAACTAATAACCAAGTTATGAATTCAGACTCTACAGAACAATTATTGATGCACAAAATGGCCGTGAGTATGGATTAAAAACGCACAATCTTATATAAAATAAACCACAAGTAGTGTTGTACGGAGTTTACACACGAAAGACAAATTAACTCATGAAACCTTCATAACCCTAGAACTACCGAAGCAGCTCTAGCCCATGATTGATCTAAGAACAATCATGGTTAGTTGGACCGATCTTACTTGAATCTCCAGCGGAACTCTGTCACATCCCCTCCGGATGATGGACGATCGATCTCCTCCCAACTCTACGTCTTCTTGATCCAGTCGTCTCTTGGTGTCTGTACAAGCCTTCTTTTATACTTGTAATCACGTCTCATGGGCTTGAAATGAGCTTTTTAAGTGATCACACGCATTGACAGTGTAAAAATACGGATATGGTAAGTTCCCGAGCCTCAATTCGACTTCAGTAACAGATCGAATTGACCATAAAAACTCGAATTGCAGGTCGAATCGGCACACTGTAAGTCCCAGGTCCTCGATTTGACCAACTGCTCTGGCCGAATTGAAGTGACGAGGTCGAATCAGAATTTTCACCAATCGATTCGACCTCGATTTGACCCGATGCCCAGGTCGAATTTCCTTGTCGTGGTCGAATCCATCTTCTGTACATGTTGTGTTGCCAATTCGACCTGAAGGGCTGGTTGAATCGATCTCCTTCAGGTCGAATTGCACTCCTGCTTCGCCCAACGGATGGCCTAGACTTCCTTTCTTCAGTTTTCAACACTTTCACTCCGATTTCCTTCGGAATACCACTTAATCGGCTTCAACAACACCTGATTCGTGACTTCATACAATATATATCAGTTTACAACCGATTTCATCCTTCAAACACTCCATAATAGCACAAATCCAGGTACAAGATTCATGAATTAACACACTCATCAAACCCCCAAACTTACATATTGCTCGTCCCGAGGCAACGCAATCAAACCAAAGAGTCGTGTATAATTCACAAGAATCACCAAGTACAAAGCATATTACATATGTAACTTCATCAATTAAAAACAAGTATTCTTGCATCATACATATCATTCATGCAAAACATCACCCAATCATATTACCATTCGGAGTACTAAGTCATCTAGCTCACAAGTTAAGTGTTTACTCTCTCACTCAAGTGCTAATCTCACTTAACAGGTTAGTGTATACGCTCATACTCTATTCATACGAACGCGTAACCATAAGCTTGAAAAGGGTCTCAAAAATCAACTTGCAATCAACTCATGACTAGGATCACAAAGGACTTGTTTTCGGGTTGTAATGTTGGCTCTTTGGAAAGGGTAGGAAAATTTAGATAAAGTGACTCAAACACTAGTAGAGAGTTACCTTGGAGGTTCTTTCTTTCTTCATTCGGCTACATATTCTCCTCCAATTTCTTCTCTTGCACTTGCAATATTCGAACTTTTCTTCTCTTTCTTGTATCAACATCATTCTTCTTTTTATAACTCGGGTATCGGTTGTAGGCACTACCCTTTTTGAACAGCAATCGGGGTACCAGTTTCAGGCACTACCCCTAAACAAGATTTAACCATACACTTTTCTTACTTTACTCAACCTTATTCTATCTTCCTTCTTCCCCTTGCAACACTTATTCACCTCAACTCTCTACCAATAAATATGGTATTTAAACAAAGCTCAAGTAAAAGTTAAATAAGGCTATTTTATTCGGCTTGCCAAAGAAAAAGCTTTTAAAGGCTCAAATGGGGCTACCAAAGATATACATAATCAACAGGAAGGGTAAAATTTGGCTAAGTAACTCGATTAATCAAGAATGACCTAAGATCATGTCCTAGCAATTCACCAATTGTAAGTCTCACACAAGACTCCAAGCCAAGTTCTAGAATACGTTCATATGAATGATTCTCTCAAGAATAAACTATCATGATCAAGCATGGTTAAAAGGCTCAAATCCTCACATGGGTAAATAGAATCCTATGTACTCCTCATAGCACATAATCAAGATCAATTTCACAAGAACTCTACATACTTATCAAATTATACATGCTTCTCATAAATAAAAATTAATACATGAACATATGAATGCACAAAATCCAAAAACCCATACATCATAGTCAAGCATAGCATCATCATCTTGATACTTTGTTCGTGCTATCTACTCAGAAACTTCAGCCCATTTCTCCTTTATTTTGCAAAGTGATCGAATGGGTTTGAAAATTGGGGTTAAGAACACAATTACCTGGCCCAATTCGACCTCGATTTGACCTGCCTACGAGGTCAGATTAACTTCATCGTGGTCGAATTGACCTTCTGGAAAATTTTCACCTTCAATTCGACCTCCAAGGTTTAGAGCTTCAGTTGGATCTACGTTCTTATTCTTACTCTTCTTCTTCTTCTTCCTTGATGATGCTCCGATCTCAGGATTATATAGTTCTAATTCACCTTTCTTTGATCTCGTGAGCATACACCTGAAAAGAATAAGAGTTAAAATAGTAAAACAAGAAAAATAGTCCTAATAAACTAGAAATAACAAAAAGATATTTTAAGCGGTCCCCGGCAACGGCGCCAGGAACTTGATGGGCGTTTTCTCAACACAGAATTAATCCTCAAGTATGAAGGATATCAATTGTAGTTTCGAAGGTGACCAAGTTATATATCGAACCCAAGGAACGGATAAATATAAATTTAATTATATTCTAGTAAACTAAGACTATGTTGGAAATATAATGGCTGTGATTTTGAGATTAAGTAACAACTAATAATTAAAATATCAAGTAAAAATACAAGAATAAGAGATAGGTGAGTTGTGATCAAGTAAGATAGTAGGTAGTTGTTCAGGTAATCCGGTTCCGCTTATTAATTCATCCTCCATGTGACGGTGTCCGACTCTGCCTCGTGGAATATGGATGCATCACTAAACCATGCAAATTCACTCTATAGACATAATTAAATATGCGTATGACACGTGTGAATAACCTCTAAGCAAGAGATATCATTCACCCCCCTTTCTAGGTACTATCAGAATCAATTATTTCCCGTGCACATAGTATTCTAATCCGATATGACTTCCCTTTATAGGTACTATGAAATTATACTCTTTTTCCTACTTATTAACCCAAATATGATTCAATTAACAAGTATTCATATAAGATAGTTCTAATAAGACTTCAGAATTCCTTCACTTAAAATTATAACATAAAACCCTGCTCAGCAATGAATGCACTCAATCAATAACCAAGTTATGTATTCAGACTCTACACAACAATTATTGATGCACAATACGACTGTGAGTATGGATTAAAAATGCACAATCTTATATAAAATAAACCACAAGTAGTGTAGTACGGAGTTTACACACGAAAGATAAATTAACTCATGAAACCTTTATAACCCTAGAACTACCGAAACGGCTCTAGCCTATGATTGATCTAAGAACAATCATGGTTAGTTGGACCGATCTTACTTGAATCTCTAGGGAACTCTGTCACAGCCCCTCCGGATGATGGACGATCGATCTCCTCCCAACTCTACGTCTCCACGTCTTCTTGATCCAGTCATCTCTTGGTGTCTGCACAAGCCTTCTTTTATACTTGTAATCACGTCTCCTGAGCTTGGAATGGGCTTTTTAAGTGATCACACGTATTGATGGTGTAAAAACACGGATATGGTAAGTTTCCGAGCTTCAATTCGACTTCAGCAACAGGTTGAATTGACCATCACAAGTCGAATTGCAGGTCGAATCGGCACACTGTAAGTCCCAGGTGCTCGATTCGACCAACTGCCCTAGCCGAATCGAAGTGATGAAGCCGAATCGACATTTCTGCCAATCGATTTGACCTCAATTCGACCTGATGCCCAGGTCGAATTCCCCTGTTGTGGTCGAATCCACCTTCTATACATGTTGTGTTGCCAATTCGACCTGAAGGGTTGGTCGAATTGATCTCCTTCTGGTCGAATTGCACTCCTACTTCGCCCAACGGATGACCTCAACTTCCTTTCTTCAGTTTTCAACACTTCCACTCTGATTTCCTTCAAAAAACCACTCAATCGGCTTCAACAATACCTGATTTGTGACTTCATACAATATATATCAGTTCATAACTGATTTCATCCTTCAAACACTCCATAATAGCACAAATCTAGATGCAAGATTCGTGAATTAACACACTCATCAAATATGTATGAGGCTTCCAAATGGGGGGTATTTATAGTTGTAGGATGAGTGGAAGTTGAGATAATTTTCCAATGCGGAATACTTGAGGTCATGGGACAAGGATGGAATTTATGGTATTTTTAATGAATTTTTTGAAGGTGAACCAGTTCCAGCAAACGGGTTTAAAGCCAATAACGGGCTGAATCGGTCGCAAAATCAGGTCTAGCAGGGTGGTTCATCAGCTAGCCATAAGAACCGGTCATGCTTGAAGGTTCTGGGTTTGAATTCGGGCTGTCACATATTTTTCCCTTTTTTTCTCCAGCGTGCCCAGCAACAATAATATTAATTCCGGATGAATTATAACACCAAATGGAGCCCAGCCCAGCGGAAATGTCCTTGTGTAAGGAGGCAGAGGTTTGGGTTCAAATCCCAGCATCTCCCATTTTCTCTCTTTAATTAAAGGCTCAATTCCAGGTCCCATGTAGCTCTGCAGCGGTCCAAATTCATTAAAATAGCGGCCCAATATGTTGCTGGCCCAAAAGCTTGCCTCAGCCCATGGCCATCCATCCTCAATAGACAACACCAATTCTAGGTTCAAATAGACAACACTTTGGGGAAAAGTGTTGTAGCTCCGTTGTCTTTATACTCCTTTTTATATTTTCTCATCTTCGTCCCATTTTCAATCCCGTTTCATCCTTTGCTCTTTAAAGCACAAAAATACTCTTTTTCTGTAAAATAAACAAAAATACCCTTATCAAAATAATCAAGCAATTAATAGTAATTTTTATTAAAATCATGCTTACTTATTAGATTAAAGCCATAAAAATCCAATTAAAATCTAGGTGAATTTCACACCGATCAGTTGTCCCACAAAAGTTTGCACCTTCCTAAAAAAGAAAAAAGCCAAACACAATCACCCTTCCCCATAAACTTTATTTACCAAAAAAACCCTTACCTAACACATCTAATATAATTTATCATTTATTTATTACAAAAAATATCATAATACCCCTAAAAGTTATCACTTTTCTTAATATCCGTGCATAAAGTGGGGTGCAAATATTTGTGGGACGGAGGGAGTACATATTATGAAAGTGAGCATTCGTTAGTGACCGAACAATTTGACTTAGTTTGGTAACAATAAACGAATATAATTCCTTATTAAAAAGTTAAAAATAAATTGAATAACGACCAAATTTACATGGGGTATGTTTAGTATATTTGTGGTTAAAATAACTGAAATCATAATTAAATGGAGTAATTTATACATATATAAAATAAATTTAAATATCTAATTTTATTTTTAATTTTTCTCCATATTAATATACATACTCCCTCTATCTCACAAAAGATTGCACCACTCATTCCGACACGAAGATTAAGAAAGTGATAATTTTTAAAAATATAATGATATTTTTTTGTAATAAATAAATGATAAAGTATATTATGTATGTTAAGTAGGGACAGTTTTTTGAAAATAAAGTGTAATGATGATTGAATCTCAAATTAAAAGTAGATTAGAAATAATAAGAAAGTGATTTCGAGAAGGAAAAAAGAAGCACCAGAAAAAGAAAAAAAAAGTAAAAATTTGATTAGTTTTGAAAAGGTTTATATAGGATGATTTGAATGAATGAACGATCGTTAGTGAAAGCAATCAAATGTGTAGGAAAAAAGGTGAGAAAATTACCAAAAATAGATAGTGAATGTCCAAACAATTTCTTCGCTTGTAAAGTAAATGGTTTGGAGTTGAATAAGATTATTTGTCTCAAGGGAGTTTAAAAGGTTATACTTTATAGGCTTGCTGACGAAGAAATACTGTATTTTAATGTGTAGTGGATTGAAAGATATAACAATTAAGGGATAGATAGTAGTTGTATTAGAGTTGTGTATGTGCCCCATAAAGATAAAGTGATTGATTTATGTGGTTCTATCTACTAAAAAAGGAAATGTAACTCTTGTAGCTGGACGCCCTAATTAGTAAAATGTAGGCGGGACGGATGGAGTACTTGAATTTGATGAATGATTTCAAATCCTCGAAAAAACCGCGTTCAAAGCATTCTAAATATTTGAAGGATTTTTCAATTTTCAAAAATTTAGAGAATTGCATCCTAAAGATTTGGAGATTTTTCAACTTTCGTGAATTTTACAATTTTCGCAAATATAAAAAATTTTCCAGATTCTAAAAATTTGGGAATTTTTTGTGATGGTGATTATTATGATGATGGGGGCACGCGATCACGGAGGTGCAACCCGTACACCCTACGGAACCGTGCCCATCCACGTCCAAAGCATGCCAAGTCCACCCTATAAACAGCAGCGTTGACTCGTGTGAAACGCACACGGTCATCGAGGTGCAACCCGTACGCCATACGAAACTGTGTCCATCCATGTCCGAAGCAATTTTGCAATTTTTTTTCCAAGTTTTTGCGATTTTGCAATTTTTTGCAGATTTGGAGTTTTGGTTAGATCCCCTTACTCTATTCTAATACTGCAATTTTCGACAGATTTGGAGATTTTGGTTAGATTCTCTTCCTCTGTTCTGCTCCTATATGTGTGTAGTAGTTTTGTGTAATAGGGAAGAGACTTATGACAATCATGGTTGTTTGCGTTTTTCGTTATGTTGAAGAGATTTGTTTGTTTATATTAGTTTGTGGAATACGCATTTTCTGCAATGATTTGTTGCTTTCTATTGTTTGGGTACATTGTAATTTTATTAGTACTATTTCTAGTACGTTCTCCCTTCAACGTCCAAATATTGTAACTTTATTGTTAGTACTATTTCTAGTACATTCCCCCTTCTACATTTCTGTTCAAATATTGTAACGTGACTGGTTGATGCACTTATAAAACCAACAAAGATTCTCGATTAACTAATTATAATTATATATGTAGTAAAGATTCTTTTTTACTTATTTAAAGTCTTAGATATTCATTCATTTAAAAAGTAAATTATATCTAAACCATGATAAATTAATTCATTAGACTTGTTAGTACTATATCTAGTACGTTCTCCCTTCTATATTTCTATCCAAATATCGTAACGTGATTGGTTGGTGCACTTATAAAACCAACAAAGATTCTCGACAAACTCATTGTGATTATATATGTAGTAAAGATTCTCTTTTACTTATTTAGAGTCTTAGATGTTCATTTATAAAGTAAATCATATCTAAACGACAATTCTTTTTATTTTTATTCGTTGAATCTAGATTGCTTCAAAGTATCATTTTTCTTTTTTATTTTTTGTTATTTTTCTTTCTTTTCTATAATTCTATAAATCCTATTTCTATACTATAAATTATTTTATGTTTTATATTTTTATTTGATCTTATTTTTAGGTTTGATTATTCTCATATTTGAACTTACATGTTTAATCATTCTCATTTGAAGTATCATTCATTTTTTTTTATTATCTTATTTTTTTATATTCGATTTTTATAATTCTATAAACCTTATTTATATACTTTAATTTATTTTATCTTTTATATTTTTATTTGATCTTATTTCCAGGTTCAATCATCCTCATTTGAGATATCATTCTTTTTTTTCATTTATCTTATGATTTATATTTTTTCTTCGTTAATTGTGTTTTCTTTATATTCTATAAATTTTATTTTAATATTTTTTTCAATCTTATTGTTCTTATTTTTATTTGATCTTATTTGCATATTCAATCATTAAAAAAGGTTATCAATGTTTGAAGTGATAAATTTGGACAATCCATAATTAATTTCAGAATGTTTTCCTTATAATTTTATAAACTTTATTTTTATACTTTAATTTATTTTATCTTATATATTTTTTATCTTATTTTCAGATTCAATCATTCTCATTTGAGGTAATATCCTTTTTTTTGTTTCTTTTTAATTTTTTTTGTTTATTTTATGATTTATATTTTTTCTTCATTTTTATTGTTTTATTTATATTTTATAAAATTTATTTTTATAATTTTTTTAAACTTATTTTTCTTAATTTTATTTGATCTTACTTGCAGCTTCAATCATTAAAAAAAGTCATCAGTGTTAGGAATGATGAATTTGGACAATCTAAAATTAATTTCAGAAATTTTAGAATTGAAAATTCAAAGCACATGTCAAATATATTTTTAATTTAATCTTTAGGATTAATGTATGAAATTTATTTTCGAAGTTTTATATTTTATTTTAGTTTTTCAATCAATCATATTTTCATTAGGATCGTCTCTATAAATATTCTTTTAATTTTATTTTTAGGATTAATGTATGAAATCTATTTTTGAAATTTTATAATTTTTAAAAAAAAAATTAATTTTATTTTCATTAGGATCGTCTCCATAAATATTCTTTTAATATTTACAATTTATTATATTAAGTAATATTTTATATGTTATTTTATTCATATGTTATTCAATTAAAAATAAAATAAAAATTACAGTGTAAGCAATTAAAATTCACTATCCAATCAAATGGCGACATGCGAATTTTCTTGACTAAATATCAATTATAATTTATTTTGAAATTTAAATAAATGAGACACTCTCTTGTGAGACGGATCGACCTATTACTAAAGTATGTTTATTATATAAGTAAAGTATACTTATTTGTAGTTAAAGTATGTCAATAATTAATCATATTATAAAACC
Source organism: Pogostemon cablin (assembly GCA_023678885.1). Classification (NCBI taxonomy): domain Eukaryota; kingdom Viridiplantae; phylum Streptophyta; class Magnoliopsida; order Lamiales; family Lamiaceae; genus Pogostemon; species Pogostemon cablin. The sequence continues at coordinate 9,340,558 of CM042990.1, read as the reverse complement.
CTGAAATCATACTTTAATTCATCATTAATCATAATTTAGATAACATACTTTAACCATCATTAAGCATACTTTATCTATATAATAGACATACTTTAACACGTCTTACAAATCGTTTCACATATGTAACGTCTCACAAGAGAGTTTGTCTAAATAAATTAATTTCTAAAATAAATTAATAAATAATTGATAATTAATTTAAGTCCAACAAGTTAAATGAAACTTAAATTAAATGAAACATGTCCTAAGTGAAATAAGCCCAAGTCAAATAATGTCTAACCCAAGTCGAACAAGTTCAGAAAAATTAAATCAGGCCAAAATAAAGTAAGTCTGATTACAGTCCAATCAAGTTGGAGGCCCAAGACCGCAAAATCATTTCAAATCAAGTATTGACCAATCAAAATGCGTTATAGATGGAAATGTCCAAGCCCACAAAATCAGGTCAAATCAATCATTGACTAATCAGATTGCAAGTTATAGATGAAATGTTCTTCACCCTTCACCTATAAAAGGAGTCCTCTTTCATTCATTCTCGACACACACATACAAGACACACACATAGAAGCACCTGAAGACATCGACACCTAAAGAGATTTGAAGAAGACGTGTAAAGACGAAACGCCTTCCTTCAAAATCTTCAAGTCAGCTTCAAGCCAACCCTTTAAGATCTTCAAGTCAGCTTCAAGCCAAGAATGGTTTGCGATCCGGGATCAAGGTGCTAAGCCCCCCAAATCAAGCGTTCTTCACATCAAGTTCTTCAACGTTCTTTGTGGAGTCAACGGCGTTCTTCGCAGAAAGTTTCAAGGATAACTTTTAATCTGAACAAAGGCTCGACCCCTCCGGATTAACATTATAAATCCTCAAATCCGAGTTCAGACAAACTTCGATCGAAGATCCGACTCAACACACAAGTCAACACAAGCAAGTCAAAGTCAAAGTTAAGACCAAATTGGTTCAAGAGAAGAATCAGATGGTTGAATAGATATTGTAACCCGCGCTTACATATCTTTCAAATTAAATCCGTCTGGATTATCTTTGTACTCAATTTATAATTATTTTATTGTAAATTAAAAAATTTGTTGTTACATATAACATATGATATATTTCTTTAAAAAACACTAATTGAATTTTACATAGATATTATATCTATTTTATAAAAATAAATAGATCAATTAAAATAAAATAATTTTAATATAATTAATAATAGAAAGTTAATACTCCCTCTATCCCATTTCAGATAGTACATTTTTCATTTTGGGTTACCCTACAAAAGTTTGCACATTCCTAAAAAAGAAAAAAGTCAAATACAATCACCATTCTCCATACACTTTATTTACACAAAACTATACCTACCTAACACACCTAACATACTTTATCATTTATTTATTACCAAAAATACCATAATATCCCTAAAAGTTATCACTTTTATTAATATACGTGCATAAAGTGGGGTGCAAACATTTGTGGATGGAGGGAGTATGTTTTTATCTTAAATACCGAATTAAATTTAATATTTTGAAAAAATATGTATAAACAATACGATTTAATTTATAAATATAAAATTACATTATGTGAAAAAGATTATATTTATATTATATATAAATAATTATTAGTTTATATTAAATACATAAATTCAAATAAATAAATAAATATATACTCCCTCTGTCTCATTTCAGATGACATTTTTCATTTTGGGTTGTCCCACAAAAGTTTGCACATTTCCATAAAAAGCAAAAAGTAAAAAACAACCACCATTCCCCATATATTTTATTTACAAAAAAATTATCCCTACCTAACATACTGTATCATTTATTTATTACAACAAAATATCATTATACCCCTAAAAGTTATTACTTTCTTAATTTCCATGCCGAAATTGGGGGTGCAATCTTTTATGGGACGGAGGGAGTATATATATATATATATATATATATATATATATATATATATATATATATATATATATATATATATATATATATATATATATATATATTTGTAATATAATTCTTTCTTTGCAACGCACAGATAATTAATATTTCGTTCTTATAAGGGTATTTATGTCAACCTAATCAAGGGTGTTTTAATCTTGTCTAATTATGAGTTAAGTTTAGTAAAATCGAGGGTACGAATAGCCAGTCCCTAACGTAATATAACTCTTTACCAGATCAACACCTTAGAGGTGAAGAGTACTATTTAAAAATATCAAATTATTTTAAAAATTTTTATAAAATTAGTTAAAAAGTAGTATAATCTTTTCTAGAGTGAGTCTTGTGTGAACATTGTTTTTGTAAAATTATTCTTTAATAGTAAAAAATTACTCTTTAAAGAGTAATACTCCCTCCGTCCCATAAAAACTTTCACACTTTCCTATTTTGTTTGTCCCATAAAACCTTTCACACTCCAAAAAAGGAAACATCACTTTATCTAACAACCTTAAAAATTACTTTAATTTCAAATTTGCCACCCATTTTTCACACACATACCATTACTTTATACCTTTTTATTACCTAAAAATACTAAAATACCCTCATAAGTCAATAAAGTTAATCAAAAAGTGTAATTTTTCTTAAACAACGTAGAATATTAAACATGAAAAGTATTATGGGATGAAGGGAGTATTTTTTTATTCAGAAGAGTAGTATATCATCTCTCTAAATGGTAATTTTTCATGTATTAAAGAATAATCAATAAATCAGGATGTGCAAGAATTTGAAGAGTATTTTTTCATTTTTAAGAGTAATAATTTATCTCTCCTCTAAAAGAGCATTTTTGATGTATTAAAGAATAATTAATAGAAACAGGATTCACATATGAATTCAATTCGTACAAATGTTTATCTTTTTTTAATTATATAAAATTAAAAGTGAATAATATTGTGGAAAAGAGAAAATACATTGATAGTACAAAGGTATATTACTCCTTTTGATCCATAAAAAAGTTTACAAAAACGGTATATTCAAAGTTTGAGAATTGATTTTTAACAAACTTTTAAAGGTTTTGATAATAAAGGGAGTATTGCATATTATGTTTATGAAAAGAGTATAATTTTAAAATTAAAGTGTACTGTTATTGAATATTGGTAAAGACTTGTGCGAGACGTTTCATGTAAGGACTTACGTGAGACGACCAGAAAGTAATAATTTTATATTGGAAAGTGATAATAAACTAATGAAAAGTGATAATGTTATTTCATACAGTTTGTAGTATAAATAAAAAGTGATAACATTTTATATCGAAAGTAATAATATTTTACAGTGAAAGTGATAACTATTTTAAAAAATGAAAAATTATATCATGTAAGACGCTCTCACGATAAGACCTACCCTTGATATTAGGTTAATTAATTTTCTTTTATAAAAATGTCTCAAGAGAGAATTATATAAACGGAATTGATTAGTGAGTCGTTGAATAAAGCGAGATGGCGATGGAGAGCAGCAGCGGCAACACCGCGAGTAACTGGACTGAGGAAGTCGAGGACCTTATACATGGTGGAGAACTCGACCCAGCTATCTCCTTTCTTGAATCCACAATCTCCAATCTTGACAAAGAATTAAAACAACATAAAAATGGTGGGAACACATCGTCTTCCGTAGCTGATCAGTTAACTGCTGCTCTTGAAGACCTGTCGAAGCTTTATAACGCCAAAGGTCTCTCGTTTAAGGCTGTCCAAACTTTCTCATATGCACTTCAAATCAAAAATGGAAAGGGGTAAATTTGATTTTGGTTATTATTATTATTATTTTTTTTTGAATTTCAAGGAAATAATGTTTACTTGATTTGTTTCCTTTTCTTCGTCTTGATTGCTCAAAGATATGATAGATTCTTGCGGTATTTCCTACTCTGTAACACTATAATGTCCAAAATTTAGATTTGGATTGTTCTAAGAAGTCCTTTGCTTACTATTGTAGAGTTTTTCAGAAATTTGTTTAATTGTGTTTACAAGTTGAATAATGTAGTATATATTACTTTTAAGATGGACATGGTTCATATTGTAATGATCTTTTAGGGGTAATGAGATAAAAATAGATTAATAGAGACAATACTGTTGTAGTGTTTGCTATAATATCGCCAAACTGATTTTCGTGTGTGCTTGTTGAATTGATTCACTGATTATTTATTTATCTCTCATTTTTCTTGTTGTTCTCAGGGGTCTATGTTTTGAAAAAGATTCAATTTCTAATGAATTTGCGGAGGCGCAAGATTCTCAAAATGAGGCTACTTCTAATGATATTGGAGTGCATGGTTTGTCTTTAAAATTGGTTTTTAAATTCTCTTTTTTCTCTTGTCTACATCTGTCACTTGTGTGGGGTTCTGTCTTCTTTTGGTCTGTTAGCAAGTTTATTTAGATTCTGCATGTGTAAGTGTTCTTATGTATTATTTATCTCAAGAATTACTATTCCTTATTTTGTTCTAAAGGCAATGGTGAAGGGAACTCTTCAAAATTGCACGATGATGGGATCCCACTTGATAGCAGTGCAGAAGACGGTATAACTTCCTTTATTATTGCTTTGTTGAACTTACAGTACAGTTGAAAATTATTCTAAATTCAAGTGTATGGTGTAAATGATTTTATTTCCCTGGACCATAAGATGAGTTTGAGCTGAACTGATGCCATATGCCAAAAATTTTCCCTCTCTTGCCTTATGATTAAAATCTTCGTCCATCCTTAGAGAATAGTTAATCTCCTGAAATGTGTTAGTTGGAAGTAACCTCCCACCTTCTTTCATGTTTGGATGCATTGTCCAGAACTACTTGAATGTATAAGTCTTATTGATGCGGCGATGCAATTTGTTGTTAATTGCGTATAATTTTCCCAATTTTGATCAAAAGCTTCTTAGAGGCTTATTGTTTCTTTTTTAGGATTTAGGAATGTACAGCCTTTATGCTTTATACGGTGTGTATAATTGGTGAGATTAAATTGTTCTCAGGGTTTATCATAAACTTTACTGCTTCTTTCAATTCGCAGGCCTTAGATATGTATAGGAATATTTTTAATTTAATGAATTGTTACACTTGTGCATATTTTCTTTACAAACAGCATAGATAGTATTTGAAAAGCCGTGAGATTTTTATTTATGGGTACTGATTGGAACATTAATGCATCTACGTTTATATGCTTTTAGTTGTATCAAGAATAACGTTCTGCTCCTTAATTTCAAAAATAGGTTCTACTTCTAATGCATAAAGACTCACGTATGAGCTAGGGTGTCATTTGAGAAGTTTTCTTAGGCACCTGAGTTACAAATAGCATTTATCTGTTTGAGAAGTCTCCCGGAGTTGAAAATTTCTATGACAGCTTTACAAATATCCTCTCCAATTATATTCCAAGTACTCTGGTAGATGGCTGCTGTCATGCCCATGATCTTTGTCTCCATTTAATGACTCAAGGGTTTCCTTGATTTCTGCATCTGATACTGGTAACTTCAACAATGTGGTATCATCAATGAAATAATCAGACTGAAGGTGGTAGTGGCATAGGATGTCATTTTTTTTATTTGACCGAGAGAAGACTGAAGGAGTTGCTGATAACTCATATTTTAGGTTAATTTGTTTTCTGTATTTTGATTTTGATATCTTGATATTGTTGTTTCTTTGACTTGCATTGATCTTGCTACAATTTCAAGAAATGCTATATTGCACTTATAATTTGTCAAGTATAGTTGCTATAGTCCGTGCTGTTACTTGGGTTCCATCACTAATAAATCTGACATACTATTTTGAAATGGTGAAAAGTTTCCATGCCTTTATGCAATTTAGTCAGCCACATGTCAAGAATGGACTGATTTTTAGCCTTCTCTGATTTATATAAATAAATGTAAAATCTCATCTCATTGTCTAGTGCATCTTATTTAATCATATGCTCTACATGATAAACATGAAACTTAACTTTTATCCTCCAGTTAGTCAGCAGCAACGCATCATGACCATGGTCAGTACTATGAGTATGATTCACCAGGCAACATTTAGGAGTTTCCAATTTTCTATAATCTGTCCTTCATTTGATATGTTTTCCATTAGCATCAGCTTCCGAGGTTTGTATATATAATTTAAAACTAGGTTAGTGTTGTGGTGATTCGCAGACTGGGAAGCTGTTGCAGATCGTGCACCTGAGGAGTTTCTAACACAAAAATGTTTGCCTGGGGTATCAAATCTCTCTCTGGAAGATTCTAACGAAGACTCTAAAGATCAACACACCAAGAGACGAGGAAGAGGAACATTCGCATACAAGAAACAGGGCCTATACAGTGATAAACAGTCTGATGAACCTGAAACTGATGACTCCCAAGATTCTTCTGTGATCCAAGTTGAAGACCTGGGGAAAAGAAATTGTGCGTCTGTAAGAATTTCATATTTGATATTAAGTTTAATCTCTGCTAAATTATTCCTTCTGTGAAGCATAATTGTCAATGTTGATAGTAAATTATATGCCTTTCTTAATTTCGTATTTGCTGAATCTCTGCTGAATTATTTGTTACAATATCCCATGGTTTTGGGTCAACCCTTCACCTTCAGCCATGGTTTTGGGTGAAGTTAGGGCTCCCTAGCTTTTTGTTCCTAACAATTTGGTCCGACCTGCCGGATCCGGACGGGCCACGGAAAGGGGCTACCTGATGTGTGGGCCCAGAGGTTGCCACCCCGGATGTGGGCCTGAGGGGGGTTGCCACCCGGAGTTGTGGGCCTTGAGGCGGGTTGCCACCCGCAGTGTGCCGTCCGTGGACGTCCGGTTCATAGGGGGATGGATTGTTACAATATCCCACATCGATTCCACACACAAGTGTGGAAGGTCATTTAAGTGGGGTCAACCCTTCACCTTCAGCCATGGTTTTGGGTGAAGTTAGGGCTCCCTAGCTTTATGTGCCTAACATTATTCCTTCTGTGAAACATAATTATCAATGTTGATAGTAAATTATATGGCTTTCTTAATTTCGCATTTTTGGGTGCAATTATTCGCTGATTTATTTTATGATTTCACAAACGCACACACTGGTCTGGTTTTGCAGTTGGTTGACTGTGATTGTATGATTCTGTTTGCTAAATGAAGGTTTTAGCCCTTCAATGTACTAGAGACATGTTATATTGTAGCAAAACTTGACTGGCATAATTCATTACTCTCAGGTCACAAGATGTAATTGCTTTAGACTTTTAAGAGACGGATTCATGAGTGAATAGATTTACAATTCACAAAATCGAATACTAGGTGAAAGTTATTTTTCAAAGAAACTCAGGAACTTTTTTTTTACTTACAGATTGATGGGCAGACTTTCACAAAAGACATTTTAAAAGTTTTTCTTGACTTAATAAGTGATGCTAGTTTCCAGGGGTTGTCTCTATCAGCATATATAATTGTTATTGTTTACCAAAGCGGTGTTGGTGTGATTTATCTTCTTGTTTAATTGGAAATGGCATTAACATTTTACTGGATGATCTTTGAACATCTTCAGCAGTTATCAAATTATAAGCTATTCTGATTCGTGAATGAGTTCATTCACACTTTTAGTAGCGGTCTAATGGTCATTAAATTGAAACAAATATTTATTGGGTGCAAGGGATTCTAAAACCTTCTTACACAAACCTCTTTGATGTTGGAAAGCAAGCGTAATGGACTCAGGGAGAAGAATAAGGGAGCCATAATATAAGTAAACTCTGATTAGTCAATATGTTTGTTAGTTTTTCTATCATTCAGTTTAGCATACGGAATATATTTCTGGAGTCCTGTTGATCATAGAAATGTTAAATTCCTGAGTCCTGAAAGACATCGTTGTGTTTTTTTTTTGTCAGCATTATATGGTACAAGACATGTTCTTGTTCTCTCCGATTTCCCTCCTAGCACTCGGACAACTGACCTTGAGAAGTTGCTGGAGAAATTCAAAGATCGTTTTGTGATTCGTTGGGTGAATGATACAACTTCACTTGCAGTTTTTAGAACATCAACTGTTGGTATGCCCATTTCTTGTTTATTGCTTTTGGTTTTTTGGAAGGAAACGTGACAATGGCTAGGTTTAATGTGTTATTTTTGTGATTATAATAATATGCACCCATTGTTATTGGAGTGATAACCATTTCATCCATTGGACTATATTTTGGCATATGGGTTCCTGCCACTGTCTTGGTTTTTCTCCCTTTGGCTATTTTATTTTCTTTAATCAAGTATAAATGAATTGCTAATATGCAACTGGAATGATCCACCATTTATAAATGATTATTAGGTAATAATCATTATCTTTTAGGTTTTGTGAAGTTTTAGAAGTATATAATTTTTAAAAGCCAATGGATACCATCTACATCTAAATAGGTAGCAAAGTTTTATTAAAAAGTGAAAGGAAAATAAAAGAGTACAACATAAAGTAAAGATGTAGAATGCAAGACCCGAAACAGTCATGGAGAGGCCAAACAGGCAGCCATAGGAAAATATAATTCATGGGAGAGGCCTAATAGGCAGCCCAAAGAAAATGAAATTCATTGAAGCTGAGGTAAGAATATTCTTATCCACCATAATCTTCCAGTTGGCTCCAATTTCTAGAAGCTGTGACACTCAATGAAGGATCAATGTGTTTTTTTACTGTTTGGGACCTTGAAGTTGGTTTGTTGGCAATCTGTGAAGAGCCTCTTGTTTTGTACATATATATTTCTCTATAATTGAATGGGAATTGATGTTTCTTTAGTTCGCATGAAGCTTGCTTCTTTCATTTGAAGACATCATTCTCATTCAGTTTTTTCATCGAACTCTTTTAAACGGTTACTCTTGATTTGTTGCCATAATCATTTCTAATTTTAAATCAGTAATAGACTATTAGATGAGTTATGCCTTCAATTTGCTGATGTAGCTCTCGAGGCTATTAAATCCATCCGTTGCTCCTTTACGGTCCGTTTACTTGATGAGGACGAAGAACTTATTAGTAAAATTCCTGCTAAAGGTATGCTAGTTTATTTCCAGACTGTCTTCAGAAACTAGATTCATTGACCATTTATTTAAGCAGTTGTTACATTTAAGCAACCTTTTATTTTTCTTCTTATTTCTGGAAATTTATTTAGCATTGTTAATTGTTTGAAAAATCACGATCTTAACATTAGTAGTGGATTAGTCCAAATATTTGAAATTTGGCGAAAAAGGATACTACTAGTTTTAGCAAATTGAACCATCGGTCAGATTAGCCATTTATGAATTTTGAAGTGTAAAATAAGGGAAATTTCTATGTATCTAATCCTGAAATATTTCAATTTCAACCGTTTGACACTCCACCATACACTAATAGAGGAAAATATATTATAATGATTAATCTCATTATTTTTCTAAGTTTTTAGGGAGGGAAACCAGGAAGAGTGAGGTAGGCCGTAAGAAAGAGGAGAGTATTTGTGGAAATGTTGATAGAGTGGGATGTGTGTGGCTGGATACAATAAGATGTATTGCGCAGTATATTCATTTCTTCCTATCTCTTGATTTGCTAATTAAAAAAAAAATCCATTTGTATTTAGTTTCAGGATTTGGATTCCAACTTGAAATTTGGTCTAAATGAGGGGAGAGATACGGTGCAGAATAATATAAAATAGAGAAAGTTTGTGCATTTTTTTAAAACACTGGGGACTTTGTGCAGAATTTCTAAAACAAGTACTCCCTCCGTTCCAAAGACAAGTTCCCGGTTATTGTAGATATAGAGTTTAAGAAAAAATTACTTTTTGCTTTACTTTTAGGGGTAGTTTGGTATTTTTAAGTAATAAATAAATTATAAAATAAGTTATGTGAGTTGTAAAGGGGTGACAATTTTGAAATTAAAGTGTGTTGTGGGGTTATTGATTTGTGTGTATTTCCTTATTTGGAGGTGTGAACTTGTTTATGGGACAAACAAAAATAGAAAGTGTGAATTTGTTTATGGGACGGAGGGAGTAGTGTTTTTCCATTGAACCTTGGTAAAAACATAAGTTGGAAGTTCAGGTTCGTTACAATGGCTTTGAAGCGGGAAACTTTTTATGTTGTTAGAAAAAGACCCTGTGACATGATGATATGCAAATGACTAACAGAGTAGTTAAAGAATTGAAGGTCTTATAACAACAATGATATGTCTTAACTCCGTTTTTAAGTCAAAATTCATGTTGTAACTTGTTTTGGTTCCAGATTTGGAGCCACCTCGTCAGAGGCCTCAGACATCAGCAAGAACTGCTCAGAGATTGATAGCACAAGGAATGGGAATAAAGCTGCCTTCGACATTTGGATTGAGCGAACTGAGGAAACAGGAAGAAGCAAGGAAAAATCGAATAGTTTCAAGACAGAACATGAGGGATGATGCATGGGGTGATGATCCAAACTAGAAAGTACGAGTTTTTGCACTTGTCTATTTTCCAACGTTTTGTTTAGTACTTTTAATTACCAGAGATTTATAAGAATGAATGCAAGTGTGAATGGGTGTTTGAAAGAAGTCGACAAGAATGAATGAATCTGTTAAGAGTTGTATCAAATCCAAAGGTGTTAGAAAGCAAGTGATGTGTCAAAGTTGCTTATATATCAATTGGAAAGATGGATGGATAGTGGATACTAGGAGTACTCAGGTTTTGAACAAGGTTGGAGTTTCAGTTGGACAACAATTTATGTATCCTGAAACAGGAAAAGAATATTTGCGTTGTCTTGAGTGGGACTTATTTAATCAATCAGTATCTTTGACAAAATGATTTTACAGAATATAGCAGATTCGATGAACATATACACCACTTGGGGCTGTTGACAACATCTCTACCCTCCCTCCACAGTCGTACAGCATCGTCTAGTGTTTCTGATCCATAACGAAACACTTACGATGATGTGGTACGTAGAGGCAGCCAGCTTCGTGGATTTGATTCTGCAATACCTCATCTATTTTTCACTGTTGATCAAATCAATCGACAATCGGCATGCAATCCCACCATCTCCTTAAAACCAATGTTTTCAAAATCGGATTGAAAACTGTGCAAGAGGGAAATGGTGCTGGTAATTTACCTCACTATCTTTCGATAGAGTATCTCCATCTAAATAGAATAAATCTCTCATTTGAAGTTCGATCTTAAGAGAAGTATGATGGATAAACAATGTTGCTGTAAATTAAGCTCCGGAGATAGGATGGATATACGTCATTTTTAGGCCCTCAAAATATGTCAACAAAGAGCTCGGCTTTAGTTATAGCGTAATAACATATTTTAAAAAACCATATATGATTTTGAGATCTTTGCTATGATTTTTGAAATTTGCAAAAGTAATACTACTACAAGTCCAGATAAATAAGCACCTTAAATATTCCTTAATTTTGTAAGCTTGTTACATTAATCAATGACTATAATTTCCATTACATCTTTCATGGAAAAATTTTGTCTTCCCTCCAAGACAACAACGAAAGATGGGTACAACTCAATGCTGGAAGAGTTTTAGAATACTAAGTTCTATTTGAGTGTCCCAACACTTAATACCTTGTAGACGGCTGGCATTAGTAACTGTAAAGGAAAAAAATATATTAGTTAATAGAATACTCACAATTTATGCCTGTATATTTTTTTATTGTACTCTTATTTAATTGTGAATATTGCCACTCAAATGGTGATTCAATCAATTTTCTTCGTGGTCTTCGACCACAATTCAGCAGTTTCTCTGATGTTCGTATGGCCGTCACTCCCTCTCCACCATTTAGTGATTTAGCACACCAAGCCCGAAACTATGAATTTTTTTCAGCAATCTCTTGATGGTGGCGTTCCCTCTCCTACTGCCTTTGTTGCTAGTGGTCGTGGTTTTAGATCCACAGGTGGTCGGAATTCCTTTTCTCGTGGTGGTTCTTCATCGTCTGGAGGCCGAGGCCGCAGCTCTTCCACGTCTGGCAATAAGCCATACATTCCTCGTTGCCAAATATGTCGCGGTGATCAATACGCAGACAAATGCCCAGAGCGTTATGTTCGTTCTTCTGAATCACAAGCATCAAATCTTTCACATGCTTTCACCGCTCAGTGCAACGTTTCTTCAACTCCGACCTCGGATTGGTTTCTTTATAGGGTGCTTCTGCCCACATGTGAAATGACATTTTACCTCTTGATTCTTGTGAACCATATGGTGATACGGATCAGGTGGTTGTAGGTAATGGAAATTCTTTGCCTATTTCTCACACTGGCAATACTACTATTTCTAAATATATGAAATTGAAAAATGTTTTGGTGGTTCCACATTTGACTAACAACTCGTCTCACTTGGAAAAATCCAGTTGACTTGGTATTTTCTAATGACACTTAAGAAAAGGAACACAAAAGAAACAGTAGCTCGGGCAGATGTAATGGTGGTCTTTACATGTTAAGAGCATGGAAATAAAGCCTTAGTGGCTACTTTGCGGACAAGAGCTTCACAGGCCTCGTTGGAGTTATGACACTCTCGCCTTGGGAATATTCATTTGTTAAATAAACTAGGCCAATTGTCAGTAACTTCGTTATTGCCAAACCTAGTATTTTCTCTTCTAGTCAATTGGCAAAGAGCAAACGTCTGTCTTTTACATCAAATGAAAACAGAGCTGCTGCTGTTTTAGATTGTGATCAATTTTATGATTGTTACTCCCATTTTGTGTGGATTTATCTCTTGCGTGCTAAGCACGATTTCTATGATACATTGGTTTGCTTTCATACGTTTGTTTGTTTGCACTCACTTGGCGATGGTGGAACCGAGTTCGTGAATTCTCGCGTGTGCTCATTTTTCTCTCTTCATGGTGTACATTAAAGAGTTTCTTACCCTTACACTCCACAACAAAACGGAAGCACCGACATATTACAGAAACGGGAGCCTCTCAATGCATCGCTTGCCATCTACATTATTGGGTCAAAAGTCTTCTTTTGAATTACCGCACTACTCCAAACTATGCTAACTTCAAAGTTTTTGGTTGTCATGTTTTCCCGTGATTATGCAGATCATAAATTGGCTCCTCAAAGACATCCTTGCATTTTTCTCGGATATTGCACTTCTTATAAATGTTTCAGATGTTATGATCCTGATTCATCCAAAATATACACGGGCATGCACAATTTGATGAGTTGATTTTTCCATTTATTAGGCTTACCACAAATTCTCACTCTTCAGATTTATCTATCTCATATTTCTTGAAGATTCCAATAAACATCTCTTCTCAAGAGCCCAATCATTCGGTGGTTTCGCATAAGGGCTTATGGGGTCTTTGTTCGGACCAAATGCTACCAGTGCCATCTGCCGTTGAATAGCCTACTCCTAATCATGATGCCATCTACTCCTTGATCAATTAATAGTTTACTATTTCTTTTACTTCTTTTTTGAAAATATTTTTAAATTGAATGTGTACTGACTCCTATTATCTTATTAACGCACCAAGTAGTAACGTTCTTCTTTTAAAGCTCAAAATAAAAAAACCCACAATATTTATTGCACTCTTTTTATCATTAATTGTAGAAGTTGCAGGTGGAATTAATGGAAACGTTAATTATGGCTTCCACATCAGATTATAAATAGGCCTAAAATACATTCATTTTCAGCAGAAGAAAAGTAACAAAATATATTTTTTGTTGCAACAGTAAAGAAATTGAATATATATACTATATAATTACAATGGAAAGAGTTGTGATATTTTCTTTACTGGTTCTTTTATCATCAACCTTTTTGACCGAAAACACATTAGTTGATGCAAGTTTAACGTCAACCCCATCTAAACAATCATACATCTATGTTGTTACTGTCTCAAAATATCCACCCAAAGAAAGACCTCAACCTTATTACATCAAAATTTTATCCTCGGTTTTCGGAAGGTTTAATTCTCTCTTATTTCCTTTTTTTTTTTCTATTTAATTTGGGATATATAGTTATGTTGTTAATATTGTTATTATAATGGTGCAAATTGAAGTGAGAAGGCTGCTCAGAAGGCATTCCTCTATTCCTATGACATCTTTGGTTTTGCTGCTAAGTTGACTCCTGAACAAGCCAAGCGTCTTCGGAGTAAATTCTTTTTCTTTTCTTATTTTTTTTTCTCATTAATTATTTATAGGTGATTCGGGGTGCACCTGCGCATTGATGAATCCTATGTTTATGGGTAGAAAATTGATAGTGGGTGGTTTTTTTTTTAAAAAAAATTAATTATATTATTTTATTTAATGATTGAGATTAGATTAAAAATAAATTTAACGGTTAAAATCGTCAAGTGCACCACAGTTGGATTCATTATTTATATATGCTTTTTTTTGGTTAAATTTTCAAAATTAAAGAAAAAAAAAAGAGTGAGATTACGCTCGAATATTATGTATCATTGAGAAGGAACTGTGAAATTGACTTTTTCATTAGTTAATTAATTAAAATGAAACAATGAAAAGGAAACTATAGTATATGTGTGTGGTTTTTTTTATGGAAAATTACATTTTTTTTAATGTGAAATGAGTCACAATGTTTCCCTTGGTTAATTAATTTGTCTACAAAATTATATCTATATCTCAGTCATTTTTATCCTAATTTCCAACAACATAGACTAAAAATTCAACTTTAATTGAAATCAAATTATTAATTAGTATGGTATCTTTTTTGAACCGGCCCTTTCGTATGAAAAATAAAAATTTAGAGGCAATTTCCTTGATTTTATTGTGTTGTTTGTTTGCATTAAAATTAAAATTATTGTCATTCACTTGGCATTAAATATATATATATATATATATATATATATATATATATATATATATATCATCCCACATTTTGTTACTAACTAAAATAGAAACTTAATTTAATTTGAAGAACACCCAGACGTTGAGGCTGTGGACAAAGATTCAGGAGATTTGTTAAACGATGTTTCACTTGCTACTTATACTTATAATTTGACCCCTCAAACATTGGGACTCTAAACCAATTTGTATTATGATCCTCTTGGATCTTTCTTTTAACATTGTTGAACTCTCACCAGAGGTGGATTTACAAGGGGCATAGTTTTTTCCTCCATATTGAAGATTTGTCAACTACAAAATTTTTGTCATACCCCATTTTAATTAGAATGGAAGAAGTATTATATTATTTAATAAAGAAAAAAAAGTTTCTTTTTTCTCAAACAAGACTTCATTTTGTGTAAAATCATTTAATTCTTCTTTCACTTTAAAAACCATATACATTTATGGGTAAAGACATACTCCATATACTAATTGATAAAAAATATAGTGTCAATTATGAGAATATCGACGATCATTTAATTTAATTATATTTTTTAATTAATTAATATTTCTTAACATATATTGCCCCTCATTATATTTTATTAATTTTAATAGGGGTGGTACACACCCCACCCACTCTATCCATCCCACACACCCCAATCTACCCTACCTCCACCGCCAGACGACGACAGCTCTGGCGATGACGGCGGCGGCCGGCCGCTAGTTACCGATGGAGGGACGGACGTCGACGACGGCCAGCGAGGATGGCGGCGGCGGCCACCGATCGTCAGTGTAAGGGTGGCCAGCGACAGCATGTGGGAGGGTGGGAGGTTTAGTGTTAAGGGGGTTAGGGTCTATTAGGGTTTATGATTAATGTTGGAGGGTAATAATGTCAAAAAAAGTGTATATTTCGTAAAATTAATAATTTCAAAACAAAAGTGTCGGTATTAATTTTTAACTTTAAAATTTGTATTAAAAAAAATCTCATTCTCTCACACACACTCACACACACACACACATATATATATATATATATATATATATATATATATATATATATATATATATATATATATATATATATATATATATATATATATATATATATATATATGAGTAATAAAGAATTAACCTAATAGTGTGTTATCAAAAATTCGAAGAGTTGGTCTCTTGTGTCCCCAAACGCACAAAGTGTGTAACGATACACCATTTTGTTTTAAAATGTATACATTTTAATTAATAAGTGTACAACATTTTGTTCTAAAATGTATACACTTTTTATTAATATTTTTTAATTTTTTTCAAAAAATAAAGGGTACACATCTCTACAATAAAGGGTATACAATTTAATACTAAAGAATATGGGCGCACGATGTGCCCATGGTTCCTTACTTCGACAGGGTACAAATATCTAAATTTGATATTTTTAGATACTTTTTCAGACCTATTGCCGATACTAAGTATAAGTAGCAGTCAAAAATTTGTATCCATTTTTCATGATTTTATGCATGGATCCGGTATCTGATCTCCTTGACCTGAGTCCCCTACCTCGGTAATGAGTCTCGGTTTTTGCGATATTCGTTCCTTCTCTGTCGCCCTCACTTCACTTCTTCTGACTGTGCTCGTTGGGGCATTAAGCCTAATGTCAATCTGACCCTTGCCATTTTTTTCGTTGAAAAAGTAATAAGAATGAGAGGTGTTAAGTTTTTTATCATCCTGGCGTCGAGCTATTTTTCCGCAGGACCTCCCATACAGTATCGTCACTGCAGTAGAGTTTAATCACCAAGTTCGGACAAAGTTTTTTCCAAATTCGAAAGCATGCATATGGATAAGATTAATTCAATTAATTAAATCAATTAATTATCACCACTTAAGTCAATTTTATTAAATTTATTAATTAACTAATCAAATATCAATATTTTTAAGAAATATAAAAATAAAATAAAATAAAAAAATTCTTAAAGGTAATAAACACAACTATGTACAATTTTAAAATGAGTTGATATTCTGTGCACTTGAGTGCACACATGTATCTATACGTGTATAAGTTTTTATTCCACAGTGTATATATATTTTTTATTGTATAATTTTTTTACATTCAATTTTTATTAAAAAAGGGTTTAATTATCAGAAAAATCCTCACATTTGCTTCAATTGCGAATTAGTCTAAACTTTTTAAATTTTACATAATACGTGATTGTAATTTAAACCATCAGGCAAATTTTGATTGCATGCCCATATACTGACATGGAAAATAAATTTTGAATTTTTTATTTTTTAATTCTATCTCTCCCCCACATTACGGGATTGGAATTGGGTTGATACTGGAGATAATTTCTGGCTAAATCATGTTGGACTTACAATATGAATATTGAAAATATATACAAGAAATGAAGAAAGAAGAAAAGTCTTCAAATCTTATCTTTGGATTTGAATTTGACGCGAGATCTGGATCTTCAAACAAAATTGGCACTGGAACTGGATGTGGATCTTGAAACAGAACTGGTGAGAACTGGATTTGGATCTTGAATCGAGTCGAGATTAGATCTCTTCCCGCAAGACGTAAAATGCCCTGATAGTGCTCTGGTTCTTGGCGGAACGCACTACACCAAAAACGCTGATAGACATCACCGAATAGACATCGGTTATGCATAAAATGTGATGTCTTTTTGATAAAAACTAATGTCTTTTCTTAAACCGATGTCTATCGGCAAAAAAATACGCTGATAGACATCAATTTCCAATGAAAATGCGCTGATAGACATCGGTTTTCATAAACCGATGTCTTTCTAGCGATGTCTATTCACAACTCATCAAAAATTGCGCTGATAGACATTGATTTTGACTAACCGATGTCTTTCAAGCGATGTTTATTCTATGATAAACATCGACTTCTTTGAAACTATGCTGATAGACATCGGTTTTTACGCACCGATATGTATCAAGCGATGTCTATTCGTGACTCTTTAAAAAAAAATTCATATGTAAATATTTGGGTTAATTGCGATAAAATACACGACATTTCTATCTTTTCTCAATTTAATCAATAACTATTTTTTTATCATAAAAATACATGATCTATTCCTCTTCCCTAAATTTAATCATAAACTTTTTTTTTTCAATTAAATAAACAACTTTATTATGATTTTTAAAATTTATCACAAACTTTCTTTTATTTATTAAACACGTAATCTTTTATGTTTAGAAAATTTAATTTAATTAAAATTCGTCTATTATTAAAAATCCACAATAAACACTACAAGAAACTGCCGGATTACCGACATATTTACCGACGTTTTATTGATTTAATGCGATTTATTTTCAAAAAATCATAAATAGAAATTTTTTACGATTTTTGCAACTGAATTAGCGACGGATTTTTTCCATAAAAAAATCCATCATTACTTGGAGGGATTATATCCCGAAAAATTACTGACGATATTTTGTCGGTAAATATATAAAATTTTATTTAAAAAAAAATTAATTTTAATCTTTAATTTATTGACGGATATAATCCGTCAATAAATATATCAAATTTTATTTTTTAAAAAAATTAATTTTAATTTTTAATCCGTCGTTAATTATATCAAATTTTATTTTAAAAAATAAATAAATTTAATCTTTATTTTATGGTAAAATATATCAAATTTTATTTTTAAAAAATAATTTTAGTTTTTAATTACCGACTAACAGAAAATATGTTTTCTTTTTTTTTTAAAACGTAAATCGTTAGTTGTTTTTTTAAGCCAAAATATTCATCCCAGTTAGACTTTAGACTTAGAAAAGAAATAAAAAAAATTCAATCATTTACCAAAATCGATCTGCCCTAGGTATGTAAATTTCCAAAATCGAAATCGAAAGAACTCCCACCGATGAAATCGAAGAACCTGCCATATCGCCGCCGAACTCCCGATTGCCGTTCGCGACGTCATGCGTTCCCGGTCGCGAGCCCTCCTATGCGCGACGCCATTCCTAGTTGCTTATAAGCTCTTGCGCCACCCGTGGCCCTCCCGTTTACGACGGTGCAAGCGCCTCCAGGTTCCTAGGTGCTTATTAACCATATGTTCCGAAGAGGTGAGCCAGGGTTTTTTTCCTCAGTCCAATTGATTTTGGAATTTAAAAGAATTTATAATTTCTTCTGAGTAGGGTAATTTTCCGATTAATGCCGTTGTAATTGTGTTTTTATTTCACTTCATGAAGGAGCTCCGGTCAGCTTTTCCGAGTTATAATACGGGTGAGCAGTAACGCCTCCGCCGCTTCTTTATTTCGGTAATATAAGGTCTCTCTGATTATTTGTCAACCTTATTTTTTCTCGAATTGTTAGGACACTCATTTTATTTATTGGTTGGAGTTTTCGAAAGAATGACACTTCATGGAGAAGCAGGTTCGATGCGGTGATACTAAAACGATTGATCATGGGTACACTAAGCCCATATCTCTCTCTCCAAACTCTAGTTATTGCTTGGAAACTTTTGCTTTGATATTGTGTGTGAATTTGGCTTTTTAATATCTCCTCTTAAGTATTGTACAAAAATGCAGTTAACAAATGGCTGCTGCTTTGCTACTTGAATGCATCATATTCTTATCATTGCAGTATTTGAAATGTTTAACAAGGTATACTTAATAGTAAGTTCTTACTATATATTCTCTTGCATAAAAAATTTTAAGATATTAAGTTTGTTCTGGTCAGTATTTGTCTTGAATCAGTGTGTATATAGATAGACTTATATTGTGCTGAGGAAATGCTCAAGACACTCTAATAAACCTAAAATTTTAACTCTGATCAAAAGCTAATTAGTCTTACGGATTTTAACTCCAATGGCGATGACTGACTACTTGGTAACTAGGCTTATTATGAATAATTCTACAAGGGTGGACCTTAATTTCTCTTTTTAATGTGTCTTTGGTAAAGTAATGATATTGATTTTGATGTATTACTGGTTATGGAATTGGGAATGAATTTCCGTAGTGCAGATGGTATGACTATTGGTGCAATACTTGGGGTAAATTTAAGAAAAAGTGTGGGTTTTGGAACGTGGGCAAAACTGCATTTGTTGGGAATGCATGTAGAAGGAAAGGTAAGTAATTGTCTTGGGACATTGTGATTTGCATATTACGATATCCCATGCTAGTGCCTAGCTAGTGGTGATTTTTTATTTAATGTTTACTATTTAATTTGCAAGCTCCATTCCATTTTTGATAGCATAATATCCATTTTTCATTTAATGTGTACTATTTAATTTGCAAGCTCCATTCCATTTTTTATAGTTTTAAGTTCATGTAGGATACAATAAGCTGAGGGTTTTTTGGCCACCATTTTAATACGCAAGCAGCTACAAAGGAAAGGGACATGCTTAAGCCATAAGGATAGCAATGTGGGTTCTGATACTGTTGAGGAGAAAAATAAGGAGATTATGCTGGTGGAGAAGGCTGGACAAGAAAATGAAAAGGAAGCGCTCAGTTGGTGTTGTCTTTTCAATGTCTGTTTATAATGATGGGGAGCTTAAAAGAAATATGCATCATAAGCTCACCAAAGAATCTTGCCTGCAATCCAGTAAAACCACTTGTAGTTTTAGGTCAGCCAAAACTTATATGTTGCATTCAATTATGATTCATATAAATTATTCTTTAATTACGTTGTCATGCTTTTCGTACTTTGCATGCTGCTGTTATTATATTAATATTGAATGCATTCAATTATGATTCCTATCAATTTATCTTTGAAGGATTAGTTCATTTTTAATATTAATATTGTGTTAACTTTTAGACGTGGAACTCCATTCGTATAATTAAATCTTATTATCTGTTAAATATATTTTCAGTAATTTGTCATGTCATCCATATTTCTTGCTATGCTACATTCTCTTTCTCTAATAGTTTGTTTTATGTAAGCCTTTATTATGGTTTTAAATGTCATTTGATGATAAAATTAGAAATTGCATCTAGATAGTTTCTCTTGCAAGCGAGAAAAAGAAATTATATTTGCAGGATCCACCAGTCGCCAATAATTGCTTTTGAATTTACTTCATGGACTCAAATTCTACAATGGTGATATCTTCCTCTATTCAGTCCTTTAAAAAGATTGTGGTGCTTAGATGATCTATAAATATGAATTAATAACTTGTAACATTGCATCTTACTTGAACATGCTAGAAATTTTAAATTTTACATGATTTTAACTCTTGAATCTTTAATGTTTATACTTTGTCTCAGGTGCTTCACATGGCCTACTTGAATATAAGATGAGACAGCTTCCAGTTCTGCGTTCAAGTTTAAATGGGCTAAAGGTCCATTTAGTGTTTCTTGATTATCTATCTTTTTCTAAGTGTATGAATTAGAAATATTTTTTATTTGGAATTCAGGTTGTCTTCTCTGGACACTTATGCAGAAATTATGTGCAAGCTGCATTTATATGATGAGTGTATATTTCGTTTTTGTAAGTGTCATCAGATGTGAAAGCTAGAAGGTTTACCAGAATTTACAAATTTCTACTTAACTTTTCCTGTATTAAGTGTTTTTTAAGGGATGAACTACCAAGTATTAATTCATTATTAGTTATGCCAAACGCTAGAAACTTAATTTCTATGTACTCTTTCGTTTACTTTTTATCAATTTTAGCTTCTTATATTACTTTTATTATTCAGAATTATAACTCTTTTATTTTAGGATTATTTTATTTATGATAGTCTATTGCTGTGATATCCTATAAATGATTACAAGGTGTTGAATTATCAATTATGATTGGAATATATTAAAGAAAATTAATGTAGTGTCTTCTGTTCTAGGTTTGGCGTATCAGAACTAGTCAGTGCTTGTGTCGGCTGGAGCGTGCATATTCTGAAGGTGCTACTTGGTGGCGAGTTTCTCACAATCCCACCCTGTGGTGAGTCTTGAAGTAAGGATACTAGTGAGATCAAGTTTTGCCTTTATATGATGCACTTTCTAAACTCATGGATACCAACATCAAGTGTGCACCTCAGGCAAGTCGGTTGATATCTTTTTTAATTGAAGAATGTTTTTAGCTGTTGTATTTCTCCTTTTCAGTTGTTTTTAGATTTAAAAATGTGTTCTATTTTTGCTGATACTGTTGTGTTCTGTTTTAAGAAACCACTTTAGATCAATGCGTTTATGAAAAAACTGTTGCTAATGCTTCTTTATATGTATCATGCTTTGTTCTGTTTGGTTGGAAGGATTACAAGGGATTTTTTTTTGTGAAGTGGAGTATTGGCCAGTTAAAATTGAAATCTGTAAGAAAATAAAAGCTTGTGTGTTAAGAATTTTTTAATTTGCATTGAGATTGTTCTTTCATCTATGGTTATCATAAATTTTCACTTTTATTGATTATGGTGTTTTAGTTTTTAGGGTGGGGGTGGGGGTGGGGTGGGGTAGGGGGGGTACTGATTAGAGATATAATTAGCAGTTGATGATTGGAAAATTCTATAATGGCTTAACTCTTAAGTTTAATCAAGGATTATTATAGTTTGTGAAGCAAATGTATTCCTTTTGCATTTTTCATATCTTTTTATAGTCATTTTCTTTACTATTTCTTAGAATTGATGTAAGAACCCATGATATCTTTCAAGCCATCAACATTATTGCTTGGAATGACTCAGGACAGCCAAGTTCAATTTTTTATGTTAATGTATTTTAGAAAGTACCTAGCGTCTTTATAACTGCTGCAATTCTCATATTAATTTTTTTTTTCAGTAAATAACTTTAAGTCATATTATTAAGTACTGAATTTTTTTTTTATTTCAGGTAATTGTAGTGAGACGACAAGATAAAAATATTGTATAATGCAAGGAAGGAAGATAAAGTGGATTGGAAACAATAGGTTGAGAATCTCTTCGTCATGAGGTTTTTGTTTATAAATTTAGGTTTTATTGATGTAAAATTGTTTTTTTTAATTTAACTAGTTAGGATATTTTAGTACTTTTTAAGTTAGAAATGATTTTTTATGTATTTGATATTAAATATTTGAAATTCTTGTAAAATATTCATAAGTTTTGAGTTTTATTAGCATAATTGCATTAATCTTATTTTAATAATAATATAAAGTTATATATAAAATTAAATGAAAATAAAAATAGAAATATGAAAGTCATTATATAAAAATCGATGTCTATTGGTGTAAAATTGATGTCTATGCAAGGAAAGACATCGGTGAAAAAGCGATGTGTTTTTATGCAAAATCGATGTCTTTTCCTAAAAACACATCGGTGGAGAAACAATGTCAAATAGGTCTAACCGATGTCTTTTAGTGGATAGACATCGGTTAATAACCGATGTTTAATTTATCTTCACTGATGTCTTTTTAGTTATAAATCGATGTCTTTTTGTTCTATCCGATGTTTTTTAGAAAAGACATCGGTGAATAAACGATGTCTTATGTGTGTCAATCAATGTCTTTCCGTTGAAAGACATCAGTGGATAACCGATGTCAAAGAGTGCAATTGACGTCTTTCTGTTGAAAGACATCGGTGGCTAACTGATGTCAAAATATGCAATCGATGTCTATTCAATGGAAAAGACATCGGCTAAAAATCGATGTCTATCAGCACCCACTTACAACATCGGGGGCATCAACATCGGCTGCTTGGTGATATAGACATCGGTTTTTAACCGATGTCTATCAGCGTTTTTGGTGTAGTGATGTCCCCTAAGGTAAAATAGTTTCTCGTATCCGGCGAAACAGCACCGCTATCGCAGGAACTCTGACGAACTAAGGAGGATGAAGAACTGGATCGCTACTAGATGCAAATGCTTTTATGTATGCAGATGCTTCGTGTTTTTTTGTGTGTTTTGAATGAATGCAGAATGACCTCATATATAGGCAGTAGCGGCCTTGGGGCGGTGCCGGATATGCCGCCACACAGAGCCCCACTCCGGCGAGGGCCCCAAATATATATATATATATATATATATATATATATAATATAAACCTGAAATATGAATAATAAAGTTGAGCAGTTCAGTTGGTATTCATCCGCCTATCTACGCAGGATCGAATCTGTCCGTATAGTACTTTTAACTTTTCTAGCATAACTTTTTTTTTTACTTTTCTAATACTAGAACTTTAGACGTGCGTTTCACGTCACAAACACATCATACTTTGTAATACTTTTGTCATTTATCAATAGTTTTCAAACCCTTTTCCGACATAGGTATTAAAGAAAAATGATAATTTTTAAGAGTATCATGATATTTTTTTATAATAATAAATAAATGATAAATTATGTTAGATGTGTTATGTATGAATGATTTTTTTTGTAAATGAACTAATAAAATTTTTGAGAGGAGGTTAGGGAGATAAAAAAATTTTGTGGGATGATCCAAGATGAAAAGGGTGAAAACTATTGAGGGAAAGAATTATTAGTACTCCTACTACTACTACTACTATTATTATTATTATTATTATTATTATTAATTATATTTATGAAAATCCTAATTTTTTAGATTTTACATAAAAACTTCCTTATATACCAATAATATCATATTCATTCCTTCAGTCTTTTAATATTTATTTATCATAAATGATATGGGTATCGTGTTATTTTACTTCAAATTCATACTATCATAAAAGAAAAAATAGCTTATAAAATATTTTACAATTTATTTATTATAGTGATATCATGTAATTATTATTTTAATTTTCAATTAATAATTTATTGAGTCAAATTTCACATTTTAATTGATCGAACGTGTTTTGAGTTGATCTTTAAATTTTATCAAACTAAAGACATAAATCAAACTTTTTTTTTCAAGAATCGAACAGCAAATGATCGTTGTGTATCTATTCAAATCTTAATGAAAATATATGTACCTAGTCTTTTTTTTTATTTTATTGTAACTTTAATTTTTGCAATGATAATATAAAGATCGATAAAAACTGCATGCAAAAGATATCTACGGAAAGTGCAGTGTGTTCAAAATATTATGTAATTGATTGAGCTTGATTATACATATATAAGTATCAAAACACTAAAATACATGTAGAGAAAGAAAATAAATAAATCAAAGCACTAAAATACATGTAGAGATAGGAAATAAATAAATAAGATAATACATTAGAATTTTATTGTATCTCAAGGCTCAAGACAATGAATTTGCTTATCAGAATTTTCTTCTAATTCTCTCCATAGCAATAACACATTAGATCATCAAATGTTTTATGGAAATATCTTTCAATGCAGGAATCCGATATTTTATTCACCTTATAAATCCAAATCAGATTAAATCCCATGTTTTATGAAATAAAGGGTATGTAACATAAATTAATGGGGAGGATATCTAAGAAGGCCTTTAAATCTTAATGCAGGATGTGGCTACGGTGATTTCCATTTCCAGTGTTGAATTCTGCCATCGTCTCTCATTCTCCACCTCCCCGTTGTCTCCCGCTTCTTTTACTTCCATCCATCATTCGATGCTCATGAATTTGTGCTTTTCATCCTTCCTCACCCTAAAATAGTGAATTTCTACAATGGTATGCTGCAACAAATTTCTCGACTCATGAATGGATACTATGTCTACAATCCCACAATGAAGCAATCGAGAAAGATGAATTTAGTTGATCCTTCCATATCTCCACACTACATGATCTTAATATATATAGGTGTTAATATGAAATTTTAAGAGAGTTGCATTAAATTCAATATCAATTGTACTAAATTAGAAATGAAGAGTTGCAAAAATTATAAATTAAATTCATGCACTAAAATGAAGATTAAGTGAATTGTTAGTGAAAAATAAATTAATAAAATTATTAATATAATTAATAATGTTAAAAAGGTTATTATCAAAATAAAGAAGGGATAAAATGGGAAAAAAAGTTTCTCAAAAGCTAGGTACTTTTAATATATTATGATAAATTATAAATTTGTCTAATCTACTTACTAATTAGTCTCGAATATGTTTCAAACAAATTAGCTAATATGCACTATATGTTTTAACTTTTAATACATAGCTCCAAATATATTAATTAATATTATATGTATATATATATATATATATATTTATATCAAATTCATATTTTTGATTCTTTATATTAAGGAGCGGACGGCTATTTGCACCCCCAATTTTACTAAACATACCTCGTAAATGAATAAGACTAAAATACCTCTAATCAATAAGACATTAATACCCCTAATATAAATTACTCCTTCAATTAATCTCACCCAAAATTACTAAAATTAGCCGAAAGAAATTTTTGTTTCCAAACAAAGAGGTGCTTTAATTTTCCAATATTATTGTTTGAGAAGATATTGAAGACGATGGCGATAGTTCTCATTATATCATTGGTACTGCTATATGTTGATCACGATGATGACAACTCTGCCTTTTTGGATATTAATTATGATTTGATTATAAACAGTTTTAAGGATTATTCACCATCTCATCATCATCAGATGTGCAGATGACATATGATGCAGCCATCACCATATAATTAAACAAGATCGGAATGATTTCTTTCATTCTAGGTGTTTATTGAATTTATGCAATTTTAAAATATTTAAATAAGTTTTAAATAATTTTGGATAAGTTACTATGCAATATGTTCGTCCTTAATCAAACCCAAATTGTTCGGTTTCTATACTCGAACAAGTGTACCGTTCGCTTATAACAACCGAACGTAACGGATATCTTCGGATATGATCTCTACCTCATTTTTCCACATTCGGGAAATAAATGAGAAGTTATTGCCATGTGTAATGTGGAGAAACATTGGCAAGAATCTTGATTTTTTGTGCTCTCATGCTATCAGAAGCATTTTAATAATTTTTCTCCCCAAAAAATCAAATTATTCATTTCCTCTGTAAACAATGATGATGATCATATGAGTCAACATATTAGATGTTCCATCAAATTTTGAGGTAGACACTGAGGATGTTTGTCCTTGCTCTTTCGTTGTTTTTTTGCGTTGTACATGGACGGTTGTGAGAGGTTGAATAGGGTTTAATTTGCAGAATGTTGAAATTACTAATGGTTTAAGTTAATGAGAGTCAAAAGAAAGGATAAGTATGTCATTTAGTGGGGTAAGTATATATATATATATATATATATATATATATATATATATAAAAGTTAAATAATATTGGGATATATTTAGGAGATGAGGTGTATTTAGTAAAACTGGGCCTTACATTAATAATTTCTTTAAGAAGATGGTACAATAGCAATTAAATAATAAGTTCTAAAAAAATTATATCTCTAGTACTTCTTTTATCTTTTCTAACATAATTTATTTTTCTAATATAAATTACTAATTTGTCTAATCTGCTTACCAATTAATCTCGAATGACAAATTAAATATCTTATGAGACGTTACTTTCGTGAGACGGTTTGTGAGATGTGTTAAAGTATATCTATTATTTAGATAAAATATTTTTAATAGTTGTTAAAGTATGTTTTGTAAAGTATGCTAAATTATACATTAAAGTATGATTTTAACGTGTTATAATATGATTTATTATTGACATACTTTAATTGCACCATATGTTTTAATAAATAGCTTCAAATATATTAATTAATATTACATATATATTTTTTATATCAAATCCATATTTTTCCTTCTTTATATTAATCATTTCTTTAAGTAGATTATACAATTGCAATTAAATAATAAGTTCTAAAAAAATTTATATCTCTTTTTCATTCTCTTTAATTACACAATCACAATTAAATGCATTGTTTTTTTTTATTTCAATGGAAAATAATTTTTTTTGGAGAAACTTGATAATGAAAAATTGATTGACAATTTTACTGAAAAAAACTGTTTCATATATATAATTTTGTAATAAATTTTGAAAATTTTTTATTTAATGAATTATATTATGTATAATAATGCCACGTCTTTTATTATTGTATATCTAACATTAATAGTATATTCATATTCATATTATCATTTTATTATTACTTTATACCTTATAAAAAGTAAAAAATCGTAAATTTTTTTGCACCGGACCCCTCAAATTAATGGGCCGACCCTGTTATAGGCTCCAGGGACTACTCCGATATGATAGGATTTGCATTCACACATAAATATCTGTGTTCACACATAAAATTATCGAGCAGATACTATGTATCACATGTCGTATCTGCTGGAGAGGATCTGTGCTTCGTGGGCTCCCTAATCATGACCCGTTTTATGCCCAAAATTAAATAGACTATTGGTCTAGGCTCAAGGCCCAAAAACCCCAATGCACTATATTTAATTCTCTCCACATATGAGATTAATTTCACTCACTTTAATTATTATTTAATGAGAGTATTACTAATAGCTACGCGTATGCATAACCTAATTATTAATAAATACATTGATATAATATAATTATTGATAAATAAATATATAACGTCTTTTTTTTTCCAGCACTACCCTTATTTACAACAACTAATATTCAACGTTTGCACT
Source organism: Pogostemon cablin (assembly GCA_023678885.1). NCBI lineage: Eukaryota > Viridiplantae > Streptophyta > Magnoliopsida > Lamiales > Lamiaceae > Pogostemon > Pogostemon cablin. The sequence continues at coordinate 9,312,510 of CM042990.1, read as the reverse complement.
TAACAATAATAGTTTCATTGAACACTAATGTGAACTAAATTAGATAATGAGTAAGAGATTTAAGGAACAATCATTTCTTCAATTTAATAGCGTCTTTTAACAATCCACACCAATGTACATTATACTTTGTTTCTCTCTAAAAAATGTACACTAACAAGAATATTTAATAGCGTATATCTGTTTTCTCTTAAAAATGCACATTAATGTGGAATGCACATTATTTTTGTTTTCTTCAGTTTGATCAAAAGACAATGGGTGAGAGATTTAAGGTGATATTTAAGGAACAACTCTTTCTTCAATTTAATCGCTTATTTTCTGTTTCTCTCTTAACAATGCACACTAATATACTTAAAATTTAATCATGTACTTGTTTCTCTCTTAATAATGTACACTAATGTGCGGATTGATATGAGTATTATAATGGGTAAAACAAAATATAGTTTTATATTTATCATTAGTTTTCTAAAGTGAATGTATCTTTAAATATATCTAAATACGTTTTGTACCTGCTTATTTAATTGACGATTAATTTATTAATTAATCTTTACTAACCAATTAAATTCCCCAACAAATCAATGGAGATCAAACTGGCGCTGCATCCCATGCCGGAAAGATTGAAGCTTCTGATGTTGCTTCTCATCTCATAATTGTCGATCACCATCGCCGTCTCGGCGTCGGAGAAAACAGACTGCAATTCAGGAACAATATATCGACGACTTTCGGCTTCAGACCTGATTCGTTGAACACAGAATCTGTGCAAGAGAAAATCACGAGCTCGGCTTCCTCTCAAGAGAGCGCCATGTTTGGCGTTGGAGGAATGTACGGTATCGCCGGCGGCAAGCTGGTCTCTTCTCCGAGTTCAGAAAGTTTTAGAATCCTCATTTGAAAGTACGGGTCCTGAGGTTGGTTAGACAGGGCCACTCTCACGTCCTCCATGGATCCGGCGAAGGAGACATGGAGGCTGCTTGAATAAAGCTTGAGAGAGAACCTTCGACTAAGGTATCGAGTCGACAACCTTCTCGGTTTCACTTGTCCGATCCAGGAACCCCTCCGGAAGGACTTATCCGAAGCTGTTGTACTCACTCACCGGCAATAGATGGCAGAGAGACCAGAGGAACCAGTGGCCGCCCCGTTCAAGCCCGATCTGTATCTGATCCTTGCTCTAACTCCCTTGATTACCGCACCGAAACACAGCAACACCACCAATCCTGGAGGATGAGCATCCAACCATTAGAGAGTTTTTGAGCTGCCGGAATTAAGAGAAGGGACATCAATTCAGACGAGGAACAGAACCGTGGATGAAGTTGGATATGAATGAATAGGGCTCAAAGGTCTGAAAAGGTGCAATGCCATTCTGTAGTCACGAGCGTAATGGAGAAACATGTGGTGCACTGCCATTAGAGAGAATGTTTGGCGGGAGGGGTTTGTGGAAGCTGGGGATGGAAATGTTAGAAATTCTTAGAGTTTGGTTCGCATGGCTACAATGGAGAGTGATAACATGGATAAAGAGTTACCAAAATAAAATAAAAAGTAAAAAATTCATAAATTTTATTTTCCACGTCAGCACATGGGCAGTCAAAATCTGACGATGGTTTAAATTGTAATCACGTCTTAAAGTCATTAAAGTCATGTACTTTTTTTTTTTTTTTTTTTTTTGTAAAATTTCAAAAGTTTAGACTAGCTAATTCGCAATTAAATCAAAGGTGATGTCTTTTTTGGTAATTAACTTTTAAAAAAACTAATATAAAATTAGCTAGCAAAGCGTATACAGTTTTGGGAGAATTTTTTTAATACAAATTTTATAATTGAAAATTAATATCAATACTTTTATTTTAAAATTATTAACTTTATCAAATATACACTTTTTGGACACTATTACTCTCTAGCATTAACCTAAATTCCCCCACCCACCACCTGTCATTGCCCTTGCTGCCACCGGCCACCCCCTCTGTTGGCGGCTGCTGTAGCCGGAGCAGCTACCGCCGCCGGAGTCTGGTGGTGGAGGTAGGGTAGATTGGGGGTGTGTAGAGGGTAACCATCTCCTGGTAGATTTGATAAAATACAATGAGGGGCAATAGAGTCCAAAAAGTATCGATTAGTTAAATTACATAATTAAATTAAATGATCGTCAGTATTAATTCTCTTTTCATGTTGGTTATTTTTCATAATTGATACTATATTATATAATTTTTTTTCTTTTAATCTAACATATCAAATCAAATCTATATTAAAAGATACCTTATAAAATTATATAATTAGATATTTTGGTGTTCTAATTTTATTTGTAATTCTTTCCTTTTACATTAAGAATAGTTTGAAGCATATTTGCTATGAGATACATTGAAAGACAAAATATACAATCAGATATACAAATTAGTGGATGAATGAGATAAAATTGCCCTCAACTAAATCTAACATTTACTCTTCGGATCTGGATTCTCCTTCACTTCACGGTTTCGTCGACAATCATTCCTTCAGAAAATGCTTCCTGCCTTTCGGCGCCGCCTAGAGTTTCCCGTTCCAGATCCGCCGCCTAGGATTTTTCGCCTTGGACAGCCGCTCACTCACCGCCGCCGCTTGATCTTGTTACCGGTCGCGGTTCTTCAGTCCTATTGTCGGCCATCCGCGTCAAATCAGCCGCCGGACCGCCATCCTCAATGCCTAGGGTTTTGCCTAGGGCCGTTGCCGCCGTTCGTTACCCATCATCGGAGCGGCTCTCGTCCTCTTCCATCGCGACCTGCTCTGTTTTAGGAGTCCATCGCGATTTTCTCTGTTTTATCCTCCGTCCATGACCATACAGGATTTCTTGCCTCGAAGTCTCCTCCGACGCCTTCTGTCCTCCGATGTGCTGATGGAAGGGACTTCTTCAGAGATCGACTGCTCGATCTCAAGCTCGGCGTGGTCGTCGTCCTTGCCGCTCGCTGCACCTGTTTTGCTCTGTTCCATTTTTACAGGTTATCACTTACCATGGTTTTTCACCAATGGCGAGACCAGATACGAGCATGAATCTTCCCTTCGTTCGATGCTGGCTTCAGCCTATGTTTCAGTTCATAAAGAATTTTATCAAACAGGAACTATTTGATGACAGTGGCTCTTATAGAATACTTGGTAGATTTGGAAGTGAAAGAGCCTTGCTAATTGCTTCTGGTTTGATTGGCACATTGTTGTGGTATCCTTGATGATTATGATTTATCCGGGTATATTATTAGGCAGGTTAACGATACCCTTTGTTAATCCTGCTTCGGCATTTAAGTCGACGAGGAGGTCGTCGGTGGGAACGGGAGAGAGGAAGAGATGGTGGATGGCGGAGGGAAGAAGGTAGGCGTGGGGTTTCATGTCGTCAGTGATGATGAGGGTGACGTGGCAGCCATGGTCGAGGAGAAGTTTCTTTGCGAGTTCAATGAAAGGGATGAGGTATCCTGCAAACCTTGGAGGAGGGAGCAGTACTGCGTGGAGTTGGTAGCTGCCATTGTCATGACCTTCCAAACTTAATTAATTTGCACAAAAGATATATATTACTCCTATCTGGAATTCAGCAGATTAGATATAACAGAGATGAAGAAGCTGCTTGTTTTGCTCAACACTCATTATTTTTTACTCTGCTTGGTATCATATTAATATATATTGTAATGTAATATTTATTTTGTAATTTGAGTTTTACCATTTTAATAAAAAAATACTATATTGAACGCAAATCACCAGCTGCCATAATGCCCTTGCTTGCTGGATTTTTTGAATAGGCCTGGTGCCTAGTTCTTTTGCATCTTCTGAGCTTTTGTTGCTGTATTTTTTTCATGGGGTTGCTATCTATTTTTAGTCTTGAAGAAGCCAATTGTTTGTGACACTTCGTAGTAGAATTTTGCTTATTTTCAAAAGCAAACGTTTGCTTATTTTCAAAAATTTGCAGAATAAAATGTGCAAAACAAAATGTGTAACATAAATTGTGCAAAAGAAAATGTGCAAAATAAAATTGTGCAAAACAAAATTGTGCAAAACAAAATGTGCAAAATAAAATTGTGCAAAACAAAATATACAAACACATAAGGGTATTTATGATATTACAATCTATAATTATGTATTTATGAATATTAGTTCTTTGAGTCATGTAGTTTATAACAATTATACATTATTTTATGTATCTTATAGTAAGTGACCCTTAAGAATAAGAATTATAAAATCAAATTCCTTTTTAGTCTCTCTCTTAATCGTTCTTCAATTTATCTTTTGCGGAGAAAAAAATTGGTGGGTTATCTTTCAGAAGAATCATAAATTGTCATTCTTTTTTACAAGGTATTTTAATTTTTACAAGGTATATTTAAATTTTTATGCAGTATATTTTTCTTGATCGAATTTTGTATTGTTTTAATTTATAAGTTATTTTTCATAGTTAATCTATAAATTGTGATGCCTCCTCGAAAATATCCATCCGCGTATGAAAAACATAAGAAAAAAAAGAAAGAAGATGAATTTACTGAGACTCAAAGAGAGTCAATAGATAAATTTTTTTATTAAGAAAGAGTAAAGGAGTTCATCAAAATTCATAAAAATAAATAAAAAAATAAAAGGCCTAAAAAAATTTATTATTAATTTTTGTTTAATAGTATATTCTATTCATATAAAAATTTATTATTAGCTAGTTTATACATTGTATAAAAAATAAAGGCCTAAAAAATTCGCACCGGGCCCTCAAATCAAAGGACTGGCCCAGGTCTCATCAATATAAGTGAGAAGGTGATCTGACTAATTTTTCAAAATATAGCAAAAGATTAATCTCTCATAAATTATATGAGAGGTGATCTGACTTCAATTAACCATAGCACATATATGGAAACCAAAATTGAACCAAGAACTCAAAGAGTTACATCATCAATTCAAATCTGAGAAGTACAAAAAATGAAATCTTGCAATCTCGGTCTAAAACAGATCTCTTAGTAAAAATTACCTTACACTACGGAAGTTCCCTCCAAACACAAAACATTGTGATGTGCACCACACACATTAAAAACCCAAAAATCAAAGAAATTAAAAACACACAAATCAAATAGCATTAAGAATTAAGAAGACGCAACCAAGTAGGCTAGCCCACTTGGCCATTGGGTTCCTCCCTAAGGTGAGTGACTCATGTTTGATTTTCCTTGGGAACGAATAGGTGAGGAGTACTAACTACTAACAATTAACTACGTGATGGCTGAACTTAGACTCAATTTTGGTTAAAATTGATTAAGGTAAGCGAACCTTATCGTTTGTAGTGAGTGACAAAGTTTAAATATCGAACAAAGTGAGATTTAAATCAAGAGTGTATCCATATTTGTGTTCAACCATGCTTTAGAAGAGTGATCGGATTTTGAGTTTTGAAAATTGAAAAGTACAATTAAACTACCAATAATCTAAGCAAGAACCAAATAAAAATAATTAACAATTAAGATGATCAAATAAAGTATCAAGTAACCAAATTAAATGAGATGGATGAGAAACAATCTAAAGAAGAGCAAGGCTAACCACATTCAAGATCAAGGACACAACATGACTTGTTAAACTCAAATGTCAAATATCAATGATCATTGGAATAGAAGCAATCGCAAGTAATCCCCTAATCCCTAGGCCAAGGAAATTAGGTTCTAAACTCATTACAAGTTTTAAGCACATAAGATTGAATTTCACTTTCAAGTCCCTTAAGGTACTATGCTAGCAAAATTAGTCTTCTCACTCAATTAATAGACCAAATATGATAAACCAATTAAGTGTTCTCACATGAATGTTCTAAGCATATAAAGATGTTACCACATTCTTCATACACTAACACACAAAATCCATATTAAAACATGATTCAATCAAACCCCTAATCATAATATTGGATTGGCCCTCCTAATACCATAAATAGAGAATTCAACCACACACATTATAATACAAATAAAGTAAATCAAAGATCATGTAAGAAATTTCAAAATCACATCAATTAAACCATTAAAAATTCAACAAAGTCATAGATCCCTAATCCATCATGTGGCTAGCCTCACAAGAGGTCTAGCCAACAACAAACATCATCAAAACATCATTACAATGCTTAACAACATCCATTCTTGCAATTAAAACTAATAAAATGCAAAATAAAGGTGAGATCTCCCCTATATTAGAACTTTAGTTTGAAACTCTCCTTCAAGATGCAATCCTTCCTTCTTGTGCCTCAATCTCCTTTAGATATGTGATGAATGAGTGAAAACCATGAAGATTGATGGGTGAAAGTGTGAAAATGGTGGGAAAATGATGGAAAATGAAGTGAAAAATGGATGGAGATGGTAGTGTGTGTGGAAATGGTGTGGAGTGTGTGTCTTTCACGAAAATGGAGGCTAGGGTTGATCTCCAATCCAAACTTAGGGAAAAGGCAGCCAAAATGGGAATAAAAATTGATTTTCTGGACAGGTGGCTTTGTTCACAAAAATTAGACCGAATTTTTGTGAGGGACGTCGAATTTTTCTGCAATTCATCAGAAAAATTCGACTGAATTTTTATGCTCTGGTCGAATTTCTCTGTCAGTGTGCTCAGCCTCCGCTGCCCTGTTTTTCCCTTGATTCTGCACAAAAATTCGATCTAATTTTTGTAATACTGGTCGAATTTTTGTGTCAATTTGCTATTTTTCACTCTTCTTGCATCATTTTCTCCATTTTTACTCGTTTTCTCATCCGTTACACCTGTACGTGCATATTTTAACATTAGACTCATATTTTTCACCTTCTCCACCATATAAAAAGAGAAAAACAACACGAAAACACACAAAACAAATACAAAAACAACCTAAAATTTAGGTGAATTCAACGACGATCAATGGCCACTTTTCAACCACGGTGATTTTTATATGGCTTAATAAGAGTTGTCAAGCTTAGAATATAGGGTAGGTCTTGCGTGAGACAATTTTACTCTTTTTTAAATTGTTATAACTTTCATTACAAAATATTATCACTTTTTATTTATATTATAAATTGTTCACGTACGTGATGGCCACTTTTCAACCATTGGTGATTTTTATATGGCTTAATAAGAGTTATCAAGCTTAGAATATAGGGTAGTTCTTGCGCGAAACAATTTTACACTTTTTAAAATTGTTATCACTTTCGTTACAAAATATTATCACTTTTCATTTATATTATAAATTTTTCACGACGGTCTCTCTTTGCCTAGAATATAAGTGTTGGCCATAATTTTATATGAAATTAATTTAATACCCATTTTGTTGTTGGTGTTAGACTATAATAGGATATGGAGTTAGCAAAGTTGTGGATTTTATATTTTAGTATTTTCTTGTATATATATATCATAGATTAATCTATTCTCATTTTATTGAACTTGTTTCCAACTATTTGTTTGTCTAGGATGCTTAGTTCATGTAGTAGTAATCTAGGCCACAAAGGTGTTGATTTTATATGTGTTGACAATATAGGGATGCCTGAGATTACAGCATATGTTGGATTCCATGAGATTTAGTCTCCGGAAGAAGGCGAAACTGTGTTCGTCTCTGCTGCATCTGGAGCTGTTGGACAGCTTGTTGGTCAGTTTGCAAAGAAGTTAGGGTGCTACGTTGTTGGAAGTGCTGGAAGTAAAGAAAATGTTTCATTTGATCTTTCAAATTGTGCTCACCAATTACACTATTTTGAATGAATTAACGATAAAATTCATAAGGAGAGCATGTAATAAATTCTTGGGATAATATAGTAATGTTACCCTGTCATATATCTGAAGTGAGTAATTTAATTTGAAGATAGTACCCCGAAAATGCTCACATTTTGCTAATATGATGGTGTGACGAAGCCTGGGGTGGGCGAACCACCTTTTTGTACAATGATGGTGTGACGAATTAAGGTGGATCTATTGAAGAATAAAGGATTAATTACTGTATAGTACACAATTATAAACAATATTACTATCAGATACATACATGATAAATTATTACAACAAGATACAAAAAGTTATAATGATATCCCTAATATAACCTCAATTTATATTAAAAAAATATTAATATTTTAGAAGATATACCTAATTTTCCTTATTTGTAAATGTTGATATCATCATAATTAAATTCATCACCATTTCTTAATTACTCAATTTTTTTTAAAAAAAATTAATGTCATTCATAAGTAACAACAATTATATACAAATTAAATTATTAAAAAATATTTATTATTTAATTATTCAATGTTCCTTATTCATTTTCAATATATTCTACTTTCTACCTATCATATATAATGTGTAAAAATTTTAAATATTTTTGGTGCACATAATATTTTCTTGTGCACATTAAATACCAAATATAAAATAATTATCCATTTTTATGGTTTGACATAACGCTGCACATAACATTTTCTTCTGCACATAAAATCTAAAATAATTATCCATTTTTAATGATTTCAAATAACACTATGATTTGACATAACGCTGCACATAACATTTTCTTCTGCACATAAAATATAAAACATAAAATAGTAATATAATTATCCATTTTTAATGGTTTCAAATAACACTGCACACAAGCTTTTATACTGCAATACACTATATGAAATAATTATCTTCTTTTTTTTTTGCTGCACATGACACTTACGATTCACATAAATATTTACGTTCAGAAGTACAATTTTATTGCACATAACATTTACGACTCACATAATATTTAATGCACATAATTTTTTTGTGTTGCACGTGATGACAATGAATGGAGAAAAACACATTAAATAATAAAGAATATAGAATAGTTTTTTTTGGGGAAATAATTTGCATTAAAAATGGAATATAGAATGAGAACTTTAGGGAATAATAAACGAACATATACTATAACGGTAAATATGAGAATCTCATTTACAATTTTGTATGTTATGGTAATATAATTACTATCATATATCTTATAGCAAATATAGATTATATTTTGTATTTACAAGTAACTAACTCAAGAATAAAATAGGTTTGGTTATGCATTCAAAGCGCTCCAGCAGCTTTGGTAAGCTTCTTCTCTGGTCGCAATGTTGGGAAGCACCTCGTTCGGGTTGCTCCAATTAAATGAATGAATGGAGTCGAGTGGAGAAGTTATTTGTTTAAATTCATTCTTGTAAGATTATTATTTATGTAAAGTTAATATATTATGTATCGAGTTCACATTGTACTAGAAATTTATACTTCAATTCATAAATAGGACCACCAATAAATAAGGAGGTTACTTTTCATCCTATGCTATTCATATAATATGACAAGGAAGTTCCTCAACTTCTTTATATTAGAATATGGGTTGATTGAAAAAAAAAATACGAAATTTATTTCTATTATAAATTAATTCCAAATATTTGAGAAACTGAAAAAAAAAAGTGGTAGTCTTTTTTATAATTTTTTAAAAGTTTGGATTAATTCGCAATATGAGTAAAATTTGTGTTTTTTTTATTTTTTCAATTAACCTTAAGAATATTGAGTGTTATTATTTAATAAATAAATTCATATTTTTCTCATTTAATTATTTATGAATTTATTTCTTGGGTTTCGGGTATGTAAGGGTACAACATTTTGTTCTTAAGGGTACATTTTAATTATTAAGGGAATAAATTTTTCATTGAAAAGATCAACTGAAATATAAATAATATAAATGTTTGATTAAAAAATAATATAATTTATTTTTCAAGAAATAAATAGTACATGTTCTTATACTAAAAGATATATTCCCTCCGTCTCAACTTCAACTTCACTCTCTCCGTTTTGCTCCGTCCCAAATTCAACTTCACACTTCCATTAAAGGAAAAAACAACTAACTAATATACCTCTAACAAACTTTAATTTTAAATTTATCATCATTTTTTAACACACATAACATACTTTATCATTTATTTATAACCCAAAAATATCATACTAGCCCCAAAAGTAAGTCAAAAAATGATTTTTCTTAAATTCCGTATCTACAGTAAACGTAAACTTGAATTTGGGATGGAGGGAGTATAATTTAATATTGAAAGGTATAACTTTAAGAAGATGAGGGATTTTGAGGGACGATGTCCCCGTGTAACGCAAGTTTTAGCCATTATTTATTCCAAAATTATTTTCATACTTATATAAAATGAAATACACCCAATAAATTCAATAAAATATTTTAATTTTTAAAATTAATATCGCCTCTGCTTGAAAATTTATTTATTACAAAAATAATAAATAAAAATATCATCTAATCTCTCTACTTCCACATATTTCCAAGTGTGTGTGTGAGTGAGATTTCAAGAACTGCTTCATTCGAGGTTGCTAAGCTTTCCCACTCAGAGCTTCCGTGGCGGAGGATAGTACTATCGTCGCAGGTTATAGTCAAGTACCAGCGCCGTCCGAGGGGTCTGCCGCAGTACTCCAGCTTCGCCAGGCCACTATCAGATGGAGTTCAACTTCCAGAAGCCGTCGTGCGCCGGTCGCTGTACGCCGCCGTCAGATCCATCGCCAAAGCCGTGAAGTCTAAAGCTGCTGCCCACATCGTTGCTTCCCATAGATCTGTCGCGAACCCACTCGTCAACACCGTTGGAGACGCAAACGCCATCGCCTGAACTCTTGATGCATTCCAATCGCTGGAAATAGCCGCAATTTTTCTTTTTTATTTTAATATTTCTAATTTAATTAAATATTTTGTTGAGTTGGAAATGAAAAAAAAATAATAAATAGGTGGAATATAACGTGGAGGATTTATTGGCTAAAAAAAATCAAAATTGCCACGACGGATTGACCAACCAGAATTAAAGCATGATATGGCGTATTTCGGCGAAATTTGCATTTTCCGGAAAAAATGGGTAAAAATTGAAACAATTCGTCCAGTTATCTTTTTTAGGGCAAAAATCGAAGTTTTACTTAGTTATAGGGCAAAAAAATGAATTTAACTCAAACCAATGTCAATCTACTCGTTCCAGTTATACTATAATTGTTCGCCTCTTGCTCTCTGAATATATTTCAACAAATTGTCAAACCATTAAGATTTGCAAATACTTATCAATCAGAAAAATAGGCAACGCCATTCCACGATTTAAGCTAAAATTATAATCATTTCAAAGTTTAATGAAGTGTGTATATTATCCATTCAAAAGAGAATCCATAATCTGAATTGTATTCCAAACACGCTCGAATGCCATGGTTTCAAATAAATGTGAGATAGTGACTAAACAGAATTGGCAAGGAGCTGAAACTCCAGTACATATAAAGCACAGCCAAAACCAAAAAAATGCAATTTTAGCGAATCAACCAGCATCGCAAGAAATATTTTGTTTTCTCTATCAGATTAAATATGGGATGATTTATTTTAACAAAATCATCAAGACCCACACATATGAATAACCTGATAAATATCAAAGATGAAAATAGAAGTGCAAACCAGTAGTCAGTTGATCTGACTGTGATTCTTTAGTCAAGGGCTTGACTTCCTTTAGCTTTCGATTTCCATTAGAAAGATCCTAAGTGAAATAAAGGAATGAAAAATAATCCAGCAATTCATTCGGGCATTCTCTCGAACACCTCATGTGCACTTTCATGGCTTCTGGAATTTACTCCCTCTGTCTCATTTCAGATGACATACTTTCTATTTTGGGCTGCCCTACAAAAGTTTACACATTTCCAAAAAAAGCAAAAAGTAAAAAACAACCACCCTTCCCCCATACACTTTATTTACAAAAAAAAATTATCTCTACTTAACATATCATTTATTTATTACCAAAAAATACCATTATACCCTTAAAAGTTACCATTTTCTTAATCTCCGTGCCGGAATTGGGGGTGCAACCTTTCGGTCGGGGGATGGAGGGAGTATGTGTTATTTTCTTCTTCATAGGAGAAGAAATCAGAAGGAAGAATGGAAAGAAGAAACATTAATTTACTTCATTCTAAACGTAAAGATAAGATGGAAACTACCTCAGATTACAGTAATGAAAAAACTTGGTAATGATCTAACCAAATTTTGGAAACAAGTCTCTCTGTTCCCACTTCCCAGTCTAGCCCCTTCCAAATCCATATTCCAAAACCGAGTTACCAAATAAGGCTTCTAACCCATTTTCCTGTAATATCTTAGTTTGATAAGCACGGTAAAATGTAAAGGTAATCAAAGCACATTCTGATTATGGCAGTGATATGACTAAATTTCAAATAGGCAGCATAATCAGATCATAAAGAGTGGTTTAATCAAAACTTGCGAAGAACGCAATATAATGATCTACTCATGCCTCAACTCTTTATTTCCCACTGACGGCCCCAAGGCTGCATCAAATAATTAATAAAATAAGTAAAATATTTATATACAAAAAATTAAGATGTATCATTGTAATCTTTCATATATTCTTCAATGTTCTAGTGGTCTTCGATTTCACGTTGTCTCCTCCAGATATCCCATGTCATTGTGAAAATAGACTTGCAAAAGTACGCAGGATCTCCGGTCGTAGACCCTCCGACGCTCAAGTCATTTTCTCATCTCAAATCAATATCTCAAGATAAACTGTAATCAGAATACTTACCTCTCTCTCCCACATAAACGATAATAACATAGCATACCTCTTCTGTGTAAGGTAGTGGGATTACGCGAGTAACCAACTTCTCAGTTAACTATAAACCCACAATATAATTATTAAATATAAGATAAATATATTTATCAACATCAGGTGCATGACTTTTTGTGTCTTAATTCTTGATAGTGTGTTAGTTTATATCCTTATAATTGTACCACTCTATATGTTGTTTTTGTCCATTTTAATACTTACATAGCGACATGTGTTTTAGTGTGTCAGTTTTAATCCTTACATAATATATAGCGACACGTGTTTTAGTGTTTCAGTTGACATATTACATACATGGTCGATCTCCGTAAAGTTATCCTCACACCGCAACTGCAACCCTCAAAACGATAAGGAGAAAATTATATAATAAATAAAAAAGGTTAATTTTAAAATAATATTATTTTTGTAACCCTACCCAAAAACCCCCATCATCCCACACACCCCTTTAACCCACCCAGCTTCGGCACACGGGTCGACCCATTACTAAAGTATGCTTATTATATGGATAAAGTATGTTTATTTGTAGTTAAAGTATGTTAATAATGAATCATATTATAATACCATAAAATCATACTTTAGAAAATATACTTTAACAACCATTAACATATTTTATCTATATTATAGGCATACATTTAACATGTATCACAAACCGTCTCATATATATAATGTCTCACAAAAGAATTTGTCATATATATATATATATATATATATAATTAAATTAATTATTATATTATAAAAATTATTAATGTATATATAATATAATTATAAAATTTTATTATCATTTATCAATTATAAATAAAATATTTTAATTTTAATAATAATAAAAAATTAATTAAAATGAATTTGAAATCTATTGGTATGAAATTTCAACAAAAATTTACACTCAATTCATTATTATATTTTTAAAATTTATGATAATAATCTTAAATTATTATTTTTAAAATCCATGGATAATATTTTTACAATTTTATGTCGTACCCCCAAAAATAATTTTTTGAATCATTTTTAAACTTGGCAAAGGCTTGTGCAAGACCGTCTCACATAAGCCCTTATACGAGACGGTCATTTGAGACGGTCTCAGGCAAAACCTACAATCTAAACTTTTATTTATTTGTTGTAAAATTCTAAATATTAAATAATATTTTTAAAATTATATGTCGTACCCCAAAAATATTTTTTTTGGATTCGACCTTGATAACCTTATCATTTATTTATTACTTAAAAATATCAAAATACCCCAAAATCAATAAAATTAATATAAAATAACTTTTCTTAAACTTCGTATTTACAGTAACGTTGAAGAATTGTCCAGGATGAACAGAGTATAGTATATTTTAACCGATTCTTATTTAATATATGAAAAATTACTTATCTAAATGAAACATATTACTCCTTAAATTATGACATCCTTATTTACCATTATTCTTTAAGAGTATATAAATAATTACTCTTTAAAAAGGTGAACTATATTATTCTATATGAAAAAATTATTCATCCCTAATAAAAATATAAGAAATCATAACATATTACCCTTTATTTTTCTTCAGAAAATAAAAGTACATATCTTTATACTAAAGAGTATACAATTTAACACAAAAATTCTAAAGGCACATGGAGTGTGCTTCCGTGCACCCAGGCGCACACAAGTTTTTGCCTTGTAAAATAAAGGGTACACATCGTTATACTAAAGGGTATACAATTTAGCAAAAAATTCTAAAAACACAGGAATGTGCTCCCGTGTGCCCGTGCACACACAAGCTTTTGCTTTAAGGGATATAATATTTAATGGATAGTTGGGGATAGTTGAGGTGAGAGAAATAATATTTTAAGTATGTGTATTAGTGTGAAGTGTGGGGTTATGGGAGTTAAAAGTTTATTTTGTCCCATAACTATTTAAAACTTTAGATATTGTCCCAAAAAAAATATTTGTATCGATTTTGTCCCATAACTATGAGTTTTTCTTTCAATTTTGCCCAATTTTCGCCAATTTTTGCCGGATATTGATCACGTGCGTTGCAAGTGACAGATGAATTTGGGTGTTCCGACGAAAATTGGGCAAAATTGAAAGAAAACTCATAGTTATGGGACAAAATCGATACAAATATCTTTTTTGGGACAAAATTTAAAGTTTAAAAAGTTATAGGACAAAAAAAACTTTTAACTCTTGGGTTTATTTCTAAAAAATTCACCATTTTATTGAGAATTTTCAAATCTATCACGACCTTTATTTTTTTCAATTCAAACACACAATCTATTTAATATTTTCAATTTTATCACGACCTTTTATTTTGTCAATTCAATACGTGATCTATTTAATATTTTTAATTCTATCACAACTTTTATTTTTGCAATTTCGTACCCGACTTATTTTATATTTTCAATTCAATTAAATTCATTATTATTATTATTATAATAGTGTTATTATTATTAATAATAATAATAAAAGTTATTTAAAAATTAATTAAATACATAAATCGATCATTTATTTCATAAGATTTTTTTCTGTATCGTTGTTATAGTAAATTAACATTCGATTAAAAAAATATCTTAATTGATCGACCTTTATGTAAAATTATTTTTAACCATAACGAATAAAATTCTATTATTATTACTTTTGTTCGAACTTATCACTATTATTATATAGTAAATCCACAACTCTAATAAAAATATAATATAAATAAAATTATTTATTGAAAATTAAATTTTATGGCAAAGGAAATTAATTAGTAACTAATTTAAATTTAAAAATAAAAATAAAAAAATTGGATGGTGTATTAATTCCATTAATTAATAACTACATAATTCTACTTTTATCATCATCATCACAATAATAATAATAATAATAATGAATTTATTTGAATTGAAAAAATAAAATAAGTGGTGTATCAAATAGCAAAAAATAAAAGTTGTGATAGAATTGAAAATAATAAATAGATTGCGTATTAAATTGACAAAAGTAAAAGTTCGTGAAAGAATTGAAAATATTAAATAGATTGTGTATTGAATTGACAAAAATAAAAGGTCGTGATAGATTTGAAAACCCCAAATAAGGTGGTGATTTTTTTAGGAATTAACTCAAGAGTAAAAAGTTTTTTTTGTCCCATAACTTTTTAAACTTTAAATTTTGTCCCAAAAAAATATTTGTATCGATTTTGTCCCATAACTATGAGTTTTCTTTCAATTTTGCCCAATTTTCGCCGGAACCTAGATTTTCGCCGGAACCCTCAAATTCATCAGCCACGTGCAATGCACGTGCAAAAATTGGGCAAAATTGAAAGAAAACTCATAGTTATGGGACAAAATCGATACAAATATTTTTTTTGGGACAAAATCTAAAGTTTTAAATAGTTATGAGACAAAATAAACTTTTAACTCGGGTTATGGAGAGAGAAAAAGTTAATTTGTGTGGGTCCCTTTTACTAAATGCACCTCATGTGTTGGGACGGACGAAAATGGTAAAATGTACTCCTTGTTGCGGGACGGAGGAAGTATTATTTAATCAAAAGTAAGAATATATAATAATTTTATAAAAATAAAATGCATGTTTGAATGGGGTTGTCATATATTTATGGATACAAATAATAACAATTTACGTGCTTTATTTTAAAAATAATAAATTAAATATTAAATATTCAAGCTAATTAGGGCAAACGTAAGATGTCTGCATGTTATCCAATCACATGAGGATTCCCAGTTCAACTCAAACATATATTCACTAAACACCACCCCTCTCTCCTACATTCCTTTCATCTTACGGCTCGTTTAATACCCCTTATTAGGGGAAAGACAATTACTTGTGTAAAACCTTCATTTTTCTTAAAATGGTACAACCCCTATATTTATTTATTTATTTATTTTTTATTTATTTAATTTTAGGGATATAATTGTTATTTTACCCTTGTGGTTTAGGATATAATTTATCCTTAGGGTTTAGGGTAGAATTTTTACCCTTGTGGTTTAGGGTATAATTTATTCCTAGGGTTTAGGGTAAAATTTTTACCCTTGTGATTTAGAGTATAATTTATCCCTAAGGTTTAGAGTATAATAATCATTTAAATAAAATAAATTTAAAAATAAAATAAAAAACAATATTAATGAAGGAGCAGCAATTAATTAAGAAGAGTGTCCTTAGGAGGAAATAGTATATATATATATATATATATATATATATATATATATATATATAAAAGTACATCCTTTTACCATGTTTGATAGATAATAAATGATTTAGCGGGTGCCCAATAAAAATGAACAAGCCCGCTGAAATATATTGTTTCCTTCACAAAACTTATACTGCAAAATTGATAGTATTAGTAAAAAGGTTGCACAGAAGATCCATATTAAATTTGAAAATTATATTGTCCTCAAACCCTAACATCCTTTACAAGCTAATCTACAGATTCCACAGTCCACGACTACCGCCCCTTCACCTTCAAAAACACAGTGAACTCCGCCTCTGCCTCCGACTCCTCCCGGTGGCGATGTCCACGGCGGCGCTGACCATTGACCTCACCGCCATAGCATAAAGACCGACTTTCAAGGCCGTCCGCAAAGAAGACGCCTCGTCGAATCAACGACTGTTTCTCGTCCGATGAGAACAAATTATTTAATCGAATAAAAATCTAGGGCTCTGAAATTCAACTCCAATTTGAAGAAACTGAAGCAGCCGATTTCGCCAGGCGCGAAGCTCACGAATCTGATCAACTAATTCTTCACCAGTGGTAAGAAATCAGACAGAAAAAAAGTGCTGCAATCTCCCACCGCCGTGTTTTTCATCGACAGCTCCGGCGGCCACCACCTCGTATTCATCTTACCCAAATTAAAATCGAATCAGCCCAAAAACAAAATGATGCAAGGCTGTTCTCCGTCCGCTCGCAGCCACCACGCGTCGCTGCCCTAGGTCCTCACCGACGCCGTCCTTCATCTTTGGGTTATTGTTCGCCTCGGTCATGGTCTTTTTCCTTTGCACTTATGGCTGATGCCCTGTTTTTCTTTATTTACATTTTTATCTTTGATTTGAATCTGAAAGTTAAGAGAATGAATTTGTGAGATTAGTGTTTGATTTCTACATTATCTGTCCTAATTAACAAATTAGATTTAGAATGCTTGATTAGATTTAATTTAGGTTTTCTAAAATTAGGGTTCTTGACGGCTCTGCAACGGTGTTCTTGAAACCTGTAAAAGTGAGCTTCATGTTTGATTAGTCTAATAATTCTTCTCCTCGATTCTGCTTCATGTTCGAATAGAATTATATAATGAATACATATAACTCTTCTCCAACTTCTCTAATTGAAAATTCTTCTAGTCCTCAAAAAATTTCTTTCAGAAATATTAATATTAATAATATACCATTAAGAGTAAAGATGCCAATGATAATATAAGGAGAGGGTACAACAGTAATTTTAATATTTATCTTAATTCTTTTATCTTCTATTAAACATTTCAATTATTTATTTTCTTAATTATAATACAATCTATCAAACAATTCTATTTTTTCATAATACAAATACTTATCTTAATATAAATCTCATTTCTTGTATATACCCTTTTATTTTATCTCCCTTATTAAATGAGCCCTTAATATAAAAGGATTTTCGGGCACGATGTCCCAGTTAAGGTAAGTTTTATTCATTATTTTCATATACTTATAAAAATGAAATGCACCCAATAATTCAATAAAATATTTTAATTTTTAAAATTAATATCGCCTCTTTCCATAAAAAACGTGCTTTAAATTTTATTTATTACAAAAATAAAAAATAAATAAATAAATCATCTATCCTAGAAAACTGAAAAAAAATAAAATAAATAACTTTGCTCTAACTCTTCATTGCGTCCCTGATATTTATTGGTTAGTTTGAATTAAAGTATTAAACCCATTTGAGCTTGCGGCAAATTGAGTTAGAATTACTAGCTAGTTATAACAAAATTAAGTTGAAATTGTTTCGACGCATGGGGCACACTATGTGATTCTTTAGAATTTTGTATTAAATTAAATATTTTTTAGTATAAAGATGTGTACCCTTTATTTTTTGAAGAAAAATAAAAAATATTAATAAAAAGTATATAAACTTTTAAAACAAAATGGTGTACCCTTACTAATTAAAGTGTAACCTTTACAACAAAACAATGTATCCTTACCCATAATACTAAATTCTAAAGGCGCACAGAGTGCCCTAGGTGTACGCAAGCCTCCTTACCCATAACACTAAATTCTAAAGGTGCACAGTGTGCCCTAGGTGTACGCAAGCCTCACTCTTAATTAATACTCCCTCCGTCACGGAGATATTGACACATTTTTTTGGGTACGAAGATTAAGGAGTATAATAATTTAATGTAAAGTAAAGAGATATAAATAATAATATTCAATGTGTAGTGGGTAATTGTATTAGTGGTGAGTGTGATATGTGTGTGTGGATCTATATAAATAAATAAATTATTTTTGTGTGGATCCCCTATTTTTTAAAAAGAAATATGTCAATTTCTGTGGAACAACTCAAAAAGAAAAATGTGTCAATATTTTGGTACGGAGGGAGTAGCATTTACCGTACTTATATTGGACAAGAAAGATTATTACCAAAATAATAGTGGAGGTGATTGTGACGTTAGACAAAATTCGTTCTTTTAAAAGTTTAATTCATTCCTTTTAACGATTTTTAATGATTATGATTATGTGACTAAAAGGTATCATTAAAGTATTAATTAATCTTTTTATTTTTTTCCTGAAAGTGAATGTAATATAATCTGGAATAAGTGTGGATTAATATAATTTTTGAAGAATAAGAAAGTGTACATCAAAAGTTAGCAAAATTTTGACGGATATATATATATATATATATATATATATATATATATATATATATATATATATATATATATATATATATATATATATATATATATTACTCCCTCTGGCCACTTACAAGGTAACTGTTTGCTGTTTTCACGTGGACAATTCTAAGGTCTTTATTTTCTTTTTGCACTTGGATTAAGGAGTATTATTATTATAGGTAAAGTGGATAGTTGTATTAGAGAGAAATGGTGGGTCATATTGTGATATCTTTGAAGCGGACGCCAGGAATAGTGAAATGGATACCTTGTAAGTGGAAAATAATATATATCAGTGGAAAATAATAGTTAAAAACAAATCAAGATCCAATATTTAAATGCTTAGCAACAATTGAAGATGGAGAAGAATAAGATCAAACAATTACTGAATTAATCATTATCAATGAGCACCAGATCCTCCCTGTTGCACCTGACTAACCCCACCACCACTGCGAGGAACACGCCGGTGTTGAACAACATAACCGCCATCATCAAGAAATACCCAATTGCTCAATTGAGCCTTAAACAGGATCGCCCCGAGAATTGCGCGGGGCCCAATTTGCGACGGTCCAACTTTGAGAAAGGGAAAGGCGTTTCAATCGATGTGGTGGCAGAAGCGCCGGTGAGAGGCGGCTGGTTTATAGCTATGGAGATGAAATTCAATCAAAGGTGGCAGTCTTCCATGTACTGGTAGAATACAGAGAACAGAAAGCAGGATTTATGTTCCGGGCTCGAAATATACTTCATTCGTCTCACAACATAGTTCATTTTGCTATTTTATAGTGTTTTAGACTCACACCACAATTCATTTTTGGGGTTTTATAGTGTTTTAGGGAAATTATTTTATTTATTATTTTTATTGATTTTTTAGGGTATTCTTACGTTAAAAAATAATTTTAATATGTAAATTATATTATGTGTTAGGTGTGAGTGATAATTTTAAAATTAAAATTTTCTGAGATTATTGGATAAAGACGTAATTTTTCTTTTAAGAGAGTGAAAATAATGTTATGAAACAAAAGAATGAAGAAAATATAAAAGAATTATGCTATACATATAGTAAATTATTACTATATTACTTATTATAATAATAAAATTTATATATTTTTTTTATATAAAGAAAGATATGATATCAATTACTAAAGAGAAAAAATAAAAAAAGAATTAAAATTATATATAAAATAGAAATAATTAATTATAATTATAGTGTTTTAGGGAAATTATTTTATTTATTATTTTTATTGATTTTTTTAGGGTATTCTTACGTTAAAAAATAATCTTAATATGTAAATTATATTATGTGTTAGGTGTGAGTGATAATTTTAAAATTAAAATTTTCTTAGATTATTGGATAAAGACGTAATTTTTCTTTTAAGAGAGTGAAAATAATGTTATGAAACAAAAGAATGAAGAAAATATAAAAGAATTATGCTATACATATAGTAAATTATTACTATATTACTTATTATAATAATAAAATTTACATATTTTTTTTATATAAAGAAAGATATAATATCAATTACTAAAGAGAAAAAATAAAATAAGAATTAAAATTATATATAAAAAATAGAAATAATTAATTATAATTATGATATAGTATAATTTAAATTATTTTGGATATAAAAGAGGAAAGAAAATATAAAAAATAAATAAATACTAATAAATTGAAAACAGGAAATAAAAAGGCAAGGAGTAGAATCGAACATTTGACCTCGAACACACTTGATGATGACCTTCACTACTTGGTCACTTCAATATTTTATAATAAATACTATATATACTAAATATTTACAAAACTTCAGGGCCCAGTGCCCCTGGTCCAGTGTGCATCCGGACATACTTTTATTAAACTTTTTCCTTATCATTTGTTGAGGTTACAGTCGTATAAGACACTGACCACGTATGTAATATGTAAAGACAGATGTTCATTACACAACCCACACACAAAAAGGATATAGATGTAAAGACAGATGTCCATTACACAACCCACACACAAAAAGGATATATAATGGATTATCCCAATTCATCAGATATGATAAATTAGTAATGTTTTGTTTTGTCAGCGTTGTACATACGTACGTAGGATTGCTTATTTTGAAGGTTGCAATTGAGGGATAATCCACGGGCTTTTGTCGGCCCGATGTCAGATGCTGAGGTGGAAGGGCTCGTGAGGGCTACGCTGTCCGTTGAAATTTGGGCGGATAAAATGTGTCCCGAGAGTTTATATGCAAAAATTATCATTTTGCCCTTCACTTTCTTCCTCCTCTCTTCACCATCTTCATCGCTGACGACTTCTTCCTCCTCTCTTCACCTTCTTCACCGGGCCAGCTTCTTCCTCCTCTCTTCACCTTCTTCACCGGGACGGCGATTTACAACTTACGAAAAATTTTTTATTTCTCCATTTTCTTGCCTGCGACACTTTCTCCACCACTTTCATCGTCTTCTTCCTCTATTCACCCATTACACCTTCACTCTCATCTTCCCTCCATCGGAACTGAAGACTTTTTTCTTGCGGCAAATGGTATCTTCGACAAGAGAAGTGACGAGATCGGTCTTGTTACGGTGGAGGACTTGCAGACGATGGCAGAATTTCGACGAATTGCGGCAATGCCGCTACCAATTTTGAGAGGAAGGATAGAAGTTTGTTTGAATTCTTGCAAAAAAAGCTTCAGAGAAAAAGTTACCTCTCATCTCATTTGGAGAGAGAATGCAAGTCTCTCACCTCTTAGGAAGAGGAATACCTCATTTTCAATATTTTAATCTTTAACATAAAAAGGGGTAATATTGTAAAAATATTTAAAATTAAGTTGTAAAGTAAACATTGTATCTTAAATTCTTATCCATAGTTAATTCTACTCAACCCTCAACTAAGGGTCAGATTATGCCTGATTTCGTTAACCGTAACCAACAAAGTAATCGAACCCGAAAAGGTCAAGGGTTCGACCCTTATATACCACTTCCTTCTCTTTTCCCTTTTATTTCTTTTATTTCTTTTTTTTTTTTTCACCAACATTCAACTGCACCAACATTTAACTTATTCCGTTAATATACTCTTTTTTAAATATTTTTTTCTCTTTTCCCTTTTATTTTTATATATATTCCTTTTATTTCTATTTTTTACGTTATTTACTTATTCTTCTTGAATTATACAGTTATTTGTACTTTTTTTATACACCTTAATACAGTTATTTGTACTTTTTTTATACACCTAAAAAATAATATTTTTTAATTTACATGACCACATACATGTGCAAAAAATTCGAGATAAAGAAAGTAGATCGAAAGTATACGTATAATTTGGGCCCCCTCACCTAAAATCCTGGCTCCGTCTCTGCGACCTCACCCTGTAAATGAATTATATCTTTATCTCATAGTATATATTAATTACGAATGCGCTGTAATAAATAATTTTTTAAAAGTATGAGGTGTCGCAATATGGTTAATTATCGTATATTTTTTATTTTTTATTTTAATATTACATATATAATATTTCTACCTTTAATCATATTTTTTGATTGATTAGTAATACTACTTTTATTTTTATTTTTATTTTTATCATTATTATTATTCATGTATATATTTAAATTATGTATATCTATAAATTAAATATCATCTTTAATTATATTTTTTGATTAGTTATAATAATTCATCCGCCGGGGATGTGTACTCGTGTGTGTATATATATGAGTGAGGCTACATTCCATGCGCCTTTAGAAATTTAGTCTTTTTGGTAAGGGTACATTATTTTGGTCTAAAGGGTATACACTTTTCATTAATATTTTTTTCTTTAGAAAATAAAGGGTACACATTTTTATTCTAGAGGGTATACAATTTAACACAAAATTCTAAAGGCGCACGGAGTGTTGTCCATGCGCCTAGATACACACAATAATTTTCTTTAGAAAATAAAGGGTACACATCTTTATACTAATGGGAATACAATTTAACTCAAAATTCTAAAGGCGCACGGAATGTGGTCCGTGCGCCCGGGTGTACAAAAGTTTTTGCCTATATATATATATAAATTAATTTTTATATTATAAATATATTATATTACTTTATTTTAATTTTAATAATAATAAATTAATCAAAATGAATTTGAAAGCTATGGTATGAAATTTCTACACAAATTACACCCAAATCATTACTTTATTTTTTAAATTTATGATAATAATGATTTTTAAACTTTGATTTATTTATTGTAAAATTCTAAATATTAAATAATATTTTTAAAATTATATGTTGTAACTCAAAAATATTGTACCCTTAGTCATATGTGCACTGGAAATATAAGAGACTACCTCATAAATAAAATGCATGTTTGAATGGGGTTGTCGATATACTTATATATACAGATTAATAAACATTTATATCGTGATCTATTTTAAAAATAATAAATTAAATATTAAATATCCAAGATAATTAGGGCAAACTTAAGATGTCAGATCAGATGAGGATTCCCAGTTGAACTCAAATATATATTCATTAAACGCTCTCCTACTGAAGAATAAAATGATTTCTCTGTTACTATCAACCCTCCCTATCCTCATCATCATCTACCTCTTCCTGAGTCCAAAAACGAAAACTCTTTCACCAGGCCTCCGGGACTACCCCTCATCGAAAACCTACATCGTTTCACCAACCCCCCAATCTTCGTACATATCTATGGAACCTTTCCCGCAAATATGGTCCATCATGCACATCTACCTCGGATCACTCCCTCTTGTAGTTATTTCATCTACAAAACTCTCTGAACATGTCCTCAAAACACATGATTCGTAGCAGGCCAAGCCACTTTGTTGGATTCATTTTACCAAGAACTCATCGATGAACATCTTCGTCCGGATCATAAGATAATGAAAAAGAATATGGAGGAGGATGATGTTCTTGATGTGCTCATTCGGATTAAACAACAAACTTCTGACCTCACTTGGGATCACATCAAAGCATTGCTTATGGTATTTTTTCTTCTTGATTTATTTTGTTTTATCTAATAACTAGTTAGTCTATAACAGGTTTGGATTTTCAGAGTCAAAATATTGTTTTTTTTTTTTGTCACATCATAGCATAAATGATACGTAGTAGAGAAGAGAATATGATATCTAAACTCTTAAGAGAAAGATATTAAAGACAATAAGTTCTCCTTTATGTGTTGCTCTTATGACTGTAGAGAATAGGAATCTAAACTCTTAAGAGAAAGACATAAATCCTAAATTGATGTAAGTGGATAGGATTATAATCAATATAATATAAATAGTTCTAGGACTACCTATTTCGATATTTACTCTAAGATAGTTTAAAAGGTATATTTGTTGCCTGAAGATGAAACAATATCCCCTTGTAATGTTTAAATCATTTTATATAAATTACAAAAGATCTAAAAATTTGAGCATATATTTCGAATTTAACCCTTAATTAATTGACACTTTTATTTTATCTTAAATCTATATATATGACATATTCATTGCTGGAACAGACACAATGCAGCCTCGATAATATGGGTAATGACGGCTCTAATAAAGGCTCCAAACATTATGAAAAAAGTGCAAACAGAGATCAGGGAGATAATGGTCAAGAAAGTTGAAGTTAAGGAAGATGATATAAAGAAGCTTCCTTATCTGAGAGCAGTTATCTATGAAACTTTCCGATTATACCCATCAGTTCCACTACTGCTGCCAAGAGAAACAATGGGGAAGTGCTTGTTGGGGGGCTATGAAATCCAACCCAAGACTATGGTTTATGTCAACGTTTGGGCAATTGGAAGGGATCTCGAGTATTGGGAAAACCCCAATGAGTTCTTGCCAGAGCGATTCTTAAACAAGAGTTCTGATGTGAGCCAGAGCGATTCTTAAACAAGAGTTCTGATGTGATCAAAGGGCAAGATTTCGGGTTGATCCCGTTTGGTTCTGGCCAGAGAATGTGTCCTGGTATGCTTATGGGACTCACTAATGTAGAACTTGCACTCGCGAATCTTCTCT
Organism: Pogostemon cablin; assembly: GCA_023678885.1. NCBI lineage: Eukaryota > Viridiplantae > Streptophyta > Magnoliopsida > Lamiales > Lamiaceae > Pogostemon > Pogostemon cablin. Next base: position 9,287,171 of record CM042990.1, on the reverse strand, counting down.
ATATCTTCGACTGGGAGTTACCTTCTGGAATCGTAGAAGGAGATATCGATACCAATGCATCCCCAGGTCTCACCATCCACAAAAAAAAATGCTCTGTCTTGTGCCTAAGAAATATGTTATTTAGGATGAGAATTTGTCTATGGAGGTGGCTTTCCTATAATGAAATAAAGTAAGAGATAAGTAAGATTAAGATGCTGTGGATCTATCGTGTTAATGTGTGTTGTAATAAATAAGTGTTGGTTTGTAATTTGATGAACGTTTTAATTTTAATAAGGAGCTTAATTTTAAACTGAATGTTTCACAAAGGGAAAAAAACTAAAACAATCAAATGAAACACTTTTAAACTAAAGCCCCAAAATTGAAACGTAGTCCAAAAATTGGACCCTCATATGAAATGAGGCCCAAAATGGAGACTTAGAATGAAGATTGAATGACCAAATTATATACTTGAATGAACTAGAGCTATGAGCAAGAGTTTTTTTAGTCAATCTGAAAGTAGATTGCACACCTATCCGACTCGACCCAAATACAACCTGAAATGAAATTGCATTATGAATTCATTTGGCTCCAAAATGGAACTGTCATATTGCTAATAAGAAATCCTAGAATGCAAATAGATGTGGAATACAGTGGCTGACAGTCGAAAGAATGTGCAAGAAACAAGGCTCTCTCTTCAATAGGATTATCACTAATCCTTCCCCTTAAGAAAATAAACTGAATTTTGATAACGTAACGGTTCATTACCCCACGAAGTCCAGCCTGCTGCCATCTCTCTTGCAAACAGTTCGATGCAACGAGCAGGTTTGAATCCCGGCACATACTCCATCAGCAACTCTGTTGAAAGAAAATATATCACAATGACGGAATTCAATGTCAAATAATTATAGAATTTATGGCATCAGTAAAAAAACAAACAAGATCAAACTGCTGAGAAGGAAAAGAGCCAAGGAATTTTTTGGATCATTAAAGAATACAATAAATAACAAACCAAGTGTTTATCCCACAACTGTACAACATAGAATCAAATACTATTAGGTCTTCTCATTCCTTTTTTATTTAAGTATATCATTCTTTACTTTCTATTGACTGAACTTTAGGAATAATTCCCTTCCCATCTTAAATTGCTAGCCAATAGAGTTTGCCATTCCAAAGACCAGATTATTGGGGCACAATCCAGAATGAGAGTTGCATTAAGTAGACAAACATTATAAAAATTCAGTCACACTTCTTGGTACCTACCAGATCAGAAAGAATAACTGAAGCAAAAGTTTTAGCACAAGAATACCTCCAATTGGGGGTTTCCTTGAATAATCTCCTGGGATACTGATGAACACTTGATTTTCCGGAATAGCTTTCAATCTTGGCAACTGTTCAGAATTCAATTCCTACATGAACCGGGTTGTTAAAATTAGCAATAGAATGACAGTAGAGCAACATGATAACTGAGCCTCACCTTACCATGTCTATAACCTAGAACAAGACACTCATATGGTCTGTGGTGAAAGAGATCCAGATCACTAATCAAGAAACCGTCTGCTTTCACCTATCATTGAACTAAGTGAGATTGCATATCCAGCAACCAAAAGTGCTAGCTATTGTCATTAAAAATTCAATAATACCTTCAGCCAGTAAAAAGTGGCGGCATACTCAACGCCCCATTTGGGAAACAAATCATTCTCCACAAACTTCCGCAACTTCTCCCTGTTGGTAACCCATAAGGCTACAAGTGCCCCAGAAGTATGGGCAAGTTGCTTTATAGGAAGTGATATAAAGTTCCAATTAGGTATAGTCCGGTACCTGCAGTTGAATAACCCACAAAATGAAAGCATATGAAACTCATATCAATATTCAACAGAGGAACTGTAATAATTTTACAAGCAGATATGAATGATTTCAAGATTTAAAATTTTCATAAAAACGGGAAAAGTAGTATTCTATTGATTCATATATTAGATCAAGAAACAATATAGATAAACGAGCATACTTTTGTTTCTGATGAGCACTGCTGTTCTCCCATGGAGGATCGACCACTATGAGGTTAAAGCCGTGATCAGAGTCAGCTGCCAGAGATTAATAATGAACCTTTAATCCAATTTGTAACATGCGAATGATATTAAAAAAATCAGAAGAATGTCATGCCCAGCTGCCTCGAGAATTTCAACAAGCAATCTTGTTAAACAGAAGAGCAAGTAGAACACACGTAAATGGATGTATGCAGCTGATTGGTCATTAATATGTTATCATCCATCACTACCTAATACTTGACTAACTAACAAACTTTGTGACATATGATCATAAAGAACTTGCTTTGGTCATTTCAACTCAATATAACACAAACCATTTTCCTAACCATCTTATGGAACTCAATATCACAACAAAAGCCTAACATGAGTTTTCAGAAGTTGAACCTAGCAGAGCGTAGAAAAACAATAGCAGCCACTTGTAGAGGGATGAGTTAAAAAAAAAAAGACCCAGCTACAAAAGATTGATTTGATGAACGGCAATTAATAACTTTAGATCTATCAAAACGTAGCAGTCAGATAACTTAAAAAGCTCTCCGACACATGAGAACTTACTCATATGTCTTCATGAAAAGAGGATTCATTGATATATTAACTAGAATTTGATAATCCTTACCCTGAATTAGATTGTTCACCTCCCGGAGATCGGACTTCCTTGCGATAAAAAAATGCAATTGCAAGATCAGATACCAACACATATGAACTTAACTTCTCAACAAGCAGTAGTAACAAATAATTGAGACACCATATTCAAAAATAGAACACATGAAACAAAGTTCACATCAGGAACTTAAATTTTTAGGTACCATATAGAAGCAACTTTTCTTCGGTAAAATGTACTTTTGGCACAACAATTCAGCCTCTATTTCATCAGTCTTCTCATTGACAACTAAATTGTTAAACACTGGAACTACTCTTTGATTCTCGGATTCAGAACCTGAAAATATTTTATGATTTATGTCATATAGAGATGAAACAGAACAAATATTTTGAATTTTTCTTTTATCTAGTTAACTAGATGCTGAAAAAATAAATAAATCACCAACAATTTCCATCATAAATAAACATAAATATAATAACTCAGTTTGCTTAAACATATTAAGCTTAAACCTAAAAATAAAAGGTTTTGGGGAATTATATGTATAATTGCAAAAATGTTAGGGGAGAGGTGCAATGGGCCTTCTACTTCATCTCCTGTATATTGATGATATAACTAGCATAGCCCATGACCTATTTGGCGCATAATTACGCAATGAAATAAAGTTGAAAAAACACAATGTAAATACTAAAATCTTTTAATACAATAACACAAAGAAGCAAATTGATCGGTACGATCATCCTCAAATCAAGTACCTTCCTCATTAAAATCTATGTCTTAGAGATGAGCTTCTTACACTTTCATTTCTCCACTCATTTGTGGCATTTTCTCGGCATAACACTTGAGCATAAGCACTCATGAATGATTTTGTTCCTCTATTATCATCGTAATGCACTCATCATACTAGTGGTTCCATACACAAATAATACTTCACATAAACCAATATAAATCATGAGTGCAAATATCTAGCTAATTACCATCTTTAGACATGAGCCATGAATTTGAAATTCATACCAAGTTAAAATGCACATTATGATACTCAAAACATTATCCTAAATTCTAAGAGAATTGCGCTCACATATGAAGGATATAAGGTGAATCTTAGCACTTTAATGACAAACTTCCTCGAAAAGAATGTAAAGAGAATGACCCATTAATTAACCATCATATCATTGTAGTGATCATTGCTTTATGTCTAACTAGACTCAATTTGTGCTCTTTAATATGTTAAGTTGGAGAGTGTTTTGTTCTTGACTAGGAGGGTCTCAACCAATCTTTTGAGGGCTTGAACTACTCACTTCTATTTGAGTGGAAGAACTGAAGATTCAAGTGCTTCTTCCAGAGCATGCAATGGTTAACGAAGTAGGAAATCATCTCTCGTAAATGATCCCAAAAACTATAAGATGCTCTTTAGTTTTGGAGGATTTCATGATTGCTCTTTTTTTTTCCTTTTGTGCACACCATCAAAGAACTTCAAAGCATGAATAAAAGGGTTAAACGTGATATTATTCCAAAACTTAGGAGGCATTATACTTTTAAAGAAGTTTGCCATTAAACTATTGAGTCTAGCGTGCAGTTCATCCTGTTGTAAGCACACTGTAGCATTTTTTGAAAATGTAAGCTAGTTTATTTATATTTTTGTTTTTTATAATATTTTTGTAGTTTCATTTAAAATATATATGATATATTAGTGAAGTTTCCAGGTTCATGCCAAAGAAAAAATAGGCTAGAGCAACAACGCATGATACTCATGATTTATGTGAAGTACAATCATGAATTGAGACACCGATATGATGCACATGATCCATTGATCCCTCTCATAGAAGGAGATAGGGGTGCATTGAATGGTTGACGGGGCATAATCAGTGAAGATGGAGGTGAAAAGTTGGTTTTTGATAGATGATTATTTAACTTGGGTGTGGTCTAGAAGGCTAGCGGGGTTGAAGTGCTAGCATATTACACCGAAAGAAAAAGTTAACCACCACAAATTTCAACTTCAAGTGCTAGATCACCAACACCAACTAACGGTAAAAATCTAGTAGACACAAAAAAGTGTGTTAAAGGCTCAGACTTAGGTTTTGACAATGAAGATGAAGATATTGATTATGAGTTTTGAGTTTGAAGGGGCTAAAGATGAATAGTTTAATAAACAAAGATGCTCAGTTTGATGATAAGGAGGATGATGGGGATGATAACAAACCTGATGTTATTGGTCAGTTTGCCAATTGCTAACCATGTGTAACTTAATAAACTTATTTTTAACTTCAGGACTTTGCATTATTGCCTAATGTCTATTTGTGTAGAAAAAAAGAACTTCGAAGTTGAATTTATATGGATGGTGTATGAGTTTAATGTTTATATTATCTACATGAGTAATTAAGCATTGTTATGTCTATTTGGGAAGAATTTCAAATTGTTGAATAACCTGTATTGAATTTGGGAAGGAAAAAATTAAGACAAGCCTTAATTTGAGAAAAAAAATTAAAATATAAACCTTCAAATGAAACACTTCTAAAACGGGGCCCAAAATTGAGACTTACGGTTAAAATTTGACCCTTATATGAAAAGTTTCCAGATGATATGTGATATTACCTTTATTTAGTTAGGTAATTATGTATTAAGTAGAATGTATTTTTGTACATTAGTTGTAGGAAATCACTAAGATCTGTTGTACAAGAAGCGCACACCTCTCACCACAGGCTCCAATAGGGGCTCTCCTGCCTTTTAGCGCCCCTTGCCTCTAACAACTGTCTCGCATGATTATAAGCTTAAAAGCTTGCGAGCAGGATCATCATTGATATCATATTAATGTTTGTAAACATAGTCAAGATAATGATTATTTAACGAGCTCACAAATATGTCTCTCATATATGTTTGAAAATGAATTTCCTTCAACTAGCTTATGAACCTGAGCTGAGTAGATTTTTCTAGCTCAAACTAAATTCGTCTGATGTCTTCTGTTAGGCACATAAGTTAGGGAGCCATAACTTCACCAAAAACCATGGCTGAAGGTGAAGGGTTGACCCCCACTTATATGCCCTTCCACACTTGCATGTGGAACCGATATGAGACATCATAACAATCCATCCCCCTTCGAACCGGACGTCCACGAACGGCACACTCCGGGTGGCAACCCGCATACCTAGGGCCCACAACTCCGGGTGGCAACCCCCCTAGACCCACATCCGGGGTGGCAACCCTTGGGCCCACACATCGGGCAACCCCTTCCCGTGGCCCGTCCGGATCCGGTAGGTCGGACCAAATTGTTAGGCACATAAGCTAGGGAGCCCCAACTTCACCGAAAACCATGGCTGAAGGTGAAGGGTTGACCCCCACTTATATGTCCTTCCACACTTGCATGCGGAACCTATGTGGGACATAATAACAATTCATCCCCCTTCGAACCGGACGTCCACGGACGGCACACTCCGGGTGGCAACCCGCATACCTAGGGCCCACAACTCCGGGTGGCAACCCCCCTGGGCCCACATCCGGGGTGGCAACCCTTGGGCCCACACATCGAGCAACCCCTTCCCGTGGCCCGTCCGGATCCGGCAGGTCGGACCAAATTGTTAGGCACATAAGCTAGGGAGCCCCAACTTCACCGAAAACCATAGCTGAAGGTGAAGGGTTGACCCCCACTTATATGTCCTTCCACACTTGCATGCGGAACCTATGTGAGACATAATAACAATTCATCCCCCTTCGAACCGGACGTCCACGAACGGCACACTCCGGGTGGCAACATGCACACCTAGGCCCACAACTCCGGGTAGCAACCCCCCTTGGGCCCACATCCGGGGTGGCAACCCTGGGCCCACACATAGGGTAGCCCCATCCCGTGGCCCGTCCGGATCCGGCAGGTCGGACCAAATTGTTAGGCACATAAGCTAGGGAGCTCAAACTTCACCTAAAACCATGGCTGAAGGTGAAGGGTTGACCCCCACTTATATGCCCTTCAACACTTACGTGTGGAACCGATGTGGGACATCATAACATCTTCACAAGGTTTTTTTGGAGCTGAGCTCAATAATTTCAAATTGCGTCTATCAACTTTATTTCATAAGGTGGTCATGAATCATGTTGGCCAAATATAAGTGTACATAATCTGGATATTGTTAAGTGACTTGTATCTCAATGTACAAGAGGCATGCCTTACACGCTAGAAGGTACATTGTGCCTCTTGCCCGAAACAACCACGGTATAATAAAAAGTTCTCACACATCAGGCCACTTTTAACTGTGTAATATTGTTAAGTGACTTATATCTCAGTGTATAAGATTAAGTAGGTCCTTCAGTAAATTAATCTAAAACCACCCTTTATATGAACAAGCAATTCTATATCAATTTAATATAACATACAAGCATAGGTTCAAGGCTTCAACAATTAAAGTAAATCAAAAACAATCTTTTTTGGGAAAAAGAAGATCCGAATGTCAGGTAATAAACAGCATCAAGACGTCTCACATCATGTTTTTGTGAGATGGATATATTTTTATATAAGGTATATTTTATGTTTTAACCAAGTATCAACATTCCAATAAAATAATGTCACTTTAATCGTCTTGTGGAGCATCTTACACTACATTTATTGAATGTCAAAAGACTAGCAATTTACTAGAATATACTGTTCAGATCAAATGAAAACAAACCTGCACATTCAACTTCTGTTTCTTCATCATGATAATTAAGAGCAATCTCATAAAATGGAGCTTGCCAAACACCCCCCAACTCCACCAAATCAAGCTCACCCTCACAGTTCTTCTTCTCTCTATCAACCCTCAAGTTCCTCAATGCATCCAATAACTTACTAGCGCCAAGCAATGTTTGGTGCGCCTTCAATAGAGATGGAGTCACCTCCTTCATATAGGTAGTGAGAGACCAATGAATTGTAACAAAGAATGGTAATAAATAAAAATCCCGCACTCACTCACCTGATGACGTTGTTCAGCCAATTGTTCCTGTGTGTTGAGATCTCGAGGTTTCTTCTTCTCCTTTTCACAGCGTTTGCGTTTTCTCGGGTTATAACCAGTATCGTCAGAAGATGGAAAGAAGCGGGTGTAATAAGCGGCAGGTGAAACCCTAACTCGGGTGTACGAATGGTTCAGAATTCGAACAGGATCAATGAAATATGCATTTGCATCATCAAACTGGTAAATACCCGACTTTAGGAAAGCTGATAGCTGAACATCAGCGTTGGATACAGCCATCCCAGCACTTATCACCCTATAATTTTGCTATACGGAGATGATATGGGTCATTGTCGAATAGATATCTTCCTGCCCTAGATAAAACGAAAGGAGTACTTGTTAAAACAGTTCATTCTGCTCCTTTGCAAATTAGAATGACATTCAATTGCAGAATTTACATTCATATAGAGCTACATTTGTTATAATTTCCACTACATTTTTTGCATTGCTCTAAAGCATTTATAAAGGAGAATATGGGGGAAACTGAGAACAGAACATCAACAGAAAAAAATTCCCTTGAAATAGTAAGTAGATCACAAATGTCTATCTGCGCTCTTAACTCCAATCAATTCCAACCACAAGAAAAGACGAAAGATTATAAAGAACATATCCCAATGATGCTCGACCAAAAAATCAGTATAAATATTGTTGTAGAGTAGGAATAAGTGATGTAACGGTGAAATAGAATTAGAATGAAAGCAGATAATAGATTAGAGTACAATAGGTGAGGTAGGAAACAAGCAAGCAGAGTAGGGTGTTGGGATAATGGGCAGTTTGGTGTTGCAACAGCTTGCATATATTAGGAGAGAATTAAAAGTGAGTTTGTGGTTCCTGCAGGTGCTTAAGTGGATTGATTAACATTTATCATGAGAAATATCTTAATATCTATCTACATCGATCCAATCCGATGGAGTTAACTATATATGTTTATATATAACCACATCCACTGATGCACAGCAAGCAAGGTAGGGAGTTGTTCGAACCAACCCATATCAGACCTGGATCAGATTGTGTGACAACATGATTCTCATAAGAACAGAATTAATCTCACAATTAGTCATGTCTTCCTGGTATATATATGCAACCTAAACTTTGATATATATATAACTGAAAGATAACAAGATAAGAATTAACCATCGCGCTCCTCTCCTTTTGCCGAAGGCTTTATGAAGTAGCCAAGTAGGGTATCTCCAACTCACAGTAGCATGACTCCTGAAAAAAAGATAATAATTAAAAAACCCAATTAACAGAAATGGCTATAGTTTTTAATTTACACATGCTGCAGTGCTGCCAAGGTCTTAATCAAAGGAAATGTAATGAATCATACTCTAAATAGTAAATCCCATTATATATACTTCGTGGGAAGATTACAAGCTCTACTACCACTCCACTCCCTTATTCAATTCTCGCTACAGCTTATTGAAATTTCACCTAAATGAATTCTCTGCATACAAATTTCAAAAAAGTTGGTGCGTAAAGGAGAAGATGGAGTGAATATATAGGGGCAATCGAATGTTCTGCTTTACTGCTCTGCTATATTTCTTGCCCTCTCTCTTTTTTGTTTTGGTGTTCTGCTGCTGACTCTTTTATCAGCGGGGCAAGGGGTTGATTGTCGAATCTACTTTGGCTGACGAGAAACTTGGTGTCAAAAGTTTGAGCCTGGTTCCTTATTAGTTCTAGTGTTGAAGTTAATGGTGTTAATGAAGCCATCATATTACCCCCACACCAAGTTCAATCTCACGTGACCCAGATAAACAGAAACTTCACTTATCATCACTTCCACTCAAAAGTCATACCTTATACTTCCTCCGTCCGATGATAAGGTATCAATTTTTCCATTTTAGTCACTCACTATAAAGGGATTCATTTTTCTTTTTTAGTAAAAAGCCCACTCACCAATAATACAACCACCACTTTATATAAAATAATAATACTTCTAAATAAACTTACAACCGATGGACGGGGAGAGTATCTTATAATCAGATATTAACAGGTCTAAGATTTCAAGCACTACCTACCCCGCAAAAAAGAGAAACAAGATGCCCATTATCTCTGCTTCCAAACAAATTAAATCAACAGTAATAATAATATAAATACATATATATAGTACTCCACCAATATGTTAAAGCTGGAAATCAGTCCACACATCACGAAAACTTTGGGAAAAAAAAATATAAAACTGACAAAATCTGCATCAAAACCAAATACGAGTTTCCAGAAAGTTAAAGAAAACCCGTATTATACCTTGATACATAACAAAGGCATAAGCAAAACTATTAGGAGAAACTTACCGAAGGTGTGCAGAACGGCAGTGAAAATGAACTTGGACAAGGAACCAATGCTACCTCCACCTTTTTCCTTCTTCTATTGCGACGACTCAAGCAAGAACAGCAGCTGATTGAAGAATGTATACACCAAGGGTTGAAACCAATTCGGTGAATCTCGTTCCTAAATCCTACCACATATCTTGTAAATCTCGCTGATGTCACGCTCCCCTCTACCCGATTTCGGGGATTATTTGTAAAATATTGTAGTTTGGAAAACTTTTTAGTGTAAAATGGAGATGTATGCGAGTGGGTAGAGGCATCCAAGTAATTCCACCTACCCCTCAGTTTTCAAGAAATTATAGTCTTTTAATGGATAAAATGACAATAATGTCCCTGATTTCATTTTTCCTAAAAAAAACATTTAATTAAAAATGCACTAATCTTTCAATTTTCCCAGTAACCCATCCTCTCTTACCTTCCTTTCCAAAACCTAGTTTCCCCTGCTCAATTAAAATTGAAAATTTTGGGTACAATTTTCAAAATCGACTATGCACTCCCTGTCTCTCTAAATTTTCTCTGTGCAGTCCCAAAACCCTAGCTACCCAATTTCTGCAAGATGTCCGGCCAAAGAACTACACCGGCGACTGTTTCGTCCAACCTGAATGGCGACGGCGCTCTCCACTCTCCAACAATTTTGGGTTGTTTAGTCATTTACTGAGCTTCCCGCTCCGATTCCCCTGCCTCCAGCCTAGCCTGACGCATTTTCCGGCAGTGGATTTGACAACATCTGGGCCAACGCGACTAATCAGCCGCCGGAGTGTCTCTGTTACCGCCTTCAGCGGCCGTTCCACCACTGTCTGTACCAGTCGTGGTGTTGTCTTCCCCTGTCTAGGGGTCCTCTATTTCTCTTCCAAGAGATGTCAATCGCTGTTCTCCATCTGCCGGCTTCCTCGGCGTTGACTTCACCGACTGTTGTGACGTTATTGGGCATCCAAGTTTTGTATTTTTCACGAGCTGTGGCGCCGTTTCTTTGGGCCACTTTTAGCTTCTCTGGAAAGTTCAGTTCTTGGACTCTTCCAGCCTGATGGGCATTTTCTTGCTCATATCTTGGTTGCTTGATAATGCTTGCCTTTGATTAGTCTGGTTTTAAGCAGGTTGTACTCCTGTTGTTCATGGAAATTATTGAGCTCTGTTTATTTGGTTGAAATAGCCGCTTGGATTGGATTGTGTTATATGATTTTTGGCTGTTTTTTCCATGTTTCAAACATGATTACGTTATATACAGCATTATATGTCACTGATTTTCTTTGCTCAAAGTTGAAGAGGGAGATGATGTGCACTGACGCAGGTGATTTGGTTAATCATTCTGCCGATGATAAAGGCCTTGTGCCTTGACTAATCATTCTGCCTACAACAATATGTCATTTGTGCAGATCAATGATGTGGTTTTTTGTTACCATGGGATGCATGGGATGAATGAATTTGTAATATCTTATACACCAAGTGCCTCTTGGTCTCCCTACTGTTCATGCTATGGCGTGGAATGGATTGGGCTTGTGTATAATCTGCTCGGCAGATTTGGTTTTTTGGGCTCTTGTGATTTGATTGCATTGGACGTGAGCGAGCCCCTGCCGTGAAGATAGCTATCTATTCCTCCAGTCCACATCCCCTACGCTGCATATTACCTAGATAAAATTATACGAATAGGGGTAATTGTTCTCTTCTACGAGGCCACCTGTTTTGATCCCTCTTTTTTAAAGCCACCTATTTGGCTCACTATGATCACTTTTTTGTCATAATTTCACTTTCTCTTATTATGTACTAATTTCGGGTAATTGTTCTCTTCTACGAGGCCACCTATTTTGGTCACTCTTTTTTTAAAGCCACATGTTTGGGATCACTTTTTGGTCATAATTTCACTCTCTCTTATTATGTACTAATTTCTTTTTCCTTTTTATAATATACTCCCTCCGTCCCGCACCAAGGGTCTGTTTTTTCTATTTTGGTCTTTCTACCCAAAGGGTCCTCTTTCCTTTTTTATACACATGAGTCTCATATTCACCCACTAATACAATTAAAAAATACAATTATTTACTACAAATTAAATAATAATACTTCTTAATTCACGTGCAAAAAAACAAAATTTACCCTTGGTGCGGTACGGAGTGAGTATTATTATTGACCTGCTTATTTTTATATGATTTATTGCTTGCTGGAATATCATACATGCATCAGGTTCAGGAGCAGATGGTATGGTTGATTGATTTTTGAAGGTGGAACATGTCAATTAAGATAGTCCGGGAGACAGCTCGATTGCAGGATCACTACCGGATAGGCTTGGCATTCGATTCTCTTCAATCCCCCCAAACTCTTCTGAGTCCTTGTTGGTAAGTCTTCTTCTGATCTTGTGTGTTCATTGGGACAAGATCATATGCTAATAGGAGATCAAGATTTATGTCCAAACTCATTAAACTGCAGTTCGTGAAGCTACTTCTTGAACCTAAGACGTACAAGAAAGTGAGGTTTGTGTACTCGGATCAGCCTCATAGTACGAATATAATGGAAGCTCTACTCGACATGTAGAAGCTGGAATGCTGATTTGGTAGGAAAAACATGGAGAGTTGTGATTTTGAAGCTTATGCTAAACGCATGAAGGATGAAGAGAAGAGAAGAGAAGAGAAGAGAAGAACTCATTTTAGAGCCCATTTGCTAACTTAGAATTAAACTATAGCTCTATTTCTCTTGAAATTCATTTTATTATAAATCTATAATGTAGTATATTTTTGGACATTTGTTCCATTCCAAGCCCTGTTTGTTAAGAAATGCAGAATGCAAAGACATATTTGCCATTATTCCATGTTGGCTGAATACTTCTAACATGCCAACTGAATATCCATGGCCAATGTTGATGCAGCCGTAACTAGCAGTTGCGCCTCCATACACGGTGGCTCCGGTATCGAACGACCAAATTATTGCTCATGTCCGAGCATCCATCCCGTAAACAGGCCCCGTGGGCGTCACCGACTCGGCAAACACCACTCTGTTCACTACGGTCACTAGTCCGTTGGCGGTTTCGTTGCTTGGGTTGGCGGTGGTCTGAATGATCTTTCTAGTGTTGACGTCCATGGCCACACATCCACCGGCGGTGGTGGTCCCATTCGACGGCTTCAATGTGAAGGGAAGCCTAGCCCTAGCCCCATTTACTATGTTTGTGTAGACTCGAACTCCATCCGTGCCTACACCCCACACTTCCCCTCCTAGTACTGATCCAGGTCCTTGAGCTTGAAAAGCAATCTTACAAAAATTTTAGCTGCTTTGTAATTCTAGAAAATGGTTGTATCTTTGTAATAGCTTAAATTTTTATAATCTTGATCATACATGGAATCCCATATCCTTGAATGCGCTTAGCTATCAATAAGTGTAAAATGATCATACAAAAGATGGACTCACACAAGATTTGTTGTTGATATATATGTTATGATCAATTTTGTTAATCTAATTATAGCTACTTTAGTGAAGAACTATACCAAAAAAATATAATAATAATAATAAAAAAATAAATAATAATAATAATATAATAATAAAATTTTGGGGTATAAAAATATTTGATTTATATTTAATCAATACCTACTTTAATGCGTATAAAATTAAAATAATTATTTATTTTTATCAAGTTAATTGTTTGATGAAATTTTTTAGTTGTTAAGGTTTTTAATTTTTTGACCTATAACTTTTCATTTATTATTTTGTTTAATTTTGATCACTTTGCAAAAACTATCTTCAAATTTATATGATTTGAAAAGTCCTATCTTTGCAAGGCTTCTAAATTTTTAAAAGTACATGTGCTAGCGATATGGATGTTCATACCGAATCAATGTTGCCCCTAGATTTTTCATTAATGTTGCGTGTTATGTTTCCCAATACCAAGTAACATACTCTATCAATCGGATATTAATAAACCCCTTATTCTTTATAGGGCTACAGATGTTTTGTTAAAAACACTCAAGCTAGTCAATATTGCCTCTAGAGTTGTCATTAATGTTGCCTATTATGTTTACCATAGTGAGTAACCTACTCTATCAACTGGATATTAATATAATATTCTAAACCCAACCCCTAAAATCATACTTTGACACCCTACTTAAACCTCTTTTTCTTTAGGGCTACAGATGTTTGGTTAAAATGCTCAAGCAGATCAATGTTTTCCTCGGAGTTGCTATTAATTTTGGCTGAAATCTTTGCAAGTATTGTATGCTTTAAACGAATTTATAAGAATTTATAGTCCTATAAGTTTTAAAAAAATTTCAAAATGACAAAAATTGAATTTTTTTTATGACTAAAATATTAAAATTAAATTTGTTATTATTGTTATATATGTTGTCATCCGTTTTAATTGATCTAATGATAGTTAATTTTGTGAAAATCTATACAAAAAAAAATTAGGGGTTACAAAAATATTTGATTTATATTTAATCAATGTCTACTTTAAACGAATAAATTAATTTTATAAATTTAATTTTTTGATGATTTTTTTTTTCATAGTTGAGCATGTAGTTGGTAAGTTTTTTAGTTTTAGGGATATAACTTAGAATTTTTATTATTTTTGGTTTAGGTCATTTTGCAAATACTATTTTCAAATTTATAGAACTTGCAAAGTCTTGTAATTATTTGCAAGGCTTCTAAATTTTGCAAAAAAAAAAAAAAAAAACTTTACAAAAGAACTGACGATTTTACAAAATTTTAAACCACATCAGGAAACAATAAAACGAAACATTATTGAATAAGTTTTTTAATTATAATCAGGGGCAACAATATTACCAATACCAGGGGCAACATTGACCTACTTGAGTATGTTTAACCAAACATCTGTAGCCCTAAAGAATTCGAGGTTTAAATAGGGTGGTAAAATAGTGTCTTAGGGGTAGGGTTTAGGGTTCCACTGATATCTAATTGTTAGAGTATGTTTTCTAGTATGTTAAACATAAGAGACAACATTAATGGCACTACAACATAAGTGTTATTAAATAACACCATAGAGTAACATTTTATTTTATTTAACACAAATTAGTAACACTTTCAAAATTGTTATAATATATAACACGTTTTATATAAGTAACACATAGGAGTAACACTTTTTTAATATGTAACACATGCATATAACACTTTTATATAAGTTACACTTCTCATTTAACACTTTCATATAAGTTACACTTCTCATTTAACACTTTTATATAAGTAACATCAATTTATAACACTTTTATATAAGTAACATATTTTAAATAACACTTTTACACAATATATATTTAACATAATTATACTCAAAAAATTAATTAAAGAAATTATATACATTAAATATAAATGAATATCTATATAAAATTTAATTATTATTTACTATTAAACTATATAAATAAATAGTAAAAATATAGGGCTAATTGAAAGAAAAAAATCAAGAATTTTATTCCTATTACAAATTAATCATCATATTTGAGAAATTAAAAAAAAAAAACTACATTTAGCTAGGTATTGTTGTAAAACCTATGCACTTTGTGACTTAAAATGGAATTATTTTTTGGAATTATTTTTTTAAAAATTGAGTGTTGTTTGCTGCAACACCTATAGGTGGTTTTTTTCCTTTCAAATTTTCAAAGATAATGATTAATTTGTAATAGGAATAAAATTCGTAATTTTTTTTTCAATTAACCAATATATATATATATATATATATATATATATATATATATATATATATATATAAACATAAACTCTTTTTTCTTAAAAAAACACATAATTTGTAGAGTTTTAGTTTTTATTTGTAATAAATTTTACTTTGTATAAATTAATTTAATTTTATAATAAAAAATATGTATTTATGCAAAAGAAAAAATAATGTTGAATTATTTCTATGTTATTAAATTCATCTCAAAATACCCATTTAATGAAATGGCTAATAGGCAATAAAGCTCTGCTTTTAATGGAACACATGCATTATGATATATATTTAATTACTATTACTATGGTGCAAAATAGGAAAATGGGTATATTCCATCCGTTACATGGAAGTTTCAGCAGCATCTAATAAGGAAGAACCAGGTCCTAAATAGCGAAACCTGGGACGACTCTACCCACTACCCACATCAAAGAGGCTGTTATAGATACGACAAGGCTCCAACAGCAAATGACCAAGTCAAAAATTCCAGCAGCAAGGATGAGAGTAACAAGAACTACCAAGTCAACAACTAAACAACACTGAAAGAAGCATAAGCCTTCATACTCCAGAACCAACAAAGGAAATCAAATTTATACAAGTTGGGACCCTCATTTAAACATAAAAAAAAAGTAGAAGCAACGATTCAAACCACAAGCAGAAAACCAATAGTATTGTAATCCTGGTAGCTAACTGCAGAAAGGGGGTGTTGGACCAAGACATATGATCTATAGTTGATAAGTGCAGCTCTTTACTAGACACACATTAAGTCTCCATCATACCAGATGAGCCCGACATAAGCAGTAGTAAGCGAGACACTTAATAACCAGTAAGAAGACAGAAAAGAAAAAGAAAAAAAAAAAAAGAGCAACATAATAAACTGCATAGGGCTCTACTAACTACATTAACAAATCTCAATAAATTCAAACACGCAGAAAATTCTTCAATATAATGAGAATATAGCAGCTGCCAAAACCTAAAGCATTAACAACTACAACATAACAACAAGGAAGAGTGCTGCAATACAGAGCCAAAAATAAAATGGAACTAGTAAAGGCAATCAATGCTCTACACACAAAACAATAAGAGAAGGCCAATGTAAAGGTAGCAGGGACATCAGGGCACCAAAGATATCCAGGGTTGCTTCCTATACCATTAAGAAACAACAAAAGAATGTTTATAAGATATTTATCCCAGATGTTAGACACCCCGGGATATCTGCTGGAAACATGTTCATTACTGGATGGGTACGGGTATCCTGTGATGGAAGTAAAGGCTCCTTGCCTTTCCTACTAAAAATTACCAGATCAATAATATCCTCGAAGTCATTCTGAGTAGCAAGCACATCAAACCTGGAGGATACGGTGATAGCTTGTAGTGGAACAGATACAGAACCAGAATTACTAAAGTATGCTTATCCTTTATCTCCAAATCTTGGTGCCTCAATCTGGTCCGCCAACGATGTTTGAAAGTGGTGAAGTTACCTTCCATGGGTGGAAGTTATTCCTTAATTTCCCAGCACAATTACCACTTCTAAAAGAGGCATTAGTTCCAGTACAGCATCTACCTTGTGTGACATTTTTAATATGCAATATTGAGAGGACAAACTGCATAATCAAAAATTGAAGTATGAAAATTGTGGATCACTCATCTAAACATTTACATGGTTAGTACAAGGTTATGAACTCATTTATGTAATAAGGTTATAACAAAATTCAAGTGTTAAGATGTTCATGTAATATAATGATAACAATACCTCCTTCAATATATGGTCTCAAGATATTCTTCCTATAATAGAAGCAAAACACAAAATTTATATTCCATGTGATTTTCTTTAATGGATAAATTAACTAAGACTTGTAAGTAAATATTACAATTAATAATATAATTATGAAATGGCTCTACTAATTTACCAATTGCGAAGGATCTGCTAGTCCCAAAAATATATGGAATAAAGTTCATAATTAACATATACAACATGTGATGGTACTGATTTTCGTTAAGGGACTCCAACTTTGACTTGAACTTCAGATATATGTTAGGAGAAATTTAATTCTAAACAAGAAAGATTTAAAGAAACACAAAACAAACTCTATTAAGAGGGCTGATTTTATGTAGCAACGATATCATCAAGCCCTCATCAACTAAGAACTTGAATGTCATATCAATGACATACGTATAAAACACACTACATCAATCTACACATAATACTATTCATAATATATATACACACACATATATATAATGAATTCCATGCTCACTTTAAAATATATATCAATTCAGCTAATTAATTAAGCAATTTACTAAAATCTGAAAAATAAATTGAAAGCCCACGGAGTCTGAACAAAATACATGCATGGATCCTAATGCAGCATGGTTTTCCGTAACTGAAACAAAGTGCAGCATGGCAAGCTTAAAGCTTCAAGCAATTCTCTTCATTTTCCAATTTATAAAGAAATTTTCTTTATTTCAGAGGCAGCTTACTATATTTAATTGGCTGGTCAAGGAGGTTCCCAATGGCAAATAACATATAACATTCAAATCAATACACATTAAACAACTATTTGATTAAAAAAAAACACTATCAAATTATAATCTGAAGGAAAATGCAAACAGAAATGATGCATAACCTGCAAAGATTGAGTCAGTTCAAAAAACTCACTCAAATAAACCTCTTTGACGAACAGAACTACAACTTGAATATCATCCCACCTAAAGAATATCAATAATACCAAATAACTGCAAAATTCCAGTGAACATTTTCAGCAAACAAGTTTGGATCAAGAAAATGATGCAACCAACCCGAAATCATCTAAACATTCTTGAACCCAACCCATAATCCTCACACTAAATGCAGCAAAATAACATCACAAGTAAAACTAATTTCTAAACCCAATTTAATAAAGCATCACTTACAAAGAGATGTTGTAATGACCTCATTTATGTTGTTCGTTATTGCATTCATACGTGTTTGAATTAGTCTTCATTGTTTGTAGAATGCACAATGGCACCTAAATCAGAGGAGAAATCCCCATCGTCACCATAGGAGAGGTGGTGAAGCATTCCAGTAGGAAAGCAAGATAAATTATTCAAGAGTTTTCCTTCTTCAGATAGCTTTCGCAGGTGATGCAAAACTGAAGATAATGGTTGGCTCACAATTTCTTCACTGAGTAGTGAATTCTTCTTCCATCACTATAGGATAGAAAATGATGAATTCAGAAGGGTTTAACAATAAAGAGATGGATTATCGAAACATAATTTCAGTACATAACACAAGTAACAGTAGGATTAGAAATTCATGTCAAATCCCACTGGTATACCTTGGAAAACTACCAACGATGAGCAAAACAATCATAAACCCTACATATAAAATCTCCATGGATACAAAAAAAAGCAGGATCCCATAAACCATATATGATAAAGCTGTAAACTTTTTCCTTACTCTCACTCAAATTAATCATTTTTTTTTCTTGGATACAGTTAATAGAAAACATGATATTCATCACCTGTGAGCTAGATACCTCAACCCATCATATTTTGGAGCAACTTCCCTCTTCTCCGATCTCACCCCTGATTTCATGCAATTTGTCTGATGGGCGTGATTAGATGTGTGAGGGTATAGACCATGCATGTGCATGTGTATGTACTGCATGAGCAAGTGTGTGTGTTGAGTGAGAACTAAGAACATGTCACGTGGAGCTTGTGCATTGATAGTTTAAGGGTGTAGATAGGATTGATAAACTGTTAAAAGGCAAGGTGATCAGTTGGAGGAAGAAGCAGTTGGAAGCATCAGCTGAGAGTGAAAAGATCAGGCAGTTGCAACTGATCCATCAGTTGGTTGCACTGATTAATGTGCATGCGTTTTGATTGGATAAAAAGGAATCTAGACGTTGAACACACATATATATACGTTGAAGGAACTATCAGCTATGAAGTTAGTCATCTTCATCACACAATCTGCACACATCAGTTTAAAAAAAACAAGCTTAAGAATTAGGGTTTTTAGGTGTGCTTGTATCTTGTAATCATCATCTTCATCGTTTAGTGAATTCTTCTCTCAAGAAAGTGGATGTAGGCTTATGCCGAACCACTATACATTTTTGTGTTGATCTCTTTCATTTCATTATTCATTTGTTAATCAATTCGTGTGTGAAACGTGAGGGATCAAACATACAAGTGAGTACAAGTTTCTTGAGTGTTCTTCACCAAGCATTTGTTCAAGTTTCACAAGAAGATGCAAAGCCAGGGAGGGCGGAAGTGTTAACCAAGGCCTCGATGAGAGTAACAGTGCCCTTCATCTCTCCGCCGTCCGATCAAATGAGTGAATAGTTGTACATCTACGTAATTAGAAAACTTAACTCCCACCGGACGGTTGAAACCCGACGAAACACTGTAATCAGATCTGGAGGATTTTGGCCCTCTTTCTGGACTTCCGTCGTTAAATTTTGCAGGTATTCAATCACATACCGATATTACAAATTTGACTGATTAGGGCAGAGGTAAAGGTAAATTAGAGGGATGATTTGGGTTTGCCGCTATAATTCTTCCATGTATTTGTATTTTGGCGCTTTCTTTTCGTTAGTCTCCCGCATTTTTTTCTTTAGAGAGGGATCCGGAATTTTAATTGAAAAAATAAATGCTAATCTATTTTGTCACACATACTGATACTTATACTATATAGTATGAAAATGAGAAATATTTTGGTTACGTGACATGCGTAAAAAATATAATATTTTAATCAAAAAATATTTACTAATTAGTAAAAATGATAATGATACTTTGAATTATTTCATAAATAATTTATAATATAAATAAAAAGTGATACTCCCTCATTTCCATCGAAATATTCTCATTATA
Source organism: Pogostemon cablin (assembly GCA_023678885.1). Taxonomy (NCBI): domain Eukaryota; kingdom Viridiplantae; phylum Streptophyta; class Magnoliopsida; order Lamiales; family Lamiaceae; genus Pogostemon; species Pogostemon cablin. The sequence continues at coordinate 9,266,754 of CM042990.1, read as the reverse complement.
CTATAATATTGGGTGTCTCACTCAAAGATCTCCATTAGTAAAAGAGTCACTCACTATGAATACAATCACTCACTATATATAAAATAATAATACTTCTTAATCTAGGTGCGAAAAGAAAGTGTGAACCTTTGCCCGGAACGGAGGGAGTAATATTTTTTAAAAAAAATATTGATGACATGTATTTATTAAAAAGTGAAATAATAATTAAGTAAAGAAGTGTAAAATTGTATCATAGTTTAATGCAAGTTTATACCTAATCAATTATATAAATAAAATTATTATATTTAGGGATGAGTCCTGACAACGAGTAGGGTAATCAATTATTTTGGAATACCTAGTACCTATATTTGATCCAATTAAAAATTTTATTATGATCCACAACCCATCTTATACAGTTATACTCGTTTATGAATACTCGCGGATTACCCGTACTCGTTTAAATTCATTTATTTTATCTATATATATAATTTTTATGATTTAAATTCTTATTTATTAAAATTATACTATTATTAATTAATTATGAAATAAATATAATACAAATTCTATTATTTTAAATATATATGATTAAATAAACTTATTACTATTAATAAAATATATAAAATATAACGTAATATATAAATTATATAATATATTTATTAAAAATACATATAAGTGGCGATTTGCGGATATTGAGGCACTACTCGTATTCCGTACACGTCCCAAATCTTAATGAATTTTATTTAAATATTCGTACTCGTCTCAAATCCGTTTAGAATCACCGATTGTCCTATTATGATTCAGGTATATCGGGTACCCTGAATTACCTATCATGTTGCCATACTAATTACTCTATATCTCACCAAGATATCAATTAAATAAATTTATTCTTTTAATGTGTAGTGGGTAGTTGTATTTGTGAGAGTGTGAGCTCCATATTTTAATTGTATTAGAGGGGTGTGTGGGTCTCATGTGTGTAAAAAATGAAAGGGGACCCTTTTGGGTGGGACGACCAAAATGACAAAAATGAACCCTTTGGGTGGGACGGAAGGAGTATATATATATATATATATATATATATATATATATATATCAAATACTCTTGTGAGACATTACTTACGTGAGATGATTTGTGAGACGTGTTAAAGTTTGCCTATTATATAGATAAAATATGTTTAATAGTTGTTAAAGTATATTTTCTGAAGCATGTTGGATTATGCATTAATGTATGATTTTATCGTATTATAATATGATTCATTTGACAAACTTTAACTGCAAATAAGCATACTTTACCAATATAATAAACATATTTTAGTATTGGGTCGACCCGTCTCACAAGAGTCACTTTCTATTAATACTCCCTCCGTCCGCCACAAAGGTGGACATTTGCTTTTTGTACGTGGATTAAAGAGTATTATTATTTAAGGTGTTGTTGGTAGTTGTATTAGTGGAGTGTATGAGTCCCATAAATTTATTGTATTAGTGATGTATGTGGGTCCCATGTGTTTAAGAAGGGAAATGTGGACCTTGGGTGCGGACGCTCAAAATGGCAAAATGTGGACCTTTCGGGCGGACGGAGAGAGTATTATTTATTTATTTTATTATGTTATGCATATATAATCTTAAACTTATCATTTTTAAAAAATGTAGTAATTCAATAAAGATTACTCGAATCTCTTTAAAATAAAATTTAGCCCTCGTCTCACAATAATGGTTATATACATTCAATTTAAACCTCTCTTTCCAATAGTAATACTTCATTTCTTAGTAGATTGGATCACACTAAATAGTTAATACTCCCTCCGTCCCTAGATAAGAGTCTCATTTTACCATTTTAGTTGTCTCACCCAAATGATCAAATTTCCTTTTTCGAACACATGGGACCCACTCACACCCACTAATACAATTAAAATATGGGGTCCACACACCCACTTATACAACTACCCACTACACATTAAATAATAATATTCCTTAATTCAAGTGTCCAAAAGCAAATGAGACTCTTATCAAGGGACGGAGGGAGTATATTTCTATAGGACCTCTCACACAACACTAATACAGCCATCAATTTTACATTAAAATATTATTATATTTCTATACTCATTACTATACTCATTATACATTAAAATATTATATTACTTAATCTTCGCATAAAAGCCAAGCTACCTATTGGGATGGAATGAAATTAGTATATATTAACAGTTTATATTAACACAAAATATAAATTTAAAGGGGCTGAATGAGATTTTCTCATGGTGAGATATTTTAAACTTTCATAATTTATTATCAATTTTTTTAATAATATTATCAATTTTTATTTATGTTATAAATCATTTATGAAATAATTAATTGCACTATTATTAATTTTTATCAATTAAGTATCATTTTTCTATTAAAATATATTTTTTTTTTGTCAGAAAGACATTTTGTGAGGTGGTTTCAAGTACAATTTAAAATCAACATCATAATTCTTTTAAGTAATTCCATTTAAAATCATTCGTTTGCTTTAAAAAGTTTGACTACAGGAGTATATAGTAATTACTCTCTCCATCCCATAGAAGTTGACACACTTTCCTTTTTGGTTTGTTCCATTAAAGTTGACACATTTCCTTTTTAATACATTAGACTCACGTAAAAACAATTAATCTATTCTCATGGGCCCTACATATCACCTCTAATACAACTACCCACTACACATTAAATATTATTTCTCTCACTCTACTTTACTTTACTTTACATTAAATTATTATATTCCTTAATTTCCGTGCCAAAAAAAATTATACTAACTTAAATGGGTTGGAGGGAGTAGTAATTACAGTTCGATTTATTTAGTACTTTTTAATCTTGATGTCAAAGATTTTAGAATTCAGAAAATAAAATTATTTTGAGTATAATCATTAACCGAATCATGTAGTTAAGGAGTAAGTTTTTCACATCCAATTAGGAATCTGAGAATCACCTTATCTTATTTTCCTATTAAAAATTTCATTTTCTATATTAAAATTTTCATTTTCTGTTCATTTTTCGCTCTCGTTATACCTCTATTATCTTTCTCTTATCAGTTACAAAATTGGAAATTAGAAATCCCTCTTCCTCTCCAACTCATTCACCTTATTTCTTCACTTGTAGTCATTCTCTTCTATTAGCACAGTCGGGTGAATAACAAAATTCCGCCAAAGATGTAAAAATTGTGAGAGATACGCAGTTTCATATACCTCTAAACATTTATATAAATTTGTAGCCTGATTTCCCTACCCTTATATAAAGCCATTAGTGAAAATCCCGATGAAAAGTTGCTTTGGTTCAACCAAAGTTTTTTCAAAAGTTGATTTAGGGAAAAACAGCTAGGAGTTGTTGATTTCATGCTGATAAAGTACGTACGATTTCAATTACTTCTTTTTTTTAAACATAACGGGTCTCCTGCTTCGATTTAGATTAATTACCCTGCATAACCGATGAATCTTTTAACTCTTAGAAAGTAATCTTAGCACTAAAATTCGAGATTGTTATCCCGTATGACTTTTTATGAGTAATTTGAATGTTTATGTTACATTATTCTTCATATTTATTATAATCGTTATCAACCAACAATATAGAATTGTAGTTTGATTTCCCTATCCTTATATGAAGTTCTAGATTAGTTGAAATCCCAACTAAGAGCTCCGATGGCTGAACCAGGTGTTTTGGTGGGTGGATTTTAGAGAAAAGGATTAAGGAGTTGTTGATTTCATGTTAATAAGGTGCGTATGATATCCATTGGCTCTTTTTTTTTTTTTAATTGTAATAACTAGTCTCCTACATCGATTTGATTAATTACCCTATAAATCAGATGGCTTGCCACTGCCCTTTCATACTCATTCACCATGGACGGTGCTAGAAGTGGGGTCTGTTACTTTGAGAAAGTAATTATAGTAATATAATTCGAGATTGTTATCCCGTATGGCTTTCTATCAGTATTTTGAATGTTTATGTTACATTAACTTCAATTTATCAAAATTCTTATCTATCAACAATATAGAATGGTAGTTTTTTTTCTCCCTACTCTTATATGAAGTTTGTAGATTAATGGAAATTCTAACTAAGAGCTCATATGGCTGAACCTGTTTTTTCCATAGGTGGACCTTATGGAAAAGGGATAAGGAGTTGCTGATATCATGCTGATAAGGGTCCAAAGGGCGCGCCAAAATCTGAAATCTATGGTAGGAGTATCGTCCTTTTGCTACCTGTATTCATACCACAATATATATAACCACTTGTTAATTTCCTCATCTCCTACTCCATCTGATAATGCTCTACAGAGAGTTGACTCCTCCGTTCTTGGCCTTTCTAGTCAAGAGGTTTTAAACTTTCCCTACATCGCATCGATGGCTGTTTATGTGTTCAGAACTATTGTCCTACTAAGGTTTCTGAAGCGGACATATCCCTCATGCAATGACTTTGGCTCAGAAATCATTAATGTGCGGTGAGTGCATTTTTTTATGTGAAATTTCAATTTGTCCCCTGTGCTGAGTTTCTTGATGCATGCTCTTATCAAACAAACTTATTTAGGGACTATTGGGAGGACATTGGAACCATAAAGTCATTCTTCAATGCCAACTTGGTACTCACACAGCAGGTCAGCTCTATGGCTCACATTATCCTCGGAATCTATACTTACAAGATGCTCAGATGGACTGAAAAGGGAAAATTTCTTGGAAAACTGCATATTTCATACTTCCTATTCAAAATAAATGTCTATTGAATGCTGTGGGTTGTGAAAGCTGAATTTGGCTTGTGTTTTCTTTTCAGCCTCCTAGGTTTGATTTTAACAACCCGAAGACTCCTTTCTATACATCTCAAAGATTCTTGCCACATACAAAAGTTGAAAAATGCAAGGTATAATGATAATCTTCGTTATATTATTGTAGTGCTTTCAACTTCTTGTCAAGGTTTATCTAATGCTAGGATACTCTTAGATTGTGGATGCAATAATATCCCATGGTTCCTTCTTGCGGGAGTGTAGCATTGAGCGCTCGATTGTAGGTGTAAGATCATGCTTGAATCATGGTGTTGAGTTTAAGGTAGATTATTGGTGTTGGATGCAATACCAAACTTAGGTAGGCTTTGATTTTCAACTAATGTTGTGCTCTTATAACTTCCTTAAGGCACCTCATCTTTTTAGGCAACATATTAAATTGGTTGATTATACCCCCTCTCCATTTTAATATGCTTGACAAATGCTTGATTTACTCTTACGATTATAGATTCGCCAACACTTTATAAATTTGAACTACCACGTTAAATTTTGACCTTTTAGTCTGCTTTAGTTCACTGATATTTGTGCTTTGGTTTGAAGCAACTGTGTAATTGACAAGAATGCAAAGATCGGAAAGGGTGTGATCATCGCAAATAAAGATGTAAGCCCCCTTATCACTCTCTTGTCTAACTTATTAGTTTATTAGTGCATTATATACAAATTAAAATGGATGGCATAAAACTTTCTAGCTCTGGATTTTGTTACCGATCAAGTTTAATAAGTGGTTACAGAGTGTCAAAGAAGCTGACAGAACGGATGAAGGCTTTTTCATTGGATCTGGGATCACGGTTATATTGAAGAACTTCACAGTCAATGATGGAACAATTATATGAAAGATACTACTCCTTATGCTTGCTTCTATGAGTCGTAAATACCTTGTATGTACTAGTAGAAAACGAGTAGGCCGTTAGGTTAATGGTGATTGAATAAATGAGAGCATTTTGGCTCCACTATGCTAAGTAGGACGAAGAACTAGATTAAGATACTTGATCGACTTTAAGGAAGCCATGAGCTTTTTTTTTTCTTATCAAAGTTTGAATTATTTCATTAATTGGAGCCAGTTTTTGACGATTCACTATTGTACCTTTGATGTATTGTATATTGTAAAGTAAAGTTAACTTCTGAATATATTTTATGATTTTCAGAATAATAATTAAAATATTTTAACTATTAAATATAATAATAATATAATAATTAATAAATATTGCACAAAAATCTAAAATGTTAACACAAGTATTACATGTATTATTTAAAGTGATACAATTAATATGTAATTAGTATTACATAATATTCAAAAGTGTTATTAAAATAATTTAATTAATGTTACTTTATATTCAAAAGTGTTACTAAAATAATGCATTTAATGTTATGTTATATTTAAAAGTGTTACCAACATAATGTAAATAATGTTATATTAAATTGAAAAGTGTTATCAAAATAATGTTACAATTGAAAAATTAATTGTTACATTAGGGTATATATAACATTTTTTAAAGTGTTACAATAAAGTATTAAAATTGGTATGAGGTGTTATCAGAAAATAAAAAAGTGTAACATTAGACTTTAGGTTACAGGGGCAATAGCGACACCGAAAAAAATGTTACTTATAACCTATAATAACATTTTTACATTATTAAGTAACATTTTTTAGGTGTTATATAATGAGACTTATGTTGTAGTGGCAACACTAGAGGCAACATTGACCTCCTTGAGTGTGTTTAACCAAACATCTATATCCATTTGCGAGACTTAGTGTCCTGGTATGTCAAACAGTATAGGCAATATTAATGGCAACTCCATAGGAACATTGATCTTCTCCCTCATTTTTAACCAAGCATCTATAGCCCTTAAGAATAAGAGGTTTAATTAGGGTGCCTAAGTAGGGTTCTAGGTGTTTGGTTTAGAATTTTATTAATATCCATTTGCGAGAGTAGCAGGTGCCCTAATACGGTGAATATAACAGGCAACATTAATGGCAACTCTAAAGGCAACATTGACATGCTTTAGTATTTTTAACCAAGTCTTAGGAGTTGAATTTAGAATTTTATTAAAGCCCATCTAATAAATTAGGTGTCTTGGTATGGTAAACATAACAGTCAACATTAATGGTAACCTAAGAGTTTTAAAAATTTTCATAGTTTTTATAAATAAGTTGATTGTGAATTTTAGCTTTGCAAAATTTTACTTTATTAATGAAAGTTCTTTTTCAAATTTTCTGAATAACTTACAGGACCTGCAAGAAATAATAACCACATTATGCTAAGTCCTATGAATTTTTTTTGTCAAAGGTATAAAATTGTAAAATTAAAAAATTACGGGATCATAATCGACACAAATGATTAAATTTTGCAAATCTCCTAACTTTTTACAACTTATAGGACTTGCAAAGTTTTATAAATTTTTACGATCCTATAACTAGGGTGCTTAAGTAGGGTATTAAGGGTTGGGTTTAGAATGACATTAATATCCAGTTGTTAGGGTAGTACTTGTCTTAGTTTGGTAAACATAAAAGGCAACATTAATGACAACATAAGGGGCAACATTGACCTTCTTGAGCGTTTTAAAACCAAGCATCTACAGCCCTTAAAAGTAAAGAGTGCATAAGTAGGACCTTAGGGGTTGGGTTTAAGTGGTCATTAATATCCAATTGAGAGAGAAGGTGCCCTGGTATAGTAAACATAAAAGGCAACATTACTGGCAACACCAGTGGCAACATTGACCTGCTTGAGCACTTTTAACCAAGAATCTGTAGCTCTAAAAAGTAAGGGATTTAAGTAGGCCAGGTGCCTAAGTAGGGTTTAGGGGTTGGGTTTATATAGTCATTAATATCCAACTGCGAGAGTAGCTGCCCTGGTATGGTAACTATTAAAAGCAACACCTGGTAATATTGACCTGCTTGTGCATTTTTAACCAAACATTTATAGCCTTAAAGAATTTGAGGTTTAAGTAGGGTGCCAACGTTGGTCTTAGGGGTTGGATTTAAAATTTCATTAATATCCAGTTGCGAGTATGACTCCTGGTATGGTAAACATAAAAGGCAACATTAATAGCAACGCCAGAGGCAACATTGACCTGCTAGGGCATTTTTAACCAAGCATCTGTAGCCTTAAAAGATTCGAGGTTTAAGTAGGGTGCCAGTGTAAGGGCATAGGGGTTGCATTTATAATTTCATTAATATCTAGTTGCTAGAATAGTTGTCCTGGTTTGGTAAACATAAGAGGAAATATTAATGGTAACACTAGTGGCAACATTGACTTGAGCATTTTTAACCAAACATCTGTAGCCTTAAAGAAAATTTTGTTTAATTATTTGCAAATTAAACTAGATTTAATTACTTAATTAATTGAAATTTATTCGTTTATAGTAGACATTGATTATAAAATCCATAACCCCAAACCCTTTAAAAACAACAACACAATAAAAGACGAAAATATGAAAAATTTTGCAAGTCCAAGTAGATTTTCACTAAGCAGGTGTAAGTTGTCGGTTTAGTTGCCATTTTAGTTGCCTTAGCTATAGAAGAGTCTGGGTCGATAAATCGATCCTTGATATTAAACCATGGCCACCTATAAAAGGATTTCCCTTATAATTCGGAAACATATGGTATACCCTTGGAGCCTTATGCATTAAAGTCCAATAGGTATTCACTAAGCACGTGTAAGTTGCTGGTTAAGTTGCCATTTTAGTTGTTTGAGCAATAGACAAGTATGAATGGATAAATCGATCCTTGATATTAAGCCAAGACCACATATAAACGAATTTCTCTTATAATACTTATACATGTTAGAATTACTAATAAATCACACTCTACTAACATTCAATTGGTTTTTATCACGTAAAATGTAGAAAGATTTAAGAAAACAATGTAGAAAGATTTAAGAAAACAATGTATGGTTTAGTATGGTTTACATAATAGGCAACATTAATGGTAACACTGAGGGCTACATTGACCTGCTTTAGCGTTTTTAACCAAGCATCTGTAGCCTTAAAAAATTTTAGGTTTAAGTAGGGTGTCTAAGTAGGCTATATGGTGTTGCGTTTATAATTTCATTAATATCTAGTTGCTAGAATAGTTGTCTTGGTTTGGTAAACATAAGAGGCAACATTAATGGCAATACCAGGGGCGACATTGACTTCCTTGAGCGTTCTTTATTGCCCTAAAAAGTAAGAGGTTTAAAATAGGTGCCTAAGTAGGCTCTTGGGGGTTGAGTTTTTAAGTAGTCAATAAAATTCAGTTGCAAGAGTAAGTGTCCTAATATGATATACATAAGAGGCAACATTAATGGCAACACCGAGGGCAACATTGACCTTTTGTAAATTTTTTGCAGAACTTAGAGGTCTTGCAAAGATTTATAAGAATTTGGAAAAACCTATAAACTTGAAAATATTTTTTGTAAAATGCAAAAGTAAGAGAGAGAGAGAGAAGATATAGGGTATATCATCTTATCCCGGAGTAAGGGCCAAAAACTTTTATATATGGCCTTGGTACAATTTCGAATTTCTATTTATTGACGTGGTCCGGTCCATGCTACTGGCAACACAAATGGCAACTCAATTGGCAACTACACCTGCTTATGGGATTTTTTTACTGGATTGGAACATAATTGGCCTCAATGTCACAGTTGGCATTCAATATCAATAATTATTAGCAACCAATCTAAAGATTCTTTTATTTGTCAGTTTTAATCATTGAGTATCGGAATAAGTATGAGCATGGTTGAACACTAAAATCCAAATAATTGTCGACAGAATTCATTCCGGGTATTGAGACCAACATTCATTGTGATGATCTTTGTAATAATTTTTTTATCCAAACAGAAGATAAAAAATTAAGTGTTTTAAAAAAAAATTCTCTAGTTTTTATGAAGAAGGTAATTGTGAATTTTAGTCTTGCAAATTTTCACTTTATCAATTTTAGTTCTTTTGCAATTTTTCTGCATAATTTACAGGACCTTCAAGAAATTATATCCACACTTTGCAGCTTCTCTAACATTTTCACTCAATTATTCAAACTATTTATTTTTATTTTTACTTGCATTCATTTTGCTGTTTGGAAAGAGTCGTATGTGGAATTTTAGGGTTGAGAATGCGACAGAGATTGTTAGGTGTTTCAATTGCTAAGCAAAATCGATTTACAGTTGAATGTTCAATTTCAAATTAGTGGATATTTGCACCCATTATCTAATGTTAGTTTTGGATTGTGAATTCCTCTAAAATGATATGATTTGGCTCTAAGAATGCTGGGGAGTCTGCTTTAGAATATGGCAGCCGCTCTTTGAGAAAACTGGGGTCATTTGGGTGGTGATGAAGATTCAGATCTTGTTGGTAAGCAAAATGAATCCTTGGTCAAGATTAGGCTAATAGATGGTGAGGATGGTACAACTCTAAAGAGCTTCCCATAAGTGTTTAGATTACTAACCATATTTTATCTTATCTAGTTTATCTCCCTATCATGCATAATGTCGCATGGATAGAAAGATTTTTACAAGATATCTCGTTTTGTTTATTGTGATCCTACCTTATGAATTTATGTGATCTTGATTTTTTTAGCTCTAAGTTCTATGATGATCGCCATTTAGAATTGATCCCCTGTCTAGACATAATCTTATTTATCAAATGAGATTGAAGTTGGATCTATCTTTGATGGAGCACTATGAAAGACATTACCCCTTACTTGAAAGGCGGTTTAATTGCTTCATTCCTCCTCCGGCAGGGTATAAGGTAAGGCCATCAATCTCTAGATTTTTAAGTTATCATCTTGTTCCTTTTATTTGTATTTTTTTTAAATGATTTTCTTGTTATTTTTTGGAATTACATATCCCAATTAAGTGGTCAAAAAGTAAGGATGAAGTTTGGAAAGCAAATTTTCCTCACACTTAAAGGAGATAAATGTGAAATATATATAAATATATATATATATATAAATAAAATAGTGCAATTGTTCTTCTGATTTGTTCATGTTCATAGCTCACTTTCTTGTGTAGTTTATACATCACTTTAGTGGCTACTATTTCCTTCTTCAATTGTTAATTGAAGATGATCAATAGTGAAGCTTCGAATTTCATGTTGTGTTTTCGAAGCTATAAAATTTCATACAATAATTTCATTAGAAATGTGCAAAAAAAAAAATTGCAAAACAAAATGTGCAAAAACAATATGCAAAAAAATTTGTGCAAAATAAAATGTGCAAACAAATTGTGCAAACCCTACCCCTCACCCACCCACCCACTGCCGGACCGCCACCGGCCGGTCGCCGGACCTCCGCGCGGGCCACCGGCGACAGTCGTTGGCCAATCGCCGGACAACCGCCGAACCATCGCCTGACCTCCGCCGCCGGCTTCCGGACCTCTGTCGGAATTTAAAATGTGCAAAAATAAAATTGTGCAAAATAAAATTGTGCAAATTAAATTGTGCAAACATATAGTGGTATTTATGGTATCACAATCATAATTGTGTAGTTATGAGTATTAGTGTTTTAAGTCATGTAGTTTATAGTAATTATGCATTATTTTATGTATCCAATAGTAAATGACCCTTGAAATAAATCCAAAGAAATTCAAGTAAATTCATGCAATTAAGCCTAAAATTCTAGGTGAATTTCACACTGATCAGTACTAAAAAATATTTATATTTAATATATTTGTATTCGGTGTATATATTTGTATTCAGAAAGAATTATCTTCCGTAATTTACTCCTTTAAAAATCACAAGAAACCTCCCTTATTTATACTTCCGATTTCTAAATTCTCACTTGTATTCAAAAATTCATATACATGGTATTCATATATTTGTGTTCAAAATTTAAGAAAAAAATACTGTTGAGTACAAAAAAATCACTTGCATTAAAAAATTTCAATACATTATATGAGCACAAATAAGTTCTCTGGTGCAGATTGTAGCCCAGTTCATAACGCCCAACGCCATCATAATAATCTTTCTTTTGAACTTGTGTGTCCTCATCGTTGCAACAACCAACTAACAAGTAGTATGCGTTAGGGAACCTACATGATATGTGGCATCAAAATCAGAATATAAATCAATACACATTATAATAAAAAAAAATTAACAACACATTAGAAACAAATGATTGAGAGAGACCAACAAATTTGAGTACATCAGTACACAATTCAATTAAAAAAACTTCAGTTTGCAAACAATTCCAACACATAAAACCTCAAAAAGAAAAGAAAACTGATAAATTGACATTTTAGACCAAATCAACATTAGTAAAAAAAGTAGAAGAAAAACGAAAGCTCCATAAGAGCGAATAGAAGGATGAAGAAAGTGAACCCACAAATAAAAAATTTAGAAGATGATCCCAATGACTAAAAACGCAAATAAAACCAAAAATTGAAAATGATTTCTGCAAAAATTCCACAAAAACAAGCCAAACGCAGAATAACTCAACAGGCACATAACATCAAACATTTGTAAACAAGAAGTAAAAATTTAGAAGCGTGCAAATTACTAAGATTATGGGCATAAACCCAAAGATTCAAGGGCAAAGAAGAAAACTTATGATCTTTTGGCTTGTCAAGGGAGCGAATATGACCGAAATGGAAGAGATTGTAGATCACATCATCTTACGTACGAATTGGGCGCTCAAATGATGAAGGATGGCGATGAGCCGGTGGATATGACCCTATTGGTTTGCGATGTGAGAACAACGAACAACGGTTGATAGTTGACGGATCAGCTTTTGCGGTAGTCTCACCGACACGTTCGCGTTTCCCAGCCATCGATGAGCAGGTGCGCGGAAATCCAGCAATAGCGGTGGCAGGTCTGATTGGATCCGACGGTGGAGCTCGCGATTTTGGAAGTTGGAGTGCGTCAGGTTTCACGTCACGAAAGAGAAAATGATTGTTTCATTATTTGGTATTCAAAAGATTGCATATGAAACATGATAACATTGCGTAAATGATGGATATTGTTAAGTGGAAAATCAATGAAAAAGGGTATATTGAGAATTTCATTTCAATGTTTTGTACTATTAATGATATTTTTCTTCAGTGTATCTATTAGTAATATTAATCTAAATTTTGTACTAGGTAGTAATAAATCCTTTTTTTTTCTATTTTTACAATTTTTTATTATTATAAATGTTGGATTGTATACTAAAAGCCTAATTTTAGTATGAATAATGTTTTAACAATATTTGATATGAGAATCATTGATCAAATGATTGCATCTTATAATTTATTTATATATCGATGTAATAGTCCACTTACTTTATACTGTAGATAATATGGTGTGTGGCGTCGCACGGAAGATCATATTGTCAGCTCCTTATAAAGTATAAACAGATGCTCAAAATCGAGATAGACGGAGACAATCTATTGGGATGGTTGTAGTGTGATTTGACATTAGTTTGTCTTGACTATAAAATCACATTAGTGTGCTTTGTGTGTATTGAGCAGAACTGCTTGAGATCGTTCAACTTATACTGACTATATAGGAGAACTTGATCTCAGTTATTATGGATGTTCGTGCTCTTAATCTCTATACAATAATCTCGACATGTAAGCTAGTATTTCTATCTTTGATTCATCAATGGGTGAGATTTATATATTAAATCAACAAACTCGATGAGTTGAGAAATAGTGTTATCTCTATGGCGTGCTGTTGATTGTAGAATGACTCTGTGTCCTATTAAATAGGTTGATGATATCCCCTTGAAGAGCTCATAAAGATTATCAAGTAAACCCTGCAGGTGGATTTATTCCGGCATGATTACAAGGTTGAGTGGTACTACTCTCGGATGAGATATTAATTAAAGGAGTTGTCAGTAACTTAATTAATTAATGAGCATGATATATCTTAAACATGGGGAGAGTAACGGGCTCATAATAAGAAGGAGTCTATAACGTAATTTGGGATTAGAGCGGCAGTGCAGTAATTTGGGATTAGAGCCTATATCCTAGTCCCTGCTGTAGCCTATAAATAAGTCATCTCAACTTCTCCGGAGCCATAATTACACGCCTAAATACCGTGAGAAATAAGGGAGGAAGTAGATTGAGAGGATCTTGAAGATCGTCGCCCATACGACGTCAAGATTGGATTTGAGAATACAGCAGAAGATCAAGAGGTTGTTTTCTGCAGCTGTTCTTCCTCAACATACCATGGTGAAAGGTGATACGATTTCGTACTCTTACTTCCACTGATATAGAATTGCAAGGAACCCTAACGGTTCACGTTAACCAACGATCGAACGCCAACAATAACTAGAGCTGTCAAAATGGGCTAAAGGAGGGCGGATTTACAACCAACCTCATCCAATGTTTTTGTGGGTTTAGATTGCGAGTTCATAGCGGTATGCGAGCTAAATATGCTAGGCTCAATCTTTTACTGTGGTGAGTTGTGGGCCAATCCACCTACTTTCCATTTTTATAATAATAATAATTATTATTATTATTAATTATTATTATGAAATTGTTACAATTGGATATTAAAAAGTGAAAATTACATTGTTTGTCGAGGCCTGGTGAACGAAAGAGAAAAGAATGTGCCGCTATCATCATGTGAAAGAAAGAGACACATGATTTATTTATTTAATTGTCTCTAATAATAAAATTTAAAGCTAAAATTTATTTGGGATTAAATTAAGCTACTCCATGGTCTTTATTCATTTTCTTATTAATACTGCGTACTCCCTCCTTCCTGTTTCAATATTTACATTTACTTTTTGCACAGAAATTAAGGAATATAAAATTTTAATATAAAGTGTGTAATTGTATTAATGTTTGAGCATAGGTCTCATAGTGATATATTAATTGTTATGGGTGTATCTCATATACTGAAAAAAAAAATGTAAAGATTGAAGTGAGATGTCCAAATTAGAATTATGTTAAAATTAAAATGAGACAGAACGAGTATAAATTATAAATAAATTAAAGTTTTAAAAAATATTGTGTGTTAGCCCGCCCACAACTCACTAAAGCCCGCAGCATGTTTGGGCTAGCCCAAATAAGCCTTCTTTAAAAAGGCTTAAAAATATTAATCCTAATCCACCTCTTTTCCATGAACGAACAAACGCTGACTGGTCCATCGTCCAAACTCATTTTGACGGCTCTAATCAGCTTTCATGGTTGGGTTTGTGGATAAAACGTAGCCTAAAAGTAACCTAATAATGTCATGAACGTCCATGGGATTTGGACAAATACTATTGCACATCTGTTATAAAGCAACTGACAACAAAGGAGTAAAACTGAGTATTATCCTCATTTCGATTCACATACACATTTAGACTGCTAAATACAGATATATATAGAACTATGTTACTATTCAACCTAATGCAGAAAAAGACATTGTCATTCAGGCTATGTACAACTCGACTCGATTTTCTCAACTTTAGTGTGGCAAAAATCAAAGAATAATGGACATCTAACAAGCTACGAAGTAACAGCACAACGTCCACCATAGCCCTTTCACTTAGAATCGCCCCGAGTTGATTCACCAACAAAGAGATGAGAGCCTAAAGAAGAACCCCTTCTAAAAGCAGCATCAGTAAACAAAAAGTCCAGAGAATGTATAGAAATCATATGAAGAGTGACCAAGGAGTTCTTCCAGCAAAATTTATCGGCTTAATTTTTACTTTTAGGGGGTCAAGAAAAGAATACATTCATAATATGAACATATACACATGGCGAACCCGGATTATCTTTCACATATTAAACCTGCATGAACACCAAAGAGATCCATTCAGATTAACCATGTTTGTTTACCAAATGACTTCTATGGTGATTAATCAGTTCAAGGCTATGTAAGCAGAGCAGATATATAAGATCTTGCATATTAACATTCCAGATGAACATCAAAACAGTTTATAAGGTCATCCTTTTGTGTATAGAATAGTTACAGAACCCACAATAACACTAACAGATACTTGTTCCTGGATGTAAGCCTCCCTCACTGATAAATTATCAATCGTCTTTGTGATGCAAAACAGTAGGCACACTAATATTACCATTGAGAGCAGCGTGATAAACTCGTTTTTCTGCCAATCCAATATCCAAAAGAATCAAATTCCCCTGCATCATAAGAGCAAGGGAAAACTCAGTTCAAATAAATATAGTTATTTCAAGTATATAATCACAAGGCCGGTATAAGGATTCATATTCGAGTTCTACAGTTTCCAATTTTATAAGTGGCTGCTTCTTGAGATAAAGTATTTTACTTTTTGAAACAGATGATGATAATAAATATAATATCCCACATCACATGCAAATGTTGAAGGACATATAAGTGAGGGGTCAACCCTTGCATGGTTTTGTGCTAAATTAGGGCTCCCTATCTAATATGCCTATCAATTTAGTTGGACCTGGAAGGGGCTACCCATGGTGGGCCCATGGGTTTCCACCCTGTATGGGATTTGGGGTTTGGCATGTGGGTTGCCACCCAGCATGTGCTGTCCACATACATCTAGTTCGAAGGGAGATGGATTGTTTCGATATCCCACATCGATTTCGCTGGCAAGTGTAGAGGGGGGCATATAAGTGGGGCTCAATCGTTTAACTTTGACCATGGTTTTGGGTTGAGTTAGGATTCCCAAGCTTATATGCCTAACAAAATACATACATGAGGTGCAGGGGCTAAAAGTGTGGAATTTCATAGAAATGTAGACATTTGACAGATAACTTAAAGACGCAAAACATTTGGAAACGATCAACTTTGAAAGATCAACAATAAGCAAGAAATTATTTCCTAACTCTAATTCTAATAATTACTCCCTCCGTCTCTAAAAAGCTTGCACCCCTCTTTTCGGCACGGAGATTAAGAAAGTGATAACTTTTAGGGGTATAATGGTATTTTTATGTAATATATAAATGATAAAGTATGGTAGGTAGAGATGGTTTTTTTGTAATTAAAGTGTATGGGGAAGGGTGATTGTTTTTTACTTTTTGCTTTTATTGGAATGTGCAAACTTTTGTGGGACAGCCCAAAATGGAAAGTGTGCCATCTGAAGTGAGACGGAGGGAGTAATAAATAGGACCCTGAGAAAATACCTCACGAGCCATTAGCTGCCTCACATTTTCAGCATAAAGCTTAGGATTTTCCTTCTCCTGTTCTGAGGGGTGGTAAACGGGTAATTTCTTCACTTCGATGTAATTCGCAAACTGGCATAGAAGAAGAATCACATGGCGCACCTGCAAAAGATGCATACCCAAACAACATTGTAATTTAATCAGCCAATTTTTAACTCATACACATGAGGCATTCCTATTCATCAGCAACAGCTACAAAAGTTGAATACAGGAATTAAATTTCCATAATCAATATTAGGAAGAGAAATCAATTAACTTCATCATATACTCCCTCCGTCGCATATTTGTTTTCGTAGTTACTGTAGACACGGAGTTTAAGAAAAGTTACTTTTTGACCAACTTTATTAACTTTTGAAGGGTATTGTGGTATTTTTAAGTAATAAATAAATTGTAAAGTATGTTATGTGTGTTAGGTGAGAGTGATATTTTTGAAATTAAGGTAACTTTTGAGGTTGTTAGTTAGTGTGAAGTTTCCTTTTTTGGGGTGTGAAGATAAATGTGGGACGAACAAAAACGGAAAGTGTGAAGATAAATGTGGGACGGAGGGAGTAAGTTGATACATGATGAAAATATGTTAGGAAGAGCAGGTCAATTACAATTTGGAGCCCATATAAGTTGATATTAGAAAAAAAAATGTTATAAACAGGAAAAAACAAAGAAAGAAAAAAAAAACTAAACTAACAAATAAACAAACAGAACTGCCTTCAATAGAACTCAGCACATAGCCAGAGTGGGATGAGTCAGAGTGAACACTCAAGCATATACAATCAAGAAGATCCATTGTTAGAACATAATAATGAAAACTGACAGCACAAAACATAACTCACCCCAGAAATTGAGTCCCATGCAGGGCTAAATCTCTGGTAGGGGTATCTTAATATGACGGGAAGTACTGGAGCCTTTGCCAAAAATGCACCAGTCTTGAATGGTAGGAGGTAGTCTCCATTTGTGGTTGTGCCTTCTGTTGAAGAAACAAGATGTCAGTCTGAAAAGCCATAAACCAAGTACACTCAGAGAGTGAATCCTCTACAGTGGGAAATAAAAAAATTTGCAGCAGGAAAATACTAAGATTATTTCAAAAATATAAATAAAAAAAAAAGATTCTGTTATACTGAAAAAGTATATGCTATGCCATTACATCAATATAAATCAAACAGTTTCTAGGAATCAATATCTTGCAACTAATTCTTTGTATTAAACCAAAGCAGAAATATAAGAAAAATAGCCTTAGAACAGAGCACACCAAATTTTTCAAAGTAACAAAAAGCCAGAATATATATATATATATATTGGCCATAATACAACCTGGGAAAAGCATCATTTTTGGTGCAAATGGATTCTTATGAGCTTCTTGAACTCTTTCAGTGATGACACCTGCAAACAACAAAGAGCAAACTCTCATATATACACTAATGAGAAGTTAAGAAAATTTGCCATATCGGAAAAAGTTGGACCTGAGTTCCTTTATAGACCAAGTATTTCAGTACTCTTACACTATTTTGCTGTATCTAAGGTCAATTATCTTAATCGGAACTAGACAAGGCTTTGTCTACTCAAATTGAGCTTATGTTAAAAAATTATTTTTAAAGGATGGAATATGATTGATATTTTCAGTATATATTTTGTTTTTTGATATACATTGATAGAGCAGAAGGAATAAGTTATTTTAGTATTTTATTTCAAGTCAATAATTTATTAGTACTAATGGGCCTTGAGCCTATTTAAACTATCGTATGCTGCTCTAGGATATCATCAATAAGAATTATTTATTTTGCAGCCTTAATTGGTTTGTGGCAGAGTAATCTCTGTGGACTTCTTTGAAGGATTTGCGGCCTTACGGCTTGTGGCGGAGAAATCTATTCTCCGTGGCCCTCCTTGAGGGATTATTGCAGTGTGTGTGTTTATTTGTGTTGATCCTGTGTTTGTGATCTATCAATTGGTCCGACCTGCCCTCTCTTTGCCTCAATGACGAACACCCTCCATGATGGAGAAAGAGAGACTCGAATCAGTGGCGGCAGCACAGGAGGAGATGCAGGAAACCCTAACCATGTTCATGGCAGAAACTGATAAAAAAATTGATCGTCTTGAGTCCATGTTTGAGTCGATCCTTCAAAAATTGGACACTAGCTCAAGCCGAGCAATATTTTCTTGTCCATAACACCCCCACCCAAGAGCGTGTGAAACTGGCTCTTATTGGCATGTCTGGGAAGGCGATGTTTTGGGCTCAATGGGTTTTACGACGCAACCCTGACAATCTTTGGAAGAGTTATTCTCAAGAATTGGTGGCGAGATTTGGGGACGTTTCAGCTCGGAACGCATACGAGGCTATGCACACTACTACACAAACAGGTTCCTTAGAAGAGTACTTGGCGCTCTTTGAAGAACGGGTTGCGCAACTTCCGAACTTACCTCCGGAACAGTACTTGGGGATGTTTTTAGGGGGCCTCAAACCTGCGATTCGTGAGCGCATATCTGATCCGGAATCTGTTGATATTCATTCAGCCATCACGGCTGCTAGATGGCTCAATCGGTTCACGAACCCTCCTACTTCTCCAACAAGCCATCATTCCAGGCTGCTAACCACACCCGCGCTTTTTCTTCCTTCCAAACTGATTAACAGCCTGGTCCTTTGCCAATTTCAGCCTCCACAAACTCTCTACCAGCCCAGCAATCGGACCCTCCAAGCCACTTCAGACCACTGCAGCACAGAAATACCCATCATTTGACAGCGGAGGAGGCCCGCGACTACCGTGCTAAGGGAAAATGTTACAGTTGCGGCCAACCTTGGGGGCCACAGCATAGGTGTGCAGCCAAACAGTTACGCATCCTGCTCCTTCCCGAGGTAGAGGATCTCAATGACGAGGCCCTTGCACACGAGGAATATGGTTGATCATTGGGTCATTTTTTTTCAAATTGCAGCCTTGAGGTCAAGGCTGTTTGGCGATGGAGGCATTGATAGAGCAGAAGGAATAAGTTATTTTAGTATTTTATTTCAAGTCAATAATTTATTAGTACTAAGGTCTAGGCTTTTGTTTATGGGCCTTGAGCCTATTTAAACTATCGTATGTTGCTCTAGGATATCATCAATAAGAATTATTTATTTTGCAGCCTTAATTGGTTTGTGGCAGAGTAATCTCTGTGGCCTTCTTTGAAGGATTTGCAGCCTTACGGCTTGTGGCGGAGAAATCTATTCTCCGTGGCCCTCCTTGAGGGATTATTGCAGTGTGTGTGTGTTTATTTGTGTTGATCCTGTGTTTGTGATCTATCATACATGTGCATGATTTGCTAGTTAATTGGCATCAGACACATGCACCCTAAAAGAGTATTCTCATGAAAGATGTCTCCAATTGATATTTGATTATTTCTTATATCTCTAATTAAAATTGGTTTCATGTTATCTGCTATCTCAAATGAACTAATTACACAACACAAGGGCACAAGGGACCGACGTGTCTAACCCTCACTCACAAATAAAATCATTCACTTTCTGTTCAACGTACCTGAGACTCCCTTGAAGTCTGATGATTTTAACTCGCGCTGCACATAGACACAACCGAGACACTTGCTGTAATGTGAAAAATGGTAACACAAATAATTACAACTGTGGTATGCAAAGTTGGGAGAAGATAACGGTTCATAAATGAAACGAGAAAGCAAAATAGCAACATTTTTATCAGCATGTTCATCCTGATTTTCTCATGAAAAAACAATTGTTCTACAGAGCATATTTTATGTTAGAGCAATAGTAAAGTTGTGGCCAAGGTCAAAAGCCAAGAAAATAAGGCACATTTGTAGTCCAACTGGGTTCAGAAAAGGGTAGTACATGCAGAAATGGAAAGGAAGGTAATAATGAAATGCCATATCCTTTAGCTTCACAAAAATGTACCAGATCCAAAAAGAAAAATAAAAAATCTAAGCAATATGACCTTGTAAACTCATAACCTCAAATTGCATATCTAATCAGCATTCCATTCACCATAAACCCAAAGATATACCAAACAGAGAGTAGATGGAAGAGCTTTCTCTGTTGGTTTTTTAAATTCTATTTTTCAAATATATTAACAAGCAAATTAAAAAGAATTTTGACAGCAATGTTTTGTAGAGAACAAACCAACCTTATAAGACCAACAAGAGGAAGTTTAGCCACGGATCTCTTCAAAAACAAAATCACAAAACATAATCAGCAAAAGATAGGATAAAATGTTAGTTGCATAGGAATAAGCAAAAAACCACTTAAAGGCATATATACAAATACAGTTACAGTGAGGGTTACCTTACCTTTACAGTGAGGGTTACTTTACCTTGGAAACAAAACTTGGAAAAGACGCTGACATATGATATAATATATCTATGTAAGACACATGATTGGACACAATAGCCCCAGAGTTTTCCATCTCCTTGTCTGCTGACTGAAAAGAATGGAACATTAGGTAAGTGTATAACATCCCAGATTAAAATTATTCCTGGCACCTCTAAAAACAAGAACTTTAGTAAAGAATAAACCTGGGCAAAAAAGTAACCCCATCATTATTTACTAGTCACGAAATTGAAAATGACATAGTAAGAGTAACGCATTGTCAAATTAATTTATTATGAGGTTAGATCCTGGCAAATGTTTCATGAGGATGACACATCTTCTATTCTTATCATTGAACATTCCATGTATCTATAAGCAGTGAAAACAACAAATGAACTGCTTTTCTTAGAGTGCAACTATCAAATTAAAATCTCTATTACACTATCACCAAGTTGTGAATATGATGCTAAAACAATACTGGAATTTTTCAGCCTCATTCGCAATAATTGAAATTTGGATAAAAGAGGCATCAGCTTCATTAGGGAAAAATCAAATGACATCTTGATCCTGAAACTCAACTCATTATGAGATGACTATGCCTCATTAGGTATATAACACTTTCTTGTGTGTCAGCCTATTGCATATTTAATCTTTTAGTATATTAGCGTCAATCAATTCCCCGTAGAGATTACAGAGCAAGTTACGCATTGGATGTTGGGTCTTTCATGAAGTGGATGAATTAGAAAGAACAACGTAGGGAATAAATAACTATTGACTCTTGTTGATCTATAACATGCATAGCGACTCTTTTCTGCAAATTCTCTACAAACTTACCTATTTTATTTTATGTCCAGTGTCCTAGCTAGCCTCTCCTAATGCACTAGTACGGGAGTTATTTTGGTGTAATATTTTGCAAATTGATATCACTATAACAGAGATGCATTGGCTTGTTCAATCAAATACTTCTCTAATGCTGTAAGCAATATCATTGCAGATATTAAATCTTCCATCCTGATACTTCAATTCTTAAGTGAGGTATTTCGTTCAACGCTATTTCATGTTTGCATCATTCAACAATATAGTACAACTCAATTCATTAGAACACAGAAGTAAATGAAACACATTGACATTAAACTAGGGAATCTAACCGCATAATAGCAAAAGGAAGCATACCTCACTGTTCAACTCCCCATCAAACTCAACACCACTACTTCGTTCCGTGATCCAATAGAACCCGAAAATAAAGAGCAAAACCCTGGATAAGAATCTACCGCTCTGCATAATCACCATCCTCCGCCACCCCCCCATGTGGGCATAATCCTCCTGCTCCTCCTCCTGATTTGGAGTTAGAAACGCCGTGCAAACCCGACAAATCACGTAATAAACAACTAAAATAGTAAACCCCACCACCACTCTCACCGGCACCAAGAACATCAGGCCCAGCCCGAGTAAAAACTTCTCGGCCCACGGCAACTCCCCTCGCCCCATTGGCCCATACACATCATTCCTAACATATGCGGCGTATTTTTTCTCCATCTCCTCTATGGTTAGGTTTGATGCAGGGACTTCGGGCCGGGGATTCTCAGGTTCGGGCTTGAGGAGTGGAAGGGCATCGGATTCGGTTTGCTCAGGGAGTGGATTTCGAGCTAGGTCTTTAAGCTCGGAATCCATCGGTGAAAGTAGACGTTGTATTCAAGAGAGAGAGAGATTTTGTAGAAAAATCTTTGCGGTTGTTTTAGCACTACCAGGTAGCCATGGCAGTTGTATTGGTCGGTGTGAATGGTGTGATGTGGCGAATCGGAAAATTGATGTAACTGCCGAGGTGGGGGAATAGATCCTATTCCTGTTGGGAAAGTGGAGCTGACGCGTGCCGCCAAACACGTGTCCGGCGCGTGAGATGCTAATGGGGCTGCATGCTGTAGAGAATTCTATGAGAAACGAAAACACGATTTCAGGAGGTTAAGTTAGCTGATGTACGTATGGAATAAGCATAGCGAACCCTGGATTTTTTTTATGTTACTTGATATTTTGATATGACATTTTTTATTATATTTTTTAAGAGAATGATACTGGTGAAGTGGAATAAACATTGCCTTGGTATAATTATTCTTTTTTTTATGTGTTAATCATTCAATGGAATGACATAAAAAATATCACACCAAAGTGACATAGAAGACACATATTGTATTTATTAAAATTTTAAAGGTATTTCAACTTTTATAAGTGTAGAGTATTATTTATGCCTAGGTTAGCAAATTGAAAATTTTTAGAATTATTAAATAAAGATTTTTTTTAGGGGTGGAAGGGAATAATACTAAATATAATATAATTTAAAAAAAGTTGTAATCTAGAAAAAGGAAATTAAACATGTACTTAAAAAAAACTACATAAATATATAAAGAAATACAAGATGAATTGAAAGTTAAAAAAAAATTAAACAAAAGAAAAACGAAATAGGTGAGGTATGGGGTTGGGGGGGGGGGGGGGGGGGGGGTTGTATGAGTACATTGAGTATTTATATGAGAGTTGATTAAGTATTAAATTAATTTACCTTTTTATTGATTTAATCTTTTAGATAAAGTGATTATTCAAGTTTAAATAAATGTGACTGGTTGTATTCCTTAAGATGTAGTATGAGTATGTCTTTTTAAGGAGAGTGCATATATAATTATAGGGTCATTCTGAGTGCATCGGTGGTGCACCCCAATATTAATAAAGTAAAATAGGGGTAGTGAGTAGTTTTTTAAAAAATAAAATTAATTAGTATATTATGTTATTTAATGGATAAGATTAAATTAAATTAAAAAGTAATCTAACGGTTAAGATCGTCCAGATGTACCTGTGCACCACAGTTTGACTCATAATTAAGGATGTAATCGAGCCGAGCCGAACATCTCCGGGCTCGAGGTAGGCTAGAATTTTTTTAAGGAGCTCGAGCTCGTCTCGAGCTCGATTCAAATTTTATTTTTTAGGCTCGAGCTAGACTCGTGTGTAAAATATATAGCTCGCGAACAGTTCGCGAGCTCGGCTCGAAATATTTTTACTGAATAAAAAAATTAAACTCGAGCTTGAGCTCGAGCTCAAATTCGGCTCGATAAAAATTAGTCATTATTTCGAGCTCGGGCTCGTTAAGCAGAAAATTATTTATTTTTTAATTTTTTTATGTGGCAAAGGCTTGAGTGAGATCATCTCACGAATAATAAAATTTTATTATAATAAAGTTTTTGATAAAAAGCAGTATCTAGAGTTATTATTAATTTTTATTAATTATTAGAAGTGTGATTATTAATTAAAGTATATTTTAATAATATAACAAAAAAAAATTAATTAACATTTATAAGTATATGGAGTATATATTTACTTTAAAATTTGGATAGTTTTGTGTGAGACCATCTCACGTATATTAAAATAATTTAAATTTCTGAAATTACTATATTTATAATTTAAATTTATTTACGTAAAGTTTCTTAAACTCTAAAGTTACTATATTTAAAATAGGGTCACTTACTAAAGGCTACACAAAAAAATGCATAATTGTTTTAAACTACATGACTCAAAGCACTATTACTCCTAACTGCACAATTATGACTGTAATACCATAAATACCCCTATATGTTTGCACAATTTATCTGCACAAATTGATTTTGCACAATTTGGTTCTGCACAATTTTATTTTGCACAATTGTTCTGCACAATTTTATTTTTGCACATTTTGTTTGCACATTTTAAATTCCGGCAGCAGGCGGCGGTGGCCAGCGCCAGTTAACGGTCGGTCAGCGCCGGTCAACGGCTGTCAACGACCGGTCAACGTCGGTGGGTGGGTGAGTGAGGGGTAAAGTTATTGGTTTAAAAGTGTATGAAGTATAAAGTTATATTTGGTATTTTACTTTAATATTTTGTATGTGAGAGTAATTATTTAAATTCTATGTATCTAATAGTAATTTAGATTAAAAGTGTGTATCTATTAGTGATTAACACTTTAAAATAAATTATATTAAATAATAATAATAATAATGGAGTAATAATAATAAGAATGATCCTATTGACTATATTTTCGAGCCTATTGACGAGCACTATTCGAGCCTACTACCGAACACGTTCGCGAGCTTATAAACGAACATGTTCGCGAGCTTGTAAACGAACACCTTCGCGAGCTTTCGAGCCAAACACCCCCAGGCTCGAGTTCGGCTCGAAAAAATAACCGAGCTTAGCTCGGCTCGTTTTGCTTCCCGAACAAACTCGAACAAATTTTTTTTCGAACCGAAACTCGAATAACTCACGAACGATTTGGTTCGTTTACATCCCTACTCATAATTATAATGTTAATATTTTGTAGATGGCGTATGAAATGAAAAATGGGTGTATAACAGAAAAACAGTGTGAAGATATCCACAGCCATAAAAAAAATTCATTCCTTCGTGAACCGAATATATAGTTTTATCAATTTAATGCCTGAAAAATGGATAAACTATATATTTGGGACATAAATTATTTTTTCTATTAGGGAGCTGAAATATATTAAACTGCATTACTTGAATTTATTATGTATTAATCTCCTATTTTATCAATTCATGACCTAAATTCAAGCATTGAATTGATAATTTTATTATTTCAAATAGCCACGGATAATAATAATTTTTCAAGCCTTGAATTTATAAAAAATTATACCTCAATCATAGTAAGAGGAATACAATTAGAAATTCCGATTCCATTTTCAGTTCATCCTAAAGATTCATAATCAATCGGGATGTCACTTTATATAAAAACAAGATGCCTCTAGCTGATAAAATTCTGATCAAGATCAGGTCTTACAGAGAGGGCTATGCTTGAGGTGGAGCTTCTTAACAAGAAACAAGCAGATGCTGAGAGCAAGCACCAAGAACATAGGATGAAGTTGAAGCAGGTCATAATGATCATAAGAATTAAATTAATTGAAAATTTTGGACTAACAAACACTCAGAATAAAATTTCAATCATTTCACACCAACCAAATCTGAGTTCATGTACAAACAAACACTTCGACAAACAAGATGTTGTTTTGTTTAGTTCCTTCCTTGGGTCCTCAATCTGGATCCTTTCCGTGAGAACTTTGAACTCCTAGCTACGCAAAGATGATAGTGCGACGGGCTAGTATAATCGTCAAACTTCTTCAAAATCTTTCTCCTATGAAGATGAGTAAAGTTCCCATAACTCCACATGTGCCCTATGGTTGCTAGGCCTCAAACATCGTCTCAAATGCTCATTTTTGTAGCTCCTCCTTTGGCTAAACTTTGAATATCTCCCATGTTTATGAGTCCTAGACTGTTGGACGCTAGAGATTTTTCCTAATTCATAATCATCTACACTAGTACTACTCATACTTGGAGCATCAAATTCTTCGACATCCCTCCTCCGTTTCCTTTTCACCGATCCTAGTTTGTAACATAAGTAGGTACAACAACAGTTTAATGCTGAGAAGTATGTTGAAAAACAGGAGCTTATGATCCGGAACAAAGTTCGACAAATGCATTGGCATATCCCCAGATTGAACAATAGATACGAGAACAAGAGCACTGCACCATTAATGTTTTCAAAATTAACAGCATATACATTTATATTTACAAACATTAGTGTTTTACTTATGTAGCAGTAAAACCAAACATTATAAAAACCAGAACGAAGAAAGTGTGAATTTAATTGAATACTAACCAAAATAGACCAATGCTGCCACCATGATAGCCTTCAACAAATGTGCAATGCAGATGTTTTCTATGTAACAGATGAAATCCCATGTTGGACCACATTTTGAGCTGTATGAAAACTTTGATCATATTTAAAAAATAAAAAACCCAAAATAGGAAAGATTATTTCATAAAAAAGCATGTAGTTGTGCATATATACATAAAGAGACATTCATCAAAACCATTCTGCAGTATTCTTATTTAACAGAAAAAAATAATATAATAATAATTAAAAAACATTACTTGCAGGATTTTCCAGATAGGAATTCAAGAGGTGACCCAAAAATTTCCTAATAATTTGACCAATTCCCGATGATATTGAACCAAGTGTGTTCTCCATTAATCAACCCAGCATAACTGTTAAATCCTTCAACAAATGATACTATCTCCCCTATAAAATATGGGGACATGGGAATGGTGAAGTAAGAAGATGAGAAAAAAACCATGCTTGCAAATTAAAGTAAATTTACAAAAGCACAAGTGTTCATATGCAGCTCAATTTCTCTTAGTTATTCGAGTATAAAAGTTGCAGAATCTCTAATTCTCCAAAATATGAGGAGGAGAGGAACAATAAAAAATATAAATCGGTAAAAACAGAGTTCACTGACTTTACTGTGGGCTGCATGATGCTTCGTGAGAACAGGAATATCAATTTGTTAGGCAAGTATTACAAACATATTCTAATCATAAATTGCAGAAACATAAGATAACATCCCAATAGAGACAAATCAGAAATAGAGGGATGAGAAGGACCAAATATGAGCAGGAAATAAAATAAAGTAATGGTAGCTATGTTGAAGCCTTCAATTTTCAAAGAAGCAGCCATACACATAATTCCATCAATATAACCTCTATGTTTTCTGCTAATGACGCCGGTCCCTACAAGTTTAACAAAATCACCCCCTCTCTGTTGCATCAATTTACGCAAAAGAAACACACTCCGAACTTATTCTAGCACAGATTGAGTGCGAAGACATAAAATACTGGCTACTAGAGGTTATATTCAAGAGTGATTGTGAAAAAGAAAAACAATAAGCAAATTAGGCATAATGGAATCAATTCATATTCATTATCACTGGTACCAAGCAGAGAGTGTACCCTGAGAATCTAGCAGCAGCAAGGATTCGTTTTAGCTCGAAATTAGCCATAAGGATCATATGGAAGCTCCAGTGCCAGCCAACTTTTCGGAAACTATGTCAGATCACATGCTAGTTCAAAAATTCACTTGTTTAAAGAAATAGTCTCATAAAATCTCCACCTCAACATTCCTTCAAATTAACTCTAATGTGACCGTAGAATAGAAATTTAGATGCCATTATAAAATGCAATAGCTGAAAGAACCAAGTAAAAATGCAGATTTCAAAGTGTATGCTAATCGTAACAATGTTGATGACTTGATGTAGAAAAATATGGATACATGCTGAATTAACGTGTATGTTAGGTAACCTGCCATACCAATACCCAGAGTGAGCACCCAGATTGTATCTATATATGCTTGTGGTTTTCATCACCATGTCCACTACTACTACACTCTTTTCTTTTTAATTCAATTAATCAAAGATTTTCTTTTCGAAATGGCAAAGTTTTCTTCTATTGAAACGGCCATCACTTTGGCTATCCTGCCTCTCTTCCTAGGGAGCTCCTCCGCTCAGCATTCCACTGGCTTCTACCCAAAGTCTTGCCCAAATCTCTAGAAACCTACCAGACCCTATCACCTAGAATTAAGAGACAATGTGTATATCTCCATTTAGCAGTCTTTTTAAGAGAATGCTTGAATCAGTTAAGCAAAGAATTCCAAAACAACAGATCATTTAGTAACCTATATTTTTCCACTTAAAGAAGTGTTTCAAAAATATTTTAAAACACTTAAAATAAGATATGCAACTTACAAATGGAACACTTCGAACATGAGTGTGATGCAACTAACTTGTTATTTTATTACAGTGCTCCTTGTGCGACGTTTCTTAGCTTTAAATTGTATCTAAAATCTTCTAAAGATAGAAGATGTATTTATAGATATACCGATGTGTTGTGAACTCCTATCTATTTATAGAAAAGTTCAGATGTGTAAGCACTTGCGCAATTCACAAGTTCTAAATTGTTATGAATGTACTAAGAAATATTTGTTATCGAATAAGTAGATGAGTAGCAAGAGACACCAAAACAGCAAGAAAAGCATAACATAGACATTCAGTTACGGTTATGCACGTGTATGTATATTTGTTTTCTGTTTCTCATTGAAATAGAGTGGGCATAATGTTTTCTTATGACATATTGAACTACTACTTCAATTGTTTTTATCACTCTATTTCATTAATTTGGAAGAAATAGTGAGTTTCTTTTTATCAAAGAGGGTGCAACATATATCACATGACTAGGGTCAACTGTTCATTCATTTCTGTGCCCTGTACCGCAAAAAAAGCATGAATGTTATGACTTAGCACCAATGCTACAGTAATATTCCAAATTTATGTTTTTCTAATGACTGTTTTACATTATAAGAAGCATGCACAGATATAACTTATATTAAAATCTCACCTTCCACACCCTTGGCAGAAGAAGAGGAGACAACAAAACAACTCCTGGGACTTTCATAGAGGCTATAGCCAGGATTAACTTCAGAGACGTGGACCCAAAATTAACAGCCTGCACTGGCCCCTGAATTTTCAAGTGATATGCATGCATCAAATATTATAATAATAAACTAATTCCAATAAAAAATTCACATTAGTGGTACCACGCCCTTGTTTTGGTCTTTCATTTCACGATAAGATTGTGTTGCTTTCAATGTAATGGAGTAAAAAAGTATAAGCTGATCAGACGGTGGGTTCAAAATGGAAAGTAATCTTTGCATAAAAGTAAATTGGCAACCATATAAAGCAGGTAGCAATCCATAGAAGGATGAACTGTAACTCTACGGCATCACTAGCGTTTGGATGGATTCCCAGATCCAGGTTTTTTTATTGTTTAATTATAATATAACTAAGTACGTGAAATCCTGCTCTAGCAATAGGCTCAGAAGCTGACCAAATCATAGGCAACACTAAACAGAGCAAAATGTGATCAACATCCGATTGAGAGGAATATTCCAACATTAACTGAAGCCTCGTCCTATAAAATTGTCATGTTATATATTCACACCTCTTCTATGTAGAATGCATGTGCAAGTACATGTTAGCGCAGACGGAAAAATCGTACATATTACAAAAATGCCAGCCACAATTAGCTAAAATACAAGAAGCACCGCTGTTTCTAAATCAGCTGCATGATATGCTAATGCTTCATGAGTATAGAACACAGAGAAAGCGATAAAATATGACAAAACTTACAAACCCGAGTCCAGCGAGGAAGTGCCTACTCATCCAACGAACAGCAGCAAGGTCGGAGAATCCAGCTGCAACAGTTAGAAGAAGATGTTACCGCCCATGTACTTCACAAGAATTCTGCTCTCTCATGCCTACGGGAACAGTATATCAGTATGGAAATATTTTTCTTTTCCTCCACGGTAAAAGTGCATGATTAGTTTTAGTTTGAATAGTCAGTTGCACAAGCTACAGCCTACAGGGCCTTTATAGTATTCATATTTAACTAATTTAGCAGTTCATTCATTAATTTTCCAACAATGTAGGCTCAAAATATATGAAAAAACCGTAGCAAGGGAGAATGCACGGTTGCCGCCGTCATTCCCTGCTTACCCAGAATTAAGGGCTATTCATAGACCATTACAGAAGCCCACATGCAATGGAATTTCCCGAATGGATGTAAGAATTAATTTACAAAGAACAGTAATTTGTTTAAGAACGGGAGTCCGACAAGGTGTGAGGACCGAGCGATTTGGAGTGCAGGTAAAACAAAGATGAGATAAGGGAAAGAGGCTGCAGTCCAAAAAGCAAAGTACACGAAGAGAGAGAGAGAGGCTGCCATACATGAAGTGGGAGAGGGCCAGAGAAAACTTCCACATATCATTTTGTACTAGATACCACGTTGTCTTGCCCATGCCATAATAACATGCCAAGTAAGTCTAAACAGATAATTAGTTAATGAGAATTGGGAAAAGGGATTTATTTGACAACATATAGCAGCTATTGGTAGTTAATATAGAAATGCAACTAAAATTCAAGCAATACAAGGTCTAAACTGTACAGAATATTAAGTACTAAGCCACAATTTCAGAGTCCAATAGTTACATAAAGCTAAATAATCTTAGAGGTATGTGTGAAGCAGCCGCAGTGGTATTACCCGAAGCAAACACCCACGGAGAAGAAAAGAAGGGTGAAATTAGAGTTTTCCCAGGAAGAGCAGCAATACTAAATGAAACAAGCAACCAGAAGAGGGTGTTGAAGAACAATGTCCACATATTATTACCCATCAACTAATCTAGTTATATTTGCATCAACATTCTACAGAGATTTTACCAACAGCCTTAAGGTCTTTCTTCTATGAGAACCTAACCATGCTTAAAGCTCTGGCAAAGTACTCAGTACAAACTACAGATATAATATCTCAAACCGTTATCACACACTTATGTAACCAAACATAGTATGTAAAAGAACAAATTTTTAAGTATTGAATGCACATAAACCAAGCAATTGAGTCAATAATATTTAAGTGGAGAAACGCTAAGTACTTAATGCGAGCAACAAATGGCACCGGAAGTGAAACAAGCATCATGTTACTAATAAGAATACCCAGAGTGAGTAAAAGATTTTGGGTGCTATCAGTATCAGTGTAGTCACCGAAAAGACAAAGCTGCCCAATTAAGACAGACAGAAAACTACCCATACATCAAATGAAATCTAGAACCTAGATTAAGTATAAGCAAATCTTCACAGCAATAAGAAGGGGGGAAAATTGGTCAGCCACCCACATGTAAGGCCGATTTGACGTCTATGAATTTTATTTCTGAGAAAAATTCATACTCATAATTATGAGTGGAATTAAATTATTTGCGGTAATAAGCAGAGTGGAAGAAGATAGTGAGAAGTCGCCATAAATATAACCTCGGAATGCGAAGTAGAGTGGCGTTGAGTCTGAAATGGAAGAACGCGGCATCGCAGCATAGGCAAATCGTTACATGGCGAAGACCATAGCAGATGATTGTCGGAGGAAACTTTCATAACCACAACTGACTCGGCATTTTCAAGATGTGGACGAGGGTGGAACGGGAAATCAGATTTCTCCACGTACACAGCAAGAAAGAGAGAGAAACTCTCTTATTCTTACGCGTGGAAAATACTGACCTGCTACCGCCAAGTTTACTGGCTATTTCCCTTGTAATTGTATATAGCAAGTAGAGATGAAGCCTGCTGAAAGTATACACAACTCAAGCGACTACAAGTAAAAGAGGCCTTGTTGGGCCCATCAGGTTTTTGCCCAAATTGCTGGCCATTGCATCCTTTAAGTATTGGGCCTGTTTTAATTCATTAGAACATGGTCATAGTCTTACACTTTTGGCCCCTTATCAACTCCATTTGTTGACCCTAACGAGTAGAACGTGGATTTTAAATTCTATGTGAGTTTGAATGGGAATCTGAGTACCGTGAAATTTAGCCCCCTCCTCCATCTTCTCCGGCGACGAAGACCAACGAGATGATGAAGATCAATACCTAACAGTAGTATCAGAGCGGGTTTTGTCATTCGCTGCTCGTCCGTCGTTCCGTTCGTCGCTGTTGGATCTGTTGTCCGCTTGCCGCCGCGCCGCCGTTCTCCGCCGCTAGGGTTCCGGTCAGATCAGCAGCCGCTCGTCGCCGGCCTGCTGCTTCTCTGTCGGTCAGTCAGCCCGCTGCTCTTCCCATCGGTCGCGGGAACTGCTCGCGATTTGTTCGCGATCTGCCGCCGCCGCTTACCACCGCTAGGGTTTCAGGTAGGGTTCCAGCCGCTACCTGCCAGAAAAATGACCCCAACCGAAAATCCGCCTCAGATCCGTCGCTGTTTCTTCCAGCGCCGCCATCTTCCCGTCGGCGCTAGGGTTTCTGCCAGACCAGCGCAGCTGACCGCCGCCAGCCTGCTGCTCCTCCGTCGGATCTGCTCGCCGCCACTGCTGCTCGACGCGTCATCGCCCATCCGCCGGCCGTCACCAGCCGCTGACCGCCGCCAGCCTACCACCGCCGCTGCCAGCCTACTGTTCCGGTCAGATCCACCGTCTGTCATCTGCCGACTGCCTCCACCTGTCCACCGCCACCTTCTAGTCAGACTGGAGATAGGGAAGTGTCTTTTCTCTTTAATATATTCGTTCTATTATTTCCAAAAAAAATTCAGATTTGTTTTATTATTTTCGGATCTGCCCCGTCTGATTTATTCATTTTGATATATCTTTGTGATACCTGAGGCGGTTGGTCCTCCTGTTTGATGCTCTGAGGTGGTTGGTTCTCTCTGTGTGGTTTTTTATTGTTATATTTGTTATCTGCTTCCGTTGTGTGTACTCTTGATTATCAGTATATTTCTTTCTCTAATTCCTTTGGCATGACTCATTTTGATGGCAAAACTGATTTCAAATTTTGGAAACAAAAAATGAAATGTGTTTTGGTTCAACAACATGTTTATAAGGTCATTGATGGAACGCATACTGCCACTGTAACTGAAGATCAGAAATCTGAAATGAATGAGCTTGCATTGTCATCCATTACTTTAAATCTCTCTGACTCTGTGTTATGAAGGTGGGTTTATTTGAGTCTGCTGAAAAGATGTGGAAAAAGTTGGATGAGTTGTTCAATGTGTCATCTTTGCCTAGTAGGATGTTCTTGCTTGAAAAATTTTTTAGTTTCAAATTGGATTTGAATAAGGACATTGATGAAAACTTGGATATGTTTACAAAGCTTATTATTGATATTAAGCATTCTGGTGATAAGCACATTGATGAGTATTCCCCATTGTCTTATTAAATACTATTCCTGAATCTTATTGTGATTTCAAATATAGTCGTGATGATGTTACTCTAGATGTGGTGGTTAATGCTTTAAAAAGCAAAGAGCATGATTTAAATCACAGTGGGGGTGATAAGAATTCTGGGTGTTATGTTTGTTAATGGAAGGTATAATAATAAGTTTAAGGCTAAGAATCATAAATGCTATAATTGTAACGAGCGTGGTCATTATATAACAAATGTCCCCACTCCAAGAAGGATAAATCTAGTGAACAAGCCAATGTTGTGACTGAGACTGAGTGTTATGGTGAAGTTTACTAGTTGTGCTTGTGTGAATTACTTGAGCCTTTAATTTGTGTGTTTCAATGGCTTATTAATTCTGCATGTCTGTTGAAAAATCTATTTTTTCTAAAAATTTATTTTTCTTATCTTGTTTCACTTTGAATCTATGTGCTTCTTTGTGAATTTGTGTTTTCTTTCTGTGAAAACTTGTTAGAAATGTGCTTTCTACGTTTGTGCTTGTTTATGTGTTAAACTTGCTTTGTTTTAGGCTACTCCTAGTGAGGTGGAGTATTTGCATATGTGTTATCTTTATGGTTTTGTATCTTGTTTACATGCTTATTTGTTTTTCTTAGTGAAGTGGAGCATGTTGTGTGTGTTCAAATGTTTGTGTGACGTTTGATTGTTAATTACTGTGT
This sequence comes from Pogostemon cablin, assembly GCA_023678885.1. Taxonomy (NCBI): domain Eukaryota; kingdom Viridiplantae; phylum Streptophyta; class Magnoliopsida; order Lamiales; family Lamiaceae; genus Pogostemon; species Pogostemon cablin. The sequence continues at coordinate 9,232,365 of CM042990.1, read as the reverse complement.
GTGCTTCTGTGTGAAGTGTCTGTATGACTTTTAAATGCTATAGCTTGTGTGTCTATGTGAAATTTAAATGCTATAACTTGTGTCTATGCGACTAGATTATGTGTCTTTAGAATTGTGTATTCTATTATGTGTGATAAATGTTATGAATTGTGTATTCATGTTAGCTTTGTGCTTGCTTTATTTGTTTCTGTGTGAACTATTTGTGTGTCATGAGAACTGTGAGTTCTAATCTATGTGATTACATGACTATGTGAACTTTGTGTTTTCTTGAGAGCTTTGTGCTTTATTCTTTTATCTTCGTGATAATGTAAACTTTTGTGACTATGTGTCAATTTCGTTTGACTTACTTTGTGTTTGTCAAATTTCTGGATCGTGCATCTAACTTTGTGTTTTTCGTTTTGCAGGTGTCCGGGAAAATGTGCGATGATAAATTCCTATTTAGTTGAACATGACGTTGGATGATTTGGGCCAATGTGGAGATTTGTTGGGCCCGTTGGGGCATTACTGGCCCTCACATCCTTAAGTATTAGGCCTGTTTTTATTCATTAAAACATGGCCCATAGCCTTACACTTTTGGCCCCTTATCAACACCATTCGTGAACCCTAACGGGTAGAATGCGGATTTCAAATTCTATGTGAGTTTGAACGGGAATCTGAGCACCGTGAAGTTCAGCTCCCTCCTTCATTTTCTCCGGCGACGAAGACCAACAAGATGACGAAGATCAATACCTAACAGGCCTGCTGAAAGTATACACAACTCAAGCGACTACAAGTAAAAGGGTATCTCTTTGGCTAAATAAATTAAAATTGAGAAACATAAATAAAAAAATTAAAGTAATTAAACTAAGCAATACCATTAAACGAAATTAAATGAAAAGTACATGACACAAATAAAAAAGATGCGAGACAAAAGGAACAGACGAGGGATTCTGTTATCCAAAAAATAAAGGAACAAGTGAGGGATCCTGTTACCAATAGACAAGACTCAATTTAAAAAGTTGAAGTTTAAACCTATAAAGTTAGAATAAGCTAAATTTACAAAATGCTGCGGCTATTCGCACACATGTTTTACTTCATAAACCCAATTATATCTACACACACAAAATGATATATACACACACTTGGAAAAGACTAAATCACCCTTAATACAATACACCTATATACACAATCTCTTCCACCCACTTTCTCCACATTTAATTAAACATTACTTCCTTCACCCACCTCCACATTTAATCAATCTACTCTTCCTTCGAACAGAATGCTATTTTTCGTCCACTGATGGTTGAAAATTTTGCCAAATTTCATCCACTCATGGTCGAACAGTGTGTCTTTTTTGAGTTGATATTGGTCGAATGTGGGTTACGTTGTTATAACATAATTTGATATATAATGTATTTACTATCCCTAATTATCACCTATATGGTTTATTTGGTTGGGCATGTTTATAGTGTAGTAGTAGGTTGTTGTATATTATGTTTTTTATAACATAACTTGTCCCTTATCCCTTAACCTACTATGCCTTATCACATATTATGTGTTAAACGTTATTTGGTTGTTGTATATAGTGTAGTAGTTTGAGCATGCTAGCTTTGTTAACTATACCTTATCATATATATGTTGTTGAGCATCATTTTAATTTTTTTCGCAGATAGATATCGCCGACGTAATCCCCCACCACATCCAATAGATGAAGAGGGATGAGGGTTGATCACGATGCAATGTCTCAAGACGCTCCACAACCACAACCAAATCCAATTCCTCTTCCCGAGCTAATGTATCACGACGAGCTAGAAGCACAACCTCAACCCATTCATGACCCACAACTTGAGAATTTTGCACGTTTGGTCCCGCAGGACACATAATCTCTTCAAAATAGTCCATATACTTTCACTTTTAGTCCCAAACAATTATTTCTTTGCTGACTTGGTCCCATAAAACTTCAACCTATCATATTTAGTCTCATTCAATTACACTATTAATCCCAAAAAATTAAATTCATATTTTATGTTTATTTTATTTTATGTTTATTTATTTATTTAATTATTATTATTATTATTATTATTATTTTGAACATGTTTTAAAAAGTAATAAAAATCTAACATTAGATAAAATAATAAATGAGTAAATAAAAATAAAATAAAATATGAATCTAAATTCTTATATTTAATAGTATAAATTTATATCATATTTATTTATTTATTATTTTTATTATTTTGAACATGTCTTTTTTTAGAACAATAAAAATTTGGTATTGTTAATTTTTTTTAAAAAAGTAAGTAAATAAATAAAATAAAATATGAATCTAAATTTTTTGAATCAATAATGCATCTGTATAAGACTAAATATGCAAAGTTGAAGTTTTATCGGACCAAGTTTGCAAAGATTTAATCGTCAAATAAAAAATAAAAATAAAAAAGTAAATAAATAAATAAAATAAAATAACTAATAGTGTAACTATATATCATATTTTATTTTATTCTATTTAATATAATTAATTTTTCAGTATGTCTTTTTTAATTTAATAATAATTTGGTTACATTAAAAATAAAAATTAAATTAAATAAATAAGTAAATAAATAAATAAAACAAAATAGAATAAAATATGAATTAAAATTTTTGGGATCAATAATGGAGTTTTATGGGACTAAATATGCTAGGTTAAATTCTTATGGGACCAAGTCTATAAAGAAATAATCATTTGGGACTAAAATTAAAAATATTTGGACCATTTTGAAGAGGTTATGTGTCTTTTGGGACCAAAAGTGCAAAATTCTCCCCACAACTTAGTGAAGATGAAAGTGATGGTGGCGAAGATGAAAGTCAGGGTGGTGAGGGTGGTGAGGCCTCAAGTGAGGGTGACGAGGCCTCAAGTCCGGATTATGATTATTCAAGTGAAAGCGATCATGATCCAACTGCTGATGTGTTGGTTAATTTTCAGAATCACGTGGCACATGAAATATGGGAATATGGCCGTGAAATATCAGTTATTAAAGTGCACAACCACGTGAATAAAATGCTTGAGTGGAGCTATGCGGAGGATGCATCAACTCGTAATTTCAAAAGCTTATTCCGTAGGGCTGGGTTTTGCAAGGTGAGGCAAATCTCCTACCGCAAACCGAACAAAAATCTCATTCTTGCGTTTATTGAGAGATGGCATCCGGAGACGAATACATCCCACATGCCATTCGGGAAAATGACCATAACACTCGACGATGTGCTTTGTCTTACGGGATTGCCTATATCTGGTCATACAGTTGCCTTTCAGAGAGATAGACAAAGGCCTTCTGAAATGATTATGGAGCTTCTGAACGTTGACAGAGATGTAGCTAGAGAGGCACTGGGCACTATCCGTGGTCACTCTGTGACCACAGAGTGGTTGCATAATACGTTCAAGAACGACGTTACATCTCAGTATGATGATGAGCTTGAGGGCTGCGTCAGAGCATACCTGTTGCACATGTTTTGGACGACGTTGTTTCCAGACAAGAGTGGGAATAGGGTTCATGCTTCTTGGCTAGAGTTCCTTCACAACTTGGACGATCTCTACAAGTACGTATGGAGAGCTGCTATGTTGGCCTATTTATATAGGCAATTAAGGCTTATATCGGAAACAGAGACCTGACAGATAGCCGGTTACATGACCCTATTGGAGGTACTTAATATCTATTTTATATCAAGGTTTTATCGGTTTATAGTTCATGTTGTAATGATGATATCTATTCACTTTTAATGTCAGGCTTGGATCTACGAGCATTTTCCATATTTGTACAGGCCTCCACCTAATGGAAATTACATGGAGAGCTACCCACTGGCCATGAGATGGAGACCTGAAGCTCACTCTGCTCCATCAATTCAAATCATTAAAGCATTACGTGAGAGGATTGATCGCATGGATGAGAGTGAGGTAAAATTTATTAATTCATTTAAACATTTAGAATGTATGATTTATTCATTTTAGCAAGGATTGTGATTTTTATTGATTGCATTTAGGTCATTTGGGATCCATATGTCAACGCTAGACACCTGTTTCCAAGGAACGATGTCACCTTTTTTGAAGGGTTACTGTCGGCGGGCGACATTGTGGATCCCTACATGCCAGGTAGGGTCCTTCAACAGTTTGGGTATGTGCATACCATTCCTCGCGTGCCATTAGCACTTAGGTGGTTGCGCACTGGAAAAGCTACAGCCAATAGTAGAGGTGCATGGCGTATGCATGCTGATCTCTTCGAGAGATGGAGACGACATATTCTCACAGGTGAGGACAGAGGTCGATTGGCTATGCCGAGATGGAAATCTGTACCGGGCTACCTAGAATGGTATTCAGATAAATGCCAGCCCAGAGTACAAAAACTTGGGAGAGGAGGTGCTCGGATGTTTGAGCCACACCCTTTTGAGAGGGTCTCCACCGCCACCGGAATTATGAGGCCAGTACTTGATCAATGGAGAGACGATGTGTCCATTCCGGGGGATGAGGCTATGCTAGCTATGGCAAGCGCCTACACATGTCTCAGTAGCATCAATACGGACAACTTTGGCCCTCCTTGTAACCCATGATCATTTAAAACTTTGTAGTATTGTTTGGAGTAATTGAAACTTTGTTTGGGTTAACCATTGTGTGAGTTGAAACTTTGTAGTATTGTTTGGATTAATTTGAAGATTTTGATTCATACAAGAATTTGCGGGCAACTTTACTTCGTACTTAGTTCACGTGTTATATTATGTGATATATGAAGAAACTATTGATTATGTTGGATTATAAATACACATATAAATCTTAAGAGTTGATTTCAACCCGTTCGACCACTAATAGTCGAGATTAGGCCTACTGTTCAACCACCTTCTGTCAAAAATTTTACAAAATTTTGTCCAGTCATGGTCGAAACTTCTCAAAAATTTCGACCACTGATTGTCAAAAATTTAGAAGAATTTCGATCACCTCTCGTCTACAGTTTGTATAATTTTTGAATAATTGTGGTCAAACAGTGTCAAAATTTGCAGAATCTGCTGGCCGAACATATTTATTTAACACTAATTGATGTCACATAAACATCCATAATGCGAATAATGAAAGATAAAATGTAATAATCCATAATATATTCAAACATAGTGATAAAATAAGAAATACGAAGATAAAGTATGTAATCACTCGAGACAAATTGTTTCCTTGCTTCTCTGAACAGCTCCCGGTGATACAGGTAGGGCATATGCATCTACTCGTGGTCTCAAGAAAGACTCCCAACTATCAGTTTCTGGGAGATGATGGGTTGTCCATTGACTGACAATAGGTGGTAGCGAGCATTCGTCGGATAAGAAAATCTAAAAATTTTATAATTCTTGTTAGAATATAAGATAAATGAAATAGAACTTAAAAGCTTAAAAAATAATTACCTGAATGAAATGATTGTTGTTTACTAGACCTATTGCTATAATTTTGGGAATTGGGTTGATTCTACTCAGCAATGGGAGAAATGTGGCACAAAAAGCATCGCTTATATGTATTAGAGCTATGTTATACTTAGATGCGGCGAAATAAACTAATTCCAGAATGCAAAACCATTTATTTTTTGGGGCAAACTAAGCGTCACATTGGAGTGATTTTAACACATACTCCACACGATCGATTTCAATGAACATTTTGGCATAAAGGTCTGCATGAGCTTTCACATCATTGAAAAGATCAGTCCACACCCGAGCCCAACCTTCGTCTCCATAATCAAGCAAATCTGCGAGTGCAAGGAACCCGCAATGACCATCACCTTTCACATTCTTTGTGGATATTGCGTATTTTGCGAAATGTGGAGGCAATGCATCAAGATAACAACCTTTGTTATCCATAACTTGTGTGCGGATACGACGAACAATCTTATAAAAAATGCCACATATTTGTTATTAAGAGTGAGTCAACTAATAACGAATGAGCTAAATAGACACAATATGTACCTTTTGTTTGGCTGGTCCTTTCTTGGTTGTGAATTGAGGAGTAGGGGTCGAAGTCGTACACCACATTAGGAGTAGGAGAGCAACTATCAACCAGTGTATTTTCAGGCAACTCGAACGAACTAGGATCCCTCTTTGTCGAATAAGCATTCTTTTTTGAGGATTTTGGCCTGCCCCTAGTACGTGTTGCTACACCTGGAGCAGTTAAGGATGCTGTGGAAGGGATGACTGTCTCTTGCATCCTACGCCACATCAATTCAGCATAGCAGTCGTCCGCCTCATCTAAGTTTGACAAGAAGTTATTCATGAACTCCACAATTTTCACCCTTATATCCGCCTTTCGAATTCCACCAATTTTCCGTGGCTTCATATCCAACTTTCTCCAAAAATCGTCAATACTTTCTGATGGGATAGGCACTCCTTTGCTAACAAATTCAAACAACTCATGTTTGCAGGGCAAACCTAAAGTGTAACGCATAACACAACAACATAAAGATGCATCCAACACACCTTGGCCAAGACAAGAAATCTCATCATAAATTAACTTTAATGCGGTTGTAGATACAAGCCCACGGAGCTCTCGAAATTCCGTAATATGAAATTTATGCTGGACCACGTTGATGCTCTTCTCAAAAGAATGTTTTATTACCGTGTGAGATGTCTCCATCAACGTGTTAAATTCTGTCCAACACTTTTCAAGATCACATTGATTTGTTTGTAATTGCCTCTTTAGTGCTGAGTGTTAGCCTTCGGCGCTAAAATAAAATATATAAAATAATAAATAACTATAGTTTTTAAACTAAAAATTTTAAGAAGAATTTGATATATCATTTACATATCGACTAGTCGTGGTATTTCCATAATACTTGATGGCAATCGTGTTCACAGAAATAAATTTCTATTTGTAAAGCTCCACCCAATTGTTCATAGCATACTCAACCGCCTCAGGGTAATCACGGAATTCATGCCTAAACCTATTTATTTATTCCGTGAGTAGTTCATCACTATCCGATAACACCACCAAACTCCACGCATGCATGAAGCCCTCCCATTTATCCTTTAGATGGACAAATTTTTTATAATTCGACATATACCACCGACAAAGGAAATGACTGGTACCGGGAAAGACACTCTCAGTAGCATTGATTAGAACTACCTCTTTATCAGTCACAATTAGGGAAGGTAAACATGTTTTACCCATTACATCCCTAAGTGTTGTAACAACCCATGAGTAGTTAGGTTCATTTTCCTTCTCAAGAAATACAATTGCCACACAAAACATCATGCCAGTTGAAGTGACACCAACTATCTCAAACAAAGGCATCCTGTACTTGTTCGTCTTGTATGTTGAATTCATAAGCAATACTTGAGGAAAAGAACACAATAAATCTATGCTTCGGGGATGTGCAAAGAATAAATTTCTAACATTACTGGTTTCCTTGCAGCCTCCGGTTGAGAAAATTGTATTTGTGTTCCTCCAACTTCTTCACCACATATTGCAACTGAGAGCGACCACCACGATCAGCAATTCTATTTTTTTGACGATAATTGTATATAATCTGTATTGTAGTCTTGTTATCCGGAAATTTATGTTTTAAAAACTCTATCACATTCTTTGGACGGACATCTTGGAGTGACATATCAATCACAAATTTTTCCTCCTCCTCCTTAAACCTCCCCGCATAGGCATGCCCCTCCAAATAATTGCCAATTGAGTGGTTATGAACACCATTAACAACCTCCAATGCCCATGCTCCGCTATTCTCTAATTCTCTCCCCCTAAGCAAAAAGGGGCAATTACACTTCTTTGTACCCGTCTCTCTCTTTTTCACTTTCTTCTTACTTGTACCCTTCTCCTCTCATTCTTTTTCTGGATCCACCTCCTTATATCAGTTTACTTTGGTCTTAAACTCTCTATACTTTCCACCACGTTCACAACCCAAAAATAACCTTCCCTTTATTCCTCCGTCTCCACCATTATCGGAGCTTTTCACTACAACCACCATCTGATTATCTAAACCAATACTTCGAGCCCATTTTATCAAATTCTCTCTTGTATTAAACCATTGATGTGTTTCAAATAAGTCCGTGTAATCCTCAACCATACAAACATCTGTACTAAGCTCATTCCCCAATAAGATGACACTACATTTAGTAGAAGGAAATGATTCTTACGTACAAAAGAAAGGGGTTAAAATTGGAAAACAAGTAAAGTGCTGGAAAAATACACACTGTTCGATAGAAAGTTGTCGAAAAAATTTAAAAAAATCGGCCAACTATGGCCGAAATATTCTAAAAATTTCAACCATCAATGGTCGAAGTTATCAAAAAAATTCGACCACCTATGGTCGAAAATATCCAAAAATTTCGACCACCTCTGGTCGAATACAACCTAAAATTTTGACCATCTGTGGTCGAACACATTCAAAAATTTCGACTCTGGATAGTCGAACAATTAAGCGACAGGGAAAAAATGTGAAAAATAACATTTTAATCGGTGTAAACATGTAAATATACATACCTTTATATCCTTAGGTGTTTCTTCTTCCGTCATGATGACCGTGTGTGAAAATATGAGTGTTTATAGATGGGGAGAAAATCTAGGGTTTTGAATGTTGAAGGAAGAAGATGTGGAAGAAGAAGTGGGTGGGTGTGAATTTTGTTTTGTTGCTCAAATATTTTATGTGAATTGTGAATGTGATGTGTGTGTATTAATGTTTTATTGAATTGTTATTGTTAAAGTGTTTGGTGTGTATGTTGTAGTATTTATTATTTTAGGAATAATATTGTATTAAATGTGTGTATGCCAAAAGGATAATTTAGTAATTTAGTATATGCATTTATTAATTTAAAATTCAAGTGGGTGTATGTAAGTAAAATCGTGTGTGCGAATAGCCGCGGCCTTTACAAAAATCAAAATTGTGAAACACAAAAAAAAAAGATAAAATTAGAATAAACTATATTTACATGACAAATTGCGATATTTTCTTTAAAAAACATTCAAATTTGATAATTTAGTTGAAAATGATACATTAACATCAAACACCTATATTATGGGTAAAAACAAAGGATTAGAGATCGGTAATTGTTCATAATACACCGAATCCGGGGGACGCAGAGAGTAAACTTTAATAATTAGAAAAATATACATGAGAAATTTGCAACATTTAAGATGTAATATTTCTCTTAAATGAAGAACTAGCATATTTATAGCTAACTTGCAATACTTATATAGGTGTGTGAATTCATGAATAAATATATGTTATTTAATAAAATGATTGTCATTATTTATGTATATTTAAAATAGTTATGTAACACAGTTTCATGTACAATCATGATGTTTGCAAATATTAATAAATAATTGTTTGCTAGTGTATGTAGCACATTGATTATAACTACTTTTTTTACTATTATGATGATTGTGTGTGTATTTATTTAATTGATAGGTAAATGTTTATGAAATACATACACGCTCATTAATGATCTAAAATATGTAGTGATTAATTTAATAAATGATGGACACAATAACTTATTTTAGATTTTAACAAGTATCTCATAAAACCTAAGAAAATGTATTTGAGATAACTTAATAATCTCATTTAGATCTTCAATGATATACCAATCAATAAATTAACCAAGTAAAAAATATAAACTCTTACCTTATTTTTAGAGTTAGGCTTACACAAAACAAATCATCCAGACATTTCTCAACTTGGCAATATAGGTATCATGCATGACAATCAAACAACTAAAATTTATAAGAAAAATTCTCAGATGTTATGTCCTTCACTTCTTAAAGAAATTTTGTCTTTGCAAAAATCGAGTCTTACGTAAATTTCTCATATTATCGGCTATCACCTTCACCCTTTTTGTGAGCAATGGGGCTATGATTTTTACTGTTTATCAAATAGATCATCATCTAATGAGTGACAGGCAAGAAATAAAAAAGAAACTCGAGATGTAATCAAAATGACTTGAAATCTTGAGTATAGTGGAGCTTATGCTTGCCTTATAAGTCTTTCTTTAGACATGTTTGTAGCAGAGGAGTTTTCAGGTAAATTGGGCTACTAGGATGAACCAAGTTCCGGATCAAATTGTCGATCCTTTCTAAACGGGTTATGAGGTTAATCAAGTTCGTGATCAAGTTGTCGATCCTTTCTAAATAGGTTACGAGGTTAAATCTGAGAGAGATGTTTATGTATAAAGAATAAGTGTATCAAGGGTTTAAGGTAGATTTTTTGTTAATTTTAAAGCTTGGTAGGTTCTAAGAAATTTTTAGATTTATATATCTTTGATCAACTTATCTTAATGTGTTCAAAAATCACACTAAGTTTTATAGTCTTATGATAATTCTATCAAATGTTTTATTAAAACATTTGTGCCTACTAGGAGGGTAATATATTGAAATTAAAAAGATGTTGGGTTATCATGAAATAAAGAGATTCCAACATCTCAACCCACTTCACACGTTTCTACTATTTGTATACCATTGCAACCATACTCATACACGTGCACATGTTGTGGCCATTCAGCACTGCAGTGACAGTGATTAAACGGTGGTACACCTATGGGTAGTAACGACATTTAGTGAAAAGATGAGTTTGACAAGTACTCTTTATTAAGGATGAAGTAGAATTAGAAATTGAAGTTTAACTCAAAACTTTTATATAAGGTTTTTTTTTTAAAGAAATCTTTATGCCCTTTACATGGAAAATTAGAGCATAAGCTATATAAGAACTCTACGTACATACATATATCTTTCATTGGTTATACTAGTTAACTTCATTAACTATGGGATGTAGTGTGGTGCACTAGGACCTACAAAATTTGAAGCAACTAAACTCGTACTATCTTATCTTTCTATGCCATTATCATAGTTCGGGATTGGAGGGTTACCTACAAAGGACGTTCTATGTACGGTAGATCCTCTATCTCTCATCACAATATACCATGTCATGAGGCTAGTTTCGTCAAGGGCACCTTCCATTCTTCTATCCTCTCGGTACATTCTTGCAAGTTCTTTGGCATGTTTAACTTGCTGCTTAAAGTTTTTTGCATGTAGGTTTGCTTCGTCTACCAATTTCCTTAGTTGTATAGCCTTTGATTCCAATAGGTAGAATATTCCTCATCGGTCTGAGCGTTTCCATCCCATTTCCTGACTTCTCCTCACAGTATGTTTGATTTTCAATTGCCTTAATTAGTTCACCACCATATCTGATTAAAATTTATGACTGGATCATAGATAAAATCTATAGCAACCAGATCATTAAATATAGAAATTTATGACTGGATCATAGATAGAATCTATAGTAACCAAATCATTAAATATAGAATGGGATATAGATCTGAATTTGCTGCGTAGACTTTCTCTTGAGAGAATTGAAGCAGCTAAATTGCTAATTCCAATCCCCTCTTCAATGCTATCTTTCTACACCCTCTTACATGATATACGTAGTTTTTAATATTTTCTCCCTCATACTATTATGTCGTTTCATAAAAATGTCTAATAAATTCATTACAAGTCATTCTATGATTTCAAATAAAATTCTCATCACGAGAGACCATATGAGATGAAATCATAAAATAGATATATCATTCTAAGAACACATAATAAGATTTCATATTTTGTAAAATTTCAAAGGCGGGGACTTCAAAACTTATAACATAACATTGGTAATACCTTCTGGAACTTTAGACAAGCTTATAATTTTTATATACTGGAAGTTGATCATTAGGTGATAAACTTATATATTCCGTATATTTGTATTTTTTTATAAGTATGATTCAAACTCGAGAGAAAATAAATAATATATGTGCATAATCTACGAGACCATAATCAAGCTCAATATGGAGAGTAGATCTGGGAAGTGACTATTTAAAGATTTATTATATATGATGTCTTTTTATTAAATAAGTTGTAGAATCTAATGTTTGTCCCGATACCACTCTGTAACGACCTAACTTAAATATATATTTTTTTATTAATATTATATATGAAAACATACAGAATGAAAATAGAACCGAAGTCATTAAAACATTACATATCCTAAATCTAATATTATTATTGCAACTTATAGAAGTTTATGGAAAATATAAGCTATTTTCTTTATTTATTTGGTCATTTCATACTGGATCGACCGTTCATCTTGAGATCTAGCATACAATATTTAATATGAGTGAGTGTATGAAATACACTCAGTGGGAAAATCTCATGATTACACAAATTAAATTATCAATAATGTAAATAATATAACTGTAAAGCATGGAGTGATGATGGCAAAGGCAAACTAATCACAATATAATCTGTCAACATAATATGGGTTGGCGAACTCAAACTCCACATAACATAAGTGCATCTATAGAGCCAACTTTATTCTGAGCATAAGAGGGTTTACAGAGCCAAACTCCACAAAATAATTGGGTTGGCACAATCATACTCCATTCCGAATGTGATTAGGTTGACAGAACCAAACTTCAAATAAATATGATTGCGTAGGCAGAGCCAACTATACTCTAAACATGAGTGGATTAGCAGAGCCAAACTCCAAATTCATAAGTGGTTGGCAGAGTCAACTTATTCTGAATATGAGTAGGTTGTCAGAGCAAAACTCCACATAAATATTGGTGTTGGCAAGGCTAAACTAACCATTTAGCCTGAGGGTGTAGGCCGAGGCCTAACAAATATCACGTACATAATGAAATTTAATAAGGACAATCATAATATAGAAGATTAACTCTATGAAGAGTTGAAGTAAATTCTCACTTTGTCTTGGTTTTGAAGTACCCACCTTTGAAAATTTACAAAATACGAAATACTTATGTGTTTAAAGAATGATATATCTAAATATTTTATTTCAACTCATATGGTCTCTCACGGTAATAATTTTATTTGAAATCATAGGATGCATGGCTCGTAATGAATTTATTAGATGTTTTTATGAAACAACGTACCAGTATGAGGGAGAAAATTTCAGAAACTACGTAGATCGTGTAAGAGGACATAGAAAGATGACAATTAAAGAGGGGACCCGAATTAACTATTTAGCAGCGTCAGTTCTCTTAAAAGAAAGTGTACTAAAAAATTCAGATCAATCTCCCATTTTGTATACAATGATTTGGTTATTATAGATTTAAAATCTATGTGGTCCAGTCATAAATTTTAATCGATATAGTGACGAACTAATTAAGACAATTGAATTCGGGCATATTGTGAGGAGGAAGTCAGGAAATGGGATATCTACAAGAAAATTGCCGAATTCCAATGGCGAAAAATTATTGGAATATGCAAAAATACCGTTGGAATTCATGATTCTAACAGATATTCCACGAATTTTTTCTATTGGAAAAGTTGCCGTTGGAATGTCCTTTTCCCAACAACATTTCGAACGGTTTCAAAAATCCAACGGGGAATCCAACGACATTTTTTTGTTGGAATTTTCTTTATCTAAAAGTGATACAAATATTTTTCAAATGAAATTTTCTTTTGGAATTACCTTTGGAATAAATTCCAACGATCTTCAAACTCCGTTGGAATCTTCCAACGATAAAAAAAATATTTATTCGGATTTGAACCCTTGACCTCTTGAGTATATCACCTTATAATTTACCAACTTAACTAATATATAATATATGTTATAAGTTAACATTTAAATTTATTGAAGTCTCTTTTTTCGATGGAATTGTCTTTGGAATTTTCCAATTACTTAGGTTTAATTGGAATTTCTATTGGAAATATCCAATGGTTTATCAAGCTATTAGAATTTTTCAATGATTTAAATTTATATGAGAATTTTCGTTGGAACTTTCCAACAATTTTAGTTTTAGTAGGAATTTTTGTTGAAAATTTCCAATAGTTTATCAGACTATTGGAATTAGCATTGAAAATTTACAACGGTTTAAATCTTCATGGGAATTTTAGCTGGAATTTTCCATCGGTTTAAAGTTTCATTGGAAAATTCGTTGGAACTCTAAAATTTCCAACGAATTTATTTTTCGTTGGAATTTTTCTATTGGAATTTAGCTGTTTTCTTGTAGTGTTTAGACTGATGAGGCACATGCTACTTATTGGAGTCAAAAGGCTATACAACTAAGGAAATTAATTGGCAGACGAAGCAGGCGTTCACGCAAAAAAACTTTAAGCAACAAGCTAAACATGAAAAAAAACTTTCAGGAATGTACCGAGTGGTGAAGAATTGAAGGTGCCCATGACAAAACTAGCCTCATGACGTGGTATGATAGTGCAATGAGAGATATATGATTTATCGTATATGGAACGCCTTAGTAGGCAACCCTCCAATGCCGAACTACTATAATGGCATGGAAGGATAAGATAATATCAGTTTATTTGCTTCAAATTTTGCAGATCATAGTGCACCTCACTACATCCCATAATTAATTAAGTTGATTAGCATAAACAATAAAATGATACTCCGCTTTTCATGTATGTATGTACGTATAGTTCTTAAATAGCTTATGTTGTAATTTCCACATAAAGAGCATTAAAGCTTTCTCTAAAAATATAAAAATAAAAAATATATAAAATCCTTATATCAAAGTTTTGAGTTAAATATATAAAATCCTTATATCAAAGTTTTGAGTTAAACTCCAATTTCTTTTATCTCATTATTAAGAATACTTGTCAAATTAAATTTTTATATGTTCAATCTAACTTTTCTTTTTACTAAACGCCATTACTACCTTAAGTGTACTATTATTTAATCATCGTCACTGAGATGCTTAATGGCCGCAAAATGTGCTTGTGTGAGTGTGGTTGCAATGGTATGATAATAGAGGGAACCTGTGAAGTGGGTTGAATTGTTGGAATCTCCTTGCTTCATGATAACCTTATATTTTTTTATTTCAATATACTACCCTCTACGTAAACACAAATATTTTAATAAAATATTTAACAAAATTATCCTAAAAGTTAGTGTGGTTTTTTTTAACACATTAAGATAATTTGATCAAATATATAAATCTATAAATTTCTTCGAACCTACCAATCAAAAAAAAAACTGCCTTGAACACTTGAAACACTTATTTTTATGTGATGCGAGTGTTGAAGTCAATGTCGTCACATCTAAAATCACACAATCCTCAACAATTTCTCATGATCACTAACATTTTTATATTGTTTGAATTGCATTGTGTTTAGTATTTTTTCAAGTTTTTTGTAGTTAAAATTGATGCTTGACAGAAGTTGATAAAGGTCTAACAAACTTGGAAATTGAGTGGAGGTTACCCGAGTTAGTATGTAGTTATCACCTCACTCATGGGTGGTTCAACCTTTCCTAGTGGACCCCTTACTTGTTCGACCCCTGCAGAATTTCCACGTCTTTTTACGGAGTTGTTGGATGGTCAAAACAATTGAGGATAAATCCCCCGCTACTTAGATTTCATTTCTTTATGTTTCTCCTATAGCGTTTTCACTAGTGTTGTCACCCTTTGTGCAATACTTTATGTATATTGTTATCCCCGTTCATTTTGTGCGTACTATTCATAGGCAGTGAAAGTACATATTTAAAGTATGAAAGATATATAATTTAGGTTTACCATTTGGGAACTTGTTTGGATTTTAGATCCAATTTTGTATTCGAGAGTGGAATGAATGTTTCCATCTCTTGAATTTATTTTTGTAATCACTCTTTCTAAGATAGTGATATTTATGCATGAGATCGTCACAAACGAAAGTTTCTAGAAAGATTTAGTAATTCTTGTGTTCGAGTCTTCCGCTGTTTAAGCTTGTCAATTGTGTTCAAGTTTTTATTTTGATACAAGCTAATGTTGTAGTTAGTGTCGATTGACAACACTTCAGATAACTTCGTTGTCAAAAACACACGTACTCCCATTGAGAAACCCATACTTTATAGTTTATACCTAAATGTCTCTCTTAGATCTGACCTCATAACCCGTTTTGAAATGATAGACAACTTGATTCGGAATTTGGTTGATCCTAGTAGCCCAATTTATTTGAATACTCCTCTCCTACAAACATGTCTAAAGAAATATTTATATTGCAAGCATAAGCTCAACAAGATTCAAGATTCCAAGTCATTTTTATTACATCTCTAGTTTCACTTTTATTTCTTGTTTATCGCTCATTCGATGACGATTATTTGATTAATGACATAAATCGTGGCCATAATGCTCACAAAAGGGTAAAGGTGATAGCTGAAAATATGAGGAATTTACGTAAGACTCAATTTTTACGAAGATAAAATTTCTTTAAGAAGTGAAAGGCGTAACACCCGTTTATAAATTTTAGTTGTTCAATAGTCATGCATGATACCTATAGTGCCAATAAATACTATTTTTTTAGCAATTTAGAAATGTTTGGATGATATGTTTTATATAAGTTTAACTCTAAAAATAAGATAAGTATTTATGTTTATCTTAGACTTTTAATCATGTATTATTTCTTTTTTAGCCACTTGTTTAGGATCTTTTTGGCAAGCCAGTTGTTTGACTTATTTTTTTTCTCCATTCTCCGTTTCTTCTTGTCCCCCCTCTTATTTTCATTTGCCTTTTTTATAATATTACCTAGTTTTATGTTTATTACTTTGTTAATTTAATTGATTGGTATCATTGAATAACTAAACAAGGTTATTAATTTATCTCCATGAACTGCAATACATTTTTTTTCAGATTTTTCAAGTTTTAATGCTAGTATTACCATATGGAACTTAGAGTATTACCACATTCAACATCGAACAAAGAATATTACAACATTTAATTTAGGATATTACTAAATTCGACTTAGAGTAATAAAAAAATTTTTATGCAAAGCAGAGGAGGCCAGAAATTGAACATGTGACCTTACCTTTGCAGCTCCACGTGCGACACACACTTGTCATTGGGTTATAGGTCATCGCCCATCATATAGAACTTAAAGTATAACCCTCATTTAACGTAGAGTATTCAACATTTAATTTAGAAGTTTGATATATTATTGGACACAATTATGTGGGTCTAGATGTAACAGGTGCACACAAAGTTTTTGTGGGAAAAAAATTAAAATAATAATTATAATTATACACACTCTCTATTCTCTTTATAGGCACTTGAATTTTAAGTGAAGATATGTGGAAAATTAATGCAATAATTACACATTAAAAATTAATTAATTTATTTATTAAGGAATTTAAATAAATTAATTCCTAAAATAAATGAATAAATAATTGATGATTGGGCCAGATTTAGTTAGATAAATCCAAATCAAGCCGACTTGAAAATCAAAGATATCAAAGCTCAACTCCTTGGGTGTAATCAAATCAAATCAATATCAAATTTGGAATCAAATCTGGATCAACCAATCAAATCAAAGCCTAAGCCTATAAAATCGAGTCAAATCAGCCCTGTACCAATCAGACTGCAAGTTATATATGGGGCTTCCTCACCCTTCACTTATTTAAGGAGCCCTACTCCATTCATTCCAAACACACCGGGAGCGATTCTCTACGATGATCAAATAATTTAGAGTTGTCTGAATAGTTCTTCGACTTCTTCAACGAGAATCAACTCAAGAACGGAATACATCTGGGATTCAGATTCTACACTGTCTGGATTAAGTGTTCTTAAGTCACGTTCTTCTATGAATGGCCTATAATCTGGAATTCAGGTGTTAAACCGCCAGGATTTAAGCATTCTTAAGTAAAGTTTTTCCAAGAATGGCGTATCATCTGGGATTCAGGTGCTAAACTGCCCGAATTTAAGCCTGCTTAAGTCAAGTTCTTTCAAGAACATCCTATAATCTAGGATTCAGGTACTAAAATGCTCGGATTTAAGGGTTCTTAAGTCAAGTTCTTCGACGTTCTTCGTGAAGTTAACGACGTTCTAATATATTGAACAAAGTTTTTCACCGGAAATCTTCAAGGATCAATGTGTAATCCAAATAAAGACATAGCCTCCGGATTAATGTTATAAATCCTCAGATCCGAGTTTGGACAAGCTTTATCCGAAGATCCAGCTCAACACACTCCAGTCAAAGTCAACACAAGCAAGTCAAAGTCAAGTCAAATTGGTTCAAAAGAAGAATCAGATGATTGATTAGAGGTTGTAACCCCTTTATATACTTTCAAATTAAATCTATTTGGATTATCTTTGTTCTCGATTTGTATTTATTTTCTCCATAAATACAACATTTGTTGTTATAAATTTTAAAATTTAAATCATGAACTGATTACAATCTCTTTCAAGATGTCATGCAACCCAAAATTAATACCCACATACTGCTAAAACTTCTCATGAAGTGTACTTACCGTGTTATTTCTAAATGCAGTAGTACAAGGGTACACACATATTTTAAGTGAATGTCTGCTAAGTCTGCTCATAAACTATAAGCATTCTCTCTCAGTAATGGAGTGGAATAGGGAATTCTCACTCCAGTAATGCTCCCCCTCATCCAATCGTCAGTAATTTCTAGAAAAAAAAACCTTAAACCATTTCCCAAGTAGCCAATCAATTTTTTATCCCCTCCTAGATTTCAGTTTTTATGCAAATTTCATTAGTAAAAACTCATTGCAAACCTCAATTACATTATATGTGGGAGTGACATAAGGATAAATGATTTCAAAAGAATATAAGGTTTCTTCAGCACCTTTAACATTACGACTTGGCTTGATCCAGGTGGTATGATTTCAGTATTTAATTTTCTCGTAGAGCTGAGATCATAACTGTAAGAAGTTTATAAAATGCGAATTACATATAACTAATTTCACACATATGAACAACCCATACATATAGCCCACCTCAATTGATCAAAAGAGCCTTAAAAGTAATCAATGTACATTAATTCGAATATCAATGTATGCTTCCAAGTTCAAATCTTTTGCAAAAGAATTTGATATTAGCATTGTTGTTCACTATATATGAGCTTATCAAAGAAATTAAATCAGAACTAATATTGAGTCAAAATACTAGAAAATAAAGGAAATTGAACTTAATTTTTTGAAATTCTCACTTATAATAACGTTTACATCTGAACTTTGATTTTAATGATTTTGGTACCACACGACTCTTTCTGTGTTCTATGTACATGATAGCAATTTGAATTTAATTGAAATATATATGTATATATTTTTTGATATGATGATGTACATTAAAAAGTATAAAAGTTGGCAGCAGTCACATAAAAAAAAGCAAGTTCTTCTACTATAATGCTATTATTGAATTGTATTGTTATTCAACCTACCTGATTATATCATAATTCATACAGAAAATTTGGGCATAAATTGTTGTGGAAGGGGGACCCTATCCAAAACTAGGATAGACAATACGCAATGATATATTCGGCACAGTGGAAACACAATAAATCCTAAACAATATCAATGCAGCAATCTTTCCACTCAAATACCACAATAAGAAATAAATCAAATAAATATGTAGAAAATTAACAGAATCAACATCAGCAAATTTAAAGTGAAAAACCCCTTCAACTTGAGGGTAAAAACGACGGTACCTCTCGTTCAGGAAATAATCCAGTAATGCACAAAAATACACAGTTCAAACTTTCTATCACAAGTAGAGAAATACCTACTCTCTATCACAGGTAGAGGAAAACCATCTCTAACACAAGTAGAAGAATATTAATCTATCTCCATATCACTGGTAGAGGAATATCATCTCTATCGCAAGTAGAGGAAAACCATCTCTAATACAAGTAGAGGAAAACCAACTCTCTATCACAAGTAGATGAATACGAATCTGATTTCGCTGATCACACTGTTAGCGCTTCCAGACGAATTCACATCACTCTCGCTGGTGATGTCTTTTCCACTAAAGAGGAATTCCATGGTGTTGCTCCCCTTGCTAAAAGGATCTCCTTAGCAACCCATCTTGGTGGCTGCAGGGCACCAGTACGACTCACGCCAATCTCGTAGTTGACGACTTCTCCAAATCACGTAAATTTTCCCCAACATAAATTATTTACTAGACACATAAAGAAAAAGAAATAAAAATTAAACTAAGAAACTTAAATGCACGCTCTATTTTCCTATTCGCTACTGACTGTCGCTTCCGACTTCTTTTCATTGCAGCAATAAGAGATACACCAAAAGGTCTAGATTGCATCGGAAAAAGGAAATAGAATTAGAGAGCATAATAGAGTTGTTCAAACTTTTGTCCATAGAAAAGTACAAAGTTGACTTAATATTCATGGAGAGATCAACATAGTTCTTATATAATTTTCAAAGAATTGTTCACAAATAAAATTAAAATGACATGTGGATACATGTACATATATGCATATAAATGCACACTCATCCACGTGCAGTATGTACATGACCAAACATATGCAGCTAGTTGTAGTATTTCATGTAGTATTTGTAAAAAGAATGCTAAAATGAACTTACCAGAACTATACCCATAGATTGATACTTGCATACAATAAGGTAGAAAACAATAGGCATCTTTACTGTCAAATGAATTATATATAGAAACTTCAAAGATGTCACTCCAAAAGACTAATGGAAAAATAATAACGCAAAGAACTAGTGAGGAGACATTTAACACCATGTATCATACAATTTTCAGGAATGGGAGAGTATGTATAGATATTGGTTATTAAAGCTTAAAGCCTTGATAAACAGAAAATAGATTTAATAGAAAACCATAATAATTGTGATGAAATTATATACTACATACAAGAGATGCTGCTAGATAAAATGTTTCTGCAAGTATCGAATTTACTGATAACTTTAAATCAATGAAGCAAACCGCAGCGGTGTAGAGAATCGACGGCTGAACGGCCAAAGAAACGGCGTGGCCAACATCGATTGTGGAGAGGATCCCAGGACTTTAGAAAAACAGCTGAAATGTTTAAACAGGTCCAATTGAGAAAAGGGGCATAGGAAAAATTAAAGTAGGATTGAACAAGTGAGAGAATAAGAAACCTTCGATTCTTTTTTCTGCCACCCGAACGACGACGGCGGCTGTACTTCTTGCTCGTGGAATCGCTGTTTCAGCAAAGAGGAAAGACTTGGGTTGTGGCCTCGTGGGAATCCCTAAATGACGACAGTGGCTCTGCTTCTTGCTCGTTGATCGCGGTTTCAGCAAAGAAGGAAGACTTGGGTTTTGGCCTCGTGGGAATCCCTAAATTTTTCTAAATGTTTATGCAGGATAATGAAACGAAGACTTTTTAGGGTTTGTCTTTTTTAAGTTAATATTATTTTTCCAATAAATGTAACAAAAGTAAATTGACATTGTTGGTTAAGCCTAGGGAATGCAAGTCTGGAGAGTCAAGTTCGAATCCCGTTAAAAAATTTTAATTTTTAATTTAAAAAGACATCGGTTTTGCAAAACCGATGTCAATCAGCTTATTTTTAAAGGAGCCGATGTCTATTATGGAATAAACATCACGTAAAGACATCAATTTTTAAAACCGATGTCTATCAGCGGATTTTATTTAGAGGTGCGAATAGACATCGCAAGAAAAGACATCGATTATTAAAAACCGATGTCTATCAGCGCATATTTTTTTTAATTCCGAATAGACATCGCTTTAAAGACATCGGTTAATAAGAAACCGATGTCTATCAGCACATTTTCTTTAAAAACCGATATCTATCAGTGTTTTCTCACAATGATAGACATTGGTTTTACATGGAAAGACATCGATTTTATTATAAACCAATGTCTATTTGGTGATGTCTATCAGCAATTTTAGTATAGTGTCTCCACGCCTCCAGCACGTCTACTGTCTGCCAAGAATTTAATTTATAATTAAACATTAACAAGGGTTTCATAATGGGCCAAAATATATTAATATTCATGGCCCAAATATTAATATTCATGACTATCACTAATAATAAATTTCTTTGAGCTTCTATTCCTTTTATTTTCTTGGGGCAAGCCCAACAATCTCCCTCTCCCTAAATAGTTGGATGCAACATTACACTTATCTTGAGCTCATGTCGGCCAGCCCGGCACACAATTCATGCTTTTCGCAGGTAACCACTCTAGTCATCGTATCCGCGGGATTCCTTTCAGTGCGAATCTTCTCAAGCTTCAAAAGCTGCTTCTCTAGCACCATTCTGACCCAATGGTACCTCACCCTCTGTTCTTTTCTGCTCACATAGGTCGGTCTCTTATAACCACCACCCTACATGGTTACAGCCTAACCGTGGCTCTGATACCACTGTTGTGTTTATCGGCCCAGTGGAGTCGGGGCCACTCAATCCACTAGCATGATATTGTCCGTTTTTGGCCGCCTGGCCCATATGGTTTTGCTCTCTGGGCTCACGCCCAAAAGGCCTCATGCTATGGAGAGTCTTTTCTGCACTTATAAACCCATCGTCATCCCCACTTCTAACCGATGTGGGATTTTGGTTGACACCCAACCAACAGAAATCACATAATGAGATATCACGAGTGGAATAATTGAGAGAGTCATTTATTAATTTTCCATTCTTGTGGAAGTATGTCCTCAAACTCTAATAAATACAGAAATTGCGTATATGCATATATTTATGCATATGAGGTAAGATTCATCCACGTTTCCGTTTGGTCTATAGACTATGACCTTAACGCTCAATTCCGCAACTGCTCTGTGCCTTTGCCTCTCTGACTAATTATCATTCTTTCTAAATTATTAATTTTCCATTAATGTTTTGCAGGAAGCTTCCCTGCGTATTGAGGAGGTTCTCATTTATTAGTGTGATGTCTTGTGCCTCTATCTCTCGTGACCAAGGATGAAAATATCGTTATAGGTATCTCAAATTTACGAATATATCGATGGATATATCGAATATTGATATTGATATTGATATCGGTAAAAATTTAAAAAATCACAAAAACTTGAAGAAAAAAATAGCAGAAAATTAATTAATTAACTTTTCAATATGTTATAATTAATTTTAATATATAAATACAGTTTAAAATCTCTATAAAACTCATAACACATGATAAGCAAATCAATAACAACATATTTAAATAGTCTTAAGTCATACAATAATTACTAGTTATTGTTTAATACATAATAACTAATACCAAAACGATGATCTATGAGAAATGTGAGTGACAATGTACTTTTATGTGGGAAATAATATACTCCACCCGCCCCGATTGAATGCACTGAAATAATTGTATTTTTAGTCACAATATATTGTGTACGTGGACCCTCTTGATTTACTTAGTCATAATAACGTTAATGAAAAGTTATAACAATTTTAATAAAAAGTGATAATTAATTAATAAAATGTAAAACAATCTCACCATGAGATGGTTTTACGCAAGTGTTGCTTTATTTTTTATTTTATTTTTTTAATTAAACATATTAATAAAAAAAATGTATTTGATTAGTAAAAGTAAAACAAAAAAATATTTTATTTTTTTTAAATTTATAGATAATTTTCGATATTTTCTATGTATCCTCGATATTTTGTTGATATTGTATCGATATTTCCTCGATATATCTCGATATCTGAGAAAATTTGGATTGTGCCAATTCGATATCGATATTTCCCGATATATCCTCGAGATTATAAAGAAATATCTTTCCCCCCATATCGATATCGGTCTCTAAAAAATGGATATATCGTGGATATATCATGATATATCGGGATATGTTTGCCCATGCTTGTGACTAATTATCATTCTTTCACAATTATTAATTTTCCATTAATGTTTTGCAGGAAGCTTCCCTGGGTATTGAGAAGGTTTTCTATTATTAGTGTGATAATAGTTATTGAAGTTCTCTATAAAAAGGTGGCATGGACACAATATAACCACAATTTGTAACTGGCAGTTTTTGTTTGCGGTTCCTCTTTCACGAGTTCATCAAATGATATAGATAAACATGGATTTTATGTGTTTATATAGGTCGTTCCATAGTTGATTATTGCATGATTTCAGTTATTTTGTGGAGTTATATGCTTAATTATTATATATTATAACTTCACGGGTATTTTGGAGTTATTGCAGATTTTTAGGCCTAATTGAAGAATAAAAGAAGAATTTTAGCTGAAGAAGAAGAAGAGATAAAGATATGAAGTCATGGAGATATGAAATTAATGAAGCAATGGGGCCAACATGATATGCAGTAGGTGTTGATGTGGCTAGTTGCATGTGTTGGGGCGAAGTATTGATCGTTTGGTCGAACAAGAGCTCGGTTTGGTCGAATCGATAATGTGTTTGGTCATACCGATGATCAGTTTGGTCGAATCAGCATGTTGTTAGACCGAGTCAAATAAGGTCTTCGATGTCGTGAACTCCCAGAAAAGTGACGCTGATAGTTGGACCAAATTATTCATCGGTTTGGTCGGACCATCCATTCGTTGGACCAAATCACTCTTTGATTTGGTCGGATCATCACATAGTTAGACCACATCAATATTGGTTTGGTCGGATCATGGGTTCTTTATTACACGTGAATTCCACCCTTCACCAAACTTGCTCTCCAAGCCCAGGCCCATTAATCCACTCTTCCACGGGATCTCTACTCCTATAAATATCCAATTAAATCAGAAAATAGGGATCATTGAGTCATCCATGGAATCAGTTTAGAGTTGGTCCACGTTCGAAAAATGTTGTGGAGTCACAAGGACGAAAGTCTAGAGATGAGACGGCGATTATTCCTTCATCCGAGTTTCATCAGTTTATTTAATTTCATGTTAAATTCAGATATGTTTTATTTCTTTATCTTCTTTATGGATGCTTAAACTTCCAAATCTAGGGTTGCATGAGTAGTTTGGTTTTAGATTGTTTTGGTGTGTGAACCCTTTATTTAATTCAAGCACTTTATTTCTTTAATATATGTGATTTCTCTTCATGATTAATTGTTTCGCGACCAATTGCTCATATATGTTTATTAATTCAAGAAGCAAAAGTTGAGGGTTAATATTGATCACTTCACACATATAACATATCTAGTATTCGTATCGTTACTTTGAGATAAAAGGTGTGAGAAAATTCAATCTGATAAATCTGTTGGGAGTTCATTGATGTGATATTTACATTACTGTTATATTCATTGATTGATCTACTTGTGATTATATTCGAAAGAATTAATTACATAAATTTCAGATTGCTTTAGGAAATTATGCTAGAATTGAATTAAGAAGTTCCACCCACTGCATGATGAACCAAGTGAAAGTGTAATACTTAGAATTATTTTTATTATTCTTATTTGCATCCAATTCATATTCTGCATCTGTTGAGTTCAGTAATTGCATACGTTGCATTCATATTTTATTTAATATTTCTAGTTGGTTACTTTAGATTCAAACACTCTTATTTTCCTTATTCTTGGATAAGTATTTAATTAATTAGATTTTAATTCATTCCCTGTGTATTCGATACCTTGTCTATCTGCTTTGCTACATACGTCCCGTACACTTGCGGAATATAGTATTGCTTTGCATGTTAGTAAGTGTTTATAATTTGTGTTACAAATATATGATAGCAGACATGCCTTTAAACTCGTAAAAGTCTTGATTAGATGGTCATTTGATGTCATTTGATGTCAAGCTCAACTCCATATCGTAAACTCTCGAACCCAATTCTTCAAAAGTTTTAGGTCGAATTTCTTGGAGTATGTAGCGAAAATTCCATTGCATTCCTAGAATGCACATTTCAATCGCTGAAGTTTCTGACAACTTTTCTTTGTAATTGAGGCTTAGGCTTTTCCATCTGTTGATATAATCAATTACATATCCTTCATCACTTTGACGAGTATTTTATCCATTTGCCTCCAACTGTCGATGCTAACTATCCTTCGTGTCCATCATGCTAACAATCCTTCGTGCGCTATAGAAGCGGTTGAGGAATATTTTATCCATTTGCCCCCAACTATCGATGGAGTAAGCTTCCAAATCAATGTACCAATCGAACGCATTTTCTTTTAGAGATCAGACGAATTATCTCACCATGTGATCTTCGTAAGTCCCAGCATCATTGTATATCTCGATGAAGTGAGCCACATGTTGTCTTCGGTTGTCTTTGTCCTCGAATTGTTGAAACTTGGGAGGTTAGTAGTCAGTTAGCATCCTTAAGTTGTCAATTCTCTTTGTATATGACTTGGCATATGTTGAAGAAGATTTGGAGCTCCCTTGAAACTTATCTTTTATCATCTCTATCACGATGTTCTTTAGTTGGTTGATAGAAAGCGTTACGTAAGTTAAAACTTGTATATATCCTCAGTTGGCTTTTCTTCAGATGGATGGTATTTCGCGGAGTCATCCTTCTTGTGTTCATCCTCGACATGTTTTCCATTTGCATGACTTGCCTCCGCATTCTTCATTTTCTTCATAAGTTAAGAGATCTTTAAGTCTTGAGCTTCCATATGTTTGGTGAGTCCTTCAATGGCTTCATCATACTCGTTATTTTCTCCTCATGAGTTATAGTACTTGTCGTCATCACTGCATCTTCAGTTGAGGCAGATGGTGAGGTTGGCGTGGAGCGAGGATTTGAGCAGACAAAGTCATCATCACCATCTTTATCGTCTTGCAATGGCTTATTGAGAGTAATCCCCACCATATGGTTTGTCTCTGAGGAGACTTCGGGCATATTTTTTGTAAAGTCTTCAATTTTGTCAGTTTGCAAATCTGAAGGCTTTGATGAAGTAGGTCTTCGTATCACAATCTTTAATGGAGTCACTATTTGAGTCTACACAACATGTAGTTCTGAAGGCTTTGAGGTAGATGACCTTTTTATCACGATCCTAAGAGGAGTCATTATTTGTGCATTTAGAGAGAAGAAATGAGAGGTAGAGACGGTCCCACTAGGTGTGCCAAATTTTGTAATAATAAATTTTGTATTTATGGAGAAAATAAATACAAATTGAGTACAAAGATAATCCAAATGGATTTAATTTGAAAGAATATATAAAGGGGGTTACAACCTGTAATCAATCCTCTAATTCTTCTCTCGAACCAATTTGGCTTGACTTTGTGATTTGCTTGTGTTGACTTTGACTTGACTTTGATTGGAGTGTGTTGAGCTGGATCTTCGGATGAAGTTTGTCCGAACTCGAATTTGAGAATTTATAATGTTAATCCGGAGGCTACGCCTTTGTTCGGATTAAACATTGATCCTTGGAGATTTCTAGTGAATAACGTTGTTCAATATATTAGAACGTCGTTAACTTCACGAAGAACGCCGAAGAACTTGACTTAAGAGCGCTTAAATTCGGGCATTTTAGCACCTAAATCCTAGATTATAGGTCGTTCTTGGAAGAACTTGACTTAAACAGGCTTAAATTCAGGCGATTTAGCACATGAATCCCAAATTATAGGCCATTCTTGGAAGAACTTGACTTAAGAATGCTTAAATTCGGGCGGTTTAGCACCTGAATCCCAGATTATAGGTCATTCATCGAAGAACTTGACTTAAGAATGCTTAATCCGGGCGGTTTAGAACCTGAATCCCATATGTATTTTGTTCTTGAGTTGATTCTCATTGAAGAAGTCGAAGAACTATTCAGACAACTCTGAAGACTTTATCTTTGTAGAGAATCGCTCTCGGTGTGTTTGAAATGAATAGATGAGGGCTCCTTATAGGTAAAAGGTGAGGAAGCCCCATATATTACTTGCAGTCTGATTGGTCCAGGACTGATTTAACTTGATTTTATGGGCTTGGGCTTTGATCTGATTGGTTGATCCAATTTTGATCTGTATCAAATCTAGTCTTGATTTGATTTCAATTTTGATTTGATTTGATTTGATCACATCAAAGGAGTTCAATTTTGATATCTTTGATTTCCAAGCCTACTTGATTTGGACTTATCTAACTAGATCATCATCAATTATTTACTCGTTTATTTTAGAAATTTATTTATTTAAATTTTTTAATAAATAAATAATTAATTGATTTTTAATGTGTAATTATTGCATTAATTTGCCACATATCTCCACTTTAATAGACAATAAAATTCAAGTGTCTACACTCTTTAAGGGGTCATCTTTGTTTTTTGAACGTTGATTAATGAGTTTTTTTTATTTAATGTATAGTGGGTAGTTATATTAGAAAGTGTGTGAACCCTATATTTTAATTGTATTAGTAGGTGTGTGTGGATCCCATGTGTGTAAAAAATGAAATGAGACTCTCTGAAGCAGACGCCCAAAATGAAAAAAATTGACCATTTAATAATAAAAATAATAATTATTATTAGAGACAATCTCTTGTGAGATGAGTTGTAAGAAGAGTCGACCCATAACTAAAGTATGATTGTTATATAGGTAGAGTATGCTTATTTGTGGTTAAAATATATTAATAATGAATCATATTATAACACTCTAAAATCATACTTTAATTCATCATTTATCATACTTTAAAAAACATACTTTAATAACCATTAAGCATACTTAATATATACTCCCTTCATCCCATGAAAAGAGTTACGTTTACTGTTTGCATGGAGATTAATAAATATAATATTTTAATGTATATTGGGTTGAGAGATATAATAATTTAATGTATAGTGGATAGTTGTATTAGTGTTTTGTGTGTGGACACATGAAGATAAAGTGATTGATTTTTGTGAGCCCTATCTACTGAAAAAGTAAATGTAACTCTTGTAATGAGACGCCTTAATTAGTAAAATATAACTCTTGTGGCAGGACGGATGTAGTATAATAGATATACTTAACATGTCTTACAAACCGTCTCACATAAGAACGTCTCACAAGAGACTTTGTCTATTTTTTATTACTTGACCTATTTCCTATCTCTATTACATTCATAAATTTATTCCAAATCAATCATACCAATCACATCGATATAATATTACCACATCCAACTTAGAATATTATCATATCGAACAAAGAATATTACTTCATTCAATTTAGAGCATTAAGAAATGAAACTTGTATGCAAGGCTGGGAATCGAACCAACAACCTCCGAAGGTCTAGCGCGCATGTCGCTGGGTTAGAGATCATCACATAATAAACTCAGAGTATTATCACTTATAACTTAGATTATTATCGTATTGTACTTGGAGTATAACTACATTTTACTTTGAGTATGACGACATTTAACTTAGAAATTTGATATGTTATTGGACACAATTATACATATTTAAACTGTGTAATTTGTGCATATAATTTTTTTGTGGAAAAAAAGAATAACTATAATTATACGTATATTTATTAAATAAATAAAATATTTAATTCTCGAAAAATTATATATATATAATATCTCGCGTAGAGCTTTTAAAATAAACAAGCTGCTCTAGAGCTCGGCTCGGCTTGTGACTACTCGAACTCGAGTTCGAGCTTGCCTTATGCTCGTTTCCTTAACGATCCGAATTCGGCTCGATAAGGCTAGATTATTTTAATAATAATTATATATTATATATTATATAATAAAGATTAAATTAAATAATAAATATAAGATATAATTATTCATTAAAAATCAACTGGATAAGACTCGATAAATTCGACTCAATTTGCTTAATGAGCCAAATCGAACTCGAGCTCAACTCGATTCGAAAATTACTCGAGCGAGCTTGAGCTCGTTTTTAGGCTCGTTTCCTTAACGAGCTGAGCTCGAATTCGACTAGTTAACTACTCGAGCCGAGCTTGAGTATCCACTACTCGTGCTCGCTCGACTCGAATATCTAGCTCGCATTATATATTTTAGTGATGTACAATTTCGTTTAATTATGAAAATAAATACAGTTGAGAAGCACTTAGAATAGAAAAAGATATGAAGAGAAGCAATGATTGTTGGTTGGTTTAGTGAGGATAAACTGGTAGTGCATTATTGGTTGACCAAGAAGTGTCACAGCAGCAGCATGAGCACAATAATGCATCCATTTCTTTCCATGACAAATACACCAAAGTTGTAATCATTCTTCAAGCACTACATGTGACAAACCCCACCTTTTACGCTGTATTAACAACTAATAATTAACCACCTTGCAAAATCTAAATATCACTAAAATAGTGCTACTCATACAAATCCAATCATTCACGTATACATATGCATTTCCCATTACACTATAGTCTTAAAAGAGATACTTTCATTAAATTGGTTGTAAGTCGAGAAATGTTACTATTTCAATTGTTGAGTTTTACTCTTTTTTTTAGTTCATACTAAATTATTCTTTGTTTGAAAGAGTAATAATTGTTATATATAAAAAGTTATGTACATTTTTATACTCAAATTATTTATAATACATTGTAATGTTTGTTTTGAGTGTTTGTGTAGTTCAAAATCAATTGAATATCATGTATGTTTTGAGTTTTTTTCAAGGGTAAGTTTTAATTTTATGTCATATTAATGTGTAGTATAATACTCCTAATTTATGTAAGAAAAGAGATGAGAGATAGATCATTTTAGAATTTGCCTTAATCATTCAATCCTAATCGTCTGTTAACACTTTCTTTCTTCGTTCACTCCCAATTCAATCTTTAGGTTAGATTTATTTATTTATATTTTACTAATTTTTTATTGATTATGAGGAGAAAAAAACTATTTGGGAACCGTATGGGTCAATAGGGTAAGGTCAGACATGTTCAAATTATTGCGGATATCCATATTATATCCGTTTAATATACTCATTTATTATTTTTTGTGGGTACTTGTAAACCTGCGAATTGCCCATGTACCCGATGTGTATATCCGCACTTTACATGATACTCAAATTTAGGATAATAAGATAGGGTAATTTGGTAGCGGGTGGTATGTGGTTTTACTCTATTCATACCCTACCTTACCCGCCTAATTTGTCCATTAGTACGACATCAATATGTTCTTTGCATGTGGATTAAGGAGTATTATTAATTTATATAAAATGTGTAAGTGGTGGACAATATGTGGGATCATTTTGCTTAAAAAATTGATGACCAAAATGACAAAATAAATATCTTACCAACGGACAAAGGAAGAATATACTACTACTTCAGTCTCATATAATGATATACTCCCTCCGTCCACTTTAAAGATTCCATTTTTTTCATTTTAGGCGTCCGCCATAAAAAGTCATTTTTTTTACACACATAAGTTCACACACACTCATTAATACAATTAAAATATAAAAATCGCACACACATTAATACAACTACTTATTAAATTATAATATTCTTTTATCTACATCCAAAACGCAAAGAGTCCCTATGGACAGAGAGAATATATATTTTATTATTTTTATTAATACCCTAAAAATTAGGTACAATATTACAAGTTTCCTATCAATCAATTTTAATTAAAGTTAAATGACAAAAAGTTAAAAGCATCATTATTATTTTTCCTTAGACGTGCGTGCAATATACAATGGCATACATTTGTTTGGTATAATAGGAGTATGCATTAAAACACTTTCTCCTCAAACTCAAACTGACATTTTTCATTATAATTCTTCCCTATCTTAAATTTGCACCTTTCATTAAAGGAAATGACTCTCAATAATTCCACAATATATTTTAATTTTTTAGATTATTATTTTTTAACACACAAAACAGATTTTATAATTTATTTATTATCAAGAAAATATTATTCTCTCTGTCTCAAATAAAATATTATATTTTGTCATTTTAGTTTTTCCCGCTTTGTTAAATAAGACTTACACACAAAAAAATTAATATATCTGTAGATGACCCACACATAACACCAATACAATTATTCACTATATATTAAAATATTATATTTATTAATCCACTATACATTAAAATATTATATCTCATAATTTACATGAAAAAAAGCGTATACATTTGCTTGGTATAGATGAAGTATATTATTTTAAAAGAAAATTGAAATATAACTTTTATTAATTTAGGTGCAAAAGTAAATATGAAGTTAAGATTTGATGTAGAAAATATTATATTTAGAAATTTACGAGGATAGAGTATATACTAAGAAAATATTAGTTTTGGAACTTGTAAAACTAGGTTTTGGTTTACCAATTCACACATTGATCTTAAAATGATACATATATGAACTTGGTTTCAATTGGTTAAATTGATTAGATCAAGTATATTATATCGCGTAGTAGATCGTAGTGACCAAGTGCAAAATTTATATAATATCGAATCCAATGACGAAAGTGGGTAGCCGTGTTTGAAAAGTGTTTCACTCTAGAAGGACTAATCGATAAAATATGGGGTTATTTAACACTAAAACTAACAACTAAGATAGCAATTAAAGATAAAAAAATATACAAATGAAATGAAATATGGATGAAGGTGAACAAACTAAGAAGTATGCAAGGCAAATAACATCATGAAAAAGGCTTATGTAGACTCACACACACACATGCATTGATGATCATCATGTTATGATATTAAGGACACTCAAAGAGTGTCTCAAATCCTCACTATTCATATAGGTACTTACGGATATTAATATACCGGTATAAAGATATTATCACGAAAAATTTTCTCTAGTAGATAGGGACGTTTTCCTATGCTCTTTTTCTAAGGTCAAGTGAGTCTTGACTTGGGTCCCCTCATCATTTCAAATACTTTTACAAGTAATTATCAATAATATCCTATCATGAGATTCTAAGCACATGAAGGTTATGGTTAAACTCCCCACATACTAATACAGTCACATCATGCAATCAATGATTCAACTAAGCCACTAATCATAATATTAGAATGATCATCCTAACACTATGAATAGGGAATTTAATCGCACAAATCATACATGAAATGAGAATAAGCATTCATGATAGAAAATATTCATAACAATCATTTCATCAAACATGTTGTGTGCAAAATCTACATAATCCTAACCAATCATATTGCTTGCCTCACATGAGGACTAGCCAATACAAATCATAACAAAATCAACATAATCCATGGCAAGCTCTAATTGAGCCAACTAATGAAGAAAATAACAAAATAAAGGTAAGTAACCCCTTTGATGGTGAACTTCCTTCTTCTTGATCATGCTAAAATCTTCAACCAATGATGAATTCCTCTTCTTAGATTGGTGGATTGATGGAATGGTGGATGGATTTGAGGAGTTCAAGTGGATTTGATGGATAAAGTGAAGGGTGGAAGAGATGGAGATGAATGTGTGTGATTTAGGTGTCTAGTGTGTGTGGAAAAAATCCCAAATGATTCCTCCCGTAATTTATGGTCAAAATATGTATTTATACCCCCTTGAAAGCTTCTAGAACACGTGCACATAAAAAACTGACTTTTGTGCAAGCACACGGCTCGTGTGCTGCACACGATCATGTGTGTGGGCGTGTAGGTGTTTCGGATGCTCGTGTACAACCTTGGTTTACAGGGGCGTGTTCAGTACACTGGTCGTGTAGGTGCAGCGGGTGCAGTGCAGTCTCACCATTTCGCGCATAACTTTTACATTCGAACTCCAATTCGAGTGATTCTTACGCCCACGCAATTCTCTCTTCTGTGGCTTTCCAACCATGTGTCAGACGTCCAGTTTTGAGCTCCACACGAATACAGAAATATTATACAAATTGGATGTGCGTTTTTCAGCATTTTTTTGGCTCGTTCTCCCTCGTTTCAACTTCAAATTAAGATCCATTTTTTCCCACCTTCTCTATCGTGTCTAGAATTCATTTTTACCTGAAAATTACACAAATTACACCAAAGCACCAATTCTCGAAATATTTACAAATATTGCACAATTTAAGGCACTTAATCATGAAAATCACACATTTATCATTTCAAAGCACAAATCTCCATAGCTTCATATAACACCATCAAATGATATACAAAATGAATAAAAACACACAAAAATACATAATAAAAAGAAACTAAAATTTAGATGAAAGTGACACGATCAATATATACTTTACAAATCTTATTTATCATCAACTCACCTACCTTCCATCCATTCTATATCTTTAATTATTACTCTTTCTCATCTCATTTCCTCAAATATCAATTAAAACTCTTTTACACGGTCATCACACACCTCTTACAACTTTATTTGACAAAAAAAAATTTACCATATTAAAACTCAAATATACTCTCTCTGTTCCCTTTAAAGATTCTTTTTTTTCATTTTGAGTGTCCTAATCAAAGAGTGTCATTTTCTTTTTTACCCATATGAGATCTACACACACTTATTAATACAATTAAAATATGGGGCTCACACCCCACTTTTACAACTACTCACTACACATTAAATAATAATACTCATTAATCCACGTACTAAAAGCAAAAGACCCTCTTTGGGTGGGACAGAGGGAGTGTATCGTCACTACTTTCAAAATTCGTTTAAACTTCAAATATACCCCCTCTGTTCCAAGCAAATATTTATATTTTGCCATTTTGATTTGTTCAAATGTAAGATTTATGTTTCCTTGTTACTCAAGTGTGACCCTCACAAAACAATTGATATGTTTCTATGGAGCGCACTCACAATATTAATACAACTACATACTACACATTAAAATATAAAATCTCTTAATTTATGTAAAAAATCAAACGTAAACATTTGCTCAGAACGAAAAGGGTCATGTGATAAGTACTCCCTCCGTCCCGGAGAAGTCGACACATTTTTTTTGTACAGATATTAAGGAGTATAATAATTTAATGTATAGTGGAGTGAGAGAGGGAATAGTTAATATATAGTGGATATTTGTATTAGAGGTGTGGCCCCATGAATATAAATTAATTATTTTTCAGTGGGTTCATGTATTAAAAAGGAAATATGTCAATTTTTATGAGACAAACCAAAAAAGAAAGTGTGTCAACTTTTATGGTACAGAGGTAGTATTTAAGGTAGCGAGCTGGAATACATAACAAGAGCGAATTTTTTTCTAAGAGAGGCAATGTAAAATATTTAGAAATTTAAAACTCAAAGAGAAAATCATCATGTCATAAAAAATCCAAATCAATATCAAGAAGCATTAACCTAACCCTACATAAATTCATCATCTTTTCTATGTCTTAAAGAGCTTATTTTGTGTGCATTAAAAGAAAAAAATCATTCTATTTGAAATCCATTAATCTTTAAAATGATAAGTTATTTTTCTTACAAACTATTATTCACTTTAGCATAATGTAAAATTGATGACATAACAATAATTAAACATTAACAATAATTTATGAGTATAAAAAATAAAAAATAAAAAATAAAACAAATTTAAAAAGAATATATTCATCATTTTATTTTAAAAGTAATAGCTCATCGTTAAGAAGAATAAATCAATCTTGAATTACTAGTATGGAAATTACTAGTATGGAAATTCTTTACCCAGAGAAGGAAATTCCAGAGGGGAAGAATTACAAATATTTCCAATTGCCCAAAGAAGGAAACTCCAGAGGGGAAGAACTACACATAATATTTCCAATTGCCAAGGGTCAGGTAAGAAAAACAGTGACAAAAATATGAGAAATAAACTAATCTTTCAACGAGAAGCACCACGAAATAGCTCACACAAGGATGAATATCCAAACCCCACCCCTACCCTCCCCACCCAAACTAGTTTATAGTAACTAAGAACACAATAATCTTGTATCTACATGTAATGCTGTAAATGACCCCAAACGACTTAAAAATGAGGTCAATATTCAATAATTTATAGCTAAAATTGGGGGGGGGGGAAGAAAACGAATAGAAGACTAGACATAAACTAGTGAACTGAACCAACCTAAAACACATGAAAACAGATTTGTGATGGACCAACTTTTGTCACCAAATCAAACAGTTGCAACATTATTAATGCTTGCTTCTTCGGACATCCACTTTCTTGGACTTGTTACTAAGCAGGAAGCCAACAAAGATGAATATAGGTGTCTCCATCAACGATTGTTACCACTTCCTAGAGTGAGTTCAAGATCATCCATTCCCACCTCATGAATCCTCTCCCCTTCCCAAGGCTTCACCGCCATATTCTCGAAGTCGAATTCGGGGCCCTTTCCCTTGTCCTGCATAGCGTCCATCGAACGAACCTGCTGAGCCACGGGTTTCACGAGGTTGAAGGTTGGAGAAGTAGGAACCAAGTTGGCACCATTGGCATAGGCTTGGAAGTTCATCCAACGAACCGAATCAACCGTGGACGTGTCGGATTCATCACATTCGGGTATGGTGGCTGGTGTGAAACGCTGGATGCGGGTGGGACTGGCGGGGGCAGAGGCAGCAAAGAAGGGTATGTTCAAAGCAGACATGGACTCTTTTGCAAGAGTCTCCAAAGTAAAAGTTTGCTTTTGAAGCCTTGTTGGGGATGAAAGGGGTGGGGTAACAGGGGCACTGCTGGATATTCGGAGAGGCGGGAGAGACAAGGGGATCGAGTTCAGTAGGAAGGCGAACGGGTGCGACGAAGGGGTCGGATCATTGCGGGAGGGGCTGGGGAAGGAAGAGGAGGAGGGGCTGGGCTGATAGGAAGGAATGGGGCTAGCAAAATATGAAGATGGTGGACTTGGGTTTCTAGAGGAGCTTGGGGTGATGTTAGCTGAAGTGCCTCCAATTTCCATTGGAATTGCCCTGCTGCATCCCTATATCACCATCAATTCAATCAACACCTTAATTTCCATCAGATTAACATCCAACAACTACTACATTATGCAAATAAATTAAAGCTCTAAAATGACTCACAGTTACCTCCACTAAAGTTGAACATAAACTATCAAAAATCACTAAACAAGTAGCTCCTCAACATAGTTATGAACAATTGCAACCCAATTCCAGAAAATAACATCTTTTCAGCTCAATTGAAGAACAAGATCCACTATTCCAGAAGAACCAAAATGAGGATATACTCCAATAATTAATTATTGTAAGAAGAGAGAGAAAGAAAACCTCTTGGGAAATCCAAACAAGACACAAACTAGTTCAAAAAAACCCACAATCGGCTTATAAATCAGTAGATCTACACAAATCTAAGCAGAAATTAAGTCACCCAGAAGCAGAATTGAAAGAGGAGAAAGGAAATTAGGAGAACCTTGCGATAAGTGGTGCCATCGGGCTCAACGATCCAACCAGCTTCAGCACAGAGAGCTTTCAAAACCTCGTTGTTGTCGCAATGCTTTGGTAGATTGTAATTACCCTGTGCCCTCAACCCTGCATAAATCTTAGCTGCAATCGCTCTCCTCCTCCTCTCTCTCCTCCTGTTGTTCTCTCGCTCCCTCCACGATGGCTTCCTCCTCCCCCCTGAACCGCCACCATCTCCGCCGCCGACGCCGGCAGCTGACGAAGATTCTGTTGATCCGCCAGCTTCCCACATCATTTTCTCGGCTTACGCTTTCTAGATGTACCACTCTCGCCCTCTCCTTTCGTATGTATAGCTATGGGTGAGGGGAGAGAGAAAGGGGCGTGTATTGCGTTTTAGGGAGTGAAAGACTGAGTAGGAAGTTGCTTTTCCAAGTGTGGAAGAATCAGCGTCTGTTTCTCTGCGCGTGTCTCTATGAGTGCTTGTATTGTTGTGTTGTGTTGTGTTGTGTTCATATTAATGTGCATGTTTTTTTTTTTTTAATTGTTGGTATTTTTTTTAGAGATAAAGCAATAATTGAAGCTGAGTTGAACAATAAAGCCTACAACTCAGCGTTTTGTTTTGGAACACTGTCTACTTGCGCGTACTGTATACCCTTTTACTACTTGCTCCCATTTCACATTTTTCATTATTGATTATAGTTTCATTATGTATCTCATATCTTATAATATACCCTATAATAATCTCTATCTCATTCAAGATTACATCTCTCTTCCAATACAAATGCAAGAAAAGTGATACTCTCGGACTCATAAAACATTTCATGATTACTAGTATTTCATATTATTCAGAAAAAATATTCTTTTTTAGCAACTTTTTTTTACCTTAGAGAATATTGTAATATTTTTATATAATAAAAAAATACTCTCTTCGTCCACTCGAAAGAGGGTATTTTTGTACACCTACTTTCATTTGACTTTATTGAACGTCGGTGTTCAAATTATTTTAACCGCATGTTTAGTTTTCTCTCTTAGTACGCGTCTGGATAAATTTTTTGTAGAACAACAATTTGCATTAAATCTTTGAATGAACACTAATGTGTATTTTTTGATGAACACTAGTGTACCATAGCTGGTTGATGCTATTTTGAAGTTGAAATGAGTAAGATTTTCATTATAACACTGTGTTTCATAAATTAATGTATACATGTGTTCATGAGAGTTTGGATTCGGAAATCCAATAATAATTAAAGGGATAGAAACTGAATTGTATCCTTCTTAAAAAGAATTGTGATTTTCTACGTTCAATAAAACACATTTTACTATACTTTGATACTCCAACTATTGAGTTCATGAATTTAACAAGTACTCTCTCCGTCCGCGTTCCATTTGCTTTTTTGCACGTGGATTAAAAAGTATTATTATTTAATGTGTAGTGGATAGTTATATTAGTGAGTGTGTGAACCTCATATTTTAATTATATTAGTGTGTGTATGTGGGTCTCATGTGTGTAAAAAGGGTAATAAGACTCTTAGGGGCGAACGCCCAAAATGAAGAAATGAGACTCGTTGGAGCAAACGGTGGGAGTATTATAAGTTAATAATGGCAGAAAGTGTAACTACTCTGTAGTTGGCTAATGAATTTATTCCAATGTTTATTGATTTTTGTTTTCTTCAATTTGATCGGAAGAAAATGAGTGAAAATTTTAGGGAGAAATTTAATACTAATAATTATAACTATCTTTTCTTAATACCATGCACACTAATGTTAGGATGAATATTATAAATAAAACAAAATAGTCCGACTGTTGTGCACCGATGCACCTGGACGATCTTAACCGTTAGATTATATTTTAATTCAATCTCTACCATCAAATAAAATAAAATAATTATTTTTTTTTAAAAAAACACCTACACACTCCCTTTATTTTTAACCTACTAACTGCAGGTGCACTGCAGAATGACCCAACAAAATATAATTTTGTATGTATTAGTAATTTTTTGTACATAATACTTAAATACACTTTTGTAGCTATTAATTATTATCCATAATCTTAAAATTAGGTAAACTTAACTGACTAAAATAATTATTTTTCCTTTAATTTATATAATCAGGCTAAATGAAATACTCCCTTCGTCCGCCGGATAGGTGGACATTTTGTCATTTTGGGCGTCCGCACCAAATGTCTACATTTCCTTTTTTAAACATATGAGACCCATACACATCACTAATACAATAAATATATAGGACCCGCACACCCTACTAATACAACTACCAACTACACATTAATTAATAATATTCCTTATCCACGTGCAAAAAGCAAATATCCACCTTTCGGGCGGACGGAGTGAGTATTTGATTCAAAAGAAGTACACTCTCCGTCCTTCAAAAAGAGTTACACTTCTTTTGTAAAAAATGTTACACCTCCTTTGTAACACCTCCTTTGTAAAATTACAAAGCCGAGGGAGTAACAAATTACAACATTACATTCCAGGCACTAATCTAGAAAAATGTCATTGATATAATCACAATCTTATTCCTTCGAGATATTGACTCCAATTCCACGTACTAAAGTTAATCTCTTGTGCAGTGTACAAGAATATTAATTTTCACTGTAAAGACTATTTAATTTAAGTAATAATGGAAATGAAAAAAAAAAAAAAAAAAACATGCATGATGGGAACTTCTAAAAATGTCTAATATCAGGTTGAATCATCTATTATTTCTCTTTGCCAAGTGTAACTTCTTGAGATGAATGACAAGTGTAAATATAATATTTT
This sequence comes from Pogostemon cablin, assembly GCA_023678885.1. Taxonomy (NCBI): domain Eukaryota; kingdom Viridiplantae; phylum Streptophyta; class Magnoliopsida; order Lamiales; family Lamiaceae; genus Pogostemon; species Pogostemon cablin. The sequence continues at coordinate 9,192,864 of CM042990.1, read as the reverse complement.
TACCCTAAAAATAATAAGTAAATCCTAAACATTTAGCGTTAATCTAGGGAAGGAAAGTCACATAGCATTTGTTTAAAATGTGAAACAGTGGTAGATGAAACAGGCCAATGAAACAGTAAATCCTAATTGTTTAAAAAGAGAGGCTACAATCAATTAGGACCAAAATAGCCAGAGAGAGTATTTTTTGATGATAATAAAAACTCCATATAAAGACCTGCCCCAATTAAAAGCATTTAAGCTTGTAGCTCCTCTCCACCATATGTGTACAGTAAGTTCCATCACATTCAGAATGTTGACCCATTGAAGCCAAAGAATGGCCGCTGGAAAAACACAGAAAACTAATTCACAAGATACTCTCAAATGATGTTTCATCTAATGTTTTGAGGCATATGCTAAATGCATGGATTAGCTTACAACGTTAATATGCATATGTAGTACTTGCAGTTAGAAGAATCTAAACATGACTAGGGAACTAGTAATGGAGGAAAAGTTTCCTGAATGCTGAAGTGAGTGATTAACAACATGTCCACAAATTTGTAGTTTGTGAAAGAATGAACTGATATCATACTAAATACTCTAGGTTCATGATAAGCAAAAGAAAGCTGATTTTTTCCCCAAGCCCTTCTCTTCTAAGTTGTAAGCAAATACGTTGAACCGGAACAAGAAAGACGTAAAAGTAAGTGAATATCTTATAAAGAGTGCATTTGCATACCTCAACATCATAAAACTTGATATAAAATCGGGAGCTCTCAATAGAGAGCTTGGTTTGCAAAACCTCTGCTATGGTTGCACTGAGTTTTGCATTGACGCTTGGGGCTAGACCTCCAATGGAGATCAATTCACCATATGCAGCTGGTTCCTCCGTCCCGCCAAATGAAATTGGTACCCCTCCATTTACTAGTATCATCACATACTGCCAAACGAATCTATCAATTGCATAAAGATAATGGACAAGCAGGGGGGGTTAAATATAAACACAACTAGAAAAAATGCCTAAGTTTTGGGATAAAGCTAAATCTCAAAGACTCTGCTATTTTGAAGAATACTCTTACAAGATTTTGACAAGAAATTTTGGCCAATTTGTGAGATGAGTGAAGATTCTTTGATAGGGCTGTATTTCCAAATTATATTAAAAGAACCAAAATAATTTTTTTAACTCCAAGCTATGTTCCATACACATCATTGCTTATACCTAATTTTGCCCTCAATTCACAGAGTGAGCTTATTGCACTACATTTACAAAACCATTGCTAAATAGACGAATTGGCCAAAACTGAAAACTAGCTATAGATAAATATTGATTCTGAAACCTCATGAATTATTTTTTGCATAGTGTGTTCAAAGTCACTTCCAGTGAATAACCAAATTGAACACTTATATCGGTAATGAAGATCAATATAAATCGACCCAAAAGGAAATTCGATGATAATGGAGTAACAAATACCTAAACCATATACTGAAATGAAAATAAACAATAAAATCTCGAAGAAACATTGCCTTCAGAGGCATATTATCAAACACCAAGCAGGCAAATACATCCAAACCCATGAAAGAACAGAATTTTAAAGGGGAAAAAAGAATAAAAATACAAACTTTTGCCAGTTACATATGAATTCAAGCATGAAAATAGGATACGCATACATCAACAGACAGAAGACTTATGCAGAAACAGAAGAGAAATTTACAGATTCAGGTTTTCCGATTATTTTGGCAACAGCTTTAGTGGCATCCTTGAGTATATCAGAAGCCACGACGCCATCAACTGGAACATTGATGAACAAATTCAGTGTCGGCATTCTTTGTTTGAATCAAGAATATATAAAGATATACTAGTATACTTATACAGTTTATCAGTTGGAATTGAGATAAAAGAACTGAAAAATCAATGTGAATTGAGTCGTTTGAATAGATTCTCAAATGGATAATACAAATAACTGAATAAGAAAGAGGAGTGCTGTTTCTTGGGGCGAAATGTGGTTGAGAGAGGAACTCCTCTTCCTGGCCTAACAAGGGGATTGTCAAAATTCAAGCCCAAAGTCAAACTCTTTCAATAAAAATAAATTTAACCAGGAAAAAAAATGTGGATATTAATTGGTAGGAGAAAAAGAGAAAAAAAAATTAAAATAATAATAATAATAAGGGTAGGTCTTGCGTGAGACCGTCTCACGTGAGATCATTTTTCACTTTTTAAAATAGTTATCACTTTCGTTAAAAATTATTATCACATTCGCTATAAAATGTTATTACTTTTTATTCACACTATAAATTGTTCATGAAAGAATGTTATCACTTTTCATTAATTTATTATCACTTTCCTTAATAAAAGTTATCACTGGCCGTCTTACGTAAGGACTTACGTGAGACGGTCTCACACAAGTCTCTGCCTAATAATAATAAGGAAGAAAATGTAAATATGTGAGTTGAGTTATAGAGTTTGTAGTAAGGTCACTTCATTTTGCATTAAATATGACATAGTTATTTTCAATATGAATGCCTTTTATATTTCACAAGGAACATCGAAGCGTTTTGTTAGACCAGTGACAAATCGTCAATATTTTCAAGTTGAAATTATGATGGTAGTGATTGACTTACAACTTAGATAACTCAATGATCGATTTGATGAGGTTAATATGAAATTGCTCATATGCATGTCTTGCTAAGTCTAAAGATGATTTCTCTGCTGTTAAGAAGAAGTTATTTAAATTTGTCTCATTTATCCATCGGAGTTTACGTGTATTGATTTGATAACTCTAAAATATCAACTTGAAATATTTGTTGAAGGTATACGAAGATATGTTATATTTACATGATTTGGTGCCCTTTCAAGGATGTTTGTGGAGACAAAGAAACATGTGACTTATTCAGAAATTTATATACTTGTAGATATCGAGTTTTGTTTACCCCTAATTAGTGATTAATGTGGCTGTTTAGGGAGATCAACTCAACTCATTTAACATAATTTTTTTTACAAAATTAATCTAACATAATTAGTATTAATTAAGATGGAATTAATAACACCAAATTTCCTCCCAACTCTTTTTCTCTAGGAGGGTAATATTTAGTTCTTATTATTGAGTGAGAAACAATGAACTGAGAATCCCTATTTTCTCATTTTGGGATAGAACTATTTATATTAGAGGTGTCAAAATGGGCCGGCGGGGCGGGCCGACCCAAAACCCGCCTCAACCCGCTATTTGGCTGGCTTTGGTGGGGCGGGCCCGAAATATGAAACCCAACCCATTTAGAGGCGGATTGCAGGTTATGGCGGACCAATCCGTTTTTTTTTACGATGTTAATATAATTTTTATTATTTGAAAATGAAATATTAAAATGATGGAAGTTCTTACAAAATACTATAATGTCAATTAGATCATTAAAATATAAATATAGATTTTACAAAATAGCCCCATGAACAATTAAACATAAACAAAGATCATTAATCAACAACATAAAGTTTACTAACTATATATAAATAAAACAATGTAAGTCTAATTATCCTCAAATAACACAAATTAAATCACAAAAAATTTACTAGTTTTAAAGGTCAATCACAAAACTCAAAACATAATTATAAAATTATTTTTAAGACTCATCAAATATAACATCATAATATAAACATTTTAATTTTCATGTTGATCAATTATATTCTCGTCAATCTTCAAAGGATTAGATATCTTAAGTATTTATCATTTGCATTTGCTTAATCCATATATACATTTATATATTAAAATTTCAAAAATTAAAAATAAATTCAAATCAAAAAAATTATGACTTAAATTTATTTAATAATTTTTCGTATACTAATCTACGTTACAAAATAGGAGTAAGTAGTGTATTCATCTTATAATTTAATTTATTATTTTAAAAATGATTAAAAGAAGGAACAATAAATATTTGCAATATACTAGACCAATAGCAAAAAAAAATGGCGGGCCCAAGCGGGCCAACCCGCCCCCGTTTGGGTTGAGCCGCCCCCATTTGGGCCACAGCCCTTTTAGGCCCGCCTCCAAACGGGCTGCAAATTTTATGACCCAACCCACCTTTTTTAGAGGCGGGGGCGGGGCGGGCGGGCAGCCCGCGGGCTAAACCCGTTTTGACAGCTCTAATTTATTTGTATATTCTCTCTCCTACCATTAATGCGTTATCAGGTATCAAACATTGATAGATGTCATTGTTGGGCATTAATTATGCCCCTATCACGTTACGGTGGTATTAAATGCTTAGGAGTAGACTCCTCAGACTAAATGCTAATAGCTTGATAAGTGACGTTTCATGTCTTCTCTAAGTAGCCCGTAGAGGTAATGAGGGGCTACTAGGGTCCAATTAGCTAAGGAGAGGACGAGGAGGGTTCTCAGATGAATCTCGGCCTGCCTGTCTGTTGGCCTCAGCATGGGTTTCGAGATGCCCTGTCTCTTCGTGGGTACCTTGCAATGTGTAATGGGCCTTAAATCAACAAGGATTTAATGGGCCTTTTTTATGTTGGAATACTGTTGAGGCCCATTGGGGATTGGTCCTATCATAATACTTATCAAGTTGATATTGATTCTTCCAATTGTCATTACAATTGTGGGAAGAGTGTTTTCTGAAATGATATATTCCCTCCGTCCCGACAAAAGAGGGCCTTTTGCTTTTTTGCACGTATAAGGATTATTATTATTTAATGTATAGTGTGTACTTGTATTAGTGGGAGTATGAGCCTCATATTTTAATTGTATTAGAGGGGGTGTGGGGGTCTCATTTGTATAAAAAATGAAATGAGACCCTTTGGGTGAGATACCCAAAACGGAAAAAAAAATCCTCTTTAAATGGGACGGAGGGAGTATATAAAAAATAAAATGTGTAATAGTATGAGTGATCAATTGCTAAATGATTAATTTGGTTACGTTTATAAAAAATGATGTATTTTTATAAGTTTTTGATGATGGGTAACCGTCTCATGGTGAGATCGTTTTATGCTTTTGTAATTAGTTATTGTTATCATTCTTCATTTATACTATAAATTGTTCATGAAATAACATTATCACTTTTTATTAATAGAGTATCACTTTTTATTAATAGAGTATCACTTTTTATTCGGCTACATGAGACTGTCTCACACAAGTCTTTGTCCGGTTTCAATTGTAAATTGTAAATTTAATTATAAATATTGTTATTTAAATATATGGCTAATTATACTGTGCATTCGGGTGCACTCACTTTAAAAAACATATACAAATATAAACAAAAATATATACAATTATGAATAAAAATGTGTATAATTTAATTGTTAATTTTTTTAATGAAAAATTGAGTGTAAAAAAATAATATACAATTATTAAAAAACATGTACTACACTATTGAATAAAAAGTTATACATATGGATTGATGCTAGTTTTTTTTAATGAAAAACTTAGTGTGATAAAGTATACAATTATTAAGAAATACGTATACAAAATAGAATAACATGTAGCATACAAAATAAAATAAAAAATTATAGACATATGAGTGTTCCCTCGCACCCGGATGCACTGAATATCAACTCTAAATATATAGTAGTATTAAATTATAATTATAATATTGAAATATTTTACTCCATAAATTTTATAGTATTTCAGTGTAGATAAGAAATTTTTGTTGTTGTATCCTTACGCTGAACGTATATACAAAAGTACGAAATACATAGTGGGAACAAGAAAAGCTTACATGAGTACACAGTAGCAATATCACAACCCCCATTAACCAACTTCCAAACCAGTGCAAAAGTAACCAGTTGTGGAGTTGCTAGCAGAAACAAATGGCATCCCTAGTTTTGTCGATGAGCAATGTAATCAGCCAGAGCCAGTAGCGGCGCCGCCTTACTGGGATCAAAATCCAACAGCTGCTCCTTCGCCTCGCCCTTCAATGTCTCTGCAAACTCCCTCGCCCTCTCCAACCCCAGTAACTTAGGATACGTCGTCTTATCCACCGCCTCATCCTTGCCGGCAGTTTTCCCCAATTCCTCCGACGACTTTGTCACATCCAATATGTCATCCACCACTTGGAACAGCAACCCGATTCTCCGAGCAAATGTCCGCAGCTTCTCCACCTGCTCCTCGCTCCCTCCTCCCAAGATCGCCCCCAAAACCACCGCCGCCTCCAACAGCGCTGCCGTTTTGTGTATGTGAATGAATTCCAGTGTCTCCAAACCCACGTTAGCGTTGTTTCCGGTGCACCTCAGATCCACCACCTGCCCTGCCACCAGCCCCTCCGTCCCAATCGCCTTCGCCAGCTCCCCAACCGCCGCGAGCACCCTCGCCGGCGCCACCCCTGTGGTGGCGGTTGCCATGAATTCAAACGCGAATGCCAATAAGGCGTCGCCTGAAAATCGAGACACAATTGGTAAGATGGTTGTGCCCTAGGGTAAAATCGGAACTACTCTCGTTAATTCTCGTACCTGCTAGAACTGCGACGTCCTCTCCGAAGACCTTGTGATTGGTGGGCTTCCCGCGGCGGAGGTCGTCGTTATCCATACAGGGCAGATCGTCGTGGATGAGCGACATAGTGTGGATCATCTCCACCGCGCAGGCGGCTGGGACCGCGGCGGATGGGTGGCCGCCGACCACCTCGCAGGCGGCGAGGCAGAGCATGGGACGTACCCTTTTACCGCCGGCCAACAAAGAGTATCTCATTGCCTCGTGGATCATCGCCGGATTCTTCACCGAAACCGATTCATCCAAAGCTTTATGCACAAAACTGGCTTTCTCAACCACGTAGGCGGTGAAATTGAAGGGGGGCTCTTCTTTCTGAGTCAACACTGTAGCTTCTTCGCCTGAAATAATGGCGGATACGGAAATGGGCTTCCCTAATTTGAGAAAATTTGGGTCCATTCTGCGGTGGTGAATAAAGGATTTAGATGGGGATGGTCGCTTCAAAATGGAGAGGTTTTGAATCTGAACCCAGGAATCTACGAGATTCATTGCCTTCATATTTTCTTCTACTTGATTTAAGATAACAAAATATTTTACTACACTTTTAACTCTGTTTCAACTTCCAACTTTCAAGAAAGAATTGTAGTAGTATAATAAAGGAGAGAAGAGGATAATATAGTATGGAGGGTGGAATTGGTAAGATAGGGTTTTGGATGAGGGAATAGAGATGTAACAGAAGCTAGTTGGAAATGGAATGCTGTGATTGATAAATATTGATTTCGGAAAGATTACATAAGTATTTACTCCATATATTTTCATATTCCAATTTAAATAATAATAATTAAATGTGTTAAAAATTTTAGTTTTTAGCAATTGTCTAGGTATGTTACTATGAGAATTGAAGCTTTTTGTTTAAAGGTGTGAAATTGTCCCAAAGAAGTCAAAAGTTAGTGCGATTTGTGTCTCCCGTCAATTCATGGTTGTGTTATTGACAATAATCAGATTAAACGCCGTCGTCGGCCGATGCTCTTTTCCAGTTTTTAGGGTTTCGAGCCCCTTCTTCCATTTAAGGAACTGTTTCTGTATACCCATTGCAGATGAGAATTGAATGTTCAAATCCAAGCTTCTATGGGGTATTGAAGATTACGTGGTTTCTACAACGGCAACTCAACCCACAGCAGCATTTTGATTTCAAGTTCTTCCTTTCAGCAGCATTTTGATTTCAAGTGTTAATTCTTCCTTTGTTCAGGTATGGGCAAGAATTTATTTCATTGGGTGTAGAATATTGGCAATAGGCAACAAGCTGGGTTCTTGTGTTGTGTTGTGATTGATGAACGAACCTTAGACGGCTCTTTGGGAATGTATGCTACAAACAGAACCTACTTGACCATGTTTCAGTTTTCAAATTTCCGCCTCATATGAAAATGCAGCTGGGATTTCCTGTGTGTTCAATTTCAAATCTGCATAAAAGGAAAAAAATGTGATGTTCCAATCATCTACTGATGGAGTAGGGAATCGCAGCTGATAAAAATGTCCCTTATCACTGTTTTTCGTTCTCTTTCCCATTTGCAAATCTTGCATCGGCAGTAAGTTTTATATGAAAAGTTGTGAGATTAATAATCCCACTGTAGAAGAACACCAAATTTAGTGTATGTCCAACTTTAGCTCGGATCCTACGGAAATAGTCTCTACTTCAGCTTATGACATGAATAGTTTTACTCTCTGATGATGCTAAATTGATAATGGCAGTTTACACACGGAAGTGGTTAGTTGCTCCAAACCTGAACTCCTCTCATTTTATTGAATCTCAATGCAATAATGATGAGTCTTTTAGCAACATTTCCTCTTAAGGTCTACTGAATCTACTGCTTCTTGCCTCGTCTGATACTACTTTGTATGATTCCCATTGTTCTCCAAACACTATTGAACCTCTGTCTTCCAACCATTCTCATACTCGTCCATGGACTGATACATAATAAGAGTCTCAATTTCAATTGCATTTTCAGTGAGGTTTGTTAGAGAGGAAATGTTGAGAGCGTTGGAAGAAGGCGGTGTTCCATCTTTTAGGCATGAGTTGCTGTTTTAATTTCTGTGCCAAGAATACAGGTTTTTGTTAAGATGACTGCTAAGATTCAAGTGAGCATCAATCTCTCTGAGAAATCCATTAAGTGCTTCTTCAGTGGCAATGTTCAACTCCAGATTACCAAAAGCTAGTTTGTTCCAAGGAATGAGCGCTGTTTTTAATCGTTTTGGTTTATGCACGAACAGGCTGATAGGATCATTCGCATGTAATGTTTCGTTCCAAGAGATGGAAACTGTATCCATTAAAGTGTCACGTTTGTTACACATCTTCTGGAAGCAAAACGGTAGGGGCGGATTCTACCCGATCAAGCTAGAACACCATCTGGGTGATGTCTTATCGACCAGGTCATGAGAGGACCTGATGCTTCTATTTCAATCAAGTCTGCCATTTCCGTCAAGGCCGAAAAGCTGGTGTTGACTGTTGTGTTGCGTGAGCTCCCGATACAGAGTTAAAGCCACCAATGAGACATGTCGGAGTTTCTTTTGATACTGCAATATGCTGCTATAGGTGGATTTTATAATCTGAGGTTTCTGTACATTCCGGAGTACACAAGCACCGCGTATTTGATGAAAGATTGGAGCAGTGTTGATGGCAAATAGCACCATATTTAAAGAATTCTATAATCTCTGTGGGATGGATTCGAAGCAGACTTTAGGTTCAAGAAATGGTATCCAAGAAGGTGAATGAGTCTGAGAGTAGTTCTTAGACGAGCCCACAAAACAAATATTCCAAACTAGGCATATCTGAGTTCCGCTAGTCTTGCTGTGTTCCTTCGAATAAGGAGCATTTTAAGGCATGACTTTCTTTGAAGTGTTGTAGTTGGCATTAGAATTGCCCAATCTGAGAAGATGTCGAGGTGATAAGTTTGAATCGGTGTTTTCCTCCGCGTTTCCAACTGAACTCAGAACACTAAATCTAAAGATCAGAGGAAAGTTGTGGAGAGCAATTTGACTTGTGATAAACCAGAGCAGGCCATATGAGAATTGTCAGAATCTTTCTTACATGCATTGTTTTCATAGCTGATAGCAATTGGTGGTTCGACTTACAACGTCCGACTCTGAATGACTGGTAAATCTCGTGGTGTATAGTAATGAGCTTGCCCTTTATTCTGGAGCAGTAGATGATGATGAGCTAGCAAAAAGGGAATTCTTCCATGGAGTAATGATCAGAACTTAGTAGGCAAAGAGAGAAATCCAGTAGCAGTAGATCCAATTCCTTCATCACCCCCAAATCAAATCCCATTCATCAACAGGAAAACCCATACAAAAGAGAAGATTTAGCAGGAAATCAAGAAAAGTCCATGAGAATGGAATCAAACATACCATCTCTCTATTTCTTTCAACACACAAATAATATTACACATACATCTCCTCACAGTTCTCTTACAATGATCCCCCCCTTTTCCCTGTTTCAGCAGCCTTTCTCTTCCTTCAAGTTTCCTATAAACAATGTCTCCTTCCTTAAGTTTTCTCATATTCCCCATAACATCTCTCTCTCATCAATGCAAGAAACTTATGATTCTCCACACTTTATTCTATATAAACACAAGGAACCCAATGGGGATAGCTTCTTCATTCAGACACCATATTTCTTGTTCAATAAAAACTCATCCTCAGATCACCCAAGGAATTCAGCAGTCGATTTGAGTTATGGAGGGAAGAATACTTCATTATGCAGCCTTCTTTCTCTTCTGCATTCTTTTGATCCCAGGTTAATTTCACTTTCTCCATATCATGTACATCATGTACAAATATTGTGTTTTCACATTTAAATTGAACGTTACAGTAAAAAAATTATTTAACAAAAAAATAAAAATAAAAATGGATACGCCAGATAAGATTGATGTGGAAATTTATAATTTTGTCACATGCAGTTAGCTTTTTTTTTTTCTTTTCTTTTTGCTGCCTAAAATTACAAATCGGAATAAGTTATTTATTTTAAGTCTGTTTTTTAGAGATAATATTACTCATCTTTTTTGTGATTTTTAATTCGACTTTATTGCATATATGTATGAAAATGACATCATACGGACTACTTTTGATTTTAAGTCCTCTGTTTAAAGGAAAAGGCAATAAATCATATGCATCGGCTCCAAAGAGTGATTATGCGAACATTTATGAGTTATTTTCACCATCTTTCCCAACGATTTTAGTATCAATTTTTATGGTATAATTGTATTTTTAGGTTCATGTAATATTTTACATTCGTGGGTCATGATTTATTTATCCGTCAATTCATAAATGGCGTATTTATATACTAAATTATAGTTTATCCTCAAAGTTTACAGTTTATTCTAAATGTAGTATTATAATTTCATTATTTTAGTTCATGTCCTAGTTAATAGCTTATTATATCTCTAGAATAGGGTGTTTCTTAGAGTCTAATATTAATTTTTAAAGTATAATTATCTTCTTAACCAATAATTAAAATGGTTCACAGATAACAGCTTCACACAATTCATAAGAGAAAAGAGAAATCAAATTTATGTTTTTTTTTTAATCATTGTCTCATAATAAAAACTTTCACCCAAAAAAATCACGAACACACTAATCCTAATACATAACACAAATTAATCAACATTTCTGCACTTTCAGAAACAATCAAAGGTAGCAACCAATTGGACTATCAAGTGAACCAAATGTTGTTTCCATCTCGAACAACAATTGTCCAAAGAGATGTCCCGATAGTAAATCCGACGACACCGGGAACCACTCCCATCGTCAATCCAACGAGCCCAGTCCCACCAACAACAACGGGGCCACCAACGACGACGGGGCCAACGATACCCGGATCATCCGGTGGATCTTGGTGCATTGCCAATCCCACAGCCTCACAAACTGCACTACAAGTTGCCCTAGACTATGCTTGTGGCTATGGAGGAGCGGATTGCTCCCAGCTGCAGCCAAATGGGCCGTGCTACGAGCCAAACACGCTCGTCGATCATGCCTCGTATGCTTTCAATGATTACTACCAGAAGAATCCCATTCCAACAAGCTGTGTCTTTGGTGGAACAGCTCAGATTTCCAACACTGATCCAAGTATACATGATCATCTTGCTTCTCATATGTTGTCTAAAGTTTTATCTTAACTATAGCTCAAATTTTTCATTCATATGTTTCATTTTTTAGGTCGTGGCAACTGCCACTACGCATCGCCTACGAGCATACCGATGATGACACCCCCGGCGATGCCACCACCAACGCCTACTATTCCAATACTAACACCTCCGAGGTAAGATCTTAGAGAAACTGAGGATGTAAAAGGACTAATACACCCCTTTTCATAAAAAACAAGGCTGCATGCATCTCTAGACGTAGAGAAGCTTGAGATGAAGATATACGCCACACATCTCCATCTCAAGCCTCTGTTTGTCCAGGATACATGTAAAAAGTTGAGACAGACCTTGTGCCTTAAAAAAATTAACTGAACATGTGAAAATATTTCAATGCAGTCCAGCAATGGATACCAATCCAGTAGGAGGAAATGGCTACGGTTCAGAACCAACGGACAACGATTATGGTGCTGAGCCTACAGGGATGCCTAGCTCAGCAGAGTCCATATCAAGTAATCAGCTTGTACTGTTGATCACGATAAATTGTATAGTGTTTTCGCTTGTATCGAGTAGTCGTGGTTAAACAAACAAGCAAAACCAAGACTTGGTTGCTATGATCAAAATGAGGTAGCAATTGGTTGGTAAGACATGCAAATTTTTTTTAGACAGAGGATATTGTAATGGTACAATGTTGAGGCCTTAAAGCATGTGATATCAAGTAGAAACATAGTCAAGAATTACCAAGTCTTAGTATTTGCCTTAGTTGAATTCACTAGTTAATAAGCAAGAATAATAGTGAAAGTTAGTGATAAGATGTACAGAACTACTTTTATGATGTACTGAGATTCATATAGTGGTGATCTATTAGTGTCAAAAGTAGTGGTAATCTATTGTTTGTAATTTGAGGATAAGAGTATATCGGACAAATTAAGAAAATCATACGTGCATGGGATCTCACCTGATAAAGTTTGTCATTTCACGTGAAATAGGTGATCCAGTTTCAAGTTTGTAAGGTCTCATCAGCGCAATCAATTTGAACCCTCTAGGATAACTACGCTTGTTATCATGTCAACCTATCATTACCCATGGATGCTCCACTCTGATTTGTTTTTCCAAATATTTGTTTGAGATGAGACTTACGAATAATCACTCTTCATAGATTTAAAATTTATTCATAAAACAATTTAAGGTCGCGTTTATTATTTTTTATTAAAAATGTTAATTCTTAGAGAAATTGTGAAAAATACACATTTAATAGTTGATTTTGAAAATTGTTAACCACCAATTTTTTATTTTTTTTAAAATGCCACTTGTTTACTTTTTTACTCATTTTCATTGTACAGAGTCGCACATATAATCACATGTAGCTTCGCTAGAAAATTATATGCATGCAGTCTCAAGCGTAGTTGGAAGCATTGTCACTTGTCGCATGAAGGATTTTTATAAAAATTTGTACATGATGTCATAGGAATAGTTGCAAGTATAGTTGCATGAAATTTATGTGTGGGTCACAAACATATTTGCAGATATAGACGCAGGAGACGTTACATGCTTAAGCAAAGAAAGAAAAATAATTGTTTGATTATGTGTCTTGTATTTTCTTCATACTAGTGCGACGCAGGTTATCGTACTTGTTATTTATTTATTATTTTTAAATAAAAATTAATTATATCATTTTAGGATAATTAAAAGTATAATTTTTTATTTGACTAAGAAAAAAATATCTTAAGATATATAAATTAAATCAAGTAAAAACATGCATTTTAATTTATTTCACATTAATTAATAGTAAAATGAGTAGATCACTATGGTGAAGTGATCCTCCTCCTCAACATCGTCGTAAGATATCAAAATAGGATTGTTGATTGATGTGTCAATATATCAACTTTAATCAAACTTTTAGTCCAACTCAATTTAAAGTTTTCATTTAAAAAGTATAAAAAATATTTATATAACGCGTTGTCGAAGTTTGAACCTAAAATCTCTTAAGAATCAAACAACCAATTAAACTTTGCTACCTCATAAATTAAGAGAAATCATAAATGTCAAACACACCTAAACTTAACAGCTCACATATTTTAATTTTACTATAAAAAACTTATTTTACTTATTAAAAATAATAAAGAAAATAATAAATCTTCCAAACCAATAATAAGAAGTTATTCACATTTTTAAAATGTCATAAATATCTAATAAACCTAAAGCCAGATCAGATCCCGCGTGTGACACGGGTAATCTAATAGTATTTTCATATAGTATATCTTATGTTAATTATAATTATTTAGATGTTTTATAAATTTATATTCTATCAATATTTGATGAGTACAATTTTTTTATAATCAAACAAAATACTCCATGTATAATGTATTACTTTTTGTACATTGATTAGAAATATTATTATCTTATATAAAGAGGGTAGTCGTATTAGTGGTGAATTGTGAATCTTTTTCATTAAAAAAAAGACCTTCAGAGTGAACGATCAAAATGGACAAATTAATTATTAGCGTATGACGGAAGTAAAATATATAGCTATTAATGCAAAAATTATATTTATATTGACGTTAAAAAGAAAGTACATGTATCATTCTTTTATTTAAAATTTCAAACCCAACCCATTTTACAATTATAAAAATTAGATTAAGGTTAACTTTATTTTAGAAAAATAAGTCTATTTTTTTTAATTAAAATTTCAGCCCAACCCATTATACAGTCAAAGCCCACTTTAAAATTATAATTTAAGGGAATACATAAATAAAGAATTTAATCTAAATGTATTCATTGAAGTTTGAACATGTGATCTCCTCAAAATTGTCCAACAAATCACAATAAGCCACTTCAAAATTTTTATAAAAATCATATATGATAAACTCATCATGACTTGACACCTTACATTTTATAAATTTTAAATTGAGAAACTTATTTTGTTTTAATATATAAGAAGATGTTTATAAAAAAGTCCTTATTTGTTTGATTTTCTAGATTAAAGCTCTTGATCTTTATGACTTTTGGGAGCTAATAAATCAACTTCGGCATGGGTTGTTGAAGTTTGTGTTCTGTTCTTAGACAAGGATTTTATCAATGTGGCAATGGAGATTGGAAAATGATTTTAAAAAGTTAAAAATTATAGAATTAAAATTAAATTAGCCAAAGTTAAAGGGTTGGAAATGATATTTTAACATCTTCTAGTCGCTGATTTGTGACACTCGTCAATTAATAGTTCTAGAACTTAAAATAAACGGTATATTAATGAATTGACAAATTTCCAAGAATACCACCTTCAATACATTTTTTTTTAAAATACCACCCACAATAATTTTTTTTTAAATATACCACTTTTAATTTTTTTTTGACCAAAATACCACTTTACTCATTAAACTCCTTTCTCTCTTCTTTCTCTATTATTCATTTTACATCATTCTCATTCTTCAAAGTTTTTGAAGATTTGAGAAGGCAACCACACGAGGGAAGCGACAATGGTACAACGCAAACTAATATGAATCTAGGTTAGTAAACCTTACAATTTGTTTTTCATAAACTAAATTTAGGTTTTTGTGAAAATTAACATGTGAGTTATGTTGGGATGATGTTATTTTGGTATTTGATTGGATTAATAAGAGTTTATACATCACCTGACATGTTTAGAATATTGATTAACAAACATATTGTGAATATTTTGATAAAAATCTAAACTTTGAGGTATAGAAATCGAAATTTGCGCAGAGTTGCATGCGAGGTTGCGTCATGCGTGACAGGTTGCATGCACCTTTAGGAAGTAGTCACTTGTAAGTCACACGAATAGTTGCGTGAGCAGTCGCGAGTGGGTCGTGTAGTTAGTTGCGTGGTTAGTCGCATGCATGGTTACTTGATTAGTCGCGTGAATAGTCGCACGCTTGCATGGTCGCTTAGTTAGTCGCGTACATGGTCCCATGAGTAGTCGCATGCATAGTCGCTTGATTAGTTGCGTGAGTAATTGCACATGTGCATGGTCATTCGGTTAGACCGGTTGATCTCTAATCCAAAAATTCATATCATGAATCGGCGATAACTCCATTACATATGGCTTAGTTGCGCATTAATCTCTCTCGAATTCTTCAGGTATCTCAATATACTCCTTCATTTGGAATAAATTTGAATGATGAGTGTTGGATAGAGCATATGAGATACTGTAGGCGATAGAGTATGACATGTTCCATTCTTTCATCAAATCTTTATTCTTAAAATCTTGATGAAGGTTAAGTACTCTATTAAAATCTCGATCCGCCAGATTGTAGACAATCCTTGAGTAGATATAGGATGTCATATTCCCTGCATACATGTTTCCTGAGATTCCTCCCAGCATGCTTCCTTTGGATTCTTGATCCTTTTGTTAAAGATGGCGATATCGCTTGGTGTATGATTGAATATTTTTCAATATAAAAGAGCAAGTGTACTCTTGTCGTGTAGGCACGAGCAACCAAGTTAAATATCGAACCAAGGATAATAAAAAATTTAAGAGTTTAAGCGATCTCAAGTTTATCGTGATTTTAATAAGGACGATGAAAAGGGTGGATAGATAAGCATGCAAATAAAAAGAAATTAAACTAATAAAAATAAGATAAATGCAAAAATGAATGGGTTCCAAATGATGCAAGGATGAGATTAACAACAACCATGACATCGATAATAAGGTAATCATGCAATTAATTCTAATATCTCATGAACATGGCATAAAAACGATCACTAATATATCCTAAGCTCTCTCTCGAGTCACTTAAGTTGTAGGCCCTCAAAAAGGCTCCGAAAAGCACATATGATCGATACCAAAGCGAACACCTCCCAATAGGTACTAATTACTCTACGAGTTCCCTAATTAGGTACTAAATCATATGCAATATTCTCTTTTAAGGTACTATGCACTAATGGTTTGGACCCCCTTACCTAATTATCCAATCTCTCGCTTAAGCCAGATAAATATTCTATCAAAGGGTTCTAAATCTAAAAGGATATCTCTATCACATTCTAAATTAATGCACATGAAGTGTATGATGAAATGATTCAATGAACTATCCTAAACACATAATTGATTTCTCAATCTAATCACATGCTCATGACAATTAATCACACAAATCAAGCAATTAATATCAATGATAGAAATAGCTCAATGCCCAATTAAGATCAAAATTAAATTGCATAATAACTAAATTATCCAATATCAATCATGGAGTTAATCTCACAAAGGAGATTAGCTTATCACAGTCTTAAAGAAAACAACGTAGACAATTGTATCTACAAAACCCATGATAAAACTATAAAGAAGCCTACAAAAATTAGAAATAGAATTCCCCTTTGAATGTCTTCAATGGAGCTTCTGCATCTTCTTCTTGCAATCATCATTCCCCCTTGCTTCCTTGATCACTTGGATGATGGATTTAATAGATGGATTCAAGGATAAGTGAAAGGAACGGAGAGGAAAGTGTGTGAAATATGGTGTGAACTAGGTGTAGATCTGATCCAGAATTGATTCCTCTGTAAAAATCACGCAATTAGAGTATTTATAGATCTAGAACCTTCTAGAAAACCCGCTGAATAAAACTCCAACAAATTTCCGAACTCGACTCGAGCTGGCACAGCTTGGCTCGAGTCGAGTCTCATTTCTTGGTAGATTTTGGCTTCTTACGGAGCTTAACTCGAGCTCTGAACTTGAGTAGTAGGGGAGGTAGAGCAGGTGTCTCTGATGTGTACAGTCGACCACGATGGCCGAGCAGCTGCAACTCGACCCGAGCTTCAATATGAGCTCGACTCGAGCTTGAAACTTGAGTCGAGTAGGGTCGTGTTCTTCACTCCTTTTCTGTTTTCGGCTCCCGACTCTATTTTGCTCAATTTTCACCTATTTTTCATATATTTAAGTTCATTTTTACATATTTCCATAATAACATAAAATACCACCAAGATATACACAAATACGAATAAAATAATACAAAAATACACATAAAAAGATACAAAAATATAAGTGAAAATAGCAACGATCAGTGTATCGATACCTTCCTTGAATGTTGCCTTGATAATAATCCGAATGGCTCCAATATGAATCCAGGACATCGTACGAGCCAATTCTCTCTTGAGCCTATTGATTTATTTCTTGATATCATCAATAGGAACCAGTTGCATCTATATCATATTTCCTATGAGCTCCATAGGATGACAATCTCCCCTTAGGTCACTTTGTATATGATGTGATGCTCTCTCTTTCTAAAGCTAAAAAATCTCTCAATTCTTCCCACAGTGAATCCATCGTATAGATTAAGTCTTGGATCCTTTTTCATGATTCTCATAAGGGCTTTATAAGAGATAGATGTCTGGGAAAAGAATCTAGACATATCCTCTTGTGTCACTTGTCTGAAGCTCTTTTCTTCACTATGACTCATTTTTGGAGGATTCATTTTGATTGAAGAATTCTTCTTCATAGATACTCTCGTCTGAGGGTATATCTTCAAACTAATATATATGTACCAGATCTTAGAAGTAAACTACTTTCTCCAATTCTGTAGTGATTTCAAACTGCCGTACTCCTCGCTTATGGTTTTCTAGCAATCTGGTGAGATATGATCTCTAGCTCCACACGTATATCAATTATAATTCTTGAATATTTCAATTGCTCGTGTGGGTGCTCTCCAGAACATTCTCCTTATTAGAGTTCTTCCTAAACTCCTCTGGTTTGATCCTGGGATGAGGCTTGACTTCTTGACTTCCATCATGATGGTCCTGATCTTTTCCCCGATTTGTAGTTTCGGGGCCTTCTATTTGGACCAAAAGGATCTTGTTCTTCTGGACCTCTGATAAGAGTGAAAATAAGCGTGTTTCGGTGTCTAATTTAACACCTTTTGATGGGAGGTGTTTTATTGTGTTTTAGTTGGAAAAATAATCAAAAGTGCAAAGTTGGAGAAAGGTGCAACTTGTGCAAGAATGCTGAAAAATGCACGTTCAGTTTGTGTAATTTTTCTATATTCGTATAGAGCTCTGAATTGGAAGTGTGATACATTGTTGGAAAACCACATAAGAAAGAATCATTTTGGCATAAGGAACACCTCAATTAGAATCTAAATGAGAAAGTTATGATCAAAGTGGTAACGTCGTGCATGCTATGCCGAACAGAACGGCTGTGCCACTTTGCATGACTTTTATACATTCAAATGTTGGAGTTTCTATGAGTTCTTTATATTGATAGAAAACCAAGGAAGAGAGGATCGCATAAGCACAAGAATCACTTAAATCGGCGCTCGGATGTGAAAGTTATGCGTGAAACGATGAGACTGCGCATGCAGCTCGACCAGTAGTTCGACCAAGGCCTTCCAATTCAACCAAAACCACTTTGGTCGAACTGGGACACGAAAATCTGTTTTCGATGGTTTTTACACCCCCGGTACATGTATTTTCGTGTTTTCCAAGAAAAAGTACATCCATGGTCCATAAGGAGAGCTTACAAGTATAAAAGAGGATGTAGATCACATCATTATTCATTGTAGACGACAACACAATTATTCTATACCCCACAAAGGGGGATTACCCCCCAACCATCATCCACATCCTTTCCTTAATCCATCCATCACTTTGAAGATTCGTCTGTGAAATCAAGAGGAGAACCAAGAGGAGGATTCAAGACGGAGAAGGACGCGACGACGCCCACATCTAGGATTTTATTCGTTTTCTAATTTATCTTATATTTTCCAGACATATGGGTAAGATCTATCCAACCTCCATGATTGTTCTTCATAACATCATGGGCTAGAACCTTTTTGGTAGATCTACAGTTTTTAAAGGTTTTTATGAATTAATTGAACTTTCGTGTGTATACTTTGTACAACACTACTTGGATTTATTTTATATAAGACTATGCATTTTTAATTCATACTCAGAGTTATTTTTTTGCATCATTAACTGTTATGTAGAGTCTGAATACATATCTTGGTTATTGATTGAGTGCATTCACTGCTGAGCAGGATTTCATGTTATGATTCTAAGTGAGGAGACTCCGAAGCTTCATTAGAACTATCTTATATGAATACTTGTTAATTAAATCTGATTCGGGTTAATAAGTAGGACAAAGAGGATAATTTTATAGTACCTATAAAGGGAGATCATATCGGGTTAGAGTATCAATTGGTCAGGAAAATAATTGATACTAATAGTACCTAGAAAGGGGGGTGAAACTATATCTCTTGCTCCAAGGTTATTTACACGTATTTCACGCATATTTACTTGTGTCAATAGTGTATATTTGCATGGTTTAGTGATGCGTCCATATTCCACAAGGTAGAGTCGGACATTGCTAAACGAAAGGGAGATTAATGAGTGAAACTGAATTATCCTAGAGCTACCTATTCTCCTACTTGATTCTTTTCCGTATTTTTCTAATTTTTAATTTATTTTATTTATTATTTAAATTAATTATTTAGTAGTTGATAATTAAAATCCCAACTTTTATTTCCATTCGTCTTAATTAATTAGTAAATAATTAAATTGATAATAAGTCATCCATTGAGTTTGATATTTAACTTGGTCGCTTGCTTAAACTGCAACTGATATTCTTAATACTTGGGGATTAATTTTACGTGCAAAGAAAATGCGCATCACTTTTTTGGCACCGTTGCCGGGGACGGCTGTTATTATTAGTTTATTATTTCTAGTTTGGTTAAAACTTCTATTTGTGATATTTATTTCTATCTAACCTTAATTTTTTCTGAGGTACTTGTGCACTAAGAAAAGGAGAGGAAGGAAAAGAAGGAATAACACATTGAGCTAGATATGGCCGGAGCAAGGCATAATCCAGATAATGTTGACATACGTGAAATTTTCACGAACTATGAAATTGGTAACATGGGGTTGATAGGAGGAAGGGAGGAAGATGATGATTTTGAGATACATCCCTCTCTTATTAACATGGTAGAAAAGAATCTCTTTTCTGAAGGTTGTTTTGAAGATCCATATCAGCACCTCAGAAGATTATTTGGTTATGCAAACACTCAAAAAAGTGCTGGAGTTAATAATAATGTTAGGCGGATTGTCCTATTTAAGTTTTCTTTGATTGATGGAGTGGAAGCTTGATATAAGACTCTTGATGCCACATATTGCACTATATGGGACCAACTGCAATAGAAGTTCTTGGAGAGATACATGCTACCCTCAAGAATCTTAAGAATGAAGCAAGAGATCACGTAACTTTTTATGAATCAGGGTGAAAATTTTCATGTGGCGTGGGACAGGTTTAAAGACATGCTCAGGCGGTGCCCGCAGCCAAGGATGAAAATATCGATATCGGTAAAAATATCGGTACTTCAAATTTACGGATTATCGATGGATATATCAAATTTCGACATCGATTTCGGTAAAAATTTTAAAAATTATGAAAACTAAAAAAAATAGAAGAAAATTAATTAATTAACTTTTCAATATATTATAACTAATTTTAATATATAAATACACTTTAAATCTCAATAAAACTCATAACACTTGATAAGTAAATCAATAATGACATATTTAAATAGTTTAGATTCATACAATAATTACTACTTATTATTTTATACATAATAACTAATATCAAAATAATGATCTATGAGGCTCAAATGTAAAACATGTCATGCCGTCTAGATCTAAACAATATTGGTACCAACTCATCGAATTAGAGAAATATTGAACATAGTTTTGAATGTGTTAATAGTACGTCATTCTATCTTGTCCAACTGTTTGACTATGGATTGGATAGTGTTTGCTAATCCAATCACCATGTTGTTGAGACATGATTGAATCTACTCCATATGGCAATTGAGAGATAACAATTTAATAAAAAGTGATAATTAATGAATCAAACGTAAAACAATCTCACAATGAGATGGTTTCACGTAAGTGTTGCTTTATTTTTTATTTTATTTTTTTAAGTTAAACATATTAATAACAAAAAAATGTATTTGGTTAATAAAAGTAAAACAAAAAATATTTTAGTTTTTTTTTTTAATTATAGATAATTTTTCGATATTTTCGATATATCCTCGATATTTTGTCGATATTGTATCAATATTTCCTCGATATATCTCGATATCTGGGAAAATTTGAACTATGACAATTCGATATCGATATTATTATCGATATTTTCCGATATTTTTTGATATATCCTCGATATCAGAAAAGATATATCTTTTTTCCCATATCGATATCGATACTCTAAAAAATAGATATATCGTGGATATATCGTGGATATATCGGGATATTTTCGTCCTTGCCCGCAACATGAGATGTCTGAGGCTGATTACATAATCATCTTCTACTATGGATTGGATAGTGAGTCGTGAGTTCTTATTGATGCATCATCAGGAAGAGCATTGTTATCTAAGACAGAACTTGAAGCAGAAAAGTTGTTTGAAAACATCTTTATGAATACACGTGACTGGCCTACGAAAAGAGTAAGAGGATCTTATGTGTTGGGGAAGATAGAGCAGGTGGAACATCAAGTGGTGAAGCCGAATAGGGATGATGAGATCGTCTCTAGTTTAGCTAACCTCAACAATCTATTAGAGTCCCAGCAGAAGCAGATTACAGAGTTGACACAAAAGGGGCCAAGTATCCAACAGCAAGAAGTGAAGAGTATCGAATATACCTTCAATCGATACATGACAATGAATGATGCAAGAGTTGATCGCATCGAGATTTCTATAAATGTTAATCATGCAAATTTATCTAAGCAGTTGAAGGACCTTACCTTGATAATAGGGCAGATGGTTGGGAACGTGAATCAATTGACACAAACTTTGGAGAAAAGAATGTTCCTGTCTCAAGGCTTAACGAATCTGAAAAAGTGCAAAGTCATTACATTGTGGTCCAGGATGCAATATGAAGGTCCGATGAAGCATGTGAATGAAAACAAGGAGAGCAAGGCTCCCATTTGACCAGCCACACTCAGTTCGACCAGACCTAATGGTCGAACTGTGGTTGAATATTTTTTGGAAAAATAGAGAAATGATACTCTGTATTCTGGCTTGCCGTTCGACCAGACCACTCTGGTCGAACTATGGTCGAACTGACACCTGTGGAGAAGAAAGATCAAGTTCAGTTTACAGAGCCTCCGTTCGACCAGACTCACACCGTTCGACCAAACCTCTTTGGTCAAACTATGGTCGAACCAGCATCCTCTGGACTGGACAGACTGATCCCGTTTTCAGATACCTAGTTTGACCAAACTCATGTCATTTGACCAGACCATTCTAGTCGAATTATGGTCGAACTGCGGCAATCGAACCCTATTTCCGTGTCGAATGCTACACGTATTATTCAGAACACTCCAGTATCATTACAAGAGCAGAATACTAAGCTAATAGTGGAGAATAAGTGGGAAAGAGCAAAAAGGTTGAGAGCCGAGAAGCTTAGACTGCAAATAGATACTGAAGATGTGGTTTTCTTTCTTGATCAAGCCATAAAGATGCCCATGGAGACTCAATAATGCAAGAGCATAGATGTGATTTCTAATTTGTTTAATCATGATTTTAATAGGACAGATGATTCTGAATTTGAGTGGAAGATTGACAAGGAGGAATCTAGGCAGCCATGGGAGGAAGAAAATTCCAAAGATCATATACTTGTGACCAAGAAAAGTGAGGTGCTGAGTATAGACAAGAAGAGGGAAAGAAAGTACTTGAAGGCGAGGATGCGAGAAGACCGCCATCTGATTCAATAGTTCAAAAAGTAATATTTCATCGTGACTCTCCGATGTTAAATATGAGCGCTTGTTAGGAGCTTGCCCTTTCATTTTTATTGCTTTATTATTTCTTTTGTGTGAGTGGGGAGTTATTATATTTGAGGTGCTCACGTTTTGGCACTTACATCTCTTTTCAAATATAGTTTCGACTTACGTTTTTACAAAGTTTGGGGGTGTGATGTACTTACCTCGTCTTATGAGCACCGACGGTATAAGTTTTCATTTCGTTGGTTGTTTGTTTGTTAGTAGGTTGATTTTTTATGGCGTATTAACATTTTAACCAGTGTTGATATGTCGATTTTTTATAACTTACCTAATGTTTAGTGTGTTGTATTGGTGTGTCTAGTGTGTGGAGCCGATTAGATAGTCAATTGAGTCTTTCTTAGAGTTCTCCTATTTTATTATTGATGAATCATGTGATGATGAGTGTGTTTGAGTTTTGATGATAGAAAAGGTAAAAGAGTGGCAAGACGAGTTCTACACTAAGGCTTGAGGAGCTCGTGTGAACGTTTTGAAGGAGATAAATCAGGTGCCCTCGTTTCTTTATTCTAATTTTTATGTGTGCTTTTAATTCATAGGATTTGAAGGAGTGAGTTTATGGTTGTGATCCATGTGAGCTTATATTTTTAAATTGTGCCTAAAATTCATATGCTTTTGAAATTGATGAAGGAAGTGTACTTGAGTTATATTGTGGAATGAAGTTTTATTTGTACTTGTGGGATATTTCTTACCATGAAAAGTGCTCTGTTACATGTTAAAAAACCCATGTGAGATTTTGAGCCTTGTTGATAATGTTACATAATCACATGATATTCTTTTCTGGTGAGTATCGTACTTATGTGTGTATTCCAGAACTTGTCTCTTGTCTTACTTGAAACTACATGTTATGATAGATGATGGAAGATGATTTTAGGCCATCTTTGGATTTATGAGTCGCTTAACCAAATAATTTCCTACCAAATGATGTTTATTCGTAGTTAGCCCCGTTGAGCCTTAAAACCTCATTCTTTGGCAGCCTACAAGAAATAACAACTTTGAGCATTTGAATTTTTTGAGCCTTGATTGTCCTTCTAGAAGAGAATTAATGACTTTTCAAAGTGTGTTGATAGAGTTTCATAGCAGCTTGGGAAGGAATGAAATTAGTGTTGAAATAGTGATTGAGCTTGAAAATGCATCTAAGGAAAATCATGGAGTAGTGCTTAAATCTAGTACTTCATGGAATCAAACACCCTAGGGTAGTGCTTAAATCTAGTACCTTATGAAGGATGCGAGAGGTAGTGTCTGAAACTGATACCTCGAGAGAGAAAAAATAAAGAAGAAAAAAAAAGAAAAGGAAAAAAAGTGATGTTTGAAGAAAAAAAGTGAAGGAGTTGAGGAGGATGTTGTTCTTAATTGAAGTGATGAGGAAGAATGAAAGATCGAGAGAGACTACAGGCTTGATTGATCCAAGTATTGAGTCACTTATCTATATATTTTCTACCTTAACCAAAGAGCCAACATTACATCCAAAAGAAAGTCCTTTTTGATCATATTGTCGAATCATACTTTTAGTGGTGGAGAGTTTGAAACTTTTGGCAAGCTTATGGTTATGCATGCACTTGAATTGAATCTGAGCGTAAATACATTAACCCATAAGTGTACATCTTTTACACTTGAGTACGAATGATATATACTTCCCGTGAGAGCATGTCAATGGAGCATTTGAATTGGTGATGATTGTCTTATCTTGTATGCTATGAATTGATTATTACATTGAATGAGAGTTGCATGACCTAAGTTGAGGACAATTGTATTTTGAATGAGGTATTGGTCACAGTCCTAGTTTCCCTCTAATTTTCTTACTCTCTTTCTCTTTATTTTTATTTTGTTGCCTCGGGACGAGCAATGGGTAAGTTTGGGGGATTGATGAGAGTGAAAATAAGCGTGTTTTAGTGTCTAATTTAACACATTTTTGATGGGAATTGTTGTTATATATTAGCACAAATGTCTTATATTAAATATATTTGAGAAAAATGTGCACTTGAGGTGTTTTATTGTGTTTTAGGTGAAAAAAGGATTAAAAGTGCAAAGTTGGAGAAAATGTGCAACTTGTGCAAGAATACTAAAAAATGCAAGTTCAACTTGTGTAATTTTTTGTATTCGTGTAGAGCTCTAAATTAGAAGTATGATACATGGTTGGAAAGCCACAGAAGATAAGATCGTTTTGGCATAAGGAACATCTCAATCGAAATCCAAACGAAAAATTTATAATCAAAGTGGTAATGTCGCGCAAGCTGTGCCGAATAGAACGGCTGTGTCACTTTACATAACTTGTTACATATTCAAATATTGGAGTTTCTATGATTCTTTATATTGATAGAAAACCCAGAAAGAGAGGATCGCATGAGCTCAAGAATCACTCAAATCTGCGCTCGGATGTAGAAGTTATGCGCTAAACGGTGAGACTGTGCATGCAGCTCGACTAGTAGTTCGACCAAGGCCTTCCAGTTCGACCAAAACCACTTTGGTCGAACTGGAACATGAAAATCTGTTTTCGACGGGTTTTACACCCCCAGTACATGTATTTTCGTGTTTTCTAAGAAAAAGCTCATCTAATGTCCATAAGGAGAGCTTACAAGTATAAAAGGGGATGTAGATCACATCATTATTTATTGTAGACGACAACACAATTATCCTACACCCCACAAGGGGATCACCCCCCAACCATCATCCACATCCTTTCCTTCATCCATCCATCACTTTGAAGATTCGTCTATGAAATTAAGAGGAGAACCAAGAGGAGGATTCAAGACGGAGAAGGACGCGACGACGCCCACATCTAGAATTTTATTTGTTTCCTAATTTATCTTGTATTTTCCAGACATATGGGTAAGATCTATCCAACTCCCATGATTGTTCTTCATAACATCATGGGCTATAATATTTTTGGTAGATCTAGGATTTTTGAAGGGTTTTATGAATTAATTGAACTTTCGTGTGTATACTCCGTATAATACTACTTGTGAATTTATTTTATACTAGTAAATTCTGCCACCTCAATTCTTGAGGTGGGTACTCGGAATGTGAGCTAGAGTTTGTATGCAAATGTGATATGAATATTTAGAAATAGAAACAACAAATTCTTACAATATTAGCATTATGTACTCGGGGGTTGTCTAAAAATGATATGAATGTTTAGCTCTATATGTATTTGATTTTATGGAAAAGAAAATTCTCATTTATTCGAAGTGAGATACATAAGTGAATTACAATCTAAAGCGAAACATGTTATTTTAGTGTGAAATTTTAAAGGTGACGTGTGTTGTTGGTTGGTGGATTCTGCTCTTTTTCTATTTTGGTTGCAAATTCTAATAAAAGGAGGAGCTTCCAATCCATGTGAAGAACATCTTGGAGAATAGTTACCCATGTTGGGTTAGACTCGGACCTGTTTATTAGCTCTTCAATTTCTTGCTCAAGTGCATCACTGTATTGGCATTGACCACAATTAAGGCAGCTGCAAGAACAACCACGATCTTTCATTGATTTTGGTGATTGAATTGAGGTTTGTTTGAGAGGAATACAATTTTATTATGCAGCTTTAGTAATAAAGTGAATGTCTTTATATATTAATAGGGGATGGATGACTCATGCTTTCACATCTTGAATTCTTCCACATGTCTTGTAGTTTGGTGTGGTGGTGGGAGAAATGCGCATGGTTATTACATTTGTAAATGGAATAGGTATAGTGTTGCAAAATGGTATATGATAGATATGATTTCTCCACCTGTACATGATGGTGGGTATGTAATTGTTATTAAAATGAAAAGATGAAATATCAAATAATATGTTGAATTAAGACATCTATTACATATTAGTAGTGTTGCATCGTTGACATTAATAATTATACATTTGTTGGATTGATTACATATTTGTATGCAATTAATTAACCTGAGAGAAATTGAGGATTATTATCATTTAGAAAATCAAGATTTAACGAGAAGAGCTTAGTTTTTGTAGAGAAGCTTAATATTTCAGGTGGAGAATTCTTTAATAAGGTCAAAGCTACTTCTTCTCATGAGTTTATTTTTCTTTTTAAAAAAATTATAGGAAAATTAATAAAAGAATAAAACAAATCAAGATGTAGGCAAAGTAATATATATATTGGGTTGGCAGAACAAAATCCTTCAATCAATCCAGTACACATAACCAACTAATAGAGTGGCAGACCAAAATCCTTCAATATATCCAGTACACATAACCAACAAATATATTCAAGCATAACTATCCAACTGTAATCCAAGCACAAAAAGTTGATCAATATAATAATAAAAGAGTGATTAGAGGAGTAAAAAAGATTACTACATTTTATATACAAGGCATCATTGTAAGCCGATGCATACATAATCCACAAAATATATAGTTCACAAAAAATGGCCACCACAGTACATAAATAGTGTTCGCAGAAGTGATATTGTTGTGGTTGGCTACTTGGTTTATATACTTATAGTTCGCAAAAGGTGGAAACATATTGTAGCTGGGTTATGTACTTATATAGTGCTTCGCAAAAGGGGGAAAATGTTTGAAAATAAAACAGTAACATAGAAGAAACTTAGGATGCATTGGAGGGTCCTTCTTCCATTTTCATTGTCTCAACAGGACTTGATGGAATAGTTGGTGGAAGGCATGTCATTACTACGTTTCGTATGTACTTTGTCCCATTATACTCACTACTGAAAGTCCTTATATGGAATAGATACTTATTCGAATTTCTCGTTGAGCTGGATTACAATTGGCATGTTTCCCTGTTAGAGGCAAGACAAATGTGGGGAGTCTATTTTACTGGTTATTATAATATTAAGAGAATGATTATGAGTAAACATACCGCTGCCTCTCTCTCAATAATTTCATCGCATGTCATTTCCAGTAACGTTCCTGCTTCTTTGTGTTCAATGAAAACCGACAATTCTCCAGTGTCGTCAGTTATGTTTTCTTGAAGACGCAGCCTACGAAATGCAACATGTTAGAATGGTGGGAACTCATTTTATATAAATGTGTTAGAATGGTGGGAACTCATTTTATATAAATGTGGTATATTCTAAGTGTAAGCTGATACTTACAGTGGTTTTGGGCTCTGTGAGTCCTCGTTGCAATACAGACATGTGAATTCACTTCCATAGATTGCACCGCAAGTCTTAGCACACTTTGGATAACTTAGAATGTACATTCGTTGATTTATTTCTGCAAGTCGCAGTTCTCCTCTAATCCAAAAAGATTTTGGCTACAAAATTAAGTAGTTAGGTTAAGTTGTTGGATAACTAATTAAAATGTGAACATAATTCAAAATAACATATGTAGTAATATGAAATCACCATTTCAGACTGGGCTAAGATGTCTTCAATTGTCCTGATCTGTGAATCAATTGGGTAATCCTTTTTCTGGTGTTCTTTCTCGTACCACCTCTCAGAATCACAGTTTGAATGTAGTCTTGGTTGGATTTTACCCTGTGAAGTTGTCAAGCCCAAAAGGAATATCAAATAGTAAATTACACACCCAAGCCACTTGCTAGAGTTCACTACATACTTAGAAAAGATAAATCAAATATAACACACAATTCATTTTCAAATTCACAACTTACATTCTAATGCATACTTGGGAAAAAAAGGAAAAAAATGGCAACACCAAAAACAACCTCTAGTTCTTTTATTTAGTTTTGTAGTAAATATTTCTATGAGTTTTAAGCTATCAGTAGAGACTTGTAGAAGGGTCAGGTGCTTGATAGCACACAAACCTAACCAATATCTAGATCAATTCCACTTTCTTGCAATTATCTATACAATAATTATTTCAGTCAATAGAACAGGTTACACACAATTTGAAATACAATCAAGAAACAACAATAAAGATTTCTTATCAATCCTAGATGTTAAGCCCAAGAAGAATATCGAATAGTAAATAATATTCTGTCAAGAGGAATATCAAATCTTGAATATCAAATCTTCACATAATATGTCTATAATGTAGGATCAATAAAAGGAGCACCTAAGCCACTTCCTAGAGTTCACTATATACTTAGAAAAGTTAAATCAATAATAAGACACAATTCATTTCAAGTTCAGAACTTACACTCTAATGTGTACTAAGAGAGAAAAAAAAAAGCAACAAAAAAACAACCTCTAGCTCTTTTATCTAGTTTTGCAGTATTTGCATCATCATGACATACCTTTAAACGTACAAATAGCATTAATGCATAGAGTATAAATTGTTCCTGTCTAGCATGAAAAACATGTTTATGAGTTTTAGAAAGGTCATTTGCTTGATAGCACACAAACCTAACCAATATCTAGATCAATTCCACTTTCTTGCAATTATCTATTCAGTAATTATAGCAGTCAATAGGACAGTTTACACACAATTTGAAATACAATGAAGAAACAACAATAAAGATTTCTTACCAATCTTAGATGTCAAGCCCAAGAGGAATATCAAATAGTATATAATATTATGCCAAGTGGTCGCATTGATTAAAAACAGAGCACTTTATTAGACATTCATTCTACAGAATACACATGATCATAACTGGGCTAGCAAATAGGCCACAAATAGTCACTACAATGCGACCAAGTATCCTGTGTCCTACAACATAACTACAGTAGTTGTAATTCCAATACCAGTAAACATTTCTTAGTTAAACTGAATACTGAAGATGGAAAATTTAAATTACCATTCGGAGAGTTGTTCTGTTTGAGGTATAGGTGGATGAAACAGGAGAGTGCTGTCTGGCAAAGTGCTAATAGACAATCCTACATTAAAAAGTATAAAATTAATTTTGTGTGTATGTATTAATAATAGTTAATGGTGTTTGATAAATGTGAACATATTTATAATTACCGTGGAATGTGTTAACCGACAGTCGCATCCCTAAGACTATGGGCATTGTATCCACACTTTGTTAAGCAGGCTGCTTCACTATGAAAATATTCGTCCCACAGAGTTATGATGGTTGGCCTGCATCGTGGAATAAGACATTTAAACATTAGTTTCAACCATTGGTGTATGAAATGTATGTAATAACACTTTGTAGCGGGTATGTTGGGAAGATTAAATTACTCTTTATTGACAATGACAAACTCTTGCAAATGTCGGTTGTTTTTTGATGTAAAGCGTGGTGGAAGTGCGTGTATGACAGCAAATAGCAGATCTAGAAAAAATGAGAAGTTATCTAAAATTATTAATTATCGTGTGCAAACTACTATGTGATTTTTTTCATGCGCTAACTACTATATGATGTTAGTTGTTCAATAAATCTTACATCTTTATCAAGAAGCATTATCCTTTGTTGTTGACCCCATGACATTTGACGTATAGAGGTTTTCTCTGTGACTACAACTTTAACAATCCAGGTCTGTGAGGTCGGATTGAGTTCTGCCAGCGATATACAGTATTTGTCTAGTGACCTGAAATGTAAATACTTGAGTAAAAAACAATGCAATAATCAACTTAATAATTAAACATGAAGTAGAGTCAACCATGTTTAATCCAAAAGAAACACAAAGAATCAATCGCAATTAAGTAAATTTTCAGCAAGACATTTTATAAAAATGAACACAAATGAATTAACCATGATAAATTTGTGAACAGCCAAAAATTGTGTATAGTTGCACGCAGTTCAAGCAAAGCATGCAGGCAGAAAATTCATTTCTAAGAAAAAAGTATAATATCTTTAAAGAAAATATAGCACATGCTATACAATAGAAGAGAGAATGTTCTCTGTTCAAATAAGAAATCAAAAAATGTAATAAAGAAGAGGTATCTCATTTTGGATAAGAGAACATACTTGTTTGATTTCCTACTTGAAGAATCCATCGGGTTGAGTTAGTAAACAATGATGACAGCAAGTTATAGAGCGTGCGGATGTTTCTGTACCAAAGTATGCATACAAAGTGAGTAATAATTATATATATGATAGATATTCATTAACCTATTTAAAGATGAACAAGGCAAGAGTGAGAAAGGGTAGTCTAAAGTTTCAAGGAAACAAAAAGGAGAGTAGATATGTGGGATGTTAGCAGGAAAAATCTGACCACCCTCGTTACTGGCGCCAAACGGGAGGTAATGCATACACTCATAAAAAGTGAAAATTCAAGAATCCAAGAATTTAGTTGTAAATATTGCTGCAAGGATTTTGTTTGAATAAAACAGAAAAAATCGAACCACCCTCATTACTGTCGCCAAATGGGAGGTAATGCATACACTCAAAAAAGATGTAAACTCAATAATTTCCCCAAAGTTTCTGTAAAAATGAGAGGTGATGCAATTAAAGATAACGAAGCCTCTCATGACACAAACTGCAATAAGATTGTTAGTCATGGTATAAACATGAAATATTAGAAAAGGCAAAAATAATGTGTTTGTTACACCAACAATACACCATGCCTTTTGCAGGAAGGTTGTATTTATTTATTAGCATTTCGATGAGGCAGCATAGCTCACAAATTAAATAAGAAAACTGGAGAACTTCATTATCTAAAAACCCAGTTTTTCCTACGTGGAAACTGCAGAACTTAATTATATAAAAACCAATATTTTCTACGTAAATGCAGTAAAGGAAGCCCAATTAATTAGTGTAGAATAATTTACCAATTTGTGCTGCCATAAATTCTCATTGGCAAAATAAATGATTGTCACTAAAATAAGCAGTGGCATACCAATCATACAATCACACCTTAATTCTGTGCCTTTAGGTTGCTCCACGCATTTGAAACTGCAAATAATGATTAAATTATTTACAGTAATGGCTGTAATATTGAATATAGAAACACACAAATTTTCACATTTCAACTATTTTCGAAAACAATGTTAAGCTAAGATGCTGCAAAAACAAATTACAAACCAAAGATAGCATCAATCTCAAGACGTTGGTGTGATAAATTAAGTGTTAACCAAAATTTGAGAAATGTATAAAATTGTTCAAATCGCAACTTTTGTAACACTCAGCCATAAGTTCTTGTGAAGTGAACATGCAGACATATCTTTTCTTGAAAAATGCAGTAAAGGAAGCCTAAGGACTAAATGTGTGGATGCATGCCTATTGAAATCAAAATCACATACATATCACACAATATAAAGGAATAGCAGCTATAATGTTCTTTGAAATAATTCATCGAACACCTAGTGGATAGCACATTTGATACACAAGGGCAAGTGCATGCTAAAACACTGAACACCGGATCGGCAACACATTAAATAAGCAAAGTTGAAAGAAAAATACCTGAGAGAATACACCAATTAGGATATGGAAGATACCGCAGATGTGTGTCTTCTACTTTAGAGAGAGATTCAAGCAAAAATCGCGAACAGAAAAAAAGGGTGAGAGACGGAGATTAACGGAACCAGGCTGAAGGTGAAAATTGGCCGTGGAGGGATTCCGTTCGTGCTAGAGTTTGGAATCGATTCCTTCAAACAAATGGTGGGAGAGTTGATCAAAACGAAGCATGTTATTTCTATTTGGTGTTATTATTGTATTTCACAACTTCCTGCAAAAGAAATCATAATATGAATTCGATGAATTAACCTTAGAGACGAAGATTTACCGCAGTGTTGTCTTCTTCTACTTTAGACAGCGATCCTAGTGAAAATGGTGAACAAAAGAAAAGAGTGGAAGACAGAGATTAAGAAGTGAATTCGTGGGAAGAAAACATAATATGAAGTGGGTCATTTAAGATTATTGATCGGTGTGTTACGAGCTTAATTGCATGAATTTATATGATTTATTTGGATTTAATTAAATAATTAAGTATGATTTTAATAAAAATACTATTAATTGCTTGATTATTTGGAGAGAGGTATTTTATCTGAATTTTCAGGATTTATGCATAATATGAGCTTCTATATTTAATTACGAAGGCGTGAGAAAAAATGGAGCTCGATTCGTAGTTAAAACGAGCAAATGCAGGCTAAAACAATAAAATAGCGCAAGCTGAAATTTCCAGGTGAAATAGCTGCGGCCCATCTTTTTTGCCCAATCGTCACCCATGTGGCCCAAACTTTAATAGCCCAAATACTCCAATTGCTGAATCATATAGCAGCCATTATTTTGAAGTTCAACCCACAAGCAAATTCAATTTGGAGAGACACAATGCACGAGTACAACATTTCTTCATGGTGGGCCATTACCTAATTTCAATGTTGGGTCTTGATTTTGCAATTAATTTAATGGGCCCAATCAACCCACACGTGTGTTACAGAAGCAGTAGGGCAGCCGATTTTTGGGGATTCCACCAGTGCCGATTTTCTCCTCCACACATCTCACTCCATTTGTTCTTTTTTTTCCCAAATTCTCCATCCATTAAGTTCTCAATTAAATAGTAGTGAGATCTGTGAGGGATCCGTAGTTTTAAATATTTTTCTAGATTAGGATTTTATTTGTTTTCAAAGAAGGTGGAGACACCAAGGAGGGGATTATCTTCATGAATGTAAAACTTCATTAGGTGAAATCTAATCCTACTTATTATCTTTTTATTTTCTATGTTTTGGTGGTTGATTGATGACATAATTATTGATTAATTTGTGAAAATGTCTTAATTGAATTTTCGGCTTTGATTAGATTTCATTTATGAAATTCGCATGCCTTGTAGTAATATGGAATTTATATCTTTGGTATTAGTGTATAGTGATTATGTTGTGTATTGTATATCGACATGTCTTGTCGTTGTTTTACCCTTAGTTGCTTTGCATGATTATCATATGTGAGTTTCTTCCATTTATTACATGAGGGTTTAATATAAGGGGAGTCTAGCCAAGGAGTCCTTATGTTTAGAACAACATAAAGGGACACTAGAGAGGTTAGATCGAGAGGTCAATTAATCTAGTGAGGGAAACCAAAGCTTAGTGAATTCATAGTACCTAGAAAGATAATATTACCTATGATTTAGTATCTATTTAGAGAACTCGTACGAGTAATTAGTACCTATTGGGAAGTGTTCATTTTGGTCTTGATCTTATGTGCTTTTTCGGGGTTGTGAAAATAATCTATATCCTATTCACCATGGCCATTGAGGATATGTGCAAATCGTGATCGCTTTTACCATGATTTGCTTAAAAATGGCAAACAATTAAAGATGTTGGATGATTGATTGTATGAGTGCGTCATGAAAACTGCCTTGTCATTGAAAATCCAAAAATATTGTAATTAGATTTATTTTTTTCATACATTTTATTTTCTTTTATTTT
The DNA here is from genome assembly GCA_023678885.1 of Pogostemon cablin. Classification (NCBI taxonomy): domain Eukaryota; kingdom Viridiplantae; phylum Streptophyta; class Magnoliopsida; order Lamiales; family Lamiaceae; genus Pogostemon; species Pogostemon cablin. The sequence continues at coordinate 9,158,413 of CM042990.1, read as the reverse complement.
TAAACATACTTTTAGATCGTCCCTAACTAATCACGATATTATACCTAAAGGTCATGATTCCTAAATTCCCTTGGGTTCGATATTTTGTTGCTTGGTCACTCCTACTATTAACGACCAATCAATTATAGGCGAAGATTATGAGGTGAACGCGTGGAATTAACAATCCTCCTCCTACAACACATGGCACTTAGAACCATCAGCTGGAATTCTCTTCGTATGACACATGGCAATGTGATGTGTCTTGGCCTTTACCGACTACCAGCTGGAAACTGGTCGGGTAACCCAAACTCCTTCTTTTAAGATATTAGATAAGACTATGTGTTTTTAATTCATACTCAGAGTTGTTTTGTGCATAATTAACTGTTATGTAGAGTCTGAATACATATCTTGGTTATTGATTGAGTGCTTTCACTACTGAGCAGGATTCCATGTTATGATTCTAAGTGTGGGGACTCCGAAGCTTCATTAGAACTATCTTATATGAATACTTGTTAATTGAATCTGATTCGGGTTAATAAGTAGGACAAAGAGGATAATTTTATAGTACCTATAAAGGGAGATCATATCGGGTTAGAGTACCAATTGGTCAGGAAAATAATTGATACTGATAGTACCTAGAAAGGGGAAGTGAACTATATCTCTTGCTCCAAGGTTATTTACACGTGTTACACGCATATTTACTTTTGTCTATAGAGTAGATTTGCATGGTTTAGTGATGCGTCCATATTTCACAAGGCAGAGTCGGACATTGATACATGAAAGGGATATTAATGAGTGAAACATGATTATCCTAGAGCTACCTATTCTTCTACTTGATTCACTTTCGTATTTTCCTAGTTTCTTATTTATTGTATTTGTTATTTAAATTAATTGTGTAGTAGTTGATAATTAAAATCCCAACTTTTATTTCCATTCGTCTTAATTATTACTAAATAATTAAATTAATAATACGCCGTTCTTTGGGTTCGATATTTAACTTGGTAGCTTGCTTAAGTTGCAACTGATATCCTTAATACTTGGAATTTAATTTTGAGTGCAAAGAAAATATGCATCAACCTTCATCCTTCGTTTCTCTGTGTATGAAGATGACTCGACTCTTCTTCATCCTTTATTCCTTCCTTGGATCTCTTCCAATGATGGTTGGACGATCGTCACCCCCACATCATAGGGGTACCATTTTCTTGATTCCCCTTAATCTCTTATAGTTCTTATGCAGAGATGTTTGATGACACCATTCTACAATCTTGGCTTTGAAATAGGACATCCACCTTACTATTGAGTCCAACTCACATGGTTCATACTATTTGATCAGAATTTCTCTCCATGAGCTTGAGATTTTGGCAAAGAACAAGTGGAAAACTTCATCCTTCTTTATCTTCGATTTCCATCTGTACTCTGTGAAGAGTTTGATGTATTCATCTACATGACAAATGTCAAGTAGCTCCAGGTTGTATAGGGTATTCTTATACTTCTTATTCTTTTCTTCATCCATCCCTTCGAACTAACCTACTCCGTGAAGTGGATCTTGAAGATCTTTGTCATACGATCTACGATATCTGCAAGGGTTTCTCCTTTCATGTCCTCCTTCTTGACTTCGTATGAGATTAGCTCCCAGACACATTTTATTGGTCCCTCCAGGCTCATAGTTAGAAATCTTATGAGCCCATTTTTATCTAACTCAAGTGCACCTCCCTCAATTTTCATTGCATTTGTCTGCTCTTTAGGTTCTGCTCCAGAACCCTCGGATAATTTCATCGCATTTATCCGCTCTTTGTCTTCCCAGAATATGATAATATTCTGAATTCTCCTTTTGAACAGAGTTATAAATCCTACTATCTTGAATAGGACTGCTAGTCCTGCTCCATGCATCTTGAACAGGGCTACTAGTCCTGCTATACTTGGATATCGAACTTTCATTCGTATTCATATTTCTTTGAAACTCTCTTTTCGTTAAGTAATTATGAGTTTATAATATATTTTTTATCCATAGATAAATAAACATAGGGCTCTGATACCATTTTAAAGCGTAAAGATATGAGCAAAAATTGAGTAGAAAATGAAGTATATAGGCCGCGTTGTAAAAGGTGTGTTGTAGAAGATGTATTGTTGAAAGATTGATGGAAATAGCCAAAATTTTAAATAGTATAATCAAGATGTCAAGTTGTTTGGTTTATACTCCCTTCGTTTCATTTCAAATGATACACAAAAGTTTGCACATTCCTAAAAAAAGCAAAAGACAATCACTCTTCCCTATATACTTTATTTACAAAAAAAATTACTCATACCTAATACACCTAACATACTTTATCATTTATTTATTACAAAAAAATACCACAATACCCCTTAAAAGTTATCATTCTTTTAATCTTCTTGCCAGATGAAGGGGTGCAAACATTTGTGTGACGGAGAGAGTAATAGATAAATGGTGCATTTGATCTTATTATAAAAGATAAAGAATCTAAATGGCCAAAATAAAAGTTCGAGGGCTTATTTGATCTTTGGAAATAAGTTTTGGGTTCCTCTAAGACCGTTTGCCTTTTTTAAATCTTAGTTAGTCACTTTGTGCAGCCATTTTTACAATTTTTGTCACATCAAACTAAAAATAATTTAAGTCCAAATCAGTGTTGTTATAACTGGACCGGAGATGAAATTGATGTCCCAAACGACTTGAGATTTAATCGATCGAATCAACGGTTCAACTGGAAAAATAAAAATTGCCTAATTTTAATAATATTTAATTATTTTATATATAATTTTATACTCTCTCCGTCCCGTCAAAAGAGGGTTTTTTTTTTGCAAGTAGATTAAGGAATATTATTATTTAATGTGTAGTGAGTAGTTGTATTAGTGGGAGTGTGGGCCCCATATTTTAATTGTATTAGGCCTTCCTCAATCATTAAACTCAAAAAGAAAGTTTTTTTGTGCTACATCAGCGCCACCTCAAAAGTAAAAAACTCTACCTCCAAAATAAAACTCTTCCCCAACAATAAAACCAAAAAGTATGTTTTTTTATAGGACCACCTAAATTTCATTTTATTCTCATTTAATTTATCAATTATATTTATCTAATTTCCAAATAAATTATAAATAATTATATTTTCAAATTATTTAATTTTATAAATTTAAGAAAAAAATGGAAAAATATATTATTTGCTTTTTTCATTACATAAAACAAAAAAACACAAATTAAAAGGACACATTAAAATATATATATATATATATATATATATATATATATAATTTTGTCATTATATAAAATAAAATTTAAAAAACCTGTTATAAAATACCTTATCATTTAAAAAAATTGATTTTTTCATTACATAAAATATAAAATACAAATTAATAGGACATATTTAAAAAAATAAAAACATAATTACACTCTTTATCAGGAAATTAAATGAAAAAATAGATAAAAAGAAAGAAAATAAATTAAGGAAATAATTAAGGATGGAAGGAAAGAAAATAAATGAAAAACGTGGGAAAGAAATTAAAGAAAAGAACAAGAAAGAAGATCACAGGAAAGAAAAGAGAAAAATGGGCCGGTACAGGTGCGGGGCCCACACTGTTTTAACCTCACTCGTGCGTGTCTGTCACGTTCTTGGATGATGCAGTGTGTCGTCCACTCTCTCTTCTCTCATACTCTCACACCCTCAAAAAAACCTGGGTTTTATGCAGAGAACCTCACAAAAAAACTTTTTCCTCCCCTATTGGAAAAAAACCTCATTTTTAGGTTTTTTAAAATTCACATCATCAAAATACCTTCCATTGGGGAAGGCCTTAGGGGATGTGTGTGGGTCTCATATGTGTAAAAATATAAAGAGGACTTTCTGGGTAAAACGACCAAAATAAAAAAAGGCTTCTTTAACTGGGACAAGTATAATTGATATACATATGAATCAACATATATTAAGTTGTTGGATTTGTTTTAATCTTTTTGTATAGATGTTTTGATTTATCATTTATAAACTTGCTCGCCAAATAAAGAAAGTTTATGGCTTTAGGATTAACGTTTAGTAAGGAACTGGGTGTCACCGAAATCGGGCTCATTTAATTAAATATGTTGTTTGAAAATTCCTTTTAACCAAATATAGTGGTTTGTGGATCCTTTAATAGAATAAGTGGAAGCGCCGCCTTTCACCCGCTTTTACTGTTAATGTATTATTTTAACTTAAATAATTTTAAATAAATTAATTTAAACCCAAATTAATTCATACCTTATTTTTACCTTATTTTTGACATTTCCCCATCTGATGGACAATCTTGAGTTGCTCCAGAGGGAGTTCGAGAATCTGACACTCAATGCAAAGCGTGCTGAAAGAATACAAGAAAGCAATCAGACTAAAGTGTCCAATCGCATACGAGATTGCATTCGCAACAATGCGAGTCTATTCGAGTCATTACGAGAGTCACTCTCCCGGGCTGTTGATAGCAATAGCAATCGACAAAAGGAGAGTAGTCGAGAACGTGACTCTAAACCCGGAGTAAGGGATTCAAATACCCTTAGCACAAGTCCTAAATTGGAACCTCCAAAAGAGAAATTGGTCGAAGGAAAAATTGAAGACCTGGAGTCATATCTAGAGTCGACAAGTCAACCCAACACCTCTGGGGTTATAGAATGAGAGATCAACCTTAGGCCGATGACAGGCACTGCTAAGGTTGGTATTAACTTAGCTAATTTCTCTTATTGGCATGAATACCAGACCAGTTGGGAGAAATTAAATACCAGACAAGGAATCTGACCAGAGAAATGCCGGGTGGATATATTTGGGGAATATTCCCGAGTTTGGATGCGAGAAGGATCAAATCCAAATGATGTAAAACAATTGTATGATTTTGGAACGCTAGCTTCAATATATACTGTTGCACCAGGCTTCCCAGAGCTTTCAAAACTACCAGAATGGCTGGGAAAAACAATTTTTAATGCATGGGAAAGCAATGCAACCCTATCCAGATGCGATGTATTGGAGCCCTACTTCACCAGTACGGTTCCAGAACCAGTCGGGAAAGGCAACCACGAGGCCTTCCATCTCATCAAGCTAAAAAAACCCGATGTCTCAGCATCAAATAGGATCAAGGAGCCTTCTGGGAAGGAACCAGTCTTGGTTTCTACCTTTTCTGAAGAACAGATCTCTACACATCGAGCGCGGGGTTTGTTTGCCTGCATTAAAGCAATGGTGGAGGTGAAGTTCCCATTCAAGTTCGAGCACAAGTCTTTGAATGTGTCTTTTTTGTTGAATACTTTAACAGGGAAGAAGACAGGATTTAATGAGAAGGCCTTCCAGGAAAAACAAGACCTTCTTTGGAGAAACAAGATTCCGGTGAGTAAACAAACCCATCGAAAATATTGTAACATGACCCATTTTGGGTAATGGACGAATAAAGTATGCACGAGTTGTTCCACCCAAATAGAACCAGAGTTTGGGAAAGGAATAAGATTAAGCATAGAGATGATCAGGGTGCTGAACCACCCCCAGCAAAAGAGACTCGTGGAAAAAAGAGGGTAAAATCTCTTCAAATTACCCAAGAGCCAAGAGAATCTTTAGGCACCAAGGAAGACAAATGACTCTTCAAAAAGTAAGAGTCGGATGACTTTTCCAAAGGAGTAAGGAGCCATGTGATTCCTGCAAAAGCCAAAAGATGATGGACCAGCTGAAGGCATCTGTGATACCCGAGATTCTCACTACTCATGTGTCAATATAATTTAATTTTTGTTATGTGTATTTTATAATTATGTGATAATTATGTGGCAATTATGTGATAATAATGTGACAATTATGTGATAATTATTTCTATATTTTATTTATCATTACATTTTATTTGAGACATTCGTGATAAAAAAAATTGGGACGGTGTGTGAATATATGTGTGCATAAATATTTACGTACATTAATTTGGAAATATGATTAAATTATTTTATGAGTATAAATACACTTTTCTTAATTATTAAGTATCACACGTGTTCTCGTAATAATAATAGTGGGTAGAAAAATGTATACGTATGTGTATTAATTTGTAAATGTATTATATCTTAACTATTAAGTATTGCACGTAAATTAAGAATAGATAATAATAATAATAATAGTTATTTACTATAAAGAGTAAATTAGAATTTGGGGTGGTGGATTGAGTTATAAGGTTGACGTGGTGGTTTACAAGCCAAAAACTCACATACATAAACTCTTGTTGGGTTGAATTGTGAAACAGACTGCGAGCGTTTAAAAAAAAAAAGAAATATTGAGAAAAAGTAAATAGAGAGAAGAGAGAAGAAAGGGAGAGAGAGGAGAGATGAAGAAGAGAGAAGAGGGAGCGCGCCGGAACGTGCGTGTCGGAGCAAATTAGTTACAGTTCTTTACGGGGTTTATATTACTGTCGGAATCCAGGTAAGTAGAAGTCCAACTACAATGCATAAACATGTTGTTTGTGAATTATTTGTGATTAATATGTGATAATTATGTTATGTGTTATTTTTGATTAGTTTAATTACGTTATGAATTATTTGGAGATTAATTTGTGATACAAGCTGAGGATTTATGTGATTTGGGGAAAGTAGGGTTTATATTCAACAATATTATTTTTAAATTATTTGTGATAATTTTGTGATACAAATTGTGGATCTATATGATTGGAAATAATATCATTATCCTATATAGATCTGTGTGATTGGAAACTGTTGAAAATATATTTATATGGTTTGAGAAAATATTGGTTATAAGGATCTGTGGGATCCAAGATGAAGTTGTTATTCCAAAAAGAGATCCGTGTGATCCCAGGGTGAAGTGGTTATTTTATAAATGAATTTATATGAATGAGGTGAAGTTGTTATTTCAGAAATGGATTTGTGTGAATTGAAATTAAGTTGTTGCTTTATGGTGATTAAATGTTGATATTGATATTGTAAATGGTTTATGATGCACATTTAATTGTTTTGGGTGCATACCATGCATAAACATGAAAATTGTTTTCCTCAAAATTAATAAGATACTAATGGTGTGCGGCCACTATATATGCATCTCTGTCAGGGTTCGGAAAAATTGTTCCCGATATTTTTTTATTAGGGGTTCGGAAAAATCGTCCCCACCACTTTGCCAGAGTTCGGGAAAATCATTCTCGGCACTTTATTAGGGGTTCGGAAAATCATCCCCATTGAGCTCATTTGAGGTGCATATCATAAGTGTGTCGTGGGGATCCCACAACGTGAACAGTTTTCAAAATAAAAGAGATCAATTAGAAAAATTAGAACATAGGCGATAGAGAACTAAATGCATTTTCATGCACGGACATGCATGATTTCTACTTACTGAGATTTTTATCTCACTAGTTTATGCATTGTAGGTGATCCTGTTGATGATTGAGTTTGTGATGTGACTGTGCAAGCTGTAGAGCTCCTTCAAGTTTTGAGAGGATGTACATAGATGACGACCTGTTGGGCTAGGCCGTGGGTTTATTTTGTTTCCACTGATGTTTTGGTTGTGTAATATAATAAGTATTGTCGCGAGTTTGTCTGGTTTGAAGTGGTATCAGAAACCAGTCATGTATGTTGAACTGGTGTGATGATGTTGGTTATAAACATATTATGTGAAAAAAAAATTATATGCATGTTTTTTATAATGATGATGTTTATGTTAAATAGTATTTGAATTATAAGTTGTGTAAGGTGGGTCGTGTCAGCATCCAATGAAGAAAGATGGATCAGCCAGCTGCAAAAGTTGGAATCCAATGGGAATGATATAAGCAGTGACGCCAGCACAATGATGTAAGCAATGACGTCAGCCAAAGTAAAAAGACTTTGAAATCCGGATTTCAAATCCGAAAGCCTCTATAAATAGCAGAGTTGAGAAAGCAGAAGACATCGATTATCACCCTATGTTTTCTCTCATTCAATAAATATTGTAGTTTTCTTTCTTTTCTTGTATGAGTGTTTCTGTTTCAACTACCATAGGTAGCTAAAGGAGTTTCTCCTCTTGTTCTGTGAGGATGAGTGTGAAATAAATTCTCAATTCAATAAATAAATAATTTTGTGCTGCTGCCCACATGCCACCTTTCATTTTTCTGCAACCTTAATCTCCATACTTTCCGACGAGAAACAGTAGCAGCATCCTGTACACCCGGTGTAGGAAACGAACCAGGGTTGTGCTGAGGTCCGCTGAAGGAATGGGACTAAACCATTACAATGCGGGGCGCGTGGTTGGCTGTGAGGAGCAGTTGTAAAACCTCTCCCGAATACCCGGTGGATTAACGGTCAAAAAAGGTACTGTTACTGTTTCAAGTTAGTTAGTTATGAGAATAATGTTGTTTAATTAATGTACGGAAGCATCTTGGGCCTGATATGGTCGTAATGGACTATGTCTATTTTAAGGATAAAGGAAAATGTTGGAAATAGGAATTAAAACGGGTATATTTGAGGGTTTTACTATATTTTATAAAAAAGTAAAAAAAAAAAAGTTTGAACAGTGAACAGTGTTAAAGGCGTCATTTGGAGTGGCGCTTACACCTAGTTTTTTAAAGTCCAGCCAAACTACTATATACCTTTAAATGGTTGGGAAAAAATCTTTTTTTACAACTTAATTGCCATCTTTGTTTTTTGGCCATCTCAAGTTTTTAATTAGTATTATGACCAAAAACATGAATTTGGGTACCCCTCAAGCAGATAAAATTACCATAATGTCACTCCAAAGTGACCAACCGATTAATTTCAGAATTTTAGCCACCTAATCGGTAAACCCCCTCCCCTTACCTTCCTCACCCTATTTCCAAAACCTAGGCACCCGCTCAATTGAAATTGAAATTTTTGGAGAATATTTTCAAAATCGACGATGCTCTCCCACAGTCGAAACTCTACTCAAAACCAGAGCTGCCGGAGAAAGAAAAGGTGGTCGGAGAAGAGAACTAAGTTTTCTCTCTCTAAATTTTTCTCTCCCCCCTCCCCTTAGACTTTCCCATTTTCCAGACCTAGCAGCCGCCGTCCATGGTCTATCACTCTCCTGCTAGGATTTTGCGACGCACCGCTGGGATCACCAGCACCGTCCCGTCGACCGCATTGTCTCCTAGGGCTTGCGCCGACTCCAGCCACCGCACAAGAAGAACAATTATTCTATCGTCGATTCCATCCATGGGTGCCGCCATTATCGGCCCTCACGCTGGCCCCCAGTCGGAGCCCCTAGAGCTTGCGCTATATCTGGGCCCATCATCACCGTTGCTCGCTCCCTAGTGAGTAGTGAAACTTGAACATGAGGTACGTTCTTAAGCGCTGGATTAATTTGTTCCAGCTTAATTTTGATATTTTGATTTGTATATAAATTAACTGATGTATGGTAAAGAAAAAAGAAGATTATCTAAAAATTCTTCCTTTTTTTAACTGTTCTAGAGTTGTTCTTGAATCCTCGGTGAACTATGCAAACTGAAGGAAATCTTATGGCGAAGCTTTTCCAGCCAAAACAGCGTCGTTCTAGCAAGGACGTCAATAGTGAATACTGTATAGTGAGTATGGAAACTTGAATAGCATCATTTCGTTGAATGAGGTGAATCACATTTTATTCTAATCTCATTGATGCGATCATTAATAAGAGAGGATCAAAGAGGGTTAAGATTTTTATTTGCTGGAAAATTTGACAGTGACAACAATGTAAGTTTTCGGAGTGAATAGTGATGATAGAAGAACTGGCAATTACATCTCTGAAGGAATTTATTCGACTGGAGCAACGCTCAAAAATCTATGCTCGAAAGAATCTTGTCGTTGGAGTTTGATAGTAAAGCTTGAAAGAACTTTAAAGGAACACAGAGTGGATGAGGCATGGGAAAGTTACAAAAATTTCAAGTCTTTACGGCTTTCCCGACCAGTTTGTGGTAGCTAATCTGATAAACGAGTCATCATATTCGTCTAACTCCAAATGTCTTTGTATGGCCTGTGATTTAATCCTGACGAATTCAAAAGAGAAACCTGTTTTACTTGGGCGTGAAATGATGATGAAGCTTGTGCTTTCGTTGGCCAGGGCTCAAATTCCTGTTCCAACATCATGTGGTCTTAGACTGATGTTGGAGAAGAAGAGTCTGCCTTCATTGGATGTATTGAGAATGGTGTTTCTGCATTTGGTTAAGACAGAAACGGGTACATATTTAGCATCATATGTTTTGGAATAACTCTGTCATTTTTATCAGAAATTAAACGTGAACAAATTGGCTTGTACAGTGTTGACGAAACCAGATGTGGTGGTATTCAACCTTGTTCTTGAGGCCTGTGTGAGGTTTGGAAGTCCTTTTAAGGTTCAGCAGATTATGGATCTAATGCCTATGATAGGACTCGTAGCAGATGCCACACTGCTGTGATCATCGCTCGTATACATGAAATGAACGCTATGAGAGACGAGTTAAGGAAATTCAGTGTGTGTGTTGATTTAGTTCCCAGTACTTTGGTTCATCACTATCAGCGATTTTATGATAGTCTTCTGAGATTGCATCTTAAGTTCAACGACATTGATGGTGCATCTTCGCTCCTACTGGTTTTTGTAAAGATCGTGATAACCAAATTCATCAGTGGGAGAAGCCAAAATCCTGCACCGTCTCGATAGGATTTGACAACATGAAGACAGGGCTGAAACTGCAGTTTCTGCCTGAGCAATTACAGAAGGATGTTATCTATAAAGTGGACCTCAAGTAGGAGCTTGTTTTTCATAAGAAAGGAAATTTTGTTCTAAGCAACAAAGGGCTAGCCAAGCTGATCGTAGGATACAAAAGATCGGGGAGGATAAACGAGTGCTCAAAACTTCTCGTTGCCATTGACAATATGTTGATTTCATCAGAAGATTGCAGTCCCTGTTCTGATGTGATTGATGCTTGTATTAATCTGGGATGGCTTGTAACTGCTCATGAAATATTAGAGGTCTTGGAGTCAGAGAAGCATGCTATCAAAGAAGGTTCGTATATGTTCCTTTTGAATTCTTATTACGATAAACCGATGATGAAGGAAGTAGAAGGACTCGTACATCAAGAGAGCCGGATTTGCCATGAACATATCTGATTTTGAAGATGGGAAGAAATTGGATTTGAAAGAAACCTCAATGTGCAGAACAGATTTAGCTGATTCATTCATCCAAAGCATGAGAGAAGATGAAAAAGCAGTTCCATCTCTAGTTCATGAGTATAATACCTCGATTTACTTCTTCACAAAGGGTAAGATGGTTGAAGATGTAAGACTAGCATACCGGAAAATGCAGAAGGCGAAGATCCAACCTAATGCTTCTACATTTTTCCATCTGATTGGTGGATATAGTTCTCTGGGAATGTACCGTGAGATCACGGTCTTATGGGGTGACATGAAGAGGTGCATGGAGAATCAAGAAACAATATATTATAGAGAATTGTATGAGTTGTTGGTACTAAATTTCATCAGGGGAGGCTATTTTGAGAGGGTTATGGAGGTCATTGGCTTTATGATGAAGCACAACATGTTTTTGGACAAGTGGTGCTTTAAAACCGAGTTCTTGAAGATTCACAAGAATCTTTACAGGAATTTAACGGCTGATGATGCGAAAAACGAGGCTCAAACCTGGAGGCTCGAGCAGGTTAATGCATTCAGGAAGTTTATGGGTTTGTGTTGACGAGGTAGGTTGCTTTGTCTTGCTTATAGTCTGCACGAGGCAATGGATGTATTTTCACATTGTGAAGTTAGCAGCTGAGATTTTGAGTGAGCAATGAAGATGCACACCTATTTTTACATTGTGGAAATCAAACCACAGTTACAGTGCACATGTTTACTATTGGCGAAATACACAACACAGCTACCACACAATAAAAATTAGAAAGAACAACCAATACTAAAAAATCGTGTTACTCTTTTAACTCGATGTTTGAGCTCTAATTTTATCAACATCTTCACTCACTGTTCCCACATATGCACAAAAAATTTCAAAAGAAACTAAGAGATGGTAATGAGCTTTTCGAAAACAGAGAGCTACAAACAAAACAGAGCATAAAGGATGAACTATGCATACGCCATACATAGAGTTGTGATAGAATTTCTAATAATAATAATAATAATAATAATAATAATAAGAGACGCTTTCTTGTGAGACGGGTTATTTGTGAGACGGATGTGAGACGGGTCAATCCATCACTAAAGTATGTTTATCGTATAGATAAAGTATGCTTATTTGTAGTTAAAGTATGTAAATAATAAATTATATTATAACATGTTAAAATCATATTTTAATGCATACTCTATCATATTTTAGAAAACATACTTTAACAACCATTAAACATATTTTATCTAAATAATAAACATACTTTAACACGTCTCACAAATCGTCTCAAATAAATAATGTTTCACAAGAGATTTTGTATTATTATTATTATTACTGTTTATTTTTTAATTCTACAAATTCTTGATTAAATATGCTAAAGCAGGTCAATGTTGCCCTTGGAGTTGCCATTAATGTTGCCTCTTAGGTAAACCATACCAGGACACCTACTCTCACATCTGGATACTAATAACTACTTAAACCCAACCCTTGAGAGCCTACTTAGGCACCCTAGTTAAACCCTTACTTTTTAGGACTATAAGATGCTTGGTTTAAAAACGCTCAAGCAATTCAATGTTGCCCCTGATGTTGCATAAGTGTTTGGACGAATCAAGAAGGAAAATGTGCAGTAATTATAGGGACGGAGGAAGTATTTGATTTATACTTAATCAATGTCTACTTTAAAAGAATAAAATTGAAATAATTAATTAATCAATTTTAGTCCTGTAACTTTTTAATTTTTAATTTTAGTCATTCGTGTCAATTTTATACATATGTTTTTTTTTTCCAGTTTTGCTCATTTTACAAAAAAATATTTTCAACTTTACATGACTTGTAAAGACCGCATCGGAATATCGCCAAAAATTAGAGCAGCTACGGAGAGCTCTAGATGGCGCTGGATCTACCGCTACGGAGGTGGGCAACATTGTTGGTCGAAGTGGCGAGCTGGACGAATCACGTCAGAGTTATGGGCGACGCAAACGACCAGCGCGGGGGCTCTAGATCTACAAGCTAATCTACCACCGGAGAAGGGCTCGTTGCATAGTGAAACTGTGTTTGGAGGGCAATTTTGTCTCTTCCATACAAATTTGTGTATCTGACAGTGATTTCCTTTTATCTTTGTATCTCAGCATAAATATGCTTAAAATTGTGTATCTTGTAGTAATAAACCCTTAATTCAATAGTTAAACATGATTTTAATGAAAATATTATTAATTACTTAATTACTTGAAGAGAGGTATTCTTACTTATTTTGCAGAAAAAGGGTGTTTTTGTGCTTAAAGGAGCGAAGGAAACGGGAATTAAATCGGTATGAAAATGAGGGAAAATGGATGCAGTTGAAAAGACAACATATTTGAAGAGGGCTACGACAACACATTTTTTTGGGCGTCGTGAAAGAAAGGCATAGACAACGGCTGAAAGCGTTGTCTTTTAGGGCCTCAGAAGTATTGCCGTAGGTACGGAACAGAGCAAATAATAAAAGCCACTGTAAGATAAACTCGCTTGAGTTTTTGCTTCCTCGGTGAAATTTTTAAGATATTTGCCACGTCACCCTAGTCCCCTGTTTGGACACAGCGCGCATTTTCAGAGCTGATGGGCTCTATTTTCACGCTGGGTTGCGCAATGGGCTGCAGATGTTGGGCCAGCACTGATATGGGCCTCCCTTTAATTAAAAATAAAAGGGTTTAATTTTCGCAGATGCCAGGACTCGAACCCTCGACCTCTGCCTTGCTGGCGCCTTACACTACCGCTAGGCTGCGAGTGACGGAAATATACTAAGATCAATCTTCTGGATCCGATTTTTAAGTAAAAAATGCCCAAGCCCATTTTCTTCACTTAAGCCCATCACCAAAATGTTGCCCTAATCCTCCACACATATATATACCCTCCTTTTCATTTTTGGAGCCACCCAATCCACAATCACCAATCCCCATCCCCAATTCCAACTTCCCATTCCTCTGGGAGGCTACACCACACCACCACTCTTCATCCAAAATTTTTTCATTAAATAGTTGTAAGATCACTCCTCCTTTCGGGACTAGGGATCCGAAGTTTTAAATGTTTTTCTAGATTAGGAATTTATTGCTTTCAAAGAAGGTGGAGACACCAAAGAGGAGATGATCTTCATGAATGTAAAACTTCGTTAAGGTGTAATCTAATCCTACTTATTATCTTTATATTTTTTATGTTTTGGTGGTTGATTGAAGTCATGATTATTGATTAATTTATGAAAATATCTTGATAGAATTTCCGGCTTTGATTAGGTTTTATTTATGAAATTCAAATGCCTTGTAATAATATGAGATTTATGTCTTTGATATTAGTGCATTGTGATTAAGTTGTGTATTGTGTATCGGCATGTCTTGTCATTGCTTTACCCTTAGTTGTTTTGCTTGATTAGCATATATGAGTTTCTTCCATTTATTACATGTGGGTTTAATATAAGGGGAGTTCAGCCAAGGAGTCCTTATGTTTAGAATAACGTAAATGAACACTAGTGAGGTCACTTGTACCCGATGATTAAACTAGTGAAGAAAATCTCATCCATACGAACATAGTACCTTGAAGGAAATTGCAAGTAGGATCGATTCTAGGAGCTTTTTAGGGGTTGTGAAAATAATCTACATCCTATTCACCAGGCCATTGGGGATAGGTGAAAATCGTGATCACCCTTACCTAGACATGCACGACGGTTAGGTTCTGAACCGCCGTTTCTGGTTTGGAAAAATATGAAATCGGAACCGGAACCGAACCGAGGGTAGGCCGATTTCGATTTCGGTTCGAAATCGCCAGTTTCAGTTTTCTCTCATTTTTTTAGTTTTGAAACGTAAAAAAAAAGAAAAAATTGGAAAAACTGCCGGTTCAGAACCGGAACCGCCGGTTTCTGTTCCACAAAATGAGGAACCGGAACTGAACCGGAATATATTCGGTTTCAGTTCTGTTTAGGCCGATTCCGGAACTGCCAGTTCTGATTCTGGTTGGAATTGTCGGTTTTCGGTTTGGAACCGCCAGTTCCAGTTAAAATGTGCATGTCTACCCTTACCATGATTTGCTTAAAAATGAAAAACAATTAAAGATGTTGGATGATTGATTATATGAGTGCATTATGAAAAATACCATGTCATTGAAAATCCAAAAATATTGTAATTATATTTACTTTTCCATGCATTTTTTTCTTTTATTTTTAAACCTCCTTTTCGATTGTCCCTAACTAATCACGATGCTATACCTAAAGGCCATGAATCCTAAATTCCCTTGGGTTCAATATTTTGTTGCTTGGTCGCCCCGACTATAACGACCAATCAAGTACATAAATTTTGAACAAATATAACATCATAAGATAATAGATTTTAGTAGATTGAATACAATTTTAGTAGATTGAGTACAAATATATTGAACATAAATACTTCTCAATATATAAATATTTTGAATACATAAATTTTGAATAACATATATAACGTAACAGAGTATATTGACTAATCTCAACATATTTCCTATTTTTATGAAGAGATTAATGGTAAATTAATTTTTGAATACAATTAAACTTATAATAGGGTTAAAAATGGTATTTGATGTGTTCAATTTGTAGTATATAGTATTTTAATTTGTATATTGTACCTGCTAATAATATAGGTAGATAAATTGTATCTATAAGTAATGAACCAAAAAAAAGGAAAAAAAAGAACTAAATTAGAGGGATCCCCCTATGAGGGATGGGTGGATGACCAGCCCACCTTACAACCATATACATATAGATGACATATTTACCTCGTCCACCAATTCTCAGAGAAGGAGTGATGGATTCCCCTTATAGTACACCATACAGATGACATGCGTGACAAGTGAAAAATGACATTTTTGTTGGTTGTTAATTTTTATAAATATAATTTAAATCTTAATAAATTCGTCATGTTTGAATATTTAAATTTGTTTATATTTACTTTTGAGTTTATTTTCTGTGAACCTAATTTAACATGCACATAGATTTTATAAAATTACTCTTTTAATATATGAAGACACGAAGATCCACTTTCTAAAAATATAAACTATTTCTTATAAATAAAAAATATTTTCCATCTCAACAAGAATATAGCAAAACATACTAAATCAGAAAGACAAAATTTCTCTTACACCTTTGCCTACAAAAATATGTGAAATAATTTTTGGAACAAAGGGAATAGTTCATTATTTTGAATAGTATTTTTTTGATATACTAAAAAGTAATTTCGATAAAATCAGTAATAAGGTGAACCCGATTCACACAAGTATTTGTATTTACTTTTACATTTTTTAACTTTAATTAATGATAATTGTGTAATATTGTAAAATTTTTAAGTGTATTAATTTTTAAGTGGGGTCATTCTAAAAGGAGATATATAAACTTTTAAGTTAGATGTTCAAAATAGTAAGGGACATAATAAAAAATGCTCAATTTGAGGTGTATCATTTTTTCTGTCCACTATCTTTAAAATCATAAAAAATGTCCATTGATATGGTCATGTTCCTCAAATGCCCTCCGTGACTTTCACTGAAAAATAGAGAGAGGTAAAGGTAAAGGTTGGGACAAATAGACAATATAGGACGAGTAGAAATATTTGGGACGAATGGGCAAATGTTAGATGAATTGAATACTTCTATTCAATCTAAATTTATCTATTCGTCCTAAAATTTAACCAACACACATTAAACTCTTATTCCTTCATATGCTAAGATGAACTATTTGGTTAAAAACATTAAAATTCACTTGCATATAAAAAATAAAATATTAAAATATAAAATTGTACTCCCTCCTTTCCGTTAAAACATTTAATATTTTAATGTATAGTAAGTAGTTGTATTAGTGAAGTGTTGTGCGCCCTATAGAGATATTTAAATATTTTGTGTGAGTCTTATTTACTATAAAGGGAAATGTAAATCTTTTTATGGGATTCCCAAATTAAAATTGTATAAACATTATCGTGGGATGGAGGAAATAATATATTTCAATATTTAAATTATAATATATATATATATATATATATATATATATATATATATATATATATATATATATATATATATATATATATATTTTGTAACAGATTAAAATTTCAATATTCTTTATTTTATTTTATATGACATCAAATTTGCTCTTATATTTCTCAACCTATATATATATATATATATATATATATATATATATATATATATATATATATATATATATATATATATATATATATATATATATATATATTTTGTAACAGATTAAAATTTCAATATTCTTTATTTTATTTTATATGACATCAAATTTGCTCTTATATTTCTCAACCCACGTGTAGTATTATGCGATGTAGGGGTATATTAGGAAATTTATTATAATATTGGGCATTTCTTATGTTTTAAAGATATGTTGGCTGAATAAATTATGGCAATTTGTAAGTGGGTAGAAACATCCATTTTCACAAATTAATAATGTGTAAAATTTATTGTGGTGTGAATGGAGTACAATTTATTTTATTTTATTTATAAATTAAATCCTTATTTTTATTTATTTATTAAATATTGACATATTTTGTAACTGCTTCTTTATTTACTCTCCACCCCCAATATATATTTTTAAAATTTAGTTATTAAATTAGTATATGTAATTTTTAGTGTATTTTCAAAACAATTATCTTACAATAATTGCAAAATTAAAATATATTTTTCAATATATGCAATTATTATAATTTTAAATATAATTAAAATAAATTCTTAAAATAGTAATTCCTCCTTCCCACGCCGCCCTCAACGTTTAAATGTTCATGTTGTTTATCAAAATTTATTATTTTTTACGTACTTTATTAATTTTTGAGAATATTTTAATATTTTTAAATAATAAATAAAGTGTAAAATAATATTACGAGTGTAATTTGCATTTTTGTTTTATTTGCGCCTCAAAATCACTAAACATACCACATAGATATATAAATTAAAATATTCTTAATTAATAAGACAAAAGTACCCTCATATAATTAATTAATTAATATATTAATACTCCAAATTAGACTTACCATACATATTAAATCCTAATTCTCATAAAGGTTTACAGTTAATTAATCTTACGAGCATTTTGCAGTGGAATGAAATATACTATCTTGCATATTGCACAAAAGCTGATGGTAAAGATTCTGATCATTTGGTGGAGTATATTTGACACAAAATTAGAAAAACAAACTATTTTAATTTGGTTTGAATTTTGATATGCACACTGATTCATGGAGAACTTACAAAAAGAGTCGGAATATGAAGATGACTACATCGCCATCAATTCAATGCCAAGCTCGCGTGTTTCCAATCTCCATAATTTTCATAATATTTGAGTGGTTTTTTTTTGGATCTATAGCCATTTGATTCCACTACAATGGAGCAATTTAACTCGATTGACACTTTGTTTCTTCATTAAAATAATTAATTATCTTTAATTAGCTATACTTAAAAAGAAAATTACATAAAAGATACTGAAATTTTTGTAATGTTCGTTTTGGTTAATTGTGAGTTCTGAAATTTGAAGATTTGAATTGCTTATGAATTAATAATGATAGTTCATAATTAAAAGGATAGAATTGTCTTAGTTGGGGTAATAATGACACTTCGTGCGCCTTTAGAATTTTGTTTTAAATTGTATACATTTTATTTTAGTATAAAGATGTGTACCTTATATTTTCTAAAAAAAATAAAAAATACTCCCTCCGTCCCGAAAAAGTTTGCGCCCCTTTTTTCGGCACGGTGATTAAGAAAGTGATGACTTTAAGGGTATAATGATATTTTTTTGTAATAATTAAATGATAAAGTATGTTAGGTAGAGATTATTTTTTTGTAAATAAAGTATATGAGGAAGGGTGATTTTTTTCTTTTTGCTTTTTTTGAAATGTGCAAACTTTTGTGGGACAGCCCAAAATGGAAAGTGTGTCATCTGAAAGGAGACGGAGGGAGTATATTAATGAAAAGTGTATACTCTTTACAACAAAATTGTGTACCCTTATTAATTAAAGTGTATATACCCTTTAAACAAAACAATATATCTTTACCCATAATACTAAACTCTAAAGGCACACGGGGTGCCCCCGGGAGCACAAGAGCCTCACTCTAGTAGATGGGGTATGATCAGTGATTTTAGGGGTGCGAATAGCCGGTCCCTTTGTGCAATCCTTACATAAAAGAGTCATATCCTTGAGATGCCTTGCATTAGTAACCACAGATACAATAAAGTGTTTACATTGCATAGAAACAACACATGAAGGTGTCATCAGAATTTGTACAACACATTAGTGGATCTACATAATCTCATACCATGTATAGTTAGGTATGAAGATTTTAAAAAAAATGGAATAAAGAGTGACAAAACAGACAGATCTACCAGGTTTACCCTGCAAGCATAATAATATTTGCATCCAAGCCCACCAATGTGATGGTATCATGTCATCTTTCCTTGCTTGAACCATTAAGAGACCTTGTCAACTCCCAAGGGGGTAAGCACCCCTTGAGGGGCGACTGCAGCAACAGCGAAGAAGTCGACAGCTGTTTTTGCCTCGATGAGACTGACGAGAGGCAACTGAAGCTACTTCGTAGCCTTTTCTTCTCGCTAACATCACTCGTTTGGCATTTGGGGTCGTGTTGCACAGCAGTTACTTTAAGAGCTTCAGGGAGGACACAGTTGAAGATTGAACCTGCACAGTAGGAGGATACTACTTAACCACTGCACCAATATCAGATGCTTTAGAAGTAATTAGACAACGTTGTCTGAGAAAAGTTACCCAATTTCGCCAGGCGATTAACCCACTTTGGAATTCTTTTCCCTGTCAATTTGTGGCATATGTCCTTGCAGAAATGGTTGCAGTTCTTCACAATTAAATGATACGTGTCGCCATTGTAGCTTGCAGCTTGACATTCCATGAACTCCCTGATCTGAGTAGCATCGAGTGATGAAGTGCCAATGTATATCGACTTCCTGAACAGAAATCCAGGGCATTGTCGAGGTTCAACTTCGAAGACACCACTGGAAGGAAAATCATGAGCTCCAAATGCATATTCTACACCATTAACTGTGATGTGCAACAAGGTTGATCAGTTGCTTTCACGAAATTTACAGAAAAAAGAAATGCATAGAGAAGGAGAGACAAAATGCGTGTGAAGAAGATGTTCTGTGCAATAAATACTCACATGAAGAGAAACTATCAACCATTCTAACTTAAGGGAACATATAACATAGTAGTTCATGAGAGTGGAGCAAGTACTCATAATCAATCGTTTCTAGAATGAATGCAAGTGGATGCTAAATGGCAAATCAGAAGAAATTAAGAAGAAAATGTATCTAAAAATCAGATAAACCAACCTTCAACACCTGAGTGAAATATGCCTAGGCCAGCCCAGTAAAAATAGCCATTCATGGGTGTCAAATCGTACACATTGAGATAAACTGGAGTACTTTTGGCACCACAATTCTCTGACTTCACTTTCGAAAACAAACAGAAACTCCGAGCCGGTTTTGCAGTCAATTGTAGGGGAACTATGGACTTCCACCCTTTCTTTAACCCTAATTTCATGGTTCTTCTATTTGGCAACTGAGCATCAGTGATGGCCTAGTAGAATTTAGAATGTCTGGGTGGACAAAAAAAGGAAAAACACGAGTTAGAAGCAAAATAAAGCAAATATCTTTTTTCAGGGTTTTGGAAAGACAGATATACAATTTAGAGGACAGTAAATCACTACCAGCAATATTAGTTTTAGTAGATAATGAATTTAGGCATCAATGAAATCTTTTCTGTTTATTAAAGGATAACTATAATGCTATTCTTAATATGCGAATCGGGTCTCAGGTAGTTGAAAGTCTAATTGTTCAGCATGCAAGATGAACAGAACAGAAGGAAATGCAAGGAAATAGGCAGATTAGTTTCTTCAGTTTGTGTGAAACAAATATGGTATTGAATAGCTGATGATTTTCTATAGGGCTTATAAAAATACATAGTGAAACAGCAAAAATAAGCATTGAAAATGGTAGCTAATGAATGATAGTCATAGGTTTCCTCATAAGATGTCTCTTTAGAATTTGTATCGCTAGTTATTTTGTGATGAAAAGGAGATAAAGCTGGTAGATGTTAGTATAAGAGAACTGCCTAATGTGATCAAAGATTTCGGCAGATGATAAAATAATTTAGACCATTAATCAACCAATCTCATTGAACTCACAATATCACTGCATCTTACTTTAGCATACTATTCGAATGGCTTCTAAGATCGCATGAATTAAAATTGCTTCCGCTTCACTAAATGAGAAGGGAACTCATTGAAAGTTTCTTGAAAGCTTGTCGGGTGGGATGAGATGAGTTGCCTATCATCAATTACATATCTACCAAAGCCAATGCTCCATTAGTCAAGATGGATTGCAACATGGATTCTCAATTTATTTCCCAATGACTTTTCTTAAAGCAGTTTATCATCTAAGATAACCACACCTATCATGTATCTTGTTTCTACTATTCTTTCCAAACATATATATGGTGTGTGCTCCAAATATATTACTAGAAGAATTAACTGAAATTAGTTGAATAAAGAGTGGGTGTTAAAATAAAACTCTTTCAAATGACCTATTTCAACATAATTAAAACTATGTAATTGAAGAGATTGGAAAATACAGATCAATAGAAGCTAGAAACAAGAAAATCATTTTTTGTTAAACATCTGAAAGTCACATTGACAGCAGTCGGAAGATAATAATTTGTCCAATCTCACTGAAATCCTAATATCTTGAAGCATACATGCATCTTTTTTCTAAAACTGTAGCTTCTTGAGTCTTTCCTCATCAATAGGCTTAGCAGCCTTAATGTTTTGTGGTCTGGTTATTAAAATTATAAGCCTCTTTTTCTAGATGGGACGGGTAAGAATGGGAGTGTAAACAAGAATTCAAAGAGCAAATACCCAGGCAACAGAGTTTATGGAACTTTTCAAGAATACATGGAGCCCCATGGGTTAGTCCATCTATTCTACCCGTATCCCATCGAGCAAACGAACATAGCCACTGAATTATACAACTACAGTATCTGATATGTGCATCATCACCAAAGTAGAAAAGAAGCATGCCAGACACAATGTAGAGAGAGAGAGAGAGGGCTAAAAAACTTCACATAATTCAAGAGGGGGAGTCTAAGGAGACAGGATAAAGATGTCCACTAAATGAGAAAAGAGTTAATTGATCAGCATATTCTTGCATAAAGATAACAGAACAAGTTAGCTAATTAGCATCCATAATTGTTATCATGTCAGCATAAAGCAAGCCCATATCCACCCCACAAATTTCTAGAATCAAGCAAAACAAAATTCTTTAAAAGCAAATGAGCAACAAAAGATAAATTAATAATCAAATTGCAGAAGGAAAGCATGATGAACTACTTCACTTAAATTATCAATTGCTAATCACCAAGTTGTTAATTATCACGACTAAATCATCTTAATAAGCAATTACTGCATTCGCCAATACAATATACACCATCAAAGATCCCAAATACGACTATCATACATACCTAGAGAAGACAAGAAATCCAGGTTCAGATTTGAGAATTAGGCCATGGCTATGTCAGATCTTGTCCTAACAATTGAGCTTCTAACAGGAGAAGATAGAAGAAAGTAAGAAGCAGGAAATTCAAGCAACTCTTCATAAAGAACACAGATCAGGGCCTCAACAAATATGAAAGAATTCTACACTGTGTGTGCATTCAACCAACCAAGTGGAAGAAATAAAATGACATTAGACAAAAGAAAAGACAACACAACAAGAACTTTGGCCAGTAACAGAAGAAACTCGTGAATAAGAAAACAAAAGTTTGAGGAAGAGAGAGAGAGAGAGGGAGAGAGAGAGAGAGACTTACATAATGGTGGATGATAGCCCAAAGATTCCAGCATTGAGCTCCTCCAGAAAAATTAGAACATTGTTTTTCCAGAATGTCTTTCTGTACACTGCAGGTGGGGGGATATTAGCACCCACAAATGGGAATCCCAGGTAAATAAGCACTGCAAGAATGCAAGCAGAATTCTGAAGTTAACAACATAAATTACAGCTAACCTATGCAAATTATTGTAATATAGGCCTAATGGTCTTCTGCTATGTGGTAAAAGAAAAGAATGGGGGAAATTTTCTGAGTGAAAAGACCCAAAATTTTGGAAGTTTGAGGAGATACTGACACAACACACCACAGAACAATCCCCCCCCCCCCCCCCCCCCCACACCCACCCGCTCTCTCTCTTACAGCTTTATTATTTAACCACAAGTGGCTAGCCGAGATCATTAACCTAGTGTTTCCACCATTTTCTTTTCTCTTTCGTTCATCATATACCTTTTTTGTTTGAGTTGAAAGTTGTTTTGTCTCATGATTATTTAAAATTTTAGAATTTATCCCAAAAAAGATATTTATATCATTTTTATTTCATAACTATGAGTTTTTTTTCAATTTTGCCCAATTTTCGCCGAAATCCTCAATTTTCGCCGGATATTGATCACGTGTAGAGCCGTCAAAATGGGTTGGGCCCGTCGGGCCGAACCGCACCCGCCTATATAATTGGTGGGTTGGGCCGAGTATTTCTAGCCCGCAACCCGCCTAGGCCCGCCCGCTTAAGCCCCCCAAATGCGCGGGTTGAGGCGGGTTTGGCTCGCTCCGCCCCGCCTAAGCCCGCCACATGTCAAACTCGAGAGGAATGCTAAAGTTTATCTTTTGTGTATTATACTTTACAAAAGTTTACTGCTTTAAACATGTTCTTTTAATTCTTGATTTAGATTGAAAATTTGAAAAAAAAATGTTGATTATGTTTAGGTAATTATTTTGTTTGGGGATAATTAATATTTGTGTTTGTATTTATATTCTTGCAGATTAGAAGAAAAAAATTATGGAGTTTGTCGATTTGAATTAAAGTAATGCTAATATATATGATATTAGAAATGCGAACTCAAGTGATAAATATAAGTAGAGAGAATTTTCAAATGTTTTGAATTTTTTTTTGTGAGGAGAGTGGTTGGTAAGAATGCAGATTCTATAGGTATCATGTTTGTGTTGATATTATATCATTTTATACCATTATTTTGGTATTTCATTTTAATAATATCATCCCAATTAAAAAGAAAAAAAGAAAAAAAAATTCGCTGGTTGGCCCGCCATAACCCGCGATCCGCCTTTGAATGGGTTGGGCCGAACATTTCTAGCCCTCAACCAACCTAGGCCCGCCCGCCTAAGCCCGCCAAATGCGCGGGTTGAGGCGGGTTTTGGCCCGCCCTGCCTCGCTGACCCGTTTTGACAGCTTTAGTCACGTGCGTTGCATGTGACTGATGAATTTGGGGGTTCCGGCGAAAATCTAGGGTTCCGACGAAAATTGGGCAAAATTGAAATAAAACTCATAGTTATAGGTCAAATCGATACAAATATCTTTTTTGGGACAAAATTTAAAGTTTAAAAAGTTATGGGACAAAAAAAAAAACTTTTAACTCTTAGGTTAATTCCTAAAAAATTCACCACCTTATTGAGAATTTTAAAATCTATCACGACATTTTATTTTTGTCAATTCAATACACAATCTATTTAATATTTTCAATTTTTCACAACCTTTTATTTTTGTCAATTCATTGCGCGATCTATTTAATATTTTTAATTCTATCACAATTTTTATTTTTGCAATTTCGTAACCTACTTATTTTATATTTTCAATTCAATTAAATTCATTATTATTATTATTATAGTGTTATTATTTTTAATAATAAAAGTTATTTAAAAATTAATTAAAACACACAAGTCGATCATTTATTTCATAAGATTTTTTTCTGTATCGTTGTTATAGTAAACTAAGATTCGATTAAAAAATTATCTTAGTTGGTCGACCTTTATGTAAAATAATTTTTAACCATAACAAATAAAATTCTATTATTATTTTTACTTTTGTTCGAACTTATCAATATTATTATATAGTAAATCCACAACTCTAATAAAAATATAATATAAATATATTGGATGGAGTATTAATTCCATTAATTAATAACTACATAGTTCTACTTTTATCATAATAATAATAATAATAATAATAATAGTAATAATAATAATAATGAATTTAATTGAATTGAAAAATAAAATAAGTGGTGTATCAAATAGCAAAAAATAAAAGTTGTGATAGAATTGAAAATAATAAATAGATCGCATATTAAATTGACAAAAATAAAAGTTCGTGAAAGAACTGAAAACTCCAAGGTGGTGAATTGTTTTAGGAATTAACCCAAGAGTTAAAAGGTTTTTTTTTGTTCCATAACTTTTTAAACTTTAAATTTTGTCCAAAAAAAGATATTTGTATCGATTTTGTCCCATAACTATGAGTTTTCTTTCAATTTTGTGCAATTTTCGCCGGAACCCCCAAATTCATCAGTCACGTGCAACGCACGTGACCAATATCCGGCAAAAATTGGGGGTTCCGGCGAAAATTGGGCAAAATTGAAAGAAAACTCATAGTTATGAGACAAAATCGATACAAATATCTTTTTTGGGACAAAATTTAAAATTTTAAATAGTTATGAGACAAAAAAAAAAAAAAACTTTTAACTTTTTTTTGTTTACTGCTGACCCTGAAAATAAACTATCAATGACAAGAGCAAAAGGAAGTTATTGTTAATTAAAGCCGCGAGATGCAGTTTCACATCACCTCACCATTCGCGTTTACTCAATGTTAATGGCCTAATTTATGTGAAGTCTCATGGAGTAATTTTTTTATTTAAATTAATTTAATAACAATATTAACTCGAACACGTGAATCGGTTCACACGTTACCTATTTTCAACTATTATGTTTTTTACATGAAAATTTATTTTTTAGACATAAATTATTGAGAGATTTGAAAAATTGCACAAAATTCACATTTCAATATCATTAGCAGCACAATTTTTGTTGAAATGAAAGGAAATGTAAAAACTGAAATATGACGATGAAATTGAAATTACGTATAGATTGAGATAAGACCGATAAAATATTTTTTGTAAAGTGAAAATTTTTGTAGAATTTATCAAAATGAAAATGGTGGAAAATTTTAAAATACTGAGAACTAAGTATAAATATATACTCCTGTGTATGTTCAAATAGTGTATATATATACTTTTTGCCGGTAAACATATGTTCATTCTTTCCCGTTAAAGTTTTCACTTTTTTTTTTGTAATTTAAAAAGAAGAGGTAAAACTTTAGTTTTTTTTTCTTCATATTTTAATTTAAATTAATTACATATTGTGTTATATTGTAAAATTTTCAAAGGTATTAATTTTAGTGTGTAAGTTACATGCACTTAATAAAAAAATATATATATACCTTAACATAAAATAAATAAATGACAAAATATATACACTTCGGTTCAAAACTTCATGGAGTCATATATCACTCTCAAAGATATACTCCACTTCCTAAATCAAATTTAAAAAAAAATAAAAAATCTCGGGAGTGACTTTATCATCCATCCTCACAATGGATAGGTCTTGTGTCACGATGTCTCAAATGATATTATTTTTTATTTTTTAAAATTATTATTGTTTTCGCTATAAAACGTTATCAATTTTGCTATAAAATATTGAGTGAGACTCTTGTGTCCCCGGGAACACCATGTCCTTTTGCAATTTAAACCCCCAACAA
Source organism: Pogostemon cablin (assembly GCA_023678885.1). Taxonomy (NCBI): domain Eukaryota; kingdom Viridiplantae; phylum Streptophyta; class Magnoliopsida; order Lamiales; family Lamiaceae; genus Pogostemon; species Pogostemon cablin. Next base: position 9,131,738 of record CM042990.1, on the reverse strand, counting down.
TACATAAGGTTAAATAGAATATGGAAGGAGAGGGTTGTGTTCTATGGGGGCACGCCGTGTCCCGAGGTACATAAGTTTTTGCCTAAAATGTTATCACTTTTTATTTGTATTATAAATTATTCAGGAAATAGTATTATTACTTTTTCATTAATTTATTATCATTTTCCTATATAAAGATTATCACTTTCTATCAATCTCATGTAAGCCTCTACGCGAAATGATATCACAATCTTTGCCCCTCACAATCATAAAATCGCATAATATAATAGCTTTTCTTTAACCATTATGATAAGGTTACAGTGATGTGAGTTTATTATTCTAAATTTAAATTTTATAAATTTATTTTATATATACTTTTATTAATTATTATTTCGCTCTCTTATACATTATTTCTTTTTAATTAATATTTTTCTTTCTTTGTCTTTTTTTCTCACATTTAATTAATATTTAATTCAACATAAAATTCAAATCTTATCAAAATTCAAAAAACATGAAGGAAAAGTTTATTGAACCCAATTATTAAAGTCCAATCGGATCAATTTTGACCGTTGACCCGACACATATAAGAAAAATGAAACTCTAATTTTATTTTCAATGCCCCTCATTCTCTCATCTCTCTCTCTCCTCACCCACCGCTATCAACTTTTCCCTCTCTTCACTCACGTTCACACTCCACCATCCAAACTGCCTCAGGCCGCATCTTCTCTCCGCCATCTCTCCTCCACCTATTGTCTTTCTCGCCGCTCCACTGCCACCGCCGCTCATTTTCTCTCCAAAATATGAATCGTTCACTGTCTCTGTCATTTCTCCTCCACCCACCGCCCTTGTCGTTACTCCACTGCGCGTCATTGCTGATTTTCTCTCTAAAATATTTCACGGTTCAGATCTGGTAATTTTGCTTCTTCGATGTCTAATTCTTCTTGAAGAATTTCGATTTGATTTTTCGATTCTTCATGTTATCTTCTCTTTCGTCTTTCTAATTGGATCTGACTATTTAAGTTGTTAACTTTGTCATTTCCGTCAAAATTTTGGTCAGATCTTGCTGAATGTCTCGTCCCGTGAGTTGGAAAAGTTGTTGGTTGCCTTTACAATTACTGAGCATTGAAAATTCTGGTGGAGGATTCAAATGTTTATTAATTTATACTTTTTAAACTTATAATGTATATGTTTTATTGAACAATTATAGTATAACATTTTATTAATAAACAGTTGGGGTGTTCTAAGAGTTGCTGCAATTGATGAACAGTTTCATCGTATTCATAGTGAGAATTATGTTTGTGTAATTATTGATTTTAACTCGTGTTTATACTTAAAGTGTATAAATTTTATTAAACAAGTATATAACATTTTATTAATAGATGTATACTTATTAATAACTAATTTTATTAGTGTACAATGGGAAGAAACTTGAGGAGGAACATGAGTGAAGAGAAACGTGAGGAGAATGGGAAAAAGAAAAAGTGACGTCAGCATCGGATTTGAAATCTTTTATACTTGAATAATTACAAAATATGAATCTGTTGTTATTGTACTCTTTTGTACAATAAATCAACTCAAACATGAAATAACACTATTTATTAATTTATTAAATTAACTTTAACCCAAATCAAAGATAGAAACATCAAATATAAGACTAAAACTTGAGTGCTTCCGAGGACACCGTGCCCCCAAAATTTTGCAATTTTTTTTAAAGTTGTACCCTTTATTATTGAATGTTATACCCTTTAATATAAGAATATGTACCCCTTATTTTCTTTTAAAAAATATTTTTTTAATCAAACATTTATGTAATTCATATTTCAACTGATGTTTTCATTGAAAAAATTGTACCTTTATTAATTAAAATATACCCTTTAAAATAAAATATTATGCCCTTACACACCTTGTACACCTGGGACCACAAGAGACTAACTCCAAATATAACGGGTTGTATTATATTTAAAAAAATGGGGCATCAACAAAAATATCAATTTTAATTAAATGAATTATTGACAACTCAATAAATTAATCTCTAATTTCGAGAATAATACCTCTCAACCTTATTGTCATGTTAAATTAAATCTACCTGCAAATTTTACATGATAATTCTTATGAACTTTCCAAGAGGACATCATCAACCTAAATAATTAGGACACAGATTCCTTCTACAATCAACATTGCACCATACAGCAGTATCATCTCCCAACTCACCGATCATATTGATTTAATAATAGAATCTCACCTATTGATGAATCAAAGAAATAAATATTGAATTACGTGTCGAGGTTATTGTATAGGGATTAAGAGTACAAACTTCCATAATAACTGAGGTCCTCTTCTTTTATATAGTCAGTACAAATCGAACAACCTCAAACGGTCATACTCAATACACACAAAGTGCACAAGTATAATTTTATAGTTAATCACAATACAACCATTTCGATTGCTTGTCCCAATTTATCTCATTGTGAGCCTCTATTTATACTTTACAAGGAATTGATAATATGATCTTCCGTACGATGCCATACACCATATTATCTACATATAAAGTAAATGGATAATTGTATCGACATATAAATAGATTATAAGATGCAATCATTTGATCAACGATTCTCATTTCAAAACATTGTTAAAATATTGTTCATACTAAAGTGGCTTATCCAACAAATTTCATAGTGAGATCGTTTTATATTTTCATAATTAGTTGCCACTTTTTATTAAAATATTACAATTCTTATCCATCTTAAAAAAATCTTTCCATAAGATAATTTCACATAAGATAATTTCACACAGGTTTTCACCGAAACGAGCCATGCAATGGTGGAACTAATTTCCAAACCTTTTCTAATTATTATTAGTAATTTTTAATTATAATTGAAAAGATAATTTTATATTATAGGAATTATCACTACTCTTAAGAATTAAATCATGAATTATAAGGATATAATACACCATAAACTACAAGGTAATATATATATATATACTTGAACCACGAAGGTAAAATACACAATGAAGTAAAAGATGAAATTATAATACAGCTATATCTTAAAAGTAAATATATAATTTAAAGGTAAAATGTGACATGAATTACAAAGTAAAATACACCATGATCTACTATAATTAAATACACTATAAAACACAAGTATAATATTAAAATAATGCTCTAAGAATTAATACTACACTCTAAACCCTAAACATTTAACTTTTAAAAAAAAAACTCATAATAATAAAATATAAAGTTTCACAAAAACTAGAATTAAATACACTATAAAACACAAGAATAATATTAAAATTATACTCTTAAGAATTAATACTACACTCTAAATTCTAAACATTTAACTTTAAATAAAAAATAATAATATAAAGTTCCACAAAAACTTTCATGCAACCGGTTGCACGAGAGTTAGTGAGTGCATCAAGGGCAATCCTAGTTGATGAAGGGCGGAGTTGGGGAGGTCCCCCAACTCCAACTCCAACTCAAATGGTTGATTCATTAATACGCACCGTATTAACGCATGTTCATAACCGTTTCACAAAACTACTTGCAAACAACATCACCTCTACTCATGTCCCCCTATTTGATGTCTTGCCTAACTTTTCTACTCCCTTCATCCAACGTATTTTTACCCACTTCTATTTTGGAGTGTCCCACGTATTTTTATCCATTTTATTTTTGGCAAAAATATATAATATTTTATTACCTACTTTTTACAATCTCAACAACTTTAATTACTTTTTTACACTTTATTCATCATTCACAATACCTTTATTTACTTTTTTTTTAAATTACTAATTTATCTCTACTTTCTCTTACATTATATATTAAAAAAATAAAACGTATTAATCTCCGTGCCCGTACAAACGGGTAAAAATACCCGGGACGGAGGGAGTATTTTATTTTTTTAAATTAATTAATAAAAAAAACTTGGTCTTCTCATTCTTCAATCGATGGTGATAGTTTTTAAGGAGATTAAGTATTTCATACGTTCAAGTTCACTTTCAACCTTAATTTTATTGAAATTACATTTCAGTATATGGTTAATTGCGTAAAAAACCCCAAACTTTCATCACATTGCAAATTAATCCTGACTTTTGTGAAATAGCAAAAAAACCACGACTTTTAACGTTTGTGCATATCGCACCCATCGGGCAAGCCAAGCCTGCCTGACTGCTGATGTGACATTTTAACTCAAAATCCAGCATTCATGTCACACCAAAATGACGTCGTTTTGTATATAAATTTCTAAATTATTTCATAATTTAATTGAAAGTCAAACATCCCCTAATTCTTCTCTCATTTCCTTTCTGGGGTTCTTCTCTCCATTTCCTTTTTGGAACCCTAGAGTCTTGTTCTGCAATTAAAGGAAAGAGTTATCGCGATGCACATTGATGTTAGAAGAAAGGATGATAAAAAAAAACACGGGCACGCGAAGAATCTGAACAGCATCGCCAAGGGAATCGGGAAATTATCGTCGAATCTTACCTCGATCGGGATATCATCCCATGTTTCTCCGGCGGAGGCGGGAGCATCATACGAAGAGGAGGCGGAGCTGATGGAAACCGTTAACGAAGTCTTAAAGTGGCGACGACGTTGTCACATTTCCAATTCGACGAGATCTCGAACTCGATGCGTTTCTAAAGCAGTCGTTCGTGGGGATGAATGAAAAAAGTGAAAGTAGAAAGGGGGAATTTGAGAATTTTATGAAATGAATTTGAGGAAGAAAGGAGATCACATGGATGTAAAAATGGCATAGACGAATTGCAAGAGATTGAAGATCCAATGTTGGAGATTGAAAACTAGGAAAGGACGTGTCAAATTTTGATCAACACTAAACGACGTCATTTCAATATGACATGAATTCTTGATTTGGAATTAAAATGCCACGTCAGCAGTTGGGCAGGCTTGGCCTGCCCGACGGGTGCGATATGCACAAACGTTAAAGGTCGTGGTTTTTTTGCTATTTCACAAAAGTCAAGATTAATTTACAATGTGATGAAAGTTCAGGGTTTTTTTACGCAATTAACCCTTTAGTATATTGTTAGTTTACTGTTTATTAGTCCACATTTAGAATTTATTAATTTCATTTCTTATTCTAGTGGGGGATTAGTAATACAGGTTATATAAAGAATTGATATTAGGTGCACCCGGGTGTAAGGGTGCACCCATATGTGTATAAATTTTTATTCTATTTTGTATAAATGTTATTCTATTTTATATACATGTTTCTTAATAATTGTATATTTTTTTCATGCTAAGTTTTTCATTAAAAAAACTAGCATCCAATATGTATATAACTTTTTATTCAATAGTGTATATATGTCTTTTAATAATTATATATCTTTTTACACTCAATTTTTCATTAAAAAAACTAAACTAACAATTAAATTGTATACATTTTTGTTCATAATTGTGGAGTATATTTTTATTTATATTTGTATACGTTTTAAAGTGGGTGCATGCGGGTGCACAATATAATTAGCGTAATATAAATTTCACCTAACTCTTACACACATCACATCATATTATCTCACACACATTTTCCTCTATTCTTACACATTAATTTGACATAAAGTTTAAATCCACCATACTTTAATCCCTTCAAAACAAACATAGATTTGGATTTACTAAATCAGCTAATCATAAATTCAGATTTCTTAACAAATTTGTTAACGGGTCCGTTAATTGCTCGCGAATGCGTTCGTAAATTTTATTATTATGTTTAAGTTGTATATATTATTCCCTCAGTCCTATAAAACGCTTCACATTTACTGTTCCACTTTATTTAAGAAAAATGGTCTTTTTTGACCAACTTTGTTGACTTTAAAGTGTACTGTAGTATTTTAAGGTAATAAAAAGTACTCCCTCCGTCCCACAATACTCTTTACGTTTACTGTTCCACTTTATTTAAGAAAAGTTGAACTTTTTGACCAATTTTATTGACTTTAGAGGATATTGTAGTATTTTTAGGTAATAGAAAAGTATAAAGTAATTGTACGTGTGTGAAAAATGAATGACAAATTAGAAATTAAAGTACCTTTTGAGGTTGTTGGGTGATTTTTCTTTTCTTTTTTTTTTGGTGTGAAGGGTATTATGAGACAAACAAATGAGGAAAGTGTGAAGGGTTTTGTGGGACGGAAGAAGTTTAAATTAATGGTAAGTGTGTGAAAAATGAATCACAAATTTAAAATTAAAATTTTTTAAAGTTATTGGATAAAATGATATTTTCTTTTTTAGAATATAAAGGATTGTGTGGAACAAACAAATGAAAAAAATATAAAGAATTTTGTAGGTTGAAGGGAGTATTATTTATTTATTAATTGTTAAATATTAATATTGTAAAAATACAAATAAAATACTCCCTCTATTTCATACACTTATCATCACAGTTCCTTTGTATTATATTACAAGGATTCCATAAGGCTACTAACATCAGATTCTCTGAGAATAGCAGAGATGAAAGAGGTACAGTTCCTTTATATTACTCCCTCCATCCCGCCTAAAGGATTTCTTTTTTTCATTTTGGTCGTTCTACTCAAAGAGTCTCATTTCCTTTTTTATACACATGGGTCCCACACTTACCTACTAATACAATTAAAATATTGAGCCCACACTCCCACTAATACAACTACCACTACACATTAAATAATAATACTCCTTAATCAACGTGCAAAAAAGCAAAATGCACCCTTGATGCGGGATAGAGGGAGTACATCACAAGGATTCCATAAAGCTAACATCAGATTCTCTGAGAATAGCAGAGATGAAAGAGGTACAAAAATTGGATAACCGATAAATAAAAACATCTCATTTTGGACTTGACATTCATTCTTGTCTCGAGTATCTTGTGGAGCTATTTTATCATGAGATTTACAGACATTAAACATTCATGTTAAATAATACGATGAAGAAACATCACATGAAATTTGCTCCAAAATTTCGATACATTCGAACAAACACTACACTTCATCTTGAATTTAAAGAAAGTTCAAAGAATCCTATCGACGACAAGTCCCGCAAAAAATGAAACCGTACAATGGATAGGTTTTCTAGCTCTCTTGTAGAGGTTTAATTTGATAATATGCTTGGTAAACTAAATGATTCACAATTGGTTACTGGGTAGAGCTAAGAAACTGGTAGCTGGAGAAGCTCCCTTATTCCTTCGCATACCTGCATGAACCAACGAACCTAAAGTCAAAATATGTTCAAAAACAAAATGTATTTCATTTCACAGCATTAAAAAGAAAAAGATTGCAAGTTTCTTAGAAGATGTTCTTTTCAATTAACACATGAACTGTAGAACTTAAATTAAAGCTGCATCATACCATCTTAATCTGAGCTTTAATTGATGCAATTAAGCGAGTGTACTCTTCTATTTGCCTACAAGAAGACAGTAAAAATCAGTTTTGTTATATTATGACCGAGCACATAGATCCAAATAAAATGTTATACGTTTAAAACTAAAGCAACCATTAAAATCTCAATTTAAATAGTGTTTTTATGTAAGTGATGGCATAAAGCTAACTATCATAATATATATACACATATACCCTGATAAGTTTTCTTCCCTAGCGTCAATGAAGTTCAGAGCTTCAGACCATGTAAACTCCACATGAAATCCAAGTCCAACATCCACGAATATATGCCTGGTATCTGGACTGTACAAGTGCAGAAACAAGCGACTACAATTAACATTAATTTACTACTTCAGTCAAAATCAGCCATGTCAAATCTAATAAGCTTCAGTGAACAGTCGGACACTATAAGCATATGCGTTTTCCACTCTTAACATTCAAAAAAGATTAAAATTACCTTCTTCTCTATATATATCCTCCTCCGTCGTGTCTTAAGGACCATCCAAAAAAAAAAAACAATCAAAAAATTTTTTTTCCAAAGTTTCAGATTCAGTTTCAACTCTGAAATTTGGAGTAGATATTCAAAGCTTCTTAAACCGTAAACAAGTATAGAACTCCAGAATTATCATATCACAATAAAATAGCCCTTCTTTTTTTTTCATATAAACATTAAATGGCCTGTTCCTTGGGAAAGTTTAACAGCAGAGACCACAGGTTAACCTATCTCATTAAGAGGAGATACCGTACACATCAGCTTGCATGTATACTTCAGAACCAAGATTGACCAATGTCCTCAAACTGGTCACACTGTTCTCCTCCAAGTTCTCAATGTTTCTCCTCAGATCAGAGCTAAAATTAGTCAAGCTAAGTAAAGCAAATGCAATATATACATCTAGGCAAATCAAACTTGCAAAAACTTAACACTGAAGTGAAATATATCTTTAGTTAAAACCCATCAAAATATGCAATAAATGACTAAATAACACGTGAAGGATACAAAATCTTCTGTTGCTCAAACACCTTATCCCTGCAAAATATACAAAAAATAAAATCTTATGTTGGAATATTCTGTGAATGCACACTGTTTTGCAGAAATTTAGAAATTTGGTTTTCATGAGTTTCATAAAGCACATAACAGAAAACAGGTTTAATTATGGGTATGTAAAACATTAATAATATCCTTAACTGAAAAAAAAAAATCCAGAATGGACAAGACAAATTGTTTAATTAACAAGATAAGAGAATTATGCATAGATCTTATTAACAGCTATAGAATTAAAAGCATTGAGCCATTGACTGAGTTAAATAAAGGCACGTGGACAATATATCTGAAAAATCAGGCAGAGAAGAAAGGGTACCTTTCAGCAATAGCATGAACGAGATCAGGTTTCAAGCGATGGTCAACAAATTCCTCATACTTCCTTATTTTCTCTTGTCGTGTGCCGTCCATATCAGCCCTATACATGATGAATAAGGCTCTTAAACCACAATTACAACGTCCAAATCAAGGGATTTTGACTTAGTTGATTAGAGGTGAGAATCACCCCTCCTAAACAAGGGGGAACTTCCTTTCTTTTTTCTTTTTTTTTTCAAATTACTTATAAGATAATCTTGCCTATTATTCCTGGGGCAGATTCCAGTGCATGAGATACCTCAAATAATATCTCACAGATCAAAGGAAATGCGGGAGAATACAAAGCATTTTACTTCAAACAAGTAGAAAGACAATATATCTTCGCATAGATGAATGCCACCAAAACTTAATATGCAGATGGAAAGAAGTGCCCATTAGTCATTTGGCTCAAACAAAAACAATTTCAAGCTAGAATACAATAGGACGAAGTGAATACAAATTTGAGATACCAACTTCTTGATCAAGAACAATTCTACTCTTCTATAGAAGTTTTTTAAAATCTCTTTTATACATCAATTGCCAGGTACTTAACTCCCTATCTCCTAGGAGTTTCTTAGCACATGAATGAAAATAGTAGTTAAGCTTAGGCAGTATCAAGTTACGCCAGTTATGATTTTTTTTTCCACTTTAAATTCTCTTGTACGGTTGTACCCTTTCTCCTATCCGTTTCAGAGGGGTTGTGTTCTCATCATTTTTGGACCTCTTTGATCCTAGCAAATTAGAGATTAGCTACAAGTTAGGTGTCTAAGCAGTGAAAAAAAGCAGTCGAAGGTTAAGTAAAATAAAATACCCTACGCAGGGCAAAGTGAAGGAAGGGGACAAGGGGAGAAAGACTTCAACAAGACATAAACATGTTTTAGGGTTTAGAAGTATGGACAGAAAATGGGGGAAAAGAAATTCAGAAGTTACAAATGCAGGAAAAAGTTAGAAATACAACGTGCCTTGGAAATATGCCAAGAAACCCGTAATGTCAGCAACGGGGAACTCCAATTTTTCCGTCGGCCGGCGGTGTGATGTCGACAACAGTATCTGGGTTGGGGGTGATATGAAGGAAGGAGGACACAGAGTCAATACAAAACGAAGGGGGAAGAAAATTGCACCGAAGGAGGTTCTCAAATTTACATTTTGGTGACTATGACTATGAATTATTTTTTCTATTAAAATTATCTATTCATAGCTGAATTTATCAAATATTATTTTATATTTTATTATTTAGGACCTAAATTCAGATCTCGAATTAATAGAAAAATTAATTCAGGCATTGAATTAGTAGTTTACCCATTTTTCAGATCTTGAATTGATAAAACTCTTATACTAAAACATAGGGAAAATAGATTTTTTCGTCCGCTAACTTTCATTCATTTTGAAATTAGTACATTAACTTTTTTAATTTTCAAATTAGTTCGTTAATTTTATAACAATTTTGAAATTAGTCCATTAACTTCATAAAATTCAACATTTAGGTCATTTGACCTGCTATGGCAGGTCATTTGAATATTTTCACCCAATTAATCTATATCATATTTTTATTTAACCAATTTTATCTCACTTTTCATTTTTCACTTCCATATACCAAACAAACAATATTAATCTCATTACTAAAGTGAAGCAAATTTGAATAAATATTGATACTTCCTCCGTCCGCTCGAAAGAGGGTATTTTTTCTATTTTGGTCGTCCATTCCAAAGAGGGCTACTTCCTTTTTTACATACATGAGATCCACACACACCCACTAATATAATTAAAATATGGGATCCACACTCCCACTAATACAACTACCCACTACACATTAAATAACAATACTTCTTAATCAACGTGCACAAAAGCAAAATGCCCTCTTTCGGGCGGACGGAGAGAGTATAATATAAATTCTTAGTGGAGGCTATTTTTTTTAAATAATATATATATATATATATATATATATATATATATATATATATATATATATATATATTACATATTTTTTATTTTTATTTTTTAGAATAACCTGCTAATGACCTGTTGAAACGGACGATTTTGTTGAACTTGGTAAACATGATGGACGATTTCAAAATTTTCAAATATAATGGACGATTTTCAAAATTCTGTAAATATAATGGACAATTTTCAAAAAGTGAAAACTTATGGACTAAATTCAAAATTGGGCAAAGTTAGCGGACAAAAAAATCTATTTTTCCTAAAACATATATCAAAGGAAAGCTTAAACTCTTGGGGGAAATAGTTGAGATTTTCTTCCCCATACACGTGATGTAAGTAACATGACATTCAAGATCTATGTCTACTTTTTTCACATTAATTAAAAAGTATACTCTTTTCGTCAGCTGATAAGATATCATTTTGCCATTTTGGTAGTTCACTTTAAAGGTATCCATATTTTCTTTTTAGAAAAAGGGTCCCACACATAGCCCACCACTCACCATCAATACAACTACCAATTTTATATAAAATTCGACGGAGGTAGTAGTATTTTAATGAATAGTGAATTTAAAGATATAATATTTAATGTAATGTGGTAAATATATATTAGCGTTGAAAGTGGGTCCCAACATAATATACTCACACCGTCCCGCCACAAGAGTTACATTTTACTAAGCAAACTTAACTCTTTTTTATGGACAGATGGAGTATTAATTATTTTAGATGAATTTCCATATAAAAAAAGGGAAACGTAAAGACTGAAATGAGACGCCTAAAATAGAAATATGTGAAGATTGAAATGAGAAGGAAAGAATATATAAAGGCGCACGAATGATGTGAAATCTCCTATAACATCGTCTTATAAAATTACATCAACTTATGAAATAAATATTACCAATTATTATTATTATTAGTCGTTTGTTAAATAATTCAACTATTCTATTATTACTTTATTTTGATAGGATATAACTTTATTTTAAAATATTATCACTTCTTATTTATTTTACAAGTTATCATAAAATAATTTAAATTAGTTAAACAACTATAATTTTTTCTTTATCATGTATTCATTTTTATTGAAAATATTATTATTTTCATCCCATATCACTTTTTAAACAATGACTAGAATGAGCACAAACTTTTTTTCAAATTATGTACGACCAGATTTTATTTTTTATATGGGTCAAAGTTAAATTCAGATTCTCGGCACGTATACGCTGGCTTCCCTCCACTTTATCCCTCATTTTTTCTCCTCTCCGAGTTTTCTTCCTTTTTCTGTCTCCGGACTTCTCTCTTTCATTTCTCACTCCTCTTCTACCTTCTCCTTTTCAATTCTCTCTCCACGTACTCCTTATTCCTTAGCTTTCTCTATCTCCTCTCCATTAATTATAGAATATCTTTCTCTCTCCCATCGTTAATTATATGCTAGCTAGTAGTAGCATATCTTTCTTTCTCCACTCATTAATTATTCCTTCCGTCTCACGTTAATGTTTACATTTTTCATTTTGAATTGTACCACATTAAGGTTTACATTTCCTTTTTGGTCAAGTTGGATTGATAAAATTCCAACAATTAATTATTCTATGTAGAGCTCACACACAATACTAATACAACTACCCATTTTAAATTAAATATTATTTCTCTCATCTCACTATACATTAAAATATTATATATCTCAATCTTCATGCAAAAAACAAATGTCAATGTTAACATCAGATGGTGGGAGTATATGCTAGTACAAGGCTCCTTCTTTATTCTTTATACATATTTCAATATGTGCTATCTCTCTCCTCTGTATATATATACAATAACAAGGCATCATTCTTTCTTCTCTCTTCTCTATCTTTGGTAGCAAAACAATGTGCATTGACCATACAAAATCTCCATAAAAATATTCAGATTATGTTGTATTTAATTTACTCCGTTACTTTTTTTTATTATTTGGATTACTTTTTATAATGAATTGAGTTACTATTATAAATAAGACTTTGAATTATTTTTTATATTGATTTGTTTATATATTAATCTGTTTGGTCAACATTTTATATATTACTCTTTTTTATTAATTGAGTTACTTTATATAATAATTTGGATTACTACGAGCAAACTTTTAGATTACTCTTTAGGTAATTTTTTTTAATTATATTTTGTTTCGTCAACAACTTTCTAAGTTACTCTTTTTTATTAACATGTTACTATGAACAAAATTTTGGATTATTCTTTACGTAGATTTGTTTAATTATATTTTGTTTCGTCAACAATTTTCTAGGTTACTCTTTTTTATTAATTGAATTATAATGAACAAACTTTTAGATTACTCTTTATGTAGATTTGTTTAATTATATTTTGTTTTGTCAACAACTTTCTAAGTTACTCTTTTTAATAATTGAGTTTCTCTTTATAATGATTTGATTTACTCTTTAATTTGTAACTCTAATTTTAAAAAAATCAGGTAAGGTATTATGTTGAAAATAGGCTGTCAAACTTTTTGTTGACTAATTAATGATTCTTCTTTTTTTAATACGTTGAAAAAGTCCCCATTTTTCTTTTACGTTTACTTACATGATAGGTTCTACAAATAAGTTTCAAAGTACAAGAATAGAAATGTGAAGATGATCAGCATAAAAATCAATCTAATATCCATTAATCGATAACAAGGGACTACATCAGAGAATAAGCATCAAGCACCATGCTGACATACCCTATCTCTCATAAAAAAACTTTGTGAAGCCCCTAGTAAAATGTATTAGATGTGTTGTGTACATGGAACAAACAAAATAGAGTGAGGAAAACAGATAAAAAAAGAAGATAGAAATGAAGCAATATGCAGGAACAATCTTTTTTGATATTTTTTAATCCACCCACTCAATTCCAATTCTAATTTCAATTTCAATGGCTTCAAATAATCTGAAAGGTGTAATGTACATGAAAAATGCGTGGTATTTAAATTGATTGAAATATTCAAATAACTTGGTCAATTCAATGGTATGAACAAACAAAGCAAGAATTAGGATTGTTTGTCCTTATCTTGAGCCAAAACTAGCATAATTCTTGATGTGAAAGTTAGCAAATAGCGCCAGGAGCGAGCCATTGAAAACCACCGTGAAGCCCCAGCTCCATATCCCCTCGCAACCAGACCCAGTGAAGTGGTGCATGATGAGCGTTTTCTCAACACACAATTTTAATCTCCAAGTATTGATCGTTGTCATTTTCACCTAAATTTTAGTTTATTTGTTTGTGGATTTTCGGATGTTTTTATCCGTATTTGTGTGATTTTTGGTGGAGTTATTGTTGTTTTGAGAAATATGGTATGAATTGATAGAATTGTATAAATGAGCTTAAATATGTGTAAAACAGGTCAAGAAATGGATAAAAACGGAGTCGGGAGCGAATCGGAGACGGAGGAACAATGCATACTTGTGCACGGGCTGTGTGCGGAACACGGCCCTGTAATAAGTGCCCGTGTATTATCATCAGAAATCGTTGCTCGCCCAGGAGGAAGGCCGCATGCTGGTGCACGGGCCGTGTGTTGCTGCACGCCCCGTGTGCGGAACACGGCCCTGTAAGAAGAAGCCGTGTATTGTCGTCAGAAAATTCTACACGCCCATGACTGAGACCTTGTAGCGCAGCTCGAGCAGTGTCCGGAGGCACGCACAACACGCTGAAGTAGGTGTGCCCTACACCGGCCGTGCGCTGCTGCACAGGCCATGTAGGTGCGAAAACCTGTGAAATTTTCAGAATGTTCCGGAAGCTTCTAGAAGGTCCATTAGTGATATAAAAGGGTGACTTGTGCGAAATTTGAAAGGGGAGATCATTTTCAAAGCAGTTACAGACACTTCACACCAGATTTTCTCACACACTAGATCTATAATCCATCTCTATCCATTAGATCCATCCAATTTCCATTTGATCTCCACAATCAATCCATAAATCCATCATCCAATCCATCCATCCACCATTTGAGAAGAGGAACGCATCAAGGATTGAAAGAGTTAGCATATTGAAGAGAAGAAATGTTTCTCCATGTAAGGGAAGCTAATCTACTTTTCAATTGTTGATTTTCTTCTTATTTTGGCTCAAATGGAGCAAAGCTTGATTTGTAATTGTATAAACAATGTTTAGTGGCTAGTCCTATAGTAGGGCTAATCATATGAATGGTTGAGATGAAAAGTTAGATGTGTAGAACTTGAGTAGTGATTTGAATTAAATTGTGGATTTCCTTTTATGATATATCAATCATGTTTCATTTCAATACTTGTGTGATTAAATTCTCTATTCATAGTGTTAGAATGGTCATTCCAATGTTGTGAGTGGATGTTTAATTGAATCATATATTGAAATGTGCATGCATTTTAGTATAAGGGGAGGTAAGCCATACCCTCCTTAGGCTTAGAACATTCATAGAGGGACACTTAAGAAATTGAGTGAAAAGAACCAACTTATGATCATAGTACCTTAATGGAATTGAGATTAAGACCAATCCTAAGAGACTTAGACTTATAAAAGAGTCGAGAACCTAATTGCCTTGGCCATAGGGATTAGGAGTAAAATCGTGATTGCTTTTAGTCCACAAATTAATGAAATTCACTATCAAGAATTTTGCATATCTAGCTCAAGTCTTAACCATGATTATGATTAGTCTTTCTCTCTTCTCAAGTGAATTCTATCTCCATTCCATTCATCACTTGTTTTTTGTTTGATCCATTACTTTGTTAGCTTAAATTCTAGTTGATTAAATAGAGAATTAAGTAGTAGTTTTATATATAAAACCTTCAAACTATCATCCTTACAAAGCATAAATCAATGGAAAATCCGGATACAAGCATGAGTTTACTTTCCCTTGGGACGATATTATTATAAATTTTGTACTTGGTCACGCGTTTACTCGACGATAGAGTCTTTTACTCTTACACATTTTTACAAGAAATACGACTAAGAACATGGCCGCGTTAGTTTATTAAGTAGAGAATTAAGTGGTAGTTTTATATATAAAACCTTCAAACTATCATCCTTACAAAGCATAAATCAATGGAAAATCCAGATACAAGCATGAGTTTACTTTCCCTTGGGACGACATTATTATAAATTTTATACTTGTCACGCGTTTACTCGACGATAGAGTCTCTTACTCTTACACATTTTTACAAGAAATGCGATTAAGAACATGGCGCCGCTTGCCGGGGAAATGTTAACTTTTGGCTGTAACAAGTTTGAAGTTGGTTAGTTTTGATAAGGATATTTCTTTTATTTGGTAGTTGTTTACTTGTCTTGGTTACTTGGAGAGCTAATTTGAAAATTCTTGTAGGTACATGCGAACTCGTTCAAGGTCTCAATCTATTGAACCTTTGAACTTGGAATTGGAAGCTACCTTAAGAAGACAAAGACGAGGAGTGTTAGAGCCTACGGAAGAGAGTATGGAAGAAGTAAGGGATAATGCAAACATGGTTGATGAAGAAGGCAATATGAGGAATTTTGATGAAGTTGATAATGTTAGAGGAGGTTATAATAATCTGGAGTTTGTGCCACAAGCTTATGCTCAACAAATGCACTTGCAAAACCAATAAATGCAAGCTATTATTCAAAACTTGATGGTACAACAAGAAGTAAGGAATAATCCTCCGGTGGTGCCTCATGGAAATGGAAACAATGGAGCAAGAATGAATGTCCGTGATCATTTTCAACCGAAATATGGGAATTATGGAATGGGCCCGCCATTGAATGTGAATAATTTTGAGATAATGAAGGGATTGATCAAGATGGTGCAAGCAAATCAATTTGGTGGTGGTGCTATAGAGGATCCAAATGCTCACTTAGTCCAATTTACGGAGTTAGCCAACACGATAAAGATAAATGAGGTAAGTGAGGATGTTGTTAAAATGAAGCTTTTCTCGTTTTCATTAAGAGATAGAGCTAAGGTTTGGTATCATACTATACCACTGGGATCTTACACCACATGGAGAAAGTTGACACAAAGGTTCTTGAGCAAGTATTTTCCGCCTTCAAAGATGTTGCATCTAAAAGGGCAAATCTTTCAATTCAAGCAATGTCCACTTGAGACATTTAGTGAAGCATGAGACCGATTCAAAGAGATGTTAAGGAAGTGTCCACAACGCGGATTCCCCGAAGAGCAACAAATAGGATTTTTCTATGCCGGTTTACATGGAAGTGAGAGGATGCTTATTGATGCTTCGGCGGGAGGTTCGATTTTGGGGCAAACTCCGGAAAGAGCAATTACTATATGTGAGGAAGTAGCTTTGAATACGGGTTAATGACCTATGGATCGTGCATCGGGGATGTATGAAAGGGAGAGAATTGCTAAGATGGAAGAAGTGTGCTTGCAACAAGTGAAAAAGGTGGATGTGCTTAAGGAAGATATGACCGATAAGGCGATCACAGAGATATTAAAGAGGATGAATGCTAACATGCAAGTGTCTCCAAATTCTACACTGGTGGTGAATCAACAAGTGCTTGCAAGTCCTCAACAAGGTATGTCATTGCCTTTGATGAATCAATAAGTGTTTCATAAACTTTAACAAGGCTTGATTATGCCTAATATGGGTCAATCTTCTCAAAGTTGTCAAATGCCTACATCCATGCCTCAACAAGGTATGTCCTATAATTTTGGAATTCAAGATACATGGTATACACCGGAGATAATGTTTGAGGAAGTTACCTTCATGCAAGGAAGGAACTTCCAAGGAAATTATGGTGGTAACTTTGGGAATCTTGGTCCACAAAAGCAAGGAGGATGGGGGCAAGGTAATTTTCAAGGAAATTTTAACCAACCCGTAGGTATGAGAATTTGTCATATGGAAATCAAGGGAATGCCCTTACTCTTCCACCGGGAATCAATCCGGGGGAGAAAGCTCCAAATGGTGAAGGGAAGACTACAATGGAGGAACAAATAGCCAAAATGTGATTTTATAAGGCAAGAGAAAGAGGTGAATGAAAAAAAGTTTGATTCTATGAAGCAAAGAGATGAAGTGATTGATAATAGATTCAAAGCCTTGGAGACACAAATGAGTCAAATGGCAAGTGAAAGGGATGTGTTCATCGTCAAGGAAAATTTCTATCTACAATCATTACTAATCCAAAAGAGCAATGTAAGGCTATTGAACTTCGTAGTGGAACAAAATACGAAGGGCCTTCTATGCCAACAGAAGTAGATGAGGTAGAATGTGAAGTTGAGCCTATGGAAAGAGTGGATGGAGAAGGGAATGAGAAAGAAGTTGAAATTGATGAAAAAGATGAAAGTACCCCTATATTTGAAGAAGAAAATGTGAAGTCTCCAAAGAAGTGAGAAAGATGTAGAGAAGCAAAACGTAAAGAGAGAGAAGAGAAATTTGAAAGGGATGAATGGGGAATTCCGAAGTTGCCCGTTGCAATTCCATTTCCACAAAGATGCTTGAAAAATGGGATTAAAGGAGAAATTTGCCAAGTTTGTTGAAATGTTGAAGAAGATTCATGTGAACATTCCTTTTGCGGAGGCTTTACTTCAAATGTCCAACTACTCCAAGTTTTTAAAAGATATCTTGTCTAAGAAAAGAAGCTTAGGAGAGTTTGAAATGGTGAACTTAACGGAGGAATGTAGTGCTATCTTGTAAAAGAAACATCCCACTAAATTGAAAGATCCGGGGAGTTTTACGATTCCATGTGAGATGGGAGAGCATGAAAACTACAAAGCCTTATGTGATTTGGGACTAGTATTAACTTGATGCCCTTGTCAATTTTCAAGAAGTTGGGCATTGGTGAGGTCAAACCGACATCGGTTACACTTTAATTAGTCGACCGATCATTGATATATCCGAATGGAATTGTGGAAGATGTTTTGATCAAAGTTGGCAAGTTTGTATTTCCCGTTGATTTTGTGGTATTAGACATGGATGAGGATTCGAATGTTCCATTAATACTTGGTCGTCCATTTCTTGCCACGGGAAAGACAATGATACATGGAGAAAGGGAAGCTCACTTTGAGAGTGAATGAAGAAGAGGTGATATTTTTATCGAGAGAGGCTATGAGGTATCCTAAGAACAAGGAGAAATGTAGAAGATTGGAGGTTGTGGACAACATTATTAAAGAGCATATATATCACCTTCACTCCAAGGATCCGTTGGAACTTATCATAAGACATTCTTACTCTATTGAATCTATTAAATCTAAGTCTTCTTTTGTTTAGAAAATGATGAAATGATTGATGAACTACATGATTTAAATACTTGTAGGGAATTCACGAATGAAGAAATAAAGGAAGCAAAGGTGGAGAAACTTGATGAAGAACCAAAAGAGAAAGTGCAAGAGAAGAAGAAGATACAGTTGAAACTATTGCCGGAGCATTTGAAGTATGCTTACTTAGAAGAGAATGAAACGTATCCGGTAATCGTATCCTCTTCTCTTAATGATTTAGAATTAGAAAAATTGTTAAGAGTTTTAAGAGAGCATAAATCCTCTATTGGTTGGAGCATAAAAAACTTGAAAGGTATTAGTCCATCTATGTGCATGCATAAGATTCATTTGACTGATGATGAGAAGTCTTGTGTGCAAAACCAACGTAGATTAAATCCTATAATGCTAGAAGTGGTAAGAAAGGAGGTGTTAAAATGGCTTGATGCGGGAATAATCTTTCCAATAAGTGATAGTCAATATGTAAGTCCCTTACATGTAGTGGCAAAAAAGGGTGGTATGACAATTGTTAGATCCGATACAAATGAAACCATAGCCACTAGAACAATCACGGGTTAGAGAGTATGTGTTGATTATCATAAATTGAATGAAAATACTTGTAAAGATCATTTCCCATTGCCATTCATAGACCAAATGTTGGATCGTCTTGCAGGGCATGAGTACTATTATTTTCTTGATGGTTATTCCAGGTACAATCAAATATTGATTGCACAAGAAGACCAAGAGAAGACAACTTTCACATGTCCCTATGGTACGTTTGCATTTAGAATGATGCCGTTTGGTCTATGCAATGCCCCTGCCACTTTTCAACGTTGTATGATGGCTATCTTCGATGGTTTAATTGAAAATATCATGGAGGTGTTTATGGATGACTTTTTCGTGTATGATTCCTCTATGATATTTGCTTGACTAATCTCACTATTGTGTTGCAGATGTGTGAAGAATCGAATCTTGTGCTAAATTGGGAAAAGTGTCATTTTATGGTGACCGATGGGATAGTATTGGGGGCATCATATTTCAAAGCATGGGTTAAAAGTGGATAGAGCTAAAGTGATAGCCATAGAACGTCTTCCCCCTCCTACTAGTGAGAAGGGGGTGAGATCGTTCTTAGGTCATGCAGGCATCTATAGATGCTTCATTAAGGATTTTTTCAAAATTGCTAAACCTCTTTGTAAATTGCTTGAAAAAGATTATCCATTTAACTTCGATGATGAATGTTGTGTATCATTTCAGGTGCTTAAGGATGCTCTCACTTCATCGCCAATACTCGTTACTCCGGATTGGAGTTTGCAATTTGAACTACATTGTGATGCTAGCGATCAATCCATCGGAGTGGTGTTGGGCCAAACAAGGGAGAAGAAGTTTAGAGCAATCTATTATGCCTCGAAGATATTGAATTCATGCCAAGTCAATTACACCACAACGGAGAAGGAATTTTTAGCCGTAGTGTATGCTTTTGAGAAGTTTTGACCATACTTGATTGGAACACAAACGATTGTCTACACGGATCACGCCACTATAAAATACCTAATGAGTAAGAAAGATGCTAAACCTTGTTTAATTTGTTGGGTGTTGCTTTTACAGGAATTTGATGTGATTATCAAGGATAAGAAAGGCGTGAAGACTATGATCGTGGATCATTTGTCTAGGTTGGAAAATGGAGGTGAGAATGAAGACATGAAGCCGATTGGAGATGAGTTCCCAGATGAGGAGATTTTTCTATTAGAAGTTGAGTAAGTGTGTACTCTCATGGTGAATGTGCCGCCTTGGTATGCCGACTATGTCAACTTCATTGTGTGTGGAATCAAGCCCACATTACTTAATGAGTACATGGAAAAGAGGTTTCAAGTTGAAGTGAAGAAGTACTTGTGGGATGAACCATATTTGTTCAAAATTTGCAATGATGGAGTAATAAGGAGATATGTGGCCGAGGAAGAAGTTATGGGGATTCTTGAGTTATGTCATTCATCTTTGTGTGGAGGTCACTTCGCTCATCAAAAGATGGGAGCTAAGATCTTACAATCAGGTTTTTATTGGCCAATATTGTTTAAGGATGCAAAGAAGTTTGTGGCTAAGTATGATAAATGTCAAAGAATAGGGGGAATAAGTAAGCGAGATGAGATGCCCATGAGCTTGAGGATTGATGCGGAAATATTTGATGTATGAGGCATTGATTTTATGAGACCATTTCCCTCGTCTAAGGGATATGTGTACATCTTGCTCGCCGTGGATTAAGTGTCAAAGTGGGTGGAGGCAATCCCCACTAAGACAAATGATGCTTTGATTGTGCAAAAGTTCTTGAAAAAGAATATTTTTGCTAGGTTTGGAGTTCCACGGGCTTTAGTGAGTGATGGAGGATCAAATTTTGTAAACAAGTTTATGGAGAGTTTGTTGAAGAGATATGGAGTGAAGCATCGAGTGGCTACACCTTACCACCCTCAAGAAAATGGTTTGGCGGAGGTCTCAAACCGCTAAATCAAGTTAGTTTTGGAGAAGACCATCAATGGAGGGAGGAAGGATTGGTCGGACAAGCTTGATGATGCCTTATGGGCTTATCAGATGACTTTTAAAACCTTTCTTGGTATGTCACCATATCAATTGGTTTATGGTAAAACTTGTCATCTCCCAGTGTAGTTGGAACACCGTGCATTGTGGGCTATCAAACGCCTCAATATGGATGAAAGAGAGAGTGGTCAAGCAAGGTTGTTGAAGTTAGTTGAATTGGAGGAGTTTAGAGGAAGAGCATTTGATAACTCAATCATCTACAAGGAGAATATGAAGAGATGACATGATGCTAAGTTAAAGGAGAAGACGTTTGCTCTGGGGGACTAAGTTCTTGAATTCAATTCGAGGCTTAAGTTGTTTCCCGGAAAGCTTAAGTTTAAATGAATGGGGCCATATGAAGTTCTTGAAGTGTTGAGTGGACATACATTGAAGCTTAAGGGTCCGAATAATGAGTTTGTGGTAAATGGTCATCGAGTGAAGCATTACCTATCTCTTTCTCAAAAGGAGATAGTGTATGTGGATACTCTCTCTTCTTGAACTTCTTTGATTGTGGAGTAGTGTAGATTTTTTTTTTAATTTTTGTTTGATAGTTTTCTTGTAGATTTGGTATGTAGGTGGTTAAGCTCGTGAGAAAAATGCATATGATGGAAGACAAGGATGCTAAAGTGAAATGATGATGTATGCCACACCATTCTTTACAAACTTAAATTTTAACACTTATGTTCATTTAAGTTTGGGGGGAGGTTGCATGGTGGACATACATGATCATATGTAGATTATCGAAGATACACAAAGAGTCATCATGAGGTAAGTGCATGAAGAGCATTGGTGGAAACGACAAGGGTACGTCTCACCACTTTTTGCAAACTTAATTCGCAACTTGTTTCGATTTAAGTTTGGGGGGAGAGTGCGTGGTGTGACTTATACCTTGTTTATGCTTTAGTGTGTGATGAATCATGAGTTTTATATTGTCTTGCAAAATGGTCAATGTATATCTTGTTTATGCTTTAGTGTGTGATGAATCATGTGTTTTATATTGTTTTACAAAATGGTCAATTTTAAAATTTTTCTCATGAGTTAGGATTAGTTTTGGTATGTTTGGTGGTGTTTAAGTACATGAAAATCCATCATTTGATCTTAATTGTGGTGAGAATGATATTTTGAAGTGTTTTGAACACGAATAGGGTGTATGAGAAGTGTAAAAACAGGGCAAAGATGAGGTGAAGTGTTAAAGTTGGAAAACAGGGTAAAAATACTACATTGGCCGAGCTCAGTACACGGCCCTGTAAGGACAGGCCGTGTACTGTCATCAGAACACGCTACTCGGCCAGGAGGAAGGCCGAGCTCCGAGCTCGAGCCGTGCAGGAGAGCAGGTACACAGGGCGTGTGCGGAGCACGGCCCTGTAATGTGTAGCCGTGCAGGAACATTAGAACACGCTACACGGCCTCACTTGTGGCCGTGCAGCACTACACGGTCCGTGTAGAGTTTAATTCCAATTTTTTAAAAGGGCCAATCCGTGCTCATTCCACACTCACTTCATACCGAATTCTTCTCCTTAGGGCACTAATCGACAACGAAGGTGAGTGTTAAGGGATTGAGAGTAAGGTTCTTCAATTTTTCACATCGAAAGCACTTTTCACATCCAAGTTTGAAATGTATGACTTCTTTGAACTATAATCTTCATGTGTTGATAGAAATTGATTGAATTGGTACATGGGCTTTGCGATAGTGTGAATTTTGCATGAATTATTGATTGATTATCATACATGTTTCAATTTGATTTTTGAATAAAGGTTGAAGTTAGGGTTCATGAGAAGTGAATTGGGGGATTGTGTGAGAATGATGAAATTGATTATATGTGTTGTGCTAATTGAATTATCACATGAGTATAATGCTTAATTTTGAATCATTAGACTTATATATTGAGGATTTGGGCATGAGACTATGTGAATTATATTTTGAAATTATGGTGAAACATTGTGCATGCCAAGTGTTCGATAAAATGTCTAAAAGAGAATTTTGTTTGAATTTGAAGATCACATGTGAATGATACTTGGTGATGGTGTAATTTGGAATTAATGTGTGTAAGAATGCATAGAAATTGAGATATGAATCATGGTTAGTTGAGATGAATGATGATGAAGTGCATATTGTGATTAAGTTTGAAGTTTTAATGATGTGAATAAGTGATGTTGATGCATAGTATATTTCACACTTAAGTTGAATGACTTGAGTGAAATTTAACTTAATGTATTAACATTCTTACTGATGAAGTTTAATATAACTTGAGCATTGTTGTATTGTAGATGGCTGAGAGGAGAGTTAGACCAAGAAATAAGGACTTCATAGTCATTACCGATCCAGGGGAGTTGGCTAATCTTGATGCAAAATTGATGGAAGACGGGGTCCATTTGGATTATTTTGAAGTAGACTTTGAAGATTATTAGGGTAAATATGTGCTCAGGTGGCAAACGTTAGCTCCGAAGATCAAACTAACTCGATTCCAAGACACAGAAACGATGAAAGGGTTAGGAATCGAGGAGGATTTGAGGAAGCTATTCAGATTTGCACAACTGGAGGCTTTCTTTGACAAAAGGCCACCCACTTATTACCATCTAACTGCTGAGTTTATGAGCACATTGCAAGTGAAGAAGGATCGAAATGGTTTCCCTATTTGGGTGACATTTCAGCTGGATAATGTGTTGTGAGAAAAGATTCCGCTAACTGTGTTGAATGATTGCTTTGGATGCCCACCATGTGAAAACCACCAGATTTTCTATGAAGGAGGTGGTTTCAATCAACAAGAATGGTGGAAGAGCTTAGTGAATGATGGGATGGAACAAGTAGGTTATGTTCCCAGTGCTTCAAAGGGAACTGCAATCTGAAACCCGGTGATGAGATACCTAGAGAAGATTGTTTCTAACACCATCTTAGGAAGATTCGAGGGTGAAGCAGTAGGAGAAAAACAGTTGTATATTATGTTCTGCATCTACAATGAGCGACCGTTGAACGTTGCAGCACATTTTGTGCAACATGCAGAGCGAGTCGCCAAGAGACAATCATCTCAGGGTTTGATGCTAGGAGGCATGATCACCATAATCGCTCAAGGGTTGGGAATTAACCTTGCTGGAATGGAGAATAGGATGGTTAGTGATGGCTTGAATTATTAGCAGTTGATGAGGATGGAGTTGTTGTCTGTGGCAGGGAATCAATATTGTTTGAGGCAAGAGAAGGGAGCACCGTTTCCTTTCCAGCTCCAGAGCTCACTACAGTTTACACTCGAAGGAAGTATGCCAATTTGGCAATGGCTAGTGTTAACAACTCAAGGGTTGTAAGAGCTTTTTACAGAAAGAATAGAGATGAAGTGGAAGAGGTTCTCAGGCAGATGAGAGTTGAAGAGAACCTTGAGCTAGCTAATTTGAGAGTGGAGCCAGTGCCTATGGAATGAGATGAGCAGGATGCACCACCGGAGAAGGTGGAGTTTGAGGAGCAAGCCCCTGATCCGCCACAGTTCCAGGAAGAAGAGCAGCAGCCACCAATAGGCCTGGAACAGGGTAATGATCGATGGAACTATACGATGGATGAGGTGAGAGATATGAGGCATGTGCAGCAGACATATGGAGCACATATAAGGAAGATTCGAGAGTCCAGCAGGAGCACGGAGTGCACATTCAGGAGTTAAGGGCTGGACAGCATCGGAGGGAGTATTATGAGGAGCAGTCATTGGTGCACTCCAACAACATGGAGGAGATGATGACGATGATGTTCAACTTTCAGTTCCCCGGATCTCCTCGTGCAAACATTCCATGGGATGCCTATCATCCACCTCCACTTCCAGAGCCATGAATGGAGTACTTTGAGTGCTAGACACTTCCATTCATTCATCTTAGCTATGATTAGACTTTTTGAAGGATTCTTGAATTTGATTTGATTTGGTAGATTGGATTGTACTTAAATTGTTTGTTTTTGGGAGGTTTCCTTTACTTTGGGATTTTATTTTAGTTTTATGTGATTTACTTTTTGTTATTTTTGGTATTTTGGTTTGATTTTCATTATTTGGATGTGATGGGAATTTGATCTTAATTGTTATGGATGTGAATTGATGTGTTTGATATTTTGAGATTGATGATTTTGTTCATGCATGTTATGTGCTTGTTATGTTGTTTGGTGAGTCTTTGATTATTGTGTTTTGTTTGTGAATTTTTATTCTTGTAGGGATGGTTTGGTGGTATTGTTCTTGGGAAGGTGTTGAGTGTTTTGAATGTGAGCTATGATGCATTGTTTGTGATGAGTGATGACAAGTATGTTAATGGTTTCTACTTGTTGAAATTGTAACATGAACTACTTAATTTGTTCAATTTTGAGAAGTCTGAAGAGTAATTAGGTTTCTTTTGGTCCAAGCAAAAGCTTGTGAGAATTGAGCCTCAACCATGCCTCCATGGTTAATTCTTGATGAGAGGACCGGTTGTACTTAGACAAACTAGAACTTGCTCATGGACTATAGTAACGAAGCCCGAATGGTTGAGATTTGTAAAATGATCTTAGGCCATCCTTGTTAAATGAAGTCATAGCCATAAAATTCCTTATAAAAAACATGATCCCCAGTAAGCCATTTTGAGCCTATGAGCCTTTTTCTTTGTAATTAGAGCACAATACAAGCCTTTAAAACCGACTTGAGCCTTATATATATAACCTATATGTGGGTAATTGAGGAGATGATGGTTTGCAAGGTTTGATGTGAGAATTGTGCTAGAGAAGAAAGGAAATGGTAAACAAGCAAAAGAAGGATGAAAAGGGCTCACGCAAAATGAACATGCAACCTCAAATCGAGAAAAAGGGGCAAAATCAACAAAAATATGCTCAAGAAAATTCAAAAGTCGAAAGAAAGGAAGCATGCAAATTAAAAGAAGCTCAAGAAATTAAAGGAATAATAATGATTAGTGCTTGTGATTAAAGGAGAAAACAAAGGAAGCTTGAAAGTGAGGGAGATGGAGAAAAGAATCATCTCTTCAATTATCCATACATGAATAGTCATTATTATCCAAAGTTCCTTACCTTACCAAAGAGCCTAAACATTACATCCTAAGATAAAGACCTTTTTGATCACTTATTGAAAATAGGGTGGCTTGTGAACATAGTCCATGAACAAGCCTATAGTGAGTCGGTTCTAACCGGTTTATGAGTGATGTTCAAAACCCTACTTTATAGAGTGTTGAGTGAATTTTATATCCTATGAGAGGCTTGGATTGAAAGGGGCTTGATTACTCTTTTGTCATTCTTAGGATTGGACTTGTTAATCTTTCATGTTATAAGTTTGATGATGTTGGGATACTTAATATAATTTTGTAGTCCTTATTACTTGTGATGCGTTGTGATTTATGTTCGTTAGGTATTTTTCTAAGTGAAAATTACTCCTCTTGCTTATCATTTTTCATTGTTCGAGGACGAAGAATACTTTAAGTTTGGGGGGTTGATCATTGTTATGTTCACTTAGATTTTAGTTTATTTATTTGTGGATTTTTGGATATTTTTATCCGTATTTGTGTGATTTTTGGTGGAGTTATTGTTGTTTTGGGAAATATGGTATGAATTGATAGAATTGTGTAAATGAGCATAAATATGTGTAAAACAGGTCAAGAAATGGATAAAAAATAGAGTCGGGATCGAAACGGAGATGGAGGAACAATGCATACTTGTGCAAGGGCCGTGTGTAGAACACGACACTGTAACAAGTGGTCGTGTATTGTCATCAGAAATCCCTGCTCGCTCAGGAGAAAGGTCGTGTGCTGGTGCACGGGCAGTGCGTTGTTGCACGCCCTGTGTGCGGAACACGGCTCTGTAAGAAGAAGCTGTGTATTGTCGTCAGAAAATGCTACACGCCCATGACTGAGGCCATGTAGCGCAGCTCGAACCATGTCCGGAGGCACGTACAACACGCCGAAGTAGGTGTGTCCTTCACGGGCCGTGCGCTGCTGCACGGGCCATGTAGGTGCGAAAACCTGTGTAATTTTCAGAATGTTTCGGAAGCTTCTAGAAGGTTCATTAGTGATATAAAAGGGTGACTTGTGCAAAATTTGAAAGCGGAGATCATTTTCAGAGCAGTTACACACACTCCACACCATATTTTCTCACACACTAGATCCATAATCCATCTCTATCCATTATATCCATCTAATTTTCATTTGATCTCCACAATCAATCCATAAATTCATCATCCAATCCATCCATCCACCATTTGAGAAGAGGAAAGCATCAAGGATTGACGGAGTTAGCATATTGAAGAGAAGGAAGGTTTTTCCAGGAAAAGGAAGCTAATCTACTTTTCAATTGTTGGTTTTCTTATTATTTTTGCTCAAATGGAGCGAAGCTTGATTTGTAATGGTATAAACACAATGTTTAGTGGCTAGTCCTATAGTAGGGCTAATCATATGAATGGTTGAGATGAAGAGTTAGATGTGTAGAACTTGAGTAGTGATTTGAATTAAATTGTGGATTTCCTTTTATGATATATCAATCATGTTTCATTTCAATACTTGTGTGATTAAATTCTCTATTCATAGTGTTAGGATGGCCATTCCAATATTGTGAGTGAATATTTAATTGAATCATATATTGAAATATGCATGCATGTTAGTATAATGGGAGGTAAGCCATACCCTCCTTAGGCTTAGAACATTCATAGAGGGACACTTAAGAACTTGAGTGAAAAGAACCAACTTATGATTATAGTACCTTAAGGGAATTGAGATTAAGACCAATCCTAGGAGACTTAGACTTGTAAAAGAGTCGAGAACCTAATTGCCTTTGCCATAGGGATTAGGGGTAATATCGTGATTGCTTTTAGTCCACAAATTAATAAAATTTACAATCAAGAGTTTTGCATATCTAGCTCAAGTCTTAACCATGATTATGATTAGCCTTTCTCTTTTCTCAAGTGAATTCTATCTCCATTCCATTCATCACTTGTTTGTTGTTTGATCCATTACTTTGTTAGTTTAAATTCTAGTTGATTAAGTAGAGAATTAAGTAGTAGTTTTATATACAAAACCTTCAAACTATCATCCTTACAAAGCATAAATCAATGAAAAATCCGAATACAAGCATGCGTTTACTTTCTCTTGGGACGACATTATTATAAATTTTGTACTTGGTAACGCGTTTACTCGATAATAGAGTCTCTTACTCTTACACATTTTTACAAGAAATGCGACTAAGAACAAGTATGAAGGATGTGATTATAGCATAGATAAGCGACCAACTTATATTATCGAACCCAAGGGACAGTTGGTTATAAATTTATTATTATCTAATCTAAGAGAAACTATTATTGGCAATTTAAGTAGAGGATAGTTATTAAACTAACAAACGAATAATAAAATAGTAAATAAATAAAGACAGTAGAGATAAACGAGAGTTGACCAGTGAGAAGATAGGTAGCTTTTCAGGCCATCCAGTTTCACAAATTAATCTCCCTTCTGTATGTCAATGTCCGACTCTGCCTTGTGGAATATGGATGCATCACTAAGCCATGCAAATCTGCTCTGTAGACACAATCAGATAAGTGTGTAACACGTGTGAATTACCTCGGAGCAAGAGACATAATTACACCCCCTTTCTAGGCACTATCAGTATCAATTATTTTATGTGTACTAAGTACTCTAACCCGATATGATCTCCCTTTATAGGTACTATATAATTATCCTTTTTATCCTACTTACTAACCCGAATTCAATTCAATTAATAAGTATTCATATAAGATAGTTCTAATGAAGCTTTGGAGTCCCGTCACTTAGAATCATAACATATAATCCTACTCAGCAGTGAACACACTCAATCAATAACCAAGATATGTATTCAGACTCTACATAACAGTTAATGATACACAAAATAACTCTGAATATGAATTAATAAAGCATAGTCTTATATAAAATAAACCCACAAGTAGTGTTGTATGTAGTATACACACAGAAGTTCAATAAACTAGATAAAAACCTTCATAACCCTAGAACTACCAAAGCAGTTCTAGCCCATGACGCTTCGAAGAACGTTCATGGTGTTTGGATAGATCTTACCCATAGTCTTGATAATTACAAGAAAGATTAAGTTGCGAAGTAAACCCTAGAGATGGGCACTGTCGCTTCTCGCTCCGTCTTGAATCTTCATCTGGTTCTCACTTGATTCGCTGAACGAATCTCTCTCTACAGCTCCTACGGATGGAGTTAGGGTTTGGATGTGGTGTAGGATAGATTGGAATCTAACTCTCTTTTTGGTGTGTTCGGCACCCCTTTTTATACTTGTAACTTCTCCAAATTAACCTTTACTGGGCTTTTTCATAGAAAACACGCACATGCACGTACTGGAGATGAAATCTTGATGTTTCGAAGATGATTGTGTCACCGTTCGAGCAGACCTGGCTGGTCGAACAGGACCTCTTGGTCGAACTGAGGTCGAATGGCGTGTCTGTAAACTAGACTTCATCTCTGTTTCCCGTTCGACTTGACTACTTCTAGTTGAACGAGCTTCACTGGTCGAATGACCCCTCTGTAAGTTGATACACCTCCTGTTCAACTTCATCTCCTTCGTTCGACTTAGCTGATGCTGGTCGAACAGCCTCTCCAGGTCGAACCACACAACGAAAATTGTGTTTTCTAATTCCAAGCACTTAAGACTTTTTCTGTACAAATATGCTCAAATAGCCTCAGTAGCATATGATTCGTGGGTTTTCCATAAACATCCCGATTCGTCTCGATAATAGACCAAATCATACTCAATTTTCATACAAATTGGAGCTCAAAACACGTGAATTATGACTCTTATCAAACCCCCAAACTTACATGTTGCTCATTCCGAGGCAACGGAAATCAAAACAAAACCAGAGAGTGTAATCACAATATCCTTATAACAAACATCACCTATTCCAACACATGCAATTATATCAATTCAAGACATGCATCCATCATACCTTTCATCCATGCAAAAATATCAATCAACCACAATACTTCTACAAGTGAAAAATCATCTAGCTCACTAGGTAAGTGTTTACTCTCGCGCTCAAGTGTAAAAGATATACACTTTCAAAGGGTTAGTATATATGCTCAAATCAATTCATATATTCGCGTAACAATAAGTTTGGCAAAGGTCTCAAAAATCAATTCATAATTGTTTCAGCACTAGGATCACAAAAGACTTCTTCTTTGGGTTATAATGTTGGCTCTTAGGTAAATGTAGGAGAATATAGATAAAGTGACTAACTTCACTAGTAGAGAATTACCTTGGAGATTCGCTTTTCATCAAACAGCATTAATACTTGTTCTCCTTCATCATTTTCATGATCCTTTCAATACTTCTTCTCCTACTTCACTTGGAATCAACATTATTATTCTTTTTCAAAGTACAAGGATACCAATTTCAGGCACTACCCTTACAAGAAATTGGGGTACCAGTTTCAGGCAATACCCCTTAACAAAATTTAACCACATTTTTATTCATTACTACACAAACTTTCCTTCTCTTTTCTTTATATACGAGCTAACAATTTATTCACCTTAACTCTCTACTAGTAAATATGGTATTTCGAAGCATCAAGTATAGGTAAATAAAGGCTTTTTATCATAGGCTTGCCTGTTGAGAGTGAAAATAAGTGCGTTTGATTGTCTAATTTAACACCTTATTGATGAGAATTGTTGTTATATATTAGCACAAGGGTCTTATATTTATTATATTTGAGAAAAAGGTGCACTTGAGGTGTTTTATTGTATTTTAGGTGGAAAAAGTGATCAAAAGTGCAAAGTTGGAGAAAATGTGCAATTTGTGTATGAATGCTGAAAAACGCACATCCAACTTGTGTAATTTTTATGTGTTTGTGTGGAGCTCTGAATAAGAAGTGTGATACATGGTTGAAAATCCAATGAAAAGAGAATTGTTTTGGCGTAAATAATACCTTAATCGGATTCCAAACGAGGAAGTTATGAGCAAAATGGTGACTTCGCGCGAGCTGTGCCGAACAGAACGGATGTTCTACTTTCCATGACTTGTTACATATTCAAATCTTAGATTTTTCTTGAGTTCTTTATATGGATGGAAATCCAAGGAAGAGAGAATCGCGTGAGCGTAAGAATCATTCAAATCGGATCTCGGATGTGGAAGTTATACGCGAAACAGTGAGATGGCGCATGTGTGGTTCGACCATGACAGTTTGGTTCGACTAGACATTTTGGTCGAACCATAAGCTTGAAGTGCGAAAAATTGTCGATTTTGATTCGACCATGGTTCGACCAAGCCCAAGGTCAAACCCTAGGTCGAACCACATGTCTGAACAGCGCCGAATCCATATTTTTACACCCTAAGTGCGTGTTTTTACGTATTTTCCAAGAAAAAGCCCATCCTAGGTCCATAAAGAGAGCTTACAAGTATAAAAGGTGATGTAGATCACACCAAGAAGATATAAAACACAACACAATCATACACCATCCTACAAGGGGGGATCACCCCCCAACCTTCATCCACATCCTTTGCTCCATCCATCCATCACTTTGAAGTTTTGTCCGTGGAATCAAGAGGAGAACCAAGAGGAGGATTTAAGATGGAGAAGGACGCGATGACGCCCACATCTAGGGTTATCTTCGTTTCCTAATTTATCTTGTATTTTTCGGACATATGGGTAAGATTTATTCAACCCCCATGATTGTTCTTCGCAACATCATGGGATAGAACTATTTTGGTAAATCTAGGGTTATGAAATTTTTTACGAATTAATTGAACTTTCATGTGTAAACTCCGTACAACACTACTTATGGATTTATTTTATATATGATTGTGCTTTCTTAATCCATATTCACGGTCGTTTTGTGCATCTTCAATTGGTATATAGAGTCTGAATATATATCTTGGTTGTAAATTGAGTACGTTTACCGCTGAATAGGATTTCATGTTATGATTCTATGTGAGGGGACTCCGAAGCTTCATTAGAACTATCATATATGAATACTTATTAATTGAATTGAATTCGGATTATTAAGTAGGATAAAGAGGATAATTTTATAGTACCTATAAAGGGTGATCATATCGGGTTAGAGTACCAATTGACCAGGAAAATAATTGATACTGATAGTACCTAGAAAGGGGGGGTGGAATTATATCTCTTGCTCCGAGGTTATTCACACGTATTACACGTATTTTTACTTGTGTCTACATAGTAGATATGTATGATTTAGTGATGCGTCCATATTCCACAAGGCAGAGTCGGACATCAACACACGGAAGGGAAATTAATATGTAAAACTGGATTATCCTAGAGCTACCTATTCTCCTACTTGATATACTTTCGTATTCTTCAAGTGATATTTTATTTTATTTGTTATTTTAATTAATTAATTATTAGTTATTAGATTAAAATCCTAATCTTTATTACTTTTTGTCTTAATTAATTTAGTTAATAATTAAATTGATAATACGCCGTCCTTTGGGTTTGATAATTCACTTGGTCGTTTGCTTAAGTTGTAACTAATATCCTTAAGACTTGAGGATTAATTTTGCGTGCAAAGAAAACACGCATCAAGTTCTTGGCGCCGTTGCCAGGGATGGCTGTTATTATTAATTTATTATTTCTTGTTTGATTAAGACTTCTATTTGTGATTATTTATTTCTATCTAACCTTAAATTTTTGTGAGGTACTTGTGCACTAGGAAAAGGAGAGAAATGAAAGAAGGAATAACTCATTGAGCAAAACGTGACCGGAGCAAGGCAGCATCCGAATAATGTTGCCATACGTTAAATTTTCACGAACTATGGGATTGGCAACATGGGGTTGATAGGAGCAAGGGTTGAAGATGATGATTTTGAGATACATCCCATTCTTATTAACATGGTAGATAAGAATTCCTTTTCTGGAGGTTGCGTTGAAGATCCATATCATCATCTCAAAAGATTTCTTGGTTATGCAAACACTCAGAAGGGTGCTTGATCTAATGGTCATGCTAGACGGATCGCCCTATTCAAATTTTCATTAATTGATGGAGCAGAATCTTGGTATGAGACTCTTGATGCCACAGATTGCACTACATGAGACCAACTACAACAGAAGTTCTTGGAGAGATACATGCTACCCTCAAGGATCTTTAGAATGAAGCAAGAGATCACCCAATTTATTATGAATCAGGGTTAGAAATTTCATGAGGCATGGGACAGGTACAAAGATATGCTCAGGCGGTGCCCGCAACATGGAATGTCTAATGCTCAGTACATAAGCATCTTCTACTATGGATTGGATTGTAAGTCGCGTATTCTTATTGATGCATCATCAGGAGGAGCGCTGTTATCAAAGACAACACTTGAAGCAGAAAAGTTGTTCAAAGACATCTCTATGAATTCACGTGACTGACCTACAAAGAGAGATAGAGGATCATATGTATTTGGCAAGGTGGTACATGTTGAATATCAAGTGGTGAAGCCGAATAGGGATGATGAGATCGTCTTTAGTTTAGCTAACATCAACAAGCTACTAGAGTCCCAACAGAAGCAGATTGTAGAGTTGACACTAAGGGGGCATAGTATGAAGTGGCACGAAGTGAAGAGTGTTGAAGATACCTTCAATCGATACATGGCTAGGAATGATGCAAGGGTTGATCATCTTGAAGTTACTATGAACTCTAATCATGCAGATTTGTCTAAGAAGATGAAGGACCTTACTTTGATGATGGGGCAGATGACCAAAAACGTGAATCAATTGACATAAATGTTGGAGAATGAAATATTCCTGTCTCAAGGCATAATAAATTCGAAGCAGTGCCATGCCATCATGTTAAGGCCTGGAACACAGTATGGGGGACCGATAATGCCGGAATCAAATTTAGAAACATCAGGAGCCCGATTCGATCTCGATTCGACCAACACATCAGGTCGAACTGAATCTAGGAGGTCGAACCAGGCACCTGGACGACATTAGGAGGTCCTAGCTGAGCGATTCGACCAGGATCGAGATGGTTCGACCAAATCGGCTGGTCAAATACCGGTCGAACTGCCTTGTCCCGAGCACCCTATTTTTCCAAAAAGATGATTCGACCACGATCAGCATGATTCGACCAATCCTGTTGGTCGAACCGTGATCGAACTAGCCTGTACGAGAGAGAGCACACTTTCTGAAGCACAGTTCAACCATGACACACCTGGTTCGACCAGCACCCATGGTCGAATCGAGGTCGAACCATCTCTTCCTGCTCCCATTTTCGTGCAGAATGCTATACCTGATGTTCGAAGTACTCCAATACCATTCCAAGAGCGGAATACTAAGCTTATAATGGAAAAGAAGTGGGAAAAATGAAGATGTCCATGGAGACTCAATCATGCAAGAGCATAGATGTGGTTCTAACTTATTTAATCTTGATTTTAATAGGACAGATGATTCTAAATTTGAGTGGAAGATTGACAAGGAGGTGTCTAGACAGCCATGGGAGGAAGGAAATTCCAAGGATCATAAACTTATGACCAAAAAAGGTGAGGTTTTGAGTGTAGACAAGAAGAGGGAAAGAAAGTACTTGAAGGTGAGGATGCGAGAAGATTGCCATCTGATCCAGTAGTTCAAAAATCGGTATTCCATCGTGACTCTCCGACGTTAAACATGAGCGCCTGTTGGGGGCTTGCTCTTCCATTTTATTGCTTTCGTGTTTCTTTCGTGTGAGTGAGGAGTTATTGTATTTGAAGTGCTCACGTTTCAGCAATTACATCTCTTTTCAAACTTAGTTTTGACATACATTTTTACTAAGTTTGGGGGGTGTGATGTACTTACCTCGTCTTATGAGCACTAAGGGTATAGTTTTTTCTTTCGTTGGTTCTTTGTTTGTTAGGAGGTTGATTTTTTACGGCATATTAATATTTTAATCGGTGTTGATATGTCGATTTTTTGCAACTTACCTAATGTTTAGTGTGTTGTGTTGGTGTGTCTAGTGTGTGGAGTCAATTGAGTTCTCCTATTTTATTATGATGAATCATGTGATGATGATGATGTGTGTTTGAGCTTTGATGATAGAAAAAGTTAACTAGGTGGCAAGATGAGTTCTACGCTGAGGAGCTCGTATACGTTGAAGAAAAATCAGGTGCTCTCGTTTCCTTATTCTAATTTTTATGTGTGCTTTTAATTCATGGGAGTAGAAGGATTGAGTTTACGGTTGTAATCCATATGAGCTTATATTTATAAATTGTGCTTGAAATTCATATGCTTTTGAAATTGATGAATGATGTGTACTTGAATTATATTGTGGTATGAAGTTCTATGTGTACTTGTGGGATATTATTTACCATGAAAAGTGCTCTGTTACTTGTTAAAAACCCATGTGAGATTTTGAGCCTCGTTGATCATGTTACATAATCACATGATAATTATTTCTGGTGAGTATCGTTCTTGTGTATGTATTCTAGAACTTACCTTGAGTCTCCTTGAATATTCAAGACTAGTTTAGCGGTTATGGAAATGATATTAGACTATCTTTGCTATTTAGCCCATTTTTCCCATATACTTTACCTGAATTTATTAAATCCCTTGTCAGCCCATTTGAGCCTTTTTAAATCCATTCTTTTGATAGCCAATAAATTTTAATTGAAGAGAGTGGTAATTTGAGGAATGATGAAAGAAGAGTCTTAAGGATTAAAAGGAAAATTCCTGGAGTAGTGCTCAAATTTAGTACTCAATGGAAACAAACACCTTATTGTAGTACTTAAATCTAGTACCCTATGGAAGATGTGAGAGGTAGTGCCTGAAACTGGTACCTCAAAAAATAAAAAGAAAGAAAAAAAAGGGTGAAGAAAAGGAGAATGATGGAGTTGAAGAGCTAGAGAAGTTGAAAAAGAAAAATATATTGTGCTTGAAGGAGAAAGATGAGAGAGTTTGAAGAGGATGTTGTGCTTGATTGAAGTGATGAGGAAGAATGAAAGATCGAGAGAGACTGCAGCTTGATTGATCCGAGTATTGAGTCACTTATCCATATATTCCCTACCTTTCCCAAAGAGCCTACATTACACCCTAATAAAAGGCCTTTTTGATCCATGATTTGCTAGCTACAAGTGAAAGGAAAATTGAGATAATAGACAAGCTTATGGTTACGCATGCACTTGAACTGAATTTGAGCATAAACACCTTAACCCATAAGTGTACATATTTTACACTTGAGTGCGAGTGATATATACTTCCCGTGAGAATATGTCAATGGAGCATTTGAATTGGTGGTGATTGTCTTAACATGTATGCTATGAATTGATTATTACATGTAATGAGAGTTGAATGACCTAAGTTGAGGACAATTGTATTTGGAATGGGGTATTGGTCATAGTCCTTGTTTCCCCGCTAATTTCATATCACTCTCTCTATATTTTTAATTTGTTACCTCTGGACGAGCAACGGGTAAGTTTGGGGGTTTGTTGAGAGTGAAAATAAGCGTGTTTGATTGTCCAATTTAACACCTTATTGATGAGAATTGTTGTTATATATTAGCACAAGGGTCTTATATTCATTATATTTGAGAAAAATGTGCACTTGAGGTGTTTTATTGTGTTTTGGGTGGAAAAAGTGATCAAAAGTGCAAAGTTGGAGAAAAGGTACAATTTGTGTATGAATGATGAAAAACTCACGTCCAATTTGTGTAATTTTTCTGTATTCGTGTAGAGATCTGAATGAGAAGTGTGATACATGGTTGGAAAGCCACTGAAAAGAGGATCGTTTTGGCGTAAAGAATACCTCAATCGGATTCCAAACAAGGAAGTTATGAGTAAAATGGTGACGTCGCGCGAGATGTGCCGAACAAAATAGATGTTCTATTTTCCATGGCATGTTACAGATTTAAATCTTATATTTTTTAGATCTTTATATTGATAAAAAGCCAAGGAAGAGAGGATCGCGTGAGTGCAAGAATCACTCAAATCGGATCTCGGATGTGGAATTTATACGCAAAACAGTGAGACGGCGCAAGTGTGATTCGACCACCACATTTTGGTTCGACCAGACATTTTGGTCGAACCACAGCCATTTTGATCGAACCAGAAGCCTGAAGTGCGAAAAATCACCGATTTCGATTCGACCATGGTTCGACCAATCCCTAGGTCGAACCACATACCTGAACAACGTTGGATCCGTATTTTTACATCCCAAGTGCGTATTTTTGCGTATTTTCCAAGAAAAAGCTCATCATAGGTCCATAAGGAGAGCTTACAAGTATAAAATGGGATGTAGATCACACCAAGAAGATATACAACACAACACAATCATACACCACCCCACAAGGGGGGGATCACCCCTCAACCATCATCCACATCCTTTCCTCCATCCATTCATCACTTTGAAGATTCGTCTGTGGAATCAAGAGGAGAACCAAGAGGAGGATTCAAGACGGAGAAGGACGCTACGATGCCCACATCTAGGGTTTCCTTCGTTTACTAATTTATCTTGTATTTTCTGAACATATGGATAAGATCTATTCAACCCCCATGATTGTTATTCGCAACATCATAGGCTAGAACTTTTTTGGTAGATCTAGGATTGTGAAGGTTTTTATGAATTAATTGAACTTTCGTGTGTAAACTCCGTACAACACTACTTGTGGATTTATTTTATATACGATTGTGCTTTTTTAATCTATATTCACGGTCGTCTTTTGCATCTTCAATTAGTATATAGAGTCTGAATATATATCTTGGTTGTAGATTTAGTGCGTTCACCACTGAACAAGATTCCATGTTATGATTCTAAGAGAGGGGACTCCGAAACTTCATTAGAACTATCATATATGAATACTTATTAATTGAATTGAATTCGGGTTATTAAGTAGGATAAAGAGGATAATTTTATAGTACCTATAAAGGGAGATCGTATCAGGTTAGAGTACCAATTGGCCAAGAAAATAATTGATACTGATAGTACCTAGAAAGAGGAGTAGAATTATATCTCTTACTTCGAGGTTATTCACGTGTTACGCGCATTTTTACTTGTGTCTATAGAGTAGATATGCATGGTTTAGTGATGCGTCCATATTCCACAAGGCAGAGTCGGACATCAACACACGGAAGGGAAATTAATAAGTAAAACTGGATCCACTTTCGTATTCTTCGAGTGATATTTTATTTGTTATTTTAATTAATTGTTTATTAGTTATTAGATAAAAATCCCAATCTTTATTGCTTTTCGTCTTAATTAATTTAGTTAATAATTAAATTGATACTACGCCATCCTTTGAGTTCGATAATTCACTTGGTTGCTTGCTTAAGCTGCAACTGATATCCTTAATACTTGGGGATTAATTTTGCGTGCAAAGAAAACGCGCATCATTGCCAAAGAAAAAGCTTTAAAGGCTCAACGGGACTTCCTATGATATAAACTACAAGGTAGGATAAAATTTGGCTAAGTGGCTCAATTATCAATCATGGCCTAAGATTATGTCCTAGTATCTATCAATCATAAATTTCGAACAAGGCTCCAAGCCAAGTTCTAGAATATGAACATATTAGCGATACTCACAAGAATAAATTATCATGCATTGATGTAGCATGATTTCATAAGGCTCAAATTCTCACATGGGTAATAGATTCCTAAGCACTTTTCAAAGCATATAATCAACATCAACATTTACATAAACTATAAGCAATAACGGTACATGCCTATCATCAATAAAATCAACATGCATAAAAAGAAAGTGCACATGCATAATCAAGAAGTAACATCATGCTCTCCAAATCAATCCGATCAACATCCAAATCAAACATATCAAATGTATCCATCATCCATCAATATCAAGTACAAACCACTCACACATGAATCTCATCACCACAACACCACATCAGAACTCAACCTGTAAAGTGAAAAAGAGAAGGGAGATGAGAGGAAACAAACAAAGATAAAAACCTGGCGCCACTACTCCTCCG
This sequence comes from Pogostemon cablin, assembly GCA_023678885.1. Classification (NCBI taxonomy): domain Eukaryota; kingdom Viridiplantae; phylum Streptophyta; class Magnoliopsida; order Lamiales; family Lamiaceae; genus Pogostemon; species Pogostemon cablin. The sequence continues at coordinate 9,092,486 of CM042990.1, read as the reverse complement.
GAGCATCATCATCATTATTATCGTTGCGCCAATGCCAGCTGTCGATTCGTCACTTACTGGTTCGCATTCAAAGTGGTGAAATACTCGTTCATCAATCTGAACTGCTCCCGATAAAAGTGATCCTGGGCAAACCAGAAATCCTGTTGCTGCTGTGGCGGTGGCTCGTAATTCTCATGATTTGGTTGTGGCTGCTGCGGTGGCTGCATCGGAGGAAAATCCATCTCTGGGAACACATAAGTTGGCTACTATGGCTGATTCTCGTCAATGAAATCAGTTGGATCACCTACCAAAATTATATCTTCATCAATGTAGACTCCCTTTAGGTGCATCTCAGCTAGAAGTCTCCAATTTCCCTCTTCCAAACAAGTCCTGGAAATTGCCCTATGCTCCGAGGTATCCATCAATAAGTTAGTGTTGATTTGAATTGTAGTGAGATCAACAATCGACAATGGAAATCGAAAAGAAATAGGATTCTTACCACGGATGAACATCCAAACATCATCCATCGCTGAACCAACCCCATCCTCACATAGGATGACAAAATCAAGTCAGGATCCCTTTCGGATCGGCCTATGCCTGCTCAAATCAACTCGTTAGTACTCCGCTAACGGAGTAATTAGCCCTCCAATGTTGACTCTCTGGAAGCCGTGAGTAGCGAACTTGTACAGCTCTGCTGGAAAAAGTAAGCCGCAATATTGAAGCGGACTCCATTCATCATACACCAGAGCACATACAACTCCCCCTCAGAATACAACTGCCCTCGGATAGAGCAAACAATGTGTTGCTCAAGATCCGGTCCATGTAACCTATCACGGGGTTGCGAATGAAGGCAACCTTAGCTGTGTTTGAATTATAATGAGCTCGCCTCTCCGAGATAGATCTCCAAAACTCATCGGCATTGAAATTAGCATGCTCCACTTCAGACACATTCAGACAACCAATTATATCATTGAACTCACTGGTATACATTAGCTGCAACTGTCCACCAATCTGCATCCACAGACCATAGGGAAGATAATAATCTCCACGATCGACTTTCATCGAGCATAAAACTTCTGCTGTAATTTGGAAATACGTCTCCCTCTTCATCTCCATGAACCTAGTGATCCCTACTTGATTAAACATCCAACGAATATCGTAGATAATGTTCATCTCCACCATCGCTTGACTATCTTGATAATGAGTCCTCGTTATCTTGTCCGAAATAGCTGCCCACAACTCCTTTTTATCCTCCCAATCATCGATCTCTATACTAAAATTGGAAGGTCTCCTTTTATTAAACTTTAACTTCTTGGCAACACCACCTTTCCTAGGAGACTTAGTCTCTTTCCTCTTAGAAGATGAAACAATCTCTTTACCTACAAAGGCTATACTTCAATACACAACTAAAGAGATAAAGCAAGTATACCAATCTTAAGACTAATTAAAGCATGAATTCTACTCAAGACTTCAAATTCGCATGCATAATAAACTCAAAACTTAAATTCTCTAAATTTCAAGTGTTCATCTAATCATCATAACAAATATATGCTCAACACTTTCAATCATGAGACAATTACAATCAATAGCCTTAAAATTACTACACACATTAAACATGCTTTTCAACTTCAACATAAGCTCAACAAAAACCATAAGCATGCTCATCTCCCATATTCAATTGCACAACATTAAAACTTCAAATCAACGAGCCCATACATATAATTCGAAACTAAACTCAAGACCGCAAGATATGCATAATCAATTTTATAAAATTTCAACAATCCAACATAAATTGAATCGTGCAAATTCATGTAAAATTTCAACAAGAACGTCAAATTCAACACTTCAAATTCAACTAAGCATATGTTTTAATCCACTTACCCAACATTCACTAAGCATAATCACTTCAATTCAAGAGTAGAGAAGTTCAAAAATATACCTTTATCTCTGGCCATGGTGTGTGTGATGTATGGCAAAAAAATCCCCAAAAATTTCGAATGAAAGAGCCCAAAATCATACTTGAATCCTTCAAACCTTGGTTGTGAAAGTGTGTGGAGAAGAAGATTTAAGTGTGGGAAGAGTTTAAAGTGAAGTTCTTACAAGTTGGGATGAGAGCTCGAGAAAAGGTGATGGGAATCGATTGAACAACACGTAGAAACTAACCTTTATTCGCGATTCCTGACCCAGTTCGACTAGAACTGGGTGGTCAAACTAGGGCTCTTGGTTGAACTGCATTGCTAGCCCGTAAAATGTGATTTCGTTCGACCTCCGTTCGCCCAAAATTTCATGGTCGAACAATAGTGTGAGGTCGAACTGCACCTCTGTAAACTGAAGAATCGCGCCCTGTTCTCCCCTGTTCCATTCGACCGTCGTTCAACCTCAGAGTACTGGTCGAACATGACGTGTTAGTCGAACTAAGCTTCTGTAAGTTGGTTTTGCATTCAGGCACCTAGTTCGACCACTGTTCGACCTTAGTACCTTGGTCGAATAGCAGAAGTTTGGTCGAACAAGCTCCCGAACTTCTAAAATTTTATACTCTTCTAGTCTTTCCCTGTAAAACTCAAACTCTAGAACAACATCAAACATCATAATAGCTAAAACAAAAGCTAGAGAACCTATCTTAGACTATATAAAAATATATTTAATACTCCGCTCATACTAAAATAAATAAAACACCACTAAACACTAGGCAAATTGCAAAAAAATGACACATCAAAACCGATTAAAGTTTTAATATACTGCAAAAAATCAACTCCCCTAGCAAACGTTATAAAGAAAAGATTATACTTTTGGTGCTTCATTGAGGTAAGTACATCACACCCCCCAAAACTTAGTAAAAACTATAGTCGAAACTAAGTTTGCAAAGAGATATAATTGTCGATTAAAAAGCACCTTAAATATAAAAATTTCTCACTCACACTAAATAAATAAAGTAATAAAATGAGAGGGAAAGCCCCCAACATGCGCTCTTGTTTAACGTCGGAGAGTCACGACGGTACCAACTCAATGTAAGGTATCTTCAAAGACGACACAAACATCATTCGGCGACCTGTAGTGCTTCAATTGATGCCCATTCACCGCTATGATGTCTCTATCTCTGTCCATGATTTCAAAACTCCCCCCTCCGCAGGCTCTATGGATAATGAACAGTCCCGTCCACTTCGATTTCAGTTTTTCTGCGAAAAGCTTCAAGCGAGAGTTAAAAAGTAAACCTCATCTCCTTGCTTGAACTCTTTATAAGTGATATTCGAGTCATGCCACTTCTTCATTCACTCCTTGTAGATCACCGAGTTCTTAAAAGCTTGACTTCTAAACTCATCCAATTGATTGATATGCGTGTACCTTAAGTCGTTGACCTCCTTTATGGATAAGTTCAAACTTCTAACAGCCCAAAAAGACTTATGTTGAATCTCTACGGGTAAGTGGTATGACTTCCTATAGACAATTTGATAAGGTGACATGTCTAGGACAGTCTTATATGCGGTTTGGAAACTTCATAAGACGTCATCGAGCTTAATAGTCCAATCTTTCCTATTGGTTCCAACTACCTTCTCCAGGATTTGCTTCACTTGTTGGTTAGAAACTTCTGCTTGCTCATTCGCTTGAGAATGATAGGGTGTAGTAACTCTATGCTTCACACCATACTCTTTGAGAACTCTTTCAATTAGCTTGTTGATGAAGTGGGGACCTTCATCACTTACAAGTGCTCTTGGAACTCCTTTATGAATGACAAGACCCCATCTTTGAATTATTCATACGAGTTGGAATCGCTTCCACCCACTTAGAAACATAATCAACAGTAAGAAGGATGTATAAGAATCCATTAGATGGGGGAAACGACCCTATAAAATTAAATGCCCATACATCGAAGATCTCTACAACAATACTTGGCTGAAGTGGCATCTCATCCCTTTTACTTATATTTCCCATCTTTTGACATCTATCACATGTCGCATATAGGATTCACAATCTTTGAACAAGGAAGACCAATATAAAGCGGATTGTAGTACCTTGGCTGCAGTCTTTTGAGCTCCGAAGTGCCCCCATTAGGTTGTGCATGGCAAAAATCAAGAACACTCCCCATCTCCATCTCGGGCACACACCTACGGATGATAGAATCTATACAAATTTTATAGACAAATGGATCATAACATAGAAAGTCTCAACATCTCTCTTGAATTTTGCAAGTTGATACCTATTGAGATCTTTCAAAATTTCACCTATGGAAATGTAATTAACATAATCCGCATACCGTGGTTCCATTCCTTGGGCAGCTACTACACAATCTCTCTCCGTTCCTTCAATAAAACTGTCATAATTTTCTTATCCGGGAACATCTCTTCAATATATTCAAAAGAATCATCACAATGTTTCCTTGTCTCTAACCTTGATAAGTGATCCGCTAAAACATTCTCCGTTCCTTTCTTGTCTCAGATCTCCATATCAAACTCTTGTCTAAGAAGGATCCATCGAATAATCCTGGGCTTCGCTTTCTTTTTCTCTTTTAAGTATCGGATCACAGAATGATCCGTGTACATAATAGTCTTAATGCCAACCAAATACTGTCGAAACTTGTTGAATGAATACACAACTGTTAAAAATTCATTTTCAGTGACAGTGTAGTTCTTTTGTGCTGCATCAAAGTTTTACTCGCATAGTAGATGGCGCAAAACTTCTTTTCCATCAGCTGCCCGAGCACCACTTTAAGTGCTAGATCACTTGCATCACACATAAGTACAAACGGCTAAGTCCAATCCGGTGTAATCAAGATAGGTGCAGTAATAAGCGCCTCTTTCAAAATCTGAAAAGCTGTCAGACATTCTTCATTGAAAACAAAAGGAACATCCTTTTCAAGTAAGTGAGATAAGAGCTTGTAGTATTTTGAGAAGTCTTTAATATATCTTCTATAAAATATGGTCTGTCCATGGAAGGACCGCACTCATTTCTCATTCATAGTTGGTGGAAGCTTCTCAATGGCCACCACCTTTGCACGTGTAACCTGCAATCCCTTGGCCGAAATATGATGCACAAGAACAATCTCATCTCTCACCATGAAGTGACACTTCTTCCAATTCAAGACAAGATTAGTTTCTTGATATTTCTTCAAAACAATAGATAGGTTAGACAAACAAATATCAAAAGAGGAACCAAACACAGGAAAATCATCCATAAACACCTCCATGATCTTCTCTATCAACCCATCAAATATGACAATAATGCAATGCTGAAATATAGCAGGTGCATTACACAATCCAAAAGACATTTTCCTAAAGGCAAAGGTTCTACACGGGCAAGTAAAAGTCGTCTTTTCTTGATCCTTGGCCCGAGTACCCGTCCAAAAAATAATAAAACTCATACCCTGCTAGACGGTTAAGCATTTGATCCATGAAAGGAAGAGGGAAATGGTCTCAATCAGTAATAATCCTGATTTTTTTCTTTTATTTATTTATTTATCTTCAAAGCCGAGAACACGCTAGAGAACTGTAGAACATGACAAGGATAGTATTGGAACTTGAATACTTTTTTTTAATTTTTTCGATTTTTTATTTTTAATTTTATGATGTTTATCTTAAATGATTTATTAAATTATGAACTATATGTAAATTATAAAATTTTAATGATATAATAGTTTGTTTTATAGTAAAAATAAATTTAATAAAAATTTATAATTATAATCTATACTACACAGAAAAAATGAATATATCTTTATAGGGCATACTCACAACACTAATACAATTTTCTACTATTCCCTCCATCAAGCGTTAATATTTACATTTTTTATTTTGGCATATTTCAAATTAAGGTTTACATTTTCCTTTTTGTCAAGTGGGACCCACACAAAACCACACACAACACTAATACAACTACTCCTTACACATTAATATTAATATTTATCAACTCACTATCTATTAAAATATTATATTTATTAATCTACGTACAAAATGAAATATAAAAGTTAACACAGGACGGAGGGAGTATACATTAAAATATTATATCTATGAACTTATTATACATTAAAATATTATATTTCTTAATTTTTGTGAAAAAATAATGTAACTCCTATGACAGAACAAATGTTAAAATATTTTCAAATTTGTATAAAAAGAATACGATGTACAGTTGGGTTTCCCTAGTATTTAAAGTTTTACTCCCTTCGTCCCGTTTTAAGGTTTACATTTTTCAGTTTGTTTTGTTCCAATTAATAATTACACTTTCTTTCTTTCTTTTTTTCGTCAAATGGGACACATACAAAATAATTACTCCTATTTATTTTACATGGACTCATACACTATACTTCTACAATTACCCGCTACATATTAAATATTATATCTCTCAATCTACTATTCATATTAAAATATTATATTTCTTAATCTATGTGAAAAATACATGTAAATTTTAATGCGAGACGGAGGGAGTATATAATTGCATTTTCAAATATGTAGAAAAAGAAGATGAGCACCAAGACTAGCTGGATTCCTACTTCATTTGGATGATGTTTGTTTTGAGATTTTGTAGAGTTTGAAAACCATAAATAGTGATGTTATGTTTGTTTTGGATTTTTGATAGAGTATGTTTTAATTTTATGTCAAATCGATGTGTAAAAATATATTAATTTATGTAAAAAAAAGATGAGAAAAAAGTGTATTAATTGAGGAGAGAGAATTTATATAGGTATATATAAGGGTGGTTTTGTATTAATTTATGTAAAAAAAAAATGAGAGAAGAGAGATAAAGAGAAAATGTGTATTAATTGAGGAGAGAGAATAAGATGAGGGATGAGAGATAAAGAGAAAAAGTATATTAATTGAGGAGAGTGAATGTATATAGTATATACAGGGGTGATTTTGTATTAATTTTTATAAAAAAAAAGATGAGAGAGATGAGATAAAAAGAAAATGTATATTAATTGAGGAGTGTGAATGTATGTTGATATATATAGGGTGATTTTTAAAATTCGGGTGTGAATTTTGAATTCCAAATTCAGAGTTATTAAATCGGAAACAATCATTTAAGGCTTTTAAATGATTTTTTTTCTTTTCTTTATTTAATTATTCATCTTCAAAGCTGGGAATAAGAACTGTAGAATAGGACAAAGGATAGCATTGGAACTTGGGCTTACTTAATAATATACGTTGTTTTTTAATTCTCTTTATTATAATATAGTAGTTGCATGATTTTTTAATAAAATTACTAAGACAATAACTAGTATAGACCTTGCTTTTTTTCACAATCTGTGGAACTGTGGTCCCCACCTTTATCTCACTGCAATTTTGTACAGTTACGCTACAAGATTGCCGTTTTTTTATTTTATTATTATTTTTTTTAAATTTAATTTTAGGGGTATAATTGTAATTTCACTCTTGTAGTTTGGGTTATATTCCACCATAGGATTTAGGGTATAATTATAATTTTGTCCTTATAGTTTGGAGTATATTTCATCCTTAGAGTTTATGGTTTAGGGTATAATTGTAAATTTTACCCTTGTGGTTTAGTGTATATTCATCCTATGGTTTAGGGTATGATTATAATTTCACCCTCGTGGTTTAGGGTATATTTCACCCTTAGGGTTTAGGGTATAATTGTAATTTTACCAATAAGGTTTAGGGTATAATTGTAATTTCACCATTATGGTTTAAGATATATTTTACCCTTGGGGATTAAGATTTAGGGTATAATTGTAATTTCACCCTTGTGATTTAGAGTATATTTTACTCCTAGGGTGTAGGGTATAATAGTCATTAAAGTATAGTAAAATTTAAAAAAATTAATAATGGAGGAAAAATTAATTAAGAAGAGTGGAGATCACAAGTTCCACCAATTCATTTGGTGGGACTAGTTCCACTCAAGTTACACTCAATAAGTAAAGGCGCCCATGGAGAGGGCGACTCCGCCTACGTGTCCTACTATTCCAATTTTATCTTCCATAAATATAGCAAGTACACTGGTGTGCACTACTATTGATTTTCTATTTAAACATAATAATTATATGAAAATAATTTTCTTTACCCTATTTTAGCTCAATTTTCTTCTACTTCAAAATGATCCTTTTCATCGGAGTAGAATACTTTGAAGGAATGAAAGAAGAAAAGAAAAAGAAGTATAAGAATATCCTATACAGCCCGGAGTTAATTGACATTTGTCATGTAGACGAGTACATCAAACTCTTCACAAAATATAGATGGAAGTCTAAGATAAAGTAGGATAAAATTTTCCACCTGTTATTTGTCAAGGTTCCAAGCCCATGGAGGGAAATGCTGATCAAAGAATATGAATCATGTGAGTTGGACTCAATAGCAAGGAGAATTTCTTTTCTTAAAGCCAAGATTGCGGAGTGGTGTCATCAAGTATCTCTGCATAAAAACTACAAGAGATTGAAGGGAATCAACATGACAGTACCCCTATGCTGCGAGAACAACGATCTTCCAACCATCATAGGAAGAAATCCAAGGAAGTAGAAAATGATGAAGAAAAATAATACTTACTCTACAAGAAATGGAGAATGGAGGTCTAGGAGACCAAGATTCTTTTGGTCCAAACAAAAGGCTCGAAAATATAAATCAGGGCAAAGGTTAGGACCATTAAGTTGGAGTTCAAAAAGTCAAGCCTCATCTTTAGGGTCAAACTAGAGGAGTACATGAAGAACTCTTACAAGAAATACATTCTGAAGAGCACCCACATGAGCTAACGAGATATTCAAGGATTGTAATTGCTATACGTGTAGAGCTAGAGGGCATATCTCACCAGATTGCCCAGAAAATCAGAAGCAGGGAGTAGGACAGTTCAAAACCATTCCAGAAAATGAGGAAGTTGTTTACATCCAAGATCTAATACATATATATCAATTCGAAGATATACCTCAAATGAGAGCATCCATGAAGAGGAATTCTTCAGTCAAGATGAATCTTCCGAAGATGAGTCGAAGTGAAGAAGAAAGCTTCAGACAGGAAATGTAAGATATGTTTGGATTCTTTTCCCAGAAATCCATTTCTCATAAGGCTCTTATGAGAATCAGGAAGGAAGATTTGAGGCTCCATCTATACGATGGATTCACAATGGGAAAATTAGAGTGATTTCTCAGCTTCAAAAGGAGAGAATATTATATTATATGCAAAGTGATCGAAAGGGAGATTACCATCCCTATGGAGCACACAGGAAATGTAATGGAGATGCAGTTGGTTCCTATTTATGTTATCAAGAAGGAACTAAGTAAACTCAAGAGAGAAGTGGCTCGAACGATGTCGTAGATTCATATCGGAGCCATTCAGATCCTTATCAAAGCGACATTCAAAGAGGGTATCGATACTCCAATCGATATTGCTATCTTTGATAAGATGATCAAGAACACAAGAGAAGTATGCCTGTGAGTAATCTCAGGGAACCTGTACTCAGGAAATATGGCATCCTACATTTATCCAAGGATTGCCTATAATCTGGTATATCGAGATTTCAATAGAGTACTCACCCTTCATCAAGATTTCAAGAATAAAGATTTGATGAAATAAGGGAACAGGCCGTACTCTATCATCTACAATATCTCGTATGCTCTATCCAACACTTATTATTTGGATTTATTCGAAATAAAGGAGTATATTGAGATACTAGAAGTGTTCGAATGAGTTGCATGAGCAACTAAGCCAAAAAATAATGGAGTTGCCGCCAATTCACGACATGGATTTGAAAATCAAGGATAAACCAGTTTGGAATAGGCGAGAAGCCTCAGATGCGAGCAGAGAATGATTTCTTTCCAAGATGATAGAATGATCAGTGAAAGATGGAGAAAGAAACCAATCGTATAGGTCATCCAGGAGCCAGAGAAGTTCACAACAAAAGGTGAACTAAAATGCCCAAAAGGATAGAGAAGACTGAGGAGTCAAAGCAATATTCAATATCGCTAAAAAGAAAAACTATATTCCTTGTGATGTCTTGTATTATTTTCAACAACCAACAACTGGGAGATATCAAGGATAGCTCAAACTTGGTGATCTTGAGCTGATAATTGAAGGAGTTGTAGGAAGATTTCAGAAGAACTGGTGCTGGGATTGGAGTTTCTTGAGGATCACAAACCTTGGGAATGATTACAAGATGAAATGGAATTTACGGTCAAAGGTAAAAGATACAAAGTTCACTAGAAGAAGCTTTGATTGGCCCATGACTACATGTCCATTCTCAATATATATCGCCATGGGAATGATATATAAGGAGCATCCCGCGGAGTATTTTGTGGCATACATTGATTCAGGAGCCGATATCTGTACAACAAAGGAATGAGTCTTTTCTAAAGACTCAGGCGAAGATTTACCAATTGTACTAGAAAGAGATTTCTCACAGAGGGTACTAACCCTTAAAAGAGAAATCAAGCAAGAAAATATTATGATTGGGGGAGCGGATCGTACCCCATGGTACAAGGTGAAGACTCCACCGATATATTTTCACGATACTGGAGCGGATATTTTGTTAAGAAATAATTTTTTACAGACATTCAAGCGTTTTACCCAAGAAAACGCAATAAGAAGGCTTATTTTCACAACCCTTTATGAACATAAGATCATTTCACCAAGGCTGTAGAATGCATTTCAGAGTAAAATGCCAATCCAGTTTTCGCAGTAAGCGTGGTAATATTGAAGGAAAATTTTCCATCGAAAGATGAACAATCAAAAAAGATTTGGCGAAGCAGTCCTTCAGATGAGAAACGAGACCCGAGGAGTATGGAAGATGGTAAGACTAAAAAAAATAATCCACCTTCTCAAAACGAGTTTGGGAGAAAACCTATAGAGAGACGTCACAATCGAAGAACAAACATCTTTGAAAGTCGTTAAGAAGAAGACAGAGGAACTTCAATTAAGACTCTTTAGCTTAGTGGGACAAAAACTAGCTCAAAGCCTCGCTCAAAGTAAAAGAAGGAAATGGGAATGAGTTCATGAGATATAAGCCTATCCAGATGAACCAAGAGGATCGAAAGATACAAATACTTAAGGAACATCTGGACTTTAAGTTGATATCACCAGGAGTATCTCCATATAGTAGTCCATGATTTCTTGTTTGAAAGTATGGAGAAGCCAAGCAAGAATAGCCGAGACTTATGATCACCTACAAAGGGATCAACAACATCTTGGAGTACGACATATACTACATACCAAGTAGAAAACACTTGGTCAACTGTACTAAGAATGCCAAGGTATTCTCAAAGTGCGATTGCAAATCTGGGTTTTACTAGATTATGATGGAGGAAGGAAGCAAGAAGTTTACAGTCTTCTCCACACCACAAGGTCATTATATCTGGAAAATGTCATGCTTATGGGCTTCGCAAACGTACTTCATATATATCAATGAAAGATGGATAATCTCTTCAAAGATTATTTTTCATTCATGTTCGTATATGCGGACGACATCCTCATAGCTTCGAGAAATAGTAAGGAGCATCTAGCACTTTTGGAAATATTTTCAGAAGTATGTCACACGGAAGGATTATTACTTTCTGAAAAGAATGCAGTAATATCTACCTGATAGATCGAGTTTCTTGGAGTCGAGATCGATAAGTTCGAGATTATTCTATAACCACACATTGTAGAAAAAGTTATAGGATTTTTTGAAAATCTCACGGACAAGAAGCGACTCCAGGGTTAGGAGTTGCCAACTTTGCTGAAATGTTCTTCAACAATCTAGGATGATATTGGAAGGTGTTTAGTCCTCTATTTAAGAAAGATGCTGAATTTAAATGGGAGGAATCACACCGAGAGATGGTTAAAAATTAAAGGAGATTTGCAAGAAGCTATCGAAGTTAGTCATCCCAAATGATGAGAATAACCTGGTGCTCTACACAGATGCCAGTGACCATTGGTGGATAACAATTCTCATTAAGTCCACACCAGAAGGAAAAGTGTCATGCAGATATTGCAGTGGGCTCTTTGCAGAGAATTATGCAAGGAGATGGCACATTAATGAGAAGGAGTTCTTTGCAGTACGAAAGTGTTCAAAATATGACCACTATTTCTTGTTAAGAATAAATTAATTCTTAAAATAGATAACACGAGTGTCAAAGCCTTTTTTAAAAACAAAATTGAATCAAAACCAGAAAAGGCTAAACTTTTAGATGGCAAGCTGAATGTCAATATTATGATTTTAATATTGTCATTATTAAATCTATTGCAAATATTTTGACAGATTTCTTGAGGAGAGATGAAGGAGGTGAAATAAACTCCATCCTAATGAGATCCAAGCATCTAATGGAGCTACTTGAGGCACTTCAAAAGGATTTCAAGACTCTGGCAATGAATGCAGTCGTTGCTGGAAAATTACAACAAGCAGATCGGATCAAAGTGTCCAATCTAGTGCGAGACTGCATCCATATCAATACGGGTCTTTTCGAGATAATACAACTGCCACTATTCTGGGCCATCATGAATTATCAACAAAAGGAGTGCATTCGGGAACGAGGCCCTAAACCTAGAGCACGGGATTCAAATACCCCTAGCACGAGTTCTAGATTGGAACCTTCGAAAGAGGAACCAGTTTAATAAAAAATCAAGGCTTTAGAGTTACATCTTGAGTCTTCGAGTCAACCCAGAACTTCTGGGGTTAAAGAGGGAGAGATCAACCTTAGGCCTATGACGGGCACGTACCACTAAGGTTGGTATTAACTTAGTTGGTCTTCTCATTGGCAGGAGTACCAAGCCAGCTAGGAAAAATTGAACACACGACAGAGATTCTGTATAGATAAATGCTAGATAGATGTATCTGGGAAATATCCCCGGGTCTGGATGAGACCAGGGTCGAATTCAGAAGATGTCAAGCAATGGTTTGACTTTAGGGCGTTAGCCTCAATATACACCATGGCGCCCAGTGATCACATTTTTATGTGTGTGTTTTAAGAGCAAGAATTCTGTATCGTTAAGTACGACCCAAGAAATAAAAAAATCGAACCCAAGGAAGACAGATACTAGAGTTTAAGCGATCTCGCGTTTCTTGAAATTTTATAGAGATGAATTATAATAAGATTGGTTGATCAAACAAGAAAATTAAAGTAATCAAAACAAACAAGCAATGATCAAACAAACAAGATAAATAAGAGATGAGTGGTTTTACAAATTAAGTAAAAGTGAGATTAACAACACTAAGGATGTGGCAATTCTAGGATCAATGCATCAAATTCATATGAATCATGGGTTAATAACTAAGGGCCAACACTACTTCCACCTAAACTTCCTCTCGAGATGATAGGATATTGTAGATCCTTTATAAGGTTCCAAAAATGGCTCTAAGGGTTGGTTCTCAGTCAAATAATTCCAACTGGGTACTAAGTTTAATTGGAGAATCCCCTCACCAATCATCCAACCTCTCGATCTAACAAATCGAATATTCTATCAAAGGATTCTAAATCTTAAAGGACATCTCTGTCTCTTTAAGATTATAATGCACATGAGGTAATGATAAATGAATCAATTAATTATCCTAAACACATAATTGACTTCTCAATCTAATCACACGTTTAAAACAATAAACTACACAAATCATCATAAACATCAAGATAATCATCATCAATAATAGAAAATCAATAAACTCAATCAACATATAAATTTAAATGCATAAATCCCAAAATTATCCAACTTTCATGTTGCAAATCTCACAAAGGAGATTATCATACCATATTCATAAGGAAATCAATATAGGCATTTAAATCCTTACAAACCATGATAAATTATAAGGTTCAATACAAAGTTTGGATAAAAACTCCCTTGGATGGCTCCAATGGTGATCTCCTTCTTCTCTTTGCAAATCTCCTTTCTCCCTTACTTCTTTTCCTCACTTGGATGGTGATTTTGATGATAGGATGAAGGTAGATGATATGGATGAAGATGATGGTATAAAATGAAGGAATTGATGTGTGATGTGTGGTGCAGCTGAAAACCTATGAAATCTGGTGTAAATATTGAAATTTGGGGTATTTATACCCCTTGAAAACCTTGAAATCGCATTTGACAGCTGGATTTTTACACGAAAATTCAACCAAATTTTCATGCTTTGGTCGAGTTTTTCTGCTTCTTTTCACTTTTCTTCGAACTTGCAGTAAGTTTTTCTGCATAAAAATTAGGTCGAATTTTTACGCATGCATACAAATTTAACTGAGTTTACGCGTGTGTAAAACTCCTGTTTCTCCCGATCTACGCAATTCCAGAAATTTGATCGACGCGGTACTAGAAGCTCGATCGAATTTCTAAAATTCGACCAAGTATTCAGGCCTTCTTTGGATTTTTGATTTCGTCTACCCATTTGCTCTGTTTTACCTGTTTTTCATACGTTCAAGCTCATTCTCATATATTTCTATAAAAACACAAAACACAACCAAACTGCAGATAAAATAATATAAAAAACGACATTAAAAGACACTAAAACTAAAATCTAGGTAAAAATAGAGACAATCACTCCCCCAAACTTAAAGTGTTGCTCGTCCCCGAGCAACGAAAATGTTAAACCAAGAGGAGAAATTTTCTCCTAGGAAAAGACCTACGAACATGAACGATAACACATCAATAACAATAAGAACTACAAATCATGCCAAGTTATCCTACGATATTAAATTCATAACATGAGAAATTAACAAGTTTAATTCAAAGAGAATAAAGAGTAATATAGTCTCTTTCGGTCTAAGCCTCACATCGGATATCAATTTCACTCAACACTCTATAAAATAAGATAAATATTAATACTCATTAACCGATTGGCTCGACTCACTATAAGCTTGCTCGCGGACTACATTCACAAACCACCAAAGTTTCAATTAGTGATAAAAAGGTCTTTATGTTTGGATATAATGATAGGCTTTTTGGTTAGGGTAGGAAGAATATGGATTATAGTGACTAATCAAGTGTGAGTAATCGAAGAGATGACCAATTTCCTCAATTTCTTCACTTCTCTATCTTCCTTTCTTATCTTTGTTAATCACTAGCACTAATCATCAACTTTCCTTAGATTTTTTAGCTTCTTCTAATTCATGCTTCCTTCCTTTGATGTTCATGATTTTCTTGAGCATATTGTTGTTGTTTTACTCCTCTTGTTTTAAGATTGTATGTGCGTTCTTGTTTGAGCTCTTTTCATCTTTTTCTTTGTTTTTTTGACATTCTCTTTCTTCTTTTACACAATAACTCATCAAACCTTGCTAAGCACTATCTCCTCAATCACCCACACAAAGGATATATATAAAGCTTAAGTGGGTAATCATGGCTTGTACTGTGCTAAATTCACAAGAAATAGACTTATAGGCTCAAAGTGGTTGACTAGGTATGATGTTCATTATAGGAAAATATATGGCATTGATATAAATAACAATGATGGCCTATGATCATCTCACGAATCTCCACTCATCGAGCTCATTCCCATAGTCCTTAAGCAAGTTCTAGTTTATCAAACGCAACTGATCCACTCATGAAGAAATACCATGTATGCACGGTTGAGGCTCAAATTCTCACAAGCTTATGCTCGGACCTTAAGGAAATTATTACTTCAACACTCATCTCAAAATTGAACAAGTTAAATAAAACATTCATAATTTTAAAGCGCAGAGATTCTTGATCATACTTTGTCATCACTTATCACAACAATATGTCATCACTCACATTCAATAATGACTCACAACATCTCAAAACCAAACCACCAAACATTCCTAAACAAAATTGAAAATGCAAACAAAACACATGAGAAAAGACTCACCAATAAGAAACATTATAAAAACACATAACATGCAAAAACAGAAATAATCAATCATTAGAAAATGAAGTAAACATTCATAACATCCATGATCAATTAAGCTCACAAATCCACATCTTTGATTGAAAAATGAAATCCTAAATTACGAAAGTAAACCTCCCACATACATAACAAATAAAGTATTATGATAATCAACAACAATCCAAATCAATATCAAGTTATGCTAAGCATATAGAAGTGATGAGATGTAAAGTGAACTCCCTTAGATTGACATTTAGTAATGGAAATGGTTGGCACGGGCTTCCAGACTGTAGGCACAACGAATCTCTACTCAATTTTCTGGCTCAATTCGTGCTACCACTACACTTCATTTATGCTCAACAACTCATCAAAATCATTAGTGCAATAATTACACTCAAAATATAGACTATCATGCATTTCAACACAACCAATCGGACCAAAATCAAACTAAACTCATGATAAAATTTTAAAACTGTACCCCATTTCACAAGAAAATCTCACAATCAATACAATAGAATCATCACACTCCAGTGATGAGTCACACTACGCACTCGCCCCTCAAACTTAAATCAAAACAAGAGTTGAGAATTAAGTTTACAAAAAGTGGTGGGACTTACCCTTGTATTTTCCATCAATGATCTTCTTATAAGAAAGTACCCAATTCTCCTCATAAATTCTTCCAACCTACATGCCAAAATGCAAACAACAAAACAAAAATTAAAAGATAAAAAGAATGGGTTGCCTTCCATTTAGCGCTAAGTTTAATGTCTTCAAGCCGGATGGATTTTTACGCTTATTGGACCAAGTGTTGGCCCATCATACTCTATCCTCGCATCCCAACTTTGAAGATTTGCTTTACCTTTTTTTATCCACTAGCACAACTTCACCATTCTTGCTTACAAGCATCAATTCATCTTCAAGAATGGAGTCTGTTCTCTTTCCCTACAAGAGAGTTGATGCTCTTTGTCAATTTTTCAATTGAGCTCCAATGCGTTTTTCCAATCAATATCAAAAGAAGACAATCTAGAATTTGAAGCTTTCATATAGTCATGAAGAAATGAATTTAAAGTGTCAAAGAGAAGAAAATCATGATATATAAGATCATCCGGAGGCACATTCAAAGGCTTCAAATAAGACTTAGTACCTTTTTATTTGTTACATAAGAATGTAACACTTTTTTCTTTTAAACTCAAGGAAAGCTCCTCCCTTCCAACATCAATTCTTGCTCTTCTCGTTGCTAGAAATGGTCTTCCCAAAATAAGTGAAATTTGAGAATTCGCCTTCACTTCCAATATCATGAAGTCGACTGGGAAAGATACCCCTTTCACCCTTACCACTACGTTTTCAACTACCCCTAAGGGCTTAACCATTGCTCCATTTAACACCTCAAGATGTATAGAAGTCGGCTTGGCCTCTCTAATTTCAAGCTTCTTAAAAATAACATGAGGCATCACATTGACGCTCGCCCCCAATTCACATAATGCATCGAGAGTTTCTTTCCCTAAAAATCACACGGGATTATAAATTTCCCCGGATCACCAACCTTCATAGAAGACTCTTCATGTACCGGATCACTTACTTCGGGTGGCTCTTCTTTCCTTTTCTCCTCATACTTTTTCTTGAGAGACTTCACATGTTCTTCAAACTCCTTTTTCTTCTTCTCTCTTTACAAACATTTATGGATAGGGAATAGGGAATGGAGTGATCGGAATACCCCAATAGTCACGTTTGTACTCCTCTTCTTTGACCTTTTCCTCCTCTTTCTTTTCCACTTGCACCCTTTTCCACTTAGGTATCCACTTAGGTATTTGCTCTTATTTCTTACTAATCTCTTCATTTTCTTCAACAACCTTGCATTCCACTAACCCTTCTTCATCCTTTTGCTCCTCTTTCATATCAACAAACAAACAATATGCTTTAGGATTGACTTCGGTTGTGGCCGAAAACTTTCCTTTTTATTGAGTACTCAAAGCACTTGTAATTTGTCCCAAAGTTAGCTCAATAGATTTAAACCTCTTTTCATTTGCTTCGTTTTGAGCCTTGTTCGATGCTATCAACTTCTCCATTTGCTCATCGATCGATGCTTTCCCTTCATTGTTTGGTGCCTTAGCCCCCGGATGATATCTTGGAGAATAAGCAGCCGTATTGTTGGAGTTAGAGTAGGAAAAGTTGTCTTGCCCCCTTTGTTGTGGAAAAGAACTTCCACCACTTTAATTATTGAAACCTCCTCATTGTCTAAGTGGGTAATTTTCTTGATTTTGGTTGAAATTCCCTTGGTAACCTCTCCCTTGCATGTATAGCACATCCTCAATCCTTGGCATAGACATAGCTCATTGTTCTCCACTCACACTACTTGAAGGAAGCATCCCTTGATCAATTTGCCCTTCAACAATGTTAGTCCCTTGGTTGTTCACACCTTGGCTCAAATTCATTTGTCTTACAACCTCTGCCGCAATCATCTCAACAATTAGCATACTAGGCTCAACATTCACACTCTTGATACTACATTGTTGCCCTTGATCAACATACTCCAAACCATAGCATGCACTTTCTCTCTCTGATGGCCATAGATAAACATTTGTAGCAATCTCATCAAAAATCCTTATAGCCCTTTCCGGAGTTTCTCCTAGTACTGATCCACCAGCCAAAACATCAACTAGCACTCTTTAGCCATTTACCAAACCTTGGTAGAAAAACCCCACTTATTGATTTTTTGGAAATCCATATTGTGGACACTTACGAACTATATCTTTGAACCTTTCACATGCTTCATAGAACTTTCTTGAAGCATTTGCTTAATTGAGTGATCAAGCTCTTCATTTGAAGCGTCTTAGAAGGTGAAAAATACTTGTTCAAGAATAATTATGCAAGCTCATCCCAAGTGTTTCACGTACCTGAAGTAATAGTAGAAAGCTAAGTTCGGGCACGATCCTTCAATGAAAACGAGAACAACCTCAATTTAATACAATCTTCGCTCACTCCATTCATCTTCACGATGTTGGCAATCTCAATAAATTGAGCTAGATGAGCATTAGGATCCTCATTCGGGGTTCCACCAAATTGTTTGTCTCTCACCATTTGAATTAGGTCCGCCTTAATCTTAAAATTGTTGGCATTGATTGGTGGACCCATCATTTGTGGCATAACCCTTAGCATAAAGAAATCATGGATCACCCTTTGATCGATTTGAGGCCCTTGATGCACCGGGGGTGGTGGTGGTGGCACATAAGCTTGTTGAGGAGGAACATAAGCTTGTTGAAATCCTTGTTGAAGTAAGGCTTGTTGAATCATCCCTTGAAGCAAAGCTTGATTGTTAAGAATTCCAAAATTTGGATAGGCTTGTGGAAGCTTTGCATTGAATTGAGGTGTTTGTGCATTGTCTTGCACATGCACATTTTGTACACCTTCTCCGTCATGCTCCACATTAGCACGATCATCAATCGGATTATCCTCCATTAGATTACCATTTTTGGATTTGTTCTCCAGTCTTCCTCTTTCTTCGGAAAGTGTATTCAATCTCCAAATCAATAGGTTCAATTTGTTTCCCTTTTGATCTTGTTTGCATACACCTTCAAAAGAAAAAAGAGTTAGAACAAGAATTTTCTAAAGTAAAATAAAATCAAAATAAAAATAAAATGTCTCTAGTAAGATTAAGCAAAATACTCCTTCTTTAAACTACTAGCAACCGTTGCCTCCCCGGCAACGACGCCATTTTCTTGATCACATTTTTGTGTGTGCATTTTAAGAGCAATAATTCTCTATCATTAAGTACGACCCAAGAAATAAAAATATCAAACCCAGGGGAGATAGGTACTAGAGTTTAAGTGATCTCACGTTTCTTGTAATTTTATAAAGACGAATCATAAGAGGATTGGTTGATCAAACAAGTAAATTAAAGTAATCAAAGTAAGAAAGCAATGCTCAAACAAATAAGATAAATAATAGATGAGTGGTATTTCAAGTTAAGTAAAAGTGAGATTAACAACACTAAGGATGTGGGAATTCTAGGATCAATGCATCAAATTCATATGAATCATGGGTTAATAACTAAGGGCCAACACTAATTCCACTGAAACTCCCTCTCGAGATGGATAGGATGTAGATCCTTTATAAGGTCCCAAAATGTCTCTAAGGGTTGGTTCTCAATCAAATAATTCCAACTAGGTACTAAGTTTAATTGGAGAGTCCCCTCACCCGATCAATCGACCTCTCGATCTAACAAATCAAATGTTTTATCAAATGGTTCTAAATCCTAAAGGACATTTCTATCTCTTTAAGATTTGTAATGCACATGAGGTGTATGATAAAATGATTCAATTAATTATCCTAAACACACAATTGACTTCTCAATCTAATCACATGTTTAAAACAACAAACCACACAAATCATCATAAACATCAAGATAATCATCATCAATAATAGAAAATCAATAAATCCAATCAACATATAAATTTAAATGCATAAATCCCAAAATTATCCAACAACTTTCATGTTGCTAATCTCACAAAGGAGATTAGCTTACCATATTCATAAGAAAATCAACATAGATATTTAAATCCTTACAAACCATGATAAATTATAAGGTTCAATATAAAGTTTGGATGAAAGATGGCTCCAATGGTGATCTCGTTCCTCTCTTTGCAAATCTCCTCTCTCCCTTGCTTCTTTTCCTCACTTGGATGGTGATTTTGATGGTAGAATAAAGGTAGATGATATGGATGAAGATGATGGTGTAAAATGAAGGAAATGATGTGTGATGTGAGTGTGCGTTGAAAACTACGAAATCTGGTGAAAATGTTGAAAGAGTATTTTTAAATACACACCCCATTTTATTGAATACACACCATTTATTAAATACGCACCCCTTTAATTGTTTATTTTTAAATTTCATTAAATACGCACCGTTCAAAATTTTAAAATTACCCTTATAATTTTTTAATTTTATTTATCGGTTTGTCACCCAAACCCTGCTACCAAACCCGTCGTACCCATGTGGTATGTGTTAGTGCGTTTATGGGGAGATTGCTGTGATAAAAAGGGCTTGAAGAAAAGGCCATGACTCCTGATGAAGATGAAAAGATGGAGTACTACATTAACAACCATGGCCATGATAGCTGGCTATCCCTCCCAAAACTCGCTGGCCTTTTTCGGTGCGGCAAGAGCTGCCGCATGCGATGGACCAACTATCTCCGCCCCGACATTAAGTGCAACCCCTTCATCGCCGACGAGGATAAATTCGTCGTTCAACTGAACGCCATCTTTGGAAACAGGTAACCCTAATTTCTTCCATTAATTGTCTAATTTCAGTTCAATTTGCGGCGGCCGCCGTTGATTCCGGTCAGGCAAGTGGGCGGCAATTGTGACTTAACTTCCCGTTAGAACCGACAATGAGATAAAGAATTTGTGGAACACGTACGCATCTGAAGAAGTGACTGAGTATGCGGATTCATCATCACCTTGGAAACTTGAAAAACTACAACCTGATCTTCCACTGGATCCAGATTCATCATCACCTTAATTATAAATTAATCAATTAATTATCCTTATCTTTCACTGGATCCGGATTCATCATCACCTTAATTATAAATTAATTAATTATCAGAGATGTTCATCACATTATTTGATAATAGTAGAGATTAAACATGCATACCTGTTGGACATGATTGTCAAGACAAGGATTAATCTGGTAATTTGAAAAAGTGATAATATCCAAGTTATTATGTATGTGGTCTTTGGGTTCTCCTACAGTATCATGAATATGAGAAGAAGAGGCTACTGCAGCTGAGTCGACGATTTCCATAAAAAGAGGCGTGGATATTACAATCTTACAAAAGATTACGATGAAGGTGAAGTCCCGATGCCCATGATATGTTTTGAAATGGATGACATGGCCAACAAAATTTAAAAGATAAGGGTGTGTATTAAATGAAAAGATTAGGGTATATTAAATGAAATATAGGTAATTCAGACTTTTAAAAAATATATATTTTAAATATATAATATTAAGGGTGTGTATTTAATAAAAGGGGGTGTGTATTTAGTGGAACCCATGTTGAAATTGGAGGGGAATTTATACCCCTTGGAAAACCTTGAAATCACACTTGACAGCAAGATTTTTACATGAAAATTCGATCGAAATTTCGTGCTATGGTCGAGTTTTTCTGCTTCTTTTCACGTTTCTTCGAACTTGCAGCACGTTTTTCTGCATAAAAATTCGACCTAATTTTCATGCATGCGTAAAAATTCGACTGAGTTATTGTTTGCGTAAAACCCCTATTTTTCCCGATCCATGCGGTACTAGAAATTCGATAGAATTTTTGGAAATTCGGTCAAGTTTTACGATAATTCTTTGAGCTTGACACGGTACTAGAAGCTCAATCGAATTTCTAATATTCGACACGAGTTTTCATACCTTCCTTGGATTTTTTATTTTGTCTCCTAGTTTACTCTGTTTTTACTTATTTTTCATACGTTTAAGCTCATTCTCACACATTTCTATAAAAACACAAAATACCACCAAAATGTACATAAATACGAATAAAATAATATAAAAACAGACATAAAAATACTATAATCTAGGTGAAAATAGTGACAATTACCCAGCTTCCCAGAATCTCAAAACTACCACAATGGATGGGGGAAGCGGTCGACAAGGCACGGTTAAAAAATAATAATTTGACCAGGAAAAAACCATTGGAGCTACATTTCACTAGTGCAGCTCCAGAACAAGTAGGGAAAGGCTTTCACAAAGCCTTTCATTTTATCAAGTTAAGAAGGCTAGATTTTAAAGTTGTAGATAGCATCAAGGAGCCTTCTAGAAAGGAACCAATTCTGATTTCGACATACTCAGAGGATCAAATCTCTACACGAAGAGCTATGGGTTTGTACGAATTATTTCCAAGCAATGATTCAGACTAAGTTTCCATTCAAATTTGAAGACAAAATGGTAAATGAATCTTCCTGTTAAACACTCTTGCAGAAAATAATACAAATTACATGGAAGGAACTTTCAAAAGAAAGAGATCGCTACTATGGGAAAACAAACTGCCGATGAGCAAAGAAACTCATCAAAAATATTGCAACATGGTTCACTATGGGCGGTGGACAAAGAAGATATGCACCAGTTGTTCCATCCATACTGAATCAGAGTTTGGGAAAGGAGTGCAATTGAGAATCAAATGGAATAGGAATGTTGGACCACCTCCGGCAAAGAAATAGACACGTGGAAAGGAGAGAGTAAAACCTCTTCAAAACACCAAAGAGTCAAAGGACCCTTCAGATACTGCAGGAGAGATAAATGACTCTCCATAAAGGCAAAAGACAGGTGACCCCTCAAGTAGGCATAAACATGTGATCATAAACAGGCCAACAAAAGGCCAAAAGAGTTGGACCTAGCCAGTTGATAAAGTTGGCATCTAATGCAACCAACTACTGAATGCATCCAATGTTGGCATTTGGATCTTTTGGTTAATGTGAACCGCTAGGGTTTCATGTATTTCTAAATTAGCGAAAGCAAGAAATTATAGAAATGTATTACCTTTTACCAGGGCATGTTGAAGAAGAAAGATTCTCACCGGCAGCATGCGCAGTCGCACGGTTTTGGCCATAACTTCCTCATCCAATCTCCGATTTGAGTGATCTATATACCAAAATGATCCTCTCTTCCGTAGCTTTCCAACAGTGTATTACACGAATAGTTTGAACTTATACATGATTTTAGAAAAATCATGGAAATTGACGGACAGAAATAGCAAATGACCTTTTGGTCTTCTGTTGTATTCCTAAGCCACTTCTTGACGTTGTGTGGGCAACGATCTACAAGATGAACTTAATCTGCAGTCAATCTGCTTTTCACATATTTATGCATGTGAGGTATGATATCCAGACTGCTTAGATTGGCTATTTATAGGCTACAATAGGGACCAGGAGGAGAAACTAGGGTTTGGGCCTCCCATTGGGCTTAAGCATCCAAGTTTAGCCCAAAACTTATACTTAAGTCCAATAATAATAAATCATTCCACTAAAGAAATATTATTACACTACCGCCCTAATCCCAAATTACGCTATGGGATCCTTCTTATTATGAGTCCGCTAATCTCCCCGTGTTTAAGATTCAATACCCATTAATTAATTAAGTTACTGACAACTCCATTAATTAATATATTTACCGAGAGTAGTATCACTCAACCTTATTATTCTACCGAAATAAATCCACCTGCAGGGTTTACATGATAATTATTATGAGCTCCTCAAGGGGACATCATCAACCAATTCCGTTAGGATACAGATTCCTTCTACAATCAACATCACACCATAAAGACAGCACCATCTCCCAACTCACCGAGCATATTGATATAACTATTAAATCTCACCAGTTGATGAATCAAAGAAATAAATACTGGCTTACGTGTCGAGATTATTGTATAGGGATTAAGAGTACGAACATCCATAATAACAGAGATCTAGTTCTATTATATAGTCAGTATAAACCGAACGATCTCACCGCAATCCTATTCAATACACTAAATGTACTAGTGCAATTTTATAGTCAAGACAGACTAATGCCAAATCACACTACAACCATACAGATAGATAGTCCCCGTCTATCTCGGTTGTGAACATTTGTTTATACTTTATAAGGAGCCAATAATATGATCTTCCGTGTGATGCCGAACACAACATTAGCTACAATATAAAGTAAATGGCCTTTTACAACAACATTATTGCAAACATTTGATCACATGATTCTCATTTCAAATAAATTAAATTGTTAAAATATTGTTCATACAAAAAACTAGACTTTCAGTATACAATCCAACAATCTCCCACTTATACTAAAAGACTATGTTGCCATATTCGTTGCCATACATCTGATTCCCTCTCCCACTGCTTGACCATTAAAGCTCTCGCCTTAAGGTCCTTGTAAAAGGATTTACTAGGTTATCCTCCGATGCAATCTAGGCGACAACAAATTTCCCCTTATTATATGTTTTCTTGTATCAGGTAGTACTAGTTCTCAATGTGTTTAAGTACCTTATGGGCTCGTGATTCCTCAAGTTTGCAACTACACCATTATTATCATAATAAATTGTGATAATCTTGGGCAAACTCAGAATCACATCTAAGTCCATTATGAAGTTTCTAGAACCACACAGATACTTTGGCTGCCACAAGGCTCCAATATTATCATATTTCCATGATAGAGTCCGAAATATATTTCTATATAACACTCCTGCGTGCTATGGATCTACTTCAAATTTAAAAACATAACTTGAGGTGGATTTATAGTCATTCCCATGATTTGAAAAATCGAATCTATGTAACCGTAAAGAAGTAATGAATATGTCTTGTAAGCCTACATATAATTTCCAGTCCTTCTCAGGCACTTCAAATATGTTTTACCACAATTCAATATTCTTGTTCTGGGTCACCTTGATATCCACTGACTATGCCATTGGCAAAACAAATATCCAATCTGGTGCATAACATTCCATAGATTAAGCTTCCTTATTGCCAAAGCATGAGGAACCACCTTTATCTATTTTATCTACTTTTGTGTCTTATGACACAAGTCCTTAGATAAAGTCACATGCTAAAACGAGTAAGGATTGTATCACTTCATGAAGCTTGAGATAAACAAAACATATTTTCTTGTGATCATTGTAACCATGATCGCAAGAATATATTCTGCTTCTCTTAAGTCCTTCATTTCATATCGCTTTATTAACCATACCCATACGCCCGACAATACTCTTTCATTGTCTACAATAATCAAGATACCATCTACGTACATACAAGAAATACCACCATGTTTCCGTCACTCTTTTCAAAACACAAGATCCATCCAAGCATTGATTAAATCCATGCGACTGGATTTCCTTATCAAAAAGGATGTTTTATGATCTAAAAGCTTGCTTTAGTCCATTGATGGACACTTTTAAGCTTACACTTGAAATGCTCTTAGTTCTATGCAAAGAATCACTCTGGTTGCTTCATTGTAGACCCACTTTCATCCAATGGCTTTTACACCATTTGATGGTTCCACAAGCTCCCAGAGTTGATTTTGAATCCATAAATTCTATTTTAGAAATCATTGCAATTTACTAAGATTTCAAATTTCGATCTTGTAGTGCTTCGTCGTAATACCATGGGACGATTTCATGTTTACTAGAGACCAAGTCTCACGACTCTCCCAAAACATAAATCTTTTCCGTTGTAAAACAACTCACCCACTTACAACAAAGCAAAACATGCAATTGTGTATCAGATGTGACACGCGATACATTTTACTTGTGGTATATCATCTTGTATAATCGGTACTATACTTTGTGACCAAGTGATTATCGAACCCGAGGGACGAATTATTATCAATTTAATTATATTCTAATTAATTAAGACTATGTTGGCAAATTGGATTGGAATAGTTACGAAACTAAATAACATATAATTGAAATAGCAAATTAAATAAACAAGCACTGGAGAAAATACTGTGGTGATCAAGTAAGACATTAGGTAGTTCTTCGGGCATCCAGTTTTACTTATTAATTTCTTTTCCATGTGTTATTGTCCGACTCTGCCTTGTGGTTTATGGACGCTTCACTAAACTATGCAAGTTCATCCAATAGACACAAGTAAACATGTGTATGACACGTGTGAATATCCTTGGAGCAAGAGATACACTTCACCCCCTTTCTAGGTACTATCAGTATCAATTATTTCTCGTGCACTTAGTAATCTAACCCGATATGACCTCCCTTTATAGGGACTATGAAGTTATACCCTTTATCCTACTTATTAACCCGAATAATATTCAATTAATAAGTATTTATATAAGATGGTTCTAATAAGACTTCGGAATCCCTTCACTTAGAATTATAACATGTAATCTTGCTCAGCAGTGAACGCACTCAATCAATAACCAAGATATGTATTCAAACTCTACATAACAGTTAATGATGCACAAAACGACCTTGAGTATGAATTAAAAAGGCACAATCTTGTATAAAATAAACCACAAGTAGTTTTGTACGGAGTTTACACATGTAAATTCAATTAACTCATAAAACTTTCATAACCCTAGAACTACCAGAGCGGCTCTAGCCCATGATTGATCTAGGAAATATCATGGTTACTTGGTATGATCTTACTTGACTTGCCAGACGAACCTCTCCTCACGACCCTTGAGATGATGGTAGGGCTTCAGTGGTAGATGGATGATGTGTGATGTCGTCTCTTATTTTCTCCTGCGAAGGCTCTTCTTTTATACTTGTGAAACCTCCTTATGGGCTTAGGATGGGCTTTTGCTTGAGGCATACGTCAAATTTGGTAAGAGAACTCTGGAATTACGATAAATAGAAGCAGCGAGAATCCACTAGACCACACCTGGACAAGTCGAGCAAGGCTTCCAAATTGAGCAGTGGTCGAGCAAACTCTCTGTACAAGTTTGCACATTTTGCTCGATTCTACCTCATCTGCTCGACCAGAGTGATGCTGGTAGAGCAACATCTCCAAGTCAAGCAAGCTTTCTGTAAGAATTGCGCATTCTGCTCGACTTGACCTCCTCTGCTCGACCAGAGTGATGCTGGTCGAGCGACGTCTGGAAGTCGAGCAATCCTCGAACATTGCCTCAAAAATCGTGTCTTCTAATTCTGAGCCCTTTTGATCTGTGTTCCTGTACAAATATACTAAAAAAGCCCTTGTATTCTCTAATTCATGGCTTTTCCATAAATATTCCGATTCATCTCAGAAAAAGACTCAATCGTACTCAATTTCCACATAAATTAAAGCCCAAAATACGTGAATTTACACTCTCATCAAACCCTCAAACTTACATGTTGCTCCTCCCGAGGTAACGAAAATCAAAATAAATCCAGAGAGTCTAATCACAAAATCAAGCACAACCTATCATAAAACATGTAATTATATCAATTCAAAACATGCAATCCATCATACCTTTCATTCACGCAAATACATCAATCAATCACAATACTTATACGAGTGTTAAGTCATCTAGCTCATGTGTAAGTGTTTACTCTCTCTCTCTCTATCAAGTGTAAAATATGTATACTTTATGGGTTAGTATCGACACTCAATTTCAATTCATATACTCGTGTGACCATAAGTTTGACAAGGGTCTCAAAAATCCATCTATAACTACTTCAATACTAGGATCACAAATGACTTGCATATAGGTGGTAATGTTGGCTCTTTGGTAAAATTAGGAGAATTTAGATAAGTAACTAAATTACTAGTAAAGAAGTACCTCAGAGATTTGCTTTTCAACAGCTTCCTTCTTTTCTCCTTTGCCTTTCTTATGATCACTTCGATTTGCGCTTCCTCCATCTTTACTTAGATCAACATATTTTCTTCGCAGTAGAATACCAATTCCGGTGTTCTTCAAATATAAGGATACCAGTTTCGGGCACTACCCTTTCTAGTTAGAGATACCGGTTTCAGGCACTATCCCTTGCAAGATTTAACCACTTGTCTTTCTTTTGATTCTTATTAAACCAAATCTCTCCTTCATATTCTTCTTCAAAACTTCATATAGCATTTATTTACCTCCATTCTTTACTAGTAATAGGTGTTCAAGGCTCAACATGGTAAACGGCTATTTATCAACAGCTTGCCAAAGAAAAAGCTTGAAGGCTCAAAAAGGGCTTCCAATGATAATCATATAATAAGGTAGGATAAATTTGGCTAAGTGACTTAATTAACAACAATGACCTAAGATTATTTCCTAGCATCTATCAATTATAAACTTCAAACAAGACTTCAAGTCAAGTTCTAGAATACGAGTATACAAACGACTCTCTAGAATAAACTGTCATGCTTATAGCACGATCAAAAGGCTCAAATTCTCACATGGGTAATAGAATCCTAAGCACTCTTCAAAGCATGCAATCAACATCCATTTTCTATGAACTACAAGTAAAAATAGAATATGCTCGTCATCAACAAATCAACATGCATCAAAATAAGGCACATGCATAACATGAACAATCCTCATCACTAAACAATCGCAAATCCATATAAACATCACCCAACAATCACTCAATCATCATCAAAATCAAATATATGCCACCCACACATGAATCATACACTACACCCACAGCCATCAAGTCTCCACCTGTAAAGTGTAAAAGAGAATGAGGATGAGAAGAATCAGAAAATATAAAAGACCTGGAAATCTTCTCCTCCGGAGCATCATCATCCTTATCTCCACTTATCTCCTCATGCCATCGATCAAACGTTCTATGGAGATCACTGATATTCCTATCCATCAAGCGCCCATGATCATACATCTACCATCATAATGCGCATTGAGTATGACATAGTTAGTATTTGCAAGCGCCAGCTATCTATTTGTTTCTTGCTAGTTTGCATTGAGTGTGGCAAAATACTCATGCATCAATTGGAATTGCTCCTGATAAAACTGATCCTGGGCTACCTAATAATCCTGCTACGGCTGTGGCTGCAGTGGCAGCTCGAAAAACTCCTGCTGCTGAGGCTGCACCGGGGGCATATATATCCTCGGATAATCAAAAGCGAGTGGTGGCTGCATCTCTTCCTCTACAAAGTCAGCCGGATCTCCTATCAGGACCATGTCCTCATCTAAGACGAACCCATGAGCCCGCATATCAGCAAGGAGTCTCCAACCTCCTCTCTTCAGACATGTCTCCGAGATCACCCTATGTTCAGTGGTATCCATCGATAAATTGTTGTTGACTCTAATGGTGGTGAGATCAATAATCACCAATGGAAACATGAATGAACTAGGGTTCTTGCCATGGATAAACATCCAAGTGTCGTCCATTTGCTCTATCAGCCCCATCCTAATACATGATGTCAAGATAAAGTCTGGATCCCCTCGAACGGGTCTATGCCTGCTCAAATCGACTCTATAGTACTCCGCTATCAAGGTGATGAGTCCTCTGATGTTCACGTGCTGAAATCCATGAGTCATGAACTTGTGCAGCTGATGGAAAAAGTACGCCGCTACATTGAAGCGGACTCCATGAAGCATGCACCATAACACGTACAATTCTCCCCTTGGAATGCAACTCCCCTCGGACCTCGCAAGCAGCGTGTTACCCAAAATCCTATCCGTGTATGCTAACACGGGGTTGCGGATGGAAGCAACCTTGGCAGAATTCGAGTTATATCTCTCTCGCCTCTCCGTGATCTCTCTCTCCAGAACTCATCCGACTTAAAATCATCATGTTCCACATCCGTCTCATTCTCACAACCAATCAATTCATTAAACTCTTGGGACCACATCGTCTGCTCCTGCCCACCAATCTGCATGTGAATACCATAAGGTAGGTATCGGTCTCCACGCTCAATCCTCAATGTGCATAGAACCTCCGCAGTGATGTAAAAATATGTCTCTCTCTTCATCTCCAAGATATTAATTTCCCTCATAGCATGGTCATCCTGATACCACGTCCTCCGAATCTTCTGTGCAATTGCAGTCCAAAGATCCTTCTTCCCCTCCCAATTTGGAATTTTCAGCCCATAGTCGGATGACCTATTCTTACTCATCCTCATCTTCTTGACTATCTCTCCAAGCGAAGGCGACCTAGGTCCCTTCCTCTTGGATGAAGAAGCAATCTCTTTTCCTACAAGAACAATACTTCAACACATACCAAAAGAGAATAACAAGTATACCCATCTTAAGACTAGCACGAATCCTACACAAGACTTCAAATTCATGTGCTTCAACAACTTAATCTCAAGTGTTTATCAATCATATTTGCACTCTAAATCAACACTTTCAATCAAGAATACTGAAGTTCAATTAGTCTTAACAATACTCCACACAAACATACTATAAATTCCACACATAATTTCACCAAAACAACTCTTAAAACAAGTTCAAATTCTACCCTCAGTTGCACCATAACAACACCCAAATTCAATGAGCCTATATGTATAATTCGAAATTAAACTAAAGCCCATGCTCCATACAACATCAATTTCACAAAAATTCCACAATTCAACGTGAAACAAATCATGAATATTTTGAATGCAATTTCGAATAAGAACTTTAACAATTCAACAATCAAATCCAACCCAAACTAAGTTAACTCCACTCACCCATCTTGAATAAGCATAAGCAACATAATTCGAGAATAAAAAGTAAGAGGAATCGTACCTTTGTTGGACATGGTACAAGTGTGGTGAAAAGCAGCGATAACCCTAAAGATTCGAGTGAAAATCCTAAATCGGACTTGCAAACCCTCGAATTCGGATGTGGAAGTGTATGGAAAGATGGATTTAGGTATAGAAAAAAATTTGAGATGAAGAACTTATGGTTATGGATTTCTGCTCGAGAAAGGGTGATAGGAATATGTCGAGCGGAATGAGAAACTAACCTTTAAAATCTGATTCCGGACTCCTATCGACTTAACTAGTGAAGTCGAGCAACGGGCTCAAGTCGAGCAACCTTTGCTTTGCCTTTAAAATCATACCGCTCGACCTCCGTTTGACTTGCACAAACTGGTCGAACAGGTGTTGGAAGTCGAGCAACACGTCCAGTCGCGCCCCCTGTTCTCCTCTATCTTGCTCGACCTCCGCTCGAGTTGGAGTTCTGGTCGAGCAACCACTATTTGGTAGAGCAAACTCTCTGTAAGATTTTCACATTTTGATCGACCTCCGCTCGAATTGGCACAGCTGGCCGAACAACCCCCTCGAAGTCGAGCAGAGCCACTGTAAGTTCCGTTCATTTTGCTCGACCTCTTCTCCTGATCAAGCAACCGTGTAATGGTCGAACAACAACCCAACTTCTCAAGAATTTGTACTTTTCTGGTCTCTCCCTGCAACATTCAACTCTAGGACAACACTAAGTGTCAAGATAGCAATTTCTAAGCTCGAGAGCCTCTTATATACCATATAACATCAAGTGTAGCTCCGCAATGACACTTTAACACAAAATACCACTAAACACTAGGCAAATTGTAAAAAAATTGATACATCAAAACTGGTTAAAGTTTTAATATATCGCAAAAAATCAACTCCCCTAGCAAACGTTACAAAGAAAAGATTATACTATCCGTGCTATGTGAGGTAAGTACATCACACCTCCTCCCCCCAAACTTAGTAGAAACTATAGTGAAAACTAAGTCTGCAAAGAGATGTAATTTCCAAATAAGAAGCACGTCAAATATAAAAATTTCTTACACGAAAATAAATAAAGCAATAAAACGGGAGGGAAAGCCCCTAACAGGCGCTCATATTTAACGTTGGAGAGTCACGACGATACCATTCTAGTGCAAGGTATTTTCAAAGACGACATAAGCATCATCCGGCCACTTGTAATGCTTCAATCGATGCCCTATGGATAATGAACGGCCCCATCCACTTCTATTTCAATTTCCCTGCGAAGAGCTTCAAATGAGAGTTAAAAAGTAATACCTCATCACCTTACTTGAACTCCTTGTATGAGACCTTCGAATCATGCCATTTCTTCATTCTCTCCTTAAAGATCTCCGAATTCTTGTAAGCACGATTTCTAAACTCATCCAATTGATTGATATGAGTCATCCTCAACTCGTTTTGATCTTTAAGAGACAAGTTCAAACTCCTCAATGCCCAAAAAGCTTTGTGATGAATCTTTACGGGTAAGTGGCACGACTTCCCATTGATAATTTGATACGGAGACATATCCAACACCATCTTATAAGCAGTGCGGAACCCCCACAAAACATCATCGAGCTTCATAGCCCAATCCTTCCTATTGGTTCCGACTACTTTCTCCAAAATTTGTTTCACTTGTCGGTTGGAGACTTCAGCTTGCTCATTCGCTTGAGGGTGATAGGGTGTAGTAACCCTATGCTTAACTCCATAATCCTTGAGAACCTTTTCAAGAAGCTTATTGACGAAGTGCGTACCTCCATCGCTGACTAGTGCTCTATGAACTCCATAACGGGCAAAGATATGTTTCTTCAAGAAAGATAAAACAGTCCTTGAATCATTCACGCGAGTGGGAATGGCTTCCATCCACTTAGAAACATAATCCACTGCTAAAAGGATGTAGAGAAATCCATTAGATGGGGGAAAAGGCCCCATAAAATTGATCCTCCATACATCGAAGATCTCAACAACAATGCTTGGCTGAAGTAGGATCTTATCTCTCCTATTTATGTTCCCCATCCTTTGACATCTATCGCATGTCACCACATAGATTTCACAATCTTTAAAAAAATTAGCCCAATAAAGAGCAGATTGAAGTACCTACGTTGCTGTCTTTTGAACTCCAAAGTGCCCCTCGTTAGGTTGTGCATGGCAAAAATCAAGAACGCTTTCCATCTCCATCTCAGGCACACACCTACAGACTATGAAATTCGTACATATCTTGTAGATAAACGGATCATACCATATAAACGTCTCAACATCCCTCTTGAATTTTGCAAGTTGATATCGGTTGAGATCTCTTGGAATTTCTCCTACGGCAATATAATTCACATAATCTGCATATCATGGATCCATCCCTTGGGCAGCCATTACACATGCTCTTTCCGCTCCTTCAACAACCACCGTCATTATCTTCTCATCAGGGAATATCTCTTCTATGTAATCGAAAGAATCATCACAGTGCTCCCTTGTCTCAAACCTTGATAGGTGATCCGACAAAACATTCTCCATACCTTTTTTATCTCGGATCTCCATATCAAACTTCTGCAGAAGAATGATCCATCTAATGATCCTTGACTTCGTTTCCTTCTTCTCCATTAAGTATCAGACCGTAGAATGACCTGTGTACACTATAGTCTTCATGCCAACCAAGTACTGTCGAAACTTATTGAACACATACACTACAGCCAGAAACTCCTTTTCAATCACTGTGTAGTCCTTTTGTGCAGCATCAAAAGTCTTACTCACGTAGTAAATGGCGCAAAACTTCTTGTCCCTCAACTGCCCAAGCACCACTCCAAGCTCTAAGTCACTTGCATCACATATAAGTACAAACGGCTGAGTCCAAATCGGTTTGATCAAGATAGGTGCAGTAATAAGTGCCTCTTTCAAAACCTGAAAAGTTGTTAGACATTCTTCATCAAAAACAAAAGGAATATCATTTTCAAGTAAATGAGATATGGGCTTGGAGTATTTCGAGAAGTCTTTTATGAATCTTTTATGAAAACTGGCGTGTCCAAGGAAGGATCGCACTCCCTTTTCATTGGTAGATGGTGGAAGCTTCTCGATCGCCACATCCTTTGCCCTATCCACCTGCAATCCCTTGGTCGAAATATAATGGCCAATAATAATCCCATCTCTTACCATGAAGTGACACTTTTCTCAATTCAAGACAAGATTAGTTTTTTGGCATCTCTTCAAAACAGTAGCAATGTTAGATAAACAAATATCAAAGGAGGAACCAAACACAGAAAAATCATCCATAAACACCTCCATGATCTTTTCGATCAACTCATCAAATATGGCCATCATGCAACGCTGAAATGTAGCAGGCGCATTACACAACCAAAAAGGCATCTTTCTAAAGGCAAAAGTTCCATAAGGGCAAGTGAAAGTAGTCTTTTCTTGATCATTGGGTGTAATCATTATCTGATTATAACCTGAATATCCATCCAAAAAATAATAAAACTCATACCCAGCAAGATGATCAAGCATTTGATCCATGAAAGGAAGGGAAAAATGGTCTTTGCATGTATTTTCATTCAGTTTCATGTAATCCGTACACACACGCCATCCCTAGGAATCCTTGTGGCTAATGTCTCTTCATCCTCGGCTTTCACAATAGTCATGCCCCCCTTCTTTGCTACTACATGCAATGGACTCACATAGGGACTATCACTAATGGGATAAATAATTTCAGCATCTATCCACGTTAGGATTTGCTTCCTAATCACTTCTTGAATAGCGGGATTCACCCTCCGTTGATTCTGAATACTACTATTGACCTTATCTAACAACCTTATTTTATGCATGCAATATGAAGGACTAATACCTTTTAAATCATCAAGAGACCAACCAATCGCAGACTTATACTTCCTAAGTATATCTAACAATTTCACAAGTTGATCATCATCAAGGGAAGAAGATACAATTGCCAGATATTGTTCATTGTAACCTAGATAGGCATACTTCAAGTGTTCCGATAGCAGTTTCAACTCCTCTTTTTTCTCTTGTTGAGGTGCGCTCTCTCTATCTAATGGTAGGTACTTCCTAGTCCACTTGACCTCTTCAATCTTGGTCCTTTTCGACTCATACCTGTCATCACCCAAAGCAAGTAAGTTTTCAAGAAATTCAATACATACCTCATTTGAGAGTTCATCTAACTCCGTAGTGGGAAAAGTAACAGATTCTGCCAAGCATGTCTTAAGAGGATCCTTTGACAAGATCAAAGACATGTCTTCCTTTACTATCTCCTCCACCACATCTATATTATGACGTTGCGTCTCCATGGGCATCTTCATTGCTTTGTCAAGGTTAAATAAGATATCTTCTTTATCCATTCTCAACTGTACCTCACCCTTTTGCACATCAATCATAGCTCCCACAGTAGCAAGGAAAGGTCTCCCTAAGATAAGAGGGA
Organism: Pogostemon cablin; assembly: GCA_023678885.1. Taxonomy (NCBI): domain Eukaryota; kingdom Viridiplantae; phylum Streptophyta; class Magnoliopsida; order Lamiales; family Lamiaceae; genus Pogostemon; species Pogostemon cablin. The sequence continues at coordinate 9,057,229 of CM042990.1, read as the reverse complement.
CATTATCCTTGTCATCTTCCATCTCAAGCATAAGAAAGTCCACAGGAAAGACTAGCTCTCTACTTTGACAAGAACATCTACTATAACAGCCTTCGAAAAAGTCATAGACTTGCCCACCAATTGAAGAGCCACCGATGTGGGAGTTAACTCCCCAAAACAAGCCTTTTAAAAATAGACAAAAGCATCAAATTAATGCTTGCCCCAAGATCGCACAAGGCTCGTCGTGCCGGCCCCTTTCTAATTTCACATAAGATAGTGAAGCTTCCCGGATCCTTCAACTTAGTTGGCAGTTTCCTTTTTATGATCGAGCTGCAATTCTCCGACAAATTCACTATTTCAATTCCGTTCAAGCTTCTCTTCTTTAAAAGTATATCCTTCAGAAAATGGGCATAATACGGCATCTCCAAGATCACTTCAGAGAAAATAATGTCAAACTTATCTTGTTTATGATATCTGAAAACCTCTTGAACTTTTCTTCCAATCCCTTTTTGATAAGCTTGAAAGGAAACGGTGGAGGTATTTTTTTTTTGGAATCCTCCATTCATCACGTTCAACCTTCTCTGCTTTATCCTTTTCGGCCCTCAATCTCTTGGCTCTTTCCCACTTCTTCTCTGCTGTAACCTCAGTGTTCTGCTCTTGAGATGGTACTCTAATGTTTTGATCAACGGGTGTAGCATTCGGGATTGAATTGGACTCAAAATGGACTGCTCGACCTCCTTTCGACTTGGGTAAGTTGGTCGAGCAAGTTGTCCTTGCTCGAGCGATGTAGGCGATCGCGACCTATGCTCCTTCATGTGTTGTTCGACTTCTGCTCGACTTAGGTGGTCTGGTCGAGCAACCTGGTACAAGTCGAGCAAACCTCCCGATTGAGAGCTACCCGTGGCTAGGTGCTGCTCGACTTTTGCTCGACTTGGATGGTCTGATCGAGCAAAAAGGTACTGGTCGAGCGGCAAACTTGAAAACAGAGTGTCGTGATTCTATTTTTACGAAACTTGCTTGACCTCCATTCGACTTGTAAATATAGTCGAACGAGATTGTGTTGGTCGAGCAACTCTCCTATTTCCTTCAATTTCACTCGCCGGCATCATCAGACCTTCATACTGTATTCCCGATCACAATGTGATAGCATGGCAAGACTTTGGATTCTCAATACTTTGAGATGGAAACTTCCTCTTTTCAATAGTTTGAGTCAACTTGTTCACGTTTCTTGTCATCTCCCCCATCAACAATATAAGGTCTTTCACTTGTTTAGACAAATCCTCATGATTAGCATCAATCTTCTTTTCTAACTTGGCCTCAAGACGATCCACTCTTGCATCGTTCCTCGCCATGTACCTGTTCACCGTATCCTCAAAACCTGATTTTCCTTCTTCTACCTTAGCTCCCGAATCAACACCGATAGGAGGTTGCACTGTATTATTCGGATTACTCCATAAAAACTCCGACCTCCTTGGTTGTTGGTAATTACCAGGGGACCACGATTGTTGTAATTCCTCTGATAATTCCGGTTCCCTTGATTTGGGTACCTAGTTCCTTGAATACTCAGACCCATGGCATAGTTTGCCTTCTCGATCTCCTCTTGGCTAGCTCCTTCATAGCCACCATCCTGCTGCATCATTGGTACACGCTGAGATAAGTCCGTGATCTGCTTTTGTTGAGACTCTAGTAGCTTACTAATGTTAGTCAAACTAGAGACGATCTCACCATCTCTTCCCGACTTAACCATAGTATGCTCAACCTGTGCTACTTTACCAAGGACATAAGTGTCTCTCACTCTATCAGTCGGCCAATCTCTCAAATTCATCGAAATATTCTCGAAAAGATTCTCGGCCTCAATGGGTGACTTTCTAAGCAATGATCCATTAGAAGAAGCATCGAGTAAAACACAAGAATTGCAATCCAACCAATTGTAGAATATACTGATGTATTGAGCTTTAGATAGCCCATGATGTGGGCACTTTCGAAGCATGTCCTTGTATTGGTCCCAAGCTTCATGAAACTTCTCATTACCATGGATAACAAATTGATTGATTTCTTACTTCATCTTGAACACCTTTGAAGGTGGCATGTATCACTCCAAGAATTTCACTTTCAACTTCTCCCATGTATCAATTCAGCAGCATAGAGATTATCGTACCAATCTCTCGCCTTTTCATTCAGCGAGAACTTAAACAAAATTATCTTCCTCGTATCCTCATGAGCTCCTACATCTTTTTGTGTACTAGCATACCCAAGGAACTTATTTAGATGTTGCTTAGGATCTTCAAAGGTTCCCCAGAGAAGAGACTCCTTTCAATCATGGTGATAAGAGTAGGGTGTAGATCAAAATCGACTCTGATCCCTCGTGCTCCTAACAACTCCTCATTGTCTCCTCCATTGTTCTTAAAGACTTCACGGATGACAAGTTTATCCGGATTCACTGCCATATTAACTGCCTCTACTTCCAAATTAACTTCAGTTGCAGCTTCCATCATTTGTGAATTCAGCACGTCAACTTTAACTTCTAAATCAAGAACCTCAGTTGGGTTAAGGTTCTTATTCTTGTTCTTTTTCTTCTTTTTCTTCCTCGACGATGCTCCAATCTCTGGATTATATGGCGGTAATTCACCTGTCTTCGATCTTGTAAGCATACACCTAAGAAAAATAAGTGTTAGAAATCAAAGACAAGAATAATAATCTCAATTAAACTAGAAACAATAAATTGATAATCTATGTCATCCTCGGCCAACGATGCCAAGAACTTGATGAGCATTTTCTCAACACACAATATAATCCCAAGTATGAAGGATATCAATTGTAGTTTCGATAGGTGACCAAGTGATTATCGAACCCGAGGGACAGATTATTATCAATTTAATTATATTCTAATTAATTAAGACTATGTTAGCAAATTGGTTTGGAATAGTTACGAAACTAAATAACATATAATTTAAATAGCAAATTAAATAAACAAGCACTGGAGAAAATACGGTGGTGATCAAGTAAGACATTAGGTAGTTCTTCGGGCTTCCAGTTTTACTTATTAATTTTCTTTCCATGTGTTATTGTCCGACTCTGCCTTGTGGTTTATGGACGCATCACTAAACTATGAAAGTTCACCCCATAGACACAAGTAAACATACGTATGACACGTGTGAATATCCTTGGAGTAAGAGATATACTTCACCCCCTTTCAAGGTACTATCAGTATTAATTATTTTCTGTGCACTTAGTACTCTAACCCGATATAATCTCCCTTTATAGGTATTATGAATTTATACTCTTTATCCTACTTATTCACCTGAATTATATTCAATTAATAAGTATTTATAAGATGGTTCTAATAAGACTTCGGAATCTCTTCACTTAGAATTATAACATGTAATCCTGCTCAGCAGTGAACGCACTCAATCAATAACCAAGATATGTATTTAGACTCTACATATCAGTTAATGATGGTCAAAACAACCGTGAGTATGAATTTAAAAGGCACAACCTTATACAAGTAGTGTTGTACGGAGTTTACACATGGAAATTCAATTAACTCATAAAACTTTCATAACCCAGAACTACTAGAGCGGCTCTAGCCTATGATTGATCTAGAAACAATCATGGTTACTTGGTATGATCTTACTTGAATCACCTGACGAACCTCTCCTCACGACCCTTGAGATGATGGTAGGGTTTCGGTGGTAGATAGATGATGTGTGATGTCGTCTCTTCTTTTCTCCTGCAAAGACTCTTCTTTTATACTTGTGAAACCTCCTTATGGGCTTAGGATGGGCTTTTGCTTGAGGCATACGTCAAATTTGGTATGAGAACTCTAGAATTACCATAAATAGAAGCAGCGAGAATTCGCTCGACCACACCTGGACAAGTCGAGCAAAGCTTTCAAATCAAGCAATGGTCGAGCAAACTCTCCGTACAAGTTTGCACATTTTGCTCGATTCTACCTCATCTGCTCGACCAGAGTGATGCTGGTCGAGCAACATCTCCAAGTCGAGCAAGCTTTCTGTAAGAATTGCGCATTTTGCTCGACTTGACCTCCTGGAAGTCGAGCAATCCTCGAACATTGCCTCAAAAATTGTGTCTTCCAATTCCAAGCCCTTTTGATCCGTGTTCCTGTACAAATACACTAAAAAATCCCTTGTATTCTCTGATTCGTGGCTTTTCCGTAAACATTCTGATTTATCTCAACAAAAGACTCAATCGTACTCAATTTCCACATAAATCAAAGCCCAAAATACGTGAATTTACACTCTCATCAGATCGCTTAAATCAGAATAAACCATTTCCAATATATCTTTTCATGGCTCTATACCCCTTTGCCTTGAAAAGACAATTAATCATATGTACTTCCAAGTAAGACTCACAAGTTCGATAGTTTCCACTTCCAATAAACCTCACCGTTTATCGGCCATCAACTTTCGAATCGTACTTAAGTAAATGATCTAGTCTTAGGTGCCACATGTATGTTTAGTTCATTTCCAAAGGTTCCTTTCTCTTATTTATGATTAGAAGACGCATTATTAATTACTATTTGTTGCACCGTGGGATAAACATGATTTAAGAGTGTACAAATTGTCCATCAACGTACCATAACAGATTATAGCCCCATCCTTTCATTTTAATGACTATGTTATTCAATTGAAATAGAGTATCTATCCGTAAAATATAGAAACCAAAACCAAATTCTTTCTATGAAAAACGTACCTAAAGATAATTCCTCAAAATCAAACGTTTATTCTTATCATAAGATAGATAAACAACTCCCACTACAACAGCCACTACTTTCGTACCTTTACCCATGTATACAGTAATCTTATCCTCACTTAGTTGCAGACATATAGTAATTCCAATATCTACACACAACGTGTCAGCAAATGTCATCACTAATCATGCTTCAACAACTAGTGAATAAGATTCTTAATTTGTTCATGTCTTGATCAAATTAGATTTTTCTTCACCACATGTTTTGTCAGAAGTTTCCACCTCATACAATCTCTTATAATTTAGTTGGAACTTGCTCAAAACAACTAGGTAAATTACAAAGAATAAATTGACCTAGGTTTCCCCTTCAATTTATTTTCCAAGTATTTCCAATTCATTCATCAAGTTTAACCACGACCCCTTGCCTTTCTTTATTTCTCAAGTATCCGAAGAATCACATGAGACCATCATATTTCTATGAACTTCTCAACTTTTTACTAGAGAATTAAATAGACATCAGAGGACATCCTTAGTGAGAACACATTTTAATTTTCTTAAGCAGTAAGAATTATAACCAAGATTCTTTTCTAATCATTTATTTTGGACGAGTAAGTTTATTTTCTTTTAGCTAACAATAAGTGAAATAAACTATTCGAAAATTCAGAGAATCAAGTAAATAAATACAACAATCAAACACTATGAATTTAAATTTTATATTGATTCCCTCAATAAACAATATAAAATAAATTCACCGACATCTCAAGCACCGTGAATTTACATGTCACGTTAGTTTGGACGTATACAAACCCTAACATTCGCAAGAGAAGGTTTTACCCATTAATTTCATACGTCATAATTAACCTTATGACTCAATGATTAATAGTCGGTTGTCCTTTAGCCATGCAATTTAATAGCAGTGACTTCGTTGGGGATGATACATATTAATTGCACCTAAGTGTATATCATTATTTGATATTAAGTACGTTACCCAAGTTTGTGTGTCTTAAAGCTGGAGAAGTCCACATGCCCTCAAATAATTTTCTACAATCATCAATTATTAATTTATATTAGTGATCCGCAAATAAAACTCATCTGTTGGGAAGGAAGACACTATAACCGACTCATAAGCTTACTTCCATCACATTACAAATAATAATTATTTCATAAAATTTATTCAAGTGATCCACAAATAAAACTCTTCCATTAGGGAGGAAGACACTAAAACCGACTCATAAGCTTACTTGCATCACTTAATAAATCAATAATAGAGGCCGCGGGATCTATGATCAATCCTTCTCCCACTTAGTTATTTAACAAGAGAGTTTTTTCATGCATACAATATATACCAAATACAAAATACGCAATTAAACATGCTATTATTAGGAAAAATAAGGCAGTAAATCAAATAGCACATGCAATCCAAATATATAATAATAATATTCGCAAATAAAAAAAATTATTGCAATTATATATAAGGAGAAAAAATGCCAAATATGTATTGACTTGGTCAACACTCCAACCAATCAAAAGGGTTTCTTGCGCAACAAGAAGGAAGTCTTGTGCCCTAAGAAATCTCATCCTCGAACCCACCACTACCCGGAAAACTGATGATCGTTTTCTCAACACACAAAAGTAATCCTCAAGTATAAGGATATCAATTGTAGTTTTGATAAGCAACCAAGTGATTATCGAACCCAAGAGACGAATGATTATCAATTTAATTATGTTCTAATTAACTAAGATTATGCCGATAATTGGATTTGGTTTGGTTACGAAACTAAATAACATATAATTAAAATGGCAAGGTAAATAAGCAAGCAATAGAGAAATTTCGATTGTGATCAAGTAAGTAATTAAGTAGTTCTTCAGGTCATCCAGTTTTATTTATTAATTTCCTTTCCATGTGTTGATGTCCGACTCTGCCTTGTAGAATATGGACGCATCACTAAACCATGCAAGCGTACTTTATAGACACACGTAAGCAAGCGTATGACACGTGTGAATATCCTCGGAGCAAGAAGTATACTTCACCCCCCTTTTTAGGTACTATCATAATCAATTATTTCCCGTGCACTTAGTACTCTAACCCGATTTGCTCTCCCTTTTTAGGTACTATAAAGTTATACTCTTTATCCTACTTATTAACCCGAATATGATTCAATTAATAAGTATCTATATAAGATAGTTCTAATAAGACTTCGGAATTCCTTCACTTAGAATTATAACATGTAATCCTGCTCAGCGGTGAACGCACTCAATCAATAACCAAGAGATGTGTTCAGACTCTATATAACAGTTAAAGATGAGCAAAACGACTGTGAGTATGAATTGAAAAGGCACAATCTTATATAGAATAAACCACAAGTAGTGTTTTACGGAGTTTACACATGGAAATTCAATTAACTCATAAAACTTTTGCATGTAGGTAAAACATATTCAAATACTTGCAAAAATGCATTCCGTTTTATGTCAAAATAAACATATACTTGCATTTAAGTAAACATATAAACCTTTCCTCACCTTAAGGAGTTTAGAATGTAGGAGGAAAAAGAAGAAGTTGGGAGATCTCCTAGCTTAAGGGACTACTTCTCCAACCATGATTCTTGTGTGAGATTTCAGTGTGAAAATGAGGGTTGAAAGGTTGATATTTATAGGTGAGGGAGGTGTGTGTGGGATTGAAAGGTGAGAAAGAATCCTCCCATTAATCCCTTGAATTGTGGTGACTGATTTGAAAATAATTGGAGTGTGATTAGGGGTTTTGAACTTGGCCAAAAACAGGGATGAATCTACGTTGAGAGGAGGGTCTAGGTTCATGAATACTTGAGATAAGGTTTAATTTTGGAAGATTTGACCCAAATCTAATCAATCTCTTAATCTATGTCCTTCTCTTCTCTTATATTGTCAATGATGTGTGAATCTAGCCTTAATTCCGTAGCAAATTAGGGTTGGCTGTTACAGGTACACAGTTGGCCTATCTCACAAAATGCTGAAAGTTGATGTATATGGTTGTTAGTTGTAGTGAATCCTTTCTTTTGCAATAATTTTCTTCTCCTGAGCCTCTTTCAATTTTAGAGGTTTTTTTTTTCCTCACTGAAACTTTATTTGTACAATAAGAGCAAAGCATTGAGCAAGTATTCCCTTGTCTATGAGTGCTATGTGGAGGCAAGACCATAGTGCAGAAGTTGAATCTCTTCAACACCAAGGATTCTCTTGATGCCACAACTTATATTTTAAAATATTAAATGTGGAAAAAGCATTATTTTCAGCTCAAAAGAAACATCATGAAATAAATATAATGAAGCGAAAAAGATAAATAACTAAATAAATAAAACATTTTATGATTTTTTTACACCCTCTTGTTAAGTGTGTGCAAATTTTTACACATATCTATCTATATGTGTGCGCAAACTCACACTTACATATTTTATAATATGCTTAGAATGCGTCTGTTGAGTAAGGGTTGTGGAATCATCTGAGGTGTGCAAATGGAGTTTGAGGGAGGGGTGAGAGCTGGTTGGGGTGACAGAGGAAAAAATAAGAAGCATATGAAGAGTTGAATGGGATGTGGAAGAAGGTGGAGTGATTTTGCTGAGTGAGTCTATCTCATATTATATGGAATGTTTGGAGTTAGAGTAATGCGGCACATTGAGGGGAGGAGCTGTGCTGAGGAGCTGGGACACTTAGCTACACCCAATTCCAATATGTGTTCTATTCATAACGTCCAAACAAATAACAGATACCCATTAAAATCAGCTGAAACTAACTTAAATTATGCACAACAGCAGGTACAGGTACTATTTTATTAGAAGTAACACTAAAGTAACCCATGCGATTGAATTATCGGATGGAAGCAAAAGTCAATTTTCAAAAGTGCACCTCAACATAACAGTACTATTTTATTAGAAATAACAATAAAACAACATCTGTACCCGGCTTCTTAACTGGTATATCTATTTATATATATAAAGAGATTTCAGGTGGAAGTTGGCCTGTTTGTGGACGGTTCTGGGTAACCGAATTATAAGCGTGCCTGACTTCTTTTCTTATTTCTTTTGTACGTGGCTTAGGAAAAGCAATGAAGACACTGTTCTCTCCCTTCACCTTCATCTCTCTCTACCTCCATCTGTTTTCTCTTCTTTCGATAACTCTTTTCAGATATAAAGATTCTAATTAGTTTTTCTTTTTCTCTGATTCTGTTGCTCTCACAGTTTCTTTTTGCACTGTCATAGGTACGTTCTCCTCTTTTGTACGTTTGTCTTTTGTGTCTGATATTCTGACTCCTTTGCATTGGAGTAACAATTCTATGGTTCATGAAACCCTAATTATTCCCCCTTATTTTGAACAACAAGCTCTAGACTGCTTGTTAGCATACCCTTAAGTCCCATCTGCACCAAATTTTCCAGCGTTAGCACCTTCACTCCCACATAGGGAAGTTCTCCACTTTTGTATGTCATGTTTTTGTGTCTAACCTTTATGATTCCATAGCTTAGGAGTAAGAATTTTGCATTCTCTGCTTTTACTTTCTCAGGTCCAAGAGAAACCCATTTTTCGCCCCTTATTGTCTGATTGTTAACATACTTGTAAGTTTCTTATGCGCTAAATTCTTCTACTGCAAAAAGTGGAATTTCTATAGTCCTCTGAGTCTTTTGGCAATGACTTTTTTGGTTACTTCACTGCTTCTTGCATCAGCAGCATTAGCTGTATTTGTCTGGACTTGAAGAATGAATGCTTACTCTATTGTTTGTGAGTGTGATTATGTTAGTAGTTAACTAACACTGTCCTAACAGGTTGTGGATTTGTGGATTTTGACTTCTTCATCATGATCGCGAAAATACATAGGTGCAATGACTTATTATTTAGATTTTTGGTGGGAGGAAGACAGTATTGTTCAGGAGAAGTAGTTCAAGATTCATCTGATATAACAAAAAAAGTGTGCAAGATAATGATTTCCTGCTCCAAGCTAGGCCTTGACACTGCGCTTGACCAAAGTAGGGTTCGGATTTCTGAAGTAGTAGTAGAGAAGGTCCTCGAAAAATTTGAGAATGCTGGAATGCTAGCTCACCGGTTCTTTGAGTGGGCTGGAAAACAACGAAATTATGCACATAGTATGAGCGCCTACCATGTTATGATTGAATCAATGGCGAAGATAAGGCAGTATGAGATAATGTGGGATCTTGTGAATAACATGAGGAGCAAGGAAATACTGAATATTGAGACGTTTTGTATAATTATGAGGAAGTATGCAAGGGCACAAAAGGTGAATGAAGCTGTGTATATGTCACACCCCAAATTTAACCAAGGAAAAATCCGAATAGTATTTGAAATAAAATATTAAATAGGGCATGATTTAAAATTTTAAATTTATCAAGTAGGAAATAATTTGCAAACAAGAAGGAAATGGAAATGGAAATGAAAATGGAAATGGAAATGGAAATGGGCTTGGTCCTATAAATTTCAGCAAACTTTAAAAAAAAAAAACAAGTTATTTTGCAGAATGAAAGAGTTAGCAGATAAGCTGCAAGTCCCACAAGTATTCTACAAGCTTTAGCAAATAATTTTAAGCAAAGGGTCTAGATGTGGGATTAATCCTTTAAGTTTTGCAGATTTTTATTTTAGAATATCAAATAAAGTATTTTGCAAAAACTTTAAGAGTAAAGGGCTAAAAGTTCCTTCCAAAAAAAAGAAATTCATGTCATGCAAACATACAAGACTTATCATTTAATAAACCAAAGTTTGTGCAGAATTATTTGCAACATTCTGCAGGACTTTGCAAGAAGGCCAGTAAGTTTCATTTCTACTTTCTGCAAAATTCTAAGGAAAGGACAGTAAGTTTCTTTTTTACACTTTCTGCAAAATCTGAGGGAAGGACAGTAAGTTTCTTTTTTTTACACTTTCTGCAAAATTCCAAGAAATCCCACTATACCCTATAACTTTCTATAACTTTTGTTGGTATGACAGGTGGTATTTTAAGGAAAAGCAACTAAGTGGAATACTCACAAGCAGGGCACGTGTTCATCAATTTCACTCCACTGTATCACCCCAATTGTCATTTACTACTAATCTTGAAATTAAATTAATTTGCCATGTGTGCTTGTACTTCCAAGTACAAGTCGGTCCACCTGTACAAAAAGAAACACTACCTACAACATGTATGCAACCAATCTTTGAGAGAAAAAAAATAGCAGAAAAACATATTTCAAATGCTACCATGTACGACAACAAGGAGAACATGCATTCACCTCACCGACAACTTCCAATCACATAAAGCAAAACTTATATTTATAAACATCAAAGGAAACAGCAACACCGACCCACTACGAGTGCCACGAAGACTGATACAAGCATGTTCTAATTTTTCCTACATCTGCAGAACTGTATTAAGGCCAACATGACCACCATCCCACTCCACAATACTGTCGCACTACAAAACAAAATCTGTCCAGCAAGGCACTTGTAATATTAAATCATATCAGTCCCAATTCTTAAGCATTCATAACCAATTGCACAAAACATATACTGGAAGCACATTAATACGAATTTAAACTCAAATTTTTTAAAGAAAAATCTTGAAAGTACGCAGTGTAATAACTGCAATATATCAAATTTGTTTTATTAAGTCTCCCTGCCAACGCGCCCCCGCTCGTACGCTTTCGCCTCGCTTAACCTGAGATAAAATTAATTATCGGGGTGAGCAATCACACGCTCAGTGAGGACCTAGACATGCTTATATATATCAAGTAACTCATATGCGAGAATTTAAATCACTTACAATACACTTTTATCATGTCAAAATAAGGCAACTTTCGGCCCTTATCCGTGTAACTTTACGATATCGCGATTCGTTAGTAAGGCACTCCTTCACAGCCCTTACACATACTATAGTATGGCACCATTACAACCCATACCCGTGCTATAGTATGACACTTATGCAGCCCATACCCATGTCATATAATATTTCATAACATTCAAGTGTGATCATCAACTCATAAGTGACAACAATTTCAAGTTTAATTCAATTACCACATACGAAATCATCTAAACACATATAAGAATGAAAGAATCCCCACCTTTTTACCGTGGGAAGTCTAGGTTTCAATTATCAAACGTCTCGATCGGTGCTTCCTTCCAAACCTATAATTAAAGGACCGATCATTACCCCCCACATAACCATACAACTATACGTTACTACACAAGGTATAATACGATATTGAAATCCAACTAGAATGAGGGGTGGAAAAAAAATTTACGATGGCAGAGGAGGAGAGAAGAGAAAGGGAGAAAAAAAAGAAAAGGAAAAGAAGAAGAAAAGAGAAAGAACGAGTAAGGAACTTCACCTTTCTCTCTTCGTCTGCGGCTGTGAAGTGAGTTCAATGTGTGTGTGGAGAATAAGGAAGATTGGAATTTATTCACACGGCTGATAAGAATACGCATCTCTTCATAGGATTTAACAAACTTTCCTAAGATATAGGTTGATAAGGGGAAAAGATATTATCTTCCTTAATGGATAAGGAGATCACATATATTTATTTCTTGGGGAGTAAGAAAACTTATCTATTTTAAATCTAAAACTCACGGTTGATTAATGAATGAGCTGAGTGTGGATGTGGGCTTCAAAGATTTGGGCCATGACAGGAAATCGCAACGTGAACTTACGGGGTATTACAGTATACATTTAATGTTATGAAGAAATATGATGTGCCTCCAAATCTTGCTGCATTTAATGGGTTATTGAGTGCATTATGCAAGTCAAAAAATGTTAGAAAAGCTCAGGAGATTTTTGATGCCATAAGAGATCAGTTTTGCCCTGATTCAAAAACTTACAGCATTTTGCTTGAAGGATGGGGGAGAGCTCCAAATTTGCCAAAAGCTAGAGAAATTTTTAGAATCATGGTTGATTCAGGGTGCACACCTGATATTGTGACTTAAGGAATCATGGTTGATGTTCTTTGTAAAGCTGGGAGAACAGATGAAGCGGTTCTATTTATAAAGGAGATGGAGTATAGTGGTTGTCAACCAACATCATTTATTTACAGTGTTCTGATACATACATATGGGATCGAAAATAGGATCGAGGATGCAATCGATACTTTCCTTCTGCTGGAAAAAAATGGATCAAAGCCTGATGTGGCAGTGTATAATTCATTGGTTGGTGCGTTCTGCAAAGTGAATAAATTCCAAAATGCTTATAAAGCTGTGGATGAGATGGACAGGAAGGGTGTGAAACCTAATTCGAGGACTTTTAATATTCTTATAAATGGCTTGATTGGTCGAGGGGAGACCGATGAGGCTTTTAAAGTCTTCCATAAGATGTGCCAGGTTTGTGAGCCAGATGCAGATACGTATACAATGATGATTAAGATGTTCTGTGAGAGAAATGAATTAGATGTAGCTCTCAAGGTGTAGAAGTATATGAAGAGGAAACAATTTGCCCCTAGCTTGCACACATTTTCTGCACTCATTAATGGTTTGTGTGAAAAGGGCGACGCCTAAGTGATATTAGTATCAGGGACTAAATATTGCAGTCCTCTGTCAACCGGTGCCAACTCTGTTATAAAAGGAAGATCTGGCTCGGCTTGCCAATGTGCTGTGGTGTGAACACCTCTAATGCAATACTTGTTAATTCATCAGCATCAGCTGTACTAAATCAATGTTCTTCATTGAGAATGTTGATGTGGTTCGGATTGTGAGCTTATCACATCTCACGAATTGTTCCCAATGCTGATCACATCTTTGAGGATCACCGTCTTTGTTGTCGGCGGCAGAATAGCCATATTTCCTCTTCAAATATTTTTTCAAAGGAGTGAGACGAGATCAGGTTAAGCATATGAAGAGTATCGAGTGGTTAACCTGCAATGCTGATATCTGAATCTTGAAGGAGTCTGAACATTGAGCAAGTTTGCTCCAGATGATCCAACATTTTTCCAGGTATTTAAATAGCAACATCCTTGATAAAATAGGTATCAATTAAAAATATCCTGCTCAAAATGCACTCTAAGCCAGGTCAAATCTAAAACATTTTAGCCAAAATGGACTGCATTACACTCCTATTGAGATGGGATTTCAGAAAAAGTCATGGTTCCTATTACTTATTCGATGTCGTGTATTTGCGGCATTTTCAGCTCCACATGTTTGAGCAAATGACAATATTTTGCTGTACATTCGAGAAGAAGGTGGCACTCTGCATCCTCCATCCACTGTATTATCTGTGTAAAAGGAATATCTCTTAAAGATCACATGAAGATGATATGTTTGATGTTAGCAATAGCATCATTAGTGATTCTCTGAAAAAGTTTGAGACCAATCTCAATATATTTTCTCCAAATCCCAGAAAACCCCAAAAATGAAATTTTGAGCTTACTAGGGATCTTCTATGTTATAAGTGGTATTATTCCAAATGATTGTAGGTCCAGATGATCCCTTACAATACTGATATTCTTGATGAATCAATTCTGTTAACTGAAAGAAAGGACTCGAATGATGGTTACCGAGCAATAAGGATGGTCAAAACATTCGTCTTAACTTGGATGCTTTCAATGGTGATAAAAATCATGGTGGTGTTCATGATGGCACTACGATTGTCCTTTTGGAGTGGAAAAGGGAGACAGACAATTAACTCTAGAATATAGTACCCCACTGTAAGTGACTCTTTTTTTTTTCAAGTATCTCGACTTCGGATTCTCATTCATAGAAGCTATCGTACTCCTTGCACACACATTTCCATTGTCTTCCCCTTCACCTAGGTATGACCATGGTTGAAAGTAAAGGCTTGGTCCCCATTTATATGCCAGTTCCACATTTTCATATGAAATCAATATGGGACATTGTAACAAGAGTACATTAAAACATTATAAAATGTTTTTTGAAGTTGAATTATCTACATATTAGCGTGGGACGAGAGTAGCTACTATTATTCTTGTTACTTTGTATTCTGAAAGTTACAGATGTGTGTGTTGTCCCATCTCCTTATCTCTAACAGAATATTCAGAAGATGATGGGAGGTGGCTCATTTTTTGTATTATTATTATATAGTCTACGTTGAATATGAGATAGTATGTTCTCCGCTTCAACTGAACTGCTCTACTACTTGCCTATTGTAAAACTGGAATTGCTAGATTATACTTTGTGTGGGATAGGAACTGTTCTGTAAATTGTACCTCAGTATTTATAGATTTTCTCCTGTTTTATTTTTATCTTTATTCATAATGTGTCTGGTTGATTTTTATTTATTTATTAATTAATTATTATTAAAATTTTAAAATACACTTTGGTAGGGAAAATAGCATAATATCCAAGTTGTTTCATAGGTGATAAAAAATCTAAAATTTGGGGGTATGATTTATGGGTAAGGAAGTATTGTTTTATTTTAATAATAATTATATAAATGAAAAGTATAAATTGTTTTTAGTAAAGTAAAAGTTTTACTAATTAAAGTGTCCAATAAGAGTATTATTAGAGTGTTTAGTATTATTTTGTGAGGATACTAAATCATACAAATATGTCTAAAACTTATGTGTGCTGTGTTCCTAAATTTTACATTTTTCTTAAGTTGTAATTTTTAGTATTACGTGTTATACACTTTGCTATAAAAATTTATATCTTGATTTTCAGAGGAAAATACTTAACTTTTTAATCTAATATTTATAGTATTTATATTTCAGCCTATTTTTTCAACGAAAAAATTAAATCTTACTAATTAAAGTGTATATTTTTTAGAATAAATAAATTGTTATACCGTATACATTTTTTCAATCGGGCCACAAGAAAGTAACTCTACATATATTTAATACAAAAATACTACGAAGAATACATAAAATACACAATTATCATATTTATATGATTACACTAGAAAAATATTATGAAAGATACATAGAATACACAATTATCATATTTTATATAATTACACTCCTAGACAAATACACCCTTCTGAAGGATTAATTACAATTGAGTTGTTCTAATCTTCTTTTATAAGTAATCAATGGCGCTATTTATTAAAGATGAAGTTGTTAAGTCTCATGTTTTTTTTTTAATTAATGAGATTTCATAATTTATCATTTTCTAATTAATAAATACATACTTTCTTCGTCACAAAATAAAATTATAGTTATATCCATGACTTAATTTTAGAAGTAATTTGATATTTTTAGGTAACAAAGAATATCTAAGTCAATATGGTTCATAAAATATCTACGATTTTTTCGGTTCAAAATTTATTCAATTTGGTTTCAATAATGTCCGATTACTCTGTTTAGCGCTACCTTATCCTATTAAATTATCCAAAACGAACTATATCTTCTTTTACTTACTTTGTCATACTAAAAAAGTCGTTTTAAATTACATGAAACAAAAAATAGCAACAATTGTTTGAGATTGTATTACAAGAAGATTTCTATTAAAAGACTAAGAAGTGATAAAAATCTAATAAAAAATTATACTCTCAATTAATAAAAAAAATGATAGTGGCATAGTAGATTATTTCTAAAAAAGATAAATATATTAATAAAAGCAAGCAACCGAAAGCTGTTGATCTCAACATGTTTACAAGGTTTGGTAATTGTGGAGTAAACCTTATTCTCAACATAGTTAACTGTTGTTAGAGAGTTTGCAGGTGTCGTAGCTTGAATGTAATCATGGTACAACATGTGATTTAAATCAAGAAGTAGCAAATCTGTTGCAACTGGGATGTAAGGTGTCTAGTGTAGTTTAGTCGGATCATATGGTTGTCAAATGGATTAGTTCTAGGCAGTTATTGATATGGTTTGTTAGCCTGATGCATGAGCTGGGATCAATTTCAATCATTTTCGTAACCGATTGATACTCCAACCGAATACACAAAGATGCACCAACATTTGGTACTATAACTTTCATCTTTCTTCATGGTTATATATGTATAAGCTATTAATGGCTTATTTCTCGGATTGTAATAACCTCACATCTATTATAGCAATAAAGATGTCTCCTCCTCCCCGTACCACATAAATCGTCTTGCTGCATCTCGCCTTCTTTCTTCTGTTCTTTTTTTTTTTTTGTAGTATATAATCTTAATCTTAAGTTTTCTGTGTTTAATTCCACGATAATAGTGAATCATGTTTTCTTTAATTAGTTATTTCATGAATAATTCGTAATATAAATAATACATATTATATTTTCAATAAAAAGTAAGTAATATTTTTGATAAAAAAATGATAATTATTTTTAAAAATGTAAAAATATCTCATGTAAAAGGGTTTCATGAAAATATTGCCCACAAAATATGCAATTTAGGCACACTTATGTAAAACCGTATCTCATGAAGACTTCCGTAAAATGAATAATTGATAATATTTTAACAATAAATGATACCCCAATTAATAAAAAATGTTAGTAGTGTAGTAAATTATTTTAATAATATTTTTTATGAAAAATGATACATATCTTTAATAAAAATGAATATTATTTAAAAAATATATAAAAATAATCTCCAATGATATGATTGCCGATGTTTTCGGGCAAGTGTCAAGAGTATCACCCATCGAACTATATTCCCTACCAAAGTTTGTTTTAAAAAATAACAATAAAAATAAAAATCAACACGGTATGAAAACATGAGAGAATATAAATACTGAGGACAATTTACAGACCAGGTCCAAATTCCAATCCCACTCAAAGCATAATCCAGCAACTCCAAATTTCCACAAGAATATTAGTATAGCAGTGCAGTTGAAGCGGAGAACATTTTATTTCATATTCAACATAGACTACATAACAATACTCAAATTGAGACACCTTTCATCATCTTCCGAGCGTTCGTTCAAACCAGCAAACACATCGACAGAAAGATCCATGAGAAAGATGGCAAGCATGCAATCCTGGTTATCATGTCCAATAAACCATGTGAAATCAGATACTATTTGACGTTGGGCAATAGGATCACAAACACATAAGTAACTTGCAGAATACCAAGTAATAAGAATAACAAGAGCTACTGATCCAATGCTAATCAGAAGATAATTCAATCTCATAAAACACTTTATAATGTTTTAATATACTCTAGTTACGATGTCCCATATTGATTTCATATGAAAATGTGGAAGGGAATATAAATGGGGATCAACCCTTACTTTAAACCATAGTTTTAGATTAAGTTAGTTCTCTCTAGCTAAAACACATACCCATGTGAAGGGGAAGACGATATGAAATTGTGTGTGCAAGTAGTACAATTGCTGCTATGAAAGAGAATCTGAAATTCGAAATACTTGAAGAAAAAGAGTGACTTACAGTGGGGTACAATCTTCCAGCGTTGATTATCCCCCTTTTTCCACTCCCAAAGGACAATCGTAGTGCCATCATGAACACCACCATGATTTTTATCACCATTGAAAGCATCCACATTAAGACGAATGTTGTTGACCATCCTTATTGCTCTGTAACCATCCCCCAAGTCCTTGCTTTCAGTCCACAAAATTGATTCATCAAGAATATCAGGATTGTAAGGGATCAACTGGACCTGCAATCATTTTGAGTGATATCACTTGCTATAACATATAAGAGATCCCTTTGCTCAAATTTTCATTTTTGCAAATTTGAATAATAATGGATCCTAGTAATAGGTTGTATATGAACATTTAGCATAATTAACAAAGAATCGACGGCCCCACATTAACAGCATTACAAGCAGTCATATCATTAGTTAAGTGATTTGCAATTTGATCCGTATCCAAGGACTGACAATCACAAGACATACCAATAAAATAGAGAGATCAACTAGGTCATTAGATCATGAAAGTGCACACTGGATTAACCACCTCTTGTGACACATATTAGATGAATTATATGTACGAAGGGAAAAAATATAGATAAATATTTTGCCATTATGCCATTATGGTATGGTTTATTTATGTTTGCTTATTTATGGAGATTAGATTTCCTCCTCTCTCCTATGCGCCACTCATTCAACTTTGGCACAAGATATGTAACAACAATGTGTGACAGGACATCCGAATCCATGAAATTTGTCATTACCTGAATTTAGGGAGAAAATACAATATTAAGAACAAAACATTCATGAAACGGGAAAACTCTGTAGCTTCCTAATAATTTCAATCATTACTATTTCCAAACTATAAAATAAAAGTTTTGACAAAGAATCTTCATATCTAACATTCAAAACAAAAATAACTCTCAACAAGATTCATTTGCAATTGTCATCACAATGCAAGGTCAGACGTAGTCAAGAGCCTCAGACAATCATTGACTACAAAAAATAGAAAAACAGATAGATGAATCAAAACTCATACACAGAGATTGGTAAACATAGAAAGTAACATGAGACTTATACATGAATTGCTGCAATCAATTCAAGAACATCGCATCCTGGAGCTTTAGGAATGGAAAACATAACAACCATCCGTAAATTCAATTTTAAAGATTCAAGTAGACAAGCATATTAATTAAATCACCCGAACCCCAATTTAGTCCATCTCGTGTGCGTGCGTGCGTGCGTGTGAGAGTGAGAGAGCATACAGGTTGAGTGGCACCAACAGCGTGCTTCATGGCCTGTCCAGTGGCTTTGTTGACCAAAGCAAAACTTGGAAATCCCTCTTCATCCTTCACTCTAATACTGTACCTCTCATCTTTCACCCAATGCTGAAATTGATAATCAAAGCCCCCCCAAAATTAACTCTGAAATCGAACAAGTGTCGAAATAATCAAATTATTAGCGCTCACCTGAAGAGGGTCAGACGGATTGGATCGCGCGAGGATGACCTTCCCTTCACGAATCGTCAAAGAGAAATCCCTCTCCGCCTTACTGTACATCCTAACAGAAGGTTTCTTTGCCCATTCCGCCTCCGCGTGGGGCTGATCAGCTCTCGACGGAAATTGGGGGTAGCGATTAGGGTTTTCCATAGCTGGTGGAGGAGGATCGTAGCGCGCGTCTGAACTCGGCCTTCCATGGGGGAAGTGATGACGGTGATCCGCGGCAGGTGGTGGTGGGCCGTAATTGGGGATGTTGGGTGGTGGCGGAGCGTCGTATGCGTCTGAACTCGGTCCAAAATGGGGGAAGTGACGGTGGTGTTCCACCCCAGCTGGTGGCGGGGGAGCGTAACTGGGGATGTTGGGTGGGGGCGGAGCATGGTATGCGTCTGAAGTCGGGCCACTGTGTGAAGAATGATAGACTTGCGGCGGCGGAGGATCATTAAAGCCGAAAGGGGGTGGCGGATACTCACGGTCATCGTCTCTTCGATCAGAACCGTGGTGGGTGTGGTGGGAATTGTGGCGGTGGCCGTGCGGGTAATCCATTTTCTGGTTTTGCGATTGCAAAATTGAATAGATCCCAATGGCCTTATATCATGCAACCACCACTAATGTTCAAAATTGGGATTAGAATTAGAGTCAAATAATGGTTGTAAATATATCATCAATTAGAGTCAAATCAAGTCTAAATTACCCGATGATTGTGCATGAAAGAATTGAAATAAATAAATAAATAAATAAAAGATTATTTATATATTTTAAAAACTATACCCTCAACATTCATCTACCCGGAAAAAATTTTAAAAAAAATAAAAGATTAATGACTTTAAAATTATCTGAATAGTTTTTCAAATAGTCTCGATTCAAGAACTGTCTCTAATTCGAGATTAAGGTGCAAAATCTCTGCTCTAGTGTTCTTCAAATCAAGTTATGCAGCATCTTTTATGGAGTAAACTACGTTCTTCAAGTTCATACTGTCTATAAGAGAAACTCCAAAAACAATGTTTTATTCTAAATCAAGGTGCTAAACCACTTGAATCTGACGTTTGAAGTCAAAAGCTCGGAAACTCCAGAAACAAAGTTTGATCCGAGATCAATATGATAAACCCATCAAATGTGACGTTCTTCAAATTCAGTTCATTGGCATTCTTTCTGAGATCAATGACATTCTTCAAAGCTCAATGATGTTCATCATGGATAGTTACAAATATAACGTTTGATTTGAACAAAAGGCTCAAGATCTCTAAATAAATGTTTTAAAGCTCCAAATTCAGGATTAGACAAGCTCAACAAAAGATCCAACTTAAAGGATTTAAGAAAGTTAACGCAAAGAGGTATCACAGATGATAGATAAAGACTGTTATGCTAAATCCTCAATCTCAATCTATCTTAAATTATCTTTATAATTTCTTTTGTACTTATTATCAATAAATATAAAATGTTACAATTATAATGTCTGCTCAACTCCCCACTCCATGGAAAGTTCATCGTCCACCTCATCAATAACTCATTGTTATGATGGCTAATGCTACAACCGTTGAAGAACGACTAGCAAGTATGAGGAGACTCATTGAAGAACTCACTAAGCAAATTGAAGAATTTAGATTTCATCAATAACTCTTGTTATGATGGCTAATACTGCAACTATTGAGGAACGACTTGCAAGTATAATGAGGGGACTCACAAAAAAATTGATGAACTTGAAGAACGATTCAAACAATTTAGGAATCTTTAGTATCTGCAGAGAATGATTTTTGGTGTGCAATATAAATAGATAAGGGCCTCTTTTATAAGTGGAGGGATGAGAGAATAAGGGTACAAATGAGTTGAGTAGTGTCAAACTCAAATTTGACTCAATTATAGAACTCGAAGCTCGAACTTGATTGAGGACAATTTATTGAACTCAAGCTCGACTAAAAAAAATGAATAACTCTGGCTCAACATGAGCTTGACTCGATAATTTATAAATATTTATTTAGTTGAAAAGATAAATAAATTAATTAATTAAACAGTTGAGATGGTAAAGAATGTGAAGCGGTGATTTTAAGGGAAAAATGTATCTCATAAATAATTTACATTTTAATTGTTAATTTAATATATAATAAATATGAACAATTAACTAAAAAATATAGTATTATATAATAATTATATATATAAGCTCGATTAGGCTCCCGAGCTTATCAATTCGAGTATTATAGAGCTCAAAGCTCGAAAAATAGAATAGCTTGAACTTGACTCAATTTGATTAAATTCGAGTTAGTTTTGATATTTTTGTGAGTTGGGCACGAGTAGCTCGGTTCAACCCATTTACACTCTTATTGGTCGTTGTGATATTAATTTTTAAAAATTGTTATAAAGGAGGATTACTACTAGGTACAAAAAAACCATTAATTATTATGAGATACAAACATACAAAAATATTACTACTAACTATAAAAATATATAGTGATATTTCAATATTACCCCTACAATGTGTTGCACATAAATGTTGTGTGCAGCAAAAGTTAATGTGCAGCAAAGTGTGTGTAGTAAAAAAAGTGTGCGCAGTAAAAAAAAGTGTGTGCAGCAAAACAGTTGGGTGGTCCGACGGAGCTCCGGCGACGGGCAGGCGGAGCTCCGGCGGCGGCAGCAGGTTTCCGGCGGCCGGCCGGCCTGCTGCGGTCAGGCGGTGGGTGGGGATTTGGGTTTGTGGTTTAAAAGTGTATAGGTTTAGGGTTATATTTGGTATTTTACTCTAATATTTTGTATGTGATAGTAATTATTTTAAATCAATGTATCTAATAGTAATTAGGGGTACAAAATATTTACCTAGTAGTAATTTTTTCTTGTTATAAACTAATAGTATTAATTAAAGATATGTGCACGAGTAACTCGGTTCAACTCATTTACGCTCTTATTGGTCGTTGTCATATTAATTTTTGCAAATTGTTATAAACTAGTACGGGTTATTGTATCTGTTATTTATTTATTAGTTTTAAATATATATATATATATATATTAAAATAAATTTTAGTCATATCTATTTGGAATAATTGAAATATATTGCAAGTTACCCTTCATTTATACACCTATATTTATCTCTATAGATTTAAATTTTATTGTGTTACTGAATTTTATTACTTCATTCTACGCACCTGATAAAATAAAATTTCTAATAATTTGATATATTCAACTCAAAATTAGAATTGATGAAATTAAGTTTTGAAAAAAATTGAACTTGAATTACTCTATGAATTTTATAATAAATTAAATAATTATCCATTCTTAATGTAATTATAACTAATAAAATTTTCATTTAAAGAATACTTAATTCAATAAAGAAATAAACAAAATAAAACAAAATGATAAAGACTTGGGTGAAACCGTCTCACGGATCTTATTTCGTGAGACGGATATGATCTCATCCCAATTAACTTGTCTTATAATTTTTACGTGTTGAATGTCGTTAATTTGATAGAATTGTGCATACCTAGCGCAAAACATCACTGTAAGTTCATGGATAGATACCATAAAGAAATTGTCTTTATTTTTTTATTATTTTTAATTATTTTTATAATCAATCTAAATTTATTAAAACTTGTCATAATAATTATTTTTTTTAATTTTATATTTCTTATGAGCAATATTGATTTTTATATTTAATAAAATTTTGAATATTAATTTTTTATTTTTGTAATTAGTATGTTATAAAATTAAAAGTGATAATATTTTTAGTAAAAAGTAGTAATATATGATCAAGGTAAAGTGATAACCTACCTTACAAAAAAAGTTATTAACGCGAATAAAAAGTGATATCTGATTAATAAAAAGTGATAACTAATTTTAATTGAATAATTAATAGGACAAATAAAAAATAATATCATTTTTATTAAAAGAGATAAATGAAAATAGAAAGTGATAATCATCAAATTAAACTATTTCATCAATAATTTATTTTTTGAATAAAAAGTAATGCTTTTTTTTATAAAAAATTATACATGATCAAGAAAAAGTGATAATCAATTCTACTAAATTATTTCATAAATAATTTAACATAAGAAGTGATAATAATTTTAATAAAAAGTGATACACAAAGGAAAAGTGTTAACTATTAGTTGAATTAATTCATACATGAATAATTTTTTATGTAAATATAATGTGATAACAATCTTAATAAAAAGTGATACATAATTATAGAAAAGTTATAATTATTAATTAAATTATTTTTTGGATGGACAATTTTTAGGACGAATGAATATAAAAATTTATTTAAAATAATTCAATTAAATATAAGGAATTATTACTATTTAATACAATTTATACATTAATATTACTCTTAGATACATTATTATTAAAATATTACTATTGAGTACAAATAAATAGGATGATGTATCCAATATATCCCTAACTATCTTAATATATTTCTAACCATACAAGATGTATTATAATATTGTTTAGAAAAAAATTGGATTATGTTGATTTTTTCAAAAACAATCATCATTACTGTTCTTACTTTACCACCATCTGCAAATTATACACCTATAGTTACGTATAGTTCTCTCTTTAAATTATTTTTGAATATCAAAAATTGAACACGGTCATTTTACATATTTTTTAATCCTAAAATATTTCTGAATATCGAAATATTGAACACCGTCATTACATATATTTTTGAATACTGAAACATTGAACATCATCATTTTATATATTTCTGAATACCGAAATATTGAACACCATTATTGTATATATTTTTGAATACCATCATTGTATATATTTTTGAATACTGAAATATTGAACAAACATCCATAAGTATGCGGGATGGTGTAGTATATTAAATTCGTATGGTTTTTTTGGAATTGCAGTAAACTTCCACCTATTTTTAGGGAGAAAATTATGGGGATAATTTTTATTTCTAATGTACAATATATATATTAAATTGGTATGGCTTTTTGGAATTGCAGTAAACTTTCAACTATTTTTAGGGAGAAAATCATGGGGATGATTTTTATTTCTAATATAAATTAAATCTCCTATGTTTTAAATTATTTTTGAACACAATAAAAGAGTAAGAAGGTTATTTCACTCATTACTAATATAATTTTGTACCTATTAATAATAATGGTGTGTGGAATGCATCTATTAGTAATGGACCCTAAATATAATATTTATTAATCTTTATTTTTATTCAAATATTTATTGATATTTATATTAAAAAATTAAAATAATAAAATTAATTTACGTAATAAAAATTAACAGAAAAATAAATATAAAAAAAGACATTAAGCATAGGTGTTAGAAATAAATGGAAGGGTTTTATTAAGCCTTTACTGTTCAAATTAATTGGAATTAAAGTGTTGGACGCACACAATGCTTTTTTTTTTTTAAATATTGTAAATGGGTTTGAGAGGATCCGTCTCACATAAGTGGATTAGTGAGACGGTTTCTCCTAAAACCTACCTAAACAAAATTGTATTTATAGCCCTCATTGTTATTTTCTGATATTATTAAGAACTTACCTAAATAGAATATAAACTTGAAGTACAATTCAAATAAACAAAAATAAAAATAAATTAAAATAATGCGACAACGAATGTTAGAGGTTTGAACTCGAAATCTTCCAATATAAAATTTTTTAGTCCAAATCAAACAAATAAAAAATAATAATGTGAAAGCAGATGTTCGAATTCAAGACCTTTTAAGAATTAATTAATCCACCCATTAAAATTTATTATATAACATATTTTGGGGAGACATAAATATTGGATTAACATAAAGATACCCCACATACTTTTGCAATCTAATTTTGAAAATGTATTTTACTTTGATATATAAATTTTTTTACATGTTATATTTCATAATAATGTACATATATAATAATAATAGTTATTATAATAATTATAGTAATATTTATAATAACAAATACTCATATTTAACAAAATTTCATTAATTAATGAATTCCATTGTAGTAAGATAGTACTTAAAATCGGTGATATATAATATTAATTTATTTAATAATATATAAAGAATGAATTTATATGAGATTTGAGGAAATAAATAAACTCAGATAAAAAAAAAAGAATTTATATAAGATTTGGGAAAATAGTAGAAATTATAATTATTTAGAATATAATTCATTAGCCTGATAAAAAGTTCTTACATGAGTATAAGGACCTAAATATTTTTTTTTTTAAAAAATCATATTCTATCTATATAAAATTGAAAGGAAATTTGGGTTTGATTTTGGTCTAGGTAGATAAAGAAAGTGGAAAATATAATTATTTAGTTAAAATTTCAGCCCAATTAAAAAAATGAAACAATTAAAAAAATGAAATTTTCATTTAAAAAGGTTTTAAAAAGATGCATCAATTGAGATTTGAACCCAAGAACTCTTCAAAATCAATTAACCAATAATACTTTACCACCTTACAATTTAAAAAAAATAATAAATACTCTATTAATTTAATCATGTCACCTCACATTTTTTAAATTTAATTTTGGAAAGTTATTTTGTTTTAAAATATAAGTTTTAAATTTAATTTTGGAAAGTTATTTTATTTTAAAATATAAAAATATTAATAGTATTAATTAAAGATATGCATAGAACTAATAACACAGAAAATTGGGCTTTGAATTGCCCCACATGATTACAACATAAATAATAAAGCATACACGAAGCCATACCATTCATTTTCTTTATTATTATTATTATTATTATTTATTTATATTTGTGATACACGCTATCCTTATTACATGAGAGAACGTGGACGCTCATCTAATTTTAATAATGGACTCAAATTTCTCGTCATTGATTCTTATAGGTATAGGTGGAGGATTGAACAACCAAGATAGTGATAGCAAACTTCCTTAACAAATAAGGAAGCATATTTTTTTATTACATCATATAGTCATCATAGATTAATAGTAGGATTTGAGTTAAATTTAGTATGTATAATTATTTATATCTTTCACCTATATCTCACAGCTTATGAATATTTTGATGGGTCGATCAATTATTAATATGTTTATTATATATATAAACCATCTCACAATTTATAAGAAACCATCTCACATAAAAATATTCTCATGATAAAAAAAATTGTCTTATTATTACTACTATTGTTATTGTTGTTATTATTACTACTAATTAATTTTTATTATCTTTATTCGTATCAATGTTCAAACTCAAAAATATTTTATCATATTTGGCAACGCAAAATTTGTTATCATAGAGAAATTTGGGTTTCATATAGTCGAACTCGAATTCTATGTCATTTTGATACATTATTTTTTGTATAACATCATTGAATTGATGAAACGTAGGAGAGAAAAATTATACCCTAAAACTTAAATATTAGGGACAATGATTGATTTATTTCTCATCTTACGAGTCATTCACTTGACATATGACACAAAAAAATAATAAAAAATGAGGGAGAAGATTTGGTGAGACATATAGTTAATATAATTGAAGGTTGATTGTCTGTCCCAATTCTGTAGGCCAATGAAAAGAGCATGCGATACGATGCGCATCTTTAGATGATCTTAAATAAGAATATAAATCATTTCACAATCTTAAGCACGTCGATACGATTTGAGGGACACTTGTATGTAAGGGAGTGCATTATTGAATTGAAATTCGAAAACCAAATAAATCGATACGAAATCATATTGAAAGTATATAACTGAATAGTAACTGAATCAAAATTATTAATTAGAGTATCACTTTTTACTAAAATATGATGACTTTTTGTTTGTTATAACCAAAATACTAATTTTTTGTTTTTTAATTATTTTTAATGGTAAATGCTATTAAAATGAAAAAAAAATAAAAAAATTCAAGTGTTCATCTATTCTCTTAAGTTTTAACTGAATAGTGCATATCCCTACTTTTGTAACATCATATCACATATCTCACAACTCACAAGTAAGATCGTATCGGTTTTAGAGTTTAGGGTTTCATTATCAATTTTAGGGTTTAGGATCTCATTGCGTGAGATGAATTATATTTTTAACAGCCTCCCATAATACTTTAGTTATGTTAAAATCATGAAGTAATGGACTAGGGTGCCCCATTGCTTTTTAGAATTTTTTTTTGAGCATTACTGCTATTGGAATTTCACATCAGTTTTTGGCACAAATTACATCTCTAGTATAAACAATTACTCTGCGTTAGAGAAACTTCATGTCAATTGATGAGAGTGTAAATTCGCATGTTTTGGGCCTTGATTTGCGTGGAAATGGAATACTATTTGGTCTTTTATTGAGACGAATCGGTACGTTTATGAGAAAGGCACGAATAAAAGAGTACAAGGGCGATTTGAGCATATTCGTATAGGAAAATAAGTGAAAAAGGCTCGAAATTAGAAGACACGATTTTGGAGGCGAAATCAAGGTGTTGTTCGACCAAGCTGGCTTGGTCGACCTTCAACAGGTGGTCGAATGGGAGGTGGCAAGTCGAGCAGATTGCCAGAGCCCGTCCAGTGAGCCAGTTCGACTTGGAGGATCTGCTCGACCAACATTATCTTGGTCGAACAGATGAGAGGAAGTCGAGCAAAATGCAAAAAATGTCCAGAGAGCTCGTTCGACTTGGAGGCATTGCTCGACCAAGATCAATCTGGTCGAGCAAGAGTGGTTTTATTGAGCAAAGTGCCAAAGTTGTCCAGAATGTTTGTTCGACTAGGGGCTTCTTGTTCGACTTGGATGTTGAGGTCGAACGGCGTGTCGCTGAATGTTATTTATAGTAATTCCGGATGTCTTTCACCAAATTTGACGTGTGCTTCAAGCAAAGGCCCATCCTAAGCCCATAAGGAGATCCTATGTGTATAAAAGAAGGGCTTTCGCAGGAGAAAAAGGAACGATACACAACACAAGACAACACATCTTCCTTCATCCACCAAACCCTACCACCATCTGAAGGGGTTGAGAGAGAGGTTCGTCTGGCAAGTCAAGTAAGATCATACCAACTAGCCATGATTGTTCCTAGATCAATCATGGGCTAGAACCACCTTTGTAGTTCTAGGGTTATGAAAGTTTTATGAGTTAATTAAATTTCCATGTGTAAACTCCGTACAACACTACTTGTGGTTTATTTTATATAAGATTGTGCTTTTTCAATTCATACTCACAGTTGTTTTGTGCATCATTAACTGTTATGTAGAGTCTGAATACATCTCTTGGTTATTGATTGACTGCGTTCACCGCTGAGTAGAATCACATGTTATAATTTTAAGTGAAGGGTTTCCAAAGTCTTATTAGAACTATCTTATATAGATATTTGTTAATTGAATCGTATTCGGATTAATAAGTAGGATAAAGAGTATTACTTTATAGTACCTAAAAAGAGAGATCAAATCGAGTTAGAGTACTTAGTGCACGGGAAATAATTGATTATGATAGTACCTAAAAAAGGGGGTAAAGTATACATCTTGCTCCAATGATATTCACACGTGTCATACGCTTGCTTACTTGTGTCTATAGAGTACGCTTGCATGGTTTAGTGATACGTCCATAAAACACGAGGCAGAGTCGGACATCAATGCATGAAAAGGAGATTAACGAATGAAACTGGATTACCTGAAGAACTACTCTATTACTTATTCGATCACAACCGAATTTCTTCTCTTACTTGTTTACTTATCTTGCTAATTTTATTATATGCTATTTAGTTTCCTAATAAAACCAACTCAAATTTACCAACATAATCTTAGTTAATTAGAATATAATTAAATTGATACTAATCCGTCCCTTGTTTTCGATACATATTTGGTCACCTTTCGAAATTACAATTGATATCCTTATACTTGAGGATTAATTTTGTGTGTTGAGAAAACGCTCATCATCAATTTATTGAATGGAACATGTAATAGTACTTGCCTGCTATTTGATTAAAGAGACTGTATGTTGTGGTTTAGTTGTTTCACTTTCATCTCCTATAATTTTGATGTTGAAATTTTTTGGTTCCTACATCTTATAACATTTTCAGTTATTATTTCAGTTGTAATTTTTTTAGTTTTTTTTTAACCCTTGGCGGCTACTAATGCTTAATGAGCCATCATCTTAGGCAAAGTCTTGTGTAAGACCGTCTCACGTAAGAACTTACGTGAAACAAATAAAAAGTATTATTATAATATATAATCACTTTCGCCGTAAAATGTTATCACTTTTTATTTATACTATAAATTGTTCATCAAATAGTTCATTGCACCGTTATCATTTTTCATCAATTGAATATCACTTTTGATTAATGATGTTATTATTTTTTATATTAGTTTCACGTAAGCTCATATGTGAGCTCCCGCAAAACTTGTCCATCATCTTAATGCACATCTAATAATTTGTAACTACTTTTATGTAGAAAAAACTTTGATCTACCTTGTGCACTGATTATAGAGATATGGATATGTGTGAATTCAATTAATTGTTAAGAGTAGCTTGTCAACCATTTAATTCTTCATAGTACATACATATAAATATATTAGAATCTCAAATTAAACTGCAATCATATTCATCTCAAAAAGTAATTATATTCATTTGTAAAGTAATTTAATTAACTGTTATGAGTACCTGTCAACAATTTATTTTTCACATTACATACATTTATTTTAGAAATTAAGAGTTTTAAATCAAAAATAATCTTATTCATTCAAAAGATTAATTTATTCTTTCTAAAGAGTTATCTAATTAATTGTTAAGAATAATTTGTCAACCATTTAAATCTTCACAATACATACATTTAACTTCAGAAATCTTCTTCCTTTTATTTAATTTTAATCCCGATTAACTATGAGTGAGGCTTGCGTGTGCCCGGGTGCACACCATGCGCCTTTAGAATTTAGTATTATGGATAAGGGTATACTCCCTCCGTCCCAGATAATGAGGGCCAGAGATCTTATGTTTAACATAATGTCTCTGACGGGAATATTATTTATTCTAAAGGGTATACACTTTAATTAATAAGGGTACACTATTTTGTTCTAAAGGGTATACAATTTTTATTAATATTTTTTTATTTTTCTTCAGAAAATAAATAGTACAAATCTTTATATTAAAGGGTATACAATTTAACACAAAATTCTAAAGGCACATGAAAGTGCTCCCGTGCGCCCGGACGCACACAAGTGTTTGCCATTAACTAGTACATTTAATTTCAGAAATCTTCTTCTCTAGAGTTTTTGCCATTAACTATTACACAAGATCTCCCAAATTATTCTTTATTATCTTCCACCACCCTGCCTAAATTACTTTTCAGTCATTAGGTTATCTTATTTCTTAAGATGGAAAACTGCAACACAAACTCCCTGTTCGATGAGAATTCCCAGAGTGAATACTTTTGCTGATTAGTACGATGATTTTGATTGGGATCAGATCATCGACAACCTACTGCAATTCATTTAAGCACCATAACTTTTAATATCTATGTATAAAGTAATAGTTTAAATGTTGCAGGTTGAATATAGACTCCTTCGAGATTTTGTGGCTTATTAATTAGTCAATACCTGCAACATTCAAAATGCCCGAAGTACTCAAATACTCACTTTTCCATCAACTAATTTAATTAATTATTTTTAATTAATAAATTTAATGATTCCAGGACAAAGTCTATTGTGGGACATTATTTATGTGAGACGTGTTAAAGTATGCTTATTATATAGATAATGTATGATTAATTGTTGTTAAAGTATATTTTCATAGATAATGAATTAAAGTATGATTTTAAAATATTATAATATAATTCATTATTAACATACTTTAACTATAAATAAATATACTTTGATTAATTATATAATAAGCATACTTTAATGATGACCCGACTTACAAGAAAGTGTCTCTACTGCAAATTTTATAATTTAAAATATTAATTTATTAATCATGTCAATCTTATTAATTTGTCAGAATATATTACTATATTAATAGAATAAAATAATACACTATTCAATTAAATTTCAAATAATTTCCTTTTTCTTATAATTCTAATACTCCCTCCGTCCGGTTTTAAGGTGTCCGTTTGCTTTTTGCATTTGGATTAATGAGTATTATTAGTATTAGAGAGAAGTAGTTGGCTATATTGTGTACTTTTTTACTAAATAGGGGAAATTGATACATTTGAATCGGACGCCAAAAATAGTAAAATGGACACATTAGAAGCGGACAGAGGGAGTATAATTTTCGCTACTTATTACTCCCTCTATCCCGTTAATTACCGCACACTTTTCTTTTTGATCCGTTCCAACACTTATGTACATTTCTAAGAATAAAAAAATACATTACAATACTACTCACTTTTTACACACATTTCAATCACTTTACACATCTTTATACATAAAAAACTTACATTTTCTTAATCTCCGTGCACTAGAATACGTGCACAATTTACCAGGATATTTAATAAATAAATTAAATAAGGGTGTTAAAAATATATTATTATTTAAGAGCATCTCCTAAAGCCTCTCTAAATGAAAAATTATCTATAATTTAAAGAATCTTACAACAAAAAGTACCTCCAACAAGCTTTTTAAACTAACAAAAAATTTTACATAACCATTTTGGCTCTTCAAATTTAAAGAGCATCAACAACTCTTTAAAATTAAATGTGTTGAGTATTTCATTAGTTCCAACACTCTTTTTCTTGAAATTAACATTAAAATATTTATTACTTCATATATTTAATTAAATAAATTAGGAGAAACACAAAAAATCAAAGAAAAATAAATACTATAATAAATAAGCATTGGAAAAAGAAAAACTAAATAAAATATAAAGAGTGTGTTGGAGATGATTGAAAATATGATTATCTATAATTTAGATTCTCTATATAATAGGAAATACTCTCTAAATTATAAAGCATCTCTTGAAGATGCTCTGAATTACTAATCTAACATGTATTTGTAAAGCCCAAATTGGTATTTTTGTGATTTATTTTGACGTAAATTTCTAAAGGCCGAATTTAAAGTACATTTTAATTTAGGTTTGGAGCAGCTCAATATTGAGGTGTAATTTGCAAGTAATAATCAATGTCAGGCTATCTATTCCTTTAACATCTCACATCTGCTTTAGTAAAACCAAAAATTTTAAAATGGATAAGGCCAATGAGGAGAAATGGCCAACTCACAATAATAAAGTGAAAATTCATAATGGAATATGTTACTCTGTATACATGAAATCAAGACGACATGAAGCCAAAATTTTAAAAATGGATAAATGAAGGGGACACCACAAAACATTAATTCAATTTGAAACTCCGATCAAAAAACATTAAGAGTGAGGCTTGCGTGAATTTAGTATTATGGATAAAGGTACATTATTTTGTTCTAAATGGTATACCCTTTAATTAATAAGGGTACACTATTTTGTTCTAAAGAGTATACACTTTTTATTATATTTTTTATTTTACTTTAGAAAATAAAGGGTATACATCTTTATACTAAAGGGTATACAATTTAACACAAAATTCTAAAGGCACACGGAGTGTGCTTCCATGCGCCTGGGTGCACACAAGTTTTTTCCTTGTAAAACAAAGGGTACACATCTTTATACTAAAGGGTATACAATTTAGCACAAAATTCTAAAGGCACACGGAAGAATTTAGCACAAAATTCTAAAGACACACGGCTTCCGTGTGCCTCTTTTTTTTCTTTTTTCAATAGACATTGTTTCACGAATTAGCCTAGACATGCACCATGAAGATTTGCAAGGTATAATGAATTAATCAGCAGCATATAAACAACAAAAATTAGTGTGATGCAGGGTTGGATACTGGCCATCCATTGCTCAATTGCTGCGATAGAAATCAAGAATCCATTTCACACGTTTATTTCTCAGAAGAAGCCAAGAGACAAGGTCTAAACAAATATACAACAACCAACACAAGTGCACAGAATCAAACTTATTGTACCAAAAACTGAAGAAGTAGAAGTATTTAATTAAAATACAACAAATAGATACAATACATATTAAAGACATGGAAGCCATGCAGTAATATTGCAGCTAAGAGATATTTGCTATAAACAAAACTTGAACTACACCAACTCCAAAGAGACCAATCTATTGAATATAAGCTACTTATAATAAGATTACAAGATGCAATAATCAAAGTCAAGATAAAAATAAAAATAAAAAAAATAAAAAAACCAGAATTAGGTGTATTATAATTCCTAATTTTTCTAGAAAGTACATACATTCATCAGCATAAATCTAAGTTATATTTTCAAATTTTGGAATAATAAGTTGTGCACAATTAACAATGTCTGCAGCATATAGCATGTTGGACCACACAATGCTTTTAAACAGGGAAAAGCTAAAATATATGAATTTAAAGAGGTAGCAAACTTTACTTTGCAAATGGAGAAGACAAAAACAGTGAAAAACTGAAAAATAGTCAAAATTTATGAAAACTAGATAATCCTCCCAACTTGTGAAAACTGAAAAATCCTCCAAAACTAAAGAATTTGTGAAAACTAAAAAGATCCTTCTCGATGGAATCAGAACAGACACTCTTCTCCTCTTTTTGTGGTAGCTGTTGTTTCCTCTCTTTCCAGTTTTTAAATTGTTCTGTTATGTTTTTTGATGTTTTACAGAACGAGTCTTCTCTTTCCAGTTTTCGAATTGCTGTGTTATGTTTTTTGACGTTTTACAGAATGGAGGTTGTTTCATTCAACCATTCTAGGTCTCAAAATCCATACAGATGCAGGCCGCTGCAAAATTGTTCTCTTACCGATCTCCTTCCAACTCACTGTGAAGACCTAGAAATCGAGTTTCCAGAAATTTCTTCTGCAACTTGGTCTACAAAAATTTCCCAGAAATCTCCCTCGAATTCTAGGTTTTATTTGTTCTATATGACTCATTACATAGTTGACTGTGAAGACCTAGAAATCGAGTTTCCAGAAATTTCTTCTGCAACTTGGTCTACAGAAATTTCCCAGAAATCTCCCTCGAATTCTAGGTTTTATTTGTTCTATATGACTCATTACATAGTTGACTAGTTTGGTTTACAGAGTTCTTGGTTCATTAAAATGTCTTTGTTAGTTGGTTGATTTATCATAATTGCCTATATTGGACGGAATGCTAGCTTAATTTGGCAATTGGGGACATAGAGTGTTTGGAGAGAGGAAGAGAAATTCCCAATAGAATCTTGTATAGAACCAGCCGATTATGAGAAATTTTCAACTCCTTTAAAAATCTGCATTTTGTCAAGGAAGTGATGAAGCTCAATTCTGCTGGAGGGTACGAGGGATTCACCCCGTTAATTTGTTTAAAGCAAATTTGTTTAATTTTTTTAATGGGCTGGTGGCTTCGTAGGGGTTGTGGTGGTATGTGGTCTCATCCATATTGGCTTGTGCTCTTCCTTGTCTGTTTTAGTGGTCATTGATTGTGGCATAAGACAAAATTGTGTTTAGGATCAGTGCTTATTTGATGCAGACGGTTAGTCCTCTATGTGTTGTTCGTAGTGGTCATTGATGGTGGCATAAGGCGGCTAGTCCTCTATGTGATCCTACTTGAATCTGCATGTTCTGAATCTTGTTAACAGGGTGTTTTCAGTTGCTGTTAAATCTGATTTTTCTATATTGCAAAAACTGAAAAATCGTCAAAATTTATGAAAACTGAATGATCTCCAAATTTGTGAAAACTGAAGAAACTTCTAAAACTATAGAATTTGCAAAAGGCTAATTATACTATGCACTCAGGGCACTCTAAGATATGGTGCACCCACTCTCAAAAATGTATATAAATATAAATAAATACATATATAATTATGAGCAAAAATGTATACAATTTATTTGTTAGTTTTTTAAATAAAAAATGGAGTGAAAAATATACAATTATTAAAAAACATGTATACACTATTGAATAAAAAGTTATACACATATGGATGCTAGTTTTTTTAATGAAAAACTTAGCGTGAAAAAAGTATATAATTATTAAATGAAAAACTTAGCGTGAAAAAAATATATAATTATTAAGAAACACATATACAAAATAGAATAACATATATACAAAATAGAATAAAAAGTTATACACATAGATGCACCTAATATTAACTCTTTGCAAAAACTAAAAGATCCTGGACATTGTTTGAAACCAACGTTGAAATATGTAACATTCAGTCCTAATTTGCCAAGAAATTAGAGCTAAAATCACACATTATTGACAAAATAAGAAAAAAAGGAAAGGATATGGATTAATGGATTGATTAGATTTGGGTCAAAATTTTCCAAAATTAACCTTCTCCCAAACATTCATGAAACTAGACCCTCCCCTCAACAAAGATTCATCCCTTTTAATCATCCCTGTTTTTGGCCAAGTTGAAAATCATAGTAACACTCCAATTATTTTCAAATTAGAAACGCACAATTTATGGGATTTTATAGGAGAAATTTCAGTCACCCTCCTATTCACACTCACCTCACACAACTATAAATATCAGTCATTCAACCTTCATCACAATCAGAGAAGTAGCCCCTAAAAAGCTTCTACATAAAAAGGAATACATTTATGCAAGTATTTTCTAAAATATTTGAATATGTTTTACCTACATGCAAATGAATGTTCAAATATTAAAGTTCTTCCAACATGAAAATCAAACTTCTCACATGCTTTTTTGCAAGTATTCAAGACATGAAAATTAAATATTTTACAAGTGTTTACAAAAGTACTTGTTTACTAGTGTTTTAAAAGACACTTGAGACTTCGTGCCAGGACCCAGAGGTGCCGGGATAAACAATCACCTAGAAATCTTCTTCCTTTTATCCTGTTTCTCTTCATTCATTGCCTTTTCTTTCGCCAACTAATCTTTTCTTCTCTAGTTTCTTGTTCAACACAATTTCCTTCTTTTTTTTTAGATATATATATATATGCTTAATCAAACCAGGTTTCTGTTAGTATAACTACATGGTCTTCTTAATAATAAATTGTCTCATTTAATTAAACTTTGATAATTTAATATTTACACATAATATTTTCGCCCGCAAATTCAGACAAATACCTGGCTATTAAACAAATTAAATAATGAAGTTCACTTCTAAATAGTTAAAGTAAATTTACCATGAAAAATTATATCTTGTTCAAGTCTAATGATGTATAAGATAAACCATTGAAATGTTTTATACGATCATTGCATGCATAGCACAATCATTGTCAATTTAAAAGTAATACTTAGAAGGGACGTTTCTTTTTTTCACGTGGATAACAAAAGAGCGAATTTCACGAATTTCACGTGCTAAAACAAGATTATGAAGATAGGCAATTACTTAGGATGTTCATGAGGTTCCTCTAAATTAATAAGAAGTATCAGAAGTGTGTTAGTTTCATGCATGACATTCAATCTAATAGTTACAGTGCTGGTTTATATGTGCACCAACCAATCACTTTACAATATATAGCTAGAAATGTAGAAGGAAGATTGTACTAACAATAGTACTAACAAAAATTACAACTGAAATTAAAGGAGAAGAAGCAAATGATCTTCTTACACCTTTGTACAGAATCTTTAAGAGAACAGCGTGTAGAAGTCGAGTCAAGGTTGAACCTCTTCCCGCAAGAAGAAACACGCCCCGGTAGTGTTACGGACTTAGCGGATCTTCCCCAAAGGTAAAATGGCTTTTTCTTTTCTGCGAAGCAGCACCGCAATCGTTGGAACTCCAACGAACGAAAGAGGATGGAGAACTGGATCGTAACTATGATGCAAATGCTTTATGAAGCAAGTGCTCGTTGATTGTGGTGTGTTGGAATGCATGGTGAATGACCCTATTTATAGGTGTACCATTCCACTTAGCCATAATGGCGATTGCGTGATTTACGACGTATTAATTGCTGATGGTATAATTTTCTCTAATCAGCAATTATGACGAATTAATTGTTGATTGTGTGATTTCCTCTAATAAAAAATTATGGAGGGTTACTGCGTTCAGATTCAACGAACTTACTCCAAGTTCAACGAATCTTTACACACACGTGATTCGTCCCACATGGGATAATAATTTCGTATTAATCCCCATTACACTTCACATAACCTCTCCATTAGATGAGCCAAAGTACACTCACCCACTACAATCATTTAATTGGTCATTAATTTAACAATTAACCCTTACTAACCAATTAAATTCAATTAATTAAATTAATTCAAGCAATCCCCTGCATGAGTGGATTTGGTGCTCATACATGAAATGAAGACACACAATCCAATTCTCGTGAGACACTAATATATCCGGACATGTAGCTTGGGACTTTGAACATTCTGTAGTCCAACACTATTGAGTATACCGGTGGCTTAGTAGATACAAGGTCTTTGAACTACTTCTCTTTAGCGTATACTGAGACAACAGTGTGAACACATCAATGCCTCTCATCATCCTTGTTCTCACATTTTTGTTCGTTTCGGCCATGGACCCCTTTGGATTCATAAGTATTTCACTTGAAGCGGCCACTCACTTCATACTTATATAGGTGATCTCCTATTTTGAATACCCTGTTATACTCAACCTCCATGAGGAATCATTAAAAGTCAGAGACTTAACCTCACCACAATACGGGTTCTCATACTTGGTAATATTGCTGTACTAAGGAATGGTAGGTACCAAGTTTCACTTGAACCTCCACAGTTTCATTCTCCCATTGAACCAAGTTCATGGGATCTCCAGTCATCAAGGTTGAGTTTCCACTGTTTCAGCTATTTTCTTTGTGGATTTTATTCTCATTCCTTCTAGAAATTTATTCATTTGTTCTCGATTAATTGCTTTCGTGAGCGGATCCGCTATATTGTCTTTTGACCTCACGTAGTCAATTGACATTACACCACTCGAGATCAATTATCTCACCGTGTTGTGTCACCTATGTATATGTCTAGACTTTTCATTGTACATATCACTAAGAGCTCTTTAATTGTGGCTTGATTGTCATAATGTACCATTACCTTAGGGACTAGTTTGTTCCAACACGAAATGTCCTCTAGGAAGTTTCTAAGCCATTATGCTTCTTCTCCAACTTTGTCCAAAGCTATGAACTCAGATTCCATTGTGGAACGAGCTATACAGTTCTGTTTTGTAGACCTCTAAGACACTGCTCCTCCTCCAATAGTGAATACGTATCCACTTACGGAGAACGAGTATTTTGTATCAGATATCCAGTTTGCATCACTGTATCCTTCAAGTACTGCTGGATACTTAGAATATTGTAGCCCCACATCAAGATTGTATTTCAAGTATCTCAACACTCTTATCAATACTTTCTAGTGCTCATTGCTTGAGTTACTCGTGTATCTACTCAGTTTGTTAACTGAACACGCTATGTCAAGTATAATTTTTTATGTACATTATACTTTCTATAACCCTTGCGTACTTAGATTGAGCCACTGGTTCACCTTTATTTTTGTTAAGGTGCACGTTTGGATCCATGGTGTCTTAGCCGGTGGATCATCGAATGCATTAAACTTCTTCAACACTTTCTCAACGTAATGAGATTGTGACAATGCAATTCCATCAGATGTCTTTTGGATTTTAATTCCAAGTATCACATCCGCTATACCCATGTACTTCATGTCAAAATTTTGACTCAACATCCTTTTAGTATCAACGATTATGTCATGACCGCTTCCCATGATAAGCATATCATCTACGTAGAGACAAATAATGATAAATCCCTTTGGTGTAGTTTTCATATACACGCACTTGTCACATTCGCTGATTCGAAAACCATTTGACATCATTGTGTTGTCAAACTTCACATGCCATTATTTTGGCATTTGTTTAAGTCCATATAACAATCGCACGAGTTTTCACACCTTTTTTTTCCAGATGCTATAAAGCCTTCTGGTTGGTCCATTTAAGAAGGCTGTCTTCACATCCATTTGATGGATCTCTAGATTGTACAAGGCACCATTCGCTATAAGTACATGAATAGACGTAATTCGTGTCACTGGTGAGTAGGTATCAAATAAATCATACCCTTCCTTTTGCCTGAAGCCTTTAGCCACCAACCTGGCTTTATATTTATCTATTGACCCATCAGCTTTATACTTTCTTTTTAGGATCCATTTACATCCTAAGGTCTTACAACACTTAGGTAGATCTACCAATTTCCATGTGTGGTTTTACATGATGAAGTCAATTTCACCATTTATGGCTTCTTTCCAAAACGGTGCATCTGGACAAGATAGAGCTTCAGTTACAGATTTGGGCTCATCTTCAACCACATAGGTGAAGAAATCTTGATCAAAGTCCTTTTCTACTCTAACTCTTTTACTACGTCTTGGTTCTATACTTTCTTGGGTAGACTGAATGATCGTCGTCATTTTCACCTAGATTTTAGTGTCTTTATTTGTGAATTTTCATATGTTCTTATCCATAATCGTGCAACTTTTGGTAGAGTTTTATGTTTAGGAGAGATGTAAACGGATTGATAAATGTGTGGAAATGAGCTTAGATGTATAAGAAACAGGTCAAAAATGGAGCAAAATGGAGTCGGGAGCTGAAATGGGTTGAAAAACACCCAACTTGAGTTGCAAGGTCTTACTCGACTTGCAACTCGAGTCGAGTTGAGGCTCGAGTAAAGTTAGGAAATATCCAGTAGCTCAACTTGAGTTGCAAGGTCCAACTCGACTTGCAACTCGAGTCGAGTTAGGTGCCGAGGAAATTCCAGTTTCTGACACGAGTTGACAGGCGAGAGCTCGAGTTACTCAACTCGAGTCGAGATGGGTCAGAACAAGTCCAGCAACAAGTCGAGTTGGGGCATAACAGCGTCTAAAATTTATCCAGTGAGCCAACTCGAGTTGCAAGACGTAACTCGACTTGCAACTCGAGTCGAGCTAGGTTCAGGTGATTGTCCAGTTTGCAGAGTCATGCAACTCGACTTGACAGGCAGCAGCTCGAGTTGCAACTCTCAAGTCGAGCTGGGTAAAAAGCAGGAAAGAGTCAGAAAATTCCAGAAGCTTCTAGAAGGTTCCCAAGAGGTTTAAATACTCAATTGGTGCGAAAATTAGAGGGAGGAATCATTTTGGAGCAGTTTCCACACACACTAAACACCAAGATCACACACATTCATCTCCATCTTTTCCATCCTTTACTTCATCCATTCAACCACTTGATTTTCTCAAATTCATCAATAAATCCATCCGTCACCCAATCTAAGAAGAGGAATTCATCAATGGTTGAAGATTCTAGCAAGTTGGAGAGAAGGAAGGCCATCTTCACAAAAGGGAAGTCGTTCTACTTTTCCATTATTATTTTTCTTCATATTTTGGATCGAATGGAGCAAGCCTATGAGTGTATTGATTTGAACATGATGTATAGTGGCTAGTCCTATAGTAAGGCTAATCATATGATTGGTTGAGAAGAATGCTAGATATGTAGGATTTGAGATGTAGAATTGAGTTAATTTTGGACTTCCTTTTATGATTAATGAATCATGTTTCATTTCAATACTTGTGTGATTAAATTCTCTATTCATAGTGTTAGGATGGTCATTCTAATATTATGATTAGTGGTTTAGTTGAATAATATATTAAGATGTGCATGTATGTTAGTGTAAGGGGAGGTAAGACATACCCTTCTTATGCTTAGAACATTCATAGGGGGACACTTAAGAAATTGAGTGAAAATAACCAAACTTATGATCATAGTACCTTAAGGGAATTGAGAGTAAGAACAATCCTAGGAGATTTAGACTTGTTGAAGAGTCGAGAACCTAATTGCCTTGGTCATAGGGATTAGGGGTACAATCGTGATGACTTTTAGTCCATAATTGATGAAGTTCAATATTAAGAGTCATGCATATCTAGCTAGTTTCTTAATCATGAGTATGATTATCCTTGCTCTATTCTTAGATACATTCTATCCATTCAATTCACCTTGTTACTTTGATTGATAGTTGATACTATTAGTTGTTAGTTGTTTCTTTAGTTAATTGATTAGAATAATCATTAGTCTTAAATCAAACCTTCAATCTTGTCACTCTTACAAAGCACAATCAATGACAAATTCGGATACAACTATGAGTTTACTTTCTCTTGGGATGACATACTTATAAATTTTGTTATTTGGTCACACGTGTACAACAACGATAGAGTCTCTTTCTCTCAAACATTTTACTAGAAATGCGACTAAGAACACTGAACCACAGTAGTATCTTCAAGTGGTCTTTTGCTAGAACTCACTTGTTCATTTCCTTTACTAGGAAATATGTTTTCAAAAAAATTGCATTCCTTGACTCTATCATAGTGCCTTCAGTCATGCCAGGTATTTTTGATTTGTGAATCAAAAATCTGTAGGTACTACTGTTAAGTGCATACCCAACAAATATGTAATCAATCATTTTAGGTCCAATTCTAACTTGTTTAGGTAATGGCACTTCAACCTTGGCCAGACACCTCCAGACTTTGAGGTATTAATATGACAGTTTACGTCATTTCCACATTTCATAAGGAGTTTGATCCTTAGATTTGTGTGGAATCTTATTCAGAATGTGGTTAGCTGATAGGAAAGCTTCCCCCCCACAAGTTATGAGGCAACTGTGAACTGATTAACATTGCGTTCATCATTTCTTTCAGAGTTTTATTCATGCGTTCAACAATGCCATTTGATTGAGGTGAATATGGAGCTGTTGTTTGATGTATGATACCAGATTCGGCACATATTTGTTCAAACGGTGCTATGTATTCGCCACCTCTATCACTCCAAATTGTTTTAATTCGAGTGTTAAGTTGGTTCTTAACTTTATTCTTGTAGAATCTGAATGCTTCTAAAGCTTTATCTTTACTCCTCAAGAGATATCATAGCAAAACCTTGTGCAGTCATCAATTAAAGTAATGAAATAATTTTTCCCCCCTCTAGTTTGCACAAACTTTAAATCACACGTATCAGTGTGGATTAACTCTAGAGGTTTAGTGCTCCTTTCCGTTGTTGAAAATGGTTGCTTTGTTACTTTTGCTTCTATATACACTTCACATTTATTTGAAATCTCAATATTTGCTACTTTAAGCAAATCAAGATTATTTAATCTTTTGATCGATTTAAGATTTACATGTCCCAATCTTAATGCCATATTGAGGAGCAATCAACGATATAAGCAGAAGTAGAAGCACTATTATGCATAACTTTCTTACCTTCACGACTTACAACTATAGCATTGAGCTTAAAATGCCCATTATCAAGATAACCACGGCCCAAGAATTGGCCAAACTTGCTAAGCACTGGTTTATCAGACTCAAATACAAGCTTGAACTGATGACTAACTAGTAGGGAGCCTGAGATCAAGTTCTTGCGGATGTCTGGGACATGCAGCACATCCTTCAACTTCAGTTCTTTCCCGGAGTTGAGCTTTAGAGTCACGCTCCCAACACCGGTTACATCAGATGAGGCTTGATTCCCCATGTGCAACTTCCTCCCTTCAACGGGCGCGTAAGTGGAGAAGGCATTTTTCTCTAAGCAGACGTGGAAGGTAGCACCAATGTCCACAAACCACTCCTTTGGATTTGCCACCAAGTTGTCTTCAAAGACCACAGCAGTCAAGTCATCATCAGTTAGAGCCCGTTCAAACACATTGGCATTGTGGTTCTTGCCTTCGTTCTTCTTAGGCTGACGACAATCTTTGGCCTTGTGTTAGGGCATGCCACAGTTATAGCAATCCCCACTGAACTTGGGCTTTTGCACTGGCTTCTTGCCCTTGTCGTTAGACATCTTTCTCTTTTTGAAGGGTCTCACTCGATGTTCAGTTAAGCTTTCATTTTCCTCCATTGAGGATTGACTAAACTTCCCATCCATCTTCCTGCTGTCTTCTTCGATTCTCAGTTTGACAATTAAGTCATCTAGAGATATCTCCTTTCGCTTGTGTTTGAGATAGCATTTGAAGTCCTTCCCCAATAGAAGTAGCTTCTTAATCACAGAGCCGACAATGAATGCTTCTAGAAGCAACATCCCTTCAGAGAGGATTTCGTGCATAATCAGTTGGAACTATTGCACTTGTTCAACTACAAATTTAGAGTCCACTATCGTGAACTCTAAGTACTTAGCTATCACGTATTTCTTCGTCCCGGCATCTTCCGCCTTGTACTTCTTCTCCAAAGATTCCCACAACTCTTTGGATATTTTCGTGTATAGATACACGTTTTACAGTGCATCACTAAGTCTACTGAGGATATAGTTCTTACACAAGTAATCAGTGGAGTTCCACTGATCAAGAGCTATAAGTTTTGTGTATCAGTCTCATTTTCATCCACCACTGGTGCAGTCTCCTTCAAGAAACTCACCAGATTAGC
This sequence comes from Pogostemon cablin, assembly GCA_023678885.1. Classification (NCBI taxonomy): domain Eukaryota; kingdom Viridiplantae; phylum Streptophyta; class Magnoliopsida; order Lamiales; family Lamiaceae; genus Pogostemon; species Pogostemon cablin. Next base: position 9,013,590 of record CM042990.1, on the reverse strand, counting down.
GTGGTGAGGTAGAACATCATCTTTTGCTGCCACCTCTTGAAGTCAACACCTGTGAACTTCTCGGGCTTCTTCACTGGAACCGGAGCCACGAATGGTCTCGACATCCCCATTGGAGGATACATCCTTTGGGATTCAAACCCAAACAGGATTCGCAGTTACTCTTTGGGAATTAGCCCCAACAAAGTCCTTATTGACATTGGAGGTTTCACCCACTTTTGGGATCAATGCTCCGTCAATATCCATATCAGTTGTCATGGTGATTGATGGGTGCAGAGGCTATGTTTCTTCTTGCAATTGTTGGTTTATATGTGCACCAACCAATCACTTTACAATATATGGCTAGAAATGTAGAAGGGAGATCGTACTAATAATAGTAATAACAAAAATTACAACTAAAATTAAAGGAGAAGAAGCAAAGAATCTTTTTACACCTTTGTAGAGAATCTTCAAAAGAACAGCGTGTAGAAGCCGAGTCAAGGTTGAACCTCTTTCCACAAGAAGAAACACGCCCTCGGTAGTGCTCCAGCCTTGGCGGATCTTACCCAAAGGTAAAATAACTTTTTCTTTCCGGCGAGACAACATCGCAATCGCTTTAACTCTGACGAATAAAAGAGGATGGAGAACTGGATCGTAATATAATGCAAATGCTTTGTGATGCAAGTGCTCGTTTATTGTGGTGTGTTGAAATGCATGGTGAATGACCCTATTTATAGGTGCACCGTTCCACTCAACCATAATGACGATTGCGTGATTTACGAATTATTAATTGCTGATGGCGTAATTTTCTCTAATCAGCAATTATGACGAATTAATTGCTAATTGTGTGATTTCTTCTAATCAGCAACTATGGAAAGTTACTGCGTTCAGATTCAACGAACTTACTCCAAGTTCAATGAATACACACACATGATTTGTATTCACGGCTTGACCCGACGTTTGAGGATTTTCCTCCCACATAGGATAATAATTTTGTATTAATCCCCATTACGCTTCACATAACATCTCTAGTAAATGAGTCAAATTACACTCACCCACTACAATCATTTAATTGGTGATTAAATTAATAATTAACCCTTATTAACCAATTAAATTTAATTACTAATTAAATTAATTCCTACATACAGAACTTCACACTTCCATAATGATGAAAAAAATTAGATTCATGGTAAAGAAGATGAAAGTGATTACACAAACGACATGATCAGAATTATAAAATGCACATGAATTACAGCAAACGATGTCTTCTACATGTCATATTCAACAAGAGGAAGAAATAATCAATTGTAAATGCATGCCAGTAAATGTCATACTCGACTCGACTTCGCCATCATCCCGAGACGTTCAAGATCCAAGATCCTAGATCTGTAAGAAAGGTTAGTAATTCTCCTTTCTATTTTTCATATTCATTGTAATAATGATTGATTGGTGTACCTATAAACCAACAATCGCAAGAAGAAACATATAGCCTCCGCACCCTACAATCACTATGACTAATTCAATGGATATTGACGGAATTAAAACATCCAATGCTAATAACTCCAAAAGGGTTAATGTTGAGACTCCTGTTGGGACTGATTCCAAAGGATGTATCTTCCAATAGGGATGTCGAGACCATTCATGGTTTTGGCTCCAGCAGAGAAGCCTGAGAAGTTTGTGGTTGCAAACTTCAAGAGATGGCATCAAAAGATGTTGTTCTACCTCACCACACTGAATCTGGTGAACTTCTTAAAGGAGTCTGCACCAGTGGTGGATGAGAATGAGACTGATACACAAAAGCATATAGCTCTTGATCAGTGGACATCCGCTGATTACTTGTGCAAGAACTATATCCTTAGTGGACTTAGTGATGCACTGTATAATGTGTATCTAAACACGAAGACATCCAAAGAATTGTGGGACAAGTATAAGGTGAAAGATGTCGGTATGAAGAAGTACATGATAGCCAAGTACTTGGAGTTCATGATGGTAGACTCTAATTCTATGGTTGAACAAGTGCAACAGTTCCAACTGATAGTGCACGAAATCCTCTCCGAGGAGATGATGTTTCCAGAAGCATTCATTGTCGGCTATGTGATTGAGATGTTGCCTCCAATGTGGAAGGACTTCAAATGCTATCTCTAACACAAGCAAAATGAGATGTCTCTAGAAGACTTAATTGTCAAATTGAGAATCGAATAGGACATTAGGAAGATGGATGGAAAGTTTGACCAATCCTCAATTGAGGCAAAGGCAAACTTAACTGAACATCGTGTGGGACCCTCCAAAAAGAGAAAGATGTCTGACGATAAGGGCAAGAAGCCAATGAAAAAGTCCCAGTAGGCCCGATACTTGGTGTTATCTGACCCTAGAAGTCATTGAGGGAACATAGAGAAGAAAAAAATTCATGTTTTTTTAAAATCCTGCGCAGTAATATTACAGAGGAAGTAACAAAATTTTCAATCGTCGGATCGAGTTAAATTTTGGTCAACATATTTGAAACTTATCGAACTATATTCTGAATAGTGGAGATCATGTTTGGAACATTTTGTTAACGGGAATAGGCAAAAAATAGAAGTCAGATTTTGGGAGATTATATTTTGTGCAGTCGAGGGGAAAGAGTTATTTCTCACAAACTAACCGTTGGATCAAGCTGTAATTTTGAAAGCACATTCAGGACTCATACGGGTAGATTCTGGACGGTGGAGATCAGATTATGTGGTTCCTATAGTTTAAAACACTAAACGGAAGTTGGTGTTGTTGGGTGAGTGAAGTGTGTGTAGCAAAAATGACAAAATTCCAACAACGGAAAGGAGCACTAAACCTCTATAGTTGATCCACACTGATACGTGTGATTTAAAACTTGTGTAAACTAGAGGGGGAAAATATTTCATTATTTTTATTGACGACTGCACAAGATTCAGTTATGTGTATCTCTTGAGAAGTAAAGATGAAGCTTTAGAAGCATTCAAACACTACAAGAATGAAGTTGAAAATCAACTTAACTCTCGAATTAAAGCAGTTCGGAGTGATAGAGGTGGCGAATACATAGCATCATTTGAACAAATATGTGCCGAATCTGGCATCATATATCAAACAACGGCTTCTTATTCACCTCAATCAAATGGCATTGCTGAGCGTAAGAATAGAACTCTGAAAGAAATAATGAACGCAATTTTAATCAGTTTAGGGTTGCCTCAGAACTTATGGGGGGAAGCTATCCTGTCAGCTAACCACATTCAGAACAAGATTCCATACAAATCTAAGGATCAAACTTCTTATGAAAATGAAAGGGACGTAAATCGTCATACAAATACCTCAAAGTGTGGGGGTGTTTGGCCAAGATTGAAGTGCCTCTACCTAAACAAGTTAGAATCGGACCTAAAATGGTTGATTGTATATTATTAGGGTACGCACTTAACAACAGTGCTTACAGATTTCTAATTCATAAATTGGAAGTACCTGACATGACTGAAGGCACTATGATAAAATCAAGGAATGCAATATTCTCTGAAGACATATTTCCTAGAAAAAGAAATAAACAAATGACATCTTCTAAGAGACAACTTGTAGATACTACTGCGGTTCAATGTATACAAGAGAGTGTAGAATCAAGATGTTGTAAGAGAGCTAGAGTAGAAAAGGAATTTGGTCAAGACTTCTTCAGTTACGTGATTGAAGATGAGCCCAAATCCGTATCTGAAACTCTATCTCGTCCAGATGCACCATTCTGGAAAGAAGCTATAGATAGCGAGATTTATTCCATTATGCAAAATCATACATGGGAATTGGTAGATTTACCAAAGGGTTGCAAGACCTTAGGATGCAAATTGATCTTTAAAATAAAATATAAAGTTGATGGCTCAATAGACAAATATAAAGCCCAGTTGGTGGCTAAAGGCTTTAGACAAAAGAAAGGGTATGATTTCTTTAATACCTACTCACCAGTGACACGAATTACGTCTATTTGTGTACTTATAGCGATTGCTGCATTGCACAATCTAGAGATCCATCAAATGGATGTGAAGACAGCCTTCTTAAATGGTGAGTTGTAAGAAGAATATACATGGACCAACCAGAAGGTTTTATAGCACCTGGAAATGAGAAAAAGATGTTCAAACTCGTGCGGTCGTTGTATGGATTTAAACAAGCTCCAAAACAATGGCATGTGAAGTTTGACAACAAAATGATGTCAAATGGTTTTCGAATCAACAGTATGACAAATGCGTGTATGTGTGAAATACACAAAAGAGATTTGTCATGGTCTTATCATGGGAAGAAGTAATGACATAATCGTTGACACTAAACGAATGTTGAATCAGAACTTTGACATGAAGGACATGGGTATAGCGGATGTGATACTTGGAATCAAGATTCAAAGAACATTTGATGGAATTGCATTATCTCAATCTCATTACATTGATAAAGTGTTGAAGAAATTCAATGCATTCGATGATTCACCAGCTAAGACACCCATGGATCCAAGTGTACACCTTAGTAAGAATAAAGGTGAATCAGTGGCTCAATCTAAGTATGCAAGGGTTATAGGGAGCATAATGTACATAATCAATTGTACACGTCCTGACATAGCGTGTTCAGTTAACAAAGTGAGTAGATACACGAGTAACCCAAGCATTGGGCACTGGAAAGCATTGAGAAGAGTGATGAGATACTTGAAATACACTCTTGATGTGGGGCTACAATACATAAAATATCCAACAGTACTCGAAGGGTACAGTGATGCAAACTGGATATCTGACACAAAAGACTCATTATCCACGAGTGGATACGTGTTCATTATCGGAGGTGGAGCAGTGTCTTGTAGGTCTACAAAACAGACATGTATAGCCCGTTCCACAATGGAATCTGAGCTCATAGCTCTAGATAAAGCCGGGGAAGAAGCAGAATGACTTCATAATTTCCTTGAGGACATTCCATGTTGGAACAAATCGATCCCTATGGTGATGGTACAATGTGACAGTCAAGCCACAATTGGAATAGCTCTTAATGATATGTACAACGAAAAGTCTAGACATATCCGTAGGCGACACAACACGGTGAGCCAATTGATCTCGAGTGGTGTAATGTCAATTGACTACGTGAAGTCAAAACACAACATAGCGGATCCGCTTACAAAAGCAATTAATCGAGATCAAATGAATAAATTGTTAGAAGGAATGGGGCTAAAATCCACAAAGTAATGAGCCAAAACAGTGAAAACCTAACCATGATGACTGGAGATCCCAAGAACTTGGTTCAAAGGGACAACGAAACTGTAGTGGTTCAAGTGAAACTTGGTATCTACCATTCTTTAGTAGAGCAATTCTACCAAGTATAGAGCACGTATTGTGGTAAGGTTACATCTTTTGACGTTTAATGATTCCTAAAAAGCCAATTAATGGTTGGTTAAGTATAACAGGGTACTCAAGATAGGAGATCACCTATGTAAGTGTGAAGTGAGTGGCCGCTTCAAAGTAAAACAATTATGAATCTAAAAGGGGTCCATGGCCGAAACAGACCAAAACGTAAGAACAATGAGAATACGAGACATTGATGCGTTTGTACTGTTGTCTCAGTATACGCTAAGGAGTAGTAGTTCAAAGATATCATGTATACTAAGCCACCGATACACTCGATAGTGTTGGACTAAGGAAGGTTCAAAGTCTCAAGTTACCTATCCGGATACATTAATGTTTCACGAGGGCTGGATTGTGCGTCTGTATTTTATAGGCACCGAATTCCACTCATGTGGGGATTGTTGGGGAATTTAATTAGTTAGTAAGGATTAATAAATAAATTAATCACCAATTAAATAATAATTAAAGTGAGTGAAATTAGTCTTACATGTGGATTTGATCAAATATGGTAATTGATCAAATATAGTAGTGATCACGATCACTAATTAAAATAACAATCCTACCATATGAGAGTGGTCTCTAGAATCTATAAATAGGGTCATTCTGCATTCATTCAAAACACACTAAGATACACAAAATATCAAAGTTTTTCTGCATACACTTGCATAGTGCATAGTCTAGATGATTTAGTCTCCATTCTCTCTAAGTTCACCAGAGTTCCTGTGATAGCGGTGCTGCTTCGCCGAAAACGAGAAGTCGTTTTACCTTTGGAGAAGATCCGCCAAGACCGGAGCACTACCGGGGCATGTTTCTTCTTGTGGGAAGAGTTCTATTCGATTCGACTTTGCCATCATCCCGAGACGTTCTAGATTCAAGATCCTAGATCCAGATCTGTAAGAAAAGTTAGTAATCCTCCTTTCCATTTTTCATATTCATTGTAATAGTGATTGATTGGAGTACCTATAAACCAACACATATTACATTGCAGATTGCACTGAAGTAAAATATCGGCAGACCAAATAATCATGAATTGTTAAAGGTAACGACTTGGTGAAACAGTTTCATAGAAGTCATTTCATGACACGGATAAAAAATGATAATATTTGATATTTAATTGATGAAAAAAATAATATTGGTGCACTGAAATATTTATTGAACATTTATAGTCAATATAAAAAGTGACCATATTTTAAAAGAAAAGTAATAATAGCTTTACGGCTCGTTTGGTAGACAACATAAGATAAAGGGGTATATATTAAGTATGTATTATTTATATAGAATTAAGGTAGTAATATGAATTGATGTTGTTGTTTGATAGGATATACAAAGAATAGTATTATTAGTATTAGTATTGTGTGGTAGATAGTATAAATTATTATTAGAAGGGAAAATTTTTTTTATACCCTTATATATTTTACTAATTAAATTATAATTAAAGTGAGTGAAATTAATCTCAGTATTTTGTGTGTGAACACAATAAGTGATAAATTGTTTGTGATCTCAATCATGAATTGATTAAATATGGTAAATTGATGATTTTGTGTGATAAGATTGTGTATCACAATCACTAAATATAGTAGTGATTCTATCATATAATTAAAAGAGTTTGTCTCCTATGTCCCGGGATATATCGTGCCCCCATGGGAACACAAGAGTTTTAATATTAAAACTCTTGTATTCCCGGGGGCACAGAAGTTTTTGCCTAATTAAAATAGTGATCCTGTCATATGGGAGTGGTCTATAAAAAGGGTCATTCTGCACTCACACAACACCACATCCAAGCATCTGCACTAGGATCCAGTTCTCCATTCTCTCTTAGTTTGCCGGAGTAGTTCGCCGGGCGAAGTTCCTGCTAGTCCTCCATTCTCTCTCATTCTCTCTTAGTTTGCCGGAGTAGTTCGTCGGAGTTCCTGCTACCTGGTGTATAAGTAATTCTCCTTTCAATTTTCTATTAGTTTACCGGAGTACCTACTACCTGGGCGTGTAAGTAATTCCTGCTAGTCCTCCATTCTCTCTTAGTTTGTCGGAGTAGTTCGTCGGAGTTCCTGCTAGCTGGGCGTGTAAGTAATTTTCCTTTTTATTTTTCTATCCATTGTAATAGTGATTGATTGATGTACTCATAAACTTTAATTAATCCCTGCAAACCAATTTTAGCCCAATTAAAGGACTGACCCATTATCTAATTTTTAGAATTTTTTTTAATTTTATTATATTATAAGATATAAAACTCACGAGTATTTATTACTCTCTTCGACTCCCTTATTAAGAAAAGTAATTTTTTTTAAGGGTATTATGATATTTTTTGTAATAAATTAGATTTTTAAAACATGCTTCGCACGTTATTGACACGCTATATTGTCATTTAACTTAAATTAAATTGTAATTCTATATTTTGTAAAGTTATAATTTTATATCTTATATTTGTGCAAAGCACAATATATATGTCTTATGTTTTGAGTATTTACTTACTTATATATAAATGCGTGAAGATTTAAAAAATGCAATTTTGAATGTAATGTAAATTATGTAAAACAAAAGTTGCACACATCTGTGCACGTTATACTTTGAAGAGTGTAATGTTTTTTTTTCTTTTTTTTGGCTAATTTTTTTTTCATTCTAAAAATCTTAATTTTCAATATAATAAATAATTTAAGTAGATCATTTGTTTATTAATTACATTGAAACTTTTTTTATATACAATGGTTTTTTTAAACAATATTCATATATCTTATGTAAAGGCTATGGCGTTTTCCATATAGGCCGCGGCTAACCACACCCCCCGATTTAACGAATACACCACTTCAAATTATATATACATTCATTGCACTTTTACAATTATACCCCTTTACATATAAAATAAAAATTACTCAATACACCTAAATATTACACATACACCCATCACTCTAACCTAACGTAAAACACAACGTGAAGACTAAAGAGGTAGAAAAAATAAAACACGACCAGACGCACGAGAAGAGAGGGAAGAAGAGAAAAGGAAAGAACCAATGCAAGTATAATCAATGGCGGTTGAAAATGAGAGGATAATCATTCTAGGTATGTTTTCTTCATTCTCACATTTCTCTACATTTAAATAGTTGGGGATTTAGGGTTTAGGTTGCTTCAATTTTTAGGTTAAATTGAGTAAAAACTTCATGGGTAATGCATTATTTGAAGTTTTGGAGTATTAGGATAGCATTAATACATGTTGGGTCGACCCTGGTTCGTCGAATTTTGGATAAAATTTCGACCACCATCGATTGAACAAAAATGAAGGCCTTCGACCACCACCTGTCAAACCAAGCATTGTTAATATTTTTTTTATCATCTTTGATCTTCCTATTTATTACTGATGTAATGAAGCTTTAATTTTTATTTTTCTCCAGTTTTTACATTATGTTACAGTGTGCTTTAATTTTTAGACTCCATATAATTAACTCAAATCTCTCACCCAATTAGGCCATATAGTTATTTTAATTATTCATAATTCCTCATTTCGCCTCCAACATCTTGAGAGGAAGTTTTGCAGTTGCTAATGTAGTGTTTCAATGTCAATTTTGCATCAGTCTTAGGCTGTTGAGCCTGTGCTTATTCTTAGGTGTGAAAACTTAGCAAAAACTATAAATTATATTAACAAATTTGGTTCTTTCTGTTCTGTTAAAGTAATTGTTCTTTACAAAATTATTTGGTCCAATTCACTTTTGACCACATAAATGCCCTGACTGAACTTATTTCGACGATTGTTCTCTTCATTTAGTCACTATCGAGAGGAGGGGCCGTCTTGCTCACCCCCTTGGGAGTGTGAAGAGGGTTATATGGAATGGTACAACAAGAATGATCGTCCAAGAGTGCAGAATCCGGAGTTGTATCCCCAGATATGCGTGGATGAGCCTCGAGGTGGAAGGATGGATCCGTACGAGATGATTTCCACTGCAAGAGATATTACGGCGCCTTTACTTCAAAGGTGGAGAGATGGATTCCCGATTTTAGCAGATGAGGCGATGCGCGTGATATCCTGTGTCCACGACTCCTTGGGGCATGATGAAGCTGGGGGATGAGCTTTGTTTATGTTGATGTTATATGAAACTTTTTTTAGATATCTATTATGAATATTAGATATGTATTTTGAATGGTGGATGTTGAATGTTGGTCATTTGGATATCTATTTATGAATGTTGAATGTTGGTAATTTGGATATCTATTTGTGAATGTTGAATGTTGGCCATTTGGTATCTCTTTTTAAAATATGCAAATGTATGTCAGACAACACTTTCGACCAAAATATAGCTGAAAATAACGATACTATTCGACAGAAGCTAAACTAAAATCATTGCAAAAATCGTCCGATACTGATCGAACAATCTTCACATCAGTCGACCAGTGGTGGTCGAACACACTTCACAGTGTTCGACTAGTACTGGACGAACACACTTCACGTTATTCAACCAGTTATGGACGAACACACTTCAAAGTGTTCGACTAACAGTGGACGAACACACTTCACAGCGTTCAACCAGTGATGGCCGAACTCCCTTCAGAACGTTCGACTAGTAGTAGATGAATTTTCTTCACATTGTTCGACCATTGTCAGACGATTTTTGTATAAATTTTCAGCCAGTATTGAACGAACAGTATGTCAATTTCATCCAATTGTGGTGGAACGTGAGCTTTTCAACACAACACATGATGTTCGTAATTATAATAATACTAGTTCAATAACATTTCATCAAAATAGTAATATTTAGATAGAGTTTCATCAAAATACATGATATCTCTATTTAATCTACTAGTGTTATTGAATCCATACTCCTACGAGCTTCTCCCACCGATATAGGTTTTTCGTATGTATCTGCCCGGGGTTTAAGATATGATTCCCAGCCTTGTGCCACAGGTAAGCGATGGACCATCCACATTGTGTTAATCGTGGGTATCGAACACCCGTCATTAAGAGAAACCTAAAATTGCATGAACAATGTCACAATGCTAGTAAACCTAAAATTGGTATAACAAATGACCTAAAAACCAAGAAGCACACCTGGACAAAATGATCCCCGTTTATCAATCCTACTGAAATTAGCTTTGGTATTGGGGGGATGCCACTCCTCAATGGTAGATATGTGACACACGTAGCATTGCTGATCAGTACGAATGCCACATTATATAAACAAGTCCATGATACCAATTCTTTTCGTGTTCGAAACCATTCATGCGTTTCAAACAAGTCCGAGAAGTCTTCATCCATATAAACATCTCTACTCATTTGGTCACATTTGGCGATAGCACTACATCGTGGAGACTGATCAACTGAATCCTGGAAAAAAAAAACATGACACAATTTGAGGCCTACAAATGCTACTGTTCAACCAATGGTGGACGAAAAATTTTATGAATTTCGACCATCACTGGTTGAACGTTCTTAAGCTCTGTAAACCAACAGTGGTCGAACATACTTAAGCTCTGTCAACCAGCAGTGGTCGAACATTTAACTGAATTTCAACCAAAAGTGATTGAACATTTTATTAAAAATAGTCCATTATTGGTCGAACGTCAGACTTTCCGTTCGACCCTGGTTTGTCAAACAATTTCGCGATTACAACAAAAAAAACGTGAAATGACATTTTAAAAGGTTAAAATGCTTACAGACGCATACCATTATGATCTTTGAGTTGAGTTTGTCCTCCATTATGCTACATTTGTGTTTGGGAAAGATTTAAACATAATTTTGGAACTAGGGTTTTTTTTTTTTGTGGTCAAGGGGGAAGATGTTTTTGGCAGTGGTGAATGTATTAACTATGGTTGAATTGAAAAAGGTTCTTCCCTCTTCCTTCTTTCTCTTCTTCCTTTCTTCTTTCCTTCTTCTCTTGTTTCCTTCCTTCTTCCTTCTCTCTTCTTCCTTCTTTTGAATTGAAAAATGTTGTGTTCTACGTTAGGTTAGAGTGATGGTGTATGTGTAATGTTTTGGGTGTATTGAGTAATTTTTATTTTATATGTAAAGGGGTATAATTGTAAAAGTGCAATGGGTGTATATATAATTTGAAGTGGTGTATTCATTAATAGGCGTATCCTTTAAACCGGGGTGTGTGGTTAGCCGCGGCCTTCCATATATATGCCTCTAGGATGGCCAATGTGCAATTAGTCAAGCGAAAATGCATGGTGTAGGAGATATACTTCAACATTTTTGGTGGTGCAGTGAACGTTTCTGAATTGTTGCAATCATGTATTATTATTATTGAATGTTACTATATATACATATTAAATGTCATTATAATTTATTTAGTATGCATGAATCATGGGATTATAAGGACCTAACGTATGTTTCTAAACTTATATACGTGGAATCTTATTAAAAAGACGTCGGAAGATTACTACTCTTGAAATATCCATCAATCAGTCTCATATGGTTGATGATATCATGATTAAAGCCCCTTCTCTACAATACTATTGAAGATTTCTTTTGCTTTAACCATTAGCACTTGCAAGAGTGTCTGCATATCATAGCACTACATGTGACAATGTTAAGACGAATACTAATTTGCACCATAAATTCGTAGCCAAACAAAACACTCTTTTCTTATTCTGCTGGCCCTAGCAGCAGAAACACCAACTAATTATTTTCTCGCACTACCGGGAAGTACAATGACACCACACACCATGCTCTACCTGAACTATGAAAAAGTTAAATTAGCATCATCAAAAGTTTTTATATAGGTAAAATATTAGAATCACATCAAGTATGAAAAAATCAGGAGGACCTTCACCTGCAGTACTATAGCACTTTTGTGCATATATTTTAAATTTTCATTTTGCACATGATTTTATATCATCTGAATTTAATTATTAAAAATATGTAATTTTACTATATTACCAGACAGCTCCTTGACATATTAAAATGATATGAGATCATATGATGAAATGGCAATGTACATATTCGTTTTTTATTAGAAGCACTACTATGTATGAATGAAAATAGTCAATTGGAAGCTTACGACAACTCAAACACCATTTCAAATACCTACTTCCCTGGTGTCTTCTTCTTCGGGACAGTAGCATGTTGTGACTTTGGGTGCTTTTCAGCCTTTCTTGAATCCAACCAATTGAGCAAATACTACCAATGCAAATGACACCAGCAGCTGCATTAGCTGCTCTGCAAGCTTCAGCCCTTGCCAATCCATCTGCCATTCGGTTAATACGAAATGAGCTACATACTTGGTACAGGGTATTAGCACTCCTCAATGGGAATTAGAGGTTAATGAATCCCATACCCATTGCTTGTTTGAATTTATAATAGGTCAATGGGAATGAAAATAAGTTAATCATTACCTCGTATTGATTAACGTCCTCCCCCTAGTCATTCATTAACCCATTAATCAATGAAGCTCTCGTGAAGCTCCTCTCCTTTCGTCGAAGCCGTAGTTCCTACTGATCTCGCGTGCGCTCTTCTTCTCTCGTCGAAGCCCTAGTTCCAACCAATCTACGCTCTAGTTTCGAATATGGTTTGGTAGCGCCTCTGGTTTGGCTTGGAAGCACTAGATTGATGTGGGAGCAGGGTGATTGAAGAGCACAAGCAGGTATTCTAATTCCTCCCTCCCCTTATTTGATGAACTTGCCCTAATTCTTCGTCATTTCAAATTACCCAAATTTTTTTATGAACAGGTAAACTTCTTTGGAACAATGGGTTCCATTTTGTTAATATTTTGGGTTTTGTGGAGATAATTTATGTAGTTTGGTGAATTATATTCATGGGTTTTGTTTATTTGTGCTATTTTGATTGAATCTGATTTGCATTACAGTTTCTTCATATTGAAATTTGTCCCTGAATATGTTTGGACGAGACGAGACACTCCTTTTCTGGAGTTGTTTGATTCATCTATATTTTGCTACTGTGAAAATGATTTTAAAAGCTTGTTGCTTATTGTTTTTCATCTTGGAGTCGTGGGATCTTTAAACATGATAACACGTTTTGTTGCTAGTATCATTCTTTCCCAATTTAAACATGATAACAGCTTGTCTTTCCCACTTTCAACTGTCAAGAAATAGAATATTATGTATGACTGTAAAGTGTTTAAAGTATGTATGTGTCCTGTATTTTGATTCATTTCTGATATGTATGAGAGGCTTGTTTCATTTATTGTTCTTGTGGTATATTTGTGCTTAAAGTGATATTGAAGCTTCTTGCATTAAACAAAATTTCTTGGAGCTGATGCTCTCTGTCCCTTCTTCTTAAGAATGGAATCACAAATTAAGCATGCAGTAGTTGTGGTGGTCATGGGCAGGATTGGGTTTCATGGCCAAGTCTCTCTAGTGACTAGGTGAGGGTGAAATGAATGTATTTCTTATTCAGTCTATTCCTTTACTCCTCTGTTTCATGGTCTGAACATAGAGCAAGCTAGAATTTGTTGATCATAAGTGTGAAACTTAATATGAGCAATGTATCCATTAAAAAAGATTTTGGCATTCAAGTTACTTAAATGTATCTGTTGATCTTTTCTGTAAATTTTCTTGAGATTGATCATTGATGATGATGCTTTAACGGGTTCTTGATTGAAATGAATGCGGATAACTATAAATGTGTGTATGTGTGCATTGTGATGACTGAGAGATTGTCACATATGGTTTCTGTAATGTGTGTTTGTATACATATTTAGATAATATTTTATTGTGGTATTTCAAGGTTCAACTTCTTTTTCTTTTTTTAATGCTATAATTTGAGCTGCTGGACTATGTGTGTTTGGACCTGATGAAATTCATACATGCTTCTCCATATGTTCATTAACCTGAAGCATGACAAAAGCTTATTGAACTAAAAAACTGTGAAGTATATGTACTAAGCAGCTCAATGTTAAGAATAAGAGCAATGGAGACGTGTTAGAAAACAAACAATAGAAACTAAAAGCTTTTGGGATCAAATTCAAGATACAGGTTATACTATTTGAACTTCAATTCTTGCATAAAGTGACAAGATACTTTATCCGAATTCCCTGAATATAAAATATATCTGCAAAGATGTGATTTTTCTCAAGTTACTTTGGCTTTTGATCAGGTGGGTGATTGAGAAGGATTCCTGGAGAGGACTTTCCAGTCCCCTGATTCTGTCCAAGCAGGAATCCTTATCCGGAGATGGATGGAAGAAGCAGGATTGCAGACATAAGATTTCCGTAATTGCTTCCTCAGTGCTTATCATCCTCAACTTATAAACCAAAATCAATGTTAACACTTCATTTTTTAAGGTGGGTGGACCAAATGGGAAATATCACGATCGAGTCGGAGGGTTATACCCAAGTGAGAAAGCTATGTTAATCGGCTCTCATTTGGTGAAGCAACCATATTCTTTCACAAAGTTCATTTTCTTTCAATGTTAATATTTTGTATTAATTTTTAAAATTAATTTGATGTGTAGACAAATATTGTTATTGAGACTTTGATTTATTATTATTTATTATGTTGATTAAATTAGAGAACGAAAAAAAATCAAATCAACAAGAGAAGGGAAAAAAATCAAAATTGATTACCATTGCTATATTTTAAGTGAACCAAGCAACATCTATCATAGTGATACCCATTACATAATTTTGAACGAAGCACTAACAATGTAATCACCATTCCCATTGCCATTGATGTCTCAATCACTTTCACTCCCATTGTCATTCCCATTTTTGAACCAAGCATGCCCTAAGGGTATGATTCGTGAGATGGAATGAGGTGAGAATAAAATCGTCATTCCTAATTTCATTCATATTCCTACGATTGGTACATTTTTAGTAGGGATGTAATCGAGCCGAGCCGAACATCTCCGGGCTCGAAGCTCGGCTCGAATTTTTTTAAAGGGCTCGAGCTCGATTCGAATTTTATTTTTTAAGCTCGGGTTCGGCTCGTGTGTAAAATATAGAGCTCGCGAACAGTTCGCGAGCTCGGCTCGAAATATTTTTACTGAATAAAAAAAAATAAACTCGAGCTCGAATTCGGCTCGATAAAAACTAGTCCTTTGTTCGAGCTCGGGCTCGTTCGGCTCGTTAAGCTTAAAATAATTTATTTTTTAGTTTTTTAATGTATAAAGGTTTGAGTGAGGTCTCATGAATAATAAAATTTTATTAATAATTTTTTTTATAAAAAGTGGAATCTAGAGCTATTATAAATTTTTATTAATTATTAGAAGTATTAATTATTAATTAAAATATATATTAATAATATAACAAAAGATTTTTTAATTAACATTTATAAGTATATGGAGTATGTATTTAATTTAAATTTTGGAGTAGATCTTGTGTGAAACCGTCTCACGTAAATATTTACATGAGACGAATAAAAAGTGATAATATTATTAATTAAAAGTTATATTCAATCGATAAAAAGTAATAATAGTGTAGTGAACTATTTTATAAACAATTTATAATATAAACAAAAGTAACATTTTATATGGAATATAGCGAAAGTGCTAACATTTTATAAACTTTTTATTCGTCTCACGTAAGACCTTATGTAAGACGGTGTCACACAAGTATTTGCCTAAAATTTGAATGTATCCTTGTGTTATCCCATTAACTCTAATAATAATAATAATATTAAAAGGCAAATACGGGTGTATATAAATTCAAAATTTCTCCTTCAAATAAAATTATATTATTAAAATATAAATAAATAATTATATTAAATTAATTTATTTTTACATATATATACATATATATATATATATATATATATATATATACATATATATAATATATACATATATATATGTATTAATGAGGTGTCGACTTTAAAATACTTACAATTTTATTAATTACAACTCCTTCCGTCCTATAATATTTTTCTCACTTTTCTCATTTGTTTGCCCCACAAAACCTTTCACCCCCTAACAAAGTAAACATCACTTTATCCAACAACTTTAAAAGTTACTTTAATTTCAAATTTGACACTCTTTTTTCACACACACACACCATTACTTTATACTTTTTTATTACCTAAAAATACTATAATACCCTCCAAAGTCAATAAAGTTGGTCAAAAAGTGTAACTTTTCTTAAACAACGTGGAACAGTAAAGGTGAAAAGTTTTTCGGAACGGAGGGAGTATTAGTTAAAATTTAATGTATATAAATACATATATTTATTCAAATTTAAGTATAAATAAATCAAAACTAAATCTTATATAGAAATAAAAAATAAAAAATTTAGATCTTTAAACCCATTATAAATATGACTTTCAATTCATTATTTAGAATTAATAAAATGCACTCTCTTTTTAATTTTATTTTTATTAATTACGTTTTAATAATTTCATTATTTTCATTGTCATACTTTAAAATTTTTCTTTAATTTAAAGTATACTATATTTGTAAAATTATAAATTTATATTCCTTATAAATTATATTGATAAAAGTATATATATATATATATATATATATATATATATATATATATATATATATATATATATATATATATATATATATATATAAAAGTTTATTTATTTATGTAAAAAATTTTAAACTCTAAAATTACCATATTAATATGTTATAATAAATAATAACAATAATAATAATAATAATGGAGTAATAATATGAAGAATGAGCATATTGACCACTATTCGAGCCTATTATCGAACACGTTCACGAGCCTATAAACGAACACGTTCGCGAGCTTAATAAACGAACATGTTCGTGAGCCTATAAACGAACATGTTCGCGAGCTTTTAAACGAACATGTTCGCGAACACGTTCGCGAGCCTGTAAACGAACACGTTCGCGAGCTTTCGAGCCAAACACCCTCGGGCTCGAGTTCGGCTCGAAAAAATAATCGAGCTCGAAAATCGAGCTCGGCTCGGCTCGTTTTTTTCCACGAACGAACTCGAACGAATTTTTTTTCGAATCGAGTCTCAAATAGTTTACGAGCGGCTTGGTTCGTTTACATCCCTAATTTTTAGCAATAGGAATCTCGATTACAAAGGAATGTGTATTCCCTTGTTTGTGGGAATGGACATTCCTCCCCCCATGGTATTGCCCATTCCATTCCCTAATCCACCACCCCCCCATTTATACAATATTTATTTATATAATTATAAATATGTTACTATTTTTCTACTTAACTAGTAATATTTATTAAAATAATTTGTATTAAATTATTTAATAAAAAATAAAATATTAAAACATTTAAAATCTAAATAAAAAATTAATATTTTTATATACTCAAATTGGTAAAAATATACTCCCTCCGTCCCAAACTCGTTGTCTTACTTTCCGTTTTCATCCATCCCAAACTAATTGTCTTATTCCAAAAAAGGAAATATCACATCAATCACCACCCCTAAAAGTTCATCTTAATTACAACTTTACCTCACCGACCTAACACGCATAACATACTTTATAATTTATTTATTACCTAAAAATACTACAATACCCCCAAAAAGTCAACTTTTCTTAAACTCCGTGACTACAGTAACGCAGACATCCAGTTTGGGACGGAGGGAGTATATAATTAAATTAAATTTTTAAAATTTTTAAATATAAATGTATATAATTATTTTAATATTTATTCAAAATAAAAATTAGTAAATCATATATAAAAATTTTAATATTATTAATTAAATTAAAAGTATACATGTAATATAAATATAAATATATTTTTTATACATAGTTTAATATTTTTTAATATATATAAAAAAAATTTTGTATTTTAAATTTTATTATATTTTTAAAATATTAATATTTTATTTTTAAATTAACATTTTTCTATAATTATTAAAATATGATGGAGCAATGGTGACGTTTCTGGTCAAGTAGCTGGTGCGGCAACAGCTCTGAATGTTGAATTAATATAATTGGGAATCCTTATGGCATGTTCAGTTGTCATGGAAAAGGGTGTTGTAATATTAGCTGGTCCATAAGTTTGCACACGGACATAGACTTGGCAGGTGATGTAGGGTGTGTGGTGGATGTATATCGATGTCTGATGGACTTCCAAGGAAGCCAAGAGCTGGAAGTAGCACCATAAATATCAGCAGGTGTTTTCGATATGTGCCGCAGGAAATTCTTAGAATGATTTATTCTAAGTGGTATACTCATATGGTGGAGTAGGATTCTCGAGATTGAGAATTGATTGTCGGTGAAGACAATAATTCTTAGAATGGTTGATTCTAAGGGATTCTCAGAGTTGAAAATAGATTGTCGGTGAAGACAATGAATCTTCTTTTATTTTGCCAAGGTGGAGATTGTTAGTCTTTTGTCAAATATAAAAGAAGAAATTTTTTATCCCACATCGGATGGAGGATCAAAAGGGGAGGAATTCTTATGCTATTAACGAGGTCCCTGATTTTGATGTTAAGTGCCCCAATCAAGTACACTTTAATCTTTGTGTTTAATTCTTTTTAAATTCCTTTCTTGGATTCTCTGTTGTGAGAATGGAGAGAAAGGTGTGAATTAATTAAAGATTTGTAAGAGTGTAGGGATTGAGGTAGAGAGAAATTATGTGCATAGTGGTATTTTCTCGATCAGTGGTTTTTCTTCGATTTTTGGGTTTTCTACCTAAATTTTTGTATTGTGCTTTTTATGTTCTTCTTTATTTGTCCTTACATGAATGGCATATGTAGCTTTTTTTATTATAAATAAATAAATGTCTTAAAATATATTAAATCTTTATCAAAATTTTAATTAATTTAATATTTTATACAAATTAAATTTTAAATGTAATATTATAAAAATACTATTAATGAGATTGAAATTAATTAAGGAATGCAAATTCTATTACTTGAGTTATTCATGAACGATATCAATCATGATAAAAATATTTTTTAGTAATTTCATTCTCATTACTATTTCATTTATAAGTTCATTCCAAATCTAGCTGTAAGAGTTATACACAGAACCCTCTATAATCGATTCCTATTTAGCTTCCAGTTGGTAGAGCTAATTAACTGCATGATTCCTTATATAAATTTCTACTATCTAATAGTTAAACAAAATCAGGCCATATATGTGAATTCAATTAAATACGGCATTTAATTCTAAAATTTCAGCAATGTTGTACATATAAACGTAGTAGACATCTTTGTACTGTAACTTTCAATATTTGTCAAATATTTTCCCCATGAATTATCGAAATTTAACTTAATTTAGCGAAGTCATTTCCATTCTAATTTGTAACAGCTAGACGAATAGTTTCAAATTAAAGAAAATTCAGCTACCAAATTTCAAGATAAATGAACTCATGAATCGAGCATTAAAGGTTCTAACGATTCATCAGTAACGAAGAAAATATAGAAATGCCTTCAAAGACCACAGATCTACAGCCCTTCCAAAAAAAGACCATAACATACCACATTCAAGAACTTGGAATTATCCGCATACGGACAAATTTTGCATAAATACACGTAGTAAAGCCCTAATTAACGCATCATATACATGTACTAAATATATATAGAGACAGAGAAAGAGTATTGACCGAAGAAGATGACTTTAGAAACGACGTTTTTACTTCTGAAAATCGAAATAACAGCACATGTCTGAGCCATAAATATAAATCTACACGGCCGCCTTCATTAGTGCTCTGCTCACATCTTACAGAAACTAAATTTGAATTGAAACTACCTTTCTCAGGTAACTTGGCCTTTGAATACTGAGAATAATTAGAAGTTTTAGCTCATTCTAAATCTAGCTTTTATATTTTTTAAACTAAAAATGCAGATGGAAATCACAAATGTTCTATAAAAGATTTCCGCATCTCGCTACTTGGAGAATAGTCTGCTGGTTTTTAATAATACCAGTATTTAAATTAGGACTAAATTTGCTAACTGGAGACTGGAGTATATTTTTGTGATCCTTCTTTCTTAATTACAATCAGAATCACGGTTCAATTCAAAATGCATTCACTGGCAATGGTATAGCTAATAATTCGACACAATCAAGTCAACACTTTCACAATGGCATGAAAAATATTCTCAATGGCAACACACGAAAGATTAATCCTCTTACAGAAAGGAGAACCAATCGAACATCGTTCTGAAGTTCGGAAAAGCTTGTTGCTGTACAGCACACACGAACATCTGCAGAATGAGTGTAATCAGTAGTTGGAATGGTAATGCATGAAGCTTCAGGAGTTGAAAATAAAGGGAAATACACGTAAAATTATACATCGAATAGAGAGAAGAAGAAATTAGAGCAGAAGCTGCCATTATTTCCCCATGGACCTTCCAATTGGTGCGCAGACGATAGTCGAGTGCAAGTGTAGCAATTTGGGAGGTGAAGATGACTAATTCCATAAAGATTTGATGAGAACTTCTCTGCTAAACTATTGCAAGGAAATGGTGAAAAATTTTCAATGGATATGAGAGCAGACCAGGCATGATATGGTCGGTATAAGCATTTCTCATACCTGAGATGAGCCAAAAATCATGGCCCCGATAAACCTGTCTAACTCGTCTTAGTCTGATTATCATTAAAATCCCTCAATTTTTCAATCATTTTATATTCAAAAGTAAACAAAGGGCCCTGAACTCTTCAAAGAAGTAATATGCATAGCCAAATATAAACAAACAAAGCATTTTTGGAAGAACTAATCAAATAAAAATTGCCATCGAAAATTAGAGCCAAAGATCCATAACATTTTCTTATCATAATATCCTCGTTACTCAAAATTGGGGCGACACCCAGATTGAAAACCCTCCATTGAAATGGTGTCTCTCTTTCTCGCCGTTTCAGTAGTTTCGAAGATCTCGATTGCAAAACACTGCTTGCCTGCTGAAAATTGGTTTCTTCCGCTGCCCGCATCCCTCTCTCATTCCATGATTTGCTCCCCCTTTTTAACTCTATGTGGCTGTATCTATTTTGATTTGATTTGAAGGGGATTGACGTTTCAGAAGCGAATCGACCTTTCAGTTTTGAAGAATGAGGAATAGAAACGATGTTAAAACTTTTTCACAGTAGTGAGGATTAGGAGTACTCCAAGTGCTTGATAAATAGGATTAATAACTCATTATAGGGCTACAAGGTAAAAAGAGAAAAATAACGAGGATAAAATTGGAAAAAATATGTTTTACAAGAGGCAAGGTACTTTTAATATAGGGCAAAAGGTCATTTTGACCCTTCAATTTATTCTTAAGGATCAAATACACCCTCGCACCCAAACCCTTCAACTTTTTTAAAAGATCACATATACCCTCTTATCTTTTGTTTTGAGAGCAAATCTATATTTTGTGAATTAAAAAAATTAACACCACTGAATAGGTGGGCCCATGATTAAAAATAAAAAATTTCAGCCGAATTATCAAAAACTTGCACATGGAACATCACATATGATCATACAGAACCACAGCAATAACAGCTTCAATCATCGGCCCGACCCAATAAACTCCTTGGTTCTTGAAACTACCTCCAATAGTGGCTACACCAAATGCATAAGCTGGGTTCATATACCCACCCGTGAACGGCCCCATTGCCACCATATTGGCTCCGACCATAAGCCCGGCCGATGGTTCCCATGGATCCCCTCCTCGGATGCGTACACGGTGTAAGCAAGTTCAAATGTGGTCACACCTTCGAGTATGGATGCTCCGAACCCGGTCATTTCGGTAGGCACCGTGTGCACCGGCAAGTGCTGTGCTACCGGGACCATTTTAATAAGCGACGACGGAGCCGAGCATCTCTGAAAGCCAGTAGAAGATCGTCATGGGAACTGTGATGTCGCCTCCCGATGGCCATTGCGAAGGTGACTGCGGGGTTGACGTGGCTGCCAGAAATGTTGGCGTATAAGAAGACAGGGGTTGTTAAGGCGAACGCGGTTGCTATTGCAACTCCAAACAACCCTGATGGATCGGAAGAAAAGGTGCGCCAACACGGCGAAGACGAAGAAGAAGGTGGAGATGAACTCTGCGAGATATATAAGATTTGAGAGCAATGAGAGTGATGACATACATAAAAGTTCTTTTTACTTTTTACTTTTCACAAGAAGTTACAGTTTTCATTGTAACAACCTATGAAGAACATAGAATCACATCTATCTTTTTAAAAAAAGTCTTTAAATCTTATCATTTGAATTTTAAAAACTTTCAGCTGAAGTTACAAACTTTTAAAATCCCAAGATTATCTGCTGCTGGTTTGCCGAGAGTTCTGAAAGAGCATGGAGCCGGAGTGTGATCGGAGTTCTGAAAGAGCATTGAGATTTCGGAGCGGGTCTCGTCCGGGGAGATGATGGAGGAGTCGGGCGGCATTGAGTTGGTACGGGCTCAAATGGCTGAAATTTTTTTTTTACCATGGACCCCACTTATTGAGTGGTGATAATTTTTTAATCAACAAAATACAGTTTTGAACTCCAAACAAAAGATGGAGGGTAAATTTGTTTCATTTAAAAAGTTGAAGGGTTTGGATGTTAAAAAAAATAGATGGAGGTTTCATTTGATCCTCATGAATAAATTGAGGGGTCAAAATTATCTTTTGCCCTTTAATATATTAAGATTAGGATAAAGAATAAAGTATGATCGGTGTAATAAAGTATATAAGAATTGATAGTTGTTTTGACTTTTTATATGTTACTTTTGTGATATGATCCAAAATGGATATGATGAAAATTAAAGAGAATCGAATAGAGTAAAAAAGAAATGACACGTGTCACGGATCAAAATATCATTATAATCCGTCCAAATCTTCTTTTTAATATTGATGTTCCTATGTTGCTGATTCGAGGAAGGAAATACACATGGAATAAGAATTTGAATTTAGTTCCAACTGAAATCATCGGATAAAAAATCAGGTAATTGAAGGATGGAATGAGCAAGAGAAGATTTGCATGCTAAAGCGGTTGCTATTCCAGTGCTCGAGAAATTGGATCCATTTGACTGCTTCAAACAATTAACAACACAATACACAACTCTAACTATCCCACATCACAACATTCATGCTCTCAAACCAACTCTCTCTCTCCATTGCAGATGTACTCCTCTCTCTCACACACATAAGCACACAATCAGAATGCCATTTACATGCACAACCACTTGATTAGTTCCCTGAAAATGAAAGTGATAGGAGAGATACTTACTGGGCGTCTCTTCTACGTCCAAGTCCGAGACGATGCGACCGTGGGGGAGCTGAAGAAGCAGATCGGAGACCAAGAAAATCTGCCCTCCGATTGGCTTATCTTGATGCTGGATTCCGACGACCAACTCTTGCTTGATAAAGATGAAGCTGCTCTCAAGCATTATGGGGTTCAAGATAGCTCACATATCTACCTCTTCTTTCTACCCCAAGATGAAGCCTTCTCTGCTTCTCCCCCAACTTCTAAAAACTCTTCATCAGCTGAACCTTCTCCCAACATTGATCTCTCAAGTGATGAAAAGACAGATAAAGACGCTAATGGATCTCCGAACAAGGCAAATCACTCTTCATCCTCGTTTCATCCCAGCCCGGGCCAGTAGGAGGAATAGCACAACCATAGTGACATTTGAGTAATCTTATTTGTTTGCATTTGATATGTATTTGTGACAGTGACACATGAAACATCACTTTCATAGGATTAGATGTGCTGATTTCATTACGAGTTGGAACTTATGACAGTAACACATGAAACATCACTTCCAAATACTCTTGACACTAGCAACAATCATAAACGAAGCAACACATTTCTACCACCTTTGGTGGAACTGGATATCGAACTGAGTTAAAAAGACCTCTTAGCATTCCAATAAGATAACATTAAACACAAGCAAGATTTGAAAATGTAGCAAAGGTGACAAGACTTGGATGTATATAACTCATGTGTTCGATTAAACTACATCGAAATGACAACCCAAAATACACAAGGAGCAAAAGCTAATGTACCATAGGAAAAACCAACATTTTATAAAAAAAATATGATTGTTCAAGTGTTGTTAGCATGCCATATCGCTCCACCGCAATATACTCTGCTGAGATTATCTGTGTACAGCGAAACAAGCACCAAAAAAAGATTGATCACAGTTTTGATACTTCACTGTCATTCAGATCCATCAGGAAACGGGTCCAACGCATCTTGCTTGCCATTTACATAGAACTCAACCACGGCCTTCATTCTTGGGAATTTATCAGGGTGGTAATTTACGTGAACAATAACTGGCTTGATCTTTTTCAGATTAGCATCTTTCCTAATGGTTTTGAATAAAACCTTGCTGTTCATGAAGAGATAGATATCCATAGTCCTTTTGGAAGCATGAAGCCCCACATAGCCAGGATGAGAAGGGTAGAAGAGCTCTTCATTGAAAACGGCTTGGTCCCACGCAGTTGAATCCTTAGCGAGCCTATCAGCAATGCGATCCAACAGCTCAATGGAAGGAATGGTGGGTCTAATATAGAAGAAACCAGAGTTAAAAACCCATATCCTCATTGTGTGAGCATACCGAGCCCAACCCATTGGAGGCTCGTCATAAACATCGTTGAACCCGTAAGCTGTCATATTATTATGACCATCTGACATGGACTCCACATCTGAATCCCTATATATATGATCAAATGGGTTCTGCAAGAATATTATATCTACATCTGAAAGTAGAACACTGTATCCCAGCTGTAGAAACTCCCTCAGGATTTTGAATTTCAGCCCTGAGACAGCATGGTTTCCGCCTGTCTTTCCAATAGAGTCGACAGCTGCATCAGGGTCCCTTTTGTATACAGGGACATTATTTGACTTGCAGAGCTCTTCTATTACATCATCTAATGCCACCACCAGATAATTAGGAATGCCCACTCTCTTAATATTAGCATACCAGAGTTCAAGCATTGGTTTTACATTAGAATTGGCAAGAGCAACTATAACCTCTTTGCCAACAGCAACCTCAGCCAAGATCTTTTGAAGTCTCGGGTTCACACTTTCATCAGGAACAACACTTGGATTGGTCCTTAGACTCTTAACAGTACCAAAGGGTCCAGCCTTATGTGGTTCACTCAGTACCACTAACTGCTCCCGTGCATGGACTTTACCTTGCTCAGCTAACCGTAATTTTTCATTCAATTCATTAACTTTCCTTTTCAAGGCAGCATTCGTATCCGATAACTTCCTAATATCTGATTTCAGCATATTTATCTTCTCAGAAGAATCACATGATGCAGAATCAACCTATGTAGCAATCCATAAGATAATCTAGTTAAATTCTCGCAGAGGTAAACCATGAAGAACAGAATACACGCAATCTATCTTTCACAATCTTTCACAATAGAAATATGAAATAATCTCAGTAAGATGAATCGCCCAAAAATTTATCACTTTTTTTATCAGGCGGATATATACAAAATTCATTGCTTTTCATTAAACGGAAAAATGGATCCAGTTTCAGTACACAAGCAAAACATTTAGCAACATGAAGCTATCACATATAAGAGAACCTCAATTTGACTCTCCCTTGGGCTATAGTCAATGAAATTTATTCAAAACAAGCAATGCACAAATAGTCAACTTCCACCAATCGTAAAAAATAAAAATAAAAATAAAAAACTACAATTTACAGCAATAATCACATCCATGTCAAGATTCAATAACAATGCTCAGACGTATAAGAAACGCATAATGCATAAACATACATCACAACTTAGCTTAAACACGTGCTCTCCATCAAACACTCGAATTAATGGTAGTAAATAAATTATTTTACAAAAAACGCACCTCAACATTGGAATTTGAAACGGAGCGAATATGGGTCGGCTGATTCGAAGAGAAAAATCCATGGGGAAACAAAAATGCGAATACGCATCCTACAAACACTCCGACCCCAATCGCCGCCAAAATTCTCGATCCGCGGACTGATGATTGGCTGCCCTTCTCCCTTCGGCCCACCGCCATTTCCAATTAGGTTCAATTTTTCTCTCAGAAAAACCCCACAGATTCAAAACAGCATCACGTGAAGAACACTCAAGCTTGAAGAACGTCAACGCAGCATATTTTCCCTCCGATTGCTATCGTTCACTGCTGGATTACTCAAATCGAAACTCGAAATTTAGATGTGAGAAATTCTCTTGTTTATTTTTCCGCATTAAGGTCAAATTTTCCGAGTATTATTATAGGAATCTTTTCTGTGTTTGCTCTAAGTTGGTACCGTAATGAAACAGTCTTGGGTTTTTACTTTTTAGTTTCTCAAGTCCGTTCTAATAATTACATATTTTTCTTTTGGAAGTCTTATCTTAATTATTATATTTTCCTTTTTATAAAAAAACTCACACATATAATTACTTCTATATTTATGATCACATATCATAGTAATACACCTACCCACTCCATATTATAATGAGTGAGGCTTGCGTGCTCCCGGACGCACGGGAACACATTTTGTGCGCCTTTAGAAATTTAGTATTATGGGTAAGGGTACATTGATTTTGGTCTAAAGGGTATACACGTTAATTAATAAAAGGTACATCATTTTGTTCTAAAGGGTATACACTTTTCATTAATATTTTTTTTCTTTTGAAAATAAAGGGTACACATTTTTATACTAAATGGTATACAATTTAACACAAATTCTAAAGGCGCACGGGTGTTGTTCATGCGCCCAGATACACACAATAATTTTCTTTATAAAATAAAGGATATACATCTGTATACTAAAAGGTATGCAATTTAACACAAAATTCTAAAAGCACACGGAATGTGTTTCGTGCATCTGGATGCACAAGAATTTTTGCCTATTAAAATATTATTTCTATCACCTCAATACACATTAAAATAATATACTCTTTGGTCTCATGAAAGAAGGGAGTACTAGTTTAATAGGAGTTTTGATTGTCATTTGTACACTGTAGAGTTAAGATGGTGGAACTATACGCTGGCATGCTCTTATTGGATAGAAGTTTTTAAAGTCAGCTTACGGAGGTTTGGCGTTTGAGGGTGTAGAAGTAGGACGACGGGAGAGTTGACTTTACGACCTGGTCCACTCCAGCTTTACAAAATTACGTTTTTTAGGGATAGTCTTGCATGTTTTATTTTTTATTTTTTTTATATATTTTTTTTTCAAGTAATTATCATTTTATTAAAGAGAATTTTCACTTTTTATTTATAGTATAGATGGTTCATGAAATAATTTACTACATCATTATTATTTTTCATCAATTGAATATTACTTTTCATTATAAATATTATCACTTATTATTTGTGAGACGATCTCACACAAATCTGTGTATTTTTTTTTATAAACCGCTTTATCAAAAGAAAAGGCTTGAGTAGGAATGAGAAGTGATAGCATTTTAATAAAGAGTAATATTTTTAATTAAAAAAAAGTGATTAATAAAAAATTAAAGTAATGCAGTGAATTATTTCATTAACTATTTGACTTTTCAATTGATAAAAAATAATAATGATATAGTAGCTTATTTCATGAACATTTTGACAATATTTTTTAAAAAAAAAAATTATAACATTCTTAATAAAAAAAAGTTATAATAAATTAAGAAAATATAAAATGTTCACTATAATTATTTATGGAAGACTAATCCCTATACGTACCAAATTAGGTTGACTAATAATATTCTTGTTATAAATGTGCTGTTAAAAGCTTTGGAGCAACTTGTTCAATTACAATTATTTCCATAAATTTTGTATATGAGGTAAAAGGTTAAATGCACATGAATTAAATTGTATGTCCATATATTTGGTGATAATAAGATGTATTCATGCGTTCTTGCACTCGAAGTAACTTAAAACAATTGCCGGCGTAATTATTCTTGTCAAATATTCCTTGTCCATAATTAAAGTATTCATTTGGAGTATTATCACTTTATGTTTGTATTGAGAATTTGTATCAGTATAGTAATTTTGTTAGAATGTGGTAGGTCATAGTTCATATGGCTCAACTAATTAAAGGAGTAATATTTTGTATCAGTGGCCAATGAACGAACCTACAGTTGCAGTGTGAAAGCACCTCTCAAATGAGAGGCTCCTGCAGTGGTCTAGCCCTTATTGAGACTCATCTGATCAACCTCTCCACCATTCTGTAGGGTCGGGATGTAGGGGTGCCCACCCACTACCCACTTAATGATCAATTGAATCAGCATGATTAACCTCTCCACCACTCAAGGAAATCCATGTAACTTTTAAATGGAGTCCATGAAGATTTGTTTCAACGCAAAAGTTATGTAGCAATTAGAAATATCAATAAAGTTGTTGTAATTTGTGATTCTATCAACTATGACTTTCTTTTGGATTTTGGTAGTTGTTTTATTATTCTAACATTTTCATGTTTTGACAACTGCAATCTGCAGCATTTAGAGACAGTTGTGTTGTCCTCCTATCTCAAATTAGGACAACAAAACACAACATTATTTATCCATAATGTTACCACCTCTCCATAATGTCCCCCATTAGTTGATGCGTGCATGTATTCAAGGATTATGCATCTCAACCCTTTATATCGTTATATCCTATCCAATCTTATAAGTATATGGTGACATGTTGTAAGAATAAGTCAAGCTTTGATTACCATTTGTTGTACTAACACATCACCTTATAACTCTCCTATAATTCTTCTACCTAAGTCGATTTCATTACCATTAGTGCATTGTGCTCGCCAACTATCTGTTCTCTTCGTGATAGAGCATCAACGTTTGCATTCTGCTTTCCTTTCCTATACTCAATTTTGTAATCGAACACCTGAAGTTTGATGAGATATTTATGCTACAATGAAGTGGAAATTTTCTGCTTCGATGGGTATTTAAGTTTGTATTGATCAATTTTGATGATGTAAAGACCATGTGTAAAGTCTTCTCCATTGCTCTGCTGCCAAGATAATAGCCAAAAGCTCCTTTTCATATAGAGTAAATTACGAACACCATCTTGAGGTTTGTCCAAACTCCAGGAATAAAGCTCGTAGTTTGAAAAACTATCAATTACCTTATTTGACTTGAATTTAATTTGAATATTGATAAAAGTACCTTTAAAAAAATAGAGTGATGAAAATAATATGAATACTCATATATTTAAAGAGTGAAGCTCTTGTGCACCCGGGCGCACGGAGCACATTTTGTTCGTCTTTGCAATTTTCGTGCCCTTTACAATTTAAACCACTAATAATACATAGGCTTAAATAGAATATACTAGGAGGATGGTTGTGTTCACATGAGGACACGGAGTATCCCTCCGTGTTACGGTGGTGCAAAAGCTTTTGCCATATTTAAAATGTGAATTAAAATTTTAACCTTAATAATTGTAGAGGGTTTATTGTGAAAAATTGGTGCCTACATTTTTTACTATTAACTATAATTATACATATATTTATTTATTTTTAATACTCTAGCGCATCTCTCATTATGAAATAAAAATTTTGGCAAAAAACGATCCTTTTGATCTAATTAAATTGATCTTACACGGTATTATATATATATATATATATTATTATTATTATTAAATTGACGGTAGATTAATGTGCGAATATGTAGTTTGATTGGCGCCATTAGCTCTCAATACCGTGAAGGTCTCGATATTAAGCTTTGTTTTCGGTGTTTTATTTCTACTCCCTCCGTCCGGCAGTTTTCGTGACCGATTCGTGGTTTGTTTGGTTCAAGATTGTGTTTTACACCTCATAATACGTATTTATGCACATTTCTAGTTAAAAAAGGTTTAAAAAAACAGTCCGGAGGAAGACACAAGTATACAAGGAGACGGAAACACACAAGAGAAGGAATTAGAATCCAATTCATAATTCCTCTTCCATATTTCACGTCAAGAGTATCATTTGCTTTTGGACACGAAAATTAAGAAATATTGTTATTTAATGTGTAATGAGTAATTGTATTAGTGGAAGTTTGAGTTCCATTTTTAAGTTGTATTAGTGGGTGTATGTGAATAAAAAATGAAATAAGACATTGCCCAAAATGAAAAAATAATACCCTTAAAAGGGAACTAAATGAATATTTAATTTTGATTTCCGACATTGTCTTTTTCTTTTTTTCTTTTTTTTAATTAAATAATTATCGAAATTAATTATTATTATTATTTAAAAAATAATACAATATTTTTAATAAAAAAGTGATATCTAATCAAATGAATTACTATTACATACTTCATATTACCCAACAAAGATGAGGTTAAAAGGGAGAGAGAAACTTCAACATCACTGCACGTCAAAAAGGATCCGAGTACATCGAAATCACAAGAGCAACTGTAAACTTCATACAAACTCTCCCAACGAAAGTTACGAAACTATATCAATCTTTGTATCCACATTAACAAGCTGCAGATTACATGGAAAGGCAGTTGATAAAACTGAGAGTCATAATTGCCATCTATCACGATGCTGTGTACCAAGCGCCAAATATCAGCATGAGTTGACCAGTTTGGTATACCATACCGAACCACCCCCAGGCCGCACATTAGGACAGATCAATCCCTCAGATTTCTCCAATGTAATAGAAATCCAAGTCTAAGTTGGAGCCATGGTAGGTGAAAGCTATGATGAAGCCTAATGACAATGAGACGAGGCAAGATGCAAAATCCACCAAAACACCATCAAAATAAAACCATGGATGAACAGGTTTTCTTCTCTCACCATTTTCTTTGTACAGCCGACCATACTAAGTGGACGCAAGTATATATACAGCATATTGCAGATTGCAGAAGCATTACTTTGAGTGGAACCAATCCTCTTAAATATGGTAGAATATCACCAGAAATGCTGACATGTAAACTCTTCGTTAATTAGAGCTCTTAGTCGATGAGTTTTCCTGCACAGAAGGATTGGTATCGATTATCCAAGGTAAATGTAACAGTACCATTACGTTTTGGGTACAGATGTGAAGACATGAATCTTGTTCAGCATATTCCCTTTTTTACAACTTTAGATTTCTTTTAGTTAGTTTCAACTTTCAAGAGCATATTAAGCATCATGGAGAGTTGCCCAACTCTCCAAGAATAGAGAACTCGGTAAGCAAGGCAGAAAAAATGCAATTCTTTCAGGCATCACAATAGATTATAAACTTTTTCATGATTCAACCACCCAGCACACAGGTACATATTCTCAAAAGAGACAAATCAATAATAAGCCAATAGTAACAAAGGAACTGTTGCATATCTCCATAATATACAGACTAAATTGTGATTATATGTTTTCATAACTAAAACCAATTAAAGAAATAGACAAAACCACGGGATCATGGATATTAGCCCCCTATTGAAATTTAAAATAAAGCAGCCAGTTAATGTCACTGCAAGGTTGGTGAACACACCAGCCACTTAATGCAGAGTATTATATGCCTGCATGAATGCACGGATAATGTAACTGAGAAGTTTAGGGAAGAATAATGACCATGGATATGCTCGCTTCCTCTCTCTACTCTCTCACACACACACATGTATATGTGTGTTGTATGTCTGGAACCCAACATTGGGTTCATTGATGTAGAGTGACAGTTTTTTGTTAAATTGCTCTTATATTTACAAATGAAAAATCTGGCTCTATAAAAAAACACCACTGTGTTTCTTATCAACACTGTATATATAGAGAGAGAGAGAGCAAGAGATGTAGGCCCCACTAGATAGCCATCTAAAATGCCGCATGAATGCAAGTATGTATTTTTTATATGAGAGAGAGAGAGAGCCCATACGTTGTGGTCGCTCGTAATATAAGAAACAACTACAGTGATGTCGTCAAGCTTCCCACCATAATAACGGAAACCAGCTTCTTGAGCTGCTGCAGAGAAAGGAGTTTGTCTGTTCTTATCATGCGCTCGTTGCCGTGCCAATGCTGCTATTTTTTGGGCTGTCATTTGAGGCCCTAAACCAGCTCGAATGCCATGGACCACAACAGCAGTAATGTCACTGTTGTACAAATTGTCAAAAAGCCCATCAGTCCCAGCAATAATAACGTCTCCTGGAGCAACTGGTATCGTAAACACCTATACCACATAAAGAACCATTTAGCCTCAGATGGGTTTATCAGAGCTGAATACACCAGAATATTCAGAAAAAAAAAAAGCAAGAAACCATGGACTGCATTTTTCCAGCTTTGCAATCAAATGTAAATAAAATGTTCAATATTATTGGTATACCGATGTCTGATGAGAGAGAGAACACAGAACTCTTAATTATAAGAAACAAATTATGTGTTGTGCTTTGACAAGCTGACCATTTTATAGCATATATATACGACATTATATTATACTTCAAAAGTACAAATTAATTTATCAGAAATTTGAGCGAGTGAAGTGTGTCAAAACAACTGCTGAAACCCTAATATTTAATAAGATGAACACAAGTAAGTAGCACCGTAGCAGACTCAGCAAATGATTGATACCCATCATTAATGCAAAAACCAAAATTCACATAATAGAGAACAAAATGAGCACTCAAAATAAAAATATAAAAGTACAGAAGCACAAATACCCAACATCGTATACGGTATACTAAACAAGATACTGCTTGGTAAGATATGAGACTATGATTTGCTTCATAAACAAACATCACACAACACCAGGCAGAAAGTAAGCTCAAAGAGAGGATAGGCAAAACCACCTGCCCAGAACTAGGTAAATCTCCAGCATTCCCACTCTCCAACTGATAAGTGAAATTGAAATCATGCTGCTGGACAGGAGATCTGAAAACTGTACAGCCATCTCTAACCACCATAAACCCACTATCCCCCAAATTGATGGCTTGAAGACCCTGCACAGAAAAGGAAACATGATGATCTTTAACAAGTAAAGCAAGATTGATAATTCTGAGCAGCAGCTTATCATATGAAATACATATCTATGAGAGCTTACATGATCAGTAAGGGAAATAATACAAGCAGTCGATGACCCTTTTGCTTTTGTGCTAATATAGGCTTTCTCCAGGACTCTGGCAGGGTCTACGGAGCCCCTGGGTTCTTCCTGAATTGCAGTGACTGAATTAGACATAAGCTCACGTGCATACTGTCCTGCATCAACACCCAGATCAGCCCATCCACCAACACCATCAGCTACACCAATGGCTTGTTTATCTGTACAAATGAAATGAGCATCCTCTCCACCAGTTTCTTCTTTGTCAGGATGAGGCAGGTAACACGATCCAGAATTTAGTTTCAGAATTCTGTTGATTGGAGTATTCCTGGATCCAACCCCGAAATAAGAATTGCGAGTGCATGAAATTATTACTTTTAATAGAGAAGGAAATATTTTCTAGGTAATTTCATGATACAACATGTTGCGCATGATGATGCCAGTTTGATAGCATGGCTAACTTGCAGTTTTCCAAGAATAGCACAGACGCTCGCTTATATTTTAAAATGAAACAAAACACTGTCAAAGGTAGCAGTTCATGGAAGTGTCTGGAACTTCAAATATTTTCATTTCTTAATTAGATAAAACCTGATTAAACTCAAGGAAACACTTCAAAGCATTCTTTTACTAAACAAATTGCTCCAAATGCTAACCATAAGCTTGAAAATTGACGAAAATGTATTACAAAATGTGTGAAAATTCCAACTTGCAAGGAGATAATAGGTGTAATCTTATATGAATGGGTTGGAAAAGTTCTTTTTGTGGCAGTAGGATGCTTCCACTGGTAATTGCAGCAAAAGTCAACACATTGGGAGTATAAAGTAAAAAGCAGGATCTCACTCTTGCATTTCAAACAGAGCATTCAAGAGGAGACATGGATGAAAAAAATGGTAAGAATGTTCTTTTTTGCATATCCTTATTTTATTCTCTTGAATTCCTTTTTGTAGCTGCTGCGCAGCTCCTTAGTTATGCAGGAGCTATAAATGTTTTAATCATTTTTGCTGTAATGTTCATGAATGGTTCAGAATATTACAAAGATATACATCCTTGGACCATTGGGGATGGAGTCACTCCAATGGTTTGTAAAAGTCTTTTTTAATTTCACTAATTACTAGTATTATTCAAGATGAGTCCTGTATGATTTATTTTGAATTCAAAATCAAATCACTTTTAAGTACCTATCTATTATGCATAAGTCAATATGTTCATAAAAACACAAAACCAAGCCAGAGGGTTTCAAGAATACAGTTTGTAAACCTTTTTTTTTTCTGTGTATTAAGTTGCTTCACAGTTATAAACATGAAAGAAACATACAGCTCAGATGAATCTGCAGAGCTTGAGTGTTGTTCATCCTTCACAGAGTTACCAAGGGATACATCTGGTTCGGTGCCAGTAGAAGAATATGCCGGAGTTGATACATAAGAACCCTCAAATCCAAATCCCAGGAAAGGATTGCCGTTCCCCCTTCTCTTTGCAACATTGTAGATGAAATAACCATAGTGCAAAAAGTTATTAGGTTGCTCTCTATTTCTCAAACTCATTGTAGCTTTTCCAAAATTTTCAAAGCTATATCTGCTGTAAGTACTGAAAGCACGATAAGCAGCAAAACCACGTTGAGCATGTTTAGAAGTCAAATTACCAACGGAACAATCAGGAAGAGCTGGTCTAGACCCATATACCGACATAGGTGCCTTTTGGGAGTTTATTCCAAACACCTGACTAGGCTCAGATAGCAAACAAACAATACAACTACCACACTCTCCAAATGAAGGCTTTGACACGGATGGTATAGAAATTGCACAAGAAAATGGTCCAACAACTGAAAGGTTCGTCCTTTGACTGGCTGAATGCAAACTTGCTTGAGCAGCAGCAAGAGTGCCAGCTCTAACAATTACATGCAGGTCAGTAAATGTCTCAGCGGAATGAAACTGCCTCGATTGGCCAAGAAATAACTTCCCTTGCCCTATCAAAATATCTACTTGACCATGGAAGACAGTTTCTTGCCCATACTTGGATCTCCAAAGTCCTTGCCAGATTGCCCCACGAAGTCTTGAGTAATAATTAGATGGCATTTCCCCAGTTCAAATAAAGTAAATCTGGTAGCTTAATGTAACAGAGGGCACAGACACAAATTCCACAACCAAAAGATAATCTCATACTCCCAATGCATATACTGCAAGTTTGAAAACCCAAACCACAAGTGCCACCTTCCTAGTGCGTGCCAAAGGAGCAAGGAACCTAACAATCAAAGCACATACCATGAGGGAAAACATGAACAACTATAATACTTTAGGTTTTCCATGAAAGGACCGAATGAGATTGCTTCAACAAAAGGTTGCACAATTTTGCATCAGCATGTTTCATATTATACCTTAACAATAACTAAAACAGTTGCACATCATAGTGTGAAATACAAAACTTTCATTAACTACATAAAGGCGAATAAGTAAACAAAGAACTTATATTATTGCATGATTTGCACATATCAAGCATGTTACTTATCAGCTTCATCATGTTACACGATATTTTAAATTGTTCATTGTTTTATAAATGAACTAAGCAACTTAAAAGTCAAACTTCCATCAAATTTATTTTGAAAGGAGACAATCTGGAGTATTTTCCATTGATAACGTATATAATATATCTAATGTACGCCAGACTAACTTCTCACTTCAAGAACATAAAATTTAAGGAAAAATAGGTCCGGTTATACTGGAATACGCCTGCATAAGAACAAAACTAAATGTGGGAATGTTAGGAAACTACACGACTCTCATAGTATTTGTTCTAGCTAAATTCGATCGCCCTTAAACATCCTCCTTATTGCTAGTGGAACTTATTGAAGATATGGGATCACCCCATCCTTCAGCTCAAGCCACATACATTGAATACACGAAAATGAACTGATAAATGATACATAGAGCAAATCTTCCCAATGATATTCTAAAACCAGTCATTACCAATACCAACTTAGGAAGATTAAAATCAACTAGGTCCCATCAAAGTTTGACGCACTATCAGCACTTCGATAAACCCAGACAATAATCCTACGAACAACTGGACACAACACTAAACGACACCGCATCAACAATATAGCAAAGCGCACAGAAAAAGAAGACAACGCCCTCAATCGGAATCATTCAAAAGCACAATATGACAAATGGAACCCGCCTTTTCATCAATTAAACAAATGCGAAAATTCCAGAAATCCGAACCTTTACAATTATCAAGGATGCAGAGATCGGCCCATTTGAAAATTTGCGTTAACAATTGAACATGAAATCCACGAAGCTAATAAAAGCAACAGTAATGCTGTCGGTGGTTTAGATTCGTCAAATTTGATTCACAAAAAATTTGAGGAGGTGGCTGTTGGGTGAGCTGAAACGACAAGCCCAGAAACTTCCTGGAAGGAGAAAGAATTCGGAGCAGGTTTACTCTAGAACACCCGACCCACCCCCAACCCCCGGCAAAACCCAATTAGGTCAGGTTTGACTATTATTTGAGAATGACGTTGAAAAATGAGAATCAACTCTTTTTCCCTTATGAGAAAAATGGGTTTTATAATTATACGTGATTGCTATAGGGTACAAACTCTTCACTTTTCTAGCCTATCCCAGAAAAAAATTAATTATATCCAATTTAATGGCAAAGTAACATTATGCCCTTAAAAGAAAACCGGCCGGTTCAAACAAATAAGAAAAAAACCCAAGCAACTCGGTTTTAAGCAGACATTTTGGGGAGAAAATAATCAAGATTTGACAAACCGAAAGCACCTCAAGAGTCAAGACTTCAATTTCAACTCCTAAAAATTTTTACTCTCAAATTTGTAGGATTTTCGAACATACAATAAGATCTTCAATCCTTCGTCATGGTGATATTGCCCCCTCAATTTTGACTTTTTTCAATTTTGACCAAAATTTTACAATTTTACACTTAATGCTTCAAATTTTTAAATACACCCACCAATACACCCTTTCTGCATACACCCACTAATTTTGACCCATTTTTGATCAGTCATATTTTGACTAACAGTTGACCAGAAATTTATAATTTTGCAATTTTTTATTATTATTTATCTTTTTAATCCCCTTTCTCTCCATTTTCTTTCAAAAATGGATATAGTCAATTACGACCATATCAGGCTCATCATGCTTCCGTACATTAATTAAACAATATTAATCTCATAACTAACCAACTTAAAACAGTAACAGTACTTTTTTTTACCGTCAATCCATGGGTATCCGGGAGGTTTTACAGCTGCTCCTCACAGCCAACCACTCGTCCCACAGTGTGATGGTTCAATCCCGTTCCTTTAGTTGATCTCAGCACAACCATGGTTCGTTTCCTACACCGGGTGTACAGGATGCTGCTATTGTTCTTGCCGAAAAGCATGAAGATTAAAGTTGCCGAAAAAATGGAAGGCTACATGAGGGCAGAAGCCCAAGACTATTTATTTATTGAATGGAGAATTTATTACACAGTCATCCTCACAGGACAAAAGGAGATAACTCCTTTAGCTACCTATTGTAGCTGCACTCAGAACACTCATACAAAGAAAAGAAAGGAATACAATGTTTATTTTAGAAAGAGAAAACATATGGTAATGGTCGATGTCTTCTGTTTTCTCAACTCTGCTATTTATAGAGGCTTGCGGATGTGAAATCCGGATTTCAAAGCCTCTTTACTTTTGTTGACGTCACTGCTTACGTCATTGTAATGACGTCACTGCTTACGTTTTTTCCATTAGAATCCAACTTTAGCAGCTGGTTGGTCCCCTTTCTCCATTGGATGCCTTCTTGTGGTCCATCCTCCTTGTTGGTCACATGTCCCTTGCCCTTTCAGAAAGTCATCTGGCTCTTGCTTTTTTGAAGAGTCATTTGTCTTCTTTGGTGCCTGATGATTCTCCTGTCTCTCGGGTAATCTGAAGAGATTTTACCCTCTTCTTTCCACGTCCCTCTTTTGCTGAGGGTGGTTCAGCAGTTCTAATCATCCCTATGTCCAACCATATTCCCTTTCCAAACTCTGGTTCGGTTTGGGTGGAGCAGCTTGTGCATATTTTGTTTGTCCATTGCCCAAAATGGGTCGTGTTACAATATCTCTGATGGGTTTGTTGCTCACCGGAATCTTGTTTCTCCAAAGAAGGTCCTGTTTTTCTTGGAAGGCATTCTCAGCAAATCATGTCTTTTTTCATGTTAAAGTATTCAACAGAAAAGACTCATTCAAAGACTTGTGCTCGAACTTGAATGGGAACTTCACCTCCACCATTGCTTGAATGCAGACGAACAAACCCCTCCTCTTCGCGTAGAGATCTGCTCTTCAGAAAATGTAGAAACCAAGACTGATTCATTCCCGGAAGACTCCTTGATCTTATTTGATGCTGAGACATCGGGTTTTCTTAGCTTGATGAAATGGAAGGCCTCGTGGTTGCCTTTTCCAACTGGTTCTGGAGCTGCACTAGTGAAGTAAAGCTCCAATACATCTCCTCTAGTAGAGTCGAGTTGTTTTCTCATGCTTTGAAACTGTTTTCCCCAGCTATTCGGGCAGCTTTGAAAGTTCTGGGAAGCTTGGTGCAATAATATAAATTGAGGCTAGTGCCCCAAAATCATACCACTCTTTACATCATTTGGATTTGAGCCTTCTAGCATCCAAACTCGGGGGTATTCCCCTGATATATCCACCTGGCATTTCTCCGGTCGAATTCCTTATCTGGTATTTAGTTTCACCCAGCTGGCCTGGTATTCCTGCCAATAAGAGAAATCAGCCAAGTTAATACCAACCTTAGCAGTGTCCGTCATAGGCCTAAGGTTGATCTCTCCCTCTTTGACCCCAGAGGTGCAGTATTGACTCGAAGGCTCATGATGTGACTCAGTAGCCTCGTCTTTTTCTTGGATTGGTTCCTCTTTTGGATGTTCCAATCTAGAACTCGTGCCAGGGGTAATTGAATCATCTGCTCCGGGTTTAGAGCCCCATTCTCGACTACTCTCCTTTTGTCGATTGCTATTTCCATCAACAGCTCGGAGGAGTGGCTCTCGTAAGGACTCGAAGAGACTCGCATTGTTGCGAATACAAACTCGTATGCGATTAGACACTTTGGTTCGATCACTTTTTTGTAATTTTCCAGCACGCGTTGCATTGAGTGCTAGATTCTCGAATTCCCTTTGGAGCAACACCAGGTTGTTTATCAGGTGCCTTGAAATAGTCAGGATGAAGTCTATTTCAGCTCCCTCCATCTCTCGTCAGAAAATCTGTCAAAATATTATCAACAGATTTAATAATGACAATATTAAAATCATAATATTGACATTTTGCTTGCCATCTTAAAAGTCTAACCTTTTCTAGTTTAGATTCAATTTTATTTTTCAAAAAGGCTTTGACGCTTGTGTTATCAATTTTAAGGATAAATTTCTTTACGAGAAGAAACAGCGGCTATTTTTTGGACGCCTTCCGAACCGCAAAGAACTCATTTTCATTGATGTGTTATCTCTTTGCTTCATTCTCCGCAAAGAGCCCGTTACAGTACTACATGTCATTTCTCCTTCTGGTGTGGACTTTGTAAGAACTGCTGTCCACTAATGGTCACTAGCATCTGTATATAGTACCAGATCATCCTCTTCATTAGGAATGGCTAACTTGGGGAGCTTCTTGAAAACCTCCTTTAGTTGTTTTACCATAGCTCGGTGTGATTCCTCCCATTTGAACTCAACATCTTTTTTCAACAAATGACTGAACACCTTCCAGTATTGCGCTAGATTGTTGATGAACATTCCAGCAAAGTTGATAACTCCTAAGAAGCTTTAGAGTTGCTTCTTGTCCTTGAAATCTTCAGGAAATCCTTGAACCTTTTCTACAATGTGTGGTTGTAGAATAATTCCGGACTCATCGATCTCGACTCCAAGAAACTCGATCTGTCTTGTTGCAATTACTGGTTTCTTTTCAGAAAGCATTAATCGTTCCTTGTGACAAACTTCTGAAAATACTTCCAGATGCGCCAGATGCTCCTTCATGCTCTTTGAGGCTATGAGGATGTCATCCACATAAACAAACATGAATGAGAAATAAACTTTGAAAAGATTATCTATCTTCCTTTGGTATATCTGTGGTGCGTTTGCCAAGCCCATAGACATGACATTCCAGATATAATGGCCTTGTGGTGTGGAGAATGCTGTGAACTTCTTGCTTCCTTCTTCCATCATAATCTGGTAGAACCCAGATTTGCAATCAAACTTTGAGAATACCTTGGCATTCTTGATACAGTTGACCAAGTGTTCCCTACTTGGTATGTAGTATCCATCGAACTCCAGGATGTTGTTGATCCCTTTGTACTTGATCACAAGTCTCGGCTTCCCCGCTTGACTTCTCCATGATTTCGAACCAAAAATCCTGGACTGCTGTATGGAGATACTCCTGGTGATATCAACTTAAGGTCCAGATGTTCCTTAAGTATTATTTGCATATCCTCTCGATCCTCTTGGTTCATCAGGATAGGCTTATATCTCATGAACTCGTGCTCCTTTCCTTCTTTGACTTTGAGTGAAGCTTTGAGCTCGTTTTTATCCCACCAGGCTAGATGATCTTCATTGAAGTTCTTTTGTATCTTTTTCTTGACGTCCTCCAAAGATGTTTGTTCTTCGATTGTGACGCCTCTCTGTAGGCTTTCTCCCAAACTTGCTTTGAGAAGGTGGATTGTGTTCTCCTTTAGTTTCTCCATCTTCCATCCTCCTCTAGTCTCGGTTCTCATCTGAAGGACTGCTTCACCATATCTCCTTTGATTATTCATCTTTGGATGGCTAAGTTTTCCTTCATCACCATGCATGCTGCGAAATCTTATTGGCATTTTTCTTTGAAATGGATTACTTAGTCTTGGTGCGATGATCTTATGCTCACAAAGGGTTGTGAAGATAAGCCTTCTTGTTGTATTTTCTTAGGTAAAATGCTTGAATGTCTGTAAGAAGTTATTTCCTAACAGAATATCTATTCCGGTGTCGTGAAAATATGTCGGTGGAGTTTTCACCTTGTACACGGTGTACGTTCTTCTTCTCCAATCATGATTTCTGCTTGCTTGATTCCTCTATTAAGGATTAGCATCATCTGAGAGAAATCTTTTCCTAGTACTGTTGGCAATTCTTCACCTGAGTCCTTAGGAAAGACTCCTTCTTTTACTGTGCAGATTCCGGCTCCTGAATCAATGTATGCCACAAAATACTCTGCACAATGCTACTTATATATCATCCCTACGGTGATATATATCAAGAATAGACTTGTGGTCATTGGGAGATCAGAGCTTTAAGCCCGAGCCTCTACTAATAAACCTTGTATCTTTTCCCTTTGACCGTGAATTCCATTCCATCCTGTAATCTTTCCCAAGGTTTGTGATCCTCGAGAAGCTCCAATCTCAGCACCAATTGCTCTAGGAATCTTCCTGCTACTCCTTCAATCACCAACTCAAATTCTCCAAGTTTGAGCTGTCCTTGATATCTCCAGTTGTTGGCTGTTGAAGATAATATAGGACATCACAAGGAATAGAGTTTTCCCTTTTAGTAATGTCGAATATTACTTCGACTCCTCTCCATCCTTCTGGGCATTTAAGTTCACCTTTAGTTGTGAACTTTTCTGGTTCTTGGACTACCTCTGCGATCGGCTTCTTTCCCTATTTTCACTGATCATTCTATCTTCTTGGAAATAAATTCTTCTTTGGTCAAATTTGAGGCTATCTTGTCTGCTCCAGACTGGTTTGTCTCTGATCCGCAAATCCATATCGTGGATTGGTGGTAATTCCATTATTTATGGCCTAGTTGCACATGCAACTCTCTCGAACACTTCTGGTATCTCAATATACTCCTTCATTTAGAATAAATCCGAATGATGAGTGTGGGACAAGGCATACAAGATATTGTATGTGATAGAGTAAGGCCTGTTCCATTCTTTCATCAGGTTTTTGTTCTTGAAATCTTGATGAAGGGTGAGTGCCCTACTGAAGTCTTTGTCTGCCAGATTGTAGGCAACCCTTGGGTATATGTAGGATGCCACCTTGCCTGCGTATAGATTCCCTGAGATTCCTCCCAAGTAAGCCTCTCTTGTATTCTTGATCCTCTTATCAAAGATTGCAATATCAATTGGTGTATCGATACCTTCTTTGAAAGCTACTTTGATGAGGATCCAGATTGCTCCGATATGGATCCAAGACATAGTCTTAGCCATTCCTTCCTTGAGTTTACTTAGCTCCATTTTGATTTCATCAATAGGGACTAGTTGCATTTCCATCACATTACTCGTGAGCTCCATTGGGATGACAATCTCCCCTTCGGTCACCTTATATATGATGTTATGTTTTATCTTTTTGAAGCTGAGGAACCACTCTAGTTGTCCCACGGTAAACCCGTCGTATAGATTGAGTCTTGGATCCTCCTTCATGATTCTCATTAGAGTCCTATAAGAAATGGATGTTTGGGAAAAGAATCCAGACATGTCCTCTTGCATCTCCTGTTTGAAGTTTTCTTCTTCACTCTAACTCATCTTCAGAGGATTTGTCCTGACTGCAGAACTCTTCTTCATAAATGCTCTCGTCTGAGGGTATATCTTTGAACTGATATACTTGTACTAGATCTTGGAAGTAAACAGCTTCCTCCATTTCTGGAGTTGTTTCGAACTGTCGTACTCCCCGCTTCTGGTTTTCTGGGCAATCTGTTGAGATATGACCTCTTGCTCCACACATGTAGCAGTTGCAATCCTTGAATCTTTCATTGACTCGTGTGGCCGCTCTTCGGAACGTCTTTCTTGTGGGAGTTCTTCCTGTACTCCTCTGGTTTGACCCTGAGGATGATGCTTGACTTCTTGAACTCCATCTTGACGGTCCATATCTCTGCCCTGATTTATAGCTTAGGGCCTTCTGTTTAGACCAAAAGGATCTTAGTCGTCTGGACCTCCATCCTCCGTTCCTTTGGGCATAAGGATGATGTTTCTTCATCCTTTTCTGCTTTCTTGGGTTTCTTCCAATGATAGTTGGGAGATCATTGCTTTCGCAACATAAGGGGACTGTCTTGTTGATTCTCCTTAATCTCTTGTAGTTCTTGTGTAGCGATGCTTGATGATACCACTACTCAATCTTGGCTTTGAGGAAGGGCATTTTCCTTGATATTGAATCCAGCTCGCATGGTTCATATTCTTTTCTCAGCATTTCTCTCCATATGCTTGAGATCTTGGCAAAGAACATGTGGAATACTTCTTCCTCATTGACCTTAGATTTCCATTTATACTCTGTGAAGAGTTTGATGTATTCGTCTATGTGACAGATGTCAAGTATTTCCAAGTTGTATAGGGCATTCCTATACTTCTTCTTCTTTTCTTCCATTCCTTCGAAGTAACCTACTCCGATGAAATGGATCTTGAAGATCTTGGCCATTCGATCAACAATATTGCCTAGATCTTCTCCATCCATGGCTTCCTTCTTTACTTCGTCTGAGAGCTCCTCCTAGGCGCATTTTACTGATCCTTCCAGGCTTATAGTTAGGAATCTTATGAACCCTTCTTTGTCTAGCTCCAATGCGCCACCTGCAATCTTCATGGCATTTGTCCATTCATCGATT
The DNA here is from genome assembly GCA_023678885.1 of Pogostemon cablin. Classification (NCBI taxonomy): domain Eukaryota; kingdom Viridiplantae; phylum Streptophyta; class Magnoliopsida; order Lamiales; family Lamiaceae; genus Pogostemon; species Pogostemon cablin. The sequence continues at coordinate 8,969,989 of CM042990.1, read as the reverse complement.
AAGGCCTCTCTATTCTTGAAGTCTAGAGTGTCGAGGTTTAAGATCACCCATATGGATTTATCGGTTCAAGGTGAGACCGATCATATGGGGTGTTGTGTAGATTAGATCCTTGAACTCGGCTTGCTCTTGTTGACAATCCTATCGCCTTCATTTTGAAGTTTCCTGGTTGTTGGAATGTCTCTTCTTGTCTTGTCTCACGGACTCCCTGTGATCCAGAGGTTCCTTCATTTTGGCTCCGCTCATGTTGAGGAGCATGTGACTGCTGCTGTGAGTTTGATGACTCTCCAACATTCATCTTTAGATCTGCAATTGATAGTCATTGGAAGGACTCATATAGATCTTGTAGATTTTCAAGATTTGCTCTTTTCATCCGGGGATGTGGATTCTCTTCGAAGGATATCAATCATCTTCTCGCTTTCGGACTTTGGCCTTTTGACCTCTATCGTCTTCCCTTTTTGGTGTAAAAGGGGTTCTATTCCAAAGGTTGGTGGCAACCTTCCTCCTGATCTTCTCCCGGTTAGGGTTTCCAGGTATTCTACTTGATTTATCAGCTTCTGGATGAGGTCGAGTTTCCTGTTCTGCAACGTCTCCACCTTATTCATCTTGAGGCTGATCTAAAATATCGTCCTGGACATATTTTGGCAATATTCTCCAAAGAATATCACCGTCTTCTATAATTCTCTAAGATCTTGATTCATCTTAGAGTTATCTGCCACGATTGCCTTCCACTCTGTCATCCTGTCCAATGTGAAAAGTGATAGGGCTTGCAGATCTCTCTTGGACCTTGGTTTGGTCGTCTCCTCCATTGTTCTTGTTTGGGGACACGTCCATGGATCTCGGTGAAACTCCGAATTTCCACTATGTTCCTTGAAACCTCCTTGGAGTATCTTATTTGATCCTGACGGATATCCTCCAGGTGTTCCTCTTTGGAGTGGTTAGCCCGGGCGTCCGCCAGTTTCCACCTTCGATCGAGATTGTCCCAAAATCGATCAGCGTCCTCGTATTCTTTCTCGGCATATTGTCTATACAACACATTGTAGTATTGTTGTATAGAACTGCTTGTCTCGTCCTATCCAACAGGCCAGAAGACCCTGTTGCTCCAGCTTTGAACAGAGCTAATAGTCCTGTCACTCTCGAATGTCGAACTTTTGTTTGGATCCATATTTCTTGAAACTCTCCTCTCGTTAAGTGATATAAGTTTATAATAAATTTTTCCGTTCATAAATAAATAAACATAGGACTCTGATACCATTTTTAAATCGAAAGCGGAACGAAAATAGGGATTAAAATGCTTTAATAATCATAATGACAATTCTGTAATTTTCTAAAAATTTTCAGCCATCAATTTTGACTTTTCCGATTAAACGTTGACTTTTTGACTTTCGAGTGTATCAAGTAAAATGTGGGTGTATTGTGTAATGGTATATTCTTAATTTTCTCAAAATTAAAAGTGTAATTTTGATATTTCAGCAAAAGTTAGGCATTTGACTTGTGTAATAAGTAAAATGAGGGGTGCGGCCATTAAGTATATTGCAGTTAACGACGACCGAGAAGGACGGAGGAGAAGAAGAGAGTGTATAACTTCTGAGAGGGGGGCTTAAAGGCGGTTCAAAAGTAGAAAGAAGACATTCTTCTGTGTGTCTAAATCGACTATGTGAATGGTGTTGTTAACCGAGATAAACGAAGTGAAAGAAAACATTCTTTATCCGCTGTTGGGTATTTGAACAGGTAAGTCATTGGTTTTTTGTTTTCAAAACTCTACATTGAAATTTCATGTTGTATTTGTTCAAGTTGAATGAAAATTTTGTGAAACGTTTCCTAATGGAATGAGGAAAAAGTGTAAAGTAGATGTCTGTAGGAAATTTTTGTAATTAAAAATCAACAAGCAACATGGTCAAGTTAGTAGCAACAGATAAATTAACTCCGTGGATTATCTGGGCTCAATAGTGAATATAAAGAAATTCAACTGTAATGACTAATGTATGCATCATCTGTAACACACAAAGTAATGGCGTTCAAGTCATAACAAAGTATATGGTTTATGAATGAAATTGTTATCGAAGTATAATTTGATAAATTCATGTTTCATCGATGTCAAAGACCTAGACGTTTCTTTGCTATCTTGGTTTAAGGTCGTTTGATTATTCAAATTGTACCCACAGGTTTGACATTCACTAGCCATTCGTCTGTTGTGGCTCTTTATTGCTGAAATTATTTAATTGAGAGTTGGAGATACTGAAGACTCTAGCCTCACTTGTATCCCTACTTTTGCGAGTTATGTGCTGATGAGCGTAATGTTTCAATGCAGGATTTAAAAGCGTCAAAGTTGGCGTGATTGTTGACCTGGAATCATGGGTGGGGAAGATTGTCCAGAGCTGCACAGCAATAGCTTTGTTGGAATTTTACCACCTCAATCAAGGCTACAAAACAAGAATCCATCTTCATGTGAAAGATTCCTATATAAATTCTTTGCATAACGTTTGTGCTGGTGAGTTTTCGTTCACCACTACTGTTGTTCATTGTGTATAAAACCTGAAGCATGACTAACAAGTTGACACCAACCATGAGAAGGAAAATCTATTAAACCCCTTAATTGGATCTTTATGGAGCCAAATAATTATCTGTGATCGACCTTTACTCTTATGCGCCTCATATTACTTAGCTGTGCTTAAGAAGCTTGTTGATAAGTTGTATGTTGCAGTTTCTTTGTTCTTTTTTCGTGAAATGGGTTCTCTTTTGTCGTATAATTTTACTACTATTTGTTTCGTACTATTTGACTACATGTGATAAGCTTTACCTCAGAGAAGATTAACTTAACTGCATTTTGGTTACTCAGGTATAGAGTGGGAAGTTATTGAGTTATGCACACACATGATTCAAATATATTGGAATATCAACTTATACCCTATCATTAAACCATATATTTTGTGAGTGATATTTAAGACACTCATAAACTTACATTTATAAATATTGTGAATGAGCCTTACAATCTTTACCTTCTTTACGCGAATCTAAGAATGGTAACAGCTAGTGCGTTTGTAGAGCGCCATAAAAACAATGTGAAACGCAGTCGCTCTTTGATCTCCTTTAAAGTCTAACTATGAACATGTTGTAGTTGCAATGCTGCTATAAGGTAAATTATGGAGTACTATTTGGGAGTAATATTTATGTTGTATGTCATATGTCATATCATCAATAACCTCTGTATCTAAACTTTATAACTTGAAAACCTGATGGATGAACGATTCTTGATTTCTTTATTTAATTAACTCTTCAATAGATATTATTGATTTGTTACTGCTGCTCGCATCCACTTATACATGGGGCAATATGGTAGCAGTTTTTTGTATTTGAGATGTGATTAAAACTATACCAACATTTTTTGTCTTTAGCCATCTGTTAGGAAATAGTTGAAGTGTCAACAGGAGAACGCTCTTATCCACTTTGGTCTCCGGTATATTCAGATGTAATTGCGTACACCAGTAAATGTGTTGACAAATTGAGCAATTAGTTGCAAGATATTACATCTTTAGCACCTTATGTGTTATTTTCCCCCTTTTCTAACCCACTTTCTGCTTTTCTAATCTACATTTACATTCATTTCTAATTGATCATCAGTTGTGACGAGACTAGTTATTAACTTAATATGATGACAAATTGTAATATTACCTTATCTTTTACATAAATTAGTATCACTTTAGTAGTAAACTTGGAGGAAAGCAGTGTTGTAAAAGCAACTCTCAACTCAGTTATAAACAAAATTGATAAAAGCTGCCAAGTATAAAACAAAAATTAACAGCAACCAGTATTTTTCTAGAAATAACTATTCAAATTGAAAAGATAAACTTTAGTCAGTAGGATCTGAGAAATGTATCGAATTTCAATTTGAAACCTGAAGTGGACTCTGTAAAAGGATTTCTGGCCTATGCAATTTGGACAAAAGCCATTTAAAGAATGATTCCCATAATTTAGGTGTCTATCTTTAAAAGCTGTGAGAGGGATGATTTAAATCATTAGTAAAGATATACCCACCAATGCAATAAAGTTGTCTTGTTTATGATTTACATATAACTTATAAACATGCAAAAACATAGGTACTTATTTCATTTATTGCTACTTTCTTGGGCTGGGTGTAGCTATTTTTAACTTAAACACCATCATTGTTCTCAGCATCTGTTAGATTATATGTTCTGTTTTAATATGGTTAGTCCGGAATTTGTTATGATCAAAATTATGGGAGTGAGGAATAACCAAGGAACATTTGCTACCTGAGAGCTGCACATGCACTGTCTTACTTAGTTGGTCACACCATTTGTAGTATCTAGAAGAAAACAACCCAGCGTCACATAAATTCTGTTATTACTTCTGTCGGTGAGCGCATAACATATCTCGCGTGTGGACCCAACCAGACTCTTCTGTTATGGTTTGAACTCTGACTTAAAAGGCCTTATGTGGCATGATTCTACAACCTACATGCAGGGAAAAAAACTGCATGAATGAAGATAGGGATTTTTAATGCGATCCATCATTAATACTAATGAAACATTCTTACAGTATATTTGATGTAAAATAGTTTGCACGAGTTTAAGACTTCTTCCCAGTGTGAATACAATATTTTACACAGCAGCATGTCTATACATTTTTCATTTGGTAATTGACACAATTGACTGGTGGTACAAAGGTTTGCACTGACCGTGGGGAAGAAATACGGCTGACATCGTAATTTTTGCTACTGGTACGCCCGCAAACCCTGCTTGCTAATATTTCTGAGACGTGATAATATACTATTCAGTGTACTGTGACTGACATTCTGAGAATCTCTGCTTTATAAAGCAATTTTTGTGTGAAATTTGCTGCATGTGAGGTTTGACTGCTACTCTTTTTTTTGTATTGAAACATTTTTTTGTTTCACTAAATAAAATTATTGAAAATTTTCCCAACGGTTGAATACTCTCTAGATAGCCATTTAGCAATTATCCTTTAATTTTTGACATTAAACAATAGAAATTAAGTACTTTTCCACCTTCTATTAAATAGCATGCCAAAGTGTGTGCTGCATATAGCTGAAACCTATTGAGTAGAAGCTGGAATTTAATTCCTTTACCTTTTAAGCACACAATTTTGGCTTAGATTACAAATTTACAATTCGTAAAAGCAAGTTTTGCATGACTTCCTACATTTATAATTCACGTGAAGTTTCATGCTCTGAGGAATGGAATCAACTAAATATAAATAAATAAAATAGCACATTACAAACTAAAACCAAAGAGTGTGATAGAGGGCAATGCATAACTAATGCTGATCAAAACCTACAGAACATGATAAGAAGCATAAAAGAAACTTTATGAAATGGAATAAGGGATTTATGACATTAAACACAACCACAGAGATAAATACATAAATAAATAAAAAATGTATAAACGTGAAAGTATTACTCCCTCCGTCCTATGTTCATCTTCACATTTACTATTCACATGCAAAGTAAGAAAAATTACTTTTTGACTTGCTTTTGAGGGTAGGGCATAATGTAAAGTATGTAATGTTTGGAAAGAAGGGATGTCATTTTTTAAATTAATATGTGTTGTGGGGATAGTAGTTAAGTGTCATTTCCTTCTATAGAAATGTGACGTTGAAGTTGGGACAGACTAAAACGGAAAGTGTGAAGTTGTAATTGGGATGTAACTAGTATTATATTTTAGAATAAAGTGTATAACATAATAATGTTTGTTTTGAATTTTCGGATCCCATTTCTGAATTTAAAAATCCACTAAAATTCAATATTAGAGTCACATACAGTATATATTATACACCTAATCCTATAAGAAATATATATATTCTATATCATATTAATTTGATTATTAAATTTCAATCTATTCAAGACCCTCAAATTAAATGAGTGTTTGAGTTGATCATTTGATCCCAATTTTCTTATTTTCAACATATTCCCTCCAAAAACAGATTCTAATCTCATTGGCAGTATATTTCAGGATATCAAACATAGATAGGAGGAGCTCACGATATTGTGGTTTGCGCTTGATTATTCCGGATTGCTCAACTGACTTCCAAAAATTATAGCTGCCACATTTTCTGTTCAACAATCACAACGAAGCTCGATTGATAAAACCCATTACAAGCTCAACCAATCTTTCCCGCCATGTTTTAAGACCGGAGGTTTCTGTCATCTAGGTACTTGATAAAAGCCCTGATATTGAAACCCTTGTCAAAATCCATGCTCGGATCATCGGAGACCCGCAATTATGCTCGGACACTTCGCTTGCGATCAAACTGATGCGGGCTTATGCTGCCTGTGGCAAACCAAATTTCACTCGCAAGGTGTTCGACAAAATTTCAGAGAGAAATAATGTCATTTGTAATGTCATGATAAGGAGTTATGTGAATAATCATTTTTATGATAATGCAATTTTGATGTATAAGAGTACACTAGCTTCTGGTGTTGCACCTGATCACTACTCGTTTTTTTGTGTCTTGAAAGCCTGCTCTGCCTCAGATAATTTTAGGGTTTGGTTACAAATTCATTGTTCTGCAGTGAAGAAGGGTCTTTTTTTTGAATCTGTTTACAGGGAATGGTCTCATTGCAATGTACGGTAAATGTGGTAAAATGGTGGAGGCAAGACGGGTTTTTGATGAAATTCCACGGAGGAAAATTGTGTCTTGGAATTCTATGGTGGCTGTTTATGCACACAATGGACTGTTCAATGAAGCATTGGAGGTATGCAGGGAAAAGACGTTGTTAGGCGTGGAACCTGATTCCGGCACAATGGCTAGTCTCTCTGCGGCTGTGACTAATACAAGTGAAGAAAATGTTATGTTTGTGAAAAGAATCTTCTCAAATATGGTTAAAAAAGAACTAGTGGCGTGGACTGTAATGATAGCAATGTATACGAATAATTCTATGTTTGCTGAGGCAGTTGATATTTACTCACAAATGGAGGCTCATGGGATAAAACCAGATGCAATTACTATAGCTAGTGTTCTTCCTGCTTGTGGTGATCTTTCTGCTGTGTCTCTAGGAAAGCGAATTCATGACTACATTGAAAGGAAGAAGTTGCGGCCTAACTTGTCTGTAGAAAATGCCTTAATTGATATGTATGCCAAGTGTGGGAGTTTAATAGAAGCGAGGAAAGTGTTTGACGAGATGCAAATCAAGGATGTCATCTCATGGACTTCAATGATGTCTGCCTATGGTAGGAGCGGTAAGGGTCATGAAGCCATTGAATTGTTTTCTAATATGCAGGAGTTAGGTCTGGTCCCAGATTCTATAGCTTTTGTTTCAATTCTTTCAGCTTGTAGCCATGCAGGATTGCTATCACAAGGACAAGAGTATTACAGATTAATGTTGGAAGAATATAAGATAGTTCCTCGATTGGAACATTCAACTTACATAGTTGATCTACTTGGTCGTACTGGTAGAGTGGATGAGGCTTATAATCATATCAAGCAGATGTCAGTGGAACCAAATGAGAGGGTTTGGGGATCTCTATTGAGCGCTTGCCATGTGTATAATAATATGGATATTGGGGTTGTAGCAGCAGATCATCTTTTCCAGTTGGCTCCACAGCAATCTGGTTATTATGTCCTGCTGTCAAATATTTATGCAAAGGCTCGGAGATGGAAAGATGTGACATTAGTTCGAACAATCATGAAAGAGAGAGGAATCAAGAAAATACCTGGTGTGAGCAATGTTTAACTCCGTGATCAGGTCCATACTTTTCTTGCTGGTGATAGATCTCATCCACAGTCGGAGGAGATATATAAAGAGTTGACATGTTATTGTGGAAAATGAAAGAAGCTGGTTACATCTCATAACAGAGACTGCCCTGCATGATGCGGAGGAGGAAGAAAAAGAAAACCATTTAGTAGTCCACAGTGAGAAGTTAGCTACAGTATTCGCTGTTCTAAATACCAATCCAGGGACCGTGTTACATATCACCGTCGCTCAAGGGAACTAAAGTTGAACAGAGACAATGATGCTGCTGGAAGGCAGAAGGATCATGATCATTAATTTAATTTAATTTCCTTTTTCCTTATTTTATGATTTATTTCTTATTATGTTTTTATTTAGTCCAGTGGGCTGTTTAATGGGCTTCTTATTTAGAAGTAGTCCTATAAATATTGGGTGACAATAATTAGGGTGCGTATGATGAAGAATTGTAATTGACTGCCGTGTTTTGCCGTCGGACGAATTATTTCGTTGGGTTTTCTTGTGTTTTTCGTGTGCTATTCCCTTGTCTCTAACAATTTGGTCCGATGTGCCGGATAATGACGACACGGAGCGAGGCGCGCATGGATAACTTGGAAACTGTTGTGTGTATGTTGGAGAAGGGGGTAGCAGAATTGAAAGAAGGCCAGAAACTTTCTACCACTAGACATGATGCCCTAGTTCATCATGTAGAAGGTTTGCAGACTGATATGCAATCTATTCAAACAACTTTGACAAAAATTCAGACCACACTTTTCATGTTGGCAAAGGACAAGGGGGTTGCAACTGCTGAGTCATCAGCCCCGCAAACTCCTCCCACGGAAACTCCTTTTCAACATCCGTCATCAGCTTTGACACAACAACACAAACTTGAACTGCCCACTTTTGTGGGCGAAAATCCTTCTGCTTGGATATCTAGAGCAGAACAATATTTTTCGGTTCATAACACCCCTGATGACATGAGAGGCCCTCATTGCAATAAAAGGCAATGCTCTTTATTGGCTGCAATGGACTAAAAGTCGTTTTCCAGATCTCAGTTGGGGAAAACTAACAATCGAGCTTTTGAAGCGCCATGAAGATGATCCACGAACGAATCCCTATGAAGCATTAGCCGCTACCCGTCAAACCACATCAGTTGATGAGTATGTGGACATCTTTATTGCACGTCTTTCGGCTGTAACTGACATTCCAGATTCACTTGCTCTTGGGCTTTTTCTGAGTGGTCTCCGTGATGACATCCGATTACGCATCCGTTCGAAGGATGCAGAAGAAATAAGTTCTACGATGCATCTAACAAGAGAAATTAAACGTGAGATTGACGCGATTCAACCTCTTCAAGTGAATCGCAATCCTCCCCCAATAAGCCATTCCACTTTTTCAAAACCACCATACTTGGGGGGTTCGCGATCAATTCCATCAGCCCCGAATATGCGCCAAGGAGGGGGTCCTTCTACACAGACCACTTCACATAATTCTGGGCGCGACTCCACTGGCACCAACTTTAAATCGGCACGATCTGATATCCCACGCTCCCAAGACTCTACATCTTTCTCTCGAAATCGCCCAATTCGACAGATGAACCATTCGGATTACTTAGATCTACGTGCCCGTGGCTTATGCTATAAATGTCGGGAACCATATTCCCCAACTCATGTATGCTCAAAGCGTTCTTTACGAGTAATCCTCATGATGGATGATGACAATGAAGGGGAATTAAACGAATTGGGTGCTGTTCAGAAGGAACAAGAACAGATCGAAGAATCTACTCCTGATTTGGCGTTATCTGCAGCAGCAACATGTGGGTTTGAAGGACCTCAAACAATGAAAGTATTGGGTTTATTGGGAAGCGAGCAGGTTATTGTCATGATTGATAGTGGGGCTACTCATTCTTTTGTCTCGCCATACTTAGTAAGGCGTCTTTGTCTCCAAGTTGATAGCTCCGCCATTTTTCCCGTACGTTTGGGAGACGAAAATCAAGCTTTTACTGCAGGGATGTGTAAGGGTTTGTGCCTTACATTAGCCTCTTTTGAATTTGAGATTCCGGCCTATGTATTTCCAGTAGCAGGTCCTGATATTATATTGGGGGTATCTTGGTTGCAGACCTTAGGAGATATTCGTGCAAATTGGTCCACCTTGTCCATGTCCTTCAACTACAAAGAAACTCCAATAACTCTCAGAGGTCTTCCTGGTCTTAGCAGAAAGCAGGTATCTTCCGCTTCTGCTCTTAAATTTGAGGATATTGATCAGTGTTGGATCATATGGCCTTTAGAGTTGACTCGCCTTGAGTTGCCTTCTCTCGACACTCTTCCATCAGATGTTCGAGCACTACTTCACGAATTTGCTCAAGTATTTGAATCGCTCCCTGGGCTACCACCTAGGCGTGAATGTGATCACCGCATTTCCCTTATTCCAAATGCAACCCCTGTTTCTATTCGTCCCTACCGCTATAGCGCACCACAGAAAACAGAAATTGAGCGTTTGGTAGAAGAGATGCTTACTACTGGACTGATCCAACCTAATTGGGGACCATACTTAAGTCCTGCATTACTGGTTCATAAAAAAGATGGGAGCTGGCGTTTTTGTGTTGACTACCGAGAGCTGAACAAACTCACAGCGCTTGATAAGTATCCCATTCCAGTAATTCAGGAATTGCTTGACGAATTACATGGAGCTAAGTGGTTTTCGAGGTTAGACCTCCGCTCGGGGTACCATCAGATTAGAGTGTCACCTGAAGATATATCCAAAGCGGGATTCCGCACCCATTCTGGTCATTATGAGTGGTTAGTTATGCCATTTGGGTTGAAAAATGCTCCATCCACCTTCCAAGCGATTATGAATGATCTTTTTCGTCCACATTTGAGAAAGTTCATATTGGTTTTTTTTTATGATATTTTAATTTATAGTCCAGATTGGTCATCTCATCTAAACCATCTGAGGATAACATTATCTATTTTGGCATCTGCTTCTTTTGTGGTTAACTCTAAAAAGTGTGCTTGGGCAAAGTCATCCATAGATTATCTTGGCCATGTCGTATCAGCGGATGGAGTTAAGATGGATCCTACAAAGATATTAGCTGTTCTCCAGGGGCCGGTGCCAAAAACAGTCAAAGGGGTTCGTGGTTTTCTTGGGCTAACAGGTTACTATAGGCGATTTATTAAAGGATACAGTAAAATTGCTCAGCCTCTTACAGAACTTCTTCGTAAAGATCCCGGTCCTAAGTTCAATTGGGGTACAGAAGCTCAAAAGTCATTCAGTTCACTGCAAGAGGCAATTACTTCGTCACCGGTATTAGCCATGCCTGATTTTAATACTGAATTTGTTGTGGAATGTGACGCCTCTGGTAGAGGCGTTGGGGCGGTGTTGATGCAAAAGGGGAGACCAATTGCCTTTTTCAGCAAGGGGCTATCAGTTAAGAATTCAGCTAAGTCCACGTATGAAAAGGAGCTGATGGCTTTGGTTTTGGCAGTAACACATTGGAGGCAATATTTGTTGGGTCGGGTTTGTCAGATGATGAAGCTACTTGGGTGGATGAGGTTTATTTTCGCTCCCAGTTTCCAGAATTTCGCCTTGAGGACAAGGCATCTTTTGAGGGGGAGGGAATTGTTACATATCACCGTCGCTCAAGGGAACAAAAGTTGAACAGAGACAATGATACTGCTGGAAGGCAGGAGGATCATGATCATTAATTTAATTTAATTTCCTTTTTCCATATTTTATGATTTATTTCTTTTTATGTTTTTATTTAGTCCAGTGGGCTGTTTTAATAGGCTTCTTATTTAGAAGTAGTCCTATAAATATTGGGTGACAATAATTAGGGTGCGTATGATGAAGAATTGTAATTTTCTGCCGTGTTTTGGCGTCGGACGAATTATTTCGTTGGGTTTTCTTGTGTTTTTCGTGTGCTATTCCCTTGTCTCTAACAATTAATGATCATGATCCTCCTGCCTTCCAGCAACATCATTGTCTCTGTTCAACTTTTGTTCCCTTGAGCGACGGTGATATGTAACAGACCCTAATCAGGGTTACTAAAAATCTGCGTGTGTGTGAGGATTGCCACATTGCTATCAAGTTCATTTCCAAGATCACTGTGCGCCAAATCATTGTAAGGGATACAAAGCGATATCACCATTTTGAAAATGGTGTTTGCTCAGTGGCGATTATTGGTGAATTAGTATGAAGAAAAGTCAACCGATCATAATGGCCTGCCGCAGTTTCCAAGAAGAGACCACTGTGAAATTTTTGGTTACACAAGTCACAAGTCTTTGATTATTTGCTTGCTTCCACACTTTTCTGGACTTAAGGTGAGCAAATTTGTTCTGTTTCTCGTGTTGGGGATTTATCTTGTTATCCTGTTTGTAATCATAAGTTAGCCATATACCTTGTGTTTCACCTGTTCCATCACAAAACATCATTACATTTTCTTTTTTACTGGATTGGAAGCATGCTTCTTTCTACAAATTTGGTGGTTTTTTTTTGTTGAAAGCTCTCATTGGTTATTGCAACCATATGATGGTTACATAGTTTCCTTCTGATTTTAGCTGCTAGGCAGATATCGGGCATTTAACAACTGTATAATACTCACTCTGACTCGTCAAGTTTTCACTTTTGATTTTGCATATAGATTAAGAAAAATGTAATTTTAAGAGTAATTTGGGAGGTTTTTAGGTAAAATAAAAAAAAGAATGTTAAGTGTTATGTGGAATAGTATTTTTGTAAATAAAGTGTACAGAGGGGTGGGTTGTATTGACTTCTTTCACCACTTTTTATACGTTGGGGTGCAGACCAAAATGGAAAGAGTGAAAACTTTTACGAGTCCGAGGGAGTATAAAGTTATCTTGGCCTTTATGCTCATGTTGACTGTTGGCATGTATATGATCTAGTGATTTATGCTCATGTTGACTGTTGACATGTATATGATCTAGTGATTTATTGTTTTATATGCCTAAATTCTTTACTTGATAATAATGTTGTGCTTAACAGGTGACAGCAAAGTATTCTTTACGGATAAAATTATTAAGCTCACTGGCTCGAGCAAAGATGAATCACCATGTACTTCTTATAACCGATTTTGCATATACATTACGGATCCGGAAATGGATGCACAATTACCCTATCTGCCTTGTTGAGAAACTTTGTTTGAGTGAAGAGACAATTTCTTTGCAGTTATCATCCCCAGTCTCACAGAACATGGCTAGTACAAGTAAGAATGAAATTGTTTGGATTAGTAGATGTTGTGAAGTCCAATTTTCTTCTTAAAAATGTAATTTGAATTTGTGAAGTGTATTGGAATGGAGGGAATATTGCGTTATAATGCTCAACTTTTTTAACAGCATATATAGGGAAAAAAAAGTAAGTGAAAATTAATTTACAGTATTAGTATAAATTTTCCAAAGGTGATGCTTGGTTTCTGTTTTTCAAACCCACAAAACCATCCATATATATCACTCACTGCCAAACACTACAACCCTCAACATACATATCTCCTGTATATTCTCTCATCATTTATTATATTTTTTCTCTCCCTTCTTTTTTTTTTTTTATATAAATTAATATTTTTTTACATATTAATTTTACATAAAATTAAAATTTTGCCTTTCCAAAAATCCAAAACAGACATATACGGTATACCTTCGTCCCCCATTAATGTTTATATTTTTCATTTTGTTTGTTCTAAATTAAGACTCACATTTTTTTTTAAGTTCGGCCCACACAAACCAAATAATTATTATCTAAAGGGCTCACACATAATACTAATATAATTATCCACTTAACATTATATATTATTTCTATTACTTCACTCCACATTAAAAATTATATCTCTTAATCTACATGCAAAAAGCAAACGTAAACGTTCATATGGGAGTATCATTATTAATTAGTTCAAACCCAAGAATCTCAATTTTAATCCTAAGTCGAACATCACCAAAGATATGACAATTTCCTAACTTTATAATAAGATGCACTATTGTTTGCTAATAAGATTTTTATTAAAAAAGAAAAAAAAAATTAAAGTAAGAGCTAGAGAGTACAATAAAAGGGAGACAGGCAAAATAACTTTTACACCGGCTGCATGGAGGCTAGTCCGTGTGTTCACGTTGAATTCATATACATTTATATATATATATATAATATACTAAAGGAGAATTTAAATTTAATGAGGTATCACTTTCACAATTTTTCTAATTTTTTAATTATTAATTATTTTTATTATTCTTATTTATATATATTATTTACTATATATATTCAAATAAAAATATATATCTTGCATATATTAGATATTAAGTACAGTATTATTTAAATTTAAATTTTGATGAGGATAAATACATGTGTTTATTTTTATATTTGAATATGGATTTGATCAAATTAAATTAATTATTAATTAAAATTAATGCAGATAAATACTAATGAAATCCAAATCAATGTCTATAAATATGGTTTTCTATTCATTCACTTCAAAAACACAGACTATTCTGCATAAGCTTTGTTCACGTTTTAAAGAATTAATGGTGTGTCATTTTTGTTATCCATTTATTTTATAATTTCTTTTGATTTTTTTATAAATTTCTCTTTATTTTTTTTATAAATTTCTCTTTATTTTTTACAAATTCATTTTTTATAAATCATAATTTATTTATTTTATGTTGTTCTTTTGTGTTTTTTTTTTGTTCGTTGTGAATATTTTAAAAGAAAGCCCTTTTTTATGAATTTTAACATTTATTTAAATCCTAAACTCTCAATTTTTTTATTAATTACATTAATTTTACTATGATTTTTGTAACAGGTCAAATTTAATTTTTTGATTAATTTCGTTTGTTTTAATTTTTTATTTCTTTTAATTAATATGCATATTAAATTTATTTATTTTTATTTTTTTATTTTGTTAGTCAAATTTATGTATGAATTTGTAATATTTTTTAATTTTTATATTCCTTTCAAATAATACATAATTTTTGTATGATTTTTCTTAAATTGACTAATTAATGTTTTTTCAATTTCCTTTGATTACAAATATTAATTTCTTTATAATTTTTTCTTCAACAATTAAATACTATTATATTTTTCCAAATTTTTATCTTTTTAAGTTTTTTCGATTTTTTTGTAATTAAATAAATAATTAATATATTAAATTTTTTGAAATTTATCATCATATTCATAATAATAATAATTATTGCTATTATTTAGGTCATTATATTTAATATATTTCGTAATGATATAATCCGACTGAATTTTAAAGATTAATTATTATAATATTATTTCTTTTTTCTTATATATTTTTTAATTTCTTTTAAATTATATAAAATTATTTCTTTTATTTGATACATTTTGTTATATGTTTTCTTCACTTCAAAATTTCACAATTTTTAGTTATAATTTTTTATGCTTTTTTTTTCGTTATAATCATTTTTTAAAAAAAGCCCTTAAAAATTCCTTATGAATTAAATATCATGTATTATAAATTTCATTTATTTTAACCCTAGACTCTCTATTTAAAATTTTTTAATTATTAATTATTTTATATATTATTTAGTAAGATATATATATATATATATATATATATATATATATATATATATATATATATATATATATATATATATATATATATATATATATATATATATATATATATATATATATATATATATATATATATATATATATATATATAACACACGTAGAGTAGATATTAATTATTAATTAGTGTTATAACTTTTATTTAATATTATTTATATTAATTATTATTTAAATATAATATTTAATGAAGATTAATACATATATTTATTTTAAGATTTGAAAATAAATTTAATCAAATCAAAATCATTCTCTATAAATACAGCTTTAGACGTACACAAATTATTCTCTAAAGGTTTTCTTAATATTTTAAGGAATTAATGGTATGTGTTTTTTTTTTTTAGTTTCTTTTGATTCCTTATAAATTTCATTATATTTTTTATAAATTTCATTTTTTAAAATCATAATTTATTTATTTGTTTATATTAATCTATATATTAATTTTTTTTATTTCTTCTAATTATTATGTATATTGATTTTATTATAATTTTTTATGTTATTTTGTTACGTAAAGTTTTTAATTTTGAATTGTAATATTATAAGTATAATAATAAATATATTTAAACAATAATTTTTCAATTTTTAAATTACATGGATAAGTAAAAGTGAAGGATGGTTTGCGTAATTTTTAATTTTTATTTTTTATTTTGAACTAAAAATATATAGAAATTAAATTCTAAATCTATGAAAATATAATTATATAAAATTATAAAGAATTAAATTATTATATTAAACTTATAATATATTTATTTCATATAAAATTAAAACTTTGGATCCGCGTAATTCGCGGTTTTGTACTAGTATATATATTAGGTATTAAATTATAAATTTAATTTATTTTAACCTAATATTTAATATTTTATTTTTATTAATACATTGACTAATTTTTATATTTTACTGAGGTGTCATAATTTTCTTAGTTTTTTAATTACTAATTATTTTTATTATATATATATATATTATTTATTTAGGAATTGATTTATATTCATATGTATATCTTCTTAAAAGTGCCACTATTTTTACTTAATATATTATTTATATTAATTATTTTTAAAATTTAATAAAAATAAATACGTATACTTATTTTAAGTTTTGAATATAAATGTGATCCAATTAAAATTAATTATTAATTAAAATTTAATGTAGATAAATATTTAAATAATTTTTTCTTTTAAAGTAAATTAAGGGTTATTCTTTTTTATTTCTTTAGATTAAAATATATATTACTGATTTTTTCGTTCGCCATGAATTTTATTTTTTTCTTATTATATTTCTACTAATCAGGTTTATTATTTTGCTTAATTTCTTTTAAAATATATATTTGTATTAGTTTATTATAATTTTTTCTTTATACTTTTTAAATTTTATTTTGATTATTTTTGTTACTTTTTTTAATTTATTTTTAACGTTGTTTTTTTTTATTTTGATAAATTAAATTTATTTTTTTCTAATCCTTGATATTAAAACATAGAGTATTAATTCTTTTATTTATAATTATTTCCTTTACTATCATTCTTTTCTGACAAAAATTTTTATGAGACCGTCTTATTCATAAAATAAATTTTTTGAGATAAATAAAAAATGATAATATTTCAGTAGGAAAGTGTTAATTAATGAAAAGTGATAATGGTGCAGTAAATTATTTTATACTCAAATAATTTATAATACAAATAAAATAAAAAGTAATAATTTTTTAAAAGAAAATGATAACTAATTATGAAAATATAAAATAGTCTTACCGTGAGATGGTGGTCATACAAAAGATTTTTTTTTTCTCTTTTTCAAATTTTGTATTTTTTAAAAATTTCTTTTGATTAATTTCTTTTAAGTGAGAGTTTTATTTTGATAATATTTTGATTTAAAAATTATTTTTTTGATATATTTTTTTTAATTCTTTTAATTAATAAAAAGTTAAATTTTATTATAATTTTTTTTGATAATAAATTATAATATTTTTTAATATTATAATTTCATGTCTCGCGTAATACGTAGATTTTGTACTAGTATATTAATAAATTAAAACTTAAACAGTTTCTTAGCGAATTTTTATTTAAAAAAATACTGTTAGTTTTCTATGAAAAATTAATACAATTGATAAAAAAAAATTGGTCTCTCCACCCCACAAAAAAATTCAAATTTACTATTTTTGTCCGTCTAAAAACAACTTCATGTTCCCAAATAAATAAACATCACACAAAACTTAAGAGTTGAACCTTTCAACTCGCCTCTTCCGACTTGATGCGTTAATTTATACTATACGAATTACGATCAGTGCATTAATATATATATATATATATATATATATATATATATATATATATATATATATATATATTTATTTATTTATTTTAAGTTTTATGTATCAATAGTTCAATACTGTAAGATCAGTATGTTTATAATATTTCAATGACAATGTATTAAAAAAGAGATTATATATTATGAACATGAGTTGATATTAGGTGCACCGGGTGCACCATATGTGTATAACTTTTTATTCTATTTTGTATATATGTTATCCTATTTTGTAAACGTGTTTTTTAATAATTGTATACTTTTTTCACACTAAGTTTTTCATTAAAAAAACTAGCATCCATATGTGTATAACTTTTTATTCAATAGTGTATACATATTTTTTTAATAATTGTATATTTTTTTAAACTCAATTTTTCATTAAAAAAACTAACAATTAAATTGTATAGATTTTTGTTCATAATTGTATATGTTTTTGTTTATATTTGTATACGTTTTTTAACTGGGTGCACCCTATCTTATAGTGCACCGAGTGCACGGTATAATTAGCCTATGAACATTGTTTACCATGCATGCACCTTAATTTATATATTATTTTTTAATTAGGGCCTTTGCAACAGTTTTTAATACTACTCCCTTCGTTCTAAGATTGGGTTTACATTTACAGTTCCATGTAGTTTGACAAAAAAATAATTTTTTTATCTATTTTATTAACTTTTGGGGTATTTCAATATTTTTAGGTAATAAATGAAGTATAAAGTAATATTATGTGTTAGATATGAGTAATACATTTAAAATTAAAGTAACTTTTTTATATTATATTGGATAGATGTATTTTTTATTTTTTTGGTATAAAAATTATTGTGGGAAGAAAGAATTAAGAAAGTGTGAACTTTGTAAGGCAGAAAATATGTATACATTAACAAGAATTTCATCTAATATTTCACAAATCACATGGAATCCTTTATGCTATATTTTCTTGAGTTTGATCATAAAAGGTAGTGGGGAGACAGCTTCTTTATGACTAGATTGTGGGGGGTCATGTGAAAAATGTATATCCAACTCAATTGGTCAATGACATTACTCATTTTGTTAGTTCACCATTTCCAAACCTACTTGATTGTGTACAGATATAGGTAGTTCTTGTCTCCCATTAAAACTTGCTTTCTTTGATTTAATTAGTGATGATACTGTTCCATTTGAAATATTATTAGATCCGATGTGTTGTAATATATTCTGGACCTTCAATCATGTTTTCTCTGTCCCAAAATTATTCTTATCTTTTCTTTGTATAAAAGAAAGGTGAACACAATTTTGGGCAAAGAAAAGATAAAACAGTTTTTGGATGTAGTGACGCGGGAATTGACGACGGGTTGAACTCTGGAGTTGAAAGGGTTAAATGCGGGAACTAAAAGGGTTAGACTCAAGAGCTCACGAAGAGGAAGTACACCAACAGTCAGTCAACTTCATGAATTAAACGGTTTCTATAGAGAGAGAGCTATGGTGCATACTTTATACCATTGGAAAACTTTACTAGTCTAGTTTTCAAAAAAATATATATATATAGAATTCAAAAATAATATTCCTACAGAAAATTATGACCATTTGACTGAAGTGTGACAATCAGCATCTGCATACGGGAAGTTACAGGACCAATTTATACTTTACTGATTTTAGTAATTTCTCTCCCAAAAATGAATCTTGGTATCTACATATTCTTATTCTTTAATTATCTTTCACTAAATTTACATTCATTAGAGTCTAAGTTCTTATTTTTTGTGTGCATTGAGAATGTTAAGTTTTTTTTTTACTCACTTGGAGGGTTGTTCCAATTCATGCCCATATACTGACATCATTCATAAGCTTGCAAGGTAGTCAATTTCGAAAATAATATATTTTGAGCTTTTAAGCTTGTTTAGAATATGTTATCTTCTTGTATCTTACTCTAAACTATTTTGGTGGATTTTTAGAATGGTAAGTGTTGAGTGTTTGCTTGTGTTACCTCATACCTCTCTAAGTTTCCGGTGTCATGTAGTATTACATTACTAGTTTTGCACGATGATGAATAGATGATATGATTTATAATACTCTCTATTGTGTATTGAATTGTGTTGTTACTATAGACGAGATTTATGAAAAATTATCTTTTGACAATTTTTATTGACTTTTGAGGAGTAATATAATTTTTATTGATACAACAAAATGACAATATCATCAATTGTTTATGTTGTAATCCAAAAGGGTAAGACCTAACACAAATATTAATGTTTACAATTTAAACAACTCAAACACAACAAAATGACATTGTATCATCAATTGTTTATATGGTAAAACATCCAAACGGGTAATAAGACATGACATAAATATCAATTTTTACCTCTTAAGCAAATCAAGCACAACAAAATAACTTTCTAATGTCAATTGTATATGTTGTAAACATCCAAAAAGTTAAGACCTAACCTAAATATCAAAAACTCCTAGTGTTGCATAAGACTTGAAATGTCATAAATATGATCATAGATATACTCAGCCTCATTAAGCTAGCTAATTGATGCATACCCTTGACATATTTTCATTCATCTCTAGGTTGCAGATATGCAACACGCCCTCTTTTATCAGTTTTAATTTTAGCATGTGAGGCAACATGTGGTTGATGCCTCCATTGACCTCTGTGATTATGGTTAAGCAGCCTTGAAAACTTAGAAAAGAGGGTAGAATCTCAAAGGTTTTCATAAGAGATCTCCATAATCCTTTTCAAATCATCAATATTTTTCACTTGTAAGGATTATACGGCTCTAAACCACCCTATGCTATTGATATATATGTCTGGATTCTGTTGTTAAATCCGTTAGATCTTGCAACCTTCCAAAGCTTTAGATCATTATAAAGAAAGAGAGGTTTTGCATTCTTCTATTGGATAGTAATATCATTGCACATATTTGGAGGACATTTTTCTTTTATTGATGATATATCTACTAGATAATAACTAATTAAGTACACAAGCCTTGATGGTATCAATGATATTAACCATAGCCCCCCTAACTCTGTTCTTGGAATTACTTTTTGCTGGTTCTCTCTTTACCCTAGTCATGTAAAACCAATGAACTACTTCTCATTGATATGAACCACATTATATGTTATTTTAGGTTTATTATGGTCCTGCTGGATTTTTTTTTTTAATTTACATTCGCAAATTTCATTTTATGTTATTTTATGAATACTGTACTTTTTCTTTATAGTAATCACCACAAAAAAAATGTTTTTTACCAACGGAATATTTCATTGATAAAAACTTTAATTTCATTATTAAATTGGCTTACCAACGGATTAGCAACGGAATCCGTTGGTAAAATTTCGTTGGTAAAGTGGTGGTTGGTAAATTTTTAGCAATAAAAATCAATTCCGTAAATAATTCCGTTGATAATTCGTTGCTAATAATTCCATTGGTAATTTATATAATGATTCCCTTGGTAATCCGTTGGTAATTACCAACGTATTGAACTCTTTTGGTAAAATAGAGAATAAATTCATTGGCATTCTGTTGCTAAAACAAAAATATCATTTTTCTTGCTAATCCATAGATAATTATCCACGGAATGGTAAATTCGATTGCTAAAAAATACTTTTTTTTGTAGTGTATACAGATCATTAGGATTCAAGTTAGTTGGGATTAATTTTAATGGTGATTTTGTGGTGCACCTGGAGTTAATTAATGGGTTAAAAAAAGCAGTTCGAATCTCCTGTTATATTTTGGTGTTACATCTACTGTTACAAACCGTTGGATGATTGACACGTAGGATAAACTATTCTATACCCTAACAATCAACCCTAAGGGGAAAGGTTGAGATTTTCCTCTCCGCATACGTGTCACTCATCTAACGCGTGTAACAGAAGATGTAACACCAAAATGTAACAGGATATCCAAAATCTAAAAATAGAGTATATTGGGTATTTATTTTTATAAAATTTAATTATTTTATTTTATTTTATGGTAGAAATTGAATTAAAATTTAATATAATAATTAAAATTATTCCGGTATACTATTAATGCACAACATGCACATAGTTGGACTCTAATTTCAATTATAAAAGTTAAACCCTAATAATCAATTACCCAAATATACAATTTTACTCTAAATAAAAGCTTTTGAAAACTAAAAATACTTCTTTTCTTACTATGAAATACAAACATACAAAAATATTGCTACTAACTACAAAAATATATAGTGATATTACAATATTACCCCTACAATGTGCTGCACATAAATGTTGTGTGCATCAAAAGTTCATGTGCAGCAAAGTGTGTGCAGTAAAAAAAAGTGTGTGCAGCAAAAAAGTGGGGTGATCCGGTGGTGGTCCGGCAGAGCTCTGGCAGGGGTGGCGGCGGTCCGACATAACTCCGGCGACCGGCTGGCGGCGGTCCGGTGGTGGGTGGGGGTTTGGGTTTGTGATTTAAAAGTGTATGAGTTTAGGGTCATATTTGACATTTTACTTTAATATTTTGTATGTGATAGTAATTATTTTAAATCAATATATCTAATAATAATTAGGGGTACAAAGTGTGTGCCTAGTAGTAATTTTTCCTAAAATATATAATTTATTTATTATAAAATACAGAAAAAATAAAAAGGTAAAACTAATAAGAGCCTATGATATAATTACTCTCTTAAAATAAAGGGAATTTTTTTTTACAAAAAATAAATAAATCTACAATTAGGGAAACTAAATTCAATAAAAACCTACCGTTAACAACAAAAGATCAGGAACCAACATTAGGATGTGAAAAACAAAAATGATGGAAGTGAGAATTAAAATCTAGCCAACAAGTTTATTGATTTGATTCATCAAGTAAGTTTAATATATTTGGTTATTATATCTATCTTTCTCTAAATTTTAATCATAAAGCCTGAACTCGAGTACTTCTTCTGTCAGCACAAAATGATATAAACAGATCCTCATTTATTTCTAAGGAACAAATAAAGAAGAGCATAAAAAATACAATACAAGAATTTACATGGAAAACTTTAAAATCTGAGAAAAACCACGGACCGAGAAAATATCACTATGTGAAAATTTTTACAACCACAGAATTTCTCTCTCCCGACTATACTCTTACAAATTTGTGATTAATTCACACTTTTCTCCTCATTCTCACAACCGATAATACAAGAAAGGAATTTAAATAGAATAAAACACAAAGATTAAAGTGTACTTGATTGGTGTACTTAACATAAAAAATAGGGACCTCCTTAAATAGCATAAGAATTCCTCCCATTTTGATCTCCCATCCGATGTGGGACAAAAAACCCAACTTAATTTATTTTGACAAAACCAACACTCTTCACCCTTTCAAAATAAAAGAAGACACATTGTTTTTACCGACAATCCATTCTCAACCACGAGAATCCCTTAGAACAACTATTCTAAGAATCATTGTCTTCACCGATAACCCATTCTCAATCCCGAGAATCTTACTCCACCATATGAGTAGACCACTTAAAATCAACCATTCTAAGAATTTTCTGCGGCACATATCGAAAAATACCTGCTGATATTATGGTGCTACTTCTAGCACTTGGCTACCTCTGCAAGTTCATCACTTATCGATATATATCCACCACACACCCTACATCACCTGTCAAGTCAATGTCCGTGTGTAAACTTGTGGACCAGCTAATATTATTACATCATTTTCCATGACAATTGAGCATGTCATAAGGATCTCAAATAATATTAACTCAACATTCGGAAACTATTGCCGCACCAGCTCCTCCTTGACCAGCAATGTCACCATTGCTCCACCTTAAACAATTACCGTGCCATTGCGCCACTGCAATTACCGCACCATTTCTTCACCTTGAGCAAAAACCGTCACTATACCGACATGATGTCGCTGTCCTTTACCGCCAACTACACCAGATTTATCATAACCCTTTTCCTACTGAAAATGTCGTCACTTGAAGCCGATTCTAACCCTTCAGAATTCACGATGCTTTTTCCTACTTGTTGGTTGAATTCACGCTATTCTTTACCGATCTAACACTACCCGATACCAAGCCACCACATCGTCTTCTTCCCCGTTGAATCGCCGCTTTCCCACGCCACCATTCATACTGAAAAACCCATTCCTTTCAAATCTCTTGAGCCGACATCCAAGGAAAACCTCATGCCGTTGTTAAGCCAACTCCACCACCGGGAGTCCAAGCAATTCACATTGCTGCAGGTCCAAGAATTCCACTAAAAACTACTAGTGTTGTTCCACAAATCCTACCCCTTGCCACGCCACTGTCGCCACAGTCCGGCGTATTTCACTGCAAGAAATGAGATGCCACTGCATCCGACTGATCTTTTGACCCCCTTGTGCCATTAGTTTTT
Organism: Pogostemon cablin; assembly: GCA_023678885.1. Classification (NCBI taxonomy): domain Eukaryota; kingdom Viridiplantae; phylum Streptophyta; class Magnoliopsida; order Lamiales; family Lamiaceae; genus Pogostemon; species Pogostemon cablin. The sequence goes on along the minus strand of CM042990.1, from coordinate 8,946,072 downwards.
CTCACTTCTTTCATGTCACCCTTAGCCTAGTGATTAACCATCTTCCTCTCAAAGTCTTTTCTGATGTGCAAGGTCAGACTATACTGCAACCACAGAGCATACTAAGAACTTTATAAGCGCCCAAACCGGGCTTGATACCACTTGATGGAATAAGCAGATCCTCATTCATTTCTAAGGAACAAATAAAGAAGAGCATAAAAATCACAACACAAGAATTTACATGGAAAACTCCAAAATCGGAGAAAAACCACGGATCGAGAAAATACCACTATGCGAAAATTTTTTACAATCACACAGAATTTCTCTCTCCCGACCCCAATTCCTACACTCTTATAAATCTTTGACTAATTCACACCTTTCTTCTCATTCTCATAACTGAGAATACAAGAAAGGAATTTAAATAGAATTAAACACAAAGATTAAAGTGTACTTGATTAGTGCACTTAACATCAAAACTAGGGACCTCCTTAAATAGCATAAGAATTCCTCCCCTTTTTATCTCCCATCCGATGTGGGACAAAAATCAACCTTAATTTATTTTGACAAAACCAACAGTACCAAATACTCAGACATTTACATTTGGTTTGTAGGGGAATTAAGAAATATAGAATTTTAATATATATTGAATTGAGAGTAGTAATATATTAATATGTAGTAGGTAATTTTAATAGTGTAGCGTTGTGAACACCATGGAGAGATATTTAAATATTTCGTGTGTGTCTCAATTACTATAAAGGAAAATGTAAAATTTTTTATAGGACGTCCAAAATAGAAATATGTAAATATTTTTACGGGACGGAGGGGTACGTAAATTTTTGTTCTAAATAGTATACACTTTAATTAATAAAGGTATAATTTTTTATTGAAAAGATCAACCGAAATATAATTAATATAAATGTTTGATTAAAAATTATTTTTTTCTTAAAAATTCAAGTGTATAAGGTTTTATACTAAAGGTATAATATTTAATAGTAATAAAGAGTATAACTTTAAAAAAATATGAGATTTTAGGGTACCAAATTAATGACTGAATAAAGAAAATGTATAAATGGATAGGGTGGAAAATAAATTGGGTGGGTGTTTATTTAAGGATAAATACATCTTTTTAAGGGATTAATACCGATTTAGTCCTGTGTCTTTAGCCATGGTCCTTTTTAGTCCCTTATCTTTTGAAATTTCCTGATTTAGTTTCGTAACTTAATTTGGGGCCGATATCGTCCCGTACCTTGCGGAAATGTTCTGATTTAGTCCCAAATTTTGAGAAATACTCGTAAACAGTCCCAAATTTTAGAAGTTTCGAAAATTTTGCTAAGAAGCCACCTTACCTTTTGTTATTTCCATATTTTTGAAAATAAAATCATTTTAAGCCTCTATATACTCAAATTTACCCCAAACTTTCATTATTCTTTCCGTTTTCTAAATATACCTAGTCCATTATGACCATATCAGACCCAACATGCTTCTGTACGTTAATTAAACAACATTAATCTTGTAATTAACCAACTTAAAACAGTAATAGTACCTTTTTTACCATTAATTCACCGGGTATCCGGGAGATTTTACAGTTGCTCCTCACAGCCAACCATGCACCCCACAATGTGATGGTTCGATCCTGTTCCTTCAGAAGGACCTCAGCACAACCCTGGTTCATTTCCTACATCAGGTGTACAGGATTCTGCTACTATTTTTTGTCGAAAAGTATGGAGATTTAAGGTTGCATAAAATTGGAAGGTTATATGCGGGCAGAAGCCCAAGATTATTTATTTATGGAATGTAAATATTATTACACGCTCATACTACTTGAACAAGAGGATAAAACTAATCAGCTACCTATAGTAGCTGAAATAGAAATACTCAAACAAGAAAAGAAAGGAAACTAATACAATGTTTATTTAGAGAGAAAACAGAGGGGAATGGTCGATGCCTTCTGCTTTCTCGGCTCTTCTATTTATAGAGGCATTTGGATGTGAAATTTGGATTTCAAATCCTCTCTATTCTTGTTGAGGTCACTGCTTACGTCATTGTGCTGTGGTGTCATTGTTTACGTTTTTCTGTCCATTATTGTTGGCAGCTGTTCTGCACTCGTCTTTTGCCCCTTCCGAAGAGTCAAATGGTCCCTTACCCCTTTGGAAAAAGTCATTCGACCCTTACTTTTTTGAAGAGTCATTTATCCTTTTTGGTATCCGAAGGGTCTTCTGGCTCTTGGGTGTTTTGAAGAGGTTTTACTCTCTTCTTTTAACATGTATCCTTCGCTGGAGGGATTCAATAATTCTTATTCTCCCTATGCCCAACCTTACTCATTTTCCAAACTCTTTTTTTGTTTGGGTAGAGCAGCTTGTGCATATTTTATTCGTCCATTGCCCAAAGTGGGCCATGTTACAGTATTTCTGATGAGTTTATTTACTCACCGGTATCTTGTTTCTCCAAAGAAGCTCTCGCTTTTCTTCGAGAGCATCTTCCGCAAATCATATTTTTCTTTCTGTTAAGGTGTTTAACAGGAAGGACCCGTTCATTGTTTTGTGTTCGAATTTGAATGGGAACTTCACCTGGTCCATTGCTTGAATGCAGGAATACAAACCCCTCTAGCTCTTCGCGTAGAGATCTGTTCCTCAGAATAAGTGGAAACCAAGACTGGTTCCTTCCCAGAAGACTCCTTGATTCTGTTGGATGCTGAGACATCGGGTCTTCTTAGCCTGATAAAATGAAAGGCTTCGTGGAAGCCTTTCCCGACTGGTTTTGTAGCCGCACTGGTAAAGTAAAGCTCCAATACATCTCCTTTGGATAAAGTTGGATTGTTCTCCCACACTTTCACAATCGCTTTTCTCAGCCATTCTTGCAATTTTAAAGTTTTGGGAAACTTGGTGCAATAGTATATATCGAGGCTAATGCCCCAAAATCATACCACTGCTTTACATTGTTTGGACTTGAGCCTTCTCTCATCCAAACTTGGGGATATTCCCCAGATATATACACTCGTCATTTCTCCGATCGGATTCCTTGTCTAGTATTTAATTTCTCCCAGCTGGCCTGGTATTCCATCCAATAAGAGCAACCTTAGAAGTGCCTGTCATAGGTCTAAGGTTGATCTCTCCCTCTTTGACCCCAGAGGTGTTTGGTTGACTCGTCGATTCTTGATGTGACTCCAGAGCCTCGATTTTTCCTCTGATCGGTTCTTCTTTTGGAAGTTTCAATCTAGGACTCGTGCTAAGGGTACTTGAATCCCTTGCTCCGGGTTTAAAACCCCATTCTCGACTACTCTCTTTTTGTCGATTGCTATTGCTATCAATAGTCCGGAGGAGGGGCTCTCGTAATGACTCGAAGAGACTCGCATTATTGCGAATACAATCTCTTATGCGATTAGACACTTTGGTTCGATCACTCTCTTGCAATTTTCCAGAACGCAATGGAGTACTAGATTCTCGAATTCCCTTTTGAGCAACTCAAGATTGTCCATCAAGTGCTTTGAAACGGTCAGGATGGAGTCTATTTCAGCTCCCTCCATCTCTCGTCAGGAAATTTACCAAAACATTATCAACATATTTAATAATGACAATATTAAAATCATAATATTGGCATTCTACTTGCCATCTTAATATTCTAGTCTTTTCTGGTTTTGATTCAATTTTATTTTTTGAAAAGGCTTTGAAACTTGTGTTATCAATTTTAAGGATAAATTTCTTCGCAAGAAGAAATATCGGCCATTTTTTTAACATCTTCTGAACCGCAAAATAACTCTTTTTCATTGATGTGTCATCTCTTTGCCTCATTCTCCACAAAGAGTCCGCTACAGTATCTGCATGGCACTTCTCCTTCTTGTGTGGATTTAGAACCGTTGCCCACCAATAGTCATGGCATCTGTATATAGTACCAGATCATCCTCGTCGTTTGGAATGGCTAACTTCGGGAGTTTTTTGCAAACCTCCTTTAGTTGCTTAACCATCACTCGGTGTGATTCTTCCCATTTGAATTCGACATTTTTCTTCAATAGAGGACTAAACTCCTTTCTGTATTGTGCTAGATTGTTGATGAATATTCCAGCGAAGTTGACAACTCCTAAGAAGCTTCGGAGTTATTTCTTGTCTTTAAGATCTTCAGGAAATCCCTAAACCTTCTCTACAATGTATGGTTGTAGAATGATTCCGGACTCATCGATCTCGATTCCAATGAACTCGAACTGTCTTGTTGCTATTACTGCCTTCTTTTCAGAAAGCACCAATTCTTCCTTGTGGCACACTTCTGAAAATATTTCCAAATTCGCCAAATGTTCCCTCATATTCTTTGAGGCTATGAGGATGTCATCCACAAAAACAAACATGAATGAGAAATAATCTTTGAAAAAATTATCCATCTTCCTTTGGTATATCTGGGGTGCATTCGCCAAGCCCATAGGCATGATATTCCAGATATAATGGCATTGTGGTATGGAGAAGGCTGTGAACTTCTTACTTCCTTCTTCCATCATAATCTTGTAGAACCCAGATTTGCAATCGAACTTTGAGAATACCTTGGCATTCTTGATACAATTAATCAGGTGTTCCCTTCTTGGTATATAGTATCCATCGAACTCCAAGATGTTGTTGATCCATTTGTAGTTGATCACAAGTCTTGGCTTCCCTCGCTTGACTTCTCCATGATTTCGAACCAGAATTTTTGGATTGCTGTATGTAGATACTCATGGTGATATCAACTTAAGGTCCAGATGTTCCTTAAATATTTGCTACATATCCTTTCGGTCCTTTTGGTTCATCAGGATGAGATTGTATCTCACGAACTCATGCTCCTTTTCCTTCTTTTAGTTTACTGAGTTTCCTTTGGATTTCATCAACAGGGACTAGTTGTATTTCCATCACATTACTCGTGAGCTCCATTGGGATGGCAATTTCCTCTTTGGTCACCTTATATATGATGTTGTGCTTTCTCTTTTTGAAACTGCGAAACTGCTCTAATTGTCCTACGATGAATCCGTCGTACAGATCGAGCCTTGGATCCTCCTTCATGATTCTCATTAGAGTCTTATGAGAAATGGATGTCTGGGAAAAGAATCCAGACATGTCCTCTTGCATCTCCTGTCTGAAATTTTCTTCTTCACTTCGACTCATCTTCGGAAGATTCATCTTAACTGAAGTATTCTTCTTCATAGATGCTCTCGTCTGAGGGTATATCTTCAAACTAATATACATGTACCAGATCTTGGAAATAAATAGCTTCTTCCATTTTTGGAGTGGTTTCGAACTGTTTTGCTCCCCGCTTCTAGTTCTCTGGGCAATCTGGTGAGATATGTCCTCTAGCTCCACACGTATAGCAGTTACAATCCTTAAAATCTTTCATTGGCTCGTATAGCCGCACTTCGGAACGTCTTTCTTGTGGGAGTTCTTCCTGTACTCCTTTGGTTTGACCCGGAGGATGAGGCTTGATTTCTTGAACTCCATCTGGATGGTCCAGACCTTTACCCTAATTTATAGCTTCGGGCCTTTTGTTTGGACCAAAAGGATCTTAGTCTTCTGGACCTCCATTCTCCGCTTCTTTGTGTGTAAGGATGATTTTTCTTCATCATTTTTTGCTTCCTTGGACTTTTTCCAATGATAGTTAAAAGATCATTATTCTCACAACATAAGGGTACTGTCTTGTTTATTCCACTTAATCTCTTATAATTCTTGTGTAGTGATGCTTGATGACACCACTCTGTAATCTTGGCTTTGAGGAAGGATATCCTCCTTGCTATTGAATCCAGCTCGCATGGTTTATACTCTTTGATCAGCATTTCCCTCCATGGACTTGAAATCTTGGCAAAGAATAGGTGGAATACTTCCTTCTCATTGATCTTTGATTTCCATCTATACTCTGTGAAGAGTTTGATGTACTCTTCTACGTGACAGATGTCAAGTAGTTCCGGACTGTATAGGGTATTCCTATACTTCTTTTTCTTTTCTTCTTCCATTCCTTCGAAGTAGTCTACTCCGATGAAGTGGATTTTGAAGATCTTGGCCATGCGATCAACGATATTGTCGAGATCTTCGCCTTCCATGGCTTTCTTCTTGACTTCGTCTGAGAGCTCCTCCCAGATGCACTTTACTAATCCTTTCAAGATTATAGTTAAGAATCTTATGAACCCTTCTTTATCCAGCTCCAGTGCGCCTCCTACAATCTTCATTGCATTTGTCCATTCGTCGATCAAGATTTCTCTATTCTTGAAGTCTATAATGTCGAGATTTAGTATCGATCCATATGGATTTATCGGTTCAAGGTGAGACCGACCATATGGGGTGTTGTGTAGACTAGATCCTTGAACTCAATTTTCTCTTGTTGACAATCCTATCGCATTCATCCTGAAGTTTCCTTGTTGTTGGGTTGTCCCTTCTTGTCTTATTCCTTGGACTCCATGTAGTCCAGAGGTTCCTTCATTTTGGCCCGGATCGTGTTGTGTCTGCGGAGCCTGCGATTGTTGTTGTGAGCTTGATGTTTCTCCAACATTCATCTTTAGATCTACAATTGATAGTCCTTGGAATGACTCATATAAATCCTGTAGATCTTCAAGATTTGTTCTTTCCATCCCGGGGATGTGATTTCTCCTTGAAGGATAGCTATCATTTTCTCACTTCCGACTTTGGCCTTGTAACCTCTGTCATTTTCCCCTTTTGATGTAAAAGAGATTCTATTCCGAAGGTTTGTTGCAACCTTCCGCCTGGCCTTCTTCCCGTAACCTTAGTTTCTAGGGACTCTACTTGTTTTATCAACTTCTTGATGAGGTCGAGTTGTTTGTTCTGCAACGTTTCCACCTTTTCCATCTTGAGATTGATCTCAAAGAACGTTTTGGACAAGTTTTGACAATATTCTCCAAAGAATTTCACCGTCTTCTGTAAGTCTCTAAGATTTTGGTTTATCTTAGAGTTATCTGCCTCGATCTATTTCCACTTCATTATCTGGACCACCATGAATAGTGATAGGGCTTGCAGATCTCTCTTGGACCCTGATTTGGTCTTCGTCTCTATTGTTCATGTCTGGTGTCTCGATAAAACTACGAAGTTCCACTATGTTTCTCGATACTTTCTTGGAGTATCTCATCTCCATCTGGCGGCCTTCCTCCAGGTGTTCCTCTTTGGTGTGGTTAGCATGGGTATCCGCCAGTTTCCACATTCGATCGAGATTATCCCAAAATCAATCGGCGTCCTTGTATTTCTTTTCTGCATATTTTCTATACAACACATTATAATAATACTGTATAGAGCTACTTGTTTCATCATATCCAGCGGGCCAGAAGTCCATGTTGCTCCAACTTTGAACAGGGCTAATAGTCCTGTCACTCTCGGATGTCGAACTTTCGTTCGGATCCATATATCTTTGAAACTCTCCTCTTGTTAAGTAATATTCCCTCCGTCCGTTTTCAATATTTATGTTTGCTTTTTGCATGTTGATTAAGAAATATAATATTTTAATAGATAGTGGGTGGAAAAATATAATATTTAATATAAAGTGGGTATGTGTATTAGTGTTGGATGATATATTAATTATTTTAGGTGGTTCTCATATTCCGAAAAGAAAAATATAAACATTGAAATGGGACGCGCATAATAGAAACGTAAATATTGAAATGGGACGGAGGGAGTATGGGTTTATAATAATTTTTCATTAATAAATAAATAAATCTAGCTCTGATATCATTTTGAAGCGTGAAAATATAATGAAACTTGAAGGAAAATTGAAGTATAGAGACTGTGTTGTGAAAGGTTCGTTGTTAAAAGGGGTGTTGTTAATACTTAACTTGGATATAGCAAATTCTGCCAATTTCCAGCAAAAAGGACCATTTCGGCGCAAATTTATAAAGTTACTAGACTATTTTAGTAACTTTAACTTTTCTGGAACTAAAAGGGACCATTGGCGAAGTTGCGGGACGAATTCGATTTTTATCCCTCTTTTTAAGTTTGGTGTAAACTCCCTTCGTCTCCTTATTAATTATCGTTTGCTTTTTGCACGTGAATTAAGGAGTATAATATTTTACAGTATAATGAGGTGAGAAAAATAATATTTTAATGTGTAGTGGGTAGTTGCATTAATATTTAGTGTGGGCCCCATATAAAGTGGGTTGAATATAATAATATTATTTTATGTGTCACATCAACCCAAAAATGAAATGGACACTTTATATTTGGACGTACTAAAATGGTAAAATGAACAGTTATCAGAGGGAGTATTTATTATTACAATATTTATTACTCCTTTCGTTCCATTAATACATGCACTTTTGATACGTAATTTAATAAAGAGAATAAGTATTTTAGGTAATTGAATAAAATAAAATATATGATATAGTTGATTTTGATTAAATTGGACATAAAAAGAATGTGACATTTTTGTTAAATATTACTCCTTCTGTCCCAAGAATACATTCGCACTTTCCATTCTCGTCTATCCCAAGAATACTTTCATCTCCTAAAAATGGAAACAATACACAATATCAATAACCTTACAATACTACAATATTACAAAAATGTCATCTTCTTTTTACACACAATCTAGTCAAAGTCAAATATTATATAATTTATTCTATTCAATTACACAAAATACCCATTTTTTCTTACATCACTACAACAAAAAGTTACTATCTTAAACTCCGTACACGAGAATACACGAATGTATTCCTGAGACGGAGGGAGTATAAAATTATTAGTATTGTATGTTATTTCTGTTGATGGCTGTTCTTGACCCGTTAATTAATATTTATGAGATAAAGATATTTTGTAACGGAATCAAGAACGAACACAATCAAACATAATAAAACTATAAACAACGGGTTCAAACTAATAGAAAACTCAATTCCCACCAAAGAACTCAATCAATTTTTATTACTCTCCTCTTAGAACAACACTCATAAAATTTCCTTTCTTTACAAATGTAATGTCTAGAGTGAGTATCAGTAATCTGCCTCTCTCATGTGAGAGAGGCTATTTATGCTATCTACAAACCCTAACCCGGAAACAATCACCTTGCGCCACTTGGATGAAGACAAGTCGTCTTTAATGAAGTTGTTTAGTACACCGACCAGCTGCAGGGGGAGTCTGGATGTTGTTGGTTGCTTTTGCAGGGTTCTACAGAGTGCCTCAGTCCTTTGTTGGCTTCCCATTGGTTATTAGGGTAAGGTTTGTCAGTCAGTTGTTGTCTTCTAGTTAGGATTGTTGCCCAAGACATCTCTTCTTCCTGTTAGTCTTGTCCTTTAGCCTGCGGTACTTGTCAACCTTCATGATGGTGCTTGCTCTTCACTATCTTGCTTTTGTTGCCTCTTTGGTCCTCGGACAGGCTGACTTTCAGTGCTGTGGCGCTCGTCCGAACTCTCGGGCAGGAGGATGTCATCGCCGAAGTTTCTTGCCGAGTGTGCTCTCTAGCTTCGGCCTATTTAGTGGATTCCTATTTGTTCTTTCCCCGACTGGGCCTTCGGGCTGCCACCCCCACCTTGGGCTGTCTCGATTGTCCTTTCAGTTCTGTCCACAGTTTGGGCTGCTATGGGGTCGGGCCTTTTTCTTTAGGTATAATAGATGTTATTGGGCTCTTGGGCCTGCTACGCATGGGGATATAATACCCATAACATTAGCCCCACGAGCCTGAATAATTTCATGATTTGAGATTGTTCAGGGTCGAACCGTATTTCATGGGTTATATCCCTCATGCTTCGGTGCCTGCGATATTAGGGTTCTTTCCATCTCGGCTTTTTGTTTTTCCTACTCGCTATCTTCATCCTGATCTGTTCCTACATTATCGAGTTCTCTGCGACGTCTTTGAGATATTTTCATTCAGGTGGGGGTATTTTTGGTATTTGGGTGTAACTGTCGATTTGAATTTTGAAATTTGAACCCTTTTGTCAGTTTTCCCTTTCCATTCTCCCTCTTTTTTCATTTGATCCTGTAAACGGCTGGTATTCCTTTTATTCAGTGTGCTCTTCCTCTTCTTTCAATTATTATTTTCCCCTCTCTTTCTTTTTCCTTCTTATCCTGACTCTCTCATTTCGTGTCTCTAAGTTTTCTCACCGTCGGCGCTTAGGGTTTCTTTCTCACTATCTCTCCACGTTTTATTTCTCATTACAACTAGCACGGTATGGCTTGCGAGGGTTCTTCTTCTCCTCTAAGATCCCCTAGATCCGTTTCCCATTCGACCGAGTCTTCGCTTGGTCGCTCGGGGTCTTCCTTGTCATCTTCAAAGGAGTGTTCGGGTCCCCATCTCCTTTTCGGATTGTTTTCAATTGGAGGGTTATTGATTTCGTTTCTATTTTCATGCTAAAGCATAATCCTCAAATTGCTGTCGTCGGACCTGGGCTATTGGCCCATCTCGAGAAACTTCCACGGTGGGATCGGGATATGCCTTTTTTCGTCACTGAGGTCTCCTCGACTCTTGATGATTCATGGTTGAGAAAAAGTGCCATTGTCGCTCTCAGCAAATTACAGTGTGGGGAAGGTATCGATTTCTTCCTTCCTTTCCCTGATGGCCGCATGTGTTATGCTCCGCTGAACGCTGTTGCAGCCTACGAGTTACAACTTGAGCTTGGTCTTAGGTTTCCTCTCCATCCTTGCCTTCGGAATATTTTTGAGTTTTGGGGTATAGCCCCTGCTCAATTGGCTCCCAATGGTTGGGCGGCTTTGATGGGGATTTTAGTTCTCTTTCAGAAGAAGAAGTATTCCTTCTTGACTACCACTGAAACCAATTTTCTATATCAGCTTACTCGAATCATAGGACGAAAGGATATTATTATTTGGTACCTCGCCATACTAATCTTGTTGTTTCTTTGCCCAGTTCTGTTAATGGGTGAAAAAATCCGTGGTTCTGGGTTCGTGGGCCCTGGAGGGGAGATTTTGTATATGGCCTCGGGGATCCTCAAAATCCCATAGTGCTCCCTAGAAGTTCCTTCTTCAAACTTGTCCTCAGTGCGTGTATGTTTATTTCGGCTCTCTTCTAGGTTATTTGGGGTATTTTGACATTTCTTTCTTTTGTTTTGTGCAGTAGGCGATTCGTGTGCTCTTGAGATACTGTCGGTAGAGTTTCAGGACGCCTTCCTCCGTATTTGCAAGCTCTCTGACAAGAGACGCCATTACCAGTGTGTTCTCAAAGGGAATATCCTTTTCCAAACTGGCTTTACTACTACGTCCATATCCATGCCAGGTGATTTATTTGTTAGGGGAATGGAAGCGCCTCATGCCTGATATTGCCCATATGGCTACTCTTCTTTCTGCTCGCTAGCTGGCTGCGCTTAGTAAAGGGAAGAAGAAAGTTTCTAAGATTTATTCTCCAAAGGTTTCTGGAGCTCCTCTTGCCATGCAGCCTCTTACATCCGTCAGGATTGAAGAGCTTTCGGATCCTGTCACTTTGAGGTTGGAGGCCGATCTCATCCAGGTGTCAGCTATGGGGCCTCGGGAGAAAGTTTCCAAAAAAGCCTCTCAAGCCCCGAAGTCTAAGAAAGGGGCTTCCAAAACCGCCGCCACTAAGTCTGTTGCCCCAAAATGGAAGTACAAGTTGGTGGACGAGACTTCCGAGGAGGGTACTCATGACAGTAGCACTCTCATCATGCGTCCTTCTAAAAGGATTAGGGACGATGACGTTGGTGTTGTTGCCGGTGGTTCCTCTACTGCGCCTAGTGCCACTCCTCAGGAGAATGTCGAAGTCTGAGACATCAGCTCTTCCCCATCTCCTTAAGCCTTTGTCCGATCTACTTTTGTCACTTTTGGCTAACCTGGTGTCACCATTCCATCCGACCTTCAGCAGGCCTCTGGTGGTACTTTCTATGACCCGGCGTCTCATTGTTCCTCTTCTGAGATGTGACGGTATTATCGGGGGAATACCCCTTTACATTTTTGGTCACATGGTGGATCTTCTACCGAAGGCGTATCTTCAACTTTGCCCTTGTCGGATGATGCTATTCCTTTTCTTTTGATAGATCTGATAGCCGACCAGGAGCTCTTACAAAGGTATGGCCACATGGATGATGCCGAGAAGACATTTCTCCAAACTCAAGAGCTTTTATTTGACTTTGAAACTCCGACATATTTAGCTCGTGCCGCCACTTTTTCCTTTAAAGGTTGTACCCGAGAGCTCCTCGGCCATCTGGAGAATATGTCCGCCAAGGATTCTCTCCACAGCATCTCCAGCTACCTGGGTCGCTAAGCAATCCACGCCGTTAATGTCATGCATCGTATTTCCAAACTGGAAAGAAATGATTCCCGCTTGCAAGAAGAAGTTATTTTGGTGACTCAGAAGATGAAGGATTATGAAAAGAAAACATCTAAAGCTAACGCAGCCGAGGCTCTGCTCAGGGGTTAGTTGAGGTCGAGCAGGAAAAAAAGGCTAAGCTCCAGGAAACTTTTGAGATTCTTCGTGCCCAGTATGACAGCCTGTTAACCAAATCCAAAGAAGATAGGAGTGCTTTAGAGCTTCAGAACAAAGTACTCTCGGATAAGGTTGCTGCTTTGGAGGTAAAACATTAGGAAGAGGTCATGACGAAGGGAGGTCAGTTCCGTGCTGAGTTGTCCCGGGTTCAGAGTAGTCTTGATGCCTTCTGAATATCTTTCGAACAAGAGCTCGAGAAAGTTTGGCAGGAGAAGGAGGCATTAGAGGTTTCCTCCGCTTAAAAGATTAGGGCTGCTGAGGATGTTGAGCTGGGGTACTGAGGGAACGTGATGGGGCCTTGGCTGAAGTAGAAAGCGTGAAGGATGCTTTTCTCCTATAAGAGGCTGACAATCTCTGTTATATGGAAGTTATCCTTCCGAAGACTAAGATTCACTGTTTCTGTTCCTGCGCTGCTGCTCTAGCTCAAGCCTCTTCCCAGAAACCCTATCATGATTATCTCGATGACATGCGTGTTATCCTTCGTCAAGCCATCAGTGAGGATAAAATGCCTCCTGTGGAGACTTTGAGGGGCGATGTTGATTTTGGGGTGCTCGGTGAGTATTCCGACTTCATCACTGATATCCCTAAAGAATCATCCGGAGAATCTGAGAAGGGTGGATCCGACGAGGACTTTGCTGATGATGTCTTGGATCTTGCTGCAGTTGACTCTGGGATTGAGGATCCACTTGTTGCTCTCCCCATCGAATCTGCAAGGGGACTTACCCGAGAAGTTTCCGCTGAGATTGAGTGTTCCGCCTTCGATGATGCACACATTTCTGGTCAGGTCACCACTGTCGAAGTTTTTGAATCTCTGCCCACCGAGGCTGCCACGGTTCCTCCAATTCCATCAACCTCGGAGGTGAAAGTCGATGTTTTGTCAAAGCCGATGACCTCCGAGGCTCCCTTAGGTATCTCCGAAGATGTGCCGCGCGGAGGAGAAAAGCCACAATATACAGATGTGGCTGATTCTGAAACCTTTCTAGCTGATCAATGAAGTATTCCGGAGCCCCTAGTGTTAAATCGAATGTATCTTCCTTATTAGAATTTTATTCTGCATCTTCTTTGTATTTCCTTTGTTTTGTCGGATAATAGGATTTTCGATAATTTCTGCCTCCTTCGTAATTCACTATTTATGAATGAAGTACTTTCTCTTCCCTGTTAGTGGATCTCGCGAGGGTATTTTGGTAATTTACCTTCAATTTAAAACATAAACCACTGTTTTTTTGGCGTGGATTGTCACGTATTTGGTCAGGTGCTGTGTGGATCAATCTGGATCCTTCCTTTTCCTTGGGAGTTGTAAAGTCTCTACATCCCAGCCATTGGATCTTAGCTATTTTTGCTCCATAATTTCCAATGATGATACGAGCCGCCTTCCATATTGTCAGACAGTTTTTGTTTTGGTTTTTTGAAATTCAAATCTCTCGTATCCTTCCCGTATATTCTTGTATTTTGTTTAGCTGCATTCTTCCATTATTTTTGCGATTTCTTAAAATCTCTCTCTCTCCATTGTCCTATTTTTTGCCAAGCCCTAATTCCTGAGTTCTTTAATTGGTGGAAGATGTCTGGTGAAGGTACTCTCACCTCGCCTGATGTTCATGAGGTGAATACTTCCGACAGCACGCCGGTACATCGCAAGGTGTCGCTTCGTTGTTCCAATCGCCTCCGCAGGATGCCGCGTCCTAACTTGAGGGATTTGTCTACTTCTTCCTCCTCGGGTGGCAACCCGACTTCTATTCCCTATCCTAGCAGGCAATCTGTCCTGCTGTGCCAGTCGTAGGCGCTGGTAGTGCGGTGGTATTCATTGACGCGGATTTAGGCGTTGTGCTTTCTCTAAACGTGGGGATTATCTTTCTGTCATCGGGATATCGGTGACTTGGGGGCCGTACTTCGAGGGATGGCCCAGCGGCTTGATTGGGTGCCAGTCTCTAGGTTATCCCCAGGGCGCTTGGAGGAACTCCACCGGTGGTATAGTAATCCTAATGTCGTCTTCGAACTTCCTTTGGATGGTGTTCCCTTCTCTGATCCCCTCCAGGTCACACTGCATTTTACTATTCTTTCTTTCTTGCCAGTTTACGTCTTCCACTTCCCCCTGTTATCGGTTTGCTATTGCAGAAGTGGGACATGGCTATAGGCCAGCTACTGCCCTCCTCTTGGTTGCGTCTAATATCCATTATGTCACTGTTTTATGTGTTGGGCCACACCATACGAGATCCGTTCGAACTAGAGTTCCTTTTTTTTATGCTCTATCTGCTCGTTCTGGTAGTTTTTACCATTTGCTTCCCCGCGATTACCATCATTTTATGGGGGCTTCTGATGTTATTGGCCGAAGCTGGGAACAGGCCTTGTTCTGGTTGGGTGGTGATTATCGTACCCGTGTCAATGGTGTTTCCGTGACTTTTCCTGTCCGATTTCTTCAGTTGGATAAGTGTATGATTCTTCTCTGTCTTTCGAGTTCTGGATGGTCTCTGATGTTCCTTTCTAACATTTGTGTCATGCAGGTCCCCCTCGTCGTCCTCTTGAGCGGTTGAGCGATGGTTTTTGCCGTGTGTACAAGATTTTATCTCGTGGAGGGAATACTTATCGTGTCTCTCCATTGCTTTCCGAGCCCATCCTGGTTTCAGTTGGGTTGTCTACTTCTGGCCGTAGCGCAACCATCGGTATTCCCTTTTCTTGGTCCATTCATGTTCCCTTTATTTCATGTCTGATCTTTCTCTCTTGTTCTACAGGTAAGCTCCAGAGTGCCCTATCTCTGATGGGATCGGCTGGTTCCATGGCTGGTTTGTCGTTAACTTTGTATAAGTACGTGTATCAATTTTTGGATGAGAAAGATGACTCCAACTACTCCGTCCGTTCTTCCTGTCTCGACGAAGATGAAGAGATGGATGACCTGTCTGTTGGGTCTGAAGACATGAAGCTTGGCGAAGATCTGTTGGTTGTGCAGCTTACCGAAAATAGGGCTTTGCCCCCTTTGTCTCCTCCCCATCAATTGCATCGTTCTCTCGCTGCCCCTTCTAGTGTCTTTTCCGCTCTTGATTCTGAATCTGCCTCTGCTCCCCTTGCTTGGAAAGAGAAGAAGGAGTGTTTATGAGCATGGTGGGCCTTCTCGGTCAACTGGAATTAGCTATGTGCCTCGTCCATCCTCTTCCGTTGGTGAATTCGACCTTCTCGCTAAAACGTTAAGGGGGATAATCACCTCCGTTCTAGCTGCCTTATCCTTTTCGTGTTCGTTGCATCCTTATCCATGATGACTTGTCTGAACTGCAGGAGTTAGGGACTCAGGGTTTTATTGCAGATACCTCTCATCAGGCCCCTCACCGTGTTCCGCCGACTACTGTATCTCGTTCTCTTTCCCAAGACTCCTCTGGTTTGGTTGTGATGACTGGAGTTGCTGTTGCCTCACTTACCTCTTCTCTGCACTTGATGGACCAATATTGTTTGTTCGTCAGTCGGCTTGTTGACGGTTCTGAGGGGTCTTCCGCTAGTTTCGAAGAGAGATTGAATGCCCTGGAGCTCGAGAATGCCAAGCTAACCTCCATTTTTGTGCACCAGAGAGAGCGATTGGAGGTATCAGAATTTGAGGTTGATATAGGGCAGGCTACTCTCGAGTCTGTAGAGGCGAGTTTGACCGAGACTGAGATTGCTAGAGATTCTGCGAGAGTCGAGGCCGCTGAGGCGCGCGCAAGGTTGGTTGAAGCCGAGGCTCGTATTTGAGACTTGAAGCAGCATATTCCGCACCCTGGCTCAGCAGAGGAGAGGGACGTCCGTGCCAAGGCCGAGCTAAAAGAGATGGAGGATAAGATGGCGAGCATCTTTTGTTCACTCAGTAGTCGGAAGAAAGATTGAAGTCCACACGTTTCTTCCCTTTGCCAGTTGGTTTTATTATACCCTCAACCCGGTGTTGCTTGGAATTGTATTTACCCTGACTGTGTATGAACTTTAGCTATTGATTTCCTCCATTTTTGTTTTGTCATTGTCTGGTAGATTTGTTCGCCGATGTCCCTTCGGCTTGTGAATTTGACTATTTACGAGTAGTTGATTTACCTTTAGTTAATTCACGGTTGTCAGTGTTCTTAGTTCTGCTTTTATCACTTTTAATGCGTCTTTACTTTGTTCACATTGGACGCAGAGGTTTATGTTTTTGTCCTTCTTTCTCACTGAGCGTTTGTGGTTCTGAAGCTCTACCCGATGCCAAGATTCCGAAACCTTCCTCTTGTTTCCGTTGTCTTCGGTTTTACTTAGGTTATTCCATATTATGCCTTCGCGCCATTTTCGTGTTATTCCGAGGCTCATTTCGCTTGTTCCAAGCTTAATCTTCTAACCTCCCTATTCGTTCGTCCTGTGTATATATCCGTGTTTATTCCCAATGACCTTCCGAGGTCTATTCCCTTTACTCTGAACCTCATATTTCAACCCTTACATATATCTGTTATATATGTATATTTGTGCCCCTTCCTGAGATGATCTATTCCTATTATACTGAGATTCTCTTAATTAGCCTTGTAATTCTCATCAGATACCTTGACTCTTGTTTTGACTCTCGATCCCAATACTTTGGTATTTTTATTCTGCTATCCCCAGAGATCCGATATTTTCTCTTTTTGTTCTGATTTTCGATCCTGCCCCTTTTATTTCGGCATGCCTTTCGTTTTCTCTTTTGATAGTTTTTTTCGATATATGTTAATCTTTAGTCTCGACTTCATTTCTGCCCTTGCCATTTTATAATCCTTTTATTTATGTATGTAGTATTCTTTCTGAGCTTATGGGTGAAGTTTACGAATTAACATTGATAAAGCAATGATATCCCTACGCATAATTACCTCCTTAACCACATATCCCAAAAAGGTTTTTACACAATTTTCATTTCCACAGAGTATGGTCTAATGCCTTAATTGAAAGCTATAACAAAAGTTGCATCACCAACCTCATTCGCCCTGTTCTCTATTTTATTAGCAGTACTTTTTCAAATGTTATGCATTCCATGGGTGTGGTATCTTCTTGCCATCTACCTCTTCCAACTCGTACGCTCCTCCTTCCAGAACTCTCTTGATCGTGTACTCTGCGCCGTTGGGCCCAATACTTTCCGTAGCAACAGTTCTCCACTTTTGAATCTCTTCAACTTTATCTTGGAGTTGTAAAATCTCTCTGCTCTCTGCTTGTAAACAGCGTTATGTAATTCCGCGTTCAATCTCTTTTCCTCCAGTAGATCTAGACTTTCTTGGATCAATTCATCATTTGCCCCTTCTTTGTGGAGAGCGATCCTAGGGCTGGGTTCTCCAATTTCCACGGGAATTACTACCTCTGTACCAAAGTCTATTGAGAATGGGGTCTCATTAGTGGAGGTTCTCGTAGTTGTTCTGTATGACCACAGGACTCCCGACAGTTCCTCAGGCCATTTCCCATCTAGCTTCTCCAACCTGGCTTTCAAAGTGTGTTTGATGATCTTGTTTACTGCTTCGACTTGCCCATTAGACTGCGGGTGGTATGCCGTGGAGGATCACTTCTTAATGTTGTAATCTTCACAAAATTTTTTGAGTTTGGCGTTGTCAAACTGTTTGCTATTGTCGGTCACTATGGCAAATGGTATCCCGAATCGGCATATGATATTTTCCCAGATAAATTTCTCGACCTTAGCCTCGGTGATCGTCGAAAGGGGTTCTGTCTCTGCCCACTTTGTGAAGTAATCTACCACCACGTTAGCAAATTTGTTTCCTTCTTTTCCGGTTGGTAGCGGTCCGATTAAATCAATCCCCCATTTCGCGAAGGGCCACGGGTTGAACACTGAGGTTAGTTGTTCTGAGGGTGTTCTAACTATCGGAGCTAGTCTTTGACACGTTGTGCACACCCTCGCATATTGAGTGACATCCTTTTTTAGTGTTGACCATAAATAGCCTTGCCTGATCATTTTGTGTGCCAGAGCAATCCCTCCCGTATGGTTGCCGCATATGCCTTCATGTATCTCTGCTAGTACATAGCTCGCTTTCTCGGGAGTTAGGCATTTCAGGAGTGGTGATGAATACCCTCTCTTGTACAACTTCTCTTCTATTAAGACGTATCTCGCCGATCGAAGCCTGATTTATCGAGCCTTGTCTTTATCCGTAGGTATCTTTTCTTCCTCTAAATATGCCCTGATCGGTGTTTTATAATTCCTCTGCCGGCTGATCACTTAGAACCCATACGATGGTGTCTGACAGGTTCTCCTGCCTCACGATGTTGATGTTATTTAGGTCCTCAGTGTTCGACTCAGTGGCTAGTTTCGTCAAGGCGTCGGCCCCATATTATCTTTCTTGTCGATGCATTCTAGGAACACCTGTTTGAATTTCTGCAGTATACCTGCGGCCAATCCTCTATAATGGCTCATATGCCCATCCTTGGCCTCGTATTCTCCTTTCATCTGGTTCACCATCAATTGTGAGTCGCTATATATCATCAGCTCATCTGCACTCATGGCCAGTGCCATCCTCAAACCATTCAATAGTGCTACATATTCTGCTTCATTGTTAGTGGCTAAAAAACCGAACCTGATTGCGGTCGAGAAGGTTTTCCCGGATGGCGTTCAAATGATGATTCCGGCTCCTGATGCCACCGTCATTGCTGAGCCGTCCACGTGTATAACCAAGGGTTTTATTTTTTATCCTCGGTTGGAACCGGGAAAGTCAGCTCCACTATGAAGTCCGCCAAGACTGGTCCCTTGACTGCATTCCTCGACAGATATGTTATATAGAATTGCCCCAATTCGACGGACCATTTGAGCAGCCTCCACACTGCATCATGTCTATGAAGCACTTGCCTCAAAGGGAATGTCGTTAATACCTCAATGGTATGTTCCATGAAGTATGGCCTAAGCTTCCTCGAACTCATAACGAGAGCATACACTATCTTCTCCATTACCGGGTATTTGAGTTCTGCATCTCTCAGGGATTGACTTACGAAGTATACAGGCTTCTGATTCTTTTTATCCATTTTGACCAATACCAAACTGATTGATGTTCCCGATACTACCAAGTACAGCTGCAATGTTTCATCCGGTGAAGGCTTGGAGAGAGTTTTGGGATCCGATAACTCCCTTTTAATCTCGTCAAATGCCTTCCAACACTCTTCCATCCATTCAAACTTAGCCTTTTTGATGATGTTGAAGAACATTTTACATTTTTCCGATGCTTTCGACATGAACCTGTTTAAGGTGGCCAACCTACCGGTCAGGTTCTGCATTTCTTTCATGTGCCTCGACGGATTCATCTTCAGGATTGTTTCTACCTTTTCTGGGTTCATCTCGATCCCTCTTGAGCTGACCAGAAAACTCCCCTTACTCACTCTAAACGTACATTTCTTCAGGTTTAGTTTCATTCCATAGCGTCGGAAGATTCCGAAAACCTTTTCTACATGGACGAAATGATCCATCCTTTTCAGGCTTTTCACCATGGTATCATCCACGTAGACCTCGACTATTTTCCCAATTTTTCCCTAGAATATTTTGTTAACCAATCTCTGATAGGTAGACCCTGCATTCCTCAGACTAAACGACATGTTATTCCATTCATAAACTCCATTTCCGCAAAAGAAAGTTGTATTTGCCTTATCATCCGGGTGCATGGGAATCTGGTGGTACCCCAAAAATGCGTCCATGAAACTCATTATCTCATGTTCGACTGTGGCATCGACCATCTGGTCAATAGACGGGAGAGGATAACTGTCTTTCGGGCAAGCCTTGTTTAGACTGGTGAAATGGATGCATAATCTCCATGAACCTTCCTTTTCACCATAACTGGATTTTGTACTCTTATCGGGTACTTGCATTTGCTAATTCTTCCGCTCGTCAACAGTTTATGCACTTTCAGCTCCATAGTCGCGTTCTTTTCTAGGCTGAACTTCCTCTTTTCTGGTGGAATGGTAGGATATTGGGGTCTATGTTCAGCTTGTGACAAGCGTACTTCGGTGCACTCCTAGTGTTTCGTTTAGGTTCCAGGCGAACACATCCAAGTTCTCTTTCAGTAATTGGGTTAGTTTTTCCTTGAATTCGCTTTCCCACTCTGTCCCAATCTTGACTTTGATATCAGCGTACTTCGGATCCAGCTGTACCACTTCTATTTTTCCTGTCGCCGAGGCTCCTTCCCTTAATTTCATCCTCGAATCTTTGTCTAGTGTTATCTGCTTTCGTCTCGGCACCTTTGCCGCTATTTTTTTCCATCCCTGAACAATCGAATATGGATGCGTTTCTGCCGTTGCCACAAGCATATTACCCCGTTGTTCCTCTGCTTCTTTTTCTTTGGCGACTACCAGGATCACCTCGGGTTCTATCCCTTCTCTCTCACCTTCCAGTGGTTTTTTAGTTTCTGTTCTCACCTTAGGGTCCTCTCCTTCTTTCATGATATCCTCAAAGCTTAACATCTCGTAGTCCATGTCATGATAGCTCAAACCCTCTACCTTTTCCATGAAAGAGTATTTTCTTGCCCTTCTTTGATTTCCAATCACTGTCGCCACCCTACCATAAACTGTAACAAACTTGAGACACTGGTGAAGGATGGACGGAATGGCTCCAAAGGCATGGATCAACGGCCGACCTAGTATGCAGTTGCAGGTGGATGCTTGGTCTACAACCTTGAATGTCAGTTGTTTCTGCATCCAGGTTTTCCCATCCAACCCCTCCAATTGGACTGATAATTCAATCTTCATGGTCGGCCAGGTCAACGCATTGCCGAATCCTTTGATCTCGTCACTGCAGGGTCTTACTTTGTGATGACGCTCTCCT
The DNA here is from genome assembly GCA_023678885.1 of Pogostemon cablin. Lineage (NCBI taxonomy): Eukaryota > Viridiplantae > Streptophyta > Magnoliopsida > Lamiales > Lamiaceae > Pogostemon > Pogostemon cablin. Next base: position 8,924,963 of record CM042990.1, on the reverse strand, counting down.
CATAAATTTTTGAATACCTCTTTAAAGATTATATTAGCATATGCCCCGGTGTCTACCAAACATCTATGCACTTTGACTCCCGACAATATTGGCTAAATGACTAAAGGGTCGGAATGGGGAGTGCTTACCCCATAGAAATCTACATCTGTGAAGACGATGTCTATCTTCGCAATTCCATTCGCAGCCGAGGCTAGCGACCACACTTGAGGGATTTGTTGGTCTAAATCCCTTAGTTCTGCCTTCCTCTTCCTTTTCGATATTGTGGTTAGTGCTTGGGAGGTTCCAATATAAGGGGTTTCCTCTATTCGCTCCATCATGTGTATCTCTCCAGGTCTATCTCCCCTCGGGGTTGCTTCCCCGATCCTATCGAATACTGGCGGCCGCCCTGGAAGCAGAGGGGGTAGGGGTATCACTTCTCCATTCCATCCTCTGCCCGGGGACCTTTGTCGACCTGGGGGAGGGGGAAGATTAGCGTCTCTCCTGTACACCCTCGGCCTCGGCCTCGGGGCATGTATCATTCCTCTTAACTTTTCTTCCTTAAACAACTTCCATAACTCCATGATAAGATCCCGGCATTGGTCGGTGTTATGACCATGTGTCAAGTGGTACATGCAGTACTTCCGAGGATTTGTGAGCTCCGAGGATAGTAGGACTGGCCTCGGCGTCCGAAGTGTTGGCGCTTGGATCGTTTGGTTAACGTGATCCGTTAGGGATCCATGCATTTCTATCATAGCAGCGGAAGCAATAAATCATAGAAACGATTACCGTTCACCAGGGTATATAGAAGATGAAGTTCTCGCTGACAGACTGTGCAGTCCCACGAGAATGGCCATAACTTTCCCGTCTGATGTCGAAATTGAATGATCTTTGTGCTCAAACGATTCTCTCTTCAACGGCTTTCCGTCAGTATATTGATCATCGAATTCTAAGCACTGTATTATTTTATATAAATTTCGCAAGGTGGCGGACAGCAGCAGCAAACTACCTTCTGATCTTCTGCCGTATGTCCCAAGTCCGATCTCGACGTCGTGTGGACGACGATCTACGAGACCTCCTCAATCTGCTCTCAACCCTCATATCACGTGAATAATGAATTAGATTAGGGTTCTAGATAAGCTGAGGTGACTTATATACATGGGCTATAGCAGGGACCAGGAGGAGAAATTGGGTTGGGCCTCCATTGGGCTTAAGTATTCAAGCTTAGCCCAAAGCTTTTACTTAAGTCCAATAATAATAATATATTCCACTAAAATATTATTACTGCACTGTCTTTCCAATTCCAAAATTACGTTTTGGGCTCCTTCTTATTATGAGCCCGTTAGTCTCCCCATGTTTAAGATATACAATGTCCATTAATTAATTTAAGTTACTGACAACTCAATTAATTAATATCTCATCCAAGAGTAGTACCACTCAACCTCATTATCATGCCGGAATAAATTCCACCTGTAGGGTTTACATGATAATCCTTATGATCTCCTCAAGGGGACATCATCAATCTATGACGGACACAGATTCCTTCTACAATCAACAGCACACCATAGAGACATCATTACTTCCCAACTCACCGAGTTTGTTGATTTAATTACATGTAAATCTCACTCATTGATGAATCAAAGAAATACATACTGCCCTACGTGTCGAGGTTATTGTATAGGGATTAAGAGCACGAACTTCCATAATAACTGAGATCAAGTTCTCCTATAAGTCAGTATAAGTCGAACGATCTCAAGCGGTCCTGCTCAATACACACAAGTGCACTAATGTGATTCTATAGCCAAGACAAGCTAATACCAAACCACACTACAACCATCCCAATAGAGAGTCCCCGTCTATCTCGGTTGTGAGCATCTGTTTATACTTTATAAGGAAACCGATAATATGATCTTCCGCGTGTTGTCGCACAACATATTATCTACAGTATTAAGTAAGTGGACTATTGCATCGTGCATATAAATAAATTATAAGACGCAATCATTTGATCATATGATTCTCATTTCAAATTAATTGTTATAACATTGTTCATACAAAAAGCTAGACTTTTAGTATATAATCCAACAATGAAGAACTTGATGGTCCTTGATGTAGTAGAAGACCTATGCAATATTCAAGTTGGTTCCCGACTTTAGCTCCTCGTACATCTGCTTTACCTCGGTATCTTCGGTGAATGGTTTGAAAGTTGTCGGTGTTTTATATTCCTTTACTTCTCCTACGCTGACTCTCTTCTTGCTCGGTTCTGCCGAGGTACTTTGGTTGCTCGCCTTCTTTGCCATTTTAGAAATATCTTCTGCTTGGATGTACTCGTTCGCCATGACCATGAAAGCAACGTAAGATATAGGCAGCTTAAGCTGTACTGCCTTCCACAAACTAGTTTCTGGGTGAAGTGCTCCCATCACCGTGATGAGGCAGGATTCGTTCCCCATGACTTCCCCCATTGACCTCTGCTCATTGAACCTTTTCAGAAAATCTCGTAAGCTTTCTATTGAACCTTGGCGGATGTTAGCCAATTTGTGCTTTGGTTCCTTCGGTGCCCCAAGATACAAGTATTGCATTAGGAATACCTTCATCAGCTCCCCCCAGCTTTTGATGGAGGCTGCTGGGACCGCACTAAACCATGCGAGAGCCTTGTTTCCCAGGGTTAGCGGGAACATCCGGCATAACGTGATCTCATTTGCACCTTGCGCTCTCATCCACATTAGATATTTTTCAATGTGAGAATATGGGTCGTAGTCACAATCAAAGATCAAGCTAGATGGGAACTTGATTCCTTGTTGCCGAGGAACATTGCTGATTTCTGCCGTGAAGGGTGAAGGAGCTACTGAGGATTAGAGGACCCCTCTTGTCCCAGACATCTTCCTTTCCAGGTCTGCAAAGTGTTTGATCACTTCTTCGTTTATCAGGGCCTGTAGATCTCTGGTTCGGGCACTTGGAAATGCCTCCCCTTCTCTGACCGCACTTCTGCTTGGGTTTTCCTTCGTCTCATTCCTTTTCGCGAGGGCTTCATGTTTCTTATGGTCCGAGGTAAAGATAACTTGGTTGTGGGTAGGTCTTCCCATGAGGGATCCTGACTCTCTTGTGAGTAGGGTATCAAGGACGAGCAAGATTTCTGACTCTTCGGCCTACTGCACCTGTTATGCCCCCTTTAAGAGACAGATGATGTCCTGCGTGGGACTTTGCTCTCCGCCGACATTTCTTGAGTCACAGGTCGGCCCCTCCTTTAGTTCTGCAACTGAGATTGGCGAGGTTCTACTCCTCTTGGCCTCTCCCTCGATGGATGGTTCTCAGCCTCTTGATTTCTTCCGAGTCGTCGTTGCGCTCGAGCTTCATTTCCCGCTGGTACCCTCGGGGGTGGGGGATTCCTTCTATCTGGATTTCCTCCATGCTGAGGTTGCCTTTGAGCTTCTGTTTCCGGGCGCCGAAGGTATTCGCTACGCCCACCATCTGCTGGGGTCTCGTTCACACTCTCCCTTTTTTCAATGTTCCTCCTCCGTATGAAATTAATAGTTTCTCTGGCATCTCCTCTGCTATGTTCCCGTCTGGCATTTTCCTTCTTTCGAGGTCTTAAATCGATGTGGCTTGCTCCTCGAGGGCCGCTAAAGCTCAACCTCGCCGGTTGGATCGGGGGAGCCCTTGCGGTGTACTCGTCAATCACCCTTCAAATTTTCTCGTTCATCTCTTTTGTCTTCAGGGGGTCGCTTAAATTCGGGACGGGAATCGACCTCGTCGGGTTGGCACCTCCATGATCGGTGCACTGACTTGGACATTATTTCCACTTCTCGTGACGTTCCGCTGAGCTCTAGAACATTCCCCTCTCTCTTCGTTTCCATGGGTCGTAAACCCTTCACCTCCCATCTTGATTTCCAGATACAGAACAGAACCCGAAGATTTTTCTCACGGAATCAAATCAAGAATTCGAGAAGATAAAGGACAGGGGTGGCTAATCGTAGCGATTCCCACAGACGGCGCCAGATGTTGATGGTCGTTCTTGACACGTTAATTAATGTTTATGAGATAAAGATATTTTGTAACGGAATCAAGAATGAACACAATCAAACATAATAAAACTACAAACAATGGGATCAAACTAATAGAAAACTCAATTCCCACCAAAGAACTCAACCGATTTTTATTACTCTCCTCTTAGAACAACACTCATAAAATTCTCTGTATTTACAAGTGTAATGTCTAGAGGGAGTATCAGTAACCTGCCTCACTCATGTGAGAGAGACTATTTATACTATCTACAAACCCTAACCCGGAATCAATCGTCTTGCGCCACTTGGATGAAGACAAGCCGCATTAATGAAGCTTTTTAGTACGCCAACGAGCTGCAGGGAGAGTTTGGATGTTGTTGGTTGCTTTTGCAGGGTTTTACAGAATGCCTTCGTCCTTTGCTTACTTCCCATTGGTTATTAGGGTAAGGTTTGTCAGTTAGTTGTTGTCTTCTAGTTAGGATTGTTGTCCAATACATCTCTTCTTCCCGTTAGTCTTGTCCTTTAGCCTACGATACTTGTCAACTTCATGATGGTGCTTGCTCTTCACTATCTTGCTTCTGTTGCCCCTTTGGTCCTCGAACAGGCTGACTTTCAGTGCTGTGGCGCTCGTCCGAACTCTTGGGCAGGAGGATGTCGTCGCCAAAGTATTTTGCCGAGGGTGCTCTCTGGCTTCGACCTGTTTAGTGGATTCCTATTTGTTCTTTCCCCGACTGGGCCTTCGGGCTGTCTCGATTGTCCTTTTAGTTCTTTCCACATTTTGGGCCGCTATGAGATTGGGCATTTTTCTTCAGGTATAATAGAGATTATTGGGCTCTTGGATCTGCTACGCATAGAAATATAATACCTATAATAATTTCTAATTTTAAAATATATAAATATTTTTGGAACATATATGCAAAAATCCTCGTAATGATGAATTACTAGATTATGTGTATATGTGAAGTAAAATTAGGGTATATCGCGGCCTAATTCTTATCTCAAAAAATGCTGTCATCCAAAATGTCTTAAGGTATGCGGCGGATGTGTGACGTTTGGAGTTGTGGTTCGTGCACCTGTCCCCAATGAAAGAATGAGTGATATTTTCAAAATATTTTAAATAATTCCTTAGAACGGTGCAAATTCCGAAGATGCACTAGACGACAACAAATTTTGCAGACTTAGCAGTGAGTTCCACGACAACGTTCAGGCATGCAGATTCCGCCACGTGGACGACGAGTTTACACTACTCATGCCTCGGGGCAACGGATGAAGCATTAACCAAAGCCTCTAAGCTTTAAACCATAGTTAATATTCTTAACCTTAGTTAACTTTGCCGCTTCATCTCATGAAATAAAGTGGAGTAATCCTTCTTTCTTCTTACCAATTATTTATGCGAAACCAAAATAATAATTAATTCAGTTCGTCACTTCTTCCCTCTCTTGCAAAATACTCTCTCGTTTTTTTTATACGTATTCATTTTTTTATTTTGATCCGTTCCATTATAAAATATTTATTTTTCTTTTTGAATTGATGTGATCCACAATCACTATATATGACCCCACACTCAATACTAATACAACTATCCACTACACATTAAAATATTATTTCTCTCACTTAACTATACATTAAATTATTATACTCCTTAATCCATATGCAAAAAGTAAACGAATACCTTTTAAAATGACGGAGAGAGTAATTAAGAATATTTTTTTAATTGAGGACTAACAAATTGGTAAAATATTAATGTGTTTAAATTATTTTCTCGATCAATTGGACTTAAAATGAGTAAAACTAACAATTTAAAACATAAAAATATAAAATTATCTAAAATATTTGTTTAATACTCTATCGGAAAGAAAACGTGTACGTCTACTTTTTTTACATGGTGATTAAAGAATATAGTATTTTATATTTATTAGATAATTTTGTTTGTGTAGTGTTGGCCCCATAAAGATATTTTAATATTTTTTTATGTGTACTATTTATTATAAATATAAATGTAAACTTTTGTATGGAACAACTAAAATGAAAATGTGTAAACATTTATATGGGACAATCATATAAATGTATCACATATTGAAATGATATTTCAATGTTAATAAATTATTTAAAAAATCTTTAAAACATATTCTATTAGTCCCTTTAAAAGAATCACATTTATTATTTGTATGGAGATTAAGTTATATATACTCCCTCCGTCGATCTCAATTATTACATTTTTTTTACCCGTCTCATTCTAATTGTTACATTTTTCTTTTTGGTATATGGAACTCACTCAAAACAATTAAAATATCTCCATGGAACTTACTTACAAAACTAATAACTTACCCACAAAAATTAAATTATTATTTTTCTCACCTCAATACGCATAAAATACTTTATTTCTTAATTCCCGCGAAAAAACAAACGTAACTATTTGAATGTGATGGATGTAGTATAGTATTTTATTTTGTGTAGTGGGTTGAGAGATACTCCATATTTATTTAGTAGGTAGGTGTATAGTGTAACGCGTAGCGTGTGGTTCCAAGAGAAATGTATTAATCATTTTGTTTGGATCTCATCTACTTAAAAAAAAAACGTAACTCTTTTAATGTGACATTTTAATTAGTAAAATGTAACTCTTGTAACGGGATAAAGAAAGTATTAAATATGTAAGCTTAATGTGATCGTAATTATATTTTTTTTTTAATATTTTTTGTATTTTCAACTGCTAAACTAATATTTTACATGCCTCAATGAATAGAAAATATAATTTAATCCGAATTAATAGTTTACCAATTTTTTAGGATTTGAATTTTTTATTTTTTTACTATGCATCTCAATAACAAACTGCATTAATTTTAATAAAACTAAAAAATTGTAATAGTTTTAATTCATATATATATTTTTAAAATTTTTATGGCAAATCTTGTGTGAGATCATCTTACGTGAGATCATTTTAGATTTTTAAATTAATTATCACTTTTGTTATAAAAATATTATCATTTTTCATTTATAGAGTAATATAAATTGTTCATGAAATGAAATAGCATTACCATTTTTTATTAATTAATTAAGTACTTATTTTTTATTATAAAAGTTATCACTTTTTATCTGTCTCACATAAGTTTTTTTATGAAACGATCTCACAGTCTTATTTTTATTATTTGTTTGTTCCATCAGCTAATTCACACGAAAATTAAAAAATAGAGTACTTCCTCCATCCCACGCGTTTATGCACAATTTTCATTTTAAGGTGTCTCAGGTATTTATGTACATTCTATAAATAGTAAAAATACACTATATATATTACTTAATTTTTATATTTTATTCATCAATCACAATAATTTTATTTACTCCCTTCGTCCGACAACTAAATATATATTTTTTTCATTTTGGTTCGTCTCAAAACAAAGTACTCCCTCCGGCCACTTACAAGGTATCCATTTTACCATTTTTGGTGTCCACTTCAAAGGTATCCATTTTCCTTATTTGGTAAAAAAGTACACCCAGTGGCCCACCACTTTCCTCTAATACAACTACTCACTTTACATATAATAATAATACTCCTTAATCCACGCGCAAAAAGCAAACGAGTACCTTGTAAGTGGCCGGATGGAGTATATATTTCCCTTTTTGGTATATGGAACCCACACAAAACAATTATTATATCCACATGTGACCCACCTACTACACTAATACAACTACCCACTACACTTTAAAATATTATTTCTCTCACTTCATTATATATTTAAATATTATACTCCTTAATCTACGTGCGAAAAGTAGACGTATACCTTGTTCCGGAACGGAGGGAATACTTTTTTTGTATTTTATTCATCAATTATTAACAAATTTATTTAATTTTTCTTATTTAATTACCAATTTACCCCTATTTTTTATATTATTTTAAAAAAGTAACCCTCTCTAATCTACGTGCTAATAATGGGCATAAAAATCCAAGATGAAAGAAATTTTAATGTGAGTATTTTAAAGAGTATTTTATTCATCAGTCACCATCTTACACAGAATAATCTATTTATGATTTTCAAAATCAACATAAACTTCAAAAACATAATTTAAAAATAGATTATAATTTATATTATCAACCTTTTTAACATATTATAATATAATATACTCCATTTATTATTAAAATATCAAATTATCCAAAAATTATCGAGTTGATCTCCAAAAATTATCGAGTTGATCTATGCACTTGGATATGTCATATGCGTATACACTATCACTGTGTGTATAGTAATAATACTGAACTCATACAGAAACCAAACTAAAAAAAATTTTAAATCCAAAAAAATTCGTTGACTATTTGATTTTTTCAAATCAAACCAAATCGAAATATTTTTACGGTATGGACTTGGATATCGTCTAATAAACCGTACCGAACTGAAAAACCGAATACAAGTATACTTTAAAATACTCCCTCTGTCTCATTCAAATGGTTGTTTTTGCTTTTTACATGTGAATTAATGAGTATTATTATTATTTAATGTTTAGTGAATAGTTATATTAGTGAAAGTGTGAGACTCATATTTCAATTGTATTAGTGGGTATGTGTGGGTCTATGTGTGTAAAAAAAAGAAAAAATACTCTTTGGGTGGGCACCCAAAATAGAAAAAATGAACTCTTTGGATGGAACAGGGGGAGTAAAATTTTATACCCTGTAAAAACTCAATAATACTATAAAGAGAAACTCTCTTATGAGACGGGTTTTTTGTGAGACGGTTGTGAGACGGGTTGACCAATTACTAAAGTATGCTTATTATATAGTTAAAGTATGCTTATTTATTGTTAAAGTATGTTAATAATGAATCATATTATAACACCCTAAAATCATACTTTAACTCATCATTTATCATATTTTAGAAAATATACTTTAACAACCATTAACCATACTTTATCTATATGATAGACATACTTTAACACGTCTCACAAACCGTCTCACATGTATAATATCTAACAAGAGAATTTGTCTACTATAAAATAAGCATTATATACTACTTTATCTTAATTCTTCCTACTAAAATAATATACTCCATGTTTTTTTAATAATTTATACTCCACATTAATATTATAACTAGTTTTGTCTCCCGCAAACGATGTGGATTTTACTATGTACGTGATGTCTTTATTTTAAAAATATATTTTATATTATATATATATATATATATATATATATATATATATATATATATATATATATATATATATATATATATATATATATATATATATATATATATATATATATATATATATATATATATATATATATATGTTTGTTTTTTACTTTACTATTAAATTAAATGTATTTTTTACATTCTGTTAAAAAGATGGACATTCAATTAATATTAAAGGAAGCGATCATAATAAAATATTTTCAATCCTAAACCTGGAAAATGAATAAACTATCAAATTGGGGTCTAATTATTTTTTCTATCAATTAGAGACCTTAAAATATGGAGTATAAAACAATAAAAAAAGGTAGAAATGTGACATAATAGGAAATTTTTTTATCATATTTATATTATTACAAAAATGTTAAACTTATGATTAGTTATAAATTTAATTAATAATCAATTATATCTCTCTTTTTATCTTTTAATTATTTTTTATTGAATAACTAAATCAAATTATTAAGGTTAAAACTCAATTAATTTTTTATTGAATAACTCAATCAAAACATTATTAGTTTTAAATTAATTAGTAGTCGAGTCTGACTCTTTTTTTATCTTTTTCTTTTATTTTTCTAAATTGAATAACCCAACTAAAATATTTAAATGTAAAAATATATTAAAAATCATTATTATTTTTATTATTTTAAAATATAAATTTTTAAGTTATTAATTAGAGGGACCTAATAAAATATTAATTAAAATGTTAAATTACTTAATATAAAATATTAATTGTAAGATTAAAATTTTTAAACATATTTAAAAAATATTTTTATTAGAATTAAAATAATAATTTTTCATTAAAAAATACATAAAATATTTTTATTAGATTAAATTAAATCATTATAAAAAATTACTTAAAATATAATATTAATTGCAAGATTATAAAATCTTAATTACTTAAATATTAAATTACTTAAAATAAAATACTAATTTAAAGATTAATATGAGAGCGTCACTTACACAATTTTTTCAATAATGAATATGGTCATGACACATACACAAAATTTTTTAATAGAAGCGTGACGCCGCCACATACACAATTCCAAAGTTTATATTCTCTTGCTTTCCAAGAAAACATATTAAACATGTGGTCATTGACATTCCCTACCACTCTAGGAGAGCAAGAATTGTCATATCCTTAAAATAACATTAATTGTATGCTTAACTCTATTAGGAGAACAAGAATTGTCCTATCCTCAAAATAACATTAATTGCATGCTTAACGTGGAGTGCCTCGTAGGCTCGTATTTCCCTTTTATAATTTTTATATGAAATCATTAAATTACCTAAAATTATTAACTTTTATAAGAAAATTATTTAAAATAATATTATTACATAATATTAATATATTATTAAGATTAGAATATTTGATTTTCATTAAAAGAATTACTTAAAATAAAGTATTAATGGTAAGATTACAAAATATTAATTATTTTAAATTTAATAAAATTATTAAAATATATTACTTAAAATAAAACATTAATTGTAAGATTAACGTGGAAGCGCCACATATACAATTTTGCAAGAACGAACGTGGCGACGCCACATATACAAAAATTTTCAAGGAGCAACGTGACGCCGCCACCTCATAATTTTTAAAAATTTTATTTTTGGCAAGCACTTGTAAATTAATAGTATTAATGATATTATTAATTGAGAGACTCTCTTGTTAGACGGATTTTTTGTGAGACGATTGTGAGACGGGTTGACCCATTATTAAAGTATGTTTATCATATAGGTAAAATATGCTTATTTGTAGTTAAAATATATCAATAATGAATCATATAATAACATCTTAAAATCTACTTTAATTCATCATACATCATACTTTACAAAACATACTTTAACAACCATTAAACATACTTTATCTATATAACAGACATATTTTAACACGTCTCACAAATGGTCTCACATAAGTAGTGTCTCACAAGAGACTTTGTCTTATTAATTATTCAATTTTTATTTTATAAATGCATAAATTCTTACTTCTATAAATTTATTTTCTTTGCTTATATAATATGATATGATTAATATATTAAATAATTGTTTAAATATAATAGCTATAATGTTTTTAAATAAAATTTAAAATTATTTATATTTAATATTTTAATTTATTTCTAATGTGCTTATAAAGTCACTAATTATACATCAACATTTACATTTTATTTTAAAAATAAACATTAAAAAAGAAAATTAAACATTTTGTAAATGAATTTGTTTGGTAAATTCGTTACACCGAATGGCATTGATTCGATACATACCGATCCAAATACAATTGAAAATCCATTTCGAACCGTACCAAATCCTTAGAAAATCGTACCATTATCGAACTGAAATTCGGTATGATATTAAATTTTTTATTTATAAAAATCCTTAACGAACTTTCGGTATGGATTTTTTTAAAATCCGTACCATTTTCTGTACTGAACACCCCTAATATACACCCATGTATTAAATTTATTCAATAAAACTATATTTTTTAATAAATGTATAAATTTTTATATTTAATTTTTTTATTAAAAACACTTAGGGCAATGTTCGGTTTTCAAACTCATGTTTTTGTTTTCAAAACCCACATCCAAATTTTAAAAAGACCCCTATATATACCTAGTACATTCTCTCTTCTCAATTAATACACTTTCTCTCTTTATCTCTCCTCTCTTATTTAACTTTTTAAATAAATTAATACATTGATTTAACATAAAATTAAAACTTACCATACTCAAAATCCAAAACAAACATAAAACACTCTATTCATAGTTTTCAAACCCCACATAAATCCAAAACAAATGTTATCTAAAAGTATACTACTTTCGTATAAAAAAGTTACTTTTTGATAGAAAGTGATTTTTTTAGGGGTGACTTAAACTTAACTTAAAAAATAAACGTGTACTATGGCGACGGCAGTACATAGCAGTATGGAATTATAAGAACTTATCTGAAAAAGATAGCACCGTCGTGTATGATGATCAACATTTATGGTTGCGGAGGCTGGCGGGTTACTGAGTTGAAACCGACTCACTCAGTTTTGTTGCACCTCTTCGCTTTCACACACGTATAGTCAAGGGTTTAATTTCTTCTTCGTGTGTGAAATTGAAACACACGAGTTTGAATTTGAATAGCTCGCGGATGCGTTTTTTGAGCTGAGATTATGCTGCACATATGCTTAATTACGTGAACCACTTCAGCTTTTAAAGTTAAACCAGCTGGATTCATGACCGAGAAATCAATCATGGCGGAAATAATTAAGAATTCGTCGCCGGAAATTAAATCCGATCAGCCTTGTGCGACGGCTCCGCCGACGAAGAGGAAGCGCAGTCTTCCAGGAATGCCTGGTAAAAATTGGGGGAAAAATGACTTATCATCTTCTTCATATTCATTCAACAGTTCTAATAGGCAATAAACTCATTATCTTCGACTGCTTCTTCTTGTTGTTGTTAATTTTGATAGATCCAGAGGCGGAAGTGATAGCGTTGTCGCCAAAAACGCTAATGGCCACGAACAGATTCGTGTGCGAGATCTGCAGCAAAGGTTTCCAGCGCGACCAGAATCTGCAGCTCCACCGCCGGGGGCACAACCTGCCGTGGAAACTGCGTCAGCGGAACGCCAACGAAGTGGTGAAGCGCGTTTATGTGTGTCCAGAAATCAGCTGTATTCATCACGATCCGGCGAGAGCTCTCGGCGATCTCACCGGAATTAAGAAACACTTCTGCCGGAAACACGGCGACAAGAAGTATAAGTGCGACCGTTGTTCCAAAACATACGCCGTTCAGTCCGATCGGAAAGCTCACATGAAAACCTGTGGAACTCGTGAGTATCGCTGCGACTGTGGCACCATGTTTTCCAGGTGAATTACTGAATTTTAATTTAATTATCCCTTTTTCAAGATTAAATTAAATTATTATTAAATGAATTAATTAATTTAGTTTGAGTTGAGCAGGAGGGATAGCTTCATTACTCATATAGCCTTCTGTGAGGCCTTAGCGAAGGAGAGTAGGCATCCTCAAAGTGTTCATCCCCCATCTCCCCCACAACCCTCAGGTGGGTTTCATTAATTAATTTCGCTTAATTTTTAATCGAATAATTTATTTATTACAGCTAATTAATTGGTTTCTCATCAGTTGAATTGGCGGAGAATCCACCTGCGCCGCCAGTTACTGCAGCGTCGACGACTTCCACCGCCAGTAGTGGCTCAACCGTACACATTCCAGTGAGCAACGGGGGTTCAGTTTTCCCTGCTGTATTCACCACATCAGCTTCCCCTGATCTGCACCAATCATCACCAACATCGTACTCTGGTCTTCTCCACGCCATGGCTGCTACATCGGATCATTCCACCATTGATCCCATCTCCCTCTCCTTATCCACCTCTCTCTACGCGCCATCTTTCTTCCCATCCACCCAACAACCCGCACTTTCCGCCACCGCATTGCTGCAGAAAGCGGCGCAGATGGGGGCAACATCTTCCACCTCCTCCTTCCTCCACGGCCTATTGGCGGCGGCGCCGCCTCCCTCCGCCCCTGCGCCTTCATTTGCAACCGTGAAGCTTGAAAACAACTCCGTTGCATCAGGGCTCGGGCTCCCCTCGGGTGGTTCTACTGCAGAGTATTCCGCGGTGTTTGGTCATAAGCCGACAACGCTGGACTTTCTTGGACTGGGAATGGACGGCGGCGAAGGCTCTTCCGGCGGGTTCTCAGCGTTCTTGAGCTCAATTAGCGGCGGGCTAGACATGGCGACAGCCACTCCGTTTGCCGGAGAAACGTGGGAAGAAGCACCCAACAGGAAACCTTCGTTGCTATAACGTGTCGTTTTCAAGTGAGATACAATTAATGCTCAGAGTCGGAACAGATGCATTAACGAAGGTCGTTGACATGTTTTTCTTGCAAAATATTGTTTTTTTTAATTTCTTTTCTTTGTATTTATTTGTTGATTTAGTTTGGGGAGATCCCACGGTGGAGGCAACTTTTACCATTTTCTTCACTGTACACCCTTTGTAAAAGAGAAGTGGGATTGTTGCCCATTTTGAAATGTTAAATTGCAAAAATGTCTACTTTAACTAAATTGATAAAAAAATGCCCAGAGTTAATTTTATTGTATTATCCCCATTGGATTGGTGTCAGGTACTATAACCTATAAATCAATGCCCCCAGGGCATAGCTCAAGTGGTAGGAGGATGGTGGAAAGGTCTTCCAGTTGAGCTTGGTTCCTGCAGGGTGGGATTCGAATCCTGCCTTTGGCATGGATTTGGTCCCTTGCAAGCACAAGTTTAACAGTGAGTCCTCCCTATAATCCACTTGAGGCACATCCTACGATTTACCTCCTCCACCAATTCTCAGGGAGGGGTGGCACATCCTACGATTTACCTCCTCCACCAATTCTCAGGGCGGTGGGGGCCCCTAATGGTGGGGTACACCATATAAATCAAGACAAAAAGGATTGACTGACCGAGTGATTTCAATTTTCTTGTTATTATTTGTATTAATTTTGGCAAAAATCGAGTGTGTATTAATTGAAAGATCGAGTGACCAATGACAGTTTAATTTGATTAATAATTCAATATAATTAACTAATTAAATACAAAGAACTAAACTCACCTCTGCGATCGAGTAACCGACTAGGAGTATAATTTGATTAATAATTCTATATGATATAAACATCTAAACTCCCATCAGAGACCGAGTGATCGAGTGGGTGTTTAATTTGATTAATAATTCTATATAATAATTACTCCCATGAGAGACCGAGTGACCGAATGGGTCTTTCATTCTCTTAATAATTCTATATAATAATTAATTAAATACAAACATCTAAACTCCCATCAGAGACCGAGTGATCGAGTGAGAATTTAATTTGATTAATAGTTGTATATAATTATTACCGAGTGGGTGATTAATTTGATTAATAATTCTATATAATAATTAATATAAAAACATCTATACTCCAATCAGAGACTGAGTGACTACATTAAATTGTGGTTTAGTATAAGTTAATGTTCATATAATTAACGATCTTAATTATGAATGATTTTTAAAATTAGTTTAATCAACTTTATAAAGTCAGAGTTTACAAAATATCAAGCATACAATAATAATTTTGAATAAATAGTTCCAGTAATTAGAAGATAATCTTTGTCAATTTCTTACTTGTTAAGTAGCATTATGTAATTTGGGGGCACGTACGACGTAGTGGCCTACCTCATCACAAATCAGACATTTCTTAGACCGTCGTCTCCGTCGCTCAATTCCAGAATGCATTCGTGACATTCTTGGACACCCTGTCTGTGAATGTGGAAGGGGCTTAATGACACGCAAAACAATAACCTTGTCTGGCGTGATCCACTTATCTGGATGACGAACGGGCATGACAACACCAAACCACATACCGACGATGCTATCATGATGATAAGAACGTGAAACAAAAGAACTGGTAGGCAAACCCAATTTTACTATAATAAAAGGAAAAACGAAAATTAAATAGATGAAATGAAATTGTAACGTAATCTAATAAGAGAAGGCAGAGTACTCACTCGATGACCTTTAATGCATGCAAACATGGAATTTTTTCAAACTGAAACTCCCCACAGGAGCACGTTCTCGCTTGAATATCGACAACCCAATTATTTTCATCTTTGTAAACCTTAAACATGGTTTGTGTCAAGCCTTCCAAAGAGAACTTTTTGGCCTCATGCATTTTGTCAACCAGATCCTTGTGCAATCTGCTACATAACACCGAGGTTACCCTTTGAGCCTCTGCCTTGTGCTCGTAAAACTATTTCTCGGTTGTTGTGCGGGCCATCTCAAGCAACACACATATTGGCAATTTTCGTGCCCATAAAAGTGCTGAGTTATAGGACTCAACTGCATTTGATATCATGAACTCGAACCGGCTCACTGGACAGTGCACTCTCGTCCACTTATCAAGACCAAGGCCATTGATAACATTCATCAAGCTCCCAGAGTTATGCTTGCACAGCTTTTTCATACAACTGTTGTGTAAAATAAATTTGTGGCTGAAAAAGTGTTTAGGGTGTTATACGTACTCTTGAAACTCAGTCAAACTATATGTGTACATCGCCTTACCAAATTGGTAAAGAACAACATCTCCGTAACCCATCATTTTTCTCTTTAGATGAACGTAGCATAAACCGTGTGGTGCAGTAGGGATAACAGTTTGTACTACATGAGCAATGCTTTTGTGACCGTCTGATACAATCAATAGACCATCTGGTGATCCATATGCTTCCTTCAACCTTTCCATGAACCATGCTCAGGAGTTGTTATTCTCCGTGTAGCCTACTCCAATGGCAAGAGGAAACACGCTATGATTCCCATCTTGGGTCACTGCTACAAATACGATACCTCGGTATTTTTCCTTCATATGTATTCTGTCTGCTATGATTACCGGACGATCGTATCTCATAAATTCCCTTTGTGATGCTGTTAGGGCATAAAATGTGTACTTAAATACAAATTCCAACCAAACAAGTCTTTGTATGAGTGAGCATACTGTGGGTATAAGTGAACGTTGAGTAGAATAAAAATTTAAATTTTTACCTGAATCGGTCGTCAGCACCAGTATAAATTCTTATGTGTGATCCTGGATTTGCGAGCTCAAGTTGATAAAGATACGAAGGTAACATGCTGAATGAAGTGTTGTGGTCGCCAAATGTGTGGCCAACTGCACGATGTTTGCCTCTAAGTGTTGTACTGTATTGAATGTCAAAGCCAAACTGGTGCAAGATTTTCTCCATCATCCCTTTTGGCCTTTTTTCAATCATCATGTCCCCATACTTGCTGGCAAAGTATTTCCCAAGTATTTTTTAAGATACCGTGCGTGGGCGTTGCATATTTGGATCTTGGTTGCAGGTGTGTTGGTCCACGAGATTTTTAACTTGCCAGACTCCCTTTGTGCCACTAGAGTGCATCTTGAATGGACAATTGTGTGTAGTTCTTTGGTTGCAGACTATGTTCAACCTTTTCGTATCGGGTTTTGAACTCTTGTCTTCACTTGATTTCGTAGCTCGTACATCCCGATCGCCGTCTGTAAATGATCTTTGGTCTAATAGAAACCTTTAAAGACCAACTGAATGGTTGTGTCGAATGACGGAACATCTTCGGCCGGCCTAGGTGCAAGGTGAGCTGAGAAACCTGTGTTGGATAATCAAAGAGCGAATATAAATTTGAAACTGTGTTAAAGTCTACAAGACATTAATAGAATAGAAAAACAATGTATGAAATAGAAAAATGTTTATCGGGTATTGACCAAGGTTGAGTGGGATGGGTTAGGTTAGGGTCTACTGGACGGTGAACGTTTGACGGAGGCAGATCATTTGTTACAGGTTCAATAAAGCTCAATCCACCCCTTTCTCGAATGTAGTCGCAAAGCTCGTCTAACTGTTCTTCTATATAGTCAACATCTTCAACACTACCCCCTGTCTTACGATCTCACTTGGTTTGTTTTATCCATGTTCGGCTTTCGACTTAGAAGATGGAGAAAGTGTTGATAAATAAATTGATGTTAAGATATTATACCGATCATATTGGTCACTTTAATAAAGTTAACAGTATTGTTTGTGATTTATTATCATTTGATATGATAAATAAAATTTATCTTATATTAAATAATACTAATTGGCAAATTACGATTAATTATTATTTATTTATTTATTGGAGAATTCAAATAAATTAATTCGAGATGATAATTAATGTAGGTGATTTATTTTAATTCATTAAGTTAAACAACTCAAACAAATTAAAGTAGGCTTCATGTTAAGGCATAATCCACCAAGTCTCCTTATAACTTCCTATTCATTCCCAAATGAAATCGAACCTGAGTCTCTCGTCTTAGTGAGGAGCTCAGCGGCCAGGTGAACTAGCACACCTAGTTGCTTTGTGGTATTGTTTACTTTCGCAAACCCACATTCAAATTTTAAAAACCACCTCTATATATACCTACTACATTCTTTATCCTCAATTAATATATTTTTTCTTTTTATCTCTCTTTTCTCATTTAACTTTTTAAATGAATTAATATATTGATTTGACATAAAGTTAAAACTTACCCTAAAAAAACATAGAACTCACTATTCATTACTTTTAAAACCCACATAAAGTCACATGTTAGGTATGTGTAATATTTTTAAAAATAAAATATATTGAAAAATTATTTATATACAAAAAATTACTTATATATAATATATTTATAATTTTTTAATGTAAAATAATGAGACGAATTGAAAAGAAAAAAAGAAAGAGGTGTGTGAAGCTTGAAATAGTACAAGTAATAGAAGTTTTTAATTTTTTTTAAACAATACTAACATTTTAAAAATCACCACTTTGCCGGCCGTTTCATTTTAATGCATTTTTAGAAACTTAAAATAAATAAAATTGTCATTTCTTTATCTTTTATATATATAATAACACCTATTTTACCATGGGTGCAAGATGAAATGTTTTTCCCCAAAACCAATTTTACCATTTTATATTAAATAATATTCACCTATGGTAACTTATGTGCACTAATCTCTACCATTGATTTGTTTCAATTAAATCAACACCATTGAATTAAATCTTTCCAAAGTAAAACCCTAATTTTTCATTTCCTTTTATCTACATCTATTACCAATTGAAGAAGAAAGAAAGAAATATGGATGAAGAAAGAAAAGAAAAGAGAAAACCATAGTTTCTTCTCTCCTCTTCATCTATGGAAGCATTGAATCTTCAATTCCCTCACTCAACTACTCCACTCAATCAATCCATCTGTACCTAATTAACATCTCAACTCTTGATTTCATTTATTTCTCTATACTATTTGAAGGTACGCCGTAAGTCGATCTTGAATTGTTTGGACGATGAAGCTGGATTCTTCTGATGGACGAAGTAGCACCACTGTCTACCCGACGGAAGATCGATAGTTTTTGCTAGGAAACTCGCCGCCTCGCTCTGGCTATTGACGACGACCGCCAATTGCGGCGTTTGAGATCTTGGGTCAAGGTGTTGAAACATTGAATTTGAAGTATTCCTTTTTGTTGATTTATTTTTAATTTTTTTAATTAAGTGGAATCTTGATTGATGAGGTTTTCTACTTATTCAAACAATGTCACTGAAAGTAATACAATTCTCCTTTCTGAAACCCTAATAACATTTTCAAGAGTTTCAGTATGATGATTGTCATTTCACCTTTTTTTTATGAGTTTTTCTGTCAAATTTTTGCAAGAGGTAAAATAATTTCAACTTTTTTTATTTATTTATTTTCTTCTTTGATCTAATTTCATAGTTCTTGGAATTTACTACCGCCTAAATTGGAGCGAAAAATGTCAATTGTGTCTTGTTATTCAGATTGAAATTGGCCTATTTTTCCTGTCCCTTTTCCTTTCCCACATTTCACACACACATTTGCTTTCCTCTCGATTTGATAATGGGAATTTCAACAAGGGGATTTTTTCCATCTCTAATTGGGGCTTCTTGATCGCCGATCAGAAGTCAATGCATTGGCGAACATTGCTCAAAATCATCGTTCTCGATGACAGTGGCTATTCTGGATTTTGATTTTTTGTGAAATGTGATTTCGGTTAATTTTTTTTCGAGTTTGGGATTAGGTGAAGAAGTTTACGTGGTGGTGGTTTATTTTTTTCATGGTTAGCAAAACCTAGATTTAATCCAGTGTCTGATAGCGGGTCGCCCATGTGAGGTGAAGTCGGAGCAATCGATAGGGAGATCCTCCAATGGTGAAGGGCCGATTGAGGGAGGATGAGATGCGCACCAGAGTGCGGCGGCACATCAGAAACGGGGGGTATCGAAAAACCCTTGGAGGCAAGGCCGATATGAAATTCACCATGTATAGAAGGGACTGCCGGAAAGAAATAGGAGAAACCTATACAGAGGCTCCAAAAGAGAAGCCCAATCACAAGAGAGCGTGGCCGGTATGGTGATGCTCGGCCGAGAAAAATCACCGCTATATATATCCGTAAGGCACAGAAAATCAAAGTGGCGGTGGTGGGAAGGAGGGGAGCAGATCCCAAACTAGGTGGTGGAAGGATGAAAATAGGCTCTTTAAATGTAAATATGTGTCGTCAGTGCCTGTTGTTTGAAGAGTTCAACCAAGACGGCGGGCGGCTAAGGAAGAATTGGGGAAAAAATCACTCCCCCTCCATCCGAAGCATTGAAATATACACGACCAGATCTTAAGGGGAAACTTTAGGTGCGAAGGCTCCGTCGGAAGTCCACGACCAGCAACTGATCGGCGAGCGGAGGGACCCAAGACGGCAAATCTGTCGAATTTCAGCAAGAAGAAGCGGCAACTTGGAAAGTTATGGCGGTGCTATCTTAGAGAGAAGGAGAGAGTAAATGTTGATTTAGTCGAGGGTAATTTTGTCTCTTTATCTATACTTTGTGTATCTAATTGTATTTTCTATTACCCAATGTATCTTCACATAAACATACTTTAGTGATGGGTCGACTCGTCTCACAAATAACCAGAGTTTCTCCAAAAATAAAGTAATATTCACTCTAATCATCAATTTCTAAGATATTGGATTTTGTAAACGGCAAACCACTCACAAGTCGGATCTATTTTTATTTCACGGTGGATTTATCAACTTTTTTTTTATATAACTTTGTTTGATGTTTACCATATGGGGATTATAAAATTCACATTTAAAATAAAATAAAATTGAACATACTTAACACATAAATTTATAAATTAATAAATAGTTATTAGTATTTAAATTATATTTTTTATTTATGATTTAAATTAATATTTAATTATATGATAAACCATGCAACGCACAGGATAATAACTAATTTTTGTTATTAATGTCTTAGATTATACCTGTTATAAAAGTGACTTGATTCATTATTAAACAATTCTCCTCTCTATCAAATTGAGCTTTTAAGTGAGGTGGTCATTTAACATGTGCGTTTATAAGAAAATTTCATATGCAATGCTTGAGTCAAAAAATTAACCTAGTCTGCGTAAGAAAATTCTACATGCAAAGCTTAAGTAAAAAATTGACTCCTCAAAAATTAACCTTGCCTGCATGTGAGAGGGTATTTGATTAAATATTAAACAATTCCCCTCTTAATCAGCTTGAACTTTTAGATGAGGTAAATCTTAAAACTGTAATCGAACTGTAATAATGATTTTTTAAATTTTGAAAACGGAATACCAAATCATATATAAGTTCGCCGAACCGATTTGAATTGTTTGGTTTGATTTTGGTCGGTTTTTCGATTTTTACAGAATACTGCTCACCTCCAATTTTTGGGCAAATCTTGTGTGATACCGTTTCACATAAGCCCTTACGTAAAATGGATAAAAAATTATAAAATTATTATAACTTTCGCTATTAAATATTATCACTTTCTCTATAAAATGTTATCACTTTTTATTTATACTATAAATTTTCATGAATTTACTGCACCATTATCAATTTTTATCGATTGAGTATCATTTTTTGTTCATGATATTATCATTTTTTATTCGTCTCACGTAAAGACTTACGTGAGACAGACTCACACATGTTTTTGCCATAATTCTAATGATATTTTTACCTTTTTGCTCCTAATTTTAATTTGCATGGATGGTAAATTATGTGATATTATACTTAAAACTTTAAAGGATATTAATATTTACAAGCATTTTAACCCGTGTGCTGCACGGGGATAAATTTTAAAAAATAAAATTATATAAATATAGATTTTTTGTAATAGTATATACTATATATATATATTATGGACACATAAATACATATAATTACGTATTCCCTCCGTCTCATCCTAATAATTACATATTTTAAAATGAGGTGTTTCATTTTAATGGTTACATTTTTTTTTGTATGAGACCCACATAATTAAGTAATTAAAATATCTTAATGGGACTCATTTGTCACATTAATACAACCATCCACTATACATTAAAATATTATTTATTTCACCTCAATACACATTAAAATACTAAATTTCTTAATCTCCGTACAAAAATCAACCCGTGCAAAAAGTAAATATTACTATTAGAATGAGACTAAGTGAATACATATGTATGAGGTTTTATATTGTAATGATATATATATTTAGTTTAGTTCTTTATGTGTAATGAATTAAATATTTTTTAGTTGAATCGACGTTATACGACCCTTATTCATTTTTCATGTATAATAAATTAATGTAATTATAAAAACCAACAAATTTAAAATTTTTATTAATATTTATATTTAATTACGTAATCATATGTTATAAATAATTTCAAATAATGTCTTAATTACTTAACCTTAGTTTTAAATACAACCCAAATTTTCTTAATAATTAATTCAAATTGAAACAAATTTCAGCATGTTAATTGATAAAAAAGATATGCATACAAAAATAATATTTTTAATTTTAATTTTTTTTTTGGACATAAAATTTTAGGGTTAAAAATGTGATAATAAAGCAGCTAAATGTATTTATTTAAGAAAATAAAAATAAAATGAGTGGTGAGAAATTGAAGAGAAATTGAGAAGGAGTGAGAAATTGAAGAAATTTTGACCCAAATTTTAAGCGGGAAAAAGAAGTTGAGTTTAGGTGTTATATATATATATATATATATATATATATATATATATATATATATATATATATGGGGAAGGATTACATTTACTAAACATAAAATGTAAATCTTTTAAATCATGAAAAAAAAAAGGTAAAGTGGAAAGGAATGAGTATTTAAGATAGGAAATATTAGATGGAATAAAATTGTAAATTAGGAAACAAATTTCTACCTCTCTTCCATAATAATATTTACATTTTTTTTAGCGTCTCACTATTAATTGTTTATATTTTTAGATGAGACTCACAATAAATAAATAAATAATCTAAATAAAGTCCATACATAATATTAATACAACTATCCACTATACATTAAAATATTATATTTTTAAATCTATAATACATTAAAATATAACTACATACTCACTTCATCTCACGTTACGTTTACGTTTGTTTTTTACACATAGATTAAGAGATATACTAATATTTTAATGTGTAGTGAAATGAGAGAAATAATATTTAATGTGAATGGATAGTTGTGTCAGTGTTGTGTATGACTCCTACATAAAATAATTAATTATTTTGTGTTGTGCTCAATTTGATAAAAATAAAAATGTGATTTTTAACTTAAAGACAAACCAAAATAAAAAGTATAAATCTTAATATCGAATGGAAGGGGTATTCATTAATCTTTATGTTAAAAGCAAACATAAACCTTCTACTCCTTCCGTCCATCGTTAATCTATTCATCTTATTATTTTAGGTCGTCCATCCTTAATCTATCAATTTCTCTTTTTAGATTATGGAACCCAAATCCTTCACAAATACAAATAAAATATGGGTCTCACACCCTTCACTAATATAACTACCTATCATATATAAAATTATATATATTAATTCACGTGTAAAAAGCACGTAGATAGATTGAGAATGAAGAGAGATATTAATAGAATGGAAAAGCATGAAATAGAATACAAAACACACAGAAATAAGAGCGCAAGTGTAAGATGCAAGAAGAAACAGCTGGAATCTTGTGTTAGATAAAAAGGACAAGAGGTGTGTCGATTGAGTAATCCCTATGTTATTTTCTTGCTCCTCTTTCTCTCTCTCTTTCAACGCGGTCTTCTGATACGGCCCAAGAAAAAATAAGAGCCCAACATCAAGGCCCAAGTTGTGCCTTAGGAAGCCCATTCTATTGATACAAAATTAGGGATTATGCTGGTTTTGGAGAATCATCAGAAAAGTGCCTCTTCCCCTGTTTCTTCCCCTCTCTTTTCCCCTTTCTTTCTTGTAGTTGAACACTGGCTCGAATCAGTGTAATGACGTTTATAGTTTATAGTTTCCGTTATTTATCAATTTGGGGGCGTATCAGTGACAAACCCTCTATCACCCCCTCCTCCCTTTCTACTAATATCAGTATCCTTCTTCACCAAAACACACACACTCACACCAACTGAACTATTAATTAGCTTCTGGATCGGAGCTCAACAATGTGCATTTGGGCATCTAGATCTCTTCCTATTTCTCTTTGCTCTCTCTACTTTTGCCCTGGTGGAAGATGGTACTCTCTCTCTCTCTCTTTCTTATATCATAGAATTACTTGAAGAATCTGAATGCTGCTTCTGATTATACATCGACATTAATGGAAATTAAGATCCTGTCATATTATCATATATAGTTGATCAATTTAATGTGTGGTGGGTAATTTTATTTTCATAAAGTTCGTAGATATAGTATTTTAATTGTATTCATGAGTCTGATATGTTGAAGAGGAAAATGAAATCTTTTTGGGCAAATGCCCTCATACATCAAAATGATACACCCTAATCTTGTTGAGATGGGATCAAATGGCCCCTTTTTCTCAAAAATTAAATGTCAAATAGTTAATTTTTGTCTCCATCATAATTAATTTGGGTTAATTAATTTTTGTCTCCGCCAATGGGGAGGGAGGGGTTGCCATTTGAGGAGGGTTCTTGAAGACAGAGAAGAGAAGGAGAAATGGTCCTGGTCATCGGCAGCCCCATGGCGTAAGCTGGGTTGTGGGTGGGGGTGGGTCTTGGTGGGAATGGAAGCTTGGTGTTGCTAAAGTCAATGATTATGTGAGGAACTTCCATGGATTTCAGGGTGGCCTCAGAGAGGTACTTACAGCGAGCCCATCTCTTGCAATGTATTCTTGGGAATGTTGAATCCAAACAGAAAAGAAGCAATAACTTCCATGGATTGCTGACTATTATATTGAAGATCAGATGTCATGGTGCTATTGAAGATCAGATCTATGGGAGACAAACTGTGTGTAATGGCCCATCTGTAGGAAATATGAATGGGTTTCCTTTTAGAATTTCAATATTAAGAGGGACATTAAGAAAATTTCAATACTCCATCAAAAAGAATATATAATAATTCTTGATGATTTCACAATAATCCACTCGAAATTTAATTTAAAACAATTATAGAATAAAACTTAAACATTTTTTTCATTCCTCAAAACAGATGATCAATTATGTATAAAAATTTTCACAAATCCAATCCCCACATTTCAACTTTAAGTTCTCTTCCATCGCTTTTCTTACAAGGTCGATTCACTTTTGAAAATGGTGACATTTCTATATCATGAGACTCTTATAATTTGAGACAAGTTGTGAAATATATTTATAGCTTATCCGATTTGATTCCTTCCTAATGGTGGGTTAAGGTGGCTGTTAAAGGATAATAAAGTGATTATCTGTGCTAAGCTAACATAAAATATAGAGAGAGAATTGCCCCTAGGCAGTCTTTTGCCTTTTCGAGGGGGTAAAATGAGTGATTAAAATTATTTCATTACTATGGGTTATCCCCACATTTATATTGTATAACTTGACGTCATCCGTATCTGGATATATCGCTAGGTCACATCAGAATATAAGCGTACAGTACGAGCATTAAATGCTTTATCTTCACGTGATCCTTTTTAGGATCCGTCTTAGGATATCTCCTATACAGATATCCTAGGGGATATCTGTATAACCCCCCTGCAAGTAGCCAACATGGAGGGAATGACCGAATCGTCAAGCTTTTTAAGGGAGGTTGAGATAGACGCGTCCCACAGCTTTTGTAATTGTGACCTTAGGGCAAGGTCTTATGCCTTTATTGGGCCTTAGGGCTTCCGGCCCAATTGTTGTTTGAGGGAGGTGAGGGCCCAATGCGCGCGTGTGCCCTAATTTTTTGAATTTCAAACTCTTGACATGATGCCTTGGGTGGCTAGGGATTCTGAGGCGTCGTTTCGAGATCCTTGGATATGTTTCCAAGGCGCCTTTTCATCATTAGACGTGTTCGGCATTAACTGGTGTCCTGTCAGCGGTGGCGTCGATAGGGAAAGTGTGCTATAAAAGGGGCCTTCCTTTTCTTCGATTCTTATTTTTCTTTCGTCGTTTCTGCTTCCAACTCGTAAATCTCCACCGACTCTCCTCCCTCAGTCATTATGCATGAATCCAGGTGACCATTCCGCAGGCCAGTCGGACCCAAGACGGGTGGCGAGTGACGGAGAAGGGGTATTGAAATCCCTAGAGAGGGCCTTATAAGATCTACGAGAAAAGACTGAAGTTTCTTCGTCGAGGCGAAGGCTTCCGGTGGCAACCCGCTCTCTACCCTCTTCCTTTGCTACAGCGGAGGATGTGCCAGATCCGGAGAGCATCCGGGCCAGTATTGCTTTACATGATGGGTCCCACAATGGGATGTGGGCTCACTTCCAGGATAGCACAATTCCTCGTTCCCAATTTGAAGAGGTATCTTCGAAATATGCAGCGCCGGGAGTGGAATTCATTAGGCCAGTCGATAACGAGAAACGAGCAAGCCGTCTCAGGGACGGGTGGTAGTAAATGTCCATATGCTGAAGCTAGGGTTCCGTCTGCCCCTTCATCCTTGTTTAGCGGAACTTCTTAATTATTGGAATTTGGCGCCGCACTAACTATCTTCGAATGCATGGGCTACGATAATTGAGTTTATACTCATGTTCTGTAAGAAGGGCTATCGTCATCTATCCCCTAAGGAAATCAACTATCTATGCCGTCCTTCAGAGTAAAATTTGCATAGAGGATTTTATCGAGTCAATCATTCTCGTGGATTGACCCTCTCAGGGAAGTTTACTTCCATAAAGTATTGGAAGAAATGGTGGTGTTGGATGGCGGGCGCATGGAAGCAGGTGCAAATTAGGATTCCCTCTGCCTTCCAGCTAGTCCGTTCTCGTGGAGGTACGTCATTCTGTGTTTTCTCTTGACTTTATTTGTCTAAGAGGTATAGTAACTGTGCTCCTCACCTTGGTTTACAGATAGGGATACTCATCCGGGGCCTCCCCTTTCCAAGGAGTTCTTGGAGCTAGTGGGCATCATTAGTAAAATGAATGCCCAGGAGAGAAGCACCGACATCATTACCGATGAGCTCTTGAAAAAGTATGGGCTGATGGTGGATCCGAGTGCGCCGGTCCCTTCGTCGACGGTGACTGTGGCTGCTCATGTCGGTGTAAGTTCAAAGCCCCCGGGAACCTCTCTCGCCGACCCGGACATTCCTGTTGGGGTGTAGGGATGGTAATTTGCCCCGACCCAAAGCCGCCCCGCCCCGCCCTGGTTGGGCCAGGCCAGACCCGCCCCACACAGAGTGCGGGCCGGAACTGCCCCGCTCCGTACATGGGGCAGTTCAAATATGGGTGTTGATGTTGCCCCGCCCCGCCCTTTCCCACCCTGCCCGTATTAATTTATTATATTAAATTAAATTATTTATTTATATATTCTAAAAATATATATAGTTCCTATATTTACATTCCATTCAAAATTTAGGTTTCCCTATTCCACCCTAAACCCCAGCCGCTCCTCTCTCAGACGCTCCCACTCCCATTTTCAAATCTCATTATCTCACTCACCTCGGCTGCTCGGCACCTCCATCTCAACACTACCTCGGCACCTCACGTTCCACCAGCCCCTCGCCAACGCACAGAAATTGGGTCGGTAGGTCTTCTTTACCCAGTTGAATGCAAGAAAAATAGGGCGGGATACGTGAAGAATTGCAGACCTACTTGGGTAATTTTTTATGAATCTGAAGAAATTTTGTGCATTTGTTCTGCTAATTATCGAAATTTAAATGGATCTGTTCTTGATTGAATTCCTAGTGTTTTTAGCCTGTAGGTGAAGCATTTTTTATCGACAGTATTATGCAAAGAAGAGGGTTCTACACATATACATAAAAAATTTAGATGGGGCAGGGCGGGACGGACCTGCCCCGCATAGGGGTAGATCTGGGTACTAATATTCTGACCCGAGGAGGGTCACGGGGCAGGGCAGGGTGTCGGGCCAGGTGCACGGGACTGGCCTGGGTACACAGGTACCCGCCCTGATCCGCCTCATTGCCATCCTTATTGTGGTGGTAGTGATTCCTATGGGGTCATCCGCTACCCTGGATCAGGCAACTGTAAGGTCAAACACCTTAACGAAAATAATAGAGGTGGATGAGTCTTCATCGATGGAGGCGGCCCCCCAGGCCCCACTGGAAGATATAGTCACACCAAATTCCGAAACTGGTGCTCTCGTGAGAGAGGATGTTACCGTTAGACGTGAGCCCGTGGACGCTATGCCTTAAGAGAGGCTTGACGACATAATGGTCACTTTGGAAGGGGAGCATGAGGAGAATTTTTTGCTTCATGAATTCGGCTATTCTTCTCCAGTCATCCGTATGGTGCAGCGACGTCCCGGGAGTTCCAGTGGGATTGCCGTGGAGGATCAGTCAGCGCCTATCAGCGGGCCTTCCGAGCCCCCCAAGCAAGAGGATTCAGGCCGATAGTTATGGCCTCTTTTCTGGTGGGACCGCTTTGGGAGTACCTTCAATCGAGACCCCTTACCTTAGTTTTAAAGTTGGTGCCTCTACTGCGGAGGTTCGCTCTTTGCCACCAGTGCTCCGCAGCCTATATGGGTCAAATCTGTATGATCTCAATCAACCTACTCTTCCCGCATATATGTTGAGAGCAATGGAGTCTATCCCTGTTAGCTTTACTCAAGAAGAAACTGATATCATCGGAGCTTTGAATCCCGACGATGTTATTCATGCGGCGACCGGGCCTCCCCTCTTTTGTGAATTTAGAGGATTCCGTCGATCCTGATAGCGTGAGTCGCCTTCATCTAGCTCTACTTTGAGGCTGTTACTCCACTAGCATGCGGAATGAGGATGTAGACGGCGCCTTCATCCTTTATAGTTACCCTGGGATCGAATTTGGGACTCCTGGTCATCGTGAGCGACCTTGGAGTGGTGAGCCTGATCATGCTGCCTTCAACACAGGTATGTTTGCCGCTGGCGTTAGGCTGCCATTGGCTCATGTTATCGGTCGGGTGTTGATTAATTGGGGGTTGGCCCTAATGTAGATAATTCCCTCGGCGTGGGCTAAATTGATAGGTCTGTGGTGTTGCTTCACGAGAATGGGTGTCCTTCTCCTTCTGCCCAAGATATTGATTATGTTTATCGTTAAGTTCGCAATCCGGGCTATCACGGCCATTACTATCTGCAGGTGCAACGAGGCATTCGCCCTATTTTAATAGGAATTCAATTAGCGGTCAGCATTGGAGACGTCAATGGTTTTGGGTTCGAGGGTTCGAATGCCGAGACCCACTTGGAAATTACTTACCTGTGTTGTGTGCCTTTCGGACTCCTGAGTCTCGTAAGCCTTACTACCGCCTCTTTTTCCTATACATATACCATTTCTTACTTATGATTTTTTCTCTATTTTTTCTTTGCATTGTACCTTTTGGTAGCTCCGTTTCGTCTGGCTGAGGAAGAATTGTCTCTGGGATTCTGTCGAGCTTTCGACGCGATCAACCGAATGACTCTTCTTCGTGACATCTCATCACTTATAACTGATGAGAGGCTCTTGGAGGCGAACCTCTATCAAGATCTGACTCGGGCTCCTCCGGTAAGCTTCGAGGGGAGGGTAAGTGATAATTTCTCATCTTGGGACGCCACCCTTGACGAATATTTTTCCGACCAGGTCGTGTATCCTCCGCCTCGAAGGCCCCGTCAAGAAGTTGGCCCGAGTTTATTTGCAGCTGAAGATACTTCCGTGGTCGTGAGGGGCAGGTCTAGGCTACGTGGTGTAGTGGCTGTCAACATTGACGGAACTGAGGAAGTTGTACCAGAGGCAGCTCAGAGTATAGTTGGAGTGGTGGGTAGGGTTTCTGCGGACGCTGGCGAGACGGTGCGTGCTCGCCCATCTGACAAGAGGAAAGTCCCCATGGAGGAGGCCGAAACACGAACAAATCCTTATAGGGGAAAGGCTTGACGGTGGTGCCCATCAGCAGACTCCTCCTATAGGGAAGGCTCAAGCCACAGAAGATGGTATTGGCGGGGGTGTTCCCCTGGTTGCTCTGGAGGAATTGCTGCGACTGAGGAGCATGGGTGATGCTCTGTCGGGCATTGAAATGAAACTGAGCATTTCGGAAGCCGGCTTCATTCCCGCTCATTCGTGGAACCCTATGCTGTCTCGCTGGTTGCAAAGTACTGGGCCCTATGAAATTGGAAACGCCACTTTGGTGAGTGTCGAACACGCTCTGACTTTCCTGTGCCGCTTTCTTCTTTTGACGAAATCTGGGTAGGCCATCCCTCCTGAGGTCGGTCTTAGTGCGGGGCCTCTACTCGTGCTAAAGGGCTCTCTTCGGTGGTGGAAACTCGACAGACTATGGTGGCAGAGCAGCTCATCACCACCGCTAATAATCGGGCTACAACTTATAGAGATAGGGCACGTTTGGTTGAGAGCCAAGTTCATCAGTTGGAGGTTGCTCGCTATCTGGCCGAACATGAATTGGAACAGAAGAGGGAGCCCGTTGCTCAACTGGAGGCGTAGGTGGCATGGATGAGGAGTCTTCGCAACTTTTCTGGCGGTGGTGATGGTGCCGGTCCTAGTGGCACTGGTGGTCCTAGTGGTGCCGGACCTAGTGGCGTTGGTCCCAGTAGCGCTTGATGGGAGGCATTTTCAGTGTTTTTCAATTTTTTGTTATTGGGTCCTTGTTGGACTTTTTTTAGCCTTATTGGGGCATATTACAAACTTTGTCTCTTGGGTTGTGACGTTAGTAGGTTTTGTGGTATAATGTGATGTGCATTCTTGCTTTTCCTTACATTTTTGCTTATTATGGGCTTTTACATGGCCTTATGCTCATGCAGCCTTACCACATTTCCTACAATTTATACAAATGGCGATTTGGCTAAGTATTCTCAAGCATAGAAACGCTTCAAGTTCTTAGCATTCCATGGGTGCTTGATACTCTCGCCATTGAGTTCGCTGAGCTCGTACGCTTCGTTTTCCAAGTTTCTTTTTACTATGTATGGGCCTTCCCAATTCGCACCGAACACTCCACTACCTTGTTGACAGATCTTTCTCATGACCGGATCTCCGATTGTGAAATTCCTGAGATGTACCTTCCTGTTGTATTGAGATTCTAGCCTTGTCTTATAGATCGCATGCCTCTCCACCACCTACAGCCGAAGTTCCTCCAATAGGTCAAGGTTAAGTTTAATGGCCTCAAAATTGGTGCCTTCCTCTTCGTGAGATATGCGAAATGTTCGGCAAGGAGTCTCTCCAGTTGATGTTCTAGCTGTGGTGCGGTATGACCAAAGAACTCCAGGTAACTGCGAGGCCCAATTTTTCTTGAGGCTTTCTAGCCTAGCTTTGAGGGTATGCTTAATCACTTTGTTAACTGCTTCAACTTGCCCATTCGACTGATGGTAATAGGGCGTTGAAAATAGCTTTTTTATTCCCAATCCATCGCAGAATCTCTGGAGTTGTATGACTTCGAATTGTTTTCGATTATCTGTCACAATGGCGTTGGATATCCCAAAACGACAAACGATGTTTTTTCATATGAAGGTTATCATATTTGCTTCATTAATTGTGGCCAATGCTTCCGCCTCTGCCCATTTTGAGAAGTAATCTACTGCGACCACGACATACTTGACACCTCCTCTGACGGGAGGGAATGGGCTTATCAGATCGACTCCCCATTTTGCAAATGGCCAGGGTGTGGCTATCGTAACCAATTCGGTGGAGGGCATTCTAATTATGAGAGAGTAGATTTGGCAACTTTTGCACGCCTTAGCGTATTCGATAACGTCCTTTCTAAGGGTAGGCCAGAAGTACCCTTGTCGAATTATTTTTAAGGCTAAAGCTTGTCCTCCCGAATGGTTCCCGCAGACTCTTCCATGAACCTCTGCCAACACTTTGGCGGCTTCTTTTTTGTCTAAACATCTTAGCAACGGCATCAAGTATCCCTTTTTGTAAAGCACATAATTTATCATGGTGTACCTGGTGGCTCGGAGTTGTAGTCGCCCTACTTCTGTTTTGTCTTCCGGCTCTGTTCCTTCCCTTAGGAAAGCTTTGATAGGAGTCATCCACGTATCTTCTTCGTGGATCTGCCAGATCACCTTATCACTCGGGACTTCTTGTCTTGCTACGCTGATGCTTCCCAGTTGTTCGGCATTTTCTGAAGTCGCCAAGTGGGCCAATGCGTCTGCCTGCATTTTTGTAGCCTGGGAACCCTCGTGATATAGATGTGATCGAATTTTCGGATCATGTCTGCTACTAACTTGCGGTAGCCGACTAGTTGCTGATCTTTGGCTTCGTAATCTTCCTTTATTTGATTGACCATTAGTTTCGAGTCGCTGAAGATCATTATTCTTTTGACCCTGATCGTCAATGCCATTCTCATGCCGGAGAGTAAGGCTTCATATTCGGCTTCATTGTTGGTTGCTAGGAATCCAAACCTAATTGCCGAACAGAACGTCTCTCCGGTGGGACTTGTGAGCACCATGCCCGCTCCGGAGGCATAAGCTGTGGACGATCCATATACCGACATCTAACAGGTCTTATTGATCACTTCTCCTGGTAAGATAGGGATGGTGTGTTCCGCTATAAATTCGGCTAGAGCTTGCGCCTTGATTGCCAATCGGGGCACGTACTTAAATCAAATTGGCTTAATTCCACAGCCCACTTCATCAGCCTTCCTGCTACGTCTGGTTTTGAGGGAAGGATGTTACTACCTCAATTGTATGTCCCAAAAAGTAGGGTCTCAATTTTCACGCGCTCATTACCAGGGCGTAAGCAAGCTTCTTAACTACTGGGTACCTGAGTTCAGCATCACGGAGCATCCGACTCACATAATATACCGGCTTCTGTTGCTTTTTCTCAGTTCGGACCAACACTGCACTTAACGCCCGGCTGTGGTTTTGACAGGGTTTGTGTGTTAGCCAGTATGCTCTTCAATTCTTCAAAGGCCTTTTGGGCCGCAGGAGTCCAGTTGAATTTCTCTTTTCGGATCACGTCCATGATGGGCTTGCATTTATCGGATGCTCTAGGTAGAAAGCGGCTGAGAGATGCGATCCTGCCGACTAGTTTTTGTACACCCTTGGAGTGCTTGGGAGGCTCCATGTCTTGTATGTCCTTCACTTTATCTGGGTTCGCCTCTATTCCTCTTTTACTCACCATGTACCCGAGGAACTTTCCCGCAGATACTCCAAACGTGCACTTCTTAGGGTTAAGTTTCATCCCGTACTGCCGTAGGATGTCAAACGCTTTGCTCAGGTGGCGTACGTGGTTGATGAGTGTGTAAATTCACTAGTTTCGAGCCCGGATTCGTGTACTTATGGTGTAATTAATGGTTGTAATTCGATGTGAATTGGTATACTTGGTGGAAAGTCATGAATCGGGAGTTTACAAGGCTATTTGAGTGGATTTTCGATGGAAAACGAGTTGGAAGTGATCGGATCCGGAAAGAGGAAGAAACATGGGTGGATTCGACCACGTTAGGGTCGAATTCGACCAAGAGAAATGGAGTTCGACCAGCACCTCTGGTCGAACTGATCTCGGAAAAATGCAGTTCGACCACGATAGCCAAGTTCGACCAAACCACTTGGTCGAACCGTGGTGAACTCGAAGCCTAAACAGAAGCAGTTTCAGTTAGACCAGGAAGTGTCCAATTTGACCAACGCTCTGGTCGATTTCGGAGTCAGAAGCCAAGTTACAGACGGATTCGACCAGCATGAAAGAGTTCGACCAACTTGCTTGGTCGAATTGACATCCAGAAACTTACCAAATTCGTATTTTTACACCTTCAGTGCATGTGTTCGCTCAAAAAGCCCATCCAAGGCCCGTAAGGAGAGTTTACAAGTATAAAAGAAGAGCTTCTGCAGGAGAAGAGAAAATTGATCTAGCATTAATCATCCATCCTTCACCAAACCCTACCATCATCCGAAGGAATCGTGAGGAGAGGTTCGTCTGGCGAGTCAAGTAAGATCATACCAACTAGCCATGATTGTTCCTAGATTAATCATAGGCTAGAACCACTCCGGTATTTCTAAGGTTATGAAAGTTTTATGAGTTAATTGAATATCCATGTGTAAACTCCGTATAACACTACTTATAGTTTATTCTATATAAGATTGTGCTTTTCTAATTCATACTCACGGTCATTTTGTGCATCTTTAATTGTTATGTAGAGTCTGAATACATCTCTTGATTATTGATTGAGTACGTTCACCGCTGAGCATGATTGTATGTTATAATTCTAAGTGAAGGGATTCCGAAGTCTTATTAGAACTGTCTTATATAGATACTTGTTAATTGAATCATATTCGGGTTAATAAGTAAGATAAAGAGTATAACTTTATTGTAACTAAAAAGGGAGATCAAATCGGGTTAGAGTAGTAAGTGCACGGGAAATAATTGATTATGATAGTACCTAGAAAGGGGGGTGAAGTATACGTCTTGCACCGAGGATATTCACTTATGTCATACGCTTACTTACTTGTGTCTATAGAGTATGCTTGCATGGTTTAGTGATGCGTCCATAAACTACAAGGCAGAGTCGGACATCAACACATGAAAAGGAAATTAATAAATAAAACTGGATTACCTGAAGAACTACTCTATTACTTACTTGATCACCACCGAAATTTCTCTATTGTTTGCTTAATTACTCTGTTATTTCAATTTATGTTATTTAGTTTCATAATTAAACCAACTCAAATTTACCAACATAATCTTAGTCAATTAGAATATAATCGAATTGATATTATTCCGTCTCTTGGGTACGATAAAGACTTGGTCACCCATCGCAACTACAATTGATATCCTTATACTTGAAGATTAATTTTGTGTGTTGAGAAAATGCTCATCAGTGGTCGTTTATGGCCACGCTCTTGGCCAACATATCGTCCACGTACACTTCCATAGTTTTTTCTAGCTCGTCTTAGAACATCTTGTTTACCAGCCTTTGATACGTAGCGTCTGCGTTTTTCAACCCAAATGGCATCATTACCCAGCACAATAAGTTCCTTTTGGTGTAGAAAGCTATTTTTCTATATCGTCTGGGTGCATAGGGATTTGGTAATAGCCCGAATATGCATCCATAAAGCTCATCAGTTTGTGGCCGGCCATAGCGTCCACCATTTGATCAACGTGCGGTAGTGGAAAGTTGTCCTTCGGGCATGCTTTGTTGAGATCTGTGAAATCGATGCATAATCTCCAGGACTTGTTTGCCTTCTGCACTAAGACTGGGTTAGCCACCCATGAGGGGAATAAAACTTTCATCACTAGATTGTTTGCCAATAATTTCCTGGCTTCCATCTTGATGATCTCGTATTTCTCGGGACTATACTTCCTTTCTTTTGTTCCACTGGGTGATAGGACAAGTTTGTAGTGAGCCGGTGGCACGCGTGTTTTGGGTCTATTCCTTGAATGTCGCTTGGCGCCCAGGCGAACACGTCTAGGTTGGACCTTAGAAATTCGATCAGGGCCGTTCTGTGCGGCTCTTCCACTGCGACCCGACATATAGTTCCAGGTTTGAGTTGCTTGGTTCCATCCTTATAGTTCCAGGCAATTCGATCAGGCCGTTCTGGTGCCGACTCGACTTTCGGTGGTTATAATCTTTAGACATTGGTAGAGCGTGGATGGGACGAAACTGAACCTGTGGATGAACGTCCTTCCGAGGATACAATTGTACGGTGATGGGAGGTCCACTACTTTGAATTCGAGGGTGTGTTGGGCCTACATTGCTTATTTTTCGTCTTACATCTGGATCGATAGATCTGTTTGCATTAAGGGGTAGTGATGGCGTTACCGAAACCTCGAATCTCATCATCACACAGGGACATCTTGTGGTGAGAGGGTCCTCCGATGGCTTCAAATGTATTTTTAAATATAATGTTCGTATAGGCTTCCGTGTCGACCAGATATCGGTGCACCTTTACACCTGAAATTGTATTCGAAATCACTAGTGGATCGTTGTGGGGGGCTCGTACCTCGACGAGATCTTCTTCGAAAAAGAATACGTCGGCCTCGTGTAGGGGCGGTCGGGGACTTGTTATAAATACATATTGGTACCTGTCGTACTCTCGCAGCTCGACTTTTTGTTTCCTTCGCGATCGGGTGGTTAGGGTCTGTGACATTCCCACGTAGCTTTCATCCATCATGTATATTTCCCGAGGTGGTGTGGACAGACGGTCTCTGGGTCCTTGCAGATGGGCTGGTCCTTTGAACCGTTCGCCCATTGCAACAGGTTGCTCTCTCATTCGCTTCGGGCCAGACACCAGCCAGTCCAGTTTCCCATCTTTGTACAGTCTTAGTAGTTCGGCCAACAGGTCACAACACTTGTTGGTGTCATGGCCGATAGATCTGTGGTACTTGTAGAATTTCTTCTTATTCAGCTTGGCCGGATCCGCACGTATCTTGGGCGGGGGACTCAATAGGTTGGTGTCTTATATCTTGCTAAATATCTCTTCAGGAGTGAGCTCGAGTACCTCGGTCATTTCTTGGATTTGGTCATCGTCTGGGAATGGTTTGAAAGATGAGGGAGCCCTATAATCTTTTTCCCCTTTTTTCTTTTTCTTATCGCCTTCTTTAAGGTCGTCTTTAGACTTTTTGTATTCCTCGAGAATTTTTCGCTATGGATGAACGCTTGAGCCGACGCCATAAAGGCTGCGTAACAGTCCAGTAGCTTTTGTTGACAGCTAGTCCATATGGGTGATCCCAGAAGCAAGGTGGCGGTTGCCAGGATGGTCGATGTTTTATTTGAGACCTCTTCCGTATTGGCGCGTTGTTCGTTGAACCTCTTCATGAAGTCCTTCAAAGACTCCTACAGTCCCTGTCGTAGGCAAGCCAACTTCTGTTTCGGCTCTTTCCCTGCCCCAGATATGCAAAATTGGACGAAAAGGCCATAGCGAGTTATGCTCATAAGTCGATAGAGTTAATGGGTAGGGACTTGAACCATGAGTGTGCCTTATCTCCCAACGTTAAGGAGAACATCTTGCATCGGTCTTCTTCTGAACTTCCCTGTGCCAGCATCCAACCAACATATTTATTGAGATGAGAGAATGGACTAGTGTAACCGGCATATTGGAGGATCTGCGGGATCTGGATCTTTTTCATGGTGGCTGCCGTAATGACCCGATGGGTGAATGGAATTCTCCCCGACTCTGGGTCGGGAATGCCATGGAGTCTAGCTCCGTTTCTTCTTTTCATTTCGTCGAGTCGTCTTCTCAATACATTTATTTTCGTGTCATGCTGTCGCTTGAGCCTAAGTTACGGAATCGTCGCCCGCACTTTCCTCATTTGCTCATGTCGAGACTTGATTGGATCCAGTCCCAGTCAGTTTTGGCACTTATGCGTCTGGTATTGTGCGCGGGGGATCGGCTACTGATCGAGTTAGCGTGGGATGTCGCCTTTCTCCGTTTGCATCCCTCGTCTACCACCTTCTGGGCCTTTCTCGGCTCATTTGTGCATCTTTTTACCCCACTCGCTCGTGCACTGACCTCCTAGGCGGAGTCCATTCACATTGTCACTCGTTTATTTGTTCTGCCGATTTCTCCTCAAGGTTGAACCTCAGCCTTCGACTGGCGGTCTTCGGCCCTGCTGCTCGCTTTTCCTTCGTTTATTTAAGAAGGTCGAAATACTTCTAGCGAAAGTCGGTCTGTGGTTCTTCTAGATCCACGTCTTGCGGCGAGATCTCTTTTTCTATAGTGCGAGGGGGGTTCGGGTCTTCTTGTCGATGTCGACTGGTCGTGGTGTCAGCCCGACTGGGAGTAGCTTCTTCCCAACCGTTTGTCATTGTAGATACAGCTCGTCCCAATAGGATTTTTGTCGAATTTTGACAGAGTCCTGCCGAAACGTCGGCGACGGGGGGATAGGATGTGTTTGGGGTGCCAGTCAGAGGCGAGTCCCGCCCTTCCTCTAGCGCCAAATGTAGCTTATCCAATTTGATCCCTTCCTAATGGTAGGTTAATGTGGCTGTTAAAGGATAATAAAGGGATTATCTGTGCTAAGCTAAGATAAAATGTGGAGAGAGAATTGCCTCCTAGGCAGTCTTGTGCCTTTTCGAGGGGGTAAAATGACTGATTAAAATTATTCCATTGCTATGGGTTATCCCCACATTTATATTGTATGACCTGACGTCATTCGTATCTGGATATATCGCTAGGTCACATAAGAATATAAGCGTACAGTACGAGCATTAAATGCTTTATCTTCACGTGATCCTTTTTAGGATCCGTCTTAGGATATCCCCTATACAGATATCCTAGGGGATATCTGCATAACCCCTCTGCAAGTGGCCAACATGGAGGGGATGGCCGAATCGGCAAGCTTTTTAAGAGAGGTTGAGATAGACGCGCCACACAGCTCTTGTAATTGTGACCTTAGGGCCAAGTCTTATGCCTTTATTGGGCCTTAGGGCTTCCGGCCCAATTGCTGTTTGAGGGAGGTGAGGGCTCAATATTCGTGGCCCTACTACAATATTGAAATATGATTGTTATATACTCTCTCCGTCCCACATTGAGAGTAGTTTTTACTTTTTGGCACGTGAATTAAGGAGTATTATTATTTAATGTATAGTGGGTAGTTGTATTAGTGAGAGTGTGGGTCACATATTTTAATTGTATTAGTGAGTGTGTGTGGATCTCATGTATGTAAAAAAGGAAAGTTGACTCTTTGAGTGAGACGCCAAAATGAAAAAAAGAGACTCTTTGGATGGGACGGAGGGAGTATATAAAATATGTTTATTTATAACTAAAGTATTTTCTATAATATATTAAATGATGTTTTAAAATATAATTCTATATTATAATAATTAATTATTAACAGGCAAAGGAAAATATGTTTTAAAATATGAAAAAGGAAAAGGTCGAACCAGAACTCCTGACAAAAGATTTAAACGAGGTAAAATTGGCAGGATGGTTCCAGTACCAGTGGCGATCATGGCGGCTAATTCGGCATGCTACATTAGCCACTCGATAATTACTTGTCGGATTTATGGCACAACTCCGAGTGAGTTGATAAACACAGGCGGCGCAGGTGACGTGTGGCCACAGCCATCGACCTTAATTTTTGTTGAAATGTACAACCTTATTGACATAGGCGGCAATTCACTGTGTTTTTTTAATGAGAAAAGGTTTTTCATGGCTTCCCACATAGTAAAAGAAATAAGAGAAAAAGGTAGAGAAGTTGAATGTTAGCAATGAAGATGATCATGAATATTTATTGCTGTTAGTGTGAGATTAGGGCTTAATAATTTTGATGAAGATGAATATTTATTGTTGTTACGGTGAGATTAGGATTTAATAATTTTGAAAACTTTTAGTAATAAATTTAGGAGTCCAACTTCAGTGCACTGGTACACCGGTGCACCTAAATAATCTAATTCATTAGATTATGAATATATTTAATCATAATCACTAAATAAAATAAATAAATTAAAATTAAAAATAATAACCACCCACTAACTACCCTATTTACTCTATAAATTCTCAGATGCACCATAGAATAACCCTAAATTTAGTAATATATTTATTTAAAGGTATATACAAATCATATTAATTAAGAGTATTTTAAATTTTATATTTCTGAGGTTTGTTTAGTATTATCGGGATTGTGAATAGCCGTCTCATTAATAAATTACTTGAGAATTAAATGTGACCCAAATGTCCCATCTACCCTTTTCCAGTAGTTCGGTGTCCGACTCGGGTTCAACGGCAATACAATCCAATGCCTTTTTGGTCCCACTAAATTAAAAAAATATTACTTTCGGAATAAAATTATTACACATTTAATTATCGAAGTCCAAAATTGTAATGTATTTATTGCTCTTCGGGGAAAATTAGATTCGAGGTAATTCAATTTTAAAGTATTTATTTTATTAAATTATTGCCCTAATATTTTAACTTGGTATTTATACATTTCTCTCTTAATCCGATATTCATTGAAATTCGGTGCCAAGTCCCTACAATTTTATTTATTTATTTATTATCCATAATTAGATGTAATTGAAAATCATACTCCATGTTAATATTATTTTTATTAATGATAAAAAAAATTCCTACAAATTATTGCAAACTTCAAATATAAAATTATATTTTACATTCTAAATATAAAAGAATTAAAAGAAATTGTTTTTCTAGAACATATGAGTATATTTTACTTAAACATGTCGTACATGTAAAATATAATATTCCTTTTGTTCCATTAGGCCCAATGTGCATACACATTAAGTTTTTAAAAATTAATTTTTGAATAGTTTAATTGACTTTTTAAAAATTATGTAACATTTTAATGTAATAAATAAAATGTAAAATATATTATGTAAAAAAACTAACACTTTAAACATTAAAATATTAAGTTATTGAATTAATGGTTTTTTTCTTTTAAAGTGCACATTATTATTGAACAGACAAAAAATAAAGAATGTGCATATGATTGGAGTCTCAAACACTCTATTTATTTTTAACAAGTTTTATAAATACTATCTACTTGCATGTGCTATTGAATATTTCCCTCACTCATTAAATTGATCATTTCTTTATAAAGCTTGTCTTTAAGAAAATCCCTTATAGAGTTTATTTGATTTTGATGGTTATAGACTTAAAATGTATATATATATATATATATATATATATATATATATATATATATATATATATATATATATATATATATATATATATATATATATATATATATATATATATATATATATATCATTATTATGCATAATCTGTTTTAAAATGATGTTTTGATAGGACTGGTTTTTTAATGTCGTTTTATAGATTCGAATAGCTTCAAAAGTTAATGAACAATATAACGAATTCCATTCATAAATATAACGATTCTCATATCGAAAAAAAACTATCTTTTGTTAAAAGTTTATCTCTGTCGCGACTCACAATTTTTTTCAATTCCAAATGTGATTAATAGGAACTTTAAGCATTTAACTATATATAGTGAGAGAGAGATTTTCGGGCGAATCCAAAACGGAGGATGCTTTAAGTTACTTACTAAAACTCTCTTTATTCTATATTATATTAAAAAAAATGTTATTAATACCAAGATAATTTCTTATTAAAACTCCCTCTTCTTATAATCGACAAAAAGTCATCTATTTTGTAGTACAAAATCCAACAGACCATGTTTGACCTACAATGGTAACTATGTCCATATCAAAATGAAGGAAAAAAGGAACATATAAAGAAACCTTAACTCATATAATTTGCTTTTCCTTTTTCAAGTGACTATTAATTTCATTTTGCAAAATTATTTATTCAAAATAATATATCAATTAAATTCTAGAAATATTGAAAGAGAGGATAATACATCGATAATAAATATGCATTCGAGATTAGAGATGTTATATCGAACGAACAGCTCAAAATCTCGGATCGACTCGGCTCAAAAAGCTCGAACTCGGCTCGACTCATTTTCTATTCGAGCTCGAGTTCGAGCTCGTTTATATACTCGTCTAGTTAACGAGCCGAGCTCGGCTCGGCTCGTTAAATCTCGAAAATAATAATTAATAATATTAATAATTATTATTATTTAATTATAATATATTATAATAAAATAAATATTTAAAAAAATATATATAATATATTAATTAATATTGGCTCAACTCGACTAACTCGGTTCGAAAACTCAACTTTTTTGCTTAACGAGCGAGCTCGAGCTCGAGTTCGAGCTCGCACGAGTATTTTTCGAGCCGAGCCAAGCTCGTATATAAACTCATTTACTTATCGAGCCTAGCTCGGTAAGTACTCGAGCCGAGCTTGAGTATGGGGTACTCGAGCTCGCTCGACTCGTTTAACACTAATAAACCGAGATAGAAGATTCGACGGTAAAAATAAAAGCCCCCTCGTTTTCTTGCAATGGCCGAGTTTCCAGTGCAATGTGTCAGCATTCAACCCCCCACCCCACCCCACCTCACTCCTTCTTTGATACAAACACACATATTTATTCCCCTTAATCTCTAGTATCTCTCACTCCATCCTTCTCTCTCTCTTCACATTCCAAATCTCACTCTGTAAAAGCACACTCCAAAAGCACCATCGTTGTTCTCTCTTTAGGTCTCCCCCAATGGGGAGGTTTTTAGTGACATGGCAGAAGTTAAAAACCTTGGGCAAAGGTTTTTATTGATGGGAGGTGTTGAAGGTTTTTTCAGAGGTATTGAAATCACTACCTAGGTTTTTAGGAAATGAGGGAGAGTGTGGAAGAAGAGAGTGGTTGCCACATCCCAACAGCGTAGCGCGTGTATGACACGCGCGTGTAAAAGCAGAAAAAGAGGGGGCCCGCTGTGCAGTTCCCAACCGTTATAATTTTTTTTATTAAATCCTCTATAATAAAAGTTGGCAACCCTATTTTGAAAGTTGGCAGCCCTGTTTTAAATTCAGCTTTCCTAATTTTTTTTAACAATTTTAAAGATACAATTCAATACAATTGATAAATCACAAATATTAACGTTATTTTATATCCGTTACAATGTAACCGTTAATACTTTTTTATTTTTTTATTTTTTTATATTAAATTCTCACTATAAATATATCTTCCACTCCATTTTTTCTTACATTATCTTCTATTCTCCATCTCAATCTCCATCTCCATCTCAATCTTATATTTTATAACTCAAACATATATCTTCTCATTCACACACCAAAACAAATGGATAGAGATTTGTGGATGCATTTCGGGTTGAACTCTTCAAATTCCGGAGAAAATCCACTGCCTCCAAATGTGAATTTTCGTCCACGTGCCAACTTCTATCCCCAAAATTCAATTTTTCCAACAACTCTTCCGACAAATTTTCCGAATAAACATCCACCCCAAAATTTTCCAGCTAATTTTTCAAATTTTCCAGAAGGTAGTCTCCCTCAACACAATTCTTTTAATTCCTATGGAGCACCATTTTACATGTATCCAAATCCTTATATGTCTTCTCATTCTCAATACGGATTTCGTCCGCCAATTGGCATAAATATATCGGATACAGACAGAGACATAGACTCTGCATCTCTGAACTCTCAGCGTTCGTCTTTCTCGTCTCAATTCTCTCCAACAGGAGTGGGGCGAGTAAATCTCGCTGCAGACTTTGAGGAAGCCGAAGATCCACCAAACGCTCCGGCTACTAAAAGGAATATTTATTCTTTTGATGAAAATGCTCTTCTCACGAGATATTGGCTCGATATCAGCACGGACCTCATTATCGGAAATGATCAGAAGTCAGAGCAAATGTGAATTTGAATCACCGAGGCATACAACGCTAACCGTTCAGGAGATATGATAAGTAGGTCTCCTAATAAATTGATGTCACATTATTACGCATTACAGAAACAAGTGAAGTGGTTCAACTCTTGCTACAATCAGGAGAAAAAGACATGGGGGAGTGGGTGCAGTGATGTTGATATTGAAGACAAGGCTAAGGTTCAATTTAAAGAGAAATATAGGGTTAATTTTTTACAAATCAAAGCATGAAAAGTATTGAAAGACAGCCCAAAGTTTGCCGATCCAGATTGTGCTGGTCGTGGTTCAAAGAAGACTAAAGTCTCGTCGACAGGAGAGTATATAGTATCTTCAAATACTGAATCGAATGATGCAAATGAAGACAGTGAGGAGCCCCCTCGTCCAATAGGGAGGAATGCAGCAAGGTGAGCTAGGAAGGGTAAAGGAAAAACAATTGCGTCAGCAGGAGAAAACGACAGAGCTCTTGAGAAAAGGCTTAAGAACTTGGAAGAGCAGCTCAGGACAAAGAATGAAGGAATTACTAAGATTGCCAGATATAAAGATTATAAGATACTCATGAGAGATACCTCGAACATGACAGAGGATCAACTACGTATCCATCTCCACGCTGTGGATCTATTCAAGAAAGAATGGGGGTTATAAATTTGAAGAATCAGTCGTTGTATTTTTCAACATTGTAATATTAGTTAATATATTTCGTTTCGCATGAAAACTCATCAATGTATTTCTTTTCATTTTGAAAACTAGCCGTTGTGAAATTATCTGTTGTGAATCGACAGGTTTATTCAATGAAAACACACCGGTGTGTTTTAGTGAAAACTATCTTTTTAATGTGTAAGCTTAAGTTAAATATCAACTAAAAAATAAAATGGAAAAAGAGTATTATTGCCAGGCTTTGAAAACCCACAGATGTGTTTTAGTGGAAATGTAATGGTGTCCATCTCATCTACTTTTCGCTCATCTCATCTTTTTAAAACATGACATTAAAACACTAAAACACACTGGTGTGTTTTAATGAAAATTTAATGGTATCGCATGACATCTACTTTCAGTCTTGTATTTCTTTTTATTTTGAAAACTAGTCGTTGTGAAACTAGCCATTTTAAAATAGCCGTTATAAAATTAGCCGTTATAAACTAGCCGTTAAAAAAATCTACTCTATTTAAAGGATGTAATTGGATTGTTAGAACTCCTACTAGAGTCCAATACATTCATAGAAACTCTTTATACTTCCATATCTTACATTCTCTCAAACATGTCTGCTTCTTCTTCTTCTTCTTCTGAAAATGATAGTTGTCTTGAGCACATGTTTG
Source organism: Pogostemon cablin (assembly GCA_023678885.1). Classification (NCBI taxonomy): domain Eukaryota; kingdom Viridiplantae; phylum Streptophyta; class Magnoliopsida; order Lamiales; family Lamiaceae; genus Pogostemon; species Pogostemon cablin. The sequence continues at coordinate 8,880,425 of CM042990.1, read as the reverse complement.
ATAACACGATAGAGGAAGAAATAATGTCGGTTCTTAAAAAAAACATGAGTTACGCGGCGGTGCTGAGTCTTCTGCTGGTGGTGCCAGAAAGTGAAGAACGTTTCGAAATCGTGAAGCGGGTCACGCAAGACTCTATTGCGACTACTTCTCTGAAGATCTGATATACAGAAGCGAGACGTTTTGTCGTTGCTTCCGTATGTCAAGAGAGTTGTTCTTGCGCATAGTTGATGCACTGGAGTCCCACGATGAGTATTATCGGTGGAGGGTAGATGCAGCTGGGAAAAAAGGGTTCTCTCCACTACAAAAGTGCACGATAGTCATTCGCCAATTGACATATGTTGGACCTGCAGACCATTGGGATGAGTATATATGTGTTGCCGAAACAATCGCTGTAGAATGTCTCTTTAATTTTTGTCGGTGTGTGATCGAACTCTTTGGCGAATACTACTTGAGAAAGTCTAATGCCCTTGATTGTCAAAAGTTGTTACAAATGCACGAAGAAAGACACGGATTTCCTGGAATGCTGGGGAGTCTTGATTGCATGCATTGGGAATGAAGGAACTGTCCGACAGCTTGAAAAAATCAATTCACCCGCGGTGACCATGGCGTTCCAACAATCATGCTCGAAGCGGTTGCCTCTGCAGATTTATGGATATGGAATGCCTACTTTCGAGTAGCAGGATCCAACAACGACATAAATGTGCTCAATCAATCTCCTTTATTTACGGATACTCTGCAAGGACGCGCTTCATCTGTTAATTTCACAATCAATGGTAAACAATATAATCAAGGATATTATCTTACTGATGGAATTTATCCAGAATGGGCTGCTTTTGTGAAAAGCTTTACATGTCCTCAAGATCCAAAGAGGTTGCATTTCAAACGACTGCAAGAGGCTGCTAGGAAGGATGTCGAACGACCCTTTGGAGTGCTTCAAGCTCGTTGGGCAATGGTTAGCGGTCCAACTCGTTTCTGGTACAAGAATAACTTGAAGGATATAATGTTAACTTGCATTATATTGCACAACATGATAATCGAAAATGAAGGAAATGCAGCGATAGATTGGTTCGACGATCCAAATGTGGTCATTCCGCCTCCACAAGTAAGTCAAGGATCAACTGGATCATTCAATGACTACGTCAGGAGAGATGTTCAACTACGAGATAAACAAAAACATCTCCAGCTTCGACAAGATTTAATTGAGCATGTTTGGAACCAATCCGGGGAATAATTATCTACACATTAAATTGGTCGGAGTGAATTTTACTTTGTTGCTTTTGGAAGTTTTACTTTTATATTTTAATGTGTCTTTTTTATTTGTATTTTTATGTTTTATGTAATTCAAAAAAATAAATAATATTTTTTTTCTTTTTTTTAATTTTATAAAATTTAAATAATTGGAATACATAATTATTTATAATTTATTTGTAAATTAGATATATATAGTTGATAAATTAAATGAGAATAAAATGAAATTGAGGTGGGTCCTAAAAAAAATCTACTTTTTGATTTTATTATTGGGGAAGAGTTTTGTTTAAGAGGTAGAATTTTTTATTTTGAGGTAGCGCTAGCGGAAAAAAAAAAAAAAAAAAAAAAAAAAAGCCTTAATACAGACAACTCGCTACATTATTTTCTCACCCCTGTTTGAATAATTAAACATATCTGAATTAAAGAAAGAACACAAATTGGAGGTTGTGTTCTATCGTGTTCTAGAGAGCCACTCGTGAAGTTCATGTGCAGACATGGAGAAAGAGATCTGAGACAGGTAGAGAGAGAGAAACTAATCTTAATGATGGTAACGGGTCACTTGCTTTACTGATGCTGCAGAGGGCGAATACTTAGGTTTTGCGGGATTTGTGTTTGGTTTTTTCTTTTTTCTGTATCTTTTTGGGGGGTTTCCATCATCGAATATAGGCTTTTTAAGTTGAAGAAGAAAAAGTGATATGTTTAGATGCCAATGATGATAGGGTAGACAAAGATTCTTTATTGCTTGAGCTTAGGCGAAATTACTGCTTGAAACAGAGTATGGTGTATCTGTAATCCGATGTAAGCAGAAGACTTTGGATTCTTGTATATGATGAATGCATAGGTTTTGTCGGATTCTTAATTTGAATTTATGTTTTTTGGGGGGTTCATCATCGAACGAAGGGCTATTAATTGAAAAGAAAAAAGAGAAGAGAGAGATTGAGAAAGAGAGAAAAAGAAAAAAAAAATTGATTTGTTAGAATCTAGTGCGGAAAGGGTAGACGTATAATCTTATGTGTTTGAGCTTGAGAGAATTTACTGCCTGAAATAGAGATGTTGTATCTCTGATGGGATACCAGCAGAAGATCTTGGATTTTTATAAACTAAGCGCAGTGAGTGTGTGCTGATGTATTGGCCTAATTCAAGAATATTTCCGGTGGACCGATTTATGTTGTGATCATGACCAGGGCTGTTAGAGATCGGATACTTAAGGATGTGAATGGAAATATTAGTGATCATTTACGAAATCACATACATTTGACAAATTGCATTCATCTTAAGAACCACGTGCATAAGAGCAGTCCCATCTTGGCTGATAGAGACCTTATGAGGGAACTGGTTGCTCTTCAGAGATCGAGGTCTCTAAGGGATCCTTCAGCTAGTCCATCCTCATGGCATTCTCCATCTGCCACTGATGCTCTACTCAGAAGAGGGGAAGCAGATGGCATGATGAATGGAAGACGATCTGTTAGAATAGAACAAGGAAGAATGTCTGGGAGCTCCCTTATGGGTAGGCATAATGAGGATGCAGTACCAGCTGTTAGTGATCGAAGAAGCAAGGATGGGATTCTTGAACACAGAAGAGTCAGGAGAGGGGAATCAAGTGAAAGGCTTCCCGATGTTCATCGGATGGATGCACAAGATGGAAATGATTTGGTTGGGGACCGGATTTCTGGAAACTCTGGATCGAGAGACAAGAGTGGTGGGACAATTGGAAGCAACAGACAAGACGGGCAGCTTAGGACCCTCTCCGATCAGTTGAAAGATGGTCCTGCTGAAAGTGATGATGCAGCTTCATCTCGTAATCATGGAAACGAAAGGGACGGCCAGGTGGGAAAAATTGCTGAAGAAGCAGGAGTAAGCATTTGCCATCAGAATAGTCGTAATAGGGGGAGAAGACGCAGATTTCGAGGTGCAAGAAGAAGCCGGCCTTCTCTAGCTAATCGAGATGTGGAGGCACAAAATGAAATGTCTGTGGCTTCTAATTCATTTAGTCAAGGTGGAGCTCCACAGAAACATCACATGGAGGAGGGAATCCAGGAGCACTATGGTCATAATGTGAATGGTGCTCCAAGAAATGGCTGTGGTATTCCTTGGAACTGGTCAAGGATTCATCACAGAGGGAATTCTTTCCTGGACATGGCTGGCCGTAGCCTTTCTTGTGGTTTATCTGATCCAAGGTTAAGGAAAGGGACTATGAACTCTCAGGGAATGGATATGCCCTACATGCGTGTCATGTCATCAAGTTCATATACTAAATCTGATGGGGAAGCATTACCTCTACTTCTTGATGCTTCTGGTTCACTGGGAAGCATTGATCGCAATGCTTGGTTGCATAATTACTCTGGTGAATTAGGCATTTATGCTGGAAATTTGCTAAAGCAAGAAACTGATTCTGACCTTGCGTCAGAAGGTAGGTCTGGTGGGCAACATAGATTTGGAAAGCATGGCAATGGAAGGCATCAAAATCTGACTCAAAAATATATACCAAGAACGTTCAGAGATTTGGTCGGTCAGAACCTGGTGGTGCAAGCTCTCCAATGCCATTGTGAAAAGGAAAGTTGGGTTGCTCTGTTTGTTTTATGGCCCTCATGGAACTGGGAAAACTTCCTGCGCACGAATCTTTGCTAGATCTTTGAATTGCCAGTCTCAGGATCAACCAAAGCCTTGTGGATTTGCAACTCGTGCGTTGCTCGAAGCACAGGAAAGAGCCGAAATGTGAGAGAAATAGGCCCAGTTAGTAATATTGACTATGAAAGTATAGTTGGACTTCTTGACCAGGTAACCACTTCCAAGCTTCAATCTCAATATAGAGTGTTCATATTTGACGAATGTGATACTGTGTCTGACGAATGTTGGAGTGCGATATTGAAGTTCATTGATCGAGCCCCCAGGCGTCTTGTTTTTGTCCTTGTGTGCTCTAGTCTTGATGCATTACGTCATGTAATTATAACCAGGTGCCAGAAATTCTTTTTCCCGAAGTTAAAGGATGCAGACATAATATATACCTTGCAGTGAATAGCAAGCAAAGAAGATTTAGAAATTGATAAGGATGCCCTGAAACTTATTGCATCAAGGTCAGATGGATCTCTAACGGATGCTGAAATGACTTTGGAGCAATTGAGTTTACTTGGGAAGAGAGTATCTGTGGGACTGGTACAGGAACTGGTACGTTGTTGACATTTGACTTAATGCAATCTCAATAATGTTTATGCCAATGTATCATGCTACATATCCTGTTACTGATCTAGATTATACTAGCTTGTCGTGTTACCAAAACATTGTTTGAATTATCCACTCAACCCACAATTTTTTTTATTGTTTTACAGGTTGGGCTTGTTTCAGATGAGAAGTTGGTAGACCTTCTCGATTTAGGTTTATCTGCTGACACTGTCAACACAGTGAAGAATCTGAGAGATATCATGGAATCTGGTGTTGAGCCTTTGGCACTAATGTCACAGCTTGCCACAGTAACTGATATTCTTGCTGGAAGCTTTGATTTCATGAAAGAACGGCCTCGAAGGAAGTTTTTTCATCGCCGAGAATGTAATACTTTAATCCTTTGTAACTTACTGTTTTTATGTTTATGGTTATCAATATTGGGAATTATGTATCTCATTCTCCTGCCCAATTTCTTAAGTGCCTTTATTTGTAGTATGTGCTTCGCAATGTGAAATATAGATTTATTAGTATGTTTTGGCAAATGCAGAATTTTGTTTTCTAATGTGGAATATATCTTGCTTAATACATTCCCTTTTTTGTGACTAATGTGGAATATATCTTGCTTATAGTATCCAAAGAAGATATGGAAAAACTGCGTCAAGCACTGAAGACCTTATCTGAAGCAGAAAAGCAGCTGAGGGTGTCAAATGACAGGATAACTTGGTTAACTGCTGTGTTGCTTCAATTGGCCCCTGATCAACATTGCATGTTGCCCAGCTCATCTGCAGATACTAGTTCTAATCATAGTCCTTTAGCTATGAACAATACTTCTGTAAGAGAAAGGCCAAGAAAATGCCTTTCTGAAATGCCTACCCTTCAAGCTGGAAGTTCTGGAAATGTTATTACAATGCTAAGCTCAAGGGTACTGAAATGGATGGAAATGACCATGATAGAGGTGGGGCGACATCTCAACAATTGCAGATTTCCCCAAACAGTAGAAGTCAGGTAAATAAGGATCGGTCACAAGGTATATCTCATGAGAAAATCGACGAGATTTGGTTGGCAGTGCTTCAGAATATCCCGATTAATAGCATAAAAGAGTTCATGTATCAGGAAGGAAAGCTGATCTCAGTCAGTTATGGTGCAGGTACCATTATTTTGCAGTATAACCATGACACAATACTGAACTAAACTTCAATTGATTTCACTTTAACAATAGTTAAGAAGCAAGTTTTAATTATTATTTTTTTCTAAAAATTATTTTTGTGGGGTTAATTGCAAAAAAAACCACGAACTTTACTCCTATTGCAAATTAATCCTTACTTTTGAGAAATTGCAAAAAAAAAAAACCACCACTTTTAAGTATTGTTGCAAAAAAAAAACAAAAAAAAACCCTACATTTAATCACAAATTGGGTGCGTTTTGCAACAATACTCAAAGGTGGTGGTTTGTTTTTCAATTTCTTAAAAGTGAGGATTAATTTGCAATAGGAGTAAAGTTCGTGGGTTTTTTTTGCAATTAACCCTATTTTTGTGCATTGTTGTTTCTTAGAGAATTTTTAGGCATGAAAAAGATAATGCGAGAAAATTATACTGCTTTTCATATTTCCTTTATAGATTTCAGCAATAAGTTTGAGAAACATTGATATGCAAATTTTTAGGGTTTTTTGCTTAGGTGACTGAGAAGGAATTCATTGTCTTGATGAAGATCTGGTCCAAAAGGATCAATCATACTTCTATTTGTTGTTCATGTGTTCTTTTGTAATCAAACCAAGGCTTCTATTTTTTTACAAGCATTATGTGCTCCTAGGTATATTAATATAATGCAGGAGACTGGAACCTAGTTCAAGAATATTGCTTTGTTGGAACCCTCCCAAAGTAACTCGACGAAAGGTACAAAAATCTTATTTATTAATGTTGTGCATTTGTGCTTGCAGAATATCAAAATGCAGCATAAATATTTTGCATCGAAATTGTGATTGTCTTCAGATGCTCATGCATTTGAAAGTTGACAGTTTTGGGTTGTAATGATGTGGAGTAGTAAATTAGAGTCCTTGGATGGAATTTTTGTTAGTTAACAGGTTTAAGAGCCAATACTTTACTGTAGTTTATACTTCCTTTGGATACTTTCCTGGAGTTTCGTTTTGTTTATTTTGAAGTCTTATAATGAGTTCTCTTAGTATACTAAGGCAATTTGGGTTCATAAAGACTACTCATGGAGCTAGTCCAGTGGAAATAAATAGCTGGCAAGATACTAGCATTAGTAGCTTAAAGTTCTCCACGGATTTTTTCTCGTCGCTTTCAACTAGAACCTATAAACGAGAGCTACATACTATTTCCATGCTCGACAGGAATAACTTTCCTGAATTCTGAAAATGCAATACTCATGGTGAACTGTCAAAGATGAGTCTCATGCTATGCATGGTGAAATACTTGGTTTGATTAAATATGACTGCTAGCACGCGAACCGAGATATGTTGCTTTTATGCATATTCATTTAGTTTTCTTAATGTGCAGCTGTCACGATTGATAATCCGAACAAGGAAACCACCTACTTTGCTGAAATTTGTCTCGTGTGGAAGGTGCCTCTCCGGCAGATCTCCGAGGCAAAAGTAAAAGTAATGGTAGCAACCGTATTTGGTGACCCTCTCATGACTCCAATCCGAGGCAAAAGTAAGTAGCAACGGTATTCGGTGGCCCTCTCATGACTCCAATGCGGGAGTCGGTTGTCGACTCCATTGGTTAGATTTTCTCAAGTACAATCTGTTTAGTTCTTTCAGTAGAGGACATCCCATTTGTTGAGAATAAATTAGAGTAGATATTCAAATGAAATATTACAGCTTTTCTCATTGAATTTTTGAATTGAAGCTCTTTCCCATACAAGTTGCATTCTATATTTCCCCTTGACTCTATCGAAATGATTGCTTCCATTTTATAGAAAGAATTTTCGAAAGTAAATGTTATATATTGTGAGTGAGACCATTTCATGGATTCATTAGTTCAGTTTCCAACAACAAAGAAAACATTAAATCAAAAAAAATATATAATTGGTGGTCCGTGCATGTTGCATGAACCTAGCCTCGGTCGAAACATCAGGTTTCAAGGGCTCATAGACCCGTCTCGCCAGACACAATAATCCTTCCAAACTTATACCCACAAGTTGTACGAGTCTGCACTCCTAGCAAGCAAAGCACATTCCAGCAACTCCCCAGCAAAGTTATACCCACAAGGAAGCTTTATTTAGATGAATATCCCATAAAGAGCATCATTCCAAACTTTTTAAATCCCTAAACCATACCTTATAACATCCGTCCATCCTACAAGCCCAAAAGAACACACCATAAGAAGTACCTTAGCAACTTTTCTATCTTCCTAATCACACCCTCCGGGGAAAAATGATCAGATCATCAGCAAACACAAGATGCGATAAACCCACAACCCTACGGAGTCTAGAGTGATACTTAAACCCTCCCCCTCTATTTTCTTTCTTTAAAAGCCTGCTAAAATAATTCATACACAAAACGAACAACAACGAAGACAAAGGATCACCCTGTCGAAGTCCCCTCTTGCCTCGAAAAAACCATCATATTATATGGTTTTTTTTAATGAAAGGATGTCTAGTGTAATACTTCTTCAATATTGATTATCAACATTTGGATGAAAATAAATTATCTAGAAAATATTGGTTCGTTTCATTGGCAACTCCATGCGGCTCACGCGAAATTTCTTGTAATAATTTTTCTTCTCCAGCGTGACCACTATTTCATATTTTCCTTTGGGTTTAGTTTTCTCCTCTATCTTACGTCACCTATCTAATGGTGTCGATGATACACCAAAATGGCATGAAAATCCAGATCGTATTCGGTTAGGAGGTTACCAGTAACCCCCACAAGAGCATTTTCCATCATAAAAATGGTGAAACCTCATTGTATCTCTCATAATGATCTCCCTACGTTCTATTGCTGAGATAAATTTAATGGCCAAATGGCAATCTTCACAAACTCTCAAATTCTTGAAGACCCTAATAGGAACACCCATTGGAACTCTCATTAGTCCATATGCTATAGCCAGTTTCTCACTATGCCAAAGCAGGAGCTCTCGTTTCCGCTCCTCCATTACATCATACAACACGGAATCAAGAACTAGCACATAACCAGTCGATTTCATCCTCTCCTCCAACTCGTTGAGCTTCTCGTGTATGATCCCAAGCTTAGGGTGAAGCCAATCCCCTAATATGAACTCATGAACTGCACTTTTTATCTCAATCCAGCTACATCCTGGTGTTTTAATGGCCTTGTTTTCCTTCATTGTCTTTCTAACTATGGAAACACAATCCCACTTCTTTTGTCCAGTGTAGACGTTTGCAAGTTGAACATAAGCAGCTGGATTCCCAGGTTAAGCAAGTTCGTTGCAGCAAACTCAGCAATTTCTAAGTCCTTGTGTATCCTACAAGCTCCTAGAAGGGTTCCATAAATGGCAGAGTGAGGTTCAAAAGGCATTGTATTGATCAGTTCCACAGTATCAGAAAGCTTACCAGCTCGACCAAGAAGATCAATCATACACGTATAGTGATCTGGTTTCACTCTTATTCCATAATCACTCTTGATTTTCTCAAAATAATGAATCCCTAGCTCCACAAATCCGGCATGGTTACAAGCAGACAAAACTCCCACAAATGTAATCCAATTTGGTTCGATTCCTTCGTTTCTCATCTCATTAAACAGATTCAGAGCCTTCCGAATGAACCCATGTTGGGTGTAACCAGAAATCATCGCATTCCAAGTGACCACATCTTTACGCGACATCTCGGTAAGCATCTTCCATCCAATGAAAGAAATTAGTATTAAAAAGAAGGAAATGTTGATCGTAACGAGAAAATAAGCATCAAAATGCAGTAAATTAGCATCGAAACGAAGGAAATATTGATCGTAACTAAAAAATGAGCATCAAAATGAAGGGAATATGCATCAAAACGAAGGAAATATTGATCGTAACAAGAAAATGAGCATCAAAATGAAGGAAATATGCATTGAAATAAAGAAAATGTTTATCATAACGAGAAAATAAGCATCAAATGAAGGAAATTAGCATAGAAACAAAGAAAATGTGGATCATAACGAGAAAATGAGCATCAAAATGAAGGAAATTAGCATCGAAACGAAGCAAATATTGATTGTAATGAGAAAATGAGCATCAAAATGAAGGAAATTGGCATCAAAACGAAGGAAATGTGAATCATAACGAGAAAATGAGCAACAAATTTAAAGAAATTAGTCTCAAAAAGAAGAAAGTTTTGATCGTAATGAGAAAATGAACATCAAAATGAAGAAAATTAGCATCGAAATAAAGGAAATTGATCGTAACGAGAAAATGACCATCAAAATGAAGGCAATATCCATCAAAACGAAGGATATGATGATCGTAACGAGAAAATTAGCTTCAAAATGAAGGAACTATCCATCGAAATGAAGGATATGATGATCGTAACGAGAAAATGAGCTTCAAAATAAAGGTAATTAGCATCGAAACGAAGGAAATGTTGATCATAACGAGAAAATGAGCATCAAAATTAAGGAAATTAGCATCGAAACGAAGGAAACATTGATCGTAACGAGAAAATGAGCATCAAATGAAAGAAATTAGCATCGAAACAAAGGAAACATTGATCGTAACGAGAAAATGTGCATCAAAATGAAGGCAATTGCATCAAAACAAAATAAATGTTGATTGTAACGAGAAAATAAGCATCAAAATGAAGGAAATTAGCATCAAAATGAAGGAAATTAGCATCAAAACGAAGGAAATGTGGATCATAACGAGAAAATGAGCATCAAAATGAAGAAAATTAGCATCAAAACGAAGGAAATATTAATCATAACGAGAAAATGAGCAACAGACTTAAAGAAGTTAGTATCAAAAAGAAGGAAATTTTGATCGTAACGAGAAAATGAGCATCAAAATGAAGAAAATTAGCATCGAAACGAAGGAAATGTTGATCGTAACGAGAAAATGAGCATCAAAATAAAGGGAATATACATCAAAACGAAGGAAATATTGATCGTAACGAGAAAATGAACATCAAAATAAAGGAAATATGCATCGAAACGAAGGAAATGTTGATCGTAACGAAGGAAATGTTGATAGTAACGAGAAAATGAGCATCAAAATGAAAGAAATTAGTATCAAAATGAAGGAAATATTGATTGTAATAAGAATATGAGCATCAAACTACGCAATATTATAAAAAAAAGCAAATGAAAATAAGAAGGGGGACGAAGAGAAAGGGAAAAGGGGAACATGAAAATAAAAAGCCTAAACAAGCTGCTTGCCAAAAAGAGCCTAAACAGGTGGCTCCGAAATTCAAAAGAAAATAATACATGATGTAATAGTACAAAATAGAAGTAAAGCACTGGAGCTCGACTATTATCATGAGAATTGCCAATGAATGGCAAGAAAGTGAGGAAGTTGGATGAAGAGAGCAATATTGGCTAATTTCATCGCATGAGCTGGTTTAGACATCCAATTGACCGGTGCATGGTGCAACTCAAGGGCTGATCTCGGGCTTTAAGAACAGCAAACGGGCTTAAAATGGCAAGAATGTCCGATGGGATTACCGGGCCGGAGTAAGTAGCCCTGCTCCCCTATGAAAGCAAACTGCACAAAGTACCACTGAGGCCATGGCCTACTCAACAATGAGACCCCAAGGAAGAAAGATGCATCATCCGTCAAACAACAGGCCCATATCACAAACAATAAGGCATAGCAGGGGTCTTAAAAATCAAGAAGCCGAGAGGATAGAGTGTGAAGGATACACATTAAAGAGAGACACTCTAGTTTGAAGGAAATATGCATCAAAACGAAGGAAATGTTGATCATAACGAGAAAATGAGCAACAAACTTAAAGAAATTAGTATCGAAAAGAAGGAAATTTTGATCGTAACGAGAAAATGAGCATCAAAATGAAGTAAATTAGCATCGAAACGAAGGAAATGTTGATCGTAATGAGAAAATTAGCATCAAAATGAAGTAAATTAGCATCGAAACGAAGGAAATGTTGATCGTAACAAGAAAATAAGCATCAAAATGTTGATGGCCAATATGGAGCATTGCTCTGCAAGTCAACATCTGTTATTTCCGATTGAGGGGTATGGTAATTAGGCGTTGAATAATCTATGATAAATAATAAAATAATACATTGTTAAAAACTATAAATACTTTAATTCATTAATTTAATGAAACAATTAGTTAATTTTATAAATTTTATACCATTATGCCTGTATGGTATGTATGAAGAAGATCTAGGTACCTCAAATTCAATTGAAGTATCAAGGTATATACTGAGACTCATCTTGTTGTAAAAATTTAATAAAATTAATTACAAAATAACATAGAAATGACAAATTTATTAATTTAATAAATATTATACAATAATAATACAATAAATTAAAATATATATGAATAACAGAAATTTAAATAAATGTATTTAAAATTTAGTACTAATGATAATCACTATATATTATTAAAAAAACATAACCAACAAATAATAAAATATATATTAATGCAAATTAATAATTAATTAAAGTATTGTAACTCGATCATGTATTGCTATTTAATTATATATATACATTTATTTTAATTGATTGATATTAATTAAAAATAATTTATTTTTTAAAGATAAAAGAATTAATTAATATAGTTCAAGAAAAATGAAAAATTTACAGTAAAAGATATGGATGCATGTGGTGTGAGAATCTATGATGAGAGCCAATATCGTGATGAAAGAATGGGGTTGCCTTTGAGTAAGTCAACTTCACTATTACAAGTCAAAAGGTGCCTGAAATTCATGTTCAACACTGGTACCATATCACGCAAGCAAAAGTTGCATTTGTAAAGGGCAACTTCACTATTGACATTGCAATCTCTACAAAGTTGCCTCTATGTACAAGAGGCAACTTTGCTTACTTCATTAAAACCCCATGAAACTACAATATTTAATTAAAATTTTTTGAAAACTACAATATTTCATTAAAAAAAAAGCCCAACTATGACTTTCAAATAATATAAACTGGAGTATTATTTTTAAAAAAAAAACACCATATAAAAAAAATTCACTAATTCTTAAAAGACATAGTTTAAATAAACACCTTTTTTATTAAATACAAACTTCTCTTTTATTAAATAATACTCCCTTCGTACATTTTTTCATTTTGATCCGTCCCAAAATAAAGTATACATTTCCTTATTTGTTGATGGGACCCACCCAAAATAATTATTATAAACACATATGGCTCACCCACTACACTAATACAACTACCCACTACACATTAAAATATATGTTCTCTCACTTCACTATACATTAAAATATTATACTCCTTAATCTACGTGTAAAAAACAAACATATATCTTGTTGCAGGACGGAGGGAGTATATGTATTTTTAAAAAGTCTAAATTATCCCAAATTCATTAAATACACACCCCCTAAATATTTTATACACACAATTATCTAATAAACCCTAAATTCATTAATTCTTTATACCTCCTGTGTCTGAGTGATAACACTGTTTTATGGAAATCACTGTAGATCTTATTTGGAATTCGGAATATGGATCTAATGATTTAAATGTGCATGGACGGATGGCTGTTGATGGGAGGTCTTGAGGAAATGGTAAAAGTTTTCTGATCTTTGCAGCTTTCTCCTTCTAATGATCAGTTTATAACCTTCATAGTTTCTGAAAAATTTGGCCCCATCTTAACTTCAAATTAATGCATCATCTTCCAATATGTATCAAATGAATGATTTGATCGTATATGAAGCTGTGGTAGAGTAGTAGTGCCATATTTTCTGTAAGCAAAACTTGTTAATTTTTTTGGGAATTTTCTTCTAGTGATTCTTCCCATTTTACGCAGATTTGATTTCAAACAAACTTTTAATTTCAGTTAAAAGAAGATTTTTTTTACTGAAGAATTAGTGGGAGATGAGACGGTGATGTATAATGGAGAAGGAAGTAGCTAGATTGATCTGAGGATGAGGGGCTCGCAGTTTCAAACAGGGAAGAAGATCTCTCTATGGAGCTATTCATAAATTGGCTGTTTGAAAACCATCTTCAAAGGCAATTAACAGAGTGAAGAAACATTAAACTAAATAATAATAATATTTGAAAGGTGACTATCGATAATGGTATATGAGATGTGTAATCGTAAATGAATTAGATTAAGAACCAGAAATAATATTAAGAATGAAGAAGGGGTGTGTATTTTGAGAAGAAGTATAATCTTAAAATTAAAAGGGTAATTTAGGAATTTTGAGGGGTGTGTATACAATAAAATTAAAATTTAAGAAATTAAAAGGGGTGTATTCAATAAAAGGTGTGTATTTAATAAAATGGGGTGTGTATTTAGTAATACTCTTCTTAAAATAATAACACTTTGTTTAGCGGGTAATACTGTCACACCCCAATTTTCATAAATAAAGAAATTCACATTTTTATTTCATAAATAGAGCATTAAATAGGGCATGATAAAATTACTTTAATTTTTGATTAACTAAATAAATAAGTATCCAAAGACAATGGATTTAAAATAGAGGACAAGTCTCATAAGTTTAAACTTTAGGAAAAGTATTTAGCAAAAACTGAAGGACAAGTTTAATAAAATCGGTCCTGTAAGTTATATTGAAATTTCATGGAAACTTTATATACAAAATTCTATGCAGACCAGTTGGAACCCCATCACGAAAAGAGAACTTTAATAAAGTTTTTCTTTACCTTCTAAAATGTTTATGCGACACGCTATCTTCCACTACAAAAGAAATATGAATTTTTCCCAAATATCTTTTAAAAATCAAAATACTACTTAATATAGACAAAAGAATCCATACTGACTTCATATAGCATACAGCCATGTCCAACTAAATTAATGTTCACTCCCCAATTAAATAATACGAAAAACCCATGGAAAACCATCTACGCACAATTTTCTGAAATTAAAAGGGCATATAAGTCAATTAATGGCATTAATCCAAACATTTGGTTAACATACTAACATACATGGTACCCCAAGTGTTGTACAAATAGCAAGCATCTCGCTTTTGTATTTCTAACATCCAAGAAAAAGTAATAATAATTGTTATTTATTAACTCAAATCCTACCACTAACCTTAAATACCATCCGATTGAATTTGTGATGTATACTTAACTCGAGCAGAAAGGAACCTGCAAAGCTTAATTTTCGGAAAATGTAGACCCCCAACCTCTGTCCTGATTCGAAATGTCGACAGTATTTAATTACAAATCAATTAACACATGTAATACAAAATAAATTCTTAATGAAAGAAGTTCTTAAAGATCATCAGTTTCGACCCAGAGCAGCAAACTAAAACATGTTGTAACAGTACGAAAATAAATGTATAGTGTATCCATGCCATGATAAAAATAGAACGAGACAGGGCTGTAAATTTATTAAAATATTGTTTTAGTCTCCTTGCACGCCCACGTTCGTACGCTACCGCCACACTAACCTGAAAATGAGTAATTGGAGGGGTGAGCAACCACAAGCTCAGTGAAATAAATTATGCACCACTTATCATTCAAACGCTATTACGAGTGAAACTGAAATTCTTACACGTGTAACTTGAAATTTCAAATCATGTTGGTAAGCACCTTTCGGTTCAATACCCATGTTGGCAAGCACCTTTCGGTTCAATACCCATGTTGGCAAGCATCGCGATTCAATACCCTTGACTTGTACTTAATAATTCATGGATAACATAGCATGTTCATGTATAATCACATCATGTAGGGTTTTAAATACATAAATAACACATAATAAATCCCACCTTAAACACTTGATCTAGAAAAATAAAATCTTCGATTGCCTTCAACTCGTCCTACCCTCGCAGCCTATACTCAGCAATTGAAAAAGGGAGAACGATCAAAACGTATTTCAAAATCTTGGTAAGAAACTAAATTTTGCAAGTTATAGGATAGAAACGTGATTAAGATTGGAAACAATTGCTGAAATTATTCCTTTTGGATGGAAAGAAAATAACAGAGTCATGGTTGATTTAAAAGAAAAAGAAAAGTTGAATGTATGGCTGGGATCGCAAATAAACAATCTGTTCTTGAAAGACAAGTAAGAAGAGGTTTTACCTTGATAGAGAACTTGTGTCGCTACGTATTGATGTGAGAAGAATAAGAGAAAATATGAGGTGACTTGAGTAATAACGTGTTGCAGCGTAGTAAAGAATGGAAAAGATTTGAAAGATAAAATCTTGTCCTAATTTTATGGGGTGATACATTGCAGACAGGATTTGAGAGATATTCTGCAATCTTCCTAAAAAAATATCAGATCTATTTCACATTGCGTAGAGAATTTTTAATGGGCATTAGAAGTTGGGCTTAAATGGATTCGGATCTTGGGCTTGAAGTTTTTTGGGTATTACATCCCTCCCTACTAATAAATAATTTCGTCCTCGAAATTCTAATCGTAAAGACATAAATCTTACCCATGAACACAGAGGGGTATCTTGTTTGTATTTCATCCTCTCGTTCCCATGTAGCCTCATCTTGAGTGTGCCGGCTCCATTGCACTTTAATGAATGGCACGTCATGATTTCGAGCTCTTACGATCTTCCTTTCTAAGACTGCCTCAGGTTCTTCTTCGTATGTTAGGTCCTTGCTAATCTTGAGTGTTGAGAAGTTCACCACATGACTTGGATCATGAATATACTTCCTTAACATTGACACATGAAAGACATTATGAACCGTAGACAATTTGGGCGGCAAAGCCAAGCGATAAGCTAGTACTCCTATTCTTTCAAGAATTTCAAATGGCCCGACAAAACGAGGCTTAAGCTTTCCCTTTCTTCCGAATCGTATAACACCCTTCGTGGGTGCAACCTTTAAGAAGACATGTTCTCCGATTTCAAACTGTAGATCTCTCCTTCTTTGATCAGCATAAGACTTTTGTCTATCTTGAGCAGACTTAATTCTTTCTCGAATGACTCTAATCTTGTCCACTGCTTCTTCTATCATTTTGGGGCCTAGGACAGCATTCTCACCAACATCGTCCCAATATAATGGTGATCTACACTTCCTTCCATAAAGTGCTTCATAAGGGGCCATCTTGATGGTCGCTTGATAACTATTGTTGTATGCAAACTCAACTAGAGGTAGGAACTTTTCCCATGCATCGTCAAAGTCGAGTGTGCATGCTCTTAACATATCCTCCAAAATTTGGATTGTTCTTTCGGATTGCCCATCGGTTGCGGATGATAGGCGGTGCTGAAGTTTAATCTTGTTCTCATGGCCTTATGCAAACTTTCCCAAAATCTTGAAGAAAAGCGCGCATCTCTATCGGACACTATTGAAATTGGGACACCATGAAGTTTTACTATTTCTTGAACATATAACTGAGCGAACTCCTCCATCTTGAATGTCATCTTCACTGGTAAGAAGTGCGCCGATTTAGTCAATCGATCAACAATGACCCAAATGGCGTGGTTTCCCTTTGATGATCTTGGAAGTCCCACAACGAAGTCCATAACAATTTGTTCCCATTTCCACTCGGGAATCTCGAGTGGTTTAAGCTTTCTGGCTGGTCGTTGGTGTTCAAACTTAACTTGTTGGCAAGTTAAACATCTTTCAACGAAATATCCAATATCTCGCTTCATACTTCTCCACCAAAAACTTTCTTTCAAATCTTGATACATCTTTGTTCCTCCCAGATAGGCGGTATATGGAGCTCCATGTGCCTCTCCTAAAATCTTCTCTCTTAATGCTTCAACCATTGGAACACATATTCTTCCGTTTAAAGTCAACACTCCTTCATTATCTACTTTGAAGCCATTATATTCGCCTCCTTGTGCCCTTTTCTTCATTCCTTGCAAAAAGTGATCTTCCTCTTGAGCTCCATTTATCTCTATTTTCAAACTCGGTAGTATCTCCAACGATGCAATGATTGCTCTTGTGCCGGGGGTTGATGTCACCAACTCTATTTGCATCTTGGCGAATTCCTTGATCAACTCCTCATGCTCGGTGTGTAGACTACTAAGTTCCAT
This sequence comes from Pogostemon cablin, assembly GCA_023678885.1. Taxonomy (NCBI): domain Eukaryota; kingdom Viridiplantae; phylum Streptophyta; class Magnoliopsida; order Lamiales; family Lamiaceae; genus Pogostemon; species Pogostemon cablin. The sequence goes on along the minus strand of CM042990.1, from coordinate 8,862,962 downwards.
TTTTGTTTTCCGACTCAATGCATCAGCTACCACGTTAGCCTTGCCTGGATGGTACTCAATTGAGCAATCATAGTCCTTCACCAACTCTAACCATCTTTGTTGTCTCATGTTGAGCTCCTTTTGAGTGAAAAGATATTTCAGACTCTTATGGTCCGTGAAGATCACACATCTACCTCCATAAAGGTAGTGTCGTCAAACCTTCAAGGCATGCACAACTGCTGCCAACTCCAAATCGTGTGTAGGGTAGTTCACCTCATGCGGCCTCAACTGTCTAGAAGCGTATGCAATAACCTTCCCATGTTGCATCAAAACACATCCAAGTCCTTGTTTTGATGCATCACTGTAGACAATGAATTCTTCGTTTGGATTAGGTATCATCAATACTGGCGCTGTGGTCAAGTCATGTTTCAATATTTGGAAACTCTCTTCACACTTCTCAGACCAAACAAACTTTTCGCCTTTTTGAGTCAAGCGCGTCAAAGGACCGGCTATCTTTGAAAATCCTTCAATAAATCTCTGGTAATATCCCGCTAGTCCTAAGAAACTCTGAATTTCTTGTACATTTGATGGCGTCCTCCATTGATTCACAGCTTCAATCTTCGATGGATCCACCTCGATTCCTTGCGATGTCACCACGTGTCCAAGAAAGGCGACTTGGTTCAACCAAAATTCACATTTCTTAAACTTTGCGTACAGCTTCTCCTTGTGAAGTGTTTCAAATATTAATCTCAAGTGTTCCTCATGTTGTGCTTCATCCTTCGAGTAGACAAGAATGTCATTGATGAAGACTATGAGAAACTGATCGAGATACTGGTGGAAAACTCGATTCATCAGGTCCATAAACACAGCAGGTGCATTACTTAAGCCAAACGGCATTACAACAAACTCGTAATGTCCATACCGAGTCCTAAAAGCTGTCTTAGAAATATCTGTCTCCTTCACCCTCAACTGGTGGTATCCAGATCTCAAGTCAATCTTGGAAAAGGTACTAGCTCCTTCAAGTTGATCAAATAGGTCTTCGATTCTCGGTAAGGGATATTTTTTCTTCACTGTCAGTCTATTGAGCTCACGATAATCGATACACATTCTCATCGAACCATCCTTCTTCTTGACAAATAGAACCGGTGCTCCCCATGGTGATACGCTTGGGCGAATAAATCCCAAGTTCATAAGCTCTTGCAGTTGAATCTTCAGCTCTTGTAGCTCCATGGGTGCCATTCTGTAAGGGGCCTTGGAAACTGGTGCTGATCTAGAAAGTAGGTCTATCGAAAATTCTACTTGGCGGTTCGGTGGTATCCCTGGCAATTCCTCCGGAAAGACATCTAGAAAGTCTCGCACTACTGGTATGTCGCTGGGTGACACTTCCGAGATCTTAGAGTCCATAATGTTCACTAAGTATCCTTGACACGACTTCTTCTTAAGCATCTTTGCTGCTTTCGCAGCAGACAAAACTCGGGGTATCACACCACTTGTAATCTTGTGGACGATTTCTTCCTTGGATTCTGGCACCGTTAAGATCACTTCTCGCTCCTTGCACCTGAAGATGGCTCGATGGTGTGTAAGCCAATCCATTCCTAGTATCAAATTGAACTCATGCATGTCCATAACGTAGGGTTTGGCGCTAAAGTTGATTCCTTCAATGTATACGTCGAGGCTATACACTAATAAATACGTGAAAATCTTCTCTCTCGAAGGCAGACTAATCTCAAGAGGCTCGTCACTGTTGATTAGTTCACAACGAATCTTACGACAATACTTAGCAGATATAAAAGAATGTGATGCACCAGTATCAAACAATGTGAAAGCTCAGGAGTTACCCACTGATAAAGTACCTGTAGTGACTCATTGTTCCTTATCCTCTTTATTCTGGTTCATGGCGAAGACTCTTCCTTGACCTCTGGTAGCTTGTCTTTGATTCCATCTTGTAGGCAGTCCCCTTCGATCCGGCATATAGTTACGTGGTTTGGTGCAATCTTGAATTCTATGCCCGACCTCGTGGCATCTGAAGCATCTTCCCTGACCTCTAAGGCATTCACCATCGTGTCTCTTCTCACATTTCGAGCAAAGCGGTTTTGTGTTCTGGGTATTTAGGTGCGGATTAGTGTTGGCCCTTGACTGTTTGTTGTTGTTGTTCCTTCCAGAGATGGAGTCCTCCCACTTTCTTTTGCCCGAGTTCTCCATCGACTTACGATTAGCACGTCCCCTCTCAAAACAAGCTTCTATCTTTTGAGCCCTCTGAAACGTATCAGCATATCCCATCTCAGGCAGAGAAGCCATAGCATCCTGAATGTCTTGGCGCAGGCCGTCCACCAACTTCTGAGCTCGTTTCTCTTCAGTATCTACTAGTTGTGGTGTTGCCCGGCTCATTTGATTGAATCGGCGCTCGTATTCAACCACTGTCTGATTTTTTTGATTGAAATCGTAGAACTCGCGCTCTACTTTAGCTCGGTGAGTCCGCGGATAGTAGTTCTCCAGCACTATCCTCTTAAATGCCTCCCATGTGATAGCTTCAGGGTCCTCATCAGGTCTCATTCTCCAGTATGAATCCCACCAATGATCTGCATCTTCTGCGAATTGGTATTGCGCACAGTAGACGGGGAAACGTTCGTTGCACCTCATGGCTCGGAAAGTCTTTTCGAGTGATCTCAACCATTCTTCCACATACTCGGGTCCCTCACGTCCCTTGAAGATAGGACCCGAACTGCTGCATCACCCTAGCATAAGCTTCTTCATTCACTGCGGGTTGCGAATTGTTATTATCTTGGTTCTCGTTTGCTTGGTTCGCATTCGCTTGGTTCTCATTCGCTTGGTTGTTGTTAACCTGAACGTTGTTAAACTGAGGCGCTCTTCTCGGAGGCATCCTTAAATCATCAATACACAAGTAATTAATACTAGCTCAGGATGATGGTCAATAAACATAGTAAACATTGTCTAAAAATATTTTAAATGATGGAGGCACGTAATTTAGAAGGACAACTAAATAAATTCATAATAAAAATTTCATTTGTGTCGTAAATAAAGAATTGTCTCAAAATGAATATCATAGATGTCAAATACTGAAGGCAAAAGTCAAATCTCCCATCATAAGGTTAAAATAAATAATACTAGAAGCTAAAAAAATTTGCTGGCATGAGTTTATTCAACATTCTCCTCAGGATCCTCTTCATGGTCTTCTTTGGGTTCTTCTTCATCAGGAATTCCATATAATCCTTCAGTGAGAACATTCTCCTGAGCATCTACGATGTGTCCAGGAGGTGGTGGTTGGAAGCGAACCACTCTCTCAAACAACTGTGCAGTGAACACAGGATCGTGGAACCTCTTGAGTCATATTGTGTCGCAGCCCGGCCGTGAAAATGGGATAGGCGACCTCCCTCCATGCCAGGGGTAGAGTGTTAATCAGCTTCATACAAGCCCAATAGTTAGTAATTCCGTCTCCATAACCTCGAACTTCTCTCCATTCTTGCAGCATTATAGCAACGTGTGTTGCCAAATCATGGCGCAGATCGCGCTGATAATTTCTGTAAGCTTGTTGTCTAGCTAAATTGTTCATCTACCATAACACAGTTCCACTTATCATGTAAGAACAAACTATCTTGCATAGTAATTCGTAAACTTGTACATATGGGATAATAAAACCTAACTTGCACATAATTGCACATGTAATCATAGTTGCAAAATTTAAATCTTTCATACCTTGTTTGGCGTGGGCGTCGTACTCGGTGGATGCGTAGCAAGAGACTTAATTATTATTAAAATTATTCATGTATATTTTCATAACAAATAAATCATTTACATATGCATATGCGAAAAAATAGAAATAAAATAATTTTTGAACAAGTATGCTGAATCGCAACCAGGCTCTGATACCAAACTGTTACACCCCAATTTTCATAAATAAAGAAATTCACATTTTTAGAATTTTTAAAAATTAATTTGTACAAGATCATTAGCACACATTGCCTCAATTACACTTTTTAATTTGAACAGGTTCTCAAATTCAAATAATTCAATAAAATTGTACCAATGGTCCTTAATTATAGCACTTTGAATATTTTTGCACCGGAATTGTAGTTGCACCTTACGTTTGTTAGTAATTTTGGCTTATAATGAGTTATAAAGTTAAATTGATTGCAATTTAGGCGATAAAAAGATAGGACTCTCTCACTATGAGTGATTAAGTTGGTGTAAAGAGAACACATCTGTATATCCAAAGTGTATCTCACTTGGATGCCAAAACAGCATTTTCCATTATTTTTAATTTTTTATATTGTATTAATTGATTAATAAATAATCCGTCTCATAAAATGAGATCCGTCAGACGGTCTCACATAAGACCTACCCTAAATAAAATTATAAATAAAATTATTCATTAAAAAAATACTCCGTACTAAATGGTGGAGATTTTTTTTATATTTCACTTTAACTAATTAATATATACATTATTAAAAAAATTTAATTAGATAAATGTAGGATCATAAGACATTAAAGACTTATCGGTATCTATCTATTTTAATATAAGCATTGTTTAAGCATTCTTTTCATTAAACTTATGATATATATATATATATATATATATATATATATATATATATATATATATATATATATATATATATATATATATATATATATATATATATATATATATATATATATATATATATATATATTAAAATATATTAGAGTGGTGCTATTTACACACTCCTATTTATTAAAAACACCTTGAATACACTTCCTTTTTAATTTTTTGTTTTGGTAATTTTACTGCATGCACACCCATAAAATACCTGAGTCACCCTTTTAAAATCAATATTATACACCCCTTTAAAATCTCTCTCCCCCTCTCTTCAAAACATTAAGTTCTACACCGGTACTACCAACCGTCATGGAGTTGTCATGCCACTAAAACTCAGAATAGTACCACTCAACTTTTGGAGATGAGAGGCGTTTGATTGGTGCCAAATTAAGAAGCTTGACGAGGGCAATTGATGATTTTGGATGTCCAGGCCTTCAGTTGGACTATGAACAAAATCGATTAATTTAAACCCTTCACATGAAATTAGTTTTTGTTTCTTGCTGAATGTTGGAGAAATTTGCATCCTCGGTTGCGGATTTGGCTATTCTTTGGTAAACTAATGAAGAACAATGAAGGTGGCTCATCACAATTCGGAAAAAATCATATGGAATTCTGACGAGAATATCTCACCACACACTCTAAGTGTTTGATAGTAATTCTCACAGAAAACGTTTGGAATCAAGAAGCTTTGAATGAAGAAGAATAAACTATAAAGATGATGTGTGTGTATGTGTTTTCAGAATGTAAATTGAGATGAGAGATTAGAGTGGTTCGGTCGGGAATGACGTCCACTATAGGATGAGCTTCTCTATTGATCAAAGTGAATAATGGTGTACAAGTTACAAAGAAGGCTGATAGAACAACTATATATACAAGCTTCTCATGCAGCTGAAAACTTGTGGAACGGTTTTGATGAGCTAACTTTGCAGCTGTATTTCGGTTATCAAACGATTGAGTTTTGAACTGAATCAAACTCCCTTGCATAGACCACGTGTAGCTTCCTAGCATTTTTTACTCTCAAAACATGTTATCCAACTATATTTTCATGTCTAATACCTAATTTAGCCATAAAAATGGCAAGAAGAGCATTAAATAGGGCATGATAAAGATACTTTAATTTTTGATTAACTAAATAAATAAGTATCCAAAGACAAAGAATTTAAAATAGAGGACAAGTCCCATAAGTTTAAACTTTAGGAAAAGTATTTAGCAAAAACTGAAGGACAAGTTTAATAAAATCGGTCCTGTAAGTTATATTGAAATTTCATGGAAACTTTATATACAAAATTCTATGCAGACCAGTTGGAACCCCAGCACGAAAAGAGAACTTTAATAAAGTTTTTCTTTACCTTCTAAAATATTTATGCGACACGATGTCTTCCACTACAAAAGAAACATGAATTTTTCCCAAATATCTTTTAAAAATCAAAATACTACTTAATATAGACAAAAGAATCCATACTGACTTCATATAGCAGACAACCATGTCCAACTAAATTAATGTTCACTCCCCAATTAAATAATACGAAAAACTCATGGAAAACCATCTATGCACAATTTTCTGAAATTAAATGGGGATACAAGTCAATTAATGGCATTAATCCAAACATTTGGTTAACATACTAACATACATGGTACCCCAAGCATTGTACAAATAGCAAGCATCTCGCTTTTGTATTTTTAACATCCAAGAAAAAGTAATAATAATGGTTATTTATCAACTCAAATCCTACCACTAACCTTAAATACCATCCGATTGAATTTGTGATGTATACTTAACTCGAGCAGAAAGGAACCTGCAAAGCTTAATTTTCGGAAAATGTAGACCCCCAACCTCTGTCCCAATTCGAAACGTCGACAGCATTTAATTACAAATCAATTAACACATGTAATACCAAATAAATTCTTATTGAAAGAAGTTCTTAAAGATCATCAGTTTCGACCCAGAGCAGCAAACCAAAACATGTTGTAACAGTACGAAAATAAATGTATAGTGTATCCATGCCATGATAAAAATAGAACGAGACAGGGCTGCAAATTTATTAAAATGTTGTTTTAGTCTCCTTGCACGCCCACGTTCGTACGCTACCGCCACGCTAACCTGAAAAGGGGTAATATGAGGGGTGAGCAACCACAAGCTCAGTGAAATCAATTATGCACCACTTATCATTCAAACGCTATTACGAGTGAAACTGAAATTCTTACACGTGCAACTTGAAATTTCAAATCATGTTGGTAAGCACCTTTCGGTTCAATACCCATGTTGGCAAGCACCTTTCGGTTCAATACCCATGTTGGCAAGCATCGCGATTCAATACCCTTAACTTGTACTTAATAATTCATGGATAACATAGCATGTTCATGTATAATCACATCATGTAGGGTTTTAAATGCATAAATAACACATAATAAATCCCACCTTAAACACTTGATCTAGAAAAACAAAATCTTCGATTGCCTTCAACTCGTCCTACCCTCGTAGCCTATACTAAGCAATTGAAAAAGGGAGAACGATCAAAACGTATTTCTAAATCTTGGTAAGAAACTAAATTCTGCAAGTTATAGGATAGAAACGTGATTAAGATTGGAAACAAATGCTGAAATTATTCCTTTTGGATGGGAAGAAAATAACAGAGTCATGGTTGATTTAAAAGAAAAAGAAAAGTTGAATGTATGGATGGGATCGCAAATAAACAATCTGTTCTGAAAGACAATTAAGAAGAGGTTTTACCTTGATAGAGAACTTGCGTCGCTGCGTATTGATGTAAGAAGAATAAGAGAAAATATGAGGTGACTTGAGTAATAACGTGTTGCAGCGTAGTAAAGAATGGAAAAGATTTGAAAGATAAAATCTTGTCCTAATTTTGTGGGGTGATACATTGCAGACAGAATTTGAGAGATATTCTGCAATCTTCCTAAAAAAAATATCAGATCTATTTCACGTTGCGTAGAGAATTTTTAATGGGCTTTAGAAGTTGGGCTTAAAAGGATTCAGATCTTGGGCTTGAAGTTTTTTGGGTGTTACAAATACAAAAGAGTGATATTTCGCCACTGAGTTCTCTAGCTCAACTAAACGCTCAACTGAGTACACATTGTGTTGGTACATTCTAAGACATCTATAAGGCAGAAACCATGTATATATAAAGTCACAACTGAGTAATGTAAGGAAGGGCAAATGCTACAACAATCATTCGCAAATTTCATGTTACCTTAAAAATGGGACGTTTTCATGTTGATGCTTCTTAATGGATTCGACAACAAGGGTGGCGAAAGCCTCATCTTCTGGATAATAAGCAATTGGGTCGGATAACAGAGGAGTTGGAAAGTTAAGCACTCCTTCAAGTGTTGCATGCAGACAATAGGCCGAATATGTGATGTGATATCCACCTTCCTGGACAATCAGGAGGCGTCCTCCACTGTGCCTTTCAGCCATTTCACGAACTATCTGCCCTATTCTCCTGTAGCCTTCCATTGTCAAGCATTGCCTTCCATTTGGATCGAACTGAAATTAGAAACCACCACCAAAAGAAGCTTATTCAAGGAATATGGAACATGAATGCAACAGAAGTTTATGACACTACTATATTTCATTGTGTTTAAATAACATAGCTAATAACACCTCAAGTTCCACAGAATGAACGTGTGGAGTTATGAAATGTATAACTTAATTTCAACTTAAATCTACCAGCAAGTAATTATACTCATATAAGACTATGTCCAATGGTTATCACAAGTTTATTATGCCAACTTCAGTCAGAAAGCAGATCCAGTTTTGAGGAGCAAAATAAAGATGTTCACATCATTATAACAAGTGTAACAAATCTTTACGTCTTTACTAAATTCTCCACATGTTAAATATCACTATTCTAGTTCATTTATAGTTTTAATTTTCTAAACTTAGCAAGCTTTTAGCTTCCAAATGCATTCAGCTTACTGCACTAGAGTCTTGACCAACAACCAGAACCATCATCTCAGGTTCAAATTTGTCGACTGAAGGCACGACCAACTCAGTCATTGCATGTGCATAACCTCTATCTCCAGATCCATTTGGCAAAGGTATATTCAAATTATAGCCAAACCCTTTCCCTTCACCTAGCTCATCCACAGTTCCATTTTGCGGGTGTGAAGGGCCCCATGATCCATGATTCATATGAAGAGAGATCGTTAGAACTTTGTCAGATCTATAGAAACCCGCAGCAGTTCCATTCCCATAGTGGGCATCAATGTCAATTACTGCAACCTTTTTAAGACCAGAACTGAGAGCAGATTCAACAGCAAGTCCTGCATTGTTAAGAAAGCAGTATCCATCTGCCCGAGTGGGCTGAGCATGATGACCTGGAGGCCGAACCAGTGCGTATGCAATTTTCCCATTCCCGTCAAGTATATGTTTCATTGCTGATAGAGTGGTCCCTGCAGCAAGGAGAGCAGCATCCCAAGATCCGGAGTTCAAGAATGTTCCTGCACAAATCATCTTGCCCCCACATTTGTCTGCCTCAACTAGCTCATTTATGTATTCTGAGTAAAGCAGAAACGTGAAAGTTTGTTAGCATATACAATTTCAAAATTCATTATTATTAGGACATGATTGGTACGACAGTGCGAAGATATGGAAATTTTTCCACCTCTGAAAATACCAATTGATTAAGAAGAAAACATAGTAAACCCATGGGTATGCCTTACTTGTAGGAATACTCATTCCCTATGAATTCAGGATTCCAATTAATAAAACATTTCAATCATAAGAAAACGAATAAAAAATTATGAATGACCTCCCCAATTTCAATCAGAAGAAAATGAATAAAATTATGAATGCCATCACCAAATAAAAAGAGTTTCTCATTAACATATAAGCTAATCTTCCACCCTGTGTACTGCAATTGATTAGAGGACTTGATATAGAAAATACAATTTATATATGATAAAAATTTAGCTATTACTTGTGAATGTTTTTAGTCATCATAAATGCTCTCCCTGCCTCTTATTATGTTAGGCATATAAGTAAGGACCCTAACTTAACCCGAAACCATGGCTGACGGTGAAGGGAATAGGGATGACCCTCACGTATATGTACCCTTCCACACTTTCGTTTGGAACCGATGTGGAGTATCGTAAAACAGTAACCGAATGAATTCACATACTAAGAAACTTCTATATGGATGCACTTTTTTCATACAAACATGTTGTGCAAGCCTAGTATAGTAAATCACTAATCTAAGATCAGATATTCAAACAACCCAAAGATATTGAAAAGCACAAATACCAGAAAAACATGGCGAAAAATTGCATTTTTACCATTCCAGAAAGCTAAAGCACAACTGTGGTATGTTGGCTACCCAAATGAGTAAGAATAATACAAACATCTGTTCAGATTTTTGTCCATTTTTCTTGTCTTGATGACAAGAAACACAGTCAAACAAAATTAAACAACATTTATATGCTTTCATTCACATAATAATCTTAGTAAAAAATAAATGATATGTTTTCACCTTGGGTGTGGAAAGAGAGCAATTCAGAAACGAGGGCAGGTCTTCCTTGATGCCAAGAGACAAAGGGTGAAATGGGGCCCCTTTTCAGAATCGAGACCATGTTCTTGACCCGGTCGGAGTTCTCCGGGTGGTTTTCAATGACATCAAGAAACCCCGGGTCCATACCCGAATCGAAGACGCCCCGACCCGTGTAATGTTTGAGCATACCTTCGTCCCAGAAAACGTGTATTGTTCGCTCATCGGCTTCCGCAGAAACGACTGATGACGTCGCCATTGTCAATCTTACCAAGGTCACCCAGTATTTGCAACGACTTCAAAATAGTGAAATTTACTTGAAATGTTTGAAAAATACTAACTACTCTTTTATCTCTTGATTTCTCTGCGCGACTGTAATCGTTGGGTCTATTATCATGGGCCACAATTACACCTCAAAATATTTGAGCCCAACTTTGTACTAATGCTGATAAAATAATCCGAAAATAAAATTAATAATAATAAATCAAAATTGAAAATATATAATCTCTCCATCTTTATAATTATCACTTGATATTTTGTGAATTTACATTTTATTCTAAAAAGTAAATATAATTTTTTGAGTTGGTCTCTTGTGTTCCAATTACAAGTTGATATCTTGTGACACCAAGCATAAGGATATACCATTTTATTCTAAAAAGTAAATATAATTTTTTGAGTTGGTCTCTTGTGTCCCTCAAGTGCACAAAGTGTGTAAGAATATATCATTTTGTTCTAAATTATATACATTTTAATTAATAAAGATACATTATTTTATTCTAAAGGGTATAACTTTTCATTAATATTTTTTATTTTTTTAGAAAATAAATGGTACACATTTTTATACTAAAGGGTATGAGTGCACAGTGGGCGCACGACGTGCCCCCATAGGCACACAAGTTTTTGCCTAATTTTTCATTAAAAAAGTCCGCTGAAATATGAATAGTATAAATATTTGATTAAAAAAATTAAGAATATATATAAGTTTTTATACATTTAATATTAAATGGTACAACTTTTAAAAGATGTGTGATTTGGGGACGCACAAGCTTTAGCCTAAAATTAATTCATCATTTGCTCATTTATTTTATCATAAAATGGTTCATCCTTAAAAAAAATTACGATTATTATTATAATCTAAAACTAGTACACGTTTAATTTGGTCATTTCTATCTCCGAGTACACTGTACACAAGATGTATGGAGTATAACAGTATTTTGTTTTAAAAGGTATATATTTTAATTAATAAAGATATAATTTTTTAATTGAAAAACTCAATTGCAATATAAATAATATAAATATTTTATTAAAAAATTAAAAAATTTCTTAGAAAACCAAATGTATACGTCCTTATTCTAAGAAGTAGTATATATTTAATACTAAAAATACCATTTTTTAAAATCATAAAATTTGGGCAGGGTCCAATACACGCAAGTTTAAAAATGAAATGAACAGCTAAATTTTAAAAACTTAAAGTCATTTGAATAAAACAATAATTCAATCTAAATTAAAGGATTGAAATTTACAATATTTAATTTTGGAATTAATTTATTCATTAGATTTTCAACATTAAATTAGAGTAATATCTTAATCACACAAATGACATAAATTATAAAATTAAATTGATACTATGTTTAAATAATTTTTAAAAAACAAATTATGCTAAAACTTGCGTGCCCCAAATCTCACATTTTTTAAAAGGCCGCGAATATTTACACTTTTTTTACTTCATACACCCATTTTCTTTTAATTACAAAAATACCAAGAGTAAAAAACCCTAAAATACCCTTAATGAGCCTCCCCCATCTCACACACTCACTCTTAATTCAACATTTTAACACAATACACCCACCACAAAAAAATACATTCATTTCAAACAATATAACATTATACACCTCTTATTCCTTTCTCCACATTCACCTCTCTTTTTTTTTAAGAAAAATAGTGAGGGGAGAAGAACTCACTTCTCAATCCATTTCAAACCCAAAAAAATCAAACACAAAGTAAAATGTTGGAGGAAGAAGTAGTTAGGAAGCTTAATTGTGTAGTTATATTGCATAATGTTTATCTAAACCCATGAACTAAGTTATTTTGAATCGAAATAGGATCGTGTTGTTGTGTGGATCGTGTTTGGCATTAGAAATTGTGAAAATCGGGTTCGATTATTCGACCCTGGTCGGATGCCGACGAAGCCTCGTTCGGCCAAGGCTGGACGAAAAATCATGAAACTTGCATCCAATGCTGGCCGAGAGATACACATTTATTCGTCCAGTGTTGGTCTAACAATCTATGAAATCTCATCCAGCACTGGTCGAACGATCCATGAACCCTCAGCTCTGGTTGGACGTGATTTCCATGACAATATGTATACACAAATGCTTAAAAACAAGTTTTAAATCGGTGAAAATATATAAAATAACGCAACTTAAGCTTCTTAATTGTTTCTTCCTCCAATATTTTACTTTGTGATTTATTTTTTTGGTTTTTAAATCGATTGAGAAATATGTTCTTCTTCTCTCACTATTTTGCTTTAGAAAAAAACATGAAGGGTGAATATGGAGGAAGGAATAAGAGGTGTATAATGTTATGTTGCTTGAAGTGAATGAATTTTTTGTGGTGATTGTATTGTGTTAAAATGTTGAATTGAGGGTTAGTGTGTGAGGTGGGGTGGACTCATTAAGGATATTTTAGGGTTTTTCACTATTGATATTTTTGTATTTAAAAGAAAGTGGATGTATGAAGTAAAATAAAAAGTGGAGATATCTGTGGCCTTTTTAAAAGTTATATATTTTAGTATAAGAATGTATGTCCCGTTTCAATGCTTAAGTTTATTTTTTCCACGTTGATTAAGGAGTATAGTATTTTAATATATAGTGGGTGGAAAAATATAATATTTAAAGTAGGTAGGTATACTAGTTTTGGATGTGTGTCCCATGGTGATATATTAATTATTTTAGGTGGGTCCCATATACCGAAAAGGGAAATATAAAGATTGAAATGAGATGCCCAAAATAGAATACGTAAAGATTTAAATGAGATTGAGGGAGTATACCCTTTATTTCTTAAATTAAATAAATAATTCTTTTGATCAAACATTTAAACTATTTATATTTCACTCGATTTTTTAATTAAAAAAGTATTCCTTCCGTCCTGGTCAAATAGCACCATTTATTTTTTGCACGTAGATTAAAAAGCATTATTATTTTATGTAAAGTGGGTAGGTGTATTAAAGAGATGTGATGGGTAGTTGCTTGTTCACCTTTTTGCATATGTCCCCAAGTGTAGGGAATCAATTGTAGTTCAGCGTGTGACCAAGTAAAAATATAGAACCCAATGGATTAGCGTTAAATAAGATACACACTAACTAATTCGCACCACTAATAATTAAGACAAAGTAACCTTTTTTTATTTTAGAAATTATTAAACTAATTATGCCGAAAATAATATTAAATAAAATAAATAAAAATAAAAATCACAAATAATCACAAGTGTTTCAAGAGAGAATACAAGATAGCTCTAGGAAATCCAATTTAAATTAGTCAAATTAAATCACTAGACAGTCGGTTATAATTCTTGCAGATTTTATGAAAGCAATCACTTAATTATGTTAAATTCCTTTGTAAAGTAAACTTAACAGATAAATCTGGTTTAAACCCTCAGATGCAGAAGAATAATTCCTACTCCCTTTCTAGATACTTCATGCAAAATTCCATTAAAGGTTAGAGCACTAGATTTCCCTTTATATAGGTACTTAAGAATTAAACCTCGGTTCCCACCTAACAATCTAAGAAATCAAATCCTCTAGAATGGTAATTAATAGATATATTAAGTGTTCAATAATAATTATTCTAATGAATAAATGTTATATGGTTAAATCCCCTTTACCCATAACAGATAGACAAATATAATCACTTTATGGCACAAGCAACAAGCATAAATATGCTTAAGACAATGACATATCATGAATGAGGGCAGACCATATAAGACAAAAATATAAGTCTCAATCAAATTAATAAGGGAATAAAAATACTGCAGAAATCCATAACCTAGTCTAGGTCATCAACTCAATCCAATTCAACCTTCAAAACCTAAACTATCCAAATAAGTATTAGCTCATGGTGTTACAAGCAACAACCATGTCTATAGAATGAAACTTACCCATGAGTCTATAAATCAACAATAAGAAATTAAAGAAGGAAGAAAAACCCTTGTCTGGAATAGTTCTCCGTCTTCTCTTTCCGTCTTGATGATCCTCTCCCGTTCTCCTTCTCAAGTAGCAAATACCGTAATTGAGTGTGAGGGTGATCGGTAAAAGACGGGTGAAGGGTAGAGATGGATGGCATCCGTCTTGATGATCCTCTTCCGTTCTCCTTCTCAAGTAACAAACACCTGATTGAGTGTGAGGGTGATCGGTGAAAGGCGGGTGAAGGGTAGAGATGGATGGCGGAAGGTGATGGGTGAATATTGTGTAGCCCAAAGGGTGTGATAGAGAGTTATGCAGTTTCTCCACATTTTATGTGGTGATGAGAATGTGTATATATAGGTGTGAGAATTGAATAAAATAAGGAGTAAAAAGATGTGGCATCTTCAAAATCAGGAAAAATATAATTATGGAAGATATGAAGGGATATTAAATTAGGAAATAACTTGGCCACCAAGAAAATAGGAAATAGAGGGTAATTTTCGTGAATTTTTAAAATTCTCGCTAACAGCTGTGCGACCTCACGATTTTGAGCATAACTTCTTCATCTAAATTTGGATTGAGGTGATTCTTACGCCCACATGACCCTCTCTTCCGTAGCTTTCTAACCATATAAAGAACTCACAAAAATTTAACATTTGTAGGGCACAAGTCGTGCAGGATCGGCACAGTTTGCGCGACTTCATTGTTTTGATCATATCTTCCTTATCCGAGCTCCGATTGAGGTCTTTCTTGACCCAAAATGACCTTCTTCTCCGTAGCTTTCCAAACATATATCACATGATCAATTTAGACTTCTATAAAAATATAAAAAAAATTATGCAAATTAGACATGCATTTTTCAGCATTCTTTCACGATTTCACTCTTCATCCAACTTTGCACTTTTAATCAGTTTTCCACCTAAAAATACAAAATAACACCTCAAATACATCAATATCTTAAATATATAAAAATAAACCAATTAGTGCTAAAATACAAACATAAATTCCACAAAACGGTGCTAAATCGGACCTAAAACATGCAGATTTTCACACTAAACAGAGTGGTGGGCCATTGGTGAGTCCTTTTTACTAAAAAAGAAAAATGGTGTAATTTGGACGGGACGTCCAGTATAGTAAAATTGTGCTATTTGAACGACACGGATGAAGTATATATTTATTAATTAAACTGTATATCCATTAGAATAAAACTAGTATAGATCCCGTGTATTACACGGGTTTTAAAGTTACAATTTTAAAAAATATAATTCAAGTTTAACATAACTATCTATTCAATCTAATATAATTTCAATTGAAAAGTAAAATTCAATTTATGTACACTCAAATATGAATTTGCTTTCGTTGGTAAAAACTTAATTTTGTTGTTAAATTGATTTATTAAAATTTTTTTAATTTTTTTTCTTTTCTTATTTCTTTAAATTGATTTATAATAATTTTTTATTAGTATATAATAATTTTGTTATAATTTATTTCTTTAATGATTAAATATACAAATTTGTTTTTTTATTAATTTCATTATATATTTTTATATTTTTAAAATTTTCTTTTACTTATTTTTTATTTTTATTAGTGTGATATTAAATTTATATCTTATTATATTTTTTGATTAAAAGTCTTATCATATAGGTGGAGAGAGATAATTTTTTTTATGTTTATAAATAAGATTTGATTTGATTTTTATTTGATCTAATCATATAAATATTTGAATCTTAAGAAAATTTATGTATTTATCACTAATTATTAATTAGTATTTATTAAAATTAAAATTAATTCAGGTGATGACATATCATTAGAATTTAATTTTTATTGTAAATCATGAAAAAAATTTAATAACATTTAAAAATCAAATTAATAATAATAAAATTTCAAATTAAAACCAAAAAAATTAAGTAAATAGAAAAATAATCTATAGAGAAATTATACAAAAATTTAATTAAAAAAATATTAAAACTAACCAAGAAAAGAAATTATTAACATAAAAAAAATTAAAAAATTACATAAAAAGAAATCATAAAGTGTTTATTAAAATTAAAATTAATTCAGGTGAGGACACATCATTATAATTTAATTTTTGTTGTAAATCATGAAAAAAATTTAATAACGTTAAAAAATCAAATTAATAATAATAAATTTTCAAATTAAAACCAAAAAAATTAAGTAAATAGAAAAATAATCTATAGAGAAATTATACAAAAAATTAATTAAAAAATAGTAAAAATAACCAAGAAAAGAAATTATTAACATAAAAAAAATTAAAAAATTACATAAAAAGAAATCATAACAAAATTAATTAAATAAATTTGCAAAAGCATGAAAAATAAAATTAATAACATAAAAAAATTACATACTAGTAATAATAAAATAAAAACAGAATTAAAATAAAAATAATAATTGAATAGAAAAACATAATCAAAAGTGTTACATATTAACAATAAAAAAAGCAAAACTGAAAAAAAGTGTACGAATCAGAGCTGAAGGAGGAAAAAAAAGTTTATAAAATTAATTAATTAAAAGTAAAAATCATAAAAAAATATATCCTAACAACAAAATTAATTACGAATAAAAAAAATTAAAGTTAATTGCGAATCAAAAGATTACGAAACAAAAAAAAATCATAATTAAAAGTATAAAAAAAGTGTAAAAAAAAAGTGTACGAATCAAAAGTGAAATTATAAATAAATTAATTAATTTTTTTAAAAAAATAACCATGAAAAAATAAGTTAATTATGTAAAAAAAATTAAAAAATTATAAAATTACATGCTAACAATTTTTAAAAAATGAAAAAAACAAAAATAATACCAATAAATAAATAAATAATTTAAAAAATATAAAAATAATAATAATAATAATAAATAATAATAATAATAATAATAATAATAATAAATAGATACCTTTCTTTAAAATTTGAAGAAAACTTTAGTTCGTCGTGATGAATAAATTATGTGAGTAGAACGAATGAATAAAAAGTCTTATTTATAAGCGTGGAGGTGATAAATTTTCTAAATCTTATAGTAAATATATGTATTTATTTATATTATATTTTTAATTAGTAGTAATTTGATAATATCATATCAAATCTTAAAATAATATACTCACTCCGTCCCGTTTCAATGTTTACGTTTGCTATTTGCACGTCGATTAAGTATAATATTTTAATATATAGTGGATGGAAAAATATAATATTTAATGTAAAGTGGGTAGGTGTATTAGAGTTTGATGATATATTAATTGTTTTAGGTGGGTCCAATATTCCAAAAAGGAAAACGTAAACATTGAAATGAGACGCGCAAAATAGAAATGTAAACATTGAAACGGGACGAAGGGAATATGCATTTATCTACATTAAATTTAATTAATAATTAAAATTATTGAAAATTTTAATTTCAATTAAATATTAAAATAATTAAGATTAATTTTGATGACGACACATCATCAAAATAAAACTCTCCTTTAATATTAATTTTGGTGACGACACATCATTAAAATAAAACTCTCATTTGGTATATTAAAGATATTATATACCCACGTAAAGCGATCTAATTCGATTTTTAAAGCAGCGGGCCGGATTCATCCTAAATACTGCGGGCATGAATCCGGTTTTAACTTATAAATAGAGAAACACATTTTTTTTCTTTTTTTGAAATCATAGAGATATATACCTAGAAATACGAAGGTAGAACTCAGCGAACAGCAATGGAGAGTGCATTCGCGAGCGCGTCGGCGATCAATGACCAGCGGCAAAAGATTGAACAGTACAAGCACATTCTCGCCACCGTCCTCTCCTCCAACGATGTTGTTCAAGCAAAACAATTCGTAGACCACAGTTGTTTCCCCTTCTCTACTCTTTTTTTTTTCTGCTTCAATTTGCAGGGTTGATTTTGATATTGTCGCCATTTGTATTTATTTCAGTTCTATCCGACGATGTGCCGCTTGTGGTTTCCAGGCAGCTTCTGCAAGCATTTGCCCAGGAATTGGGAACGTTGGAGCCTGAGTTTCAGAAGGAGATTTCCCATTATACTCTCAATCAGATCCAACCTCGCGTTGTTTCCTTTGAGGAACAGGTTTGTCTCGATTATTTTAGGTTTTATTGTGTTTCTGGAGAGAAGTACAATGCTAAATTTTCTCTTATACAAATATAATAGTAGGCGGGTTTGGGTAATTTCAGTTTTACTTTTTGTATTGTTAGTGAGTTCAACTGTGTTTGTACTTCTCAATTAGCGTCCTCTGAGCTGTTCTTATCGGTGCAACAATGACTATACTTATGCAAAGTGATAAAATCTTTCTGTGCAGCGGATATGTTAGCAGCATTCTGAAGGTTTTGCTCCAGTATTCTGGATATCTAGTTGATTATTTATGATATTAGTTCAATTTGAGTGTCTGTTACATAGATTTAAATATAGATTGGCTTATGTCTGTCAAGAACTACCTGTCTTTGATGGATAGTGAAATGCTGAACTGTTGAAAGGCCGATTTTCACTAATTCAAATTGCCATGGTTCGTTGTCTAATTTTTGGTCCTAAATCATTAGCTTAAGGTTTTTACAGTTTTTCTTCTTGTGGGAGTATGAAGTGGAAGTTAATGATTATTGAGGAACAAATACTAGATTGGGGATAAGCTTGCATGCCTTGTGTATATTAATATTGTACTTGATAGTTGACTTGAATGTAGAATTATTGAACTGTGTCATACTGTGTCAAATTAATTCGATTCTCTTTCTAGTTACCTGCTGTTTTTGTTGAATTTGGCTACTATTGGATTGAGATATTTTATATTTTACTCATAGCCCATCTTTGTCCCACAATCCTACCCTATAATCTGTGGAATTCATGTGTTGCAAAACATTAATTGTTATACATTAATGCAGGTGTTGATTATAAGGGAAAAACTGGCTGAATTATATGAATCTGAACATCAATGGTCAAAAGCTGCTCAGATGCTTAGTGGCATTGACCTGGATTCTGGAATGAGGTCTGCTAGCAGAATGTTGCTCTTGCGTTACTGTGAAAAACATTCTTCACAAATTTGTTAGATCCTATTGTTCTCTCATTTGTGTATCATTCTCTTATTTCTGCAGAGCAATAGATGATACCTTCAGGCTGTCAAAATGTGTGCAGATTGCCCGCCTCTACCTCGAGGTACATCTTGAATTTGTTTGTATACCTTTTTTTTTACACTTCATGCTGGGATGAGCAATTACTGTCAGAGCTATTTTGTCATTCCACAGTGTTACTGATAAGTGATATATCATTCCTGAATCAAGAATTTATCTGAGATTTGTCACTATCAACATTGAATGATGATATATTTTCAGAATCAAGGAAATTTTCAGATCTTTATGTAGTGGTATTATTGAAACAATCATAATTTACTGTAGTCAAGCTCCTGGGTTACTCATTATCTAGTTTGTTGGTCATTTAGCATTTTAGCCAATTTACCATACACTGCTCGTAATGAGGCTTTACTTGAGATTAGGAGGTTGTCTGTTAGGCAGATTGTTTATAGGGTTAAGATGCATGTGGCTTGATTTGTTTGTCTTTTATAATAGATAGAGGGTTGTTGCAGACTTGTCTGCTTTATGTATAGCTGGCCTGTCCACCTTATCGTGTTTTTTGTACTTCTGATTTTGGGCATTCGGTCCGGCTTTGTTCTATATATTTACCATGTTAAAAATATAGTATTATTACTATACACCTGTTTTCTGACTGCTAAGAGCCATGTTGTTATTAAGCCAGTCTTTTGTTCCTCATGGTTGTAATTGTACTGTAAAGGGCTTTGCTGTGCCTATAATATCTCAAGGAAGATTTTAAGCCCGCGTATTTGATGGTTTGTATGATTTTATCGCCTACTGCCTTTTCAGACGAGTAGCAGTTCTCTAGGTCGGTATGTCATATATGCACTTGTGAAAGATACATTATATTCTAGAAAGGTTAAATATATTATGTTCTTACATTTTATGCACCTTTCATGATCTATGTTCCATCAAATGAGGTTATTTGGCATTACATGTATTAAAATACCTAATTATTATGTTATCTGAAAGGGATTAATAAAGAAATTTTGACTTAAAGAATCCACTCATCTTCATCAAATTGTACTCGATCATCTAACTAACTCAATGATTCAGTGGACACGTCGCTGGATTTTATAATGTTTGATATTCTCATACAGGATGATGATGCAGTACTCGCCGAAGCTTTTATCAATAAAGCTTCGTTTTTGGTGAGCAACAGTCAGCATGAAGTCTTGAATTTACAATACAAGGTTAGTGTGTCTCAGTGTTATCTTGGTAATGCAATACATCTATATTCTGCGAATATATATTTTATTTTTTTTCCAGGTCTGCTATGCTAGGATTCTAGATCTGAAGAGAAAGTTTCTGGAAGCTGCACTGCGGTATTATGATATTTCCCAAATCGAGAAGCGGCAAATTGGAGACGAGTATGTATGAGGGATAGTTGCGGTTGACTATGATCAAAAAATTATTCTTTAAACCTGGGATGAATATAATGAAAGAAAATAAGAACTATTTTGTTCAACATATTTTCAACCCCCCCCCCCCCCCCCCCCCCCCCCCCCCCGCCCACACACACACACCCCCCTACGTAAGATAACACTTTGCTTCCTTGTGTGTACACATGATATATAACTTTGAAATGATGAATTGATACATTTATTTTAAAGTTGTGCCTTGTGACTTGAATAGAAAGAATATAATACTGTCATCCCTTGTCTTCATATGGTAGGATTTACTTTTTTCTTTTTAAGTAAAAAAAAAAAATGGTTTGGTGTTTTTAAAATATATTCAATAGTTATTTGCTGGCATCTTTATGGTATTTATTCTCTTTACGTCTCTGCTGCATTATTTTGCTTACCCCTTTAAATTCCCTTGTTGTGATTTCTGTCAACCCTTGACCTTTCTATTTGTGACTTTTATCTCTCTTCAATTGAAGAAATTAATGGAGCAGGGTTTGTATTTGCAAAGCTGCACTCCAGAAAACCTGTTTAGCGATTTAAATTTCACTGGATAAAATTATTGAGCCAGTTAAATCCTTAGAAATATTTGTTAATATGAATGAAAAGACTATTAATCTACATGGATTTTTTTTCTGTTAAAGGAAATCCAATTCAAGTTTAATCTTCTTCCAATTTTCTAAATTAAAACATTGGCTTGTTTGTAGTTGATTTCCTTGGATGTGAATTTTTACATCTGTCCAGTATTTTCTTGATCCATATCTATCTCTATCAATTAATTGGGTTTTAAGTTTTATTTGATTGTGCTTAACTGGGCTTTCTACACTTGTGCAGAGAGATTGATGAAGAAGCACTGGAGCAAGCCCTTGCTGCTGCCGTGACATGCACAATTTTGGCTGCTGCAGGTCCTAGACGTTCTCGTGTCCTTGCCACCCTGTACAAGGTATTAGAAACTGCTAACCTGTATATATATACTGCTAACCCGTATATATATATATATACATTAAAGATCTCTCAAGATTCTTGGCTAAAATTTATTTTGCTCTTATGCCCCCTATTCTAACATTTGCATAGCTTGCCTTGTTATTGTGTTTGTTTTGGGCATTGCTGTATTGACTCTTCATGATATTTTGCCTGTCATTAAAAAATATTTACTCATTCATTATCATGGTTGCTACTTTCTCTGCTGCATATTAGACCTATAATCAGGCATTGAAGTTATAGATGCATAGATTCTGGACAGTTTGCATCCTGCCTCCTGGAGTTATAAAGTTTATGGATATTGGAAATGTGGTTTTTAGTTATGGGGGCCACACTTAAATAGAAGCTAACTCTTCAATTGTATATGTTCTTTAACATCTACATTCATGGAGAGAGGAGACAGTCCTTTGAGTGTTATGGGCATAGTTGTCTCCATGCCAGTTTCATCCTCAAATTCTCATTGGGAATCTAATTGATCCTTGAATGTGCTATGATGTGATATTTATATGAACTGGTAATGTGCTCTTGGCATGGAGCACCTAGCTGTTTCATCATCATATAGATTCTTCTGCTTTGTACCTAAAATGATCTGTCCTGACTTAGATTTTTAATATAGCTTAGATTGTTATTCATTATGTTAGACCTAATTCTTTTATTTCCTTCTTTTACTAGGATGAGCGATGCTCCAAGCTCAAGATTTACCCGATCTTGCAGAAGGTATTTATTTATTTTTAATTATTTCTTGGTTGTGCCAACTGCAGATTGAGCCAACCATTTCTTCTAATACACATATTGCTGTACTGCATATAGACAAACGCTTTACACTTGCATATGCATGCTTTAGTTAGTTCTGATTTACCTACTATGAGAATTGCCAGGTTTATTTGGAGAGAATTTTGAGAAAACCGGAAATTGATGCATTTGCTGAAGAACTGAAGCCACATCAGGTTGGTACCTAAATCGTTTCCAAGCATCTCATATTCAATCATTTTCTTTGTAATCATAATGTGGATAATTTTACGCATGATCTGGATGCTGACAGAAAGCAACGTTACCTGACAATTTTACTGTTCTTGATCGTGCGATGATTGAACACAATCTCCTGAGTGCTAGCAAACTTTACACGAATATTAGGTGGGTAGGCAAACCTTTTCTCTTATTCATAAGTTTTGTGGATTTATATTTCTGAATTAACAATTGATGTTCTGGTCTGTGTAATGTAATGAATTATGATTTTTGTTGTACAGCTTTGAAGAGTTGGGCACATTACTGGGAATCGCTCCTCAAAAGGTTCTGTGCTGGATACATAAAAAAAATAACTGCTTTATTTTCAAAATAGATTTCTAAGAATAAAAGAAGAAATATGTTTCCTTCTCCAATATTCGTTTAGTAATCACTTTTGAGAGCATCTTACTTTTTCCTGAATGAATAAGTTTAATACTAAAGTTACTTGAAGTGGTCTCGATCATGTTTGTTTTTCTAGCATTCAGTTATCACGTGGCTGCATTTTCCATTTTGGAGCTTGAACTTAAAATAGAAGTGCATTGGGGAACAAAACTTAGGGCTATTTGCTACAGAAGAAATTTATAACTAGGAGATAGGATTCACAGTCAGTTTGTTTGTGAATTGACTTCCAATATTTGAACAAATTCATATTTTCAAAATTTATATGTTTTCAATATAACTAGCAATGGTCAAAAGAAGAGAGGCAACTGACGTAAAAATTTTATATTAGTTCTGTTTTCGTAGGATATGATATGAGATCATAGAAGGCCTCTACAATAAAGTCATTTAGGATATCATGATACAATAACGCCTTTTGTTAATGTTTCTTGCAAATCCAGGAGCCATGTATAGTTATTTTGATACATATTTAACCTCTTTCAGGCTGAGAAAATAGCTTCAAGAATGATTTGTGAAGATAGGATGAGGGGATCTATTGATCAGGTAAAATTTTAAATTAATTTTTGTTCTCTCTTTAACCGGTCCTATTGTACCTCATATCCTGTTTCTAAATTTAGTTATACAGTTTATTGTGATCAGTTTAAATATATATATACTTTATACTTATTTATATAATAATTCTTTTTCTAGGTTGAAGCTGTCATACATTTTGAGGATGACACCGAGGAATTGCAACAATGGGATCAACAGGTAATGCATGCATTTACTCATTGACTGGGGATACATGGGTATATTTTTCTCTTTTTGAGAACGACTTACTAAATCTCTTTTGTTTGGGCTGGAACTGCATTTTAAATTGTGGAAAGTGTGTCACCTTGAATTTAATTCTTAATTAGCATATTGCAATACATGTCATAGAAAAAGATTACTTACCAATTTCACTAATTTTGTGTTAAAGCTGTCAACTCGCTTGGCTGCAAACTAAATATTCTGCTGCTGCCTCTCGAGTGAATAGAGATAAAGTTCTCTTTATCTAAGAGCTTAAGACAAAGAAAGTACAACTATTATAAAATACTTCCCATTTCACTAATTTGTTGGCATGCTGTCAACTCACTTGGCTGCAAACTAAATAGTCTGCAGCTTCTTGAGTGAACTGTGTGTGATAAAATACTCTAAGTAAGAGCTTAAAACTAATAAAGTATGACTACTATAAAATACTTGGTGTATTTATAACACTTATGTGCAGCGGAAAATAACTGGTTTAATTTATTTTAAACCCTATTGTCTTTTAGTGGTTTAATTTATTTTAAACCCTATTGTCTTTTAGTTATTAGCTCAGTGTCAATTGTGAGTTGTTTTGAGAAATGGGAATAGTAATGATAATGATAATACTAGTGACAAAGATTTTCAGGACTCATTTTTATTTTTAAGGAACGATTATAATAGTACCCAAAATATGAAGGAATGATTGATTATTCCTTACTTCTAGGTTCAGTGTATTAGGAGAGATAGGATAAGGGGGTATATATATTTATATAGAGAGATACTTCCATGGAACTCAGTGTAGGTGCCCCTCCCAAAAAGTGTTACTTTCTAAATTGCCGAGTGCTACTCTCCTCGAAAGAGTTATAGTTTGTCGTACACTAGAGTGATGTTATTTTTGTTTTGAAGAGTAATAGTCTGTTATACTGAAAAGTAACACTCTTAAGTCTCCAGAGTATAAACTGGGTCATGGTATTTTACCGTGCCCTTGGTGGTAATTGGTATACAAGTTTATGCTCTATTTATAAAATAGGTGGTAAATATAAAGGTGAAATAAATTCATAATATAGGTGTTTAATAGATGTGTAAAAAACCATATAATTTAATTAACTTGTAGATAGATGAGATAATTATAAGAAAAGATATTAAAATACTTTTTTACCCCATATAATTATAGTGCATTAAGCCCACCCAAATGCAAACCGTAATTTAAAGACCAACGTCTGCAAACCTCAATAATAAATCCCGATCCATTTCATCCTATTATTCTGAATTTGTACAAACTGCGAGCCCTAAAAAAAAAAAGAAAAAAAAATTCTATCGCTTCAAGCCTTATTCAAGAATCCTGATTCATTTCATTTTATAATCATAAAATTTGTACATAAATAAAATCAGTGGCTAAAAAAAAATCCAATACTTAATAAAAATAAGCATGTTTACAATTAAAAATAAAACACACAACTTCATTAATCCAGCTTAAAAATTCAAATTAATGCAAGTCATTGCTTCTGACCTCAATTCAAATAAAATACCAAGTGAGATCAGATCAGATATAAAAAGAAAAGTGTGTGGGCGTGTGATGGGGATGAACAGATCATGGGCAGTGCCAGCGTGAAGGCTGAACACTGCCCTTTGGGACCTCAATGTGTGTGCACCAACAATTGTGTGCAGTGGTGAATTGTTCTTCCACTTCAAATCTAGTGCTGAAAGTGCAAGAGATGGCGCCAGGCAGTGAAAGATTGGTTTTGGTGTGTGAAGGATTTGATTTTTCCTGGGTCTAGAACCCTTGTGGGAGAATAACAGATAATGGGCACTGGGTAGAAATGAGAATGGCATATAATCATGTGAAGAAAGCTAGAACCCTTGTGGGAGAATAACAGATAATGGGCACTGGGTAGAAATGAGAATGGCATATAATCATGTGAAGAAAGATGAATGATGATGATATAGGAGGGATGTACGGGGTTAGTCATTTTTGAGCGGGCCAAACTTCAAACAGGCTCTTAGTATAACATATATTGTCTACAAACAAACCTACAAAGAGGATAACCCGCTTATATAGGCTTATACCCCAACAAGCTAGACCTTAGAATATAAATCTACTGTGGCAAGGAATCGAAGTATTCGACCAAACACTAATTTTCCAATCCCCTCCTTGAGAATCATTTGACAACCAGATACTTAAAATATTAGTGGACCTAAGCATTCAAAATACTGAATAACCTTGTTATACTTCGTCTTTTAGTTACCAAAGTTGCCAATCCTTCAACATTTATTTTTAAGAAAATTCTCTCTTAAATTGTAATGTCGATTTCTGGTCAACTCAAGAGGAGTCTTTTAAAATCTGTATCCACACGAAATCATATTCCTTAATGCTCTTTTTGGATGAAAGATTTGGCTATGGATTTTTCTAACTTTTACACATGTTTGAATTAAAGTTTAAATTAATGGATTTCTAAATTTAGAATTTCAATTGAATATATTTTGGATCTTGGATTTGAAGTTTGTGCTTTTTTGTTTCTTTGATTTTCAATTTTGCCATCTCCATCTAACTCGCATAACATACTTTTCAATTTATTTGTTACTTTAAAATACAAAATTACCCCACAAAAGTCAATGAAGTTGGTTAAAAAAAAAATTCTTAAAACAACATTAAACAATAAACGTGAAGGGTGTTCGGGAGTGGGGGGGGGGGGGGCTAATAAAGTTCGATAAATATTCAAATTCTCAATTTTATTTTTTATGATTTCAAAAAATAATTAAAAAAATAAAAATACTATTATTTAAAATTTTGAAATAAATGAACTTTTTAGGAAGAAAAAGGTTTAATTGTTTGTAATGAATTCTTCCA
Source organism: Pogostemon cablin (assembly GCA_023678885.1). Taxonomy (NCBI): domain Eukaryota; kingdom Viridiplantae; phylum Streptophyta; class Magnoliopsida; order Lamiales; family Lamiaceae; genus Pogostemon; species Pogostemon cablin. The sequence continues at coordinate 8,836,217 of CM042990.1, read as the reverse complement.
AATAATAAATATGAACTCATGTACTCTAGCTCAATATCTATTCCAATTTCCAAGTGCATTGTCAATGATAATAAAGCAAGATGGTTATGCTAAATTTTGATATTTGTTTTGACAGATATTTGGGTTGTGTCAAGCTCTCAATGAAGTACTGGATAGCATGGCTAAGAAGGGTTTACCGATTCCTGTCTAGTTGTCCATCCTTCCAAAAGTTGAGTATTTTTTACCTCTTTATGTGATGTGAATTGATGAAATCACACTCTTCTGTAAAGTAGGCGCAAATTGATCTATTGTTCCTTGCATCTATCTTAGTGATCATATCTTGTGCTTTTAACCTCTTAGTTATGCCGACTAAGTTGGACTTTCTAACAAATATGTGAGCAAGTTTGTAAAGAAGGCTACTAATTTTACTGCAACCATATTACTGGGCATGTTATTCTTATTTTCCGTATCTTTTCTAAGTACAGGTATTCTTCTCCTTGATAACAATGCATGTAGCATCATCTCTCTTTTAATTTCTATAGCATAAATGATGTTCTCATATGTTATCCCTCAAAATGTATTTATTGTTTTTCATTCTCTCATATGACTTCTAATAACAATGCGCGCGCAATATGTTCAAGTGAAGTCTATACATCCGGGGCTATTAGTCTTCTAGTCTAAATATATCTTGCATGATATGCGATATCTTTATGAATCACTGAAATGGGAGCTGTAAAGAGGATGATCTGCTGAGATCTCCATAACCCTGATTTAATGTCTGCCATTATAAAGCATTTTCATTACACCGATACATGCCATTGTATATGTTCTTATTTGTTATATGGCAATAGTTTGTGTGCCATGGTTTTACCGTGCAACTTTGTGGTTCATGTTTTAATAGGGGTTAGTGTTAAATTTTTGAGGTATATTATAATAATTTCACCTGAACCTTCATGTAATCTTTTGCCCTTATTGTTTATGACCTATTATACTGTTTGATTTATGGACTCGTTGTTCATGTTACTATTCTATCGTTATGATTTAGTTTTTATTCTAAAGGTTTAGTCTTAATTGCAAGGGTATAATTATAATCTTACATGTGTGGACAGTTTGTGGCCTATTATACTTATGAGGGTATGCCATTAGGACTAGAGTTAATTTTTGAGATATTAATTATTTTCTTATCCCCTAAGACTCCATTCCACACAATACGTCCTCTTGTTAAATTTCCCATCAAGAAACATGATATCTTTGTTTCTCTGTAATTATGTTGAAACTGAATTGAGTCTCGTTTTATTCCTCAACACCAAAGAACCCTATTAATTCTAAACCAACCAACCTTTTATACGTTTACTCTATAATATTTTTTTTCCCTCATCTCTCACGTCAATTAGTACTCTTTTAAACAATATCATACACTTTTTAAACATCAATTTGACATATTGTTAAAATTCACTTTAAAAACAAATATGCTACCTTTATTCAATGGTTTTCAATTTCCACATAAAACCAAAACAAACATGGTAACTGTTTTCACGTTTTTAATTTCTATTTCTTTTATAGAAGTTCATACGTCTAAAATGGTGAAACTTAAGAGTGAGACTCTTGTGCCTCGGGGACAACGTGCCCCTTTGCAATTTAAACCTCTAGCAATACATAAGTTTAAATAGAATATGGAGGGGAGGGTTGTATTCCCATATCTATCAAACTTAATGCTCCCTCCTTCTGAATTTTTCTTAATGTTTACTGTTCCATGTTTTTTTAAAAAATTATTCTTTTTGACCAATTTTATTAATTTTTAAGAATATTTTTAGTACTTAAAGGTAATAAAAAATATAAAGTAATAATATGTGTGTAAAAAAAGAGTGTTAAATTTGAAATTAAAATAATTTTTGCTGTTGTTGGATTAATTGATGTTTTCTTTTTCTAGGATGTGAAGGGTTTTATGAGACAAGAAAAAAAAAAAGAAAAGTGTGAAGGAGGGAGTATATCTTAATCCTTCTGTCTACTGTCAATCTATTTATTTTACCATTTTGAGCTGTCTATTCTTAATATATCTATTTCCTTTTTTGGACTATGAGACCCACACCCCACTAATATAAATAAAATATGGGACCCACACCCTCCTCTAATACAACTACTTACTACACATAAAATAATAATACTTCTTAATTCACGTACAAAAAACAAATGAATACATTGAAAATGGACGGAAGGAATATCATTTATTAATTATTAAAATATACCAAAATAACCAACGTGAAAAAAAAAAGTGTAAACAATTATGAGACATGGAGAGTATAGTAGTAGTTATCTTGGTCTTGGAGGTATCTGCCGTAGCCTATGACTGTTTTAAATTAAACACTTCTTAAGTGGCTGCTTCATTGTCTTTGTCCACCAAAATTAAAAATATATTCACAAATCTATGATACTAGACAATTTTTTGTGGATGTAATATGCTGTAATATAGTTTAGTTATATTTGTCACATATAACATTTAGCTTATATATTATGTTGGAGAGTGATGACCAATTCTTGTTACCTTAGGCCATTTTAGCTGTGTAGGCCAAAAGACAAGAGTGTCAGTTCACACTATCAGTTTCCAATTCCGGCAAGAAAGAAAACTGTTGGTCGAGAAATATGGAGGTGGATGAAATGGGCGTATAAAGTAATAGAATTAGCTAAATGGATCACCTATTCAATTTTCTTGTTTCATATCTCATTCCACTTGCTAGAATCTTGCCACGTGTTATAATCTATGTTAAAATTAACACCACGTGTACAAGAGTTTAAAGGTTAAATAGTAGTATTCCTTTTTGTCCTATTTAAATCTTACATATTTTCAATTTGGCGATCAATTTTAGTCTTTACATTTTTCTTATTGATAGATGAGACCAACACAAAACAATTAAAATATCTCCATGAAATACAACACTGATACAAATACACACTTTACATTAAATATTACGTTTTTCAACCTACTACCCATTAAAATATTATATTTTTTAATTTCCGCACAAAAAAAAACATAAAGATTGAAGCCGAACGAAGGGAACAATATTTTAATAAAATAAAAAAAATTATGAAACACTAAATGAAATACCACTTAAAATAGAGAATCCGACCCGAGAAAGGCGGTATCTGTATATTTTAAATTTGGGATGCTCAGCTCACCAATCATTCTCCGTCTCAGGATTAATCTTACAATTTTCATATTCTTAAAATACAAAATAAAACACTTATTATAGACAATTTTTCTTATACAATTTATTTTATAAAATAATATAGAAAGTGCATTTTTACTATCCCTTAGTATTATTCTATTATATTTTAGTCATTTTAAGTTTATTATATTCGTGCAAACAGTGCAGACTTGAAATCGAGAAAGTAAAATTAAATAATTAAACTAAGCCAAGAAAATAAATACGCGGAGAAAACGATTTAGAATTCAAGAATGGAGAATTGGTAATGTTCGGGCAAACAACTTAACTATGTGACTAATTTATCTAGACCCAAATTAATTACCGCAGATGTTTATAAGAGGATCACTAAACCTAATTAAATCACCTTGATCGGGTTGAATCTAGTACTTATAATGGGTTGCTAACCCTAGGATCAATAAGAAATTAACTATTTCTCCCTCTATATAGGTACTTCATGCTAAATTACATTGTATAAACTTCGGACCAGTGCAACTAGATCAGTCATATAAAAAATGTGCTCTTTCTGTTCTAACATATTTTATAATTTATTTAAGTGTTTGTGGAGGAGTAATATTTATTATTCAAATTGAATAAAGATAGAGTCGATCTAGCTAGTGCGCACATGTTTTTAAGTAATTTTCTTTACTCCATAAGGTAATGCTACTTCCTTCCTGCTATAACGTTTACAAATTTTAACTTTGGAGCGTATCATCCTAAGATTTACATGAGATCCATGTAAAACAATTAACGTATCCACACACAACAAACAACACTAATACAATTATCCACTGTTATATCTCTCACGTCAGTACGATTAAAATATTATACTAATGTGTGCAAAAAACAACTATAAGTATTCGGGCAGGACGGAGGGAGGGAGTACTTGTATTTGTGTTGCATGATGCAGCTGTCATAAAAATTTTCAGGTATAAATTGGAACAGGATGAACTCAGCTTTAAGCTTCTTTTTTCAAACAGACTTTGTTTTATATTATTCTTAGATTCGTACATGAAATGACATGTTCATGATTTACAACCTTAACAAATTAATATTCATTTCTATGTAACCATAAAATTATTTATAAGTTGTAATGAAACTAGTTGGGTGATCCAGAGAAGACTTCCTTCCATATCTCAGTGAAAGCCTTTAAGATGGCTTTGTGATGCATTCTTGAATTCAGAGAAAGAAAGCTCATCAACAGTTGTTCCAACTCTTTAGGTTCGAACATCTGTTTCTCAACAATCATTTCTATCATCGACTTCTTGAAATCCTCGCATGGATTCGCTGATTGCTTCACCACGATGAAGCTCTGGCCCGACGCGGCCAGCCCCCTGGAACCGGTTTTCCGTTCCAGGGGTAGTTCGTGTTCTGCTTCTGTCACGCTTCCGTCTTTCCATTCTTTCGAGCCGAAACGCTTGAATCTTCGTGTCCTAACACTCTGTCGCCTCTCTGGCTTCTTGCTCTCGTCCTCGGAATGGCTTATCAATCGAGAATTGGATCCGTGAAACGATCTTCTCCGACCGTTGTTATGGTCAGCTGTGGAAATGCTAGTATTGTTTACTTTAGATTTTGGTTCCCTATTCTCTTCGATTTTTAAAAAATGGTATACCTCGCCATTAGGAGCCCCCACCGCCCCTACCCTCGTTGGTTGTGCAACGAGGTGATGTCTCTGACTCGAGTCACTAGAAAATGGGGAGAAGAATGGTTTTTCTTTACCATCTTTTCTTGATGTCATAAGAGGGGTGGTGGTGGTAGAGGGGTGCGGTGGTGGGGGTTCTTGAAAACTAGGAAATAAGATTTCATGTGTTTCTGAGTTGATAGTGGAGAAGTGTGTAAGAAGTGGCAAAGGGCTTGTAACCAAAGCATCTTTTGGACGACAAATTTGTAGGGAATTAAGAAAAGGGAGTTGGAGTTTGTGGCTTTTTCTCATTGAAGAAAGATCTGAGTTGGATTTGTATAATGGATATTTGCTAAATCAAGATTGTGTATAGATATATATAGAGAGAAGGAGGAGAGAGAGAGGGAGAGATTTAGAGAGAGATGCCGGCTGGGATAGTTGTGGTTTGTATGTATAATGGCTGTCAACAAGTGATTCAATCTTAGTGAGTTTAAGCTGAGAAATTAGTTGTCATTTTGTAAGAAAAGGTCTTTGCTTCTCAACTCACACAACACATTTTATTAATGTTAATCAATGTGAAATTTCTTATCTAATATTTGAAGGGTCAAAACCAAAATTGTATACATTCATATCAACTTAGGTGTGCAAATTTTCTGCTATTGGATATCAACTAGTTGTACCACACTCTTATCATTAAACATATGATTTCTACTCTTTTGGTATGGAAAAAAAAATACTAGCATATATACTGGCGATCGATTGATTGGATTATGTGGAAATATAAATGTTCTATCATTCATGACGAGCTTTTCTATCAATTGGGAAATAAATTGAGGGATTGGAAGGTAAATTATGGAGTTTGTCTGTAGTGAAAGACTCTGAGTGGTTCAATTACTCATTGAGGAAAAAAAAACTTATGAATTAGTTGTAAATTGTAGCGTTTATGTATTTTTTTACCCACATTTGTTAATAAATTTACTTTACTTACAAAAAAGAAAAATAAAAACTCCACAACCCTATGATTCACTTTTACAATGAACCTCTTACTTTTGCATGACCTATGTGGCTCAGTCTTTCCAAGTTAGATTTGAGTGTGAATGTATTAAGATTATATGGTAAATTTGATTTGGAGGGAAAATTTTCAATTTTATTGCGTTTTATGCTTTGATTACCTCATATGATGACACTTTTAGGGGGCTTTTAAATTCAGGATTCATGAAATGTTATGGTAGAATATGTAGTGAAAAATTGTAAAACTTTATTTGTTAGATGTAGCAGAATTTAAATCGTAAAGTTTATTTTTATTTTTATTTTTATTTCTGATGAAGAAGAACATGACGAATGTAAAGTTTTTTTTTTTCTATATATATTTGATCCATGCAGCATTACCTTTATGTATAAAGGTGTTTGAGATTAAATTTGATCATGAAGTTAATCTCACACGTTTTACTTTATTTATTTCCAAAAATACCCTCCTTTATCTTATATCATTTTATTAAAAAAATAATTTTTCTTAAATTCCATACACAAAATTATGTGAAATACTTTCTAGAACATATGAGTAAATTGTAAAATATGTTATGTGTGGAAATAAGGAATGACAATTTTGAAATTAAAGTATGTTTATTTGAGAAAAATAATTAGAGTGTCATATTCTTTTATGAAAGTGGGAAGTTGAAGTCGATACAAAGGACATAAAAAATAAAATGATTTTGTTTGATGATAATTGAACAAGAGCATTACTTGAGTGAGACTGTTTTATTTTTTCCAGTGTACAACCTTATGATTCATGTTCTATTTTACCAAAAAGTTTAATATTTATTTTAGAATTTACTCATAATTTTAAGAGTATAATTGTAGTTTAACTTATTATCATTTAATATTTTTTTATGGTGGATCATGAGTCATGACCTATTTTATCCTTGGGTTATGTTTGTTTTGGATTAAATAGATTTGAATTTAGTAAATCAATAATAATAATAATTCTTGTTTTGGATTTTGATAAGAAATATTTAAACTTTATATCAAATTTAATTTGTAAAAGGATATTAATTAAAGTGAGATAATGTATGGTAGATGAGTAGTAAGGGTGATAATTCCTGATACGACACGACGAGACGAGCTCGACACGATAATTGTGGGTAAGTGTTTGGTTTTATTGGTTCGTGTCGTTATCGTGTCAATCCGATAAGGACATGAAGATTTCATGTCGCATTCGTGTCAACCCGTTAAGCACTATCAATTTAAACAGATGACTCATTAACCCGTTAACAACACATTAACTTATAATCTTGTCATGTTTCTCAATTTAATTCATTATTAATGTCACAATTGAAAGACAAATGCTACAAATTGAACTTATGCTAACATCTTAACAATTTTGGACAAATAGAAAAATGATAATTTTATTAACTTACTGACCTGGTCTTTTTTAAAAAAGAAAAATAATAATATTAGTATTCTTTTGTTCCTACAGTACCCCACCCCACTATTTGTCGTTCTCAAATACTCCACATTTGGTGGAGACGTCAGACGTGGGTATAAAACATACTCCCCTCCAAATATATATTTCACCATTACTATGAAATTAAAAAAAATTATTTTTTTTATCAATTTTATTTACTTTTGAAAAATAAAATAGTATTTTTAGATAATAAATAAATTAAAAAAATATGTTATTCACATTAGGTGAGAGTGATAAATTTATAATTAATGTATACTTTTAGGATTGAAAATTGGTGTAATTTTTTTTTTTAGATAGTGAAATTTAATATGGGATAAACAACAGAAAATACAAAATTTGACTTGTGACAGAGAGAGTATAACATTTTTATCCGGTCACAATCCATCTTCTAGCTAGTCTTTGAAATAATAAATTTTATGGAACGGTTTCTTGAATTGATTTCATGGAATATATATGGTTCGTGTTATTTTATATTTAGGGTTTAATTCACAACAAGATAAACTATTTTTTACATTCACAACAAAATGAACTATTTTTTACCAACATAATATTATATTGGTAAAATCACTAATTTCATTGCTAAATTAGTTTATCAAAAAACTGATTAAGGAGGTTGTTTACTCCCATTCAAAAACCACAACTAAATTTATTTAGGAGTTTTTTCCACCCTTACATAAAGGATTGATAGAGGTGACTATGTTGAGAGACAATGAAAAACATGTTATATTTCATGTCAAAAGTAGGAATCTCGTATCACCCTACAATTGTCAATTCAAACGGAAGGATTTTCCACCCTTTCTATTTTAAGGACTATTCCAACTCATTCAACTTATCAATCTAGTTATGGCCTATAGGCAATGTACAGATCCACTATCAATTCCATTAGAAGGCTTGTTTTACCCTCCGCTTTACCAATAACATTCCAATTGGAAGGACTTTTTTATTTTCCTTTCCACCATTTGTCTAAACCTTAAAAGAAACTGGATCATATTCCGACAGATCAAATAAAACATGTATTTCACCTTGTACAAAGAAAATATTTCCTCATGTAAAAGTTGAAATTTTTTGTTCATTTTGGTGGAATTCACTTCATGTCATTAAATTAATCATAATCACAATCAGTAGATAAGTCAACATATAAACAAATCAAATCTCAAAATAATAGGACACCTAATTGGTAGAAAAGCATCTAAAACTAAGAATGTTTAGACGATGAAAGGCAAAAGAACGTCTACACTAATAATTAAACATTCAACTCTTACAATCAGTACAGTAAACTAGACTAGATGACTAAGCAAAAATTGCTTGAGCAGATAAATTAGCTGCTAAAGGTACTGATGTAGGGTGGGGTGGAGGGGTGGGGGGTTAAAACTCCTCACTGAGAAGAAAAAAACACATTTGCAGTCTATCTCAAACACAAATGTATTTACACTTACCCAGAGACAACTCAGTCCTCAATTGTCTGAATCTCTCCCTTCATAATCCGGTTGCTAACCACATTAAATCCCAACACAGATAGACTTACTTTCTTCCCTTTTTTACCCTTCTTCTTTCCTCCTTTTGTGCCTCCATCAATTGCACCCACATCATACATGTCAGTGCGTGAATTATCGCCAACGTTGGAAGTCATGTCTACCATTTGTGAGGTAACTGCCTTTTCAGTGTCCCTTGTTTTGAAGGCAAACTCAAGAGCATCCACGGGTAAAAAGTCTTTGTAATTTAGGAACTTGTCAATGAACTCATGGTCAGGATCAAATGATCCTAGATTTTCTATCAGAAGCATTTCAGCCTCTGCTCTGGTTTGCTTCAGACAAAATTCCAGGAAACTTGTATCTAGAGAAAGGAGAATGAAAGAAAGCATGAGATAAACTGAAAAGGGTTCTATTTATCTTAATAATATTACTACAACTCAGTGGAGAGTGCGATGGAGATTGTGGAATTAAATGGCATATATCTTTAAAACAAAAAGGATTAAATTTATTTACTTGGGACAGGTATCAGCATCACAAAGCAAAAATAGACAACAGCAGAAAGAATAAAAGTAGGACGGAGCAATCAGATACTACCTTTAGATCCAAGAAGTCTTATGCACTCACTCTCACACCATTTGATGAAGTCCGAGGCCTCTGTAACAGTGCGCTAGACATTATTTCTTGTTTTTTCAGCATTAAAAAAAAAAGAAAAAAAAGTAGTCATATTGCAAACCTGAATGTTTAGTTGAGGCATTCTTCTTCCCTTTCAGGTGGGACTGAGTGGAAGAAGAAAATGAAGAAAGTGATTGCTCAGCAGGCCTGACACCAGTGGACTTCTGTCGGTTTAATGAACCCCCCAAATTCCCTTTCATGGTTGGCGTTTTGTTTGTCAAACTGCTCTGCGCGCTAAGTTGAGGATAATCAGCTCTGCAGAAAAAGAGTAGCGACTCAAACAGTAATCCAGAAGGCATATGAAAATGCGCTGAGATCAGCCAGAATATTTTCACAAATCAACACGAGCTATATATATATATGTACCATTCCCATTGCATCCTAAAAATTAAAAAGAAAACTAGTACATCATCTAAACCACCACAAATGCTGAAAGAGTAGAGCCACCTAGGCAATTGTCCTCACTTATAATGAGGTCAGAGTATAAAAAGAGAACTGACCTGCTCCAAAAAATTATTGGTCATTTCCTATTGATGTCACTAATGATACTGATGATAAAGATAACTTGAATTTTCTGACCTTAAAGTCCACCAAATACAAGTTTTTTTCCAAATCCAACTAGAAATCCTACCAGAGAAGCTAATTTCTCACACATAATCAGCTCATCTAAATAAATCACATCCAATAATAGAATCACAATACCACTCATTATCACCAGCTGATGCATATTTAGTTTCTCCAGTTGTCTACTAACAAGGGGAATGTGTCAGTTGTCTACTAACAAGGGGAATGTGTCAAAAGGATGGACTGATAAGATCATCCTACCTTTCAACTCCCAAACCAGTAAACAAACTAAAACCAAACTACCACCCATATTCGCCAGCTGAAAGACCAACTTTAGCAGGTCCAACTTAAGACACAGGAAAAGATGAGAATCTCCCCATGATATATGCCCAAATACTTCTTTCCTTCCTACCCACTCGGGGATAAATAAAACTTGACAACAGAAGCAAAGATTTTCACTGAAAGACCATCTCATTAAAAACTGAATTGTTTCAGCCAACAACCTCATGCAAGAACCCATACTTCAGAATGAGATAACATGCACACGTGAATAGTTCGTTATCACTAATCAGGTAAATACAAACAACCTCATGCAAGAACCCATACTTCAGAATGAGATAACATGCACACGTGAATAGTTCGTTATCACTAATCAGGTAAATACAAACACCAACTTTTAAATTTTTGCGAGGAACAAAGCATGAGATACTTGGGCAATGCATCACAATAACAGATTTTTTAGATGAATCAGTATATATGTGTAGTACATAACATTGAAAAAAGACAGAGACATACTGCTTCTCTGGTTTCACATGCTCTAATGGCCCCCAGAACAGATCATCCTCAACTTTATGTTTAGATTGAGAAGAAACTTGCATGTTTTGTGTCTGTGCCGCCTTTGCGGGTGATGCTGCTGTGACAGACCATAAAGAACCACTTGCACGAGCAGGTTGACTGATTGCAGGTTTCTGTGGAGTTGGCAACTGAATTGCCAGTGGCGACGACGTCTTTTTCCCCTGTTCTTTGAGGATATCCCTCAGAGAAGCTGCCTTGTGAGGCTTTGCTGAATCAGTAGACCAGGCAGGAGCTGGAGATGGGCTTGCAGACTCCTCCTTCCACATTACAAAATCTCCCAAGGACGGCCCGACGGGCACTGCAGGCAACACTTCCTTCTCCTGCTGTATTTGGCGAGTATTTTTTCCCTTGTCACTGGGACTTGATCCAATTGACACATCAACTGAAGCTACAGGAGCAACCTTGGCTCCAGCACTCTTAGCTTTAGAAGACTTCTTACGACTCTTTTTAGTATCTTTGGCCTCAATAAAGTCATCATCAACAGCAGCAGAAATATGAGAATTCACTGAATTAGATGGCACCATCCCACCTGCACTTTCAGAAATTCCCATCTCTCTTTCACCTGACAGGGGAGCATCATCCCAAAACAGATCATCTGTTTGGCTTCTCTTGCTCTTCTCTTGTTTCTCATAATTTACATCAGCAAAAGCATCCTTATAAGTTAAATCAAGAGACTTATCAGAATTCAAAACTGCCCCAGCCCAAGGAGTTGTGATGGCCATTGAGGTCAAAGTAGCTGAGATCTCAGAAACTGCAATTTCTTCACGTGCTCTTCTCTGCTCTTCCTGTTGTATCTCTAATAATGACTTTGGTTTGAAACCTGGTGCAGGTTTCCATGCACGTTGTCCATTATGGGTTTGCTCTGAAACATATGGGGCTTGACCAGGCTGAACCTTGTTTTCAACTTCCACACCATCATCTGCAGAGTTCAGGGCAGATATCGACTGTTTCCTAGGTAAATCCACACCATTCAAAGCAGCTTTCTCTGTCTTCCTCTTCTCCTTTTTGGAAGAAGCATCTGTAACCCCAGGGTTAATTAATGTCTCAGATTTTGCATCGGGAATGTTTGCTCCTTCATTTTCTGACTTTGACAGATGTGGCTTATGGGTACCCTTTACGGAATCAGAAGAAACCTTTGAGGCTTTCTGCTTTTTGGATTTCTTCTCTGATGGCTTTTTAGCTTCCCCAGCTTCAAGGCTTTTCATTTCCTTTACGGAAGAAAACTCACCATCAATATGTTCTACAACATCTTTTGGTTCCTCAAATGCTCTTGCTGAAGCCTCTGCTAATGCATGCACGTCTCTGTGAACAGCAGTAACAGTAGCAGCAGCAGTCAATTGCTCTGCAACTGATTGTGCTATATTTTCTTCAGGTTGAAGATTCAAAGTGAGAGTGGAGGTTACAGTTCTGACAGCTTCATCATGTGATGTCTGTTCTGATGGATTCTTATTTGCCATTGCTGATGTGCGTACTGTGTCCATTGCATCACTAGGCACAGAAGACATGCTTTGCTGATTGTTCACAAGATCATCACCAAAAGTTTGATGTGGCAGAGGTGTATTCCAATTCCTTTGCTCAACACCATCAACAAAAGTTTGATGTGGCAGATGCATGGGTTTTTCTGAAGCAATATTTTGGAAAGTATCCTGAGAAATGCCACGAGTGGTACACAAATGTTCGTTTCGTGAATTCAGGGCTTGCAATTGTACACCCATCTGAAACAATTCATGTGGATGTTGTAACGGGGCATGATCAAATTCAGTATTCCCAGCAGTAAAACCTCCACTTTGCAAGTGCTGATATGATTGCTCTCCAAGTCGTTGATTGGGATGATGTTCAGAGAGCAACTTTGAAAGTAATTGTTGCTGTTGAAGAATTAATTGTTGCTGCTCTTCCTGCTTCTGTTGCTGCTTAAGCAGCAACAGTTTATCCAAAAGTGATGGCTGCTGTGGTGCAACTGGGACCTGAGGTTGCATCTGCAACAGATACTGCTGTTGCAACAAACTTAGCAGTTGTGGATCTTGTGATAGACCAGCTGTCAGTAAGCTCTCAGCAGATAATGTGTTGGATTGATTATCCATAGATTTTGCAAATAAATTACTTAAAGATGAATTCTGCAAATGCATCCGTTGCTGTTGCATGCCAGTGCCAGATTGTGGAGGAAAATTCTGAGATTGGTGAATGTCCAACTTATCCTGCATTGGGTCCAATGCCCCTTGCATGGGGAAATTCAACCAACCACCTATTCCATTAACATTGGAGTTAGCTCTTTCAGCTATGCCCTGACGGGATGTCATTAAGTCCACATTCTGAGAATGAGTCTCTGCAAGAGCATTTGGGTGAGCGAGTGAGGTGTCATTCACCAAATCTGTCTTTGGAGCTAATGGAGCTGCATCTCTACCAGGCCAAAATGAATAAGGTTTTGGCAGAGATCTCTGCCTCTCTAGCATCATTTTTTGGGCTAATAGATATGGATCATCCCCAGTATTAGGTCGCAAAGCAGGAATTGCAGCAGAATTGTTTCCACTGTATCCCTGCATAGCTGAATAGAGAAAATGTCTTCAGATTGAGAAGAATACTATTATAAACAAGAACTTTTCTTTTAAAAAAAAGTGTTGAAAGAGTCAATGAACAGACACCACAATATCCATAATTTTTATTTTATTTTATTTTTTCATCTAAATTACATAGAAAATGGCAAACCTTCTGAAAGAGCAAAATTTTCTAGGGTTGCAGGATTCATACAGCCAGCCATCAGTGATTCCAAAAACCTATTTTCAGCCTCTGTCTTTGAACCAGGTTTGTATCTTGCATCAGCTTTCAACACATCAGCCTCACTCGGAATTGCGTGAAGATTCCCAAAACCCACATAGTTCAACTTACCAGAAGCATCCGGAATTTCATTTGGCTTGGGCGTATTAAATCCAGGAGGTGGTCGAGCTTTGGCACGCAGGTGGGGCATTACATCTCCAAGTAAAGAGAATGGGCTATCAGCTGGTGCATTGACCAAGCGAACTTGCAGTTCTATGCCAAAATATCCGGCCTCAAACCATGTAATGATATCACTACCAGAAAAGGGACCCTGGATTGCACCTTGTGGATCTTTATAGTAAAGTACTAGGTCTTCAGGAGATGTCAGTGATATTTTATGTGCTTCCATCTCCCTCTCAAACACTGCTGATGATTGTCTTCTCATAATAGAATTATCACCCAACTGCCTATTGGGTCCTTTTCTGGTGTTAGGGGAATCTATAGAATTGCTCTCCCACACACTATTAGCATCTTTCTGGACATCACCAGACGACTCCCTCCAATCATGAGAAAAAGAATGGGAGCGTTCTGCAAAGGATGAAGATCTCCATGAACCATCGTGCCCCGGAGTAGATTCCCTAGAGGCAAGGATGCCACTATCTTCTTTCACAGCTGGACATAAAATGATATTTCAGCAGTTAAATTTTGAAGCTTCTCCTCATTATAGATCCTGATAATAAGTGCTGATTTCATATTTAGAAAAATAAAATAAAACATGCACAGGATCAAAAGGTCAACTGAAATGTAAAATCAACAGTAATTAACCCATATCAACATATATCAGAGATTATTGTATAGACAATTCTGACAACCACATTCCATGTCCAAGAAAATTCAAGAAAGACCTTTCCATTGACTTGTAAGTCGAACATTGATATAATATAATTTATCAGAGTTAAACATTCTGGTAACAGTTGCCGGCTTTCTCACACAACCAACAAATTAAAATGATAAAATCTTGAGTTAACCTTCACCATTATCAAAATTGCAAAAAGCAGTAAATAGGCCCAAAGCAACAAATCTCAATTATTAATATTTACACAACTCAAGCCACAATTTTCTTACCAGAAAATTTTGAAAATAGCTTATATGACCAATCACAAGTCAAATATAAAAGGAGATATTTTCTTAAAGTTCAATATCTTAATTGAATCATGCAATTTCAACATCAACTCTTTAAAGTTTACCTTCAGAGACAAACTTGTGGTTGGAAATGGCCTGAAAGTCCTGTGTCTCCACTTTTGCATTAGACCAAGAATATACATGTTTTTCATCAGAGAAGCCCTCTAAGGAATTTGAATAACTACCTTTAGCATTATCCAACAATTCATGTCTAGAATCATCAAAGGGAGATGGTAAATCATCCCTGCTGCCTGCACATACCAATAAAACATATATGAAATCGTGATATATCATCATCTGCCCAAAATACTCAAAATTAAGCACAAAACAAGTAACTCTACGAATTAAAATAAAAATACTACCTAGCCTGTTTCGTCTAGCATGCATAAAGTCAGAAGTTGTTCGACCAGCAGACCCATCTTTACTGATTTGTTGAGCGCTACTGCTGATGATATCTCCTTTTTCAATACCCTTCAGAACAACCTACAAAAAGATTTATAGAAGCAGTTCTTTAAAATACATCAGCCTGATTAAAAAACTGCCCAAACAAGTAGGTAGCAGGGCTTTACCAATTCTTCAGGAGTAGTTGCACTAAGAGCCAGGGGTTCGGTGGATTCCTCTTGTGTCAGTGATGGTACTTGCGCAATATCCTCCAAAAACTTTGCAGAGGATCTCATATCAATCGTCCTGTAGATATCAATCAATTTGTTCCTGCTATATTTTAGAGTATGGGGCTCACCATCCCCACTATCATCTATTTCTAAGACAGGTTCATGCAATTGCAAGTTAACAGCCATGGGGGTGACAGAGCTAGCCCTTCCCCTGCCAGGGGGAAAGCTTGGTGCAGAATTTTCTCCGCGTCCCCTGGCATGTGAAAAAGAAGAGACCTGTTTGCTTGGAATTGAAGCTTTGTGGTGAGGATCTGATCTACCTCGGCTGTACGAAGAGTTTGATCTCCATGGACGATAATGGTCCCCATCTCTCTCTTCCTTAGCATGGTAAGGGGGCTGGGAAGGCCCTTTGTCGAGAAGTAAGTCAACTTCTTTGTTAGAGTCCCCCCACTTCTCATGAACTGCATCAAACTCTTTGTCATTAGGCCCCCAACGAGTGTTCCATTTACTCTCTCGACGTTGGTCTTGACCTTCTTTGTTTGCAGTCCACCGCTCTCCTGGGTTACGGCGTACCTCGCCATATTGTTTCCCAGATGAATCAGTCCACTGGTCTACCCGGCGAGCGCCACCATGCTCTCTCTCCCCATCCCTCCATCGATCTTTACTGACAGAGGAATTGGTATCCCTTTCTTCATCACGCCAGCGATCACGTCGACCAGATTCCATATCAAGTATGGATGGGCGGAAAACATCCTTCCTGTTCTGGTTATCATTCAAATCCTCACCTGCTGCAGGTAATTTAGTAGTACTTGGAGAATTGACATGCAGTGGAAGTGAAGTAAAATGATTGTCCTGCACCAAGAAAATTATTTTATGTCATGATCAAGTAAGAAAAACTCTAGCAATCTGAGAAAGAATAATTATAAAAAAATCCTTCCTTTGTACTCCAACAATCATCATTCTGAAACAGAGAATAACAAAATAACTCATCAAGAAACAGAAAAAAAGTAGATAACAACAAACCCCAGTCACCACTCCAGATTTAGCCTCCCCTGGTTTCGGCAGAAGCCACTGTGGTGAAAGCGGAATGGGATTGTCAGCTCCTTGAACATCTATTCACACAAGAAAAAGAAAGACAGTAAATAACACTTTAGATAGAACTGATAATAAGAGTTTTGCAACTAGAAACCATGCTTAAACATGTTTTCAGTAGCATGTCGTTAATGAACTAATAAAAGCCAAAGTAATATAGCACACTTGAAAAGAATGAATCCAGAATGAATCCAAAACGCTTATCAGAGATCACTTATATCTAAAGCATACTGAGTTGACCCAGTCCCTAGTAAACGAAATAGGTCTGAACCAACCCGAAAAATCAGATGTGGAATAAAAGGATGAGGCTGGTAAGAGCATCTTTCTAGTACTCTGGCAGGTGTGCCCTAATGGCAGGGGTTCCACCCAATGTTCAAGAAGTATAAGGGGCTTCTCTTCAGTAGCCTTCGACTGACTAATTAGTAATAATTTATATACTGTGGATTTTAACACAAAAAAAGGAATTGTCCATCCCACTTGCACATTCAACTAGCAATTGAAAGCTTGATGGACATAAGAACTAGACACACCAATAAGAATCACAGCAACATCAACTGATGTTAATGGGAAAAAGTTACAAATTCTTGCATGTCACAAATCTTCACTATGCAAAATGGATAGAAAAGCAAAAAAAAAAAAAAAAAAAAACCAAAGGCATTCCATGATCAATCAACCTAAAGTCCTAAATTTGGTTTCACCTGCAAGGAAAAAAGAAAATGCAGCAGTGATAACTGACAAGAAATTAACCTCATACCTCTCATTTTATGTCAGAAATCCAATGAAAACAGAAAACAGATCTGTACACTGGGGAAAACATCTCCTAATCTTCGGCATAATTAAGGAAGTTAAAAATTATTAGGAACTATACTTTCACCCAACTACCAACTTTACAGAAGTTTGTTTCCAAGGTTAATGAACGCGAAAAATCAGAACTTCACCTATGACAAAATCAGTGGATCACATTACATGCTTCAACAAATTCTGTGCATGATGAATTGGCTTCACCAGATTATACAAACGCAAGAGAAATTGGCTTCATTAAATTATGTTGAAGCCAACTGCATGCAAAAGAAATTGATTGTACACTTACTGACTGGGCGATTTCACACAAAACTTGTAGCATACAATAGCAATTAATTCTACTGAGGGGAAAGGTAGAGTATTGCACATCAACGGCAACAAACAAATCTACCATTCAACATGCAAAAAAATAAACTTACACTTAAAAAAAAAAATCCGCCTTGATGTCAAATCAGTAGTTAAATTTGTTCACAAAACCAGCCCAAAAAAAAAAAAAGATAAAGAAAGGAGACGGCCATAAATTATTTGATAGGCGGCGACTAGACAAAGACAGTCTCTTTAACTGAAACATCAAAAAAGCCATGGAGTAGAAAATTAATCCCACATTTTCAAGGTTAAAATATTCAAGGAGACGCAACGAAAGGGAAAAGAAATTGCCTTCTAACGGTACATTGAAGGAATTAAAACAAGTGAAAAGGGGGGAAAGCTATGTAATCCAAAATGAAAACCCTAAACCCAGAGTGACGGAAGAAATCAAAACAAGCTTAAGCTCACCCCTGTCCACGCTTGGAGAAACAAATAAAAAGAGATTAAACAGGAAAAGCAGAGGATTGAACAATGGATTAGAGAGTAAATAAGGTGTAGGAGATGAATGCGGGGGAAAGTAAACCTTTGGTGATGAGATTAGGGCGAGAATCGAACTGGGTCTTGTCCGCCATTGATGATCGAGGGTAGATTTTGAGCGAGAGAGAAAGAGAAATCGTGAGGATTGACTGCAGAAGGGTGCACACAAATATCAAAGGGGCGGGTTAAGTATAGGGCAACGGCAGAGAGAAGATAAATCAGAAGTCGAAAAGATGATGCAGTGGGTGTAGTTTAATGACGTGTAACCAAGGCTCACGTTAGCCAATATCTCTTCTTTAATTTTAGTTACTTAGTGTAAAATTTTGCAGCTCACTCACAAGCCACTGTTAACCGTCTCGTTTTAGTAACTTTAATAGTTACGTTGAGGATAATATTTTAATGTGTAATGAAGTGAGAGAAATAATATTTTAATGTATAGTGGGTAGTTATATTAGTGTGATGTGTGGGTCCAAGAAAAGATAAGTAATTAATTTGCATGGTCCAATATACCGAAAAGAGAAATGTAACCATTAAAATATGAGTTAGTCTCCTATGCCCTCGGATACATACGGTGCCCCCGTGGGAATACTAAGAATTTTAGTATTAAAACTCTTGTATTCGTATGGGGGAGTTTTTGCCTTAAGATAGAACGCCCAAAAATGAAATATACTACTATTAGGATGAGACCGAGGAAATATCTTATTTTCATCTGTAGGTCTATTATTTACTCCTTCCGTCCCGGGCATATATCTTCATTTACTTTTTGCACGTAAATTAAGGAGTATTATTATTTTAGAGTGAGGTTCTTGTGCTTCCGGGGACACCGTGCTCCTTTGCAATTTAAACTCCTAGAGATTTAAATAGAATATGGAGGGGGAGAGTTGTGTTCCCATATCAGCGCGGTGTGTCCCGGGGGCACACAAGTTTTTGTCATTATTTTATGTGTAGTAGCTAGTTGTATTAGTAGTAAATGTTGAGCCATATGTGGGTGGCCATTTTACTAAAAGAGAAAAATGCGGACCTTTGAGTGGGACGCCCAATATAGTAAAATGTGGACCTTTCGGTGGGACGGATGGAGTACATAATTGGATACTATTACTAAACCCGAACTAAAATCGAATTAAAAAAATCCCAAATCAAAAGAAAAATTATTGATTATTTGACTTTTTCGAGCTGAATCAAACTAAAATATTTTATGATATGGACTAAGA
This sequence comes from Pogostemon cablin, assembly GCA_023678885.1. Taxonomy (NCBI): domain Eukaryota; kingdom Viridiplantae; phylum Streptophyta; class Magnoliopsida; order Lamiales; family Lamiaceae; genus Pogostemon; species Pogostemon cablin. The sequence goes on along the minus strand of CM042990.1, from coordinate 8,816,899 downwards.
TATTTTCTGATACACCTTACCAACTGTACTATAACCCGAACTGAACCGTATCGAATCAAAAAATCGAATACAAATATGCTTGGAAATAAAATTTTATACTCCCTCCGTCCGCTTTCAAGGGTATCATTTTTCCATTTTGGGCGTCCGCCCCCAAGGGTCTCATTTCTTTTTTTATCCACACACACCCACTAATACAACTAAAAAATGGGTCCCACACCTCCACTAATACAACTACCCATTACACATTAAATAACAATATTTCTTAATATCCGTGTCCAAAAGCAAATAACACCCTTGAATCCGGACGGTGGGAGTACTCTGTTAAAACTCAATAATGAAAATAATACTTATATTCTACAATTTAAATGTCTTCCTACTAAAAATAATACTCATATTTCAATAGGCAAACACTTGTATAAACCTTATTTTCAATTATTATTTTTAAGTACAAGAAAAATTACTTTTTAAGACAAATTATTAATCTTCTAAATGAAAAAATTAGTCTTCAAATTATTGTAAAACCTGATTTTATCGATTAATCTTTATTACATGAAAAAGCCAAAGACTTGTGTAAGACACGTAAGAGCTTATGTGAAATTGGAAAAAAAGTGATAATTTTTACTAATAAAAAATGTTACTTAATTAATGAAAAGTGATAATACTATTTCATTAACAATTTATAGTATAACTGAAAAGTTATAACATTTTATAGTAAAAGTGATAACATTTTAAAGGGAGAGTGATAATTAATTTAAACCATGTAAAATGGTCACACATAAAAAGGTCTCACACAAAGTTTGTCCCTTGAAAAAAATACTTTTTAGAGAGATGAAATGTTATTCTTTCAAATAAGAAATAACTCTTTAAATAGTAATTTTTTATATATTAAATAGTAATTTTACGAAAATAAAGTTGACGTGTGAACTCAATTCACACCATAATTACTTAAAATTGGACTTGTAAATATGACATATTCCAACTTTAGTCATTTTTCTTTTATCAGTAAATGTTATACAATGTCTGGGTCTCTCACTTAAGTGAAGAGTCAAGTGCCCACTTGGTAAACTTTAGTCCTTTTACATTTGCAATTCTTAATTTTGGTCATTTTATTGTCAACTTTTAGACCTTTTTATCCAAATTTAGTCATTTTATAAAATTTAGTTTTTTTGTCCAAATTTAATCATCTATGTTCAAAAATATCTAAAATTAGTCCGAAAGTGTATAAATTTTGGACCAAAACTAGACAAAAAATGACCAAATTTTGAGTTAAAGACTAAAATTGGACAAAAATGACTAATAGTGAACAAAAAATGACTAAAATTGAGAAATATATGAAAAAGGATTAAAGTTGGAATAATAATAATAATAATAATAATTGGGATCCACCATGTTACCGATCCTATCTTTATCTTTATCTTTATCTTTATATTTATATATATATAAAAGCAGAAGGAGCTTAATTAATGATACCCCTATTTAATTTCCCGCTCTAAAATTTTTATCCTAATTTTGATAATTTTATTTAATTCATCATAACCATTTATATATTGTTGGATGATGATATTTATTATATCGAAATATATATTATATTTAAAGTAAGTTAATAATTAATTAATAGTATTAAATATGGTTAGTCAAAGATATGCAACTCATTATTTATCAATTACGTGTATAACAATTTAATAGTATAAAGGGTTGGACCCTTTTATATATGTTCATAATAAATTGAGCCCATTTTTTTTGTCTATTTTTTGCAATTTTATGGAATCTTAACCGTTTAGATTTTATGATTTGATCATAGCCATTTATATTTTTATGTATTGATGATAGATATTGTACGTTATTTTTTGGTTGTATTCTTTGACAATCAATCCGCATTATAATTTATAATTTATAAATTTATAAATAGCGTTTAGGATTTTAGGATTTTATTTTATTTTATTATATATATTTTTATTATATTAAATGTATTATCTATATTTTTCTTTGGGTTTGGGGTTTAGTATACCACTTGGTACACATTTTTAAAGAATTTATAATTTTAAAATATAAATTATGTATAGGGTTTTAGGATTAGGGTTTAATGTCTGTATTAGGTGGGTTTATGATTTAAGGTTTTATATGATCTACTTATTTAATTTCAAATTACAGAAAAAAAACATGTAAGTCCTTAATTTCAAATTTAAAAATTTTGTATTATATTAATTCATGAACGGTTACATAAAATTTAATAAGATTAAGAAATATAATACTCATATACTCCATCCGTCCCACCCAAAGGGTTCATTTTTGCCATTTTGGTCGTCTCATCCAAAGGGTTACCTTTCCTTTTTTAAATACATGAGACTCACACACCCCCCTCTAATACAATTAAAATATGGAGCCCACACTCCCACTAATACAACTACACACTACACATTAAATAATAATGCTCCTTAATCCACATGCCAAAAAGCAAAAACAACCCTTGCAGTGGGACGGAGGGAGTAAATTCCAAATATTACAATTGAAGAAAAGAAAAGGTTTTATATTAATTCAAGTTCTAAATGATTATATTAAAAAAATATTATTAAAGAATTTATAATTTTAATTTAAATAACAATATTATTGTAAAAATTAATTACCGTACAACTCACTGGTAAGTTTCTAGGATTTTAGGGTTTAAGGTTTGTTTTAAGGTTGAATTAGGGTCAGAGTTTTAGGGTTTATGATTTTAGGATATAGGGTTTAAAGGGTTAAGGGTTCTAGGATTTAGGATTTTACTGAAATTGGTAAATATTTATTTCAGTTCCAACGTTATAAAGTACATAAGCACCATGTTAAAATCGAAATTCTATCACTACATCCTTAGCATCAAACTTAGGATGTTACAATGCCATAAATTTAAACTAATGATCTGAGAAATGACTTTGTCAGCAATGTATGCTGGGGAAAGCATCCTCGAACCGAACTGGAGAGCATTTCGTTCCATCCATATATAGTTTATCATGGATGCAAAGGAGATGACGAAGAGTTTCGGAACCTTCTTGTCGTTTCTGGTGTCTGCATGTATCTTCCGAAATTCATTAGCTACAGATGTGATACGACGCCTCCATCCAATCTTACTCTTCACTATGTCCTATATACGTTGTGTATATGGACATTGGAAGAAAAGATGAGTCTGCGTCTCTGCACTCCCCACATAAAACCCACATGTTGTATCACCATTCAGATTCACCATTCAGATTCCACACTCTATCCTCGGTGTATACTCTTCCTCTATGCAGAAGCCATAGTCTGAAGCTATACTTTCTTACAATCCACTTATACCAGAAGCCATAGGATTTTAGAGTTTAGAGTTTTATATGATCCACTTATTTATCATCATTCTACTCTTTTGGAGGAAATGTATTAGGAGCTATTAAATTCTCATTATAGTATTTTTGACTAATGAATGTATTATAATGGTGTTTTTAGATTTTGATATTCTTTAAATAATCTGAATTTTTTTCCTCTTATATTCTCACTAAAGGTGATCATTTAATTTGAAAGCATTCTATGCATGCAATTAATCATAAAACCTCAATGTTTTTTTTTAAAAAATTACTAAAATATAATTACAAATATATATATATATATGTATTAAATATAAAATAATAAGATTCTTGAACGGTTGCATACAAATTGTTTAATTCATGAACGATTACATAAAAAATAATAAGATTAAGAAATATAGTACTCATATAAATTCTAAATATTACGATTCAAGAAAAAAAAGTTTTTGCTAATTATAATTCTAAATAATTATATTAAAAAAATATTATTAAAAAATTTATAATTTTAAATTAAATTAAATAATAATAACATTGATGAAACTAATATTGTGCGGGTAAGTTAGCTAGTACTATTTTGAGTGAGTGACAACTCCTTATGCAAGGTAGATACAGAATAAGAAAAGGGAAATAGAGAGAGAGGGGGGAAGAAGAGAATGCTATCTAAACTTCATTAAGATGATATTGTTCATGTATATAATTATCGATTATGATGGATTTATAGTTTACATTAGTTTGTTAATAATTATAATTTGTGGTTTATTTTGGAAATTAGCCATTGCCTGGTGGTACCGTGACACTGAAGATCAAAGATAGAGATAATAAAGCAACTGTTTTATGTATTGGGAAGATTCCCACATGGATTTTATGACAAAGAAACGGAAGGTTTGCTTTTAGTTGTTCCGATTATTTTTTTTTTTGTCTTAAATTTGCTCTAACATGTCTGGATGGCACTTTCCTTATGTCTGGACCGGATTATGCAGATTTTTAAAGTAGTTTGACACAATTAAGAGGCTAGGAATTGCTAAGAACAGGAAGGTTACTTTTCAAGGTTTATTATTTGGCTACTTTGAGCATCATTTGTTCTTTTAAGTTCTTTCCATCATGGCGATTTGTAAAATTTTCCACAATTATTGTTAGGATAACAACACAGTTTACATGGAAGGAATTTTACAAACATACCTTGTTAGGTAATGCTTATGATCCTTGGTGTCTATATTTGTTATTACTTACTCTCCTAGCAATCATAGAATAATAGCATATAGATGTTCTGATTTCTGAGTTGATTTGGGAGTTATATTATTTGGCCTTATATGAACATCCAAATCATAATGGTATGACATTTAGTTTTCTATAGCTCTTATGTTATACGAAGTGCCTGTCCACTAATGTATGTATAGCTTTTCTCCATGAGAAAACAATGTCAAGTGGAGCATTATGCTTCACTACCTCCGAGCATAGTTGTAGAGACGAGCAAAAATGTTATATCACACTGAATTATATGATTAAAAAAAGAGCAGCTATATTACATTTTACTTGTGATGTATTTGAAACACGGGATGTAATGTTCTTGTCAAAGCTGCTGATCTAGCTGCCTCAGGTTAATTTTAATTAATTCTAGAGACATTGGCTATTCTTATACACACATGGATGATGCAGATTATCAGATAATGACCCTTGTATGAAGTTTTGACCAATTTATAGATGGCTTTCCTAGTGTTGACTGCATAATACAATTAACAGCTAGCTACTGAACACTTTTTTTTCAGACTTCTTGCGTGTTTGACAAAATCAACTATTTCAAAATGATCGAGTGCTGATTTCTTTGGAACCACAATCATATGGCTGATTGTTCATATCTGTAGAACTTGAGTTTTTAGTTTTTGAAACATGGATTCATGGCATGGAATGTAGTATGTTCTTATGATGCTGTACTCTTTCTAGGTGGTACGATAAATAACTCTGACCTTTAACCATATTATAGCATCCTCAACTTCCCCTCTAAATTTGTTGACATCATCTATAGATGATAATCATAAATCTAATATTTGAACCACCTGGATGAAATTGTCAGATTAACTACTCATTACACTGTCATAATGGAGCAGGAAAACTTAGAAAGCAGTGGGTTTGGGAGAATGTAAGAGCAATTGTTTGATACTCTTACTTGTGGATCCAAATGATGTAAAATATATTCTGATGGTTTACCTTTAGAAAGATGATTAATTATATATTTTCTCAACTATTTTTCTAATTTTGGGAGTTGAACTTTTGTGGCTGTTATAGAATACCAGACAAGTAGGTTGGCTTATTCTTGAACAAGTTTCAATCACGCGTGGCCTTACTTGTGGTCTGCAATTTTTTGAGCTCCTTTTTAGCTGTTTTGATGGGATTGAGACATGCTCTGAAATTGGTAAGTTGTACTTGCAAACTGGGACTGCTACTTTTAGCTTTAATAGTCACTTTGCTGAAATTGCATTTTTTGAGCTGTCAAATAAAGTTCACTCAAGTATTTGACATGGGTCACACTTCTGTCTGTATTTTTGGAAGTTGCACTTTTTTTTTTCTTAGAGCCTTCTTTATTAAAGGGGTGGATAATTACAAAATTATTCATGAGATTTAATCTATTTATTGCTCTGGATTAGAAATGCCCCTAGTGCTAATCACTTTTTCCATCATTGGTGAAGGTAGGTAAGTGGAGTTAAGTTGGTAGAGAGATTGGGTGGAAATTTTTCTCATTTTGATTTATTTTTTCCCATTTCTAGAGATCATTTCTTGTTTTCCTTTATATGATCTGTATTGAAAAGTTTCGTATTACAGCATGTATGTTTTTTGTTTCTTCTTCTGCAAGTTGGTATCTTTAGTCTAGGAATCACCCCATAGAACTGTCTTTTTCTGTTTTCCCTTTTCACTTAACTTGTGCCATCAGCTTAGATAGTTGGGTTACAATGATTTCCAAGATTAGCTGCCAACCTGTATTTGGAAGGTTTTCTTGATGGATTTTTAGTAAAAGAAGCAGATATTATACTGGATGGTTGTTCAATGCTTCCACCTGTATTTTTGTGTTTATCAAATCAAAGAAAGCTTTAGAGAGCCATGGGAGGGTAACTTTAGGATACATTGCTGGATTCCAATTCATATGGACTTAGAGTCCTTTTCTTTTAAATAATCTGGTAAGAGATTTGAGTACTTGTCCCCTGTATTTCTATTTTCCTTTTATTGCTTTGAGAGATGGCTTATCCCCATGCAGTTTTTTCTCTTTATTTATTTGTTTGTTTATTATTATGATTATGATCTGTTATGGTAAAAAAAAAAAGTGCTTATTGAGGGGTTACTTAGATAAGTACATTCGAAATGGTTATTTTTGTGCTCAAAGGGGTTATTATTTAAAAAACATAACGAGTGGATGGCTCAATTCTGAAGGATAATTTTTGTAGTTTGCTTTACTTAAATGAAATTTCATTATTATTCATTCATTTATTCATACATAAGATTCTGCATTATTTTTTAAGCTAATTAGTTGTCTTTTTTCATAATTTTTCCCTCATCATTTGCATCCGGATCTTCATTCATGGATCTTTTCTCCTTAAATTAATGAACTGGTAGGAGCCAAATACTTTGTGCTATACAGCCTATACTGATGCCAGTTTTAGGAAATTCATCTACTCAAACCACGGCTCAAATCTGCAAGATGTTATTGACAATTAAAAATTTTCTTCGCAAGGTGGATTTGTAAAGCAATCCGCCTTTATTTTATCACCCTCTTATGGTGATTGACATTCACATGTTGTTAGCTCTACATTATGGAAGAAATTTAGCTGCTTATGGTCACAAGTTGCAGGACCTTATATTCTGAAATGCTCACATGGAGGCAAGACATTCATAGATTTCACTGTATCTCAAGTCGTAGTTATGCTACTATTACAAGATGTCTATGTTTATTATTTCTGTGTTTATTTTTAGTCTCTCTGTGGACTGGCTTGGATAGATGTTGTTTCATATTTTCATAAATATATGTATCAGCTGTGATAATGACATAACGGGTCCAAAAAACTTTTTGTCAGCACATTTATTCAATCTTTCACTTGCTAACCTCATCTGGAGTTTATTTTATTGACTCATCTTTAGTTTCTTGGTTAATTATGACTGTACTAGGAATCCTTTAATGTATGCTTGTTTCTTGTTTCAGATGATTTGTATTTGTCTCCTAGACTAGAAGTGTTGTTTTTAAAAGGCTTCTCCAATACTCTGGCATAAAGTTGGAAACTTTCATTGATAAATATTGGCTTCATGATTTGGTTGATTGGGGAAAGTCATCAGTTGATTAGACATTGGAAAGAAACTATGTCTTATTTGCTTGGCCAAATTAAAGCGAAATGAAGCAATAAATCTGCTTCTGCAATTCTTGATATTGATAAACTTATTTCATATGGTCGTTTTCAAACTTGCCCTTGATAAGTTTTTCAGTCAAATAGCACACCTCGATGTTTCACTTACAGATGATGGTTTTAGGGGGGGAGGGATACTCTCTTGTGAAACGAGTATATGTGAGACGGTTTATAAGATTGTATATGTAAAATATGCTTATTGGTAGTTAAAATATGCTTGTAGTGAATCATATTATAATATTTTAAAAACATACTTTAATTCATTATTTATCATACTATAACTATGAATTAGTATACTTAAACTATATAACAATTACTCTATATTTTAATCGGTCCACCCGTTTCACAACTCGTGTCACAAGAGACTTAGTATTAGGGAAAATATCAAAATTCGTCAAGTATGACTTATTCAAACTTTAGTCATTTTTCATTTGCGATTCTCAAATTTGTTTCTCTTTTGTTCAATTTTTGTTATTTTTGTCCAAATTCAGTCCTTTATGTTAACAAATTTCCAAAATTGATCCAAAATTTGGATCAAAAGTGACAAAATGACCTAATTGTGAAAAAAGAACCAAAATTGAAAAAAAAAAAGAAGCTAGAATTGACAATAGTTACAGCACTATTTTCCCAAGGTTTTATGTTAAATAAAATTGCAAATTAGTCAAAATATTGTTCACCTTTTGGGAAGTTATTGAATAAGATATAACAGTGCACTAAATTTTTTAGCAATAAAAATTACCAATGAAATTCAATCCGTTGGTAATTACTAATAAATTGACAATAAAAATGACATTTTTTAAGCAACAGAATGTCAACGAATACATTTAACTTCACTCTCAAAAGTTAATAAAGTTTGTAAAAAAAAATCTTAAACTCTGCATCAATAGTAAATGTGGAGAGCTTTCCGGGACGAATGGAATATTTTTTTAATAAAATATTAATACTCTTCATATTTTAATCAATATTTTTAATAAAAAAATAATACTTATTAATTAAAGCGTATACAATTTAGAACAAAATGTTACGACATCTTGCATCAAAGCTCAAGGCCAAGTCAAACTTAAATTCTAAAATGGAGCATTAAAAAAAAAGGGGGTCTCAGGGGTGGATTTTTATCAGGCGAATAAGAAATGATTACGAAGTAATAAATATTGATACTCAAATTAATTAAAAATTATAGTGGTATAGTTAATTATTTCATGAAAATTTTGTATTATAAATAAATAGTGAAAACATTTGTAATGAGAGGTGATACTCCCTCCGTCCCACAAAACACTTCACGTTTACTATTCTATATTGTTTAATAAAAGTTGTTCTTTTTTATTAATTTTGTTAATTTTAGAGGGTATTGTAGATTTTTAGGTTATAAAAAAAACATAAAGTAATTGTATATGTGTGAAAAATAAGTGGTAAATTTAAAATTAAAGTAACTTTTGAGATTGTCGAATAAAATAATGTTTTAGGGTTTGAAGGGTTTCAAATGACAAATAAATAAAGAAAGTATAAAGGATTTTATGGCAAAAATAAGTAATATTTTTAATCTAAAGTGATAACTATTTGACAAACTATAAAAAAAATCTTGAGATCGTCTCGCAAGTGTTACCCAAAAAAAACATGTAATACTGAAATGTAAGTCACTGTCGGGTGCATGAAAAACTTATCCACATTAATCTAACCAATTAAAGATGCAACTTCATTGTGAATGTTATTGGTTAATATTCTATTCTTAGGTTCAATGTTTATTCACATTCACATGATTTAATATATTGAATCCTATAATTATCTTTGAGTATAATTTTTAAATGGAAGATTTATGTGAAACAAAGTTAAAATATATATATATATATATATATATATATATATATATATATATATACACACGGAGAAAAAGGTATCGACCTAAATTTGGCTGCAATAGAGACAAAGATGTAAAATCATGTATAATTGAGACATGCCATTTTCAACAAGAAGATTTACAGTGAAGCATCTTTCAGTCCATCCAGGATCGACTAGACGGAGGGACTGGCAACTCGAAACTCACACCATAAAACTTGCATTCTCATTACAAACACGTCCGGCGACAGTCGAGCAACGGAAAGTTAGATTTCCGGGAAGTGATCAAGAGCAGCAGTCCATGTTGAGAAGCAAAGCTTAAATGAGAAGCACTCAAAATGAAAAGCTGCAAGATGTGGCATCGCTTGGAGTGGAATGAAAGCAAAATATTCCAAGTCTCCACCAAGACCCAACTTCTCCCTCCTCATAATACTCAAAGATTAATATCATTCCACCTTACCTATCACTGAAAGCACCTTCTCACCAAAGTGTTATGCCTAAAAAATCACAACACAATGAAAACAATTTGGTCATTCTCTTGAGCTAATTCCCCCACATCAAATTTTGAAAATTTCTTGCTTCTCTGCAAATGAGCAACATGACAACAAAATCGGATTTCGCCCAGAAGCTACTCAGTGATCTTCGACAGCGTAAAGAAAGGATGGTTCCTGCTCAGAATTCAAGTCGACACTCTGGCCAAGCATCTAGAGGTGAGTTTTTGTTTCTCTCTTTCCCCCCGCAAGAACATTGTCTGATATTAGAATTCACATTCATATTAACAGAATTTTGCATATGATATAGCACAAAGGCATCACATTTATCACACAATACGGGATAGAAAGAATTCGGATCAAGCTGAAAAGTAAACCTTAATGTAGTTTCAACTTTCAATTAACAAAATTTAATCTTAAACAGAGCTAGCTCTTGTTATATGGCTCAAGACAACATTATGAACCAGGGCATAAAAATAGCTTTACTTACAAGTGTAAAACATACCAAGTATACTAGTCAGAAAAGCAGAATTTATACTTGAGCAAAATAAAAATTTGAGGTACATCAATGGCCCAAACATGTAGTAATAGATAGATGCCCTATAATTCCTGCAAGAGATCAGGAGCCATTTTTCTGATCCTTTTTAAAGATCTTAATGCTCAGATTAGTCAAGCAAAACAGCTATCCGACCACGATTTCAAAAACCCTCCTAGGGATGGACAATAGACAAACATTTTTACATGCAGGCCACGTGAAATGATCTCTTATGTCTAACCATTGAGTTCACAGTGTCTCTCATCCCTAGAAGCTTTAATATATGAAGTTGTTCTAACCAGGTGGGCTAGCTCACCTGGCCACTAGAGCTCTTCACTTAAGTGAGAGAAAGGGTAAGTATGGGTGCTTGGTGAACTAACTACTACCTATACTAACAACTAACATTTACCGATAAAAAAAAATGAAGTTGTTCTTTTCCATCTCATGATTCTATCACATAAGAGATCATAGCTACAATGGTGACAATACTGAATACCGTTTGCCCACAAATTAGAGACTCTTCTTTGCTTGTGATATTGCATTCAAATTTCAGCACCTTTTTTTTTTTTTTTTTTTTTATCTATAATATCTCAAGAATCTCTGAACCACAACAGTTATGCATGGAAATTCTGCACAGACGTCCAGAAGTGCTCGGCGACTGAATGCAGTAGAATCAGTAAGTGTTAGCTAGCATACAGTAAGCTTGTGTGAGGTCAAATCTGTTTAATAAGTTCAAAATGAGAATGATGGAGAAATTTATATCACTCCAAATACTTACAAATGGATTTACTATCGAGGATATCAGATAATGAATCCTTCAATCCAAATGCAAATTTGGTCAATATTACTAACCTGATTGACATGATACACTTTTCTTCAGGCAGGTTCTACAACAGGAAATACAAGCAGAAGGTCCATGGGAAGCAGCAGGTCAGCAAATATGAAAGAATCTTCGAATCAGATGGTTGTCTATGGACATGGGAAAAACAACAACAAACAATTCAGAGATTTATCAATGGCCATAGCTTTTGCCTTTGAGAACAACGGAAATCTCAGTAAAATTGGTGGTTCGTGCAGTAATCCACTGGTAAATTTTTTTAATAGATTTGGTCGAAGATCAGCGTACTCCCAGAAAATGGAAATCACCACCCTCACCAATCAGGGTCCTCCAAACAGTCGGTATCCTACTGTCTCTCACATTCATATCACTGAAATATCAAACGGAGTTCAAAAGCTAAACCAGATTCTAAGGGCTTGCTCCAATGGGATTGACTTTGATAGAAACTCTATTGAAGTTGGGAAAGAATTGCTGAAAGGTGCCATTGATTTGGAAGAGTCCCTAAGAATGCTTGTGAAGTTGCAGAATGGCTCTGACTACGTTAGTGGCTCCCAGAAGAAAAGTCGAATCAAGTTACTCGAAGAAGATGAAGATGAAGATAATAATAATAACAATAAACTAGATGTGCAGTGGAAACTAGATCGGCCTAGGTTCTCCTTTGATAAACCCTCTAGAAGACGGCAATATGCACAGGAAATTTCAGAACAACCTGAGAGTAACTCAAAGCTGGTTCTTCATGAAAGGTCTACAAGCTATATCCAGGATTTGAGTGTTTCCATACAGGTGAATAATAATCCACGGTCCACATCAGAGAAGGGAAGAATTTCAAATGTCATAGCTAAACTTATGGGTCTTGAAGAGATTCCGTTGAATGAGGGTTCAAAATGCATGGAAAATGATTCAAAAGGGAATATAAAGTCGCGTGAACATTCGATCAGAGAGGGTAGTGACGGTTCTCATCTCAGCACTACCAAAAAGTTAACACAAACTAGAGAGCCCAGGCTTCAACTTAAACCTGAAAAGAGTAAGCGAACCCCAGATGGCGCCTCTGAGAGAAACCAACAAAAAGATTTAAAACTACGAGCAGTTGGTATGGAGGTAGAAACAATTTCAAATCCAGCAATCGGCATTATGAATGATCGACAAAGTTTTGAAGATAGCAGGAGGAAACAAAGCAAAGTGCTAGTCTCCAACTCTGAGCAGCAGAAGAAGACACAAAACAGCAAGAAACTCAAAGCTGCACATACAAGACACAGTAATTCCACACAAAAGTGGGATGCAGAGAGAGACCATCAAAGCAATCAACAAAAGCACCAGGATCAACACACACTTCCTCAAGAACAGGTGGCTAAAAGAGCTGAGCTTTCAGAAGACAAGGGTCGAGTGGATCAAAAACATTTGATGGTAAAAACCAATGAGGGACAACAAGTAGAGTCCAAAATTGCTCCAAAACCCAAGAAAAGTACAGCCATAAATGGGCAGAAGAAATTATTGCTTTATAAATCTGCACCTGGAAATGGGGGATCTATGAAACCCACTGAAAAAGTTGTTATTAAAGATCCACCAAACAGAAGAAATCAAGATACTTCCTTCTTGATTGATATCACCCAGAAGACTGCATCTGATCAGGAAAGAAAGAAGAACGCAGACCAAGGTCAAAATTTATCCACAAGAGAGCCAGAAGTTGTTACTGAAAGTAGCAATAAGGTGCTAAAAGATGAGAAGCAAAATGAGGTTCAACCTCCTAAGAAAATATCCATTCCCAGGAAAGTATCCCAGAAGATGGATGTGCTGATAACTAGAAGAAATGCAACTGTGAATCACCTGGAAAGATCTTTTAAAAAGCCAGCTAACCTGTTTAATGATTTGAAAAAACAGATGCATAACAAAGATTGCAGTTCCAAACGGAAGGAAGAACAAAGTGATAGCCAGGTGAAAGAAGGAAAATCAGGCATCAGTATTCATGATGTTTCAGAAATGACCAGCGAGGAAGTGAAGCTAAAAGACAAACTAAAAATGGAAGATGACCAGACATTCAAAGAAAGCAGTACTTCAGCAGATGATTGCCAACTACAGATCAAACAATCTCTAAATGACAATGTAAGTTCAGAATAACTTTAATAGAGTTGCATCAAAATGTTTACGGCATAATTTATTGGATTTGCAGTGTGAAAATGTAATCTTAAATTCTGGAGAAGTTTTGGATGATCTACAAACATTGGAACAGCCTTTCATTATCAAAGACGAAGAAGAACTCAAGCAATGTGATCAAAGCACTGGTAATAAAAAGTTAACATCTCTGTTGTCAAAGAGAAATATTACGAAATTTGCAATCTATACAATTACCTTTTGTATCTATATAGAAGGAACTGAAAACTCCTCTTTACATTGCATTATAAAGAAACAAATATCAGGCGATTTCTATAACCTATCTTTCATTTCCTTTAATACAAGTACACATGGGCTCCTCACTATCTTGCTTTCTGAAATCCACAAACCACAACTTCCAGAATTTTTATTTATCTGCTTACAACTTTTCAAATGTCAATAAAATTCTATATATTTCATTCCTGGAAGTGGGGTAACTATTCGATAAATTTAATACTTATTCTTGGACTTTGCAGAAACCCACGAAGAAAGGATAGAACTACACAACATCTCCCAAAATGGGCACAAGCAGAGTCCCACATCAAAGAGAGTACATGAGCAACTGACAGAACCTGAAAAATACCTCAAGGAGACTTTAATAAAAAGTCAGCTGTTCCTTAGTACAGCAGAGGCACTCTTCAAGCTCAACATACCTCTCAGTTTTCTTCATGCTGGTGATCATGGCAATGAAACTGCAGAGACAAAGCTCGTATTGGACTGTGCATATGAAGTAATGAAAAGAAAAGCAAGGAGACAGGAAATTGAACATAATCCCTACACAAAGACAACCATAAGTAGTGCCAAGGTTAGGTCCTTTGACAATTTGGTGAAGCAACTGTGCAGGGACTTGGAAATGCTAAAATTGTATGGCATGAATGGGACTGATGAATGTGATGTAGCAGCTGGTCTATACAAAATGCTCAACAGAGATATTTATAATGAGAACGCCGACGTGAACACCATGTGGGATTTCGAATGGACTCAAATGATATTAGTGTTCCCTCAAATGGAAGACGTCGTAAAAGATGTCCAAAGGCACTTGCTGAATGGATTGCTTGATGAGATCACTAAAGATTTCTTACTTATATGAGTATTGGCTTGATTGTTTGAATCAAATTGGTTTTGTAGCATATGCAGATTTAAATTAATCATAGATACACACACTCACACAAGGCTTTGAAAGTACATTAAGTGTTCCAGAACCTTATATTCAACAACTTTCTCTAATTGTGCAGCAATAGAACAGAACCAGAGTCACCTAAATACAACAAAAAATCAAGTAGCAATAAAACAGAGTTGCAGAAACACCCTAATATATTACAAATAAATTGTAATTGAAAAAATTCAGAAGTAATATCATGTTCACCTCAATTTCCACATAAGTTGGAAAGATCTTCATCCGCAGAACCACCACCTTCTTCAATTGCGAGACATGATATTATGTTGTCTTCGCCTTCTTCATCCTGAAGTCTTTCGTATCCTCTTCAATCTCTATGTCATCTTCGATTTTATGTTGTCTCTTCCAAATTTCCCGATGCCTTCGCAAAATAGACCAGCAAAAGCACGCCGGAGATCCGATGCTCAAGTCAGTTCCTCGTCTCAATCAATCAATTATCTCCAGATAAATTGTAAAACCTCATAATAATTACCTCTCTCTCAAAGATAAACAGTACATATCTCCTCTTCCGGGTAGTTTATGAGATTACGCCCATAACTCACGTTTGGATTAAGGTTCAGTCAGGTAAAAACTCGAATGTAGAAGTATCATTTGAGTGTGTTTATTCCATATTATTTCTAATTGAAGATGAGGCCTGCATGGTTTATAACACTTGGAAACATTCAACATTTAATTACAAATTCAAAATCAAATGTGTAATAGATGAGTTCAAACCTGACAGAGTCAAATCTGTTAAATTGGTAATGGCCAGCATTTATTTGCCCTATTAAATGCAGCATTAACTTTCTGCAGGAACCTGAAATGTGAGTGAAATGATGCCTATAAATAGGACATTCATCTTTGGTGCTTGGCATCGCTTTATCACATTGAAAAATCATATCATACCTTGAAAACAAATACTTTGAGAGCTCTTCAAATATTAAAAACCTTTTGAGTTTCTGCATATTAGTGAGTCTCATATTTAGTAAGCAACCAAGTTCTGTCATTTCTTAGTTCGTGGAGCTCTAGTACGTGGGGTGTAACTCGTACAAAAAACGAAGTCGTTTTACCTTTGGGAACAACACGTTGGAACCGTGAGCATTACCGGGACGTGATTGTTTTGCAGGTAAAGTCCTGGACTTGACTCAGCTTAAATCCTCTCTAAAGATCTTCTTGTTTGTTCTGGAAATCTACACCTCACTGTTCGAGTAAGAACTGGAAGCTGCTTATTCTAGAACACCAAGTCGGAATAGGATTTCAACAAGTTCCGAAGCTTAGATCCAATCTGGAAGTCAACGTACTCGAGAAGATTCGATTAGATCTTATAATCTGACAGACGTTCAAACTCGTGTAAGAACTGAAACTTCTCCAGAAAGCTGAATTTCCTGGAGTTCTTTCACTCAAGGTTGCACTGTGTTCTTTCATTCCTTTATTGTATTTTTTCAGTTCTTTCCAATTCTGTAATTGCATTGTTTGGTGATCTATATCTTTATATATATATTAACGATAATTTTTTACAAAACGAAATACTCAAAATTTTGAATGACTTAAATTACATCAAATTCATAATTTAACAAAGTGAATTATCATAATCAATTTTTGCAGTCAAACACTCACGTTTGAAATTCTGACATAGGACACCTAATCTTTTCAAACAGCCACTATTCCAAACATGTAATTGAAATTGCTACACCCACATGCATACGTGTAATATACTCCAAAGTGTGAGCCAATCACTAATCATGCCACTACTAAATATTTACTTAACCAACCTATTTCAACTTGTTTATAAATAAGCAAAGAAAACAAAATTTTCTTAGACTAACAAAACCACCCAAGTGGGTTTTTGAAACAATACTTGACATACGAATTTAGTGCACTTCAGACCCCCAATCACAACCTTTTGAAATTTTACCCTTATTTGGGCTAATAACAGATCACTCAAAATATTAACAAACATAAAGCTCACCATGTTTTATTTCGAGTAAAACCGTTAAAGAAATTTTATCCGTGCTATAGATAACTAAGACAAGAATTAGCAAAAACTACACTGCATCGTACGGAATTTTGCCAATAAGAAAATAAGAGTCAATAATAGTACTTCAAAGATTCAAATCCAAACTGAAATTATAAACAATATTTCAGATTTATTATTTATTAATCTTTATTAAGTCTCCTCTTGCTATCGCATCCCCACTCGTATACTATTGCCACGCTTAATGTGAAAGAGGATAAAAATAGGGGTGAGCAACCACAGCTCAGTGGAAATTAATCATGCTCATACAAGTCAATAATTCATATGCGAGAATTTAAATCACTTACAATACAATTCCTGATATATTGATAAGGCACATTTCGGTCCATTATTCATGACATAAAATATACGACAAATTCGTTACCCATGACATTGGTAGGGCACCATTACGGTCTAATACTCGTATTGCATATATCACTTCACATACTTCAAATAAAAATAATAACATGATAATACTTCACTTATAATAAACAATCACATATGAAACAATTAACAAAGATAAGATGAGAAATCACTACCTTAACTGCGTGAAGATTAAACTTTTATGCTAATCGTCTTGCTCCGACACTCCTTTGAAGTCTATATTTACAACAACTAGACATTACAAACAAATATATGTAATACTATGATCATAAAACTTAATTTACTGCTCTTAAATCCAAAACATATAAGAGTTGTATATGAAAGGGATTAGGGTTAGGATTTCAATGATGAAAGCATAAAAGAAGAAGAGGAGAGATATTGTTACGCTCTCTCTTAAATGCTGAGAAACGATTCTAAGCGGGTTGTAATGAAATAAGGGCATGCAAATATATATCTTATCTTAAGTATAATATAGTAGAAACTTTTCTAGCTGATGTGTCGTCTCCAAAGCGCTCAAATGTGACGTGTAATTTTCTCAATTTTTTGGATTTTTTAATACTTTTTTTAATATTTTCCTTATTTACTTTTAATTAACTTCCTTATTTAATATTTTCTTTTTAAATAATA
Source organism: Pogostemon cablin (assembly GCA_023678885.1). Taxonomy (NCBI): domain Eukaryota; kingdom Viridiplantae; phylum Streptophyta; class Magnoliopsida; order Lamiales; family Lamiaceae; genus Pogostemon; species Pogostemon cablin. Next base: position 8,799,174 of record CM042990.1, on the reverse strand, counting down.
TGTTTCTTTTTTTAATAATGATTAAAATTTTAATATTTTATTTATTTATTTGGGTATCATTAATTATTATTAAATCTTTTAATACAATAAATAAATAAATTAATATCAAATTAAATCATATATATAAAGGGAAAAAAGAATATTCCATATAATATTATCTCTCACCCCACCTATAAATAAGACTTTTTAGTTATTCATTCTAAATACACATTCGATTCTCCAAAAGAAATAGGAGCTTTCTTTAAGTTTCTCTAAAAAATTAATTTATGAAAGTATAAAAATTTATTTCGGTAAAGTAATCAAGTAGAGATAGGCATTCTTCAAGAGAAAAAGAACTGATTCAAGAATTCTTGAATCGATTTACCTCTTAAGAATCGATTCTTCAAGAGGAAGATAATCGATTCAATTATTCTTGAATAAATTTACATATTAAAAATCAATTTTTCAAGAGTAAGAGGTGATTCTTTAAGAGGAAGAGAACCGTTCAAGTATTCTTGAATAGATTTACATCTTAAAAATCAAATTTTCAAGTGTAAGAGGTGATTCTTCAAGAGGAAGAGAATCGATTCAAGTATTCTTTAATAGATTTACATCTTAAAAATCGATTTTTCAAGAGTAAGAGGATCGATTCAAGTATTCTAGAATTGATATACATCTTAAGAATTGATTCTTCAAGAGGAAAAAAATCGATTCAAGTATTACCCTCTTAAGAATCGATTCAAGTATTCTTTAAGATCTACTTCTAAAGTATTGATTCAAGTATTCTTCAAGAGGATCAACGATTCAAGTACTCTTGAATCGATTTACCTCTAAAGAATAAAAGATTGAAAAACTAATTCATGTATAGAATCGAAAGCTTAAGTTCTTTATGTTAAATCATTATTTCATATCAAATAACATTAAATTGAGTTTTTAAATATTTATTAATTTTTTAAATTTAGTATATTAATATTTATTTACATATATCTTAATTATTCAATTATGACATATCATGAATTATAAAATTTATTTTCTTTAGTTGTTTATATAATTTGAAAATAATAAAATTAAATAAAAAATAGAATTAATAAATTCATAAAAAATTTATGAATATTTAAAAGAATATTATTAATAAATTAATTTTATTTATATTATTTTTTTTACATTAGTTTCTTAAAAATAACAATTAATGAAAATAGAATTATTATTATATAGTTAATTAAGAAATACTAAACCATAATCGTGAGTAAAAATTAATACTCTATTTAAATATTATTTATAGTTTACGTATATTTTTAAAAAATGTATATATCAACTGTTTAAACCATTTTAATAATTTTGTTTTAATTAATTATAAAATGTATGACCTTATTTTTCATAAATAATCAATATATATATATATATATATATATATATATATATATATATATATATATAGAGCAAAGTTTTTCTTCGCTGACGTGTTGTCACGTGTAGTCTTACTATTTATTAATTCTTTCCTATACACTTATTATGATTTTTTTATTTAGTATCATTAATTGCAATTAATAAATAAATCATTCGATAAAATTAAATTAATTAGTATCAAATCAAATCATGTATAGAAAATAAAAGAATTAATTGAGATTTTTTATATATAATTTATATTTATTTTAGACAAATATTAAATTAGAATTTATTACTAAGAGTTATATACTTTGATCATAATTGCACTTAAATACAATAAAAAATGAAATACTAACAACTACATAAATATACAGCAAAGAGATAAAATTGCCCCTATGTGGTTGCACATTTTTTAGAGAAATAGAGGGAGTAATAAATTAGTTTTCAATTGTATTATGTTTTAAAATAACATAAAAAAAAATACAAGTCAATATTTTTTCAAATAATTAGAATATATGTGCATATATATTAACATTTCACATGATTTAGATATACATTACATTATCAAAAGTTAAATGTTATAATTTGTTGCAAATTCTTTACATTGATGAAAGAAATTGTCAAGCTATAAGAAAAAAACTTCTTAATTAATGTTGTTACGTTATATAACACGAATTATTTAATTATAAAAAATAAGAATAGTAATTAAATGATCTCGCGTTGTACGCGGATTTCATACTAGTATATACTAATTGCGAATACACTACTATAAATAACCTTTTAAAAGTATGAGGTGTCTCGACGTGGTTAATTGTTGTATTTTTATTTTAATTTCATATATATAATCTTTCTACTTTTATTTATTTATTATTATATTATTCATGCATATTTATAAATTAAATACCACCTTTAATTTTTTTTCAGTAGGTTAGGAATAGATAATTAAACCAATCAATAAAAATATATTCAAGTTATTATTATTATTATTATTATTATTATTATTACTACTACTATTATTATTATTACTATTATTATTATTATTATTATTATTATTATTATTATTATTCATGTATATCTTAAAATTAAATTACAGCTTTGATCATATTTTTTTATTGGTTATGAATAGATATTTTTAATTTTTATTTTAATATCACATATAATTTTTCTACTTTTTTATTAATATATAATAATAATGTATATATTTATCTTTAGAATTAAAAAGTAAACCTTAAAATTAGATAAATAAATCAATTAATAAATATCTTCAAATATTCTGAGTATATCCTCATATTAAATTACAATATGCATTTTAATATGGAAATTGCAAAGGCGCTCGAAATGTGTTCCGTGCGTCCGGGTGCACAGGAGCCTCGCTCATTATATTAATATTACTTTAAGTAATTTTGTTATAAAAATTTATAATTTTAGGCAATTTAATGATTTCATATAAAAATTATAAAAGGGAAATACGAAGTGCTCTCACGTTAAACATACAATTAATGTTATTTTGAGGATATGACAATTCTTGCTCTCCTAATAGAGTGGTAGAGACTGTCAATGACCACATGCTTAATATGTTTCCTTGGGAATCAAGAGAATATAAAATTTTGGAATTGTGTCGGCGTCACGCTTCTTCTAAAAATATTTGTGTATGTGGCATCGTCATATCCGTTCTTAGAAAATTTGTGTATATGGTGCTCTCACGTTAATCTTTAAATTAATTCTCTATCCGTCCCAGGCTAAGAGGACCAAATATTTTTGTGCACGTAGATTAAAGAGTGTTATTATTTAATTAATGTGTAGTTGGTATGTGGAATTTTTTAATTACATTTCTACCCTTCTACCTAATTAATCCATTAATTGTAGTGGGATATTTTTGTCTTTTGGAAATATAAAATATTGACAAAGTCTCTTGTGAGATAGTCTATTTGTGAGACGGGGTGAGACGTGTCGATCAATCACTAAAGTATGTTCATTATTTAGATAAAGTATGTTTAATGATTGTTAAAATATATTTTCTAAAGTATGCTAGATTATGCATTAAAGTATGATTTTAGTGTATTATAATATAATTTATTATTGACATACTTTAACTACAAATAAACATACTTCATCTATATAATTAACATACTTTAGTGATGGATCGACCCGTCTCACAAATAACCCATTTCACAAGAGAGTGTCTCTAAAATATTATTATGAAGTGTCAATGGTGGGTCCTCACATTCCTAAAATAGAAATGGTCCCCCTTTAAATGGAATGACGAAAATGATAAAATGGTCCCCTTAGCATGGGATGGAGGGAATATTTTATTTTAAATAATTTAATATTTTAAATATTATTTTGTTTAATCTCTCTCATTAATAATCTTCATAATACAATTAATATTTTATTTAAGTAATTAAGATTTTATAATCTTGCAATTAATATTATATTTTAAATAATTTTTTATAATGATTTAAATTAATCCAATAAGAATATTTTATGTATTTTTTAATGAAAAATTATTATTTTAATTCTTATAAAAATATTTTTATAAATATGTTTAAAAATTTTAATCTTACAATTAATATTTTATATTAAGTAATTTAACATTTTAACTACTCCATATTTTATTAGGTCCCTCTAATTAATAACTTAAAACTAATATTTAAAATAATAAAAAATGATAATAATTTTTAATATATTTTTATATTTAAATTTTTTAGTTGGGTTATTCAATTTAAAAAAATAAAAGTAAAAGATAAAAAAATGAGTGTCGATTATTAATTAATTTATTTACAACTAATAATGTTTTAATTGAGTTATTCAATAAAAAAAATTAATTGAATTTTAACTTTAATTATTTGGTTTAGTTAACCCATAAAAAAATTTAAAAATAAAAAGAGAGATACTTGATTATTAACTTACAACTAATCATAAGTTTAATATTTTTTTTATATAAATATGATAAAAATAATAATTATTCCTATTATAGCACATTGCTACCCTTTTTTATTGTTTTATGGAGTATATTTTAAGATCTCTAACTCATAAAAAAAATAATTAGGCCCCAAATTGATAGTTTATTCATTTTCCAAGTTTTGGATTGAAAATATTCTACTATGATCGCTTCTTTTTATATTAATTTAATGTTCATCTTTTTAACAGGAAGGTAAAAAATACATATAATAGTAGAGTAAGAAAGAAAAAAACAAACAAATGTGTATATACATTTAATAATAAAATATAAAAATATATTTTTAAAATAAAGACATCACACATAATAGAACTCGCGTCGTTCGCGGGAAACAAAACTAGTATATATATTTTTTGTACGAGTTGTACAAAACCTATAATGAAGATTTTTATTAGAATTTGACAAACTTCCCTTAATTAGAGAAGTTAATTTAGGTATTGATTGGAAGATGATTTTTACTGCAGAAAAGAATTTGAGAAGATCATAGGAAAGTTTCAAATCTGATTTTTTTTCTCTCATTCTCATTCACACAGTTAGAAATAAATGGGCTAAACATGGGGATGGACTTGTTTTGGGCCTTTAACAAATGGGCCACAATAAAATATACATGTGAAATTTATGGGATGTTAGACAAACACAAAATATGCAGGTAGCAAAAATGCAATACATGATGTATATAGAAACTAAGAGACAACAACTTATACATGATGTATACAGAAACTAAGAGATAATCACTTATAGTTTCTGAGTGAGAGTCTGATATGTCATGGTTTTCTAATCTTTATTCTCAAGCACTTTTCAAGGTTTATAACACATCTAACATCAAAATTAGAGCATCCATATAATAAACCTAATAATAGTCTAAAACACAATTATTTTTCAGTCAAAAAATATTTGAAGTCTTTTTTTGGGACAACATCTCAACATATGAGTCAATCTTCAAAGATTAAACAAACTCCAACTTTTCCAACTATCATTGCACATAATATTGCATGAATATGATTATGATATGATAAAGGCATAAGAGTGTGGGTAATGTATAAAACTTACATAAAACATGTTCCACCCTCAAATTATGTGGAGATTATAGTGGATGCAAAGAAAAAACAATGCAATTTGATTTGCTGGTTCAAGATTCTCAGTGATGATTCGAGAGTATGTTCCAGGATTACAAGCAAAAAGATTTCCTAAAGAAGCAACCAGGAATTGCTTTGGGTCTTTGATTTTTGGCAGGGGGTCCTCCTCTCTCCTCCTAACATCTGGAATCTCAGACACCTCTTCCACTTTATACCCCTCTGGCCGTGAAATGAGAATAACAATGTTGTCGAGCATTTTCCCCATAGCTTTGAATCTGATGGTGACAGACATTCACATAACAGTCTAGTATTAAATAATAATAATATTTAGATGTCCGTTTGTTTATTAAAAAAATATTTAGATGTCCACAAAAAAGAAAAAAATTGTTTTTAATAGGTGCCTCCAATTGTATGGAGGAATTCGCTGTTGATAGATCTTGCCCAATGTCTCCCTCCTTTTCCCGCCGCCTTCCGACTTGTGGGAGTATACAATGACAACTTCCGAGCATGAGTGCCCGGTTGTGAAACTGCCTGTTGAACGTCTGTTACAGTAAATTATTTAATTGAATTTATTAGAATAGATATTTATGACGAACATTAATTTATTTGGATTATTACATACATTAATTAAATTATCTTAATTAATTTGATTTGAATATCCACCACTCAAATTTGAAGTGAAATTATTTGAATTGTTTTAATTAATATAATAATTGAAATGTTCCCAATAATTGTCCCTTAAACTTAATGTATATAAATTAATCTTTCGTTTGGTAAGTCATATAAGATAAAGTGGTATTATGGAGGTAGGTATTATGTATGTTGATATAAGTGGGTAATATAAAAAAAATGAGTTTGTTTGGTAGAATGTATAAAGATTGAGATTAATATTGTGAAGGTGTTTGGTAGGTAGTATTAATAATAAGTATAAAGTGCAAATTTGCTTTTATACCCTTATTAAATTTATGAATTATTACAATTTTTTTCGTATACATACAGACAAAGATGATCAATACAATAATTAAATTTATTTTGTATTCTATTCTATGTAAAATTCAACATCATCATTCCAGTATATATTATTATAAATAAATAAAATAAAAATTTCTTAATTTAAAATATCCATTATTAAAATCGTTCTATTTTTTTCTTATAATGTTAAAATTTGATTATATAATTATAATTTTATTTAAAATCTAACACACTAAAATATTATAATAATTATATTAAATAAATTTTAGCAAGTTATGATGGGATTAATCATAAAATTTAAATTTAATTTATATATTTATTTATTTTAAATTAATAATAATAGGTTTATTAGATGAGATAATATAAATAGGGATTTTCGTCTAAATACGTACACCAACAAATAAAATAAAAAATTAAGTGCAAACAAAATTTTAACAAATAATCACAAATAGAACATATTCTTTTCATGGTTTCAAGTTATCTTATGGTTGTAATCATGATATCATTCATCATTCAAGAATACACATCATAAATAGTTGATGAAATCCATGGTTTTAATTACAATCCAAGTTTAACAATACACATCTAAAATGATAAATTGCTAATAAAATACATGCGTTCAACAACTGATGAATCAAGAACTTCCAATAATTGTCCCAAACCCCAAAACTGACAAAACTAATGAAACTACAATTCGCAAATTGAAATCCTTGTGATCTTTCAGATTCTTAGTCTAATATAACCTTGTTGCAATCAAAATGAAAACTTATTATAGTTGAGGTTTAAAGCAAGCTCTTCAAGCAGTAAAAGATTATGACATATTGATGTTCAAATAGTAGCTATAAATTTAAAGATACATAGAATTCTAATTTCTACCTCAAAAGCACAACTAAATAAAAACAAGTATAACAACTCAATAATCCATTCAAATACTATACATAATGAAAACAAGAATAATAGGATGAAGACACAAAATTCATGAAGTAAGGAGTTGAGTTGATAATAAAAATATCATGATAGCTCCAACAATATACATGTGTGTATGGTTGATTATCAATCAACTAAACAAAACTCTTGTCATGATAGCTCTAAACAATACCAAGCCCACGGAAGCACAAAGAATTCATAACTCTCTTTTTCATCTCTAATAAATTCACAAAGTTTTATCTATCCCAAATCCATGAAAATAAATTCACTTCATTGGATATAACAAAACACACATACCCCTGTAATTCAAAATTTAGCAATAATAGATAAGAATTAGATAAATTCTCAAAGGTGAATTGGTGAACAGACTAAATGTGTCTGCAATTAAGAACATAAAAAAATCGCAAATCGCATCACTGTTAAAGATTTGAAATTAGGCTTCAAAGTGATTCATAGTCATACTGCAGTCACAATGACAAATCCTTGTTTAATCTCCTCGTTTAACCACTCTATTTTGATGGTTGTAACATTACTGATAACTGTCACACTCTGCCCTAACATCCATAATCAACACTTGAGCCGTGGTATTATTTTGGAAAGATTTTCAAGCCTAAAACAAAGAAGGATAAAATTCTTGGAAAATTATCAACAGGTACTGAAAGTTCAATGTATCAAGTCTTGACTAAAAGGAAAAAATACATCATTTTGGTTATTGAATTGGTTTTACCTCAGTAAGAGGTAGTGATTCATGTCAACACTTCATGAGAGAGGGTAATGAGCAAGATTTCACAATGTGCACACATCCAATATGAATAATGGAAAATTCATCCAAGTTTACACCTTATCCTACATAGACCTTGATCCTAATGTTAACTCAATGACTCTTCCATAATCAATTTTGTTGGAAATTAGCAGTAAAAGGTGCTAAAAACAATAATAGCAGCATCTAAATTCAATCTAATGGCAGATAAAGGGGATGAAATCAAACTGACCTTTAATTCAAAACCCTATACCAATTACCAAATCAAAATTCTTGTTTTAAATAGGATTATATTACTTGGGTGGGACGAAAGTTGGGTGGGCAGGAATGGCCGCCAAGGAGCGAGGCTTGCTATAGATCGGCTTCTTAAAATCTGCTTCCCGATCCATCTCAATGACTGGAATGCAGACTGTCTTGCCAGTGGTCTTCATGAGGCGCTTAATGTCATATTTTGCATCGCAGACAGTGTTTCCCTTTCGAACAATCAGAGAGTTGGAGATTCGAGACAAGATGGCGATAGAGTCGAAGATTTGAGAAAATATCATCGCCGGCTTAAAGAAGGTTGTCAAGTTGCCATTAATTTGGGAGGCCGTATGTTGTTTTCTTATGTTACCTTACAAACCCTAGATCGACAACCAAGATTAAAAATATAATTTTAAGTCCTAATACGTAGTACTGTTCAAATCAATATTACTAATACCACGGTCTAGACAGTATTAATTATGTAAAGCGCTACAGTATAATAGCAACAGACTCATGTATAGTAGCGGGCCCCTCCTCTTTCTAATATCTCCTACCAAACGCTGTAAACAGACGTATAAGACATGTGAAGAGACCATAATATTACCTACCAAACGAAGGGTAAGTGAATTGTTTAAAGTAATTTAAAAAGAATGACCCTTTCAATTGTCTCTTAAAATCAATTAATATAAATTAATAACCTAAAGAAACTATTTGAATGTCGGACATTACTTGCACATTTATTTTCTTATTTAGAATGTTTAAGTTGAAATTAGAATGATTAAAAAATTATCTGCATGCCGGATATCTTATTGAAATTAAATTTTTTAAATTGAAATTAGAATGCTCATATAATTTGGATGTCGGACATCTTATTGAAATCAGAATTGTTTAAATTGTTTGCATGCTAAATATTTTACACACGGTTTAATTGAGTATAATTAATTTAATGGTTAATTGCTTAAAAATCCTCACTTTTACTTTAGTTGCAATTTAATGCAAACTTTTAGGATTTGACAAAAAAACACCTTTTAGGTACTTTGCAAATCACACTCATGGATAGTAAGATATTGCCTAATGGATGACATGTCAATTTTCTTCCACATCACCTGCCAAACTCACAAAAAAATAATGTAGTTTTTTAAAGAATGTTGCACATGTCACTACAACATAAATACTTTACATAACACGTGAAAAATGATATCTAATAGCTTAATAGTGTTATTATAGACGATGGATAAACTCACAAAAAAATAATGTAGTTTTTTAAAGAATGTTGCACATGTCACTACAACATAAATGACTTTACATAACATGTGAAAAAGGTTATCTAATTTAATAGTTTAATAGTGTTATTATAGATGATAGATAACACTTTTAGGGGTGTCGTTGTTGCCCCTGTTACCTATTGTCTTATGTAACACTTTTTATTAATATAGTAACACTTAATAAAAATATTACATTTACTTTAGTGACACTTCATAAATGTTACAACAAAATATTTATGTAACACTTTTTATAAAATTAAAAAATAAAAGTGCTATTGCCCGAATTTGATCACATGACCTATGAGTTATATGTTTCATCTACCAACTTAGCTAGAACATCAACCATAACAAATATTAAATATTTGTTTTATTATATATTTCAAGTGTTTTATTTTTCTTTTTAAATAAATTTTTGCAGTTCAATATTTTAACTGTTAAAATAAAATGTAAGTAAATATAATTTAAATAATTTTTCATGATTAATATTTTTTTAATTTTATTAAATAATATATATAAAATAAAACATATTTTATGCAATGAACTATATATACGTATTTTGTATTGTATAATTACATTAAACTAATATGTTCAATTTTTTTAGAAAATTATTAAAAAAATATATATGTAATTTATTTTTTAAATATAGGAATATATATATATATATATATATATATATATATATATATATATATATATATATATATATATATAAGATGAATACCAATTAAGAATGTTATGTAAATAATTTATGTATGTAGAAGTGTTACTTAAAAATGTTACTTATATTTAAGTGTTACATTATAATATTACCTTTGTAAAAGTGTTATACAAAATGTTTTATATGCATGGGTTACATATTAGAAACCGTTAAATGTATGTGTTACTTATATAAAAAGTGTTATAAAAATGTTACATAACATAATAATTTTAAAAGTGTTGTCATTTTGTGTTAAATAAATTTAAATTGTTACTATTGTTGTGAAATATTTTAAATGGGCATTACTCCTTATATAATTAGAATAGGAAGATAGTTAATTTACTAATGTATACCCTTTCTCCTCTCTATATAAAGAGTGAGAATATTAGAGTTTTGTAGACATTTCATATCAAAGTTAATAAAATCTCTCTATCTCTCTTTCTCCATACTATTCTTCTATATTATTATGTATTCTTCTATCTTCTTCTTTATGTTTCTCTCATTGTTTTACAACACGTTATCAGTTCGCTCTAACCAACTAGCTATCTCTACCTATCTCTACGATCATCAATGAACGGTGTGATTCATTTAATTCGTAATTGTTCTCGTCTCTTATAAATTGTCAAAATTAATTTTTTTTCCCACTCAATCAATTGAGTTATTGATTCATGCTTATTTTTTAACACATACCAACCACAATTGCAATGTTGCGGGGAGAATCAATAATTGAGAAGGGCCATAGAAAAGAATCGTGTCTTTTCTGTGAGGTAATTCGATGATCTTTATGATTTATTAGTGTTCAAAATTATTTTTATTGAAATTGTTCATATAAATAAATTGATCAATTGAAAATTTAGAAATAAATATATGGTGGTTGAAATTATTGTCTAATTTATATGAATGTTTCAAAAAATCTTTTCTTCCTAAGTATGAGTATTTGTAATTTCATGTGATCTGATGCTAGTACATTTAATTATGTTTAATTATTTTTTGTTAAATAAAAAAAATACATGATAATTTGTTAAAATATGAGTACATATACGCACATTTTTTTTTTGACAAGAAAATATAAATTAAGATTTATTTTAATGAATTAAATTTATAGTTGGATGAATATGGAATGTCAAACATATGTTAATAATCATATCTGTGATGATTTAACGATATTTTTATAATTTATTAGTACTTGCCATTTTCTTTAAGTTTAAATATATCAATTACGCTTAAATATTATTTGTAAGAAATATTGGATTGCCTACATCCTAATGTTATTTGCAGAATGAATTTGAATTGGTTTGCATAATATGGATTTTGTAATTAATAGCAAAGTTTATTTTTGAGATAATCTTCAGATTATTGATTTATTTTAATATCATGGTTTATATTTTTGAGATAATCTTCAGACGATTGATTTATTTTAAGATCATGATTTATTTACATATAATCATACTTAATCACAGTTTATTATATATTTCTTCAAATTATTCATCATGGTTAATTATGTGATCAATAATTTTCCATATTTAATTAATTGAATAATTATGGCTGTGATCATCCTTGTCTTGTGTATCCAAATTTGGAATATATTCTAATGGATTTGATGATAAAAATATTTTTATTACCATATTTATTGAATTAACAATGTCAGTAATTACACATTCAAATTTGAAATCCAAAATTTTGTATTATTTTGCTTACACACTGATAAATTAATTGATTTTTATTGAATCATTAATAAATTTATATATATATATATATATATATATATATATATATATATATATATATATATATATATATATATATATATAAAGTAAAATTGCCATTGAATAATTCAAATTTATTTACTATGATCTTAATATATCACTATTCATAGACTTTTCGATACATGATCTATAGTATATTGATTTGGGTGAAAACTTGAATTTTTATGAAATTACAGTTTATCTTTGTTATCAAAGCTGACATCTTGTAATTTAAGTGAATTTATTTAAAAAAAATTGAATGTACTGAAAACACTAAATCTAATAGAATAATATCTTCTAATCATATGACAATCCCTGAAGGATCTTTCTTTAGCAAACTGTTATATTCCTCCTCAATTTGACTGGCTGGATCAAAGATTTTAAGATTTTAAATATATAACAAAATACAATTCTTCTTTACACCATATTGTCTCAAAATTGAAACTATGTAAGCAGAATATTACCGAAACTAAATTGATTGAAAATAATTTCTTTCCACCTTCAATGCTAGCAATCTCGTACTCCAGCAGCAATATAGAGTTAAATATTTACTAAATATTTAGAGCTTATTTCTGCATCATTGTTTGTAGAAAAATATAATTAATTTGAAAAAAAATAATGCTAGACTAATTGATTCAAAACTTGTGCCTGAAGCTCATATATATTCCAAAAGAATTTTTTTTGCGTGAAACGGCAGAGGAAGAATAAGAAATAATTATAGTAGAAAAGTAAATTTACATTGGATTCCTCTCCTTCGAAGTGGTTCAAAATATTAAATTGATCCTATTAAGGGTTTTATCAAAGTAGTTGGCTCACAATGTGATAAAGGTCCTAGTCAAAGATTTAAACAAGCACTCCAATAAATCATTTTGTTGTGGAACATCAAAATATATGGAAAAAAAAGATATTTGTGGAATAAAAATGGTATAAATATTTATTTGCCTAAAGCAAATAAAAATATTGACATAGTCAATGATAACAATTTGAGACCTAAGTTCGAAAATTATTGTGACCAAGTATGCTATATAATTTAGTTATATTTCTTTGCATAAAAATATTTGTTTAACATTATTTCTTTTCTAATACATTATATTGTTGTTGTTGTGCTTATTTTGTTAATATATATGTTGTTAATTTATATTTATTTATTAAATGGTTTTGTTTAGATTATACAGATTTTGGAAGTTGATAATTATAATTAATATGTATATTGTTGTGTTATTGATTTTTTTTAAACCCAACATTTTTAAAATATGACATGAGTAATTGGGTTATTTTGGGCAAACGGATGAGTCAGATAATTTAAATTATTTTAGTCATGAGATGTGAAATGACACTTGTGAAGTTTGTGTGGAATTTTTATGGTATGATATTTACATATTAAAGTTGGAATTATTTCTCCGAATATGTTCAAGAGATTCAACGAGAAAAATTGATCAAATTTTTTAATGTGATGACCAAAATATTTTAGTGATGTATCCACTGAATAAATATATTCTTATTCATAGTGCACTAATACAAATAAAATTACATATGAAAATCTCAAATATTGAATATTTGAGTTAGTCAATTGGAATGAATATCAACTGATAATATAAAGTGGAACATCCAATATTTTATGTTCACACGCAGTGAATATTTTATTCCAACAATTAATATTTGGGGGAACTTGAAATACTAAACACAAATTCTGGCTCCTGCATATCATAATTATACCCCTTTTATAACTATTGCTGTTCAATTATGGCCAGAAACCTTAAACATTTCCCATCTGCAAATTTTGAATTGTGCAATTAATATTTTATATATCACCACCATAACGTATTTTCATGGGCATTTTAATTTTAATTGTCCGTCAATTTTTATAAAGCCCGATATAGGAGATTAATATATATATTTTTTAGTACGCTAATTGCACATTAATGAAAATTATTTCACGGCAATAGGTGGAGATTTAAGCCCTGTATTTATGTGAATGCCGAGAAATTCTATTATTTTGAACTAGACTGATTGAACCAGAAGTTTAAAAGATTATTGGTTTGTTATAGCAAATAAATTGTTAAACCATTATGATTAAGTGACAAATTCCTTTATATTTATAATCAATGGACCACTGAAAGTGGAGTTCCCCAGGGACATAATCTTTTAAACAATTATTGGATCAACGCTAGAAGCATGAAAGACTTTATGATTTGAAAATTAAATATCCGCGGAAATTAATTTTAAGAATAAATAGTAACTTCCAAAATTTATCTGAAGAGTTTGTTTTGATAATGAAAACTCTCTTTAATAGATTTGTCCAGAAGACAGATACCCAGTAAATTGCACGTGCATCAAATAATCAAATTACTAGGCATGCGAAACAGCTAAATCCAAATATTTGGGAAATGACGAGGATCTAGTTATATAGATATAGAAATTATTACAAAAAGTTGGGAGAAGAATATGAATTGAAATAGAAAGTTGTCGACAACATTGCCTTTTTGATTGCTTTTACTGTCTTAAATAATAATCTGGATCCGAACTTATATTTGATATCAAAGTGCCAGAAGCACAAATATTTGGTAAGACAAAATAAAGCATTGAGGTTGAGCTTAACTCGTTAAATATTTATTTGAATGTTATCTGAAATGATATAAATATTTGCCCAAGAAGGACATATGAATGATAAAGTGGTGATCAGTTAAAGCTCAAAGGGTTCTTTTAGAGGCCTAATATAAATGATACATACTCTCCCATTATATATTACGTTTCGCTACTTAATTTATATGATAGTTTCAATATATTTAGATATGCAGTAAAAACACAATATTATACGATATACAAGAAAATCCTCGAAGGATTAAAACTTCTCAAATTGAATGAGAATAAAATATTACAACATATAACTATAATATTGGTCATTGCCAGACCTTGAAACAGTTAATATGGATATGCTACATTTTAATTTATTATTTCTTCCTGGAGAAGAATGAAAATTGTGTGTATATGAAAGGTTTAAGATTGAAATGTATAAGAAATTTATATAAGGTAACACATGTAAACATGACAGATTTTTCAGAATGAAAGAATTTGGATAAACCAAAATGTTGTCTCAACATGTAGATTGAGAATATTTTAAAATTTTAAATACCAGTTAATTAATTTGATGATTATTTTAGATCAATTTCGATATATCTATTCAACTTGTATGCCAATTGTCGTTTTTATCCCTTGAAGTGGAAAACTAATGTTTATATACTTGGAGTATGTAATGAGGATATTTTGGACTAGAAGTCCATCCATTCAGTGCTTTTAAAGCACATGTTTTTTCATAATTGTATCAGGCCTGATATGCACTTATGATGAACTTGCTAGTAAAATTTTATGACTCTCAGACAAAGAGAAGTTACATGAAATTAAACATATCCTCAAGTATCTCGTAGATACAAAATACTATTGGTTTATTTATAAGAAACCAACGTGACATTGACATATTGATTTGAATATTAATTAAATGATCCCCGTAATGTTAAAGTTTCAAACTGGTGTAATAAGATTGTTGATATAATAAATATATAGCCCATGGGGCATGATGAAAGACTAATTTCCCAGTCTTTTATAAAGCAATAAATTATGTGTTGTATGGATGAGCAATTAATATATTATGCGAGACATGACAAATTTATATGCTCTAGAAAAGCAGTGAGTATTACAAATAACATTTGCTCATGTAAATTATTTATTATTATTTTGTTTATTCCCAAATTATATTTTAGTATGTCCTTGTAGTACTGTATTATCTAGACCCAGAAGATTGTCATCTTTAGGGGGAGTGACGATTCCAAGTAAATTTCAAATTTTCGATCTTAAAGATCAACAATTATATTACAATGTATCCCTATTTTCGGGGGGAGCCGTAATTTCTAAACAATCCAGAAGGTTAAGTCCTGAAGACTAATAGTTGTACTCTTTTTCCCTTTACTAAGTTTTTCCCACTAGGTTTTCTTAGTCTAAGGTTTTTAATGAGACAACTAATGCAATACATCAAAATTATAAGATCTGCACTCTTTTCCTTAACTAAGTTTTTTAAAAGGTTTTCTTAGTTGAAGGTTTTTAATGAGACATGCAAGCTAAATATTTTGGGGAAGAAACAACTTCTAAATAATCCTGAAGACCAAGCTGTACTCTTTTTCTTTAACTAAGTTTTTTCCTACGAGGTTTCCTTGGTTGAAAGTTTTTTTAATGAGGCAGCTAATATGAAATATTATATGATAAGACATGTACTCTTTTCATCGACTGATTTTTCCCAAAGGGTTTTCTAAGGTTTTTAACGAGACATGCATATGACCTCGTAACGCTGTAATGTCGTAATGTCTAAGGGGAAGTGTTGTGAAATATTTTATATGGACATTACTCCTTATATAATTAGAATAGGAAGAGAGTTGATTTACTAATGTATACCCTTTCTCCTCTCTATATAAAGAGTGAGAATATTAATGTTTTGTAGACATTTCATATCAAAGTTAATAAAATCTCTCTATCTCTCTTTCTCCATACTATTCTTCTATATTATTATGTATTCTTCTATCTTCTTCTTTATGTTTCTCTCATTGTTTTACAACACGTTATCAGTTCGCTCTAACCAACTAGCTATCTCTACCTATCTCTATGATCATCAATGAACGGTGTGATTCATTTAATTCGTAATTGTTCTCGTCTCTTATAAATTGTCAAAATTAATTTTTTTTCCCACTCAATCAATTGAGTTATTGATTCATGCTTATATTTTAACACATACCAACCACAATTGCAATGTTGCGGGGAGAATCAATAATTGAGAAGGGCCATAGAAAAGAATCGTGTCTTTTCTGTGAGGTAATTCGATGATCTTTATGATTTATTAGTGTTCAAAATTATTTTTATTGAAATTGTTCATATAAATAAATTGATCAATTGAAAATTTAGAAATAAATATATGGTGGTTGAAATTATTGTCTAATTTATATGAATGTTTCAAAAAATCTTTTCTTCCTAAGTATGAGTATTTATAATTTCATGTGATCTGATGCTAGTACATTTAATTATGTTTAATTATTTTTTGTTAAATAAAATAAATACATGATAATTTGTTAAAATATGAGTACATATACGCACATTTTTTTTTGACAAGAAAATATAAATTAAGATTTATTTTAATGAATTAAATTTATAGTTGGATGAATATGGAATGTCAAACATATGTTAATAATCATATCTGTGATGATTTAACGATATTTTTATGATTTATTAGTACTTGCCATTTTCTTTAAGTTTAAATATATCAATTACGCTTAAATATTATTTGTAAGAAATATTGGATTGCCTACATCCTAATGTTATTTGCAGAATGAATTTGAATTGGTTTGCATAATATGGATTTTGTAATTAATAGCAAAGTTTATTTTTGAGATAATCTTCAGATTATTGATTTATTTTAATATCATGATTTATATTTTTGAGATAATCTTCAGACGATTGATTTATTTTAAGATCATGATTTATTTACTTAATCATACAACTCTCTTCCTCGACTGATTTTTCCCAAAGGGTTTTCTAAGATTTTTAACGAGACATGCATATGACCTCGTAACGCCGTAATGTCGTAATGTCTAAGGGGAAGTGTTGTGAAATATTTTATATGGACATTACTCCTTATATAATTAGAATAGGAAGAGAGTTGATTTACTAATGTATACCCTTTCTCCTCTCTATATAAAGAGTGAGAATATTAGAGTTTTGTAGACATTTCATATCAACGTTAATAAAATCTATCTATCTCTCTTTCTCCATACTATTCTTCTATCTTATTCTGTATTCTTCTATCTTCTTCTTTATGTTTCTCTCATTGTATTACAACAACTATGAGGTGTTATTTAATGTTACTTATATTGTAGTGTGTAACTTTAATGTTGAATATAATTGAATTAGCTTCTCCAATTCGCCATTCCTAGGGCTCCCTACTGGGCTTACAACTTAGACGACCAAGATTTGTTTTGGTGTTGGTGGTTCTGTGGGAAAATATCAATTTTAGTCATTTAGGATATGTTAAATCCAATTTCAGTCCTCAGGTTTGGTAATTTCTCAAAAATGGTCCTCCGGTGTCCGAATTTAGTCTTTTTTATCCACTTTTGGTCCCTTGTTCCGGTACCTTTAAGGATCAAAAGTGGACAAAAAGGACCAAAAGTGGACAAAAGGACCAAAAGTGGACGAAGAGGACTAAAATCGAACACCGGAGGACCACTTTTGAGAAATTACCAAACCTGAGGACTGAAGTTGGATTTGGCCTATCCTAGAGGACCAAAATTGATATTTTTCGTGGTTCCGCAACATAACTCCATTAAGGCCATATATTTAATAATTAAAAAAAATCAATCTCTCTTAGGAAAGTGATGATGATCACTGATACAAAAAAAACTTATACAAATCGACGTTATATTTAAATCAAGAGTTTCAGAAACACCGAAGACCGAGTGCTTTAGGTGATCAAGCCACCATTCTCATCGGAGGAGGAATACTCTTGGTGGCGTTAATGGGATAAACAAGGCCTTCTACTCCACCAAGGTCTATAAGAACATCGACAGGTCATCAAGCGACCACATCTACAACCTACGCGCGGGGCGATTCTCCACCGTGAAACAGCTTTACCCTTCCCTTCCGCCGCGGGATCCTGTACAAAAACGCGATCATGGCGCAGCACTGGTATAAGAAAACACACAGTATGTTGTACGTGATGTACGGTGAGTCGCAGATGTAGGTGGTGAACCAAAATGGGCAAGTGTGGTGGTGCCGCAAAATTTAGAGGCGCTGAAGAAGGCCGACGAGTAGGGTGTACGAGTGGGTGTAATTTACGGTGGTGAAAGAGGCCGGAGAGCAAGGACTGGTGGTGGTGGTGCCGTAGAACTTTGGAAGATTGACCATAGGGATATTTTCAATTCGATTCAACATTAGGTTTTTTGTCGATTTAACAAATTACTTGGAAGAAAATTGACACGTCATTTATGTTGGATTGTATATTAAAGTCTAGCTTTAGTATGAACAATGTTTTAACAATATTTGAAATGAGAATCATTGATCAAATGATTGTGTCTTATAATTTATTTATATGTCCGATGCAATAGTCCACTTACTTTATACTGTAGATAATATATTGTGCGACAACACGCGGAAGATCATATTATCGATTTCCTTATAAAGTATAAACAGATGCTCACAACCGAGATAAATGGGAACTCTCTATCGGGATGGTTGTAGTGTGATTTGGTATTAGTTTGTCATGACTATAAAATCACATTAGTGCATTTGTGTGTATTGAGCAGGACCGCTTGAGATCGTTCAATTTATACTGACTATATAGGAGAACTTGATCTCAGTTATCATGGATGTTCGTGCTCTTAATCCCTATACAATAATCTCGACACGTAAGCTAGTATGTATTTCTTTGATTCATCAATGAGTGAGATTTACATGTAATTAAATCAACAAACTCAGTGAGTTAGGAAATAATGTTGTCTCTATGGTGTGCTGTTGATTGTAGAATGAATCTGTGTCCTATTAAATAGGTTGATGATGTCCCCTTAAGGAGCTCATAAGGATTATCATGTAAACCCTGCTGGTGGATTTATTCCGGCATGATAATGAGGTTGAGTGGTACTACTCTCGGATGAGATATTAGATAATGGACTTGTCAGTAACTTAATTAATTAATAAGTTTTGTATATCTTAAACGCAGGAAGACTAACGGGCTCATAATAAGAAAGAGACTATAACGTAATTGTGGGATTAAGGTAGGGGTGTAAACGGGTAGGGTATGGTACGGGTACGCCAAATCCATACCCTGCCATGTATCCTATTTCCTTCACCCATACCCTACCCTATTACCCTCAAATGTATCATCGGGTAGGATACGGGTAATATCCATCGGATAATGGATAATCCGCGGATAAACGGTTATCCACATATTTTAAAATGGCCACCCTAGTTGTCCTCACTCTTCCCATTTATTCCTATGTTGCCGACATCTCTCTTTACCTTATCTGCCTCAAATAAATACAAATACCCAACATATAAATAAATCATCACTCTCAACCACACAAGAATCATGAATCATATTACAAAATAAGGCTTCAAGTTATACTAACAGCATTAAAAAACCCAAGTAGCACAATTAAAACTCATCAAACTAATCTAATAATGTTTAATAAAATAAAATGAATTACTTAGTTTAAGATGTTAAATTATGTTGTACAGTGTAGTGTACTTATATATATATATATATATATATATATATATATATATATATATATATATATATATATATATATATATATATATATATATATATATATATATATATATATATATATATATATATATATATATATATAAAGTATGCGGGTATACGGGTAGGGTGATCAAGTAGGGTAGATGAGTATTTTATAAAAACCATACCCAACCCCTACCCTTAACATTTTAAACGGATACAGGTACTACCCTACTCGATACCCGATTATGTTCTACCATATCCTTACCCGATAGGGTATTGCCCACTGGGTACCCGAACCCGCGGGTAAAATTAACAGCCCTAGATTAGAGCGGTAGTGCAGTAATAATATTTTAGTGGAATATATTATTATTATTGGATTTAAGTATAAGTTTTGGGTTAAACTTGGATACTAAAGCCCAATGGAGGCCCGACTCTAATTTCTCCTCCTGATCCCTGCTGTAGGCCATAAATAAGTCATCTCAGTTTCCTGGATCCCTAATCCAACGCTTAAACACATGAGAAATAAGGGAGGAGAGCAGATTGAGATAATCTTGAAGATCGTCGCCCACACGACGTCAAGATTAGACTTGGGAATACAACAGAAGATCAAGAGGTCATTTTCTGCAGTTGTTCTTCTTCAACATTCCCTGGTGAAAGGTAATACGTTTCTATCTTCTTGTTTCAGCTAATTTAAAAATGCATGAAGCCCTAACGGTTCATGTTAACCAAACGATCGAACACCAATAATTGGTATCAGAGCTTCGATTTCATGAAAGACGTGACACGTTAGGCTAGGGTTTATGTGATTATGTTATTTAATTATGAATTAGAATCACATGTATAATTAGGGTTTTGGTATTATTTTTCGTACATGTATATTCCATGTATCATCGATTGTGTTGGAGAATCGAGTTTTGTCTTATTCACACGGTGAAAGAAAGACGACAATCGAAAACCCTTGGAGCCTTGACGTCGTGCCCGATGCCAAAAAGATGGATGAGTGTGGTTGGCGTTAGGGTTTGGAAGCGAGCAGGTGGCCCACGACGTGACTGAACAAGAGGTACTAGCCATGGTGTGCTGACGTCTGCACGTGAAAGACCTGCTGGATGTCGTTGGTCCATGAAGGCAGCGATGGGACAGGGTTGTTCATCGAGTGATGAATGATGTTTTGATGATGGCTCTACCGACGTGCGGATGGCACGATCCCGTCGACATGATCATCGGCTGCAGGAAATGTGAGTGACACCGCATGACGGTGCTTGGTTGAGGAGTGGCGATTCACAGCAATGGCGTTGGACAGGGATTGCATGATACTAGTCCAGTATTGGCACGAGCGGCGGTCATTTCTCAGCGGCATCCACAGATGTTGGTCGTATAGGCCGCAAGGCTGGAGATGTGCGGTAGAAAAGAGGAAGACGGGTCGACTGGTGGCACGATCAACGTGAAGGCAACGATGACGTGTGGCACAAGTCAGGCATTCTAGGTGAGTCCTGCAGTGTTTCCAGACGGGTTTGCTGGTCCGACGTGATTCCGAGCGGGTCTGCTAGTTTCTGAGTGAGTCATGGGCAGTTTCGGTCGAGTCTTCAGACAGTTTCGGGCAAGTCGACCAATTTCTAAGCGAGCTGTTGGGCGGATGACGCACGTTTCACGCACAGGAGCCAGCAGCTGCCGTGCACGAGAGCTCCTTCCCATGATGGAGGGGCGCACGATGCCAAGAGTTTCACCTGGTGAATGGCACATTGGCAGGCGGGAAAGCGTGAGAGCCTAGTGGGTGCTTGAAGATAGAGCAACACGCACGATGCATAGTCGCTGAAGAGTATGAACGTGCGCGGTGATGCGCACGATTGCAAGGCATGAGTGCACGGGTCGTGCACGTTGGCGAGACTGGCGTGTGATACTGCATGGGCGGCACGACTAGTGCCAATATGTATGATGATCAGGCAGTTTCGTTTCGTGCGGCGGATCAGGCTGCGGGACAAGAAATCTGGAGGAAAATTTATGAAGACCGGCTTATAATTTTCAGATTAGGTTTTGAGGCGCTGCCCCGAACCCCACGACCTGACCAGGCAGGTCGATCCCTGTGAACTCGCTGGGGAGGTCGATCCCTGTCTGCGTTGCCCGCATTCGTGCTTGGTGGCGAACAATCGAATTCGCTGATATATAACTTTCATAATTGATTTACTTATCTGATTATTGTTATATATGTATTGCATGATTCTCCGTGATTTACTGCCTTATTTACCATAATAGGAGCATGCTAGGTTGCATATTTTATTTTGAATATTATATGCATGTAAAAACCCTCGATGTTAAATAACTAAGTGGGATAGGGGATTGGTTAATAATTCCCGCGGACTCCATTACTGGTTTGTAAGTGATGTGAATAAACTTGTGCGTCAGCAATAGGCCTTCCTCCACAATGGATGAGTTTATTCATGGATTGCTAGAACGAACTTCTTTATGATGATTGTAGGAAGTTATCTGAGCGCGTGTGTACTTCTCTAACTGTAAGGCACACAAGCTTAGACCGCGGACTTGGGATCAAATAATGGTGTACACTTAGGTGTAAATAATAAGTATCATCCCCAATGGAGTCACTGTTATTATTTGCATGGCTAAAGAGGAACCGACTATTAATTATTTTATCATAAAGCTAGGTTGATGAATGAAATTAATGGATAAAACTTTCTCTTGTAAATGTTTGGGTTTGTATAGGTCCACACTAACTTGGCATGTAGACTCACGGTGCTTGAGATGTTTGTGAATTTTATTTTTATATTGTTTTGAGGGAATCAATATAAATAGATAAATTCAAAGATTTGATCGATGTATTTATTTATGTGATTCTCTGTATTTTTTAATAGTTTATTCCACTTATTATTGACTAAAAGAAATTATATTTACTGGTCCTAAATTAGATGATTAGAAAAGAATCTTGGTTTCGAATCTTACTACTTAGAAAAACATATGTGCTCTCACTAAAGGTGTCCTCTAGTATCTATTTAAGACTCCAATAAAGAGATTAGAGTTTCATAGAAATATGATGTTCATTCTCATGCAACTCTTCAGATACTTGAGTAAGTTAGAAAGACAAGAGGTCATGGTTGACTTGATGAATGAATTGGAAAAACATGGAGTAGAAATTGAAAGGGAAACCTATGTCAATTTTATTCTCCATAATTTTCCTGGATGTTTTGAGCAAGTTCTACCTGAAATACAAAAGTTTGTATATGGTGGGGAACTTCTAACAAAACATGTGGCGAAGGAAAGCCATTTTCATCATGATGTGAATAAGGTTAGTATTTCTTTCATTAGTTGTTAAAGCATGATTGGTGATGGCATCTACTGACACATTGTGTAGATACCGGAATCACTAAAAGCCTGTAACTAAGTGATAACGAGATTATTGAGTACATAGGTAAGCTTCGAAAGTAGTGGATGCTGTAGTGAGAGTTGTTTATTTATCTTCTGATAAGAATAAACGTTTGATTATGAGAAATTGTCTTTACGTACATTTTCATAGAAAGAATTTCATTTCAGTTTCTATGCATTTATGGATAGATACTTCATTTTATTTAAATAACATGGTCATAGTGATGAGGGATGAAACTATAATCTGTTATGGTACGTTGGTAACAATTTGTACACTCTTAAATCATGATTCTTTCATGAGGCAACATAATAGTAATGATAACGCGTCTTCTAATCCTAATAAGAGAAAAGAACCTTCGGATATGAACCAAACATATCTTTTGGCATTCGAAATTAGGTCATGATTGTCTTTTCAAAGCAAAGGGGTGTAGAGCAAAAGATATGTTGAAATTGGTTCATTCTGATTTATGCGGTACTAAAGTTATCCCGGCGAGAAGTGGTTATGAATATTCATCACCTTACGTGATGATTATTCTAGATATCGATATATTTATTTGATGCACCGCATGTCTAAGTAATTTGATTAATTCAAGAATTGCAAGGCTGATACGGTGAAGCGTCATGGAAAATATATCATGTCATTACGATTTAATCGTGGTGGCGAGTACCTCTTAGGATAGTTTAGGAGCTATTAATCAGAGGTTGGGATTCAATCCCAAGTTGTCTACACCGGACATACCCCATGTTGGGATTAAAAGATCATTTTTGTGTGAGTTTAAAAGTTTTCATGATGACACTAGTTCATAGGTATTATGTTTTTAAACTATTTTTTATAAAGTAAATATCGAATGTTTTTTATTTCTTCCCAATTATTTATGACTTGCACAATCAATTTTGATATCCGATTATATTTTGGTGTTAAATTTTTGTTTAGAATTGTGATAAATGATGCCTATGTGAAAAATAAAAAATATATGTTAAAAAAATGTCTAACCCTTTAAAAAATGATTGAGATTTCTTATTCTCATTCAAACTTTTATCTTGTTTGAGTCGCTCATCTCAAAGTTTCTACGCTAACTTTCCATCTTGTACAATCTGAATCCCCTGTTCTACAATCATGTTTCACTCCATGTTTCATAACTTGTTTTCCATAAAAATAATATACTTAATGACCATTAAACATTTGGGGAATATGGTTGTATTTTAGGCCTTGATTAATACACGTTGCAAACAGAGGCGGATTTACTTGGGTACATGTACCCCCAAATTAAAGATTTTCCAACTAGAAATTTTTTGTTGTACCCCCATTTTATTTAGAATGTAGAAATATTATACTATTAACTAATAAAGAAAAGTTGTTTCTTTTTTCTCTAAAAGGATTTCTCGAACTAAATTACTAAATTCATTTAATTTGTTTAAAATTTGTACGTAGTTGTGTTTATTATTTTAAAGAATTTTCTTTACTTTTTTTTCATTTCTTAGAATGATTGATTTGTTGGATTAATTATAAAATTACATGTAATCCCCTTATATATTAAAGTAAAATAACATTCCAAATTTAGAATATCAAATTGTGAGGTGGCAATCATACATTGAATCAAAATTTAAGATTTTATGAAATTTGTGAAGTGGCAGCATAATATACGTAAGTTGATTATAAGGAGGTTGCGGGTTCAAACCTCAATTTACGCATAACTTTTTCTTTACTTACTCTTTTTGTTTATACTTTCAATTGAATTTTTTTAATGAGACTGGACACAATTTAAAAGCCCAATTATCAAACATCCCATTTTTTATTTCCAATTTTAAGAGTACAGAGAGTGTAGCCATTATTCTAGTCATTTTCAATTCTAAAATTAAAGTGTGACCCATTTTCATCTTAAAGATATTAAAAGAACTTATTACATATCATGTTGGATTAGACCTTCAGCGGGTACGAGATATAAAAGCCCAATTATCAAACATTTATAATATTGTTATTAAGAATTATAACTATACATTTTAAGAACATACTTTTTATTTTTTCCAGAAGATCAAATGATCTTTAAAGTTTTAAATATTAATTATACCAGATATTCGTACATGGTCTTCAGGATATTTTACACATCAATCATCACTCCTATTTTGATATATTCCAATAATAATGGTGAGGAGGATCACTTCAAACCCAGTGATACATACCGTGTTTTCTTATTAATATGAAATAAATCGAAAATGCATGTTTCTCACTCGATTAAAGTTATATACATTAACGTTTTTTATTGGTCAAACAATAAATTATACTTTCATTTATTCTAAGTTAATATGATTAATTTTTATTTAAATATATAAATTTAAAATTAATAATAAATAAATAACAAACACGATAACATGCGTCGCACGTGGGCACTGCACTAGTACTTAGTTATTAAGAAATAATGTATTTATACACATAAGACGATTTAATTACACTCAAATTAATACACTCAAACAACTTTTATGCACATATATTCACATATTGTCACCATTAATATTATAAATATATTAATCCATAATAAAAAGAATTTTATCAATTCAAGGCCTGAAAAATGAGTAAACTATCAATTTGGGGTCTAAATTATTTTTTCTATCAATTCGGGGCCTGAAATATGTATAACTATCAATTTTGGGCCTGAATTTAGATCCTAAATTGATAAAGTAGGATATAATATTTGATAAATTCAGGTCTTGGATTGATAGTTTTACATATTTCAGGTCCCGAATTGATAGAAAAAATAATTCAGGCCTTGCATAAATAGTTTACCCATTTTTCAGGCATTGGATTAATAAAATTCCTAAATAAAAATACGATGAATAAAATGTAGACATAATTACCTTATAATTATCACAAAATTATAAATATGTGAAACAAAATATATATTATATTTACACATAAGTAGGGACAAATATCAGAGTATTACAATCGATCACCCCTCCGACTATCCTTTTGTTTCATTACTAGAAGAGCCCTATCGTCACAGATCCAATCCTACAAGCTTCTCTACCCCAAAATGAGGTCACATTATGCATTCCCACCCGCGGCAGATCTCGATCGAGTGATCGGTGATAACGCGTTCGCCCTACCGGCCATATCACCGAGCACCTCTATGACCCTCTGTCGTACAAATCCAACCCAGAGTGCTTTTTAAACCCAATATGAGGCCCCATTATGCATTACCTCCCTTGAGAGATCACGTTGGGAGAATTGGTGCTTGAGAGATCGCGACGGGTACACCGATCCCCCCACTCATCATATTGCCGATCATCCCTCCAAATATTCATATGATGCACCACTAGAACAATCCTATTTTCCTACATCATTGTAATAGGTCCGACAACCTTATTCAGGGTAGATTTTCATTTCATCCCAGATTTTCATACATTCGAGGGTTTTACTGATTGGTAGTTCCACCCAAATTGGGCTTCTGTAGCAAACAGATTTTAAAAGATTTGGAGATTTTACTGTTTTATTTACTGACTTTCCATTTCCACACACTTGAATACTTTACTGTTTTTATTACAAAATACTTGAAAAAAGTATCAACCATCACATCATGGAAGTATTAAATCTTCACTAAATAGCTCAGCACATAAACGCTTCCTACATAAGGTGGTGGATGCCGGAACAACTCACTCGACATTATCACCATGTACCAATCGGTACAAGAACATGTAGCACATCACCCCGCAGGCATTTCCATTCTCCTGCTGAGGAGGATACTTCAATATCTCCTCATTGATTTCCTTCCTCCGCCATTCTTCTGAACCAACCTCGTACTCCTCAAGAAAACTCGATAACTATTCAGCAAATACTTTGAAACAACTTCGTGGATTGCGAGAGTGAATCATACATATACACATTGTGACATTCGATATCCAACTAATAAAGTACATAATGGTTGTCCTGGACTTGTGGAATCCCATATACAACAACCACCTCCTTCCATGAGCGCCCAGTTCCTCCTACGGGGTCGCTCACCTATAACATACTTCGTACCTCCGACAATTTTTCTCCCCAATTCCACCCCGCGCCAACTTTCTGGGTACGTTTCCAATCCCTCCTCAAAGTCTTGAGCTTGTCCTGGAAATTGTACGATGTTATCAGAATTTGAAAATTATGGGTCAAGAATGGGGATAAGTTATTAGATATTCATTTAGAAAAATGTTGGCACTGTGGTCCATCCATCAATGTACGTGTCATGCCATCTCCTAGCCTTGTAAGCGACAAGTTTGAGCAACAAGTCCATATGCTGCATTCAAACCAACTCAATTAACAGCTTATAGTGTAATAGAGTACTCTGCTTGAAATACATCAACACAAATTCTCTAAACAATACATATTGAAAAAGCAGTAAATCCCTTACCCGATCAGATAGCCACAATGCCAGAGCATACAGAGACTTGAAAAATCATGATCAAAGACATTCCTTAATATCAATCGACACTGTCAGTCTGGCTAATTCATTATCTGCATCATTAAACCATTGTTTAAACTCCACCACGTGCCCAGTGGGATATTACATACTCTTTCCACTAGCCGAGCACTCGCCTCATTTAACTCCACCATCAATTACCTTAGCACGCTTGTTGGCCCGTTTAATTAGGGGATCAGTCCATGGATCCTTTGTTAGACGACCGGACTTGGTACTCCGCTTCTTTCCATAATGCTTCTTCATAACATGCTTCTTCTTTACCAACCTTATACTGATTCACGACCTCCATCTCCACCCATGGATCTACCTGGAGTGATTCATCTTCGCACAGATCAGCCCCTGAAACCTGTATCGCCTGCATATTATTGAACATTTCACATTTATAAAACTAAATTGAAAGATAGAGAATTAATTTTCCGAAACAATCATACGAACTCTACATCCAACGAAGGCTTACCCCATCATCATGTTGATGCCCAGTAGCAATATTTATGGCTACAGATTCTCCATCTCGGATACATTATGGGTGATCAGCAACGCCTTCGGCATCTTCCCCCTCTTGTATCCAGGTTTTCCAAAGGTTTTTCACTCGTACTATGATTCTCGACCTCGTTCTCCACCTCCATCTGTGCAACGAAGGAAAGAATACAATTGTTGGAGGACTTTTCAATCAGTGTCAACTGACTCATTCAGGTTGGCACCGTTGTCTTCTTCTTGCTACTCCACTTGTACTCCACCTCTGTATTGCTGCTTCATTTCACCAATATCCCTTTCCATCGCAATTATTCTCTCCTCAATCTGATTAAGCTGCTAAATAATGACTGAAGAAATCAGTTCAGCTGGACACTATGTAGCTTCCTCTGCATGGTTTATAGATGCACTTGTCGATTGGTTGTGGTCCATTTCTTTTTGAGGGCGATGATCTTCTCTCTGCCAATCTACCAAGCTCATGTACCACGCTGAGTTATACTCCTCCTCCGACGGTTCCAGTCTGGTTCTTGCATCAGTCTGAAATTAAAAAAAAAAGATAAGTAGTTAGAAGGGTTCCGTAACCAAGTATCAATATTAGTACAACTTGTCTCATACATAATTTACTAGTTCAACCCTAAGCTTACCTATAGTGCACTCTGATCTGACGATCTAACATCCTTGAAGACAGTAGCTTTCAGGTTCGAATACATGGGTAAAAACATGGGATTCCAACGTAATATACGGGGTATGGCGCTGCGTTCCTCGTCCTCGGACTTTAAGTTACCGTACATCTATTCTACCAACGATATTGCCTCATATGCCCACGCAACTAGAATATACGAGAAACCATTTGCATCTAAGTATTCTCTGTGGGATGAGTTCCCTACTTTCTAGCATGGTGATCCTTTTGCTATGTTTTCATTGCAATTCGAATATCGAAAACAAGGAGGTTGTAAGATACTCAGTCCCATTGGTAGGCATTAAACACGTCAATATTGTCACATACATTAATGTGCTGCATCTTGATGTTGCTTCCCTTTGACCCCAGTGGGAGCAAGATACCCCAACCAACATCAACAACGCCAAATTCACCGAATCATCATCATCCGTGCACTCTTAAAATGCTTTCCGTATTGCTATAAATGACACGTTTTTTGTCCCTCTGAAAATTCTGTTGTGCAAGCATTCCTTATTTTCTAGTCTTTGATATGGCTCAAAGCAAAGACTCGTTACCAAAGAGAACTCCTGGGGTCCAAACTTCAGTTCCAGGTTACCGAAGTAAAACTTCAAAGTTTCCACCGAGTTAGAACAATCTTGGGCAAATAAGAGATGAAGATATATTTGCCATTGGAACTGCATTTCCGACATTCTAAGGAAGTGACCCACGGATGTGCTCCGAAATATTCCTAAGCTTTAAGGGCTCAACTTTTCTCTTATATCGCTTAACACGCTCAGGTCTGCCCTCTTCCCAACTAGGCAGGTAAAACAGTCTGCATTCGGTACCTTGGCCATGACTGCAATAGTTGTTACTGACATCATATAATTTACACAAACAATTCAGTAACTACACTCATTTCAATGATAATATTTTCTAGAACCAGAAAGCTGTAAAAAACATCTCATGTAGCACCTTTAAATAGGATTTGCACCTTTAAATATTATGATGATTATAGCTTGTCAAAAACATGGATCATATTGAAATCCTCATAAGTTCACTGTGTATATTAATAGAACATCTCATGTAGCACCTTTAAATAAGATTTGCACATTTTGTTCTAATAAGCAAGAGCTATTTGAGTTATAATAAGGATTAAAGGAGGATGTTGTGTGAACTAATGCTTGATATTATCAACTTTGATCCAAATTTCACTGCACATCAATACACAAGGAAGAATCAAAACACTTGTTTATCTGTAGAAATATTTGCATATCTCTACTTGTATATGAGGTATTTCACTATGAGAACTAAACATTCGTTTCAGGAATCTTTTCTGAACAAATGAAAGTTGACTATGTGACCTGGTAAATAATTAAAGTTGAAGCATGGACTTGGTGCTTGTAACTTCACAAATAATATGTGAATTACTCTCAACATTATTGTATTTGGCAAAAACTTGTGTGCGCCTGGGCGCACGGGAGCACTTTCCGTGTGCCTTTAGAATTTTGTGTTAAATTGTATACCCTTTAGTATAAAGATGTATACCCTTTATTTTCTAAAGAAAAATAAAAAAATATTAATAAAAAGTGTATACTCATTAGAACAAAATGATGTACCCTTATTAATTAAAGTGTATACCTTTTAAAACAAAACAATGTATCCTTACCCATAATACTAAATTTCAAAGGCACACGGTGTGCGCCGGACGCACGCAAGCCTCACTCATTGTATTTTTATACGTGAACTTAGGAGACAACTATGTGTGTGGAATTTATCCGTATGTATGAAACTAACATATAAATGTCTATGGATTAACTAAACCGATTGAAAATGTGCATAGATTAAACAGATTAAACAGTATAACTGTCTTCAGGGGCGGATCCAGAAAAAAAATTCTGGGGGTACGACATGTAAATATAAAAATATTACTATTTATTTAAAAAATGAAAAAATTACAATTATTATTGATACCGTCCAATTTTTATTTTTAAAAAGTAATTTAAGACATTATTATCATGAATTTATAATATATTTAGAAAATAATAATGAATTGAATGTAAATTAATATTGCAACTAAAAATTTAGGTAACAAACGAATGAAAAAAAATATACACACACGAGTGAATTAATAAAAAAACATCACGAATTAAAATAGAAAAAAATAAAGAAAGATATAGTATTATATTAAGAGAAACATATTTGATAAATAAAATAATAAAAAATTACAGAAAAATAATAAAATACATATAAAGAAAATTATTAAAAACGTAAATTAAATTATAAAAATAATAAATAAAATGGTAAAAAAGATAAATGAAACCAACAAAAATAATAAAATAAAAGGGTAAAAAAGATAAATGAAACCAAGTATCGAACCCTCGACGTTGAATACCCACAGAATGTGCCATAACCACTAAACTACTAACAAATATTGAATATTAATTACTATATATATAGGTATTATTTTTTATTTCCCTTGTACCTTCATTGGATCCGCCTCTGACTATCTTGAATTAATCACTCTCATTTCATCTTCTACACCAGCCAAAATCTTGACTACATCACTCTCATTTCATCTTCTACACCAGCCAAAATCTTGACTACATTTCAATATAATGACTATGCAACCTAGCACAGTAGTAAACAATTATGGTTTACTGTTTTTCAAATTTTCAATGGGGCATTTCAGCAAACATATAACTTGCTTATTCCTATCTGTAATAAATCTACATCAAACTCAGAAAATATCATGATATATTGTAATAATTTCCCACTTTTCTGCATTTCTACTAAGAACAAGCTTTATCACTAGAAAAGGTGCAAATTAACAAACACAATTTTAACATATGTATAAGTGTCCCCCAAGCTTGATTTTAAAGCAATGAATTAACAGTCAATACCCAAATCAATGACAACTCAACGACATCATTTGTATATTAACTCAATATAACATTAAGCATTACATACAAATAAACTCATAGAAATGAATGATTTGCATTACTATTAAAACTTGGAATTAATGCATCAATTGAACCAATAAACTAGGGTATTATGAACTTAGGTACCTCGAGTGAAAAGTGTGCTTTCGGTCGTACGCTGGCCTCCCTGCATTCTGCTGAATTGAACTAGCCCGCAGTCTAATGAAGAATTGAATTGGGTATAATAAGATTCACTACGATTCACAAAGATTGTTGTTCTCAAAATAGTGGGAAAAAATTCCTCAAGAACGAGAGTGATTGTGAGTCGTGGATGAAATTCAGTGATCATGGATTGTCTTCTTTCCCGTTCCAAAAATTGACGTTTGACAAGGGGTAGGGTTTGAGAAATGGGCAACCGGTCTTACAAGTTGCTACCCGGAAGGTATCTTGGTTCGCTATATTTGTTAGTTACTTCATTGCAATACTGTAATTGATAATTGCTTGTTGATGTTGGGCTACAATTGACTAAAAATTATTAAAATGTATCTTTTTTTTTTATTTTTTATCAAGACCATTTCATTTTATTTTTTTCGCATAGGGCCCTCATTTTAAGGATATATTGTAATTCCAGGAAAGCTGAAGTACTGAAACGCAAATATAGAGAATGTCACAAAGAAACGTTGCAAGGTGAAACACGTTGCACGTCTCTCCTTCTTTCACGTTCACGTCGTAAACCTAATCCAGAACCTTCCCCACGATACGATGTAATCAAAGCCGTCCATTTATTCTACTCAACCGACATATACTATTCCAAGTCAATTTCTCGCGCATCTATCCATTGAACATTTCTCCCCACGTTCATTTTTAGCCATTGGATCAAGCCACCCCTTCAATAAATACATCCATTCCTTCTCCATTGTTCTTTGTGCCTACCCTCGATTACGTCGCAGCCCCTACGTCCGGCTCTTGTATTTCTAGATTCTCTGCTAGAGATGCGATTTCTTGATTTCCTTCTGCCGAATTCGTTTAGATCGTGAGACGATCTACGTTTTGGTTATGGATTTTCGGTGTTTCTCTATTCCGTCGTCGATCCGTCTCCGGTTTCTGACCGACCGCGGCTGTGAAACGCCGGTATTTGGGTGGATCTACATCTGTTATTAAGATAGATGAAGGTAAATAGAGGATCTATGGTTTTTACTTGCAGTCGATTTTTGGTTTTTATTATTAATAATTTCTGATAGTATTCTCACAAATTTACCCAGATCCACGTAACTGCGTACGATTCTTCTCAAATCTGGTAGTCGCTTGTTAATCTTCTGCAATAGACAGATCGCCGAAGGTAGCTAACAGATCTGCGTTATTTGAGTGCCATAAATTAGGGTTTATCCTGTAAATTATGATGTTGACCCTTTTAATTGTATCTGACCGTAGACGCGGTTGGGCTGGAATCTCTTGAAGGATTTGGTATGGTCGGGATCTGGAGGAGAAACCAGACCAGTTGAAGTACGGATTCAGAATTGACTTTGGATCGTCGGTATTCGGTTCTTTTGGTCCAATACACCTAAGGGAAGTGTTGTTATTTCATTCAGTGTTATTCTTTGTTTCATGTGCTTGTCAATATTGTTGTAGCAATTGGTGTTGGTCGTGTAAAAGAAGTGAGATCCACTGGGATCTGATGTGAAAAAAAAAAATAGAGAGATGAAAGTGAGGTGGTTAGGCGTCCTTAGAAGATGACCTTTGCCATGATGGGTGCGCTCGCATGGCAGGTCACCAGCTAATAAAAATATATTATTTTGGTTTTGGGGGTAGAGGCACGGGGATTTGCCAGCTCTACCCTCTGTGTGCGGTGTTCTGCTGTCTCTCGCTCCACTCTTTCTATTTCCGTTGTCATTTGTCCCTCCCCTCCTACCGACAACACGCCATCAAAATCTTTTTGAAGGCCATGTACAGCGATCTTAATCTGCATATTTGTTTCTTGAATGAGTTGCAAGCCTCATACAAAATATGACTTGAATACAACTCATTCAAGAACAAATGCTCATATCAATTCGATCTGCCCAATCACTTAACAGCCATGGGAACAAAGCCATGGGATAAAGCCAGACTTTCCTCCGAGCATCATTTAATGAGGTACAACATGTTACTTTCTCGAATAATCCAGTTATCAGAATTACTTAAATTTATCCCTTAACGTATTTTATACTGTTTATCAATAAAATAATTGGGTCTCAAATTATGTCCTTCAATGTCTCCTTTTTTTTTTTAATCAAAATACGAAAGGAGTGCTAACTAATGTGACTTAGATAGGTACAATGATTTATTAACTAACCATGTTTTATTCAATGTCCTTCAAGAAGTATATAACCACAGTTTTCTAAATTTCACTGGAAGAGAGATGTTTTGGTCAGTTTAAGTTATGATTTCCGCAAGTAATTCTTCAATTAACTGATGGGTGTTGAAATTGAGCTAACAAAAACGTCAGTTTTCTCAATCATGTTTGCCGTCCGGTGAATTTAAGGTTCTGATATATTTTAAATATATCCTGACTTAATACTAAGTTATGATGAAGCATTTAGGTTTGGGAACGCAAAGAAATTTACGGTTTATAATCTTCTACAGCATCTTCAAACTAATAACTATGCGATTACTTGCAGTCTACATTAACCACAGTAGTTTTATCTTGATATTTAATTTGTTTTTATCTTAATATTTTCTGTTTAACACCTTTATATGGAACTCTATATACCTTTAATAGTTATTGCAAGTGTATTTTTTAGTGGTCAGCTGTATGTGATAACAGCTGTTCTGTTGGCTGAAAAGCCTTCATCTCGTTGTATCATAGTTTGAAAGTTACAGAGCATTGTAATAGATCAGCTATGTGGTGATATCAAGAGTCATGGGTGGATATTTTAGTCGCTCAAATGGAGTACCCTCAGTAACTGGTCTTCTAGTTTGAGGAGGATTTCAAAATGCATTCCTGTTGGGTTCGTCTGAGACTTGAGTCTACATAATTATTCGCTTCTGCT
The DNA here is from genome assembly GCA_023678885.1 of Pogostemon cablin. Classification (NCBI taxonomy): domain Eukaryota; kingdom Viridiplantae; phylum Streptophyta; class Magnoliopsida; order Lamiales; family Lamiaceae; genus Pogostemon; species Pogostemon cablin. The sequence goes on along the minus strand of CM042990.1, from coordinate 8,763,985 downwards.
GCTGCTGTGGATGATGTTGCTGCTGAGTTCGCCCTGCCCCTGCTTTGGAGGTCTTCTATCTGCTTCCTGCTTGTGCCTCTGGTGATTGCTGAGGAGACTATTTGGTGTTGGATAATTGGAGAGGTTCGTCTTAATGAGCGTTACTATGCTGTGAAATGCTTGGATGTCCACATGCGTGGTCTGTTTCAAACTGATTAGACCTTATTTTTGACCTTTTTTGGAATTGGAATCAAAATACCTAACCTAATTAATAAAAAATTCAGTCTTCCCTACTTTCTTTCTAAACTGGACAAACTGTAGATTTCACCGGTGTGTCCTTTCTCCATATCAACAACGGATTGGACTACTAGATTAGAGCTGCTGTTCAAATTGTATCGGAGTCCACGTCATGCTGTGGTTATTGACATGCTATGAAACATATTTTTGTGGGCTTGGTCGTCTGGTGATGGAGCTTCGAGATGGTGATGAAAATTTTGTTTCTACCAACTTCTTTTAGTTGTATGTACTCTGATTGAAGTTTCCAGCCAAATGCCTTTTGTCCGAACCAACGTAGTGTGCAGGTTATCTTGACTACGTTCTTCTTTCAATAATCTTTTTAATGTTAAGGAATTATTATTTATGTTGAATAATAATCTTATATTTGATTATTGGGCATTTGTTGCTGATGATGAATACACAGAATCTATTGAGCTTGCATGAGGACGGATGTGTTGTTCCTATAGGGATTGGATTCAATTTGGAAGCTTTCGCTTGCGGATGATTTCTCCTTGGTTGAAATTGTTACTTGCTATTTTGTTCGTAAACTTCTGTTTACAGTTGGTGCGCAGGTTTAGCTTACACACTTGATTTAATTGATTATTTATATATATTTTAATAATCCTCTTAATTTTTTCTAATCTGTCTTACAAATTATTGTTCAATTATTTTAAAAATATATTTTTGTTTTGGTTCTCTTGCTTAAGATGAGCATATGGTTGGTATTTGTATGTTGTTTCCTTTATTTTATCAACGAATTTACTTTATGGGGTTAAGTGAGCTGAGGGGATTTTGAATAGATAAATTAATAGAAGGCCTGGAGTTTTATTTGTGAGCTAGTAGAAATGATTAATGTGGGTTGCATTTTAGGTGGAAACTGATTTACTTAGAGAAAAATTTATGACAACTGGAGGGAGTTATCTTATAGAGTAATTACTATGTTATTATTATTCCTCGAGTCATGTCTATTATATTCTAATTTCTAATAGCGTGTGCCAGTCATATGCGGTCAATTTTAATTAATATACAAATTGGTTTAATTAACTCATTAGTACTCTTTTAACTCTCTTGTGCCCTTGGGATTTAAAGGCATGCGGTTATCCAAACAGATAGCGGAAAGTAAAATTTACTCTTAATAAGTTAAATTAAAAAGGCAAATCAGTTGTAAAGTTTGTAAGCCATAATAAATCATGATAAGTGAAATCAAAGTCGTCCAATTAGATGATAAGGAATGGGATGGATCCAGCTAAAAATATGGTAAGCGCTCAATTGCTGCACGGCGTTGAGAGTGGCGGTTCGAATCCGCCTGGATTCGCAGAGTTAGGAGTTAACAATAGGTATTAATGTGAACTGATATTTTGACTTGAGATTAAACAAAATGGCTACACTTAAAATTTAAAGGATAAGTTGTGTCTGGATTCGCAGAGTTAGGAGTTAACAATGGGTAGTAATGTGAATTGATATTTTGACTTTAAGGTTAAACAAAATGGCTACCCTTAAAATTTAAAGGATGAGTTATGTGTTGAGTTGGAAAAGGGTGATAATTTTAAAATTAAAGTTTGTTGTGTGGATTTTTGATATATTTTCCCGAAAAAAATCTTTTACTTTTGTGCATCTTGATTAAGGAGGAGTATTATTTGATGTATAGTGGGTAGTTGTATTAGTGAGTTTGTGTGGGTCTTATGTGTGTATAAAAGGATATGACCCTTTTTGGAATGAACAATAAAAATGAAAAAAATACTTTCTTTCGAGCGGACGGATGAAGTATGTATTTTTTATAAGTGTGAATTTGTTTATGGGACGGAAAGAGAAATAATTTATTTATTCTATAATGTACTCCCTCGGTTCCATTCAATGAGGGTTTTCATTTCATTTGGGGCATCCCACCCAAAAGTTTTACACACATGAAATACGCATTAAAAAAATAGTATTTCTTAATTTACATGCCAAAAAGTAAAAATCCTGAGGGTTTTTATTTCATTTGGGGCATCCCACCCAAGAGTTTTGCGCACATGGAATACACACACCCTTCTAATATACAATTACAATATAGTGTTCATATTTCCATAAATACAATTATCACTACACATTAAAAAATAATATTTTTTAATTTACATGTCAAAAAGTAAAAGTCCATCTTTTTGGGATGGAGTACTTGCTAGGGAGTACTTAAGTTTAGTTTATTAATTTTTATTTTAAAATAATGATTTTTTTTATTTTTTATTTTTATCCTAGTATAGATTAGTCAACATGCATCCATAATCCATAATTTGTTCTCGGGAATCGAACTTGGTGAGAAGCCCAAAATAATGAAACCAAGCTTAAAAATAATGATGTATTTTGATCAACTTCTGTCTTCCATGTTGGATGTTGGTACTAGTATTTAATTTTGGCGTGCATTCACCTAAATATGGGGGTATAATAATAATTTTAGAAAAAACTTATTTGCTATATATATTGAGCGGAATTTGTGCTTGTGGAAATTATTGAGTAATAAGATGAAAAAGAGGACCCGAATTTTGTGAACAATGCGGAATCGAATTTGTTGATTCTCGAATACGAAGATATCAAATGGGCTACATCAAACTCGCATTTCCAGTAACCCACGTGTAGTATTTAAAACGTCTTCCCAGTTATATTGCGAATCTTTAGATAAACCTCTTAAAGAATTAGAAGACCTAGTATACTGCGATGTGTGATTTGAAATTCTCTTGTAGGACGGGTTATTGCGTAGATAAAATATATTCAATGATTGTTAAAGTATATTTTTTAAAGTATACTGAATTATGCATTAAAGTATGATTTTATTAACTACAAATATAATTTATCTATACAATAACATAATTTAGTGATGGATCGATCTGTTTCACACCCATTTCATAAATAATATCTTATATATATATATATATATATATATAGTCCATATTCAAAGTCTTTTATGAGATGATGAAGTTATGTGATTAGTCTAAGTTATTAGTGTATGATTGTTTTATTGTAGGTAAAGTATTTTTTTGTTTTTAAATAAGATAAGAATGATTATTAAAATATGATTTTAAAGTATAATAATATGTTTTATTAATAAGTTAGTAACATATTTAATATATATATATATATATATATATATATATATATATATATATATATATATATATATATATATATTTCACTTATTGGAACCATATGTACAATGGTTTATTTTGCTTTTGGTTACTGTTTAAAATTAGTATTGGATTTACATAATTAGTTTTGCTTAATGGGATTTATATCATTAAAATTCACGTGATTACTATAACTGAATGAATTTTTTGATTGGTATGGGTATTATTGAATGAAATTATATGGGAATAGAATTCTAGAATAAAAATAGAAATGAACGATTATGAAATGATAATTCCTATGATTGATTGGTATTGTTTACAAATAATTTTGTTGTTGATTGTTTTGGGGTCTTGGAGAGTGGAGAGTTTGAAAATCATGAATAGTAATGTTATGTTTATTTTGAGCTTTTTTATAGGGTATGTTGTTAAATTGATGTTTAAGAATGCATTAATTTATGTAAAAAAAAGATTGAGAGAGGAAAAATAAAGAGAAAATGTGTATTAATTGAACAAAGAGAATATATATGTATATATATGGGTGGTTTATTTTAGTAATTTATATAACAAAAAAAAGATGAGAGAGGAGAGATAAAGGAGAAAACGTGTATTAATTGATAAGAGAGAATATATATAAGTATATATATGGGTGATTTTTAAAACCTATGTGTGGATTTTGAATTATAACTCCGGGGTTTCAAATCCGGAAACAAACATCTCCTTAAAGAATGAAGATTGCATTTTTAAATTGATTTCAATTTTATGATTGGTATTCCACATTATTAAAGAATAATACATTATTTGATTTTTGGTGATTAAATTACCCTTTTAACATATTCGGAGTATTTATTAAAAAATAATTGAATTCTTCAACACCATACAAATAAAATAATTTAATTTAATAAAAATATTTAAAATAAAAATAATTTTATAATGTAATTTATTTATTTTAAATAAATACACAAGAATCCCGCATAGTACGCGGATAACTTGCTAGTATACCATAAAGTAGGATTTTCAACTGATGAGGTGACATCTTGATATGCCCTCTGTAATTCCTAACGTTTGTTAAAAAATTTTAGAGGGTTATTACTAAGATGACATAGTTTTATGACTGTTTATGAATGATTGTGAGTTCGTTTGGATTTACCAATTTCAACTATTTTGTGCTGATTTTCCCCTTAGCTTGAAGCATACTATTGTGCTTTCATTTATGGTGAATTTTCTAACGTTAAGGGATAATGAGTTTTGTTTAGTCTTTGTCTTTCCATCCTATAAATCTATTAAGTAATGACTTCATTTGTTGAAAGTTAAAATATTAATCAGTGATTTTCAAAACTGGTTGGACCGGCCAGTTAAATTGGAAATCGGCCTCAAAACCGATCCAAAACCCTTATAAAACCATTTTTTGAATTGAATTGGATTAAAGTGGGTTGAACCGGTCCAACCGATTTTTGAATTTTTTTTATTTTTTCTGTTTTTCTTTTTATATTTTATATTTTTATATTATTTCACTTTTATTTTTATTTATTTTAAAATATAATATTTAAATTTTGGATTAAATTATGTGATTTTCCTGGAGTGGTGCACCAAATATATTGCAGTTTGACTATAAATTATGTAATATTGTATTGGGAGAATATAAAAATATGTATAAAGTATTCCCTCCGTCCCAGGCAAAGAACTACATTTACTGTACCTTTTGTGAGAGTTTTATGCAGTCAAACGATACAGTTTGACCGGGACGGAGGGAGTATGAATTATAAACTATAAATATTTTATCTAATTATATTTTTATATTAATTGAATTTTTCTTCATAAAATAATTTTGGTTATTATAAATTATTTTAATAAATTATAATATTATAAAATATAATTGAAAATATGTAAAATTCACTTTTTCGGTTGAACCGCCGGTTGAACCTCGAACCACTGCATCTACCTGTTCAGTCTCCGATCCGATTATAAATATACTAGTATTAATAGTTTGGTTGCTCTTAAACTATGTAAGACTATTCCCATTCACAACCTACAATAACTCAACCAAACAATATAATATTCATTTCTCTCTCGTCCACATATACAATTTACAACCCAACTCAATCTCAATTTTTTTATATTTCATCAACAACCCAACTCAACCTCCCTTTTTAATAAAATATTCATTTTTCTCACATCTATATATATAATCATTATTATTATATTAACTTAAAAAAATTATAACTGTATTTAAAATTAAAATAATTTTATATTTTAAAAATATTTAATTTTGTAATTATAATAGAAAAAAGATGATATAATTTAAATTTGAGAGAAAAAATAGGATTTTTTATTATGATCCAAAATATACTCTATTTATAGAGAGAAAAAATAAAAGTTTTAATTATTTTTTTCAGAAGAAAAAATAATAATTTAATTATCATTTATTAAAAATTTAAATTATAATTTAAAAAGTAAATGTATACCAATCACAATGTGACAAGTGTCACATTGTGAGAGAAAATGGTAAAGTAAGATGGGTTGAGACATGGATCTTGTGATGAAAATCTTTTTAACCGGTTGGTTAAAACTTTTCTTTTTCCGTTTATTTTAATTTTCACTTATTTTGTCTTTTCTGGACGACACGGCATATTCGTCGCCAATGGGGACAGTCTAACAGATGAATGACTTTTAACAATAAAGAAGCTTTTAACAATAAAAAGTAAGTTCTTCAAGCATACTATTAAGTTATGAGAAAATGGGTTTTTGAGGCATCAAAGAAAGAAAATGAAGTTTGTTTTTTGGATTCTCTATTTGATTATACGGATCTCATGATTTGATTTTATGGAACTAAGTTAGCAATATTCGTTTTCGATTTCAAAACCCACATCCAGATTTTAAAAATCACCTATATATATACCTAATATATTCTCTTTTCTCAATTAATACACTTTCTCTCTTCATCTCTCCTCTCTCATTTAATTTTTTAAATAAATTAATACATTGATTTGACATAAAATTAAAATCTACCATGCTCAAAACCCAAAACAAACATAGAATACACCATTCATGGTTTTCAAACCCAACATAACTTCAAACCAAACATTACCTTAGGGAATGATGTCTCTTTATAATTTGACTGAAATACTTCTATTAATCTTACCTTATTTATTTTTCTTTGTACAATTTTTCCTAATTATGTCAATTTTATTTTAAGCCTCTTAGGAAAATCTTTGATTATTTTTTTTAAATTAATTACTTTACACTCAGAAAATTGAATTCATAATGGTCTAAATTTTAAAAATTTTAATTTTCTTTTACTATTATGAATATCTTAAGTATACTATAGTAGAAACTTTTCTGCCTGCGCGTCGTCTCTAGAGCGCTCTGTTATGACGTGTAATTTTTTTATTTTTTTGAATTTTTAAATATTTTTTTATTTACTTTTAATTAATTTCCTTATTTAATATTTTCTTTTTTAAATAATGAGTTTCTTATTTTTAATAATGATTAAATTTTTAATATTTTATATATTTATTTGTGTATCATTAATTAAATACTAAATCTTTTAATGCAATAAATTAATTAATATCAAATTAAATCATATATATAAAAGGAAAAAAGAATATTCGATATAATATTCTCTCTCGCCCCACCTATAAATAAGACTTTTTGATTATTTATTCTAAATACACATTTGATTCTCTAAGAGGAATAATAGTTTTCTTCAAGTTCCTCTACAAAATTTAGTTATGAAAGTATAAAAAAATATTTCGATAGAGCGTAAATCAAGTATAGATTCGATCTACCTCTAAAAAATCGATTCAAGTATTCTACAAGAGGAAGAGAACTGATTCAATTATTCTTGAATTGATTTACCTCTTAAGAATCGATTCAAGTATTCTTGAATAGATTTACATCTTAAAAATCAATTTTTCAAGAGTAAGATGATAGATTCAAGTATTATATCTTAAAAATCGATTCATCTTAAGAATAGATTTTTCAAGAGAAAAAAATCGATTCAAGTATTACCTCTTAAGATTTAATTCAAGTATTCTTTAATATTTACCTTTAAATTATTTATTCAGGTATTCTTCAATTGAAAGAGGATCGACACTTCAAGTACTCTTGAATAAATCGATTTACCTCTAGAGAATAAAATGTTAAAAAACTAATTTATGTATAGAATCGAAAGTTTAAATTATTTAAGTTAAATCATTACTTCATATATATCAAATAATATTAAAATTGAGTTTGTAAATATTTGTTAATTTTTTTTAATTTAGTATATTAATATTTATTTATTTGCCTATATCTCAATTATTCAATTATGACATTGAAAATATAAAATTTGTTTTCTTTAGTTGTTTATATAATATAATTTGAAACTAATAATTTTTTTTTAAAAATTTAATAAATTCATTACAAATTTATGAATATTTAAGAGAATATATATAAATTAATTTTATTTATATTATATATATTTTTACATTAGTTTCTTAAAAATAACAATTAATGGAAATATATATATATATATATATATATATATATATATATATATATATATATATATATATATATATATATATATATATATATATATATATATATATATATTATATAGTTAATTAAGAAATACTAAACCATAATCATAAGTAAAAAGTAATACTCCATTTAAATATTATTTACAATATTACATATATTTTAAAAATATATATATATAGCAATTATTTAAAATATTTTAATAATTTTGTTTTGATTAATTATAAAATATTTGATCTTATTTTTCATATATATATATATATATACACACTAAAGGAGAGTTTATTTTGATGAGGTGTCATCTCCACAATTTTTCTCAGTTATTTTATTTTTTTATTTATTGTTCTTAATTTTTAATAATTATTTTATGATCATACCTTTATTAATATTTATTTATTTATTATAATTTGTAGAAGATATATCTATTTATATATTATTTACTTAATATTATTTATACTAATTATTATTTGATTAGGAGATAAAGAGATATTTTTAATATACTAAAATCATTTTTCCTATAAATAAGACTTTCTATTCATTCATTGTCTCCCACATAAATTGAATAAAAGTTTTCATCAAGTTCTAAAGAAGGTGCCGTTGCTTGAATAAAAGCTTTCTCTAAGTTCTAATGGAAGGTACCCGTTACTTTTTTTTTAATCTTACTTTTTATATTTCTATTGATTAATATCATATTGTCTCTTTTATGTTTTAAATTTTCTCTTGATTATTTTTTGTTCTTTTTTATTTTTATTTTGTTTTAATTCTGATTTTTTTTCATTAGTTTCATTAGTACGTAGTAAAAATTAGATTTATCTTCTGTAATAGTTTTTTACTATTTTTTTTCATGGTCAAATTTTTTATTTTTTCAATTAATTTTGTTATGATTTCTTTTACTTTTCATATTTCTTCGATTTATATTAATTTAATATTACTTCTTTGTCTTAGTTTTTATGTTTCTTTTTATTAATTTTCGTATTTTTTATTTTCTTTTGTATTAATATTTTATCCTTTTCTATTTTTGATTAGATTAAAACATACTGTACTATTTTTTTTTATAATTCTTCCTTTTTATTATGTTATTTTAATTTATTTTGATAAAATATATATTAATTTCACTGCAATTTTGGAGACTTTAATTTTAATGAGGAATATTATTCTCAATTATAATTTTTTCTTAATTTTTAATAATTATTTTATAAGCATGTCTTAATTAATATAATTATTCAATATAATTAGTTGGAGATATCTATTCATATATACACATATCATGCGTATTTACTTAATATTATTTATATTAATTATTATTTGATTAGGAAATTATTTTTAATATACTCAATATCTCTCTATCTATAAATAAAACTTTTTATTTATTAATCATTTTCTCATATAAATCATCATATTGTCTCTTTTATATTTTTTTAATTTTCTTTTAATTATTTTTTGCTTCCTTTTTATTATTATTATTTTTGTTTTAATTCTGTTTCTTTTTTATGAAATTAAATTTATCTTTTATTATAATTTTTTATTAATTTTTTATGGTCAAATTTTTAATTTTTTAATTAATTTTATTATGATTTCTTTTACTTTTCTTATTCTTATTTCTTCAAAGACAAATTGATTTACATCCATTTAAGTTTTATGTTTTTTTTTAAAATAATTTTCTGTTATAGTTTTTAAATTTTTTTATTTTAATATTTTTTAGTTTGTTAGTTAAGTTTATTCTTTTTATTTCTTTAAATTAAAATGTACCGTATTTATTTATTTTGATACGATGTCAATTTTAATTTTTTATACTATTTTTATTTTTTGATTAATACATACATATTAATTTTATTATAATACTTTTTGATAGTAATCTTTTTTAATATTATTTTCTTAATTATTTTATAAGCATATCTTAATTTATATATTTATTCAATATAATTAGTTGGAGATATCTATTCATATATACACATATCCTAGCGTATTTACTTAATATTAATTATATTAATTTTGATTAGGAGACAAAAAATATCTTTAATATACTCAATATCTCTCTATACTTTTTATTCATTAATCATTCTCCCATGTAAATTATCATACTCTCTTTTATATTTTTTAAATTTCCTTTGATTATTTTATTGTTCTTATTTATTATTATTTTTTTATTTTATTTCTTTTTTTATTAGTATGTGGAATTAAAGTTATCTTTTGTTATAATTTTTTATTAATTTTTTTCAGGCAAAAACTTGTGTGCGTCCGGGCGCACGGGAGCACTATCCGTGCACTTTTAGAATTTTGTGTTAAATTATATACCCTTTAGTATAAAGATATGTACCCTTTATTTTCTGAAGAAAAATAAAAAAAATTAATGAAAAGTGTATACCCTTTAGAACAAAAATGTGATTAAAGTGTATACCCTTTAGAACAAAAGAATGTACCTTATCCATAATACTAAATTCTAAAGGCACATGGTGTGCACCCGGGCGTACGCAAGCCTCACTCTTTTTTTCATGGTCAAATTTTTAATTTTTTTAATTAATTTTGTTATAATTTCTTTTACTTTTCTTATTTCTTCAAATTGATTTATATTAATTTAAATATTATGTTTCTTTTTAATAATTTTTTGTTATATTTATTAATTTTTTTATTTTAATGTTTTGTAGTCTGTAAGTTAAGTTTATTACTTTCCTATCTTTAAATTAAAATATACCGTATTAATTTTTTATAACTCTCCTTTGCTTTCTTTTTTGAATTTCTCTTAATTTGTTTCATTATTATTTTTTAATAAAGATATATATTAGTTTTAGAATAAAATTTTCTTCCACATATTAAATGAGAATTTTATTTTGATAGAATGTCGATTTTAATTTTTTTATAATATTTTATTTTTTCGATTAATACACATATTAATTTCATTATAAAATTTTTTCGTTAATAAATTATTTTTTTTAATATTATAATTTCATGTCCGCGTAATACGCAGGATTTGTACTAGTGTATATATATATAACAAAGTTTTTTTCGCTAACGTTATTCATGTATGGTCTGACTATTTATTTATTTTTCGTTATGACTTATTTGCTTTAGTATCATTAGTTGCAATTAATAAATAAATTATTCGATATAAATAAATTAATTACTATCAAATCAAATCATGTATAGAAAATAAAAAAATAAATTGAGATTTTTTTTATATATAATTGATATTTATTTTAGACAACCTGTAAAATTAAGGATTTATTACTAAGAGTTACATACTATGATTATAGTTGTACTTAAATACCATGAAAAAATGTAATAATAACAGCTATATAAATATACAACAAAGAGACAAAATTGCCCCTATGTGATTGCACATTTTTTTAGAGAAATAGGGGAGTAATAAATACTCCATTCGTCCGCTTCTAAGGTGTCTATTTTACTATTTTTGGCGTCTGCTTTAAAGGTATCAATTTCCCCTATTTAGTTAACTTTTTACATGATTTAGTTATACGTTACATTATCAAAAATCAAATGTTATAATTTGTTGCAAATTCTTTCAATTGATGAAAGAAATTGTCTAGCTGTAAGAAAAAAAATCTCCTTAATTAATGTTGTTACGTTATATAACACAGATTATTTAATTATAAAAATAAGAATAATAATTAAATGATTCCGTACTCAAGTTTCATACTATTATATTTATATAAATGAATCTCAGAATTGAGACATTAATATTTTGTTTAGTTTTTTTATTACTTTTTAATTTTTTTTATTTAACTAATCATTTCTTAGATGGATAGTGTAGATATAAATTGCATGGTATCGTGTTAAAATTGCAGCACCAATTTGTGAAAAGACATTTTCAAGTAATTATTTAAAAATATACTCATTACTATATTAAATTTTGCAAGTAATATGGACTATTCAATTAAACTTTTATACTCCTTTTTAATTGCTACAGTTCAATAAATCTTTATTTTATTTATTGTACATAAAAATAATATAAATTAATAATAATTATATTTATAATAAATTATTTTATACTCAAATAATATTTTTTTAAAAAAAAATTAAAGGCTTAATGAGCCCGCATTTGGCGCCACATAAAAGTAACCCACCTCTAATTCTAGCCAATTATATCTTTCATAGTTCATAAAACTCATTTACTCTCTTTCTAGGTCTGCCCCTCTTAAAAAAAAGAAAAAATACACTGTGAATTATTGTGTGGAGAGAAAAATAATGACAACAATATAATTTATGAAAATGTTAATTTCTTATAAATTGAGTTTACAACATGTGATCCTCTTTAATTTAAAATCTAGCAATACATAGTTTACAATAAAATTAGAAAAAGGGATCACAAGGTTCAAACTGTAAACACAAAATGTCATCAAATGCGTTCACTTCAATTTTACTGAAACAATGATTTCGACTTTGCATCCTGGGCAAAAAAAGGCCGGCCGACCAACAAGAGGCAGGATCCGACTTGTTGCCACGGGTGAGATGAGTTGATTTACAAATAACTTCTGAGTTTATAGGTTAACTTTAAGATTTATTTGTAATTATGTATTTCGTTTTTAATTTTTTTTTAAAAATTTAAATTTAAGGCTGAGATTCAATTGATTTAAGATTTAGAAATTGAGATCTTCTTGAATTAGACAAAAACTAGAATAGGACCGTATTTTTTTTCGGAATTGGTGGAACCGGATCTTTTGATAAAAATGGGTTAAAACTAAAAAATTCAGATCAGAAGTGAATTGGGGCTTTTTCTTCGTCCCTTTGCGTTTCACCTCCAGATTGTTCCTTCAAGCTGATTATCACATTCGACGACGAATCTGGACTGTTCTTCGCGTTGAAATCCTCACTGATCAATTTTATCTTATCTCCACCTTCTAATTTTCCCTTCTTCTCCTGATCACGTTCTTCATTACAGTACAGGATCGTAATTTCAGAAACGCTTCTTGCGGAAACGAAAAGTTCCCCAAATTTGGACCTGGCAACGGCAACGCCGTTCTGATCACGACGACCAACCTAATTTTTTGCATAAAATCGGCTGATCCCTCGCACACTTCCCACCCAATTTTCACATTTTTGTCATTTCCGGTGTCGCTAATAGGAGAAATTATTCTGGTATTTCTCTTTCTCCCTCTCTCTTTCCCATCTCTATCTTTCCACGTCTCTCTCTTATTGAGAAATTTTACTCGGGTATGATTTCTAAAAATTTGACAGTTGATTTGAGGGGAATGTTGTGATAAATGCAAAATTTTTCTAAGATTCTGAATTCAGTTAATTTTATGAGAATTTTGTGATAAATGTGGAATTTTTCTGAATTTTTGAAATTTTTTGAGCTTTTTGTATTCTCTGTGAGTGTATCTGTTTTTCTGCTAATCACATGTTGTGTATAGAATAAATCATTTAAAAAATAATATGTTTGTGAATTTTCAGGAGCCACAATTAGAAAAGAGGTGTTGTGTATAGATTTCTCTCTTTTTGGGACTTTTGGATTTCAGAAGCCACAATTAGAAAAGCAGTGAACAGGGCAATAGATTTCAGTTGTGCAGTTATGTATAGATTTCTTGCTTACCAATGGAGCTTTTTGGGTTTTTTATCGCTGGCTTGTATGAGCAGCGGTACATGTACGGGGGTGTTATATTTATTGGCGGATAACTTTCGGAGGCAAATAGGCACCATCATCATCCAAGGCGAAGAGCTTGGAATGGACAAATGTACGGGAAAGCGCGTAAGACGGTGGACGCAGGTGGACTTGAGTTCTGGGAGACCAAGAGATTGGGTTAGTTCCCACAAAATGATCGATTTGGCATGTTTAAAGATGATGTCTGATATGTGGAGTTGGAGTGCACAGTTGAGGGCAAGAGAGTGTAGGAAGTTGAAGAAAAGGGTCCCAAAGGTGGGACTATTTTTGTAAGATGATCAATTTTATTTTATATTTTTTCATGCTGAATAATACTAAATTATTCTATTTCGTCAATATGTTCTAAGTTATTCTTTATAATTATTAGGATTACTCTTTGTAATGATTTAAGTTATTATGAACAAACTTTTAGATTATTCTTTATGTTAATTTATTTATGTTCGTTCTGTTTGGTGAACAAGGTTACTTTTTTCTATTAATTAGGTTACTCTTTATAATGAATTGAATTACTCTTTATATTAATTTGTTTATATATTGTTATATTTGATCAACATCTTCTAGATTATACTTTTCAATTAATTGGGCTACTCTCTACAAATAATTGGGATACTATAAACAAGTTTTTGGATTTCTCTTTATATTAATTTGGTTAATCAATATCTTCTAGGTTACTCTTTGGAATTTATTAGGTTACTCTTTATAATGAATTAGATTACTCTTTGATTTTCTAATAATAAAGTCTTTTTTATAATGAATTAATTGGACTACTCTATAAAAATAATTAGGTTACTCTTTGAAATTTATTAGATTACTCTTTATAATAGAATTAGATTACTCTTTCATATAAGACTCCGATTTTCTAATAATAAAGTCTTTTTATAATAATTAATTGGACTACTTTATAAAAATAATTAGGTTACTTTTTGAAATTTATTAGGTTATTCTTTCTAATAAATTGGGATACTCCTGAGATGACTTGAGTTTTACAAGGGATGTAAATGTAAAAAGCATGCCATTAGAATTTTCAAGTGATCAATGTGGTGAGGACAAAACAATGACTACATAATGAGATGCTGCAGAATAAAACGTTGACCATTGTTACACAAAACCAATAAAGAACAAACCAAGATCACATCTTCAATAAACAAGCAAAAATGAAGAAGGCCAAATCATTCATACAAATACAGAGATGTGTTCATTTATATCTACATCCGAAATCACAGTGGCTAGAGTGAAAACCCCACAAAGTAGAGCTTTAAAGAGAGAGATGGAAGGATCAGGGTGCCCTTCTTCTGAAGAACTTTCTCGATGTTGTTTCCGACGGTGGCCGCCACCGTCAAGCAGATTGACTCCCACATCCTCTCTCTCCCTTCTGGGTGCTATTCTTTTCCTTTAATTTTTAATTTCTTTAGAAAAAGATTAACTTATTTCTGGCAAATATTGATGTAATTGCGTGTGTGTGGTAAAAAGAGTAAATTTTTAAGAGCTACAAAGATCTGTGTATCATCACATATCGATCTCTGTTGATTTTTCATTAATAAATATTTCCAGTTCCCAGATGTCGCACTAAAATACCCATTCATCGAGTTGCTATGCTTATGTCTCGACCAAGACCTGCAACCGGCGGGGCCGAAGGCCCTTGTCCGGCTGCGTCAACAGCAACGACAGCTCATTAGGAAGGACGAGATTGCAAAAAAAAATGTTGTCAACATGCACGTCGTCGAGACCAAGGAAGCGAAAGAAGGTTTCTGAGTGGGCACGGAGGTGGTGCGCCGCCCGCGATGAGGTTTCCGACAGGTAGTCCTAGTCACTCTGTCAAATTGACCATGATAAAGAAGGAAGAGAGAGGGGAGGGAAAAATACAGAAAAGCTGGGTGGGAGGGAGAGAGAATCCGCGAAAAAAAAATATTGACCCATTTAGCTATGAAAGATCCGGTCATAAATTTAAGTCCGTAGGATTGGTTTCACTGTAGTCGCTCTCCTTGAATTATGAGGTGCACATGCATCTAATCCATGTAAACTATTAAATTAAAAAATTAATCAATAATTATAGAGTTAGTGACCCAAATATCAAATATAAATGGCCAAAAATCATTGTCGTTAAATTGTATAACATTCCTACCCAATTGGTCATTTTTTGACCAAAATATCCCGATCCTTATTTTTTTATTATTTAATTATTCAGTGTTGGTAATGGTATCGAATATTCGACATAGGATACCTACATCATATTCCGACACCATTGTCATAACATCAGATGTCGTATTCGGTGTCGGATTCCCAACATAGCATTCCGACACAGGATCGACAACGAATCTGACATCCGATACAACTACGATGATGTCAGTATCTTGTGTAGGAGCTCCAATACCATATCCGACAATGAATAAAAAAACAAAAATTGAGGATATTTTGATAAAAAAAAAAGGATAACAATTAATGACTGGCAATAATTTTTTACCATTCAAATTGATTACTTTTCACAATTACCTTATAATTATATCTTAAAAAGTAATTATAAATCTTAAATGCACTGGGTTCCTAGTTGCTCCACAAAATAACAAACGTATATAAAAGTTATACTGCAAGTAAAATTAACAAAACATTTAAGAACCTAGTTTAGTTTCATAGGTTTGATTCTTGAGTCACACGAATGTTTAATTTATTTTAATTAATGTAAAAAAAAAAACTTCGTATGTGAAACTTATAGATTTGGTTAATAAAATTTATACAATCTTCTTAATTTAATTTTGAGTTGATATCGGTGCATCTGGGTACAAGCGTGCACTCATATGTGTATAACATATTATTCAATAATGTATATATGTGTTTTAAATAATTGTATAGTTTTTTATATTCAATTTTTTATTAAAATAACTAATAAAAAATTTGCTAATAAAATGTATATATTTTTATTCATTAATGTATAAGTTTTTGAAAGTGAGTGTACGATACCACAGTGCACCTGGGTCAACGGGATAATTCGCCTTTGATTTTTTATATACTATACCTTTTTGGCAAAATATCTTGTGCATTCAGGTTCACTGACACTAGTCCGTTTGCGCGCCACATATGCATTTATTAATAAAAATATACTCTCATCTTATAATACTTTTCACGTTTACTGTTTCATGTTGTTTAAGAAAAATTGCACTTTTTGATAAACTTTATTAATTTTGGAGGGTATTGTAGTATTTTTAGTTAATAAAAAAAATAAAGTAATGAGATGTGTGTGAAAAAGGAGTGACAAATTTTAAATTAAAGTAATTTTTGAGATTGTTAGATAAAGTGATGTTTCATTGTTTGGGTGTGAAAGGTTTTGTGGGACAAACAAATGAGGAAAGTATGAAAGGTTTATGGTACGGAGGGAGTATACATTTATTAGTGAATTTTTTGGTACTTTTTTAATGAAAAGTTGAATATATATATATATATATATATATATATATATATATATATATATATATATATATATATATATATATATATATATATATATTGTCCCATTTCAACCTTTACATAATTTTTATCAGAGTATCAAATTTTAATCTTTACATTTTTCTTTTTGATAGTTGGGACTCATGTAAAACAATTAATATATCTCTATATAACTCATATACAACGCTACCACTTTATATTAAAATATTAGTATATCTTTCAATTCATTATTCATTAAAATATTATATTCCTTAATCTCTGCATAAAAAAATAAACGTAAAGACTGAAACGAGATAAAAAGGCTATTTATTAAAAACACAAATTAAAATGCTATATTCCTTAATTTTCGCATAAAAAAACAAATGTAAAACTGAAACGAGATAAAAAGAGTATTTTATTTTATTGAAAAACACAACTGCTGAATAAAATTTACCCCTAGTTCCTTTAAAAAGTTACATTTAATATTTGTACGGAGATTAAGGAATACAATATTTTAATGTGTAGTGTGTTGAGAGATATAATACTCCATGTATAATGAGTAGATGTATTAGTGTTGTGTGTAAGCCCCATATTAATTGTTTTGTGTGAGTATTATCTATAAAAATAAAGAAAAAATATATATCTCTTATTGCAGGATGCTCAAAATAAATAAATGTAACTCTTGTGGCGGGACAGAGAGAATATACATATTAGACAAAGACTTGTGTGAGACGGATTAAAAGTTATATCTTCTATGTTAAAAGTGATGCTTAATTAATGAAAAGTGATAATACTATTTTATGAACAATTTATAGTATAAATAAAAAGAGATAGCGTTTTATAGCGAAAGTGATAAAATATTATATCAAAAATGACAACTAATATAAAAAGTGTAAAATGATCTCACTTACGGTCCCACGCAAGACTTACCCTACAGATTGATTATTAAATATTGACTAATACTACTGTGCACCTTGGTGCACCCACTTTAGAAACGTATACAATTATTATAAATAAAAATATATACAATTATGAACAAAAATTTATACACTTTATTAATAAATTTTTTGTTAGTTTTTTAATTAAAAATTGAGTATAAAAAAATATACAATTATTAAAAAATATGTATACACTATTGAATAACAAGTTATACACATATGTATGCTAGTTTTTTTAATGAAAAATTGATTGTGAAAAATATACAATTATTAAGAAAAATATATACAATATAGAATAAAAAATTATAAACATATGGTGCACCCTTGTATTCGGGAGTACCGAATATCAACTCTTATATAGTAATCATAAATTTTATCTTTCATATAAAATAAATAAGAAAAAGTTAAATATTTTATAGTAAGAGTGACAACTCATTTAAAAAGTATAAAATGATCTCACTTGAGACGATCTTACTCAAGAATTACCCACATATTGATTATTAAATATTAATAATCATAGTTTTTTTTTATCTTTCATATAAAATAAATACTAAGAAAAAGTTAAATATTTAAGTTTTATATTTCCTCCGTCATACAAATGTTTGAATCCCTCTCCCGGCACGGATATTAAGAAAAGCGATAATTTTATTTTTTTAATAATAAATAATACTCCCTCCTTCAAATTTTAAGGTGTCCATTTGCTTTTTACACGTGGATTAAGGAATATTATTATTATATGTAAAGTGAGTAATTGTATTTGAGGGAAGTGGTGGACTATATTATTTACTTTTTTACTAAATATGAGAAATTGATGCCTTTGAACCTACCAAAATAGTAAAATAGACACCTTATAAGCCGACAGAGGGAGTAAATGATAAAATATGTTAGATATGTTAAACAAGAGTGATTTTTTTTTTTGTAAAAATAGTGTATGGAAAATAGTGATTGTGTTTGACTTGTTGTTTTTTTGTGGAGGTACAAACTTTTGTGAGACAATCCAAAATAGAAAGTGTGCCATTTGGAATGAGATGGAGGGATTGGTTTAAATATTTTTAAAAATTAATTAAATTCAAATTAAATTAAATAATTAAAAATAAATTATATAATTACTCAGCACTATTATAAATGTTGGTTGCATCCAAAATCACCCATAATTTGAGTAAAAAAATAAAAAAATAATTTTACCCATAATTATGAATTTCATCATGGACGGAGTAATACAATTATGATATTATTTAATATAGTTAAATATTGTTGTCCCATTTAGTGTTAATCACTCACTAATGAGTTCACACTTTATATCAATATCAATATCAATATCCTAGCCTAACCACTCACTAATGAGTTAACACTTTTCACAAGCTCATTCACATTTTACACCCACTGAGATTGTGTGGTGAGGAGCACAGAAATTAGTGGAAGAATTTGCTCCAGATTTTCCTCAATTCATAATCGAGGTAAATCTCTCTCTCAGATCAGCCACAGGTACTAATTTATGCTCTTTTTGTGTTTCTGTTTCGTTGCAAGTTCAATCATGTTTTCTCCTCCTATGAACTGGGTTCCCCTTGGATCTGATTAGGTATGGTTTCACGATTTTTCCGATTTGATTTATTAATCTGTTTCCTTCTAATTTGGGAGTCTGATTACTGTGGAAGTAAAATTTGACTAAGATGTGACCGATTTTATTGTTAAGCGGAGTCAAACTTCGGATACTATTTTTTAAATTATTGTTATTATTATTTTAATCAGGATATCTTTTTTCAATCAGTATATGCTTCAGAAATTAGTGTTCGTTTGAATAATTAAGCTGTGGAAATCACCGAGAAAACAGGGACGACTTCCATTTTAATTTGGAATAAGATTGCAACCCTTGGTCCCTGAGTTTCGAATGAAAAATATCGAAATTCAGTCTACTGAGATATGCTTCTATTTCATAATTACTAGGTATTGATGTAATTATTTCAATCATTTTATACATATATGGCTGTAGCGTGCTGTGAAAACAGGGGTGGGGGAAAGAAAAATGTCAGTTCTCGTCCAGAATAAGGTGGGTTCAGGGTTTATCATGTAATTGTATCTCGTGCTTGTCTCTGTTAGAGATATCAAAGACAGCATAAACTAGTTCGATCGAGTTGTCTGATAGATTTCCAAAATTAGGAGACCCTGTAATTGCTAATTTTGTGAAGACCAATAGTAAACCTCAGTTACTATCTCTGATATGTTCATGGTTCATCTTTTGAGGTTGTTGAACAGAGAGTTAACTGCTTTAAGACGAAAGGTCACTTTAAATGAGATGGTTTTATTATGTGATGTTATGATTCTTTTGGTTGTTCGTGCTGGTGTTCTTCTACATCTATTTCTTTTTAGCTTCTTCCCTGTTCTTTTGAGTAATTCAGATTTTTAAGATTGATTTCTGAAACTTTTTGTTACGGATAATCTTTGGTTGCTGACAGAGTAGCACCCGGAAATATCATGTTTTTCCGCAAAAGCAGCTCCTCGCATGATGGTGAGAGTGTTGAGCTTCAACGGGAGCGCAAGGTAATAATATTAATGTGCATTCCTGGAATAGTGTTTGCGCATCTTCATATAATCAAGTTCCAAGTTGAACACAAACTAAACTAGAGTGCATGTCATTGGCTTATTTCTATGTTGATAGCATGAGATATTATACAATTTGAGAATACAGAAGTACTGTGCAGGGGTGCAGCCTGATGGAAGCATGGAGGGGCTGTAGCCCCCTCAAAGTTTGCATTTAATTCTTAATTTCATGTGTATTTTCTCCTTTAAATATTAATAATTTTGTTGATTTAGCACCCGCCTTCCATATGAGTTCACCTCTTTAATTCCTTGATTAAAATTTCTAACTTTTCCCTGGTGGCTTGTAGTGTGTATGGCGTATTATTATACATCTTATCAATCATGATTATGTATTAAACAAGAATGCAAGTTCAGCATAAATGGATTTCTTTCCTGTTATCTAATTATGTATTTAAGTTGATCTGATTGTGTTCTTTCATTTTCATCTCCAGTTCCAAGAGCTTAAAGCTTCTCTAGGACCGTTGTCAGGTCGAAGTCTGCAGTACTGCAGTGATGCGTGTTTGAAGAGATATCTGGAAGCTCGAAACTGGAATGTTGATAAATCGAAGAAGATGTTGGAAGAAACTTTGAGATGGAGGTCAAGTTATAAACCTGAAGAGATCCGTTGGGTAAGAAAGGCGGGGCCTTTTTTTGTTTAACCAGCTATTTGTTAGTGTTTCATGCTGATTTTTCCTCTTTCTGTGTCTTACTCTCAAGCTTTTCGCATCGTCTTTTTTAGTCGTAAATTAACTGTAAATGTGTATGGATTACTCATTGCTAGCATGAAGTTGCAACCGAGGGTGAGACTGGGAAATTATTCAGAGCAAGTTTTCATGATCGTGATGGCAGGAGTGTCCTTATACTAAGACCAGGAATGCAGGTATCTGAAGATATTCTATAAGCTAATTAGATTTTTACCTTCTCCTCTTAGCAATGGTTTTAAAAATTGTTCTGTTGTACATTCACAGAACACAGCATCATTGGAAAACCAGATGAAACATCTAGTGTATCTAATCGAGAATGCCATACTTAATCTTCCAGAAGGACAGGAACAGATGGCATGGTTAATAGACTTTACAGGATGGTCTCTGAGCACCAGTGTCCCTATTAAATCTGCTAGAGAAACTGTTAATATACTACAAAATCATTACCCTGAGAGACTAGCAATAGCATTTCTGTACAGCCCCCCTCGCTTATTTGAAACATTTTGGAAGGTAAGTTCTATTAGTCCTTTGAAGTAACAATTTTTTTTTGTCTATTTGTAACTTTTATAGTGTTCCATTTACATTTGTCGATTATGAAATGACTTGTAATGGAGTTCAGTGATTTAGTTCCATGCAAAACTGAATGCTTTTATTTTCATATTTACACAAACCATTACTGAGCTATTTTAATACCTTACTATGTACTGTCCTTTTTTGCTGAATGTTGTAGTTGTTAAAAGAATGTGAGAAATGCCACACCATACACACAGCGCAATTCTTACAGTCCTCGTTGAGTCTGTTGATGGAAAAGTTGGTCTGTTAGGGAAATGCATAATTTTTAGAACTTCATTTAGTGCATCATTTCTTGTATAGTTGTATAGAACCTTCAGCTTCTGCTCTGTTACTGATGTGTTATATGCATGTGCGTGTTGCAGGTTGTTAAGTACTTTTTGGACCCAAAGACTTTCCAAAAGGTGAAATTTGTTTATCCAAAGAACAAAGATAGCGTAGAACTGATGAGGTCGTATTTTGATGTGGACAATCTCCCTACTGAGTTCGGAGGAAATGCCACACTTCAGTATGATCATGAGGACTTTTCGAGACAAATGGCTCAGGATGATGTAAAAAATGCGAAGATGTGGGGTTTCGATAAGTACCAATCTAATGCTTTTGTCGGAGCGGAGGTGGCTCCAGAGCCCGAACTCATTGCTCCACCAGCTAGCTGAGTTTATATAATGGCTAGATAAACTATATTATGATTGTAATAAACATAGAGTTTTGTCTAGAAGCTCTACTAGGCACCGAACGAAACAAACTGTAGTCTCAACTGCGTTGTACATTGTGAAAATGCATTATCCCGTATTTTTATTTTCATGTGGGGGAGGTGAGTCTACTTTTTGTCGGGATAAAATTTTTTTTTGCCCCATAAGTTTGACCATGTATAATTTTTGCCCTAAAAAAGATAATATTTGAGAATTTGTCCCACTATCTTCATAATTGCGCCAATGTTGCCCCGTTTTCGTTGGAATGTGACATTTTCGCCTGAATAGATCACGTGCATGTCATGTGATCATCGGATTTGGCATTTTTCGGCGGAATTTTTTTTTTGCTCTGTAAGTTTGGCAATGTACAATTTTTGCCCCCAAAAAGATAAGATTTAGACATTTGTCCCAATATCTTTATAATTGCGCCAATGTTGCCCCATTTTTCCCGAAATTTGATATTTTCACTAGAATCGATCACGTCCATGTCACGTGATTATCGGATTTGACATTTCCCGACGAATTTCCTAACCTAGCGACACAGTCGCATCCACATCAACAATAATAATATTTTATTAGTAATTTAATTTTAAAAAATACCCTCAATATCGATGAACTCAGTTCTCACGTGCCATCCATGTGCTTCCACCATCTACGCAAACTCACTCTTCTTGTCAATCAGGAATCCCCTGTATACCCTCTTACCACCATGGGCGGTAACTGTCGGATCTTCTCCTCCAAGGGCCTACCACCAACGAACGGATCACAGTATACATGGCCTCAATCTGTACCCTCCGAAAGTGCGAGCAACCACATAATATTGGAGCCATGCAGAGGAGGATGGGGGTCTTTGGCATTCTTTTAGCTCCGATTCAGTCCTTCGCACCCCACTGAAGAATGGATGGTTCATTATCAGTCTCGCGATTCTAATTATGATCAGGAGATCAATATCAAGTGCACGCATCCCCACGTGGTGGACAATGTTGTCGGCGACACTGCTTTCCATTAGGAAATCCTAGAGAATTCAACGAATTCTTCGATCGAAGGGTTGGCGTCACGATCGACAAGTGCTTAAGTTTTAGCCCACTGCACTTCGTCCATGAGGTCGTCGTACGCCTCCAGAAGACGACTCTCCAATGCTAGGTATTACTCGACGGAAGCGATGAGGGAAGGAACGTGAGCAACCATACGGACTCGTGGAAGAATATGGAGTGGTGGCACTCAAGAATACGAATCCTCCGCCGTGGAAGTAGATGATGATGGTGAGCTTGGTGACGTGAGTAGGGTGGTGCGAGCGGAAGATCCAATGGTTGCCGCCCATGGTGGTGAGAGGGTACAAGAGGGATCCTCTAATTGACAAAAAGAGAGAGTTTGCGAAGATGGTGGAAGTACGTGGAGGGCACGTGAGAATTGAGTGCATTGATGGAAGATATTTTTTAATTAAATTTTCAATAAAATATTATCGTTGTTGTTATTGATGTGGATGCCACTGTGTCTCCAGGTCAGTAAATTCGCCGGGAAATGTCAAATCCGATAATCACGTGACACGCATGTGATCGATTCTAGGAAAAATAATAAATTTTGGGAAAAATGGGGCAACATTGGTGCAACTATAAAGATATTGGGACAAATGCCCAAATCTTATCTTTTTTGGGGCAAAAAGTGACATGACCAAACTTACGGGGAAAAAAAATTTTCACCGGGAAATGCCAAATCCGATGTCACGTGACATGCACGTGATCGATTTCGGCGAAAATGTCGGGGCAACATTGGCGCAATTATGAAGATAGTGGGACAAATGCTCAAATGTTATCTTTTTTGGGGCAAAAATTGTATATGGCCAAACTTATGGGGCAAAAAATTTTATCCCACTTTTTGTCAGTCTTGGTGCTGAATTCTCTTGTTGAAAAGTAAATGTTTTCAAGGGATAAAAAGGATATAACAAAAATGTTATATGTTCTACATTTAGTAGTAGTAAATATTTAAACGCCCAGAGAAAAATATTATTGACTCGATTTGGGGTTCGATTTAAGAGTTGGTTTTTTGTGTCCCCATGCGCACAAAATGTGTAAGGGTATAATATTTTGTTCTTAAGAATATACACTTTAGTTAATCCTTGTATAACATTTTGTTTTAAAGGATATACACTTTTATTAAAACAATACTACATTTTTCAAAAATAAAGAGTACACATCCTTATACTAAAGGGTATATATTTTAATACTAAAGGGTATCTAGGCGCATGGTGTCTGCGGGGCACACAAGTTTTTCCCTCTGATAATTCATCCATATTCATCAACCCATTCACAAATTTTGATTATTAATACTCTCTCCATTCCACCCAAAGTATCTTTTTTTTCATTTTGGGCGTCCCATTTACTGGTGGGTAAAATTGATATACCGAAAATATTGATACCGTACCGAAAATATCGGTGTTGATTTTTTCATACCGATATCGATACCAAATTTTCGGTGTATCGATTTTCGGCATACCAAAATTTTGCTAAAATTTATTCCTATACCGATACCGTACCGATATTGATCCTATACTGATTTTTCTATAAATACCGATTTATACCATAAATTTGACATACCGTTTCACACCGAAATATCGGTATACCGAAAAAAATCAATATACCGAGTCATACCGATTTTTTTAAAAATTTTATTTAAAAAAATATAAATAAAATAAAATATATTCTAACACATTTTATATTACAATGAATAAACAAGATAATTATTTAGATGATATTTATATCAACTACTAATTTATTAAAAAATAAGTATATAAATTTATTTATTATTTCTTACCCTATATTCCAATATTAATTGTAACATATTTATATTTATAAGTATTAGAGTTTATTTTCACACTTAAAAAACATATATATACGAATAAATATGTTGTATAATTACACATATACTTAATAATAAATTTTACTCCATACATTATTATAAGATAAAAATGTATTTAATAAAAATTTAAAATATATATATATAGGTAATTTGTTTTTAAAGCTAGATATATAAATTTTAATAATAAGAAATGTACTAAAAAATATATTATATATAATTAAAATTTTTTAAAATAAATATAAAATTTTTGGTATTCACGGTACGGTATACCGAATACCGAAATACCGAAAATATTTTTTGGTATACCGAAATACCGAAATTTTTTAAATATGTTACCGATATCGTATCGAAATTTTTGGTACGGCAACCATACCGTACCGAAAATTTTGATACACCCAAATTTTGATATTTTTCGATAATTTTCGATACGCCAAACTTGATATAACGAGTTTTCAGTATTTTTCCCCACCCCTAGTCCCACCCAAAGAGTCTATTTTCCTTTTTTACACACTCCCATTATTACAACTATTAACTACATATTAAATAATAATACTCTTTAATAAACGTGAAAAAAACAAACAATACCCTTTGAGTGGGAGGGAATGAGTATATATAATTTTAAAAAGTCTAAATTGCTATTGATTTATTATATACACATCCCCATATATTTTATACTAATTTTAACTTAATTAATATTCTCTCCGTCCCCTTGAAAGATATTCATTTACTTTTTGCATGTGGATTAAGGAGTATAATAATTTAATGTATAGTAAGGTGAGAGAAATAATATTTTAATGTGTAGTGGGTAGTTGTATTAGTGTTGAGTATGGGGTAATGTGTAGTGGTTGTGGGTCACATCAATCCAAAAAGGGAAATGAATACTTTGTAATGGGACGGACCAAAATGGAAAAATGGATACGTATCAAGGGGACGGAGGGAGTACATTATACGCACTCTTGTAAATTATACGTAAACTCTTGAAATATTTTGAGGAGGAGAAAGATATATAATAAGTATTCTCCAAAGTTTGAGCAATATCAATTTCCCCTTGTGCACAAGAGGCTTGAATCATCATCATCTGCTTACATCCATTTCCCTCCTCCATTGCCATGAATAACTCCATCATTTTTTCTATATCACCAGCTTTTCCACAGGCATTGATTATGCAGTTGGAGAAAAGGGGTGTCGATATAAAAATTTCTATAACTTGAAGAAAACCTCAACATGTCATATTTGGAGAAGAGAATCATATGCCTGAAAATAATTAAAATAACTGATACATTTACGATGATAAACAGATTACCGAACACCAACAAGGGAAAAGACTTCAGTAAGCAAAGTAAAACTCAAGAGCACTTCTTTGATGAACTTCAAGAAAAGAAAAGCACCAAGCATGTATGAATCATCATTAATATGAGCAAATTAAATCGCAATCAACTGTTGCTGGATTTGAAGCAGGTAGAAAGACTTGCAACAAAACCAGGTGGGCTAGCCATTGAACTCTTCACTTAAGTGAGAGACCCATGTTCGATTCTTCTTGGGAACGAATTAAGAGGGGAGTTATAAGGAGGACTTCGAGATAGGGGTTGTAAGGGTGCTTGATGTAACTACTAACTATATTAACAACTAACAAATACAATCAGCCCACATATTCAACTTATTATAATATTGAATCTTATAACCGACCCACAAATATAACTCACAAATCACAATAGGAACCAACCGACCACCAATAGAGTCATACTATTAAGTTATAAGTAACCGACCCACAAATACTTATTACATTGAGTTACAAAACTAACCGACCCACCTATTGGACTCATAGATTAATCGACCCACAAATAAACCCTCATTTATAGATTCACAACTTCCAAGTTCGAACAAACCCATTGACTCATATTCAAATAATCCAAATAGATTCATGTTTATACGCTGTGATTCTACAGAAGAATCAAGAAATGTATTTATAATTTGTGGAGAAATCGATTAAATTCTTGGACCATAGATTGAAATAAACTTTACTTTTGTTGTTTAGGGTTCATGTTTTGGGAGAATAATCCATGATGCCTCAAAATATTTTTTTTCATCTTTCATACGAATATTTGCTGTTTTATTTGGAAGTGTGACGTAGGAAAAAGGGGTGGTAATAAAAGCAGAAAATGGAGGAGCATCCGGTGGTATAGTGGTGAAGGCGGCGGATAATGAAGGGTGAGATGTCTCTTCCTACAAAAGGCTTTTACAGTGAGATGGCGGCTGCTTTGGCCAAAACTTCTCCCAAGGATTTCATGGTGGTTTGCCGAGAATGGGCCGCTGTACGAATTCACACGATTTTTCGTGCTTTTCTGGTAATTCCTGAAACTCATGCTTTATAATTTAAAATTCTAAATTTGAATTTGGCTAAATCTTTTCTATAGCCAGGGACGAACGTGTCACTGCCCCCTGAACTATTTTAAATAACTATGTTAAATAACTAGTATATACTCCCTTAGTCCATTTTTTTTATTACGGAGCAAATTTATAGTCGCCACTATTCACTAAGTACAATTTTAAATAACCACCTCTCTTATATATAATTTTTACTAGCCACTATTTGGTGGACTCCCCAAATTACCCCCATAACTGTCAGATAAAGGACGAAAATAATGGGCCATGATCATGTCAGTTTTGACTGCTGTAAATGGGGTAGGTGTACCGCATTTAAAATTTAAAATTTAAATGGGGAATGAGAGGACATCATTAAATGGGGGTTGGTGGGGCATCATAAACGTCACTTTCTCTCTTATTTTCGTCCAAACTTGTCTCTCTTTCTCTCTCATCTTCGTCCATCATCCTCTCTCTTCTTCTCTCCTTTTCGTCCCAAAGTAGTGTCATCTTCGTCCAACATCCACCCATTTGCAATCCCCCTTTCTCAGTCTGTCTTCTCCATTTGCGGACCCCATTATCCATCGACCGAAACAGGTAGAAATGACGAATTTTTGGGTATGTATAAAAGCAGTTTTATTTGCATTTGTAAAATGTGAGTTATTTTTTTATAATGTTTACTCCATTTTGTAGTTTTGTTCATGGTGCAAATTTATATGTGTAAAATTTGAGTTAATTGTTCATAATGTTTCCTACATTTTGTGGTTTGGAAAAATAATGTGTAGTATGCGACTTAATTTGTATACATCATTTTAGAATGTAGTTCCGCAGTGGGTGTGTTTTTTTTTTAATATGTGAAAAAGGTTGTAGGCCGAATAGAGAATTTGTGGTAGGCAGAATAGACAACAATGTAGGCCGAATAGAGCATGTATAAGCTGAATAGAACAAAGTGTAAGAATAATCTGATAGCACTGACCTTGGCCGAATAGAGCATCTACGATAGGCCGAATAGAACAATTGTATAGACCGAATAGAACAAGTGTAGGTCGAATACAACAAAGTGCAGTGGAATAATGTGATGGCACTTACCTTGGCCGAATAGAGCATCTTTGAAGGTCGAATAGAAAAAAAAATTAGGCCGAATAGAACAAAAACCTTGTACGAATAGAACAAATTAGGGGTTTCCAAGACGTACGTAGGCCAAATAGAACAATTTTGGTCGGCCGAATAGTATAACATTGTAGGCCGAATAGAACAATAATGTAGGCCGAATAGAACACTTCTAGGCCACATAGAAAAAATAATTGACGTAGGCCGAATAGAACAAAAGTTATGGGTCGAATAGAACAAATTCTAAGCCGAATAGAAGGCACTGTAAGCCGAATAGAACAAATGATTCAGTGTGACAATATTTTTCAGTTGATGCAGTGAATTTATTGTTATTTATTTTTTTAATTATAACTTTTTTTTAATTAAGTAAGCTGGTTGAATTGATGCAGAGTAGATAGATGTGATGTGTGTTACAAATTATTTACCAAAAAATGTTATTTGTGCAGGGTAAATGGAAGCGTCCAACTATGCAAGAGCAGAACTGTAGTATACATAATTATTGCAAATCGGGGGTTGTTATGGGATTAATCCATAAGTTAACAGAGATTTGGGGTAATGCCGAATAGATGTTCAGGATTTCATGCTTTGGTCATTATTGGGATCTTTACGACGATTGGAATGCGCACGTTAATCTCCACGGTCTCATGACATGGGAGATTATTCGTAGCGGGGGTGATTTAACTGCTAGATATTTTCAGGTTGGGAACGAGTGCCTTAGATTTAGTAGGGTAGAGTTCATGCGTATTATAGGACTTTGCTTCCGGGACTTAGTGGGGTTTGATCTGAACATGTCGTATAATATCCCGATTGGTGTGGTTTACGATACATATTATGGGTAGGGCCCAAGATCTTTAGTAAGTGAGATTGCCTATGCTTTTCAAGGTACAACATTTGTTGATCTTAGCCTCGAGAATGCGATTAAGATTGGTAAGGTGTTGTTGGTCTATAATTTTCTCCTTGGATCAGACGTTACCAAGGTCAGTGTAGACAATTGGATTTGGATGTTAGTGGAGGACGATCGCAGATGAGATTTATTCCCTTGGAGCCAGGTCAGTTACATGACTCTACTCCACTTCATTGACAACATTTTGACCAAACTTTCTCAAGGAGCAAACCCTAAAAAGTACAGATACCACTTTTACGGGTGCACATTTGCGCTTCTGGTACGCTTTGTAGTAGATCACTTAAACTTATAGCGTATTACCAGTTCTAGCAATAGGAATAATCCAAAAATAGTAGTTTACTTGTGACAGGTTTGGGCGTATGAACGTATATCAGCCCTTGTTGCATCATATGGCGATGTCCCAAACGAAAGGGCGAATAACCGGCCACTTTGCTTGCGATGGATTTTTCGTACAGTAAAGAGGGTTGATAGGCAGCTGTTTTCTCGGGTATGAAATCTAAATTATTATGAATCTTAATTATTATGAATCATTAAATAATCAGTAATATTGTATCTAAATGTTTTGCTTTTTTGAATCAGAATATTGAAGTGGTGGATTTTCCGGGGAAGATCGCCCATGAGAACACGAAGGATTATTGGATTGGCATAGAGAATGATCCTTTGGATGGTTTAATCACGAGGCTGTACACCAAGGCATTTTCTAACCCCAAACGAAAGGTCGTCCGACAGACTACAGCCTCATACTTGGACCAGCAGACCTCGGGGGAGGCCTACGATACCTGGCATCAGCAGTACTATACCCGTGTGACTGATGAAGATCGGTGGCAGGGGCAGCGCATGGCGGATACTTCAGCTTGGCAGTCTAATTGGGATACTAATGTTTACCGACAGCCTTTACTCCTAGCCTTGACCAAGGTGGACATGATTCAGGGAAAATGTGGTTCGATGAGCCCAGTTCGTATCATCCCACGTATCATATTCCTCCGTACTCCGCTCGTAGCTGGCACGATCGAGCTGTATAGGATCATGATAGACAACAACACTTTGATGCTGATGAGCCCCCAGTGTTTAGTGGGACTAGAAGGGGTAACAACCATAGATATGATAAGGATTTTAAGGAGAGGGTGTTACGTAGGCTGGATCAGTAGAGAATGGTACTCTCTTGCTCAGTTTGAGTTTGACGTTCGTAAAACCACCTCTCGGTAATTGTGCGGGCAATCTCTAATAGTGTGCATATAGGTAGCGTGTGCACCCATTGTATGACATTGTTATACGACTCAACTGATGTAGAGTTCATAAACTTGTACCGTTTCACATGACAGTGGACCCTTGACCATTTCTCATATCCCTACGACCCAACTAATTCTATTAACTGTTGCGACGATCGGTGGCCACTTAATGAGTTCATGCAGCTGAAAATAACAAATATGGAAATGGGAACATTAGTAAAAAATCCATTGAATGGATGACATTCGTAAATGTGAAATTACGACGAAGTGGATGTTGGAAGACTAACCTATCAAAATCTCTCGATAGGTATGCATCCATCCACTCTGAAATCTATACAAAACGTTCATTCCATAACCTGCCAATCTATTCTTTAAATGATAACAGCACAAACCGTGATGTGCATCAGGATAGATAATAGAAATAACATGTGTGATACTGCGATGATCGTCTGACACTATCAAAAGATCTCGTGGACATCCGTATGCCTCTCGAAGCCTTTCCAAAAACCATGTCCACGATATGTTGCTCTCGACGTCGCCAACCCCTAAAGCGAGTGGAAATATCTGATGGTTTGGATCATTCGTAACTGCGACGAACACAATGCCTCTGTGCTTTCCCTTCATATGAGTCCCATCTATGACAATGACTGGACGACCAAACTCTAGAAATCCTTGCCTAGATGCTCCAAATGCATAAAATGAAAACCTTAAACGGTCCTCTTTATCAACGGAGATACAGGTGTGCGTATTGAGATTTGCCAACTCTAACTGATACATGTACGCAGAAAGCATATGAAATGAGCTGTCGTGATCCCCGTACATGTGTCTAACAGCCAGGTTTTTTGCCTTAAACACCACATTGTAGCTATTGTTGAACCCAAAATCTTTCAAAATCTCTGCTCTCATCTCCTGGGATCGGAGCCCAGTAATCTTATCAAATTGCCTAGCAGCAAAATATTGACCGATTACATTGGATGACACCTGTGTAGGAGTCGGCTTGTCTGGATCATTTAAATAACCGTGATGTTGAGCGAATTTAACCACCCCCACAGCCCATAGCTCATTCTTGCATGCATCGCAAATCGACAACTTGTTTTATGCTTTAGCTTACATTTCACGTTATATCTGGTCGAGCTAGATCTTTTAACAATGGTCTCCACTCCGTTCTGCAAGTTATACATTCCTACAACTATCTGCAACTTCTATTTCGTATCAAATACAATTTTCTCGTGAAGAATGCCAGACGCATCAAAGTTAAGGACAGTCATCTAATCTTCTCTTTCAGCTTCATCCGGAATACCTATGAACGTATCAGGTGCATTAGTTTCAAGTAGAAATTTACTTTAGTTCTATTCTAAATAAACATAGTATTCATACCTGGAATCAACCAAGGACGGGTGGTGGGCCGTATACTATGAAAATCTTGTGGCTGCATTTCAGGACGGGACAAGTCACGACTAATCGGTTCAAGAAAGCTAGGGCCGCCTCTTTGACGTATGTAATCACAGACTTCTTCATACAATTGGATTCTTCTCTCCTCAGCACCATCATCACTTTTGCTAGAAGACTGATTACAATCCTGCTGTATATTATCTTCATTGTTTTCATCTTCTTCTCCGACAGTCCTATTCCCGATCTCAACATCATCATTATAAGCATGTACATCATCCTCACCCTCACCAACGTTCTCATCAGCTTCAGCATCTACAGATTCTCTAAAACCAAACCACTGCATCTCTGAGGCGGACTGTACGCCACATTCAAATCAAAATCAGGCCTAGTACTAGACTATGCCCTCGTACATGGATCATTGCTCGGACCAGCACTTCCGTCATTATAACCCACCCTAAATCCAAACTATTCCCTGAACCTTGTGCAGGAGGTTGAACGAATGCATTCCCAGCGATAGGAACGAGTGTCACGTACACCATTCCTACATCAACATAGTTAAAAACTTCTGCCACACGAGCATCATTCTTTATCTTATATTTAGACATACGGTCATTGTACTCGACCAGAGAATGAACTTCATAACCCCAATAATCCAAATCAGCTTGTACTATGTTATGAATTTCTAATAGCAAACTATTATAATACAGATTGTCATCCCGCAAGTATAACCAATGAACTTGTCCATCTTTGTATAGTAACTCATCCCAATATCCATCCCAACTCATCCCAACTTATTTATAGCTCAACTGCACATTTTTTCAAGAAAATGTAAATGACGACATCATTAAAACATTAGAAAATTAGTTGCAAGTATTCTATTTGGCCAACAATGTACTCTATTCGGCCAACGAATTATTGTATTCGACCCTACAATGTTTCACTATTCAGCCTACCTTTAGATGCCTTCAAAAATCTCAGTATGTTTTTCTTCTATTCGGCCTACATCTCTCTTATTCGGCATATAAGGTTATTTTATTCGACCTACCAATATTGTTCTATTCGGCCTACATATTTTTTTAAAAATAAAAATTAAATGTGGAAATTTAGTTCTTCTATTCAGCCTACGTTTCTTGTATTCGGCCCATAAGATTGTTCTATTCGGCCTACAATACTTGTTCTATTCGGTCTACTTATTTTTTTAAAAATAGGAGATATTTTTTGGGCCTATTCGGCCAATGTTTCTGATATTCGGCCTTCAAAGTTGTTCTATTCGGCCTACAAATCCTATTCTATTCGGCGTACTAGTTTCTAATTTAAAAAAATGAAAAAAATTAATGTGGATAAATTTTATACTCCACTTACTCTATTCGGCATACTATTATTTCTATTATAAAACGTTGAATACATAAAATACACTCATGAGACATGTAAAAATGATCAAATTCATGCATTCATAGCTGTTAAAACAAGTTTACAACATACCTTGTATACTGCTCCCCAAATTCTCACACCAATAGTTGCTCCCCGAATACTCAACCTTCGAAAAAACTAGAACAATGAAAATAAATATATGTGTATGATACAACACAATGATTGGACCACCATTATATATATACCTCATTTTTTGTAAGCATATGAGGGAACACATGCCTATATAATTGTACTTTGACACTTTTTTCAGAAATAGAGACGAATCGAATTCTCCTACGGTACTTTTCGTACTTTTGGTCAAAAAAGTGTGGAATCTGATTCCTCAAACATGTGAAAAAGTGGGTCCCCTCAAGGGTATTTTTGTCAATTCCATTAAAAGTGGCTAGAATAAATCGTATATAACACATGTGGCCACTTAAAATTACTTTTAAGTAATAGTTGCTATTTTTTGTCATTTTCACTTTTCATTACGTGCTAAAAAGCAAAGGACCCTCTTAATGAGGAACAAAGGAGGGAGTGTAGTGTAGTGGCCTAGTGGTTGTAACTTGATTGCGGTGAAAGAAGTCGTGTGTTCAAATCCGATTAAGACCACCTCTCTTCTGTTGTAGTATTTAATTTATATTCTTTTTAAACCACGCAGTCCACACCCATGGTTTTTTTTTTATTTTTTTATTTTTTTATTCGTTGAAAGATCAAGTTACCGGTAAATATGCTTTCTCCTATTTACACATGCAGCGAATAAGAATTGATCGCCTGATTTTCTTGCCATTGTTTTGTTTCTTGATTTAGGTTGACCTAGAATAGTACTCCCTTCGTCCAAATTACTCCCTCCGTCAGGATTTAAGGGTGTCATTTGCTTTTGGTCACGGAGATTAAGGAGTATTGTTATTTAATGTGTAGTGAGTAGTTGTATTAGTGAAAATGTGAGTCCCATTTTTTAGTTGTATTAATGGGTGTGTGTGGATAAAAAAGAAAATGAGATCCTTGGGGGCGGACGCCCAAAATAAAAATATAATATCCTCGAAAACGGAAACTTCACACTCTTCATTTTCGTCTGTTCCCCATTAAATTTCACCACAACAAACGAAAATATCACATTAATCCTCACCCTTAAAAGTAAATATTAATTACAAATTTACAACTTCCACCTAGCACACATAACATACTTTTTAATTTATTTATGGGTTAATTGCAAAAAAACCACGAATTTTACTCCTATAGCAAATTAATCCTCACTTTTGAGAAATTGCAAAAAAAACCTCCGCATTTAAGTATTATTGCAAAAAAAACACAAAAATGCCATACTTTTAACCAGAACTTGGGTGCATTTTGCAATAATACTTAAAGTTTGGTTTTTTTTTTTTGTAATTTCTCAAAAGTGAGGATTAATTTGCAATAAGAGTAAAGTTCGTAATTTTTTTTTCAATTAACCCTTTATTTATTACCTAAAAATACTACATTACCCTCCAAAATCACTAGAAGCTGTTTAATGTCGTTGAAAAGCTGTTTAAAAGCTTTTCCGGGTCTTCTACCACAGCTCCTGCCGTTGTAAATACCGATTCAACGACGGTAGATTCAAACAGGGTTAGTGGATTTTGATTTGTTTTATATTTAGATTTTGTGTGATGGTGTTTATGGTATTCAATGGAAGGTGTATATGAATTGTATATTATGTTAAAATGTTTACATTTGATTGTGCAATCTTATGTATGAGTAGGAGTAGATGGGTTTCTAATTAAATTTTCTTTTTTTCTCATCTGTTTATCATTTACGTCACATAAAAGTAAATGTTCAATTAATCTTATAATTTTGAAATACACTTTAATATAAAAAATTTCATCTTGTCCCAAATTCATCTTCACGTTTATTGTAGATACGAATTTTTAAAAAAAATCACTTTTTAACCTACTTTTAGGGGTAGTATGATATTTTTGGATAATAAATAAATGATAAAGTACGTTATGTGAGTTAAAAAGGTGATAAAAAATTTGAAACTAAAGTATGTTAGAAGGATATTTTAGTTATTTTTTTCCTTTTATAGAAGTGTGAAGTTTAATTTGGGACAGATCAAAAAGAAAAATGTGTAGTTGAAGTTGAAGTTGAGACGTAGATACTTTAAATTAATTTATTGTCTAAAAATGCAAATTATATATATTTTTTAAAATAACGTGGATAGAAGATATAAAAGAACTAAATTACAAAATTTTGTTGAATTATAAATAGATTGATTGAGACCTCCTTTGAGAGGGTAGGACTACAACATAATTGGGTATATCAGACTAGCTATTATTGACTTATTAGGAAAGAGCTTTTGGATCGAGACCCCCCGATATTTAGAAGATCTCAAACAATCATGTTTCGGTTAGTACCTCAGAGAAGGGTGGGAAAAATCTTTTGTGTGCAATGATGCCATTCATTCTGCCTTATGCAACGAGGTAAGGAAAAATGCAGATAATGATGAGTTTTAGTTTAAGATCGGTGATCGTTCTATTAGATTTTCTCGTCGAGATTATGGCATAGTCACCGGCCTTAGGTTTGGAGGATCAAAATTGATATTTCTGCCTGCATTACTCCACCAATTGGCAGTGTACACAGTCACTACGAGCAACTTAGGATTGCATGCCTACTAGATGACATTTGTGATGAATTTATTGTCGGGAAATTTCGTGAACAACTAGGTAATACTGTTAAGATAGCTTGCTACCTCGTACTTGGACTCGATGGTAAAAAGAATATCACACATAGTTGGATGTGGAGGATGGTAGTGGATGCCAACGTATGGGATGTTTTCTACCCTAGGGATTATATTCATAGCAGATCCTCAACCATTATATAAGGGAGATGTTTATCAACATTTTCCCCGACACTGGTCGTACTGGTTACCATTTCTATGGTAACATATATACTTTTATGGTATGTTTTGCTTCATTTTTAAAGTAGTTCAATATATTATTTTTTATTACTTTAAAGGTAGGACATCATGTTTTGTTTATCAAGATGAGGGCATATGAGGTTGTGTCATCTCTACTCATCCTTTGTGTACACGAAACATATATTGATCCCTGGATTTAGTGACCACGTATGACCCGTTGCAGGATTAGGAAGTTTTATGGGGTTAATTTCACCGTTTTCCTTGACCAACATGTATTTTTTGTCAGCTAAATTGTTTAAAGCATCTCTTAGCTACTCTTGAGGAAGAAAATAAGATCAACATGCAGTGTATAGAGGAGCTCGTAATATGTTCACATTCCATCTATACGCAAAAGGAGCAAGATGAGAATAGAGTAATAGGGCACAATTGGTGATGTGCATCATGTATGAAGCCGGAGTGTTCGCAATGACACTCCGACAAAGGGTTTTCTGTTCGTGGGCGTGGGCTTGGGAGAGGTCGTGAACGTAGCCTTATTTGTGATGTGGAGGATGATCATGAGGTCAGCAGGAAACCCGGTAGAGGTGATGACTTGAATATATCTCTTAGACACATGACCGTGATTATTGATCGAGGTGTAGCACCAATCCTTAGAGTTAAGCGAGTTAAAGAAGTATATATATGAGAAGGATAGAGCAAAAGTAGGAACAGAGAACTGCTGTGGGATATCCTTGATTATCTAAATTATATATTTGATTCTCAATCAGCCCAACCAGCCCATAATCTATAGGTGATCTTATGCATATTCGGGAATCTCTATAATACCAACAACAGCACCGATTAATTGACAAAATGCCATAGAGAAAGATTCTAAATCCCCTGTTAGTCATACTACCGAGACAGTCGCTGCACATTTTGTAAGTTCAAATTTAATTATATTTTGGAAACTATTTTTATAATTATTTTATTCCTATTACATTTGTTGATCAAACACCCCCCGGTCTAAGAAGTCACCCTTGACTCACACTACCGAGACGCAAGTCTCACCATATGCCGCTCAAACTAAAGAGCTTGAATCAGTCATGACACCTCCTGCTTAGATTATTGAGCACTCTGTAGTTACTGATTCAACAATGTTTGATCATGTCCCACCATACACTGCTTGGAATAGCCATGACACTTCCCGCTCAGATTATTGAGCGCTCTGTAGTTACTGATTCAGTAGTCTTTGATCACGCCCCACCATATGCCGCTTAGACTAAAGAGCTAGGATTAGCCATGACACCTCCCACTCAGATTGTTGAACGCTCTTTAGATACAAATTCAGCACTTGGTAGGATTATGTTTATCCTATTGCACAGCGTATTCAAACCTTTCCAGGTAGACCTAGAGTTAACTCTATTGATAAGGCATTCATGAAGTGGTTGCAAGAGAGTATAGAGCTGTAAGTTTACTTTCTTCGACAGTTACACACACGTATAGTTACATTTAAACTTATACTATTTGTTTATCTTATATAATTTGTAGTGTGAACACATGATACATTCAACTTGTGGACAAAAATTAGTTTTAAGAAATTGTTAACCATGTATCATGGCTCGAATCCCAGGTGTATTTAAATATGCTAATTATAATTTATTTTACTAATTTTTTATTTTATTCACGTTAAAAGATTATGCAAATTTTCCCTTGAACATCATATTGACACATATCTTGGGATCCTACAATATGAGCCGTCATTTTTTAATGTTATTTGGCATGGTGAAACCTGTAATCGCACAGTGATTATTGAATGTGAATTCTTTGTTAGTAATCAACTTAAAAAGGGTTTATACATTTTTTTGTGTGCAATAACTATCATTATAATTTTGTTTATTTATAATGTTGCATTAGGCATAGTGTAGGATGATGTGGGAAAGATCCAAAGTATGATCCTAGGATCTTGATAGCTTTACTTCGCAAATATCCAAGAAGTGTGTGGATGATCAAGCCTTGGTAATAACAACGAAGTGGGTCTGTGACTTTAGGCCGTATTGGGGCATATTAAAGCCTTGGTGGATCAACTTCCACCAAGGCTTTAATATCGTGTCCAACTTCCACCTTTTTAATTTGCCCCAATATGGCCTAAAACCACAGACCTACTTCGTTGTTGTTTCCAAGACTTGATCATCCGCACACTCCTCGCGTATTTGCGGAGTAAAGCTGTCAAAATCCTGGGATCATTCTTTGGAGCTTTCTCACATCATCCTACGCAATGCCTAATACAAAATTATAAATAAACAAAACTATAGTAATAATTATTGTACACAAAATTGTGTATAAACCCTTTTTAAGTTGATTACTGACCAAGATTTCGCAATCAATAAATAATGTGCTATTACGGGTTTCAGCATGCCAAATAAAATTTAAAAATGATGGCTCATATTGTAGGATCCCAAGATATATGTCCATATGCTGCTCAAGGGAAAAATTGCATAATTGTATAACGTGAATAAAATAAAACATTAGTAAAACACGATCTAATTAACATATTTAAATTCATCTGAGATTCGAGCCATGATATGCGGTGGACAATTTCTTGAAACCAACTTTTGTCCACAAGTTGATTGCATCATGTGTTCACCCTGCAAATTATATAAGATAAACGGAAAATATAAGTTTAAATGTAAATATCGAATAAAGTAAACTTACAGCTCTGTGCTCTGTTGCAACTACTTGAAGAATACCTCATCAGTAGAGATAACTCTAGTTCTACCTCGTAGAGGTTTGAATGGGCTGTGCTACAAATATAATCCTACTACGTGCGTGATCAAAGACGGCAGAAAAATTATCTAAAGAGCGTTAAAAAATCTGAGTGGGATGTGTCGTGGCTAATCCAAGCTCTTTAGTCTGTGCGGCACATGGTGGGGCATGAACAAAGAATGCTGAATCAGTAACTCTAAGTGAGAAGTGTTATGGCTATTCCAAGCTTTCTGGTCCGAGCAGCGTACGGTGCGGAGTGATCAAACACTGTTGAATCAATAACATCTAACTGGAGGTGTCATGACTGATCTAAGCTCTCTAGGTTGAGCGGAATATGGTGAAACTTGCATCTAGGTGGTGTGAGTTAAGGGAGGCTTTCTAAATCGTGGTTATTTGATCAACAACTGTAAAATGACCAAATAATTATAAAAATAGTATTCAAATATAATTAATTTCAAACTTATAATTAAATTTATACCGCATCCATATTCCACCTTAATAGAATGTGCAGCGGGTGTCTCGATAGTATGACCAACAAGGGACTTAGGATCTTTTTCTATGGCATTTTGTGAACTAGTCAGTGCTGTTGTTGGTGTCATAGGGATTCCCGAATAGGCATAAGATCACCTATAGAGTATGGGCGAGCTGATTGAGAATCAAATATATAATTTAGATAATCAGGGATATTCTAACTCCGTACCCTGTTCCTACTTTTGCTCTATCCTTCTCATATATATACTTCTTTAACTCGCTTAAATCTCTAAGGATTGGTACTACAATTCGATCAATAATCCCAGCCACGTGTCTCTAAGAGATATATTCAAGTCATCACCTCTGCTGGGTTCACTGCTGATCTCATAATCAAATTCTGCATCACAAGTGAGGCTACTTTTACGATCTTTCCCATGCCCACGCCCACGTCCACGAACAAAATACCCCTCGTCGGAGTGTTACTGAATATTCCACCTTCGTAGATGATGCACATCAGCAATGGTGCCTTCATCCTCTATTCTCGTCTTGCTCCTTTTTCGTATAGATGAAATTTGAACATATTTCACATTAGGGGTCACGGGCACCTCTCTGCATGTAGATCTCAATTTCTTCCACAGGAGTAGCTAAGAGATGCTTTAAATAATCCACCTTCACTGTATAAATTGTGTGTGTATGTATATATATATAAATGCGTGTGTATATATATTTGTAATAAAAAGATATATTTGAATTAAAAAACCTTTTGGTCAAAGAAAATGGTGAAATCAACCCTACCAAACTTTCAAAACCTGTAAAGGGTCATATGTGGTCGCTGAATCAGCGGATCAGCGTATGTTTTGCGTACACAAAGGTTGAGCAGAGATAGCACAACCTCACATGCCCATACCTTGGTAAACAAAACACATGATGTCCCACCCTTAAAATTATAAAAAGTAACTGTGAAGAAGTAGACTTGCATGTGTGTGTGTTGCATGAAGAAACAACAATGTTACACGTGGAGATCATGCATTGGTCGATCAAGTGAACAAGATGATTGCATACATGAACCGTTGGATCAATTTGGAGCTGAGATGATCAGTTGTATGACATGGCAAAGCTGGAAGCATCTGAAACAGCTAGAAGCTTCAGCTGAGAAACAGCTAGAAGCTTCAGCTGAGGGCATCAAACGGTTGCAAGATTAGTTGGTTACAACTAATTCGATGCGCATGCATTTGATTGGATGAAAGGGGATCAAAATGTTGGTCATTCATTCATATAAGTTGGAGTGTTCAGTCAGTTAAGATCATCATCTCCATCACATCTTCACATATCAGTTTTAAGCATTAAGAATTAGGGTTTGATAAGTTTGCTTGTAAGTTTTGTAATTTCCATTGTCATCATAGTGAAATCTTCTCCTTAGGAAAGTGGATGTAGGCTTACGCCGAACCACTATACATCTTTGGGTTGATCTTTTTCATTTCATTTTTCATTTATCAATCAATTCGAGAGTGAAACGTCAGTGATCAATCAACCAAGTGTGTGAGTTCTTGAGAGGTTTAACAAGTTCTTACTCAAGTTTCATAAGAAGTAGCGCCGTCTGTGGGAAGAAGAAGGAGCAGCCACAAGTTATCAGATCAGAGGAAAGAATCATGGTGACAACTAAGATTGATGTGGAGAATTTTACAGAAAAAGTTGATTTCAGTTTGTGGAGGATGAAGATGGAAGTCGTATTGATCCAACAATAATTAGCAGATGCTGTCAAACCGCTTCAAGAAAGTCAAGCAGCAGCTGTTGATGTAGTTGCACAAGCTGTAGATCAAGATCAACAATCAAAGGCCAGAAGTGCAATCACATTATGCTTAGGTGACAAAGCTTTAAGAGAAGTTTCAAAAGAAGTAACTGCAAGAGATATGTGGAAGAAGCTTGCTGATCTTTACATGGTGAAGACTTTGGCAAACAGACTGTATACAAAGCAGAAGCTCTACTCCTTCAAAGTATCAAAAGATAAGTCTATTTTAAATTAATTAGATGATTTCAATAAGATCATAGATGATTTAGAAAATATTGATGTAGCACTGTCAAGTGAAGATAAGGCTGTCATACTAATGTCAGCTCTTCCTAAATCTTTTGAGGGATTGAGAGATATACTATTATATGGGAATGTTGAATCAATCTCCCTGGAGCAAGTGATTCTTGAAATAAAGGTAAAGGTGCTCCATAAGACATCAGATAACACAGTTGCAGGGGAAGGTCTTGTAGCCAATAAATAGAATAAGTGGAACAAGAATGATAAGAAGACTGGTGTTGATAGGAAGAAACAAGAAAGAGGGAATCGGAGTACACCAGCAGATGAAGAGAATATTAACTGCTTCCACTGCAACAAACCTGGTCATTTCAAGAAGTAATGTCATAAATGGAAAGCTATGGTGGCAAGAAATATTGCAGAAAAGAGTGAAAATTAAAGGATTCATGCAAATCAGGTAACTGAAAATAAAGTTAATAAGGATCAAGATTACATTGAAGCTTTGGTTGTTGTTTTTGGTCATGTATCAGATCAATGGGTATTAGATTCAGGTTGCACATTCCACATGACATCAGTTAAGAATTGGTTTACAGAATTGAAACCATATAATGAAGGATCAGTCTTGTTAGGAAATGATCAGGCCATCAAGATTGAAGGGATTGACTCTGTCAAATTCAGAATGTTTGATGGAATCATTAAGTTGCTCACAAATGTGAGGTATGTACCAGGATTTAGAAGGAATTTGATATCCTTGGGAATGTTAGACACTCAGGGTTGTGAATGCAATCTGAAAGGAGGAGTACTCACCAATATGAAAGGAAATTTAGTGGTGATGAAAGGTGTTAAGAGCTCTTATCTATACTTTCTTGAAGGATCAGTTGTCCTTGGACTGTTGAACACTTCACAAGATCAAGAAGATGTTCATCTGTGGCATGGTACACTAGCTCATGTAAGTGAGAGAGGGTTACAAGAGCTAGCAAGACAGAAGCTATTAGACATAAGTTCAACCTGCAAGTTGGAACAATGTGAAGATTGTATGCAAAGTAAGGCAAAGAGGTTGAAGTTTGGATCAGGAGAACATACTTCATCAGAGAAGCTTTAGTATATTCATACAGACCTATGGGGACCATCAAGAAATCCAACCATCGGAGGAGGAAGATACTTCATATCCTTTATAGATGACTATTCTATAAAGGTATTGGTGAAAACCCTAAAACCAAAGGATCATGCATTTGCTGCATTCAAAGATTGGCTTGATGAGGTGGAGAATCAAACAAGGAAGAAGTTGAAATGCTTAAGATCAGACAATGGACTAGAATTTGTTTTAGAGGAGTTCAACAATTTTTACATAAAAAAGGAATTAAGAGACACATGACTACACCTGGGACTCCACAACAAAATGGTGTTGTAGAAAGGATAAATCAAATTTTGCTTGAAAGAATTAGGTGTATGCTAAGTAGTGGAGATGTACAAAAGGGTTTTGGGGTGAACTTTTGACTACAACAGCCTATCTGATCAACATATGTCCATCAGCAGCCTTAAAGTTCAAACCACCTGAAGAGATATGGTCTGGAAAGGCTCCTAGTTACAGTCATTTGAAAGTAATAGTCTGTCAAGTATACTCTCATGTGAAGCAAGATAAGTTGGAACCAAGAGCAGTAAAATGTGTAATGGTTGGATATCCCAAAGAAGTAAAAGGGTACAGACTATGGTGTTATGAAGCTAACAAGTTCATTGTTAGCAGAGATGTCACATTCAATGAGAAGAAGATGCCATTAGTTGAAAGAAACTCTGTAGTATCTATCACTACAGATACTTTTGAGTTTCAGGTGGAGCAAGCAAGAAAGGAAGTACAACAAGATAATGAACATAATAACAATGCTGATCAGAATAAGGAAGTAAGCTCACCTAGCTCATCCAGCTCAAGATATGACTTAAGTACCTATCAACTTGTCAGGGATGGTTGAGAAGGCAAATTAAAGCTCCAGTAAGATATGTGGAGGCTGATATAGTGTCATATGTACTGTTAGTTGCATCTGATATAGACAGTTATGAGCCAAGATCATATGAGGAAGCTATATCAGGAAGCGAGAATAGCAAATGGATAGTTGCTATGGAAGAAGAGCTGCTATCATTGCATAAGAATAAGACCTGACAGATTGTTAAAAGACCAAAGAATAAGAAGTTAGTAAGCTGTAAATGGATTTATAAGAAGAAATCTGTTACAAGCAAAGAAGGAGGTATAAGGTATAAAGCAAGGCTTGTGGCAAGAGGTTTTTCACAGAAAGAAAGTGTTGATTATAATGAGATATTCTCACATGTTTTTAATCACTGTTCTATCAGAATATTATTGACATTAGTAACTCAGTTTGATCTTGAGTTACATCAGATGGATGTCACTACAGCATTCTTGCATGGAAATCTAGAAGAAGACATTTAAATGAAAATTCCAAATGGTGTAAGTGTTGAAGGTGCAGAGAATAAGGTTTGCGTACTATTGAAATCTTTGTATGATCTGAAGTAGAGTCCAAGGCAATGGTATTTGAAGTTTGATGATTACATTACATCAAAAGGATTTAGCAGAAGCTTACATGACAGCTGTGTCTATGTTAGGTTCAAGGAAGGGTGTTATACATATTTACTATTGTATGTAGATGATATCCTTATAGCTTGCAAGGATCAAGTCGGTATAGATGATGTAAAAGAAATACTTAAGCAGAAGTTTGATATGAAGGATCTAGGAGAAGCAAATATGATCCTTGGTATGCAGATTGAGAGAAACAGATTAGCTGGAGAGTTGAAGTTGTTCCAAGAATCATACTTGGACAAAGTGTTGAAGAGATACAATATGAATCTCAGTAAATCAGTGACAACACCAGCAAAGCAAGAAGTGAGTTTGTCACTACTTCAAGCCCCTCAGA
Source organism: Pogostemon cablin (assembly GCA_023678885.1). Classification (NCBI taxonomy): domain Eukaryota; kingdom Viridiplantae; phylum Streptophyta; class Magnoliopsida; order Lamiales; family Lamiaceae; genus Pogostemon; species Pogostemon cablin. The sequence goes on along the minus strand of CM042990.1, from coordinate 8,719,290 downwards.
CAGATCAAGAGAAGATAGAGATGAGCAACATACCTTATGCTAATGTTGTTGGCAGTTTAATGTATGCAATGGTATGTTGCAGGCCAGACTTAGCTTATGTGATGAGCATGATTAGTAGGTTTATGAGTAATCCAGGACTACTACATTGGGATTCAGTGAAGTGGGCTCTTAGGTTTGTGAAAGGGACCATCACAACAGGCTTAAAGTTTCAGAAAATGGCAACATGGGATAAGGCAATAGTTGGATATGTTGATGCTGATTATGCAACAAAACTTGATACTAGGAAGTCACTTACTTGATATGTATTCAACTTGTTTGGTACTGCAATGAATTAGAAGACAACACCTCAACATATAGTGGCCCTATCAACTACATAATCAGAGTTTGTTGCTCTCACAGAAACAATCAAAGAGGGAGTTTGGCTAACTGGAATACTGAAGGAGTTTGGTATTCAGAAAGATGTAGTTGAGGTGTATTGTGATAATCAAAGTGCAGTGCATCTCTCAAAGCATCAGGGGTATCATGAGAGAACCAAACACATTGATGTAAGGTTATATTTCATAAGGGACATGATAGACAAGGGAGTAGTTAGTGTCAAGAAGATCAAAACTACTGAAAATCCAGCTGACATGTTCACAAAAGCTTTACCAGTTCATAAGTATGAGTTGTGTAAACAATTGGTTCAGCTGAATTAAGCAAGGAAGGAAAGGTAGCTGCAACCTTAAAATAGCAACAAGGTGGAGAAGATAAAACTAGTATGATGATGCAAGGTCTAAGGTGGAGATTTGTGAAGAAGTAGACTTGCATGTGTGTGTTGCATGAAGAAACAACAATGTTACATGTGGAGATCATGCATTGGTCGATCAAGTGAACAAGAGGATTGTATACATGAACCGTTGGATCAATTTGGAACTGAGATGATCAGGTGTATGACATGGCAAAGCTGGAAGCATCTGAAATAGCTAGAAGCTTCAGCTGAGGGCATCAAACGGTTGCAAGATCAGTTGGTTACAACTGATTCGATGTGCATGCATTTGATTAGATGAAAGGGGATCAAAATGTTAGTCATTCATTCATATAAGTTGGAGTGTTCAGTCAGTTAAGATCATCATCTCCATTACATCTTCACATATCAGTTTCAAGCATTAAGAATTAGGGTTTGATAAGTGTGCTTGTAAGTTTTGTAATCTCCATTGTCATCATAGTGAAATCTTCTCCTTAGGAAAGTGGATGTAGGCTTACGCCGAACCACTATAAATCTTTGTGTTGATCTCTTTCATTTCATTTTTCGTTTATCAATCAATTTGAGAGTGAAACGTGAGTGATCAATCAACCAAATGTGTGAGTTCTTGAGAGGTTTAACAAGTTCTTGCTCAAGTTTCATAAGAATAACATATTGAACTATTTAAAAAAATAAAACAAGCATACTATAAAAGCATATATGTTACCAAAGAAATAATAACCAATACGACTAGTGCCAGAGATAATGCTGATAAGAATCTCCCTCATATAATGGCTGAGGATCTGCCATAAATATAAGCCTCAAGGAAAAAAATCTCATATGTTAACATCCTCCACATCAAACGTGCGATGCTCTTTTTATCATCGAGTCCAAGTACAAGGTAGCAAGCCATCAAAACCTTTGCTACCTTAACAACATCACCTTGTTGTTCACGATATTTCCTGACAATAGATTCATCATGAGTGTCATCTAGGGGGCATATACTCCTAAGTTACTCGATCGACTGTGTACACTATAAATTGGTGGAGTAACGCGGGCAGAAATAACAAAATCTGATCCTCCAAACCGAAGGCCGGTAACTGTGGCATAATCTCAACGAGAAAATATAATAAAATGATCACAGATCTTAACTGAAACTCATTATTTTCCACATTCCCTTACTACCTCGTTGCATAAGAGCGAATGAATAACAATATTCCGTACAAAAGATTTTTCCCACCCTTTTCTGAGGTAGTGATTGAAACATGATTGTTTGAGATCTTCTAAATCTTGGGGGTCTCGATCCAAAAGCTCTTTCATAATTAAGTCAATAATGGGTAGTTTGATATACCCAATTATGTTGTAGGTCTTCTCTCTCAAAGAAGGTCTCTTCAACTGCCAATCAAACTTTCCCTCCGTCCCTTTCTCAGGGTCCTTTTTTTTCATTTTGGGTAAGCCGGAGAAAAATACCGAAAACTCGGTATGTCGCGCTCGCCATATCGAATTTTCAGCATATCAAAATTTTCGGTACGGTATGATTTCCGTATCGATAATTTCGGTACAGTATCGGTATTATATATTAAAATTTTTGGTATTTCGTTATATCGGTATTTCGATAACGGTCTACCGTACCAATATTAAAATTTTTAATATATTTTTATACATAATACTATATTTAATACTATTATTAATATATTTAAATTATATGTATGTAATTATGTATCAAATTTATTCATAAATATTTTTTAAAATTTTAAATAAACTCGAAAAAAAATATACTACATTTATAAATTAAAATATAAAAAAAAATATTATCTAAAATATAAATATAAAAAAATCATAAATTAATCAGAAGCGATATAATAATTATCATAAAAGTAGAATGTTTAATATTACAAATTTAATTATTTTAAAATATTTTTTATTAAATTTATTTTATTTATTAAAATTAAATATGATTTTTCGGTATGATTTGATAAATCGGTATTTTTCGGTATGTCTAATTTTCAGTATGAAGCGGTATGCCAAAGTTTTGGTATTAAGCGATATTTATCGAAAAATTGGTATTTTAAATTTCGATATGGTATCGGTATTTGATTTAATTTACCGAAATTTCGCTGTATCAATTTTTCGGTATACCGAAATATCGGTATCGATATCGATATGAATTTTTCTATACCGAAAATACACCGAAAATTTCGTTATGGTATCAGTATTTTCGGTATACCGATATTACCCACCCCTAATTTGGGTATCCCATCCAAAGAGTCATTTTTTCTTTTTTACACATGGAACCCGCACACATCCACTAATATAATTAAAATTTGGGGCCCACACACCACTAATATAACTACTCACTACACAGTAAATAGTAATATTCCTTAATTTTTCACGTGCAAAAAGCAAAAATAACCCTTTACATGGGACGGAGGGAGTTTATTTTAACAAAATTTTGTAATTTAATTCTTTTGTATCTTCTAGCTACGTTGTTTTAGAAAAAAAAATGTAATTTGCATTTCTAAGCTATAAATAAATTGAAAAGTATGTTATTTGTGTTATGAGGATATGAAAATTTTTATATTAAGGTGTATTTCAAACCTATAAGTTTGATTGAACATTTACTTTTATAAGACATGAATGATAAAAGAAACGAGGAAATGATGAAGGATATTATGTAAATGATAAACAATGAGGCATGCAAGGATTTTATGAAACATTAATTAATTTGATATTTATTATTAAATATTCAGAATTTTTATTAAATAAAATATTTTTATTAAATAAATTATTTTTTACAATTAAAATTAAATAGAAAACTGAGAATCATCCATTATTGTATTAATAAGGCCAATATCATGGTACAAAATTGAGTCATGGCAGAAATACATTTAAAAAGGACATCATACTTTACATCCAACATAAACCAAATAATTCATAAACAAAATTTATGCCATGATTTTTGATAGCTGCATGCATTACACAAAACATACGTGCTACACTAGCTTTCAGAAAACATACAAAAAGATAATACATTATAATGATAAAATTATTTGGTAGTGAGTAGAGTTGATGTAAGCCTAATTTCTAGCATTTCAACTATGCAGATTAGGGATGGTAATGGAACGGGTATGTTTGGATATTTGACTTATTCGAATCCTAATAAGAAGGGTATGTGTAGTTGTAAATGGGCGGGTACATGAATTGTAAAAAATACCATTAAGATTTGAGATAGGTATGAATAATGCTTCAATATCCGCAAATACCCCATATATATATATATATATATATATATATGTGTGTGTGTGTGTGTGTGTGTGTGTGTGTAGTTGTAAATGGGCGGGTACATGAATTGTAAAAAATCCATTAAGATTTGAGATATGTATGAATAATGCTTCAATATCCGCAAATACCCCATTTATATATATATATATATATATATATATATATATTAAACTACGTAATATTATTAAAGATAAAAGAAAATAAAAAAGGAACTAGGATAAAGATATTAAGGGGATGACAAAGCCAAAAACAGAGCCAAAACAGACGACTCATAATAGATAAAAATAGAGTTGATCTAAGACATTATTTTTTCTTTGTAAATTTGGAGGTTCTGTTTTGTTTTGTTTTGCAGTATCAGAACGTGTGACCGATTTAGAAGACAGAATGTAAATAACGCTTTTTCTTCTTGATTTTCCTCCTTTTGATTTAATGGCACTACTATCCAAGGAAGTGAATTGCTCATCCTGAGGGTGTATAATTGTCTTTCCTAAATCATCAGAAGTACCTTTCCCTTTAGCCAAAGAAGACATGGAGTCCTCATTATTTTCCTAAATCTGCAAATCATTACTAAATGGCTCAGCTTCAAGAGCTTCCTTACCCGTTGGTTCAGTTTTCAAAACTTTCTTACCCGTTGGTTCAAGACCCACCTCATCAGCCTTTGGATCCGTAGAGGAACCCTCAGGTAGAACATCCGCCTATTCTATATCACCGTATAGCTCACGTGATGTCATGGCAAAAACTTTGATAGCTGCCTGAATGAAATCCGGAGAGGCTGTCAAGTTAACCCGAGGTGCGGCCTGGGGAGGAGCCGTACTAGGCTGCTCATGGATATCTCCCAGCAAACTAAAATTGTTGGAAGTAGGCACAACTGAGAATTCACGTATCAACTGTTCAGTATGTTGTGGAGAGGAAGCATGGGTACCTCTACCCGCAACCGTAGATTCAGGTGCCAATGAAATTCACGTTAAGGAGAGGCATAATGCTGCATCAGCCCAGCAGAAGTGCTTAATTTCATCACAACCTGATCTTGATGTATAACTATCTGAGTACCATCAGGTTGAGAAGGCTGATACTCAATCGTGTGAAGCATGTGACAGGGAGACAGAAATCTAACAATCCTCAGCCGCTGAAGCAGCATTACGGACAGGCTGCTCCATCGAGGTGAAAAGGCCGCCCTCATGCCGTCCAGCGCTCTGTTATCAATTCTGATTGGCGCTTTCTCCACAATTCAAAGATCCTTACCCATATAGAAACAATCGCTGTTTTAGCTGTGTAAGGGTTGAAAGCAGGGAGCCATCTCGAGGCCCTAATTTTATCAAATTTAAAATCAAAATAGAGTCTCTGCGCTTAGATTCATCATAGTAACCCCGCCCCAGAGGAAATACTTGAATGGAATTAATTTTCCACGGCGACAACAATCTACTTTCAAGAGTAGATTGAGAAATCGACTTCTAACCTTGGTTTATCAGTATACGGAGAGTGATAAGCAAAGAACTCTGGTTGACCCGATGCTTATAATAGGAATCATCAATCGAAATAGAGATATATATATATATATATATATATATATATATATATATATATATATATATATATATATATATATATATATATATATATATATATATATATTTCCTCCGTCTCATTTCAAATGACACACTTTTCATTTTGGGTTGTCCACAAAAATTTGCACATTTCCATAAAAAGCAAAAAGTAAAAAATAACCACCATTCACCGTACACTTTATTCACAAAAAAACAATCTCTACCTAACATACTTTATCATTTATTTATTACAAAAAAATATCATTATACCCCTAAAAGTTATCATTTCATTAATCTCTGTGCCAAAATTGGAGGTGCTATCTTTTGTGGGACGGAGGAAATATATATATATATATATATATACATATATATATATATATATATATATATATATATATATATATATGGGCTTACTTAGGTGACCGGTGACCCCTCACATAGGGATGTGCACACCCCCATGTAAGGGGTCACCGGTAACAACGAGTCACCTAAGAATTACCCTAAAATTTAATGTATATATATATGTATATATATATATATATATATATATATATTATAATTTATATATTACTCCCTTCGTCTATCATTAATCTATCTATTTTATTATTTTGGGTCGTCCAATCTTAATTTATTTATTTCCCCTTTCAGACATATGAGACTCATACTCTCCATTAATATCACTACTCACTACATATAAAATAATAATACTCCTTAATTCACATGTAAAAAGAAAATGGATAGATTGGTGATGGACGGAGGGAGTGTGAAATATTTTATATATTTAATTTAGGGATTATTAATAATAAATATGTATATGTATAGCCTAATTATTAATTAATACATTGATCTAATATCATTTCTGATGAATACATAGTATCTTTTTTTTTCCTGCTTTACCCTTATTCACAACAATTAATATTGAACGTCTGCACTTAATATTTTTTTATTGAACACTAATATGCACTAAATAAGATAAAAATTGCAAACACTTATTTCTCTAACAGCAACAACCACTGCCTCTCTGTTAAACCTCTAACGATTACTCTTTTTTTAACACTAATGTGCATTAATATGATCTAAAGTGAATGAGTGAGAGATTTAAAGAGATCTAGGGATAATTATAACAATTTTCTTCTATTTAATTGCGTATTTTAGTTTCTCTCTTAACAATGCACACTAATGTATATTAATATGAAGACAAAGTCTCTTGTGAGACAGGTTATTTGTGATACGGGTCGATCCATTATTAAAGTATGCTTATTGTATAGATAAGTATGTTTAATGATTATTAAAGTATGTTTGATTATGCATTAAAGTATGATTTTAACGTGTTATAATATAATTTATTATTAATATACTTTAACTACAAATAAGCATATGTATCTATACAATAAACATACTTTAGTGATGGGTCGACCCATCTCACACCAGTCTCACAAATAACCCGTCTCACAAGAGAATGTAATATGAATATTTAATCGAGTGTTTTTTTATCTCTTAACAATGCATACCAGTGTATATTAATATGAATATTTAATCGCGTATTTTGATTTCTCTTTTAATAATGCACACTAATATGCAGATGTGTGGATGATTATTATCGGTAAAATAAAATATAATTTTGTAGTTACCAGTAATTTTTTGAAGCGAATGCATCGCTTAGTAATTCTTAATTACGTTTTATACCTGCTAATTACTCACCGTTTAATTTATAGTTATAAATTTTATTTACTCATATTTATTAAATATTTATTTAAAATAACAGAATTTATATAATATATATTTTATATTTAATTAATAATTAATGTTATTTTTATTGTTATATTTATTTAAACAATAAAAAAAATATAAATATACATAAAATAAATGAATATTAAACAGGTACGGATATCTGCGGGTATTGATAAATGGGATATGTGACAAGTACGTGTACCATAATAATTTTTTTTAACAAGACGTGTATGGATAGTTGTTTTTTAATCGAATACAAATACGAATATCCAAAAATAAGCGAATACCTAGCCGATTCCATCCTTAGCGCATATAATTTTTCTATTTGTTCATCCTTTGTATTCCAAGTGTTCGACCTCGCACAATCCTCTTCTTATCCACATGGTTCAACCAATACTCAAAATGAGACAGAAATCACACATACAGACTTAAATCTTAATACATTTCCACACTAAAAAAAGTGTTGCAGAATCATTATAATTATTAAAAATAAAATTTAAAATGAGAAAGTTTAAATAGAAACCCATCAACTCCTACTCGCCCATTCGTACATAAGATTGCACAATCAAATGTAAACATTTAAACATAATACACAATTCATACACCTTCAATTTTATCATAGTTCTGTGGGGGGGAAATTGGAGCATCTAGTTCTAATGCCGTTAATAAAATCTGCAACGAAAATCTGTGTATTTGCTAATTGAATAAGGCCAATAGAATAATTACATGCTGAAGTGAATGTTTAATAGATAGCTAAAATGATACAGTAGCTGAAAATATCTTTAAACCAGTGTTTTCGAAAGCGGACCAGACCAGTCGGTTCAGCTGGGAACAGGTCATGAACAATATAAATGCTTTTGGAATGAACTGGGAAGAACTGGTTTGGACCGATCAAAACCGAAAAATCGGTTAAAACAGTAGAACCGGAGATCCCCCGATTTTGTCCCAAAATCTGAATGGTTTCCAAACATCTCTATGTTTTGCTTTAAACAAATTAGGAAATTAAGATTTTAAAGACTTGATACGTTGCACTTCTGAAGTTATAACTTTTATAGAACTATCCAAAAGAATCTATAAAGAAAATTTAATGCCTTCATCATCAGCCGAAGTCCCTTTGAAGATTGCAAGCTTCCCCTTGTGTTCTAAGTGTTTCAAGGCTCGCATTAAAATCGTACGCTCCTCTCCGTGAAGATCTATTCACAACAAAACAACATCATAGATACGCGCGTCTACTAGAGAAAGTAACATTTCGGGTTTTGGTAATTCATCTGATAATGTAATCCATACATAATTTTAAGATCACAAACACATTCTTTTTAATAATGACAGAGGAAATGGACTCCAAAGAACATCATTTACATCAACAATCGCAATTTGAATTAAAACTACATCCTTACACAAAACTGATTCACTAATCCGAAGGAACACAAACACAGATTAGAATAAGTATACTTAACCCATCAAAACATGGTACCAGCCACTTTGCCATGCTTAAAAAATGTATATTACCATGACTCCCTTTTAAGATTTTTTACCAATTATATCATGCATTACACATTAGACTCAAGTAAAGTCCTAATAGTAGCAGAGGAGATTATTTGCAAGAAAAAAAAATGATTAAAAAAATAGAGATCCATCGAGCATTTTGTACTAAAGAAAATTTGAAGTGTTTATTTTCATAATTAGTCAAAATCTGCTTTCACTGCCATATTTACATGCATGTAACAGGTATAACCAATCTCCACGATACTTTGGTAAACAGTGCATGCATCCTTTCCGTTCTCCCTAATGCCCCAACCACTTAGAAATTAGAAAAATGGACAAACACAGTCCCCAAGAAAATGTATCGAAAAACATTTAAGGAACTCCAAAGCCCAAAGTTCACCTGTCCTTGAGACTCAACCCCTGAGCATATTTCCTCAACAGTCATAATACTATCCTCAAGTCCATTATCCTTAACCTGATAAAAAACAAAAAAGAAAAAAATTACACGACTAATAGCATCAAGATAGGAGCTACATACAAAGCTTATAATTAGGTCAGCCCAATCTTGTATCCGATGCCAAAGGATTAGACATTTCCTACGACTTTTATCCAACCATTCAGCACGTCCTGTCAAGTGAACTTTTCAAAGAGAGCAACACAAGGTTCCATCAAATGACAAACTAGCATGACAGGAACAAACCTTCGGAAACTAAGGCAGAGAGATATGCCTCCCTCGCTTCATGACTAAGAGATCCTGCACAAATCCCAATAATTAAAGAGAACTGAAATAGAATGGGGGAAAAAAGAACCATACTTCAGAAAAATTCAATATATACAGTTCACTTGCATTAAATATAATATGGTAATCAATTTGAATAAGTACATTGTCTACGTTGATGTTTTGAAAGATGGAAAATCCCAAGAATATAATTTATTGATGGCTTAATCAGCTTGGCCATTTATCAGAATAGAACTTCTACAAATATTTGTGTACTCATGTAACATTCAATGGCTTCTGATAAATTAAATAATATGCTCAATTTTATCTGCATGACATCAACTTATCCAAGTAAACTACTAACTAGCGTTTGCCAGATTCTCTTTATCATTATCCACACTATATTTTGTAAATCATTAGAATCATGTATTTTTGCAAGGGAACCCAAAAATGCTACAAGCACATATTCATATATAGTACGCGCGGGCGCGCAGGCACACATGCAATACTTACTTTCAATCACTTGATTGCTAAACAATGGAAAGTCTTCATCAAGTCCAACTACAAAGACTTTTTGTGTCCGGCAATATTCAAGTATCAGCTCCTTCCACAGTTGAATCTTCTTCTCTCTAGTGTCTTTTATTGGCTGCAAACTACACAATTAAAAACTTCACATGCCAATAAGCTATTTTTCTTATATGAGCATGTTTAAGTGTACATTTCTGGCGCCAGTTTCCATAGGAAGGTAAATATTTAAATAAGCTAGTGCTAAAAGACCCCTTGTAAAGAATCAAAGTTGAAGTAGGCAATATTTGGTTCAAATAAAATACAAACTATTTGATTTAATAGGCTTTTATCAAGATTATAGCTGAGAAGGGTAGATTGTGTGTGACAACTAACAAGTTTCTGCAATAGATTTACATAAGTACAGATGACTACATTTGTTTATGGTTGAAGAGGCAAAAAAAAGCAGCCAAACTTCTGGATTGGTTGAGCCTGCTCATGTGACAAAATCATCATGCTGGGAGGACACAAAACCATTTGGCAAAGATCTTAAAATTTACTTTGAAAGGATAGTCATACTTCTTAAAGATAATGATTTCTCAATGATGGACTGATTCTTTTATAGCAACTAGAAGCAATTCAACACTATTAGGTCTTTCACAGACTCTATGGTGATACTCACCTACTATTCTACTCTCTAACTGAGTTCTCCTCAGATTATGGCTTCAGTCACTTTGAGAACTAGTTGATGCAAGGAAGTGACTTGGTTCAGAAATTGACCGCCAACAATAGTGGACCATAATTATTACGACGATTGCAAGAATTGAACTTTAAGGATAACATAGTCCTTAAAGGCGTAGGAAATGCCATGACCTAACATTTCCGAGACTGTCTAGGGAGTATAAGCTTTAAAAAGAATTTACTTAGGCGGGATAATAAAGCAATATAATCTACATGAAGAACTATAGAAGAAAAAATTAAGGAATTTCAATTACACCATTTATATTTGTTCTCCATTCCATTCTTTTCATTTAGGAGATTTAACTGCTCAATTGATGTACCTTTCCTCTCTTTCTGTATCTTTTTATGAGTTTACATTCATTTGGAAAAATATGTTATTGCGACAGTATCAATTTATTTTTGCAAGTCTTTTATTTTTTACAGAGATTGCAAAATAAACAACTCTTTTCCCCTTTCCTTAGCACTAAAAGGAGGAGGAGTGATTGTCTTGCTGTATCAGACTTTCAGAGGTCAATCTTAGTTCACAATCTCGTTTTCATTATTCTTGAAAATCATGCAACAGCCCAAATTAAGAAAATGAACAGAAACTCAAGCAAGTTATAAACATCCAAATGCATGAAATTTACTTTCAACAACACATTCAAATTAACCGAAGCCATAGATTATTCACTGTATTCTGCACAAACAGAAATTACAGAATTTAAGAAAAATTGTGAGAGAAGGGGAAAGAAGTATTACGTGAAATAAGGAGGGTAATTGAAGAAATTTGGTAGCTTGAATTCACCCAAGGTCTGCATATCAGCTCTTCACCTCCGAATTACTCTCAAAGCTACAAAATTAAAAATATAGATACTTAAGACAACCAATGAAGTCAATGAAAAAATTTGGGGTTTAAACCCATAGGGCCTATCTATCAGGCGCTAGGGTGCCCATTGAACATGTTAGAATTACCAATTAAAATTAACACATTAATCTATATATTTATCTTTCATCAGAAATTCTAGCAAATCACAGTGGACTAGATTAGAAATATTCACACAACTGATGAAAGATTTTCATTTCATAACCAAACAAGTTTTCACACTCCACTACATAATCTCATCCATCAAAACTCTTTTTTAAATTTGTAACAAATTAAATTTATGTCACTCCACACTACATCATTGAATAGCTAAATTGCAAAGATAGTTTACAGGAATGACACAAGAAACATCATCGAATTCATATCCTACTGACTCAACCTGGTTTTATCAGCAAGCATTAGCGCATACAATTAAACACTATGGACCAAGAAACTTCGAAAATTAAAAATAAATAACTAATTGTCAAAAGATGAAGACATCAAGGAAATTTGATGGATTTCAAATCAGGATACATTGTACCTTATTGTCGATTCCGATCATCCTAATTGACAGTAATGGTTGGAAAATTAAGGGCTTTGAAATCGCATTGCGATTTGGGGGGGGGGGGGGGGGGGGGAAATCAAATAGATAATCACAAGATTGATCCTCTAGGAAGTAATAGGAGAAATATTTAAGCTTCAAGCTGAGGCGCACTACTTGCATCAAGACCCAGTAGGCAGTAATAGTAATCATATATTTAAATTAGGGAAAACAAACCAATCCAAAAAATTCAATACAATCACACTGAAAATGCCTCAAGTGCAGGTGCTAAAATTAGATAGAATGCAATCAATCCAACACTAAGCACACTCCCCTCAAAAAAAAAAAAAAAAAAAAGCGCTAAGCACACTCAACAAGTAGTCAAGTATATAGTGTTGTGCATTCCAAACCAACCAAAGCCTCATACAAATGACAAACAAAAAAGAACTGAGCGGTACACAAAAGCAAAGAACCAAATAGAACATCAATTTTTTGTAAGAAAAATTCCTGATTAGATTTTCGTAAGCCGCAAACAGATGACGAACATGAACAAAGCAATGACAGTGGAAATACATCAATTTGTTACTGGAACTTGAATTCGGGAAATGGAATAATCTCTTGAATTAACAGCAATCTACCATAAAAGAAACGCCGATCATTGTTGAAAGAGCAGAATAAAGATACCTGAATTTGATTAGGTGAATGAGAAAGGAGGGTACCGTACGACTGGAGGACACCGCCCAAAGTTGTGACCGTCGAACCTCCCCACGCCCGACCCGACCCGACCCGACCTCTTATATGAATGGAGGCTCGTAAATTTTTGGTGGGTTTCTTTCTATTGTTATGGAAGACAGATTGCGAGAGGGGGAGGAATCGATCATGGTTAAAATATCATTGTTATTGTTATAATTAAAATATCTTTTTTTAAATATATAAATAATTAATTAAAGTATATTTTTTAGGGGTTATAATTTACTATCTAATTTAACTATCACTAAAAATACCTTTTACTTATATAACAAATACTCCAATACTTTAACAATAGATTAATCCGTCTCACATCTTATATAGATACCCGTCTCAAAGAGCTTAATTATTATTATTATTATAATCACTTTACTTTATTCAAGAATATATATGATTAATATCCTTATTTTATAATTTATAGTAAAATAAGCTCATGAATAGGATGGAGGAATACTATATTATTAATTAATGCTTTAACAAGTAATAGTTAATTTATTAAAAATATAAATATAAAAAAAAACCTTAGAAGAAACAAATCTATCACTACAAATAATGTTAGAGATATACTTATTGGGATCGTTTCATGTGATTTTTATTAATTAATTATTACTTTTTTAAAGATATTATCACTCTTTATTTATTTTTATTATGAATTGTGTAAAAATGTTATCCCTCTTTATTTATTTGAATTATGAATTGTTTGTAGATTGTTCAGACCATCTCCAGCACACCACTGCATCTGCAAAATGTGGCACCATATTCCATCAAGCAGTTCTGCATTCCATCCTGCAAAATGGGAAAGTTAATATAGCGCTGGAAATTCAGCGCTACAGTAACATACTGCATTCATTTTTTATTTTATTTTTATTTTTTATTTACTTACTTTTCATAATTAATTTAAAAGTTAGAAAAAAAAATTATGATTATTAATTTTAATACTAAATTAATTTTAATAGCGCTGCTTCTACTCTTCAATTTTTTATTTTTTTATTATAATTGTTAGTTTTAATAGTAAATTAATGTGTGGAGCATTTTTTATATGTTGTATCAAGTTATTTTATATATGAAAAAATTTTAGATTTTAACGTAATTTAATTTTATGCATATTAATATTTTAATTATATTCTTTATTTATAAAAAATAAATAATAATAACAAAAAATAAATTAGATTTTATAAATAAGTAAAAATATTATTAATATAATGGATATATTATTATTATAAATTTTGAAGTAAAAAATAGAATAAACGGTTGGAGATGATTTACTGAGTTAACTGTATTTTTAAGATGAATGTGCTACAAAATGGAGTCTGGAGATTAACATAAAATGATTATCTCTTTTCAACCATTAGATATCATTTTTTTATTGAAATATCATCACTTTTTGTTTGTATCATGAAACTTACTATGTGGAACGGCCTCATTCAAGTGTTTGTCTCTCAATATATGATACCAAATTTATATACTCCATCCATCCTTTTAATATTATTACATTTATCCATTTTGGTGTCTTCTTAATGTTGCTATATATCTCTTCTTGATATATGGGACAAAAAATATATATATATATATATATATATATATATATATATATATATATATATATATATATATATATATATATCTCATTCCATAAAAAGAGTTACGTTTACTGTTTGTACGAAAATTAAGAAATATAGTATTCTAATGTGTAGTGTATTGAGAGATATAATAATTTAATGTATAGGAAATAGTATTTTAATGTGTAGTGGGTTAAGAGATATAATAATTTAATGTATAGTTGGTAGTTATATTAGTATTATGTGTGAGACTCATTAAGATAAAGTGATTGATTTCTGTGGGCTCATGTACTAAAAAGAGGAAATGCAACTCTTGTAGCGGGACGCCCTAATTAGTAAAATATAATTCTTGGACGGAGGAAGTATATATTTTTATGGGTCCATTAACAATATTAATATAATTATTCACTACATATTAAAATATAGACAAATTCTTTTGTGATACCTTAATTTTGTGAGACAGCTTGTAAGACCGGTTAAATTATGTCTATTATATTGATAAAATATGTTTAATTATTATTAAAATATATTTTTTAAAGTATAATGAATTATGAATTAAAATATATTTTATGGTGTTATAATATGATTCATTATTGACATACTTTAACTACAAATAAATATATTTTAAATATATAATAAGCATACTTTAGTAGTTGATCGATCCGTCTCACATCCGTCTCACAAAAATCCGCCTCACAAGAGAGTAACTCTAAAATATAATATATCTCAAATTATAGCACATTAAAATAATATTCTCTCCGTCCCGGGGTAAAGG
Source organism: Pogostemon cablin (assembly GCA_023678885.1). NCBI lineage: Eukaryota > Viridiplantae > Streptophyta > Magnoliopsida > Lamiales > Lamiaceae > Pogostemon > Pogostemon cablin. The sequence continues at coordinate 8,704,101 of CM042990.1, read as the reverse complement.
TCTTCATTTATTTTTTGCACGTGAATTAAGAAGTATAATTATTTTATGTGTAGTGAATAATTGTATTAGTAATAGTGAATGGTGGGTCATATGTTTGGCCCTTTTACTAAAAGGAAAAAAAAAAAGGACATTTGAATGAGACGTCCAATATAATAAAATGAAGACATTTTAATAGGACGGAGGAAAATATTTTTTAATCTCGACGTAAATAGTAAATGTAACCATATATGTTCCAGAAAGAAGAGTATGTGAAGGATTCAATTCGAGAGTAACCATATACACTCAAAGAAATTATATTCTCCACATATATGAGTTGGTATTCAAAGAAATTATATACTCTATATACGAATTGGTATTCTATAATGTAAGCGTGCACTGATATATATTACTCCCTCCCATTATAAGTAATTGACAATTACTAACGTGCAACAATTTTTAATGTGCAACAAGAATCCATTTTCATTTAATGACCCGGATATAAATAAGGTAATAGCTTGCTCTCTCACTCTCTCTCTATTCCTTCTCTCCGCTTCTCTTCTATCGTCGTTTCTCCCTCTTCCTATCGTCATCTTCTGCCGCCTCGTCCGCCGCCTCTTCTGAACACGACCATTGCCTTGTCCGGCGACTGATTCTCCGTCGCCTCTTCCGTACAGGTTCCTGTAACGAATGTTTCTCCATCTTCCCTAATTCAATTTTTTCCTTTTCTCGCCATCTTCACGAATTTATTTTTCCCCATCTCTCGTTCTTCTCTCATTTTTTTTTTCAGCCTCCAACGCCTCCACTTCTCCCTCCTCTCCACTTTCCAGATCTATGTTCTTCAAGCAGACTGTGTTCGAGTTTTAAAAAGAGTAGATGATTATGCTTCGATTTTATAATTCATTTATCATTTTTTTCTCAATTTGATGTAATTTAAATGCTACATATTGTTAATTGTTCTTCAATTTTTCATTTTGTATGGTTGATGACGGTTTTGTAGAAACATGGGAAGATTTATTTTTTTATATTGTTAATTGTTCTTCAAATTTTCATTTTGTATGGTTGCTGACGATTTTGTAGAAATATTGGAAGATTTATTTTTTTTAATTTGATAGTTTATATTTTTTATCATATAAATGTATTACATTCTATTCTTACATGTACTATTAAAATTTATATAAAAATGTATTAAATTTAAATTGATTTTATTATCAATATTTTCATCAATATATTTATTAATTTTAGTTATACATGTTAGTATAAAATGTTATACACTTTTGTATAAGATCTAATACATTTATTATTTATCATTATTTCATCTATATATTTATTAATTTTAGTTTTACATATTAGTATAAAATGTTATACATTTTTGTATAAAATCTAATAAATTTATTATTTATCAATATTTTCGCCAAAATATTTATCAATTTTAGTTATAAAAGTTAGTATAAAATGTTATACATTTTTATATAAAATAAAATCTAATAAATTTATTAAAGAATCATGTACATTTAGATTAGCTTATCAATTCCCAACTAGGAATCACCGTTCCTCAGTGATTCCTCCACCAGCACCTCAAGTGAATCATTGTTCCACTTCTGCACTAGTTCTCACCTCTCAAGTGAATCATTAACGGTGATTCCTCACCAGCACCTCAAGTGAATCATTGTTCCACTTCTGCACTAGTTCTCACCTCTGCACTAGTTCTCACCTCACGTGAGGTGGTTTTCTCTACCTCCACCCACACGCAACTTCTTCCACCCAAATGACAGCAAAATAACATCCACAACTTGGTTAATTAACATCATAATTTAATTCAGTTAGCTTGATTCCAATCAAGCTCAAAACCTAATTTCTATCCCTAATTTTGGCCCTAAATATAATATACAATTTTAAAACAACTACATCTATAATAGACAAGGGAAGAAAAAACAGAGTAGATTGGGAGAAAAGATAGATGAGCATGACGGAGCAGCAGATTGAAAGAGGAGAGCAACAGATTTAGAGAGAAAAAAAGAAAAAACAGAGTAGATTGGGAGAAAAGAGAGATGACCAAGACGGAGCAGCAGATTGGAAGAGGAGAGCAGCGGTGTGAGGAAGGAGGAGATAGAGAAGCAAGATCAAAGTGAGGAGGGAGAGTGCTTGCAAGGCAGCGGAGATCTGAAAGAAAACGGTGCAAGAGACGGAACAAAGCGGCGGAACCGCAAGAGAAGGGAGAGAAATGAGAATCCGCGTAAGCTCAAAACCTAATTCATATACCTAATTTTGGCCCTAATTATAACATACAATTTCACAACAACAACATCTATAATAGACAAAGGAAGCGCTGCGAGCGATAGATTTTGAGAGAAAAAAAAAACAGAGCAGATTGGGAGAAAAGAGAGTTGAGCAAGATGGAGCAGTAGATTGGAAGAGGAGAGCAGCGGTGTGTGGAAGGAGGAGATAGAGAAGCAAGATCAAAGTGAGGAGGGAGAGTGCTTGCAAAGCAGCGAAGATCTGAAAGGAAACGGTGCAAGAGACGGAGCAAAGCGGCAAGAGAAGCCAAAAATTGAGAGTTCGCCCGGAGAGAGAGAGGAAATTTGAGAGTTAGCCCTTTGGAGAAAGAGGATTGGAGTGAACAGCGTGAATGACCTAATTAGTATTTTAGGATCATTGATCAATTTTTTAAATATGGATCCTATTTTTAGTGTACACCATCAACTCTTGCAATTTACAAATGAAGTGTAAAAGTTATTATGGAACGGATGGAATAATTTTTATTGAATGATAGAGTATATGTGTTTATTAAATTTAATTATTTTTTTATTCAATTTTTCATTAAAATTTTAACAAAAAAATTTTTTTAATAAAGTTTACTATAAGTTTTTTATTCATTCATACTATGAATCAGACTCCAAATGCATTCACCCTAATTAATTTAGTTTAATAAATCAACACACCATAAATAAGGTGATTATAAGGTCCAAATATATTGCTAGATTTAAGTAGTGGTCCAACTTTCTATGATAAAAATAATGGAGTTAGATGGATCAAATGAAAAAATACAAAGCCGAAATGCTGCAGGTATGAGTATATATCCATTACAAAAAAAAACTTGAAAAACTCATTTTCTCATCAAATAAAAATGGATGAATGAGCTTTTCTCACACAACAATAAAAAAATAGTAAATCATGAAATCATGCACATTGATAAGTAGGAAAGCAAACAAATCTGTAATTGTTGAACCTCAATAGTATATATATATATATATATATATATATATATATATATATATATATATATATATATATATATATATTAAAACAAAGAGAATTAACTCAAGGTTAACAAGGGAATCAATAAACATTACTAGCTATCATAATTTCTATAAGGTTGAGTATTCCTTACATTCGTTGCTCAAAGAAATGAAATATATGAAGACAATATAATCATGAGAAAATTCAAGTCATATCCTTGCAAGCTGCTTCAGATGCATGGATACAATACTACGAATAAATGGAGTTGGAGTGGATGAAGAAGTTCGTCATTAGCCCCTTTGACTTCACATTTTCTCTATGCTGTAATGATCCTGATGTTGTGAGTTTTGGACTCACCAGTTATTAGTTATTTCGAGAATATTTTGGTAGAAACTCTGAATTAGAGTTGATATGGAGCTCCAATTATTTTGAGGTTGAAGGTAAGGGATACTAGAGGTTTAGAAGTGGTTGGTTTAGTAGAGTGAAGTGTAAACAAAGTATAAACAAATGAGTTGATCTATTGTACAAAAGTGTACACTAACAATAAATCCATATTTTGTAATGAATCAATTATAAAAGATAATCCCGATGCTTACGTCACTTTTTCTTTTCCCATTCTCCTCACGTTTCTCTTCACTAACGTTTCTCCTCAAGTTTACACTAATACAATTAGTTATTAATAAGTATACATTTATTAATAAATTATTATGCATCTGTTCAATAAAAACTTATACACTTTGAGTATAAACACGAGTTAAAATCAATAATTACTCAAACAAAATTCTCACTATGAATACGGCGAAACAGTTCATCAATTGCAGTTAAATAACTCTTAGAACACTACTATTTATTAATAAAATATTATACAATTGTTCAATAAAACATATACACTGTATGTTTATAATGTACTCCCTCCGTCCCAGAAAAGATTGCACACTTTCCATTTTGGATTGTCCTACAAAAGTTTGCACATTCCTTAAAAAACAAAAAGTCAAACACAATCACCCTTCCCCACACACTTTATTTACAAAAAAACCACATCTACCTAACACACCTAATATATTTTATCATTTATTTATTACAAAAAAATATCATAATACCCCTAAAAGTTATCATTTTCTTAATCTCCGTGCCGAAAAGAGGTGTGCAATCTTTTCTGGGACGGAGGGAATATACATTAATAAACATCTGAATCCTCTGCCAGAATTTTCAATTCTCAGTAATTATGAAGGCAACCAAACAACTTTTTCAACTCCCGGGACGAGACATTCAGTGATATTTAACCAAAATTTTGATGGAAATGAGAAAGTTAACAACTCAAATAGTTAGATCTAATCAAAAATGACGTGAAAAGATTTTGAAAAGAGAGATAACATGAAGAATCAAAGAATCAAATCAAAATCCTTCAAAAAGAATTAGATATTGAAAAAGCAAAACTATCAAGTCTGAACCGTGAAATATTTCAGAGAGAAAATCAACAACGACGCGGTGGATTAACGGCAAGGACGGTGGGTGGAGGAGAAACGACAGAGACGGTGAATGGTTCATACTCTAGAGAGAAAATGAGCGGCAGCGGCAGTAGAGCAGTGACAGAGATGATTGGTGGAGGAGAAACGGTGGAGAGAAGATGCGGGTTGAGGCAGTTTGGGTGGTAGAGTGCGAACGTTAGGGATGACAATGGGCCGGGCCAGGGTGGGGACCTGACCGCCCCGCATGCTTACTTTGCTGCCCCGCCCCATGCCCCGGTACGGGTCAGATATTTAGTACCCAGACTTGCCCCGGTACGGGGCTGGTCCGCCCCGCCCCGCCCGGTTTTCTTTAAAATCATTTTTTGATAAATTATAATACATTCAAATAGAAATTTTAAATTAAAATAAAATGAAGTGAGTTTAAATTTTAAATTAAATAATTAAACTTTATTTTCATTTAAATTTTTGTTATTACATTATATATTTAATGATATATATAATATTGTAATAAAGTATTTTGTTATAGTTATATATAATTACCATATATGATTTTTTTTATTTAAATTAAATCAAAATATATGTATAATATTTAATATATATCAATAAAAAATATAATAAATATTTTAAATAAAAAAATTTAATATTTTAATACGGCGAGGCTAGGACACAGACCCGGACTAGCCCGTGCACGTGGCGGGGCAGACCCGCCCCGTTCTCTGTGCGGGGCGGGGCGGGCGCAGACCCTCCCCAAACGGGGCGGGGAGGGTCTAGTACAGGCCGGATCAAATTGCTATTCTTACCGAACGTGAGTGAAGAGAGAGGGAGAAGTTGATAGCGATGGGTGAGCAGAGAGAGGTGAGAATGAGGGGGTTAAAAATGAAATTAGGGTTCTATTTTCCATGTATAAGTCCGGTCAACAGACCAAAAATTAATCCAATTGGATCTTAATTAACAATTGCCAATTGGATCTTAATTAACAATTGTTACGGTAGACTTTGTCTAAATAAATTAGATGTATTCATGGAAATATTCTATAAGAAAAGATTAAATATATTGTGCATCCGATGCACCCTAAGATAGAGTGCATCCACTTTCTAAAACGTATACAAATATAAACAAAAATATTTACAATTATGAATAAAAATGTATACAATTATTAAAAAACATGTATACCCTATTGAATAAAAAGTTATACACATATAGATGTTATTTTTTTAATGAAAAATTTAGTGTGAAAAAAATATATAATTATTAAGAAACACGTATATAAAATAGAATAACATGTATATAAAATAGAATAAAAACTTATACAAATATTGGTGCACCCTTGCAACGGAATGCACCTAATATCAACTTATGAGAAAATATCATAATTTGTCCTTTAAGTACGATTGAATTTAATTTTGGTCATTTTTTATTTGCAATTCTCAATTTTAATTATTTTTATCCAAATTTAGTTATTTTATTAAATTTAATCAAATTTTATTAAATTTAATCAAATTTTTTGTTTAAATTTAATTCTTTATATCATAATTTGTCCAATTTTAATCTAAAATTCGGACAAAAAATAACTATATTTGATAAAATGTCTGAAGTTATATAGAAATCGAAATAAATAAATGACCAAAATTGAGAATTTTGATATTTTTGCAATATTCTACAAAAACAATGGCTAAGACAAAAAAAGTTCAATATAATATCATTTAAAGTTCCGTAATTTTGATAAAATTTAATTTTAGTTATATAATATTTGGTCAATTTTATGTCAATTTTAGTCACGTTTATGTCAATTTAATTTTATAATATCATTTAATTTTATGTCAATTTTAGTTATATAATAATATCATTTAATTTTAGTTATATAATTTTATGTCAATTTTAGTCATGTAACTTTAATTTTTCAATTTTGATCTTTTTGGAAAAAAAACTAGTATTATCTAATTTACAAAATTTGCAAAATTTTATAAATTTTGCAAGAAATATTGCAAAATGCCTAAAATTGTACAAGTTAAAAGTTATACAATTAAAATTACACTAAAATAGAAAAATAAAAAATGCAAAAATAAGCCGTCAAATTACTACCATGTTGAAGTTACTACTAAGAAACTTTCTATTGATTAAACAACGTAAATGTAACGAATGATACTGTTGCTTCTTCAAACCGATCATCGAAGGGGTTGTTCTCCTAAAGTGTCATTAACCTATCTGTGTTAACCAGAACAAGATCCTGAATTCCTACCTGTACACCCAAGATGGAGCGTTTTGTAATAATATACTTAAAAATAACAGTTTTTTTTTTTGCAATTTCTCAAATATTAGCGTAAATATTAATGAAAAATGTATATATCCGTTAAAACAAAATGATGTAACATTATTAATTAAAATATATATATTTGGAACAAAATGGTTATAATATCTTAGCCCAACTAGATTTTTGTTAGAAAGCCCAAAACCTAATTATTTATTTTTATGGCCCAAAAGGTCAGCCCAATTAAGCTCAATTAGAATTTTTTTAGAAAACCCAAACTTATTTATTTATTTATTTTGTGGCCCAAAGTTTCAGCCCACTTAAATGGGCTGATATATAATTAGTAAGACTAAAGTTAAAAAAAAAAAGAGAGAGAAGAACGGGAGAAGAAAAGCAAAAGAGGGGAAAGAAGAGAGGAAGAGGAGAAACCCTTGTTGACCAAATTCTCCCTTACAACCCTCATCCTAGGTGGTTTTTAAGTTGTTTTGAGGTAAGTGGTGTGTGAATTAAGCTTCCTTCTTCCATAATTTTGTAATTTTGTGGAGTTTTTCTTTTTGGTATGTGGGTAATTTGCAGACTGTTCGAACTGATTTTGAGATAGCTATTGCCCTCGAAACTTTGCAAACTTAATTTCTGTACGTAGCTGAACTCGTTAGCTTTCCGTAGCCACTTGAAACGCCTCAATCCGATTATTCTACAATTAGTTATGATTTTTCTCGTAAACTGCCGCTAGCAGGAAAATTTCAGAATTTTTATGTCGAATTCAAACTTATTTTCTATCGTTTCGTCTAGTTAATGTATTGAAAAGGGTTATGTGGGATTGGGAACTGATGTTAAGGAGTTACATACTATTTTTTTATTTAATATCGACTCGTTCGAAATCGATTAGGATTTGTATTTAGCAATGAAAGGGATGTTACCACTAATAGTTAGTTATATTTAATTTGTCTTTAATTGCTCATCTCCTTTCTAGGTAAAGAACCATCGACGAAGAGCAAGAAACCGACTTCAGATTCCGGAGAGAGTTAATCACTTCCTTGTGAGTTGATAATTCGGGAACGCCTTCTCTTGTGGGAAGTGTGGACCCTCGATAAATGTGCATTTTATTTTAGTTTTAATTAATTGATAAGAAAATTATTTGGTATTGTGTTATGTGGTAAAGAGCCTGGTTGGCTCGATTTCTCTGGTTAGAGTCCTGTTAGCCATTTTATGAGTATTATTGATTTTAACTTATGTTGAAGAGTCTTGCCGGCTCGGTATCTGATAACATTTATTGTGAATTATTTGAGAATTGATTTCTGGTTATTCTTGTGTGCTATTAAGACTCTAACTTGAGTCGTTATTCATCTTATGATGCACATGCATATGTATGCCTGGTACCAAGGTTAAGTAGCCCGAATTGGTCACGGTTCGGGTGAGTTGGAGCGACATTGATTAAGTAGCCCGAATTGTCGCGGTTCGGGTGAGTTAGAGTGACAACCAAGTTGCCCGGGATTGGCAAACCCGCGTGAGTTAGATCTAATGGGGCACCTGTCCATTTGCCAAATACTGATACTCTGGAGGGTGATCGTTAGATGGATTAGTCTATTATAGGCTCAGTCAACGTCACCGGTGTGGGACATGCATGTCATATATGTTTATATGTTTGATCATTTCAAGTATTCAGTCGATATTGAATTGTGAACTTTAGCACTTGGCGTTGAGAAAGAATATTAATGTGCATTTTATCTAGAGTAACGGTGACGGGCTTGGACTGTCTCTCGACGGAGAGCTCAGTTCGAGGAGGATATTGACTACCCACGCGTCTTTTTTGTGATAACATGTTGTTTGAACAAATTGTGTTATTCGTAAATGTGCACTAAGGTTTTTATTTTCATTAATATGTACACTAAGTGAGAAATAGTTATTGTGAGACGAAATGTGGGATTTTATGTTATGAATCGCGAGTGGAATACATGCTTCGTATAAGGGTCGGGGTGACCGGCTTATCACCTCACTGAGCTAGTGGTTTTGCTCACCCCCATCATTCTTTCCTTTTCAGGCTGTTGATATCGTTTTGGTTGGAGGTTTGCCTATCGTTTGCTCGTCATCCAATCCGTGTTTTGGGTACTTCCTCTTTTATGTAAATTGACGGATTCATTGGCGAGATTGTATAGTTTATATTTGGTGACCCCCTTGATGTTCTTTTTGTACCTTCGCGATGTTATATCGTTCATGTATATTTTCTTTAAACTAAGTTACACCGTTGTATTTTGTACCTTTGTAAATCCTTGTTGATACTTTATGAGATGATGTCCTCGGGTTGTACCCGTTGTTATCAGTTGTTCAGTTCTACAGGTACTTGATAGCAAGCCTTACGTTTTCTATAAACTTTGTGGAGTGGAGTGCACCCATTCTGCAAAATTTATGGTTAACGTGGCGGTTGTCGCGTTCTGTCTGGGGTCGGGGCGTGACAACTTTCTTGGTATCAGAGCCTGGTTTTATGATTCTCATTCTTTTTTAGTCGAGCCAATGAGTCCAACTTTGTTTCTATGTCATCCTAAGGTATCGTATTACCTTGATGTTGACCTTGCATTTTCTTTCCTTTCTTCCTTTCAGTCATTATGGCACCTCCAGTTCGTCGTCGAGGTCGAGGTCGAGGTCGAGGACACGCTCCTCGTGATCCTCCGAGTCCTCTACTCTCTTCTGTTCCTCGTGGACCTCGAGGACATGTTTCTTCTGATCATGCCGTTCCTCCGACGGCTACGGACCCTATCAATTCTGATCATAGGGTGCCGGTTTTCCAGGTAGAGCAACCACGAGCCCAGTTGCGGGTTGAGCACATGATGACACCCGAGCAGTACCAATTGTATTATGATCACATTCGAATACATGGTGTTCCACCACCTACAACTGCTCATACAACTACGACTGTCACTGAAGAGGTTCTTCATGCTAATGAATCGATTCAACCTACAACTAATGTACCAGTTTTTACTCCAGAAATGGCTTTAGGAGGTTCTACTTCTCGAGGTGCACTTTTTATACCTGATTTGGTGAAAGCAGTTGAAAACATGGGGACATCGAAATTTGACGGTGCAAGAGATGTTTCTAAAGCGGGGGCATGGTTAAAGGAGATTACAGAGACCTTTGACACTTTGATGATTGAAGAATGTTATCGTGTGGTCATTGCAACCAAACTGTTAGGCCCAGATGCACGACGATGGTGGCAGAATCTAAAAGAGACATCTTCGGTTACTATTACGTGGGCTATCTTTGTGGAACGATTCAAAGATCGATACTTCTCTCAGTACATCAAGGATCAAAAGAGAAAGGAGTTCTTCAACCTATTTCAAGGCATTATGTCGGTCGTGGAGTACGAAAGCAAATTTCTGGAATTGCGAGAATTCGCTCCTGAGTCATATACGACGAGAGACTTATGCAAGAGATTTGAAGATGGTCTTAATTTAAATATTCGAGATCGCATCAAGTCTGGAGACAAGTACGAGAGTCTTGACGATCTCGTAGAAGAAGCCCTGAGGGTAGAAGGTTTAGTTCAGGCGAGACATAAGCTTGCAGAACGATCTCAAAAGAAAAGGCAAGGGAGCGCATTTCCAGGAAATGCATCGAAGGTGTATAGGGGTGTGGGATCTTCGCGTGGCGCACCAAGTTCGGTATCTATTAGTTTTCCTCAACCTCGGGAGCAGTTTGGTAGAGGCGGGAGCAATGTCTCGGGATCGGTTGGTGAAAATCGCAAGTGCCAGAATTGCCTAAAATATCATGACGGCCCCTGTAAGGCTCCTCAAGTATGTTTTCAGTGTCGACAGCCGGGGCATATGCGAAGTTCTTGTCCTCAGCTTATGGGAACGAGCAGTCAGGGTTCTGGTCAGCTTCGTGGTAAACTAACATATTCTACACCTAGAGATACTCGATCTGCAGTTACCAGAGTGCCCGATGCCTCAAGCGGCCCTAGTACTCAATCACCTATGCAAGGAAGGAAGCAAACTAGAGTATTTCATATTTCCCAGGAAGAGGCTCGCTCAGATCCGAAGGTTGTGACAGGTAATTTATAATCTGAGTATTTTCACATGCTAAATCTAACCCCGCCTTGTTATGCCACTTGATTACGAATAAAACATTCGTAAGAAATTCTATCTTTCCGAATTTTTAAATCACAATCTCACCTAATATTGCTTCTTTAGGCCATGTGTTTGTGGGAGACCATCAGGTCTACGTTTTATTTGACCCAGGTTCTGATAGGTCTTATATCCGAGATGATCTTACTTCGATCTTAGATTATCCTATCTCTCATTTGTCACCTGGAATCATCGTTCATACCCCTCTTGGAGAGCGTCTAATTCGTGATTCGGTATTCCTTGGTTGTCCATTGAAGATCAAAGATGTCATTTTAGAGGCTGAATTGATACCATTGCCTTTGATTGATCTTGATGTTATTCTTGGCATGGATTGGCTTTCTTCTCATCATGCAATTCTCGATTGCCACGAGAAGCTTGTTATTTTTCGTAGACCAGGATTCTCAGAACTTGTTTTTGAAGGTAAACTTCAAACGAGATCCCTCTCTTTTATTTCAATGTTGACTGCGCATAAATTAATGCGTAAGGGTTGTGAGGCATTCTTGGCATTTGTCATCGATACTTCTCTTTCTGAAACTAAACTAGATGACATCCCAATCGTGAATGAATTTCCTGATGTCTTTCCCGAAGACTTACCAGGACAACCTCCGAATCGAGAGATTGATTTTTCCATTGACGTACTTCCTGGAATCACACCTATATCAATTACTCCATATCGAATGTCGCCTGCTGAGCTCAAGGAACTCCAGACACAACTTGGGGAATTATTGGAGAAGGGGTTCATACGACCTAGCACATCTCCGTGGGGTGCTCCAGTTCTTTTTGTCAAGAAGAAAGATGGATCACTTCGCCTATGTGTTGACTACCGTCAATTGAACAAGGTGACAATTAAGAACAAATATCCTCTTCCAAGAATCGATGATCTGTTTGATCAATTACAAGGAGCAACTGTGTTCTCAAAAATTGATTTGCGATCCGGTTATCACCAACTCAAGATTAGGGAATCTGATATCCCTAAGTCTGCTTTTCGAACCAGATACGGTCATTTTGAATTTTGTGTTATGCCTTTTGGACTTACAAATGCTCCTGCAGCTTTTATGGATCTTATGAATCGGGTCTTTCGGCCATACTTAGATAAGTTTGTCATCATCTTCATTGATGACATTCTTATTTATTCTAAATCGGACGACGAGCATTCTCATCATCTAAGAATTGCTCTGAACATTCTCAGAGAAAACCAGCTTTATGCTAAATTCTCGAAGTGTGAATTTTGGCTTCGCGAGGTAAGCTTTTTGGGTCATCACATTTCTAAAGAAGGAATCTACGTCGATCCAGTGAAGATCCAAGCTATACTAGATTGGGAGCGTCCAAAGAACGTGACAGAGATTCGTAGTTTTCTGGGATTAGCTGGATATTATCGACGGTTTGTCAAAGACTTTTCGTTATTGGCTTCATCTTTGACTAAATTGACTCGGAAAGGGGTAAAATTTGAATGGAATGAAGAATGCGACGAAGCATTTCAAGAATTGAAAAGACGACTCGTTTCAGCTCCTATTCTTGCTTTGCCAGACTCAGCGATTGGAGAATTTACCATTTATAGCGACGCCTCGAGACAAGGATTAGGATGCGTTCTCATGCAAGAAGGAAAGATTATTGCCTACGCTTCAAGGCAATTGAAGAAGAACGAAGAAAATTATCCTACACATGATTTAGAGTTGGCTGCAATCGTCTTTGCATTGAAGATCTGGAGGCACTATCTGTATGGTGCAACTTGTCGGGTTTTCACTGATCACAAAAGCTTAAAGTATATCACCACCCAAAAGGAGCTCAACCTCAGGCAAAGGCGATGGATGGAGTTGATTAGTGACTATGACTTAGTCATCGATTATCATCCTGGTAAGGCGAACGTTGTTGCAGATGCTCTGAGTAGAAAGTCTTCTACCTCACTTGCTTCGATTCAATCTTTTTATCTTCCTATGTTGGAGCAATTTAAATCTTTACACATTTCGCTCGATTGTGAAAAGTCTAATGATTCTGCCTTAATCGCCAAATTCGAGGTTAGACCTACCTTGTTCGAGCAAATTCGAGAAAGACAATCACACGATGTTTATTTACAACAGAAGATTGTGAAGCTAAATCAAGGAAAAGAAACCGAATTTCAAATTCGGGATGATGGACTTCTTACTTTTAAAAATCGTGTTTGTGTTCCATCAGAACTTGATGTTCGTAGAGCTATTCTTGAGGAAGCCCATTCTTCAGCCTATGCTATGCATCCTGGTAGTACCAAGATGTACAGAATATTTCGGGAGCATTATTGGTGGCCAGGTATGAAACGGGACATTACTGAATTTGTATCAAAGTGTTTATCATGCCAACAGATTAAAGCGGAACACCAAAAACCAGCCGGTATGCTTCAACCACTACCTATTCCTGAGTGGAAATGGGAAAACGTCACAATGGATTTTGTTTCTGGTTTACCTCGAACCCAAAAGGGTTTTGACTCAATTTGGGTCATTGTCGATCGTCTGACGAAATCGGCACATTTCCTTCCAGTGCATACTAACGAATCTTTAGAGAAACTTGCCAAGTTATATGTCGATGAGATCGTGAGATTGCACGGAGTACCAGTGTCAATCATATCTGACCGTGATCCAAGATTCACTTCCCGTTTTTGGCCTAGTCTGCAGAAAGCGCTAGGTACAAAATTACTATTCAGTACCTCGTTTCATCCACAGACTGATGGACAGTCAGAGAGAACTATACAGACACTAGAAGACATGCTACGTGCAGTGGTGTTGAATTTGGGAGGTAGCTGGGATAAGTACGTGACTTTGGTGGAGTTCGCTTATAACAACAGTTATCATTCAAGCATTGGAATGCCCCCGTACGAAGCTCTGTATGGCCGAAAGTGTCGAACACCACTCTTTTGGGATGAGGTTGGCGAGAGACAAATCGAACAAGTAGAGCTAATCGAAGATGGAAAGGCAAAAATACAACTTATTCGAGACAGACTTAAGGCAGCGCAAGATCGACAGAAAAGCTACGCAGATAATAGGAGGCGCGATTTGGAGTTTAATGAAGGAGACAAAGTTTTTCTGAAAGTTTCTCCATGGAAGGGCGTGTTGCGATTCCGCCGTCGAGGAAAGTTGAGTCCAAGGTATATTGGCCCGTTTACGATCGTGCAAAGGATTGGTCGTGTTGCATATCGACTTGAGCTACCATCGGAATTGTCGAAGATTCACGATGTCTTCCATGTCTCTATGCTTAGAAAATATGAACCAGATCCTTCGCACGTGCTCAAAGATCCCCCAGTTGTATTAAAGGAAAATCTATCGTACGAAGTACAACCTGTTCAAATTGTAGATCGCCGAGAGAAAATGCTTCGTAACAAATCCATTCCTATGGTGAGAGTTCTATGGAGAAGTGATCAAATTGAAGAAGAAACATGGGAACCAGAGTCAGTCATGCGTCAACACCATCCAAATCTCTTTTCATCTCTAGGTACGTTTATGTTTCGAGGACGAAACTTTTTAGAGGAGGGGATACTTTATAATATCTTAGCCCAACTAGATTTTTGTTAGAAAGCCCAAAACCTAATTATCTATTTTTATGGCCCAAAAGGTCAGCCCAATTAAGCCCAATTAGAATTTTTTTAGAAAGCCCAAACTTATTTATTTATTTATTTTGTGGCCCAAAGTTTCAGCCCACTTAAATGAGCTGATATATAATTAGTAAGACTAAAGTTAAAAAAAAAAAGAGAGAGAAGAACGAGAGAAGAAAAGCAAAAGAGGGGAAAGAAGAGAGGAAGAGGAGAAACCCTTGTTGACCAAATTCTCCCTTACAACCCTCATCCTAGGTGGTTTTTAAGTTGTTTTGAGGTAAGTGGTGTGTGAATTAAGCTTCCTTCTTCCATAATTTTGTAATTTTGTGGAGTTTTTCTTTTTGGTATGTGGGTAATTTGCAGACTGTTCGAACTGATTTTGAGATAGCTATTGCCCTTGAAACTTTGCAAACTTAATTTCTGTACGTAGCTGAACTCGTTAGCTTTCCGTAGCCACTTGAAACGCCTCAATCCGATTATTCTACAATTAGTTATGATTTTTCTCGTAAACTGCCGCTAGCAGGAAAATTTCAGAATTTTTATGTCGAATTCAAACTTATTTTCTATCGTTTCGTCTAGTTAATGTATTGAAAAGGGTTATGTGGGATTGGGAACTGATGTTAAGGAGTTACATACTATTTTTTTATTTAATATCGACTCGTTCGAAATCGATTAGGATTTGTATTTAGCAATGAAAGGGATGTTACCACTAATAGTTAGTTATATTTAATTTGTCTTTAATTGCTCATCTCCTTTCTAGGTAAAGAACCATCGACGAAGAGCAAGGAACCGACTTCAGATTCCGGAGAGAGTTAATCACTTCCTTGTGAGTTGATAATTCGGGAACGCCTTCTCTTGTGGGAAGTGTGGACCCTCGATAAATGTGCATTTTATTTTAATTTTAATTAATTGATAAGAAAATTATTTGGTATTGTGTTATGTGGTAAAGAGCCTGGTTGGCTCGATTTCTCTGGTTAGAGTCCTGTTAGCCATTTTATGAGTATTATTGATTTTAACTTATGTTGAAGAGTCTTGCCGGCTCGGTATCTGATAACATTTATTGTGAATTATTTGAGAATTGATTTCTGGTTATTCTTGTGTGCTATTAAGACTCTAACTTGAGTCGTTATTCATCTTATGATGCACATGCATATGTATGCCTGGTACCAAGGTTAAGTAGCCCGAATTGGTCACGGTTCGGGTGAGTTGGAGCGACATTGATTAAGTAGCCCGAATTGTCGCGGTTCGGGTGAGTTAGAGTGACAACCAAGTTGCCCGGGATTGGCAAACCCGCGTGAGTTAGATCTAACGGGGCACCTGTCCATTTGCCAAATACTGATACTCTGGAGGGTGATCGTTAGATGGATTAGTCTATTATAGGCTCAGTCAACGTCACCGGTGTGGGACATGCATGTCATATATGTTTATATGTTTGATCATTTCAAGTATTCAGTCGATATTGAATTGTGAACTTTAGCACTTGGCGTTGAGAAAGAATATTAATGTGCATTTTATCTAGAGTAACGGTGACGGGCTTGGACTGTCTCTCGACGGAGAGCTCAGTTCGAGGAGGATATTGACTACCCACGCGTCTTTTTTGTGATAACATGTTGTTTGAACAAATTGTGTTATTCGTAAATGTGCACTAAGGTTTTTATTTTCATTAATATGTACACTAAGTGAGAAATAGTTATTGTGAGACGAAATGTGGGATTTTATGTTATGAACCGCGAGTGGAATACATGCTTCGTATAAGGGTCGGGGTGACCGGCTTATCACCTCACTGAGCTAGTGGTTTTGCTCACCCCCATCATTCTTTCCTTTTCAGGCTGTTGATATCGTTTTGGTTGGAGGTTTGCCTATCGTTTGCTCGTCATCCAATCCGTGTTTTGGGTACTTCCTCTTTTATGTAAATTGACGGATTCATTGGCGAGATTGTATAGTTTATATTTGGTGACCCCCTTGATGTTCTTTTTGTACCTTCGCGATGTTATATCGTTCATGTATATTTTCTTTAAACTAAGTTACACCGTTGTATTTTGTACCTTTATAAATCCTTGTTGATACTTTATGAGATGATGTCCTCGGGTTGTACCCGTTGTTATCAGTTGTTCAGTTCTACAGGTACTTGATAGCAAGCCTTACGTTTTCTATAAACTTTGTGGAGTGGAGTGCACCCATTCTGCAAAATTTATGGTTAACGTGGCGGTTGTCGCGTTCTGTCTGGGGTCGGGGCGTGACAATGGTGTACCCTTACATACTTTGTGCATTGGGGACACAAAAGACCAACTCTTTTAAAATTTGGTCTTTTTTGAAAAAAACTTTTATCTAATTTGCGAAATTCTGTAAATTTTGTAAAAATATTGCAAAATGGCTAAAAGTGTACAACTTAAAAGTTATAGGATTAAAACTACTCTAAAATAGAAAAATTAAAAATGTAAAAATTAGCAGTCAAATTACTCACACCATTGAAGAATTAACCCAAATCAAATACGGATTTGATTAAAGAAACGGACGAGGAGTTAAGTGTGAATCAAACTGCCTAATCTAGGTGAACAGAGTTTGTAATCCTTCTGATTGAAAGATGCATTTCATATACGGCGAAATAGAACTTTTTTTCGAAATAGGAACTTTCCTTGGAAAAGACTAGCTATCCCCTAATCTAATTTAATAAAGTAATATAATAGTAAACTGAAAAAGTCAAAATTGAGCCAATTTTTAATTTACACCCTTGAATTTGGTTATGATAAGCCATTTTTAATCTCATCCATTCATCACATTATTTAATCTCATCCATTCATCACAATTATGAGATTATATCTTGGTTATTGATTTGATACCTTATTTGAAATATAACTTATTTAATTTTTGTCATAATGATACCATATTAAGTTTATATTATGATTTATTTTTGTAATTATAATTATAATGTATTTTTTGAAACTATAATGTAGTTTGAAACTATAATGTAGTTTTAACAATTAATTCATTATTAAATTATTTTCTTTTTTATTAAAGATTTTGAATTAATATTATTGGTCCTAACATCTTAATAATTTTAAGTGGGTATGTGTAATAAACGAGTATTGATAAATGTGTTTGGAACGATATTAAATTATTTTCTTGATTATGAATAATTTTAAATTAATATTATTAGTCCTAACATCTTAATAATTTTAAATGGGTATGTATGTATAATCAACGGGTATTTTAATAATATCATAATTTTTTTTAATGAAATGGGTATGAATATTAATATTATTGGTCCTAACATCTTAATAATTGTAAATTGGTATTTGTAATCAACGGGTATTGATAAATGGGTTTGGGGACGAGTATTTTATATATTAAGAAATATTTTATATATTTAATCAAAAATTGTAAATTTTTCTATCATATTTTTGTGATAGAATTATATCATATTTATTTTATATTTAATTAGTAATAGTATAAGTTGATTTAAAATATTAATTTTAATCAATAAAAAAGTATTTTAAAAAATAGTATTAAATGGGTATGAGTAATTTACAGGTATTGATAAAAGACATTGGGACTGATACAAATACTGTAATGAAATTTTAAAATATTAATTTTTAAATGATATTTATTTATACACGGGTATGCGTATTATGAAATAAGCAAGTATTTTACATAATTAATAAACATAATTATTTATTATGTTAAAAAATAATTTTAAATGGATAATCAATGGGTATTGATAAACGGTTTGGGACGGGTATGAGTATCATAATATTTTTTTTAATGAAACGGATATGAATATGAGTTTTTATATTTAAATTGATACGAGTACATAACAATTAATTCATTATTAAATTATTTTTTTCATTATTAATAATTTTAAATTAATATTATTAGTCCTAACATCTTAATAATTTTAAATGGTTATGTGTAATCAACGTGTATTGATAAACGAGTTTGAAATCATTTATTTATACATGAGCACGAGTATTACGAAATAATCAAGTATCTTACATAATTAATAAACATTATTATTTATTATGTTAAAAATATATAATTATTTTATAAAAAGCTCAATATTTACCATTACTTTCTTTCAGTTATATATTTAAAATAATTTTTTTAAAATATTTTTACTGCTAAAAAGGAACATACTAGCATGGATTGAGGGATTGTATTACATAAAATTTCCAATTCTGATAAATTCTATGCGAAAAAATACTTATATTTTATAAGATGTGGAGATATAATGGTTTATTTAAAATGCATAATTTAAGCTTCTCCTCCTATGATTTAAATAATATCAGAATACTTTAGTTCCGTACAACGCACGGGTTCAAAAGTTAGTAATAAAAAGAATAGATCATTTATACTAGAATTCTCATTAAAATATCGATTAAAATCTCATATTTCTACATATTTTCAGAAAAAAAAATTGTCATAACCAATAATAACAACAAAATGAATAAATACTTATTACTAAAATACCTTTTAGAATATTGATTAATATGCTTTCTAAAATATATTCTTTAAAAAAGAATAGTATTACTTTCAAGAATTTTAAAAAAAATCGTATTACTTTTAAAAATATTCATTTAGGTTGCCTATAAATAGAGGAATTCATGTTTTTTAGTTTCATTATGATGAAACCTTTTTCTTTCTTGGTATTGAAAAAATTGAATCACATTCAACTCTTGAAATAATATAAATAACTAATTGTCAAATATTTTTTCAAGTATATAGATATCTTTTTAATTTTATAATTTAATTTGTTTTGATTTTTTTCTTGTTTGATTGTTTTTATTTTGTTTAAATTAATTCGGATGCTGGGAGAGTAGAGAATCTAAGGCGTAGGAGAGTGGTGGGGAGAGGAGAGTCTGGATATTTATATATGAAGCTGGTAGAGCTCCACTCTGCAATTGGGTCGTTCCGATTACGGCTAGACGGCTTTTGGGGTGGGAGAGGAATACGAAATCCTACGGCTTGGATTGTTCGTGTGTCCAAAAATATAATGCGTGAAAAACCAGTGATAGACATGTATTCAACTAAACAGTATATGACGTTCTTCAATGAGAGAAAAGTTACAATCTATACCCTAATAACTTTTTTTTTTTCCTTAAACCCTACTATACAAAAACTTTGTACAAATGTTTATTTTAGGTTTGTATTTTGTTTTATAATGATTGGAGATGTAGTTTTATTTTTTTGTTATTGTTTCAATGAGAGAAATGTTACAATCTACACCCTGATAACTTTTTTTTCCTTAAACCCTACTATACAAAAACTTTGTACAAATGTTTATTTTAGTTTTGTATTTTGTTTTATAATTGAAATATAAAAAATACATTAAACTTTGTTATTTGTATTATAAGATTTTCTTTTGTTATTTGATTATTATTATTTATGTTGGTGTTACAAAATTTTATAATTAACAAATAATAATAGGCAAAAACTTTTGTGCACCCAGGCGCACGGACCACATTCCGTGTGTCTGTTGAATTTTGTGTTAAATTGTATACCCTTTAGCATAAAGATGTATACCTTTTATTTTCTAAAGAAAATTATTGTATGTATCTGGGCGCATGAACAACACTCCGTACGTCTTTAGAATTTTGTGTTAAATTGTATACTATTTAGTATAAAAATGTGTACCCTTTATTTTTAAAGGAAAAAAAATATTAATGAAAAGTGTATACCCTTTATTAGAATAAAATGGTGTATCTTTTATTAATTAAAGTGTATACCCTTTAAACCAAAGTAATGTACCCTTACCCATAATACTAAATTTCTAAAGGCACACGAAGTGTGTTCCCGTGCGCCCCGGCGCATGCAAGCCTCACCCATAATAATATGCAAACAAGTTCATTTTAACTAGTACAAAAAATAAGTTTTCCTCAGTTTAAGCAAGCACTTTAAAATAAATTGTTTTTTTTTTTAATCAACTCATTTTTATTTTTATTATTTTTATTATTCGATACAATTGAACGAGATTAATGCTCGAATCAAATATAGTTTTGATCATTAAACTAATCAAATAAAATCGATAATAATTTATAAAGTTACTTGCCACAAACTATTCGACCCTACTAAAGTTTAAAATTTCAAAAAAAAAATTCAATTTTTTTCTATATATTTACTTAATATTGGTGTTTTAAAAGTATTGTATGAGACCGTCTCACGTAAGCAAGACGGATAAATAGTAGAGTTGATATCTGGTGCACCCGGATGCAAGCGTGCACCTGTATATAATTTTTTATTCAATATTGTATACATTTTTCTTAATAATTGTATATTTTTTTTTATATTCAATTTTTCATTAAAAAAACTAGTACCCATATATTATATAACTTTTTATTCAATAATATATAAATGTTTCTTAATAATTGTATACTTTTTTACACTCAATTTTTCATAAAAAAAAACTAACAGAAAATTCGCTAACAAAGTGTATACATTTTTGTTTATAATTGTATATGTTTTTTTTCATAATTGTATACGTTTCTGAAAAAAGTGATACTCAATCGTTGAAAAATGATAATGGTACTGTGAACTATTATATGAATAATTTACAGTGTAAATAAAAAGTAATAATATTTTATAGCAAAAATGATAATATTTTACAGCATAATGTTATCACTTTTTCTTTTTCTTACACAAGTCTTTCCCTTTCTAAAATACTCCCACCATCCCATGAAAAGAGTTACGTTTACTGTTTGCACAGACATTAAGAAATATAGTATTTTAATGTATAGTGGGTTGAGAGATATAATAATTGAATGTATATTGGGTAGTTGTATTAGTGTTGTGCCCAGCCCCATGAAGATAAAGTGATTGATTCATGTAGGTCCCATCTACTAAAAAAAGAAAATGTAACTCTGATAGTGGGACACCTTAATTAGTAAAATGTAACTCTTGTAGCGGGATGAAGGCTGCTCGGATTTTCTGTGTCATTTGGTACATCATCTCATGTGCCACACCTTTAGATGGACGACACGTATGAGAGAGAAACTATACCCTAAACCTTAAACCCTAGGGCAATGGTTGGATTTATTTCTCCCTCTTACGTGTCAATTAGTTAACGTGTTACACAAAAGATGATGCATGAAAATGGCGTAGAAGATCCAGTGTGGGACGGCGGGAGTATCTATTTTTAAAAAAATTCTTAGAAAATTTTATAATAATGTTTTTTACAAATTAATTAATATTTTTTGGACAAACACTTCTGTTAGATCGTCTCACCAAACATATTATGTAAAGTGGATTAAAAATTATAATACTTTAATAAAAAGTGGTACTCAATAATCGTTCAATAAACTATACTCCTCTCGTCACACGTTAATCTTTACGTTTGTTTTTCGCACATAGATTAAGAGATATAACATTTTAATGTGGAGATATAATATGTGTAGTAAGGTGTGAAAAATAATATTTAATGTAAAGTGTGCAGTTGTATTAGTGTTGTGTGTGAGTCTTATATAAAATAATTAATTATTTTGTGTGAGTCTAACTAAAGAGAGAAAAAATTTAAATTATAAAAATGTAAACGTTTAACGCCTCAATTTGGTTTTCACCGGCCCACTCTCAATACCCTATGTGATTTCATTCCGCTCGCTGCTGCTGCCCTCATCCTTATGGCTGCTTCAATGGCAGAAGCACAGGTAATATCCTCTTCCATACGATATTCCGTAATTATGTCCGTCGATACAATAGCACGCTTGCCTTCACTTCATTGGCGTTGTTACAAGTTCTAAAAACATTGCTAATGATGAAACACTAAAAGCATTATTAAATATAAATGTAAGCAAGCCTCCTTTAGGTTTAGTAACGTTTCAACCATTGAAGCATTTATTTGATCATTTTCTATGATGTTTGAGGAAGGTTGATGCATAGTTCACTATAATTTCCTCAAGTCATGACCTTCTGTTGTTGTGTCAATAGGGAAAATCTATTTATCTCTTGAATTTGCTAATATATCTCACATAACTCTTGCTTCGATTATTCTTTTTTGAAGCTAGTCCCCATTTTATTTGAATACCTTGTTACATCTTTTAACTTATTAGTTGTCCACAGGTTTTGGAGTTCTATGAACAAGGCAAAAGAGAAATGTTGCAAACTGAAATATCTGAGTTATTCAATCTGTTCAGATTGAATTTCATCATTTAATAATGCTTTATTATCCTTTTGGGTTCTCTTCAAGTTGGAAAAAGCAAAGCAACCTGTTGATTTTCTCCAATAAAAAATATCGGATGTATCTTATCCATTTGACCTTTTTTTTTTATTAAACTGTTTTCGTGGGTAAGCAAAACTGACATGCATATTCCTCTTCTCATAGTCACCGCCTCTTCTCCCTTTGCATTTCTCATCAATTTCTTCTACTGGTCATGACCTGCATCTCAACTCTCTCAATCCTTCATCGTTGGAGCTTTGCATTTGCACATGTCTGTGAGTAAGTGTTTTTCTTGCCTCCCTGTAATTTCCACATCCCCACATTTTATCACCCAGTTTTCTTTTCACCATCGGTGATTTTCCTGATCCATCTTTTTTCAAGTCGATTTCTCGTCTTATTTTATTGTACGTCTACAGTTTCTTGCATTTCCACAAAGGAGTTTTCAGTTGCCTTTGAATTTGTTACAATCTCAATGATTTCAAAATCCCGAGTTTGCTTTCTGCTAGAGGTTATAGGTGAGGTTTCCTCACGCCATCCTCCTCTTCTCTCCCCTTTGCATGGAGTTGTGTAAATTATTTGATTACGCTCTTTGCATCTTTCGTAAATTTCGCTTTTAATCTCAAGTGCAATAGTTAATTTTGATTTCATTATTTTTTGCATAGTTGTGTAAATTGTTTGATTACGCTAACTTTCTCTGCATATTTTGTAAATTTCACTTTTAATCTCAAGTGCAATATTAATTTTGATTTCATTATTTTTCTTTGAAGAGTGAGGCTCTTGTGCCCCCGGGACACCGTGCCCCTTTTCAATTTAAACCCTCCTAGCAATACACAGGTTTAAATAGAATATGGAGGGGGAGGGTTGTGTTCCCATGGGGGCACGGTGTGTCCCCGGGGGTGCAGGAGCTTTTACCTTCTTTGAATTCATCTGCTGTCATCACTTGCACATGCACTTGAGTTTATTTGTGATTTATTTCTTTAGGGTGACAAAAGGCGTTCATGTTAGTTTCGTTTTATTATCTTTTGTTGATTTATTTGCTATTTTTCTGAAAAATCTTGTTGATAGTAGTTACTACTATTTCTTTTCCTAATTTGCGCATGGTTATTCTTAACCTAACTTATTTTTGTTCGTCTGTTTATTGAAATGTTATTTCCACTAACTGCAATAAACTTATGCAATTTTTTAATTTGTTGAAATGTGAATAAAGGATTGGTTGAAGTTTCTCTAGAAAGCCTTGTGTCCATGGAATTCTTATGAGGTATAATATGGATTATTTGACGCCTAGTTATCTATATTATTTTCAGAAAGATGCATCACACAACCAGAGATAAGATGACGTTAGAATGGCAATGAACATAACATGTAATGGAAAACATGTTGGTTTAGTACCTTTGTTAGTGATGCTTTTTTGAGGTATGAACTACTTGATTATTGCAAGTTATGCCTTTAAGACAGCAATTGTTGTAGGAATCACAAACAATGTAATGTAGGACGCTATGCTTTAAAGATGCATCACAAACAAGGATGATAAATTACCTGATTAAGTAACTGATTGGCTGATTATAAACAGATAAGGAAGTGAAATACCTGATTAAAAAAAAATGGCCTGCATAGGTTTGAGTTTGTTATTTGGATACAAATATTTAGCTAATACCCGCTGTGCACTCAGTTGTGGCCAACTGGAACAATGTGGTGCTGGCGTATGAGTCGACCATGGCGCTGTCGTATCTCGTCGGCACCATGTTTTATCTGAGTCGAGTATCAGAGCGGTGGCGGCCGGGTGGTTCGAATTGAGGGTGTGTTTGTGGTGGTGGGGGCTTTGCCTCATTATGAAACTGTTGTTATTCTGTTTAGGGAAATGAGTTGGTTGGGGTGTCACATTATTGCTTGATTAATTTGTTAATTATTTCATGACTATGTTTTTTTTAATAATTGATAGAAAGCTCTATACTCACGTTTTAAAGGGGGAAAAATATTCATGAAAAAAGGAGTTTTCGGTTCAAAATCAAGGAAAAAAAGATATACTACATATAACAGTCCTTATTTTAAATTAAGTCTCAAAGATTTATCTCGAAAATTGATGGCTTTCTTCAGATATTTTACATTTATTCTCAAATATTTGGATTAAGTTTGTTTACAATTCCATTATCACGCACTTGATTCCTATGTCATTAGTTGACTCCGTTAATATATAGGTTCAGATTAAAATATTGTAGTAATTTGGAATGGTTCTCATGGCACAATTTGACAAGTTTGTGTTTTACTCTTTTTGGGTGTTTTTAGTGTTTTTTTAATGTTTTTTTTCCGTGCATTCTGTTTTTTTAATAGGGTCTTCGAATCATGAATCATCCCCTCATTCATGGTGTTAGACATAGGGGAGAGTGCAAATTAATCTCTCTCGACACAAATACATCCTGGTTTGATGTACTGTCACATATTAGTTCCAAGGGGAATGAGTTGCAAAACAAGGAATTCGAATGTGTTTGTTGTGTTGGATTGTTTATTGGTATTTCATTGTCATCTGATGTTGATATCGAGAGTGTCATCACCATTTGTCTTCATACATCCTTGAACATCATCTCTGGCTATGTATCCGTGTATAATACTAATTCAACAAAGCACGTGGACGATGATAGTCAAATCTATATTATTCCGTAAGGGCTGTTGGTGTTGGTCAACTTCTTCACTACAAGAAAATGCCAGAATATCGACGGATTTATCGACGGACAAAATTCGTCGCTAATTATTGATGAATTACCGACGGTTTATTGATTTAATAGGATTTATTTTTTAAAAAATCATCCATAGAAATTTCCGACGGTTTTTGCGACGGATTACCGACGGAAGTCGCGATGGATTTCTTTTCCGTCGGTAAATCCGTGGCTACTTTGGAGGGAATAAATCCTCGACATTATTGGAAGTTTGTTCTTAGACAATGTCAGAAAGAAACCCCACATGGGGGGAAATGTTGCAAAAGTTGAAATGTTACATAGTTATGGTTTTGAAATTCCATATTGAAAAGCACGGAGATCAGTAAAAAAAGCTTAGGAACACGTTTAAGGGTCTTATGATGATTCTTACGATCAGCTACACTGTGTACCTATTTTGTCTACTAACCCAGGCAGCATCGTCGTCGCGCTAGAGAATGATCCTAAATCGCACCGTTTTGAATGCTTGTTCATAGTGTGTATCGATGAGTTTTAGAGTTGTCGCTTTATGTAATTTATTGATGGTACTTTTATGAAAGGCCGAGCAAAGGGGACCCTACTATTTGCCATTGCAAAAGGATGTCAATAATGGTATCATTCATTACTTTTAATTTTACACATTTAGAATATACATCTATATTCACATGCTCATATTTATTTTATTTTCTCTTTTTAGATTTGTTTCCGGTCTCCTTAGCGGTTGTCTCAGCTGAAAATACTAAAACTGGACATGGTTTTTTAACAAAGGTAATGGACAACATTATGAACAATAATTTTTTTTTTTACATTTCAGATTTGAATCTAGGCTTAATAGCTACATTCCCATTTGTTTTTAATGAACTTGTTCACTTCTTTTGTTTGTTTCATCTCTTGAGCAACCTTAAGGGTCGATTCTCTCGTGGTTGGAGCAACATCGTTTGTACCTCACATATAGTACAATAATGCTTATATTTGTACAAAAGATGTTGCTCCAGCCACGGGAGAATAGACCCTTAATGTTAGTTAAGAGATGAAACAAACAAAAAAAGTGAACAGGGTCATTAAAAACCAATGGCAATAAGCTTAGATTTCGATCTGAAATGTAAAAAGTCTGTTTATCGTGCATAACATTGTCCCTTAACTTTGTTAAAAAT
Organism: Pogostemon cablin; assembly: GCA_023678885.1. Classification (NCBI taxonomy): domain Eukaryota; kingdom Viridiplantae; phylum Streptophyta; class Magnoliopsida; order Lamiales; family Lamiaceae; genus Pogostemon; species Pogostemon cablin. The sequence continues at coordinate 8,677,507 of CM042990.1, read as the reverse complement.
CATGTCTAGTTTTCAGTATTTTCAACTGAGACAATTACTACGGCGACCGGAAACAGACCTAAAAAGAGAAAATCAAATAAATATGAGCATGAGAATATAGATGTATATTCTGAATGTGTAAAATTTAAAGTGATGAATTATATCATTGTTGCCATCCTTTGCAGTGGCAGCTAGTAGGGTCTCATTTGCTTGGCCTTTCATGAAAGTGCCATCAATAAAGAGCATGGGGCGACAACTCTCGAGATGCATGCTTTGAACGATATGAACAAGCGTTCAAAATGGTGGAATTTAAGATCATCCTCTAATGCGACGACGATGTTGCCTGGGTTGGTAGACATAAAGTTGTACAGTACCAACGTAGTTGATCGTATGGATCGTCATAAGAACCCCAAATGTGTTCCTTTGCTTTTTCTACTGATCTCTCCATGCTTTCCAATATGGAATTTCAAAACCATAACTATGTAACATTTCAAATTTTGCATCATTTCCTCCATGGGGTTTCCACCTAATATCGTCTAAGAAAAAACTTCCAATAATGTCGGGCGCAAGCGTTTGGCCTCGTTTTGAGACAACGCACCCACAAATTTGTGCACTGGATTTACTTTGTATATTTGAAATTTTGATGTCACTAGAAGACGATTTGCTTTTATGAACCACTCACACTTGTATGACTCTGAACTATCACATATTGCATGAATGTACTTTGCGTCATTCCTGTGATACTCAAAAGGAAAGCCTTTACGTGCGGTATATTTTATGAGCTGCACCCGAAAATCATTAGCCCCACCATGAAACACCTGACCAAAATCATCTTTCATTAGGTTTTCCCACGGATCTGATAACAAACTTTTCTTTTCCAAAATGGGGCAAATATCATATGATGGTATGAAAGTGTTTGCCCCAAACTCTTCGTATTCGTCATCATTCAGAAAATGAACATTTGTGTTCAAATGTTTAAGAAGCTGACCAACACCAGTAATCCTTTTAGAATTAATACAGATTTTACTATCATCGTGCTGTGTTGAATTAGTGCTATACACGGATACATCAATAGAGATGATGTGTGATGACACTTTTAATATCAACATCGATGACAATGAAATACCAGTGAACGACCCAACACATCCGAATTCCTTGTTGTGCAACTCATTCTATTTGGAACAAATATGTGACTGTACATCAGACTAGGATGTATTTGTGTTAAGAGAGATTAATTTGCACTATCCCCTATGTCTATCACCAAGAATGAGGGAATGATTCGAGGGAATGATTCGAAGACCCTGTTAAAAAAAACAGAATGAATGGAAAAAACAAAAAGAAATATTCAAAAAACACACAAACAAAAGTGTGATAAGCATTTTCATATGTTCATGTAGTCAAACTGGTAGACATGCTATTCATCCTTGATGGCCAAGGAAGGTTCGATTCTCGACTTCAAAATTCCTCTTTTGCATTTTATTTCTGTTTTCCTATTTAATAATCTTTTTCTTCTTTTCCACTTTATTTCTTATTTTTCCTATTTAATAATTTATTTCTTCTTTTCCACTTTATTTCTTATGTTTTCCCATTTAATAATCTTTTTAATATTGTGCTTGTTTAATATATTTATAATGCATTTTTTAATATTTTTATTTTTTTAAGTAATTTTTTTCTACCTTCTTGTAAGTTTTCAATTTATATTGTTATTTAATACTTTTATACATTTACTACTTTTCTTTCATATTTAAATATATCACTTTGTTACTAATTAGTGGTAATTTCTCTGTAACATATTTTTCACACTTTCTTTTTTAATCTTCGTGCATATATTTGTGTGTTTTATTAATAGTAAAAATACGTACACTGACCTATTTCTAATACTTTTTTATCAATTTTTGTCCCTGCCGGCCGCCACCGTTTCGGCACCCGACTCATGTAAAATATGGTGCTAACGAGGTATGACAGCGCCATGGTTGACTCATGCGCCAGCACCACATTGCAATGTGGATCGTTCCAGTTAACCACAACAGAGTGCATAGCGGGTATCAACCAAATATTTGTGTCCGAATAACAAACTCAAACCTATGCACGCCATTTTGTTTGTTTTGTTTTTTGTTTTTTTTTTTTTTGTTTTTAAATCAGTTAATCCACTTTCTTATTTGTATATAATCAGGTAATTCACCAATCAATTACTTAATCAGGTAATTTATCATCCTTGTTTGTGATGCATCTTTAAAGCATAGTGTCCTACATTACATTGTTTGTTCATTTCTACAACAATTGATGTCTTAAAGGCATAACTTGCAATAATCAAGTACTCTCTTCGTCCCGCCCAAATAGCACCATTTTATTATATTGGGCATCTTGTTCAAATTGTACCATTTTCTTCTTTTAGTAAAAAATGCCCACCAATGGCTCACCACTACTCATCACATATCTTTAATACACCTACACACTTTACATAAAATAATAATACTCCTTAATCTACGTGCAAAAAACAAATGATGCTGTTTGCCCGGGACGGAGGGAGTAGTTCATACCTCACAAAATCATCATTAACAAAAGTACAAAACCAACATGTTCTCCATTACATGTTATGTTCATTGTAATCCTAATGTCATCTTATCTATGGTTGTGTGATGCATCTTTCTGAAAATAATATAGATATATAGGTGGTGTTAGGGGGTGGGGAAAAAAACCGAAAACTCGGTATGCCGAGCTTGTCGAATCGAAACAATCGAAAAATATCAAAATTTAGGTATATTGAAATTTTCGGTACGGTATAGTCGCCGTACCGAAAAATCGGTTCGGTATCGATATCTGCCGAACTAAAATTTCGGTATTTTGGTATACCAAAAAAAATTATATATAATTTTTTTTATTTGTTATTTCATTTATGGCCCAATATCCCTCTTTACCTAAATAATAACTAAGCTTAATATGCAACTGGGCCTAGCCCATTAACCCTTATCAACGAATATTCCAAAGGCAAGCTTCATAAATCATACATCCATGATCCATTACTGATTCTACATTACAGAGTACAGACTCCCAAGTCCCAAATCACAAATCTCGCCGCAATGCTTCCTCTTTGTTCAAACTTCAAACTCTAGCTATACCCCTCTTCCAAAATCACTTCACGATATTGCGAATCGCGATCGATCTCGGCTTCTCGCTTCCAAATAACCCTAGCTAATCATCTTCCCATCGTGACCCTTCAAGTAAGTTTCTGTATGAAGTGTTCTAAGATCTGTAAAAAAATCATTAAGTTTCTATAAGAGTCTGTGATGTATTTCTTAGATCTGCAAATAAAATCCTTTAGATGAATTCTTTTGTGTATGTAAAATATTTATTGGGTTTTCTTTTATCTTTATTGCTGTTTGATTTTTGTTTGTTGTTAAAGTGGACACTGATTTCTTTCTCCTTTCATAAGAAATCTAAGCCGACAAAAAAAATTGCTTCGGGTAAATAAAATAATTTAGATCTGTATGTAATCCACTAATATTTTATCCGTTTTAAACAATGATTTTATTTGACTTAGAAGAAGATTTGGTAATTTTAATATTTATTGTTATAATGGCAATTTTGTTTGATGTTTATTGTTATATTAATTTTTTTTAATTTTATTTATTCTCTCTTTCTTTCAGGATGGAAGCTGTAGGTAGAACAAGTTTAGGGAAACCACCGATTGTTATTTTGAATTCTCTTTAATATTATGTACCCATATTTATTATTTATTTTTTGGTATGATTCGAATATTCGGTATGTTTTAATAGTATATTGAATTTTCGATATTTTGGTATCACGCGGTATATACCGAAAAATCTGCACGGTATAAAATTACGATTTGGCAACGTTATGCATTTTTAGATACCGTAATTTCGATATACCGAGATTTCGGCATACCGATATTTCGGTATCGACAACGACATATAAAATAGCATACCGAAAATTTCGATACGGTATAGGTATTTCCGATATGCCGTATTTTCCTAGGTGGTATTGTCATCTTATCTATGGTTGTGTGATGCATCTTTCTGAAAATAATATAGATATATAGGTGGCAAATATTCAAGGACGGCGCCACATTGGGCAAGGGGGCCCAGCCCCTTTAATTAGCATATATGTAACAATTTAATATTGTAGGATGTTGTAGCCAAGTGGTTTGACACGCTCCTTTCACATATGGAGGCATGGGTTCGATTCTTGAAGTGTACAAATTTTGCCTCTTTAATTACTCATTTTTCTTTCTATTTTTATTTAATCCAATCCTTTTTTCCTTTTTAATGTTGTCATGGGTAGACAATTCTTATACAAATTATTTAAAAAATTTCTCCCCCAATGTTTCATCTTTTTTTTTTTCGATTTTTCTTCTTCTTCTAATTTTTATATCCTTATAATTGTTTTCTTTTAATATTTTTAAAATTTTCTTTTGAAAATTTTTAGTGAATGGAGCATTTTTTTAATATATATCTCATTTATTTCTTGTAACATTTTTTTTATTTATTTCTTATTGTAGGATTTAAAATAAACGTGGAATTTTTCTTGATAAACAAATTTATAACACTTAAAAGATTTTTTCTACTCGAAATCATTTAACAAAAACCCTAGAATTATCAACATAAATTTTAGTTCTTAATAATTTTAACCTAATATTAACATAATAAACTCAAGTCATTGATACACATAAGAGATTTTACTCTTTTTTTTTTGAAAAATAGTAGTAAACTATTTAGAAGTAACCCTTTCCTAAATTTATGAGTATAAACAAATTGGACCCGTCTGGAAAAATCCTGGCACAGTCACTGCAAATAATAATCCATATTATACCTCATAAGAATTCCATCTCAGGACACAAGGCTTCGTAGAGAAATTTCAACTAATCCTTTATTAATTATTTTCTAAATCAAGGTGTGCATCCAAGTTCCTTAAATTTAGATTTGACCCTCCAATTAAATATTAAATTTTGGATCAAGATTTACTAAAAACGAGTTTCATCTGTCTCGAGACATGTTTTGGTGACCAATGATATTTATATTACAATTTTTTTTTTTTATGAAATAACATTGTCACTTTTTATTAATTTAGTATCACTTTTCAGTATAAAAGTTGTCGCTTTCTGAGCGTCTCATGTAAGCCCTTATGTGAGATGATCTCACACAAGTCTTTGCCAAAAATAAAATAGAACATAAACCACAAAGTTCAATGAATTTTATTGGCATGGAACCAGCATACTATGCATGAACATTAGTTGTTTAGTTTTATTTTAAAATAAAATTGTTATTATTAATGTATTTAATTATATTTATTTATTGTGTTTATATATAAATAAAATTATTCTTGATTTATTTTAATATATGTTTAGTGGTAAAATAAAATCAAAGTGTGAGACCGTCTCACGTAAGCCCTTACATAAGACGGATAAAAAGTGATATCATTATAATTTTTGCTATAAATATTATTACTTTAACTATAAAATGTTATCAGTTTTTATTTATATTATAAATTGTTTATGAATAATTCACCGTACCATAATCACTTTTCAATAATAATGTTGTCACTTTATTTTCGTCTCACATTAGAACTTGTATGAGCCGGTCTCATACAAGACTTGCCCTAAAATAAAAAATATTCAATATACTACTATTGTTGTAATTATAAGTGTAATATGGATATTTTATAAAAAAAATTATTCAACATTATTAAAAACTTCTTGGTAAACAACATTATGTGTTTTGTTTAACACATTACCCTCTTTATCAAGACACAACATTTTAATTTTCTTCGATCTTTTACTCTTGATACAACAACATATAACTGTCATGTTTGAAAAAGGGCTTTGGAAGATACACTCTAATTCTTAGAAGAGAATTTCCTTGACTCATATTATCGTCATTGCGAAATACACCACCACAGGGAATTGTCTTCTTTTGAATTCAACTATTGTGCTATCATCAAAAGGAGTAAAAATCATCTTTGATATATAAGCTGAGAATAAAATGAAATATAATGTTTTATTCAACATAATAAATTTCGAAACTCAAAGGTAATAACTGTTTAAGTTCTTGATAGTGTTTCTTTAAATCTATTAATTATTAAAACATACTAAAAACATACTCTCTTCGTCACATGCAAAGGGGTGTTTTTGCTTTTTGTACGTGAATTAATAAGTATTATTATTTAATGTGTAGTGAGTAGTTATATTAGAGAGTGTGTGACCCCATATTTTAATTTTATTAGTGGGTTGTATGAGTTTCATGCGTGTAGAAAAAGAAAAGGGATTATTTGGATGAGATGTATAAAATGAAAAAAAGGATCCCTTTAAAGGGGACGGAGAGAGTATATTATGGTTGAAAAAATAGAGGACTATTCAAGCATCAATCTTTTAACAATTTTCACTTGAAAATTTTGCTCTCAATACTTAATCTAAAATAACTTCGTTGTCATCGTCCTCATCAGTATCACAATTTTCCACGAAGTTAGATGACATACTTTTCATTTGTGTGATAGTATTCTCATAGTTTGCCGTTTTTCTTAAAAAGACTACGAATCCACCTTTTAAAACTTGGAACAAAAAAAAATCATTTTATTATATTAAGAGGGAAAAATTTTAATTGATGAAGTTTTATCACTAGAATGAATTAAGGAAGATGTATAATTTTTTTATTTATTATAATTTTTATATAAGTTTGTCATGAATATACTCTTTCCCTCCCACGTATTTTTACTCAACTTTAATTACTTTTTACACTTTATTCATCATTCCCAATAACTTTATTTACTTTTTATTTTTAAATTACTAATTTATCCCTACTTTTTCTTACATTATATATTAAAAAAATAACACGTCTTAATCTCTGTGCCTGTACAAATGGGTAAAAATACCCGGGACAGATGAAGTATTTTAAATAATTAAATTTTGATTGTAGGTATAATTCACACACAAGAATAGGAAATCGATGTCAAAAGTTTTTAATAAACATTCAATCGCATTCTTTATATTTTATAAATATATTTCACCCAAAATTACAAAAGTTTATAACTTTTGAAAATTAAGTTTATAATTATGAAAATTATATCAAATTAATTATCTTTTTAAGATCTTTAAAATGACACACATAGTAATATATATAGAGGATAAAATTAAATTAAATATATAATTAAAGTAATGATATTTTAATTAATTTTTGGGGTCAGTAACTAATAGGTACAAAATAATCTTCATATTTACGTCGTACTACATTGCCTTTATATAATAACTCGCCCATACAAAATTTAATCCCACATTTTCCATATTACCTATGGTTAACACTGGTGTTCACTAAAATATTAAAAGAAATGTTTAGATATACTGCTTACTCCGATGTGCGGATTTGCGAAGGATGTGCTGCCAATCTTCGGAAAGTTCTTTTCAAGCTCAAACTTAAAATTCGTTCATCTCTCTCCTTTTTTCCAAATTCTTACAATTTTAAAATTAAATAGAAATTAATTAATTAATTTGAATTGTTTTGTTTGGGACCCATATACCAAAAAAAGAAATGTAACAATTACGAAGAAACACAAAAAAAGTATTAATTATTAGGATGAGAGGGAAGGAGTATATAATTTTCATATACAACTAATACAATTATTCACTATATATTAAAATATTATATTCTTAAATTCACTATTATTCAATACAAGTTATAACTTTAAATAATAATAAGGGGGACGGGCAAAAATAACTCATTCCTCCCCCCACCCTCCCAAATCAATGCCAACAATAAACTTTATTTTATTTCAAGCATACACAATTGTCCAATTTTAGACATACATACACCCAACCTCACCCCCTGCGACCCCATCCTCACGCCCAACCGAGCCACCATCGCCGCCCCTCCGCCACTCAGTGACCCAACACCGTTGCTGCCGCCTCACCCAGTGCACCACCACCACCGTTGCCCCTCCCCAACCCAGCGACCCACCACCACCGCCACCTCCCCACCCAGCGAACCACCACCACCGCCGCCCCTTCCCCACCTAGCAATCCACCATAACCAATGTCGCCCCTCCCCTACCGAGCAAACCACCACCGCCACCGCCCCCACCCAGCGACCCCCCAACTGAGACAACCACCACCGTACTGCCCCCCACCCAGTGGGAACCACCGCCGCCGCCGTCTTCAACTCAGCGCCCCCCTCCTTCTCTGTCCTCCTCACTCAACCACCTCCCCGACCCAGCAAACAGCCATAGCTCCCCAACTCAATGACCCCCTTCCTCTCTCCCTCTCAACTCTCCCCCAAACCCAATGAACCACCACCACCGCACCGCCGCTGCCCCCACCGCCGTCACCTCCACCTAGCGACCCATTGCTACCGATGAAGAAGAAGGGATAGGGGTGGGTAATGGGGTGGGTGGTTGTTTAATATCATATAGGAAGTTAACAAAAATAGCTATTTTTAAAAAGCCAACTAACAATGCCAGCAAACAAATAACTTTTTAACTTTTATAGCCAAATTATAAAGAACTGACGAAACTACCCTTAATTTAAGAAGTTTGATCCATTCATTCACCTGCTTCCTCAGATTCAATCGGTGATTGCGAATTAATTCACACGTCCCACAACAGCCTCACATCACTCGACTTTTTTAGCTGCTCCCGTCGGTAGCTTTGGTGGTGGGAATTTGGCTGTCATCCTTCCCAGATCAGAGGACCACCCAGCGATGCCACTATAGTACATTGTTGCAGCGACAGACATTAGCATCCAGTTGCTAACTCCGGCGCATGGCAATAGCTCTATTTCACGGGGCTGGTTTCACTGGGTAAGAATATTATGCATGGGTTTTACTTAAAAAGCCGGGTTGAGTCAAGTTTGTTGGTGTTGGTCAATTGGGGGGATGCACAAATGTATCTATGGAGATTTAATAATTTTGAAATGTAGAAAAATCACGATATGATAGTGCTGCGGGAGATTGTTCATGAACAAAGAAAGGGGGTTCATTGATTTGCATTAACACCCCGGTGTCCTGGATGTTAATTTCAATGTTACACATCATTTGATAATTAATGAAACTGCTAAGGATGTGTGGGTCATGAACAAAGCTAGTTAATTTTACAGATCTGCTATAGATTCATACTGTAGCCGATGTTATTTCAAGTGGGAAACCGTGAATTTGCTAAATAATGGAACTATTACTTTTGTTCATTAAAACATGGACTAAAATGTATTGGTACTTTTTGTTAAGGTAGTGTTATTCATAAGAATTGAGTCTAATATGTTACAAACCATTTATGATGTTTGATTGTTAACTTTGTATTTTATTGTATATTGAGTATACATGAAACAATTGTTTATCTAACTGTATTATAAGCGAATTGATGTCATTGCAGTGCTTTGTTTTTGGGGTGCAAGAATTGATCGGTGGGATGAAAACGTCATCACCGATCAGTCTGTCGAGATCTGTCGAGAAGGGTAATGTATAATGGGGCCTCATTCGGTGTAAAAAATAAGTAGGATAGTAGATGTTATAATTGAGTAGTAATAGGTGTGAATCACAAGCATAGTCGGTGTGATGATCAGTGATATGATTGGGGAGTAGATCGAGCAATCACGGATCTCCCTGTCGACATCTATTGAGAGAAGGAATGTATAATGGGGACTAATCTTCTAGTTAGAATACTTGTAGAATTGGATTTGTTACACATGGCTCCTCATATTTGTGATTCACAAACATAGTTAGTTTGTTGATTGGTGATGTGATCGGTGGGGCGATCGATGTATCATGATCCCTCCAGCTTGATTACTCCAGGGTAACAATGCATAAAATGGAATCATGTATGGGTAGAATAAACTTTTAGGGTGTGATACGGAATAGTGGGAATCTATCCTCGGTGGGTCGTTATGTGTTATAATTAATATGTTTACAAGAATGGATTAAGTCATACACCTCTTGTAACCATTGTACTGAGTATCTATGTGAATATTTGGAATTGAGTCCCTCTAACTAACATCTTCTCCTTATGCAAACTGTAATTGCAGATCGGGATGCAACACATTGTTGTACACGCGAATGGTAAATGAGATGGGTGTCAGTATGTCGGAGGTATTGTGTTCGGCTTGCGGATGTCTCAGGGCATGACCACACTGACAGTTTTGAGGGAGATGCTCCATGACATGTCGAAAACAGACGAGAAGTTTGTGACGTATGACATATGTCAGCTCGATAAGCTGAACATGATAACCATGTGATGAGCGTTTTCTCAACACACAATTAATCCCCAAGTATGAAGGATGTTATTGTAGTTTTGATAAGCGACCAAGTGATATTTATCGAACCCAAAGGACATATTATTATCAATTTACTTATAATCTAACTTATTAAGACTAGGTTGGTAAAAAATTGGTGGAATAATTAATTAACTACTAAACAATTAATTTAAATAGTAAATAAAGTAAACAAGCAGTATAGATTAAACGAAGGTGAGCAAGTGAGAAATTGGGTAGTTTTTCGGGCCATCAACTTCTATTTCGTGTATCAATGTCCGACTCTGCCTTGTGGAATATGAGCGCATCACTAAACCATGCAAATCTACTCTATAGACACAAGTAAATAAATGTGTAACACGTGTGAATATCCTCAGAGTAAGAGATATAATTCATCCCCCTTTCTAGGTACTATCAGTATCAATTATTTCCCGTGCACTAAGTACTCTAACCCGATATGATCTCCCTTTATAGGTACTATGAAGTTATTCTCTTTATCTTACTTGTTAACCCAAATCAGATTCAATTAACAAGTATTTATATAAGATAGTTCTTATGAAACTTCAGAGTCCTCTTACTTAGAATCATAACATAAAATCCTGCTCAGCAGTGAACGCACTCAATCAATAATCAAGATATGTATTTAGACTCTAAATAACAATTAATGATGCACAGAACAACTTTGAGTATTTATGATAAATACATAGTCATATATAAAATAAACCACAAGTAGTGTTGTACAGAGTATACACACGGAAGTTCAATTAAATCATAAAACCTTCATAAACCCTAGAACTGCCGAAATAGTTCTAGCCCATGATTGATCGAAGAATAATCATAGAGATTGGATAGATCTTACCCATATAGTATTGAAAATTACAAGATAAATTAAGAAGTAAAGTTAACCCTAGATGCGGGCACCGTCTCGTCTCTCTCTATCTTGAATCTTCACTTGATTCTTACTTGATTCGACAGATGAATCTCTCTCCACAGCTCCGTATGATTATGGTAGGGTTTGGATGTTGTATGGAATGAGGGTGGTACATTTATATTGCATAGGGTAATCCTTTTATTCTTTTAGCTCCTCCAACGGACCTCTAATGGGCTTTTTGAGTGAAAATACGTACTGAAGGTGTAAAAATACGGATCCAGAGACTTCGTGCATGTTGGTTCGACCAAAGCCCTTGGTTGAACCATTAACACCTTGGTCAAACCATCCTGTAACAATCTTGTAGATAGCTGGTTCGACTCGAACCACAGGTCGAATCACAAGCATCGGGGTTGAATCGCTCTTGCACCACTTCAGGCATTTGGTTCGATCATGGTTCGACCTTCAAGGCTGATCGAACCACATCATCATGGTCGAACCACACTTAAAGAACTTGCAGGTGTCTGGTTCGACCCGAACCAGTGGTCGAATCACTCGTGTCTTGATCGAACTAGATGCTTAAATATCCCTTTTTGGGTTCTGAGCACTTCTGTCCTATTCTCCTTCGAGAATTAGCTCAAATGGACTCACACGTACCTAATTCGTGACTTTCCACTACATATCTTGATTCATTTCAACTTAAGATCAAATCACACATCATTATCACAGAAATCAGAGCTCAAATTACGTGAATTTTCACTCTCATCACCATGCTCATACCAATTTTATATGATCACGATGTTGAAGGAATATTGAATGTTGACAAGGTGCCAGAGATATATATACTAACTGAATCGTTAGCAAATACCTCAAACACCGCACAGGAGGATGTCGAGATCAAAGTAATATCTGAACTCTCCAGAAATGGAAACAAGGGGGATGTTAGTAAAAAAACAGGGTATATAGAATTCTTCCACCATCGTGGAACTCCTTGGACCCATACCACACTGATGGTCCTTTGGAGGATTCAGCCGAGGATCCGCCGGAACTAGACGAAACACAACTTGGCACTTGGTTGGAGCTGTCCACACACACCATATACACAAGTAGGGAAGAAATGGTGCTCATTGAGCATGTATCATTTGTTGAAAGGTGTTCGGTTTCGAGTGGATAGAGCATCCACGGGAAGATATGAGCTGATATGTAAGGGTGATCCGAAATGTATGTTCTTTTTCTCGACTCGGGGGAGCTATGAGCTTTGGAGGTGTACCAATTTCCGCCCACACACTTGCTTAGAAAATCCTGATAGGACGAAACCCAAATCTTGCTATTTAAGAGTCATTGGGAAGTTATACTTTGAAAACCAAATGGACCCATCCACGACCATCAACTCGAGCGGTATTAGGAAAGAGACGAACAAGAAATATGGACTAGATGTTCAGTATGCACATGCGATCATTGATGAGTGTTGAAATTGCTAGAAAATATGGTCCATTTTTAGCAGGTTTTATATAATTAAGGTTGTTTTTAGTGTTTAATTTCATTAGTTCCTTAATTTTTTTGGAGTGGAATATTTTGATGAAGTTTGCAGGATTTTGAGATTAAATAAGCTTCTTCATTCAATAACGAAAATGTGAAAAAAAAAACAGAGCTCAATTCGAAGTTAAAACGAGTAAAAACAGGCTAAAACGACAAAGGTGCGCAAGCTGAAAATTTCAGCTTTGTATTTGGGCGCCCATTGTCCATTTCCCAGCCCAGTAAAGAAGATTAGGCCCATGTGAATTAATTTCAAGGCACAAGGATTGTCAAGCCCAATTCAAATTATTAAAGAAGAGGTGCACTCACTCCAACTACATTGCTACTGTTCATTTAGAATTGGTGGCAAACATTCAATTGCCATAATTATTTAATTGTCCACATGGCAACCATGGCCCACTTGAAAAATCAATTAGAATTGTGATATAAAAAAAAGTAGGGCAACCGTGTGATGGAGGGGGAGTCGACCAACAGCACTAACCCACCATTCAATTATCTTCTTTTTACCTTTTTCCCCCCAATTCACCCTCCATAAAATTCCATCATCTCTACTCATTTGATTCACTAATTCCCTTCATCATCTTCTCCATTTGATCAAGGAAGTAAGGGAGATTGAAATTACAAGAGAATATAAAGGCTCCAAGTGAAGAAATTCAAGAGAAGCATTTTTTTTTGTAATTTTCTTAGGGTTTAATTATGGAATTTTGTAAGACAATTTATTTTGTTTTGCTTGATACTATGATAGACTAATCTCATTTGTGAGATTAGCTCCATAATTAGTGTTGAATAATTTAGGTTTTTAATCATAATAGGGTATTTGTGTTATTTCTATCATTGATGTGAATTGCTTGATGTATATGTTTGATTTGTGTGATTAATTGTCATCGACATGTGATTAGATTGAGAAATCAATTATGTGTTTAGGATAGTTCATTGAATCATTTCATCATAAACTTCATGTGCATTAATTTAGAATGAGATAGAGATATCCTTTTAGATTTAGAACCCTTTGATAGAACATTTGATTGGCTTAATTGAGAGATCAGTCGATTAGGTGAGGAGACTCAAGCCATTAGTGAATTCATAATACCTTAAAAGGGAATGTTGCATATGATTTAGTACCTCATTAGGGAACTCATAGAATAATTAGTATCTAGTGGGAGGTGTTCACTTTGGTCTCGATTCTATATGCTTTTGGGAGCCTTATTGAGGGCCTACATCCTATCCATCTCGAGAGAGAGTTTACTGGAATTAGTGATCGTTTCTATGCCATGTCCATTAGAGATTAAAATTAATTATATGATTCCTTTGTTAATTATATCATGATTGTTGCTAATCTCATCCTTGCATAATTTGGAACCCATTTATTCTTGCATTTATTTTATTCTTATTCTTGCATTAATTTACTTGCAATCTATCCTCCTTTTTTATCGTCCTTATAAAATCACGATAAACTTGAGATCTCTTAAACTCTAGCACGTTCCTCCCTTGGGTTCGATAAATTCTTTAATTGGTCATCCCAACTATTAACGACCAATCAAATAGAGCCGTTGTCGGGGAGGTAACAGTCATTAGTAGTTTCACGAAGGATTGTTTAGAGTGGTCTTAATAAGGACATTTTTTTTCTTAATTTTTGCATCTTATATTTGCTTTAGAAAATTTTGTTTAAATTTTTCTTTCTCTTGTAGGTGCACACCTTGAGAAGGAAGAATAAGGTGAACAAGCCAAAAATATAAGCTACATGGAAAATATTCAAAACATGATGAATGCAAATTCTCATCCTAATGGGGAAGCACAAGGAGATATAAGAATGACTCAAGGGGGGTTCAATTTCCCAATTTACAATTTCTTCAACAAGTTTATGGGAACCTCGTCGCTCCTCAACATCAAGTTTATCCTCAAGTGCTTCATAATGTCTACCCTCAAGTTCCTCAAGGCATGATGAATATGACTATTAGAGATCATCTTCAACCAAGGTTGTTCAACAAATTATGGCTCCTCCGATCAATGTCAATGATTTTGAGTTGAAGGCGAGTTTGATTTGAATGGTTCAATCAAGCCAATTTGGTGGAGATCCAACCGAAGATCCAAATGACCACCTTACCCACTTCATGGAGATAGCGAATACTATTAAAATGGATGGGGTGAGTGAAGATTGCATTAATATGAGACTCTTTCCTTTTTCTTTAAAGAATAGAACACGTGCTTGGCTTGGAACGATCACCTCGGGGACATGCAATACTTGGAAGATCTTTCTCAACGTTTCCTCAACAAATACTTTCCACCTTTAAAGACGCTAAAATTGCAAAGTCTCATTGCTCAATTTAAACAATTGCCTCATGAGATCTTTCATGAGTCGTGGGAGAGGTTTAAGGAGATGTTGAGGAAGTGTCCTCATCATGGTTTTCCGGAGGAGCAACAAGTTGGATTCTTCTATCAAGACTTAAACAGAAGAGGTCGGTTATTCGTTGATGGGTCATCCGGTGGGTCTATTTTTGGCGTCACCGCTCAAAGTGCAATAAGAATTTTTGAAGAAATCCATCAATATCTTTATTGCTTTCTTTTATTTCTTTACTAGTGTGTTTTTATTTTATTTTATTTTATTTCTTGTCTTTTGTAGGAACATGAAGAATTTTTTCGGTGATGGACTTGAAGTGAAGAAATGTGCAATAAATTTGGTAACAAAATTTTTTCCAAACTAAAATTGAACTCTTAGTTAAATTAAGAGTATGCACATGCAATCATTGCACACAAGATGGCCAAGAATTATGTATTCGGCACCACAGACAAGTGTTTTGAACATCTACCCTTGTACCTTTACATACTGAAAAAGACGAATGATGGATTGGTTACTGATCTAGTGATGCATAGCGATGAAAGTTCAAATTTTACTTTGTTTCTTTGGCCACTTCAATAGCAGGATTTAAAAATTTTGCCTAGCCAGTTTCAGTAGTGGATGGTACGCATTTGAAGGGTGATTACAAGGGGGTCATATTTACAGCCGTTACTCAGGATCTGAACAAACAACTATTTCCCGTAGCTCATGGAGTTAGAGACACTGAGAATACAGAGCTATAAAGGATGTTTATATTGAAGATCCGCGATGCAGTGGGGTTGCCCAGCGGGGATGCTAATTGTATCAGACCAACATCCTGCCATTATTAGTGTCGTGGCATCTGCATACCCGAATGCAGAACATGGCCTTTGTCAACATCCTGCTGGACCAACCTCGTGCTCCTCGAGAAAGTTGGATAACTGTGCAGCAAAGATTCTGAAATCTTCTTGATATCTAAAAACTTGGTGGCTCGCGAGAGAGAATCATGCACGTACAGATCGTGACTTCCAATGTGCACTCCATACAGTACCCAAAGGTTGTCCTGAACGTGTGCAATCTGACAAACAACCTCCACATCCTTCCATGACCGCCCAGTTCCTCCCACTGGTCGCTCACCCGCAATGAATTTCACACCCCCGGCCATTTAAGTGCTCAGTTCTACTCCTCACCATCTTTAATGGTCTTTTTCCAATGCTCACTCAATAACTTTAGCTTTTCCTAGAGATTGTACAATTTCATCATAATTTGAATTGAAAATGAAGGGTAAAAAATAACGACTATAAGTTGTTAAATAATCACCCAGAAAATGGTTGACACAACGGTCCATCCATCCATGTACGTGTCATTCCATTTCCTATCCTTGTAAGCAACAAGGTTGAGCAACATGTCCATGTATTGTATTCAACCCAAACTAATTAACACATCTTAGTGAAGTAGACCATTCTTACTGAAATACATTAACACAACTTATATTAAAAATACATATTGAAAAGCAGTAATTCCCTTACCTGATCGGACAGCCATACTGACGGACCACATAGAGTGCTAAAGAAAGCATGGTCCACGACATCCCCATCACCAATAGACACGGGTCGTGCTGCAGCTTCATTAATTGGATCATTAAACCATTGTTCGAATGCCTCCACGTGCCCAGATGGATATTGCATTATCTCTCCACTACATGAGCCCTCACCTGGTTCATCCCTTCCTTCAGTCACCTTGACACGCTTGTTGGCCAGTTTAGTGCTGGGGTCAGTCCATGGATCAACAGTTAGAGGACCCGACTTCGTGTCACGTTTCTTCGTAGACCTCTTATTTGTTGCCCGTTTCTTCGTAACCTGCTTGTTCTTTACCACCACCTGCAGTGATGATTCCTTATTCGGATCGGCTCTTACAACCTCTGCATCATGAGTATTATTGTATCTTTTCACATTTAGGCAACCATAACAAAATTGTGATAATTCAAAGAAAAATACATCATACGCTATAAGATGTCATAATCGAATGTTTACCATGAGATCATGATGGCCCACAAGTGATGAATTGATGGGTACAGGTTGTATGTTTCGAACCTCTATTGCGCCTATTCTTTCTGTTTGTCCTTGATTCGAACCCTGAATCTCTACATCAATCTCAACAAACGTATACACCAAATCCGGCTCATCTTCGCCCAGCTCAGGTCCTGAAACCTGTATCCCCTACATGCTACTCCACAATGATCATTAATAGCACAATAATGAAGTACTGGAAATTAAGTTATCATCAAAATCATACAAACTCTACATCTGATGTAGACTTACCTCATTACCATGTCCATGCACACCGACAATATTTATGTCTTCAAGTACGTAGTCTCCGATAAATTGTGGGTGATCAGCAGCGTCTTGGATGTTTGCACCATCTCTTGTAGACATGTTTTCCATGGTTGTTTCATTCGGTTCATGTTCCTTGATCTCCACCTCCACCTCTGGCTGTGCATCGAATAAGGAGTACAATCATCTGATGACTTTGCAATCGGTGTGTCCACTGTCTCATTCGGTTCGACCCGATTTCCTTCTTCATGCTCTTCCTGATGAACTCTCCCGCTGCTTTGATGCTTGACTTCACAATGTCCCTTTCCATTGCATAGAGCCTCTCCTCAATCCGCATAAGAAACTAAATTACGGTTGAATTCTGCTGATTGGAAAAACCCTCTTCTGGAAAATCTAAATGGCTTATAGATGGAGCGTTTGATTCGCTTTTGCCCATTTCCGGAGGCGATCCTCCATTCTCCTCCTGCCAATCCACCAAACTCCTGCACGAGGTTGAGTTTTGAATCCAATCTGGTTCTTGCTTCAATCTAAAATGAAGAGGTACATATGAATTATTACAGGTGTACTATAACAACGTACAAATATAATATAATAACACCTTGTGATGTACATCATTCACTGGATCAACTCTAACCGTACCTGAATTTCACTGTGATCAGCCAATCTAACATCCATGAAAATATTTTCGGTCAATTTATCAAAACTTGATGTTATTGTGGGATTCCAACGTAGGATAAAAGGTATGGTGCTCCCTTCTTCGGGCTTTAAGCCACCGTACTTTTTCCCAACCAGCGGTATTGCCTCACATGCCCATACCAGCAAAGCGTAGGAGAAACCGTTGGCATCAATGCACTCTTCGTGCAACAAGTTCACCTTCATTCTGGCACAATAGTCCTTCAGCTTTGTTTTTATTGCGAACCGAATGTTATGAGCGAGGAATTTGAATGTTACTCAGCCCCATGGGTAAGCATTGAATACATCTAGATCGTCACATATATTGATGTGTTGAATCTTGATGTTGCCCCCGTTTAACCCGTGTGGGAGCAAGATTCCACCAACAACGCAATCTTCACTGAATCTTCATCATCCGTGTAATCCAAAAAGGCTTCCTTGAATTTTTTTGGTGACACAACCTTTGTCCCTCTGAAAATTCTCCTATGCAATCCTTCCTTTCTTTGTATTCTCAGATATGACTCGAAGCACAACCCAGTAACCAGAGATAACTCCCTCTGCCCAAACTCCAACTCTAGGGATCCAAAGTGAAACCTTAATCTTTCAACTGAATCAGAGCAATCATGTGCAAACAAGAGATTGAGATAGATATGTCCTTGAAATTGCATTTCAGACATTCTTAGGAGGTGCCCAACATAGGTACTCTGAAAAATTCATAGGCTTTCAGGGCTCAGCTTCCGTCTTATCTAGCTTAGAATGCTCAGATATGCTCTCTTATCAACTCTGCAACGAAAATGGTTTGCGTGTGGGATCTTCGCCATAGATTCAACCGTTGTTCCTAATTACAAATACAAACATGTCGTTTTGAGGTAACATGAATTATGCATTGAATGAGCTGCGGGATTACATATACAAGATCACATATTTCAACTCATTATTCGTTAACAACACTCATTTTAAAGGCTCCACATTTGAATTGCGTTGAAGCTTTTATTTTATATATTGATTACATATCGCTCAATGTGAATTATCATAATGACAGACTACAAAATTTCCCTACGTATGGTGCCTTCTAATTATTATCTATTGAGAAAACATATTTATAAGTACCATATTGTTGCTATATCACAATAACATTAATAATGACAGCTTTTATACTACATTTGATGAGGTTGTCATCCACTTGCCCACATTTCAGATGGGCATTTAAGCAAACATTCCACTTGCTTATTCTTTACTATGATACATCCTCACAACAGCATTTGCATATCATAAAAACAAAGATTTTACATGAATATAAGTGCCCTACTACACTTCACTTTACAGAAATATATTACAAATCCATATCGAAATAAATCAACTACATACTTTATCCATTAGGTGAAAATAACATCAAGGATTATATTTCCCTTGCTGTTAAAACTCCAATTTTCATTATTATATGGAACAATATACATTCGAATAAGTACCCTTCTAGACTTCATTTTACAACAACATATTATTAACAAAATTCATTCTCATGTTTCACTACAGTCTTTGCCCATTGGGTTAATAACCTATCAGGCATCACATACACCTCAACAATCATATGAATTCTTGACACCCCTTAGTAATAAGACGATTTTAAATCATCAAATGGAGAAATATCAAACGTTAGTATGAACAGTTCATACCTCAACTAAAAATTGTTATCCAACAGATCGTTGCATGTCCTCCTTTCCGCTGACTTCACCTAGCCTGCAGTGAAATTACCGAATTCTCTGGGTATACTGATATTCAACATCGTTTCACAATTAAAAATAAAAAATCCTAATTTAGGGCATCTACAAACTCGTAAAACAATGGGTTATGAACAGAGTACCTCGAATTGATAATGGGGTTTCTATCGTGCGTTGCCGCCTACTACGCCGCCGATATCAACGAACAGGATATGGGACCGCTCCTCCAATTTCAACCAGCCCGATTTCTGAAGATTGAGCTTCAACTTCGACTCCAGGAAGAACATCTACCGCTATTACTACAAATATCGAATGCACTGGATTTGAAACACAGATGTTGTTTAATGGTGAAATTCAGATAATTGAATCGCCTCTTTCCGCTCCAAAATTCGCCGTCTGAAAGTGAGTGGATTTAGGGTGAATCGATTGCAGGAACCGGTTGTTCATTTTGGATACTTTTGATGGCTCTAATAATAATAATAAATTTATTTAAAAAATAATATCGCGGGTTTCGTAATGAGTAATTAAGTAGTGCATTTATATGGTTTTCTTAAAATTAAAAAAGAAAAATGTGGCGTAGTTGAGGTGATCCTGTTAGCGCGCCAAATTCGCACTCATTAACTTCTCAGCTCTCCCAAACTCGCACCATTACCCCTCTTTCAAACCCAAATCATCGCGAAATTGCCCAACCTCTTTTTCCTTTTATGGCCAAACCATCTTGAATTCGATCACATTGTTGAATTTTCCTGTAATTATTGGTGTATTGTGCTAATCTTGCCGGAATCACCACATAAATTTCGTAACCCACCGGAATGTCGACAAAAAACTTCCATGATCGAGAGGAGCAGAACCCTGCTGAAGTTTTGGTGACAAATTTATCTTTTCGCAGTTAATAATTGGGAACAGAAAGATTACATTGCAATAGCCTATGAAGAGTGCAGGAATTGTAAGAATTATAAGTAGGTTTCATCGGAGGGTTTCAAGGGCTTTTTTAAAATGGAATGGCAGATTCTGATAGTTATTGTAACCATAGCCGTGAAATTGAGCAGGTATATCTGCATTCTCTTCCCTAATTGCTGCTATAATCTTGAAATATTTGTTCCCACTCTTCTGGTACTTCACTGCTTTTACAATGGGTCGATTCAGTGCCTATGTCTTCGTCATGCTTAATCCGATTATTCTCTTGAAGGCATTCATTGCTTTGAAGAAAGGGATACAGTTGATCAAATACTGCCGAAAAGGGAAGCCTAAATTTCCTACTTTCAGACTTTCTACTGTAAGCAGTTTCTTTTATCATGGACTTGGCCTTTGTGAATTTTTCTCTCTCTTATACTTGTTTGATTCTTAGTTCTAAAACAATTATATTGATATATATGTCATTTAAGAGTTTCCTGAATACTTGTAGGACTATTATCTTTATAGCTATTATTTGTCGTGTTAATGTGTTTGATCTTTTGGCATCATTTTATCATGCTATATATGTAGTGAGGATCTAAAAACGTGTGCGTGCACTGATCATCTGCATATGTTGAGTTTTATTTTAATAACATGGTAAAGGGGGAAAATGATTTAGGTAAATGACAACTTCAGCTCTATTAACGGTGTGAACATGCAAACAACATCTTAATTTTTAATCTCTCTCTCAAGAAAATATGAAATCCAGCCTCAATCTTCTGTGAATGTAGACTTGTTCTCCTTTTGAGTGTTGTATCAAGTACTTCGCGCTTTTATACTGCACATCTTTGGATTGCTGGAAGAATTAATGCTCATATAGCTAAAGTTTTCTGCATAACATCAAAAAGCCTTAGTATTCATAGACACATTTTTAAAATTAACACACATAATAAGTTGAAGATAATATTTTCGAATGTATATTTAGGGTTTAATATATTAATATTTCTGAAAATCAGGAATACTACAACTATATGCGAGCCAATTGAGTGTTCCTAATACAGAAGAGATATCTAATCAAACATCCATTTCTTAGAGCAATTTTTTCTTAAAACTAAGAAAATTGTTGTTTCATCTTATTAAAGTCAATCTTTAAAAAAAAATCTGTCTGTATATTTAGCCTTTTCCTAAACTATTGCCTGTTGGTTTTATATTATCTGATAATTGACTTATTTATTACACTTTATAAATGTGTTAACACAATATCAAACTCCTGAGTTAATTTCTTTTGCATCCATTGCATGTTGGTGAAATAAATTACAAGAATATGAAAAATATTTTTTTAAAAACCTCAAATATATGGATGCCTAAGATATTTGTTTCCAGGATGAAACAACAATATTCTGGTATTCTCATGGAGCAGAAAAGGATATAAAGTAATCTTCTGTTACACGGATTTTACCTGGACTGTAAGTTAGCAAATTCTGTCATATAATTATGTATTTGGAGTTCTTACAACTTTCTATCTACACGAAACTATATTTGACCGAGAAAATGAATTAACAAGAAAATAAATCTTCTACATCTGTTCAGCCTGTCTTCATTTAATATGTTGTTGTGTGCATTGATTAATGTGTTTAATAGTAATGAAACGAGTGGAATGAAAAGTAGTGTCTTTAGGGAAAGTTATTTCATTCCGAAAGTTATAACCTTATGAAATATTTCATTCTTTTAATGGTAAAGAGTTGCATTGTTTTAAGTTTTTGATTTACGAAAGGTTTCATTCTTCGAAAACAAAAAGTTTCTGGTGGAAAATTGCTAAGTTCTAAATGTTTTGACTCTTTAAGAGTGATGTCTCATAACTACGATCTATTGCAGTCTGTTTAAACTTTCCACAGCCTTCTTTTTGATTCACTTCAACTACAAGCTGTTTTCTTCACTCTTGCATTCGTAACTAATTCAAAAGTCTAGGAAATTTTTATGTATTTGTTTTGTTCATCAAGAACTTTAGATTAATAGTGAACAAGTTTGAGTTGTTGTATCTTGATGGTGTTCACTATAGTTCGTAAAGCACTTGTTCACACTGTAATGTGTCTCTAAGGAGAAAAAGTCTAACTCTTGCCTTGACTTCTGTTCAATTTTTCTAGATATTTCTCTCTATACCAATAAGCTAATTTATAAAAGGACAGATTATGAATGCAAGAAACATATTTCTTTCATCTCACTTCAGTTTTTAAGATTTTGAACTTTCTGTGGATTTAGTGTATAATTAAAAGAACAAGTCCTGAATTCCTTCTGATGCTCTCTGGAAATTTTTGGGTAAATAGTAAGTTGTTATCATTTCATCAAACTTTGGTAAATATACCTTAGTCACTCAAGTACTAGTCAGAAGGTTGAGTTTCAATGTCTGAATTTGGAATTGGATTTTAACATGCAATCTTAAATAGTTAAATTTAACATGCTCTTTGAGATTATGTCACTAATATAATCTCATATCTATGCAAATGCAGTTTTACAGTTTTGGCGATATCTCTAAAGATAGTCGCCTATCTGGAGCAAAATTAGTATTCAGTTCAAGAGTTTTGTATGACAAAGACTTCACCAGTTCTAGTTTTTGTTAATATTATTTGTATAGTTCTAGGTTACAATTGGGATGTGAATGTGCAAGTATGCAAATAAGAACGAGTAATGCAGATGGCTTTCGTATTAGTGTAGAAGGTTTACGGTTTAGCACAGAAGGTTTTCGTATTAGTGTCTCAAGTACCCCAAGTTGTTCTAGTCAGGGTTCTGGAACAGATGACATAGAATTACTTTGTGATATCTATGTGTGGGGAGAGATATGGTCCGATGGAATGACAGATGGAGCTGGAAATGCTATTCCAATAAAAAATGATGTACTGACTCCTAAAATATTGGAATCAAATGTAGTTCTTGTTGTCCAGCAAATTGCTTGTGGTGTTCAGCACATTGCTCTTGTTACTAGGCAAGGTGAGGTTTTTACATGGGGAGAGGAATCTGGGGGCAGATTGGGTCATGGGATCGAAAAAGACTTCAGCTGTCCTAAACTAGTGGAATTCTTGACTATTACAAAGAGCGAGTTTGTTGCATGTGGTGAATTTCACACGTGTGCACTGTCTTCATCTGGTGCTTTATATACATGGGGTGATGGGAGCCACAATGCAGGTCTTCTTGGTCATGGAAATAATGTTAGCCATTGGATACCAAAAAGAGTTTTTGGATCTTTAGAAGGTCTTCATGTTATATCTGTTGCTTGTGGCGCTTGGCATTCAGCAGTCTTAACTTCTAATGGACATTTGTTTACCTTTAGGGAAGGAGCATTTGGTGCTCTAGGTCATGGGGATTGCAAAAGCATTCCGTACCCAAAGGAGGTCCAATCATTAAGGGGTTTGAAAACGGTTGCTCTTTCCTGTGGAGTGTGGCACACTGCTGCTATTGCTGAAGTTACAAATCACTCTGGTGAAAATGCTTTTTCAGGAAAGTTATTCACCTGGGGTGATGGTGATAGAAATCGATTAGGTCATGGAGACAAGGAGACTTATCTAGTTCCAACCTGTGTTTCTGCTCTAATTGAATACAACGTCCATCAGTTGGCTTGTGGGCATAACATAACTGTTGCTCTTACTACATCAGGCCATGTATTCACTATGGGAAGCACTGCATTTGGTCAGCTGGGGAATCCACTATCCGATGGAAAATGGCCTAGATTAGTACAAGAAGGATTAGTGGGAGAGTTTGTTGAAAAAATATCATGTGGAACACATTATGTTGCAGTACTCACGTCGAGAAATGAAGTATATACTTGGGGAAGAGGAGCCAATGGGAGGTTGGGACATGGGGACTCAGAAGATAAAAGCATACCAACGTTGGTTGAAGCTCTCAAAGACAGGCACGTCAAGAACATTGCGTGTGGTTCAAAATACACGGCTAGTATATGCCTCCATAATTGGGTCTCTGGAGCAGATCAATCAGTTTGCACAGCCTGTAGGCAGTCATTTGGTTTTACTCGAAAACGACGTAACTGTTATAATTGTGGCCTCGTGCATTGTCATGCTTGTAGTTCTAAAAGTCAATCCGTGCAGCACTTGCTCCGGTTCCTGGCAAACCACATCGAGTCTGTGACTCTTGCCATGTTAAACTTAAAAGAGCTGCAGATGCTGGAAATGCATCGACTTTAACTAGAACAGCATGGGGTGCTCGTAGGTCAATAGATAATGGGGAAGGAAGAATTTCTAGGCTTCTTCTCGCCACCACTGTTGAGCCAATCAAGTACCATGAAGTAAAGTCTAGAGTACCAGGAACAAATTCTGATAAATTTTCCATGGTTCGTGCTTCCCAAGTTCCCTCAATCTCTCTGCTGAAGGATATTGCTTTCCCAAGTTCACTTAGTGGCCTTCATTTTACTATAAAGCATTCTACCTCATCATCGTCTTTTATTGACGATAGTTTTGATGTTTAATTTCTTCTGAATGAGAGTAGGTGCTAGTTAGTAGCACATTGTCTGATTTGGGATTCCAAAGCCTATTATGAATATTTCATGCCTTGATTTCTTTATCTCAGTTATGCGATTCTTCCAAACGACTCAAAAGGTGGTACCATATTGTCTTCTTAACTTCCATTCTTCATTAGTCTATCCTGAAATTCATAAGAGAAGCCATATGCAGGTGCAACCATTGAGCATACTGGAGCCAACAATATTACTCACTATTTCATCTTATGCAGTAAACGAAGGTTTTCCGAGCAACAGGCAGAGGAATGGTGGAAAGGAAACAAAGAGAGAGTAGTTAGGAAGTATAGTCCGGGAAAATCAACTAACGAAGCAGTAGAAGCAATCGAGGCTCCACCATTGCCGGACATAACTAACGGAGCAACAGAGTCTTTGTAGGAAATACTGAGGTAAGGCTTAGTTTATAGATAAGAACATGTGTGCATACCTTGTTAGTGGTTTAGTTGAATAAAAGTTTAGTTGTTGCTAGTTTGTACAGGAGTTCGTAATTCTTCCAGAAAAAAATTTAAATGCCTATTCTCAATGAGTGAGGCTTGCGTGCGCCCGGGCGCACGAGAACACATTCCGTGTGCCTTTAGAAATTTAGTATTATGGATAAGGGTACATTGCTTTGGTCTAAAGGGTATACACTTTTCATTAATATTTTTTTTCTTTAGAAAATAAAGGGTACACATTTTTATACTAAAGGGTATACAATTTAACATAAAATTCAAAAGGCGCACGGAGTGTTGTCCATGCGCCCAGATACACACAATAATTTTCTTTAGAAAATAAAGGGTACACATCTATATACTAAAGGGTATACAATTTAACACAAAATTCTAAAAGCGCATGGAATGTGGCCCGTACGCCCGATGCACAGGAGATTTTGCCATTCTCAATTTATGAATATCTTTCTTGTCCACTTTGTGTGAAAACATAAAAAATGCCCAATATTTGGTTACCTTTCTTAAATTATCCCTCCACAACTTCTGCAGCCGTCAGTTGGAAGGAATCTTAAATTAAAATTATGAAAATATTAATTAATCGCAGAATATAAAGTTAACATAAAAATAAAAATGTAAATATGGTGTCTTTAGAAGACATTAAAAAATTAAAATAAAATGAATAAATCAATTAACCTATAGGTGAGGTTGCGTGCGCACGGGAACACATTCCGTGTGTCTTTAAAAATTTAGTATTATGGGTAAGGATATATTATTTTGGTCTAAAGGGTATACACTTTAATTGATAAAAGATACATCATTTTAGAATTTCTAAAGGGTATACACTTTTCATTAATATTTTTTTTTCTTTAGAAAATAAAGGGTACACATTTTTATACTAAATGACATACAATTTAACAAAAAATTCTAAAGGCGCACGGAGTGTTGTCCATGCGCCCAGATACACACAATAATTTTCTTTAGAAAATAAAGGGCACACATTTTTATACTAAAGAGTATACAATTTAACACAAAATTCTAAAGAAGCACAGAATGTGGTCCGTGCGCCCGGATGCACAGAAGTTTTTGCCTTAACCTATTTGGACTAATGCTTTAATTTTGGTTAACCGTTTTATTAAAAAAAATTAGCACTTGTGCTTACTGTTAATTATTTTGCTCATCAACTTCCATTAACACTTATTACTATTGCTAAAAATATTAATTATTGAGATTTTTTTTGGTAATTGTAAACTTATTGAATGTGATTGAGATTTCCTGTAAACAAAAAGAATTAATATGAGGTAGTCAAGCAGAAAAAAGTTCTTGAAGTAAAATTGGAGAAATGAAAGTGGATCGATCAGGTTTAAATTAAAAACTTAATTGGTTTGGTAACCTGATGATACTTGGGGGATCTCATTATAAAGTTTTTTTTAAATATCATTCAATTGTTTCCTACAATTCATGATGTGTTTGTGATTGAAAAGATAAAACCTCAATCTATTTCATACTTGTTGGAGTGATTCATTTTATTTTTATGACGCACTTGATGCTGATTTTTTTTTAATACATTAATGACTCATGTCTTGCTTTGCAAAGAAAAGATTAAGATATTGTTAATGTTATGTCTCTTGTAACCTTAACTAAGACAATGTTGCAAAAAACAAGAGAAAATTGATGAGAAACTCTTTTAGATAAGGTTTACTTTATTTGACATTAAACATGAGATAATATGAATGCCTCTTAGGCTCTTATATTCACAAGGAAGATCAAAAT
The DNA here is from genome assembly GCA_023678885.1 of Pogostemon cablin. Taxonomy (NCBI): domain Eukaryota; kingdom Viridiplantae; phylum Streptophyta; class Magnoliopsida; order Lamiales; family Lamiaceae; genus Pogostemon; species Pogostemon cablin. The sequence goes on along the minus strand of CM042990.1, from coordinate 8,650,230 downwards.
GCTTTGTTAGACAAGTGACAAATCTTTAACATTTTCGAGTTGAAATTATGATTGTTGTGATTGACTTACAACTTAGAGAACTCAAAGGTAGATACGAATCGATTGCTCATATGCATGTCTTGCCCAAGTCCTAATGATGGTTTCTCTTCTTTTGACAAGAAAAAAAAGTGCTTAAACTTGACATATTTTGTCATTATGAGTTTACGAGTATTGATTTGATGACTCTAAAATATCAACTTGATATATTTGTTAAAGATATGCGAAGAAATATTAGATTTCAAGATTTATACTCCCTCCGTCCGCTTCTAAGATATTCATTTTACTATTTTTTGTGTCCGCTTCTAAGGTATTCATTTTTCCAATTTAGTAAAAAAGTACACAATATGGCCCACCATTTCCCTATAATACAACTACCCACTTTACATATAATAATAATAATACTCATTAATCCACGTACAAAAAGCAAATGGATACCTTAGAACCGGATGGAGGGAGTATGATTTTAGTGCTCTTTCAATGATCCTTATCCAATGTTTTATTTACTTATCAAGTTGATGTTTCTTTTAGTTGCCACTGCAAGCGTGAAAATAATATTTTTCGAAATGATATTTGTAAAAAATAAGCTGCGTAGTGATTAATTGCTAAGTGATAGTTTGATTATTTTTATTGTGAAGGGTGTATTTTTACAAATTTTAAATGATGATGTTTTAATGTTTTAAACCGTTCCAAAATAAAAAATAAATAAATAAAGTTGTAAACTGTAATTGTAATTTTAATTATAAATGTTGTTATTATATATATATATATATATATATATATATATATATATATATATATATATATATATATATATTACATATTACAAATTCTCTTGTGAGACGGTTTATGAGACATGTTAAAATATGATTGTTATATAGGTAAAATATGCTTATTTGGTAGTTAAAATATATTTTTCTATAATTATTTGATAAATAATGCATTAAAGTATGGTTTTAAGGTGTTATTATAGTATATGATACGTTACAAGTATACTTTAACTACCATAATCATATTTTATCTATATAATAAACATATTTTAATAATGAGTTGACCCTTCATTTATCTTTCTCACAAGGGAGTGTCCCTACAACTTGTGTGTCCCCAAATTCGACAATTTCAAAAAATTATACCATTTATTATTAAATGTCATATTTTTAATATAAAAATATATACTCTTAATTTTTTTATTATTATTAAAAAAATTAATCAAATATTAATATCATTCATTTTTTAGTAACTCTTTTATTGACGAACTAATCCCCTTATAAATTAAAGTGTATATATTTTAGAACAAAAAGTTGTGCGCTTGAACGTCTTGTACGCTCGGACGCACAAGAATCTAACTCTGGTCATTGATCACATATTATTTTTTATTAAAAATATTATCACTAATTATCATTATGCATAGATCAATTATTATTATTTTTAGTTAAAATATTATCTCTTCTACAAGATGTTAGTAATACTTCTATGTTGAATTCTTTTGAAAAAAATACGTTAAAATTAAACAGGTTGTTGTGCACATATTTTAGCCTTGTTGTGTAATAATCCAATAAAAAGCTAGATTTTCAATCGCTAATTTCGATCCTTTTTTCTTTAAAATGTGTCCGGTCGTCAATGTACATATTGTTTTATCATACTATTTATAATGTAATATTCTCACATTCGCCATTCGGCATATTCATACGGTTAGAGTGACTTGATTAAGTATTAAACGATACATCTCTCTACCAGCTTAAACTTTTAGATGAAGTGGTCGTTTAACATGGTATCAGAGCTCATGGTTAACAAAAGTCCAGAGTTCGAACCTCACCGACACCCATTTATGAAAAAATTCCACATGCAAGGCTTGAGACAAAATTCCCCATCTGCATGTGAGGGGGCGTGTTAGAGTGACTTGGTCAAGTCTTCTTAACTCCGAGTGTCTTATATCTCTTTCATTGATCAACTTGGCGATGCTTTAATAAAATCCCTTGCTCGGGCTCGTCTACAACTTCTGCTGTCCAAGATTGGAGTCACTAGTAGTGCTCCATCTTGAGGAGTTATATTAGAATGGTGTGCATATTGTGTAAATATTTCTTATCTTCTTGGTGTCCCACATTGAATAATAGTAGTTTAGCAATCTTATTATACTCAACTCTAATCATAATGGATTAAAAGTGAGTTATATTAGAATGGTGTGCATATTGTGTAAATATTTCTTATCTTCTTGGTGTCCCACATTGAATAGTAGTAGTTTAGCAATCTTATTGTACTCAACTCTAATCATAATGGATTAAAAGTGATTGATGAGTGAGGAATAGTTTTTGAATCAATGAGAATAATTATGAAATTTTGATTCTCATTAAATTAAACAAGCATCAACATTGAGAATCAATATACCTTCATTGTCATTAATCGCGCTCATTACTCCCAATCCAACACCTTTTAAGTTTTTATGCATAATCGGTTTTTTTTTTTAATATGTTAGCAGATAATTATACTCTTAAAATTACCATTAAATACTAAGAGTAAATCATAAATTACAAGGGTGAAAAGAGTACATGCACGAACCACAGGAAAAAATAGACTATGAACTGAAATTTTACAAAATTCTCATTTCAAAGTCAAGCTAAATTTTCAATTTTTTTAATACAACGAACAATATTATGGTTCTAATCAAGACAAAAAGTTGGTGTTTTGGCTGTTATATTCAAAAGTCTCATCAAATATATGTATGGCTTTAAAGATTGGTTATTCTTATCAAGATTGAATCTAGGGATTCTTTTGATGAAGAATCCACTTGTTTGCATGTTCTTCGATTCTTGCAACTCCACCATAAAGTTGGTCTTAATAAAGGTCTTGACAAAGATTGATTTTACAATCTTACTGGTTACTCACGTGGATGATAAGGATTCCAACTATATCTGGATCAATTTTCAATTTAAAGAATATGCTTTTTTTTTTAAAAAAAATAATAATAATAATAATAAAATATATTATTCAAATGGAAAATATAGAACGAAACAATGTGGAGTTAATATCTTAGAAGGTTCTTCAATTTTAAGTGGATCTTGCACTTACACAAATCAAATATGAAAAGAACTAAAAATTAAAGAAAATAACTTCAATAAGTAAATTATAGATATTTAAAAGACTAGATATTATTGAAATTATAGATTTTTTTTAAATATTAACTTCAATAATGACGCCACATTCGCATATTGTAGAGCTAAAAATTGTGTGTATTCGGGACACCGTTCCCACAAATTTCATGTTTTTCAAAAGTTTATATTCTTTAAAATGAAATGTTATATCCTTTAAGAATTTATACCCTTAAAAAAATTAATTTTTTAATAAAAATTTTATACTATTCATATATATATATATATTTAAGCCAACATTTTTTATAAAAAAAATCATACAATTATTAAATAAAATATAAAAATTTTAAAATAAAATATTATGTCTTTATAAACTATGCACCCAAAAAATACAAGAGAACGAACTCCATTATAGAATATGAATGAAGAATATATATATAATTAACCTTCTTATGATGATGATGGAGTCACTATACTTCAATTTTACTAAGAGATATAATTAATTTTTTAATTACACGAATCATAATTTTATGTACCAAAATTTAATTTAGAATTAATTAATGATTAAAAAAAAAGGTGAATGTAATAAACCCTATTAAGAAATGATAGGTGATTGTACTTCTTCCTACATTTATTCAAAGTGATCAATTTAATTTCAAATAAATTAACCATCAAGCACCTAAATGAAAATGCATTAAATCCATAAGATAAATGGGTGGCATGTAATGCTAAAATAATAAAGAAAATTTGAAAATGGCCCCTTTTATAATTGATTTTGAAAAATATAACATAATTTATTTTTAAAAAATATCATTTTTAATATTTTTTTCTCTTCACTATATAATTAATACATACTCGTATAAAGAATCGCATGCGGCATCGCATATATGTTAATTAAAAATGTTTGTTTATAATCACACATAGAGTTACATATTCAAACGTCACATGAAAAATTGTATGGATCACATGCATAGTTGCAGTCGCTATTGTACAAGTGGGTTGCTGATTATAATAATAATATTTTTTCCGTTCCAAAGATATTGATATATTTTTTTTTCGGGTTGTCCTATAAAAATGGACACATTTCCTTTTTAAGAATACGAGACCCACACAAAAATAATCAATTTATTCACATGGTTCCACACACATCATTAATATAACTACTCACTACACATTACAATATTATATTTCAACCCACTACGCATTAAATTATTATACTGTTTTAGCTACACATTACAATATTATATTTCAACCCACTACACATTAAATTATTATACTGTTTTAGCTCTGTGAAAAAAAAATTATATCAGTATCTCCCAGACAAAAGACTTATCAAATAACTTTAGAAAATATAATAGTGAGCAACATTATTTCAAAATAAACTATTAAAAAATGATATTTTTACATAATATAACCATTTGCATAAAATTATACTGTCTCTAATATCATCTCAAAGGTAAATTTGTTATTATTGACCAGTGATCAACGAAAAATGTCATATCTAATTCGAAAATTTTCTCAAATAGAGACGGCTATTATATCGTCTCTAATCAAAGATTTTTTTAATGCTATGATCCATAAAATTAATGCATACAATTTTTTTCATTTATAAAAATTATAATTACTTTTTGTCTGCTATTTTACAGGAGATGTCTCAAAACTAAGGGGAAAATATCAATTTTGGTCCTCTAGGATATGCAAAATCCAACTTTAGTCCTCAAGTTTGGTAATTTATCAAAAGTGATCTTCCGATGTCCGCTTTTATTCGTTTTTGTCAAGTTTTGATCTTTTTTGTCCACTTTTGGTCCTCTAGGATAGACCAAATAATGACTAAAAGTGGACCAAAATGACTAAAATCGGACACTGAAGGACCACTTTTGAAAATTTACCAAACTTTAGGACTAAAGTTGGATATTTTGCATATTCTAAAGGATCAAAATTGATATATATTATCCCCAAAACTAAGCATAGTGTTACATAGTACAGGTTGACCTAACCTAAATAATTTTGACTGGTCAAGTTTTAGACACATCAAGCTGTGCTGTGGTATGAATTATATTTCAAAAATATAATTTCTTTACTAATCCGAAAAATATAATTCATTCATAATTAATAAAACTTTAGAATTTTAGAAATAGAAAATTGTACAACACAAAAGATTTTTGAAGTTTCAAAATTTAACAAAAGAGAAGTGTACAACATCAAATATTTGACTTACTAGATACTGAATGTACTCTCATGATACGGATAGAAATTGAGAATTCTTCAGCCCACAAAAAGTGTGAAATTCTCAGACATGTATGATGTAACTAATTTTATTGAATTTTAAACGATAATTTAATATTTTAAGCAAGTACATTATAAAATTTGTTATGTATGTTAAAGGTGGTGATATCAATTTTGAAATGAAAAGACTTGTGTGAGACCATCTTACATAAAGGCTTACATGAGATGGTCAGAAAGTGATAACTATTATACTGAAAAGTGATATTAAATTAATGAAAAGTGATAATGTTATTTCATGAACAATTTATAGTATAAATGAAAAGTGATAACATTTAAAAGCGAAAATGATAACTATTTTAAAAAGTATAAAATGGCCTCACGTGAGACTGTATCATGCAAGACCTACCCATTTTGAAATTAAGATGTATTTTGAGGTTCTATGATTGATATGGAGTATACTACTACTCCCTCCGTCCCCTTGAAAGGTATCCGTTGACTTTTTACACGTGGATTAAGGAGAATAATAATTTAATATATAGTAAGGTGAGAGAAATAATATTTTAATGTGTAGTGGGTAGTTGTATTAGTGTTGAGTGTGGGGACTTGTGTAATGGTTGTATGTCACATCAATCCAAAAAGGAAAATGAATACTTTGTAATGGGACGGACCAAAATGGAAAAATGAATACGTATCAAGGGAACGGATGAAGTATTTTCTTTTATTATTATTATTGATGAAATTTATTGTAGGACGAACGATAATAAAATTAGGGGTAGATATTGTGAGACAATTTTATACTTTTGTAAATAGCAATCACTTCTACTAGCTATAAAATGTTATTTCTTTTTATTTATACTTTTATAAGTTTTTACTTAAAATTATTAAATTTATTATGAAATGAACGAAAACAAAAGATGTGAAATTTATTGTAAGATAAAGAGGTTAATATTATTAAAAATACAAAAAATAAATTAAACAAATAAACAAATAAAAATTAAAAAAAATCACATAAGAATTGTAAAATAAGCTTGTGGCAAATATATACGATTTTGACGTGTGCAGCACAGATGAGATTATAGGGTAGTATGGGATGTAGGAGTGGCAATTCCGGACACGATACAATATGATAGCACGACAGGAGCATGACACGATAATTGTGGATTAGTGTTTGACCTTATACGGTTTGTGTCATTATCGTGTCAACCCAATAAGGACACGGAAATTTTGTGTCGTGTTCGTATCTGGTTCGTATCAACCCGTTAAGCACTATTAATATTAACAGATGACTCATTAACCCGTTAACAACCTAATAACCTGTTAACAACCCAATATAAATATAAAATTAGAAAAATATATGATAAAAATATTTAATAATAATTTTAAATATATTAATTAAAAAATTATTTATTTTAATTAGTATTTTTTTATTTTTTATTTTCTTATCGTGTCGTGTCGTGTCGTGTCAACCCATTATTTTTCGTATTCGTGTCGTGTTGGAACGAATTCTTATAGTGTCGTGTTCGGATTTGTCCTTATCGTGTCGTGTAACTATTGTGTCGACACGAAACCCAACCCGTTAGCATGAATTGTCACTCTAACGTGATGGTCCGCCACTTCATTTGTAGTGGCGACTTAGTTTATTTCATTAACACATCAAAAAACAATTATATTTGGTTAAATAAAAATGTAAACTACAATACATAAATAAATTAGCCAGCCTTTATGTATAGTATGTTGTTAATTAATGAAAGAATTTATCTAATTTATTTATATATAAATAGTTAGTTTACCCATTATCCGGTTTTTGAATGGAAATATTTATTTATTTTTAAAATTTATCGTGTGTCACTTATTAAAAAATTAATGTTAAACTCATTTTATAAAATGATTTCACTCAAATTTCTGTCTTTCATAATTTTTTTTTACATCTCAAACGTTTTCATTTTACTACACGTAAAAAAAATAATATTCGTTAATCCACATGAAAAAAAGTAAAAGTAAATACTTGTGTGATCAGATCGTCTCACACAAGGGCTTAACGAATAAAAAAGTGATAACTTCTATAATGAAAAGTGATACTCAATTAATGAAGAAAACATGTTCTCCAACTATATTCTCATGTCTAATAACTAATTTGACTATAAAAATGGCAAAAAAAAATGCTAACTTCGAGGAGTTCTTGACCTGGTTCACATAGTAGAATCAGATCTGCACTGTGAGTTTTAAGTGACTCTATGGTGCATGCTTTGTAGCAGTCATATAATCTGAAAATATGAAAAGTGATACTCAATTAATGAAACGTGATAATGCTATTTTATAAACAATTTATAGTATAAATGAAAAGTGATAACATTTTATAACGAAAGTGATAACTATTTTAAAAAGTATATAAAATTGTCTCACGTGAAACGATCTCACGCAAGATTTATCCAAAAGTAAATGAGGATCTTTCGCGTGGAAGGAGAAATTATATGCTATACTTATATATACTAATTACGAATACACTGCTATAAATAACTTTTTAAAAGTATGAGGTGTCGCGACGTGGTTAATTGTCATATATTTTTTATTTTTTTATTTTAATATCATCTTTAAATTATGTATATCTATAAATTAAATATCACCTTTAATTATATTTTTTATTTGATTATAATAATTCATCCGTTGTATTACGCGGGAATATGTAGTCGTGTATATATATATATATATATATATATATATATATATATATATATATATATATATATATATATAAAATTCAAGTTTAATATAACTATTTATTCAACAATTTTAAAAAGATAAATTCTATTGTGAGACGCTATTTATGTGAGACGGTTTGTGAAACATGTTAAAGTATGTCTATTTTTTAGATAAAATATGTTTAATGGTTGTTAAAGTATGTTTTCTAAAGTATGTTGAATTATACATTAAAGTATGATTTCAACGTGTTATAATATAATTTATTATTGACATACTTTAACTACAAATAAATATACTTTGTCTCTACAATAAGCATACTTTAATGATGGGTTGACCCGTCTCACATCCGTCTCACAAATAACCCATCTCACAAGAGTGTTTCTCTTTTAAAAAATATAATTCAAATTTAATATAACTATGTAATCAATTATAATTTAGTATAAAATTTTATACACTCAAATATAAATTTACTTCCATTGGTAAAAGCTTATTCCATTGTTTAATTGATTTACCAATTTTTTTTTATAAAAAAAACATTGAATTAATCAATTTAAAAACATTGGGAACCCTTATAAACAAATCCTCCAAACTAAAATAAATATATTATATGTACTAATTAAAAGAAATAAAAAATATAAATTTAATTTATGATAAAAAAAACAGAATGATAAAATATAGATTAATATATCATGAAATTAATTATTAAATATTAATTATAATAAATAAATAAAACAAAATAAAAAAATGGATACCTTTCTTTAGAATTTTAAAAAAACCCTTCGTCTTTGGTGAATAATTTATGTGAAAGTGAATGCATAAAAGGTCTTATTTATAAGTGGAAAAGATTTTTTTTCTTAATATTAGTTATAAATAAGATTTATTTGTTATTTGATCTAATAATATCCATATTTGAAACTTAAAAGTCTAGTTATGTATTTACTACTAAATTTTTATTAGAAATTATTAAAATTGGGGAAAAACAATGTAAAGTGTAGAATTGGGAAAAAAAAGATGTCTACTCTTTACTTTTGGGCATTTTGTGTTGAGTCCCAAAAATGTTTTTTTACGCTATTTTTAAGAAGAGGAATTTTCTACTTCAAATTGAGATAAAAAGACATATTGCAATCCAAATCCAATCGTTTCGATATTCATTGTCTCATATAGAAGAATTTTTTTTTTTAAAAAAAAAGAATAAATAAAAAAATCAAAAGATAAATTCATAAAAATTTTAAATAAAAATAATAATAATAAAATTAACCATGAAAAAAAATTATTAACTTAAAAAAAAAAGATAAAAAATTACATATTAATGAAAAATAAAAAAATAATATAATTAAAACAAAAAAATTAATAAACACAAAAACTAATCGAAAGATAATTTAAAAAATATAAAGAAAAAGTAAAAATTACAAAAATAAAAAATATCGCATCCATATTCAATCTTAAAAAAATAAACTTATTTATGTGTTATTAAATTTTAATATTGGTGAAAATATATTTAAAAAAATTAAAAGAAAAATAACAAAATGAATGCATAAAAAGTCTTATTTATAGGTTGAGAGTGGATAATTTTTTAAATATTAAAGTAAATATATGTATTTCTATATTAAAATTTAATTAATAGTAATTGATTTTGATTTGATAATATCATATTAAAATCTTAAGATAATATATGTATTTATCTACATTTAATTTTAATTAATAATTAAAATAATCGAGATTTTTAATTTTAATTAAAAATTAAAATAATTGAGATTAATTCTGATGAAGACACCTCATAAAAAATAAACTCTCATTTATATATATATATATATATATATATATATATATATATATATATATATATATATATATATATATATATATATACTAAATAATTTTCATTAATTTAATTTTACCCCTATATATACCCTAAAGAATAATAGCTCCTTTCCAATATTAGTTTCACCTTTCATTTTCCGATCGTCCCAAAATTTCACTATTATAAAAAGAATGAGACTTGCGTAAGCCTGGGTGCACACCATGCGCCTTTAGAATTTAGTATAATGAGTAAGAATACATTTTTTGTTTTAAAGGTATACACTTTAATTAATAAAGGTATACCATTTTATTCTAAAGGGTATATACTTTTCATTAATATATTTTTTTTCAGAAAATAAAAGGTACACATCTTTATACTAAAGGGTATATAATTTAATACAAAATTTTAAAAGCACACGGCTTGTGCCCCGTGAGCCCGGATGCACACAAGTTTTTACCTTATAAAAAAACATTAAATCAACTAATAATTTCAAAATTTATATTAAATTAAAAAAATATCACTCTCTAACATACATAAAATATATTTTAGGCTTTATTTATCATCTAAAAATGTCAAAAGAGTTAGTAGAATTTTTTTTCTTAAATTACCTATTTTCGATGCCCGTCAACTTTTGGATTTGGATCCTCTCCCGTTATTTTTTTTTTCTCAATTTCGTAAATTTCTTATAATCAACATTATCCAATTAACATCTACGAACGTGAATTTGGCCACGTCACTAAACATGATGTGAGAAAAACGGAAAAACATAGAGATAAAATTATTATTTAAAATTTAATTAAATAAAATGGTTTTAATGATGGAGGTGACGGTTAAATGAAATTCACGTAAATTGAGAGAGTAAGAACAGGAGAGGATCAGATCCCCGTACAATTAAATATACATACATAAAAGACAATACAGGGTAATCAACCTCGTTTAAAATTAAGACTGCGCATAATTGTTGCATAAAATAATACCATATAGATTTCATTTCCATGCAGAATAATATAGAGACAACAGTACTATAAAAAAAGTAGCATTTTCCTCCACTCCAAAGATTCTATATATAGAAGATCATCAGCATACTAACATCACACCGCACTCAAATATCTACACAGCACGACGTCGTACAAAATTTATATCAAAAAATAATAATGAGCTCGAGCTGGACGGCGAGGCAGAACAAGATCTTCGAGGATGCCCTGGCGACGTACGACAAGGACAAGCCGGAGTGGTGGCAGAATGTGGCGGCGAAGGTGGGCGGAAAGAGTGTGGAGGAAGTGAAGCGCCACTACCAGAATCTCGTCGAAGATATCAAACATATTGAAACAGGGAAGGTGCCTGTGCCTAATTATAAATAATCAAATACTACTCTTACATCAAAATAAGTGTGTGTAATTTGTATTTACATGTGTTTTTGTGTATCTATAGGTTTCTCCCATATCACTTTTCTTTAGATTTATTTATTTTCACAAAAATGAAAGCTTCTAAAAATATGTGTTTCATGTTGTAAAAATAGGAGGAGTATATAGATTATTTATCCGATGTATTTTTGTCATTTATGCTATGTTGTGTGTATTTCGAGATAACATAATTTTAATTTTATGTATTTTTTTTAATTTATTGTACACTTTTTATAAACAAAATCTCAGTTCTTTCTGTTTTAATTTTTCTTACTATCTACGAACGTACACCATACCAAAAATAACGCAAAAATTGTGTACAAAAGTTACACAAATAATTAACAAGTATTTATATAAGATAGTTCTAATAAGACTTCGGAATCCCTTCACTTAGAATTATAACATGTAATCCTACTCAGCGGTAAACGCACTCAATCAATAACCAAGAGATGTATTTAAACTCTACATAACAGTTAAAGATGCACAAAACGACCGTGAGTATGAATTAAAAAGGCACAATCTTATATAGAATAAACCGCAAGTAGTGTTGTACGGAGTTTACACATGAAAATTGAATTAACTCATAAAACTTTCATAACCCTAGAACTACCGGAGCAGTTATAGCCCATGATTGATCTAGGAGCAATCATGACTAGTTGGTATGATCTTACTTGGCTCGCCAGACGAATCTCTCCTCATGACTCATTCGGATGATGGTAGGGTTGGTGATGGATAGATGATGAATTCTTGATGATTGATCTCCTTTCTTCTGCGAAAGCTCTTCTTTTATACTTGTAAACTCTCCTTACGGGCCTTAGATGAGCTTTTTGAGCGAACACACGCACTGATGGTGTAAAAATACGAATTTGGTAAGTGTTCGTACATCAGTTCGACGAAACAGGTTGGTCGAACTCGCCCAGGCAGGTCGAACTCCAGGTCGAACTCGCTTGTAACTCGGCCTCAGATCCCGGATTCGACCAGAGTCCTGGTCGAACCGATACTACTTCTTTTTATGATTCGAGTTCGACCATGGTTCGACCAAGTGGTTTGGTCGAACTCGCCTGTCGTGGTCGAACAACACTTTTCCGCACTCAGTTCAACCAACAGTACTGGTCGAACTCCCTCCTTCTTGGTCGAATCCGACCCCTGCTTGGTCGAATCGAATGGCTGCTTCTTCCTCTTTCCGAATCCGATCACTTCCAACTTGTTTTCCTTCGAAAATCAACTCAAATATCTTTGTAGACAACTGACTTGTGACTTTCCACCATGTATACCGATTCACATCGATTACAACCATTTATCATATCATAAGTACGCGAATTCGAACTCGAAACTAGTGAATTTACACACTCATCAAACCCCCAGACTTACATGTTGCTCGTCCCGAGACAACGAAATCAAAATCAAAGAGTAGTGTAAAATTCACCAACTACCAATACAATTCATACTCACACATGCAATTCATCAATCAAACACAAGTATTACTAGCATCATATGCATCATTCATGCAAAACATCACTCAATTACAACACCTTTCGGAGTACAAAATCATCTAGCTCAGAAGGTAAATATTTACTCTCACTCTCAAATGTAAAAGATATACACTTTATCAGGTTAGTGTTTACGCTCATATTCAATCCATACTTCTGTGTAACCATAAGCTTGGCAAGGGTCTCAAAACTCAACTTATAATCAATTCCTTACTAGGATCACAAAGGACTTACTTTTGGGTCGTAATGTTGGCTCTTTGGTAAAGGTATGAGAATTTAGGTAAAATGACTAATTCACTAGTAGAGAATTACCTTGGAGTTTTACTTTTCATCATATAACTTCGTCTGTTTCTCCATCTTCTTCTCATAAACTTCATAGTTTGATTCTCCTTCTTTCTCTTAGCATCAACATCATCTTTCTTCAATGAGCAAGGGTACCAATTTCGGGCACTACCCTTCTAAGCAGTCTGGGTATCAGTTTCAGGCACTACCCCTAAACAAGATTTAACCATACTTCTTTCTTTTTTCATAATTCTCACCCAAGCTTCCACCTTTTTCATTCTTTCAAGCACTTACACACCTCAACTCTCTACTAATGAATAGGATATTCAACAAGGCTCAAGTAAATGTTTAATAAGGCTTTTTATCAAGGCTTGCCAAAGAAAAAGCTTTTTAAGGCTCAAAAAGGCTTACAATGATACATATATTAACAAGGTAAAATTTTGGCTAAGTGACTTGATTACACAATAATGGCCTAAGATCATATCCTAGCAATTCCTCAATCATAAGTCTCACACAAGACGACAAGCCAAGTTCTAGAATACGGTCATACGAACGATTCCCTCAAGAATAAATTATCATGAACTAGCATGATTTAACTAGCTCAAATCCTCACATGGGTAAATAGATTCCTAAGTACTCCTCAAAATAAATAACCAAGATCAATTTCACAATAAATTCATATACTTATCAAGCATACATGCTTCTAATTAATAAAAATTAACACATGTAAAATACGAATGCATCATACTAAACCAAGAACCCTTATAGCAAGACAATCCGTACAAGTGTAACCACCCTCAAGTATCAACATCACCTCTCAATCTAGCATCCAATCAATTCAATATAAGTACATGACACTCACACAACAAATATTCATCCTGTAAAGAGAAAAAGAGAAGGGAGATGAGATGAAACAGACAAAGAACAAAACCTGGTCCACACTACTCCTCCAGAGCATCATCATCGCTCGCACCCTCTTCATCATCTCCATCACCCATCTCCACGCGCAATCGATCCAAATCTCTATGAAGACTGTTTAGCTTTCTATCCAACTCGCGCTCATGAGCATACATCCTCCCCAATCCCCTATCCATCTCCACATAGTTATTCTGCAGCATTTTGTACTTCCCATCCAGTGTTGCATAGTTCGTATTCGCCAATTCCAGCTGCCTATTTGTCTCCTGCTGGTTCGCATTCAGTGTGGCGAATTGCTCATGAATCAATTGAAACTGCTCCTGAAAATAAGCATCAGGATCAGCCCATTGCTGCTGTGGCATCGCTGGAATGGGTCGTTGTGGCATCTTGTGTGGCTGTGGATCTCCTATCTCTGGATCCACCTGATCCTCTCCAAGCTCCTGCTGTTGTTGCTGCGGATGTGGCTGAAAATGTCCCTCGTCTACAATCCTCTGAAGCTCCTCCATCATCCCCTCAGCATACATCTGAGCTACAGTCCTCCAATCACCCTTTATCAAGCAAGTGATGGAGAGAGCAGTGTGCCCTAGTGTGTTCATCAACATGTTCCCCTCATTCCGAATAGTAGTCAACACACCCAAATCAAAAGGCAACATGAAAGTAAAGGGCTTCGATCCCCTCGTGAAGAACCAATCTCCATACCTCGGAGAATCCACCCTTCACACACGTACTCATCACCAAGTCGGGATCCTCTAGGATGGGTGAAATGCCGGTGAAGTCCATATGATAGTACGACTGAATCTGATCCCTCCAAACTCAATAAATTATGTTTGAATCGAATTGGGTAGAACCTGAGTGGCGTATAAAGTATGAGCAAGTGTTGTGTGGTGAACAAAATTAAGTGTTCCCTCCGTCCCGGACAAACAGCATCAATTGTTTTTTGCACGTAGATAAAGGAGCATTATTATTTTATGTAAAGTAGGTAGATGTATTAGAGAGATATGATGGGTAGTGGTGGGTGGACCTTTTTTTATTAAAAGAGGAAAATAATGCAATTTGGACGAGACGCCCAATATAATGAAATTGTGCTATTTGGATGGAATGGGGGAGTATCACTTTTATTGAAAATATAATCACTGTTCATTTAATTTATTCTATGAATGGTTAATAAAATAAAACTTATAAGCGGGAACTTGTGTGAGATCAATGTGAGACTGGTTTATTATTATTATTATTATTATTATTATTATTATTATTATTATTATTATTATTTATTTTTTATGAGAGAATCTATCACTTTTAATTAAAAAATATTATTTTTTATCCATATTATAAATTATTCATGAAATAAATTATTGCATCCTCGTTACTTTTCATTAATTTAAGTATCACATTTTTATTTAAGTGATGCCACTTCTTATCTGTCTCAAAAAAGGCTTTCTGTGAGACGATTTCACACAAATATTTGTCATATGTAAAATCATCTCATAGTAAGATTGTTTCACTTTTTTTAATTAGGTATCTTTTATAATTGAAAATATAATCAATTTTCATCTATTCAATAAATTATTCATAAAATAATTGAGAATTTTATTGTTATAAGTATTATCAGTAATATGTTAACTTCGAATCATATCTTTCTCGTATAACTCCCTCATAATTTTTTTTGCCTAAAATACAAAATCAATAAAAATAGGTTTAAATTGAATATATTATTTTAAAATACACATTTGATTTAATTGTTGGAAAATTATTAGAAAAAAGAACGTTACTTTTTTTAGTGTTAGACAATTGGAACCTTTGGGGAGCATCAAATTGCCCTGGAGTGAGGCTTGTGTGCACCCGGCGCATGGGAACATATTCCGTACGCCTTTAGAATTTAATATTATGGGTAAGAGTACATTGCTTTGGTCTAAAGGGTATACACTTTAATTAATAAAGGTACACCATTTTGTTTTAAAGAGTATACACTTTATTAATATTTTTTATTTTTCTTCAGAAAATAAAGGGTACACATATTTATACTAAAGGGTATACAAATTAATACAAATTTTCAAAGGCGCACGGAATGTGTTCCCGTGCGCCCGGGCACACACAAGTTTTTATCATGTTACACATTTTTATACTAAAGGGTACATAATTTAATACAAAATTCTAAAGGCGCATGGAATGTGCGCCCGGGCGCACACAAGTTTTTGAGATTGCCCTGATGCTGATATGGCAAATTAAATGTAAAATCATCACCTATTCAACTAAACAAAATGATGTCATTTTGGGTTTATATTTTTGAGCTCAAATTAAATAAAAAAAAATGACGTAACCCTAAAAATTTATCTCCTCTTCCCAATTTCTTCTTCTTTCTTCCTTTGATAATTTCATTAGAGTATAACTCTTCTCCACTCAGTTGCTTTCGTTTCCGATAATTGAAAAACCTTCACACCCCTCTCATAAAAAAATCTTCTCTAACCAACCAAACTTCAACCAAAATATACAAACCCCATTACAATACAGAGGATCTAACATGAACTTTACTCAATTTTAGAATGAAAGACGAATGCATTTGGATAGTAGCTTCTTTAGAACACATCGAACCAACCCTTTTCCAAAGGATCGATGAAGATCCCAACATAAAGATTTCTCTAAATGGGGCATGACATGAATCCTCAAGTTGGAGTAGATGGATGAGTTTCAAAGAATGGGATGAAATAGGTTAGATGCAAAAGAGTTGAAGGTGATCAGATCAACACTGTTGTAGATCCAACTCATAGTGAACCTTAGAGAAAAAGATAGTCAATTTGCCTTGTGTGGAGTAGAAGGTTACTCCATTGAAAACGAAAAATATATATGTATATTGCTAATTATACAAGCAGAACAACAGTGTTACTTAGTTGGTAAGGGACCATATATTTAATTTGCCATAATCAGTATGCGACACCTGTATTAGTTTGAAAATTAATTCCAAAGTATTCAAGATATATTACAAACATTAATAGAACCAATATTTGGGCACCCATACACATTCCAAAATAAATAAATAATCAACGGATTGATTTTCGTTGGCAAATACCAACATATTAGCAACATAATGCCACCAAATTTATTAAGTTCTTACCAACTAAATAATATCCGTTGTTATTTTCCAACGGATTACCAATAAAATTATTATATAAATTGCTAACAAAATTAATATCAACAAAATATAACAAATATTTACCAACAAAATTAGAATTTCCTTAAATTTATCAACCACCATTTTACCAATGGATTTTATTGTTAACCCGTAGGTAAACAAATTTAGCAATGAAATTAAGGATTTTGCTCTGTTGGTAAAAAAAAATGTTATTTTAAGTGATATCAGTTGAAAATTAATTCCAAAGCATTCCAGAAAAATGTAAAGGAATTCTAAATGCAATGTATGAGGAACATTCAATCACATATTGGAACTTTCATAACATTTGGTGATGCACTTCAAGCAAACATCAATGATTTGTAAATAACTAGGCTCTGAAAATTGAAATTTACAGAACCTCTTCCATTAATCTTCTGGTTAGATCAATCGGGAGTCCCATCACGCTATCCGTTGCACCAACCTGCACTCGAATCAAACAAGTTTCTGTCTTCATCGACCACCATAGATACGAAGCAGCACAAATAAGCAAAATATCAACGCCAAATGTTTTCGACAAGTTTGAGCATGTCATGTTTTGTAATATGCCAGAGGGGATTTTATCATTTTATGTCCTCTAAAACTTATATTGTCTTAAATTATTTAAAAGAATACAAAGAAACAAGGTACTGACCACTTCTTTTACATATGGCAAAATTAGAGGATGTTCAATTATCAGCCCTCCAGCAACGTTGTTCACGATTCCTACTTCTATCTGGAGACAGAAAACAGCACTATGAACAATTAGTATATACTAGCATGAGGAGCTGTATGTAACAAGTTGAAATATCATACCAGTTTATCTATTATGTCATCTGGTATATCATGGAAATAAATCTGCAATGTCAAAACACTTATCATATGGTGGAACTTCATAATGTAATTGTAAGAAGACGACAAGGTAGAAAATCAGAATATGTGCTTTATTAATGTAAGAAGACGAAAACAATCAAGGAGACACTCAATTACTAAGCCATAGACCTGGAATGTGATGCAGAGGAAATCAGTTAAGATGGTTGAAGTAGTGCATAGGAGACCACTATATTTTCATGAATAAAGCACAGAATCGTCATGCCAAACTAAGAAGGGAAAAAGAATTGGAAAGAAGATATTAAATATGGCATGTTATACTTAAAAGTCTGAAACAAAAATGATAATATATGTCTAGGCTGGAAGCTATGGCAAGATATTGAGATTTATATAGCCAACGCTACAGTGGGGTTAACGCTTAGTTTGTTGTAGTCATTGAATGCATAACACATCACATTCATGGATCCATTGAAATAATCAATCATTGTTTTTCGAAAAGGCTAACTGAAAAGTACTCCTTTAAATTGGAGTATGAAACAATTCATGATACTACCTCTATATAAGTAGAGCCAACCCCACATGGTCAATAAAGGCTTAGTTTGTTGTTGTTGTGGTCAATGTATGAAGACCACATCATATACGTAATACATTGTTCATAGAACCTTCTGTGATAGCCATTTACCTCTAAATCGGCTTTCCAAGATATCTTGATGGAACGTGCTCATTCCATTTGGAGTAGGAACAACCTCTATGTGATCAGATTCCAAATAACGTCCACAGGTTCATTTTTAAACCTCAAGTATAGTCTCTCTGATCATATATAATTTGTACATTGGGTTTCTGTACTCTGTAGAATATAATTATTAATTCAAACCAAGAAGAAGCAGATTGTAAACAACAGAATAGATTTGTTTGGTGTAGTAAGAGAATAAAAGACTGAAGGCAGCGGGCAGTTTTCCTTTTCTCTACTGATGTCGATTACTTCAACACTGAGCCTAATATTCAATTGAATGGTTGTGAAAAGGCCAATTTGATACAAGTTCAGTAATATGTATCCTTGTTCGGTTCTATAATGAGCATGATACAAGGAATACAGTCATGAATGAAATTAATTAAATTCACTCGCTGCCCCTGTATAATTTCCCTATCCCTTCTATCCCTACAACCTTACTTCATTACAACGCGAGTTTTTTCCTTCGCGTAATTTTTATTGATGCTATTATATTTATATTACCGACTGATACCGTAACTAAATTGAACTGAACCAAGCAAAATATAATCATAGTAATATCAATTTCAGGATTTGAACCAACCATCAATAATGTAATCACCATTCTCATTGTGATCAACCCCCCTCAATGACAAGTATTACTAGTCTCTGATTCTCATTCCAGGTTTTGAACCAACCAGCCCCTAAATTCATTAATTGTAAAGGACAGAATTATATTATCATTGTTGATGAGTTACTGGATGTGCCTAAAGAGTAAAGATGCAAACATATTCACTATAATTAACTTGAGGGCTGGCTACAATCAGAGTATAGATGGGAAGTTAACTGTTCAAGCATTTGTGACTGTTCTTGCCAGTATGAGATTAATGATGCCCTTTGGCCTGAACAATGCACCAACCACATTTCAGTCTTTATCAACTAAGAGCAAAGACGACAAAGTGTGCATTGGCATCACGAGATGCCATCAACCTCAAGAGTAAAAAATGGTCGACAAAAAACGCTTGAATGACAGCTTGAGAGCTTAATTGGCTAATTTCCACAATTATATTTCAGTATCATTGGCTCTGCTATGCAATTAGTATGCTTGGAAAAAATTCACCTATTCATCAACACAAGTCACATAGGTCATTTATCTCTATGCACTACAACGATATATTTATTTTCAAGAAATTGGACAATATAATCAATAAGTGAATTCAATAAAGGTTAAAGAGGTATCTCAAGAAAAAGCACAATTGAATGTGGTATCACTACTGGGAAAATCACATTAGAAAGACAAAAGCACAATTGAATGTGGTATCACTACTGGGAAAATCACATTAGAAAGACAACGTTTTTCCAACTGGGAAATGAGGTTGTAGTCTATTTATTAACTAAACAGTCATTGCCACACAATTGTCTATGTATTAGACAGTCTCCTTCCACTATAAAGTATATGCATAGTATGTGATAGGTCTTATAGGATAAGCTGTTGTCTATCTCGATGAGCCAATGAGTCAGAATCAAACTCAAAAGACTAGAACCAGATATGTGTATAGCATATAACTATCATATATATTATCATAATTACTTTGGTCCCAAAACTTTATTGAATTTCAAGGAAATTTACTTAAACAAATATTAAATAAATGAATAAAGCACTGTTTTTAATACTTTTACAATTGACTTGCGTTAAATAATGTATGTGGCATCATTGAGCACATATGTGGATCCAATATTTTACAGAGGATTATATACCCTCTATACATGTTCATTTCAAAAGATCAAGATATATGCAATACAAAATCTTGGATCAAATTTATACAGAACAGTTAAGATTGTAATGATGCATCCAAGGATATACAAATATATCATGGGAGACTAATTAACAATGTTATGATTGAAGGACCCAACTAGTCCTGTCCTCCGTGCAAATTACTACATTCTCACCAAACAATTTGACTTTTGTAAGCTATCAAGTAAGGACATTGGTTACTGATCCAGAATTAAAGGAACACGTGCTTTTAAGTTTTTAACAAATGGCAATCCTTAAAAACCGTTCATTATAATTTCTTACTGTCTACAAAAAATAGACTTCCTGCCTATAGGAATAAAATATGGGCTTGATGGATAATATCATTATTTTAACTAAAACCATATCATATAGATAGCAAAGAGGCATTACACCTACATCATTAAGATACGATAATAAGAAATGCTGGACTCGCAAAGAACTGTCATTATCATTTGAATTCATACAAACAAACAGACCAGAATAAGAATAAAGCCATTTCAATTTTCAACCAGTCTCCCATTAAGTGAAACATTTAAATATTACCTCAACCTTGTCCCATCCTCCTTTTTCTTAGTCCTGTGCTTAGGTTTGTTACCAAAACAGAACTCACAGTTGCACATTGTCCACCGGAATAATCTGCAATATGAATATTAAGACCATGACCATCAGAGTAGATAGGACATACAGCAGACGGATCCCATAGAAATATAGTGACCTTTTAGAAATACAGTGCCTCTTCTTTGCTGGAAGGTTTTTCCCTTATCATGCCTTTGTACACCACCACCTCCAGAACATTTGGGATTTAGAATGAGACAAACGAAATGTGGATTTGTAGCAATGAACAACATTATCAAACTAGCAAATAAGCATCAACATATAAGCCAATACATCAGACTGCATCAATGGCTGAATCCAAGTTTTTTAATTTTACCAAGTTCTCAGCTCTCTTTACACATTTTTGCTATATGGTATCCCAAATCAAGAAAGAGTTGAAGAACAAGTCCAAGACTATATAAGCCCAGCATAGCCATGCACACCAAATAACCATAAATGTGGGCTCCGTCATACTTGGACATAGAGATATTCAAGATCGCACAGATTCATAGGATTTGATTACTTCAGTTCAGTAAGAGTCCTAGGGTTTCCTCATTTGATTGAACAGTTAGGCAATTAGTAACTAGTCAAGCTTCAACACCACAGTGTGGTCAACAAGTCAGCAACTAGCATAACAATAAAACTAGGCAACAAAATGAGGATTTTAAAGTGGAGTGTGCACAGGTAACAAAATACGAGCAGCTTTAAAATATGGGTATTTCTAAGTTCTTTAAAAGTAAATCTGCCAAGAGATTACATTATTTTCCTTGAGAAGGTTTTAGCATATCTAAATGGAGTTAGCTCCATCCAAGACATATAATAGTTTTAGTATAAAGGATGATTGAAGCACATCAAAATAGCAGGATTGATATCAGTTTGCCACTTTAGCAGCGGTTATGCAAAATTCTATCCTTGAGTAATGGTGAACATTCAGCCTTAAAAAATTAACATTGGCGGCGATCATTTGCCTGTAAACTAAAAAGTACACTATAAAAGTCAAATTCTTTACAAGATCTACCAGAGTAACACCATATCAAGATCAAAACTAAAATATATTCTAGAAATGCAAAGAACTCTTAATAACCATGTCAAAAACTAGGATAATTAAATCAATGAAAATATCTTATACTTGGTCACAAGTAATTAGCAGAGTAGGTTCTCCTTCCTCTTTGCCATGAAGCTTTGGCTGGACATTTTCTGCCTAATGAAAATTATAGTGAAGATAAGCATGTAGATTCATAACAAAATAATCCGAAATGGAATGTGGGAATTTAGAGATATATGGTACTTTCAAAAGGATGTACATTTTTCTCATTATAGAATCCTCCATAAAGAACTCAAGCAAATAAGAAAATTTATTTTGAGAGTTCAAGTTGATCCTTGACACAGAAACAGTATTAGGTGGTGACTGGTTGATACAAATTGCAACATCAATGAGGTTATTATAACGCGTAAATTTAATGGGGGAAATAAAATACATACAGTATCAGCTGCTAATACGACTGTAGGTTTCACATCTTCTGCTTGGCTATCAGCATTTTTTATTTTTCCAATTATAGCATCAGCCTGAGGCACAAAACAATAAACAAAATGTCATCTGGAAGCAATCATCAGAGACGCTTATTTAATTAATAATAATTAAAAAAAAAACTCTTTTTCTTAGTTTAATTTAAGATGAGCCCAGAGAGAGAACCTTTGCCTCAGCAAGAACCATGACCAAATCTTCAGGCTTTTCTGTCCGAATACCTTTCTCATCTATATCTGCGGACTATATACGTGTAATTTTTAAATTCAAAACTAGAACATTTAATTACAAATTACCACCATCAACGTTTCATCAAAATAAAAAATAAAAATATACAAGCAAAATCAGAAAGACACCATGGTATTAAAATAATTAAAAAAAATTAAAAAAACACACCATGGTAGTGAACTGGAATCCCATGTCGGCCATAATCTTTTTGCGAGCTACTGAAGATGATCCCAAAATTATCTGCAACAACAAACAAATTTTAAACGCTTGCATTTTACAATTTGGATTTCAATGAGATACAAAAAAGTGGAAAGCATAAAACTCCTATAAGCGAAAGGAAGTACCTTGAATTCTGGGTGTGAGATGGAAGTCATTTTCGCAAGGGTTTAGCTTCGGTGCAACTATCAGTATCCTTCCACACTCTCCAGTTACAAAGTTGCAGCTGTTTTGAGTTTGCCGGTATAAAGACGGGACAACCGCCTTTAATTGGGTTTACACACTTTAATATTTGGAAAACAAAGGATGAAAATCAATTAACGATATCGTATCATCAAAAAATTCGCAATTACTATTATGTTTTTAATAATTCCACTCGTATACACTTAATACATATTATTACTACGAGAAACATCAATTTAAAATAATTATTTTAGATAAAAAAAATTAAGATCCAAGTACACAATTTACCTTCAACTTAATGTGATCTAACAACTTTTATGCTGCACATTCATAACATTATTTTTGCTGCATATAACATTTACAACTTTTTTTTGTTGCACATAACACTTATGATTTTTTTTTTACAATGACTTGTATATAACCTCCATTTTAGTACAACCCCGGTACAACCTCCTTCCTTCACATTCAGTGTGTGTTTTTCTTTTTTTTTTTAATGTTGTTACTGTTTTTTTAAATTTAATTTTAGGGATATAATTGCAATTTTACCCTTGTGGTTTAGGGTATAATTTATCCCTAGGGTTTAGGGTATAATTGTAATTTTACCCTTGTGGTTTAGGGTATAATTTATCCCCTAGGGTTTAGGGTTTATGGTATAATTGTAATTTTACCCTTATAGTTTAGGGTATAATTATCCCTATGGTTTAGGGTATAGGGTATAATTGTAATTTTACCCTTTTGGTTTAGGGTATAATTTATCCCTATGATTTAGGGTTTAGGGTATAATTGTAATTTTACCCTTGTGGTTTAGGGTATAATTTATCCATAGGGTTTAGGGTTTAGGGTATAATTGTAATTTTACCCTTGTGGTTTAGGGTATAATTTATCCCTAGGGTTTAGGGTATAATAGTCATTTAAATAAAATAAATTTAAAAATAAAATAAAAAACAATATTAATGAATGAGCTGGAATTAATTAAGAAAGATGGGGACCAAGAATTGGTACACCCCGTTGTACCCTAATCCCTCTTTTTTTTTGTTGCACATAATATTTATTGTTGAACGTATTATTTTTGTTGCACATAAAATTTTTTACATAACATTTGCTATGTTTTTGCTGCACATAACATATATGATTGTGTGCAGCGTAACTGTTTGAGTGCAGCATATTGTAAGGATAAAATTGGAATTTCACTATATATTTATGTAGTTAGTAGTAATATTTTTTTAAATTTGTGTTTTATACTAATTAAGGAGATTCCAATGTACCTAACAATAAGTACCACTATTTTTTTTATGTCTAATTTGTGAGGGTGTGAAAAATAGATAAATAATTCAAAAATGGTAAACTATCAATCCAAGACATGAAAAAATAATTCAAATATCGAATTGATAATTTACCCATTTTTCAAGTTTTGGATTAATAAAATTCCTTGAATTTTAATTTAATATATAACACAATATATGAAAAGTTAGCAATGGTATGACAAGTACGGAAAATTGACAAATGGGGCACATAAAATTGGAATATGATTTATTGTGAACAAAATCAAAATGGGTGATTATTAGGGCAATAATAATGTCTTCCTAAATCAATATGCAAAGTTCAAATTTGGTAATGTTGACCAAGCAGTTTTTAGGAACGCACTGAATATGAGTGGACCTTTAAGTGTACATTAAATTGGATCCATAATTCGAAATACATTCATACGAAATCATATATCTAGCAATCTTTATAATGAAATTTATATGGAGTATATAAGCATGCATTAGATATTTGAGTTAAAATTTTGAGTGGAAGATTTATAAAACTCTTCTCAAATTGCTCTATTCAATTACTCGCTAAAAACATTGTCAAATATAACCAACTATTTAAAAGCTGAGCACGAGGACAAAATATAATGTTAAATTCACACACACACAAACAGACCGTTGAAGCCCGCATAGGCAGCTCAACTGATCAGCAAGGATGAAAACTAGCACAATGATCAAGAGATCGAATTCTACTTGTACTAAGTGGGAGCAATCTCTCATTATGAGGGGCTACTTGTATGCAGTGGTAAAGGTCTAGCCTTGCTGATTAATTGGGTTACCATGATTTACCCCTCCACCACTCAATCGGGCCAGGGTGTGGGGGCGATTGGAGTGGGGTATCCACCTTTATGCACAACAAACAAACATACCCTTGGAAAACCTCAACCATAGAGAAGACACAAATTAGAGACAAAAATGGATGTGCAAAAGAAAAAAATAAGGGAAAAAATATAAAAATCTTCATCTGAAGGAGGACTGGATTTCCTCTAATGTTTTGCCCTTGGTTTCTGGAACCCAGATTGCTACGAATGCCAGAGTGAGCACACAAGTGACTGTGTAAAGAGTGAACGTTCCTGTTAACACGAAAACTAGTTTTTAGTATTAAAGAAGAGACGATATAATAAAATTCTAAAAGTAAAGCAGTAAACCTTAAATATAAAGATTAAGGGTAACACGTGCGCACTAGATACATGGATCATAATTCCATGCATCTCATTTGTTCTTGGATCATAATTCCATGCATCTCATTTGTTCTGAAATGAACTGATGATAGAATTCCTAAGAAGAGAATGTAATACACACTAAGGGTAATTTGTCTCCAACTTTGAAAACTTATTTTAGGTTTTGGAAACTACATGCATTCTAGTCGTGGTTTTTTCTTTACCCAAACCTAAAAAACCTAATAATTCCTAATCCACCCATCTTCTACTATACATTCTCCCTCATCTCTTTTCTCATGGTAGTACTCTCTTAAACAAACATCACCATCCACCTTATATACATTAATTTAACATAAAATTATATTCTACCTTACTAAACTAAAACAAATAAAGATTATTAATTTTTTATTTTTTTTATCGGTAAATGTTAATTGTTAGAATAGTTAGTAGTTAGTCATCAAGCACCAATACTTCCCCTTTCTCCAAGCCTCCTTACAACTTCCCTCCTAATTCGTTCCCAATGGGAATCGAACCTGAGTCACTCACTTTAGTGAGGAGCCCAGTGGCTAGGTGAGCTAGCCCACCTGGTTAAACAAAGATTATTAATGTTCATTTGATTCTCAAAATCCTTAGTTCAGAAACCGCAAACAAAACATACCATACGAGTAAAGATAAACCATAGTGATGAATAGTATTATCACACGTTTCTATATCCTGAAATGATTAATTTAATTTGGAATAGACTAACGATAAAACCCCTAAAATCAAAATGCCATAAACCATAAAATGTTTGAGATTTATGTGAGTTTTGAAAACCTGTTTTTAAAAGTACGGGTTTCTAAAATCAATTGAACAGTGATGATCTGTTTTATGTTTTTAGTAAGGTATGTTTTAACTTCATGTCAACTCAGTATTGAATAGGTGGCAGGTGATATGTGTAAAGAGAGTATTATTTAATAGGAGACGAGAGAGAATGAGTTTAATTGAAGAGAAAATGTATAAAAGGTGGTGGATTAGAGATTAATATAGAATGCAAGTGTATGTAAGGAATATTTTCTCAAACTAGAATAGGTTTAGGGTTTCAAGTTGGTAAATAATAAGCTTTAAGTCAAAAGACTAATATTGAACAAGTTGCACGAAACTATGATCCATGTAACGGGTGCCCATAGATAAAACTATATTATTAAAGAAGGGCAGGTTAAGGATGCAAAGAAACACATTACAGCCACATTAGAAAACAATCTCTCACTCTCAGGATGAGCACTGGAAAGAGGCTAAGAGCATCATCAGCTGTTGGAGCCCTCAAATTAATTACATAGAAGAGAACTTGTCTTCTATCAATTTGCTAAGTGCATTTTCTTATAACTACTTTTGGATATAAGGAATGGGTATGGAATGAATTTGCATATTTGGCATAGGATAAGGATTGAAATGATTATGAACTTTTCATAGAAACCTCCTAAACAAACACTCCTACATTTACATTATACCAAACATCCCCTAGTTTCACTCCTTTTTGGCCAAGTGAAGTAGTTCTTCGGTTTTGGTGGAGAGAGCAAAGACCTATGCAGGTGGAACGCTCTAGTTTTGATGGGACAAGTTTGAGTAGGTCGTACGGGAAAAAAAAAGATAGAAACATCGGAAAAGAAAATCGTACAACAGTTGCTGGTATGATGAGAGGGTTTTTTATTTCCAAACCTAACCTATTTCACTTCAAAATATTAAACTTAGCAAAAAAATTAAAAAAAAAACAAAAGAACTAATTTCCAACAGGCCTATTATTTTACAAAAATCTCCAAAATATGTATCAATGGCCATAAGCAGAGAAGGGGCAGTAAAAGAGGGATAATGAAATAAAGAGTCGAGTTTTCTCAAACCTCCACTGCTCCAAGCCAGTAGAAGAGGGGCAGTCATGGTAATAACCCAAGAGAAAGACCAGTTGAACAAAGTTGCAACACTTCCAGCTAGGCCTTTGATTTTAATCGGAAGAATCTGCAGCAAAAGGATATAATGTAAGTTTGTAACGACTTTGGGCCATAAATTCCTAACACCGTTTGTCAAATGAAACCAAGTTATAGTTTAAGGCTTTAATCAAGATAGAGCCAATAACCATACACCTATGGGGAGACCCAAACTGAAACCTGGATTCGATGTCATAAATTACAACTTAAGTAAACAAGCAATTCATTGAAAGAATGAGTGCACACCTCAGACATTATGAGCCACGGAATGGGCCCCATTCCAAGAGAAAAGGAGATGATCAAGCACTATAATTGCAAAAGAGAGTTGAACAAAGTTAGAAGCTTGTTCAAATATATATTTGCCATTGAAGCTGTAATAAAACATACCACAACCCCAACAACTGAAAGAATTCCCAGTACTCCATGCCAAGTAGAATCCTCAGATACGGAGCCCTTAAAACAATTTTAAATTGTATGTTATCAGGATCATGCACATGAAGTATGTATTAGAGTTCTACATTTCGTCATTTAAGATCAAACTATTATAGAGCAATCAATACCTTCAAAAAAAAGGACAAAGCAACTAACACGAGGCTAAGAGACATTCCAGATGATGATATCTGAAATTTAAGTATTTCAGATCAGTAATTGTAAGGTAATTTATTAACTTATAGACATAAAATATAGTAAAGTATTTTATTAACTCACAATTAATAAAATTCTACGCCCAGTTTTGTCCACCAACCATGTAGCCACTGAAGTAGCAATAACCTGAAAAATCATTAGAGCAACATTTTTTTTAGTAAATCCAAAGTGGAAATAGAAATAAAAGAAGATGCATTATTCTAAGGTTAACCTGTATAACACCAACACCTAAGGTTGCAGCATTGCTTGATGAGATCCCTAATCAACACAAAGCAAAATATAAAATAAAAGAGCCCTTTATAGTAAACCAAAAATAAATTACGTCAAAATATATACAGCACAAAGCTAGAAATATTAAGTGAAACTTAATTTTGTATCTTAGGAAGTAATCCCTAATGTAGGAGAAAATCTTCTGTGATACGGTATAATGGCGAGATCGTTTTACTTTTTCTTAATTATTTATCACTTTTTATTGAAGATGTCATCATATTTTATCTATCCTTACAAATTGTTAGGTTATCACTTTTCATCGATTAGATATCACTTTTTGATTAAAAACTTTTCTCACACAAGTTTTGCCATAATGCAGTAAAGAAGTTTCGTTTTTCTAAGTTTGATATAGTGATTCTCATCAAGTAGAGATCGGATAAGATGATATGTCTCTCACATCCAAGATTGAATCAATACTAAATAATTTCTATAGTGGCATTTTCGGCCCTTCCCTTTCTACAGAAAGATGTTACTCTAACAGACCTGCAGATTCAAATATGTTATTGGAATAGAAGATGACGCCATTGATTCCAGATAGCTGTTGGAGAACAAGCAACCCGATTCCTATCTGCATAGAGATAGAAGTAAAGCTTTGTACTAATATGGAAATAAGATTATAGGAAAATCAGAACCCTTCAGAAGAACTATGTACCATAAGTGGTAACCAATATCTTCTTAGCTTGAGATCTGCAAAACGGATTGCCGTTCTTCGGCTTGATGATGATGTTACAGATCTCTGCAACACGGAAAACACTAGCTCATAAATGTGGATTTTGCATTGTTGAAATTGACTACTATTCAGGATGGACAATTGATTATATATCAAAGTAAAACTCATGCTCTATCTAGGAATATGCTTTTGTGCTCTCTGTTTCATGTCTCATGAATCAAATGCAAGATTCTTGCCTTAATTTCATTCACTTCCACAGTAATATCAGTGTCGAATCCCCGAAGTACTTGCAGAGACGCTTCAAAATCTTCTGTCATTCCCATTTTAGCCTGATGTTTCAAAGCACATATATATTTTATAATACTAATCGTAGAATTGATATTTATCAAACCAAGATGATCTTCGTAGCCTCACCAGCCACCGAGGAGATTCCGGGATGAAGAAGAGTCCAGGGATCAATATTAGACAAGGCAATATTCCTGTTCATGAAGTGAAAGTTGATCTCTCAGAGCCTTTTAGAAAACTTTTGGCTTTTCACTATGATTAATATAAAACATAGATTTTTTTTTTTTTAAAACTAGATTTTATTAGAAGTGTTAAACTAAGGCACCAATGATTGAAACACAATAAGCTGAACCAGAACTTTTACTTGAGCAACTTCAAAAGATGATCCATCACCATGACATTATTTCAACTGACTAAAGATGAGCACAAATATCTAATTTCAACTTTTAGAGGATCCATTCACCAAGAAGTCAGAATTTTCAGTGAATACAATAATATCATGCTTAATTACGAAACCAACAAAATCCAGCTTTGAACTATCAGAAACTTGATGTGGAATTACCGAGAACTGCAAGCAATCTCCAACCAACCATTAGTCCTAGTAGATACGACAACATGATTCCTATTGTCACCGAGAGCTACATAATAAAAAATGAGAGATACATAATCACACTTTGAAAGATAAAAATATCTATATAAAGCATAGAATTAGTTACAAGTAAGACCTGATTTACTGATCCCAATGCCCCTCTTAGATTTTGTGGTGCAATCTCTGCTATGTAAACAGGGACCTGTATCGTATTACAGGAGGGTTATTTACAAGTCTAGAAAGATGTCATAACTTTCACAAAATACCAGAAATATGCTTTATACATACCACATAAGAGATTATGCCGACACCAAATCCTTCCAACAACCTTCCCATGTAAAGAAATGAAGAGTCCTGAATTCAACGTAATAATTTAAAATATGCCAATATGCAAGTAATATGCCAATAAAGAGTTCAAAATCTCACTCTTGCAAAAGATATGGAAAGCCAACCAATGATATTAGGTATGGCCGCGATCATTAATGACTGCAAAGTAACATAATATATCAATGTGCTTGCCCTTTACTACAGAATCCTTTAAAAGAGATTGAGACAAAGGAAAGAAAAGGAGCTGACAACTAACTGGTGAGAAAAACACATACCCCCTTTCGCCCTATGTACTCAGCAATCTGACCACTTGCTATTGCCCCAACCATGGCTCCCACATTTGACAAGGAACCAAATATGGAAAACTGTCCCAAATAATTGTTGTTAAGTAACAAGAGATGATAAATGAAGCAAGAAGAAAGTTTTCAGTTACTAACCTGTGACACTGTAAGATTGAGATCTCTGATTATATTGGACTGCGTTGGTGAAGAGTAACCGCACTTTAAACCAGATGAAAGAGGACAATCAATACATAGCATATATATGTATTTTAATTCATGATAAAAAAGAGAAATACTGAAATACCATAAACACACAACAGTCATAATTGACTTATTTATACATAATTGACTTATGTACAATACTACAATGGGCTCCCAACACCCAAAAAATGGCTTATTCATACAAAATCTAATCTGAAGAGACTATTTCACACAGAACCATATTCTGAGCTTAACCATATGTCACCAAAAAATACTCTAAGATCAAATATAGACAACCAAAAATAATACATTAACACAACAAATAATGGGAACTCTAGAACAAAGTAGTACATGTTTCAAAGTAAATTGATATGTCTCGATTATAACAAAGCGCAACTCTGTTGCATCTAGACAATGTTCAATTAAAGACATTTTCTGCTCATATATTCGTTCACTCAATGATAGAATAAAAACCCGAACAATATTTTTAATTATCTAGCTGAGCAGATCTCGTATTCTAAATGGTGTCCCTTCTGCTGATCAATGCCATACACTTTGGGGATGTTTGTTTGCGGTTTTAGATATTTTAATTCCAAGTTCTAGTTAGAAATTTTAAAATCCTATATAAAAAACACCCCTTCGTATGCCTATATATTCTATTAATCCTCAACCCACCCACCCATGTACACTTTCTATCCTCAATAAATACTCATTTCTCTTGTTCTTTTATCATCTCTCATCTATTCACTCACGTAAATTAATATTCTCTTACATACTCCACTACTCAAGTCTTGCATATTGATGCTAACATAAAGTTAAATCATACCTTACCAAAACTCAAAAAACACAGAGTATTACAATTCATTTGGATCTCCAAGTCCACTAAAATCTGAAAGCAGGTTTCCTAAAACCAACATATACAGCAACCCCCACCCCAACCCCCCCTGAAAAGATACATAGATTGATTCTTCATGATGAATTCTAATTTAGATTCCTCGAGGGATTTTCAATCAGCAGCTAACAGAGAGAGATCGAATCTACGAAATTCAGCATTGCTACCTAAGTTCAAAACTATGAAGCACTATAAAACAAAATAATCAAAACTTCATATCATAATCAACCAACTAAAGCATCATTCTTAGGTTTATATTCTAGCTGAATTCATAATAATCACCAGTTCTTGCAACAAGTCAAACAATTCCATTTCAACCATTTCCTATCAAACAATGATCTAATTTAAAGCAAAAAGTAAAGAGATGAGATCATTACAGTGAATCCAAACTGAATAGGACCCAAAGCCACGATCAAGACACAAGCCAAAACAGAGATAGAGTTATCCCTAATAGCTTGAGAAGAGCCCATCATACTAGATTGCCTTGAACTCATCCGATACCAACTCCCTGTATGGAGAAATGGCTTCCTCAGATCCCCTTCTCCCTCTTCTCTGAAACTCATCTTTCCCTTCCTTTCTCTCTCTTCCCCACTAAAACCCAATACAAGAATATGCAAATCCAATCTCAAACACCTACACTAGAGAAAGGGTCTTCCTTTTGGTTTATTGCAGTAGGATAAGAGTTGAAGAAGACTTTGGAGTGGATGAGAGAGAGAATAATATACATAGATATAGTGAACTGTAGTATCTGAAAAAGGGTCGTTTGTGAACCAATGTGTTCAACGTTGATGCAACATGAAATAAAGAATCAAAATTGACAGGCAAGAAAACACAGAGAAGATATTACTGGTGTATGAAAAAGACGACCAACCTCCTCACACCATACCTCTCTCATTCGATTGGATCCCATACCTCGTTAATAGGATCTGGTAATAAAAAATAAAAATAAAAAATTGTTACTCTCCGTTTTACTGTGGCCCTTGATGCACAATTTCTTCTAACCATAATATGTGATTGGTAATAGTAATACTTTGAAATGTACACGTTTTTTTATTTTGGTTCGTCTCAATGCAAAATTGTACATTTTTTTTGGTAAAGAAGATCCACAAATATTAATTACTTCTCTCTCTATGGGCCACATGTCATACTAATACACTTACTCACTTTATATTAATATATTATTTCTCTCACCTCACTCCACACTAAAATATTATACTCCTTAATCAACGTGCAAAAAGCAAACGCATACTTTGTAACGGGACGGAGGGAGTACATTCTAACATTAAAATTTATATTTTTCATTTAGTTAACGTTTATATTTGGAATAGAATTCTACAAAATAATTAAGGGTTAATTGCAAAAAAAAAAATCATAAACTTTACTTCTATTGCTAATTAATCCTCACTTTTGAGAAATTGCAAAAAAAACCATCACTTTTAAGTATTGTTGCAAAATAAACCCAATTTTTTACTAAAGTAGAGTTTTTTTTGTTTTTTTGCAACAATACTTAAAGGTGCTGGTTCTTTTTGCAATTTCGCAAAAGTGATGATTAATTTGCAATAGGAGTAAAGTTTGTGATTTTTTTTGCAATTAACCCAATAATTAATTATTTTACCTGGGTCCACACACAACATTAATATATCTGCCCATATATTAATGGTCAATTTAATTGGTGAGATAAGAAAATAGAGTATTTATAAGGAGGGAGATTTAAATGAAGACAAAAAATTTAATATAAATAATGAAGATTGTTTGATAAATTGTATAAATAATGAGATAACTAAAATTTGAAATATTTAGTAGAAAGTAAAAGTATTATTATAAATAATGAAATTACCTTTATAACCTTTAATTTTATTTTCCATTAAAAATTAATTTACACAATTAAATCTACGTTCAACCACCACAGGAAAAGAGGGAAGGAAGCAACACGACTCTGCTTACTCTAATTTCATTACAAGGCGGTGATTGAGGGTTATTGACCAATATATCTTTTGATCATTAAAACTCAATTCAGAATAATTAATCATATTTGCATGACCTTGTTTAGATATTGGGCAAGGAGACCTTAGGCTTAATCCTAGTACCTATTGGGAATATTTGCTGATAGATAAGTACTTTTTTAGGAAAAAAATTAATGGCAACATTATTACTTAGAAATGGAATGGCGAGATAATTTCTTGTTCGATATTCTTGCATTTTGGAGTTGAGACACTCTCTTGTGAGTGTTAGGCATAATTTGTGCACTCCAATTAGATCCCCAAGCGTAGGGATGTCAATTGCAAAGGCAAGTACTCCAGTTAAATATTGTTCCCACTGAGACAGCTAATTATCTATTTATCTTGGATTACTATTCAAGTATAATTATGTAACCAATTTTCAAGAGTTTGAATTGCATTAATATCTATAGTTTCGAAATGATAAATAACAAAATAAATAAAAGTAACGAATATCAAGATTGAATCAAGAGAGAAGTAACAGCTCTAAGGTTTCAGGTGTAGTGCAATTATTTGGTCTACTAGACGTCCTATTGTTCATTCATGCTATTTTGATGGAAATACATCACAAGACCCTATTAACCCACCAAATATGATTCGATTTCAAGTTAATAGTATTAATAAATTAATATCAAATGATGCGTGAACAATTTTGAACCTCCTTCCTAGATACTAATAAGGCAAACTCAAAGAACCTATGGATGACCAGTTTGACTAACATATATTCTCTGAAAGTACTACTCAAACCTATACACTTCCTACTTGAATTCTTAATTGCATTATTCCACTAAGAATATCAAGTATCTTATTTACCAGCCCTTAGGATTATCGTGTTCACGGGCAAACTACTATAATCCCTAGCAAACAGACAATATTAAGTACGTATGCACACAAGCTAACACAACATACCAAGCATCACGGGCAATATCAACAGCATGTTATGAAGACGTTACAAACGTTTAACATAATCTGAATAAATCAAATAAACAAGAATCAATAATAGCATAAATTCACAATATTTGTCTACGGTTCCAAATCAACTATCCTAACCTTCAATCCTTAGAACTGTAA
This sequence comes from Pogostemon cablin, assembly GCA_023678885.1. Taxonomy (NCBI): domain Eukaryota; kingdom Viridiplantae; phylum Streptophyta; class Magnoliopsida; order Lamiales; family Lamiaceae; genus Pogostemon; species Pogostemon cablin. Next base: position 8,615,409 of record CM042990.1, on the reverse strand, counting down.
AGAGTTTTTAGCCCATGAAGTTACAGACAACCCTCATGGCTGACAATTTTATAATCAAATCAACAATTGAAAAGAATAAGAAAAGAAATAAAACCCTAGTACGTGGTCTGCTTCTTTCCTCCGTCTCTCTGATTGGAGTGGCTCTCAAAATCGCACTTGAAACCTCCTATAGACCGATGGGATGGATAGGTTGAAGGAATGTGTGAATTGGGTGATGGATGGTGCGTGAATTGAATTCACGTTCTGTTCTTATGTTGAATGATCGGTCCCCTTCTCCAGGTGTTTGATCTTCCTTATATACCATGGGCCTCGAAACTAAGTCCTTTGGGCTAATTTTACATTTTGTCGCACACAGGGGATCGAAAATCCCGACTTTTGGCCCAAAATAACCTAACTCGAGTTGGGATGTCTAACTTGAGTTAGCAACACGAATCGTGTTGCTTTGAAATGCAACTCGAGTCATCCTAACACGAGTCGTGTCACCAAGTCGAGCTCTCGCCTGCCTAGTCGTGTTACACTGCTCTGAAATTGGATCCTCTCCGTACACCAACTCGAGTTGAGTTGGCAAGTCGAGTCATCGTCTGTCAACTCATGTTGGCTCACTGTACAAAATCCATCCCGATTCTGCCTCACACGACATGCAACTCGGCTTGCCTCAGACGTTACTCGTCTCGAGCTGCAAGTCGAGTTGCCCAAGATAAGTTGAGTTGACTCACTGATCAATTCTGACCCTTTACGACACCTTACTCGACTCGATTTGCTAGGTCGAGCTGACCCTTGCAACTCGAGTAAGACCCATTTGAGCTCGTTTCTCGCCCGTCTTTGATTTTACTTCATTTTAACCTATTTTACCCTTCAAAACTCTACAAAACACATTAGTAGCACCATAATTATGCAAAACACGTAAACCATGCAGTTCCACACGATTACATAGCATTATTCTAGTAAAAACAGTGCATTGTGAGACCGAAAAGACGTAGATTTCCACTCTCATCAACCCCCCAAACTACCATGTTGTTCGTCCCCGAACAACGATTTTAAAACACAAGAGATATGAGAGTTAAAATTCTAATGCAAACAAGGGATCACTCACAAATCCAAACCAAGATAATATACTCAAATGTCAAAATCCTATCAATTGAAAACATGTACGTCAAATCAGTCACTCCCCATTTCAGAATGCTCATCTTCCACTCTCACAGATAGTATTTGCACTCATCGCTCAAGTGTGAGCTATTCACTCTCATAGCTAATATATATATACTCAAATCAATTCACATGCACGCGTAACCATAACCCTGACAATTATCTAAACTCTCCACTAACTTGAAAGACTTACCGATGGGATCACAAAGGACTTGCTAAGGGTTGTAACGTTGGCTATTTAGATAAGGGTAGGTAAATATGAGATAAGTGACTCGATCACTAGTCGAGAATCAACAGTAGAGATACATTTTCACCACATCTACTTAACAAATCATTCTCATTTTCTTTTCTCTTTTCACTTCTTTTTGTAATTCAATCCTCTCTTGACTTACAAGATCAACATCTTCTATTCATTTCTTTCTCTTCTTTTTAACTAGGATACCAGTTTCAGGCACTACCCTATAACTGGGGTACCAGTTTCAGGCACTACCCCTTTTACAAGATTTAACTATTTTGCACTCCAATCACTTTCCTCCACGTTCATCTTCCCAACTTTCTTTTCACACTACACCAATTTGTCTCCTTTATTTCTCTACTAGGATAGGTATTTAAAGGCTTTTAAAGGATTAAATTGGCTATCTTCTTAGGCTTCCAACGAATAAGGCTTAAAGGCTAAAACGGGAAACTATGGATTAAACAAACAGGTATGATAAACATTTGGCCAGTGACTCAAATAAGAACAAAATGGCCTAAGATCATTTCCCATCATCTAATCAATCATCTAGCCTCAAGTAGATTAAGAGTCAAGTTCTAGAATATATGCATGTAAACGATGCTCTCAAGAATAAAACCAATCATGTGTAATTTCATGATCTATCAAAGCTCAAATTTTCACATGGGTTAAACGGAATAACGAGCACTCCTTCATAGGCTTATGAACCAATTTTAATACATGTAACAATATAAAATATTTCAACACCCAAGTAATACCTAGTTTGATTATCCATTTCGTAACATCACATCTCCATATCAATTACCAATTCATCACATAAATCACATGTTTAATTCATTAGTACATGCCGATCAAATTAGACAAGAAAACCTAACAGATAATCAACTAACTACAAAGACCCACAGATATCACGAAAGAAAAACACAACCTCTCAAAAAGCTACTAATCCTCCTCGCCATCACGGGACCATCATCATCAGCACCATCTCTATCTTCTGGACTCATCCACCACTCATCGAAATCTCTCCTCAGATCCTCAAAGTCGGCTAATCTGGTGGCGATATCATTAGTCGTGGTAGCCAATGCCCGAAGATGCCTATCAGAAACTGCTTGATTCCTCAAAACTGTGGCCATCTGCCTGCTCATCTCTTGATTCTCTACAGCTCTCTGCCTGTTCTCTTCTCTTCTTCTCTTGTTCTCCTCCATCAGATATTCATTATGCATACGAGCTCCCTGTGCCTGCTGCCCCCACCAATCATACATCGGTGCCCAGGCCTCAAATCCAGGTGGAGGGGCAGGTGGTGCCATCCCGTACAAAGGCACACCACCAAAATTAGGTGGTGCTGCATACTGTCGTGCCTCTTCATACTGATCATGGTGTTGAGCCTCTCCAAACTCTCCAATTCCTCGACCAACTCCACCGATCTCTTCATCCATCGGCTGCGGCTGCTGCTCTGGGATCTCTGGCTCTCCCATTGCCATCAGGAACATCCTGCCCAATGCATTCCTCGCTATACTCTGCCAAGTATGGTTCTTTACCCCATCACGAATAGCCACGTGATTCGGCGTGTCCATTAATAAATTCTCCTCTCTTCCAGCAGTGGTGAACTGATGCAGCGACATAGGGAACAAGAATGACAACCCATCCTCCTAAAATACATACATGATCCCTTGGGGTCCCTTTTCATGATCCCCTTACGAACCATAGCTATCATGTCGAGGTCTGGTGGGTCCCTGATATACTCCATCCCCGAGGTATCGATACCGTAGTGATGGGCGATAAGAGTAACCAGTCCTCTAATATTCACCTTCTGAGTCGAGCACACCTTGAACCGGTAAAACTGTTACAGAAGGTAAGCAGCCAAGTTGAACTGAACTGAATTCATCAAGCACCACAAGACATACAACTCTCCTTGGGTAATGCTCCCCCTTTCAGCTCTGCAGAAAATAGTACTAGCCAGAATCTGATCCAAGTATCGCAGAACTGGATTCCTGTGAAGGTGGCCTTTGCCACACTAGACTTGAACCTCTTCTTTCCTGTGATGGACTCCCAAAATTCATCGGCTTTAAATCTCTTGTCCTCAGCGAAATGAATCCCAACTGGAGCCCTCAATGCTCTATTCAAACCATCCAGATCGATCTCTCTGAACACTCCTCCTAGATTAAACTCCGCAGCGTAAGGAAGCTTGTCCATCGGATCGGAGAAGACTTTTAATATGGACAAAAACTCCGCTATTAACTGAAAATAAATCCTCCCTTTCTGCTTCATAAAATGACGAATCCCAGCCTGATCAAACATCCCTAAGATTTTCTCAGCAATTTTCAGAGTGGTCATGGTTCCATCATCTTAATAGCGGGTACGGGTGATCTTATCTGAAACTTTCTCCCACATCGGAGCCATCTCAATCTAATTATTCATACTTAGCTTGAAATCCGACGGTAGCCTTCTTAATCTTCTCAATTTATCCATCCTCTGATTCCTGTGCCTCACCTGTTGAACTGGAAGCACCTTTCCTCTTCTTACTTGGCCCGTCTCCTTTAGCCGGTTGCTTCCCTTTCCTTTGCCTCCATCATTACCATCGCCCTTCTTTCTACCTGAAAAAATTACAAAGTATTCACCCAAATTCTTCCTATAATTAACACAAGATGCTCACTTCACATGAACTTTGTATAGGATACTTAAAATAGTTTTATTCAATTGAATTCAATACCTCATCATACTCAAGTACTTATCAAGTAAAACTTACATCACATAGACATTAATAACAATTTCACTCAACAAATCCCAAGCATACTATTTTCAATGCAAAACATGAATTCAATAATAACCAAGTACATTCCCTTCACAATCCTTCAGCCAGTTGCAATCAAAATCAAGTAATTCAAAGCATAGTTAAGCAATTTCGACACATATATATCAAATATTCCTAGCCACAACTTCTTCATACTTAACATGCTTGCACTCAAATCTCCAAAATTCCAACTTGTGTTCATATTTGCTCACTCACCATACAACAACATGTTCAAATTTTAATATCAACCAAGCCCTAGTTATGAATTCGTCACACAATATGCATATATATCAATTTGCAAACAAACCAAGATGCACACCATGTGTTCGACTAAATTCCTCAACCAAAAGCCAAATTAATCATGCCAATTTCAACACATTACTCTTACCCATAGCAAAATCACAACAAATCCGCACATATATGTATAGAATGAGTAAGAAGCACATACCTCTAAGGTTATACATGGTCGAATCGGACTTGAATTGTTCTTCACTCAAAAAGTGCGAAAAACCCTAATTTATCCCCAAATTTGCCTCAAAACCTAGAAATTACGCGTTGGTGATGGTGGGTGAGGTGTTTACTTGGTGTGGGATGGTGGATTATTGTCGAAAAATTGACAAAAAATTGGAGGGCAGCACGGGAGTGTCAACACGGGTTGAAAACGGGAAAGAAGAATGAGATTAAGTGAAAAAAAACCCTAATTTTAACTTAAAAATTTCAACCTGGGACCCAACACGAGTTGAGCTGCAACTCGTGTTGGCCTTGCGAGGTCGTGTTAGCTGTCTGGACTTTTCTGGACGATTATTGCCTCCCAACATGACTCGATCTGTAAGTCAAGCCGGGCTTGTGAAGTCGTGTTAGGCTTCTGGACAACTTTCGACACTCAACTTGAGTCGTGTTATCAACTCGAGTCACAACCTATCAAGTCGAGCTATCCAGCTCGACTCGTGCTATCTAAGTCAAGCTTCAGCCTGTCAAGTCGAGCTGCATCAATCAGAAACCTATTCACCTCGGCCACCCAACACGAGTCGAGTTACAAGTTGAACCGTGACTTGTCAACTCGTGTTGGGTCATAGAGCACCAAAAATTCATCATCCGCTCCGTTTTTCCCCTTTCTAACTTATAAAACACTTTTCAAACATCAATTATCCAATTTTGGTCAGTAACAAGGAGAGAAAACTCATACATATGCAACATCCAACTCACAACTCTCAACCAACAACTCGACATTTCCGACTAAACATCATTCAATACATCAAATATCAATAATTAAGCTCCATCAAGTGCCAAGAGAAACCAATCAATCATTCTTGAAACTCAAAAATATCACCACTTATACTAGGATTAACGCGCAACAGAAACAAAAACGACACACCTGGACAATCACAAAAATCGACCTCTCAATATAATCAAAAGAATCAAAAATACCGAAAAATCGCAAAAAATTAACCATCCAAGCACACCACACTATGAAGCAACTTTACTTTAGTGTCATAAGACGCAAGTATACACGTATCCCCCCAAACTTAGATCAAACAAAGCGAGAGCATAAATTTGAAAAGAAGTATACACTGTAGTCGAGCAATATCTAATAAAATTACTACATTGACACAAACTCAATAAAGCAATTAAAACGGGAGTGTCGGCCCCCAACAAGCGCTCAAGTTTAATGTCATTGAGTCACGACGGATACCTCTAACTTAAGTACTCAAGAGAGAGAACTTGTTTATCAAACAGCGACTTGTAGTGTTTCAGTCGTTGCCCATTAGCCACCATGATATCACCTTTCTCATCTTTCAATTCAAAACTCCCCCCTCCACAGGCTCTATGAATTACATATGGTCCAATCCACTTGGACTTCAGCTTTTCTGCAAACAACTTGAGACGAGAGTTAAATAAGAGTACCTGACCACCAACATTGAACTCTTTGAATCGGATTTTCGTATCATGCCATCTTTTCATCCTTGCCTTGAAGATTCTTGAATTCTCATACGCTCACTCTCTGAACTCATCTAACTCATTGATCTGAGTAAGACGAAAATCCTTTGTATCCTCAATGCTCAAGTTCAAACACCTAATTGCACAAAGAGCTTTATGTTCAATCTCCACCGGAAGATGGCAAGATTTCCCATAAACTATTTGGTATGGCGACATCCCTAAGATCGTCTTGAACGCAGTCCTGAATCCCCACAAAGCATCCTCAAGCTTCGTGGACCAATCTTTCATTGTGCTTCCTACTGCCTTCTCCAACACCTGCTTAATCTGACTGTTAGACATCTCAGCCTGCCCATTTGCTTGTGGATAATAGGGTGTAGTAACCCTATGCTTTACTCCATACTCTCGAAGCACCTTTGCCAACATCTTATTCACAAAATAGCTTCCTCCATCATTAATGAGTGCCTTCGGTACCCCAAACCTATTGAAAATGTTCTTTTTGATGAAATCCTGCACTACTCTCGCCTCATTCGTCCTGCTTGGAATTGCTTTCACCCATTTTGACACGTAGTCCACTGCAAGAAAGATGCAGAGGAATCCATTAGATGGGGGAAATGACCCCATAAAATTGATTCTTCACACATCAAAAATCTCCACTACGATGCTGGGTTGCAAGGGCATCTCATCTCTCTTCGAAATGTTCCCCATTCACTGGCATCTATCACATGTATCAACATATTCTTGACAGCTCTTGAATAGGATTTGCCAATACAAACCAGACTGAAGCACTTTCTAAGCAGTCTTCTGGGGGCTGAAGTGATCCCCATTCGGCTGAGAGTGACAAAAATCCAGCACACTCTCCCATTCTACCTCAAGAACACACCTCTGGATAATGGAATCAGTGCAGATTTTGTAGACCCATGGCTCCTCCCATAATATAGTTTGTACATCATGCAGAAACTTGACCATCTGGTGTCTACTCATCTGATATGGTTTTACCCCCGTTGCAATGTAGTTCACGTAGTCAGCATACCAAGGGGCATCCATTTCCTTTGTCTCAGGGTATGTCTTCGAAATAGCGAAGACCTGTTTGATGTCCACCATCAGTATCTTCTCATCAGGAAAGTGCTCTTTGATCACCTCATCTGTGTTGTCACAATGCTCCTTCGTCTCAAGTCACGACAGATGGTCGGCTAGGACATTCTCACTACCTTTCTTGTCCCGAATCTCCATGTCAAACTCTTGTAGCAAGAGGATCTATCTGATTATCTTCGGCTTTACATCTTTCTTATCCATCAAGTATCTTATAGCCGAGTGGTCAGTGTACACCACAGTTTTCATGCCAACTAAATAAGGTTGAAACTTATCAAAGGCATACACCACCACCAAGAATTCCTTCTCGGGACAGTGTAATTCTTTTGAGCAGAATCGAACGTCTTGCTTGCGTAATAGATGGCATGAAACTTCTTCTCTCTCATTTGTCCCAACACAACTCCCAAAGCTGTATCACTGGCATCAAACTCCAGTACAAAGTGCTGAGTCCAATCCGGAGTAATAAAAATCAGAGCAGTAATCAATGCTTCCTTAAGAAACTGAAAAGCATGCAAGCAAGTATCATCAAAATCAAATGTAACATCTTTTTCAAATAACCTGGACAGCGGTTTTGAATATTTGGAGAAATCTTTAATGAATCTCCTACAGAATTCCGCATGCCCCAAGAAAGATTGAACTCCTTTTTCATTAGTGGGCGGTGGAAGCTTCTCAATTGCCACAACCTTGGCACGATCAACCTTTAGACCTGCCACAGAAACATGATGTCCCAAAACTATCCCGTCTCGTACCATGAAATGATATTTCTCCCAGTTCAAGGCGAGGTTAGTCTCTTCACATCTTTCTAAGACTAAAGACAGGTCAGATAAACAAGAGTCAAAAGAATAACCAAATACAGAGAAATCATCCATGAACACTTCCATTACTCTTTCAATTAAACCCTCAAAAATGGCCATCATACACCTTTGAAAAGTCGCAGGTGCATTACACAAACCAAATGATAATTTCCTAAAGGCAAACGTACCATAAGGGCAGGTAAATGTTGTCTTTTCCTGATCCCGCGGTGCAATCATTATCTATTGTAACCAGAGTACCCGTCCAAGAAATAGTAGAAATCATACCCTGCAAGTCTATCTAGCATCTGGTCCTTAAAGAGTAAAGGAAAATGATCATTACGCGTGTTCTCATTCAACTTCCTATAATCAACACATACACGCCACCCTGTAAGTACTTTAGTTGCAAGCACTTCACCTTTATCAGATAAAATTATACTCATTCCCCACTTCTTAGCTACCACATGCGACAGACTCGCATAGGTACTATCGCTAATAGGGTAGATAATGCCTGCATCTAACCATGTAAGCTCTTGTTTTCTAACCACCTCTTGTATAGCAGGGTTCAACCTCCGCTGATGCTGCACAAAACATTTAGTTTCATCATCTAACCTAATCTTATGCATACAAAAAACAGGATTAATCCCTTGTAAGTCTTCAATTGTCCACCCTATTGCAGACTTTTACTTTCTCAACACAATTAACAATTTGTCAAGTTCTCATTTAGATAAGGTAGAAGATACAATTATCGAAAAAGTTTCTTCCTCCACCAAATAAGCGTACATCAGATGATCTGGAAGTGGCTTAAGCTCAATCTTCTTATCCTCTTTTATATTGTCTCCTTCAACTCAAAGAGGCAGATATTCCCTTGTCCACATGGCTTCTTCCACTGGTGGGTCCTCTTGCTTGTACCTGTTCTCATCAAAATTAAATAAGGTCTCAAGAAAATCAATAGCAATTTCATTAGACATACTATCAAGATCAGTAGTAGGTAAAGTTAAAGATTCGCTTATGCATGTTTCCACTGGATCCTTAGATAGGATCAATGGCAAGTCCTCCTCCGAAATCTCCTCTACTACTTCAACCAACTTACACTGCTGATTTTCTGTGGGCCACTGCATCGCCATGTTCAATGAAAAGATGATTTCCTTATTGTTTACCCTTAACCTCAGCTCACCCTTAAATACATCAATCAGGGCTCTCTCAGTAGCTAGAAAAGGATGCCCCAAGATCAGAGGCGCCCCCTCTACATCATCTCCCATATCTAGAACCAAAAAATCAACAGGAAAAACCAGGTTGGAGACTTTCACCAGCACATCTTCAATAACCCCCTCGGGGTAAGTCAATGATCTGTCTGCTAACTATAAAGCCACTAATGTAGGCCTCAACTCCCCCAAACCAAGCTTTTTGAACACAAGGGCATTAAATTAATACTGGCTCTAAGGTAACACAACGCTTTCCTTGTAGGACCTTTTCCTATCTCACAAGGGATTATGAAGCTACCAAGATCCTTCAGCTTTTTAGGTAACTTTCTCTGGATAATAGAGCTACAATTTTCTTTTAGGTTTACCGTCTCCACACTGTTCAGACTCCTCTTCCTGGAGATGTGCTCTTTGATAAACCTTGCATAATAAGGCATTTGATCCAAACATCCGAAATGGAATTGTGATCTGAATGCTCCTCATTACCTCAGCAAACTTTCTGAATTTCTCATCGAGGCTCTTTGGCAGCAATCTTTGAGGAAATAGAATTGGCACCCTTGTTTTTGGTAAACCCAAACTATCCTTCTCAAACACCTATTCTATCTCTCTCAATTTCTTTGCTCGCTGCCATTTTTTATCAGCAATTGCTTGATCCGATTGGCTCATTACTCTATTCGGACGTGCAAGAAACCCTGGAGGTGAGCTTATGTCTAGCTGGGGTTTTACTGAACCTTGATGCTCTTCCTGATCTGCAGGTACACTGGGCTCAACTAATCAGCCCCCAATCTTGGCTCCTCTTGAATTGCTTCCGAGCTAGTACCTGAGTGTCTTTGCTTTTCCTCTGTCTTATCTTGTATTAGTTTTGGCCCCTCATATTGCTTCCTGGACCTCAGAGTGGTTGCTTTTGCAGTTTCCTTGGGGTTTATTTTTGTATCTGATGGAAACTTCCTTTTTGAAAATGTTGTTGCTGATGGTTTACCATGGTAGAGATATGCCCCATTGAATATGTCAGATTCTGTAACTGCTTGTTCACTTCTTCATTTTATTTTATCATGTTTTAGTCCATGTGTACTATGCAGTTGTTGATCTTGTTGATGTCAGCATCATTTTTTCATGTATTTTGCTAACACATCATCAATACTGGGCTTCCCCTCTTTAGGCTTGGCTCCATGGTCAAAGTTTGAAGGGTATGGGACTGTATTGTTGGGATTAGAATAGGAAAGTTTTCGTGTCTCTTCTGATTCTGCCAACCTCCTTGATTGCTTGGACCTCCTTGACTGCTAGGTCCTCCCCATTGGTTATTTCTCTGGTTGGAATTGCCTTGAGGGTATCTGTTTCCCTGCCAATTCTGCGGTGCTCTTGAACCTTGGAGACTCTGCCCCATAGCCCAATTTGTGTCTTCTACTTCTTGCACGTTCATCACCACATCATCACTAGCAGGTCCTTGGTTGACTCCCCCAATGTTACCTGATTCAAAGTAACCAGGTGTTTATTCATATGTTCTAACTGGGAGACAACTTTATCATTTCTATCCGCTTCAGAAAACTTCTCCCCAACCTTAGCAACTTTTTCGAGTATATAAGTCCCTCTAATCCTTTCCGATGGCCAATCTCTAGAGTTCATCGATATGTCATTGAACAGCTTCTCCACTACATTTGATGTTTTTCCAAAGATCGTTCCTCCAGCAGAAGCATCGACTAGCACTCTAGACTCATTGTCAAGACCATTGTAAAAGACACTGATGAGATGTGACTTTTTGAGTCCATGCGGTAGACATCTCCTCAATGCATCAGTGAATCTCTCCCAAGCTTCTCCAAACGATTCATCTCTCCTATGTTTGAACTGATTAATTTCTTGCTTTAGTGCAAGAATCTTCCCTAGTGGCATAAAAAGATCCACAAACAACTGCTGTAACTCAGTTCAATTAGCACAGCTGTCCCCAGTCAACTTATCATACTACTCCCTTGCCTTGTCAGCTAAACAAAACTGGAAAAGCCTCATCTTCCATCTATCATTAGTATTGTCAGCGACTTTAACTGTATCCATGTAGCTGTTGAAGTGCTTCAAATGTCAATAGGGTTCATCGAAAACACCTCTGGCGAAAGGATTTTTCTCCACCATGTTGATCAGGGCTAGTCTTATATCATTTGCTTCATCAGCTTGAATGGCCCCAACTACGTCTGATCCTCCAAGATTGGTAGACTTGAACGTCTCCCGGATGACAATGTTATCTTCATGTGTTCTATCTCCCATAATTGCTGATTCAACTGCTGCTTTTGCTTCAACTTCTGACTCAGATTCTGTCTCAACTTCTTTTGGGATAACCTGATATTCAATCTTTTCTTTCTCCTCCTCTACAACTGCTTTAGGTACTAATGTGTCCGCTTTCTTTTTTGAATTCGGTACCTTAAAAGCCTTAGGAGGTGCTTTGATCTTTTTTGCTGCTCCTCTCCTTTTTCTAGCAGACGCTTCAACCTCCGGATCAAATTCAAGATTTTGTGTTCCCTTCTTTGACCTGGTGTGCATGCAATTTCAAGAAAATTCAAAGTGTAGACAATTAAATCTCAAAGCAAATATTCTAATTAAATCAGTAACAAAAGCAAATAAATAATTTACTATCCCCGGCAATAGCGCCATAAACTTGTTAGGCATGATTTGTGCACTCCAATTAAATCCCCAAGTGTAGGGATGTCAATTGCAAAGACAAGTACCCCAGTTAAATATCGTTCCCACTAAGACAACTAATTATCTATTTATCTTGGATTACTATTCAAGGAGAATTATGTAACCAATTTCCAAGAGTTTGAATTGCATTAATATTTAAAGTTTCGAAATGATAAATAACAAAATAAATAAAAGCAAGGAATATTCAAGATTGAATCAAGAGAGAAGTAACAGCTCTAAGGTTTCAGAAGTAGTGCAATTATTTGGTCTACTAGACGTCCTATTGTTCATTCATGCTATTTTAATGGAAATACATCACAAGACCCTATTAACCCACCAAATATGATTCGATTTCAAGTTAATAGTATTAATAAATTAATATCAAATGATGTGTGAACAGTTTTGAATCTCCTTCCTAGATACTAATAAGGCAAACTCAAAGAACCTCCGGATGGCCAGTTTGACTAACATATATTCTCTGAAAGTACTACTCAAACCTATACACTTCCTACTTGAATTCTTAATTGCGTTGTTCCACTAAGAATATCAAGTATCTTATTTACCAGCCCTTAGGATTATCGTGTTCACGGGCAAACTACTATAATCCCTAGCAAACAGACAATATTAAATACGTATGCACACAAGCTAACACAACATACCAAGCATCATGGGTAATATCAATAGCATGCTATGAAGACGTTACAAATGTTTAACATAATCTGAATAAATCGAATAAACAAGAATCAACAATAGCATAAATTCATAATATTTGTCTAGGGTTCCAAATCAACTACCCTAACCTTCAATCCTTAGAACTGTAAAGAGTTTTTAGCTCATGAGATTACAGACAACCTTATGGCTGACAATTTCATAATCAAATCAACAATTGAAAAGAATAAGAAAATATACAAAACCTTAGTACGTGGTCTGCTTCTTTCCTCCGTCTCTCCGATTGGAGTGGCTCTCAAAATCGCACTTGAAACCTCCTATGGACCGATGGGATGGATGGGTGAAATGAATGATGTGAATTGGGTGATGGATTGTGCATGAATTGAATTCACGTTTTGTTCTTGTGTTGAATGATCGGTCCCCTTCTCCAGGTGTTTGATCTTTCTTATATACCATGGGCCTCGAAACTAAGTCATTTGGGCTAATTTTACACTTTGTCGCACAAAGGAGATCGAAAATCTCGACTTTTGGCCCAAAATAACCCAACTCGAGCAGGGATGTCCAACTCGAGTTAGCAACACGACTCGTGTTGCTTTGAAATGCAACTCGAGTCACCCTAACACGAGTCATGTCACCAAGTCGAGCTCTCGTCTGTCTAGTCGTGTTACACTGCTCTGAAACTGGATATTCTCCGTACACCAACTCGAGTTGAGTTGGCAAGTCGAGTCATCGCCTGTCAACTCGTGTTGGCTCACTGTACAAAATCCGTCCCGACTTTGCTTCACACGACATGCAACTCGGCTTGCCTCAGACGTTACTCATCTCGAGCTGCAAGTCGAGTTGCCTAAGATAAGTCGAGTTGACTTACTGATCGATTCTGACCCTCTACGGTACCTTACTCGACTCAAGTTGCTAGGTCGAGCTGACCCTTGCAACTCGAGTAAGACCCATTTAAGCTTGTTTCTCGCTCGTCTTCTATTTTACTTTATTTTAACCTATTTTATCCTTCAAAACTCCACAAAACAGGTTAGTAGCACCATAATTATGCAAAATACGTAAATCACGTAATTCCACACGATTACATAGCATTTTTCTAGTAAAAACAGTGTATTGTGAGACCAAAAAGACGTAGATTTCCACTCTATCAGTGAGACGGATTATTTGCGAAATGGGTGGTGTGTGACGGGTCAACCCATCATTAAAGTATGTTTATTATATAGATAAAACATGTTTATTTGCGGTTAAAGTATATCAACAATAAATCAAATTATAACACACTAAAATCATACTTTAATTCATAATCTAACATACTTTAGAAAACATATTTTAACAATCATTAAACATATTTTATCAAAATAATAGACATACTTTAACACGTCTCACATACTGTCTCACGTAAATAACGTCTCACACAAGACTTTGTCTTTGGAGCTAAGTTGCTTATTAATCTAAATGGTGTATTTGATAAATATAAATTGATATTTTATTTCATATTTATCAAGTACACCATTTAGATTCTAATCTCATTAGTCGGGAATTTAATTTGCTCATACTTTTTACTATAGTAAATTTCGTACACTTGCTGGTGATCAAACTTTTAGGACTAAAAAAGGGTAAACTAGTGTGATTGACCCTCAAGCCAAATTAGGAAGTATTATAACTCTCAACTTGATCTCATTCAAATTTAAGAGAAGATTGATCTTTTAAGAAGTAAATTGAAAATATTTTTATGAGTATGTGAAATGGAATCATTGAATCATGTACCACGAGAAAGTTTTCCCAAAGCTCTTCAAGCTTGTCATCTTTGACTTCAACTACATTGAGGGAGTATATGTTAATTCATTTTATTATTTTTAGGATATAAAAGATTGAAAAATAAATTTACAGACAGTCAAAATGAAAAGTATGCATTTAGTAAATATTTGGATGATGCACCTCTTGCCTAATTGAAATATCGTCCAAATTTGAATGCTTTAGAGTTTTTGATAAACTATAAGAATATTAATCCAACATTATCTATTATGACTTGTGATATTCATAGTCTCTCGATTACCTCTTTGGCTTCTAATTTTGCTTTTAGAATTGGAGCTCATGCACAAATATAGAAGTCGACTTCTTGAACATGTGGAAGCACTTATCCATAACTATTTACAAGGATTTGTTGTTGGTAATTATTTTATTATTTTAAAGGGACGCTATATTGTAAGCCTACGAGTAATATATGATTATTGCTAGTTAAAATATATTTATATTGAATTATGTTATCATACTCTAAAATTATACTTTAATTTTTTTTATTAATGATACTTTTGAAATACACTTTAACTATCAATTAATATACTTTATATCGTATTTGAATTATGGGTCGACACGTCTCACAACCAGTCTCAAATAAGCAATGTTTTATAAGAGACTTTGCTTATTTTTAATTATACTTTTTATTTCATACAATTATATTAAAAATTTTACAATAACTAATTTACATTAATTTTGTCTCATAGACGACTAGATAAAAGATTGTGGTTTGTCTTTTTCCAAGGAAGGATCGAACGTCAATGAGTGACCAAACATGCATTTATATTTTATAATGTTGAATTGTTGATGTATGGTGATTTAAAATTCTATTTGATTGCTGATCATGTTTAAATTTTTAAATTATGTTCTATTGTAGATGAGTGAACAATACTTAACGTATTGTGTTCTTAATTATTTATTTATGTTATATAAGTATAACTCTAGTATATTTAGCTCAGCTCTGTTAAGTTTAGGTCCAAATTCTCATTATTATTGGTTTGTTTAATAGTTAATACGGGCCGTTCAGACCATCCACAAAGTGATATTTAATCTAGAAAAAGTGATATTTTGATGAATTATATTACAAATAATTCATAAAACATATAAAGATAGGTCTTGTGTGAGACCGTCTCATGTAAGTTCTTACGTGAGACGAATAAAGTGATAATATCGTTAACAAAAAGTGACTCAATCAATAAAAAATGATAACGATACAGTAAACTATTTCATGAACAATTTATAGTATAAATAAAAAATGATAGCATTTTTATAGCAAAAATAATAATAATATTATCACTTTTTATCCGTTTCACATAAAGGCTTATGTGAGACGGTCTCCCACAAGTCTTTGCTAACATATAAAAAGTAATGTATTTTTAATAAAATGAAATTTTTTTTATTTTAAAAAAGCGTGATATTTGTCTAGGTTAATTAATTCAAAAATATATAGAACAATAAAAAATAGTAATATTTTAAATAAAAGTTACACTTAGACCATGAAAAAGTTATACGAATCTCATTGAAATATTTTGTGATATTGTGTCACATGAGCTTTTACTAATAAGAGTTGAGACACGGTGCATCCAGGTGAAAGTGTGCATGTATAACTTTTTATGTTAGGAAAATTTTAATTTTTTGTATAGTTTAATTGTGAACAATATATTATTATGCAATTATATTAGTTGTTCAATTATTTTATGGACTTAATTAAGTGATCCAATTAAAGTGTAAAGTCCATGAACTATAATAATAATGATATGAGCAATTGAGTAGATACTCAATACTACGTAATTAGGTGATAATGGGTGGTCTGATTAAAGTAGTATATAAAGGCTCCTAGATTATAGTCTCCAATACACTAAGTCGAACATGATCTTCTCTTCTCTTCTCTTCATTGGAAGGGATTACGATGGTTCCGTAAAGGAATAAGGAGGATTAGTTGAGGAAGGCCAAATACTTGAGTTCGTGTTCTGCCTAGATGACTTAATGGATTAAGGTACTCAATGGAATAATAAATACAGTTTAGATCTCGTTTATCATAATAAGGTTTAAAGTTTAGGAAGTATGAATTTATTTCCTACAATTTATTCTATATTGTATACTCTCTCGTGCCGTTCAAAGTCATTAATCTCATTTTCTTTTAACAGCACCATTTGGTTCTTGAGTTTTAAGTATCAATTTTTTTCTTTTATCGCTTTTAATTTTTAGACATGAATTTAATTAAAATATTAATCAAACTTTACAAAATTAGTGAAAATATATTTAAATAAGAATACAAGTCAAATTAATTTATCAATAATAATTTAAAAGTTAAAAGTATGAAAAGCTACTCTTTTAATAATGGGCAACACTACAATGAAATCGTATCACCATAATATATATTTTTTCTTAATTAATTTTATTTTTTATTCACTTTTTATTAAAGATATCACTATTTTTTATATATATTATTTTTTAGTGAGTGTTATAATTTTTCATATTATTACCATTTTAATAAAGAGGTAGACGGTCTAATAAGATTGATTAGTTACAATAATAAATTATTTTTTAAAATGAATACTCATTAAATTGACTTTATTTCTTAATAAGTTGCTATATTTTTTTAAACGTATGTTGAGATAATAGCCCAAGACACTAATAAATTCACATACTTCATTCATCCCACGCTAAGGGTCTTTTTTTTCCATTTTGGTCGTCCCACCCAAAGGGTTCTCTTTCCATTTTTATACACATGGGTCCCACTCTCACCCACTAATACAATTAAAACATGGGGTCCACACTCCTATTAATATAATTATTCACTACATATTAAATAATAATATTTCTTAATTTACGTGTAAAAAATAAAATAATTACAAGGTCTTAAATAAAATAATTATTCACTGAACATTAAAAGATTGATTTGACATAATCTTTCATCTTCTTTGTTTTGTACTTATTCTCAAAATAACTAATAAACCAATAGCACTCATCCAAAAGTATTACGAGGTCTTAGCTCTAACGAAGTGCAGTGCTGCTTTTTTAAATGAAAAAGAGATGAAGAGATTCTGTGTATATAGTGGATAGGTAAATAAAAATTAAAAATTGTTACTCTCCGTTTTACTCTGGCCCTAGATGCACAATTTCTTCTAACCATAATATGTGATTGGTAATAGTAATACATCCTACCATTAAAATTTACATTTTTCATTTAGTTAAAGTCTATATTTCGAATAAAATCCTAAAAAATAATTAATTATTTTACATGGGTCCATACACAATATTAATATATCTGTCCATATATTAATGGTCAATTTAATAGGTGAGATAAGAAAATAGAGTATTTATAAGGAGTGAGATTTAAATGAAACAAAAGTTTAACCTAAATAATGAAGATTGTTTGATAAGTTGTATAAATAATGAGATAACTAAAATTTGAAATATCTAGTAGAAAGTAAAAGTATTATTATAAATAATGAAATTATCTTTTATAATCTTTGATTTTATTTCCCATTAAAACTTAATTTACACATTAAATCTACATTCACCCACCACAGGAAAAGAGGGAAGGAAGCAACACGACTCTGCTTACTCTAATTTCATTACAATGCAGTAATTGCGTGTTATTGACCAATATATCTTTTGATCATTAATACTCAATTCGGAATAATTAATCATATTTGCATGATCTTGTTTAGATATTGGGCAAGGAGACCTTAGGCTTGATCCCAATACCTAATGGGAATATTTGTTGATAGATAAGTACTTTTTTAGGAAAAAATTAATGGCAACATTAGTACTTAGAAATGGAATGGCGAGATAATTTCTTGTTAGATATTCTTGCATTTTGGAGCTAAGTTGCTTATTAATCTACTTGCTAAAGCTAGCTTGACCGAGTAGCTTAGCAGAGTAATTGTGATGGCTCCTATCATTATTTTCTTGATTTGATTCACTTGTAGCATATTGCTTTAATTCAACTTATTGAATCTGAATTTTTTTGAAACTATATGTTTTTCTCTCTTCAAATACTTGATTGTTTCATTTTTTTTTCTGTTTATTACTCCCTACGTCCCATAATGAACTTTACCGTTATTATAGATACGGAGTTTAAGAAATGTTTTTTTAATTAATTTTTATTTTATTTTTTTAATTAATTTTTATTTTATTTTTGGAGAGTACTGTAATATTTTTAGGTTAAAGGGTAAACAAGTGTGCTTGACCCTCAAGGCAAATTAGGAATGATCAAATATAATAACTCTCAACTTGATCTCATTAAATTTTAAGAGAAGATTGATATTTTAAGAAGCAAATTGAAAATATTTTTATGAGTATGTGAAATGGAATCATTGAATCATGTACCACGAGGAAGTTTTCCCCAAAGCTCTTCAAGCTTGTCATCTTTGACTTCAACTACATTGAAGGAGTATATGTTAATTCATTTTATTATTTTTAGGATATAAAAAGATTGAAAATAAATTTACAGAATCAAAATGAAAAGTATGCACTTTGTAAATATTTGGATGATGCACCTCTTGACTAACTGAAATATCGTCCAAATTTGAATGTTAATAGAGTTTTTGATAAACTAATCGTCCAACATTATCTATTATGACTTGTGATATTCATAGTATCTCAATTACCACTTTGGCTTCTAATTTTGCTTTTAGAATTGGAGCTAATGCACAAATATAGAAGTCGACTTCTTGAACAACATGTGGAAGTAGACATGCACCTCGGTTTGGAACCGCCGGTTCCAATTCCAAAGTAAGGAGAACCGGAACCGAACCGGGGTATGAACGTTTCGGTTCCGGAACCGCCGATTTTTTTTTATTTTTTATTTGGTTTTAAGCGTAAAAAGTAAAAAAAATAAAAAAAAATTAAAAAACCGGCGGTTCGAATCGGAACCGCCGGTTTTTCCCAAATATGAGGAACCGGAACGGAACCTTCCTTAGCCGGTTCCGTTTTTTTGCCGATTCCCAGTGCCGGCGGTTCCAGTTCCGGTTAAAACCGGCAGTTCCTCGATTCGAACCGCCGGTTCCGATTTTTTGGTGCATGTCTATGTGGAAGCACTTGTCCATAACTGTTTACAAGGATTTGTTGTCGGTAATTACTCTATTGTTTTAAAGGGACGCTATCTTGTAAACAATACTGTTCATTATTAAAGTAAGATTACTATATAGGTAATATATGGTTATTGATAATTAAAATATATTTATATTGAATTATGCTATCACACTTTAAAATTATAGTTTAATTTTTCATTCATGATACTTTTGAAACACACTTTAACTATCAATGGAGTAATATACTCTCTCCATTCCATTTAAAGAGGATCTTTTTTTTCATTTTGGGCGTCCCACCCAAAATGTTCTCTTTCCTATTTTATACACATGGATCCACACACCTCCTCTAATACAATTAAAATATGAGGCATACACTCCCACTAATACAACTACCAACTACAAATTAAATAATAATACTCCTTAATTTACGTGAAAAAAGCAAAAAAATCTCTTTTGAAGGGATAGAGGGAGTACTTTATATTATACTTAAATTATGGGTCGACCCGTTCCACAACCCGTCTCAAAGAAAGCAATGTTTGATAAGAGACTTTGCTTATTTTAAATTATAATTTTAATTTCATACAATTATATTAAAAATTTTACAATAACTAATATTTTACATTAATTTTGTCTCACAGACGACTAGATAAAAGATTGTGGTTTGTCTTTGTCCAAGGAAGGATCGAACGTCAATGAGTGACCAAACATGCATTTATATTTTATAATGTTGAATTGTTGATGTATGGTGATTTAAAATTCCATTTGATTGTTGATCATGTTTAAACTTTTAATTATGTTCTATTGTAGATGAGTGAACAATACTTAACGTATTGTGTTCTTAATTATTTATTTATTTATTTATTTATGTTATATAATTAATTATAACTCTGATATATTTAACTCAGCTCTTTTTAGGTTAGGTCCAAAATCTCATTATTATTAGTTTGTTTAATACGGGCCCGTTCAGTCCATAGCTCTATGCATCACGGCTGACTTATTTAACGTCCACAAAGTTATATTGAATCTATAAAAAGTTAGATTTTGAGGAATTATTTTACAAATAATTCATAAAACATATAAGGATAGATTTTGTGTGAGACCGTCTCACGTAAATTTATAGAAGGGACGGATAAAGTGATAACATCGTTAACAAAAAGTGACACTCAATTGATAAAAGTGATAATGATGCAGTGAACTATTTCATAAATAATTTATAGTATAAATAAAAAGTGATAACATTCTATAACAAAAGTGATAACATTTCATAGCAAAAGTGATAATAATATTATCACTTTTTATCCGTCTCACGTAAAGGCATACTACGTGAGACGATATCACACAAGTCTTTGCCAACATATAATATTAATATTATAGGACAATAAATTGAAATACTTTATTTAAAAAAAAACCCGTGTATTTGTCTAGCTTAATTAATTCAAAAATAATTTTTCGGACAATAAAAACTAGTAATATTTTAAATAAAAGTTACACCTAGACCATAGAAAAGTTATACGAATCTCGTTAAGCTATTATGTGATATTGTGTCACATAAAGCTTTTACTAATAATAATGATTTAAGGCGAAAATTCTTGTGTTCATGGTGTACACGATCAGACCCTTAAATCCAAAATACATAAATAATCTGATCCGCTTCTATTATAATTTCATTCATTCAATGGCCGCACGAATCTAAATTCGTGTGCCCGGACGTACAAGAATCTTACTCTTATTTAAGTCTTTAATAATCACTTCAAAGTTTTAAGCAATAATTTTAATTTTGAAATATATGAATCTAAATAATTTTTAATTTTTTTAAAAAAGTTTTAAGTATTGCATTTGATATATATATATATATATATATATATATATATATATATATATATTAAGTATACTATAACAGAAACTTTTCTTGCTGACGTCTCCAAAGCTAGGGGTGGTATACTGTATCGTACCAAAAAAACATAGTCATATCGTATACCGTACCAAAATAATCGGTATTAAAAAATTTATACCGCTACCGTACCGATAATTTCGATATACTAAAATTCGGTATGCTGAAATTTCAGTATATTATACCGCTTTTTTTTTTATCGAAATACCGATTTAAATCTTCAGAATACCACCCGTACAAACTACTAGTTCAGAAAAGAAAAAAAATCTGAAATTCAATTCAATACATATCAATAACCCAAATTTCTGATAAAAACAATAACCAATAAAATAATTCAACAACAAAAAATATTTAAAAAGCAGTAAAAATACAATTAAAAAAATACAAAGCAGCAATAAACGATCCTCTTCACTTTCGTATATTGAGATGAGGGTATGGGCACAATTCGAAGAATCCAAGCAAAAACCAACAGAAAAGAAGAGTTTGAAAATCGTTAATATGTGAAGTGGGATAGATCTATCAAAAGAGAGAGAGGAAAACAACAACAACAAAAAAAATAGAGTGAAGAAAGATAAAGGGGCGCCAGAAAGGAGGAAGGTCTGATAATACAGTAATAGGGAGAGAGAAATGGTGGTGATGGGCTTTCGAAGGAGTAGGATCGATTGATAAGGAGAGAGAGAATGGTGGGCGATTGTCTTCCAACAGAGAAATTGAAATGGAAAGGAAAGAAGAAGGGGTTGGGCGGCTGGAAATGAAATGGGTAGGCTGGGAGTGAAATGAGTAGGGTTTTTTGATTTGCATATTTTAATATATTTAATAGTAGAATGGCAGAATAGACAGGTAATTAAAATTATTAGTATTATTAATTCAATTTAAAATCGGTATATACCGAAATTTCTCATAATCCCTTACCGATACCGTACCGAAAATTTCTGTACGGCATCATACAGTATTGAAATTTTTGGTATATCGAAATTTTCGTTAAATTCAATAATTTTCGATACGGTAAATGTGGTATACCGAAAAATTGATAATTTTGTCCACCCCTATCCAGAGCGCTCCAATATGAAGTGTAATTTTTTAAATTTTTTTATTTTTTAATACTTTTTTAAATATTTAACCTTATTTACTTTTAATTAACTTCCTTATTTTAATATTTTTTTATTAAATAATATATTCTTATTTTTAATAATAATTAAATTTTCAATATTTTATTTATTTATTTGAATATCATTAATTAATTACTAAATCTTTTAATGCAATAAATAAATTATTTAATATTAAATTAAATATATATATAAAAAGAAAAAATAATATTTCATATAATATTTTCTCTCATTCCACATATAAATAAGACTTTTTGGTTATTCATTCTAATTATACACATTCGATTCCTCAAGAGGAATATGAGCTTTCTTCAAGTTCTTCTACAGAATTGATTTATGAAAGTATAAAAATTTATTTCGATAAAGCGAATCAAGTAGAGATTCAATCTACCTCTAAAAAATCAATTCAAGTATTCTTCAAGTGGAAGATAATTGATTCAATTATTCTTGAATCGATTTACCTCTTAAAAATCTATTCTACAAAATAATGAGAATTGATTAAAGTATTCTTGAATAGATTTGCATCTTAAAAATTAATTTTTCAAGAATAAGAGAATCGATTCAAGTATTCTTAAATCGATTTACATCTTAAGAATCGCTTCTTCAAGGGGAAAAAATCGATTCAAGTATCTCTTAAAAATTGATTCAGTTATTCTTTAAGTTTTACCTAAAAAGTATTGATTCAAATATTCTTCAAGTGAAAGAGGATCGACGATTCAAGTATTCTTGAATCGATTTACCCTAGAGAATAAGAGATTGAAAAACTAATTCATGTATAGAATCGAAAGCTTAAGTTCTTTAAGTTAAATAATTATTTCATATCAAATAACATTAAATATTGAGTTTGTAAATAATTATTAATTTTTTGAATTTAGTATATTAATTAATATTTATTTATTTATATGTATCTTAATTATTCAATTATGACATAACTATGAATTATAAAATTTGTTTTCTTTAGTTGTTTATATTATTTGAAACTAATAAAATTAAATAAAATTAATAAATTCATTACAAATTTATGAATATTTAAAAGAATATTATATATAAATTAATTTTATTTATATTAGCGTATATTTAAATATATATATATAGCAACTATTTAAAATATTTTAATAATATTGTTTTAATTAATTATAAAATGTTTGACCTTACTTTTTATAAATAATCAATATATATATATATATATATATATATATATATATATATATATATATATATATATATATATATATATATATTAAATATAGTATAGCAAAGTCCTTTGTCATTTGATTCGTTCACGTATAGTCTTATTATTTATTTATTTTTTCTTACTTTAGTAATCAATAAATAAATCTTTTTATATAAATAAATAAATTAGTATCAAATCAAATCATATATAGAAAAAAAGAATAAATTGAATTTTTTAATATATATAATTTATATTTACTTTAGACAAATTAGTAAAATTAAGGATTTATTACTGAGAGTTGCATATTTTGATCATAATTGCACTTAAATATAATAAAAAAATGAAATACTAACAACTATATAAATATACAGCAAAAAGACAAAATTGTCCCTATGTGGTTGCACATTTTTTAGAGAGACAATAGAATAATAAATAGTTTTCAATTGTATTATGTTATAAAGTAACATTTTAAAAAATACAAGTCAAGATTCTTTCAAATAATTAGAATATATATACATATATACTAACTTTTTACATGATTTAGTTATACGTACGTTACATTATCAAAAGTCAAATGTTATAATTTGTTGCAAATTCTTTACATTGATGAAAGAAATTGTCTAGTTATAAGAAAAAAATTATCCTTAATTAATGTTGTTACGTTATATAATAAGGATTATTTAATTACAAAAATTAAGAATAATTAAATAAATGATCATGCGTTGTACGCGAGTTTCATACTAGTTATATTATATTATATATACTATAAACTAAAGGATGATTTTGGGTTTATTAGGTGACATCATGTGACCAATTTATGTATGATGTGTCATTTTTATAGATTTTTTATGTTTTAATAATAAATAAACTTGCTTAGAAGAGAAGATAATGTAGTTACTTTATTTTAAACAACCAATCACAATATCATTTTTCTTTATCTTATTTAAAAATTTACCAACTTTAAGTGTTTTTAACTTTTTATTTTTAAATCGAGTTTATATAAAATTTATATCAATTAATTATCTTTTAATGATCTTTAATATGACATTCATATTACAGATAATATATGATTGGAGAAATAGATTATTTAATTTAATAACAATTTCTATATTGTAAAATATTCTTTAATAAAATATATTAATAAATAAAATATTTTTAGAAGAGTAAGAAATTATTTAATATATTTAATCTATTTATCCTTAGAATTTTTAAGTTTAATAAATTTAGTTTATTATAAAATTCTAAATAAGGAATTTCAAGAAAATAATAAATCTTAGTTAATAGTATTAATTAATTTTCATAAATTTTTTATCGTTAATTATTTATTTTATTATATTTAATAATTTATCCTTAATTATACAATAATTTATAATTGTTATGTACATTTATTAATTTTATTTATTAAACAATAAAAGTTAGGGATGGTAATGAGATGGACATTTTCAAGTACCAATTCTATTCAAATCTTAATAGGCAAATAGATGATATGATATGGAAGAGGAACAAAAAATTACATAGCGTCAAAAATGTTTAAAATGAAAGAAGCCTCATGCGGCTAGAAAAAGATTTATCTAAAACGGAAATATTTGAAGTTCATATCGTTGATTAGTAAATGATGAACAAAATTGGGCACCGAGTTATGCCAATCCAAATCACCAACTATGTCTGATAATGCATTTGCGACTGTGTTGCTCTCTCAGAAGATATGTGAGACGTGAAAATTCATGCTAGCAACTATGTCCTATCCATCTAGCCAAAAGACGCCAAGGGATCTTTGGGAAAGGATCATGAAATGCATACACTACGAAAGTAGAGTCCGTCTCCAGCCATACCGCCCTCCAACCTTTTCATAAGCAAGCTCCACTGCTATGAAGGCAGCTGCTAATTGCCTCAAAGGCGAAACCACTTCCATATTCACATGTGAAACTACCTCTAGCGAACCCTCTGTTGTTTTTAAAAATCCCTGCCCATGATATTATTCCTGGCGCCCCTGAAGCATGCCCATCCATGTTTACCTTGATCCATCCGGGGTTGGGGGCTGCCAACGTAGAGAGATAATATATGTTAGGAGCTTTTCTGGGTACTCCTTTAACTTCGAAGTAATGAAGAGTTGCTAAATCCTCAATGGTATTGTGCATCGTGCCGATGGACAACATTTATGCCTCCTTAATTAAAGAGGCAAGTACCGCAATGATGCTTGACACTCTCAATGGCTTGTGCTTGTCCTCTGAATCAAGCTCTATGTTCAGCATGTTATTTCTAGCACTCCATATGATCCAGAAATAAGAAACAATAGCAGCCTTCCACAAGTGCATGACCTGCGGTCTCCCAGTCATCTGCATAGCCTGAAGAAGGAATCCAACGAAGCTTTGATCTAATGGTATTAATCCCTCAAGGCCAAAACCTGTCAATATATATCGCAATACCTCCGAAGTAATCCTACAATGAATAAAAATATGATCAACAGATTCCAAATCTGACTCACATAAGTAACAACGTGAAGGACCATGAAACCCTCTATTAGTAAATACATCCCATGTGGTAAGAACCCCTTTGATAGCTTTCCATAGAGTAATAGAGCGGCGGGAAGGTATATAATTGGCCCAAATCCAATTAAGAATCCCAACTAGGAGAAGGGAATGAAGGTCGTTTGTGCATGTAAGCAAGCTTGGACGTTACCTTCCCATACAAAGATTTCTTCCAAAGCCTACGATCATCAAGGGGTTGGGTGACATGCGAGTAGCAAGAATCGCATCAACTATTAACGGATAATCATTTGTGAACTTCCTAATAAAGTACCAATCCCCGTCATAAAAATAATCTCCAATAGATTGCTCATAATGTTGCCTATACTCCATCAGAATACCAATAATATCAGCAATAGGTCTCCTAATTCAATTATCGAGCCAAAATCGAACCTTAGAATCATAACCAACAATCCACACCTCCTCCTCCATAAGCTGTAAAATATGTGTTGAACAAGCAGATTTAATGAAAGAGGGGATATATGTGTGTTTTGAGTTTACCCCCTTCGAACCACCTATTACGAAGGAACTCCAAGGATTCTTCACCACTGATAATGTCCCAAGAGAGTTTCATAAGGTATGCTTCATTGGCAGCCTTTATAGATCGAACACCCAAACCCCCCTCTACAGTTGGGCAGAATACTCGACTCCATGCAACTGTGAAGTGATGTTGCTTAGAAACATCACCGGTCCATATAAAATTCTTGTATGCATTCTCTATTCTTTTGATTTGGTATCTAGGCCATCTATATATCATCATGACATGCACCGCTGAAGAGATAATCACCGAATTAACAAGAAAAATTCTCCCTGCCATGAGAGTGTGTTACCTTTCCATCTTAGGAATTTGGAGAGAATGGAGTCCGTGGCATCCTT
Organism: Pogostemon cablin; assembly: GCA_023678885.1. Classification (NCBI taxonomy): domain Eukaryota; kingdom Viridiplantae; phylum Streptophyta; class Magnoliopsida; order Lamiales; family Lamiaceae; genus Pogostemon; species Pogostemon cablin. The sequence goes on along the minus strand of CM042990.1, from coordinate 8,588,479 downwards.
AAAATAAGTAGTTTTCGGAGCTCCATGAAAAATTGAAACACCGAGGTATTTGAAAGGAAAATTGCCCTCCGGAATAGCAAGGTCTTCTTTAATTCTTCCTCTGATTGCCTCCTTAACGTGCTTCCCAAATAACACCTTCGATTTTTTTAGGATTGAAAACCTGTCCTGAGATATTAGCATACCCAATAAGTGCTTGCTTCAGTCCATCGAAAGAAGATATGCCTGTTTTACAAAACAACATAATATCATCAGCATAAAACAAATAGGAAGGAATGAAACAACTGCGACTTCCCTTAGCTCTAGAAATAATGCCATCATTAATAAGTTTGAGAATCCATAAACCAATAATCTCCTCTACAATACAGAACAACAATGGGGATTAAGTGATGCAGCGACAGATACGAAAGAACGATAAACAAAGATACTAATCTGTTGATTCTACAAAGAATACCGAAATATCGAGATAAATGTCTACTCAAACATTGATTCTCATAAGAATACCGTAGGAGTAGACAAAAATGCGATTAAGAGTATTAGTCCATTGATTCAAGAGAAATACCAGAAGAATACAAATAAAACGCAATAAAGGGATTTACTCAAACTTTTCATTAATAAAATTCAACTCCCTAAAACTATTACAATATCACTTATTTATAGGTGATAAAAGGATCTGACATGATAAATATAAATAAAAGGAAATAAATCATAACATTGTTATAAAATATTCTAATCACCATCATATCTCCATCATTCTCCTCCGCTTGGAGACGATTCAACCTCAAATTGTGTAGGGTTGTATCACGAACGAAAGTGCGAAGACACGCTGGAACATCCTTGAATCCATACAATCCAAAATCCTTTAAAATAATACTTTCATATTCAATGTTGCAACAAATGATGGAGATATGATGTGATTAGAATATTTTATAATATTGTTATGATTTATTTTCTTTTATTTATATTTGTCATGTCAGATCCTTTTATCACCTATAAATAAGTGATATTGTATTAGTTTTAGGGAGTTGAATTTTATTAATGAAAATTTTGGGTTAATCCCTTTATCTTGTTTTATTTGTATTCTTCCGGTATTCCTCTTGAATCAATGGACTAATACTCTTAATCGCGTTTTCGTCTACTCCTATGGTATTCTTATGAGAATCAACGTTTGAGTAGATATTTATCTCGTTATTCAGGCATTCTTTGTAGATTCACAGGATTAGTATATTTGTTTATCGTTCTTTCGTATCTTCCGCTGCATCAGTTGGTATCAGAGCTAATTTATGATCCTCGATGATAATTACGAGACATCAATCGATATATGATATCATGTATGATGAGCAGATCTATTGTTGGCGTTCAATCGTTTGGTTAACGTGAATTGTTAGGGTTCCATACATTTCTAACAATCAGTGGAAGCACGAAAACAAGAAACTTATTACCTTTCACCAGTGTATGTTGGAGAAGATGGATTCTCGCCGGTAGCCTACGTTGCCTTACCGTTTTGGGAATAACTCTCTCATCCGATGTCAGAATTGAGTGATCTACATGCCAAAACGATCCTTTCTTCTGTGGCTTTCCATCAGTATATCATACATCCTATTATAAAGTCTGTATAATTTTATAAAAATCATAGAATGTGGCAGACAACAACAGCAAACGACCTCTTGATCTTCTGTTATATTCCCAAGTCCAATATCGACGTCGTGTGGGCGATGATCCTCGAGATCTTCTCAATCTGATGTTCCCTCACCCTCCTCACAGTGTCAAGCGTGAATAATCTTATAGATTAGGGTTTCTGGACAGTTGAGATGACTTATATATGGGCTACAGCAGGGATCAGGAGGAGAAATTAGAGTTGGGCCTCCATTGGGCTTAAGTATCCAAGCTTAACCCAAAGCTTATACTTAAATCCAATAATAATAATATATACCACAAAAATATTATTACTGCACTACCGTTCTAATCCCATAATTATGTTATGAGCTCCTTCTTATTATGAGCCCGTTAGTCTCCACATGTTTAAGATATACAATGTCCATTAATTAATTAAGTTACTGACAATTCCATTAATTAATATCTCATCCGAGAGTAGTACCACTCAACCTCATTATCATGCCGGAATAAATCCACCTGCAGGGTTTACATGATAATCCTTATGAGCTCCTCAAGGGGACATCATCAACCTATAACCGACACGGATTCCTTCTACAATCAACAACACATCATAGAGACAGCATTATTTCCCAACTCACCGAGTTTGTTGATTTAATTATATGTAAATCTCACCCATTGATGAATCAAAGAAATACATAATGCCTTATATGTCGAGGTTATTGTATAAGGATTAAGAGCACGAACATCCATAATAATTGAGGTCAAGTTCTCCTATAAGTCAGTATAAGTCGAACGATCTCAAGCGGTCCTGCTCAATACACACAAAGTGTACTAATGTGATTCTATAGCCAAGAAAAGCTAATACCAAACCACACTATAACCACCCCGATAGAGAATCCCAGTCTATCTCAGTTGTGAGCATCTATTTATACTTTATAAGGAAACCGATAATATGATCTTCCGCGTGTTGTCGCACAACATATTATCTACAGTATAAAGTAAGTGGATTATTGCATCAACATATAAATAAATTATAAGACGCAATCATTTGATCATATGATTCTCATTTCAAATTAATTATTTAAACATTGTTCATACAGAAAAGCTAGACTTTTAGTATACAATCCAACATATATGAATACGGTAATCTTTCTTTTCTGATCAATTTTCTCCTTTCAATCTTGATTTGGACGAGTTTGTTAATGGTGGCTATGATGGTCCACCCATCTTTGATGAAGAAGATGAAAAAGGTTTCGGCTATGATAACCCATCAACTTTTTATAAAGAAGGTGATGCAATTTTCCACGACGTTTATGGTGATCCAATTTTTTATAGAGAGATAATTGAAGTTGCTGTTAATGCGCCTAATTCAAAGATTTGTATGATCCAAAAAGATTCATATTTTCTGAATCTTATAATTAGAGATATTACTGAATATGAAGGTTTTCGATTAAAGGAATTTGGATTATATGAATCCAAAGATGTTCCAGCCCATCTTCGTATTTATTTTGTTCATGATACGACCTTACACGATTCAATGGAGAATCGTCTCCATGCGGAGGAAAATGATGGAGATTTGATGGAGATATAAAATATAATTAGTATAATAGATTTTAATTTATTTCCTTTGATTTATAATTATCATTAATGGTAGATCTTGATATCACCTATAAATAGGTGGTCTTCATATGTATTAGTGAGGTTGAATTTGTTTAATGAAAATGAGAGTTGTCTCATAACCTCTTTTACGGTATTCTTATGAATCAATGTATTTGAGAAGCCTATTTTCCGGTATTCGTAGGAATCAACGGATTATAGAGCTTTTCTCGTATTATCATCCTTTAATACGCTCTCGCTGCATCATAAAGGATCACCCTGCCGAACGCCCCTGCCATATTCAAAAAACCCTTTCGGAGTGCCATTAATCAAAATAGATATCATGGAAGAAGAAAAAATAATTTTGATCAATTCCACAAACTTCGAAGAAAAACACCCCCCATACGCTGAAGCACCTCAATAAGAAAATCCCATCTGATCTTATCAAAGCCCTTTTTTATGTCAATTTTAAATGCAACGCTGCCATTTATAGAATTATTGAGATAATTAAAAATCTCCGAAGCCAGAGCAGTACAATGATAAATACTGCGGTTTGGATCAAAACCAAAACTGATGAGGACCCAAATGCTTATGTAGGATCGGTCCGAGCCGGTTGACGAGAATCTTAGTAAAGATCTTGAAGAGAAAATTGAATAGATTTATTGGTTTGAAGTCCTCAACCTTGTTAGCTCCCTCCACCTCGGGAATCAGTACAACGAAATTGCAGTTAATTCCCGAGGGAATAAACGGATAAGTAAAAAAGTGTTGCACGGCAGAACAAAGAACATCGCCAATAATATGCCAAAACTTATGATAAAAACTGCCTCCAAACCCATTAAGCCCTGGAGCATTATCCCCAAATAACTCCATCACTGCACTTCTGATTTCATCAACAAAAGGTATTCGTGTGAGAGCAAGGTTTTTCGAATCATCAATGATTTTCTTCACAAAATTCAGAATTTCAAAATCTGGTGAATCGTTCGGAGTTTGAAAGAGTTTAGAATAAAACTCCACAATATGTTTCTCAATAACCTCCATATCCTCCGACATCAAACCATCAATCATCATAGATTTAAAGTGAGCTCTGGTTTTCGCAGTACGTTGACTACGATGAAAGAAATATGTGTTGCAATCCCCATCCTTAAGCCAAACAACTCTATGTTTCTGAGAGTAAAATTGGTGCTGCTCTAATAGCTTCACATTAAGAGTTAGGTGAGCATCCACCTCCTCCGCAAAAAGCTCCGAGCTGTCTCCTTCAATATCTATGCGGTTTTGGACCCTTTGGAGCTGATGAAAAGCTGCTTCAACCACATCAAACATATTCCTATACTCATTTGAATTCCAGTTCTTGATATCGAGTTTTAATCTTCTAAGCTTGTCTGAAAAACGAGAAATCTGAGTTGTAGCCCTTATGTGTCTGTGCCATGATGTAGAAGCCATGACAAAGAAATCAGTATCCTTAAGCCACATGCATTGAAACCTAAAAGGCTTCGGAGAAAAAACGTTCTTGCTGCAATTAAGAATAATGGGTTTGTGGTCCGAAGAATGTCTACCATAAGCATTGGCAATCACAGAATCCCATCTATCAAGAGTCCCATCAGTGATCAAAACTCTGTCAATTCTAGAAGCCCTCATGTTACTAGTAGTCGAGCGGCTAACCCACATGTAACGGGTACCCTGCAACTCTAAGTCATGCAAACCCGTAACATCTAGGAATTCTCGAAATTCAAAAGAGCTGAGATTATCATTCCTTGTAGCATTAAGTCTCTCATGCGCACCCGCGGTAGTGTTAAAATCCCCCATCATGATCATAGAATTATTCAAGAATGCATAGATATCCAACCAAAGCTCCCCTCTAATAATGGTGTCATTACTAGCATGTACAAAGCCACATATGTAGTCAACAACATCAAAAGTGAAATCGTAGATCACTTGAGGTGAGCTAAAAATTCTACGAATGTTCGAAACAAGCGTAGTATTACAAAACACCCATAAATTAGGTCGTAGTCCCTCTCTTTCATTATAACCAACAAAAGAAAGACGCAAACTACACCAATAGAAAGAGGGAATGGAAGAGAAAAGAACCTTGGGCTCGGAAATTACCAACCATAAAGGATTATGGCGAAGACAGAGCTCTTTAAGAACCTCTTGGGAGTTTTCATTCCCAATCTCCCAGATATTCCAGAATAGCAACTTCATTTTTTACGAGCAGTCTTCCCTTGCTTCGGAGGGAATTTTGGCAGATTTTTCCATATTTTCTTGACAGATGTAGTCATGTTTTTAGTATTTGTAGTTTTAGCCTCTACATGCTTCACATCTGGCGTGCGTGACCTGGTAATAGGAGCCTATTGTCTAACAAATTGTGTGGCACTATTTTCAGTTCCTATAACGGAAGTAGGATCCACAACAGTAGTCAACACCAACTCACCGCTCCTCAGGTGGCTAACCGCTAACGAAATCGGCTCATCTTCCTTAACCACAAGAGCCAGCTCATCTGTATTTTCATTCTTCCCATCGTGCTCATCCTCCAGTCCACTATCATTAAAAGCCTCGTGTTCAGAGCCTTCTTCCACATCACTCTGATTCCTATTCTCGTCAGAATCCTCATTAATATCACTAGTTCCTTCCCCACTTCTTGCTCAGTACTCTGCTCTTTTGGAGCCTTCATCCCATCATCATTCTCAGAAAGGTCCTGGAATGTGTTAGAAACATCCACGGGGTTCGGTGTCGGTTCTTTCCTTGTCCAATATTTTTTTAGAGCAGTGAAACCCTCCGAATCAACTGGTTTTTTAGATTTACGAGCTTACTGCTTTCTTTTACGATTATCCTTCTTGCCCTTCGTCTTAAGACAATTTTTAATATTATGCCCAAGAATATGACAAAACTTACAATAACCTGGAATACTTTCGTACCCAAAGGAGATACGAATGACAGCTTCGGAGATGTCAATGTTCATGTTTTCCGGTAGCACCTCCAGAATATCTGCCTCCATTAGCACCCTTGCAAAGTGGCCCGTAGATCCATTCAGGGATCTGTCATCAATACGAATTGGAGTACCCACAGCCGATGCAATCTTTTTGATGACTTCCTCATGCCAAAGCTCCATCGGGAGCTCATATATTCTAACCCATATAGACACCAAAGACGATTTAATCTTGTAGGGATTAAACACCAGCGTCCACTGTTGAACATGAGTTGTGTATTGCCATCCTTAAAAAATTTCTTCTTCAGGATCTTGACTTTCATATTATCATCTGGAATAAGAACAATATAATACCCTCTTCCAATATGGATTGCGAGAATATCCTTCAGAAAGAAAACCGTCCGGAATAAGTTTTCAAACGCCGTCTGCGAGAGTGGCTTGGTTCCTTTGGCATTAAAAACCCTAATAATAACAAATTATGAGAAAAGCTTTTTACGGCTCTCATAGAAATCATTGGAAATAGATATAGTAGGGATATCTCCTATTTTATCGACTGGCCTGGCCACAGGACCGGAGAAAGGTCCCTTGCATATGGCCGACTTTATATGCGAAATAGGATTGGCATCTCTGCCAACCTTCGCTGCGTATGACTTAGGGTCAGTACGATTTCTGATCGGTGAAGAACGATCAATGGCGGCCCCACCATGTGCTCGATCGACAGATTTGTGACCGACATAACCAACATGTGAAGTAGGGTTTGTAGAAAAACCCTGCATATTAGGGTTTCCAGAAGACTTACCCTGCAAGTTAGGTTTCGATGACTGTAACCCTGGTACATAACTCTCCGGATCCCTGCTGTATTAGCGCACGAGCCCAAATTGATACGATCAGTACTGTCGCTAGACGACATCTGTTGTCCGGCATAGGCACAGTTACGATGCAATAACTCTGCAAACCATGGATTCGAAGAGAAGTCAGTCTGATCAAGATTCTGATCAGACGAAGTGAGAGGCTGAGAGGTGCCTTCGCCGGCGGAGGTGCCTTCATGCCGAAAAAACAACGAGCAAACGAAATTAACAAGAAGAATTTTTAGAGAGAAGGGAGAGAAAAAATTCTAGAGAGATAAACATCTTTTTAATGGGTAGAAAATAGGTCAACTTAGGGAGGGAGTCTCAAATCTTAATAGGGTTGGGTATGGATAATTGTAAATGAGTTTGAGACGGATACAGTGTATGGATAGTTGTAAAAGGGTTTGGGACGGATATATATAGTTGTGAAAATCTCATTAGGGTTTGGAACGGGTGCGGATAATACCTCAATACCCGCGGGTACCCCATTTATATATATACACACACAAAATTTAATATATTTATTTAAAATAACAGAATTTAATTTATATTTAATTCATAATAATATAATTTTAAATAATAGAAAAGATATAAATATTTATATAATAAATAATTCATAATAATATAATTTTAAATAATAGAAAAGATATAAATATTTATATAATAAATTAATATTAAATGGGTGTGGGTACCCGTGGGTATTGACAAACGGGTATGAGATAGGTACTGGTACCAGAATAAATTTTTTAAATGGGATGTGTACAGTTAGTTTTTATTTTAAAAATCGCATAAGAATACGAGTACCCAAAATAAGCGGATACCATACCCGTTGTCATCCCTAATAATAGTTTTATATTTAATTATGATTTCTTAATATTATACTTTTTATGTAATGATTTAAATATGATAATATAAGAACTTAATATATAAAAAAATATATTTTTGCATTGACAAATATATAAAAATTTATACTATAATGTTATGAAAATTTTAATAGATATTACAAAAGTTTAACGTGTTGTATAATTTATTTATTTTTTGGTTTAAAAATTTTAATTTTTAAAATGTTTTATGAATAAAATTATTTTTATTAATTAATTTATATAGTTGTTAATATTATGGAAAAGATTTATGTAAGACCGTCTCAGGTGAGGGCTTACGTCATAAGTATAAAAAGTAATAACTTCTATAATAGAAATTGATACTCAATTAACGAAAAGTGACAATATTATTTTATGAACAATTTATAATATAAATGAAAATTAAGTGATAAAATTTTATAATAAAAGTGATAACATTTCTTAATGAGAGTGTTATCACCATCCCTTAAGGATCATTCAATTTCTCCAACCGAATACATCTTTCGGGTACTCCAACCAAGTACACTATATTGTTCGAATACTACAACCGAACACAATATGAAATCGAATACATCTTTCAAGTACTCCAACCAAATACACAATATACTATTCGGGTACTACAACAGAACACAATATAAAATTTTAATTATTAGAACATCTATGTTTTATTAATTTCGAATATTTTAACTTAATTATTTTTTGAGTACGTTTAGCAAATTTGTAGATACAAATAGCTGATTCCATAAATAATTCAAATATCCCACGTATTACGCGAGCTTCGTACTATATATATATATATATATATATATATATATATATATATATATATATATATATATATATATATATTTGGATTTGATAAATATTATTTTTAATTTTTGAATATCACTTTTAAACTTTTTAGTGTCACTTTTGAGTTTTAAGTATCATTTTTTTTCTTTATCACTTTTAATTTTTAGACATGAATTTAATTAAAATATTAATCAAACTTTACAAAATTAAAGTGAAAATATATTAAAATAAGAATACAAGTCAAATTAATTTATCAACAATAATTTAAAAGTTAGAAGTATGAAAAGCTACTCTTTTAATAATGAGCAACACTTCAATGCAATCGTATCACCATAATATATATTTTTTCTTAATTAATTTTAGTTTTTTTTATTTAAAGATTGTTACTTTTCATTAAAGATATTACAATTTTAATAAAGATGTAGACTGTCTAATAAAATTGCTTAATCACAATAATAAATTATTTAAATGAATACTCATTAAATTGACTTTACTCCCCCGTCGCACAAAAGATTACACTCTCGATTCCGGCATAAAGATTAAGAAAGTGATAATTTTTAGGGGTATAATGAGATTTTTTTTAATAAATAAATGATAAAGTATGTTAGGTAGTGATGATTATTTAAGAGTGATTGTTTTTTACTTTTTGTTTTTTTTTGAAAATATATAAATTTTTATGGGACAGCTCAAAATGAAAAGTGTGTCACGTGAAATGAAAAGAAAAGAGTATTTCTAAATAAGTTGCGATTTTTTATTTTATTTTTTTAAATGTATGTTGAGATAATAGCACAAGACACTCTAATAAATTCATACATATCTAAAAGATTGATTTGACATAATCTTTCATGTTATTTGTTTTGTATGTATTCTCAAAATATCTACTCCCTCATTCTATTCTCAATCTATCCGTTTATTGTTTGCGTGTGAATTAAGGAGTATTATTATTTAATGTGTAGTGAATAGCTATATTAGTGGGGTGTGTAGGGCTCATATTTTATTTGTATTTATGGATGAGTGGGTCCCATGTATTTAAAAAGGGAAATGAATATATTAAGAGTAGACGACCCAAAATAGTGAAATTGATAGATTGACGGAGGGAGTAATAAACTAATACTCCCTCCGTCCCCTTGATAAGTATCGATTTTGTCATTTTGGTCCGTTCCAATATAAATTGTTAATTTTCTTTTTGGGTTGATGTGACACATTCAATAATATTATTAAACTCAACCCACTACACATGGCCCACACTTAACACTAATACAACTTCTCCCCACACATTAAAATATTATTTCTCTCACTTCATTATATTTTAAAATATTATACTCCTTAATCTATATATAAAAAACAAATGAATACTTACGGAGGGAATAATACTCATCCAAAAAGTATTATGAGGTCTTAAGCTCTAATGGAGTGTAGTGCTGCTTTTTTAAATGAAAAGGAGATGAAGAGATTATATGTATAGAGTGGATAGGTAAAATGTCTGTTGAAAATTTATAACAAAAGCTGACACCAGTCAAATCATAGCGCAGAAGTCACACCCATGCATTCTTCCATATTTATTTTCATTTAATATTATTATAAGTAAATATTTAAATGAAATGGTACAATTAATTTTTACTCCCGAATTAATATTTATACTATTTGATTATAATATTTTAATACTCCCTCCATCCCGTATTAATATTTACGTTTACTTTTTACATGTAATTAAGAGATATAATATTTTAATGTGTAGTGAGTTGAGAAATAATATTTAATGTGAGATGAGTAGTTGCATTATTGTTGTGTGGGCTCTAAATAGAATAATTAATTGTTTTGTGTGGGTCCAATTTGACAAAAAAGAAAACGTAAACCTTAACGTGAAACGAAGGGAGTATATAAGTTGAAAAATATACTCCCTCCGTCCCACCTAAAATGAATCTTTTATTTTTTGCACGTAGATTAAGGAGTATTATTATTTACTATGTAGTGATTAATTGTATTAGTGGGAGTGTGGACCCCATATTTTGATTGTATTAGTGGATGTGTGTGAGTCTCATGTGTGTAAAAAAGGAAAAGACACTTTTTGGATGAGACGCCCAAAATGAAAAAAAATGACCCTTTGAAGGGAGTAGTAGATAATTATATTAGTGTTGAGTGTGAGCCCATGATGATATATTAATTGCTTTGTGTGAATTTCGTATACAAAAAAAAAAGAAATATATAAATTGAAATGAGACGTCTAAATTGAAATGCATGGAGATTGAAATGAGGAGGAAATATATTTTTTAGGCAATAAAGGTTTATATGCCCACCCAAAGTACCCTTACATCCCGACAGGATTGTGAAGAGTAAATTATGGTAACTCAACTGATCAATAGATGTTAGATTACTACACTGCACCCAAGAAACCCTTTCATGTTGAGAGATTGTTCTCACACTGCGGCAGTGATATTCGATCATTACCTTTGAACGAATTGTCACCTTCATTAACCAGTTGAGCGAATAATTAATTTATATATTCTCTAGCTAAACTATCAATTTGGGGCCTGAATTATTTTTTCTATCCATCCGGGGCCTGAAATATGTATAACAATCAATTAGGGGACTGAATTTAGACCCTAATTGATAAAATATGAGATAATATCTGATAAATTCAGGTCCTGGATTGATAATTTTACATATCTCAGGCCCCGAATTGATAGAAAAAATAATTCAGGCACCGAATTGATAGTTTACCCATTTTTCAGGCATTGGATTGATAAAATTCCAATTTTTTTTAAAATTTATATTTGTCCCAATATATAGTGAATATTTTTAAAATATCAAAATTATTTAATATAATAACATCACAATATACTTTAATTTTAAAATTGTTATCAATAATTGAAGCACATAACAAATTACTCTGTCCCATTAATTACTTCATACTTTCTTTTTTGTTCCATCCCAACACTTGTGTATGTTTCTTAAAATAGTAAAAATGCACCTCAATAATATTCATTTTTACACAAATCTCAAGAACTGTATACACATTTTTTATTAAATTATCTAAAATACTCACTTTCACATAGATCACAATAACTTTACGTATTATTGTACATAAAAAATACTAACATTTTTTAATTCTGCACACAAAATACATGCAATAATTATTGGGACTGATGAAGTATATTTAAAAAAAAAACTAAACTACTATAAAAAAGTCAATATATTTTGTCAAAATATAATATTCACTCCGTCTCATATTAATGTTTACGTTTCTTATTTTGGTTTGTTTCAAGTTAAATTTTATATTTACCTTTTTTGTCAAGTAGGATCCACACAAAAAATAATTAATTATTTTATATTGGACTTATACACAACACTAATATAACTACATACTACACATTAAATATTATACTCCCTCCGTCCGGTTCTAAGATGTCCGTTTGCTTTTTGCACGTGGATTAAGGAGTATTATTATTTTATGTAAAATGGTAGTTGTATTAGTAATGGGTGGTGGACCATATGTGTGACTTTTTAACTAAAAGGGAAAATAAAGACATTTGAAATGAACACTCAATATAGTATGATGGGGACCTTTCGGTAGGATAGATGGAGTAATTAAATCAATACATGCAATTAATCTTTTAATACTCCTACTGTCTACAAATATTATTACATTTTATTAATGGCTAATACTACTGTGCACCTGGGTGCACCCCAAGATATAGTGCACCCACTTTCAGAAACGTATACAATTATAAACAAAAACATATACAATTATGAACAAAAATGTATACACTTTGTTTGTTAGTTTTTTTTAATGAAAAATTAAGTGTAAAAAATATACAATTATTAAAAAATATGTATACACTATTGAATAAAAAGTTATACACATAAGGATGTTAGTTTTTTTAATGAAAAATTGAGTGTGAAAAAAAATATATTTATTAAAAAACATGTATACAATATAGAATTAAAAAGTTATGCACATATTGATGCACCGTATATCAACTCATTATTAATTAAGACATTTCATATATATATATATATATATATATATATATATATATATATATATATATATATATATATATATATATATATATATATATATATATATATATTTATTTATTTGTACATAAGACTCACACAAAATAAAAAAAAATATATTTCTATAAAGTTCACCAACAATAATAACACAACTATGCATTATATATTTAAATATTATATCTTTCAACTCACTATAAATTAAAATATTATATTCCTTAATTTTCTTGCAAATAGTAAATATAACAATAATCACGGGACACAGAGTATATTTTATTGACAAAATATGCATCACTTATATTAGATAAAAATATCAAATTATCTTTAAAAGTAATAATTTTCTTAATTTATTTTAAAAGCAAAAGTGAAAATTTAAAAACAGAAATCATGAAAAATGAAATATCTAAATAAATTTCAACGAAAATTCTTTGATCAGGTATGTGTTGAAATAATTTATTAGAATAATTACTACCTAATACATACCGAGAGTCTATAATTATTATAAGATACATTCTTTAAAAAAAAATTATATATACAAAAAAATAAAATTAAGTACTTAATATACCCTCAACTTAATATGAAGGTTACAACTTTAATGTTGTACGTAATATTTTTTTTGTTGGATATAAAATTTTTCCGGAATATAATATTTTTGCTAAACATAACATTTTTTACTACACACAAAACTTTTTTGCTGCATATAATATAAATGGTTGTATGCAGCGTAAATGTATGTGTGTAGCATAAAATGTTATGTGCAGCACATTGTAAAAATAATATTGAAATATCAACATATAACTATGAAGTAAGTAGTCATTTTTTATTTTATTTTTGTATCTCATAATAATAAGGGAGTTTCTAATATACCTTATACTCCCTCCATTCTTTTTCAATCTTACATTTACTTTTTGCACGTTGATTAAGGAATATAATAATTTACTCCCTCTGTCCATCCTCAATGTTTCTATTTACTTTTTGCACGTGGATTAATAAGTATTATTATTTTATGTGTAGTAGGTAGTTGTATTAGTGGGGGGTGTGGGTCCCATATTTTATCTGTATTAGTAGAGTGTGAGGGTCCCATAGTCCAAAAAGGGAAATTGATATATTAAGGATGAACGACCTAAAATGATAAAATTGATAGATTGACAGTGGACGGAGGGAGTAATAGATAGTGAGTGGAAAGATATAATAATTAATTTAAAGTGGATAGGTGTATTAGTATTGGATGTGGGTCCAATGATAATATATTAATTATTTTAGGTGGGTCCCATATACAAAAAAATGTAAAGATTAAAATGGGACGCTCGAAATAAAATATGTAAAGATTAAAATGAGATAGAGGGAATAATAAGTATCCCTAATTTATTGACATATTGACAAACACTTGTGTCCTATCAAAGAAGAATGAGGGAGAACAACATCTCGGCTTCGAGAGAAAACACCTATCATCAAGAAGAATATCAGTTTTATCAATTTAGTTTCAATTTTAGTTTTAAATTATGTAATTCATTTTTAGTTCAAGGATTGTGTACCTTTCGTAAACTATTTTTCATATATTTGTTTTGGATTGTAATATTAATTTAGTTATGGATTTATCTTATTGCATACATTAAATCTTTTATATGATATTTTAATTGTTATTTTATGATAGAACACGAACACAGGATCAATAAAATATACACACACGCTGCAATAATCCCTCAAGGAGGGCCACGGAGAATAGAATTCTTCATCACACACACGCTGCAATAATCCTTCAAGGAAGGCCACGGATAATAGAATTCTCCATGTTAATGATATAGATATTTGGGCTTGTATATATATCTTTGTTGTATACTTAGAGTTATGGGCTTGGCCCACTCTTGTAAATATACAGTGTATTTATACGTGAATACCTCCAAGCAGTAAGATCAGCTGCTTGCATTCTTACATGGTATCACAACCACCATAGAAAAACCCTAGTTTTTTTTTTCGATCATCCTCCTTTTTTCTGTCATGTCGACCACCTCCCTCACAACTGCCGTCGACACTGCCGTCAACACTACTGGATCTGTTCCTTCCCTCTCCTCTTCTATCCTATCTGATTTGCCCACTACTATTCCCACCCATTCCACCGTCACTGCTGTCATGTCTGATCAAACGTTGGTAGCGCACCAGAACGTGATGACCGCTCCCCTATCTGTTGTTTATCAAACACCATCTACCTCCCCTCATCCTACTCTTTCACTATCAAATATTAAGTCTCATGTTCCAGAAGTGCTTGATTTATCAAATTATTTGTTATGGCGTGAATTATTTTTGCCAATATTCCGGGCATATCGTGTGTTGTCCCATGTTGACGGGACTGATCCTTCTTCCTCAGACTCTGTTGCATTCCCTCAATGGCTACATATTGATTCTTTGGTTCTCTCTTGGATTCAATCCACAGTTTCTAGAGATATTCTTCAGTCGATTATCACTCTTGGGCGTACCATGACTGCCCATGCCGCTTGGACAAAGATTGAGATGTTTTTTCGCTACCATGTTGAAAGTCGCATAGTTCAGTTACGTTAGAAATTCTACAGCATTAAAAAGGCTGATCATACTATACGAGAATTTCTACTTAAGTTGAAGGATTTATATGATTGTCGTTTATCTATTGGTGATTCGATATCTTCTTGTGATCTCCTCTTACAGATTGTGATGGGGCTTGGTTCTGAATATAATACCATCACGTCTATTTTTTTCACAATGCAACCGCCGCCATCATTTAATCAAATGAAGAGTATGTTGCTTTTAGAGGAGTCGAAGCTGTTGGCTCAACGGACATCCGTTCTTGCTGCACCTGATCAACCCTTGGTTGCCCAGCAGGCAGCGGGGGATGAGGTCAAATGCCTCGTTCAGCCCTAGGCCGAGGTAACAATCGTGGGGGGCATTCTGGTGGGCGTTCAGGCAACAATCGTTCGCGATTCTTCAGCAACAGCCAATCTATTTTGGGGCCTGCTCCAGGTAGTCGTCCTCCTTTAGCTCCTGCTGGACTCACTTCTCAACAATTTCAATAAAATATTACTTGCTATAACTGTGGAGGATTTGGCCATATTTCTCGAATGTGTCATTCGGCACTTAAGACAGATGTTGCAACTCCTCAAGCATTCACTGTTTATCCAACTAATGATGCGTCCTCACAGCAATAGCTTTTTTACTCTGGTGCATCCACATATATGACTAATGATGCAGGTATACTTCTTACTTCTAGACCTTATTGTGGTTCTTCTGGAATTAGAGTTGGTGATGGCAATATGCTTGAAATTAAATGTGTTGGCTCCTCTGCTCTTCGGTCTGGTTCGCATGTTTTTCGATTGAATAATGTTCTTTATTGTCCTTCTCTCACCCATAATCTCCTATCTGTACGACAATTCATTAATGATAACCCTTCTTTGATTGAATTTTCCTCTGATGGTGTTTCAGTAAAGGATCTCAATTTGAAGGTTCCCCTTCTCACATCCAGTAGTCCCACCGGTCTCTACACTCATCCTGGTTGTCCCTCTTCTATTGTTTCTCCTGTTGTCTTGGCTGCCTCCTTCACCTCGGAGTTGTGGCATCATCGTCTTGGTCATCCTAATGCTAGAATTTTATCTATTCTAGCTAGTAGAAATTTTATCTTTTGTTCAAAGTCAGAGAAAATAAACTCTTGTTTGTGTCATGCATGTCAGCTTGGCAAGAATGTTAGGTTGCCATTTGATTCTTCTATGTCATTATCTTCGAAACCATTTGAACTAGTACATTCTGATATATGGTTCTCTCCTGTTTTGTCAAATACTGGTATCGCTACTTTATATCCTTTTTAGATGATTTCACGCATTATTGTTTGTTGTTTCCACTTCGATCTAAAACTGAAGCATACGGTTACTTCCTACAATTCCATATTTTTCTTCGTGCACAGTTTAATGGTGTCTTAAAAGCTATCCAATGTGATAATGGTACTGAGTACACCAATAATCAATTTCGAAAATACTGTCATGAACATGGCATTCGGTTTCATGCATCATGTCCTCATACTCCCCAGCAAAATGGAAAAGCAGAAAGATTAAATCATTCTATTGCAAACATGCTTCATTCCATTCTCTATCAGTCCTCTGTTCCACTCACATTCTGGGTAGAAGCACTACATACTGTTGCCTATATCTTGAATATTCTTCCTATACCCTTACTAAAAAATAAATGTCCACATGAACTTCTCTACCAATCCCAACCCTCATACACTCATCTGCGTGTTTTTGGATGCACTTGTTAACATAATCTTCAAGCCACAGTTCCTCATAAATTATCTTTCAAGTCTTCTTTGTATGTCTTTCTTGGCTATTCCTCTAACTATAAAGGCTACGGATGCTACAACATATCTACTCGTCGAGTCATCACATCAAGACATGTCACTTTTGATGAAAATTATTTTCCATTTGCTCATACTCTGCCTAAACAACCATCATCACCTCTTCCTCTTATCAATCCCACATCCATCCTTCAGTCCTTACCGACACCACCTTGTTCTCTTCCCCAGCCTACACAATCGGCTCCCTTGTCCAACATAACAGCGGACGTTCTCTCTACCTCAACTGTACAACCTATCCCTATTTATCGTGATAGTGTTGTCCCAACCTCATCTCCTATGGATATAGTATCTTCCCCTTCATCACAAAATCATGTCAAAATACAAGCATGTACTGAATCCACACAAACTTCGCATTCTCCTTCTCCTCCCATTTCAGCACCACCATCTCAACCTACACATCTCATGACCACGCGATCCATGGCCGGTGTTCGGAAACCTAAGATATTATTTTCTTTGCATACTGTCATTACTAATTCTCTTCCGCAGGAACCCAAGACGATTTCAGAAGCATTGCAGGACTCTCTTTGACTGGCTGCTATGCAATCCGAACTCTCAGCCTTGCATAAAAATAATACTTGGACTTTGGTGCCCAAACCACCTAGTGTAAACATTGTTGGTACAAAGTGGGTTTTCAAAACTAAACAGCGTGCAGACGGATCTTTGGATAAATGCAAGGCTCGCTTAGTAGCTCAGGGTTACAGTCAGCATCCTGGAGTAGATTGTGGGGATATATACAGCCCGGTTGTGCGTCCCTCCACCATACGCACAATTCTATCTTTAGCAGTATCTAGCCATTGGCCAGTGCATCAGCTTGATATGAAGAATGCTTTTATTCACGGTACACTATCTAAGAAGGTTTATGTCCGCCAACCTCCTGGATTTATTGATTCGAGACACCCTGACTATGTCTGCCAGCTTCATAAAGCATTGTATGGCCTAAAGCAAGCTCCACGAGCATGGTACCAGCGTTTCATGTGTTTCCTTTGTGCCCGAGGATTTATTAATAGTAGAGCTGATTCTTCTCTGTTTATTTTGCGTCGTGGTTCTAATATGGTTATTTTATTGCTGTATGTTGATGATATAATTCTAACAGCTACTTCTTCCTTGTTGCTACAGTCTATTATTCACCTACTTCAGTCAAAGTTGCAATTACTGATTTAGGTGATTTACAGTATTTTCTGGGTATCTCTGTCACTCGATCTACGAGATGTCTGTTTCTTTCCCATAGGAAGTACTTATGTGATTTGCTTGAAAAATATAATATAGCTGATGCAAAGCCAGTTTCAAGTCCGGTTGACAGTAAGGCAAAATGTATGTGCTTGATGGTGACCCACTTCCAGATTCTTCACTATATCGTAGTATGGTTGGAGCACTACAATATGCTACTTTCACACGCCCAGACGTGGCCTTCGCTATCCAACAAATTTGTTTGTTTATGCATGCACCCAGGACTACTCATCTTCAGGCTGTTAAGAGATTTTTTCGTTATCTTCGCGGCACGATTGATCATGGTCTATCTACTATGCCCGATGTCACGAACAAACTCACAGTGTATTCAGATGCCAATTGGGCAGGCTGCCCCGACACCAGGCGTTCTACATCAGGTTATTGTGTGTTCATGGGTTCGAACTTGGTCTCTTGGTCATCCAAACAACAACATACGGTGTCTCGTTCCAGTGCCGAAGCAGAGTACAGAGCCGTCGCAAACGCAGTTACTTAGACATCGTTCATTCGATCATTATCTTTAGAAATCCATCTTCCTTTTCCTGGTGCTACGCTTGTCTTCTGTGATAACGTTAGTGCAGTCTATCTACCCTCCAACCCAGTTCAGACACAGAGAACTAAGCATGTTGAGATTGACTTGCATTTCGTGAGAGAATGTGTTGCTGCAGGACATCTGCGTGTGCTACATGTGCCAAGTTCACACCAATTTGCGGACATCATGACTAAGGGTCTTCCTACTGTCTTATTTGAAGATTTTCGATCTAATCTGAACATCCGTCCTCCTCCCGTTCTGATTGCGGGGGGCTGTTAATGATATAGATATTTGGGCTTGTATATATATCTTTGTTGTATACTTATAGTTATGGGCTTGGCCCACTCTTGTAAATGTACAATGTATTTATACGTGAATACCTCCAAGCAGTAAGATCAGCTACTTGCATTCTTACACTCCACCACAAGCCATGAGGCTACAACTTCAAATAAGGCTACAGAGATGAACTCTGCCACAAACCAATTAAGGCTGCAAAATAAATATTTTCTTATTGATGTGACCCTAGAACAACATACATAGTTTAAATAGGCTCAATATCCATGAACAAAACCCTAAACCTAATTACTAATATGGTAGAAATAGGAAATTAAAATAATACGGGAAATAGGAAACTAAATAATCTAAACAAGGAATAATTGACTTACAAATACTAAAATAACTAATATTTCCTTCTATCAATTGCCTTATCCTCTGAACAGTCTTGACCGAAAGGCTACAATCAGCCATATCCATTAGGTTCAATGTTGTTTGGAAGGGAAAATTGAATCTCCTTTGCAAAGGGTCGAAGGACCCTAGGGGTTCTGCATTGTCATCGTCCAATAAATCAGGCAGAATGCTGAATTTCACGCGTCGTTCACAAAAATTGGTTCCACATGTGCTAGCCCGATGATGAGTTTTGAACCATCAAACTGAGGAAGTTCCACTTTCGGTAGCTTGACCGATGGGGGTGGTGAAACCAAATCCGGTGTGGTGGCAACATCTATTGCTGCAGTAGGGGATGACACATGTTGCATAGCCACGTACGCGTTTTGAGCCTAAACATCCCCAAATCTCGCCACCAATTCTTAAGAAACTCTCCCATAAATATTAGGGTTGCGGCGTAAAACCCATTGGGCCCCAAACATTGCCTTCCCGGATATGCCAATAAGAGCTAGTTTAACGCGCTCATGGGTGAGGGCGTTATGGACAAGAAGTACTTTTCAGCTTGAGCTAGCCAAGCCATGGAATCTGACCCATCAAATATAGGCAGATCTGATTTGGGATGCTGCACTACCCCGATGTATCCGGGGTTAACCATCAGTGGGGCTGTAGATATTTAAGAAGTTGAACCCATAGAAGTTGCCACTGGACGATGTGCGATTGGACTAGCTACATGAGCCTGCGGTGGTCTAGTGTCCAATTTTTGAAGAATTGACTCGAACATTGACTCAAGATGATCGATTTTGTTATCCGTTGCCGCCATGAACACAGTTAGGATTTCCTTCATCTTATTCTGTGTCGCAGCTACTGATTCGAGTCTCTCTTTCTCCGTTATGACGCGGGTGTTTTTGTTGGTCATTGTGGAAAAGAGAGGGCAGGTCGGACCAATTGATAGAACACAAACACAGGATCAATAAAATATACACACACACGCTGCAATAATCCATCAAGGAGGGCCATGGAAAATAAAATTCTCCACCACAAGAGGTGAGGCTGCAATCCTTCAAAGAAGGCCACAGAGATGAATTCTATCACAAACCAATTAAGGCTGCAAAATAAATACTTTCTTATTGATGAAATCCTAGAACAACAAACGTAGTTTAAATAGGCTCAAAACCCATGAACAAAACCCTAGACCTAATTACTAATATGGTAGAAATAAGAAATTAAGATAATACGAGAAATAGGAAACTAAATAATCTAAACAAAGAATAATTGACTTGAAATCAAATACTAAAATAACTAATATTTCCTTCTTTCATGTTAATTGGCCATTAAATTTATTGATTGAATTTGTCTATTGCTATTTCATGAATTAAAATGTATCATTGTTGTAAGAATTGAATTAAGTGACAAAATAAATAAAGACCCTCTAAGTGTAACAAGGTCTAGATTGTATAATTGATCAGATGTTCCACTTTCATAGTGTAATGTTCCATATATATATATATATATATATATATATATATATATATATATATATATATATATATATATATATATATATATATAGTTACTGTATTTTAAAATCTGAGTCTATTTAGTTCACTTGAAAGTAGAGTAATTTTGTGGCCGTACTATTAATTTTAAATCCTATATTTCGTGTTAATTGGTCATACAGTTAGCTAGAGGCTTCGATTCATGAACATATAGAGTTCTTAGGAATTGCATTCATGTAAATAAAAATACGAGAGGTATTCAAATTCTTAAACTATGTTATTATTATTTTATTGTTTATCTCAATTTATTATTTTTACTCTTTTAATTGTTTATGTTTTTATACTTAGAGTTGTTAGCATTAATACCCCTACCCTTTTCTGGTTCCTCTTAAGAACATGATTGATTAATTTAAATTAAATTATTCAATTCGACGTTACTTATTCTTTGCTACTACATTCCAGTGGGTTGGTATTAAAAAAAATGTTGGTTTGGTGCGTTGGCTGTGTATTGAATATTTCACCTTTTATTATAAAAATTTACACTCTTTATTTTTTGAAAAAAAAAAAACTTAGGGCGTGGTTAACACTTTTACACAAAGGACTGGCAATGGAAATAAAATTTTAAATTTGGTGAGCTACTATGATTCCAATAAATAGTAATTTGATATCCTCGGAATCACCATTTCCCAAGTTTTTGAGTGGTATCACTATCATTCCATTCCATTTGCACCCTTCTTTCTTTTTTTAAAATTTTTTTTTCAAAATTTTTTTTAATTTTCTAATTTAAAATTGATTTTAAACAAAAATTAAATTTTTATTCAATGAATCTTTTTTTTAAAAAAAACACATGATTTTGATTTCATCCCAAAAATAAACCAAACAAAATAAATGACTAACCAAACACTCTATACTTATAATAACCATATATATTCTCATTCCTCAATAATTTCATTCTCATTCTTATTCACATTCCTCAAACATACCAAACCCCCTTATTAAAATATTACTCATTTCGTCCCGTTTTAAGTTCACATTAATTGTTTGCACGAATATTAATAAAATTCATTTTTATTTACTTTTGGGTAACTTGATATTTTAAGTAATAAATATTCCCTCTATCTCATCCTAATAGTTACAGTATATATTTTCAATTTAAGCGTCTCATCCAAATAATTTTATTTTCTTTTTTGGTATATAGGACCCACACAAAACAATTAAAATATCTCCATAAATCTACAACACTAATACAACTATCAACTATACATTAAAATATTATTCCTCTCACCTCAATATACATTAAAATACTATATTTCTTAATTCATGTGCAAAAAGCAAACGTAACTATTGGGACGAGACTGAGGGAGTAATTAATAAAGTATGCTAGTGCTAATGTGTTCAAAATATAATAACAATTTTGAATTTAAAATGTGTTAGAGTAATATTGGTTAAGTATGCTTTTCCTGTTATAGAAATGTAGTGATGAAGTTGGGATGCACTTAAATAAAGTTGAAGTTGAGATGGATGAGCAATACCTCTCATACTTCAACCAACCATTTTATTGAAAAAATTATACACTTATTAATTAAAGTTTATACCTTTTAAAATAAAATGTAATACACTTGAATATTTTATATACCGAAATATACCAGAGACAAACTCATATACTAATATGTTTTTATTATTTAAGGCGTAACAGTCACAAAATTATAAAAATGTATCATATACAAGAAAGTAATACGGTTATTTTGTTTAGCATAATAATTTATTCACAGAGAAGTCTCCTGTAAACTCGATTAGCTATGCATCATATTTTTATAAAATTATTTTTAAGTAATGAAAAATTATTATTTAGATAGATGAACTTTTAGATGAGTAATATTGTCATTCAAAATAGTACTCTTACCTATCTAAAGAGTAATTTTTAATGTAACATAGATTAATGGTAAATTAGAGTGCAAAAATTTGAGTAATATTTTTCATTTAATATAAAGAGTTTAATTTATTTCTTTAAAAAGTAACTTTTCATGTACTAAAGAGTATAAATCAGGTATACGTGTGAACCAAAGTTAAACAATTGTTTGCCTTATATTCGATCCATCCCACCATAAAGTTTATGTATCTCTATTCTGGATATGTCATTATAAAGTTTACATTTTCCTTTATAGTAAATGAGGCCCACATATAATAATTAATAGGAGTATATTTTTATGGGGTGTTGGATTTGTCAAAGGTAAAAGAAGAGATTTCTTTTATTTCTTTTGTTCCAAATCAGATGAAGAGTGGAAGGGGAGAGATCCTTAGTGCTATTTAAGGAGACCCTTGGTCTTGATATCCAGTGCACCAATCAAGTACACTTTAATTTTTGTGTTTGATTCTTTTAAATTCCTTTCTTGTATTATCGATTGTGAGAGTTGGAAGAAATGTGTGAATTAGTCAAAGATTTGTAATAGTGTAGGGATTGGGGTCGGGAGAGAGAAATTCTGTGTGATTGTAAAAAAATTTCACATAGTGATATTTTCTCGTGATTTTTCTCCGGTTTTGAAGTTTTTCACGTAAATTCTTATGTTATGTTTTTCATGCTCTTCTTTATTTGTCCATTATGAATGGATGGAGATCTGTTTATCCCAACAAGTAATATTAGAGCTCGCTTCGGGCACTTATAAAGTTCTTAGTGTGCTCTATGGTTGCCGCATAGTATGTCCTTCCACATAAAAAAAGACTTTTAGGAGAGGGTTATTCATTAAGTTAAAGATGACATGAAAGAAGTGAGAAAAGCTAGTGGCACAAGGGGGTCAGAAGATTAGCTGGATGCGGTGACATCTCTTTCTTACGGTGAAGGCGCCGGACTGTAGTGACAGTAGCGTGGCAAGGGGTAAGATTTGCGAGATAGCAGTTTTTGGCGGAGTTCTTGGATATGTAGCAATGTGCTGGTACTCCGCGGTGGTGGAGTTTGCTTAACAGCGGCATGAGATTTTCCATGAATGTCGGCTCAGTAAGATTTGAAAGGAATGTGTTTTTTCTGGTAATGATTAGTGGCGTGGGGAAACAACAATTCACTTGGGAAGATGACGATGTTGTATTTGGTATCGATGATGCTAGATCAGTAAAGAGTAGCAGACTGACAAGTGGAAAAGCATCGTGAATTCTGGAGGGTTAGAATCGGCTTCAAGTGACGACACTTTCAGTAGAAAAATAGTTCGGACAAACCTGTTATAGTTTGGCGGTAGAAGGGAACAACATCAACGTCGATACAGTGACGGTAATTGCTCAAGGTGGAACAATTGTGCGGTAATTGCTCAAAGTGGAGCAATGACACGGTAATTGTTTAAGGTGGAGCATGGTGATGACAGGATTCAAGGAGGACCTGGTGCGGCAAACAACTCCAAATGTTGAGAGTTAATATTATTAGGGATCCTTATGACGTGCTCAGTTGTAAAGGAAAATGATGTAATAATGTTAGCTGGTCTACATGTTTGCATGCGGACATTGACTTAGCGGGGATGTAGGGTGTATGATGGATGTATTCGATCGCTGATGGACTTCCAATGGAGCCAAGAGCTGAAAATAGCACCATAAATATCAGCAGATATTTTTCGATATGTGACGCAGGAAATTCTTAGAATAGTTGATTTTAAGTGGTCTAATCATATGGTGGAGTAGGATTCTCGAGGTTGAGAATAGATTGTCGATGAGGACAATGATTCTTAGAATGATTGATTCTAAGTGGTCTACTCATATGGTGGACTAGAAGTCTCGGGATTGAGAATGGATTGTCGATGAAGAAAATGAGTTTTCTTTTATTTTGACAAGGTGAAGATTGTTGGATTTTACAAAGATAAAAGAAGGGATTTCTTTTACTTCTTTTGTCCCATCTGAGAGAGTAAAAGGGAGAGAGATCTTAGTGTTATTTAAAGAGGCTCTTGGTCTTGATATCAAGAGCACCAATCAAGTATACTTTAATGTCTGTGTTTGATTCTTTTAAATTCTTTTTTTGTATTCTCGGTTGTGATAGTTGGGAAAAAATATGTGAATTAGTCAAAGATTTGTAATAATGTAGGGATTGGGGTTGGGAGAGAGAAATTCTGTGTGATTATAAAAAAATTCACATAGTTGTATTTTCTCAATTTGTGGTTTTTCTTCGATTTTGGAGTTTTCCGCATAAATTCTTGTGTTATGTCTTCCATATTCTTATTTATTTGTCCCTTATGAATGAATGAGAATATATTTATCCCTTAGGCAAAAACTTCTGTGCACCTTGGCGCACAGACCACATTCCGTGCTCCTTTAGAATTTTGTGTTAAATTGTATACCCTTTAGTATAAAGATGTATACCCTTTATTTTATAAAAAAAATTATTGTGTGTATATGGGCGCATTGACAACACTCCGTGCGCCTTTAGAATTTTGTGTTAAATTGTATACCATTTAGTATAAAAATATATACCTTTTATTTTCTAAAGAAAAAAAATATTAATGAAAAGTGTATACTCTTTAGAATAAAATGGTGTACCTTTTATTAATTAAAGTGTATACCCTTTAGACCAAAACAATGTACTTATAAAGACGCACAGAATGTGTTCCCGTGAGCCCGGGCGCACGCAAGCCTTACTCAAAATATTATAGTATACTCTCTCCCTCCCTTTCAATTTTTATATATTTTCAATTTAGATGTCTATTTCAATCTTTACGTTTCTCTTTTGTAGATGGAACCCCCCATAACATTAATACAACTACTAACTCTTTAAAAGTATCTCTCACCACAATCTTCACTACGCATTATGCACCCTTAATATATACTCCCTCCGTCCCCCAAAGTATTTCACACTTTTTTTTTCATCCGTCCCTCAAAGTATTTCATACTTTACTTTTACTAAATTTGGTAAAAAATATATTAAAAAAATACTCAATTTTTACACACATCCCAATATAATATTTACTTTTTCACATCTCCCAACAACTTTACACACCTCCCAACAACTTTACACACCTTTTTCATTAAATCAAATAAAATATATATTCTCTTTCTTACTTTATACATAAAAATACAAAATTTTCTTAAACTCCGCACACACCAATACGTGAAATACTTGTTGGGACGAAGGGAGTATTCCTTAATATAGTATTACACGATGAGCTCTCTTCTCTAAATTAAATTTAGATACAATGTAAACAATTACATGAATCGAATATCTATGCAACAAGTGCGTAAATGAGATCTTTCACAAATTACAATTCCTATAGATTATTATAGCATAAAGTCATTTACCAGTACACAAAATGTATAAATGTATAATATTTTGTTATATATAAGTATAATTTTTTCATTGAAAAAATCAATTGAAATATGAATATTATAAATATTTAATTAAAAAAATTAATTAATTTTTTTTATAGAAAATAAAACGTACGTATCTTTATACTAAAAGGTATACTATTTAACATTAAAGGATATAACTTCTAAAAAATACGGGATTTGGAATAACTGTATTCCTGAGTACACATAAATTTTAACCTTCATTTATTTTAAAAATAATACACTCACCTCTCATGAATTATTCACATTTCTTTCTTTCTTTATTTATTTATCTTAAAATAATCTTTGCACAATTGCACGTCCATAGAATGAAATAAATTCAACTAAATAATTTCCTAATAAACTTTTATTTCAAAATTATTATTCCAATTTAACACAAGTAATTTACTTCACAATTTATTTAATATAAAAAAAATAAACTATGCGCAATAATCGATTAAAAAACACTTCGAAATGAGTACTTATTTTCGATCTCTCTTTCGAACTCAAATTCACCATTTTCATTATCGCACCTCCCCAACTCAAGTTTACACTCCACAAGAAAAATGACATTTACCATAATCTCGCAATCTAAACTTAAAAATTATTAATCTCGCAATCTCAACTTAAAATTATCATTCTCATACGGTACACATAATATACCAATTTATTTATTAAAAAAAAATTATATCACCATAAAAAAAGTAATGAAATAAATTAAGCTGTAACTTTTCTAAGAACTCCATATTTATATTACTTTTGAATAAATTAGGCGTTAATATGAAAAATTAATAAGCCCACAAGAGCAAAAAACACAAGCATAGTAATATTTAGGAAGGGGGGGGGGGGGGGATTAACAGTAATTAACTTCCAAATCTAAGCTTATCAACGTAAGCATGCAAATGCTACGCAGAATCAACATAATACTCCATTAAAGAAGAAAATAAATTAAATAAACAAGAGTTAATTAAAGAGATAATAATGTACCGAATTCCAATTATGATTAGAAATGTTGGTTGATGGGAACCCTAATTAATGAATCAGAAATCTTGATTAGGGGTCTTGGAAGAAGTAATCTTGTTATTATGCATCCACACTTTGAACACCTGTCTCTTCACCCCTACCTCTGCACAAAACCTCTGCAACTCCGCATCGTCCTCCCTCGGAATCCGCCACCCTATCTTCACCGCGAACGCCATCATCTTCTCCTTCTGCTCCGCCGTGAACTTCGTACGGAACCTCTTCTTCGCCCCGAACTGCGGCGGGGGCGGCGCCACCGCCGTCGACTGGAACGCGTTGAAGTTCAGTTCCTCGCTCGACGAGTCGGTGCCGCCGCTCCCGCCGCCGAACGCCATCTTCACCGGCTGAACCCAGCCCCCACCACCAACGCCACCGCGGTGGTGGTGGTGGTGGTGGGGGGAGGGAAGGGGCGGGGTGAGCTGTAGGGCGTGGAGCCCGACGCCCACCCCGCCCCCTTCGCCGTGAAGCTCCTTCCGGTGAAAGTTGCGGTGGCAGCTGCAGGCGGCGCATTTTAGCGCCTCTAGGGTTCCGTCGTCGCCGCTGGGCATGAATTCACCGCAGCCGTCGGTGACGTTGCCGCCGATGTTGGCGGCGTGGTTCTTTAGGCACTCGCGGTAGCTGGTTCTCGGGTTGGCGGGTTTGGATCCGGCGGTAATCGGGTCGAGTGCGGGTTTTTCTAGTGTGTTAATGGGGTTTTGGAGAGGGTTGTTGTGGTCTTCAGACATATTTGTTGTGAGTGAGAGAGCAATTACTTAAAAGCTTTTATTACAAATGCTAGCAATCAAACACACAAAAAAATGTGGAGTACTATTTAATAGCTACATAAAATTCTAATCTAACTTCATAAAATTCAGCACATTAATTATCCCTTCCCCCAGCTTAATTTCATTTACACCCAGATCATAAATATAATAAATTGAAACCAAGATACCTGGAAGATGACAGAAATGCCCAACATCACTCATGAAACTAACATCAAGAAAAGCATTAAAATAACAAGGGAGGAGGGGGGTGGGGTGGAGGGGGGTGATAGTGTTGCAGGGGTTCCAACAGCCAACGAAGTCTCCAACAAGAGACAGGTTGGTTGCTTGTAATGAAGCTGAGATGGGGGAGAGAGAGAGAGGGGGTAGGAGAGAGAGAGAGGTGGGTGGGGGGGAGTGATGAAATTAAGAAAAGAAATATTATGAAGAAAAATCCGACAAAGTCATGTTCGTCCTCTCCCACGGCCTGCCACTTGGTCCCATCCCACCCCTTCATAATTGCTCCTTCTTTCTTTCCTTATCTTTCTATTACCACTGTATGCACGCACCCCCTATATTTCCTTTTCACCCCTTGACACTATAAATCCCACCAAGATTCTCTATTCAAAACACTGTTTTGTTTTCATATTTGCATAATGACAAACAATATCATGGAAAATTTTCTTCTGAATAAATAAAAACTGATTTGAATTGCTTTATAAATAATTTCCACGTTAAAATTTACGTTTTTTATTTTGATTTTTCTTGAATTAAGGTTTGCATTTCTTTTTTTTAAGTTGGGCTCACATAAAATAATTAATTATTCCACATAGGCCCACACACAACTATAATACAACTATCCGTCATACATTAAATATTATTTCTCTCACCTTACAACACATTTAAATATTATATTTCTTAACCTACGTGCTAAAAACAAACGTAAAAGTTAAACGCGTGACGAAGGAAGTAATATTTTTAATGAAATGTGATAATATATTTAACAAAAAGTGGAGTAATAACTATTTGAAAAATGTAAAAATTGTTTTATGAACGGTCTCATGCAAGTATTGTTCTTGCATATTTTATACCCCCTTATCCGTCTTTTGATAATGTATAAATTTATTTTTTTACGTAGATTAACAAGTATTATTCCATTTATCCAACAAGCTTTTTACATTTC
Organism: Pogostemon cablin; assembly: GCA_023678885.1. Lineage (NCBI taxonomy): Eukaryota > Viridiplantae > Streptophyta > Magnoliopsida > Lamiales > Lamiaceae > Pogostemon > Pogostemon cablin. The sequence continues at coordinate 8,559,307 of CM042990.1, read as the reverse complement.
TTTTTAATATGTGCTCACTCTACTCCATAAAAAAGTTCACAGTTACGTTAAATACAAACTCAAGAATAATTATTTTTCACTTGCTTTTAAGTGTAGTTTGATATTTTTATTTAATAAAAATTATAAAGTAAGCTACGTGAGTGGTAAAGGAGTGACAATTTTAAAATTAAAGTACTTCTAAGGTTATTGGTTTGCGTGTTATTTCCTTATTTGGAAGTACGGATTTGTTTTTGAGACGAACAAAAATAGTAAGTGTAATTTTTTAATGGGACGGAAAGAGTACAAAAGAAAGGTGAAAGTTGTTTGGGAGAATGAAGTACTCCCTCCGTCCCACATTTACTTGCACCGTTACTACAGATACGAAGTTTAAGAAAATTTATTTTTTGACCAACTTTATTAACTTTTAAAGGGTAATGTAGTATTTTTAAGTAATAAATAAATTATAAAGTATGTTATGTGGGTTAGCACACTGGATCTTCTGCGCTATTTTCGTACATCTTGTACCACGAGTTATATGATTGACATAAGAGAGGAAAAAATCCAACCACTGTCCCAAGGGTTTACGCTTTTCTTTTTAGGATATACTCTCTCCGTCCCGTTTCAATGTTTACGTTTGCTTTTTTCACGTTGATTAAGGAGTATAGTATTTTAATAGATAGTTGGTGGAGATATAATATTTAATGTAAAATGGGTATGTGTATTAGTGTTGAATGTGAGTCTCATGGTGATGTATTAAATGATTTAGGTGGGTCCCATATTCCAAATAAGGAAATGTAAAGATTGAAATGAGATTCCCAAAATAGAAATATGTAAACATTGAAATGAGACGGAGGGAGTAGTTTTTTTCTCTCTCTTATGTGTCACAGGAGATGATGTATTAAAATGATACAGAAAATCCAAATCGGTTAGTTAGGTAAGAGTAATAATTTGTAATTAAGGTATGCTTTTAAGGTTAAGAATTGATGTGATATTTCCTTTTTTGGGGTGTGCAATTTAATGTGAGACAAACAAAAATGAAAAATATGATATTTAATGTGAGACGGAAGGAATATTATTTTATCGGCAAGTTTTGTATGAGATCGTCTCACATGAGACCGCTTTTAAGGTTTCTTAAATAGTTATCACTTTTTATTGAAGATATTAACAATTTTTGTTAAAAAAATTATAAAATTTTATTTATATTACGAATTGTTCGAGAAGTAATCAACTGCACCACTATCACTTTTTATTAATTCGAGTATCACTTTTTACTAAAAATATTATCATTCCTTATCTGTCTCACGAATCTTTCCGTGAGACGGTCTCACACAATTATTTACCTAATTTTATAGTGGGTAGTTGATGAGTCCAAAAAATAAAATTCAAGGATATTATTAAAAAAATATTTAACTCTATTCGTTTATCGATAAGGTATCTATTTTTTTGTTTGTAAATTAAAGAGTATTATTATTTTATATAAAATAAGTAGTTGTATTAACGGTGAGCAATGAACCATGTGTTGGGCCTTTTGTGAAAAAAAATGAATACCTTTAAAATAAATAAATAATGAAATCCAAAAACAATCACAAGTATTTCAAGAGAGAAGACAATATAGCTCTAGGAAATTAAGTTTAAATCAGTCAAATCATGTCACTTAACAATCAGTTAAAATCACAATAGAAATTATGATATCAATCATTTAAAAGCCTCTGGGTCAAGCAATACCTAACACAAATACTTAACACGTAAATTTGGTTCAAAACCTCATATGCTGAAGAATAATTCATATTCCCTTTCTAGGTACTTCATGCTAAATTTTATCAAATGTTAGAGTACTAGAGTCCCTATAGGTACTTAAAAATAAAACTTCAATTATCCATCTAATCATCTAAGAAACCTAATCATATACACCGGTAATTACTGGACAGATCAGATATCCAGTATTGGCAGTTCTAATAAGTAAAAGTTATATTGGTCATTCCCTTTTACTCATAACGAATAGACAAATATAATTCCTTGATAACACAAGCAACAATCATAAACATGTATAGATATGACCGAGGGCAGATCAACAGAAGAAGAAACATGTATAGATATGACCGAGGGCAGATCAACAGAAGAAGAAAGATATAAGTTTGAAAATAAAAAATATTCTGTAGAAATTCATAACCTAATTTAGATTATCAATTCAACATGATTCAAATATTCAAAACTCCTAGAACTACCCAAAAAAGTACTAGCCCATGCATGGGGTTACAAGCAACATAAATGCTAATTGATCGGCACTTTCTTTACCTTATGTAGAGCAAATGTACTCTATCATTGTGTAGAACGTGTTAATCAAGTAATAAAATAATATCGAACCCTAGCTCACTCTAGAAGGACTAATTGATAATAGAGGGATGAGATTAACACTACAAATAACAAATAAAAAATCAAACAAATAAGTAAGATACAATGAGATGGAAGATGGTTGAAGGTAGAACAATATATGAAGTATGCAAGACTAGTAATATAATAGAAAAGGCATATATAAACTCACATACACATGCATAGATGAACACCATGTTATGATATTAAGGGCACTCACTAGTCCCACCTAAGCTCCTTCACAAGATATTTAGAATGTAGATTAAAAAGGAGGTCATTATCACCTAATATAATCCCTAAAAAGCTCTTAAAAGTGTCTCAAATTCTCACAATTCTTATAGGTACTTACGATTATTAATATGCCGGTGTAGAGATATAAGCACGAAGAATTTTATCTAGTAGGCAGAGACGTTTGCCTATGTTCTTCTCTTTCTAAGGTCAATTGAGTATTGACTTGGTTCTGCTCATTAGTTCAAACACTTTCATAAGTAATTGTCACTAATGTTCTATCATGAGACTCTAGGCATATTGTGGTCTTTACAAACTCACTCAATACCTATAACATAAACAACTCATGCAACAAAGTGATTCAATTAACTACTCATTACTTACATACATGTTCACACTTTTGCATGCATGTAACTAGTAATCAACCACACAAATCATTGCATTCATTGAGAAATACGCATTCATTATAGAAAATATTCATAACAATCAATTAATCAAACATGTGGTATGCAAAATCTAAATTATATTTTACCAATAATATTGCTAGCCTCACATGAGGACTAGCCACTACAAATCATTATAAATTCAATACAATCCATGATTTGCTCCAATTGAGCCATATAATGAAGAAAATAATAAAATAAAGGAAAGTTAGCTCCTCTTTAATGGTGAACTTCCTCCTCCTTAATCATACCACAATCTTCAACCAATGTAGAACTCCTTCTTGGATTGGTGAGAGGTGATGGAATTATGGAAGATGTAAGGAAATTAAGTGGATTGGATGGTTGAAATGAAGGATAGATGGAGGGATGGAATGGCGAGAAGTGTGTGTGAAATGTGATGTAAAATGTGCATGGAAACGTCCAGAATGATTCCTCTTGTAAAATTCACGCCAATTATGTATTTATAATTCTAAAACCTTCTAGAATAACCACTGATTAATTAAAATCCCAACTTTTTCCCAAACTCGACTCGAGCTCTGCAGCTCGATTCGAGTCGGTGCTAATTTCTTGTCAAGTTTGCGGCAGTGAAGGAGCTTGACTAATAGGAAAGGCCGAGTTCATGTCTCAGGTATGTATAGTCGATTTCCGATAGTCGAGAGGCAGAGCTCAAAGCATTTTAAGTGATGGGACTCGACTCGAGTTCATGCGACGAGTCGATTCTTGTCAACTTCTGGCCATTCCTTTCCATTTCGGGTCCCAACTTCATTTTACTCCATTTTCACCTGTTTTTCATACAATTAAGCTCATTTTCACACATTTATCAATTTATATCATAAATCTCTATATTAACATTAAACACCACCAAAAGCTATACAAAACGGATAAAACGACACGAAAATATACATAAAAATATACTAAAATTTAGGTGAAAATAGCTCCGATCACTAATGGAATGAAACTTATCCATGAGTCTACAAATAAAAAATAAGAAATCAATAAAAAGAAGAAAAACCCTTGTCAAGCGTAATTCTCTGTCTTCTCTTTTCATCTTGATGATCCTCCTCTGTTCTTCTTCTCAAATAGCAAATATCGTGACTGAGTGTGAGGGGTGAATGTTTGAAAGATTGTGTAGCCTAAAGGACGTGGTGGTGAGTTTCTTCATGAACTCCCCAAAGTGTTCCTTTTATAGTTGATTACTCATAAAACTTGAATTCCATCTCAAAAGTGGGATTTTTCACGTCAAAACACTCGTCGGGCCCAAAATTGGGCCGCTGGGAAGTGGCACTATGTTGGATTATATACTAAAAGTCTAGCTTTTTATATGAACAATATTTTAACAATTATTTTGAAATGATAATCATATGATCAAATGTTTTGCATATTATAATTTGTTTATATGTCATTGCAAAAGCCCATTTACTTTATGCTGTAAATAATATGGTATGCGGCGTCGTACGCAAGATCATATTATCAGCTCCTTATAAAGTATAAATAGATGCTCACAACCAAGATAGACTGGGACAATCTATTGGGATGGTTGTAGTGTGATTTTGTATTAGTTTGTCTTGACTATAAAATCATATTAGTGCACTTTGTGTGAATTGAGCAGGACCGCGTGAGGTCGTTCAACTTATAATGACTATATAAGAGAACTAGACCTCAGCTATTATGGATGTTTGTGCTCTTAATACCTATACAATAACCTCGAACACGTAAGTCAATATTTGTTTCTTTAATTCATCAAAAGGTGAGATTTATTCATTAAATAAATATATTCGGTGAGTTAGGAGATAGTACTGTCTCTATGGTATGTTGTTAATTGTAGAAGGAATCTGTGTTCTAATAATTAGGCTGATGATATCTCCTTGAGGAGCTCATTAGGATTATCATGTAAACCTTGAAGGTTTATTTATTCCGGCATGATAATGAGATTAAGTGGTACTACTCCTGGATAAGAGATTAATTAATTGAGTTGTCAGTAACTTATTAATTATTGGAAATTGTATATCTTAAACATTGGAAGATTAAAGGGCTCATAATAAGAAGAAGCCCATAACGTAATTTAGGATTAGAGTGGCAGTGCAATAATAATATTTTAGTGGACTATATTATTATTATTGGACTTAAATATAAGTTTTGGGCTAACTTGGAACTGAAGCCCAATGGGAGGCCCAACTCTACTTTTTCCTCCTGGTCCGTGTTGTTGCCCATAAATAAGCCATCTCATCAATTCGGAAACCCTAATCACACGTCTAATACTGTGAAGAGAGGAGAGAGGTTGTAGAATGAGTGTGTCTTGAAGATCGTCGCCCACACGACGTAAATATTAGGCTTGGGAATATAGCAGAAGATCAGAGAGGTCATTTGCATCAAGCTGATCGAGTTCTTCATCTACAAATCCTGGTGAAAGGTAATATAATTCTATATTCTTGCTTCCGTTGATATAGAATTGCATGGAACCCTAACGTGTCACGTGGACCATAAAATCCGAGTGCCAACAATTAGTATCAGAACTTCGGTTTCATGGTTCTATGTGAGACGTTAGGCTATGGTTTATGTGCTATACGTAGATTAGGGTGAAAGAAATTTGTTATTTCTTGTTGAATACCCTAACCCTACATGACGGAGACGGACCATGGGAGCACGACGACACAACAAGCGTCAGTTGATGGCGCGAAGAAGGCTGGTGGTTGGTACGATTGGCGTGATGCCGCGCGGGATGGCACATGGGTGGCGCTCAAGCAGCACACGATGCTGGGCCTGTCGGCATGACGCGGCAAGTGTCCGCTGATGGCGAAAGTGATCAACGTGCGGTTCAAGTCGGCAGCGAGCGACGGCCACACACATGTGATGAGAGTGAAAATAATTGTGTGTTAATGTTCAATTTAACACCTTTTTGGATGAGAATTATTGTTATATATTAGCACAAATGTCTTATATTCAATATATGAGAAAAAGGTACACTTGAGGTGTTTTATTGTGTTTTAGGTGGAAAAAGGATCAAAAGTGCAAAGTTGGAGAAAAGGTGAAACTTGTACAAGAATGCTGAAAAATGCACGTCCAACTTGTGTAATTTTTCTATGTTTTTGTAGAGCTCTGAATTGGAATTATGATACTTGATTAGAACACAGAAGTGAGGATCGTTATGGCATAAGAAACACCTCAATTGGAGTTCGAACGAGAAAATTATGATCAAAATGGTGATGTCGCGCAAGCTGTTTCTACTCAGCACGACTGTTCCACTTTGCATGACTTGTTACAGATTTAAATGTTAGAGTTTTTATAATTTCTTTATATGGATAGAAAGACAAGGAAGATAGAATCGCGTGAGTGCAAGAATCACTCAAATTAGAGTTTGGATGTGAAAGTTATACGCGAAACGGTGAGACTGCACAAGCTGGTTCGACCTCACTAATCTAGTTCGACCACTGGTTCGGGTCGAACTAGAAACCTAAAATTTTGTTACAGAGTTGTTCAACCTCCCTGATCTGGTTCGACCAAGCCCAAAAGTTGAACCACCATGCGGGACAGCTCCAGATCCCCATTTTTATACCCTTAGTGCATGTATTTTCGTGTTTTCTAAGAAAAAGCTCATCCAAGGTCCATAAGGAGAGCTTACAAGTATAAAAGAAGATGTAGATAACACCAAAGGCAATGCAACACAATTATCCTACACCCCACAAGGGGGATCAACCACAACCATCATCCACATCCTTTCCTCCATCCATCCATCACTTTGAAAATTCGTCTGTAGAATCAAGAGGAGAACCAAGAGGATGATTCAAGATGGAGAAGAACGCGACGACGCCTACATCTAGGGTTTTACTCATTTTCTAATTTATCTTGTATTTTCCAGATATATGGGTAAGATCTATCCAACCCCATGATTGTTCTTCATAACATCATGGAAAATGAATGATTATTCTTCAACAAGAGGAAAGAATGAATGAATAAGTAGTTTTCTTTTTGGATAGAGTTGCGCAGATGCCTATGGAGACTCGTTCATGCAAGAGCTTAGATGTGGTGGAGGAGATTATAGATGAAGATATGCCATTAATCCTATCTAAGGATTCCTTCGAAACATGCTTTAGCGATTCTCTTGCTTTTTCCACTACGGAGCTAGATGAGTTGTCTAATGAGTTATGTATTGAATTTCTTGAAAACTTACTTGCATTGAATGATGACAGGTTAGCACAAGTAGAAGAAACCAGAGTTGAAGAAGAAGAAGAATAGATTGATGAAGAATATGAGGATGTTGAGGAAGAAAAGAAAGAAGAAGAGCAAAGTCATAAAACAACTAAAGAGGACTTAAAGAATGAAATGAGCATTTCTAAACCTTTAAATTCTTTAAGTTACATTGAATTTGATGATATTTTTTCTATTGAATTTGTTTTACCTATTGATTCTCATGATTCCTCACATATCCTTAAGGACAAGAAGGATTTGAAAAAGAAGTTGGGAATTATTATTGGAAGAAGGAATAAGTGGTGGAGTAGAATGAAAAGGTTGATGAGATGTGATTAAAATATGATTGGCAAAGTCAAGATAAATTTTAAGAATGCCAACTAGGTCTTTCCTAGCCATAAGTATTTGATAGGTGAAGAAGCACATCTATTTGAGTACGATGGCAAGGATGAGAGATATCCATGGCCATTCCGATGAGACTGCTGAATCCCGTTGTGACTTTCCACTGTTAAATATGAGCGCCTGTTGGGGGCTTGTCCCTTCTGTTTTATTGCTTTATTATTTCTTTTGTGTGAGTGACGATTTATTATATTTAAAATGTTCACGCTTCGCCAATTACATCTCTTTTTAAACTTAGTTTTGACTTACGTTTTTACTAACTTTGGGGAGAGTTTGATGTACTTACCTTGTCTTATGAGCACCGAGGGTATAATTTTTCCTTTCGTTGGTTGTTTGTTTGTTAGGGGGTTGATTTTTTGCGGCATATTAATATTTTTAACCGGTGTTGATATGTCGATTTTTTGCAACTTACCTAATGTTTTGTGTGTTGTGTTGGTGTGTCTAGTGTGTGGAGCCAATTAGATAGTCAATTGAGTCTTTCTTATAGTTCTCTTATTTTATTATTGATGAATTCTGTGATGATGAGGTGTGCTTGAGCTTTGATGATAGAAAAGATAAAAGAGTGGCAACACGAGTTCTATGCTGAGGCTTTGACCTGACCGAGTTGAACAACTCGAGGAGCCCGTGATCGTTTTGAAGGATGAAAATCATGTGCCCTCATTTTCTTATTCTAATTTTTATGTGTGCTTTTAATTTATGAGAGTGGAAGGATTGAGTTTTTGGTTTTGGTGATCCACATGTGAGCTTATATTGTTTAAATTGTGCTTAAAATTCATATACTCTTTAAATTGATGAGGGTAGTGTACTTGAGTTATATTGTGATATGAAATTCTTTGTGTACTTGTGGGATATTACTTACCATGAAAAGTGCGCTGTTACTTGTTAAAAACCCATGTGAGATTTTGAGCTTTATTCATGGACATAATCACATGATATTTCTTTTTCTGGTGAGTATCGTTCTTGTGCGTGTATTCTAAAACTCGCCTGGAGTCTCCTTGAATATTCAAGATTAGTCTAGTGGATTATGGAAATGATATTAGGTCATCTTTAAATAGCCCATTTTTTCCCATATACTCCTGAATTCATTATATCCCTAGTTAGCCCGTTTGAGTCTTTTTAAATCCATTCTTTTGATAGCCAATAAAACTTAATTGAAGAGAGTGATGATTTGAGGGATGATAAGGATGATGAAAGAAGAGTCTTAAGGACGAAAAGAAAAATTTCTGGAGTAGTACTCAAATCTAGTACTCTATGGAAACAAACACCCTAGGGTAGTGCTTAAATCTAGTACCCTATGGAGGATGCGAGAGGTAGTGCCCGAAATTGGTACCTCAAAAGAAAAAAGAAAAAAAAGGGTGAAATAAAAAGGAGAATGATGGAGTTGAAGAGCTAGATTAAGTTGAAAAAAATATGTTGTGCTTGAAGGAGAAAGATGGGAGAGTTTGAAGAGGATGTTGTGCTTGATTGAAAGTGATGAGGAAGAACGAAAGATCGAGAGAGACTGCAGCATGAATGATCCGAGTTTTGAGTCACTTATCCATAAATTTCCTATCTTTTTCAAATAGCCTACATTACAACCAAATAAAAGACCTTTTTGATCCATGATTTGCTAGCTACAAGTAAAAGGAGAGTTGAGACAATTGGCAAGCTTATGGTTATGCATGCACTTAAATTGAATTTGAGCGTAAACACCTTAACTCATAAGTGTACATCTTTTACACTTGAGTGCGAGTGATATATACTTCCCGTGTGAACATGTGAATGAAGCATTTGAATTGGTGGTGATTGTCTTATCTTGTATGCTATGAATTGATTATTACATGTAATGAGAGTTGCATGACCTAAGTTGAGGACAATTGTATTTTGAATGGGGTATTTGTTATAGTCCTTATTTCCCCGCTAATTTTCGTACTCTCTTTCTCTTTATTTTATTTTGTTGTCTCGGGACGGAGCAACGGGTAAGCTTGAGGGATTGATGAAAGTGAAAATAAACATGTGTTAGTGTCCAATTTAAAACCTTTTTGGGTGGGAATTATTGTTATATATTAGCACAAATGTCTTATATTCGATATATGTGAGAAAAAAGTGCATTTGAGGCGTTTTATTATATTTTAGGTGGAAAAAAGATCAAAAGTGCAAAGTTGGAGAAAGGGTGAAACTAGTGCAAGAATGATGAAAAATGCACGTCCAACTTGTGTAATTTTTCTGTATTCTTGTGGAGCTTTGAAATAGAATTTTGATACATGGTTTGAAAGCCACTGATGTGAGGATCGTTTGGCGTAAGAAACACCTCAATCGGAGTCCGAACGAGAAAGTTAAGATCAAAATGGTGACGTCGCGCAAGCTGTTTCTACTCAGCACGACTGTTCCACTTTGTATGACTTTTTACAAATTCAAATGTTATATTTTTTGTAAGTTCTTTATATAGATAGAAAGCCAAGGAAGAGAGGATAGCGTGAGCGCAAGAATCACTCAAATCGGAGTTTGGATGTGGAAGTTATACGCGAAACGGTGAGACTGCGCAAGCTGGTTCGACCTCACTGATCTAGTTCGACCACTGGTTCTGGTCAAATCACAAACTTGAAAGTTTGTTACAGAGTGGTTCGCTCTCTCTGATCTGGTTCGACCAAGCCCAAAAGTCGAACCACCATGCGGGACAGCTCCAGATCCGTATTTTTATACCCTCAGTGCATGTATTTTCGTATTTTCCAAGAAAAACCCATCCAAGGTCCATAAGGAGAGCTTATAAGTGTAAAAGAAGATGTAGATAGCACCAAAGGCAATACAACACAATTATCTTATACCTCACAAGGGGGATCACCCCCAACCATCATCCACATCCTTTCCTCCATCCATCCATCACTTTGAAAATTCGTCTGTGGAACCAAGAGGAGGATTCAAGATGGAGAAGGACGCGACGACGCCTACATCTAGGGTTTTACTCGTTTCCTAATTTATCTTGTATTTTCCAGACATATGGGTAAGATCTATCCAACCCCCATGATTGTTCTTCATAACATCATGGGCTAGAGCCGTTTTGGTAGATCTAGGGTTTTGAAGGTTCTTATGAATTAATTGAACTTTCGTATGTATACTCCGTACAACACTACTTGTGGATTTATTTTATATAAGATTATGCATTTTTAATTCATACTCTGAGTTGTTTTGTGCATCATTAACTGTTATGTAGAGTCTGAATACATATTTTGGTTATTGATTGAGTGTGTTCACTGCTGAGCATGATTCAATGTTATGATTCTAAATGAGGGGACTTCGTAGTTTCATTAGAACTATCTTATATGAATACTTATTAATTGAATTGGATTCGGGTTGATAAGTAGGATAAAAAGGGTAATTTTATAGTAACTATAAAGGGAGATCATATCAAGTTAGAGTACCAATTGGCCATGGAAATAATTTATACTGATAGTACCTAGAAAGAGCGGTGAAGTTATATCTCTTGCTCCAAGTTTATTCACACGTATTATACGCATGTTTGATTGTGTCTATGGAGTAAATATACATGGCTTAGTGATGCGTCCATATTCCACAAGACAGAGTCGGACATTGATACACGAAAGGGAAATTAATGAGTGAAACTAGATTATCCTAGAGCTACCTATTCTCCTACTTGATTCACTTTCGTATTTTCCTAGTTCTTAATTTATTTTATTTGCTTTTTTAATTAATTGTTTAGTAGTTAATAATTAAATTTCAACTTTTATTGCCTTTAGTCTTAATTAATTTAGTTAATAATTTTAATTGATAATATGTCGTCCTTTGGGTTCGATATTTAACTTGGTCGCTTGCTTAAGCTGCAATTAATATCCTTCATACTTGGGGATTAATTTTGCGTGCAAAGAAAACGCTCAGCAGCAGGGCCACGTAGGCACACGGCACTGTCCAGGCGGGCTAGCGGCGCTGGTCAAGTGGACGGCAGATGTGCGGCGTGAGCGGTGCTGGTCAAGGCACGGCGACACTAAAAGTGACAGCTGTCAACATGGGAGATGCTGACAGATGGAACGTGTCGTGCCGGCTGGCGGTATAACTGGCGGCAGCGCGATGGCGTGGGCAGGCTTTGCACGCTGGAAGTACGCACGAGTGGTGCACGACAAATGTGTGAGTGGAAGGAGAGATACTGATAGGCGGCATGTGTCACGCCAGTGGGCGGCACGAGTCGCGCCGGCTAGCAACACAGCGCTAATAGTCGCACTGGCCAGACAGCACGAGCAGCAATGGCGTATGACACGGGCAGCATTAGCGGATGGCATGAGTCGTACCGGAAGGTGTGTGGGGCAGACGTGGGGTCTTGATGGTGTGAGGTAACTACATGGTCACGAGTCGTGCTGGTGCACGACACGAGTCATGCCGTCATGTGGTGATGACCAGACGGGTTCGTTGGTGACACGCAATGAACTATCAAATTCGTTGTGCTTAATAACGATTTTAATTCGTGATATATAACTGCATATAATTGATGAATTATCTGATTATTGTTATATATGTTTGCATGTTCTAAGTGATTTACTGCTAAATTGTTGTAATAGGAGCATTCTAGGTTGTGTATTTTATTTTGGATATTATACGCATTTAAAAACCCACGGTGTTAATAACTAAGTGGCAGAGGGTTTCTTTAATTATTTTTATGGCCTCCATTATTGATTAGTAAATGATGTGAATAAACTTGCGTGTTGGTTATAGTACCTTCCTCCCCATCGGAGAGTTTATTTGCGGATCATTGGTACAATTTTTTTTATAATGATTGTAGAAAATTACTTAGGCGGGTGTGATTTTCCTGTTGGATTGTTTTAAACGCCAACACTTCTCCATCAGAGTCACTGCTATTATTTGCATAGCTAAAGATGAACCAACTATTAATTATTTTGTCATAAAGTTAGGTTGACAAATGAAATTAATAGGTAAGACCTTCTTTTGTAAATGTTAGAGTTTGTATACGTCCACACTATCGTGGCATGCAAATTCATGGTGCTTGAGATGTCGGTAAATTTTATTTTACATTATTTTGAGAAAATCAATATAAATTGTTAAATTCGAAGTATTTGATCTATGTATTTATTTACGTGATTCTCAGAATTTTTCAAATAACTTTTAATCCACTTGCTTTTATACGTAAAGAACACAAACATACTGGCACAAATTATGTTGACTGGAAACGTAACATGGACATTGTTCTGATTGTTGAGGATTATATCTTTGTACTCACTGAGGAATGTCTTGTAGAACCTACTGATGACTCTAGTGAAGAGCAAAGAGCTGCTTATAGTAGGTGGGTTAAGACTGATAAGATGGCGAAATACTACATTTTGGCTTCTATGTCAAATGTGCTGCAATCATCATCAAGTCATGAACACTGCCTATGATATGATGCAGAATCTCAGAGAACTCTTTGTTGGCATTTGATCATTTAGTTAACGTGAACCTTAGAGTTCCATACGTTTGTAATTCAGCGGACGCAAAAAAACATAGAAATTTATTACCTTTCATCAGGGCATGTTAAAGAAGATAGATTCTCACCGGCAGCCTGCGCAGCCTCACAGTTTTGGGCATAACTCTCTCGTCTGATCTCCGATTTGAGTGATCTATGCACTAAAACGGTTCTCTCTTAAGTGGCTTTCCATTAATATATCACACGTCGAATTATAAATTCTGTATGAATTTATAAAAATCATGAAAGTTGAGGGACAACAGCAGCAAACAACCTTCCGGTCTTCTGCTGTATTCCTAAGTCCAATCTCGAGGTCGTGTGGGCGACGATTTTCGAGATCTTCTCAATCTACAGTTCTATCTACCCTCTTCACGTGTTAGGCGTGTCTCTCTAGAGTTAGAATAGCTGAGATGACTTATATATGGGCTACAACAGGGACCAGGAGGAGAAATTAAAGTCGGGCCTCCATCGGGCTTAAGTATCTAAGTTTAGTCAAAAATTTATACTTAAGTTCAATAATAATATAGTCCACTAAAAAATTATTACTGCACTGCTGCTCCAATCCCATAATTAAGTTATGGGTTCCTTCTTATTATGAGCCCGACAGTCTCCCCGTGTTAAGATATACAATGCACATTAAATAATTAAGTTACTGACAACTCTATTAATTAATATCTCATCCGAGAGTAGTACCACTCAACCTTATTATCATGCCGGAATAAATTCACCTGCAGGGTTTACATGATAATCCTTATGAGCTCCTCAAGGGGACATCATCAACCTATGTCGGACATGCATTCCTTCTACAATCAACAGCACACCATAGAGACAATATTATTTCCCAACTCATCGGGTTTGTTGATTTAATACATGTAAATCTCACCCACTGATGAATCAAAGAAATACATACTACCTTACGTGTCGAGGTTATTGTATAGGGATTAAGAGCACGAAAATTCATAATAACTGAGATCAAGTTCTCCTATATAGTCGGTATAAGTCGAACGATCTCATGCGGTCCTGCTCAATACACACAAAGTGCACTAATGTGATTCTATAGGCAAGACAACCTAATACCAAACCACACTACAACCATCCCGATAGAGAGTCCCCGTCTATCTCGGTAGTGAGCATCTGTTTATACTTTGTAAGAAAATCGATAATATGATCTTCCGCGTGTTGTCGCACAACATATTATCTACAGTATAAAGTAAGTGGACTATTGCATCGTGCATATAAATAAATTATAAGACGCAATCATTTGATCATATGATTCTCATTTCAAATAAATTGTTATAACATTGTTCATACAAAAAGCTAGACTTTTAGTATACAATCTAATACTCTTCGGACACCAGAGTCGGCTTGCTAGGTTGTAGGGCATGGCTGTGCTGATGAACACCAAAATGGCTGAGGGCACTCCCGTAAGGGATCATGTCCTTAGAATGATGGGCCAACTCAGTGAGTTGGAGGTCCTTGGAGCTGAAATCGATAGGGAAACCCAAGTCGATATCATACTCCAAAGCCTGCCTAAAAGTTTTGAGCAGTTTTGCCTGAACTACGGTATGAACAAAAGATTGTACATGTTGGCGAAACTTCTGACAAAACTTGTGGTGGTGGAAGGACTGTTTCGTCGAGCTTCTCAAGTTCATGTTGCTGAAAATATTGCTTATCCTAAGGCGAGAGGCGGAAGAAATAAGAGGAGACAAGTAAATTCAGCACCTATGAATGTAGTGAAGGCAAAGGGTGGTGTGGTCAAGAAGCTTAAAGGCAAGTGCTTCAAATGCACGCAGCCAGGACACTACAAGGCTGATTGCCCTCTTCTGAAGGGGAACAAGGATGGTAAGTCTTATTTATTAGTTGTTGAATCGTGTTTAGCAGCTGTATCTGCTGACACATAGTTTGTAGATACGGGAGCCACTGATCATGTCTATAATTCTTTGTAGGGGTTCCGATAAACCCGACAGCTAAGTGATGGGGAGATTTCCATATTCATAGGGGATGCTATGAGAGTAGCGGCTGTTGCAGTGGGAGATGTTTATTTATCTTTTGATAGGAATAAAACTCTTGTTTTGAGGAATTGTCTTTACGTACCTTCTTTTAGAAAGAATTTAATTTCAGTTTCTAAATTGTTTATGGATAGATATTCTGTTTCTTTTAATGATCACAAGGTTTTTTAAGGAAAAATGGAATTATTATCTATGTTGGTACATTGATAGACAATTTGTATACTCTTAATCTGATTTCTCCCACAATGCAACAAATTGAATCGAATAATACATCTACTAATAAGAGAAAATAACCTTCGAAAATGAATCAAACATACCTTTGGCATCTGAGATTAGGTCATATTAACTTGAGTAGGATTCAAAGGTTGATAGCTGATGGACCTTTGAGTTCATTAGTAGTGGAAAATAATCCAACTTGCGAATCTTACTTGGCAAGGAAAATGACCAAAAGGCCTTTCAAGGCAAAGGGATATAGAGCTAAAGACGTGCTAGAATTACTTCATTCTGATTTATATGCTTCAAAACTTAAGATATTGTTCATCCCGAACAACTAAATTGAACAAAGAAATAAGAAAGATAGTGTGTAAATCAAATGAAAAACAAGAGATATAACAATTAGGCCATTCAAAATACAATTGTCCTCAACTCCAATCATACAACTCTTATTACATCAAAGCATACAAGTTAAGACAATACCACTAATTAAAATGCTCTATTAATTACCCTTTCTCATGGGAAGTATATATGTCTCGCGCTCAAGTGTAAAAGATGTACACTTATAGGGTATGGTGTTTACGCTCAAATTCAATTCAAGTGAACGTATAACCATAAGCTTTCCAAATATCTCAAACTCTCGACCACTAAAAAACTATGATTCGACAATGAGATAAGAAGGACATTTATTTGGATGTAGTGTTAGCTCTTTAGGTAGAAAATATATGGATAAGTGACTCAAAACTAAGATCAATCAAGTGACCGTCTCTCTTAATCATTATTGTTGAATGGGGCAATATTCTTAGTCGCATTTTTAATAAAATGTTTAAGAGTAAGAGACTCTATCGTTATTGTACACGTGTGACCAAGCAACAAAATTTATAAGTATGTCGTCCCAAGGGAAAGTAAACTCATGGTTATATCCAAAATTTCCATTGATTTATACTTTGTAAGAATGATAGATTGAAGGTTTGGTATTACAGACTACTTATTCTAATCAATTAACTAAAAACTAATCTAGCAACAAAATGTATCAAACAACGAACAAATGATGAATGAAATGGAGATAGAATTCACATAAGAAGAGAGCAAGACTAATCATAATCATGGTTAAGAATCTAGCTAGATATACATAACTCTTGTCGATGAACTTCATTAATTTCTGGACTAAAAGCAATCACAATTTTAACCCTAATCCCTATGGCCAAGACAATTAGGTTCTCGACTCTTTTACAAGTCTAAATCTCCTAAGATTGATCTTAATCTCAATTCCCTTATGGTACTATGATCATAAGTTTGGTTCTTCTCAATCAATTTCTCAAGTGTCCCTCTATGAATGTTCTAAGCATAAGAAGGGTATGACTTACCTCCCCTCATACTAACATGCATGCTCATTTTAATATATGATTCAATTAAACATCCACTTATAACATTGGAATGACCATCCTAACACTATGAATAGAGAATTTAATCACACAAATATTGAAATGAAACATGATTTATATATCATAAAAGGAAATCCACAATTTAACTCAATTCACTTCTTAAGTTCTACACATCTAGCTTTCATCTCAACCATTCATATGATTAACCCTACTATAGGACTAGCCACTACACATTGTGTTTAGATCAATACAATCAAAGGCTTGCTCCATTTGAGCCAAAATAAGAAGAAAATTAACAATTGAAAAGTAGATTGGCTTCCCTTTCATGGAGAAATCTTCATTCTCTTCAAAATGCTAACTTCTTCAATCCTTGATGCTGTCCTCTTCTCAAGTGGTGGAATAATGAATTGATGGATGGATTTATGGATGTATTAATGGAGATCAAGTGGAATTGATGGATCTAATGTATGGATGAATCAAATGGATCTAGTGTGTGAAAATGTGGTGTGGAGTATGTGTAACTGCTCTAATATGATCTCTCCCTCTAAATTTCGCACAAATCCTTTTATATCACTTAAGGGCCTTCTAGAAGCTTCCGGAACATTCTGAAATTTGCACTGCTTTTTGCAACTACACGGGCCTGTAGCAGTACACGGCTCATGTAGTGCACACCTACTTCGGCGTGTTGTGCCTGCTTTCGGACATGGCTCGAACTGCGCTACACGGCCTCAGTCATGGGCGTGTAGCGTTTTTTGATGACATTGCACAACTTCCTCTTACAGGCCCGTGTTCTGCACGTGACATGTGAATTTGGGAGAATCAGAGGGAGGGTGACCTGAACATCAGAGGGAGGGGAATCAGAGGGAGGGTGACGTGAAATTGGTCACGTGCGCTGCACGTGACATGTTTAGTACGTTCATGGAAAATGGGATTGACTTCAATTTGCCTTGCGCCCTGATTATCGCAAAAGCGGGGTGTCGGACCACCCTGATAAATCATGAATTTCTTTAGTAGCCAACAAAGCCAAAGGATTTCACCAACTGTAACAGCCATGGCGTGGTATTCTGCTTCAGCGGAAGATCGTGAAACCACAGTTTGCTTCTTCGTGCGCCAAGAAAGGGGCGCACCTCCAAGAGAAACGAAGTAGCCTGTGTTGGACAGGTGAGTAAAAGAACATCCAGCCTAATTAGCGTCACAATAAGCCTCAAGAGAAAAGTCACAATCAGCCGGAAGGAAGAGTCCTTGTCCTGGTGTGGACTTTAAATAGAGAAGTACCCGCACTGCAGCATCGAGATGAGACTGACGTGGAGCAGAGAGAAATTAGCTAAGCAAATTGACCGAGAACACGATGTTTGATCGCGTAACTATGAGATATAACAACCAACCTATCAATCGTCGATATTGGGAAGCATCCACGAAAGGACCATCATCGTCTGGGCTTAATTTGAGATTCTGCTCCATAGGAAATGCAGATGGTCTACCAGTTTGCAAGCCACTATCTTCAAGAATATCCAACGTGTATTTTGTTTGACTCAAGACAAAACCTTTTGATGAACGAGCAACTTCAATTCCAAGAAAATACTTTATAATCCCCAAATCTTTAATGTTGAATTTAGTATCCAAATACATTTTAACATCCGCAATGATGGTAGAGTCATTCCCAACAAGTAAAACATTATATACATAGATGAGTGCCACCACATAAACATTCGCACGCCGGAAAACAAAAAGAGAATGATCAGCCATTGATTGATAGAAACCAATGGCTAAGAGAGCTTGTGTGAACTTGTGATACCAGTTCCTAGACGTCTGACGAAGGCCATAAAGGGATTTAATTAACTTGCAAATGCGGTTGTCTCCATCTTTAGCAAAACCCTGTAGTACTCGCATGTACACAGCCTCATGCAAATCACCATGAAGAAATGCGTTGTTCACATCAAGTTGGTGAACTTCCCAACCTCGTTTAGCAGTAATGGTCAACATGCATCTTACAGTGACCAATTGCAACAGGGGCAAAGGTTTTATGGAAATCAACGCCTTCAACCTAGGTAAACCCCTTTCCTACAAGTCGTGCTTTATATCGCTCCACATCACCGTTTGGCTTGTACTTAATTTTGTACACCCATTTTGAATCAATAGCCTTCTTTGTAGGTGGAAGTGAGACAAGCTTCTAAGTTTCATTGTTTTCAAGTGCCTGAATTTCCTTCTTCATGGCTTCCCGCCACAAAGGATCCAGGGCTGCCTGTTTGAAGCTTTTAGGCTCATCACGGGATGTGGAGGTAGCTAGAAAAACTTTATGAGAAGAAGAAAATCTTTCATAAGTGATAAAGCGAGATAAAGGATGTACCGTCGAGTTGACTGAGTTGGCATTGGGCAGTAAATTGTCCATAGTGGACGGCAAGGTGACATGGTATTCGGCTAGATGCTTTGGTTGCCTGCGAACTCGCTGACTAACTCTTGGAGCTGCAGCAATAATGGTTGGACCACCTTCATAGATGTCGTTTCAGGTGAGTCCATTGTCGGTTCAATGAGCTGAGGTGTGGATGCCACAGTGTCCACCCCACCTTGAACAATGAATGGTCGAGAACGGACACTTTTGGAAAGCTGCAATTGTGTGTCTGATTGATGAATACCGTAGACATAGTTTTGTGCCAAGCCAACCAAATGTTCAAAGGTAATTTCATGTTCAGCTGATGTAATATTCTTAAAAGGGTATATGTTCTCAAAGAAAGTAACATCCCTAGAACTGTAAACCTTATGAGATTTCAAGTCAAATACTTTGTACGCCTTTTGCCCAATGGGATATCCAATATATACACAAGCACTCCCCCTTTCACCAAACTTATCCTTGTGCTTATTGTCACGTGTATAAACCAAACAACCAAAAACAAACATTTGGTCATAAGAAGGTGATCGACCCAACAATACTTCATATGGTGTTTTGTTTGCAATGGGTATAGATGGCAATCTATTGATAATGTAAATAGCTATAAGAACACACTTACCCCAAAATTTAATAGGTAAACCCACCTCAAAATGAAAAGCTCTAGCAATTTCAAGTATGTGTCGATGCTTACGTTCAAATACCCCTTTTGTTGTGGTGTGTCAGTGAAAGGGATTTCTAAAAGAATTCCACATTTATTATAAAACTCAAGCAAAATAGCTGATCGAACCTCTAATCCATTATCAGAACGCACTCATTTAATAGAGTGCCCAAATTGAGTATAAACCATGTTATAAAACTGCATCAATAACTTGTCTACCTCAAATTTATTTGCCATTAAATAAACTCATGTACCTCTACTGTAGTCATCAACAATAGATAGAAAATATCTAGCACCAGAAAGAGTATCATGTTTATAACTACCCCAAATATCACAATGAATCAATTCAAATCAACTCAAGGTTTGACTAGTTCTATCAGGAAAAGGTAATCTAATTTGTTTAGCACATAGACAAGAATCACAAAAAACATTAACTCTCTTCAATTTATTGAACTGACTGATGTGCTGCAACTTTCCATCTAAAGCATGCGCAAGACACCTGTGCCAAACAGTAGAGTCCACAGTGGTAGAAAAAGCCATAACTTCAGTGGTTGCAGGTTCCAAGTAATATAGACCATCACAAAATTTACCCACTCCAATTAGGTTCCTCGAAGGTAAGTCCTGTACGACACAAAAATCACCAAGAAATATTAATCCACAATTCAAATCTTTGAACAATCTTCTAACTGAAAGAAGGTTGCATTGAAATTGGGGAACGAGTAAAACTCGTGGAAGGTGTAAACCATTTGTTATTCGAACATTTCCAACACCTGTAACAGACACAACATCACCATTGGGTATCCGAACAGGTGGCTCAGAAAGTCTCTCACCAGCTTGCACAGTGCATTGACATCGCAGGTGATGTGTTCTTTTGCTCCAGAATCGATGATCCAAAGCTTTGAAAAAGGTATCTTACCAGCCATGTTAACTGATGCCCCCATCGAGCTTGCACCTCCGTCAATATTGAGTTCGCTCCTCATGAACTGTGCCAGACGATTCAGTTGATCCACGGACAATCCTGGGACTACTAAAATTTCATTCCCCACTTGTGTGGCTCGTGGCTGCATTCGCTGATTCGAGTTGTCCATCTATCTGGCTTCATTATCTCCACAAAACTCTTGTCTGAGTCCATCACCACCGTAGCCATGCGGGCCAGTCTGCTGCACATCACGATGGGAGTTCGATCGCTCCCCCTTTCCTCGGACATTTCAGTTTGGCAGATACCCAATTCTCTCGAAATAGGTTTCAAAAGTGTGATTTGTTTTACCACAGTGTGTGCAATAGCGTCCATCCTTCGTAGTGTTTCGCTTTCCCTGCTCAGTATCCTTCTTTGATTGAACCTAGAAAGCTGAAGCATCAATGGTGGTACGATGCGAGATCGAAATGGATAGATGCTGCTCATCTTCCGAGACAAGGTGATATACAATGCTCAAATTAGGAACATGTCTACTTCCTAATATCTGCGTACGAATCGGCCCGAACGAATCATCAAGGCCCACGAGAAAGTCATACAACCTGTCTTTGTCACGAGATTCCATCAGGGTTTTTAAGAATTTACATGTGCAATTTCCACAGTTGCACGATGGCGGTGGAGAGAGTACAACAATCTCATCCCAAACTCTCCGCAAAGCACTGTAATATGCGGACACAGTAGTCCCTTCTAAACGGATCGTCCCTAACGTGCAGCGCAACTCATACATCCGCGGCGCATATTCTTTACCAAATCGCTCTTTCAAATCATCCCATATCTCACTTGCAGTTCGGAACTTGACACTCTGTCGTATTTCTAGTTCCATACTGCTGTGAAACTATCCCTTTACCATGGCGTAGATATGGCGAGCCTGGCTTTGGCATCGGAATTTCTCCATCAACAAAATCAATCTTATTTTCGCATACAATGAATTGGTCATGTCATCTAACCAATCACCATAGTTTCCATCACAAAGTAAGACCCCAACAAGAACGTCTCCAGGTTTATCGGAGCCGTTTAAGTAATGTGGCGACATCGCATCAATAACGATGCTAGAGGAAGATGACGATCCATCATCGTTCTTCTTCTCCGTGTTGCCAATTTCTATCATATTTTGGGATTGAAAAAATACGGCGCAGCAGGTAGGCTTCTAAACTAAGGTTTCAATTACCAGGTTCTCGGCTCTGATACCATGTTAAGAATAGTGTTTGCTGCATAATAATCTTATTATTTACAAAAATCCGTATAAGTATGTTACAGTAAGGACAAAAAATAAACCTAACCGGCTATGGGCTATACAACGCAATATACTCAACATACGACATAATCACTCCCAAATATAATCAATGGATTATGGAAATATAATCACACCCAATATGGACTATATGCGATGAAAGGAAAACATTACATTTGATCCCGTAAGTTGGCAAGAGTTATTCATGTGCTTTGGTTGCAACTCAAAAATTCGACCCGGACGAGGGTGGAGGCGTGGTTGAGAGTGGTTCCATCAGGCCCCACCACCTTGCTATCAGAAAACCACCATCCCCTCATAGAGAGATAAAGCTGCATCAACCATTTCTTTCTCTCTTCTTGCCTTCTGCTTAATTCTTTACGGAACCTTAATGTTAGTTTGTTAGTATAGTTAGTAGTTAGTTTACCAAGCACCCACACTTCCTTTTTCTCCAAGTCTCCTTATAACTCCCCTAAAATATTTTCAAAGGGAATCGAACTTGGGTCACTCACCTTAGTGAGGATCCCAGTGGCCAGGTGAGCTATCCCACATGGTTTCCTTCTCCTCCCCCATCTTTTGCTTTCCAGATGACCAAGATTGTGTGGCAATCATATCCGACATGTACGAGGAGCGCATACAATGAAGACTGCACTAGTGGGGATGGTAAAACTTCTCTTGCTAATAAACTCTTTCAAGATGTAACGTTTTTTTTAAAAAAAAAAAAAAAAAAACACTTCAACATCGATCAAGAGTCGCGTGTGGGTTGGAGTGGGCAAGAAATGTGAAGTAAAAGACATCCCATATCGCAGAGATGGATCCCGACAACAGTAATGAAGATGATGCAGTTCATGCAATGTTGAAGGCTGAGATGGAAGTTTGGGAAAATGAATTCTAAAGAAAGGATTAGCAATGGGTTTGTGATTTTAGATTCATATATCTCTGTAACTGTTATGCTGATGAGTTGTTGATTATTTAGATTAAATGTGTGATGGACCGCCACATCATCATACTTGACCGAATTGAATGAAAATTCCCAATTTATTTGGGCTAATTACAGTGTGCACTGAGTGCACCCTAAGATAGAGTGTGTCCATATACAAATATAAACAAAAACATAGTATACAATTATGAGCAAAAATGTCTACAATTTAATTGTTAGTTTTTTTAATGAAAAATTGATTGTAAAAAATATACAATTATTAAAAAAATATGTATACACTATTGAATAAAAAGTTATACACGTATGAATATTAATTTTTTTAATGAAAAACTTAGCGTAAAAAAGTATACAATTATTACCAAACACATATACAAAATAAAATAATATGTATACAAAATAGAATAAAAAATCACACATATGGTTAGGTGCACCTTTGCACCCGGGTGCACCTTTGCACCCGGGTGCACCCAATATTAGGGGTGTGTGGATCGGGAATCGGTACGGATTTTTAAAAAATCCATACCGAAATTCGGATAGGTTTTTTTAAAAAAAATAATCCGATATTGAATTCGTAAAGAAAAATCCGATATTGAATCCGTACCGAAATTCGGTTCAGTTCGGAACGGATTTTCGGGAAAATGGATTTTGGCGGTACGGAGCGAATCGAAGATAATATTATATTTTTTAATAAAAAGTAATAATACTTTAAAAATAAGAAAATACCTCTGTAATACTGCTTCACAATTCACATTAAAAGTTTCATGATACATATAAAAAGAGATAATATTTGAATAAAAAGTTATACTCGAATTGATGAAAAGTGAGAGTGATGCATTGCATTATTTCATAAACAATTCATATTATAAATAAAGAATGATAAACTTTTAATAAAAATGATAATATATTTAATAAAAATTGATAATTACTTAAAAAATATAAAATAGTCTTACATAACGCGACCTTATGTGTTGCCCTAAATAATAATAGTATTAAGACAAAAAAAATTAATAATTTTAGATTTTTTTAAACCTTTAACTTTAAATTTAAGGTGTATTTCAATTAAAATCTATATAATACTAATATTTTATACATAAATATGGATTATCATTTAATTTTTGCATTTTATCTTCATTAAATAAATATAAAATATAATAATTATTTATTAAATTTACGATTGAATTTAGACTTTGGAGATACCATTTACTTTATCATTATATTATCTGAAATAATACTTTGAACATATTATTTTATTTATTTCTTATTTTTTAGAAATTTATTTTACTTTATAAAATATATATTTTCTAATATACACTAATAAAAAAAAATTTAGAGTATTAGATATATTTTTAAATTATTATTTGGTAATATATTATAAATAATTTTAATTTATTAATTATGATTACATTATAATTAGTAGAGTAAAATTAATTAATTCATGAAATATAAAGTATAAACTATAAATAATAAGATAAATATATTATATATAATTTTAATGCATAATTTAAATTCGATTTTTCGGTACGGTACGGTTCGGTCCGGTTATATCAAATATTCGGTACGGGAAAGCGGAAAATATGCAAGTCTGTACCAATCAAAAAATCGGTTCGGTTCGGTTCGGAAAAAGTCAACAGTTTTTTTCGGTTAGGGATTAATTCGGTACGGTTTCGATTAAATCCAATATCCGTGCACATCCCTACCCAATATACACTCATTTAAATATTATCAAGTGCTTGTGATCACGTGGAGCTTGCATGTTTAATTTCCAGTGGAAAAGGATTTATAAAATTAAACAAAAATGATTAAAATTTAACAACTGTACTGAACTAAATTGAGAATTATAATAAAAAATATTAAAGTTTAGAATCCGCTATACTACAATTTTAAGAGTTACAAGACATAAAAAACGAAGTTGGCAATAATTATCACATTGAAAGTGATTATGAAAACTCACAACACATTTATTTAACTAATTTTAAATATGGTGTTTAAAAAGAGTTTTTTTTTATTTTAAACTAATTTTATCGAGTTTTGAAGGTAATGTAGCATTTGTAGATATTTAATAAATTATAAAGTATGTTACGTGTATTTTGTGGGATTACGATGAATATAAGTGGTGTTTTTATTTTTTAGTTGTACAACTTATTATGAAACGAAAGAAAATGAAAAGTGTAAAGATAATCATGAGATAGAGGGTGGTTACTCCACTCCATATTTCATAACATATTTTTCAATAAAAATACTATATCCTAATAAATGACCATTAAATCTTCACACATCTAATAATAATTTAGAGAATGATCGTGACACATTGCATACAATTAATTAATAAATGTAGTAGATGGAATAGGCGACTATATTTGGGTAATATTAAGTGAAAAAACATGCATTGATCTCCTTAAGAGAACAAACATAGTAGCTAGTATTTTACAATTTTACATGCACATGTTACATGACAATACAAAGTTCATATGTTATATGTAGGGAGAAACAGAGAGTGCATGGTTGTAAGAAGTACGTGTACATTGATGTTAATGTAACAAAACTATTAATGTATGCTTCTACATCGATCTTTTACACTTTTCTTGAAGATTTACTGCAACTTCAAATTCTTGAGGAGCCTGTTAACATAAAATTGAAGGAATTAATGAGCTAATAATAATTACATGTGTTAGAACTTAGAATTATCATATCTTGGATCATATATCGACTTCAAAGTTGCATGTACATCATCAATGAGGGTGAATGTATGGCAAAAATGTTGACGAAGTATATGATCCCTCCGTTCCGTCATAAGGTTTTGCATTTTACCTTTTTGAGCACCCAACATAAAGATTTGCATTTCCTTTATTGGTAAATGACGTGAGTTCAAAAAATTTTACATTATTTAATAATTTTTCATTAATTGAAATTGAAGATGATGGATAAAAGCTAAAAATACAAGTAAAATTGTACCCACTATATATTAAAATACATTTTTTTAACCTACGGGTAAAAAACAAACGTAATTGTTTGAGCTAAACAGAGGAAGCATATTATTTATGTATTTATAAACGTAAAGCAATTATATAATAACGTACCATAATATCCATGCATAATCATAAAATATGATTAATTTAAGTATTTGTTTAAGCAATATGAGTGATTCTGAATGATGATAACTTAGATTATATAGATAGCTCAGGCACGTACATAAAAGTAACATAATTAGTATCATTAATTAGTTGATGATATTTATTATTATGATCATGAAGTAAGAAAATGCATAACCATGTTTGCTCATGAACAACAAATTAAGTTGATGATGTAGGTGGTTGTTTGTACTCTCCCTCTAAGATATATAATATTAACACATCAGGTCAGATCGAAAGTGACAAGCAGTAGATATTGAAACGATAAACGGTACCTTTGGTCGTTGACGTATCCTCTTCCATTGGAGACGGCACGACCGTAATTAGGTATGGGAACTTGATCAGTTTCTATCTTCATTATATCCTTCTCCAGGGCCTCATAGTGCCTCCTCACTTCCTCAGCTGATTTCCCACTAACTGCTCTTGCAATGTTATGCCATCGATCGGGCGTATCCTTGTCGTACGTTGCGAGGGCGTCCTCGAACTGCTTGTTTTGTTTGGGTGTCCAGGAGCATGCCATTCCTAAAAGGGAGGCTGGGAAAGAGGTAGCTAGATTGATTTATGTTCTTTCTAGGAAGTATTTGATTGTGTTGCTCTAACCGTTAATCAACCAAAACCCTTTATATAGATAACAAAAGACTATAAAAGGAACCAAGAATATGTGTTTGAACCCTTTAACTTTAGTAAATGGATCCTGCATGGTCTAACATGTTTACTACTTATGTAAAAAATTTGTGTGAGACTTTCTCGCGACTCATGTGAGATAGATAAGAAATGATAACATTATAATAGATAGTAATACATGATTAATAAAAACTTATAACTATTTGAGTAAATTATGTAATGAAAGAATTTGTAATATAAATGAAATATGATAAAATCTTTAATGAAAAATTATAAATACTCCATAGGAAGTAAAATTATTACACCGTGAGACGCTCTCGCATAAGTGTTGCTTTATTAGAGCAATACTTATGTGAGACCGTCTTACAGATACACTGTTTTATTTTTTCTAAAATTTTACATTAAATTTTCATTAATGGTGTTATCACTATTATTTTATATACTTCCGAATTATTTATGAAATTGTTTACCTGACAGTTGTCACTGTTCATCAATCATGTATCACAAGTTATTAAAAACGTTATAGCTTATTCTCCTTCGCATAAAACACATTTCATAATATGGTCTCACATAAAGTTTTACTTGCCTGTTATTATGTGCCTATCCGCCTTTTCTAAATTTATAAGAAATTGATATAGAAAAATATGATTTATTAACTAGGACATGTATTTCCTGTTATATATTTTTGTGTATCATTTTCTATACCACTGAAAATTGATATGTAGGAAATCTAACCCTTGCATGCCGTCGAGGTACTGCATCTTTTCCTTTCCGAATTTAGCATCGTTCTCTCTCCTACGAATCACACATCCAACAGTATTACAATAAATTAGTCATTCATTGAATGACAAAAAAAAAAAAAATCGGACCAAGTAACTAGCATAAAAAACACCAAATTATAACGGAAGATCCCGAGTAATTAGCCTATGTGAACACCCCATTATTACACGAGATTGGGATCAACTAGCTTACCCCACAAATACATCAACATTGCTCGATCACTTCAATCTATAGCAACATCTTCAATAAGATAAACACAATTGGTTGATGCGTGGGACATGATGTGTAATGCATGAAGGATGTAGTACAAGCTTTTTAGAGCAATTCTTGAAACGTCGTAATCTTTCCTTTCTACAAGGTCAACATCATGGTCAAGTGGATTCATTAACCAGCTGGTGGTATTAGATCCCGGAGCTGCTACTTTTAGAGATAGATGCGCCAACAAAATGTATCAGATAGATATTCTTCGCCTTTTCGAGGGATAACGATGCTCTTGTTCGATCTCCATATCCTATATATTCCACTGCAACACTAAGATTCATATTCAGTTATGATCATATTACCATCACATACACCTTTTCTAATCATCACAAATAATAGTATTATGTGTATAGTTGAGCAACTGGATGCATATTTTCAATTGATTCCCCATAGTTTACTCCACTTGAATGGAATAACATAGCTATTTCTTCCACAGTCTTTCCACTGCACTAGAATCTATTCCTATGCTGTCATCATCATTATTTAGATTAAATTTAATTCTTTTTGTTAGTCAGCTGCACCATGAAATGTCTGTAACTTAATTAAATGTGAAAATTAATTACATTCAATATTCTTTCTTATTTTGTACAAATTTAGTTATATTTTTCATTGTTAATTTGTATGCTATAACTCTTGCTCTAGTACTAACAATGTTTTATTATGTTTTGAATACGAGAGAATTATTTGGTCAAATATTTACATTTTAGGTTCATACTATATGCTAATGCAATTCATGTTCGGTTACTTTATATATACATAATGTGGTGTGTTGTATCACACAAAACATTGTATTGTTATTTCCTTATAAAATATAAATAGTAGCCCAAAACTTATAAGATAATTTGGACAAAGTATCAGAAAGTTGTAATGTAATTCAATATTAGTCTATCTTGACTATAAAATTACACTAGTATACTTTGTCGGTATGGATCCCAATCAAAGTTGTTCGATCAATTTTTATTGATCATATAAAAAAATATTACCTCAGTTATTATGGGTGTTTCTTCTCTTAATCCCTATATAAAAACGAGCACGTATATTAAGTATATATTTCTTTTATTTATTAATCACTTCTACATGGTGTTTTGTTGATTATTGTATAAATATGTGTTCTTATAATCATCCCTTTAACTTGCATGTGGATTTAAACAACATGATAATACTATTGACTAGTACTACTTTTGAAATGAGATGTTAATTATTAAGTTATTAGTAATTTATTTAATTAATGAACATTCTGATATCCTAAATAAGAGGAGATTAACAAACACATAATAAGAAGAGATTCGTATAATGTTAAATGAGATTAGAGAGGTATGTAGTTCAATAATAACTCTTTATTGGACCAAATTATTATTAATGGGCTTAAATAGAGTATTTGGGCCAAACATGTGACATTTAAGCTTGTTAGGAGACCTAGCCCTTACTTCCTTCTAATATCTGTTGTAGTCTTTAAATAGCCTGTCTATTATAATAACAAACATACTCACGAAATTCTCTTTTCAAAAAATCTCGAAGAACAGGAGGTTAAGACGACGAGTAGAGAAGGGTACATTAGTGAGTTGGCTTGAGATCCTTTGAAGATTGATAGTTGTCACATGAAGTCCAAGTGAGACAAAGGAATATGAGAGATCTTGAGGTTGTTCTATGAATCGTCTACTTTAAGACAAATTTCTGTTGCGCTAGATATGCATGAATTCTCGAATAAATTATACTCCCTCCGTCTGATTTTAAGGTATCCGTTTGCTTTTTGCATGTGGATTAAAGAGTATTATTAATATATATAAAGTGGGTAGTTGTATTAGAGGGAAGTGGTGGACTATATTGTGTATTTTTTTACTAAATAGGGGAAATTGATACTTTTGATGCGGATGCCAAAAATAGTAAAATGGGCACTTAGAAGCGGACAGGGGGAGTACATGCCGATCTATCACTATCATTTTTTGCAATAAAATTAAAAAAAGTTGGTGAAAATACGAAATATTTTTTGATTTCCGATCATTAATCGAATTTTAATAGTTTCATCTATGTATATTTGTTAGTTTTAGTTCTTAAGCTATTTACTTTAGTCAAATAAATATTATTTGAAAATTTATAACATTTTTCGAAATATTTTTAAAGATATTAATTTATTTTAATTCTAAATAATATTTCAACATACCTTAATAAATTTTCATCATATTTCTTCCGTCCTAAGGGTAGTTTTTGCCTTTTGCACTTGGGTTAAGGAGCATTATTATCTAATGTGTAGTGAGTTGTTGTATTAGTGGAAATATGTATTGACGTTCGATCGTTTAGTTAACATGAACCGTTAGGGTTCCATGCAATTCTACTCTAGCGGAAGCATAAGAGTAGAATCGTATTACCTTTCATTAGGATATGTTGAGGAAGAATGACTGCAGAAAATGACATCTTGATCTTCTGCTGTATTCCCAAGTCCAATCTTGACGTCGTGCGGGCCGATCTTCAGACTACCCTCATTGGCAACCTGGTGCCATAGGTCGCACACAAAAGACAAACAACAATAAAAAAATTGAAAATAAAATTTTAGATGCTAATCGGTTGGAGATTTTGTTATGACACCCACACCACTTTATCTCCAACCCATCCAAAAACTAATTTTATAGTGACATGTGTCACATGATGATTGGTCCTTATTTATTTTTTAAGATAACATTTAGATTTTTAATAATCCACATTTAAATTATTAAAAAAAATAATCAAAAATTTTATTTATTTCTCTATAAATAGAGTCTAATATTGACATACTATGAACCACAAAAAGAAAACATTATTTTCTCTCCATCTCAAATTATACCCTCTTTCTTTTTCTTGAGTTTCTTTCTTTTTTTTATCATTTCTCATGAATCCAAACAATCCAAATTTCTTTCCTAACTCGCAAAAATTTTCAAACTTTGATGATTTTATTAATTTTGGAAGCTACCAAAACTCTCAATATCATCAAAGCTCTCAATTTTCGCCAAATCTCAATCAAACTTCAATTTCCGAACAAGTTCAAGCATCACAAAATATTTCTCGAAATTTATTCAATAATGTTCAAGAAATAAATCTCATCCCAAAGGGCAATTGGCGTGTCAAAGAAGATATTGCTTTTATGTCAACTTGGTGTTTCGTTAGTGAAGATGGAGTGCATGGAAAAAATCAAAAGGGTACTTCACTATGGAGAAAAGTTCATCAGATGTTTCATGAAACTCGAGTAGAAAATCCTGAAGATATGAAGGAAAGAACTGTGGATATGTTGAAAGGTCTCTTCAAATGAATCAATGAAAGTGCAAACAAGTGGATAGCAGCTTGCAAGTAAGCACATACTCGAAAAATGAGCATAATGAGCCAGAAAGATATCGAGAAAGAAGCTCATATAATTTATGAAGCAAGTGGTACTAAGTTTACTGATTTAATTATATTTAATGAAGTTATGTGTAAACATCTAAAATGGGAGCTGAAATTAGATCATGACTCAACACGTTTCCGACCTAAAGATGAGGAGGACAATGACGAAAGAGGTAGAAGTTCCAAAAGAACCAAAACAAGTGAAGATTGGGAGTATTCTGTTCCCAAAAATTCTGAGACTCCGAGTAGTGGATGTTCGACCATTGCTCGTCCTAGTGGCAGAGATAAGGCAAAAAATGGAAAGGTAAGGCCCACAATCTTTTGCTACAAATAAAGTTGTTGCTGAAATTCGTGCATTGAGGCTCACTAGAGACAATGAAGTTGAAGAAATGAAAAATATAGGAAAAGAAAAAATGGAATTGGAACGACATAAGTTACAGAGAAATCAAATGAGGATGAAAGAACTTATGCTGAATACATTGCTTGCTAAAGATCACTTATCACTAGAAGATGAAGAAATGAAACGCAAATTAATGGCAATTGTATTTGGACAGTAAATGTATCTTATTATCATGTATTTTAAGTATCACATTTTAATTAATATCTTTTAATTTAAATGTATTTTAATCCTTTTAATTAATTTCATGTACTTTTAATCAATGAAATGAGCTATCGACTTTTGTCTTTCATTTGTCTCTTTTCTTACGTTATTCGCATGCAATTGTTACTTTTATATTTCACTTGTCATATCTCATACTTTATTCACGTGGGTTATTCAAATTGATTGTTCAAATGTCACTATTCAACCTGCAGTGATAGACACATGCATGGTCATGACAAAAAGATAGCTTTCACATTCTATCTTTGAATTATTTTTCTATATTAATTTCATGTAATTTTAATCAATAAAATGAGTTGTCAACTTTTGTCTTTCATTTGTCACTTTTTTACTTTATTCACATGCAATTGTCACATTTATATTCAATTATCATATTTCATACTTTAGTCACGTGAATTGTTCAAATTGATTGTTCAAATGTCATTATTCCTGCAGTAATAACTTTAGGCATATGCATGCTCATGATAAAAAGATAGCTTTCACATGCTATCTTTGAATCATTTTTCTTTATATACTTGTTGAAATTGTTCATAAATTACACACAATTTTTTTTCCTCAACTGCAAAAATGTCATTCAATGAAAATCCATATGTAGATTCAGATTCAAGTCCTGATTCTATCAATTTTCCAGAATTTGATGAATGGGAAAATCGAGTTGTTCAAAGCAATCATCAAATTGATAAAATGATTGAGGATGTGATATTAAACAATCCTAATATGATTGTGGAAAATCACATTCCTAGAGCTAGACGACGATATATTGATAGAGAGCGTGAACTTGGTGAGGAGCGTTTGATGAATGACTATTTTATCGACAGACCAACCTATCCTCCTGAAGTTTTTTGACGCAGGTTTCGCATGCAAAAATCATTGCTTCTTCGTATAGTGGAGGTTGTTGCTTCCAATGATGAATATTTTTAACAAAGACTTGATGCCACAGGTAAACAAGGGATTTCAACATTACAAAAATATACTGGAGCTATGAGGGTGTTGGCGTATGGTACATCAACTGATGATGTCGATGAATACTTGCGAATGAGTGCAACTGTGGCAAGGGAAGCTCTCATAAAATTTGTAGATGGTGTTATTTCTTGTTTCGGTGATGAGTATCTTAGAAGGCCTAATGAACAAGATTTGTCTAGATTACTCTACGTCGGGGAACAACGTGAATTCCCAGACATGATAGGCAGTATTGATTGTATGCATTGGGAATGGAAAAATTATCCAACTGTATGGGCTGAACAATGTGCAGGAAGAAGTGGGAAGCCAACAATTATTTTAGAAGCTGTTGCATTATATGACTTATGGATATGTCATGCATTCTTTGGAACACTAGGTATGTGCAATGATATTAATGTACACCATCGTTCTCTATTTTTTAATGATGTGTTAGAGGGTCGAGCACCAAGAGTTAATTATGTTGTAAATGGCCACGAATTTGATAGAGCATATTATTGTACTGATGACATATATCCTTCATGGGCTGTATTTGTTAAGTCAATTTCTGCTCCACAACTCCAAAAACATAAGTTGATTGTGAGAAAAGATGTAGAGCGCGCATTTGGAGTTCTACAAGCTCGTTTCGCATTTCTTAGACGCCTATGTCTTGTTTGGGATAAACTTCAGATGGGTAAAATTATGATGACTTGTATCATCATGCACAATATGATTTTAGAGGATGAGCGACATACATATCAAAACTATTATGATCCCATCGAATTTATTAGAGATAGACCTCTAAACTTACAAGAAAGCACAAGTGGAGTACATGATATAGATTATCATAATTTGTCATACTCTACCATACGCATTGCAAGCTTGTCCACTTATATGACTAATAGGGCACAACTTCGCAATAGAGAAGCTCATAATGCTCTTAAGAATGACTTGATTGAGCATATATGGAAAAAATTTGGTAATGGCAATTGATTGTAATGTTTTGTACCTTTTATTTTTATGATTTTATAATTCATGTAATTTTTTTTGTATCTCAATTATGTAATTTTTATATGATTATTGCAATTTTAATATTGTTATTTTGTTTGTTTTCAAGAGAATTGTTTTACTATAATTACGGAATTAAATATTTTTAATATACTAAAAGATTATTTTAATTTTTAATATAATTATTAAAAAATCTCAAAATGATAATAAATAATTTAATTATAATTATTGTATATATATATATATATATATATATATATATATATATATATATATATATATATATATATATATATATATATATATATATGAGAAAGAAATGAATATTTTATTAAAAAGGTAGGTTGACTTGGGTTGTTGATGAAGTATAAAAAGTTGAGGTTGGGTTAGGTTGTAGGTTGTACATGTGGATGAGAGAGAAATGAATATTATAATATTGGGTTGGGTTGTTGTGAGTTGTGAATGAGGGTAGTCTCAAGATCTTCTCAATGTGCTCTCCACCCTCTCTCAAACATGTATTAGGCGTAAATTACTAGGGTTTCAGATAAGTTGAGATGACTTATATATGGGCTAAGTAGGGGCCAAGAGGAGAAATTAGAGTCGGGCCTCCATTGGGTTTAAGTATCCAAGTTTAGCCCAAAACTTATACTTAAGTCCAATAATAATAATATATTCCACTAAAATATTATTATTGTACTGCCGCTCTAATCCCACAATTACGTAATGGATTCCTTCTTATTATGAGTCCGTTAGTCTCCCCATGTTTAAGATATACAATGTCCATTAATTAATTAAGTTACTGACAACTCCATTAGTTAATACATCATCCGAGAGTAGTACCACTGAATCTTGTTATCATGCCGGAATAAATCCAGCTACAGGGTTTACATGATAATCCTTATGAGCTCCTCAAGGGGACATCATCAACCTATTTAATAGGACACAGATTCTTTCTACAATCAACAACACACCATAGAGACAACACTATTTCCCAACTCACCGAGCTTATTGATTTAATTACATGTAAATCTCACCCATTGATGAATCAAAGAACTGCATACTGCCTTACATGTCGAGTTTATTGTATAGGGATTAAGAGCACGAACATCCATAATAATTGAGATCATGTTCTCCTATATAGTCAGTATAAATCGAACGATCTCAAGTGGTCCTACTCAATACACACAAAGTGCACTAATGTGATTCTATAGTCAAGACAAACTAATACCAAATCAAACTACAAACATCCTGATAAAGAGTCCCCGTCTATCTCAATTGTGAGCATCTTTTTATACTTTATAAGGAAGCCGATAATATGATCTTACGTGTGTTGTCGCACAACATATTATCTACAGTATAAAGTAAGTGGACTTTTGTAATTAAATTATAGTATGCAAAATATTTGATCATATGAGTCTCATTTTAAATTCATTGTTAAACATTGTTCATACAAAAAGCTAGACTTTTAGTATACAATCCAACATTATGAGCCCCATATTTTAATTATAAGTGGGTATGTGCGGGTTCCATGTGTATAAAAAAGAAAATATGACTCTTTGGGTAGGGCGCCTAATATGAAAAAAGATTATTTGAGTAGGATGGAGGGAGTATATATATATATATATATATATATATATATATATATATATATATATATACTAGTATGAAACCCGCATACAACGCGAGATTATTTAATAATTAAGAAGATTTTTTTCTTATAGTTAGCCAATTTCTTTCATCAATATAAAGAATTTGCAATAAATTATAACATTTGACTTTTGATAATGTAACGTATAACTAAATCATGTAAAAAGTTAATATATATGTAAATATATTTTAATTATTTAAAAGAATCTTAACTTATATTTTTTTAAATGTTACTTTATAACATAATACAATTAAAAACTACTCCCTCTGTCCCGTTTCAATGTTTATGTTTCTATTTTGCGCGTATTATTTCAATGTTTACGTTTTCTTTTTTGGAATATAGGACCCACCTAAAACAATTAATATATCATCCAACACTAATACACCTACCCAATTTACATTAAATATTATATCTTTCCACCCACTATCTATTAAAATATTATACTCCTTTATCAACGTGTAAAAAGAAAATGTAAACATTGAAACGGGACGGAGGGAGTATTTATTACTCCCCCTATCTCTCTAAAAAAATGTGCAACAACATAGAGACAATTTTGTCTTTTTGCTGTATATTTTATATAGTTGTTAGTGTTTTATTTTTTTCATTATATTTACATGCAATTATGATCAAAATATGTAATTCTTAGTAATAATAAATCCTTAATTTTACTGTTTGTCTAAAATAAATATCAATTAAATATAAAAAAATCTCAATTTATTATTTTTTTTCTATTATACTAATTAATTTATTTGTATCGGATGATTTATTTATTAATTACAATTAATGATATTAAAACAAATAAGTCATAGTAAGTGTATATGAAAAATAAATAAACAATAAGACTATATGTAAACAACGCGTTAGCGAAAAACACATCGGATTTTCTGCGCCATTTTCATGCATCATCTTTTGTGCGACGCGTTAAGTGATTGACACGAAGAGGGGGAAATAAATCCAACAATTTCCCATAGGGTTTAAGGTTTAGGGTATAGTTTCTCTCTCCTATGTGTCATCCAGGTGTGATACAGGAGATGATGTACCAAATAACACAAAGAATCCGAACTAGCGAAAAAGAACTTTGCTATACTATACTTAATATATATATATATATATATATATATATATATATATATATATATATATATAATTTAATTTTAATAAAATATTTTAATTATTATAAATCTTTTGACCTTATTTTTCATAATAATCTAAAAAATATATCATAAATAATATTTAAATGGAGTATTACTTTTCACTCACAAATATGGTTTAGTATTTCTTAATTAAGTATATAATAATAATTCTATTTTCATTAACTGTTAATTTTAAGAAACTAATATACATATATATAATTTATATATAATATTCTTTTAAATATTCATAAATTTGTAAAGAATTTATTAATTTTATTTTTTATTTAATTTTATTAGTTTCAAATTATATAAATAACTAAAGAAAATAAATTTTACAATTCATATGTCATAATTAAATAATTAAGATATATATGTAAATAAATAAATATTAATATACTAAATTTAAAAAATTAACAAATATTTACAAACTCAATTTTAATGTTATTTGATATAAAATAATGATTTAACTTAAAGAACTTAAACTTTTGATTCAATACATAAATTAATTCTTCAACCTCTTATTCTTTAGAGGTAAATCAATTCAAGAGTACTTGAATAGTCGATCCTCTTGAAGAATACTTGAATCAATACTTTAGAGGTAGATCTTTAAGAATATTTGAATCGATTTCTTAATATGTAAATCGATTTAAGTATTCTTGAATCGTTCCTCTTAATCTTGAAATTTTGATTTTTAAGATGTAAATCTATTCAAGAATACTTGAATCAATTCTCTTCCTCTTGAAAAATTGATTCTTAAGAGGTAAATCGATTCAAGAATACTTGAATCAGTTATCTTCCTCTTGAAGAATACTTGAAAAATAGATTCTTAAGAGGTAAATCAATTATCTTTCTCTTGAAAAATCGATTCTTAAGAGGTAAATCGATTCAAGAATACTTGAATCAGTTATCTTCTTTTTGAAGAATACTTGAAAAATCGATTCTTAAAAGGTAAATCGATTCAAGAATACTTGAATTAATTATCTTTCTCTTGAAGAATACATGAAAAATCGATTCTTAAGAGGTAAATCGAATCAAGAATACTTGAATCAGTTATCTTCCACTTGAAGAATACTTGTATCGATTTTTTAGAGGTATATCGAATATCTACATGATTTTCTGTATCGAATTTTTATACTTTCATAATTCAATTCTCTAGATGAACTTGAAAAAAGCTCCTATTCATCTTGGAGAATCAAATGTGTATTTAGAATGAATAACCAAAAATTCTTATTTATAGGTGGGGTGGGAGAGAATATGATATGGATTATTCTTTTTCCATTTATATATATGATTTAATTTGATATTAATTAATTTATTACATTAAAAGATTTAGTAATTAATTAATGATACCCAAATAAATAAATAAAATATTAAAAATTTAATTATTATAAATAAGAAACGCATTATTTAAAAAAGAAAATATTAAATAAGGAAGTTAATTAAAAGTAAATAGGGAAAATATTAAAAAAGTATTACAAAATCTAAAAATTTTGAGAAAATTACACGTCACATTGGAGCGCTCTGGAGACGACACGTCAACAAGAAAAGTTATCCAAAGTATCTATTTTGCTATTTTGGTCCGTCCCAATACAAAGTATCAATTTCTTTTTTTAGATTGATGTGACACACAAGGGGTCCACACTCAATACTAATACAACTACCCACTACACATTAAAATATTATTTCTCTCACCTCATTACACATTAAAATATTATTATACTCCTTAATCCATGTGAATAAAGTAAATATTAAAGAAAAGTTAAAAATTTTACTATTCCCTTCATCCCGTAGTACCTTCATCGGTACCATAGATACGTAATTTTAAAAAATTTATTTTTTGACTAATTTTATTTACTTTCTTGAGGTATTATAGTATTTTAAGGTAATAAATAAAGTAAAAAGTATATTATGTATGTTAGATATAAGTGATAATTTTTTAAATTAAAATGACTTTTGAAGTTATTATAGTTGATGTTATGTTTGCTTTTTGAGTGGTGAAAATAAGTGTAAGACGGACGAAAACGAAAAGTATGAATATAAATGTGGGACAGAGGAAGTAAAATTTATTATATTACACATCACCCGGTAAGTATAATTGATCCCAACTATAGTCCTTTCTTATTTATAATACTCAATTTCAGTCGTTTTTTTTATATCTAATTTTGGTCATTTTTATGCAAATTCAATCATTTTTTAAATCTAATTTCAGTCCAAATTTTGGATCAAGATTTGACAAGTTTTGACAAAAAGGGACTAAAACCAGACAAAAAATAATTATCAAAATAAAAAATTGCAAATTAAAAAAGACTAAAATTGAAATCGACCATATTTACAGGAAATGATATTTTCATAATTTTTAAATATTCCTTCTATCCCAAATTAGTTTGACCATCACTGTAGATATAAATTAAAGTTTAAAAAAAGTTGTTTATTGACTAACTCAATCTTTTAGAGATATATAATCCCTCCGTCCCAGAATATCCTTCATATTTACTGTTTCGCATTGTTTAAGAAAAGTTATTTTTAACTTTTTCAACTCACTTTTTGAAAGGT
The DNA here is from genome assembly GCA_023678885.1 of Pogostemon cablin. NCBI lineage: Eukaryota > Viridiplantae > Streptophyta > Magnoliopsida > Lamiales > Lamiaceae > Pogostemon > Pogostemon cablin. The sequence goes on along the minus strand of CM042990.1, from coordinate 8,520,424 downwards.
AAAACTGTCTAAACTTTTGGGTTTAGGGATGATAAAGTTAATCCAAACCCTAATTACCGAAAAATAAATTAAAAATCCCAGAAATAATAAAAATTTTAAAAATCCTGAAATTATTTTTTTAAAGACCTGTAACTCTAAAAAATCAGCAGAAATTAAAAGAAAATTACACAAAAATTACATCATTACAATAAAATTACATAAATTTGCTACAATTATACTAGAAATTATAGAAATTTGTTACACTTCAAATTAAATTACAGAAATTGCTTAGTTACAAAGAAAATAATAAAAAAATTACAGATGTCTTCTCAAGTGAAGAAGCTTGAGAAATTTTCATTTACCTGCTCATAGATTGCTGAAAATAAAAACAATGAAGTGAATACATGTGAATATGATAAAATTCATAGGAAATGGCCTTTAAATAAACTATTAGAATAAATATTCACACAAATTTGAGCCGTCAGACTGTTTCCCTCCTAAAACATCTTAAAAGTGTTCTATCCCCTCCAAAACTGTCCTTTACTTTATTTTCTCATCAAATCTTTCAACAAACCTTCATTTTTCCCTCTAATTCTCTTATGAAGCCTTTTTTCCTCAGATATAAATTTTATTATTGGGATTTGTTTCCCACCAAACTGTACTTTTGTCTGTTTGTCACCAAATGTGTCACTAACCCTCTAATTTTTTTATGAATCCTTTTTTAATCTTCTGAAAATTCCTCCCAAGTCATCACAATAAATAAGGTGGGACAAAGGGTCAAACATTACTGCACTTAGTTAACATTAAATGGCACCTTCAAACCCAAACCTCACTCCATACACAAGAAATCTGATTGAGCAATTCCTATTAAGACATAGTAGCCATGGAAATATTCACTTTGGGAAAGCAAGGGAGGCAGTACAGATATTTAGGGTTACTAGAAGAACAATATTCAATATTTGGGCAGCTGTTAAACTGCAGATTGAAGAAGGCAGGCCACTCCACTTCATTTCTAACAAAAAAGGAGTTGCAAAGCCAAAAAGGGTTATGCTAGATCCCGAGCAAATGAAAGAATTGCTTTTGAAAATAGAGGTACAATTAGAGGTCTTGCTGGGCAGCTTAAGGTGTCCAAATCAACAGTGGGCATGTGGATAAAAAAGGGAGACATCAAAGCTCATACAAACTCAATCAAGCCTGAGCTAACTCCGGAGAACAAGCTTCAAAGACTCAACTATTGTTTGCATCAGATTCATCATGACAGTAATGCATACAAATTGATGTTTGATGAAATGTACAATGTGGTCCATATTGATGAAAAATGGTTATACATGACAAGGATGAATGAGAGGTACTATATCATACTAGGGAAGAAAGAGCCGCACCGCACATGCAAGTCAAAGAAATTCATAACCAAGGTAATGTTCATGTGTGTAGTATCTAGGCCTATACTTGGAAGTGAGGGGCAGGTTTTGTTTGATGGTAAAATTGACATCTTTTCTTTCTCAAGGATTGAGCCAGCAAAAAAAAAAGTCAAAGAATAGGGCAAGGGGGAACATGATTACTAAACCATTTGACACCGTCAACAATGAAGTGATAAGAGACTGCATAATCAATCAAGTAACTCATGACTCTCTTTTAAGGTTCATTTTCTAGTTTGAAACAATTAGTGTCTTTACATGATTATTTTCTTAAATCAAGTATTGTCTTTACTAGTTTACTTTCATAATAATGTTTACCCTAATTGACAGATAATCCAGCCATAAAGGCTAAATGGCCACCAAATATGAGTAAGTATATAATTATCCAACAGGATAATGCAAAACCACACATATTTGATACTGATGTGGACTTTGGAATGACTACAAGATCTGATGGATTCAACATCAGACTTCTTAACCAGCCTCCAAACTCTCCAGACACCAATGTTAATGACTTAGGGTGGTTTAGGGTTATACAGTCACTACAATGGGAAACAACAAGCTACAATATGGATGAACTGATCAAGAATGTGAGGATCTCTATGATAACCTAAAACTAACTACACTCAATAATGTGTTTCTTAGCCTACAAGCATGCCTAATTGAAATAATGAAGGTAGAGGGGGCTAACAACTATAAAGTGCTATACCTGGGGAAAGCTAAGATGATAAGGGAGGGAATTATGCCAATCAATCTTGAGATTAATGCCGAATTGATAATGGGCTGCATATTGAAGCTACTAGGGGAGGACTCCAACTACAAACAAGTTTATGACATTGCAGAACTTGTGCAATATTTTGAGGTTTGATCATCATCTATGAATAATCTTTTTTGTTGGTTAATCACTGAAACTAATTAATTCAGTTCTTTTTTTATATAAAGTTTATGTAAATTCTATTGTGATTAAAAATAATTTATTATTAAGAATATTGATGTTTACCTTTCACACTCTTTAAGATGAATAGTCAACTCTATTCAATAATTAAAAAAATAATTCCAAAATCCATACTCTCGTGAAATACATAATAGTACTATATTTTGTGAGACAGTCTTAGACTATTTTATGATTTCGCAATTAGTTATCATTTTTTTATCAAATATGTTATCACTTTTCTTTTACACAAAAAAAATTATTTTATTCAATTGATAAAAATTTTAATTTCATTGTTAAATTGGTTTGCCAACGGATTACCAACAAAATCCGTTGGTAAAGTAATGGTTAAATTTTATCAACGAAATTAAATTCTATTGATAATTCATTGCTAATAAGTCCGTTAGTAATTTATATAGTAATTTCGTAAGGAAAATAGTAACGAATTTTATTCTATTGGTAAAAATTTAAGAAATTCGTTGCTAAAAGAAAAATGTAATTTTTGTTGGCAACCCGTCTATAATTATCAACGGATTAAATCCCGTTGGTAAATTTCGTTGTCAAAATGAGTTTTTTTAGTGTTAAAACGTTATCACTTTTTATTCTTATTATAAACTGTTCATGAAATAGTTCACATCATCGTTATCATTTATTCACTTTTCATTAATTATGTAGTACTATTACTTTTATTATAAATAATATCACTTCTTATCCGTCTCACAGAATGATATCTCACAGAAATCTTTCACTTCTTATTTGTCTCACAGAGTGATGTCTCACACAAATATTTGTCTTTACGTTTTAGTTTTTTTTTTTCAACTTAAAATACTAACATATCTTAAAAATATTAGTAAATAAAATAATTTTTCATAAATAATGTGGACGTAGACTATAGGAGTATTATTTGAGTCTCTGAACAGAAATTCTGGGTAAATGTTTATAATATAAAATTCTTGAGGAAAAGGTACATAATTAAATATCCTTTCCCATGCCTCAGTCAAGGGAGAAATATACTGGAAAAATATTTTCTGACATCATATAGTCTTTAAATGCAGAAGAAAGTTGATGTGCTGCGATGCAAGTAGAACATAAGATTCTTTTATCCTCTATTCTTACAAAATTTGTAGAATATTTTATTCTTATTCGAAAGATGCACATGATGTGGAGATGAGTCAGCAGAAAGCTGTAAGAGTGATGATAAAATTTTCCTCTTTTCATTTATACTACTTCCAAACATTTAGCAAAAAAACTGAAACAAAAAGTTATTATTTCATTTAGTTAAGAAAATTAATTTTCTCATTTATTGTTTAAAGTTATATGAATTTGTACAGAACTTTGTGTGCGAAAGGAATAAGTTCCAAAAATGAATATTATAACATTTTTAATAAAAAAAATTATATAAATAAAAAGTGATAATCATTCAATTAAACTATTTTACAAGTAATTATATGATTAATTGTTAACTTTTTTAATGGAAATTTGAAATTGTCTCGTGACTATAAAGATTGTTCTACAAAGGACTTGCTCATGAATAATTTTCTTTAACATGAAAAAGTTTCATAGTGATTTTTATATGTTTTCTTCAAGAAGAATACTTTCGTGTAATATTAACCCACATTTAAACTAGATTTTTGTTTTTCATTTGATTCGTTATAGCAGGGGAAAGGAATTGAAAAGTACTCTTTAATTTAGTAAAAGTTTGAAGTATTGATATTATTGGGATTTCTATTGTGCCGAAAATAATTTTGCATATTGTCTATCCTAATTTTGAATAGGGTCACCTTTCACAACAGTGGTATCAGAGTCACGGTTAGGCAGAACCATGAAGAGTAGTGATTATAAAAGACCGACCCATGTGAACAGAAAAGAACAGAGGATGAGGTACCATTGACTCAAAATGGTACTAGAGAAGCAGCTTATGAAGCTGGAAAAATAATTCACACTAACAAGAATCCCGACGACTAAATTAAAGTGGTTACCCGCGATAAATATTAATTGTGTCTCAAATTGGCCGGCATGAGATAAGTGTGATGAATGTATCCAACTATTTTGGAAGGGGGAGATTGTTGGGCATGCCCAATATAGTTGCTAGAAAAAATGAATAATAGAAGCCCAATTAATATGATGGCCCATGAATTAATTATTATGATGCTCACAGATAACTCTAGGGTTAATTATACATTAATTCCTCCAAGTGAGAGGAAGACGGCCATCTAGATGTATGAACGCCGATGGCGTGAATCCCTCCTGAGGCTGAAGTCGTCTGGCAGTGAGGGAGAGATCAGCGAGAGGATAGACGAAAACAGAGGAGAGAGGAGGAGAAGTGTGTTTTACTTCATATTTCGAGTGGGAGCTCTTGGCGACATCCTCGACAAATTGATTGGAGATATCTCCGAGTGGTGTAATATGAATAGGGTGATGCTTATCCTTTTTGTACTAAATTTGATATTCTCTTTTTCGATTGTTATTAGTATTCCTCTACTTGTGACAGAAATGATATTCCTCTAGTAGTGATAGAAATGATATTCCTCTACTTGTGATAGAGAGATTGGATTGTATACTCTTGTTGGATTAATGGATTATTTTTTGGATCGATTCCCATAGTTTTTACCCACAAGTTGAAGGGATTTTTCACATTAAAATTATTGGTGTTGATTCTGTTAATTTTCTGCATTTTTATTTGGTTTATTGCCTATTGATATATTTGAGTGGAAGTTTGGAGCATTGATATTATTGGGATTTCCGCTGTGCCAAAAATATCTTCACATATTGTCTATCCTAGTTTTGGATAGGATCTCCTTCCACAACAATTTATATTATATGTACAAAAGGTGGAATCGTCCACCCCTGACGCCCTGCACTCCGGCCCGATAGAGTGGTGTAGAGGTTAATCAGGATGACTCAACTGATCAATAAGAGTTAGACCACTATCCATTGCATACAAAGAGCCCTCCTTATTTTAAGAGTTTACTCCCACACTGCGGTTGTGGGATTCAATTCTTGGTCATAGGTATAAGATGTCACTTCTGTGACCAATTGAGTTGCCCATGCGGACAACAATTTATAATATAAATAAAAAGTGATAACATTTTGTAGCAAAAGTGATAATAATGTTATACTCCCTCCGTCCCAGGCAAAGGTCTCCATACTTTTTGTACTTGGATTAACAAATATTATTATTTTATGTGTAGTATTAGTAGTGAGTGGTGGACCATATGTGGGGTCGTAAAAGGGGAAAATGACGATCTTTGAATGAAACGCCCAATATATAGTAAAATGGAAACCTTTTCGGTGGGATGGACTAGCATTTTTTTTAAACGGTAAATATTATTAGTTATTTCTCCAAGCACATTTACTTCTCCTTTTTCCAAACCTTTTTAAATCTTTCTAATTCGTTCTTAACGGGAATCAAACATGGATCATTCACTTTTAATGAGGAGCCTAGTGACCAGATGAGCTAGCCCACCTGGTTTAGGTTTCTAGCTATTATAAGTGCATTTTCTAATTTATGGGCTTCATATAAGATTCCAACACCAATTAACTAAAGGAGCCGCTATTCGTATCCCCAAAATTACTAAACGTACTCATTAATATTTAAATTAAAATTTTTTAATTAATAAGACATAAATACCCTTATAAAAATTATATAATTAAATTTCTATTATTCATACCCCAATTTTCTAAACTTACCTCATATATGAAACCCCAATATAAAACTACTCTACATCGCAATTCAATTCAATCTTGTCACTGGACGAAAATTCATATGTTGGTCGATCAGTCCCGATTGAACATAATAAAAAAATTCGTCTGGTACTGATCGAACATTTCTTAACTTATTGACCTTGGTTGGTCGAACGCCTGTCGTTAAGACAAAAACAAAAACATGAACGACTATTTTTTTATCAGTTGAAATGCATGATATACATATCTTAAAGGTTCCGGGTGCATCATCTCCCGACATTATACCACATTTGGGCGTAAGAGAAGATTTATAAGATAGGAAAAATTATGATTTTTTAAAAATAATTTTACCTTAGTTCTTGAGAAAGATAGTTTTGGTATATGTTTTGATTTGTGAAGATATCATGTGTGTGTATGTATGATTTGTTGAGTTGTTAATGTGAAACCTGTAAGGTGTGTGTATATGACTTGTGGAGTTGAGTTGTAATGTAAGAGATTTAAGTTTTTGGGACATTTTAGTTATTTGTTATATAATTTTATTATTTAAAAAAGTCAAAAGGGAGTATGTTAATAATCCGGTGTGTGTGAATAGCCGGCGCTTAAATATTATTACCTCCACCTCGAGCATAAATTTATATTTTACTGTTCTAATTCGTTTCAAGTAAAGTTTACATTTTTATTTATGTCAAGTGGGAATTACACATACAAAATAATTAATATATTTCCATGAAACCTCCACGCTACACTAACATAACACGTTAAAATATTGCACATTAACCAATTACACATTAAAATATGACAAAGACTTGTGTGAGACCGTCTCAAGTAAGTCCTTACATGAGACGAATAAAAAATGATAACATCATTAATGAAAAGTGATACTCAATCGTTGATAATGATGCAAAGAAATATTTCATGAACAAATTATAGTATAAATAAAAAGTGATAATATTTTATAGCGAAAATAATAATTAATTAAGAAAATGTAAAATGGTCTTTATACGTGAGATTGTCTCACACCCGTGCATCGCATGGAAAAGTGGTTAATTTTACATAAAAAATTATATATATATATATATATATATATATATATATATATATATATATATATATATATATATATATATATATAAAAGAAAATAAAATATAATAAATAACCTTAATTCATGCATAAAAATATATTAAAGTTAATTAATTTTTTTAAAATAATTAAATTATTTTAGTGATACAAATTATTTTATAAACTCACAATATGATACGTTAAATTTTATTCTTTTAAATAATAAATTATAACTCTACATCTATAAACATAAATAAATAGATAAATTATTACTTTTCATATTAATAAACTAATCGTACTCTTTTAATTAACAAATTATTATAAATTTTTATGGCAAAAATTACCGTAATAACATTAATATAATTAATTATAACCCTTAAAATTATATTAATATGTAAATGAGGTTATAAACAATAGGTTTTACCATTTAATTATATAACACATTATAAAATAATTAAAATATTGATTAAATTTCTATTCTTAGAAGGGTAGGTCTTGCGTGAGACCGTATCACATGATATCATTTTTCACTTTTTGAAATAGTTATCACTTTCTCTATAAAATATTATTATCACTTTGTTATTTATACTATAAATTGTTCATCAATGAACATTATCACTTTTCTTTAATTTATTATCACTTTCCTTTATAAAAGTTATTACTTTCTGGCCGTACGTGAAACGGTTTCACACGAGTTTTTGCCTTAATAGAATTAGGGTACATGATTGTTGGTATTTTAGATGAGAATAATAGTTGGGTGAGTGGCGTGAGTTAGATGGTTATAGTGTTTTTGTGGAAGTGAGAGGGTAGATATTGGTAGTGGATCAGGATATTTAATTGAGAATAGAAAGTTTAAGTGGAGCAGGATTATTTAGGAGGTGAAATTGATTTTCTTAATTAAAGATCCTGATCCACTAGGAGTGGGCAACAATTTTTTAAAACTGCAAAAATAGATCGAGGGACACCGCATTTAGGTTTTTTTTACTTAAACCGCAGTTAGTTTTATTGAAGAAAACCGTACCGCTTAAATAGTACAATTTCGATTTTCATCTAAAAATACACTGCACCGCACTCTATTATTTAAATTATAAATATATTTAATCTTATATACTATTATATATTATGTATACATATATAATTATGTATTATTGAAGAGGTAAAAAGATATACACTAATTTGAATTGAGAAATAATTTTGTTAAAAGTTTGCTTTATGTCACAAAGATTATATTATTTTAGTTGGTTATGGAGTTCAAATTATAATTTCATGTCTTTAATATCTCATTATCTAATTTGATCATTGTTATAATATTTTATTCCTAAGATGAAGAACACTTTAAATTAAACATGTACGCGTATTTATTTTTTTTATACATCCATATGCTTTGTATGTTGTGTACTCCCTCCGTCCCCAAAAATATTTCACACTTTTCTTTTTCATACGTCCCACAAAGTATTTCACACTTTACTTTTATTAAATTAAAAATGGTAAAAAATACTCCCTCCGTCCCATTTCAATATTTACGTTTCTATTTTGCGCATTCTATTTCAATGTTTATGTTTTCCTTTTTGGAATATGGGACCTACCTAAAATAATTAATATATCATCCAACACTAATACACCTAACCACTTTACATTAAATATTATATTTTTCCACTCACTATCTATTAAAATATTATACTTCTTAATTAACGAGCAAAAAACAAATGTAAACACTGAAACGGGACGAAGGGAGTACAATATAACAATACCTACTTTTTACACACATCCCAATATAATACTCACTTTTTCACACATTCCAATAACTTTACACACCATTTTCATTAAATTAATTAAAATACTTCTTCTCTTTCTTACTTTATACATAAAATAATAATTTTTTCTTAAACACCGCGCACAACAATACGTGAAGTACTTCGGGGGACGAAGGGAGTAATATGTTAGTTTTTAACCGTCAAACCGCAAAACCGCAAAAAATCGCCAAAAACCGCATTATAAATTTTACTTGATAAACCGCAATTTAAATCTAATTGTCAAACCGAACCGCATATAACAATGCAATTTAAATTTTGTCGAAATAACCGCAAAACCGCACCGTGCATACCTCTATGATCCACTATATTAACCAAACTATTTCTAATTCCAATTACCCTACTCCACTATAAATCCATTTCCAACATTTGCTACAAACACTCTCCCCCACTCTCTACTAGTCACACCATCCTTCTACTACTACACCATTGCTTAACTCACGCCACCACACTCTTATCTATTTTCTATTTTAAATATCAACAATAATATATAGATATATTTATATATTAGAATATATATATATATATATATATATATATATATATATATATATATATATATATATATATATATATATATATATATATATATCCTCCGTCCCGGAACAAGGTATTTGTTTACTTTTTGCACAGAGATTAATGAGTATAATATTTAAATGTATAGTGAATAGTTGTATTAGTATAGTGTGTGGGATCATGTGGATATAATAATGGTATTGTGTGGGTCACATCAAATAAAAAATGAAATGTATACTTTGTTTTGGGATAGACAAAAATAAAAAAATATATACCTAGTTGTGGGACCTAAGGAGTATATATATATATATATATATATATATATATATATATATATATATATATATATATATATATATATATATATATATATATATATATTCATGTGAAAAATGTAAAATGTAAGAAAAATAAAATTTTTCATTAACATGAGGAGAAGATTGATTATATTTATTGTTGATTTTCAAAATTTTCTGTTTACATTTCAATAAATGTATGTTTTTTTATGGTAATTAAAATTGAAAATCTTTCATAAATAAAATTGAAACTTTTCATTAGGGAAAATTATGATAATTGAAACAAAATTAATAAAATGAGATGCATGAAAATTTTACACGTTAGCCATAATTTACTCTAGAATTGACACTTAGTATATCACTTAATTTACATAAAAAACGCAAACGTAATGGTTTCCACATAATGGAGAGAAAATATACTTCCGTTTATATAAATGATACATACTTTCTTTCATTTATTTGTAATACACTAATCTCAAAATACAATTGTTTTCTTTAACGTGTTAATTATGTGAAATACCATATTATATACTCCTATCAATCTTGATTAATCTAATAAACTAATTTGATTGGTAAATCACTACATAACAGATGCTGCGAATCTCAATCTTACTAAATCTTCTTCTTCATCAGGATTTGCGTTTAAAAAATAAGTATATAACAGAAAAAAATTAATAATAACAATAAAAATTCTGTGATTCACACTTGTACATGATTTTGAAATAATTGATTTTTTTTAACTGAAATAAATATTTCTTATAAGTACATATTTTAATAAATATCTTTTTATAATATATATTTTTTACACATAAATTGGGATGCAATATTTTAATAGGTATTTGAAGAATTTTTATTGTGCTTTAATCTTTTAGCTTTTGAATTTAATTTGAAATGATGATAAATTTTGTAATATTGTAGAGCTTTTAGAGGTGTCATTTATTTTGCGTGGTGATAACCAACGTACAATAAAAGATAAATGTATATATACCTCACAGTGGTAAAGAATCAAAATGGAAAAAATTATACTTTTGAATGGGATAAAGCCAGTATAAAGCAATATTTATGTTTGATAACTTTTTATTTGGATTTATTACTACCCAATACAAAATATATAATAATATTACTAGTATATACATTTAATGTATTTTATTACTAGTCACTACAAAATTATATAATAAAAAATCCTGCTTACCCCTATATGTATCAACTAACTGATAAAATAAGAGAAATCCACATTTCAATAATGAATTTATTCATAAATTCCAATTCTCTCTCCACAATAGAAATCATCATCAACTCTAATCAACTAGTTCTTGACAGTTGCAAAATCATTGCTGCCTGTTATCAACCATAATCGTCGAAGCCCCTTATTGAGCAACCATATTTGTTAGAAATCCTAGTTCAAAGGTGGGTTCGTCGTATCGTGTGGATGTCATTGAAAAAGGGTGTGTGCACATAATAGTTATACTTCTGCATAAATAAAGTTTGAGTATTTGTTTAATTATAAGGATTACGATATCAATCTCGTATGGAATTATGATGGATTTTTAGAAAGTTTAGGTATTCAGAAAAAATCAGTCTGAATACTACACTTTTGTGTGTTAAAATTTTGTTTCATACTGGAAAACGTTTCTTTCTTGATTTTATATTGATTTTTTTTCTTTTCTTGTTGTTTTTTCAATATTTCACAAAATATTCAGAATGTACTCAATATATTTGATATCCATTCATTAAAATGCTTTTGTATTCAAAATCAACAAGTATGTAGAATATTTATTGTTCAATAACAATGTATTCAAAATATTATTTTCTCAATATTCCATGAAATATTTAGAATGTATTCAATATATTTCAAATTCATTTGTTGAAACATTTTTGTATTCAAAATTAGTATGCATTCAAAATATTTAATGTTCAGTAACGATGTATTCAGAAATTGAATATGCAGAATATGGGGCTCAACTCATGCTTCTTATCAACGTGGAATGAGTTGAATTAATCCCGACGGAATTTCAGATGAAATCTATTTTTAATTTTAATATAAAATATATTTGCATTTTAATATATTACTGAACACAATCACATTAAAAATTTAGAATATTTTAACAAAAAATCAGTAAGTATTTAAATATTTAATGTTAAATAATGATATATTTAGAAATGTTTTCTCAATATTTTACATAATATTCAGAATGTATTCAATATATTTCAAATTCATTTATTGAAATGCATTTGTATTCAAAATTAGTAGATACTGAGAATATTTATTTAATGTCCAGTAACGATATATTCAGAAATTGAATACGCAGAATATAGGGCTCAACTCACGCTTCCCATTAAACGATGGATCGGCATATTCAGGATAAGTGTATGCATGATGGACATGATATGAAATGATCAGAGTATAAATGAATGAAATAACAAATTGAAAACAATAAGATTTGAATAAAACTTACTTTGAATACTGGAGATATGAATTACAGAGGTATGAAATACAAGGATTGAAAGGTATGAATACAAGGATTGAAAATATATGAGAGATTACAATAGGAATGAGAAGGATCTAAGCTTAAGGATTTTCTTCGCTAAAACTTTCGATGCTCCTGATGAAATGAAGTGCCTTATTTATAGGCAAATTTTGCATTTGAATCTTCATTTGAATTTGAATTTCATCAGCATTTGAATTTACGCTGAGTGCGGTTGATGAAATGTTTCAGTAGTTGGAATAGAGACTGCTACAGTGCTTGTCGGCTGCTACAATGATGTGAACAGTGACTTGTCGGCTGCTACAGTGATATGAATAGTGACCTTTGCTACAGTGAATGACTGCTGCTTTTTTGAATAGTAGATGACTGCTTTTGATAAATTTGTCCAATTTTTGACAAAGAGGACAGTTGCTTTTGAAATTTGAAAGCTAACTTTTGACAATTGGGTACCTGCTTTTGAATAGATGATCAGAGTGGTTGGCCTATTTTGAATTTATCAAAATTATTGAGTACTCATTTCACCGAGAAACTTCTGACTCAATTATTTTAATAAATCTTTCCGCCGAAAGAAATTTTGAATTTTTCTTCTTTTCTTTTTCTCTTTTTTCTTTTTTCTTCTTTTCTTTTTCTCTTTTTTCTTTTTTCTTCTTATCTTTTTCATTTTTTCTCTTTTTTCTTTCTTTTTTTTTCTTTTCTTTTGAATTATCCATAGATAGTCATAAATCAAATGGATCCTGATCACAAGGACCACCGAAAGGATCAAAGTCTGATTTTGAGTCGCCTGATGAAACTTCTTCGGCTTCTGAATTCAACCTTTTGAATTTACAAAATTGGAGGTATTCTTTAATAATACCTGGATCTTTTTCCATCCTCTGAAATACCTCAATCTGTTCTTTAGAAAGAGAACAGACATTAATATTTATTTTCTTTTTATTCTTGCGGGTTGATGAATCATTGTTGGCTGGTTTTTCCCATTGAGGTTTTTCTCCAGTGGCTAAGAAAGTTTTGACTACTTCAAGGTTGCAATATTTTGTAGAGTAATTTGACCACCATTTAACTTTGAATTCTCTAACAATGGAGAGGGGATTAGGAATAGGAAAGAAGTGCTTGAAGGCAAAAGTCCAACAAATTATCCATGAGACTTTGAATTCAGAGAAAAAGTGAATCTCTGTATGAGACTTTTCAACAGGAGTTTTTGATGTTTTTGAACTATAGTATGAATATGCTTCCAAGACTTCAGGAGGCAGAATGGAAAGAATAGGACCAAAATCAATCCACCATTCTAAGAACCAAATAGGAAATGGATTCTTTATGAAATCAGGATGGAAGGTAAAGAACCATGAGTAATCAAAGGGCCTAAAAAGAAAGGTTCTGAACCAGACCATTTTATAGTCAGGATAATTATATCCTTTGGGATTAAAAAGAATAGAGAAATGTTTCTCATTGAATGGGAAAGTCCATTCGTCAGATTTAAAAACTCTTTTGATAATGCATTTTGAATACGATCTGGATTGGTAGGGTCAGGAGTATGAACTAGCTCAATAGATCCAGAATCAATTAAAATAAGTTAATAAAATCTTTGAGTTTTTGAAGGATTGTCAGGATACCATTGGCATCCTTTAGGAAGGTATTTTGAAATAATATTCTTCAAAGTGGTTAAATCTGGAGTAGTATGATATCGGGTGAGGGTTAAGTTTTGAGTATTGGGTTTGGTAGTATATGTCTTTGAAGGTGAGCTTCTGGTAATATTTGAATTGGGTGTTTGAGTAGGAGTTGTAGGTGCTCTTACTGCTTGAGAATAAGAAGGAGAAGGTAGGCTGGGAAATTTAGAAAGGGGTTGAAATTTGGTAATGCATAAAACAACTGAAAGTATTTCTTTTTTAATAGTAGAATAATTCTTTTTGAGAATCATTCCAAATGCCAGAATGAAAACGAACAAGTTGTTCAATGAATGCATGAGATGTATGATCATTTTGAATTCTTTGTTTAAGGATACCTTCATAACCTTTATCAGAAGCATCAGTTTCAATTACAATGAATGCCTCAGGTTTAGGTATTCCTAAACAAGGAAGTGACTTAACCTGAATTTTAATTTGTTTAACAATATTAGTATGAATATCTGACCAAGGATCAGGACTCTTTTTTAATCTTTGAAAAAGAGGTTGACAAATAATTCTAAGTTTAGGAAAGAAATCAGAAACATAATTTAAACAACCTAAAAATCTTTGTAATTGATTTTTTTCTTTAATCTCATTAGGAAATTTATCAGCAAATTCTATAGTTATTTAAATAGGTTTTATGGTACCTTTTGAAATGTCATAACCTAAAAATCTAACTTTTGTTTGGAAAAGCTTTATCTTTGGAGCAGAAATAACTAATCCATTCTTTTTGCAAATATAAAGAAAAGTTTTGAGAAGTTTGAAATGTTGTTCTATATATTGAGAGAATATCAAAATATCATCTATGTAAACAATAGAGAAATTTGAATAATCATTGAAAACATCATTCATAATATTTTGAAATTCAGAAGGAGCATTTTTGAGACCAAAAGGCATCACGTTCCATTCGTAATGTCCAAAAGGAACTGTGAAAGCAGTTTTGTGTTTGTCTTCTTCTCTGATCTGTATCTGCCAAAAGCCAGACTTAAGATCGAATTTTGAAAAAATGCATGCTTTATGCAATCTTTTGATTAAATCTCTTTTATTAGGAATATGATACCTAATCCATTCGAAAACCTCATTGAGTGGTTTGTAATTGATGACGAGTCTGGGGACTCCTCTTTCCTTTTCTGCTTGATTATTAACATAGAAGGCAGGGCAACTCCAAGGAGACTTAAAGGGCCTTATGAGTTTTTTGGAAAGAAGGGATTTGATTTCTTCTTTACAAATGTTAAGAATATCGTGATTCATTTGAATAGATCTTGCTTTGGTAATAATAGACTTTTCATTGAAACCAGTAATATAAGGTAGAGAAACAATATGCTTCTTTCTTTCCCAGAAAGCATTGAGAAGGTCAGAGCATACTTCTTTTTTCAAGATATTTTCAAAATCTAAAATTTTGTTTTGAATATCCTTTTTGAGTAAATTTTCTTCATTATGAAAATAAGAAACTTCTTCTTTGAGGAAATTTAAGTGAGACTTTTTGGACTTAATAACATTTATTTGAGAAATGTAATAATTTTGAAGAAGAGAGACTTCTCTATCTTTGATAGAATGAAGAAATTTGAAATGAATATATTTTCCCATGATATTGGTAGTAATACCAGTACCATCAACTTTAAAAGGATAAATAGTAGTTAAAAAAGGATTTCCTAAAATAATATCTTGACTCAAGTTTTTGACAAGAATGAAAGGGATTTTGAAACAATAACCATCATTGCAAATAAAAGCTTTGAAAGTTTATACTTAATATGAAGAGGAGTAGCATTAGCAGCTACAAGCCTTTCATTAGTTTTTTCATAATAAATTGAAGGAATAAGACCGTCTTTTATGCAATTTTGATCAGCTCCACTATCTATAAGACAGGAAACATTGATCTTGAAATCGCCTATGATCAAATTTATGATAGAATTCCATTTTTGAAAAGTTATATGTTCGATACTTTGGATAGCTTCATTATTTGAAGTATCTGGAATAGCATCGATCACTTGATTTTTTGAAGAGCTTTCAGGAATATCTTTTTCAGAAATATTTTTGAAAATAGATAATCTGATTTTTAATTCAAAATCTTTGAGATGAAGATCGCCAATCTCCTTATGCAGATTGCTTATCTCAGCTTTTATAGTATTAATCTCTCGCTGAAGATCATTAATATTAATATCTGTTTTGATTAAAGATGGGGAAGGAACTTTGTTGAAAAGCTTTGAAATGCTGAAAGGTTCTATGATAGCAGGAAATTTGTCTGTATTGGAAATGTCATTATTAAGAATTATATTCTTAATCTAAGAAGATATTTGTGTTTTTCTTCTAGATCAGGAACTTTGTCAATTGGATCGAACAAGAGTTCTTGTTCAGTCTTCTCTTTTGAAATAACATTTATGTTTAATGGACAGAATCCTTGACAAGATGATTTGTCTATTTCAGATTCTGAGCTTGTGTAAACTTCTTCTAAATCAAAACTTGAATCAGATTCATTTGAGTAATCTTTTTGAGAATTATCATCAGAAATTAAAAGAGCAGAAATCTTATTTCTTAAAACTTCATCATCATGAAAAACTTCATTAATCTTCTTTTTTAAAGGACAGACATCAGCTTTATAGCCTTTTCTGTGACATTTGAAACAAGTAATTTGTAAATTGTCAAAATTCTTTTTAAAAAACTTTCTTTTTGAAAATTTAGGTTTTTTATAAACTTTTTCTTTGAAATCATTTTATAGCGTTTTTTAGGAAAATGATTTGCTTTGTTTTTGAATCTAGACGAAGGAACTTGAATCTTTTGTAATCCAAAAGCTTCGCAGAATGTACCAATCTCCTTACGGTATCTATTCTTTTCAGATCTGTATTTACATTGTATTTTCAATTCTGAACACAAAGCTAGTCCTTCTTTTTTAACGAAAGCAAACAATTGACCATATGTAATAGTTTCGAAAGGAATGTCACTTTGACCAGTTGCTACCTTAAGCTTTTGATGAATTCTTTCACCGAAAAGTTTAGGAAGTCCAACTATGAATCTTTCTTTCCAAAAAGAAGTGTTGCAATCATTTTTTTTAAAATATGAGTAAGAAAAACATCTTTGTACCATCCGTAATCAGAAAAAGTAGAACATCTGATATTAGATAATACAACTTGTGTTGAATCAAGTTCTTCTTTAGGATTTCCAATGAAATACATGCCAATAGTGAGTATCAACATGTCACAAGCATCATTTTTTGAAATAATAGTACCATCAGGTTCTTCAACCTCAATGGTACGTTGAAGAATATTCTATTTGTCATTGAGAGTAAGTGAGTTATCCCACCAGTTTTTTAACTGACCAGTGAAACCAGTGACAATGAGAGCGGCGGCGCTCTCTTCCTTTTGTCCTTGGGCTTTATAAGCAATACGAGCCATGCCCATTTCTTGAAGAGTATTAAGTATTTCATATTCTGATTTTCCATCAATGTTCCATTCGTGTATTGAATGACCATCATATTTGGCATTGCCCTTTCTTCGAATAGAATATCTGGAGGAGAATATCTATTATTATAAAAGGCTTTTGTTCCGGATTGAAAACGAATTTTATTAATCTCATTATTATCAGGTTCTGATTCGGATGAGATTTTTGATGAAATGTTTTTGGCTTTGTTCAAATAATTAATGTTTGAAGTATGAGAGGTAGAGGCTATGTGAGGAGTATATGTTTTAATAATGTTTGTAACCTGAGAAGTGGAGGTTTCATTATTATGAGAGGATGAGGTTTTGTGAGAAAAATATTCTGCATAGACAAATTGCATAGAAAAAGCTGAAGTCAACAATAGATTTCAAAATAGTTACCAAAGAGCATGGGCGAAAACACTAGCTCGTGGCAATTATACATTTGAAGAACAATTAGAAGAACTACGTCAAGGTCAAATTTCATGTTTCAGGGAGGTTTCAAGAAACATAGTAGAACGTCAAAGTTTTACTGAAATCAATGGAAGTGGTAAGAATCAAAATGGAAAAAATTATACTTTTGAATGGGACAAAGCCAGTATAAAGCAATATTTATATTTGATAACTTTTTATTTGAATTTATTACTACCCAATACAAAATATACAATAATATTACTAGTAGATACATTTAATGTATTTTATTACTAGTCACTACAAAATTATATAATAAAAAATCCTGCTTACCCCTATATGTATCAACTAACTGATAAAATAGGAGAAATCCACATTTCCATAATGAATTTATTCATAAATTTCAATTCTCTCTCCACAATAGAAATCATCATCAACTCTAATCAACTAGTTTTTGACAGTTGCAAAATCATTGCTGCCTGTTATTAACCATAATCGTCGAAGCCCCTTATTGAGCAACCATATTTGTTGGAAATCCTAGTTCAAAAGGTGGGTTCGTCGTATCGTGTGGATGTCATTGAAAAAGGGTGTGTGCACATAATAGTTATACTTCTGCATAAATAAGGTTTGAGTATTTGTTTAATTGTAAGGATTATGATATCAATCTCGTATGAAATTATGATGGATTTTTAGAAAGTTTAGGTATTCAGAAAAAATCAGTCTGAATACTACACTTTTGTGTGTTAAAAATTTGTTTCATACTGGAAAACGTTTCTTTCTTGATTTTATATTGATTTTTTTTCTTATCTTGTTGTTTTTTCAATATTTCACAAAATATTCAGAATGTATTCAATATATTTGATATCCATTCATTAAAATGCTTTTGTATTCAAAATCAACAAGTATTTAGAATATTTATTGTTCAATAACAATGTATTCAAAATATTATTTTCTCAATATTCCATGAAATATTTAGAATGTATTCAATATATTTCAAATTCATTTGTTGAAACATTTTTGTATTCAAAATTAGTATGCATTCAAAATATTTAATGTTCAGTAACGATGTATTCAGAAATTGAATATGCAGAATATGGGGCTCAACTCACGCTTCTTATCAACGTGGAATGAGTTGAATTAATCCAGACGGAATTTCAGATGAAATCTATTTTTAATTTTAATATAAAATATATTTGCATTTTAATATATTACTGAACACAATCACATTAAAAATTTAGAATGTTTTAACAAAAAATCAGTAAGTATTTAAAATATTTAATGTTCATAACGATATATTTAGAAATATTTTCTCAATATTTCACATAATATTCAGAATGTATTCAATATATTTCAAATTCATTTATTGAAATGCATTTGTATTCAAAATTAGTAGATACTGAGAATATTTATTTAATGTCCAGTAACGATATATTCAGAAATTGTATACGCAGAATATAGGGCTCAACTCACGCTTCCTATCAACGTGGAATGAGTTGAATTAATCCGGATTTTTAGGAGAAAATTGTGGAATGAAATCTATTTTTAAATTTTAATATAAAATATCTTTATATTTTACTATATTATTGAACACAATCGCACTAACAATTTAGAATATTTCAACAAAATCAATAACTATTTAGAATATTTAATGTTAAAAACAATGTATTTAAAAAAAATTTAATATTTCATGAAATATTCAGAATGCATTCTATATATTTAAAATTCATTCATTGAAATGAATTTGTATTCAAAATTAGCGGGTATTCAAAATATTCAAAACTAATATTCAAAATTAGTAGGTATTTCTAATATTTAATGTTCAATTTAACTCACGATTTTCTATCAGGCATCAGCTTGGAATGGGTTTAGTTAATCCTAATGAATTTTTAGGAGAAAAATGTGAAATGAAATATATTTTTTATTTTAATTGAAATATATTATTTAAAATGTATTGATTAATTATATTTTTAGCTTATTATACCTATTACGAATAATAGTATATAAAATGTACCTAATAGTAATGGACCCATGTTAATAAAATAGTTCAATTAATGATTATTATATTTATAAATAAGATATCATTTTTTAGTAATATTATATAACTTCTTATTTGTGTCATTGCACTGGTTTTTTGAAACAGTTTGAATCAAATTTGAAAGATATATAAACTTTTGAGACACTAGCCCTAGTAAATCAAATTATCTATCTTGCAAACTGAGATCCATAAAACAATCTCACACGAGAATTCGCTCTCAAAATATTTCAAATAAGATCACCTACTCTACAATGCTATTTCATCACATATTCCACGATGATATTTTATCTCTTATTCCACAATTTAAATATTTGTCACATGTCATAATCAATGCCCAAAATTCAAAACATGCCCCAAGAATTTAATGGTCATTTATAAGATATAGTTTTTTTTATTAGGATCATATCAATTTTGGTCCTTTAGGATATACCAAATCCAACTTTAGTCCTCAGGTTTGGTAATTTTTCAAAAGTGGCCTCCAGTGTCCGCTTTTAGTCATTTTTGTCCATTTTTCGTCCTTTTTATCCACTTTTAGTCCTTATTTGGCCTATTCTAGAGGACCAAAAGGAATAAAAGCGGACATCGGAGGACCAATTTTGAGAAATTACCAAACTTGAGGACTAAAGTTGGATTTGACATATCCTAGAGGATCAAAATTAATATTTTCCCTTTTTTTATATTGTGAAATCTAATAAAACACCGAACGTGGAACATGAAATTCAACTTGAAAATATTTAGGTATATCATAGCACAAAATCTCATAACCTTTCAAAACTACCTCCATTTCGCATTAATGTTTACGTTTTCCATTTTGCATTGTCTCATGTTAAGGTTTATATTTTCATTTTATAAAGTTGGGCCCACAAAAAACAATGAATTATTTCATATAAGAGCCACACACAACACTAATACAACTACCCACCTCATATCAAATATTACTCCCTCCGTCCACCGTCAATCTATCTATTTTACTATTTTTGGCCGTCCACTCTTAATCTATCCATTTCTCTTTTTAGATACATGGGACTCACACACACTAATACAATTAAAATATGGAACCCACACACCCCACTAATACAACTACCGACTATACATTAAATAATAATACTCCTTAAGCCACGTGCAAAAAGTAAATGGATATATTGAGAATGGATGGAGGAAGTATTTTTCTTAGCTCACTGCACACTAAATATTATATCTTAATTTACGTGAAAAAACAAATATAAACATTAAACGCGGGATAGAGGTTGTAATGTTAGGGTACACAAAAAGTTCGTGGCTACACATCAGAGTTCTATCTCTCCTTATCTTTTGGAATATTATACTATATACGTTCTTAATGCTGATTCAACCATTTCAAAATCTCTCCTCACAAAACATGATTAAAAAATTCTTTCAAACTTATGGTCTTAAAAGTTTTGCTTCAATGTCACTCTCGTATCATTCTCATCAACTTTTTATTTCATCTATTTAATTAAAGATTTACCGTCCAAAATTATAGTGTAATAAGGTGTGTAACACATTAAATAGTGAACCAAGTGGGCTAGCCCACTTGGCTACCGGGCTCCTCACACAAGTGAGTGACCCGGGTCCGATTCCCATTGGGTGTGAGGAACCCGAGTTCGATTCCCATTGAGAACGAATAGGAGGGGAGTAATAAGGAGAGCTTAGAGAATAAGGGTGTATGGAGACTTGGTGAAACTAACTACTAACAACTAACTTTGTCCGATAAAAAAAACCAATTAAATAGTGAAACGAGTAATTAAAATGTTGTATTGTATCTATGCTCACTCTCTCTCTTTAATTGTCAATTTCAAAAGTATTATTTTCATTTTGGAAATGAAGACTCAACATTAGCATGCTAATGCTCTTAATAATTTTACTACAGAATTACGACTTATATCATCAGGCGCCGAAAAATTATGGATTTTAAGGAGCCCATTCAATGCAATTTATTTTACATATATTACAGTGTCTTATATTAATAGGTTTAGATTGTAAATTACATTCAATACATATTTCTTTTAACATATAAAATATGTATAAAAAATTAAACTAAAAAATTATAATGAATATATATTAAATAAGACGATATTTTATTTACTAATTCACCTCTTGCTAGTGTCATAGTCAGAGACTCGTATATATTGGGTGTGACAAATAAATTACTTTAACTTTATTGAAATACTCCCATCCTTTTGCTTACTTTTGCATTTTTATTCCTCGTGTATCACTTAGATTTTTATCAACGAAATATTCTGTTAGTAAAAGTCTTAATTTAATGTAGGAAAGCGTATAGAATGACGAAGAATATGGATTAAGGGGGCAAACACCCTGTAGTTCTTTATCATAAATCATTCAATCCTAATAATGAATGTGCATAGGGTACAAATACTAGGAAAATAAGATAAAAGGCCAACAATAAAGGCCCAACACATTTGAGTCCGAGATCAAAATAAAACACTTAAGCAATAAATAATTAAACTTGTAAGGTGACTAGATCGATCTTCTTTAAATATTGAATAATAGCTTCATCTCCATCATTCTCCTCCTCTTCAAAATGATTCGCCCTCGAATCGATCACAGCTTCATCTTCATAGGAATTATCACCATGGTAAGGTGCAAGGTGTTTGACATTGAAAACATCCGAAGTGCGAATGTGACCAGGAAGGCGAAGACGGTAAGCATTAGGATTGATCTTCTCGATGATCTCAACAGGTCAAATTTTCCGGGATGCCAACTTATTGTACTCGTGTGCAGGAAAGCGATCCTTAGTAAGGACAGCCCAAACAAAATCACTGACATCAAACTGAACATCACGTCGCTTTGCATCAGCAGCCGCCTTATACTTGGAGTTCGAGGCATCCAACCGGGCATGAGTGGTAGCATGAATCTGCTAAATCTCCCCAATGAGGTCGACAACTCGTGTATCAGTTGGAAGGGCAGAAGGTAGATTGAGGAGATCAATGAGAGCACGTGGAACGAAGCCATAAACCACGAAGAAAGGAGTGAAACCTGTGCTGCGATTCAACGCCTGATTATGAGAAAACTCAGCAATACATAACTTAAGATCCCAATTCTTCAAATTACCCCTAACCAAACAACGAAGCATATTTCCCAAGGAGCGGTTGACCACTTTAGTTTGTCCATCAATCTGAGGATGATATGCACTGCTAAAATTCAAATCAGTGTTGGCCATGCGCTAAAGAGTGCGCCAGAAATGCCCAAGGAAACGTGAATCACGGTCCGAAATAATGAAAAATGGTAATCCATGTAAACGAAAGACTTCCCGAAAGAATAAAGTAACCACATGCAGAGCATCGGAGGTACGCTTGCAAGGAATAAAATGAACCATTTTTTTAAACCGATCAACAACCATGAAAATAAAATCATTACCTCGCTGAGTACGGGAAAGACCCAAAACAAAGTCCATACTGAGAGCAGACCATGGGCGAGAAGGGATGGGTAATGGGCGGTACAAACCCGTGTTGGTGGCAGTCCCCTTGGAAACCTGGCACACACGACACCGAGCGACAAAGCGGGATACATCCCGTCAGATTGACGGCCAAAAGAAGCGACGACACACCAACTCGAAGGAACGATCACGGCCAACATGGCCCACACCATGAACCTCCGCAATAATATATAGACGGAGACTGCAGGCTAGAATGCACAAACGGAGGCCACGAAACAGAAAGCTCTCAGTAAGAGAATAGTCCTCATAAGCACCACGATTCAGCAGGGTAATAACAGACCCAAAGAAAGGATCAGAAGTATAGAGATCCCGAAAGGTGTCAAAACCTGTCACCTCAACACGCATATCAGTCAATAAAGAATGACGTCGGCTAAGAGCATCAGCAACCTTATTGACTGCCCAAGCATGATGCCGCACAATAAATGTAAACTGTTGTAGAAAGGCAACCCACTTGGCATGTCGAGCAGATAAAGAATCCTGAGTAGCCAAGTGTTCAGCGCCTCATGGTCAATGTAAAGAATGAATTCACGCTGAAATAAATAATGACGCAAATTCTAAATTGCACGAACTACAGCGTAGAACTCAATGTCATAAGTACTATAGCGAGCATGAGCACCAGTGACCTTCTCACTAAAGAATGCAACAGGACGACCAGCTTGTGAAAGAACAGCCCCAATCCCCACTTTCGAAGCATCACAATATAAGTCGAATGTGGTAAAAAAAATTCAGTAACACCAGGAGATGAGTTGTGGTCAAGTGTCGTTTAATCTCAACAAATGCGGCCTCTACCTAAGGGGACCACGAGAAGGTCTTACCATGCATCGCATCAGTAAGAGGGGCCATAATAGTGCTGAAGTGATGAATAAAACGTCTGTAGAAGGAGGCTAAACCATGAAAACTCCGAACCTCTGTGATAGTAGTAGGCGTCGGCCAATCCCAAATAGCTGTAATCTTCACCTCATCAACCCCTATACCAGTAACAGAAATCTGGTATCCCAAGAATAACACTGAATCAGTGAAGAACGCACACTTCGCCTGTGAGGTGAAAAACTGCTCAGCACGAAGGATATAGTCAAAACAACTCGGAGATAGGCCACGTGTTCTTCCTCAGATCTGTTATAAACCAAAATATCATCAAAATAAACTACCACACAAGTGCCAATGAGCGGACGTAGAGACTGATTCATAACCAGCATAAAAGTACTCGGAGCATTGGACAAGCCGAAAGGTATAACCAACCACTCAAATAAACCCTATCTAGTCTTGAATGTTGTCTTCCACTCGTCACTAGGCCAAATTCGAATCTGGTTGTACCCACTGCGTAAATCCAACTTACTAAAAATCACAGCACCTGTTAACTGATCGAGAAAGTCATCCAATCGAGGAATGAAAAAGCTGTAACATACAGTAATTTTATTGATAGCTCGGCTATCAACACAAATACGCCACTCTCCAGATTTCTTCGGAATCAATAAAGCAGGAACAACACAAGAACTCAGGCTCTGTCGAACAAGACTCTTGCGAAGCAAGTCTTCCACCTGGCGACGGAGTTCCTCATGCTCAACAGGACTCATACGGTAGTGGGGCCGATTAGGGAGAGGAGCCCCCGGAATCAGATCGATCCGATGTTGAATATCCCGAAGAGGTGGTAAGCCCTCAGGTAATGCATCAGGAAACACATCATGAAACTCATCAATAAGAGGCACAGCTATAGCAGGAATGTGAGATAACTCACAACATCATGGGCAAGTAATAACAGTGTATGAGGGGTACTGGACATCTCCTCCAAAAATTCACCATAGCTCAACAAGAGGACCTTATCAGAAGAAACAGGAGGCTCTGGCACAGAAGGTAGTAACACAATTTTCACCCTAGAAAAAATGAAGTTGTAAGTATTTTGCGGCCATCATGAATAACATTACGATCGTACTGTCAAGGCCTACCAAGCAAAACATGACAAGCATCCATAGGGACCACATCGCATCAAAAATTCACCATAGCTCAACAAGAGGACCTTATCAGAAGAAGCAAGAGGCTCTGGTACATAAGGTAGTAACACAATTTTTATCCCAGAAAAAATAAATCTGTAAGCATTTTGCGGCCATCATGAATAACATTACGATCGTACTGCCAAGGCCTACCAAGCAAAACATGACAATCATCCATAGGGACCACATCGCACCAAATAGAGTCCATATAAGTTGCACCCACAGACAATTTAACCAAAACTCGCCTATCCACATGCACACGATTTCCACGTTCCAACTAAGATAGACTATAAGGATGAGGATCTAATTCAGGCGATAAAGACAGTTTTTCCACAGCGGATTTAGCAATTACATTCTCACAGTAGCCAGAATCAACAATGAAATAGCACACTTTTCCATTAATAGTACAAGACGAATGAAATAAAGTGTGATGCCGTACCTCGTCAACTGAGCCCTTTGGAGCAAGACATGACCTGTTCACGAGCAAAGTCCGGCCCATATCTAGAGCTGTCAAAATGGGCCAGTGGGGCGGGGCGGGCCAAAACCCGCCTCAACCCGCTTAGGAGGGCGGGCCTAGGCGGGTTGCGGGCTAGAAATGTTCGGTCCAACCCATTCAAGGGCGGATCGCGGACTATGACGGGTCAACCCCGCGAATTTTTTTCTTTTTTCTTTTTAATTAGGGATGATATTATTAAAATGAAATACCAAAATAATGGTGCAAAATGATATAATATCAACATAAACATGATGCCTATAGAATCTGCATTCTTACCAACCACTCTCTTCACAAAAAAAATTCCCTCTACTTATATTTACCACTTGAGTTCGCATTTCTAATATCATATATATTAGTATTACTTTAATTCAAATCGACAAACTCTAAAATTTTTTTCTTCTAAATTAAGAATTAAAAGAACATGTTTAAAGCAGTAAACTTTTGTAAAGCATAATACACAAAAGATAAACTTTAGGCATTTCTCTCGAGTTTGACATGTGGCGGGCTTAGGCGGGGTGGAGCGGACCAAACCCGCCTCAACCCGCGCATTTGGCACGTTTAAGCCGGCGGGCCTAAGCGGGTTGCGGGCTGGAAATACTCGGCCCAACCCACCAATTATATAGGCGGGTGCGGTTTGGCCCGACGTCCCAGTCCATTTTGATGGCTCAACCCGTATCGCCAGCAAGAAAATTTTCAAGAATATCCTCCGTCTGTAAATCATCAAAATGGGTCTGAGAGGTAGATAAATCATCGTCATCAGCAATGAAAAGCCCACGTGTGGATTTTAGGCAATTACTCAATCTGTGACCCAATTCTCCACATCCAAAACAAGGCCCATGTGCAGGCCCATTAGGCTGTTGAAGGCCTGGACCTCGGCCCCAACGTGAATCAGAAACAGGGGCTGTGGGCGGAAGGGTACGAGTAGCGACTGGGCGCGACGTTCCTGCTCCTAACGCGTTGTTGGACGGCAACAGAAAGGATGGTGCCATGTTGCTAGGCGGCGCTGGCACGAGCGATTGCGGCAGAGAGGAGTAAGCTGGCCGTCGGGTGAGTTGGCATTCTAACGCCACTGCTCGCTGGTGTGCCTCCAAAACTGATTCCGGCGAGAACATGTTCAACGTATCCTGAAAATTAACACGCAATCCGCCAATATATCGCGAGATTAATTGATCCTCGGACTCGTTCAAATCAATCCGCGATAGCAACTGGTAGAACTCCTTGGTATAGGCATCAATTGTGCTCATTCCCTGTCTCAGATTCTGTAATTTTTGAAACAAGGTGCGTGTGTAATTATAGGATAAAAATTCACAGCGTAAATGCTTTGCAAATTTCTCCCAAGAAACGATGTTCGATTTACCACCTCGTGTGCGGGAGGTTTTCAATTGATGCCACCATAATGCATCATGTCCACGAAAATGGGTGGCGACGAGAGCAACCCTACGATTCACAGGGACCTCCTTGAAATCGAGCACCTCTTCCATCGAAAGCAGCCAATCAATGAATTCATCAGGTTGTAATCCACCATTGAACTCAGGGAGATCAAGTTTGAAACTGTTTTCCCACTTCCGATCGGTGTCGCCTTGACGGTGGTGATGGCCAGCGAGGGTGGCAAAGGGATTATCGATTGTGACTTCATCATCACTGGACGGTGCATCAAACTGGGGCGGAGGCTGATGATGTCCACGCTGCTCGCGACGTGGGTGATGGTTTTCAGCCGCCAGCGGAGGTTGAGCGGTAGCAGCCTGATGTTGAAGCAATTGAACGACGGTTCCCAATTGCACGGTTAATTCTTCCAATCTATCCGCAATTGCATTGTCACGATTTAGGGGTCGCGTCTAGGCGACATAATGGATCGTGAACTTGGCAAAGCTGATACCAAATGATGAAGGGAAGTGTATAGAATGACGAAGAATATGGATTAAGGGGATAAACACCCTGTAGTTCTTTATCATAAATCATCCAACCCTAATGATGAATGTGCACAGGGTATAAATACTAGGAAAATAAGATAAAAGGCCAACAATAAAGGCCCAACACATTTGGGTCCGAGATCAAAATGAAACACTAAAGCAATAAATAATTAAACTTGTAAGATGACTGGATCGATCTTCTCTAAATATTAAATAGCAGCTTCATCTCCATCACAATTCTACTGTTAATTTGGTTTACCAACGAATTTCGTTGTATTTTATTGAAATACTCCCATCCTTTTGCTTACTTTTTCATTTTTATTCGTCGTATAATGTATATCACTTAGTTTTTACCAACAGAATATTCCGTTAGTAAAAGCCTCAATTCCACTGTTAATTTAGTTTACCAACGGATTAACAACGGAATTTGTTGGTAAATTTTTAGCAACAAAAATTTAATTCTGTTGGTAATTACCAACGGATTTAATTCCGTTGCTATAAATCCGTTGGCATTCCATTACTAAAGGAAAAATGTCATTTTTGTTGTTATTCCGTTGGTAATTACCAATGGATTGAATTTCGTTGGTAAATTCCGTTTCTAAAAAATAGTTTTTTGTGGTATATATTTTCCTTTTCATACGGTAAATTTGGGGGTACAGTATCTCCTGGACATCCAAGTGTTAGCTTTTATAATTAGAGTTAGTCTCTAATAAACCGGGTTTACATTATAAATCATCTAATCCCCCTTAATTTAAACACCCTATCAATACATAGGGTATATAAAATTGGAAGGGAAGATCATAGGATTTACACCGTGAACCCGGTTTATACAAGTATTTTGTGTTATTAAATACTATATATGAACTTAAGTATAAACACATTTTATTTCATTTCTAACCTTGTTTTAAGCATTCTTTTTAAAGGAATTGCCCCTTCAAATATTTAATCTTTTCTTCTGAGAATATTGTAACTTTCTGTTTTGTGCAGCTTTGACTAAATGGGATTGGAAATGGCAAATAAATGATAAGGATTCTTAGATATATATCGAAGGGTTGGCCCACTTTGATTCAGATTGTTGCGTATTGTTATCTCTGGACCCCTCACTCTCATAAGCCAATACTTAGAATAAGTTGTCCTTTTCATCTAACTTCTGTAATTAGCATTTTAGATTATATTATTGAAGGTTTTAATTATAGAATTTGAGGGTAGTTAACTATCGATTAGTAGTGTGAAAGATTTTTCCTATAAATTCGGGTCATGAAAGGTGGAAAACGGTTCGGATTCCCTATGTTATTTTATTTTGATGTAATATTTTCTGTGTCACAACGTTGGATAGATGATACGAAAAATTAATTAAAAAAAAGTCTTGAAAAGGAAAATATAACTGTAGAGGCTAGGGAGTTTTCATGGCTGGCTAATGGCTATGAACTCATTATTATTATGGAATAACAATGCATGGCAACTTTGTTTTTAATATATTTAATAATAGAAAAGGAAGTCAACTTCGCCTCTTAATTTGATTTTTTTTTCTTTTAATTTCATTTTGCCACATAAGTATTCGGAGGTCAGGTCGATGATTCCTCTAACGGATGTTCAAATTGCTAAATTCTTTTTATATAGAGTTGATATTAGGTGCACCGGAAGGGTACATCATATGATAACTTTTTATTTTATTTCGTATACATTTTATTCTATTTTGTATATGTGTTTTTTAATAATTGTATACTTTTTTCATATTAAATTTTTCATTTTAAAAAAACTAGCATCCATATGTGTATAACTTTTTATTCAATAGTGTATACTTCCTCCGTCCCACACTAAGAGTAGTTTTTGCTTTTTTGCACGTGAATTAAAGAGTATTATTATTTAATGTGTAGTAGGTATTTGTATTAGTAGGATTGTGGGTCCCATATTTTAATTGTATTAGTGTGTGTGTGGGGGTCCCATGTGTGTAAAAAAAGTGGACACTCTGGATGGGACGACCAAAATGGAAAAAAAGAGACTCTTTGGGTGGGACGGAGGGAGTAAATATTTTTTAATAATTGTATACACTCAATTTTTCATTAAAAAACGTAACAATTAAATTGTATACATTTTTCTTCATAATTGTATATTTTTTTTTATATTTGTATACGTTTTTTAAAGTTGGTGTACTATATATATATATATATATATATATATATATATATATATATATATATATATATATGTGACTAACTTAACATTTAATTAGCAGAAATACTTGTATGACACCGTTCCATTTAATTAAGACTAAGTTTCTTGTAAGAAGATTATTATGTGAGACTGATCGATCCATTATTAAAGTATCATTATTATATAAATAAAGTATGTTTATTGTTAGTGAATGTATGTTTTTTCTAAAGTATGATGAATAATGAATTAAAATATGTTTGTAGGATCTTATAATATATATGATTCACTACAAATATACTTTTAACTATCAATATACATATTTTACTTATACAACCAACATACTTTAACTGTGGGTCGATCCATCTCACAATTCATCTCATATTTACTCGTCTCACAAGATAGTAGCTTTTTAATGAATTCTTCAAGACGGATAAAAGTGGAGTAATATTTTAATAAAAAGTGATATTTTATTATTGAAAAACCACATATAGTGGTGTAATGATTTATTTTATAAATAATTCGAAGTATAAATAAAAAGTGATAACATATTTAATTTAATATGAAAACATTTTCAATGAATAATGAAAATATTATATATTGAAATTGGGTAGACAGTTTCACACAATAATGAGTTTCAAACACTCCATACCATTAGGAATCAATTCCAACATAATGGAGGGACATCGAAAATAATAAGATCGATCTATTCATTAAGTTGATTCCAATAAAGGAGAATAATTTGGTAAATATCATTTCACATGGTACAAGAGAATGTTTAATCCCCCATTACAATACCCTCAACTTTGGTGATGAGAGAATTCTAAGAAATCACAAATTCACAGCCATATAATCAAGACATGAAGCATTACAAGCATGTGTAACTTGTTTGACATATGATTTAGTGCTCCGAAATGAATCTAATACTGGCAATTTGATGATTTAGTAAAAATATCAAAGAATATCTAGTAGTACATCTTTAATTCTTTGTGTGTGCCTATGTGTGTGTGAGTGTGTGAGTGTGTGTGTGTGGTGTTGGGGCATGCAGCATCTAATTTTTATCAAGTAGGGGTGTTGAGATTGGGGCATCTAATCCCACCAGAATACGACTTTTGGAGAATGAATTCAGACAAAAGCTTTGTTCCTTAGTAATCCTATGCATGGCTTGTGTTTCATTTTCTCTCTCTTACTTCATCCTCTTGGACAAACCGAATCACATATTAATCCACTCAAAAGTAAAAGAAATTCGTCAACTTGGTCGATCCCCTGGAATCCCCTTTTCTTGTGTATTTAAACACACTGAGTTGGAAAACTTTGACACATCAACTTCTTGAATTCTAGCTCCCTTGACTCAGTAGTTTCTTACACCCTAGAAATCAAGGAATCTTATTGCACTAGTGATGGCATCGAGCTCCATGAGTGCATCCTCGTGGACGGCGAGGCAGAACAAGCTGTTCGAGGAAGCCCTGATATGCTACGACAAGGACACGCCCGATCGGTGGCACAAAATAGCACGAGCCGTCGGTGGGAAGACCGCGGAGGAAGTGAGGAGGTACTATGAGGCCTTGGAGAAGGACATTCTCAAGATTGAAACTGATCAGGTTCCTATCCCTAATTACAAAGCCATGTCCAACAACAGGGGATCATATTCCAACGACCACAGGTACTGTGTATATTTTTGTTGTTACGTCTCCTATATGTAGGAGGGAGATATAAACTATATTTTAAAAGAAAACACGAACCTGTGCCCTAAAAGAAAACATCAACCCTTTAATAAAGAATCAGATTTTTCGTTTCACATACATTTCATTCATCTAATGTGTATGGATAGAAAGTGTAATTTTACACAAAAGTTTAATAAGAAATCAGTTGTGGCATACGTACACAGATGAAATAATTACAATAAAATATGGCAGGAATTTGGATGTACCTAGGACACATTAATTATCGTGCTACACGTTTTGAAACAAAACTTTTTTAATTGGCAAACTTTTAAATTATGAATATTATTCTTCGAAATAATTATAATTACTCGTCTTATAAGAATATTATAAGTTTGTCAAAAGTAATTAACGGTTTTCGGGTTCTATACAAAATGTCTATAATACATTTTACTTGTGATATTTTGCCATTCAATTATGCATCAAAATTATTATAATTTTGTGAATTAATGCTGTAGTACTACTTATTTTCAATAATAAAGCTTTTTTTAAAAAAAATTAAACAGCCAATAAAGGGTTCTATCGAATCGATTAGCCAAAACATGAGAGAAAATTTTTAAAGGTCTAAACATGTTGAATTTTAAGTTAGTAATTTTTATTTTATTTTTTCATACTAAAAAATATGGTTTATATAATGAAAGAAACTTTTCTTCTATCTATATTGTGCTGCTATATATTTGTGAACTTTTTTTTAATTTTTATTTTTTTAATATAACGGAACCCAACGGCATTCTTCAGCAATTCACATGGCTGAGGTTTATCCCAATTATTTAAAATGTAGTTTTTTTATAGAATTATGTGAAATTTAATTTCAAAAGAAACTCATTGTTATCAGAACTATATATATATCATAATATTAATAAATTAAAATTTTACTTTGAACTTTAACTCATCATTAATTAACGGTTGACATTTTTAACTGCAGGATGCTGAAGAATCTGAGGTTGCAGTGATCAACTAATTAATTTTTTATTTAGCTAATGTACTAATATTGTAAAATGTGGAAATTAAAGAAATTAAGACGCATGTATGCGTGTAGTTTATGTGAACTCATGGACAACGTTGTAATTAATTTAAACATAATATATAATGGTGTTATCATATTATCAACTATTGTACCTACTCATTGAATTTCCAAGATTTTTAATTGCTTTTACAAATATTGTCACCTCTAGCTCTACTCAACTTTCTGAAATTTATCAAGAGGCGTTGTAATTTTCTTAAATCATGTTAAAAATAAATAAATAATTGTAATATATATGTTTACGTTTAAGTGAGACTTGCGAATACATACAAATTGGTGTTGGAATATTCTGAAATCAAATTAAAAATAAATAAATAATTGTAATATGTTTACGTTTAAGTGAAACCTGCGAATACATTATACAAATTTAGTACGTACGTATCATGTAGCTAAGTAGCTTGGTTTCTGATCCGGTCCGAAAACTTTAATATATTAACTAAAAATGATAAATATTTTACGTGGGATAGTCTCACATAACAATAAAATTTGATAATATGCTAATAAGAAGTTATATATAATTGATAAAAACTAATAATAACTTAATTAATAACATAAAGTGAACTATTTCATGAACTAAATAAATAATAATAAGATTTTAATTAAAAAAATGATAATTAATAATAAAAAAAGTAAAATAAAATCTTACACAAGTGTTGTTCTATAATATAATGTGTTATCAGAGTATTTTTGTTGATATCACTACAAAAAAAAATTTAGCTACGGAATTTAACAACGGAATTCAATCCGTTGGTAAATATTATCAATGAATTGACAACAAAAATGATATATTTTTATTTAGCAACGGAATGTCAAACGGATTTATTCTCTATTTTAACAACGCAATTCAATCCGTTGGTAGAGCTAGGGAATCATTATATAATTTACCAATGAAATTGAATATTCGTTGTTAAAAATTTACCAACCCACTTGTCCAAAGAATTTCATTGTTAATCCGTTTGTAAACCAATTTAACAATGGAATTAAAGTTTTTGCAAATTTTGGTAAAAAAAAATTTTTAGTGTATTTTGCGTTCATAATATGATACAGTATGTTATTAATTACTAGAATTTTATACATTATTCTTTTCAAGTTGAATTCTCTTTTCACATTAGGTGTAGTGTTTCACAATATAAAAAAATTACACTGTACAAATTGACCATTAAATTCTTGGGGCATGTGTTGAATTTTAGGCATTAATTATGACACGTAACAAGCATTTAATTTGTGAAATATATGATGAAACACCATTATTGTATTCTTTCGAAAGCATTGACCAATTCCACGTTAGGATATCTTTTTGCCAACTTTTTCAAAAAAACCTTTTTTGACCACTATATGAGTAAGTCTCCAAATAAATGCTTTCGAATCGGAGTGAGTACTTTCATCAGATTATTTACACACAAGGAATTAATTATTCATTTATGAGTACATGGTATCAAGAATTACAAACAAAAGAATCATCAAGAATTACACAACTAGAAGAATTATATGTACATAGATTTATTACATGATATACACATACACATAGATACACATAGATATAGAGTAGTCTTTGATGATGGATATATAGAAACACAGCTACTTTGTAGTTTCAAAAGTCACAGGTGCATGATTTTGAATTGCGAAGCTTCTTTTCGTCCGAAAGCAATTTTGCAAACCTGCAAACACATATACAACATTTCAAATGCGATTTATAAAAGCGTGTTAGTTAGTGAGACACACATAATGTCGTTTTGCATACTTTTTCAAAGCATCAGCATTCGTGCCTCCATTTTCAATTGATTCGAAAACACCAGTTTCCAAGTTTACCCTTGAAACTGGTTTATTCAGTAAATTTTCCCCAGCTTTCACTAGATTTTCCAAGTTCTCCTTTGTTGCAATGTCCACTGAGGACACTGTTCCCGTTAGACTGTCGTCCTAACAACACAGATCGATTTTGTCTTCGTTTAGTCGCAAATCGAATAAAAATAACACTTTTTTCTTATTCTAAGTACATGCATGCAAAAAATTAAGAGTTAGTCTCTTGTAAACTCAGTGGTCCCCTTTAATTTAAACACCTTATCAATACATAGGGCATATAGGATTGGAAGAGGGACCACAGGATTTACACCGTGAATTCGGTTTACATATATTATTACTTATAAGGAGGGAGGTAGTATTATTCTTTATTGTTGCAAAAATTAAAATCTCAAGAGTCACTTGATTCAAATTTCGAATGGAAATATATTGGATGTATAAATTAATAATACCAACCACAGTTATCAGATAGATCTTAAGCATGCATCTGTTTTAGAATGAAAATGTGAAGAAATAAACAGATTATTTGAATGTTACTTGTTTGAATAAATAAAGTCACTTTTAACTATGAATGAACATTTGGGACAGTGTGTAATGAAATACATAAACCCAATTTTATATAGTAAATGGTTATATTTTCTTTTCATATAATTAATGAAACAAGATATGTCACACGATAGTGTACTAAAAATCATATACGATTAAAATTCATACCCAAAGAAAAAAGTAGCTAGGTAATTAATTAATAAGATTAGTTAAATAAACTTACTTGAATTCTAAGATAATTGTTTTCAGAATGCAGAGCTTGAAAAACCACAGAGAAGTGAAAATCAACCATGTCAGCACTGGCGAGGGTGAAAACATCCACAATCGGGGTGGCGCCGCCACTGAGCAGCCACCCTAACACGCCCCATTTCGCCGCCTCTTTCGCGCTGTACTTCCGTTCCGCCTTACCTGAACCCGTGCCTACTGAAATCACCAGAAAACGCCCATAGTCTGTTGCCTTTATTGGGAAAAAATCTGGATTTTTTTCGAATATTTGTTTGGTCACATGACTCACTGCAACTAGTGCCTACATGCAACATAATTAATTCGAATGAGTTAGTCCGTTGCATTCGGTTTTGCATGAATTTTAAACCAATTTCAACATTTTAATTTGCTCTAAGGGGGGTTAAATAATTCTACTTCCAACTTGATAAATATCCACACTATGCTTCTTACACAAATCAACATTTCTAATAATGATCAAATTTTGTATAAGACCGCCATTAGAAGTAGGTTCTATGATACTAAGTGAAACGTCTTTAATAAAAAAAAGACTAATTATACTGTGCACCCACTTTAAAAAACGTATACAAATATAAACAAAAACATATACAATTATGAACAAAAATGTATACAATTTAATTGTTAGTTTTTTAATGAAAAATTAAGTGTAAAAAATATCCAATTATTAAAAAACATGTATACACTATTAAATAAAAAGTTATACACATATAGATGCTTGTTTTTTTTAATGTAAAACTTAGTGTGAAAAAAATATACAATTATTAAGAAATACATATACAAAATAGAATAACATGCATACAAAATAGAATAAAAAGTTATACACATATGAGTACACTCTTGCACCAAGGTACATCTAATATCAACTCAATAAAAAATTGGAGGGAGTATTTCATGAACTAGTTCCACGTGAAATCTTTGTGGTCCCGCTCTTTTTTAGGGTTAATTACAATTATTCATTAAATTTTTACTAAACCCTAAACATAAATATTAAATCTTATAGTCAAAATAGGTCCTAAACTAAGAAAAAGGACAAAAAAAAAATTCATAGATAGAACAATTCAATAGAATAATTTGCCTAGATAGCATGCCATATCCTATAAATAAAAAGTGAATTTTGTAAAGAAAAAGTAAAGTCTGTGTTGCGGGTTCAAAGGATCAACCATATGGGGTTTTTACAATACTATTTATTATCCTAATGAGAGATTCAAAAAAAATGCTCGTTGTTAGACGATCTCACGCAAATTTTTTCCGTAATAAATAGAGCTATATATAGAAACAAGTATATATGTTGAATAAAGAAGGTTGAATGTAAAAAAGAAAAGATGCATTACAGGATTGTTAGCTGCAACACCACCATCAACAAGGTTGAATTCTCTAAGATTGCCATTGTTGTCAGTGTTGTTGAAGTAGTATGCAGGGAGATAAGTTGGAGCTGCTGATGTCGCAATGCATATATCAGACAGTCGACAATCTAAACATGCCTTCTCTTTTGCCTGCATTACATCATTTACAAATTCATCCAATTATATATATTTATTTCTTTAATTTCAAATCCAAACTCTAAATAATAACATCATTTTTTATTTTTGTCAGATATATGGGTGAGAATTAAATTAGCACCTCATATGTAGAAAACATTGTTGGTTGCAAATTCTTGATATCAAATGTTGGAATGACAACATTAGTCAATGTTTCATGCAAACGAGTCTCCCCTAATTTTTCCCTCACAACTTGGTGAAGGTATTTCCCATCATACTTTGGTCTGCCTAAAGATTCCAATGTCTTTATGATCAACCCAAACAACCCACTGCATTCATGTAAAAGAGCAACAATTAATTAAATTAAATTAAAATTAGCAACACATATCATTGATATATTTCACACCATTGATACGCACTCAGCCTAATTATTTATTATTAGTATTCTATTACAAAATTATTTGTAATTTTGTGTTGATTTGCACCACATATCAATTAATCTCCCCCCTTCTAATACCAGTTTATTTTAGAACCATTTTTGTTAAAAGGCCACCTCATTTAAAAACTTAGAGTGATTTGATTAAATATTCAGCGACTCTCCTCTCTACCAGCTTAAACTTTTAGATGAGGTGGTCATTTAACATGGTATCAGAGCCCATGATTAACAAAGGCCTCACCACCACCCATTTAATGAAAGGTGAGAGGATGTGTTAGAGTGATTTGATTAAATATTAAACGACTCTCCTCTCTACCAGCTTAAATTTTTAGATAAGGTAGTAATTTAACAATTTTGATGCATATCTTAAATTCCATTAGTTTTAGGATATGTAACTAACTCTTCAATTTTAGTTAGTCTACACTTTTTTTAGGGTTTAGATGTTCTCTCCTAACCTAGACCCGACACTATTCCTATCGATAATTATAGGGGATGATATACCATAATGAAATCGAAATTCTTGACCTATCATAATGAGAATTAAAAAAAATAAAATGAAGCCTAATTATAAAAGTACTGTTTCTGAGGAAATATTTTAGGAGAGTTTTGGAGATAAAAAGGTTTGATGTCTTTGGCTGCAAAGAGAGGACGATTATTGTTGTCGGGAGCAGCCAACATGGAAGCCACCAGCCCTCCGGTGCTCGTTCCAGCGATTACATCAAAGTAATCTGCAAGTCTTGCTTCCTCCCCGTCCAGTTCCTATTATATTCATTCAAATACATGCATGAACTTAATAATTAATTGACTAAATAATTTATTAGCAAATTACATGAAAATATGATCAGCTAGCGTTTTCTGGACAAAATTAGCTTGTGTGGGATCGATGAGTGATAACATTTTAATAAATTTGATACCTAATTGATGAGGGAAGATAAATAGAAATTGTTAATCAAAATTTATTATTGAAAAGTAATAATCTATCCGAGTACACATATTTGTCTTCGTTTTTTACATCGGTAAAAAACTTAGTTCAATAAATATATTAACTAAATAATGTTCAGTAAATGATTGTGTACGTGTACTTTTGTCAATATTTTAATGAGAGTGGCATTATATTAGTATTATTTTGAGCAAACTCGATCATACATTCGAGAGGATCGTGCATCCACAGTACAAAAACTTATATATTAATAAATAAAAACATATGCAGTTTGTAAGTGAATTTTTTATTAATTTTTTAATGAAAAATTAAAGGTGAAAAATTTACAGAAATACATATATTATTGAACAAAAATTAATACACATAATGGTGCACGCATGCATCTGCACAGGATATATATCAACTCATTATTTTAATTGTTAAACAAAAAGCAATATAGTACAGTTTAAAAGATGAAAGTTAAAATTTAAGAACATTTTTTGAAACAGTAAAATGAGATATATTATAAAGAAATTTTATAATTATAATATTTTTTGCCCTGCACATAATCTTATATATACCTGGAGTTGGGATTCAAGAAATTCGAGAATAACAGCAGGAATAATCCCTCTAATGCCACCCCCATCAATGCTTAGAATTGTTATTAGATTCCCATGACTTGGTGCCTGCATTTGGACAACAGATGATGCAGCTTGCCTATTCATCTTCAACTCAACAATATGTATTCAATTCAAATATATTGTAATAAGATAGATATTGTACCTATAACTATAAAAGTAATTTAGATATTTTATGCTAGGCTTCTCAATTTGATAGGGCGCATGTCGCATTTATAGCAATTGGGCATGAGAAAATTCTTCGCAATGTGACGTTATTACAGTTAATTAATTTAATTTCTAGATAGGGCTTGATGACCGTTTATTATATTGGTGATTAGACTTGTATTAGAAAATATTAAATAAATTATATCAAACACATGATTTTTAGATTTGTAATTAGTATAGGTTACGTAGAATTACAAAAAAAATTATTTTTAATTTTAGATATTAATTGATAAATGTATACAAATGTGGATAAAACTTGTTTATTCTCTGGGAGCATTGTGCGCCAAATTCGATAAATTCATAAAGCTGTGCCTTTAGTATAAAACTTGTACTCATAATTTTTCAAGAAAAAAAATATATTTTTTTCTTAGTAAGCATTAATATCATTTATATTACAATTGACTCTTTCATGAAAAATATAATACCCTTATATCAATTAAAATGTATACCCTACATAACAATATTAATGTACTCTTAAATTCTTTGTGCGCCCAGACGCACAAGATACAAACTCTATAAATGTATTCATTCATATATTGATAGCTAAATATACCCATATATTACATCTTTAAGTTTATAATTTATATTCATGTATATTTTTTTGATAAAAAATACTCCGTACGTCTCAACTTCACACTTTCCGTTTTGATTCATCCCAAATTCAACTTCACACTTCATAGAAAGAAAAAGCAATTAACTAATATCCTTCTAACATACTTTAATTTCAAATTTGTCATTATCTTTTTAACACACATAACATACTTTATTAATAAGTCAAAAAGTGACTTTTCTTAAATTCCGTATCTATCATAAACATGAAGGTGAATTTAAGATGGAGGGAGTAATAATCACTTTCTCTAACTCTAATATTTGCGTTTGTTTTTTTCACAACAATTAGAATTTATCATTTTGATGTGTGGTGAGTAAATTTTAATTGAAATTTTACTTTTTCTTTTTTCCCCTAATTTCGTTTTGAATTTATGGTAATTGTGTAGCACACAAATATAAAAATGTACTCCCTCCGTCCCGCCTAAATATCACCATTTTACTATATTAGACGTTTCATCCAAATTGTACAATTTTTTTATTTTAGTAAAAAAAGTCCACCAACGACTCAGCACTACTCTTTACATCTCTCTAATATATACACCTACCCATTTTACATAAAATAATAATACTCATTAATCTACGTGCAAAAAACAAATGGTGTTGTTTGTCCGAGACAAAGGGAGTAAACCTTTAAGTGGATGTTCAAAATAATAATGTATAAATGGAAGAGACAAAATAATCCCTCTGTCCCGCAAAGAGAGTGGAAAGAGAAAAGCTAAATGTGAAAATGAAATGATTTTTGAATTTCATGCTAATAGTTCATATGCTTTAAATTTCAACCACAGACCTTGGGATTGAAAAAAAAAATTGGAAAGAAAATTAAAAATAGTTAATCTGTTTCTCTAATATCTCATCTATAATCTACTTCTATTGAGATTGAAATAAAATTAAAAAGAAAATTAATTACGAATTGTGGAATTGAAATAAAATTGAAAAGAAAATTAATCACGAATATTTGAAGTAAAATGGAATTAGAAAGAAAATTGCTAATAAATCTTTAATCTATTTGGAGTCAATTACGATTTTAATCTAATTAGTTAAAGAGAGAAAATTTAATTTTTATAGGGTGTGTTTTGCTCAACAATATTTAAAGTAGGGTTTTTTTTTATAATTTTTCAAAAATAATGATTAATTTGTAATACAAATATAATTCATAATTTTTCTTGCAATTAACTTAATAAAAGAGGAAAATAAAAACAAATAAACTATTTACATAAACTGTTATAATTAAGTATAGTTTTTTTAATAAGATTTTGTATTGATTCACCTTTAAAACGATAACTTTATGTATAATGTAATCTGCATCCCATAAACAAATTTACATTTATTATTTTTGTTCGTTTCACAAATAAGTTTACATTTTTCAAATAAAGAAATAGCTCACAATCCGTCAATCACATAACACACTTTAATTTCAAAATTATCAGTCATTTACAACTCACATAACTTATATTATAATTTATTTATTATTTAATTAAAAATATCAAATTACTCCTAAAAATAAAGTCAAGAGTTAAAAGTTTTTTTTATCCTATAACTTTTTAGAACTTTAAATTTTGTCCCAAAAAAAGTATTTGTATCGATTTTGTCCCATAACTATGAAGTTTTATTTTAATTTTGCCCAATTTTCGCCAAAACCCTCTATTTTCGCCAGAAATTGGTCACGTGCAACTCACGTGACGGGTGAATTTGGGAGTTCCGATATAAATTGGGCAAAGTAGAAATAAAACTCATAGTTATGGGACAAAATCGATACAAATATCTTTTTTTGACAAAATTTTCAATTTTAAAAGTTATGGGATAAAAAAAATTAACTCTGCACAATTATGTGTGATTTGTTTGTGCTGATGTTAGCTTATGATACTTATTTCTCTATTTTAATTCTTTAGTCCATTGCAAATCTTGTACTTATGGATAATATTTTGCTTTATGATTTATGAAGCTTTTAAAAAGAGTTAAAAAAAATATATTTCGATTTTGTACATAAATTGAGGTTAAAGGTGTTTTTGTCTCATAACTTTTTAAACTTTAAATTTTGTCCCAAAAAAGATATTTGTATCGATTTTGTCCCATAACTATGAGTTTTATTTCGATTTTGTTCAATTTTGCCGAAACCCCCAAATTCATCCGTCACGTGCAACACATATGATCAATTTCCAGCGAAAATTGAGAGTTTCGGCGAAAATTGGGCAAAATCGAAATAAAACTCATAGTTATGGTACAAAATCGATACAATTTTTTTTTTTTTGACAAAATTTAAAGTTCTAAAAAGTTATGGAACAAAAAATACTTTTAACTCGTAAAGTCAAAAAGCAATTTTCCTAAAATTTCGTATTACAGTAACTATGAATTTCCTTAAAGAAAGGAGGGAGTATAATTTATACATCGTGGTATATACTAATATTTTCTTCATCCCAAGATAAGGTGTAGTATGTATTGATTTGTCTCAAGGTAAGAGATATATTTTACTTTTTTACAAATGAGACCTACACAAAAAATTAATACTTTTATATAATGTCACACACAACACTAATACTTACTCACTTAAAATATTATATCTCTTAATTCCTTATATATTAAAATTTTATATCTCATAATACAAAAAACATACGTACATCTTATTTCGAAACTAAGGAAGTAATATTTAGTGGGCACACACTTGTTTAACACCATCCTATAGAATGAGTTTTGTGGGACAAATAAAAAATTATAACATTTTATTAAAATTGATATTTGATTAATAAAAAGTGATAATAATTTTCAAATTATGTATTTCATAACCATTTATAATATAAATAAATAAAAAATAATACATTTTTATCATAAAGTAAAGTAATCTTTCCCGATCTCATACACAGGGGCGGATGTATATTGGGGCAGCCCCGGGCTCAAGCACAGGGCTGCCTCCAAAAGTCCATTATATCATATGTGAATAATTTATAAATAATTTGTATTTTTAAGTTTAGCACACCCTAAAAATATTTTAAACTCACCCAAATGAAGCTAAAAAATAAATATATCTTCTTTGTGTTTTTAAATTTAGCCCAACTAAAAATATTTTAAACTCACCCAAATAAAGCTAAAAAATAAATATATCTTGGGTAAATCTCAAAATTAATCCCGTAAGTATGACATTTTCCAACTTTAGTCATTTTTCATTTGTAATTCTCAATTTTGGTCATTTTTTCTCCACTTTTAGTCCTTGTTGTCCAGTTTTGATCATTTTTTCAAAATTTGGTCATTTTTTGTCCACTTTTGGTCCTAAATGTATACACTTTTGGACCATTTTTGGATATTTTTTTAACATAAAGGACTAAATTTGGATAAAAAAGACTAAAAGTTGCAAAAAAGACCAAAATTGAGAATTGTAAATGAAAAAGGACTAAAGTATTATTTTTTAATTATTATTATTATTTTTTATTTTCATTAATAAACTTAGTCCACCCCACCTTGTATTCTGGATCCGCCACTAATCATACATGTTATGCATGTTGTGTTGCTTTATTTAACGTGTGCCAATTTGAGCTAACTAAAAAAATGTGTGTTTAATTGATAACAATCGCAGCCACTATTTATACTAAATTAATTAAGGCTTACAATTCTTTCATATCATTTTAAGCATATAATTCGTGTGGAGTTGACTAAATAAAAAATAGCAAAAGAAGTTGTTTAATCATTGAGTTCTTAAATATAAGAAATAATATACATATTGGAGTATATTTTACATGGAATGTAACTATATATATATAAATTCTCTTGTCGTTACAAAATTTCCAAATTAATTTTAAATCAACTCAAATGTACGTGTATTAATTTGTGTCCAAATTAATTTAAATCAACTTACGTGTATTAATTAGATGTACACAAGACTAACTCACATTAACTAATTGTAATTAGTTTTTGAGATTAGCAAAAATTCATTGACTTTATGTTCGTGCATGCATGCATGTAGGTGGCTTTACGCAATACTTTAGGAAAACGACGTTGTTATATGTTTTTCTCCAATCATACTAATTTAATATTTCTACGCTAACTAAATTCAATTGCAAAATCGCTAACTAAATTCAATTGCAAAATGACTGCATGCCTATATATTTGGAAACACGTGTAAATGAAAACATTTTATGATAAAAACTAAAATGATTATTTATTTATGAATATATTGAATTGTTCCTCTACTCACCGTGTCGTGTTCGGTACTGATCTTTAATTAATAAACGTTTATTTTAATTTTAGCATCACGAGTTTAAATAATAAATTAACTATTTACGAATAAAACGTGTTACTTTCCTTATATAGACAAGATATAGGTTACAAAATTACTTATTCCATTTTTTTACATTATTTTTTATTTCATTTATTAGATATCTATCATGTATCATAATGAATGTTTAAATAATTATTACTACGTGTGTAATTAAGAGTTTAATAATCATTAATTAAAATATAATATTTTAATAGAAAACAAGTTAGAGGAAAATAGGAGATCAGGACAG
Source organism: Pogostemon cablin (assembly GCA_023678885.1). NCBI lineage: Eukaryota > Viridiplantae > Streptophyta > Magnoliopsida > Lamiales > Lamiaceae > Pogostemon > Pogostemon cablin. The sequence goes on along the minus strand of CM042990.1, from coordinate 8,476,595 downwards.
GAATAAGTGTTGCATACTTTTTTTTAATTTAATTAGATCTTTATTCTTTTCAAGAAATATGTTTACTGTCTTACGAATTGTTCATAGTAAACAATTTTAATTGTAAGAATATTATTCTTCATGGATGTCTTTTTTTAATTATCCACACTTTTTATTCTGTAAGACAGATTAATGCAATTGCTAAAATATGTTTGTCTAATCATTGAAAGACATTATATGTATCGTATTATGCCCTGAAAGTCTGAATTAACTTTGAAACGACTTTAACATAAACAGACTCGATTTTGACATCAAAAACTAATTAGTATCAAATAAATAAGACATTATTTAAAACGACTAAATAATTTTGTTATAACATGAACCAATTTTCACTAAATAAATTACTCTGACTCGATTTGGATATAAATGTAGATACAAATCATGACATTATAATTCAATTTTAAGTCGCATTTATAATTGAGTCATCATTATATATCAAGTGAAACACAGCAAATCGTGTGAGGCAAAACAAGTTACAATCGAGACACATTTATAGTGAATTAGGACCTGTTTCCCAACTCGAATATCCTAAGAAGTTTACTTTCTGCCTAAAATAAATTAAAACTGCTCACTTTTATATATTAATTGATATAGTTACTGTCATCATATGACATAAGTTGACAAAGAGTTTGACATATAAGAAGGGTCTAGATTTCTGTGCCATTTTAGGAACCACCAAAGGTACTAAAGAAACAAGAACACGCTAATTCATCTGCTAAGATATTCCTGAACTCTAAAACGGCTAATTTATCCGCTAAGATATTCCTGAACTCTAAAACCACTTCTAATATTTGCTCAGGTTTAGTAATCATTCTATCGAAGCATAGATTTGTATCCTAAAATTAAGTCTGGAAATAAAATTGTGTTAGCAAGGTTATGAGTTAAATGACGTGATGTATGTCTCAGATATTCTTTGTTTGACAAGCAAGTGTGTTGGGCCCTTTGGGCTATCTTGTGGCCCAACTGCTGGTCTTCAATTTTGGTATTGGGTTTGGTTAAGTCAAGATTCATCCCTCCAACCCTCTAGTCGCTCAACCCTAATGGGACCCGAACAGTCGTCTCCTCCCTCTTTGATTCATGCCGTTGTTACCATGAATGAAAAGATTGATTTGTCCTTTCATGTGGTGGCTAGGCTCCGGTATAAGAAGTGTCTTCTCTTATCATTACTACGAAATAGAGAGTCTATAAGTGTTTAAGTGAGTTCCTATGTGGGTTATTGGTCTAAATCTTTCGTTGGTTTATTTCTGTTGCCACTGTGTGATCATCGGTTCTATTGTAAGCAAACCTCAGGATTCTGAGCACCCCTCGTCTTGTCTTCCGCCTTCCCCAACGTGCTTACGGACAAGATACCCAACAAAGTGTTATCTGCCTCAGAGATTTATCTGGTTCTGAACAGTCATCTTGTTCCTCAGTATATTGAACAGTTATCCTGCCGAACGAGTATTCATGGTAAGTTTTCATGGATTTCCATTCAATTAGCTTAAATTTTCTCTAAATTTAAACGCTGATTCTACATTGATGTCCATTTTTTCCCCTCTGAGACTTGTATAGCAGCGACAAAGCTTTCATGTAACGTCCTTTCAACGTGTTAGAAAAGTGAAAAGAAGTAAAAGAGAATTAAAATTATGTTATTTGTTATTTTAGCCTTAAGTTTTTGTGTCTTAATGTTCAGTGTATAACAAAGTGTTGGGTTTGTCAAATTAAAAGGAAGTTTTTTTCCTTTATTTTTGTCCCACATCGGGTGGGAGAGCAAAGGAGCCGGGGCTCCTTATGCTATTTAAGGAGGTCCCTAGTTTTGATGTTAAGTGCACCAATCAAGTGCGCTTTAATCTTTGTATTTGATTCTCGGTTGTGAGAATGGGAAGAAAGGTGTGGATTAATCAAAGATTTGTAAGAGTGTAGGGATTGGGGTCGGGAGAGAGAAATTTTGTGTGATTGTAAAAAAAAATTACATAGTGATATTTTCTCGGTTCGTAGTTTTTCTACGGTTTTGGAGTTTTCACGTAAATTCTTGTATTGTGCTTTTTATGTTCTTCTTTATTCGACCCTTAGGAATGAATGGGGATCTGCTTATCCCAACAAGTGGTATCAAAGCCCAGTTCGGGCGCTTATAAAGTTCTTAATATGCTCTGTGGTTGCAGCATAGTCTGACCTTCCACATCAGAAAATACTTAATGAGAGGGAGATGGTTATTCATTAGGCTAAGGGTGGCATGAAAGAAGTGGAAAAAGCTAGTGGCACAAGGGGGTCAGAAGAACAGCCGGATGCGGTGGCATCTTCTTTCTTGCAGTGAAATGCGCCGGACTGTGGCGACAGTGGCGTGGCAAGGGGAAGGATTTGCGGGACAGCAGTTTTTTGGCGGAGTTCTTGAACCTGCAGCAATGTGAATTGATAGGACTCCCGGTGGTGGAGTTGGCTTAATAGCGGCATGGGGTTTTCCATGGATGTCGGCTCAAGGAGGTTTGAAAGGAACGGAATTTTTTGATAATGACGATGGCGTGGGAAAATGGCAATTCAACGGTGAAGATGGCGATGTGGTGACTTGGTATCGGCTGGCGCTAGATCAGAAAAGAATAGCGCAGATTCAACCGACAAGTGGGGAAAAGCATCATGAATTCTGGAGGGTTGGAATCGGCTTCAAGTGATGACACTTTCAGTAGAAAAAGGATTCGGACAAACCTGGTGTGGCTTGGCGATAAAAGGCAACGACGTCATGTCGGTACAGACGAGTTTTGCTCAGGGTAGAGTAATGGTGCGGTAATTGCGGTGGAGCAATGACACGGTAATTGCTTACGATAGAGCAATGGTGACGTTGCTGGTCAATGAGGAGTTGGTACAGCAACAACTCTGAATGTTGAGTTAATATTATTGGGGATCCTTATGACATGTTCAGTTGTCATGGAAAATGATGTAATAATATTAGCTGGTCCACAAGTTTGCACAAGGACATTGATTTGGCAGGTGATGTTGGGTGTGTGGTAGATGTATATCGATGGCTGATGGACTTCCAGGGGTAGCCAAGAGCTGAAAGTAGCACCATAAATATCAGCAGGTGTTTTTCGATATGTGTCACAGGAAATTCTTAGAATGGTTGATTCTAGTGGTCTACTAATATGGTGGAGTATGATTCTCGGGATAGAGAATGATTGTCGGTGAAGACAATGAATCTTCTTTTATTTTGACAAGATAGAGATTGTTGGGTTTGTCAAATTAAAAGGAAGTTTTTTTCCTTTATTTTTGTCCCACATCGGGTGGGAGAGCAAAGGGGGAGGGGCTCCTTATGCTATTTAAGGAGATCCCTAGTTTTGATGTCAAGTGAATCAATCAAGTACACTTTAATCTTTGTATTTGATTCTTCTTAAATTCCTTTCTTTGATTATCGGTTGTGAGAATGGGAAAAATAGTGTGGATTAGTCAAAGATTTGTAAGAGTGTAGGGATTGGGGTCGGGAGAGAGAAATTCTGTGTGATTGTAAAAAATTTTCACATAGTGGTATTTTCTCGGTCCGTGATTTTTCTCCATTTGGAGTTTTCCACGTAAATTCTTGTACTATGCTTTTTATGTTCTTCTTTATTTATCCATTAGGAATGAATGGGGATCTGCTTATCCCAACACAAAGAACTACAACATAAACTATTCAAAGTGTGGTGGGCATTGCAGATGTACGTAGACTTTAAAAGAGTATTTCGACATTAGGTTCAAACAATGGCATTGTAGGTTTAGTGGATCTTTTAGTTTTCATAAATTCTATAGTTTTGGAGGATTTTTAGTTTTTACAAATTTGAAGAATTATCCACTTTTCATAAATTTTGACGATTTTTCAGTTTGCGTTGTTTTTGCCTTCTCCATTTGCAAGGTAAAGTTTGCTACCTCTTTTAAATTCATATATTTATGCCTTTCCAGAAGAGAAGCAACATCAGGTTTAACACAAAACAATCTTATCAACCATGAGTCATTACAGAAGAGAAGCAGAATGAATGATAGCATTAGCACTAAAACAAATCATACCAGTTAATATTTCAGCAGAAATCTCTACTCCGATGAAATCTTCTTTTCATACCAGTTAATATTTCTTCTTCCCCTTCTTCTTTCCACTCCCCTTTTTCGATTTCTTCTTCCCCTTCTTTTTTCTACCACCCTTTTTCTTTCTAGATTTCTTCGATCTCTACTTCAGACGATTTTGTGTATTAATGTTCAATGTATAATAAAGAACTACAAACATAAACTATTCAAAGTGTGGTGGGCATTGCAGATGTACGTAGACTTTAAAATAGTATTTCGACATTGGATTCAAACAATGGCATTGTAGGTTTAGAGGATCTTTTAGTTTTCATAAATTCTATAGTTTTGGAGGATTTTTAGTTTTTAAAAATTTAGAGAATTATCCCGTTTTCGTAAATTTTGATGATTTTTTAATTTGCGTTGTTTTTGCCTTCTCCATTTGCAAGGAAAGTTTGCTACCTTGATGCGCGTTTTCTTTGCACGCAAAGTTAATCCCAAATATTAAGGATATCAGTTGCACCTTAAGCAAGCGACCAAGTGAATATCGAACCCAAAGGACGGCGTATTATCAATTTAATTATTTACTAAATTAATTAAGACGAATGGCAATAAAAGTTTGAGGTTTTAATTAATAAACTAATAAACAATTAATTAAAATACAAATAAAATAAAAACTAGAAGAATTATGAAAGTGGATCAAGTAGGAGAATAGGTAGCCCTAGGATAATCCAGTTTCACGAATTAATTTCTCTTCCATGTGTTGATGTCCGACTCTTCCTTGTGAAATATGGACGCATCACTAAGCCATACATATCTACTCTATAGACTCAAGTAAACATGCGTGTAACACGTGTGAATAACCTCAGAGCAAGAGATATAATTTCACCCCCCTTTCTAGATACTATCAGTAATAATTATTTCTCTAGCCAATTGGTACTCTAACCCGATATGATCTCCCTTTATAAGTACTATGAAATTATCCTCTTTATCCTACTTAATAACCCGAATTCAATTCAATTAATAAGTATTCATATATGATAGTTCTAATGAAGCTTTGGAGCCCCCTCACTTAGAATCATAACAAGGAATCCTGCTCAGCAGTTAACGCACTCAATCAATAACCAAGATATGTATTCAGACTCTGCATAACAGTTAATGATGCACAAAACGACTGTAAGTATGAATTAAAAAGGCACAATTATATATAAAATAAATCCACAAGTAGTGTTGTACGAAATTTACAAACGAAAGTTCAATTAATTGGTAAAAACCTTCACAACCCTAGTTCTACCAAAAAGGCTCTAGCACATGATGTTACGAAGAATTATCATGAGTGTTGGATAGATCTTACCCGGATTTCCAAAAAATACAAGATAAATTAGAAAACGAATAAAACCCTAGATGTGGGCGTCGTCGCGTCCTTCTCCGTCTTGAATGCTCCTCTTGATTCTCCTCTTGATTCCACGAACGAATCTTCAAAGTGATGGATGGATGGATGGAGGAAAGGATGTGGATGATGGTTGGGGGGTTGATCCCCCCTTGTGGGGTGTAATATTATTGTGGTCTCTTTCCTCTTCGTATATTCTAATCTAATCTAATGAATAATGATGTGATCTACATCCCCTTTTATACTTGTGAGCTCTCCTTATGGGCTTAGGATGGGCCTTTACTTGAAGCACACCTCAAATTTGGAGAAAGACATCCGGAATTACCATAAATAGCACTCAGCGACATGCCGTTCGACCTCAGCATCCAAGTCGAACCAGAAGCCTCTGGTCGAATAAATATTTTTGACAACTTTGGTAATTTGCTCTACTAAACTGCTCTTGCTCGACTAGATTGATCTTGGTCGAGCAACTCCTTAAGTCGAACGAGCTCTCTGCACGTTTTCCCCATTTTGCTCGACTTTCTCTCATCTGTTCGACCAAGATAATGTTGGTTGAGCAGATCCTCCAAGTCAAACTGGCTCACTGGATGGACTCTGGCAATCTGCTCGAATTGTCACCTCCCGTTCGACCACCTATTGAAGGTCGAACAAGTCAGCTTAGTCAAACAACACCTTGATTTCGCCTCCAAAATCGTGTCTTCCAATTCTGAGCCTTTTTCACATGTTTTCCACCTAAAACACAATAAAATACCTCAAGTGAACATTTTTTTCTAATATATTGAATATAAAACACTTGTGATTATATATAACAACAATACTTATCAAAAAGGTATTAAATTAGACACTAAAACACACTTATTTCACTCTCATCAAATCCCCACTTACCTGTTGCTCGTCTCGAGGCAACAAAATAAAAATAAAAAGAGAGAGAGAGTAAGAAAATTAGTGGAGAAACAAGGACTACGACCCATTCACAATACAATTGTCCTCAACTTTGCTAATACAACTCTTATTACATGTAATAATCAATTCATAGCATACAGAAAAAGACAATCACCACCAATTCAAATGCTCCATTGACATGTTCTCACGGGAAGTATATATCACTCGCACTCAAGTGTAAAAGATGTACACTTATGGGGTAAGGTGTTTAAACTCAAATTCAATTCAAGTGCATGCGTAACCATAGCTTGCCAAATGTCTCAAACTCTCCACCACTAAAAGTATGATTCGACAATATGATCAAAAAGGACTTTTAATAGGATGTAATGTCGGCTCTTTGGTAAGGGTAGGAAACATATGGATAAAGTAACTCAATTAGTAGAGAATTAAAACCGGAGATCTTTTGTACTGCAGATTTTTACACTTCAAGGCTATCCAGCTTCATGCTCTTCTAATTTTCTTTTCTCTCCTTTCCTTCAAGCTCAACAAATTTTCCTTCTTTTCTTTTTTCTCAAGGTACCAGTTTCGAGCACTACCTCTAACATCTCGAGGCACCAGTTTCCGGCACTACTCCTAAGCAACTTATTTTTCAGCTCATATTTTTCAGCTCATAATCACTTATACAGCTTCAAATATTTTATTCCTTCCAAACTCCATGAAAATCAATTCACACACTTCGACAACATTGAATTCTCCACTAAATATAGGAATTTAAGGCTCAAATAGGATATCAAAGTGGCTATCTTTGTAGGTTGCCAAATAAATAAGGTTTTTAAGTTCAACGGGGCTAACTACGGATAAATAATTATTTATGTAGGAAATTATTTGGCTAAGTGACTCATAAATTCAAAGATGGCCTTAGATCATCTCCCATCATCTAACACACATGTAGTTTCAAGTAAGACAAGAGGCGAATTTTAGAATACACACACAAGAACGATACTCACCAGAAAGAAATATCATGTGTTTATGTATATGAATAAGGCTCAAAATCTCATATGGGTTTTCAACAAGTAATAGAGCACTTTTTATGGTAAGCAATATCCCACAAGTACACATAGAATTTCATATCACAATATAACTCAAGTACACTTCCTTCATCAATTTCAAGAGCATATGAATTCCAAGCACGATTTAAACAATATAAGCTCACATGGATCACCAAAAATATAAACTCAATCCTTTCACCCATACTAATTAAAAGCATATATAAAAATTAGAATAAGAAAACGAAGGCACCTGATATTTCCTTCAATGCATTCACGAGCTCCTCGAGTACATCAACTCAGTCATCTTGCCACTCTTCTACCTTTTTCTATCATCAGAGCTCAAACACACTCATCATCATAGGATTCATAAATAATAATATAAGAGAACTATAAGAAAGACTTAATTGACAATTTAATCGACTCCACACACTAGAAACACCACTGAACACTAGGCAAATTGTAAAAAATTGACACATCAAAACCGATTAAAGTTTCAACATACCGCAAAAATCAACTCTCATAGCAAATATTACAAAGGAAATATTATACTCTTGGTACTGCAATGAGGTAATAACATCACACCCCCCAAATATAGTAGAAATGTAAGTCGAAACTAAGTTTGAAAAGATATGTAATTGCCGATTAGTAAGCACCTTAAATATAAAAATTTCTTACAAACACGAAAGAAATAAAACAATAAAACGGAAGGGAAAACCCCCAACAGGCGCTCATGTTTAACGTCAAAGAGTCGCGACGGATGTAACCTTTTAAACTACTAGATCAGAGGACGGTTTTCTCGCATCCTCACCTTCAAGTACTTTCTTTCCCTCTTTTTGTCTATACTCAACACCTCACCTCTCTTGGTAATAAGAATATGATCCTCATAATTACCTTCCTCCCATGACTGTCTAGACTCCTCCTTGTCAATCTTTCACTCAAATTCAGAATCATCTATCCTTTTAAAATCAAGATTTAACAAGTTAAAAATCACATCTATGCTCTTGCATGATTGAGTTTCCATGGGCATCTCCATTGCTTGATCAAGAGAGAAAACCACATCTTCATTATCCATCTGCAGTCTAAGTCTCGGCTCTCAACCTCTTTGCTCTTTTCCGCTTCTTATCAACTAAAAGCTCACTATTCTGCTCTTGGGATGGTATTGGAGTATTTTGAACAGTAGGTGTAGCATTCGGTATCGAATTGGGCACGAAACAGGGCTGCTCGACCTCCGCTTAACTTGGATAGTTTGGTCGAGCAACTCTGTCAAAGTCGAGCAACGTGGATGATCGCGACCTCTGCTTCCCCAGGTGTTGCTCGACTCCTTCTCGACTTCCGTGGTGTGGTCGAGCAATCTGGTCCAAGTCGAGCAAACCTCTCTGTAAGTTTTGTGCATTTTGCTCGACTTGTGCTCGACTTAGGTGATCTGGTCGAGCAACCTGTTCCAAGTCGAGCAAACCTCCTGATCGAGGGATTCTCATTCCTAGGTGTTGCTCGACTTCTACTCAACTTGGATAGTCTGGTCGAACAAAAGTATGCTGGTCGAGTGGCACACCCAAAAACAGAGTGTCGTGAATCTATTTTTCCAGAGCTTGCTCGACCTCAGCTCGACCATCAGGTATGGTCGAGCTGATGTGGTTCGGTCGAGTAACTCCACTGCCTCCTTCATTCTCGCTCACCGGCATCTTCAGACCTTCGTACCGTATCCCGGACCTCAATGTGATAGCATTATTTTTCAATGTTTGTGTCAATTGATTCACATTTGAGGCCATCTGTCCCTTAATCAAGGTAAGGTCCTTCAACTGCTTAGATAAATCTGCATGCTCAACATTCATTCTAGCTTCAATGTGGTCAACCCTTGCATCATTCTCAGCCATGTATCGATTGAAGATATCTTCAAAACTCTTCACTTTATGTTGCTGCATACTGGACCCCCTTAGTGTCAACTTTGTAATCTGCCTCTGCTGGGATTCTAGTAGCTTGTTGATGTTAGCTAAACTAAAGACGATCTCATTATCCCTATTCGGCTTCACCACTTGATGTTCAACCTGTGCTACCTTGTCAAGTACATAAGATCCTCTTTCTCTCTCCGTAGGCCTGTCACGTGAGTTTATAGAGATGACTTCAAATAACTTTTCTGCTTCTATTGTTGTTTTAGATAACAGCGCTCCTCCTGATGATGCATCAATAAGAATACACGACACACAATCCAATCCATAGTAGAAAATACTTATGTATCCAGCCTTAGACATTTCATGCTATGGGCACCTCCTGAGCATGTCTTTAAATCTGTCCCACACCTCATAAAATTTCTCACCCTGATTCATAACAAATTGTGTGATGTCTTGTTTCATTCTTAAGATCCTTGAGGGTGGCATATATCTCTCTAAGAACTTCAGCTGCAGTTGGTCCCATGTAGTGCAATTCGTGGCATCAAGAGTTTTATACCAAGCTTCTGCCTTATCAATCAAAGAGAGCTCGAATAGGGCGATCCGTCTAGCATTATCATTAGCTCTAGCACTTTTTTTAGTGTTTGCATAACCAAAAAATCTTTTGAGATGCTGATATGGATCTTCAAAACAACAACCAGAAAAGGGATTCTTCTCTACCATGTTAATAAGAGTGGGATGTATGTCAAAACCATCATCTTCCCCCCTTGCTCCTATCAACCCCATGTTACCAATTCCATAATTCGTGAAAATTTTACGTATGGCAATATTATCTGGATTCTTCCTTACTCCGGTCATGTTTAGCTCAATGTGATATTCTTTCCTTTCCTTCCTTTCCATTTCCTAGTGTACAAGTACCTCAGAAAAATTCAAGGTTAGATAGAAATAAATAATCACAAATTAAAATTTTAATCAAATAGAAATAATAAAATCAATAATAACAGTCATCCCCGACAATGGCGCCAAGAACTTGATGCGTATTTTCTTTACATGCAAAATAAATCTCAAAGTATTAAGGATATCAGTTGCAGCTTAAGCAAGCTACCAAGTGAATATCGAACCCAAAGAACGGTGTATTATCAATTTAATTATTTACTAAATTAATTAAGACGAATGACAATAAAAGTTTGAGATTTTAATTATTAAACTAATAAACAATTAATTAAAATAACAAATAAAATAAAAACTAGAAGAATTACGAAAGTGGATCAAGTAGAAGAATAGGTAGCCCTAGGATAATACAGTATTGATGTCCCTTCCATGTGTTGATGTCCGACTCTGTCTTGTGGAATATGGACGCATCACTAAACCATACATATCTATTCTATAGACACAAGTAAACATGCGTGTAACACGTGTGAATAACCTCAGAGCAAGAGATATAATTCCACTCCCTTTCTAGGAACTATCAGTATCAATTATTTTCCTAGCCAATTGGTACTCTAACCCGATATGATCTCCCTTTATAAGTATTATGAAATTATCCTCTTTATCCTACTTAATAACCCGAATTCAATTCAATTAATAAGTATTCATATATGATAATTCTAATGAAGTTTCGGAGTCCCCTCACTTAAAATCATAACATGGAATCCTGCTCAGCAGTGAATGCACTCAATCAATAACCAAGATATGTATTCAGACTCTACGTAACAGTTAATGATGCACAAAATGACCGTGAGTATGAATTAAAAAGGCACAGTCATATATAAAATAAATCCACAAGTAGTGTTGTACGGAGTTTACACACGAAAGTTCAATTAATTGGTCAAAACCTTCACAACCCTAGTTCTATCAAAAAGGCTCTAGCCCATGATGTTACGAAGAACAATCATGGGTGTTGGATAGATCTTACCCGGATGTCCGAAAAATACAAGATAAATTAGGAAATGAAAAAAACCCTAGATGTGGGCATCGTCGCGTCCTTCTCTGTCTTGAATTCTCCTCTTGGTTCTCCTCTTGATTCCACGAATGAATCTTCAAAGTGATGGATGGATGGATGAAAGGATGTGGATGATGGTTGGGGGTGATCCCCTCTTGTGGGGTGTAGTATTGTTGTGGCCTCTCTCCTCTTCGTATATTCTAATCTAATCTAATGAATAATGATGTGATCTACATCTCCTTTTATACTTGTGAGCTCTCTTTATGAGTTTAGGATGGGCCTTTGCTTGAAGCACACGTCAAATTTGGTGAAAGACATCCGGAATTACCATAAATAGCATTCAGCGACACGCTGTTCGACCTCAGCATCCTAGTCGAACCAGAAGCCTCTGGTCGAACAAACATTCTGGACAACTTTGGCAATTTGCTCGGCCAAACTGCTCTTGCTCGACCAGATTGATCTTGATCGAGCAACTCCTTCAAGTCAAACGAGCTCTCTGCACTTTTTCCCCACTTTGCTCGACTTCCTCTCATCTGTTCGACCAAGATAATATTGGTCGAGCAGATCCTCCAAGTCGAACTGGCTCACTGGACAGACTCTGGTAATCTGCTCGACTTGTCACCTCCCGTTCGACCACCTATTGAAGGTCGAACAAGTCAGCTTGGTCGAACAACACCTTGATTTCGCCTCCAAAATCGTGTCTTCCAATTCTGAGCCTTTTTCACATGTTTTCACCTAAAACACAATAAAATACCTCAAGTGCACCTTTTTCTCTAATATATTGAATATAAGACACTTGTGCTAATATATAACAACAATACTTATCAAAAAGTTGTTAAATTGGACACTAAAACACGCTTATTTTCACTCTCATCATACCTCTTTTAAATTTATATATTTATGTTTTCCATGTCCAAAAGTATTTCTTTGAGTGGTCTAATTGAAGGTAAAGTTTGCTACCTCTTTAAATTCATATATTTATGCTTTTCCATATCCAAAAGTATTGCTTTGTGTGGTCTAATATGCTATATGCTGCAAATATTGTTAATTGTTCATATATTTATGCTTCTGAATGTAGGTACTTTCTCAAAAAAACAGGAATTATGTTACACATAATCTGTGTATCTTATGAAAGTTTTGTATCTTGACTCTTTCTTATTATAAGTAGCTTAAATTCAATAGACTAAGCTCTTTGGAGTAGTGTAGTTCGAGTTTTGTTCATAGCAAATATCTCTTAGCTGCATTATTACTGCATGTCTTCCATGTGTTTAATGTATATTGTATCTATTTGTTGTATTTTAAATATTTCTGCTTCTTCAGCTCTTGGTACATTAAGTTTGATTCAGTGCACTAGTGTTGGTTGTTGTATATTCGTTTAGACCATTTTCACTTGGCTTCTGAAAAAAGTGTAAAATGGGTTTTTGATTTCTATCTTAGCAATTGCGCAATGGATGGCCAGTATCCTACCATTTACATATTCATATTGAAACGCATAACACTATTTGTTATTTATATGTTGTTGTTTAATTCCTATCATCATGTTATCATTTTTATTTGTCGTTTCTTTTCTTCATCGTCATCCCCATCTCTATCTAATTTTTGTCCCACTTGCAGCAACAGATTTACACCTTGCAAATCTTTATGACGATGCATGTGTGGGCTAATTCGTGAAATAATGCCTATTGGAAAAAGAAAAAATTGGTGAACAATCTTTTATGAGTGAGACTCTTGTACCCCCGGGAACAACGTGCCCCTTTACAATTTAACCCCCTACTCCCTAGCAATATATAGGGTTAAATAGAATAGGGAGGGTATGTGTTCACATGAGGACACGGTGTGTCCCAAGGCGCAAGAGCTTTTACCATATTTTATTTCAATTAGCTCTTGCCTTTTAAATCGTTTCAAATTGATTTAATGTTTTGTTGCGTCCCCTTCATGCTGTCTCTACGTGTATATACAGAATAACATCTTCTACTATGGATTTTCACTTTATCATTGTGAGTTAGGCCTGTAAGCAATTAAAATTTACAGTCCAAATAAATGGTGACAAGTGGATTTTATTGATTAAATATCAATTTTAATTTATTTTTTGAATTTAAATAAATTAATTCCTAAAGTAAATTAATAAATAATTGATAATTAATATGAGCTCAATAAATTAAATGGACTTAAATTAAATGAGGTCTAACCCAAGTCAACTAAGCCCAAGTCAAATAGGCTCAATTATGGTCCAGTTAAGTTGGAGCCCAAGCCCATTAAGGGAGGCCCAAAGGTGGCCTGGACCTCCTTTCTCACCTATAAAAAGGGGTCTCCTCCCTTCATTGGAGACATTTCAAGGACTCGAAGACGACGCTCTTGAAGAGATCGAGAACACGAGTAAAGCTCCCTTAAGATCTTCAAGCGAAGAACGAACGAATAACTTCAAGCGATCTTCAAGTCTTCGAAGCTTCAAGCTCAAGAACGTTCGAGGATCTTCATGTCTTCAAGCGATCTTCAAAGCATCTTTGAAGCTTCAAGCTCAAGAACGTTCGAGGATCTTCAAGTCTTCAAGCGATCTTCAAAGCATCTTCAAAGCTTCAAGCTCAAGGTCTTCGAGGATCTTCAAGTCCTCAAGCTGCCTTCAAGCATCCGAAATACGCCGAGGTTGTAAATGGCATAGCCTTTGAAGATCTTCAAGCCTTCAAGCGGCCTTCGAGTCTTCAAAACTTCAAGCTCAAGATCTTCAACAAAGCTTCAAGTCTTCAAGCCTCTAAAGCTTCAAGCTCAAGATCTTCAACGAATCTTCATAGCTTCAAGCATCCAACGCTTCAAATGACCTTCGGATCTTCAAGTCTTCAAGTGATCTTCGAAGATCTTCAAGCCTTCAAGCGACCTTCTAGTCTTCAAAACTTCAAGCTCAAGATCTTCAACTAATCTTCAAGTCTTCAAGCCTCCAAGGCTTCAATCTCAAGATCTTCAAGGCATCAAGCAAGCTTCAAGTCAAGAACAGCTACTAATCCGGGATCAAGGCTTCAAGTCCCCCGGATCAAGTGTTCTCCAAGGAAGGCTCTCTAGTCAACATTCAATCCGAACAAAGGTTCAAAGCCTTCGGGTCAACGTTCAAGACTATACACTTGAGCTCGGATAAGCTTCGTTTGAAGATCCGACTCAACACACAAGTCAAGTCAACACATGTTGTCAACACAGTCAGCATACACTTCGTCAAAGAAGTCAAAGTCAACAAACACAAGTCAAAGTCAAGTCAAAGCCACATTGGTTCGAGAGAAGAATCAGAGAATGATTAGAGATTGTAACCCGCTTACAACTTCTCCAAATTAAATCCATCTGAAATCATCTTTGTACTCAATTAATTTGTTGTTACAAGGCCCTTTTTTACTTATTTCCTTTATCCATTTTTAAAATTTTGGCTTCATATCGTCTTGTTTTCATGTATACAGAGTAACATATTCCATTATGAATTTTCATTTTATTATTGTGAGTTGGCCCATTTCTACTCATGCCCTTATCCATTTTATAATTTTTTGGTTTTATTAAAGCAGACATTTTATCAAATACCACTTTTAACCATATTTTAAGTTTAATTATATTAAGAAATTAATTTACCCATTAATCTCTCCATTAAAATAGAAAATACGTTGGAGATTGTTGTGTTCAAATTTCAATTACGACTCTTTATGCTCTAACTGTTTTTAATTTATTTTCATTATTGAATACCCCCACCACTCTATCTATTAATAACATGAAAAATAAAATAAAATACTCATTCTGAATACTTTTTAATGTTCGACATATTTACATGGAATATATTTATATTCATAAATTATATATTTATTGTTATAAAATTAATTTATATTATGAGAATATATTTATGTGTTCAAGTTCTACGTCTTCAGAAAAATTTCTGAATACGGAAAATAGATTCCATAAAATCATCCCATAGCATAATTACAATCTTAAATTTTTAATATTCAATATGATAAGCGGTAACACACGTTGTTTAGTTTAATTTTCATTTCATTCAAATATTTTGGTATTTAATATTTTTGAATACGCAAACCAAAACAGAAAAACTAAACACAGTCAGATTAAAAGAATACGCGAAAAACCAAGACCAAAGTATATTTTGAATATCATCAGATAGTTGTAGAGTTTCTGGTAAAGCAAGAGCATCATGACTACTACTAAGACTATTAACTTAGAAGTCCCACTGGTGATAAACACACCAGGGAAACTATGAATGTTGAGAGTACTGGCTTCGGGGTTTGCTGTGTGAAAGTAGATAAAGTTTGTAATTGATTCGTTAACTATTTCTTTTCCAGCTCCAACAGTTTTCCTTCTTCTCTGAGTTTAAAAATTGCTCTTGATAACTTATGAATCAGAGGTGAGCCTTTCGTAAAAGCCTGTTGAGATGCATGTTAATAGATAATATTCTTGAATGCAATATTTCTAAATACAATATTTTTTAATGCTTAAAACAGAAAAACCAATATCAAAAGTAGCGCAATATTCCTGAACGCAATATTTTTTAATACAATATTATTGAATACGCGAACTAAAAAACTAAAAAAAGAAACCAAGATCAAAAGCACGACAATATTCTAAATGCAATATTTCTGAATACATTATTTTTGAATACACAAACCAAAGTAGAAAATCCAAGACCAAAAGCAGGGCAACATTTCTGATTTCTGAATATGATATTTTTGAATACGCAAACATCTGTATAAGGGAAAAAACTCAAAGAGACAAAAGGCAAACGTCGTGTGTTCAACAAGAGGCACAACCTTCATGGATGCGCGCTCCATGGATCCAGCATCGCGCAGCAATCCTCTGTTAGGGATAGCGCCCCTACTATCCCATATGAATAGTAAAATCTGTCGAGAGAATGGCTCTACTAAAGCATAAGGCCTCGCCTAGGGCGCGCTAGGATCGCGGAGCATGTCGGTCACCTTGACACCCCACAAACACATAGGTAGCGGGCACACAAAAACCCTAACCAATAGATACAGGTTTAGAAGTTAATCGAAATTTAATATTTGGTCCAACGGAGAAGAGGACACTGCGTTGGGAGTCGGTCAGGTACACCAAAAACCCTACGGCAAAAATTTGGAGAAAGAAAAGGAAAATTTGGAGGAAGATAAAAGGTTTTTGGTGAGAGAAGAAAAGATCAACAGAAAGAGAAAATAAATAGAGAACTTAAATTATTAATAAAATAAATTGATTGAGATTATATTTTATTATAGGGATATATTGGGTATCTTATCCTAATATGTTGTATGTGTTAGTAATATTTTTACCTTATCATATGTAATAGTAATATGGATGTATAATTTGTAGTAGATAGAAATAAATCCTACTTGGAAATTAGCAACATTGCTAATTAAAATGCACTTTAAATTCGGGCTTTAAAAATTTACTCCAAAATAAATCAAACAAATGCCAATTCGGGCTTTAGAAGTACTTGTTAGATTACTAATTTAAATAATAATATATTTTTAACACCCTTAATTAATTTAATTAATTAAATAATAAGTAGCGATAATTATATTAGAATTATAAGAAAAAGGAAATTATTTGAAATAAAAATTAATGTGATCAGAGTAACTACAAATTGACTTAATAGAATAAAAGATTAATTAAAGAGTGTATTATTCTATTCTATTCTGGCAAATTAATTAGATTGGCATATTAAATTAATATTTTAAATTATAAGATTTACAGAATTATTAAATTTATTAATTAAATTAGTTGATGGAAAAGTGAGTATTTGAGTATTTTTGGGCATTCTGAATGTTGCAGGAATTAATTACTCCCTCCCCCAATATATATATTTGCTTTTTTACTTGGGGTTAAAGAGTATTATTATTTAATGTATAATAGGTAGTTGTATTAGCTATGTGTATGGGATCCATATATTAAATATATTAGTGATGCGTGTGAGTTCCATATGTTTAAAAAAGAAAATGTATACTTTTGCTTTGGACCCCTAAAATAGCAAAATGTATAATTTTTCGGCGAACGAAGTGAGTAATTAATTTGACAAATTCTCTTGTGAGACGGTTTGTGAGACGTGTTAAATATGTCTATTATATAGACAAAGTATGTTTTATGGTTGTTAAAGTATGTTTTATATAGTATGATAAATGATGAATTAAAATATGATTTTATTGTGTTATAATACTATATTTATTATTGACATACTTTAACCACAAATAAGCATACTTTACCTATATAATAAGTATACTTTAGTAATGGGTTGACCCGTCTCACAACCATCTCACAATAGAGTGTCTCAATTAATTAACTTATCCAGCCACATAATAGGAGTCTATATTCAAACTGCCACATTCTTGCTTCATATATATTTACACAAATTCTTGTGTAAATCGGGTTCAAGGTGTGATTTCTCTTCCAATCTAATATACTATATTTTATATATTAATAGAGTGTTTAAATTTAAAGACTATAGAATTTAAAGGGTTTATGATGTAAATTTGAGAGACTAACTTATTTATAGGACTATTAAAAGTCATTGTGTTTAAATAATTACACTATCTAAAGAAAGAGAATGAAAGTTAATATAAACAAGGACAATCGATATTCATATGATTTGCAGTGTAAATGGGGATACGTTCGAAAAATCACGGGTGCCAATATTTTGATGGAAGCTTAGAATTATTGATGCTAAAATTCAAGATAATTATTAATCCATAACCCTCAAGTTTCGATCAATTTTTCACATTTACTGCAAATCTGGATATTTTTAAAAATTAATTATTCATTTCTCACAATAATAATTAGTATATATTTCTAAATTGGACGTCTCACCTTAATAGTTAAATTTTTTTTATTGGACTTCCCCAACACAATTAAGGCAGAAGCTCCTGCGCCACATGACACGGAGAGATACTCCGTGTCCCCATGTGAATACAACTTTCCCTCTATATATCCTATTTAAATCTATGTATTATTAGGGGTTTAAATTGCAAATGCATACGGAATGTGCTCTGTGCGTCCGGGTGCACGGGAACCTCACTCAACAATTAATATACATTTATAGGCTCAACACACAACACTTATATACTTAACCATTTTACATTTAAATAATATCTGTCTCACTACAAATTAAAATTTTGAAATAATACTAGTGCAAAAAACAAACATAACTAGTATTGCAAGACGGATTTCAAAAATACTACAATTACCCACTATATATAAAAATATTACTATCTTTTAATTTTTTTATATATTAAATAATTATCTCTTAACCAAAAGCAAACATAAACATTTTTTTTAGGACATTTATATCGAACAGAAGAAGTATATTATAGTAATACCAAGCTCTGTCAAAATCAAATCGAGTCAATTGATCTAGGCATACAATGACCTGGGCAAATTTAATAAAATAAGCATGATTTTAAAATTATTTATTAAACTATTAAAGAGTAATTTTTTTACCAAAATAAGCAAAGGCACCATTTATAATGGTGCATTTGTACTACACATAGTAAAGTCACCAATGATAATGGTGGCTTTAGTGTAGCAATTGTCCTTTTCTTTTCTTTTTTTCTTTTTAATTTAATTAGTTTATCTATTTTGGTATTTTAAATTTATTATCTATTAAATTTATTAATTAATTTTTAGAATAAAAACAGAATTTTATAATTGTTTTTATAAGTTTTCTTAAATTTTCAAACTTACGATTTTTTTTTCAAATTTTATTTTTCTTTTGAATTAATGTTTTTTTAACTTTATTAATTAATACAATTTTCACAAACAAAATGTTTTTTTTAATTTACAATCGTATTAACAACGAAATCCATTGGTAAATAATATTTTTCCGTTAGTAAAGTGGTGGTTGGTAAATTTTTAGCAACAAAATTTTTAATTAAATTGGTAAATAATTACGTTTAGTAATATATTGCTAATAATTCCGTTGGTAAAAACATAATAAATCCTTTGACATTTCTTTGCTAAAAGAAAATGTGTGATTTTTTTATTTTGACATTCCATTAATAATTAACAACATATTGAGTTTCGTTGGTAAATTATGTTACTAATAAATACTTTGTAATGTCATTTCTTTTATCCTATAAAATAAAAATAATAACCAACATAATAACCTTACAATACATTCTATTTTAAATTTGAAATTCACATTTAACAAGTATATTTTATACGTTATTTATTAAAGAAAAAATATTAAATTCTCATTAAAAGTGAAATAATATTTATTTTTTTAAAAAAATTAATGATTTGCAAAAAGAAATATATTTTGTTCATCCGCAGCTATCTGTCACACTTTAATTTTCACATATACTTTTAATTTTTTTGAAAATATATTTTATTAACTTTTAAGGAGAATTTTTTTTAAAATAAATAACATATAAAGTATATTATATTTGTTAAATATGAGAGTTATTCTGTAGTTCACCGATGCACTTGGTAGTTTATAGGCTAAAAATAGGATGTAGTGGGGTAGTTTTAATTATTTATTTATTTTATTTTATTGAGTGGTGAAGATTAAATATATACAAATTCGATTTAACGGCTAAAATTATTTAGGTGCATCGGTGCCCCACGTGCACCGCAATTAAACTCTAAATATGAATGTCAAATTTAAAATAAAATGTATTATATATTTTAAGGTTATTACTTTGGTTGCTATTTTTATTTTATGGGATGAAAATATATGATATTACAATTTTTTTTTTTGAAATAGTGGAATTTAATAATGAAATTAAATTAAATGGTAATTACCAATGGATTGCTAATAAAAGTAATATTTTTCATTTAGCAATGGAATGTCAATGTATTTTATTATATTTTTACTAACGAAATAAAATCTATTGCTATTTAAGATTACCAACGAAATTATTATCAACGGATTAAGGAAAAATTATTTATAGGTACACACTTTGTACTCATAATTACTGTGAGATACATTCATTTAAAAAAATTACTCTCACATACAAAATATTAAGTAAAATACCAAATATAACCCTAAACTCATACACTTTTAAACCACAAACCCTAAACCCTCACCCACCGCCGGACCGCCTCCGGCCAGCCGCCGGAGCTCGGCCGGACCACCACACTTTTTTGCTGCACAAACTTTTTTTACTGCACACACTTTTGTTGCACACAAACATTTATGTGCAGCACATTGTAAGGGTAATATTGGAATATCACTATATATTTTTGTAGTTAGTAATAATATTTTTGTATGTTTGTATCTCATAGTAATTAAGGTTTTTTTAGTGTACCTAGTAGTAATCCTCCCACGGATTAATATAATTATTTATCAATAGAATTGAATTTTCGTTGCTAAAAATTTATCAACAAAAAATTATCATTTAGCAATGGATTTTGTTATTAATCTAGTTTGATTTAACAATAAAATAAAAATTTTTACCAATAAAATATTCGATCAGGAAAAAACATTTTTTTTAAGTGTAGATGGTAGATTAATAAAGGCTTTTTTTAATAAAAAAAAACAAAAAAAGCGTTAAAAAGAAAATTTAAAACTTGAACTAAAAAATCGTAAGTCTAAAAAATTAAGAAAACTTATAAAAAAAAAGTATAAAATACTGTTTTTATTCCTAAAGTTAATTAATAAATTTAATAGATAAAATTTTTAAAATACCAAAATAGAAAAACTAATTAAATTAAAAAGAAAAAAAAAAGAAAAGGACAATTGCTACTGTAAAGTCACCATCACCATCGGTTACTTTACTATGTGTAGTACAAAGTGGCCATTACTTTGCTTATTTTGATTAAAAAAAATGCTCTTATATAGTTTAATAATATTTTTAAAATTATGCCTATTTTATTAAATTTGCCAATGACCTGATTTTGACTTCTTATAAAGTTTAAAAAAATAATAAATAAATAAAATGTATACATATATAAGAATTAAGAAGCCCAAAAGATAAGACCAAAATGATCAAAGCCAAAGTACCCCATCGGACAAAATGGTGGCCCAATAGGCCCAAATCCTTCTGGCTCTCATGATCATGGACTAAATATTGAGTTAATTGGGCCAGTCATTGAATTGGGCTTAAACTGCCAGGCAGAGGAGGAAGGGACCGTCTCTTTCCTGTCCAAGTAAAGCAGTACCAAATCTTCCTCCAAATGAATCATAAACTCTAATATTATTCTCAGACAAACTCCACACCTCTAGCTCCTAAGTATGAAGTGAAAACGTTTTACTTTGTCATTATATATCTTTTCTATAAAAAAAATGTTAGCACCTTTTCATCTATTTTTCTAATTGTTCATGAATAATTTTATTCAATGATTCTCAATCATCGATCATGTATCATGTTTTATTTAAAATATTTTGTTTCTTTTACAAATTCACACTATTTAATTATCTCAAAACTAACACTTTCATAAAAGAAAATACACTTAATCCAATATTCCCACAATAAACTTTTAATTCAAAATTAACATATATTTGCTTTACAATCTATTTACTAAAAGTACTCCCTCATTCCGGTTTAAAAAGTCCTATCTGCTTTTTGCATACGAATTAAAGAGTATGGAGCATTATTTAATGTGTAGTGAGTAGTTGTATTAGTATGTGTATGAGTCCCGTATTTTAATTGTATTAGTGGATGTGTGTTGGTCCCATGTGTATAAAAAATGAAATGAAAGCTTTCAGAGTGAACGCTCAACATAGAAAAAGAAACTCTTTAAACCAAACGAGGAGTAATAAACTACTCTAAACAATTGGTTAAAATTTTATTTTGGTTAATCACATGAAAAACTACTACATTTACTTTAATTGCAATTTAGTCTCTAATATTTGGAATTTAGAAAAAAGACCATCATCTTTGAAGTTTTTGTGAATCGCATCCATCGGTCTGCCCGATTGCTGACGTGACTGTTCTTTTCCACATCACCTTCCTTCCGTGTCATTTTTAGTTAATTGCACCAAAAATCATTACCTTTATTTAATTTGCGATTTTGCCTCAACATTTAAAATTTCAGCAAAAATGTAACATCATATTGTGTGCTTGACAAATTACACTCATATAACTAAAAATAAAAATAAAATTATATTTAAATTAAAATATTATAAATATGATATAAAATAATAAAATCTAATTTAGTATCTATATTTAATATATTTAAATTATAAAAAATATTACAAATTAAAACACATAACAAGAGTCTCGCATTCTAGCTCATGTAACCCCCACACTATTCTCTTCTCATGTAACCCCACACAAGTCTCTCAATATATAACTTGGATAAATTATCATAAAAAAGTTTCACTACACTTGAAAGATAATCTAGTTGTCATAAGCTTGGAAAAAACCAGCTTTCATTATGAAGAGATACTTGACACATTGAAATTTTCTTGATAAGACAAAGATTGCAGGCAAAAGGCAAGTGGAACAACACAATTTGTATTTACTATTACAAAACAGACAATTGAGATACAAAGATAATTAATGTCAAATTTAATTTAAGGTAGTAGTAAAACTCATTACAATCTCCAAATGATCATCTGATTTTTCTGTCAAATAAATTAGTTGACTTTCTTAATTTTGTGGAGTTGTATCTTTGATTAAAACTTGTTCGAACTCATATTTAAAATTTGTAACGTTAAATCAAAAGTGTAGACCTTTATTCAGATTTTCTTGATAATGCCTTGAATTTGGAAGAACGCTATTAATTTCACAAAGAACTTGAATGACTTTGATTTGATAAATGCTTGATGAAGAGGTTTAGTATCTGATTAGCCATAACTTGTAGTCGGGTTGATCAATTCAAGAATTTATCGAACCACAGGGAGGTAGGCACTAGTGCTTAAGCGATCTCACGTTTTTCGTAATTTTAGAGACGAATCATCAATAGTTTGGATGTTTAAACAAGTAAATAACAATAAACAAAGCAAGCAAGCAATGATTAGCAAACAAGATAGATGGATGAAAAGTGATTTTCCAAATTAAGTAGAAGTGAGATTAACAACAATTAAGAAGTGGAAATCCTAAGATAAATGCATCGAATTCATATGAATCATGGATTGAAGACTAAGGGTCAACACTAAGTTCACTTAAACTCCCTCTCGAGATGGATAGGATATGAATATCAAATAGCTCAATGGATTGGTTTTCACACAAACAATTCCAACTAGGTACTAAACTTGAAATGAGAGTCCCTTCACACGATTAATCAACCTCTCAATCAAACCAATCACATGTTCTATCAAAGGGTTCTAAATTTCAAAGGACTTCTCAATCTCTTCACAATTTATAATACAAATGAAGTGTATGATGAAATGATTCAATGAACTATCCTAAATATATAATTGATTTCTCAATCTAATCACATATTTAGAACAACTAAACACACAAATCATCATAAACCTCATGATCTCAAACATCAATGATAGAAAATCCATTTACCCAATCAACATATGAATTCAAATACACAAATCCCAAAATTATCCAACAACTCTCATCTTGCTAATCTCACAAGGGAGATTAGCCTACCATATTCATAAGAACATTAACATAGACATTAAAATCCTTACAAAACATGATAAACAATAGGATTCAATACAAAGTATAGATGAAGACTCCCTTGAATACCTCCAATGGTGATCTTCTTCTCTCCTTTGCAATTCTCCTCGCTAATCAAATGTGGACATCATATCTTTTTGCATGTTATGTGTTTTTGTTTGGTTCTTATTTTGTGAGTCTTTTTGTCTTGCCTCATTTGTTGTTGTGGAAAAGAACTTCCACCACTTTGATTATTATAGCCTCCTTGCCTTTGTGGGAAATTACCTTGAAAATTATTTTGGTAATTCCCTTGGTAACCCCTTACATGTACAAAACGTCCTCCACTCGTGTCATAGACTTAGCCCATTGTTCTCCACTCACACTATTTGGAGGTAACATCCCTTGATCACCTTGACTTTCAACCATATTTGCTCCTTGATTCACACCTTGACTCAAACTCATTTGCCTCAAAACTTCCAATGCTATCATTTCAACACTTGACATTTGTGGCACACTTGGCTCAACATTCAAGCTCTTCATACTAAAATATTGCCCTTGATCAAAATTCTCAAAACCATATCATCCACTTACCCTCTCTGATGGCCATTGGTAGATGTTTGTGGCAATCTCATCAAATATCCTTATAGCCCTTTCCGAAGTGACACCTAATACGGATCCACCCGTCGAAGCATCAACAAGCACTCTTTGACCATTCACTAATCCTTGATAGAAAAATCCAACTTGTTGATTCTCCTGGAAACCGTGTTGTGGACACTTGCGTAGCATATCCTTAAACCTCTCCCATGCTTCGTAAAAATTCTCTTGAGGTATTTGCTTGAATTGAGTAATCAAGCTCTTTATTTAGAGTGTCTTAGAAGGTGGAAAGTACTTGTTCAAAAACTTTTGTGCAAGCTTATCTCAAGTATTTTACGTACCCGGGGTAATGGTAGATAGTCATGTTCGAGCTCTATCCTTCAATGAAACGGAAACAACCTCATCCGTATACAATCCTCACTCACCCCGTTCATCTTCACCATATTAGCAATCTCAATGAATTGAGCTAAGTGTGCATTCGGATCCTCATTTGGAGTTCCACCAAATTGTTGGTCTCTCATTATAGAAATCAAGTCTGCTTTAATTTCAAAGTTGTTGGCGTTGATTGGTGGTCCCATCATATGTGGCATCGCCCTCGACATAAAGAAATCTAGAATCACCCTTTGATCATTGTAAATTCCATGTTGCACCAAAGGTGGTGGTGGTGGCAAGTAAGCTTGTTGAGGAGGTACATAAGTATGTGGGAAACCTTATAGCATTAGAGCTTGTTGCACCATTTGTTGAAACAATTGTTGATTGTTCATAGATCAAAAATTTTGATAGGCATGTTGAGGAGGATTGCCATTGAATTGAGGTGCGTTGTCTTGTACGTTCACATGTTGTCCTCTTTCCCCATCATGCTCTATCTCCACACAATTATCTCCTTGAAAATTCTCCATTTGAACATTGTTCTTGCTCTCTCTTCTCCTTCTTCGAAAAGTTTATTCTATTTCAACGTCAATGGGCTCTGATTGTGTCCACCCTGACCTCGTTTGCATAAACCTCACAAAGAAAAGAAGTTAGAACAAATTTTTCAAAAGCAACTACAAATAACAAATAAAAAAATGTCTCTATTAAGATTACTCAAAACGATCCTTCTTCAAGCTACTAGCAACCGTTGCCTCCCCGGCAATGGCGTCATTTGATTGGTCGTATATAGTCGAGATGACCAATTAAAAAATTTATCGAACCCAAGGGAGGAACGTGCTAGAGTTTAAGCGATCTCAAGTTTATCGTGATTTTATAAAGACGACAGAATAAAGTGGAAGATAAGCATGCAAATGAATGCACTTAAACTAATGAAAATAAGATAAAATGAATGCAAGAAAATGGGTTCCAAATGATGCAAGGATGAGATTAACTACATTCATGGCATAGATAATAAAGTAAGCATGCAATTAATTATAATCTATCATGGACATAGCATAGGAGTGATCATTAATTCCTCCTAAACTCTCTCTCGAGATGGATAGGATGCAGTCCCTCAATAAGGCTCCCAAAATCACTTAAGATCGATACCATAGCGAACACCTCCCACTAGGTACTAATTACTCTATGAGTTCCCTAATTAGGTACTAAATCATAGGCAATATTCCCTTTTAAGATACTATGAATTCACTAATAGTTTGAGTCTCCTCACCTAATCAACCAACCTCTCGGTTAAGCAAATTAAATGTTCTATCAAAGGGTTCTAAATCTAGAAGGATATGTCTATCTCATTCTAAATTAATACACATGAAGTGTATGATGAAATGATTCAATGAACTATCCTAAATACATAATTGATTTTTCAATCTAATCACATGTTCATGACAATTAATTACACAAATCATACATATACATCAAGCAATTCACATCAATGATAGAAGTAACACAAATGTCCAATTAGGATTAAAATCAATTTGCATAAAATCAAAATTATCCAACACCAATCATGAAGTTAATCTCACAAAGGAGATTAGCCTCCCATAGTCACAAGAAATTCAACATACATATTAAAATCCTTACAAACCATGATCAACAATAAAGAAAGTCACAAAATTAATATTAGATTCCCCATTTGAAGGTCTTCAATGGAGATCTTCTTCTTCTTGTGATCTCACTCTCCATTGCTTCCTTGATCCATTGGATGGTGGATTTGATGGAGGGGATCAAATATGGATGGATGGATGGATGAAGAATGGATGAAAATGATGGTGTAAAATAGAGGAAATAGTGTGTAAGGTGTGTGTACAGGGCAAAACCACAAAAATTTGATGAAATATTGAAGTATTAGGTATTTATACCCCTTGGTAAGCTTCTAGAAGGATTCTAATTTTTTTTGAATTTTTGCACCTACACGGCCAGTGTACGATACACTGGTCGTGTACTGAACACAGCCGGCCGTGTGCGGAACACAGCCATAGGGGTGTCGTGTAGGTATTTCGAGTGACGGGACACAGCCAAAACTTATAGGGTCGTGTACGGTACACGGCTCGTGTAGGTGATGGCCGTGTTCGGTACACTGGCTGTGTTGGTGCTACCCCTGTTTTCTCTTCTTCTGTTTTGGCCAGTTCTCCCTCGTTTAAACTCCGAATTGAGATCTATTTTTTCCTACGTCTTCCATTTTGCGTCTAGAATCTCTTTTTACCTGAAAATCATACATTTAAGCTCATTCTCACACATTTCCATAAAAACACAAAACACAACCAAATAGTACACAAAATACGGATAAAATAATACGAAAATACACATAAAAGACACTAAAATTTAGGTGAAAATATCACTCATCACACCCCAAACTTAAAGTATTATGCGTCCCCGAACAATGAAAATGATAAACCAAGTAGAGTGATTTTCACCTCGAAAAAAAACTAAACGAACATAAGCAAAACACATCAATAGCAATAAGAACCACAATTTATGCTAAGTCATCCTACAAGATTAAAGTCATAACATGCAAAAAATATTAACAAGTTCAATCACAAGAGAATAATAGTATAATATAGTCTCTTTTAGTCCAAACCTCACATAGGTTATAAATGTCACTCAACACTCTTTAAAGTGGTAAAACAACACTCATCAATTGATTGGCTCAACGCGCTATAAGCTTGCTCGTGGACTATATTTACAAACCACCAAAGTTTCCATTAGTGATCAAAAAGATCTTTTCGTTTGGATGTAATGATATGCTCTTTGGTAGGGTAGGAAGAATATAGGTAAGAGTGACTAATCATGTGTAAGCAATCGAAAAGGTAGCTACTTTTTTCCATACTTTCACTTTCCTTCCCTTCTCAATTTTGGTAATCACAAGCACTAATCATCAACTTCCTTGAATTGAGCTTCTTTATAAATCATGCTTCCTTCTTTGAATTTTTATTTTCTTGAGCATTTTGCCGTTGCTTTGCTCATTTTTCATGTTTTGAGGTTGCATGTTCACTCTTGTTTGTGCTCTTTTTTATCCTTTTTCTTGCTTTTTTTTCCATTTCATTTATTCTTTTGCTTTCTTATCAAACCTTTCTAGCTATCATCTCCTCAATCACTCACACAAAAGGGTAAATATGTAAGGTTTAAGTGGGTAATCATGGCTTGTAATGTGCTAAATTCACAAGAAATAGGTTTATAGGCTCAAAGTGGTTGACTAGGGATGATGTTCTTGATAGGAAAATATATGGCAATGACTTCAAATAACAAGGATGGCCTTTTCCACTTGTTCCACTTCTTCCATGGGGCTTTATATGCATTTTCAACTTCAACCACATCCCGCGGTAAGAATTCGGGCATTGACAAGTGTTGATGCCCTCTTGCAACCTTTTTCCTACAATCACCAAATAAATTTTTATCAATAAAATCATGGAAGTTTTTTAGAAAATTTGAAATTTCAATAGAATGAGAAGGTTTTGGCTTGTGTGGGGTAGAATCCATTATCTTAGTTTCCGTAGGCTTCTTTTCTTCCATAAGGGCATAAATCTCTTCTTGGTTTCGAATCTTAACTTTCTCTATCATCTCTTCAAGAGACTCGACAAATCTATCGAATTCCTCCTTCAACTCTTCTTTCAACTCATTAGCTTTCACCCACTTAGGAACTCTTTCTCTCTTCTCCTCCATAACCTCATCAACCCCCAAACTAACCTCTTTTCTATCCTTAATGACCATGCATTCACTTTTCATTCTGGAGGTAGAAGGCTTGTTGTTTTCTTCATGAAGTCTCTCCACGGTGGACGCTATTTGGCTTACTTGGTGCTCCAATGAATTCAACTTAGCATTGAATGCTATCATCGTATTCATCATCATTTCACACAAGTTTCCAATTCTATCAATCCACGCTTGATTAGACTTCCTCCCCTCTTCTAAGCGATCCATAACCATTTCAAACAACTTTTCTCCAAGCATCGCTATGTGGTCATTTTGGGTGGAATAGGAGGTGTTGGAGTTTTGAAAATCTCCCCATAGTTGTTGTTGATTTCCTTCTTGATGTCTAGAAAAATTTCCTTTAAAAACATCTTCCACACCTTGAGGGTATACTAGTTGACACATTTGATGAGGAACTCCAAAATCTTCATATCTTTGTTGATGGAATTGCATATCTTGTACTCTGAAATCCGGTTGCACGTTTGGCCCACAATTTGGCATCTGAAATTCTTGAAAATTTCCTTATGTGTTCATAGCAGAATGAGCTCTTCTATTCACCAAATCACGAAGAATATCCATAGAGCTCATATTTTTGGGCTTGTTCTTTTTCTTCTTCCTTCTCAAGGTTTACACCTACCAGAGAAAGAAAAATTAGAATAAAATTTTCTAAAGCAAATATAAGATGCAAAAAATAAAAGAAAAATGTCCTTATTAAGACCACTCTAAATAATCCTTCGTCAAACTTCTAGCTACTGTTATCTCCCAGGCAACGGCGCCATTTGATTGGTCGTATATAGTCGGGATGACCAATTAAAGAATTTATCGAACCCAAGGGAGGAACGTGCTAGAGTTTAAGCGATCTCAAGTTTATCGTGATTTTATAAAGACGACGGAATAGAGTGGAGGATAAGCATGCAAATGAATGCACTTAAACTAATGAAAATAAGATAAAATGAATGAAATAAAATGTGTTCCAAATGATGCAATGATGAGATTAACTACATTCATGGCATAGATAATAAAGTAATCATGCAATTAATTATAATCTATCATGGACATAGCATAGGAGCGATCACTAATTCCACATAAACTCTCTCTCGAGATTGATAGGATGTAGTCCCTCAACAAGGCTCCCAAAAGCACTTAAGATCGATACCATAGCGAACACCTCCCACTAGGTACTAATTACTCTACGAGTTCCCTAATTAGGTACTAAATCATATGCAATATTTCCTTTTAAGGTACTATGAATTCACTAATGGTTTGAGTCCCCTCACCTAATCAACCAACCTCTCGGTTAAGCAAATTAAATGTTCTATCAAAGGGTTCTAAATCTAGAAGGATATGTCTATCTCATTCTAAATTAATGCACATGAAGTGTATGATGAAATGATTCAATGAACTATCCTAAATACATAATTAATTTCTCAATCTAATCACATGTCAATGACAATTAATTACACAAATCATACATATACATCAAGCAATTCACATCAATGATAGAAATAACACAAATGCCCAATTAGGATTAAAATCAATTTGCATAAAACCTAAATTATCCAACACCAATCATGGAACTAATCTCACAAAGAAGATTAGCCTCTCATAGTCACAAGAAATTCAACATAGACATTAAAATTCTTACAAACCATGATCAGCTATAAAGAAAGTCCCTCTTTGAAGGTCTTCAATGGAGATCTTCTTCTTCTTCTTGTGATCTCACTCTCCCTTACTTTGTTGGTCACTTAGATGGTGGATTTGATGGAGGGGATCAAGTATGGATGGATGAATGGATAAAGAATGGATGAAGATGATGGTGTAAAATGGAGGAAATGGTGTGTGAGGTGTGTGTACAGGGCAAAACCACGAAAATATGATGAAATATTGAAGTATTGGGTATTTATACCCCTTGGGAAGCTTCTAGAAGGATTCTGATTTTTTTTCTGAATTTTTGCACCTATACCGCCCGTGAACGGTACACTGGTCGTGTACTGAACACAGCCGGCCGTGTGCGGAACACGGCCATAGGGGTGGCCGTGTATGTGTTTCAGGTGACGAAACAAGGCCAAAGCTTACAGGGCCATGTACGGCACACGGCTCGTGTAGGTCCTGGCCGTGTTGGTGCTACCCTTGTTTTCTCTTCTACCGTTTTGGTCCGTTCTCCCTAGTTTTAACTCCGAATTGAGATCCGCTTTTTCCTATGTCTTCCTTTTTGCGTCTAGAATCTCTTTTTACCTGAAAATTATATGTTTAAGCTCATTCACACACACACCTCCATAAAAATACAAAATACAACCAAATAGTACATAAATACGGATAAAATAATACGAAAACACACATAAAAAGATATTAAAATTTAGGTGAAAATATCACTTATCAGTATCCTAGTTCTCTTTTAATCTATTCATTAAAAAAATTGAAAAATCTATATTTCTTTATATTATTATCGCTTTTATCTATTTTATACTACTCATTCTAATGATAAACTCAGCACAATTGCTTATTGTTATGTATTTTAATTTAATAAAGATTTTCCAACCTCCAGTAAAACCCTTAATGTTCTTCTCATTTATTTGTTGCATAAATATCTTCACTAACTCACCAAAAGTGAAATAATATTTCAACTCAATAGCAAAAAGTATTAATTTTAAAATCATCACTCTTATCTAATATACATAATATATTTTATATTTTATTATTTTAAAAAAATATTTAAATGTTACCCAATAATAATTAACAAAAACATATAGTGAATATATTTTATAATTTATTATTTTAAAAAATATTTAAATGTTACCCAATAATAATTAACAAAAACATATAGTGGAGTTGGTCTCTTGTGCACTAGCGGTTCGGTTCTCCTTTTACATTTTGGTGTTTGATAGGCTGTCGTCGGCCCACCAAAAATAATATTTATAAAATTTCTGAATAAACCCTCTAAAAATGTAGTAATGTAAGTATGGGTCGAACCCAAGAAAATAAATCAAAATTCTAATTAAATTAAAGTGTTGATAACATAAATATAAATGGGGGGTTTGGATTGGTAAAAATTGAAAGTAACAATGACAATAGATCAACTCAAATTACTCAAGTAATCAAAACGGAGGCGATTTAGGAATTAACAATGAAGACAAACCTAGTTTAAGGCAACGATCCTCTCCCGTTTACTGAATCAATCAATTACAAGAATTAAATATCTTACCTAATGCGCAAACTCAAATCCCTAGATTGACAGTACGACCAATCAACCCGAATGTTCTTAAGATTAACAATTCAGGGTACGACCACCAAATTGAACTATTTTCGAGTGACCTTATGGATTCGAACTCGACAATACATTAAGACACCAAACATGAGAATTACTAGGCTATGAAAATCAGCTAAAAATCATACAACCTAGATCTCATTACATCTAGAGGGGCTCTCTCTATTTTTTGCTACTAAATTTTATCCTCACAATAATTACGGATTGTGGATCACAAAATAGCAATAAACAATTAAATAATCAAATTAGAAGGTCAGTCTAAAATAATTATCAAACCGCTTTAAAATGGTTCAATGCATGCAATTGAATAAATTCACATAAAAGATTCAAAGTAAATTCCCTAACAATTAAATTAACATTCAACGGGAGGTTCACGAAACCCTAAATTAGAAAAGGGGATTAGCCCTCATGTTCATACTGAAAAATAAATTAAAAACATTAAACCAGGATGTTGATTGTTCTTCGATGTTCTTCACTTCTCCTTGCAGCCGCCTCTTTCTTCTCTTCTCTTAATAAAAACCGTGTCTAGCGTCCTGATGAATGAATTTTCCTTATTTATCTTTCTCATCCCCCAAGAAACCCTAATTGCCTTCTTCCCTTTTTTCTCGCTTCCCAAAATATCCCTTTCCATATGAGTTGCCGCCTATCTTGTGAATCCCGCTGATTTAGAGCCGATTTGTTTCCTTATTTGCTCTGAATTTCCATTTGACTCCAATGGCAGAAACGTTTTCTTCAACTAAACAGCTTGTTTCCACATCAATTTGTATCATTAAAGCATTTATCTCTCAAAGACAAGATAAGTCAATATTAGCACACATAGAACATATAATTCAATCAAATAGACTAAAATTTTCACCAAATAATCATGTTAAAATACGACTTATCAGTGTTATATCTCCTGTTGCGCACCGTTATATATATACACACACACACACTAAAAGAAAAGTTTAAATCTTAGGGGGCAATGGTTGTGATTTTCTTCCTCATATACGTGTTACTCATCTAACACGTGTAATAAAAGATGTTACACCAAGTGTAATAGAACATCCAAGATCAGGTGCACGGGATGTTCAAGCCTCAAGGGTATAATAATTTTTTAAAATGATATGCATTTTAATTTTTTTTATGTGCTGGTATCCAATTAAAATATAGAGATTATTATTTTTTAACTATTTTTTTTTCCATAAAATGAGGGCATAAGTTTTTATACAAAAGGTGACAATTAATACTAAATAACATAAAATTGATTTTTGACATACGAACCTAAATCCATGCATTGGATCCATGCAAGACTTTGTCTAAAATGTTTTATGAGACGAATGAATTTGTTTAGAGTTAGTCCCTTTTGCACTCGAGCTCATAAAGTGTTCAAAGATATAATATTTTATTTTAAATTTTTCTTGAAAAGTTAAAGATAAAAATCTTTATATTAAAAAGTATATAATCTTTATATTAAAAAGTATATAATATTCAATTCTAAAAGATGTAAAATTTAATTCGAGCGAACAACCAAGCGGCGTTGACAAATAGATAACGTTACACTACCTATTATCCATACTAGATATATCAACCTTAACTACATCTCATGTTTGATGCATAAGTGACATTTAAAAAAATCAAAAAAAGAAAAATTCAATGCTTTATTATTTTCAAAATTAAAAAACATTTATCTTCCTCTTATACACAAGTCTCATCTTTTTACACCCCAAACACACGTTAAAACCAGTGTAGACCAAGAAAACCATGTTCCAAAGAGTCCATGGTTTTATCCATATATATAATATTATAAGATTGTTTGTTAGCACTAAAAAAGATATTTTAAAGAAGAAGATAAGATCAATGCAAAATGATAAGACAAATTGGGGGCCCATTAAGCATTACATTTCAGTGTCGGCCATATCTCTAAACTAAAATAAATAGATTGCAACCAGCTTATGATAAGAGTAGTTCATCAGTCACAAACACTTTAACTGCAGATAATATCATAATTCAGAGATGGGTTCTCTTATGGCTGGTTGGGACTCCCATGTCCCTGATCCTAATCTTGGTAATTAGCTTGATCTATCAACCTTAATTTGTTTGTTTGTTGTAATATTATTGATCTTGTTTTTTCTTTTCTGTTTTTAGATAAGTTAAGGAGGAATAAATCATTGACAAAAGAAGAAATTGGAGCCTTCTGGAAATCTAAGAAGCTGAAAGAAGAGGAGCACCTCAGGGATATTTCTCTTCTTTCACCTCGCACTCAGGTTCTTTTCTCATAAATTTTTAAAAGCAAAATATACACATAAAAATTTGTGAAAATATTTTTAGTACAAAAGGGTGAGAATATTTATAATATACCTTTTAAATGAGTCGAGTCGATTGAGGTTCAACTTGTTTAAAATATTATCCAACTTTAAATATATTATGTCTGTCGAGCTCAATTGAACTAGAGTTTTTTTTACGGAACAATCTCAAATCAAATATCTAAAGTTTGATTTTCACTCCTAACTAATAATTAATAAATAAAAAGTGATAACAGCTATTTTAATGAAAATTGGTTGGGTAAAGTAATGCTGATCCAAAAAAAATAAACGATCTAGTCAAGAGATCGTCAAAACACAAAATCTGATTGTAATAATCTGTATATTTATAACTTTGAATATTAATTAATGTATTTAATTTAATGCAGAAAATAATATTCGAAGAAGCGGAGGCCTTGGAAATGGAAGGTGAAACAAGCCTTGAGAAGCTAATACAAAAGAATGGATGGTAACTATTCTTCTTTCTTTCAAGGAAATAAAAATGATTTTTTATTAATATTAAATATAATCTATTTTGTGATATATCGTGTGCAGGTGGATAAGCAGTAACTCGGCATTTCTCAACGAACCACCAGTAATAGCACCGGAAGGCACCGGACAAAAGTATACAGCTCAATTTCACGTCGCAGACTTGGCCGGTTCAACCGAGAAAACCGGCATCAGCGCTTGAATATTCCGGTCTATGCCGTAGGGCTTGTGATGTATGTACATATATGTATGTATTGGAGAGGTGAGAAATTTGTGTAGGGTAGGATCTTACGTACATTCAATTGACTTGGACGATGTCCGTGTACATAATTTGGTTTCTATTCTTGGCTTTCTTATCTTCAATTGGTGAAATTATTGACCCTAAGGGTGTGTTTGGGTGTGTAATATTCAAATCAAATCCTTCTTTGGATGCCTACTCAAATTAAGGATTTAAAATCATCATCAATTTGAAGTTGATGATTTTTAATTGATTTTCAAATTCCTATTCAACTTCTTCCCTACTCGTCCACTACCACCCATCCTTTTAATTAATAAATCTATATACTCCCTCATCCGTTAAAGAATATTATTATTTAATGTGTAGTGGGTGGTTGTATTAGTGCGTGTGTGGATCTTATATTTTAATTGTATTAGTGAATATGTGTGGATCTCATATATATATATATATATATATATAGAAAATGAGAGGGAACTATTTGGATGGGACGTCCAAAATAAAAATAAAAAACCTTCTTTACATGGGTATATAATATGTGAATATTTTTAAAAAATATTATTTTAATAAAAAGTTAAAAAAAAAATTGATTTATTAGAGTAAATTTAATAAAATTGAAAAGCAAAAATTAGTACACGTTTTGTATCCTAAATTACTAAGAGATACAATGAGTCAAAAATTTACTCACATACAAAATATTAAAGTAAAATATCAAATATAATATTAATTCATTATAATCTCATAAACTTTTAAACCACAAACCCTAAGCCCCTCTCTCACCCACTGCTACCGCTGGATCGCCGTCGGACCACCACCGCCGGCAATCGATGACGAGAAGCCGGCCGCCTCCGGAGAGTAGCGGAATATAATTTTTTCGCTGCACATGACACTTACGATTCACTTTTTTTGCTGCACACACTTTTTTTACTGCACATAACTTTTGTTGTACATACTTTTTTTTACTATACATAACTTTTGCTGCACACGAACTTTTATGCTGCACACATACATTTATGTGCAGCACATTGTAAGGGTAGTATTGATACTTTTGTATATTTGTATTTTGTAATAATAAATGAGTTTTTAATGTACTCTATGGCAATTACCCTGATTAAAAACTTTGCTAACTAATATTATAAAAAGTTTTTATTATTTATTTATTATTATAAATAAAATTTTAACCAAACTGTCTTCAATAATGGTTTAGCAAAAAAATTAAAGTAGAGGTGTGCTATATTATGGTTTTGCACTTGGAATTTAAGGTTTCATGTTTTCCGATTTGAGTAAATTCAAATACAATAAATTTAAAAATAAGTGAATTTGAAATCGCATGAATTTTAAATCAATTCATTTGAATTATATTGTTTGGATTAATTTTTTTTTTAATTTTCAAATTCATAATTCAAAAATCATTTTTTAATTTTTAAAATAGAATATATTTATAATTAACAAAAATAATGAAATTTTATATATTAAATATTAAACTCTAAAATTTTATTTATTTATTTATTTATTTTGGGGGATTGGGAGGGAGTGTGGTGGGAGAAAGGAGTTGGGGGTAAATGCGGTAGGGAAGGGGTAGTGGGGTTGGTTGGATGGTAGGAGTTAAATTTTAAAAAATAAAAAGTTAAAACATTTTTTTTAAATTAATTTATTAACTTTACATATTTTAAAATATGACAAAGTCTTTTGTGAGACATTAATTATGTGACGGTTTGTGAGACGTATTAAAATATATCTATTATTTAGATAAAGCATGTTTAAAAGTTGTTTAAAATATGTTTTCTAAGGTATGTTGAATTATGAATTAAAGTATGATGTTAGTGTGCTATAATTTGATTTATTATTGATATATTTTAACTGCAAATAAACATATTTTATCTATACAATAAGCATACTATGCAAATAAACATATTTTATCTATATAATAAACATACTTTAGTGATGGATCGACCCGTCTCACATCCGTCTCACAAATAATCCGTATCACAAGAGAACGTCTATTAAAATATTATTATATATATTACACAACGAAAGGATTTCAAATAAAACGCTTAGAGTAAAATTTTAAAATCCACTCTAAACAACTAGAAAAACATCAAAATCAAATTAATAATTTGAAATCATTCATTTCAAATTTTGGATTTATAAATCCATGGATCCAAACATGTAGATAGAATTTGAAGAAATGATTTATAAAGCAATCCTCAAATACTCCCATTCAAACACAACCTAATGTTTTATACTTTTATCATCTTTTCTCTCTGACACCATGACTTAAGGTTTAATGCTTAGCGGATATTATTGTCTTTCCTTTTTAATCAAATGAATCAACTCAGTTGCAGTGATTTAAAAGTTGCTCAAGGTGAACAAGAGACTCACTCTAATGATTTCTATTAGAGACGGATTTGAGACGAGTTAAATGGCGAGAGAGATGGAAACAGCAGTGTTCTGAAATCCATAAATAATGTGTGTATCAAATTACTTGCAAGCACGCAAGGTTTACAACCTAAACCAAGGCAGAGTCATGCAATTTGGCTTACAGCAGGATTCTCACAATTATAACCTAAGAATCGACACCAAATCTAGTGGTGCTTTTATTTAGGAAATCACACAGAGGTGAGAAGCTTGAAGTGAGCAAAACTGAAGGTAAAGGAACTTCTAGTAACTCAGCTTACTGGGATTTGTTTGGTAGGACGTTATCTGGAAGGACAAGTTCTGGTGGAGTTTCACGAACCACACCGAGCATTGAATCGTATTCCTCATCCCGACGGGCAAACTTCTTGCGCAGCATTTTCTCAAACTCAATCTCATCAAATGATTTGCTGTTCTCGGCAGCATGGACCTTCGCAAGGTTAGAATAATTGATGGCAGATTGGGAGATGAAGGCCAACTCTTCATCAGTGAGCTTCCTCAAGAACTTTGCAGGATTACCAGCCCACACCTGTGACATAAAAGGTCAGAGAGAGACAGAGAGACAGAGAGAGGGAGGGGGGAGGTAGAAGCATTTTGAAAACAACAAACAAAGTCTTTATCAATGTACGTAGCGTGTTGTCAGCTTATATGGATCATATCTCTCTATCAATTTTGACTAGGACAACATCAGAAAGAGGCTTTAGAGTTTTTACAAACAAATGCAACAGTTTCCAAGAACTATGATGAAAGTCTCACCTTGTAATAACATTAAATAAAAAACATTGAATTTTAGAAAAATTTGTGTTCCTGATTTTGCAAAAACAACAAATTTACCTCCCCATATGGGACTCTTGTACCCTGTCTGACAAGAGCTCCTGCAGCAACCATCGCATGTTTCTCAACAACTACACCGTCGAGCAGTGTAGCTCCCATACCAACAAAAGCCTCATCCTCGATTGTGCAACCATGTACAACAGCACTATGACCTGTATATTCAAATTTTGAAATTTAGATACAATAAATAGGGATTATTTGTACTAATACTAGACGTATAACCATGACAAGACAATTCAGAAACAAACTCATCCAATGGAGGGGGAAAAAAACGAGGCAAGACTACTCACCAACAGTGACATTATTTCCAATAATTGTTGGCAGAACCTTGCCGCTTAGATTAGATTTCGCCACATGAACAAGTGCATTGTCTTGTATATTAGTTCCAGAACCAACACTGATGCTGTTAACGTCACCTTTGCCAGAAAATAAATTTAATCAAAATAACATTCAACATAACACAATTCTTCAATCATTTTAATTTTATATGTAGTTAATTATTTAATTCATAACATTTACTACTAATTATATTTAAAGGCGGGCAAAATAAACCAGTTCCCTAGGCATTCAAAACTTATGATGCCACTAAAAAGGACTTAACATTCATGGAAGTTTTTGCCAAAATTTTAACTTTGAGAATTATTTAAGTTTCTAAGCAGCAAGAAAAAACTGAAGAGTGGAGAAAAAGGACACTGCTTGGACACTTTAAACCGTAGTCAAACCTCCTGAAAACACATTAGAAGAGAGATTTAATGTTAACTAATTACTAAACAAAAAATTATACCAATGTTGGTGTTCACTATTCAAGGGAAAAAAGGGAAAATAGACCATACAAACAGTCATTTATAAGCAGACAGCATATCATCAGTAAAGTGTGATATATTCGACCAGATTAATGAACACAGACTTACAAATTAGATCCTACCTCGAAGGACACACCCGTACCATATGGATGATCCACGTCCAACCTGAACGTCCCCAATAATAGAGGCACTTGGAGCAACAAATGCATCCTTATCAACCACAGGAGATTTATCAAAGATGTTCATCAGGGTCCGATGTCTAGACACTGGCATAAACATTTTATGATGAATAGGAGAGCGGTACAACTAAACACAAACTATTATGGATAAAGATTATGGATTTCTCAAGCAAAATGAGAAATAAAACAGTAAGGCAGCCATGAAATATAAAAGATGTAGCAAGTATGTAATATTAAGCAGACAATTGCATGATAAGCCAAATGTAATGTAATTTAAATGTCTCATTGGAGACAAAACCCATATTTCAAGTTATTAAGCATTAGAAAGCCAAAAAAAAAGGGTTAGGTGTACCGTGTATAAACACACAGTATATATCTCTAGATTAAATACCAAAGAACAGCTTGGGGTTCTATTCTGACCACCATTTTTACACCATCCTTCAAGCAATCATAATTTATACCTGAACATATACACTCTTGAGATGATTATATGCACTTATATCTTAGTTTTATACTATCCTGGTTCCAATTTCCAGTAATGCATACCATAAGGACATTCTTAAAAATAATTTAACAAACTCTGTCCGTCAAATTCATCCTCTGTTTCTGGCTTCAAGTACATTACTAAGAAATACATAATTCATCAATTATTACAAATTAGAACATATTCAATAAATCATACTACAGTTGTAAGTGTGTAGAGAACACATAAAAAACAAATCCAAGTAAATACAATTTGGGATCATTCCTGCTTGATTCCTACACTAGAGATCAACCACCCACCCACCCCTCACTCCACAAACATAAGAAAAATCCAACATTTTCCCCCAAATATAGACCAAAAGACCTATTTAAATCTTCTTCACTGTAAAAACCAAAAGGTGCTGAAAAATCATTAAAAAACAAAGGATTCTGCTCAAATTAAAAAAATAATTACATTAAGAAGAAGACTCACGCTGTTCTTGAAAATAATAATTTCCTTGGAAGCGGCATCCGAGGCGATCCATGGCTTGACCCGTTTCCCGAATCCAGAACCCTAAGGTGTAAACTGCTCTTCCTAAGGTGCCCATTGATCAAGTTTTGTTGAACGATTTACTCAGAATCCTGGTTGGCCCGGCGGATTGATGGGGTTTTCAGCTCCTTTTGTGGGCGTTTGAATCAAAGGGAATGATGGGGGTTGAGACGGAGGGTACAGCAGTCAATAGGGCATGGCTCAGTTCGATTTGGAGGGGTAAAATTGGAATTTTAGAAGTCCGAAATGGAAAATAGAGCGAGGGGAATAAAATTTCTTTTTTTTTTAATAGGACGAGAAATATGGGTTTAGATTACTTGGATTTACCTTATTAAAAAAAAAAGATTACTTGGATTTAATAAATCCAAATTTATGTTTGTTTGAAAGAATTAAGTACGTAGAATTTAACTTACGCATAATCTCATTAAACTCAAATTATGAAAAGGAATGAAATAGATAAGAGTTACTTTTTGTGAGACATGTATAGATTTAAAAATTCAAAATAAATAAGCAAAAAATTTGTATGAGATCGTTTTTAGTAGTAATTCTTTATGTGACACAGACAAAAATTGATAATATTATTATTACTTTCGCTATAAAAATATTTCTATCATTTTTTATTTATTCTATAAATTGTTCATGAAATAATTCACTGCACAATTATCACTTTTCATCAATTGTGTATCACTTTTCACAAATAATATTATTGCGTTTTTTTCATTTAACATAAGAGAGATGGTTTCACACAACATTTGCCCAAACAAATAAACCATAAATTCATGCGTTCCCATTCCATTTTTTATTTAGTGTTTGTCTAATTTTTATTCTTCAAAATTTGTTCAAATTATTAGCTTAGATTCTTCCAAATTAACATCGCTAAGGTCTTAAAATTTTAAATATTCCATTCATCTACTTTTAAGAGTTTTTTTTATGTCTGTTCTAAAGGATTTTATTTCTTTTTTTCAAATACATGGGACCCACATATACTAATACAATTATAATATAAGGTTATACACCCACTAATATAACTATTAACTCCTTAATCCACGTAAATGAAAATAAAGAGGCTTTTTAAATCGGACGGAAAGAGTATTATTCAATTAAACTCTCTTTAATTTTTACATTTTCTATTTTGGACCATTTTAAAAAAAAGTTTTATCTTCTTAAAAAATTTTTAAAAAAAAAATCAAAACAACCATTCTCCCTCGTATCCTTTATTTATATATAAAAAAATTTTATTATTAATTTATTATAAAAATGTTATAAAACCTCTAAAACTTATCACTTTTTTAAACTTTGTACCAAAGGAAAGTTGAAAATTATTGAGAATCTATTAGACCGTTACATTCCAGGCTATTGAAATGGGCTTGATTTGTAATACCACATCGGCCCAAGAATTTTGATTAATGGGCTATTTATTTAACATTCCCCCTAGGCATCGGTGATAAGTATATTATTTATTGGGTTGGATCAAATATGAGTACAAATCTAGATCCGAATGCCCATATACAAGAGATTTTATTTCTAACCAATGTCAGTTATGAGAATTGTTTATTAATCATTCATTTCTTATTTTTATTATATTCATAAGTTCATTCAATTTAATCATATCAATCATATATTAAATGAAAAATCCTATACTCATAGTAAAATAATCATGAATTATAAGGGTATGATTAATTTAAACCACAAGAGTGTGAAGTTTAATTATAGATAATCGTAAACCGGAATCATAAAAATGAGTAAAATAATACATCAACCATAAAATTCTATAAATTGATGGGTAATTAGGCCATTCACAACAATGATAAAATATTACTAATAAACGTGCATTAAAAACATTTATTTAGGTCATTTGAAAAGTTCATTGATCTATGCATATTTTGAATTTATTTGTGAAGTTTTATGCATAATTATTATATAATATATCAATATTTCGGGGGTATTTTCAAGTAAATACAAACTTTAGAGCTTTATTTGAGGAGAATTTGAGTTACGAAACTAATTTTCCAAGCGTAGTATAAATAAGAAGATGCACGAGAACAAAATGACTAGATGGATGCAAAAATCAATTAAATCGGAGCTTGGATGTGAAAGTTAATTCGTAATATAGTGTGGACGCACTTATAAAATTTCCAATTTCCTCTATTTTCCTAGAGCACAATTGATTTCTTTATAATGTATTCTTCTGGGATTATATTTTTCTAAATTTTCAGTTTTTAGAGATTCTCAAGTCTTTATACCACAATAATCCATCAACTTTCCACACATATTCCACTTTTCACTTTGTGGATAGACAAAATTGATACAGCCCACTCAATAATAACTAAAGCCCAAATTAGCAGGAAGCCCAATCATCAAAGCCCATTTTCACTAGAGGGGTCCACCGGCCTCAAAACCATCCACCGAATGAGCATGATGATACCATTGACGGTATGAGAACTCACCAATTATATACCTTGCGCCGACCCCTTCATTAAAACTCCACAGGGCCCAACTTCTTAATTGTCACCTAACTGTTCCCCTATAAATATGGGGCAAAAGTCCCAATAATGGACAGAACCACATCCTCAAGCTCTGTATTATCAACTCTATAGAGAGCAATATTTTCCCTCCCAGAGAACAAGAGCTGGGAGGAAGCTTGATTCTTTCTTTCCCCTACCCCTTATGTTCGATTAGCCGAGTATACATCACAGCCACATAATTACATCGTCATCTCTAAAGACTTGCTATCGACACACTTGAAGAGTATTCAAAGCCAATGTTACGATAACTACAAGAAAACGGAGGAACAATGATGAATTTTTTTCATCGCTAACTATGAATTTCCATCGCTAAAGTTTGTTAGCAACGAAAAAATGCTCGTTGCCACGGTTCGACGCTACAGGAGTGTAGCTAACTTGATTTGCGATAAAAAGTTTGCTTTTCATCGCTAAACAACTTATATTAACGACGAAATATTATTTGTCGCTAAATAATCACCGCTAAACTTTCGCTTTCTAGTAGTGCGAGTTGTCAACCACTCCATCTAGATTTATAGCTTATTTATTATTCCTTTGTTTTCCATCTAGCATAATGTTCTAGGTTGATTAGATTTTAGGTTGCATTAATACTTCAAATTATGAATTGTATTATTATGTGAACCCTAGTATTTTAATTTAATGATTTATTTTAGGGTCAATAAATGGTAGGTACAAAACGTATTTAAAAATTACTAAACAATACATTCGCTTCAAAAAATTACCGATAAGTACAAAATTATATTTTGTTTTTCCCATAATGACTACACTTATCCGCACATTAGTGTACATTGTTAAGATGAAAATAAAAATATGTTATTTATACGAATGTACATTGGTGTACATTCTATTGAGAAAGAAACTGAAAATACGCGATTAAATTGAAGAACCATACTAATGTACATTAGTGTGCATTCTTGAGAGAGAAACAGAAAATACGTGATTAAACTGAAGAATCCCTCGAATGTACATCAGTGTGCATCTTTGAGAGAGAAACACGTGATTAAACTGAAGAATCCTACAAATGTACATCAGTGTACATCTTTGAGAGAGAAACACGTGATTAAACTGAAGAACCCTACAAATGTACATCAGTATGCTTCTTTGTGAGAGAAACGGAAAATACACAATTGAAACTATTGTTAAGTACATTAGTGTGCATTCTTAGAGAGAAACAAAAAATACTTGAATTTAGTATGCATCTTTGAGAAAGAAACATAAAAATAGGGTTGCTATAATTATCCTTAAATCTCTCACCATTATTTTTATTTGATTTAGTATACATTAATGTTCAATGAAACTAGTGTTAAGTGAAAAAGTTGAAATATTCAGCGTTGTAAATAAGGGTAAAACTGGAAAAAGAAATAGACGTTTAAATTAATGTATTTATTAGTACTTAGGTTATATACACGCGTACCTATTAGTAATAATCTCTTTATTTTGTTTATGTGTGTTGGTTTAATTGCATGATTAATTGTTTGATCGCCAACTGTTAATATTCAATTATTAACCCTGATGCGAATGTTGAGTGTTAGTATCACATAACATAGCTAGTAGTTGTATATATCTTGACGGTGTTTAGGATTTAGGGTTGCATTAGTACATTTCAATTTATGGATTGTATTATTGTGTGAACCTTCATATTTTAATCCAACAACTTATTCGATTTATGTGTGTTGATTTAACTGCTTGATTAATTGATTGATCATCAATTATTCATATTCATATTTTATTTATTAATCTGGCATGCAAAGGTTGGGGGTTAGCATAGATTTTCACACACATAACACCACTAATAGTTATATCCTAACAGTCTCAGCGTAACCCTTGGGGA
Organism: Pogostemon cablin; assembly: GCA_023678885.1. Classification (NCBI taxonomy): domain Eukaryota; kingdom Viridiplantae; phylum Streptophyta; class Magnoliopsida; order Lamiales; family Lamiaceae; genus Pogostemon; species Pogostemon cablin. Next base: position 8,432,322 of record CM042990.1, on the reverse strand, counting down.
TCGACCTTATTTGCTACTTTACTATTGCACGATTAGTATATGTACAATATCATTTTTAGTTTGTAGCATTCGAGTATTTATAATTTAGCTTGTGTTGCAAATACTGTGGTTTACATATTATGAAATTAAAATTATACTATAAAAAAAAATTATAACTAAACTCTAAGATAAACCCAAATTAAAAAGTATTCCCAGAGTAAAATGATATTCCTTTTGCCTCAATTCTATATGCACACTTCTTTTTCATGGATGTTAAGATTTATTTTTTCACCAACTTTATTAATTTTTTGGATTAGTTTTGTATTTAAATAATCAATAAATTATAAAGAATGTTGTGTGATTTGTAAATGGATGAAATTTTTGAAATTAAAATATATTATGAGATTATAATGTTGAATATTTTTTTGCCTTATAGAAGTGTGAATATAGGCGTGTGACTGAAGTAAAAGAAAAATGTGAATATCTAATCTAATCTAAAGTAATATAATAGTAAAGAAAAAAATCAATTTTCCAATTTTTAATTTACAACATTCTTGGATTTGATTACTATAAGTCATTTTGAATCTCACTCATTCATCACATTATTGAATCTCTACATTCATCAAAATTATGAGATTAGATCTTGACCATTGATTTGATACCTTATTTAAAATATACATTATTTAATCTAAATCTAAAGTAATATAATAGCAAAGAGAAAAAGTGAGTCAATTTTTAATTTACACCCTTGGATTTGATTATAATAAGTCATTTTGAATCTCATATAAGTCATTTTGAATTTCATCCATTCATCACATTATTGAATCTCATCTATTCATCAAAATTATGAGATTAGATCTTGGCCATTAATTTTATACCTTATTTAATTTTTGTCATAATGATACCATATTTAATTAATTTTAATTTTAAGATTTTAAATTTTCCTCTTATTTATTTCAGCAAAATTTAATTTATTATTTATGGTAATAACAATTAAGTTTATATTATGATTTATTTTTGTAATTATAATTATAATGTATTTTTTGAAACTATAATGTAGTTTGAAACTATAATGTAGTTTTAACAATTAATTCATTATTAAATTATTTTCTTCTTTATTAATAATTTTGAATTAATATTATTGGTCTTAACATCTTAATAATTTTAAATAAATGGGTATGCATAATCAATGTGTATTGATAAATGGGTTTGGAACGGTATTAAATTATTTTCTTCTCTTAATAATTTTAAATGGGTATGTATGTGTAATCAACGGAATTGATAAACGGGTATGGAATGAAATTAAATTATTTTATATTTTTTAATGAAACAGGTACGAATATGAGTAGTTGAGTATTGATAAACGGGTTAGGAACGAGTATGAGTATCATAATAGTATATTTTTTTAATGAAAAAATTTAAAAATATTAATTTTTAGATGATATTTATTTATATACGGATACGAGTGTTATGAAATAAGCAAGTAGCTTACATAATTAATAAACATAATTATATATTATGTTCAAAAAATATAATAATTTTATAAAACGCTCAATATTTATCACTACTTAATGATAAGAGTCTACATAGCATGTTTTTTTATTAAATTATTAACAATTAATATTATTAGTCTTAACATCTTAATAATTTTAAATGGTTATGTGTAATCAACGTGTATTGATACACGGGTTTGAAACTAGTATTTATTTATACATGAGTACGAGTATTACGAAATAAGCAAGTATCTTACATAATTAATAAATATCATTATTTATTATGTTAAAAAATATAATTATTTTATAAAAACGCACAATATTTACTATTACTTTCTTTCAGTTATATATTTAAAATAAATTTTTTCTTAATATTTTTACTGCTAAAAAGGAGCATACTAGCATGAATTGAGGGATTGTATCACATAAAGTTTCCAATTCTGATAAATTCTATGCGAAAATATACTTATATTTTATAAAATGTAGAGATATAATAATTTATCTAAAATATATGATTTAAATTTCAGCTCCTATAATTTAAATAATATCAAAACATTTTAGTCCAGTGCCACGCACAAATTCAAAAGCTAATAGAAATAAATGAAAGAAGTACATGATATGATCAAATCAATAAATAAATAAATAAAATCGAAATATGGTAAGTATAAAGATTAATTGGGGGCAATAAAAAATGCCCACTGTTTCATGAAAAAAATCACAAATGTCCACTTGCTCAGTAGAACTGCCCGTTTTTAAACACCTTTTACCAAAGTGCCCCTCATTAATATTTGTGGGGCCCAATCAATATGCCCCTGTCTCTCCTCGCACTCCGCTTCCATTTTCATTCTCTCTCCCGGCATTCCGTCTTTCTTCATCCCTCTCATCTGCTTTAGCTATAGAAATTGACGCTGTAAACATTCAAATTTCCGAATAGTTGTTAACTATGATTATCCGAATAAACAAAACAGTTCCAAATAACTGTGTAATGTGTTTATCCGAATAGAAATGTATCACGTTTATCCGAATTGCTATTAAAATTGTTTTGCAGAATTTGTATTATGTATCCGAATTCATATTGGAGTAATTCTTTATTTGAATGGTTGTGTAATTATTAATTTGCGTGAATACAGTTTGATAATTGAGAGAATTATATTATAACTTTAGTTAATTTTATATGATTGTATGAATATTTTATAGTTGGGGATACTAAAAAAAATAGAACTCATAATAAATACTGACCTATATATTGAAAATATTTTTTTATTTAAAATTTTCAATTCTTTAATTATCTTTTATGTTTTACAATTTAATTTAATTAAAATTCTTCTATTAATAAAAAATACATAATAAATACTTAAAATATAATTCAAAAATCACATATTAAATATAAAACAAATTATAAAAAAATAGTAAAAGTTCATATAATATTATATCTCAAATTTATAATTAATTATCTTTTAAGATAATTCAAGAATAAAAAAATTTTCATAAATACTGACCTATATATTTTAAACATTTTTTTATTTAAAATTTTCAATTCTTTAATTATCTAAAAAGCTAATTAAATTAATTTTTAATCGAGTTAATATACAATTTTATGTATATTTTTATGAAATTTTTAATATTTAATATGAAATTTGTACATTATATTTAAATATTTAATGTGTATAGAATTTTAATTAAATTGCAAAACCTAAAATATTACATACTTAATTAATAAAAGAAAAAGGTCATGATAAAATTGAGAAAATGAAATAAGATCGTGTATATAATTGATAAAAAGAAAGTTCATAATTAAATTAAGGCAAGAGGAAAAGATAATGTATTATTTTGATAATAAAAAATTGTTCGTGATTAAATTGAAAAAAAGATAAATGTCATGTATTTTACTGTAATTAACTCATCTAATTTTTTGGATAATTGTGTATGATTTGGTCTTAAATCGAGACGAATCTAGATGTGTATTGAAAAGTCAAGAATTAGGTGCTACTGAAGTCGATTTTGCTTATTTTGACAGGAAAACATAACAGAGAAGCTCAGAATCGGAAGGGAAAAATTTCGAGACGTCATTCGAACAAGGAGGAGCCCGTTCGACCAAGACCTCTTGGTCGAACAATGGTTGAACGGGATGCTACGGGTCTGTAAGTCCGTATAGAGTTTGTTCAAGGTCCGTTAGACCAAGGGAGAGATTGTTCGACCAAGCCAAAGTGGTCGAACAGACGTGTGGTACGGGATGTCCATATTCGTACACTTTTACACCTCCAAGTATTACTTTACATTAGAATTGTTATCACTTTTTATTAAACTTATAATTTTTTCATAAAATTTTAATTAAATAGTTATCACTTTTTCTTTATCATGTAACACTTTTATATTAAATGTTATCACTTTTTATTATTTCAGTAAATTATTCGTGAAATAATCCAGTGATTAGAAATCACTTCTTATTAAAATGTTACTATTATTATTTTTATTTAAGTAACTTGTTCGTTGACATACACTTTCTTAATTATTTATCACATTTTATTAAAGATGATAACTTTTCTTTTAAAATGATATCACTTTTCATATGTACTATAAATTGTTCATAAAATAATTACTATATTGTTATCACTTTTCATCAATTGGATATCATATTTTATAAATTTATAATATTTAAATTAAAAAATAAATTAAATAAATAACAGAATTTAATTTTTTTATTTTTAAATAATAAAAAGAAGTTAAGTCGGGCTTATAATTTGTCATAGTGCTCAGGCTTTTAATTTCATTGGATGACTCAAACTCTGGCTTTTAATTTGTTGAGCCTACTAATATACTCGGGCTTTTAATTTCACTAACTCAAAATTTTAAATTGGGGCCCATGCTACAGTACCCCTGCAAAAAATTTATTTACAAAAATGCCCGGTCCATTTCAAAAAAATACAAAAATGTCAATTTTTGAGACAATTTAACCAAACTACCCCTTGAAAGTGGATTGAGTGTTCGTTGAGTGATCTTTGAGTTAGTTTGACCCGATATTTGCTTCCCTTTACTCGGTCATTCCGAATATTTGAATTTTATGTTTTATTTAAAATCTTTTTTACTCTCTCTCTCCTGCCTCTTTCTTCTACTCGGTCTCCAAATTCGCAGTGATACTAATTTTTTAATTTTTTTTTAAATTTTCGGCGATAAATTGGTTGCAGATTCAGATCCGAAAAAGATGGAGCAACGGGTGAGTTTTCGTTCTAATACTGCCTCGTTTTGATGTAGAATACAGAATTTTGAATATGTACTGCCGTAAATTTTTTTTGTAATGGTGAATTAGTGGGCATGCGTTGTTTATGATTTTAGTGTTAGGATTTAAGGTTGTACTGATTTTGTATCTCTGTATTAATCGAAAATTGGAATGATATTCTGTTAAAATTGAATGCGCATTGTTTAATTAGAAAGACAGAGTGGTAAATTTTTTAGAAATTAGGGTTTCTGGACTGAGTTTATTTAAGACCGAGTGCTCTTATAAGACCGAGTAGTCTTGTAATTTCACAAACCTCAGCAGCCAAAGTCAAAGACTGAGTGGTCTTGAAGTCAAAGATCGAGTTGAATTGAAGTCAAAGACCGAGCATAATTCAAATAATAAAGACTGGAAATGGCAAGTTGGATCCTCATTTAATATATTAAATTAAAGACCGAGTGAATTAGCTAATTGAATAAAAACTGAAAGACCGAGTTGATTTGTATTAAAAAATAATGATTTGTATTTGAAAATGACAGACCGAGTAAAATCAATAATAATTGGGTACATTTTAATTAAATAATGCATAACATTACTAATACAAGAACTCGGTGTTTCAGTTAATATTTTCAACAGATTGTATTAATCTTTTTTTATTTAATTGAATGAAAATTAAATAATGGATAGCACTACTGATACAAGCCACACCCAAATTATTTTATAAACCATATTCGAATTCTACATAATCTTATATATTTGATAATTATATACATAACACTATTAACAGATTGAGTTGTATATTTTTTATACAAAGTAAAATATATTTATTAATGAAAATTAAATAATCCATCAAAATAATGAATAATTTCAGTAATAATCAATACACAATAAATATGTATAATATTAAAATTTTATAATAATAACAAATATGCAGTAAATATTTGTAATATAATGCATAATTAATTTTTCATATGAAAAATTGAATAAACTAATTCATAAACTAAATGTAATCACTATTTATTGATAATATAGACTGTAAATAACAATTATGACTGATCTTAGTATTAAACTTATAATTATTTATAAACTTTGTATTCATATTGATATTGCAATGTGTATGGTTATGATGTTAATGTTATAAGAATGTATGCGTTGTCATATTTTTTTTGAAATGCTGAGTGTAACAATATTACATTTTTGTCATTTTTATCATTAAAAGAGTTATTGTTATGTGTCAATGTTATTTGTTTGGTGTTATAAAATTCGTAACATTGTAATTATCTGATAAAATTATGTGCTTTGATGATTAACACAGTGGGAGTGGAAACGAGAAAGCATGCAAGGGAAAAATATGGTATTAGAAATTACTGCAAACCGACGCTCATATTGGATATGATCTCGACTGTACTGGATAACAGTGGGCCGGGGGCAGTACAGTCCTTTAGAGATTTATGCTTTGGACATTTTTTGGAATTAGATCGAGGATACGGGACACATATGAGACTGCATAGCTTGATGAGTCAGGAGGTTAAGTTTACCGGAAGTCCTAAGTACAGTCGATGGTTTATGGTGTCTGATACTTTACTAGAGTTTACAGCAGTGGACTTTATTAGAGTGATGAGTCTAGGATTTGAGGACAGAGTGCGTTTTGATCCTAATGGGAACTTTAGAATAAGCGGTAACAGTGTGTATGTGAGGAAGTTGGTAAAGGAAGGAGGACCAGCGAGTCCTAAGATAAATGTGGCTGCGTTGACTTCTTTATTTGAGTTAGGCAAATTTGAAGGAGATGATGCAGTGAAAGTAGCAAAAATTCTTCTAGTTTACTACTTTCTTCTCAGACAGGATACAAGTAAGGTGAACGCAGAGGATTGGATGTGGAGCTTAGTAGAGGATATGGATGCTTGGGATGGATTCCCTTGGGGCCCGTATACGTATCTACATCTCATTCACTACATGGATAAAGTATTGATTTCTTTACCTGCTCGCGTCAACCCTAATAACTATCGGTATCACTTTTATGGTTGTATGTACGCCCTAATGGTAAATCTCTTATACACTCACTGAATTGTCATTAAATGTGATACCCGAGCTTCTCACTACTCATGTGCCAATATAATTTAATTTGTGTTATGTGCATTTTATAATTATGTGATAATTATGTGGCAATTACGTGATAATAATGTGATAATTATGTGACAATTGATTTTACATTTTATTTATCTTTACATTTTAATTGAGACATTCTTGATAAAATGGTGATAATATGTGAATATATGTGTGCATAAATATTTATGTGCATTAATTTAGATATATGAGTAATTATTTTATGTGAATAAATATATTATTTCTTAATTATTAAGTATCACACGTGTTCCCGTAAGAATAATAGTGGGTAGAAAAATATACACGTATGTATTATATCTTAGCTATTAAGTATTGCACGTATATTCGTAATGAATAATAAAAATAATATAGTACTTACTATTAATAGTAAGTATAATAATAATAATAATAATAAATATTACTTACTATAAATAGTAAATACTAAATATAGTAAATAGGTTGAGGCGGTGGTAATCCACCTCCAACCCATCTTCTCACTTATAAACTTGGGTGATTACCCCATTTCTGAATCACCCAGAATCATTTGCAAAAGAAAAAAAAGAGAGAGAGAGAGAGGGAGAGAGAAGAAGACGAAGAATGAGAGAGAAAGAGAAAGGAGCGTGCCGGAACGTGCGTAGTCAGAACGGGAGAAGAGGAAGAGATTAGTTGTAGTGTTTCACGGGTCTATAGTGTTGTTATTGTCGGAGTCCAGGTAAGTAGAAGTCCAACTACAATGCATAAACATGCTGTTTGTGAATTATTTGTGATAAGTATGTGATAATTATGTTATGTGTTATTTTTGATTAGTTTAATTACGTTATGAATTATTTGGAGATTAATTTGTGATACAAGCTAGAGATTTATTTGATTTGGGGAAAGTAGGGTTCATATTCAACAATATTATTTATAAATTATTTGTGATAAATTTGCAATACAAGTTGTGGATTTATGTGATTTGAAATAATATCATTATCCTATATAGATCTGTGTGTTTGGAAACTATTGAAAATATATTGGTATGACTTGAGAAGATATTGGTTATAAGGATCTGTGGGATCCAAGATGAAGTTGTTATTCCAAAAAGAGATATGTGTGATCCAAGGTGAAGTGGTTATTCTATAAATGAATCTATGTGATTGAGGTGAAGTTGTTATTTCAGAAGTGGATTTGTGTGAATTGAAATTAAGTTGTTGCTTTATTGTGATTAAATGTTGATATTGATATTGTAAATAGTTTATGATACACATTTAATTGTTCTGGTTGCATACCTTGCATAAACATGAAAAGTGTTTTCCCCAAAATAAATAAGATACTAATGGTGTGTGCGGCCACTATATATGCATCTCTGTCAGAGTTCGGAAAAATCGTTCCCGGCACTTTATTAGGGGTTCGAAAAAATCGTCTCCAACACTCTGCCAGGATTCGAAAAAATCATTCTCGGTACTTTATTTGGAGTTCTAAAAAATCATCCTCATTGTGCTCATTTGGGGTGCATATCATAAGTGTGTCGTGGGGATCCCGTAACGTGAACAGTTTTCAAAATAAAAGAGACCAACTAGGAAGACTAGAAAATAGGCGATAGAAAACTAAATGCATTTTCATGCACCGACATGCATGATTTCTACTTACTGAGATTTTTGTCTCACTAGTTTATGCATTATAGGTGACCCTGTTGATGATTGAGGTTGTGATGTGACTGTGCAAGCTATGGAACTCCTTCAGGGTCTTGAGCGGATGTACATAGATGACGACCTGTTGGGCTAGGTCGTGGGTTTATTTTATTTTCGCTGATATTTTATTATGTAATATAATAAGTATTATCACGAGTTTGTCTGGTTTGAAGTGGTATCAGAAACCAGTTACGTATGTTGAACTGGTGTGATGGTGTTGGTTATAAACATATTATGTGAAAAAATAAATATATGCAGATTTTTATAATGATGATGTTTATGTTAATTAGTATTTGAATTATAAGTTGTGTAAGGTGGGTAGTGTCAGAGTGTATCAGAGCACGGTTTGAGTCCTGCAGACTGTCTATGTACATGAGCTCATTCCTTGGGAGCGCAGCCTTGCGTGTAAGTGTTATTTTCATTCTGTGTTGTTATATGTCTTATAAATTATATTGGCCATGTAGTGTAGGAAGCATAGTTAGTAGACAAAATGGTAAGGGCTACAGGTGAAAGTTCTGAAGGGGATAGGACTGCTGAGCAAGCAGCACCTACTGAAAGAAATAATCGTGATGCGGTGATTACTCGACTAATGGAACTGGTTGAGCGCCAGTCCCAACAGATACAACAACTGATTCAGCAAAGAGATATGGGTGGACAACCAGAGGGTAATGCAAATCAAGATAGACGTCAAGTAGAACGTGTGGAAATAGTTTGTGAGAGGTTTCGAAAGCTGAGCCCTCCAATAATTGAGGATGCAGCAGACCCCATAGATGCAGAGGATTGGTTACGCACGGTGGAAAATATGTTTCAATACAGTAAAATTCCAGATGAGGATAGAGTGTTGTGTGCTTCTTTCATGTTACGAGGAAGTGCAGGCCACTAGTGGGATACAATTAAAATTATCGAGGATGTCACGACTATGACATGGGAAAGATTTAAGGAGCTTTTCAGAAACAAGTACTTTACGGCACCAGTGAGAGCCATGAAGATGAACGAGTTCATACAGTTGAGGCAAAGTGGCATGTCAGTCACAGATTACCTTCGTAAGTTTGAGCAGTTGTCGAGGTTTGCTGAACATATGGTTAGTACGGAGACACTGAAAGTGGAGAGATTTGTGGAAGGCTTAAGGCCTGAACTTTACAGAGATGTGAGTATGGTGGGAATGCATGGAGCAACATACTCACAAGTTGCAGAAAGGGCCCAAATTGCTGAGCAAGCGGAGATGAGGATCAGACAAGCGCAGGCTATCAGACATCAATTTCAGCAAAAACCAGTGCAGCAGTTTGGGAGAGTTGATAAGAGGTCGATGCCATTTCAGAGGCCAAAATCAAATGTTCAAATGGAGCAAGGACAGAGACGAGGAGAACCCAACAAACGTCCCAAATTCAATCAGGGTAAGGTGCCACCAGTTCCGCCACTACCCATATGCCCTAATTGTCTTAGATCACATGGTGGGGAGTATCAAATTCCTCCGAGAACGTATTACACATGCGGGGAGAAAGGACATGTGACTACTACTTGTCCTAAGAAAGGGAAGTAGGGACAGCAGGGAAGAGCTCCAGCAAGGGTGTACACTTTGACGCGAGAGGAGGCTGATGCGAATCCCTCAGTTGTCACGGGTAAGTTTTCTATTTTTGGCACTTCTACATATGTGCTATTTGATTATGGAGCAACACATTCATTTGTATCCACTGAGTATGTGAGGAAGCTGGGTGGAACACCTAACTTGATTGAAGCTAATTATGAGGTGATGCTACCTTCTGGTGAGTCAAAGCAAACTAATCAACTTCTGCGAGATTGTGTTATTCCTATTGAAGGAAGACAACTCCTTACTAATTTAATTGTGTTAAGTATGAATGATTATGATATCATATTGGGTATGGATTGGCTGTCAAAATATGGTGCTACAATAGATTGTCAGAAAAAGAGTATCATTTTTCAGCTATTGGGTGGAGAACCATTCACTTTTGTTGGAATCAAGAAAAGCTTCAGATTTCCGATGATATCAGCAGCAAAAGTACAGCGGTTGTTGGAAAGTGGTTGTGAGGGGTATCTGGTGAGTGTAATGAATTTTGAGGGACAACAATGTCCAGTTCTCGGTAATGTACCAATAGTTCGGGAATATCTGGAGGTATTTCTTAATGATCTTCCAGGTTTGCCACCAGACCGGGAAATAGAGTTTGTTATTGAGCTACAACCAGGAACTGCTCCTATATCTAAAGCGTCATACAGAATGGCACCAGCTGAACTGAAGGAATTGAAGATACAGTTACAAGAGTTGCTAGACAAAGGATTCATCCAACCTAGTTTCTCACCTTGGGGAGCACCAGTTCTGTTTGTTCAAAAGAAGGATGGCACATTGAGGATGTGCATCGATTATCGGGATCTCAACAAAGTTACGATGAAGAATAAATATCCATTTCCTCGCATTGATGATCTGTTTGATCAGTTACAGGGTGCAGCTATCTTTTCGAAGATTGATTTGCGGTCCGGGTATCATCAATTGAAAATAAAGAAAGAGGATATTCCAAAGACTGCATTCAGTACAAGGTACGGGCACTATGAGTTCTTAGTAATGCCGTTTGGATTAACAAATGCTCCTGCAACATTTATGGATTTGATGAATAGAGTATTTCAGGAATTTCGTGATAAATTTGTGATTGTGTTTATCGATGATATTCTGATTTACTCTAAGAATAAGGAGGATCATGCTCTACACTTGAAAAAGGTGTTAGAGATTCTGAAGGAGAGGCAGTTGTATGCGAAGTTCAAGAAGTGTGAGTTTTGGTTAGACCGAGTTATTTTCTTGGGACATGTGGTGTCGGAAGAAGGAATTTCAGTGGATCCAGGTAAAGTTAAAGCAATCCATGATTGGCCACAACCCTCAAATTCCACTGAGGTTCATAGCTTTCTTGGATTGGCGGGATATTATCGAAGGTTTGTTGAAGGATTTTCTAAGATTGCTTCAACATTAACACAGTTGACCAGGAAAAATGTGAAGTTCACATGGACGGAGGAATGTGAACAAAGTTTCCAAGAATTGAAGAGACGGTTGACATCAGCACCTATCTTAACTATTCCTACGGAGACAGGAAACTTCAAGGTTTACAGTGATGCTTCAAAGAATGGTCTTGGGTGTGTATTGATGCAGAATGAGAAAGTGATAGCATATGCATCCTGACAGTTAAGAGAGTATGAGAAGAATTACCCAACTCATGATTTAGAGTTAGCTGCAGTAGTGTTTGCACTCAAGATTTGGAGGCATTATCTGTATGGGGAAGGTTATGAAATCTATACTGATCATAAGAGTTTGAAGTACTTTTTCACTCAAAAAGAATTGAATATGAGGCAAAGAAGATGGTTGGAATTGGTGAAGGATTACGACTGTGTTATCAATTATCATCCGAGAAAAGCCAATGTGGTTGCTGATGCATTGAGCCGAAAGGCAATACAGAGTGTAGCTGCTATGACCATAAATCAGAAACCAGAGTTGCTTGATTTCCAAGGATGGGTGTGGAGATCATTCAGGAAGGATCGTTGGAAGCAAGGATGACAGCTCTGACACTTCGACCAACTTTGATGGATAAGATTCGACAGGGCCAACAGGAGGATAAGTTGTTTGACAAGATAAAGAATGATATCAGCTCTGGAAAGTCTTCTGACTTCCAATTAGGAGATGATGGCGTGATTCGTTATGGAGGTCGATTATGTCTACCTGAAGTGAATGACATTCGGAAAGAAGTGATGGCGGAAGCTCATTCAACACCGTACTCTGTACATCCAGGAGCTACTAAGATGTATAGAGATTTGAAGTCACATTATTGGTGGCCAGGATGAAGAGAGATGTTGCTCGATTGTGGAGCAATGTTTGACTTGTCAGCAAGTCAAAGTCGAGCATCAGAGACCAGCAGGAACTTTGCAGCCTTTATTTATTCCAGAGTGGAAGTGGGAGAATATCAAGATAGATTTTATTATCGGGCTACCGAAGACTGTGAAAGGTCACGATGCCATTTGGGTTATCGTGGATCGATTGACTAAGTCAGCTCATTTTCTTCCTATTAGCTCTACGTATTCCATGGATCGTTATGCCCAGCTATATATACAAGAGATTGTCAGACTCCATGGAGTACCACTTACCATTGTGTCAGACAGAGATACGAGATTCTTGTCTGCTTTCTGGAAGAGTTTACATAAGGCGTTGGGGACACAATTATCTTTCAGCACAGCATTCCATCTACAGACAGATGGTCAATCAGAGCGTACAATTCAAATCTTGAAAGATATGCTCAGAGCGTGTGTTAGATTTTCAAGGTCAGTGGAGTAAATTTTTGCCTTTGATAGAGTTCTCGTACAACAATAGTTATCAGTCTACTATCGGGATGACTCCATATGAAGCATTGTACGGGAGGAAGTATAGATCTCCAGTTCATTGGGATGAAGTTGGAGAGAGGAAACTTTTGGGTCCAGACTTGATTCGTGAAATGTCAGAAGTTGTTACCCGTATACAAGAGAAGATGAAAGTTGCTCAAGATCGGCAGAAGAGTTATGCAGACAAACGGGGGAGAGAATTGGAATTTGAAGTGGGTGATCAGGTATTTCTGAAAGTATCTCCAATGAAGGGGATAATGCGATTTGGAAGGAAAGGGAAACTCAGTCCAAGATATATTGGTCCGTTCACTATCATTGAGAGAGTTGGCAGCGTTGCCTATAAGTTGGAGTTACCAGCATCGATGTCTAGAGTACATGACGTGTTTCATGTGTTTGTGTTGAGAAAGTATGTTCTAAATCCATCTCACGTTCTCAGGCAGGAACCAGTTGAGTTGAAAGAAGATTTGAGTTATGAGGAAGTACCAGTTGAGATCTTGTGGCGAGAAGTGAAGAAGCTCAGAAATAAAGAAATATCATTAGTAAAGGTATTATGGAGGAACCAACTAGTTGAGGAGGCTACTTGGGAAAGAGAAAATAAAATGATGGCTAAATATCCAGACCTCTTCAGGTAAGTAAATTTCGAGGACGAAATTTTTATAAGGTGGGGAGGATGTGATACCTGAACTTCTCACTACTCATATGCCAATATAATTTAATTTGTGTTATGTGCATTTTATAATTATGTGGCAATTATGTGATAATAATGTGATAATTATGTGACAATTGATTTTACATTTTATTTATCTTTACATTTTAATTGAGACATTCTTGATAAAATGGTGATAATATGTGAATATATGTGTGAATAAATATTTATGTGCATTAATTTAGATATATGAGTAAATTATTTTATGTGAATAAATATATTATTTCTTAATTATTAAGTATCACACATGTTCCCGTAAGAATAATAGTGGGTAGAAAAATGTACATGTATGTATTATATCTTAGTTATTAAGTATTGCACGTATATTCGTAATGAATAATAACAATAATATAGTACTTACTATTAATAGTAAGTATAATAATAATAATAATAATAATAATAATAATAAATATTACTTACTATAAATAGTAAATACTAAATATAGTAAATAGGTTGAGGCGGTGGTAATCCACCTCCAACCCATCTTCTCACTTATAAACTTGGGTGATTACCCCATTTCTGAATCACCCAGAATCATTTGCAAAAGAAAAAAAAAGAGAGAGAGAGAGGGAGAGAGAGAAGAAAAAGAATGAGAGAGAAAGAGAAAGGAGTGTGCCGGAACGTGCGTAGTCAGAATGGGAGAAGAGGAAGGGATTAGTTGTAGTGTTTCACGGGTCTATAGTGTTGTTATTGTCGGAGTCCAGGTAAGTAGAAGTCCAACTACAATGCATAAAAATGTTGTTTGTGAATTATTTGTGATAAGTATGTGATAATTATGTTATGTGTTATTTTTGATTAGTTTAATTACGTTATGAATTATTTGGAGATTAATTTGTGATACAAGCTAGGGATTTATTTGATTTGGGGAAAGTAGGGTTCATATTCAACAATATTATTTATAAATTATTTGTGATAAATTTGCAATACAAGTTGTGGATTTATGTGATTTGAAATAATATCATTATCCTATATAGATCTATGTGTTTGGAAATTGTTGAAAATATATTGGTATGACTTGAGAAGATATTGGTTATAAGGATCTGTGGGATCCAAGATGAAGTTGTTATTCCAAAAAGAGATCCGTGTGATCCAAGGTAAAGTAGTTATTCTATAAATGGATCTATGTGATTGAGGTGAAGCTGTTATTTTAGAAGTGGATTTGTGTGAATTGAATTTAAGCTGTTGCTTTATTGTGATTAAATGTTGATATTGATATTGTAAATGGTTTATGATGCACATTTAATTGTTCTGGTTGCATACCATGTATAAACATGAAAAGTGTTTTTCCTAAAATTAATAAGATATTAATGGTGTGTGCGGCCACTATATATGCATCTCTGTCAGGGTTCGGAAAAATCGTTCCCAACACTTTATTAGGGGTTAGGAAAAATCGTCCCCAACACTCTGCCAGGGTTCGGAAAAATCGTTCTCGGTACTTTATTTGAGGTTCGAAAAAATTGTCCCCATTGAGCTCATTTTGGGTGCATATCATAAGTGTGTCGTGGGGATCCCGTAACGTGAACAATTTTCAAAATAAAAGAGACCAACTAGGAAGACTAGAAAATAGGCGATAGAAAACTAAATGCATTTTCATGCACCGACATGCATGATTTCTACTTACTGAGATTTTTGTCTCACTAGTTTATGCATTGTAGGTGAGCCTGTTGATGATTGAGGTTGTGATGTGACTTTGCAAGCTGTGGAACTCCTTCAGGGTCTTGAGCGGATGTACATAGATGACGACCTGTTGGGCTAGGCACTGGATTTATTTTATTTTCGCTGATATTTTGTTATGTAATATAATAAGTATTGTCACGAGTTTGTCTGGTTTGAAGTGGTATCAGAAACCAGTTACGTATGTTGAACTGGTGTGATGGTGTTGGTTATAAACATATTATGTGAAAAAAATATATGCAGATTTTTATAATGATGATGTTTATGTTAATTAGTATTTGAATTATAAGTTGTGTAAGGTGGGTCGTGTCATTAAATTTTCTCCACAATCCATGCAACACTTAATAATTAATTTTTTGTATGCTTGTATATGATATAGGTTTGGGCTTACGAACAGATCCCCTCATTTGCCGAACCATTTATAATGGAGCCGCCTCATGAAAACAAGAGGCCCTTCTGCCGACGTTGGACGTTTAAGGCGAAGCCAGTCCGAGTTGATACCAGTGCTTTTTTCAATCAGTAAGTGGGGTTTTTTGTTAAGTTTTATCAGAATTTAACGGAATGTAATAAGTTATCGTGTTTAATTTGTTGTTCGATTTACAGAATCCACCGATTCAAGATATGCCTGTTCTACTTCCCACCGAGTACTCTGCACGGTACTGGAGAGGTCATGAGTTAGACCCGAATGCTGGTTTCAGGGTGTTATTTGCAAAGGCTGAGGACTGCACATTACGGAAAACCGGCAGGAAAAAAGGAGCAACCATTGCTATCGTAGTTCAGGCAGAGGAAAAAAATGCACCCGAGGAAAATGTTAAAGTACGTACAGTGCCGGTGTTGTATGATGCAATCTCCCAGCCATCGGGATATGTTCCGAGAGCACTAGACGACACAGTTATGCAAGGCCGAGCGATAGTTCCAAGTGTTGTTGATTCTGATTTCGTGGGTGGGTCATTTCGGTCCACTGGTGGGCCATTTGCCCGGGTACATCAGTTAGTGTGGTGCAAGTGGAGACCCTAGGATTGGATGCTGGCAATCCCATAGTTCCTATGTCCCGACCATCTCCAATGCTACAAGCAACTCATCACAGAATGCCCCTATAGAGATAGAGTACAGTCATCATTCCCATAACTTGCAGCCATCTCGCGGCTCACATCACTCGCAGCGATCTCGCATGTCCTACCTTTCACATGCCCCAGGTGGCTCCCACCATTCTCAGCACTCAGTCAGATCCCACCACTCGCATGGTCCGCACGAGTCACACTACTCACAGCATGCAGATCCCGCTGCACCATTCCCTGAAATGCCTGTTCGAGGTGCGGGACTCAATGCTGTCTTCACACAGGAGTCTGCACATCAGGGTCATATAGCACATGAAGTTGAAGCTGGTGTAAAAATGACAGGTGGCATAGGCTTCATACGAGGTTGGACCAGCACGACGAAAAGTTTTATGACTTGGAGACGTACATAGCCTTCCAAAAGGAACGAGACAATAGTCGTGATCGGAGATTTGATAAGTGGGACAAGCGATACGCTGCCTGGGATAATAGATTTCATACGTGGGAGGCCAGCTAGCAACAGATGCGGTCAGATCAAGCATTTTATGGTAGAGAACCACGTAACGCTGCTTCTTGGCTTGCTGGATTTTGGGCGACAGCACAACCAAGATATGAAAAGGGGTGAGAGATGTTGCTAGGTCATTCTTCGCAGGTAGAAACATTCCTGCAGAACCAGAATCACCACATATCGAGGTACATGTTCCTCCTGCCCATTGGGGGCAGGAGTCTGCAACAGCAGGTACATCAATCAATACTACACAGGTCGTGCATGGGACTCCTCCGACTGCGCCTCGATCATCTAGGTGGTTTGGTGAGGATATCGCATTGTCTTCTAGATCTCGTCCCTCGCAGTTAAGGGTTGTTCATAGTATTGCAAAATAGATCCCACCTGTCTAAAAGGGTGCCTCAGCCGACGAGGAAGATGATTCTAAATTTAGTAGTGGCCATGACTACTCCCACCCACATCAGCCAGTACGTGAGAGGAAGCCATCACGCATGTTGTGCTTCCCGTACACCACACAACAACAATATGCATTGTTTGAAAAGTACAATGCTTTCAAACGTATGCCAAGAGGACGGTAAGTATCGTGACACAAATATTTTTAGTAGTGGCCATGACTACTCCCACCCACATCAGCCAGTACGTGAGAGGAAGCCATCACGCATGTTGTGCTCCCCGTACACCACACAACAACAATATGCATTGTTTGAAAAGTACAATGCTTTCAAACGTATGCCAAGAGGACGGTAAGTATCGTGACACAAATATTTTTATCAACATTTAACATTTTCACTGATTGAGACATTGTGTTTTGCGCAAATTGGATATCGGCGTTGGGTTTGATGTGATTGGGGACTTCTTCAAGGTTATGGAGACTGATGGAGCTTGGTTAGAATACCATGTATGTATATTCCGGATAATTACATTATCGTTAATTCTATTGAAGTTTATACAATAATGTTTCACGTTATATTGTGTCCAATAACGTGCAGCATATTACCGCAAGCCTGCGTCTACTTGTTGAATCACCCGCGCAGCTTGATGCCTGGCCGTTGAAAAGTCAGGACACTTATATTATAATGCCCATGGATTTTGTGGTATGTTTTTAATTAGTATTCAACAGTTGTGCATGTGTCCACTTATGCTCACCCGTTTTCTAAAATGCATTGCTGTAGATGGCCATTAAGCAATACTGGATGGCGTACACAAACACAATCCAAGATGATGAGAGCAAATTTGTCAGGTTGCATGTAGATGCATTTGAGCATCTGGATGGGTATGCTACTGGCACTTTGGTCTCGTGGGTGCCTGCAAGCTGGATGCTTGAACGAAACAGTGGGCTGCAGCCCAAAGGGTAAAAAATATATTACCGTGTGGACTATACGCGTTTATGATTATTTTTTATTATAGTGAAGATATTTTTTGACAGGTCTTCTTTGTTGATAACTCGCATGGGCATTACTACGCATGCTGCGTGCACATACGTTTCATGAAGTTTTCTGTGTATGACTCTCTGCGGCATCAATGGGATACTGATCCGAATATGGAGATTCGTAGATTCCAAGACACACTGTCTTTTCGTCGAATTATCCCAGCCCTAATGGCACGGAATGGTTGCTTATTGGACCCACCAGAATAGAAGACGAGAAAAACTCTGAAGTGGTCATCCGTAAGTGAACATAGTTGTTACCGCCAGACTGATAACTGATGTTGTGGACAGGCTGCTATATGGACTATACAAGGCATCATCACTAGAAACACCGCTTGGCGCAACGACAACCACCTGATGGATTACAGGAGACTTCTGTCAAGGGAGATATTTTTCTAGAATTATCAGCATCGTAAGCTCATCGAGGAGTAAATACACATCGGCCAGTAATTTGTACTACAACTACTTGTCATTTATTTGAATTTGTTGATTAAAATCATAAATTTGAGGCATTTTATTAATTAATATAATTAAATATGGTATTTGTAAGAATTACAAATATGTTTTTAGAGGCATGTATGTTGTCAATTACTCGGACTGGGGCACCCACAGTCGGTCTCGACCTTTGATTATTCCAAATAAAACTCTCATTTGGGACTCGGCCTTAGATTATTCCAAATAAAACTCCCATTTGGGACTCGGCCACTCCAATTTGGGACTCGGCCTTAGATTATTCCAAATAAAACTTCCATTTGGGACTCGGCCTCTCCAATTTGGGACTCGGCCACTCTCATTTGGGACTCGGTCTTTGACCAACATAAAATAAGCAGCCACTCAGACTCGGCCTCTCATTTATTCCAAAAATGATTCGGTCTCTCATTTAGAAGCCAAAAGATTTGAAAGTACATATGCACACCTACTGTATGACAAAACATTAAACTTTGAAGTAAATACTTCCACCAACCGTTCATTTAACTTTGTAAGAACCTCTTCATTGTCCTCACATTTTCACTCCACAAACGACTGTAATAGAGAGGATTTTACATTCCACTCTTACTCAACTACACCATCGTTCAGTCCCTGTCGAAGGCTAACAAGGTATGTTTTGTGGGGACCCACGTACTGTTATGTTGTTAGAATTCGTATTTAAAAAAGGTCATGAAATAATGAAATATTTAAGATGTTGTTTTTTAGGACACAAATGAAATGTAAGGTATGTTATGTGTTATGTCAGACTATTATTGTTGAAATCCTTTTAATTTTTTTAGGTCAATTTTTGAAATAATAATGAAAGTATGATTTTATTTAAATTCACTAGTCGACATTACTAATTAATGATGAAATCTATGAAATTTTATTATTTACTAATTACACAACATAAGGTGTGCATCAACTAAAATATACTACACACTCGGATAGTGATGTTCAACAATATTTAGAGTAATTGGACACGACATTAGAATAATTGATTGTATAATTGGTTGAAATCCTTACTCGGACTCGGTCTTATATAAATTTTTCAAAAAAAATTAGCGAAACTCGGCCTTAGAATTTGTGAGTCGGCCTCGGCCTTGAATAAATGTAGAGAAAGCCAATAGAATGAAGGACTGAGTGGTGTTTAATTTGAAGTAAAAACACTGCCTTTTAGTGACCTTGTGACCGAGTGGTGTTTAATTTGCAATCGGACAAAGAATTTGTCCCACTCAGCGTAAGAATTTGTCCCACTCGGCCTTAGGACATATATTATGAAATACTATTATTAAATGAATTTATGAGAGACCAACAAGGAAATTAAAGTATCCAAACCTTGATATACTTCTTAAATTCGTTTTAATTATACTTGTTATAATAATATGACCTTATGTTTTATATTACAGTGTATTCATGACGGGAAGAGTGGCGAAAGTTGTATGGGGAGAATATGGCATGGTCTACAATACGATGGTGGGGAGTTTCAGTACATCATGCTACCGGAGTCAAGTTTGTGTTATGATGTCTTGATCAACGAAATCGATTCTGTTGTTAGAGCTGACCTTACACAATGCAGATATGTAATTCATTCGTTTAAAGACTAAGGCCATAGTTTGGTTCGACAAAAGATTAATACTGACTTTCTTCTACATCAATTTTTTGGAGATCCTAGACCATATGTACTTTACATCAAGCTGAAATCCTTATGTCAAGATGCATCGCAAGGGCCTGCTTTCGTAGGTGCAAGCTCTAGTAAGCATACATTTGATTTCAATGAACCATATACGCCCATGGATACTGGATGCATAGAATCAGTATTTGAAACTGAATATCAACGCGATGATGGGCCCTACACAGATGAGGAAGGATCACAGACAAGTTGGGATAGTGATGAAAACACTGATGATGAGCCTGTCAACTCCGAAGAAGTAACTG
The DNA here is from genome assembly GCA_023678885.1 of Pogostemon cablin. Taxonomy (NCBI): domain Eukaryota; kingdom Viridiplantae; phylum Streptophyta; class Magnoliopsida; order Lamiales; family Lamiaceae; genus Pogostemon; species Pogostemon cablin. Next base: position 8,411,723 of record CM042990.1, on the reverse strand, counting down.
CACGGACACAAGGGCAAATTGTTGAAGATGATGATTATATGGAAGAACTGTTCGACGACCTATGCAACTACATCTGAGAACGGGGTGGATTGAGCTTTATTGAACCTGTGACAAATTATCTGCCTCCAACGCACGTTCACCGTCCAGTAGATCCTAGTATAAACCAACCCACAAGTGCTTGGTCAATACCCGGTAATAATTTTGTTATATCATACATTACTTTAGTATGTATATTCTGAGCTAGACTGTAACACAATTTCAATATATATAATCCCTCTTTGATTATCCAAAACAGGTTTCCCCTCTAGCCTGGCACCCAGGCCCACTGAGGATGTTCCGTCATTCGACACTACCATTCAGTTAGTCCTTAAAGTTTCTATGAGACCAAGGATCATTTACAGATGGATATCGGGATGTACGAGCAACGAAATCAAGTGAAGGCAAGCGTTGAAAAATCCGATTGAAAAAGGTTGAACATAGTCTGCAGCAAAAGATCTACATACAATTGTCCATTCATGATGCGCTCCAGTGGCACTGCGAGAGTCTGGCAAGTAAAAAAGCTCGTGGACCAGCACACCTGCAACCAAGATCCAGATATTCAACGCCCACGCACTGTATCTTCAAAAATACTCGGGAAATACTTCGCCAGCAAGTATGGGGACGTGATGATTAAAAAAGGCCAAGAGGGATGATGGAGAAAATCTTGCACGAGTTTGGCTTTGACATTCGATACAATACAGCACTTAGATGCAAACATCGTGCAGTTGGCCACACGTTTGGCGACTACGAAACTTCATTTGGCATGTTACCTTCGTATTTTTACCAACTTGAGCTTGCAAACCCAGGATCACACGTAAGAATTTCTACAGGTGCTGACGACCGATTCAGGTAAACATTTAAATTTATATTCTTATCAACATTCACTAATACAACTCAATATGCTCACTCATACAAAGACCTGTTTGGTGGGAATTTGTATCTAGGTACACATTTTATGCCCTAGCAGCATCACGACAGGGATTTATCAGGTACGGACGTCCGGTCATCGTAGTGGATGGAACACATATGAAGTGAAAATATCGAGGTATCGTATTTGTAGCAGTGACCCAAGATGGGAATCAGAGCGTGTTTCCCCATGGCATCGGAGTAGAAGACACCGAGAATAACAACTCCTGGACATGGTTCATGGAAAGGTTGAAGGAAGCATATGGATTACCAGATGGACTACTGATCGTATCGGATGGTCACAAAAGCATTGTTCATGCGGTACAAACTGTGTTCCATACTGCACAACACGGTTTATGCTAGGTTCATCTTAAGAAGAAAATGATGGTGGGTTTCGGAGAGCAAGTTCTTTACCAATTTGGCAAGGTGATGTACACATATAGTTTGAAAGAATTTCAAGAGTACGTATAACATCCGCACACCTTTTCACCCACAAGTTTATTTTACGTACTGACTAATACATTTATACGCTAATATACAACAGTTGTATGAAAAATCTGTGCAATCATAACTCCGCGAGGTTGATGGATGTTATCGATGAACTTGGTCTTGATAGGTGGACGAGAGTGCACTGTCCAATGAGCCGGTTCGAGTTCATGACATTAGATGCAGCTGAATCCTATAACTCAGCATTCTTATGGGCACGAAAATTACCACTATGCGTGATGCTTGAGGTGGCCCGCACAACCACCAAGAAATGGTTTTACGAGCACAAGACAGATGCTCGCAGGGTCACCTCGATTTTATGTAGCAGACTGCATAAGGATCTAGTTGACAAAATGCATGAAGCCAAAAGTTGGACATGGAAGGCTTAACAGAAACCATGTTTAAGGTTTACAAAGGTAAAAATAATTGGGTTGTCGACTTTCAAGCAAGAGAATGCTCCTGTAGGGAGTTTCAATTTGCGAAAATCCCATGTTTGCATGCTATAAAGGTCATCGAGTGAGTACTCCGCCTTTTCTTATTCGATTAATTACAGTTTCATTTTCTCTATTTAATTTTCGTTTTTTCCCTTTATTATAGTAAATTGGGTTTGCCCACCAGTTCTTTTATTTCGCGTTCTTATCATCATGACATCATCGTCGGTATGTGGTCTGGGGTTGTCATGCCCGTTTTCCATCCAGAAAAGTGGGTCATGCCAGATGAGGTTGCTGCTTTGCGTGTTATTAAGCCCCTTCCACATTCACAGGCATGACGACCAAGAATGTCGCGAATGCGTTCAGGAATTGAGCGACAGAGACGACAGCCTAAGAAATGTCTAATTTGTGACGAGGTAGGCCACTCACGTCGTATGTGCCCCCAGATTCGTAATGGTAATCAACCGGGAATAAATTGACAAATGTTATCTTCAAATTTATGGCACTGTTTATTATAAATTATTATTGTATGCTTTATATTTGTGAAGTCTCACTTTATAATGTTCATTAAATTAATTTTAAAGATAATAGACATTATAGTTCGATTTTTCCCAGCATTAATACTTAATAAATATTATTAAGATACACTCGGTCTACAATAAATCACTCAACAATTTAACACCCACTAGATCTCAGATGGGAGTTTTGAGGTTTGCATTTAATTAAATAATAATTTAAATTGATATTCAATTATCATTATAATTCAAATTACACACCCCACTTGGTCACTCGGTCACTAATACTTTGATTTTTATTTTCCATGTATATGTGCATGCACTCGGTCTCTCCTTATAAAGTGTGCATGAACTCCGTCTTATACTTTATACTTAAAAATACTCAGTCACTCGGTCACTAATACTTTGATTAAAAATCACTCGGTCACTAATACTTAGATTATTATTTCTCATATATGTGCATGCACTCGGTCTCTTCTTATACGCTGTGCATGTACTCGGTCTTATACTCTTATTATATAGCATTAAAATTCAAATTAAACAAGCACTCGGTCAGTCGGTCAATATTTCATATTTAAAAAATATTTCAATTCTATTGTTTAAGTAGAAATGAATATCACTCTGTCAGTAATGATCACTTTTGTCTTGTTTTATAGGCTGACATTAACTGACACTAACCCAGTAGGGGTAACATGGTAAAATTAGCTTAAAAGTGGACATTTTTGTTAAATTTTAGTCAAACTAGGCATTTTTGTAAATAACGTGATCATAGTGGACAACCGACCACATTTCTCTTTTAAATTTTTTTCACTTCCATTCCGGTCTTTTAATAGAGCAGAAAGTGGGCGCTAACAATATATATGGGTATCACCGTCATTTTGTACATAAAGTGGGCAGATTTAATTATTCCAAATTGGTTTTGGGCATCAGTGCCATTTCCTCAGATTAATTTTGCATAACGGTTATAATGTAAAAAATGTCGAAATCTATCAAAGTTATATGATTGGCTTATAAATTTAAATGATTACATGTATACAAAAATTAAAATTTTAATTTTTTTTTAATTTCTTAAAGAATAATTAAAGTGCAAGTTGTAACATAGCTTTTCTTATCATTATGGAATCAATTAATTAACTACTAATCATTGATAGAAAGGTAAACATATCATTGCATTCTATGTGTTTACAACCAATTCTGGCATCTGATCCTACAAGTGGCCCCCACTTAAGCCTCACCGAATGGTAGTCAACATTTAGCAACGTAATTATGTAGGAGTATTAATTAATCCAAATGTTTTATCACACCAATTTTTGAGGTTGGGTTAAAGGTGAGAGAGACTCTCCGGTGAGACATATTTTTTGTGAGACGGTTGTGAGACGTGTTGGCCCATTATTAAAGTATGCTTATCATATAGGTAAAATATGCTTATTGTAGTTAAAGTATGTCAATAATGAATCATATTATAACATCCTAAAATTATACTTTAATTCATCATCCATCATACTTTACAAAACATATTTTAACAACAATTAAACATACTTTATCTATATAATGACATAGTTTAATACGTCTCACCAACGATCTCACATAAGTAGCGTCTCACAAGAGACTTTGTCTAAAGGTAAAATAAAATTTTGTACGCATCAATCCTGAGTTTTAGATCAACTAGAATTTTAAACGTGTTTACGTGTAGTATTTTATGGTGTATATTTTGGGACAAGAATATAAATAACCGAAAAAATCAACACTAAAAGAAATTAAAACTCTCTTCTATTTCTATTTGGAAAAACAGAGCTTCAGCTCAATTAAGGAAAATAATAAGTAAGAAGGGAGAGAATATATATACTAATATTGGTAATGAGAATAGTAATGAGAATGAGATGGTTTTTGCCAATGGTTCCCGATGCTATTTATAGACAAAGATTGGAGGTCATTAAATATAGAGTAGCCATAAGAGCCTAAGTCTAGGCTTACTTTACATTTAATGCAAAGATCAGCTGTAGACCTTATCTATCTTTTCCTAATGGATAAGATCTTGAAGATTTACAGTTCCCGCATCGGATAATCTCTAGAAGCGAAAAATAAATTTGGCGGAGAAGGACATATTTTGTGCTGCCAAAAGACCTCCCAAGACTTATAGTATCAAAAGCAGTGTAGAGCCGCATCTACTAAGGCATGGTGTGGTATGAATGACAATGAGTGGCGACTTGGCTACTGAAGTATTAGTGCTATGCTACCTACATGTGATCACCTAAGTTAGACTACTGAACTACGGAGGGATTGTGGTCGAGCTACTGCGATACCTCCAATGGGACATGGATGCCGCGCGAGCCGCGGTTGAATGGCTATGGAGCACGTCTGTCATGTAGGATCGCAATCGAGCTACTGCAGTGTGGCTGCGGGGCGCGGCTTCCGTGCTGCTGACAAGCTACGAGGTATTGCTACCACATAGAGTTTCCATGTAAGGTTATCCTACAAAACTGCCTTGTGTTACTCATGATTGAACTGCATGTGTGGCTTTCCTGCGAAGTTGCCATGTGAGGCTATATGATCGATAATTTTCATTGGTGGCTATCCAGCAAAAGTGACTTGTGTGACCCTTGACATGTGTGGTAGTCTGAGCTATGGTAGATCTACAACTTCCAGGTAGAATGACTAAATATGTATGGGCGACTCCAAGTTGAACTGACATGTATGGCAATTCTGCGGAGTTGCAGTAGAACAACGACTTTCAGGTATAATTGCTAAGTATGAGCGGAGCTACCAGCTATAGTGTCAAGCTACCAATATTAGCCATCGAGTTACCAAGATATGACTACCATGACCTGAAGATGGAATTAAATAGGCCTATGATTCTTCTATGACATAAGGGCCAATTCTTATTCATGATAGATGTAGTGCGGAGCTACCAACAAACCGTGTTTTACATTTTGCATGCATGTTGTGTATTTTGTAATATATTTAATGAGTTATAATTTTAAAGTTTATATAAAATTAAATTATGACAACATAAGCACTAATATAGTAATATTAATCTTAAACAATTCATTACAAAAGAGTAACGGAGTCTCTCTTCTAATTTTGCTCTAATGCTACAGTTATCTATGTTATCCACCGTGAGTTTTCCTTTTCTTTTCATGTATATAATTAGGCACCTCTTCCCTTTTTTTAATTTATTATTGCATTTCTTTTTAAGATATCGTAAATTAATTTAGGCAAACACTTATCCGTGTAACACTATTTAATGAGAAGACTTTCATGATATGAATAAAAAAAATATTTTAATAAAAATAATATTTGAATTAATAAAAAATGACAGTGATACAATGAACTATTTCATAAACAACATAAATAAAAAGTGATAACATTTTTAATAAAAAAAAATATCTTTAATAAAAAATTACAACTATTTAAGAAAAAAATAAAAATAGTCTAATGTGATAGGGTCATACGCAAGTGTTTCCCAATAATTTAAAATCTAAATTATAATTTCATATAGTGTATACATGTGTGTGATATTAATATTTCAACTCAGGCTATTATTTACTCTGCGTATTTTATTTTCATTCGTACTACAACCTATCTTTACATTTATAAAAGTTAATGACAACAATACAATAACTTTTTAATACATTTTAATTTAAAATTATCATTCCCTCCTTGTACCAATAACATACATTACAATTTATTTATTTAAAAATAATAACAAACTATTCCTGATAATAAATAAATTGAGGAGTTATTTTGGAATGCACATTGCATCCTAAATTTTATAGGGTTCATCTACACCTGATTAGCAGATTATGACATGTTGACCCCACTCTGTTTTCGCCCCCACATGACAAAGCTTTATTTGCCCACCGTCATAGCTCAAATGATAAAGGGGAGAGTGGAAAGACCTTCTACTGAGTTTGGTTGCTATAGGAGTACGAATCCTGCCTGAGTTTGATTGCTATAGGAGTACGAATCCTGCCTTTTGTATAGATTTGGCCTCTTACAAGCACAAGTAAACCCTCTTTATAAGTCACTTGAGACTGCTATTTACCTCTTACTTAATGGTGGGTACACCATTTATTTATATACGCTTCCACTCTCTCTCCTCTCCCTTCTCTCTCTACACTGCGGCTTTTGTTTTTGTCTGTCCTGAAAAATACTCGCACGAAGAAAATTGCACAAAAACCATCAAAAACAATCAAATATAACATTTTCCTCAGACTCAGGAGCTCGAGCCTTCTTCAATGGAGTCCATATCCCGACCTCCGCACAGAAGGAAGCACTCCACCTCCACAAATACTTCTTCTTCCTCCTCCTACTCATCATTCTCTTTCAGGAACCCTTACGACGCCGTTTTGCTCTCCAAAGGCCGCAAACCGACGTTAGAGGCTCCTGAGTACGCGGAGATTTTCGCCGGGTCGCCGTCCATTCCGGTCCTCGAGATTCCGGGTCTGAGCGAACGGGTCGGGCCCTCCAAGCCTGATTATGCGACTATTTTTGGTGGGTGGAGGGGGGATGACTTGGCAGTTCCGTACGAACAGCTGTTTAGTGATGCTCTCCAGAAAACAAAAACGCGGTCAGCTTCATTTCCTTTTTAAAATTTATTTATATATTTATTTTTGAATTTTTTTTTTACAGTGAATAAATTTGTTTTCATTTCTGATTATTTGATGGTTTTCGGTTTATCATCTATGGAAAAGAAAAACAATACAGCGTTTTGCTGCATGATTTTGTGGTGTTATTAAAGCTTGTTGATAATTTTTGTGCATTCAATGCTATGCTTTCTTTGAGATTAAATTTACCCTTCATCTTTAACCGGATAATTTGAATATGGCTTGAAAACTGGCTGATGTTTTAGTTCTGATTGTGCTTTAATACTCTTTGTACTGTACCTGCTTATGCATAAACTGTGGTAGTAATTTCATTATGCAGTGGTTTGAGTAAATGATGGCATTCTATCTCTGCTTTTCCCTTGTTTTATAGATTTTTTTCTGATATAATTTTGCATTAGAGTTGCTTAACAAGTAAATTGAAACACATGATCAGAGTAGAAAGGAGTGTTGCATTTGGGTGTCTCTTTTGATTACTTTGACGCATACCTCGTCTAGCTAGTATGTGATGTTCTGGTTTTTTGGATCTTAAAGACGAGCCTTTTATGGTGCATACAAATAGTTCTAAGTTCTTTTAGTCCTGTTTCTGGTATTCTTTCGTATGAAAAGTAAGGTTAGTAGAATTTATGAATCTGATCTGCTATTGCAGATGTCTATCATGAGTCTGAGAAACTGTGGAAATTATTTACTTATCACAACACAAGTAAAAAACTTAGTTGCTGAAATCACTTAGAAAATTTGATAGCACGAGCCCATGATTTCCTCGACTGGTTTTATTATTATCTAACTATATAAAGCAACTATTTCTTGTGCATTGTGCATTTATGCTAGAATATGACGATTGGGAGCCTTTCCTGCTCATCCTCCTCCTCTCTTCCTCTATTGGGGATGGGGGTGTCAACCTAGGTGTAGGGGCGAGAGCAGGAAATTGATAATTCTAGGAAATTGTTATCTTCTTTTGTATCTGAAGTATAAACTTGGTTGTATTACAAACTAGTACATTCAAAAAGCGATCTGGCAGTATGTAAGATGCGAACCGTTTAGCCATATTTTCTTTAATCCTTGCTAAACTGATACAGGAATCCATCAGTTGTGGAGTCACCTTTTTATGAACCAGGTTATGCAAATTCTCCAGAAGAGACCGAAAGGTCCTCAGGCGCATCTGATCAATCAATCGATGGAATAAAGCAGCAATATAACATGTCTTTCAGTAGGTACAGTCAGAGAAATAGCAATGAATCCAATGGGAAAACACATGTAGCTCAACTCCATGCTGTCCCTGGATTTACTCATTTTGTTGATGGAACTCCTCATCTGCAGAAAAAAGGCAATGTAGAGCCCGTACATTCAGTGCAACGCAAAGTTAGTCGCACGTGGAGTTTCAATTCTGGTGTTGAACTGACCAAAATTAATGGTGTAAATGCTTCGGGAAAAGTGAATGGAATCAATATCAAATCACATGTTTCTCTTTCTAATACAAATGATAACAAAGATCTCAGGCAATCAAGGTTACCAGCCATTGCTGCTAAAGATGATTCTAAAAGTAATGATGGCGAATATTCGCCACCTTTCCTATATGAGGAATTAGATGAGAACTCAGTTGCAGCTGTATCCGCCGCCACCTTGAAGAAAGCAATAGAACAGGCTCAAGAAAGTATAAGAATTGCAAAAATGGTAATGGAAAAGAGAAAAGAAGGTTTTAAAGATGGTTCTAAACCTATGTCAAAGAGTTGCTTGAAAGTTAAGGATAAGAAAAAAACTAAGGTTCACAATCTGTCTGATTCGAAGGATAACAATGTGAGGGCAACGTGTGAAAAGTTAGATCCTACTGTATCCATGCCTAACGAGGTTTATGGAAGTTTTGGTCCGGCCATGAGTCACAGTGACAGCTGTGTTAATTCTGGAAAGTCTAAGGTGGAAACAGTTACAGAGGACGTTGATGTCGCCAATTACCCTACAGAAGCATTCACTTACATGGGTAAGAATTTTGCTCCATCTTCCAGTGAGAGTGAAATGCTTTATAATGAAGAAGGTGATGTGGAAAATGTTGAGCAAAATGTAGCAGCCACTGAACCACATGGAGATACTGCAAATTCTACTGGTTTAGTGGTCAATGCAAAATATAGAGCTGTAGCTTTTGAATCTGGGACAGTAGAACACATTGATCCCTCAACATGCTCCAGAAATAAAGTTGAGCCTCCTGTAGCGCAGACAGAAACCAGCATGGAAAATTTGGAACAGAGAGAGTTAATAGTTCAATCAAAAGGGCCTAATATTGTTTCTGAGACAGAAGAAAGTTCTCCATATTCTTCTCAAAGTGTGGTTGAATCCTTGGATCAATGTCCAGATATTAATGCTTGCATCAAAGGACCTGAGAGTATTACTGAACAGTTGGAAAGAGCTTTACATTGTTCTGAAAGCAAGCAAGAGCAGGAAATTATGCAGGAAGGTGGAAATATGAGGACCAGCCTAACTGAATGTGATGGTGATGTTGGTAAAGAGAATTGTTGGAAGAAATCTCCAGAGTGTGAGGAATTGGTTTCTATGAATAATGCAAAAGTGCTGAAGTTGAAGTTTGCTAATTTGCAAACTGGATTAATTTTGGCGAAGAAAGACACGACGGAGAAAGCAGACTTGGATAAGAAAGCTGAGAATGTCTCTGAGTGGAAAGAAAACGTCCAAGATGGAAGAAGTAGTGGCGAAGAAGAAAACTTGATGGTACTGCAAGAGCACCATAAATGGTTTGAAAGTGAACTGCAGTTGTCAGAGCCCATTGAGGAAGAAATTAGTCAGCCAAAGCCTGAAATACATCAAGAAGCCGAAGTTGAAAACATATCAGATGTAGTTTGTGAGCTAGAGATTGTTGACAGGAAACTGAACTGTGAACATGATGAAGATGAAGGGAAAAAACCTGGAGAAGATGGCTGGAATGAAGTGGAGGATAGATGTAGAGATATTTCTGAACAAGAAGCAGCAGAAAATATGCAAATGGAAACAGATATCAGTCAAATTCCTTGGGATGTTGATGAAATAACTGACTCTCATGAAAGAACAAGGAGAAGTGAAGAAAATCAGGATAAGATTGAGTTTCAAGTTGTTGCTTCTATAAGGGATGCAGATGAAGTCATTGATACCTGTTGTAATGATTCTGATGCCTTCTTTAGTAATAGTCCTAGAAATAATACAAGTACCGTCTTTACTAAGACTCAAGAATCCTGTGATGTTGACTTAAACTACAGAGCAGAAGTATATCAAGCAGCTGATAGAGGCTTCAAAGAGAATGATAGCTTGCCCTTAGAATCTGAAATATTATCCGAAGTTGAGGACAATGGGGTAGGAAAAGCAGTCGACCTAGAGGTAAATAAAATGCTTCGAGCTGATGGCTTTCCCACATGTGCTTCCGAGGGGAATTATTTTACAAGCAGCCAAAGAAAGAGTACCATTGAAGAGCTTTCTTCTGATAATAGGTGTGTCAATGTTGATTCAATGGATGTAGATCATGAAGCAGTACTGCCAAAAGCTGAGGAAATTTTTGAAACAGCAAGTGAGATTTATAATGCTTCTGAAGAACGTACTGCAAAAATCAATATGATAAACTTGACTGAGTTCTATACTGATGATGATAAAGTGACAGAATTTGATAGCACAAATGTAAATCCAGTCTTGGAACAATCATGTGAGAGTCACGAAGAACTTTTATGGACCTCCACTTTTGAAAATGTGGATGAAGTGTCAACTCCCGAGTCTCAAGCATGTTCGGTGAATCCGAAGGACAATATCTCGCACAAGGAAGAAGGGAAAGATTATGTTTCATCTTTTGATGAAAATGATAATATTGGGGAACACGACTATAAGCTAAATTCTAAGGACGAGCGTAGAGATTCTTCAACTCAATCACATGGTGATTCCCAAGAGATGGACAAATTCACGGAAGCTGAAAGAGAAGTAGGAACAGGTCAAAACATTAAAAAGAATGAGAATCCCTGTGGAATCCCCACCATGGGACCGAAAGTTGCCACAGGAAACCAAAAGTTTGAGGCAAATGACTACTTACAAAGGATTGAAGCCATCAAGAGGGGAAGAGAACGAGAAAAAGATAGAATCGTTGTTGAAAGAGCAATCCGAGAAGCTCGTGAGAGGGCGTTTGTTGAAGCTCGAGAAAGGGCAGAACGAGCTGCTGTGGAGAGAGCAGCAACTGAAGCTCGTCAAAGAGCCATGGCAGAGGCGCGGGAGAAGCTTGACAAGGCCTCTGTGGAGAATAAACTACCAGCTGATAAGGTATACAATGAAGCTAAGCTCAGAGCAGAACGAGCTGCTGTAGACAGAGCGACAGCAGAGGCTCGTGAACGTGCTCTAGAGAAAGCAATGTCTCAAAAGACTTATACGGAGGCAAGAACACAGACTGAGAAATTATCAACTGAAAGATTTTCTACTTCCAGAAATGGACTGAAGCATAGTTTTTCATCCTCTGTGAGTATCATCTCCGTCTGTTTTGGACTATCTAATGTACTTTTATGACATTATAGTAACTAAATGAGCTGTCTTGTAGGATTTGGACAAATTTGATGGAACTTCAAGTGAATCAGCACAGAGGCGTAAAGCAAGGTTAGAGAGGCATCAGAGGATAATGGAGCGACCGGTAATTACATCATTTTATATTTGAGACCAGTACCTTGAACTAGTGCTTCAACACTATAATTCATATCCACTTTGGCTTTTCAGGCAAAGGCCCTTGCAGAGAAGAACATACGGGATGTTCTTGCCCAGAAAGAGCAGGCTGAGAGAAATGTAATATTTCCAATATATTTAAGTTCATCATGTCATCTCCCATTGAAGATTGAAGTTTATATTTATCACAACTTTTCGTGTCTGATTTCAGAGATTAGCTGAATCTCTTGATGCTGATATTAAGAGATGGTCCACTGGGAAAGAATCGAACTTGCGTGCACTACTCTCAACTCTACAATATGTATGTTTAATGACTCGGTCTATTTCAGTTTCAATATAGTTAACTTCACAGAAAAAATACCTTAAGGCCAACATAGCTCTCTTCTATCCATCATTTTTTACCTCATCCTCAAAATTTTCAGTATTTTGTGTCAAAATATGTAAAAAATATAACTCATTTTCACCTGCAGGTCCTTGGTCCCGACAGCGGCTGGCAACCCCTCTCCCTGGCAGAGATGATAACAGCCGCTGCCATAAAGAAAGCATACAGGAAAGCTACTCTTTGTGTACATCCTGACAAACTGCAGCAAAGAGGAGCTTCCATTCAGCAAAAGTACATATGTGAGAAAGTTTTTGATCTTCTCAAGGTATGCTCTTCTTCACTTGCAAAAGACTCTTAAGTTGTAGTGTAGGATTATAAGGACATTATTACTTGGTATTTATCCTTAAACATCATGGAAATATTGTCTGATCGACAAATGGAAAGAGAATTTTATAATTTCTTGTGTGTGATTAGCCTAAAAAGAAAATTCTGGTTTCCACAGGCTGCATGGAACAGATTAAATTCAGAGGAAAGGTGAAGAATGGAGGAGTGGAAATTGTTTTAGAGTAGCATTTAATTGATTTGATTTATTTTTATTTTTATTTTTATTTTTTCTGGCTACCATAAAAGTACACCAGGTAGATATGTTGGTAAGATATGACTTCATTTTTTAAAATGCTAGATGTAATTCAATGATGTGCATTAAACTTTATATCCGTACGATGGTTTCAAGAGTAAATGTTCACTCCCCCTCCCAATTCCAAAACTGGCCAACCCCTTGATTCCATCTATAACCGCGAGGTTATAATAAAGAGGTATTATTCGAGCCAACACTTCGATGAAATTCTCACGGGTGATTGTTTTATTTTTTCTTAATTAGTTATCATTTTTTCATTAATGATATTATCATTTATCATTTATACTGTCTAATAAAATTACTCCCTCCATCCGCTTATAAGATTGTTATTTGTTTTTTACATGAATTAAGGAGTATTACTACATTATTTAGTGGAGTATTAGAGTTTAATATTTTAGTTATAATAATAACATGTGTAGGTGTCATGTGTCTATAAAGAGAAATGAGAATTTTTGGACGAACATTTAAAACGCCAAAATGGAATCCATTTTGTTGGCAAACGAGGAGAGTATGATGAGTCATTTTTCTAAAATGAAATATTAAAAATGATTTTTTTGTCAATAAAAATAAATAAATAAAAATGAAAAAGTAATGATGTGGACCTCATCGTTCTTACAAAGCCAATGGACATCCGGAAAGGGGAAAGAATTGACTTCTCCAAGAAACATTTGTGAACTCGTCAAATAATTGTATAATTTGGTAGAAGTACGATTTATTATTCCTTCAAATGTTTTTTTTATTATTCCTTCAAATGTTTTAGTTATATAGTAGGTGCATTCCCAACCCTCCACAATAAATGGACAAGAGAGATTTCCCACGTGACTTGGGCGTGTTCAACCCAAACATATTAATTCCAAATTATTATTAGTAATATGTTAACTTAATTTACCCATTGAAATATGGGATTGAAATTTCATATTTCACCATTGTATTTTATTGGTATTTAAAACAAAAAAAAAATTATATCATACAAATGATTATAAAATTCTTGGAACATGTGATGTTAATTTGGGAAACAATCTATATATGTCAATTATTTAAAATTTGGAATATAAAATGAAAGATCATGTTCGAATATGTGATCCAATGTCTAAAATATGAGCAAGTTAATTTGTGTGAAAGTTTGAAACAACCGGTGACATGATGAGGTAATTTATTTTGAGATATTTTTTTTTTATGTATTATCATTTAGTATTAAATAAAATTATTACTTTTAATTTATTTTACTTAAATAATTTAATTAGACGACAATCATTTTCATCGATCATGTATTATCTTTTATTAAAAATGTAGTACTTCTATTCATCTCACTTTCATCGAGCAAATTAGATATGTGTGGAGGTGTGATATTATAATTTTACTATTTTTATAGTTTAAGGTTAATGGAGAAAATGAATTTTTTCCTCTAGTTCACAAATGAGCATAAGAGTTTATTACATTTATTTCTTAATAGTTAGGACAAATTACTAAAATCCCCCAATATTTGTCCAAACTACTAAATAATTCTGTAATTTGAAAAATTACTAATTATTTCATTTAACTTGTTTATTTGAATATTAATAAAAATATCAAATTTCTAAAATAAAAAATGATGGAAAAGATATCAAGACACATGTAATTAACATTGTATTTTTTAATTTCACTATTTTATTTTATTTTTTTAATTTTTTAAATGTAGAAAAAATTAGGATTGGTGGGATTTTTTTTAACATGGAAATGATATCAATACCTATATATTTAATATTATATTTTTAAATTTTACTAGTTTATTTATTTTTTATTTTTTTAATTTCAATACCTAGGGATTTTTTAAATATATAAAAAATAAAAAATTCCTCTAATCCCAATTTTTACATTTAAAAAAGTTTAAAAAAATAAATTAGTAAAATTTAAATATATAAGTTTTCTACATTTAAAAAAATATAAATAAATAAATTAGTGAAATTTAAATATATAATGTTGAATATAGGGGATTTAATGTCTTTTCATCCCTCTTTATTTTAAAGAAGTTGTATTTTTATTAATGTTCAAATAAAAAACAAGTTAAATGTGATAATTGGTAATTTTTTCACGTGGTTTATTTGGTAATTTGAAGTTTAGACAAACTTTGAAGTGAGTTTTGATAATTTACCCTTATTCATATGTATTGTTAATTCATTTAAAACTAAACAATTACACTATATTATTATTTGTGAATTCGAATTCACGGAATATCAATTCAATTTATTGAAGAATATTAAATCATGGTTAATTTCTTGTGCACCTAAATGTATTGATCCTATATTAGAACGGTCAGGACGGGCCGGCGGGGCGGGCCAGCCCAAAACCCATCTCAACCCGCTATTTGGCGGGTTTGAGCGGGGCGGGCCTAGCGGGTTGCGGGCTGAAAATATGAAACTCAGCCCATTTAGAGGCGGGTTGCGGGTTATGACGGGCCAACCCGCCTTATTTTATTATTATTTTTTTACGATGTTATTATAATTTTTATTAGATAAACTCTCTTGTAAGACGTTATATGTGTGAAACGGTTTGTTATAAGTGTTAAAATATGTCTATTATAAGATATAAAATATGTTTTATAAAGTATGATAAATGATGAATTAAAGTATGATTTTACGGTGTTATAATATATTCATTATTGTCATACTTTAACTATAAATAAATATATTTTACCTATATAATAAGCATATTTTAGTAATGGGTCAACCCGTCTCACAAAAAACCGGTCTCACATGAGAGTGTCTCTTATCATTATTTGAAAATGAAGTATTAAAATGATAATTAAAATATAAATATAGATTCTAAAAAAAAGCCCCATGAACAACTAAACATAAAAAAAATCATTAATCAAACAACATAAAATTTACTAATTAATGAACATCTAAACATAAAAAAAAAATCATTAATCAAATAACATAAAATTTAATAATTATATATAAATAAAATAACGTATGTTTATTTATTCTCAAGTAACACAAATTAAATCACAAAAAAGTTTATTAGTTTTAAAGATCAATCACAAAACTCAAAACATAATTATAAAGTCTTTTCAAAACTCATCCATTATAATATCATAATATAAACATCGTCAATCTTCAAAAGATTATATGTCTTACATGTTTATCATTTGCATTTGCTTCTAATCCATATAAATACATTTATATATTAAAATTTCAAAAATTAAAAAAAATTCAAATCAAGAAAATTATAACTTAAAATTATTTACGAATTTTTTGTATACTAATCTACGGTACAAAATACTAGAATATTCATCTTATAATTTAATTCATTATTTCAAAAATGATTAAATGAATGAACAACAAATATTTAGAATATTAAATACTAGACCATTAGTTAAAAAAAAAAACATAGGCGGGCCCAAATGGGCCAACCCGCCCCCGTTTGGGTTGAGCCCGCCTAGGTCCGCCCCCGTTTGGCCCAGCCTCCAAACGGGCTTCAAATTTTACAACCCAACCCATCTTTTATCGAGGCAGGGGCGGGCCGACCCACGGGCCTAACCCATTTTGACGGCTCTATCCTATATGATCTAATTGATGAAATTTATTTAATATTAAAAAAGTATTACTCCATTCTCAAAGAAATATTTACACTTTCTATATTTGTTCCTCCTCTAACAACCTTCACATTTCAAAAAATAATAACTTCATCTATAACTTCAAAAATTATTTAAATTTCAAATTTGTCAGTTTCACCTTATACATATACCATTACTTTATACTACTTCCTCCGTGTTAGAGTGATTTGATTAAGTATTAAACGATTTACCACTCTATAAACTTAAGCTTTTAGATGAGGTAGTCATTTAACTTGGTATCAGAGTCCACCCTTAACAAAGATCCAGGGTTCGAACCTCACCGCCACCTATTTATGAGAAATTCCACATGCAAGGCTTGAGACAAAAATTAACCCCGCCTGCATGTGAGGGAGCCTTGTTTATATATATATTGAATGAATGTTGAACTTGTAATTTTTTACTCCACGTCCCATAAACAAATTCACACTCTCTATTTTTGTTCATCCCATAAATAAGTTCATACCCCCAAATAAAGAAATACACACAAATCAAAATAATCTCACAACACACTTTAATTTCAAAATTGTCAGTCATTTGCAACTCAAATAAATTACTTTATAATTTATTTATAACCTAAAAATACCAAACTATCCCTAAAAGTAAAGCAAAAAATAACTTTTCTTTTTAGCTTTGTATTTACAGTAATCGAGAACTTATTTTTGAGACGGATGTAGTATGTTTTAATTTATAAATAGCCGTAAATCAAACTTGTTAAAGACGAAGGAGTTGCATTCTTTTTGCTTAAAACGGAATTACTCCACACTTATGTTGTTTTAAAAATATGTCTGTTGATGTTAATATGTTGTAAGATAGCTAGGTTTGAATTTTCACAAATATTTTTATAAACTTTGTTTACATAGTTTAAATTCGAGTCTTTTCTTACTCTAAATTATTTGATCCTCCTTCTAATTTATACTTTATATATTGCTAGAGGTTTAAATTAAAGTAGGACAATAAAACTTACACCGATCTTGAATTTTATTCTTAATAAAATACTTCTTCCGTCCCATTCAAGAGTATTTTATTAAGACCTCCCACCCAAAAGGCTCCATTTTATTTTTTACACACATGAGACCTACACACCTCCTCTAATACAATTAAAATATGAGGCTCACACTTTCACTAATACAACTACCTACTACACATTAAATAATAATACTCTTTAATTTATGTGCAAAAAAGCAAAAGCCCCTCTTACGCCGGGACGGAGGTAGTAATGATTAGTTGAATAAAAAATATCATTACTCAATAAGAATAGGAAAATGAAAAAATCATACCATATCATAATTTGATTATGAATAATATTTTTTATTTAAAAAATATTAATTCATTACTTTGAAAATTAGTTTTTCATGTATTAAAAAGTTAAATTTAAAATAATTTATCTTAAAAAACTTTAGTAGTCGTTCCAAAATAGGACGAATTTGAATTTTATATCTTCGTGCAACCAATCTAAAATTATTAACCTAAGAACAAATAATTTAATTTGTTAACTTCATTAGCTAATTATTCATACACTTAAAATTAGTTTGGAGTAAACTTTTATATATATATATATATATATATATATATATATATATATATATATATATATATATATATATATATATCGTAGAAACTCGTTTGGAACCGATTTCATAATGAAGGGTCATTGTTTATTATAAATAGTGTTTTATAAAGTAATTTTTAATATTTTAATGAGTAACTCTACACGTAGCAATTCCGTTATAATTTTGTGCAAGTGTGTGCAAGTGTAAGATCTTCCGACAAGTATAAAGTCATTTGTTTTCTTAAAAGAAAATTGAAATCAAGGATTTAAGGTGTTAATAAATCATATGATAATTATACTAGAAAATGTCCCCATAATATTGATAAATCCATAAAGTTACATCGACAAAACTCTTTCGGAACAAAATTATCCATGGGAGAACAAAAACGACCATGTCAAACAAAAACAAAAATAAAAAAGATTTAAAAAAAAACCTAATTTGTCATAATTATATGAAGTACGTTACGTGTCACTGTACCACTATTTCCATATCCACCTGTTCAGGTCCCACTTGGGATCCCCTGTTCACCCCATGATACATCTAACATTACATGGGTGAGATGGGTCCCATTTCACACATATTTCACACACAATTGTGTGTGAAATGAGACACTTGTCTCCTATTCCACCCGTGTAACATTAAATCTAACATGGGTGGAATATGGGGTGTAATAGGGGATTTGAATTGTTCAGGTCCAGTAGGAGCACACCACACTGTAACTGTCTCTGCAATTGTACGAATTTTCTTTTTCTTTTTTATATTTATATGGAGTATGCATTTTTAAATGCAAATTAAGTATTAATAAGAAAAATATTGGTATTGTTTATGCAATAAATAATTAATAAATAATCATGCATGCAGTGGTTAAAATTTTTAATAAAATTTATAATATATGGAGACAAATTTATAATGCAGTAATAAAAAAACCAATCATTCAGTCACCCACCTCCCTCGCCTCCCCCCTATAAAACTGTCCCTTCATCTCTCACACACTACACGCACTTCACAGTGAGAGACCCAGCGTCGATCAATCTCTCTCACACCGCCATATCTTCTATCTTAATTCTCTCTCTAAATTCACATGCCTTTTCTTTTTCTCTCAATTGATTCTCTGATTGTTTTTGAGCATGGAATCTCAGATGATTGACGACGTGCAGTTGGAGAAGGAAATGGCCATCGCCAGATTCAATCGCGCTAACGCGATCGTGAAATTACGGCAGATTTTGGAGGTTTCGTTGCTTTTCGGACTGGTTTCGTGGGCGGCGATGAAACTCGCCAGCGAATACGTCGTCGAGTTCTCTAACTATCTCCTCAACTACCACGTCGTGTTTCTCATCGGCAATGCGATCATCGTTCTACTCTTCACGCTTTGTCGCGGAAACGACGTCGTCGGCGGCCGTGATATCTTTGACGATTACTTGAGGTGCGGCGATGCGGCGTCGCATCGACGAGACTGTGCGGAAGACGCGGTTGCGGAATGCGGCGACGACGTCGTACGAGAGAAGGCGGTTTCGCAGTGTGATGAGTTGGAGGCGGTGGTTGAGAAGGCAACGAGGCAAATAGAGAGGTTCCAGAGGACGCAGTCGGAGATACTGAAGAGAGAGATTACGGCGCGGCGGCGGGCGCCGGAGCTTCGAAGATCGGAAACGAACGGTCGGAAAGCAGATGCTTCCGATGCGGCGGAGATAGAAACTCTCAGCAGCGAAGAGTTCCGGCGAAGAGTGGATGCTTTCATCGACAAACACTGGAGTAAAAGAACGACACCGTATCAACTGGAAGAAAATGTGCACTTCTCTCTGTTAAATCACTCCTCAATATTGTCATAGGAGTGGTTCAGAGGAGGGTCGAGTCGTCCAATTCTCTGTTTTTTTTTTTTTACGGAATTAGAGTTCAAAATTAAAACCCTATTTTTTGAAGATTAATTAAGCATTAAGTAACTTATAAAATTGTGTACAAGGAAAAAAGAATTAAATTATTTTTTGTTACACAAGAAGTAAGGTTTTTATTATCATTCAAGAATCTATGTTGAAAATTTATGAGGAATTTAATTTGGTGTGTAGAAACCTGAGATCAGTTGATGGAACTTCAATTTTTAGGTGAAGTAGGTGCAGATTTAGACAATTTTGAGTGTTTGTTGCTTCCAAGTGTTTATTGCTCACAATTAATCCATTATTTTTTACTAATTTTTTGTGCTAGAACTTAGAATGATTTTTTTTAATTTTTATTAAAACTGAAGTTAATCTTTGATGATTATCATTTTGTTTTATTATAAAAATTATTTATGAAATATTTAATTTGGTGATTATCATATTTTCATTAATTAATATTTTTTATTAAAATGTTATTTTATTTTTTATTATTAGATTAATTTTGTGGAATCCAAAACGATCTTACACGAGTTTTTGTTTATAGTTTAATACTTCCTCATGCACTATCTATTTACTTTTTTCACATAAATCAGGTAATAATTTTTATTTATGTGGTGAATATATTGGATGCTCTCTAACTCTTTAGCCCACACCTATTAATTTGAAGAGATTGCGTATAGTGTACTCCCTCCGTCACCCTCATATTGCAGCGTTTACAGTAGCTTTTGTGAGAGTTTTATGCAGTTAAACGGTGTAGTTTAACCGGGATGGAGGGAGTAATTTTTAATATTCTCTCCGTCCCGTTTCAATGTTTACGTTTGTTTTTTGCATGTTGATTAAAAAGTATTATATTTTAATAGATAGTGGGTGGAAAAATATAATATTTAATGTGAAGTGGGTAGGTGTATCAGTGTTGGATTATATATTAATTGTTTTAGGTATATCTCATATTCCTAAAAAGAAAAACATAAACATTGAAATGAGACGCGCAAAATAGAAACGTAAACATTAAAACGGGACGGAGGGAGTAACTATTTTAGATTTTATTATGAGAGGTGGTGGGATTTATATTTCACAAACACTTATGTAAATCGGGTTCACATTATTAATAAATCCTGTTACTCTTTAATATATAAAAAATTACTCTTTAGTACATAAGTTGTTATTCTTTCAAATTAAAAGAAATTACTTTTCTAATTCTTGTAAATCATAATTTATCAATTACTTTATAGTACATAAAAAATTACTCTTTAAAAAAATGAATTATTACTCTTCTGTATAGAAATTATTACTCTTCAAAAATTAATTTTTTATATACCTAAAAGCTAAAATTTTAAAATAGAATTTACATGTAAACTTAATTTATATGTGATCCACTCTTTATATTTATTATAAATACAGAGGACTGCAAAAATATCCAAAAGTCAAACATCACATATCTTTACAAACCATCCCTTTTGTTTTATTATATCTTTTCTAAACAATAGCACCTTTTTGGACCCTTATATCCTTACTGTTTGAAACATTCTGCCCAATATATTCCATGTAGGTGTGGGTGTGGCATGTGGATACCGACGTGGGTGACCCATACTTCATAATTTTTTTTTAATATTTCTTTTTCCTCAAAATAGACATAGTCCATTACGACAATATCAGGCCAAGCATGCTTCCGTATATTAATTAAACAACATTATTATCATAACTAACCAACTTGAAATAGTAACAGTACATTTTTTGACAGTTAATTCACCGGGTATTCGGGAGGTTTTATAGCTGCTCCTCACAGCCAACCACGTGCTCCTCAGTGTGATGGTTCAATCCCATTCCTTTAGCGGACCTCAGCACAATCCTGTTTTGTTTCCTACATCGGGTGTACAAGATACTGCTATGTTTCTTGTCAGAAAGTATGAAGATTAAGGTTGCAGAAAAATGGAAGGTTACATGCTTCGGGCAGTAGCCCAAGATTATTTATTTATGAAATGGAAATATTTATTACACACTCAAAGCACTCAAACAAGAGGAGATGACTCCTCTAGCTACCTATAGTAGCTAGAACAGAAACACTCATATAAAGAAAGCAAAGAAACTACAATGTTTATTGAAAGAGAAAACAGATGGTGATGGTTGATGCCTTCTGCTTCCTCAAACTCTCTATTTATAGAGGCTTGTGGACTTGAAATTCGGATTCCAAAGCCTTTCTACTTCTTATGACGTCACTGCTTACGTCACATGTCTTGGATGCTTTCCTTGGCTGGTTGCATTGGATGCCCTCCTTTATCAGCTGGCCAGGTCCACTTTTTTTTGGCTCCTTTGCAGGATCATATGACTTTGTTTTCTTGCGGGGTCACCTAACTTTTGCTTTTTTGAAGAGTCATTTGTCTTCTTTGGTGCTTGAAGATTCCCCTGGCTTTTGGGTGATCTGAAGAGATTTACCCTCTTCTTTCCATGTGTCTCCTTTGCTGGAAGGGGTTCAGCAATTCTAATTCCTCCTATGCCTAGTCTTACTCATTTTTCAAATTCTGGTTTCGTTTGGGAGGAGCAGCTCGAACATATCTTGTTTGTCTGTTGCCCAAAATGGGCATGTTACAGTATTTTCGATGGGTTTGTTTACTCACCAGTATCTTGTTTTTTCCAAAGAAGCTCCCATTTTTCTTCGAATCCTCTTTCCGCAAATCCTGTCTTATTTCCTGTTAAGGTGTTTAACAGAAAAGACCAAATTATGGACTTGTGTTCGAACTTGAAGGGGAACTTCACCTGAACTATTGCCTGAATGCAGGCATACAAACCCCTCGCTCTTCGCATAGAGATTTGTTCTTCAGAATATGTAGAAACCAAGACTGATTCCTTTCCAAAAGACTCATTGACTTTGTTTGATGCTGAAATATATGGTTTTCTTAACTTGATGAAATGAAAGGTCTCGTGGTTGCCTTTCCCAACTGGTTCTGGAGCTGCGCTAGTGAAGTAAAGCTCTAAAACATCTCATCTGGATAGAGTTGTATTATTTTTCCATGCCTTAAAAACTATTTTTCCTAGCCACTCTGGCAATTTTGAAAGCTCTGGGAAGTTTGGTGCAACAGTATATATTGAAGCTAGTGCCCCAAAATCATACCATTACTTCACATCATTTGGATTTGAACCTTCTAGCATCCAAACTCGGGGATATTCCCCTGATATATCCACCCAAAATTTCTCCGGTCGGATTCCTTGTCTGGTGTTGAGTTTTTCCCAGTTGACCTGGTACTCCTACCAATAAGAGAAATCAGCTAAGTTAATACCAACCTTAGCAGTGCCCGTCATGGGCCTAAGGTTGATCTCTCCCTCTTTGACCCTAGAGGTGCTGGGTTGACTCGTCGACTCTAGATGTGACTCTAGTGCCTCCATTTTTCCTTGGGGTGGTTCTTCCTTTGGAAGTTCCAATCTAGGACTCGTGCTAAGGGTACTTGAATCCCTTGCTCTGGGTTTAAAGCCCCGTTCTCGACCACTCTCCTTTTGTCTATTGCTATTGCTATCAACAGCCAGGAGGAGTGGCTCTCGTAATGACTTGAATAGACCGCATTATTGCGAATACAATCTCGTATGCGATTGAGCACTTTGGCCCGATCACTTTCTTGTAATCTTTCAGCACACGTTGTATTGAGTGCCAGATTTTTTAATTTCCTTTGGAACAACTCCAGGTTGTCCATCAGGTGCCTTGAAACAGTCAGGATGAAGTCTATTTTAGCTCCCTCCATCTCTCTTTAGGAAATCTGCCAAAAATTTTCAACAAATTTAATAATGACAATATTAAAATCATAATATTGACATTCGGCTTGCCATCTTAAAAGTCTAGTATTTTCTAGTTTAAATTCAATTTTATTTTTCAAAAAGACTTTGACGCTTGTGTTATAAATTTTAAGGATAAATTTCTTCAAGAGAAGAAATAGCGGCCATTTTTGAACGCCTTCTGAACCGCAAAGAACTTCTTTTCATTGATGTGCTATCTCTTCGCTTCATTCTCCACAAAGAGTCTGCTACAGTATCTTCATGGCACTTCTCCTTCAGGTGTGGACTTAGTTAGAACCGCTGCCCACTAATGGTCATTAGCATCTGTGTAGAGTACCAGTTCATCCTCGTCATTTGGTATAGCTGACTTTGGGAGCTTCTTGCAAACCTCCTTTAGTTGTTTAACCATTGTTCGTTGTGATTCCTCTCATTTCAACTCAGCATCTTTTTTCAATAGAGGACTGAACACCTTCCTGTATTGCGCTAGATTGTTGATGAACATTCCAGCAAAGTTGACAACTCCTAAGAAGCTCTGGAGTTGTTTCTTGTCCTTAAAATCTTCAGGAAATTCTTGAACCTTTTCTACGATGTGTGATTGTAGAATAATTCCGAACTCATCGATCTCGACTTCAAGAAACTCGATCTGCCTTGTTGTAATTACTGCTTTCATTTCAGAAAGCATCAATCCTTCCTTGTGACATACTTCTGAAAAGACTTCCAGATGCGCCAAATGTTCCTTCATGTTTTTTGAGGTTATCATCCACATAGACAAACATGAATGAGAAATAATTTTTGAAAAGATTATCCATCTTTCTTTGGTATAACTGGGGTGCATTTGCCAAGCCAATAGGCATGACATTCTAGATATAATGTCCCTGTGGTGTAGAGAAGGCTGTAAACTTCTTGCTACCTTCTTCCATCATAATCTGGTAGAATCCTGATTTGCAATCAAACTTCAAGAATACCTAGGCATTCCTGATATAGTTGACCAAGTGTTCCATACTTGGTATTTAGTATCAGTCGAACTCCAAGATGTTGTTGATTCCCTTGTAGGTGATTACAAGTCTCGGCTTTCCCCGTTTGACTTCTCCATGATTTCTGACTAGAAATCTTGGACTACTGTATGTAGTACTCCTGGGGATATCAACTTAAGTTCCAGATGTTCCTTAAGTGTTTGCTGCATATCCTTACGATCCTCTTGGTTCATTAAGATAGACTTGTATCTCACGAACTCATGCTCCTTTCCTTCTATCACTTTGAGCGAGACTTTGAGCTTGTTTTTGTTCCACCAGGCTAGAGGGTCTTTGTTGAAGTTCCTCTGTATCTTCTTTTGACGTTCTTTAAAGATGTCTGTTCTTCGATTGTGACATCCCTCAGTATACTTTCTCCCAAGCTTGCTTTGAGAAGGTGGATCGTATCTTTCTTTAGTTTCTTCATCTTCTATCCTCCTCTAATCTCGGTTGTCATTTGAAGGACTGCTTCATCAGATCTCCTTTGACCATTCATCTTCGGATAGCTAAGTTTACCTTCATCACCACGCTTGCTGCGAAATCTGATTGCCATTTTTTTTAAATGCATTACGCAGCCTTAGTGCGATTACCTTATGTTCAGAAAGGGTTGTGAAAATAAGCCTCCTTATTGCGTTTCCTGGGTAAAACGCTTGAATGTTTGTAGGAAATTGTTTTCTAATAGAATATCTGCTCCGGTATCGTGAAAATATATTGGTGGAGTTTTCACCTTGTACCATATGATCCGCTCATCCGATCATGATTTTTGCTTGCTTGATTCCTCTGTTAAGGATTAACATCCTCTGAGAGAAATCTTTTTCTAGTACTGTTGGCAATTTTTTGCCTGAGTCTTTAAGAAAGACTCCTTTTTTTGCTGTGTAGATTTCGGCTCCTGAATCAATATATGCCGTAAAATACTATGCACGATGCTACTTATATATCATCCCGACGGTGATATATATCGAGAATGGACTTGTGGTTATGGGTAGATCAGAGCTTGTAAGCCCGAGCCTCTATCTTTTTCCTTTGACCGTGAAATTCATTCTTTCTTGTAATCTTTCTCAAGGTTTGTGATCCCTCGAGAAATTCCAGTCCCAGCACTAGTTGTTCTGGGAATCTTCCTGCTATCCCTTCTATTACCAGCTCAAGTTTTCCGAGTTTAAGCTGTCCTTGATATCTCCCAGTTGTTAGTTGTTGGAGATAATATAAGACGTCACAGGGAATATAATTTTCTCTTTTTGTGATGTCGAATATTACTTCGACTCCTCTCCATCATTCTGGGCATTTTAGTTCACCTTTAGTTGTGAACTTTTCCAGCTCCTGGATCACCTCTACGATTGGTTTCCTTTCCCATTTTTCGCTGATCATTCTATCTTCTTGGAAAGAAATCCTTCTCTATTCGAATCTGAGGCTATCTTTTCTGCTCCAGACTGGCTTATCCTTGATCCGCAAATCCATATCGTGGATCGGCGATAACTCAATTATTTCTTGTCTGGTTGAGCATGCAACCCTTTCAAACACTTTTGCTATCTCAATATACTCCTTCATTTGGAATAGATCCAAATGATGAGATATTGGATAAAGCATACGAGATATTATATGTGATAGAGTAAGGTCTATTACCCTCTTTCATAAAATCTTTGTTTTTGAAATCTTGATGAAGGGTGTGTTCCCTTTTGATTTCATCAACAGGGACTAGCTACATTTCCATCACATTACTCGTGAGCTCCATTGGGATGACAATTTCCCCTTCGATCACCTTATATATGATGTTGTGCTTTCTTCTTTTGAAGCTGAGGAACTACTCTAATCGTCCCACGATGAATCCGTCATATAGATCGAGCCTTGGATCATCTCTCATGATTCTCATAAGGGTCCTATGAGAAATGGATGTTTGGGAAAAGAATCCAGACATGTCCATTTGCATCTCCTGTCTGAAGTTTTCTTCTTCACTCCGACTCATCTTCAGAGGATTCGTCCTGACTGAAGAACTCTTCTTCATAGATGCTCTCATCTGAGGGTATATCTTCAAACTGATATACATGTACCAAATCTTGGAATTAAATAGCTTTCTCCATTTCTAGAGTGGTTTCGAACTGTCATACTCCCCGCTTCTGATTCTCTGGGCAATCTTGTGAGATATGCACTCTTGCTCCACACGTGTAGCAGTTACAATCTTTGAATATTTTATTGACTTGTGAGGCCGTTCTTCGGAACGACTTTCTTGTGGGAGTTCTTACTGTACAACTGTACTCTTCTGGTTTGGCCCTGAGGATGATACTTGACCTTTTGAACTTCATCTTGATGGTCCAGATTTCTGCTCTGATTTATAGCTTTCGGCCTTCTGTTTAGACCAAAAGGATCTTGGTCTTCTGGACCTGCATCCTCCGCTTCTTTGTATTTAAGGATGATTTTTCTTCATCCTTTTCTGCTTCCTTGGACTTCTTCCAATGATAGTTGGAAGATCGTTATTCTCACAACATAAGGGTATTGTCTTGTTGATTCCCCTTAATCTTTTGTAGTTTTTGTGTAGTGATGCTTGATGACACCACTCTGTAATCTTAGCTTTGAGGAAGGACATTCTTCTTGCTATTGAATCCAACTCGCATGGTTCATATTCTTTGATCAGCAATTCTCTCCATGGGCTTGGGATTTTGGCAAAGAACAGGTAGAATACTTCTTCCTCCTTGACCTTCGATTTTCATCTATACTCTGTGAAGATTTTAATATATTCATCTACGTGACAGATGTCAAGTAGTTCCAAGCTGTATAGGGCATTCCTATACTTTTTCTTCTTTTCTTCTTCCATTCATTCGAAGTAACCTACTCCGATGAAGTGGATCTTAAAGATCTTGGCCATACGATCTACAATATTGCCGAGATCTTCGCCTTCCATGGCTTCCTTCTTGACTTCGTCTGAGAGCTCCTCCCAGGTGCACTTTACTGATCCTTCTAGGCTCATAGTCAGGAATCTTATGAACTCTTCTTTATCCATCTCTAGTGCACCTCCTGCAATTTTCATTGCATTCGTCTATTCATCGATTAATGCCTCTCTGTTTTTTAAATCTAGAGTGTCGAGGTTTAGGATCAACCCGTATGGATTTATCGGTTCAAGGTAAGACCGACCATATGGGGTGTTGTGTAGGTTAGATCCTCAAACTCGGCTTGCTTCTGTTGACAATCCTAATGCTTTCATCTTGAAATTTTCTTGGTTTTGGGATGTCTTTTCTTATCTTGCTTCATGGACTCCATGCGATCCAGAAGTTCCTTAATTTTGGCTCAGATCATGTCGGTTCTGAGAAGCCTGAGATTGTTGTTGAGAGTTCGAAGTCTCTCCAACATTCATCTTTAGATTTACGATAGTTAGTCCTTGGAAGGACTTATATAGATCTTGTAGAACCTCAAGATTCACTCTTTCCATCCGGGGATGTATATTCTCCTCAAAGGATAGCGATCATCTTTTCACTCTTTGTCTTTGTCCTATGACCTCCGCCGTCTTTCCCTTTTGGTGTAAAAGAGGTTTTATTCCGAATGTTGGTGACAACCTTTCTCATGGCTTTCTTCCTGTCACCTTGGTTTCCAAGGACTCTATTTACTTTATCAACTTCCTGATGAAGTCGAGTTGTTTGTTTTGCAACGTCTCCACCTTATCCATCTGGAGGTTGATCTGAAATATCGTCTTGGACATGTTTTGGCAATATTCTCCAAAGAATTTCATCGTCTTCTGTAATTCTTTAAGATCTTGGTTCATCTTAGAGTTATCTGTCTCTATCCCTTTCCACTCTGTCATTATGACCATCATGAAAAGTGATATGGATTACAGATTTCTCTTGGACCTTGATTTGGTCGTCTTCTCCATTGTTCGTGTCTCGGGACACGTCCATGGATCTCGGTGAAACTTTGGAGTTCCACTATATTTCTTAATAGTACTTTGGAGTGTCTTATTTCCATTTGGCGACCTTCCTCCAGATGTTCTTCCTCGGTGTGATTGGCACGAGCTTCTGCCAGTTTCCATCTTTGGTCGAGACTTTCCCAGAAACGGTCGACGGCCTCTTCCTTCTTTTTTCTTCTTGTTGTCTATACAAAATATTGTAGTATTGTTGTATAGAGTTTGCTCGTTTCATCATATCCAACGGGCCAGAAGGCATTGTTGCTCCAATTTTGAACAGGGCCTATAGTCCTGTCACTCTCTGATGTCGAACTTTCATTCGGATCCATATTTCTTTGAAACTCTCCTCTAGTTAAGTGATATAAGTTTATAATAATTTCTCCATTCATAAACAAATAAACCTAGGCTCTGATACCATTTTGAAACGTGAGGAAATGTTGAAACTCTCGGAGAATATAATGGGTGAATAAGCAGATTAAAATATGTTGAAATATTTTTGTACAAGGTTGGGTGACAATATGGATGAGCATATAAGTTACCCACATCAGTCTTTCCAAATATCTCCTGTAAGGGCATAGTGGTCCTATTTGGTCTTAAAATGTAGAAAAGATATGAAATTTAAAAAGTTTGGTTTTGATTTTTGACTATGATATTTTGGGTATTTTTGCTTATTGCCCTTATAAATAAAAGGAATTAATATTAGTGTATAATATAATGAATTAAAATGACAAAATAAATATACGATACATTTTGTGAAAACCGATCAAAGTACAAAAATTATAAATGACTAAACTATACTCCCTTCGTCCCATTGATACATATCCATTTTTTCATTTTAGTCCGTCCCATTACAAAGTATCCATTTTCTTTTTTTGATTGATGTGACCCACAATCACTACACATGACCCCACACTCAACACTAATACAACTACCCACTACACATTAAAATATTATTTCTCTCACATTACTATACTTTAAATTATTATACTCCTTAATCCACGTGAAAAAAAGTAAACGAATATCTTTCAAGGGGACGGAGGGAGTATTTAATTCAAGAGAGATATGGTAGTCTACAGTCTAACGATACACCATTCGAACGACTTAGAATAGTGTTACTCTCTAAAATATCCATAGATACTTTAAATAGAAAAATAATTATCAAATAATATTAGTATTACTCTTTATATTAAATAGCTAGGGATTCTTCATTCTTGTAAAGACTAATGCTCTAGTGTAAAAAATTTAACTTTATTTTATAAAATTTTAGATTTTAATATAAATAATAAAAATATTACTACTCAATCCTACCACTCTATCCATCCACTCACCCACCCACCCCCCACTCACCACCCCTCCACCCACCAAATTTTTTTATTAAAAAAAATAGATTTTAATATTTAAAAAAAATTATTGGGGTTGGGTGGGGTGGGGTGGGGTGGGGTGGTTGAGTGGTAATATTTTTATTATTATTATTTAAATATAAAAAAATTAAAAAAATTGGTGGGTGGCCGAGGTTGGGGGGTGGGTGGGTAGGAGGTAGAGCTGGTTAATATTTTTATTATTAAAATATAAAGTTTTATAAAAAAAAAAATTGGAAGGGGTGGGAGAGGGTTTTTTTTTTTTGGAGGTGGGGGCGTTGGGTTGGGGTGGGTAGGGGATAGGTTGTGTGGTAGAATTTAAAATTTAAAAAAAATAATTAAATTATTAATTTTATATACTATCATTATATTATAATCAATTACACAGCAAAAGAAGGATTTCAAATGACAAGGTTTGAGTAAGAATTTGAAATTCATTCAAAAACAATTAAAAAAAGTTAAAATCAAATTCAAGATTTGAAATTCATTAATTTAAAATTTTGGATTTTATAAATCCATTGATTTCATATGGCATCCAAACATAAGGGATGAATTTGAGGAAGAGATTTATAAATCTCTCCTCAAATCTATCAATCCGAACACAACCTTAGACAATTTCACACTAATTTTTGTGTTAATTCAATTTTTATTTTTGCCATATGAAAGCAAGCGACATTATCTTATTTAATACTACTAACTAATATAAATACCTTCGAAGTATTTATAGTATGGTGACATCTTGAGTTTGCTACAACTCAATTAATTGAATATTTGAAGGGACTTCTCTTAAATTTCTATCTATCTTGAGTCCAACTGTAATTTGGCTGCAAATTGAAAAACTGTCTTTTTTTTTCTCTTTCTCTTTCTCTATTAATCATCACTTTTGATTTGATTAAAGATATTATCACATTTCTTTAATATTATTACTTTTCATTTATATTATATAAATGATTCATTAAATAATTCATTACTATCACTTTTCATCAATTGAAAATTTTTCATTATATTGGTTCACCTTTTACCCTACTAACAAAAATCATTACTTTATATTGGTTACGTAAGATGCTCTTACACAAGTCTTTACTTTATTTTTCTAATATTATTCCAATACAAACCATCTCATTAAAACTATAAAAATATTCAGAATTTTTTCCCTGCCACATGCTATTTTATTCAAAACTTGCCGGCTTAACCTGTTAAGTTTGAAAATCGGAGTCGAAACCAATTAAATAGAAGTTGCAGTCAAGAGTTGTATTGTTAGTCCCAGATCATGAAAACTTGCTTCAGTGGCTCAAATTACAACTAGGCACAATAATTGGATTAAGAAAAACTCCCAAAGTGGTGATCAATTCAATTCAATCAAAGGAATTGTTTTTATTTTTATAACTCCTCGTCGCAGCCGCACGCACCTCCAGAATTAGAGAATGCAATTGAAACTGAAACCCTCGATCCGTTCCGAATCGAACAAAATTGAATGAATTACAAACCTGGAAATGGTCAAAGAGAGTGGATAAATGAGGTGCGAGGAACATGTGCTATTGTCAGAGGAGGGTGACCTTAGCTTTTAATTATTTTGTTTATATACATAAACATTCTACAGAGTTGGAGAAAAGAGAATGTGCTATTCTTTCTGATTGTTTCTCAATGTATTTTACGAGGAAATTTGTAGCTAGTCA
Organism: Pogostemon cablin; assembly: GCA_023678885.1. Taxonomy (NCBI): domain Eukaryota; kingdom Viridiplantae; phylum Streptophyta; class Magnoliopsida; order Lamiales; family Lamiaceae; genus Pogostemon; species Pogostemon cablin. Next base: position 8,380,410 of record CM042990.1, on the reverse strand, counting down.
AAATTTGGTTTCTTAAATCATTTTTTTTCTTTCTTTCTCGTCACTTGTATCATGACACAATACATCAAGAAGTTGGAGGTTTGGAATATACAGTTGATGAATCGATGTCTAATCTTATTTTTGTAATGCAATTTCAGGAGTATGAATATATACCCTATCAATTATCCATTCATTTATTTTAAAATTTAATTAAATTAATTTACTTAGTAAATACATACTCATTTTAATACATAATTTGCCAGAAAAAACTCCCAGAGAAAAAAATACTCTTTTTCTAGATACTCCATATTAAAGATATAGGCCAGTGGCCAGGTAATAAATTTTCTCCAAGAAAATTATCATCCATAGAATGGACTTTTGATCTGTTCTTGTTTAATCTATTCCTTGATCTAAAATCCAGGTTAATATATTTCCCATAGGAAAGACTAGTTCCGTAAAGGAGAAATTGAGCTTAATTTCAAGGCCGTGTGTTCTTCACAAATACAACTGACTACATTGTAATGAAGCAAAGGAAACTGATACAATTACAGAGAAATTTCAAGAAGAGTTGTCGGGATCTAGCTGTGCACGGGCGAGTTGGACTGAAGTGGTGAAAGAGGCTGTCGATGCGTATTTATAGTGTTATTCACATCACCACCAAAGTCTAATTTCTTCTCTACTGGGCTGCTTATCTTTTGGCTTGAACATTTTCTCTTCCCCTGAAATCAACACCAGCATTTGAATTAATCATTCTACTTTTCATTACATTATTTTGGGGGGTGGGGGTGGTGTTTACCTTCTTTCCAGAAGCACTGTCTGTGTTTAACTTCTTTCCAGAAGCACTGTCTACACCAGAACCACCCATATGCTTTTCCCTATAGCATAGCCTCATCAACCTTTTATTCTCCTCATTTAGTATGTTGTTTTCATCAAACAGAACATTCACCTAAAAGTACAATGCGTTTTTGATATTTGCTGGATGATTAGAAAATTGGTCATCATTCATTTCTATCTAATAGAAATATCTATTCACATACCTCCTCTTCAGCTCTACGAAGGTTAGTCATTAAATGATCTTTGTCTCTCTCTAAAGTTTTCATCTCAGCTGCTAATGCTACAACCTTCTGTGTTAGAGGCCTCAAGCTACAACGATATAACAACTTCAGCCAAAGATTCAACGTATATAGCAGAAAAAATAATCGTAATGTGAAGTTACACTTAATTTAAGTGGTAACAAAGATTTATTACCTTTTCAATGACAGTAATTTTTGACAAATTTCAAGTCCATTATTTGCCTCCAAAAAGCTGTCACAAGTTGACGCAGTTTCATCCTCTCCAAACAATGTAGTCAACAACGAATCAAGTAAAATTTATTCCTCTTGCATGTCATCCATGGACAGATTAACCTTCAGCCATCACATGAAAGTGAATATCAGTCATATACAACGGAGAGGATAAACAAGTATAAGGAAAGCATCATCAGGGAAACCCCCTGCAATGCTGTGTAACATCAAGGAACACAAAAATTAAAACCAGAAAGCATCATGGATAATGGAATAAAACCACTGAAGTAACTAAGCACTCATCAAAGTTTTTCAGTTATTAGCACTATCTTGAATTACTAGAAAGTCAATGAAAACCAGGAGAAAGCAAGCACATCGGGTAGTATGTATATATTCCATAGGGGAAAAAAGGTCCATACAATACAGTATATATCATACGCAATAATGTTTCTTTTTTATTTAATCCAAAAAATAGAGGTTTGGCTGTGTGAGAGTGTTACGATATCCCACATTGAATCCACACGCAAGCGTGGAAAGGCGTATAAGTGGGTCAACACTTTAACTTCGACCATGAATTTGGATTTAGTTAGGACTCCCTAACTTGTACGCCTAACAATTTGGAACCATATACACACAAATTATAAAAAGGGGCTGCATGACGGAGGGCACAGGGGTTGCCTCCTCGAATGTGGTTCCAAGGAAGATACTAACCGGAGTTGTGGGCAATGGCATTTAAGTTACTACCCGGCCTGTGCCGTCCACGGGCATCCAGTTCAAATGGGATGCATTACTACGATATCCCATATTCAAATGCAAGCAAGGGTGAAAGAGCATATAAGCAGGGGTCAACCCTTTACTTTCAACCATGGTTTTGGCTTAAGTTAGGACTCAGAGTAGCCTAGACATCGAGATATATCTAGTAAGACATTTCAAGATAGATGACAAATCTGATTCTATCTTCGTTCCTACCATTTTAAGAAAGGGGATCCCAAAGAATTATTATTTCCTTTTAATGATAGAATCACTCTTTGATTTATCAGTCATTTTCCACCCGTTTGATGGGTGATAAACAATAAACGTCGCACCCAAGATCTATAATCTTGATCAGAAAAGAATCAAGAAAAAATAGAGATGGGATTTGATCGATAGATTTCTCGAAAGAAACAAAAACAAATAGTGAAGCAGAAGATCTTTCAACTATTTGAGAATTATCAAAGTCAAAACTGTTTTAAGTCTCCAAGCAAGTCCAACATGAACAATCAATTAACAACACTGAACATATAACATATGATACAGAATTCGAGTTCAGCCTCAAATACATGGATATTACTCAATAGATAAGAGCAGTTGGGCTCAACTTTGAGGCTTTTTAGAGGAAAAATAATTGTATGAATTAAATTGACGAGTTGCCAATTGCCACATTAGATGGTCAACTGTAAAAAAACCACATAGGAGGGTAATGGCACATACAACTCCAAACAATTACTAGCAAGTCCATGAATGATTAATTAACATCCATATATAAGTATAGTCAAACATATATGTTATACACAATAAATACACCTCAGATATATACACAGTAGATAAGTGCAGTTAGGCTCGACTTAAAGGCATTAGACTTGACTTAAGTAATTTTTATGTATTAAAAGATGCCATGCCATAATAAATATTCAAAAAAATTTTTGTCAGGACTCAAATTAAATGGGTAGTGGCATGTAAGGCTCCAATTGAGGGGGTTGGTAATTCACATACAAGAAAATGTTTTGGAGGTGAAAAGTAAGGGATGAGGAAAATGGTACAGAAAGATTGTATTAGCAATTTGGCATAAGGCACAAAAAGACATTATACATGTACGATGGCAATTGACGAAGAGGAGAAATACGTGCTGAAGATGACAAGTTGGGGTGATTTTAGTTACATAACTTGGAAGTAGTATGCATTGCCTTGAATCACATAATGCAATACATAAGACTGGCGTGACAAGCAATGACGGGGAGCTTTGTGTAAAGTGAGTTGGGAAACAATAGATAAGACAGACAATTGTAGTTGTCCTAACCATCTTGACAGCTCAAATCAGGGGGTACAGGGGGTTATTGCACGAGGGGGATTATTGAACTTTGAGGCAAATGAAGTTTTCAGACAGATGTGAGAAAGATCATGGAACTTTGACATTGATAAAAGAAATTAGATAATTGATTAGTAAAATCACACCAAGAAGGTTATTTTTCTAGTGCACAGCTTTTAGAAAGATTAGACAATTTACACCAAAAACAATCTAGAATGGACGACCCCCATTAGAATGTTTCACAGGGAGCTCTTCAATGACGACAAAGCAGGTTGTACAAGGAAAGTTAATTACTATGCACTACACACATATGACTATTCATGTAAGATTGACTATGAAGTGAAAAGATTGAAAGGTCATATGAAGGGACTTTAGCTCAAAATTTTGATCCCTTTTTACAAGTAATTTTATTAAATTTATTATACAACATTAGTGCTGAGAATCAGGTGGCATCAATATTAAACTAGACACTGCATTTTCCATTAAATTTGTCATGCTAGAATTGAATTAAAAATAAAAATATCAAGCTAAAGCAGGTTAGCATCAATTTTTTTAAGGCTGGAACTTGATTGAGCTTTTCAGCATAGTAACTATGTTGTTACACAAATAACACAATTTAAATAGATAATGAACAATGCAACCCAATTGACCTCTCCAAACAAAGAATTCTATGAGGGGTTTCGATAAAAATCGAGAACTATGGACTTTTAAGATGACGTAGAAGTTAACTATAACTACAACAAATTGCAGAATGTGCTGCACATCAGTAAAGGGGTTAAACGTTGAAACACACACAAAAAAAATGGCCCACAAGTAGAAAAAAATATTTCACTTGTGAAGAGTCTGACTTGTAATATGCTCTCCTCATTCGTGTTGCATGATACAAATATGTTTGGGAAAGAGCTAAACAAAACAATGAGAAATATCATTGAAACTTCACATGTGAATCCAAATATTAACACTCCCTCTACATGTTAAATATTTTTCAGCAAAATCACACAGCAAAAAATATGTACTTTGACATGCGTGGTCGAAAAAAAGAAATGAGGCAGACAAAACAGTGAACATTACTCCTCAAAACACATAGTCCAAGTAATTTCTGAGAAATTATTTTTCAACAAAATATATACTACTAAATACCCAATCCAGTATAAAAATCAAAATCCAAGTCAAAAAGAAAATAAGAAAAAAAGGAAGAAAATTTACCAATTGGCCTGCAGATGCAGATCGAGACTCATGTAATTCCTCCAATAATCTCTTATTCTCCTCCTCCAACTCACGATTCCAAGTTTCAGCTTCCTTGGCCTTCTCATCCGCCTCGTTTGCGAAATCCATCAAAGCTTCGCGATCATTATCGTAAAGTGCGCACTCCCTCTCCCACTTGTTGCACGACGCCAACAAATGAGAACACTCCATAGCTAATTTCTGGTTTTCATCCACGAATTTTTTCAAAGCCACCGCATTCATATTGGACTCAGCTTGAACAACAACATCAACATCAATTTCATATCGAACACTGAATTGTAGTTTAAATTGGGGGTAAAAGGAGGGGACGAAGGCAAAGCACGCAGAAACAAACCCTAGATCGCTCGATAATATCATCCTTTTCTTTGAGCTTAGAGTGCAGAGCCACGCACTGGTGGCGGAGGTGAAGATGCGACGCTTCCACGGCGCGAAGTTTATGAAGCAGAGTGTCCATCGATACCGGCAAACCCATACTGTGATCGATGGATTCTCGAATATAATCGTCGGTTTCTTGGGAGAGTTCCATCAGAGTTGCAGTTGTAGAAAATTAGGGTTTGCAGAATCTTTGTCAAGAAATCAAGTCTTCAGCACGCTTGAAGCGATAGGGCAAGATGTGTATACTCTGTTCTGATTTTGAAATGGGAGGGCTCTCTCCCAAAAATAGCCGTTTCAGATTACAAAAGTGTTTTGTCACCTTTGGGTTGTCCAATTTATATTACTAAAAGTTATTAACCAACGTTTTGGGTTTAAATTACCGTTTTACTTTATCTTAATTGGAGTAGTATATGTTATACTGCAAAAAATTTAAATTATAACGTGTTCGTGTTTTTACTTGGAAATATGCAGTTAGTCCCAAGTGGACTATAAAATGTAACAAAGGAATGTCTCAAATCTCTATATTATTTTATTAAGCTTTTAATTAATGATTCGAGTTATATTATCCGTAAAGATGAGGGTACATGGACATCCAGAATTTTTTTAAATTAATTTTTTACTTAATTTAAATATAATTAATTTATTTTTATTTTAAAAAGAAAATTAATTTTTTATTCAAATTTAAAAAATACTGTAAAAAATAAAAACAAATCATATTGATTTCATTCCCATAAATTTTTAAAACAATCCAAACAAAATGAATGATTATCATAGTGATTTCAGATTTCAACCAAACACAATACTTATGATATTCATATGGGGTGTTTGGTTAAAATGTAGGTATCTGAATGGTTTTACTTTGATAGTAGATAGGAATGACTTTGATTCATCCCAGCTACTTTGATTGATTCCAACAAATGTGGGAATCAAATCACTATTTTCATACCCATATCACATTACCAAACAATTTCCATTCCAATTCCCTCCCTCCACACCCCTCATTCCTTAATACTTTCATTTCCATTCTTATTCTCATTCCAAATTAAATACCCCTTAATGTGAATTAAAAAGTGCAATTATTTAAATGTATATTAAATAATTATATCAGTGAAATATGTGAACCTTTCAAAAAAAAAAATAGTACTTTTAGAGCGGACATAAAAAAATGACAAAATGAATATATTGGGGTGGAGTGAGTGAGTACTATTTTATCACGTAAAAAAAGTTCACAATCACAATTTTTTATCATCCCGTTAATAAATTTACACTCTAAATAAAAAAATAAAAATTTCAATAACCTTATAATATGCTTTAATAACATTATTATCACTTATTTAAAATTTATATACTAATTTATTTTAGAGTTGATATTGGGTGCACCCAGGTGTAAGGATGCACACATATGTATATAACTTATTATTTTATTTTGTATACGTGTTATTCTATTTTGTATACGTGTTTCTTAATAATTGTATACTTTTTTCACAATAAGTTTTTCATTAAAAAAAAAACTAGAATCCATATGTGTATAATTTTTTATTCAATAGTGTATACTTTTTTTTTAATAATTGTATATTTTTTTACACTCAATTTTTCATTAACTAATAATTAAATTGTATACATTTTTGTTCATAATTGTATACGATTTTGTTTATATTTGTATACGTTTTTGAAAATGGGTGCACTCTATCTTGGGGTGTACCCGGTTGCACAGTATAATTAGCCTCTATTTTATAAAGTAATTTATTTATTATTTAAAAGTATTAAAATTATCCTAAATTAATTTTTAAATTTTTTTTAAACAACATACTATGTGCTAGTTAACTTTACTATTCGACTGAATGAGTACCTTATTTCAATACTTTAAACCAGGGTAAATATGTGTACATATCTTTTTATATATAAAGCGCCACTTCGGGTGAAATGCCCCGGTGACAGCCGACTTCCCACCACACCCTTCTTCTAGCGAGCGGCCACGCGTCCCGTTATTCCTTTTTCACCTCCACCTGGCATTTACGTTTATTGCGGTCTTACGACTGTTTGTCCTCTCCCCCTGGCCTTCTCACTCCTAGGGCTAGGGATAGACAACATGTTCGCGCCAACTTCTCACAGTGAGGCTGCTTGCTCACCCCAGTTGAACGATGACGAATTTCTCAATAGCTGGAGCCAGATCCGCGCCAGTGGCGACTGGTTGCGCAATAGAGGCGGCGACTCACGGTGATATGTCGGTGATGATCTCGGCGAATGAGAGACAGATCGGAGAAAATAATTTTCGACAGGGGAACGACGACGGCTGATTCACTCCACGTTTCCATCACCTGAATTCCAACTTCGAAGGTAGTATTCTTTTGCTCTCCCTCTCCCTGTTTCTGTCGGGTGTTTTCGGCTCTTAGAACTCTTTCGGATACGCCACACCCATTTTCCAATTTCCATTGCCACCCATCGATTCTCGCCATGGGCTATGATATTGGTTGTTCGGTTTTTAGATGAAGTGTCACGACAATGAAAACACAGGACTGTTGTACAAGTAAATTATATTAACATATTTAACTCTAAATTATTCCATTGATTGCTTCATTCCTTATCATTAGAACTTGGTTTGCATTCTGGCTTCATGTTATCTTGTTATTATTAATAAAGCTAAATTCTGTTTTCAAATTCGTTTTCGACCCTGCCTCATTTGCAAAATGCCTTGAAGGTTTTGTATTGGATTTGAAAGTTATATCATCCTCCACTATTATATTCTCGTTTGTTGAGTTTGGCTTTCATCATTGTACTGCTTTAACAATCTGCAGGAGTCTCTACTTTCAAGTAATATGGAGCATCAAATAGTGTCAACCTGATGTTACTGATATTAAATGTGGTGTTGTAATACGGTAAAATTTATAGTAGTAATCAGATTGATGACTCTAGCTAGGATTAATTTCGTGCCGTAATAGTACTTTATTATACATTGCATTTTATTTTATGTAGAAAAGAAGCAGGAGGTAACTATTACAAAGTGGATAGTGTGTAAAAAAATTCGGATATGAGAATTAATTTGGATTTTGAGAGTATATCCTGTAAGTTGTGCAGGAAATATGGATACTCGTTTCTGTACATGTTAGGATTCTTAGTTGTCTCTCAATGTTGTGACCGAAAAAATCTTGATATTGCCATAAAATATAATTTTTCTTTTAAAAGAGCTTCCTCAAACTATTATAAATGTTCTTGGAACTTTATGAAGAACCTATGCAGATAAAAGACCTCTACCTGAATCATAATCTATTTTGATCCTGCAGACAAAAACTTCTACTTGGCCATCAAGATGTCTATCTAAACTTTTTAATTCCACAATAAATTTACTTGAATTAAGATTCAAATGTTCAGTATTTCAGTCTCCAAAAGTTACTATTCACCTGAGTTGAATCTCACTAATATTGTTCACCTTTTATTTCAGTTCGTTTATGTGGATTCATATTCTGCTCTCGTGTTTGGTGGTGGCGGTGCAGAGGTACTTGTTTTGCCGCAGCAATTGTTGGTTCCATTGATTCCTTCCAGTGGTGAGTAAATTTTCTTCGATGAATGGATGTGCCTTTGAACTTGCATAAATTCCTTGCTAACTGCAACAATGGTACTACCAATTTTGTTGATATATGTAGTTCCCAAAAGTGTTGGAACTCATCGGTCTTGGCTACACAATCTGGTTCAGCTCTCGTAATCTAATTTTTAAGGTTGGTATCCAAAAATTTCACTTAGAATGTTGTCTCTCTTTACTGGAGATGATCTGGGGTATTCATTTTTGTTTTGTAGGAAAATAGGAATGAGTTGGTTTCCAAAGTTAAACAGATGAAGCAGGAGGTGCTCGGCTCAAAGGACGAGTAATTCTGGACCGCATCATTCCATCTCTATGGTCTAGGTCTGTCTATAGTGTTGCCTCTTTTACCTCCAGTTTAGTAAAACACATTGCATGAAGTTATGCTAATGTAAAAAGAGGCTTTGGACAATGTTGGAATACTCACGTACATACACGCATAAATCCTATTCATGCATAAAGAAGAATCTTACTTACCTCTCACCATAAGTATATGTTGCAGTGGAAGAAATAATCTGGATCGTTTCAAGGACCGATTGGTACTCACCAATACACTGTGATCTCTGGATCAAATCTTCAGCACGGGGTTAAAAGATTAATTTCCACGATATTGTATTAATCTGTGGAATATGTATACTGAATTTTTCATTGTGATTTCAGGAGAGTAAACGAGAGAATAAATGCACTCTTGCGTTCTTCGTTCTGTTGCACGCATGAACATTTCAGCGTTCTGTAACGCATGCGTATAGCTTGTTTCAGCGTATGATACATTTTGACAACTGCATGGCGTAGTGTCTATAATCCCAAAACATGGGAGTTGAAAACTGTTGTTAATTAACTCCCTCTCTTTATTTCTTATCCACAATCATATGTGGAATAATATAAATAAATAATATTAATTATTATTTACATCTCTCACTCACATATGAAATCAAAAATTCGCCTGACTCGTTTTCTTCATGAATCATATTCTCACACAGATTAATACATCGTGTGACCCATGAGATATGAGTTTTAATCATTATACATTTGTTAGAGATATATAGCAACTCAACCAGTTTATCAATGAAACTCAACAAGCTCGCTATACCCCAGAACTCTTAAACATTTAACATAAGTTGACATTTCTCTTTCAATCCCTGAATTTGTCAGAGAATATTCAACCCTTTTGCAAAAACTATGTATTCATAATCAAGACCATGCTTGATTAACTAGTCAATGAATCACAATAGTATATGTTAAATTAAGGCGTTCTTCCCATCTCACTAAGTATCTACAGTCTCTCACTATAGCTGCTTTCCTAGACATGTGCCGCATCGCCGTTATTAACCATAACTCTTTTGGTAACATGCTAAAGTAGCAACAACAAAGTAAAGACTTAGAATATAGTTGAAAGTCATAAGGGTAACCAATAGATAAGGACTCATACTTTTTGAGAAAATAGGGATAATTTTTTCAATCCTGTTGGGGTCAACTTAGCACATGTCGTTTTCATAAAACACATGTCACAATGTCTTTTAACTTCCTTCCAAGAAAGCGTATGTCGTATTCATCTAATTTAAACATCGTGTAAATCAAAGTTCAAGTGTGTCTCATACACTTAACCCAGATATCATTCCTCCAACATAGAGGATCTTCTTCAATTTAGCTTTACAACAAGTTGGATTAGATTCGTGGCAAAATCTATCCCAATTGCATTAACTATTGTAATCTCATCTCTGCGTTCCCACTGAGCCAGTGACGATTGCTCGTATGAGAGAGCTAATTATAACTTGCCAACATACTATTATATATGAACCATCACATATAATTTATAAAATGTATATATATAGTTAAGCCATTAACAATTCCATTAACATATATTAACATATTCGATACATCGTTTTAAATTCTTCGCAGACTCAAAAGAGTAGAAATGTAACTAAGAATCACTTTCACAGTGGTCTTTGTTATCATAACAAAGTTATATGAGATGATCGTAGTGTGAAACCTCAAATACACTATCTAGAGGATTGTTTGAGTCCCCATTGACTTCTTCAATCTAAAAACTTTATCCTCTTGACCTCGAAGAATAAATCCTACAGGCTGTTGCATGTAGATTTCTTCATCTAATCCTCCATTGAGAAATGCGGTCTTAACATCTATTTGCTGTAATTCTAAATCCATATTAGCCACTATAGCCAACAATAGACGAATCAAGACAAACCTCACTACAGGTGAAAAGGTTTCTACGTAGTCTATACCCTCTTGTTGAGAATAACCTTTTGCCACCAAGCGAGCTTTATGCCTCTCTTGTTGAGTTTCTTCGATAAACTAGTTGAGTTGTTATATATCTCTAACAAGTGTATAGCAATTAAAAAACATATCTCGTGGGTCACACGATGTATTAATTTGGACAAGAATATGATTCATGAAGAAAATGAATCAGGAGAATTTTTGATTTCATATGTGAGTGGGAGATGTAAATAATAATAAATATTATTTATTAATTATTAATTTCCACATATGAAAATCCATGTGGCGCTGCATGCATGAGGGAGTTATGAAACTCCTTCAGTTTTCTATCCGTTTACTAACGTTGAGTTTTGGATAAAAAGAAAACTGCGTAGGCATGCCAAGGATACGCAACACAGAACAGTTCTGAGGATTGATTCTCTTGTTGTTTTCTCCTTCTGCATTCTTCATCCATTCTTAATACAAATTCGTGATGATTAATCCTTCAACACAGTGGTGTGTTGAAGATTTGATCCAGGGATACACAAGTGAGTATCAATCGGTTCGTGTAGTTCTTCATGTTCTTCCGCTAGAGTGTAACTTGATTAGTTTCATTATACAAAATATATGATTATCAGTTTATGCATCTGCTGAAAACTACAAGGCTTCTCCCATCACTTCCATTTCTTGGTTTATTTTCATCATCTATTTCACGTTTTAATTAGTCACATTATTCATTTAATAAATATTTTAGATGTTTGTTTATTGCAGTTTCTGGTATCATTTTTTTAAATGTTTTGTGGGCTAATGTAGTATTGTACAATGTCAGGCCTTATAGCGTGCGTTTCTTGAACGTTATGTTAGTAAAATACTTTTGGATCCCTATTATTATCTTAACCATTTAAAAAAATGCAATGAAAATTATATTAATTGTTCACATGATTTGTGTAACATCGTTTCACGGTGCGACAATTTTATGTTTTTGTAATTAGTTATCATTTTTTATTAACGATATTATATATTTTATAAATGTCATGTTTCATTTATATTATAAAACTTCTACTACTGCATTACTCATTTTCAACCTATTACTATACATCTGAATTTTTTTAAAGTTATACATTAATATTAATTCAGTTGCTTGATTAGAGTTTCAAAGTTCTCCACACTTGGTACAATTTACTTTACTTTGTTTCATTGTTGTACAATAATGGAAATATCATGCTGTGTTTTTATTGTGATAGCAGAAAACAGTTGCTATTTGTTTAGGTAGTGTGGAAAAACGGCAGGGCAACGCCATCTACTATTTAGGTAGTGTGGAAAGATGGCAGGGCAACACCATCTACTGTTTAGGTAATTGTAATTAAGTCAGGTTTACATGCGCAATTCAGTTATTTGTTAGTATAATCTCTCTTTCTTTGAGTTTTTGAAATGGTGCCCATGCTCTAATTATTGCTGTATATGTTTTTGAATATCTTTTAGTTAAATGTAATTGTTTAAATATAGTCTCTTCGATCTTAACCTTTATTACAGTTTGGTTGTTTTTGTTTCTTCTCCATATTGAGCTTACCTATTAACTAGGTGTAATTGTGTAAATGTGGTTTCCTTCGATCTTAACCTTTGTTAGATTTTGATTGTTTGTTGTTTCTTTATACTAAGCTTAATAAACTAGGGTTATTGCAATTTCAATAACTTATAGGATAATGTCATCTATGTTTTTTGCATTTAGAATTCCATAGGAGATATCAAATTCTTGTATCTGCATTGCTAACAGAAATGCCAATCTACAGTACGCCCAGCGATTCAAACAAGGCTTCATGACTCGCATATCAGCTGGCAGAGAGACACCTATGTGCCCTGTACCCCTCAACGCCTACTTATTCAGCTTGATCGACGAAGGCGACAGCAACATTCAACCAGGGAACTTCGAGTGACACTGGGGGATACTTAGATACGACGAACAACCCAAGTACGCCCTTAACCTTCGGACAACCTCAGGATCACTTATCCCTGTAAAAAAATGTGAGCTACTTGGAGCAAAAATGGTATATAACGAAACCAAATGCAAAATTTGAGGACCCTCAAGTGGCTCATAACTTTAGCTACATGTGCGATCGAGGCGACTGCATCTCTGCCTAGGCTATCAGACGCCGTGCGGGGGGCGGTGGGCGGTGGGTTGGAAGTGCTGGGAAACATATCCTACGCATTCAATAGCTACAACCATAAGAACAACCAGCTGGATGAAGCTGCAAGTTTTGGAGAAATATTTGCCTCATGATCAAAGGAAATTTGTTTGGATGATTCCTTTTTTTCTTCCTTTAATATGCTCATTACAATCGTTTTTTGTATTTCTAAATTATAATTTTCTCCAATGTATGTAAACCTTGTTTCACAGGAGATAGGTGTGATGTTGTTACATGATGTCTAAATGTAGTTTTTATGGCTTTATTTTACACTTAGATACAAATATTTGTGTGATCATTCATCTTGATCTATAGATTAGATTTTGTATGGAGATGAATTATTATTTACAAATAAAAATATTGCTTCTCAAATTCTTCTATTCTAATTTAACAAAACATGAAAGGCTAATTATACTGTGCACCCGGGTGTATCATAAGCTTCTCACTATTCAAGTGTCAATATAATTTAATTTGTGTTATGTGCATTTTATAATTATGTGATAATTATGTGGTAATTATGTGACAATTGTTTATACATTTTATCTGTCTTTACAATTTTATTTGAGACATACGAGATAAAATGATGACAATATGTGAACATATATGTGCATAAATATTTATGCGCTTTAATTTGAATATATATAATTAAATTATTTTATGTGTATAAATACATTATTTCTTAATTATTAAGTGTCACACATGTTCTCGTAATAATAATAGTGGTAAGAAAATACATATGTATGTATATTTATTTGAAAATGCATTATATCTTAGTCATTAAGTATTGCACGTATATTCGTAATGGATAATAATAATAATAATAATCTACTTACCATTAATAATAATAATAATAATAATAATAATCTACTTACCATAAATAGTATTGCTATTAATAGTAAGTGGGGTAATGAGTCACCACTAACCGACTTACCATCTCTAATATTTATATAATTTGGAGTTGGATGATAATCACCACATTTGGTGAACAGAAGCGACCAGTTCGCAAAAGAAAGAAAAAAAAAAGAGAGAGAGAAAGAGAGAGGGAAGACGCGTGCCGGAACGGGGAGAAATTAGTTGCAGTTCTTCCCAGGTTTATAAGATTATTATTGTCGGAATCCAGGTAAGTAGAAATTCAACTACAATGCATAAACATGTTGTTTGTGAATTATTTGTGATTAATATGTAATAATATTATGTTATGGATTATTTGTAATTAGTTTAATTACATTATGAATTATTTGAGATTAATTTGTGATACAAGCTGTGGATTTATGTGATTTGGGGAAAGTAGAGTTCATATTCAACAATATTATTTGTAAATTATTTGTGATAAATTTGCAATACAAGTTGTGTATTTTTGTGATTTGAAATAATATCATTGTCTTATATAGATTTGTGTGAACAAAAACTGTTGAATATAGATCTGTATGATTTGAGAAGATATTGTTTATAAAGATCTGTGTGATCCGAGATGAAGTTGTTATTATAAAAAGGGATCCGTGTGATCCAAGGTGAAGTGATAATTCTATAAATGGATTTATGTGATTAAGGTGAAGTTGTTATTTCAGAAGTGGATTTGTGTGAATTGAAATTAAGTTGTTGTTTTATTTGTGATTAAATGTTGATATTAATATCGTAAATGATTTATGATGCATATTTAATTGTGCTGGTTGCATACCATGCATAATCATGAAAATCGTTTTCCCCAAAATAAATAAGATATTAATGGTGTGTGCTGCCACTATATATGCATCTCTGTCAGGATTTGGAAAAATCGTTCCCAACACTTTATTTGGGTTCGAAAAAATCATTCCCAGTACTTTATTTAGGAGTTCGGAAAAATTGTCCCCAACACTCTGCCAGGGTTCAGAAAAAATCGTTCTCGGCACTATATTTGGGGTTTGGAAAAATCGTCCCCATTGAGCTCATTGGGGTGCATATCATAAGTGTATCGTGGGGATCCCGCAACGTGAAAAGTTTTCAAAATAAAAGAGATCAACTAGAAAGACTAGGAAATAAGCAATAGAGAACTAAATGCATTTTCATGCACTGACATGCATGATAGAAACTTACTGAGATTTTTGTCTCACTAGTTTATGCATTGCAGGTGAGCCTGTTGATGATTGAGTTATGTGGTGTGTTGTGCAAGCTGTGGAGCTCCTACAGGGTTTTGAGCAGATGTACATAGATGACGACCTGTTGGGCTAGACTGTGAATTTATTTTGTTTCCGCTGATGTTTTGTGATGTAATATAATAAGTATTGTCACAAGTTTGTGTGGTTGAAAGTTGTGTCAAAATCCAGTTACGTATGTTGAACTGATGTGATGATTTTGGTTATAAATATATTATGTGAAAAAAAAAATATATATATGCAATTTTTATAATGATGATGTTTATGTTAATTATTATTTGAATTATAAGTTATGTAAGGTGGGTCGTGTCAAAGTGGTATCACCTACTTTGAAAAATGTATACAAATATAAACAAAAACATGTACAATTATAAACAGAAATATATACAATTTAATTGTTAGTTTTTTAATGAAAATTTGAGTGTAAAAAAATATACAATTATTAAAAAATATGTATACACCATTGAATAAAACGTTACACGCATATGAATGCTAGTGTGTACGTAAACGTTATATATAAAATAATAAAATAATATTTGTGTAAGATTGTCTTATAATAAAATTATTTTATATTTTATTTTAATTAATTATAATTTTTTATTAAAAATATTATTTGTACTATGAATTATTAATAAAATGGTTTATTTAAAATTTTATTTCTTATAATTATCGCTTTTAATTAAAATATTAATATAAATTTGTATCTGTCTATTTGCTAAAAGGCTAATTATAGAGTGCACCCGAGTGCATCCATATACAACTATAAACAAAAACATATACAATTATGAACAAAAATGTATACAATTTAATTGCTAATTTTTTAATAAAAAATTGAGTGTAAAAAAATACTCCATACAATTATTAAAAAAATATGAAAAATATACAATTATTACAAAATATGGTGCACCCAATATACACTCTTGCTAAAATAGTAATACCTACGTTACTCCATTATTTATAAACTCACGTAAAGATATAAAAGGCGCGCACTCTCTCACTCTGAATAACCCATACCAAAAAAAGGAAAAGGAATGCATACGCATTCGTTTGATTTTTATTCCGACATTGGTGAATCCTTCACAATTGCCATCTCTCTGATATGCTCTCCTCTTTCAACGGATAAATTACACAAAAAGGAAGGTTTGTGAACGCCATTAATACGTTTTGCATACTATCTGCGTAAGATTTGAGTTTATTGATGATCTTATTTAGGGATCGGAATCTGATCGATGATGCATGCATTTGCAGGTTTCCTTTGATGGGTTTCTTTTATGTAATCCATTCATAATTGCAGAATGATTAATGCGAATGCAACAGCACCACCAGCAGTGGCAGAACCTGCCCAGGTACGTGCCCCAATTGCATGATGTTGATTGCGATCTCAGCGACTCATGCTGCAATCTTTTTTCCTTTTTATTGTACGCTAATCTAGTGCGCGGTCATTCAGGTGGAAGGTGGTGGTGTCAAAACTGAACCTCCACCAACACCTGCATCCTCAAGCCCCAAATTTCATGGCGGGAGTAAGGTACTCTGCTTTCGAATTGTTATTTTCGTCTAATTGGGCGTATATTTGTGCTGCAAATACAGCAGTAATGAAGACAAAGCCAATGTTGATGTTTGAATTATGATTGCATTTGAAACATGACGTCTCAAACACACACATATATTTTTGGGGGGAATAGCAAAGCATATGCTGGTGTTGAGGAATGGATGTGTAGAATATGAAGGCCTCCAAATAGTTTTAATCATGTCTGACTCAGATGTGCTTAGGAGATCAAGTTTCTGAATAAATTAGTATAAGAAAGAATAGAGTTTCATACATTGGACATTGTACAATTTGGTGAAAAGTTGGAGATTAAAGTGCATGAGATGTGATCAATGATTAAGATGGGTCAAATGGATACTATTCAGAGAGCGACTAAGGTTCTTCTTAGGAGCACAAGATATGGGTGAAGGGAAGACTAGAGGGGAAGATTATTATCTGCAAACACTCTTGGTTTGACTATTATTAGGTCCTCACTGAAGAGGCTGATGGCAATTTATCTTGTCAAGATTAAAGTAGTTTTCATGGTTGGAGTTGTATGTAACTTGTAATCATGAATCATTTGATGAGATTTAGTTATATGCGATTCCAGATTGAGTAAAAACATAAGCTAATTTACTCAACATAAACCTTCCTTGTTGACCTAATAGTATTGTTAATGAGATTTCAAACACCATCAAGTGGTGGCGCACTGGAATTGTATACCTACTTATATGCTATTAAATTTTTTTTAATAGCAATGAACTGTTTATCCAGGTTTTTTAATTTTCATCATTTTGCAGGTATTTAAAAGTGGTCCACTATTTTTGTCATCAAAAGGTATCTTTTGCCATTTCTATAAGTTTCGTCTTTAATTGAAAAATCAAATGGTAAACACTATACACATTTCTTGCTCCATATCACATTTTTTGATATGGTGTTTTAATTTGCTAATTCTATGTGAAACTTGGCTGCTAGAATTTGAGATCTCAGGCACAAGCATATGCGAGTGGAGATTGCCTATTCCACTCTATGCTCCATCTCCTATTTCAAGAGGAGATGGAGATGGAGCATAGAGTGGAATAGCGGATCCCAATTGAGCATATGCATTCATGACCTTATAGTTACTTTCAATAAATTGCATGGACAGATGCCTATTATGACATGAAAAGTCCCTTTTCTATTATGCTTAGCTTCATCACAGCTTTGTATAGCTTTTAGTATGGGTTATTTCCTATGCTGCTTATGATCATTTAGCTGTACTGGCAAATGGTTTCAATTTTTGCATATCATGTTTCATTATATTCTTTATGAAAGCAGAGGTGAAACTAGAACACATAATATTATGCAAGTCAAATGGTTGTGCAATTTATGTTGGGATACCTTGTTGAATATTTTGGCCCTATTATAGTTTTGGAACAGACTCTGACTTGTATAATTTTATTATGCAATGCTGGGGAAATTATGAATTTAATGCTAACCATTTTTTTCCACAAAATACACATGTCTGTCAACTACTTGACCAAGTGTTGAATAGTCTCCTCCTTTTCATTTCTCTTTTAGTTTAGCAAGGTCATATGTTTTCCATATCAATGTAAGATCTCTTTGATTCTCTTTTCTGTAGAGAAATTGATTTCTTCATGACACATTTTAATTACTGTATAGGAATTGGATGGACATCATGGAAGAAAAGGTGGTTTATTTTGACTCAAACATCGTTGGTATTTTACAGAAGTGATCCAGTAAGTTGCCACTTTTAGAAAATTTTCAATAAGAATCTATCTATTAGTAAATAATTTCTAAAAAGTATATCCCGTCTCAAATTGTTCCTTTTCTGAAATATTTGTTAAAAAATTTTGGACTTTGAATGTTCCTGAATTTTCATGAGTTTAAATTCTATTTTTTTCAGTTATGTTTTACTATGTCAATCATGATTTGTCAAGTGCAGAAGCACACATTCTAGGCTTGTAGCACATTCTTAAATACATTACATGTGATTCACTGCTGCAGTGGTTTGTGTCTCAATACATTGTAATGAATTAACTGGGCAGAAATTTCTTACTCAAATGGATTTTCACTTGTCGTTAGGTGTATTTGATATATGCTTTATACAATGAAACCCTATAATGCTAAAATAACACCTTAAAATTCAGTTTATTGGTATATCAATTGTTCAATTGTCATCTTTAACTTTGCACGGTCCTCAGAATGCAGCCCCTCCAAAGTCAGGCGAAGTAAACTTAACCCTTGGAGGCATTGATCTTAACAGTTCAGGCAGGTTGGTTTGTAGCTTTTTAACTAATTTAAATAAAATAATTTTTTCCCATTTCTGATAGCATTACAGTTTTAGCATTTCCCTATAACTAACTTCATGGGATATTAACTTTCTGATGCATTTCCAGTGTAGTAGTCAAAGAAGACAAGAAACTGATCACTGTGCTCTTCAGTGATGGTCGAGATGGACGAGCGTTCACCCTCAAGGTGAAGTCCAATTTAGATTTCTTTGTCAGTTCAAACTTTCAACAGTATACTCTTGCTGTTTGAATTTTAATTCTTTCTTCAATAATCAATATTCATGCTCAATTTTACAATGTGCTCTAGTGGAAATTCATAGAACTTTAATTGTTGAATATTTATGGGCTGCAATTGATTTGCTCTGCCACATTCTTATTCTATTTACTCTATTTTTTTTTTCACTTTATATATTTTTATTAATATATCTTAAGCATTGTACAAACAGTGAAAGATAGAATTCAGCCTTCTGTTTTTGCATTGGTGCCACAATCAAATCTCATACCCTAAAAATACACCTAGAATTTAAGGTCTGTTCTGTTGTTGTTATGCGCATGGACTCTTTAATGCAGGCTGAAACACTGGAGGATTTATTTGAGTGGAAGGCTGCACTTGAGGAAGCCCTTGCAAATGCCCCTACTGCTGCCACTGTCATGGGACAAAATGGTCTATTCAAGAATGATCAGTTAAATGGGGCTGATGTTTCATCAGAGCAATGTATGTGTTCCTCAACTTGAATGTGCAACTATTTATTGATTTTCTTAACATTTTTTCACTACAAGTGGCACTTTATTAGTAGTGCAATTGCAATAAGACTAGGTTTACTATACACTGCCTTTGGTCTTATAAACAGCCACTATGCGATGCATTCTTACAGTCCTTTTTATTGCCAGTTTTGTAAAAGAAATAGATAATGCCAATTAAACCTTTTTTACATTCATATCATTGTTTTATTGTAATAAGAAATTAGGAATGATACTATTTCCTTAATATAATATCCATAATGTATTCATGTCAGAATAACTCCATGAAGCCCCAGTCTCGTAATTTGTTGGGTTGGGAGAAGGGGAGGGGGAAAATATAGCACTGAAGTGGCCTTGATTCATTGATTTCTTTGATCTTAATTATAAAATTTATTAATGTTCTCTTTCTTTTAACTTTACTTTTTATAGCGAAAGACAAACAGACACCTAAATCCATGGTACTTGGCCGACCAATTTTACTTGCTCTAGAGGACATAGATGGAACTCATTCCTTTTTGGAGAAGGCTCTTAGATTTCTTGAAGACCACGGTGAGCCTCTTCTCTTATTGCACTTATTCTGTCCAGATAGAGAAACATGATTTGTTTATACACATCCAGTTTAGCCTGCAATTTTGGATGTCATCAATTAATAACTTTCAATTTGTTTCAAAGTACTAATTTATCATACATAATCTATCAATAAAGTAACATGTCTTTATAACATATTTTATGATGTCTTGCATACCGCAAGGGCTCATGTAGGGATTTTATCAGAAACCATGGAATATTTTGCTATAATTAGTTGTGCTTTCAGTAGAGATGTTAAATGAGCTGTAGGCTAGCCTGTTTAAATCGGAAAAAAAAAATTTAGGGCCAATGTTTTATATACCGATTAGCCCATACCGTTTTGCTTGAAGCCAGTTATGGCCACCCCGATAACCTGTTTAACATATTTAATATTTAATTTTACTGTAATTTATGAACTTTTACTAGTAATAAAAACTTAATTTTGTAGAAATCTTTGATGAAAATGAAATGGAATTAGAATTTTTTATTTTTGTCATATATAGATCAAATATTGAGTATACTGAGTTTGGTTAACTGGAAGGTTATATGATTTTTATTTATGGATTTTCACTACTTGAGTGTTAGAATTATTGATTTTAATATAATTAAATTTAATGACTTATCTTTTGAGTTATTATATTTATAAATTAAATATATATCTTAAGTTAAACATTTATAATTTTATGTACTAATTTTATAAGTTTATATTTAAATTTAGAATTTTTTAATTTTATTAAAGTGCCCATAACCATTTAGCCTGAAATCAGCTAAGTCTAGTGTTAGGTTACTCTTTTAATGCCCTTTAAATAGGCTTGATTAGCCTGAAGCCAGTTGGGGTTGTCCCTAATGTGTTAAAGCATGCCCGTTTGATATCTCTATTTGCAAATCCATTTGCAACCGTGAAAACCACTAATTTTAAGCAAAATCTGAGTTTCAACTATTGAAGAAAAGTGATTTTTATAATCTCAATTGCGATCAAGTTTACCCT
The DNA here is from genome assembly GCA_023678885.1 of Pogostemon cablin. NCBI lineage: Eukaryota > Viridiplantae > Streptophyta > Magnoliopsida > Lamiales > Lamiaceae > Pogostemon > Pogostemon cablin. The sequence continues at coordinate 8,359,248 of CM042990.1, read as the reverse complement.
TATGTTCTTGTAAGTTGTTTAGAAATTCCTTATTTTTCCTCATAAGAATGCATGCTACAATTTCAAAATCGGAGAATATCTCTTTGTTGGATTATGACAGCATCATTTGTGTAGGCGAAAGCATATAAAAATAAATCTAGAACCTCTCTGACTTGAAGCCTCTTTTCCAGTGCTAGAAGCTAAGAGATGTCTTAACTAATTGTACTTTTCACTCCATTGCATAATATCCTTCCGGATTTTGTTAAGAAAGGGATTCGATTTCTGCCTGTTTGCTGCTTCTTTTTCTCTAAAACTCTGGTCATGATGCATGCAATGAACATATTATACATGGATGCAAGAGGATGAGATCAATTTTGATGTCAATACTAAACATAAGAATCAAAGATGCATGAGTTTTCTGTTCTTTGAAGATAATTGTAGAATTATCCCTCTAGGCAAATGATTCAGAATGTCCTTATATTTTTTAATCTTACCATGTATAGGGAACTTCACAGAAACCCATTAATCATTCTTTATTAAGGCACCCCGATCTTCTATGAATAGTAAATACCCCTTGTTTTGTGCATTCAGTATAGCGTGCAAAAAATGCATGAGTCTTTTGTACAACTCCATAAGAATAGAAAGAGAGCTTTTCTATAGTAACCATTTGTTTGTTTTGAAAGCCTTAAAAGTATCTCATAAATTTTGGTCAAAGGTAAAATGAAGATGCATTCCTTCAGAGGTGAGCGTCAATTCTCTCGTTACAACCTTATCTACATTTAAGTTGTAAACTTTGTATAATATTAAGCTCAAAATTTGTCTATCCTCCACGTATGGATTGTTATACTCTTTCATATCTTGTTTATAGTTACTCATACCCAAAGGCTTACAAATTGGTCATCCTTCTAGTTTGTTGGTGCTGATGTGCGAAAGTCATTTTCTAGGAGTAAAAACAGAAGGCATCTTGAGGCAAGCTGCTGATGTTGAAGATGTTAAACACAGAATACACGAATATGAGAAAGGTTGGTACTTGGTTTGCATGATGCATGGGTTTCATATAATGTTTCATCTATGGATTTACTTATAGGAAGAGAGGATTTTCTTTAATTCCTACAGATCTGGGGTAATGGCTGGTAACCTATTTGAGGTTTGTGTCTTGCAATTTGCAAACCACAATGTTCAGAGTCTTTCCTTGTCTTATCAGTTAAGCTTTTTAATATTTGGTGCTAATGTCTTGAAAGTATAAAGGATATGGTATGGTAACCTTATGCTCATACAAAATTACTTCTCCACAGTGCTTTAAAAACTCTCTTAGAGAAATCTTCACATCTATGCTTGTATTATGCATTCAAATCAATATTCTAAAACCCAATATATACTAATTCAATCTGCCTATAAGTATCTATCAAAATATTGATGATACTTTTTTATTAATCAAATTCAGGTAAAACAGACTTTTTGCCTGATGAGGATGCGCATGTTATTGGTGACTGTGTAAAGGTACTTCCCATACAATGTATAAAACATATCATAGTTCATACTAAAGCTCAATTGAATTCTTTCTTTTCTGATTATAACTAGTATGTTCTTCGGGAGTTGCCTTCATCTCCAGTTCCTGCTTCTTGCTGCAAGGCTCTCCTTGAAGCTTGTCGTAAGTTTTTTGTTTCAACATTTGCTTTCTCCTTTATGTCCATAGATGCTTGAATTGTACATGTGCATGTCTTACTCGTCATGATAAAATATATATGTTGACAAAATATTTCACTCAAATGATTACATGAAACTCTTAAATTATTAATCAGCTTTTGGCATATGAATATTATTAAGGAGGTGTTTGGTCGGATAATTTGGTAAAGGAATGATAAATGAATCAAAGATGGGTGTTTGGTGTAGAGGGAAAGAAATGAAACCTCACTATATTGGTTAATCAACTATTTCTCCACTAAATGGGAAGAAATCATTACCTATTCCATTTTCCTTTCCCTTGCCTTTCACTATCCCATTCTAATACATTGTACCAAGCACACGAAGCCTATCACCAGATAAGTCTCTGTCAGCAATTTATATTACGTCAGAGATCCTAGACTTCTTTCAGCATAGAGTAACATCCAACTTAGACTCAATAATTTATATGCCCAATATAGCCTAAAATTGGATAAAGCAAGTATAGTGTGTTTGTTATATGTGATTGTCTGAATTTAGATTCCATGAGAAAAAGGATTCCTACCTTTTTCTTCTCAGAGACCATTCACCATGGATAGATTCACAACTTCATAAAAGTGAATGCAATTCGGGTAAATTAATTTTTAGATGTATCTATATATCTGCATTAGAAATGCAACAACATATTGACAAATTGAAATATCAAGCTCCTAACAAACTTGAACTCAAGCTATAAGTTAGCATTCAGCTAAAAATTGTATAGAAATGTGATGAATCGGCATTTGAATGTTCAGTTATTGATATGATTAAATTACTCAATGATCAGGAGCGGAACGTAGTGTAAGAGTAAATGCTATGCGGTCAGCAATATGTGAAACATTTCCAGAGCCAAATCGTCTCTTATTACAGAGGTAGTTCTATGTCATTGCATGACATTTACATAATTGGATTTTTAATGTCAGTATACATTTTGGTAGTCGGGATATTACCTCCAATCAACTTTATTGCTTATTCTCAAGCATGCTTAAATATTGTGCAATGTTTAATCTTGATAGTCACTTCTTATGAGGTCTAATTGGATGTCAAACTTTTGTGAATTCTAGTTTCGCGTTTGCTTTGAGAGGAGTCAAGATGCTTTTCTATTTGTTTTACACTTATTTGCCAAACATTATCACCTTGGGCCAAGAGTTGGACCAGTTGGAAGGTGTAATACTGAATGTGGAAAACATAGTATAAGAACGAATTTACTTGTATTTCACAAAGAATAAGTGGTGCACAATTTATAACTCATAGGTACATATATATTTCTAACACTTTTCCTCAAGGCTCAAGTTGAAGCGTAGATGTTGATAATGCCCAACATGCTAAAAAGATAATAAATCCTAACACTATTAAGTATTTTTTTGTAGATATCACCTAATTCTTCAGTCGAAATAACTCTACGCTGGATTTACAAGATATAAGTTTTTGTATTGTTCGTTCCACTATAAAGTATACGTTTCCCTTTTTGGTTAGTAGGGTCTCACACACAAAAAAAAAAAAAAGAGTTAAAAACTAATACCCCTAAAAGTTCTACAATATCACACAAATTGCCATCAATTCAATTAAAGTTTGGGGCAAAAAGGTAAAAGTACAACTAAAACTTACCCACTACATATTAAAATATCATATCCCTTGATCTACGGACAAAAAGCAAATGTATACCTTTCACTGAGACAGAGGGAGTATTTCTTTTCTTTTGCTACTCAAATGATATTTTGATATTATGGAGTTATCATTCAAAGCATATATAAGATCTGATATCTCTCCAAAATATAAGAGTTTATAATTGATGTTATATATTGTCATGCTTGTTCCTTTTCACTAGAGTTGCTTTTATTTTATTTGGATCATGAAGTATGTTTCAGATAGGTATGATTTTGGACGTGTTACTTGAAACATTTAAAATGATTAGATGAATGCAAACATGAAAGCTTTATTTATATTTATTTAATGATGTGTAAGGTAAAAAAAAGAAAATCTTTTTTGAAATGTAATACCTCAAGTAGCAGATAATTTTACCAGCCTCTATGAAAGCATTTGATTGCTTTCTCCAATCATCTATTAGATGGGAAAAATTCTGGAAAAGCGTTTTATTTCTATTTTAAGCCTTATATTTCAATAATGTTCTAAACCTTAATCATGTTTTTTGTTTACTCCTCTTTAACAGAATTCTCATGATGATGCAAACGGTGGCTTCCAACAAAGCAGTGAACAGAATGAGCATATCAGCTGTGGCAGCTTGCATGGCTCCCTTACTTCTTCGCCCACTTCTTGCTGGTGATTGTGATCTTGACCATGATTTTGATGTGGGAGGTGATGGCTCTGTTCAGCTTTTGCAGGCAGCTGCGGCAGCTAATCATGCTCAAGCCATTGTTATTACTTTGCTTGAGGAGTATGATAACATATTTGGGGTATTCTTTTGTTTTCCTCATTACTGTGTACTTATTTTTGCAGTTGCTTCGATATGGATGGTCTGAGTTTCCATATGTGCATTTAGATAGATGGTTTTCTTTATGATTCTGAACTTTCTTTTAGAGCATGAAAGTGAGATTTTCGTGAAACCTTTCATTTAAAACTACAAATAAAATTGAAATCTGTTTTTGTTCTAGATACCAAAAATCTATGTAATAAGTAAAATACAATTAGTCCACCCACTTCAATATAGATGTATATGTGTATTAGTTATAACCTATTCCTAAATTATACTTCAAGGAATACCCAGATTAATTTGTGTTGTTACTATTAAAATTTATCCACTACATTTTACTCTTGAACAGTGAAAGTTATAACAAAGTTTCTTTTTCCCAATCATATCTAGACCTTGATGATGTGCCATTAGTACTTATCTTTTCTATCTGATTTTGTGGGCCTGTATGTTGTCAACTTTATACATTTATTTCCAGGATTTAGCAGAGACACATGAACCCTACACTGACTCAGAAGAAAGTGGAAGTGAGAGCGAGGAAATCACTGATGATGAAAGCTTTGATGAAGATGACATGACTGAAGGCTCTGAATATGAAGAAGATGAATATTTTGAAAATGACTCAAGTCAAGCTAGTAGTGAGACTGAGACTGGTGAAAACAAATCAATTGAAAAGGTTTCTATTTATTTAACTTGCCTGTTATGTGATAATTAACACACTATAGATGTCTACACGCTTGCCACTTAAAAACCTTCACAGTGTTTACCAACTTTTTCTCGATGACATTAATATTTAAATTCTGGTTCACTGATTGTAGCAACTCCCAAAATTTCTGAAAAATAGATCAACTTCTTTTTTGAGACTGTCTTTCTTGTGATTCTGTATTATCACTTTTGACATTTGTAAGTCCTTGTACATCTCTTTCTCATTGTGCATTTAATTATCAAAACTGCATTTTATGGTATTTCTTCGTATATGATGAAAATTTATTCTAATATTTTAGTTTCACATATCATCCTTTATCTTAGCAGTCTCAATTATTATTTTTTTTTAATTTCGCACAACCTCTTTCATCATGCATTGTACATAATTTTCAGTATCTCAAACTTTATGTGCTTTGCCCCCACTCTAGTGTAAGCTGCAATGTTCTTTGTAGAGGCAGTATTCAGGAGGCTTTAAGTTCGTTTGATATGTTTCTTGGTTTATGTTATTTTTAAAATTTTCTATCAAGATATTATCATTTTCACTGTGACTTTGCTTCCCAAAACCATTAATAAACTTTAGATAAGCAGGTCTCTGGAAGTCACAGTTCAGATTCAGCCTCTCCTCAAGTAGACGGTGTTCTTGAACCCAGCCAAAATTTGTCATCAGGCCCACTTCATGCTTCATCACGTCAACGTGATAATGTAGAAGGTACCGAGGCCGACTCAAAGATCCAAGCAGATTACACTGAATCATTAGGGGATGATACATCAGTGCTACAAGCATCCTCTGAATTGCTGCATGGAGCTTCACGCAGTATGCGACGACCCACTGTCTGGGGTCGTGCTTCTGTGAGTATATTATTTTATTGGTTTATTGTCTAATAGGAGTATTATTTTTTTAGCTCTAAATTTTTTTCCCAATTATCCACTATGTAGGCTTATTACTTTGGAGGATTAAGTACTTTTTGATGCTGCCTCTTTTCCTTTAATTACATGAGTTGTAATGTCACCTTACGTTTTGGTGTCCAGGGAAAGAAGAAACTCTCCATGGAATGCATTGATCTTCCTGTTGACGATGAGTAAGTGATGTATCAAAACTTATATTGTCTTTGACAAGTGTACCTCCACAATTATGAACACACAGTGATATGCACACCAAAGCTCTTCATCATTTTCTGACTTAAACTTGTTTTATTTCTTAATCTTGGCCTATTACAAGGGCTGCAATCCAAAAGCTTGAATCTTACAAAACAGAAATCGAGGGTAGAATCTCAAATGAGGTAAAACTTTAACTATTCATATCACGAGAATTTTGCATCTTCTTTTCTGAACTATTGAACTCAGGACTTTTTTCCATTATAGATTAAGGCGAATTCAGCTCTGCTAGATAGTTTAGAGATACGGAAGCGTGAATTGCATGAACGTCGTCTGGCTCTTCAAAAAGATGTAAGAGCTTTATGAAGAATTGTATACACTTGTGTTTTTCCTTTTCCCGTCTCTCTCTCTCTCTCAGAGAGACAAACCTATTTGCATATATTGTCATCCTTTCTAATGGATGAAAATTTGTTTACAATCTGGAGTGGAATTAGATTTTATGGAGTAAACTCATTTGTTATTTCTGTGTGACGTAGGTGCTGATATTGAACTAGACTCTGAACTTAGAACATAATATTAACAAATCATCATTTACTTGTGAGAATATCAAATGAAGCGGGATTATTAAACCATAATGATGTTCTAAATCAGCAAGTTCCTAGGTACCTGCTTAAGGATGATAAAAACCAACTATATCCCTTTTTAAGTGAGAATACCCTAAAACATACATTTTAAAGATTTGGTTACTTGTGGACGAACAAACAAGTACAACCAAATATATGAGGTGAATGGGGAACGTAGGATTATAGGAAACAGAAGTTGATGTGGAATCTTATTTTGTAAAACTGTTGCGGAGTGGAATTAGTGAGGAAGCATGCAGTAGAAACATCATCAAGACTAAAGCATAGAGGAACATGAGTTTACACGAAATAGCCCCTTGTTTTTCAAGAAGATACTTTTTTATCCATTTAGCTCCATTTCTGGATGGAGCATCAACACAAGCTGATTAATCATCCATTTTGAGTCATACAAGTGAAATGCCCAAAAAAATAAAATTCTTTGACATTATCATTTCTCAAACTTACAGCAGATATATCAAATTGTGTTCTAATTTCAGAAGCAAGATTGAAAATACGAAAAGTACTAAGAATAAGACTTCATAAAGTACTCTTATCTATTGAAGGAACTAATGGAAAATGAAAAATTTGGCAAGGTGACAAGACTTGCAATCTAAATTAGATTTTACCATGAAACAGAGGGTATGACTTCGTCAAGAGAGATGGTAATGGGTGCTCTAATTGACAGTGGATTTCAAAAGGAAATAATTTGCTTGGATAAGCTGTAGATCAAGATATATTTGAATCCAAGATGTAGAGCACACCTGAATCTCGTCCATTACCAATAATCATCTTGACCTGAATTTTAGAAAGACAATGATCAGGAAAGAATAAGATACGGAAGTTAAGAGCTCGAGTGATTTTGCTAACAGAAAAAATAAAATAAATAATAAATAAAATTAAGGAGAATTTTAGTAAACGAAGCTCGGAGGTTATAATAGTGTGGATGTAATATTGATAGTGCCAGAACAAAGAATATTTGAAGTATCTATCATGTAATTGGTGACTCCAAAATTAACTACCCATTGGGAGTAAAAGGAAATAAGACGTATATGAGTTTTGCTTGACTCTGAAAAGAACAGTGAAAGATTTATAGTTCTTAGAATGCCTCAAGAAATTTGATAAAGTTGCTTGAGCAGATATTGATACAGATGGTCGAGAAAGTCACTTTTAGTTACCATGTGAGATAACTGTGATCCTTAACCTTTTTGAACAATTTCTGACAATTTATGTTCATGGCAATAGATGATACGGATTACTCCTTAGTCTTGATGTGTGGCAATCTGAGGCCATTACCACCACCATTATTTTGATTAACAAGGGTGCCAATTTCTGGACACTGGAAGTTTCTGGACACTGGAAGTTGGATAATACTGGTTGTGGAAACTTCCTGAAATTAGTAACCTCAAGCTTAGGTTTAGACAGAATTTGAGATTTAGCTCCATTAAAGTGGGAATCACTAAGTCTCAGCTAAATCATTCATAATGGCCTCGGTTCTCTCAGTGGTTTCTAATCCTGATATTAGGCAATAGCACTTTCTATTCTTCATGTTTGCTAGAAATTCATACAGTAATTGCTCAGTATGAGAGAAATCCTTACACACATCAAAGATAAACATATCTCTTTTCTGAGATCACAAAAGATTAAAAATATACCATCAACTCTCATTCACTCAGTAAACTTCAGTATCAGCTAGAAAACTATCAATAAGGTTGCCACCTGTATATATGTCCAAGAAAACAACAATATTCAGCACAAACTTGAAACGATATGTTATGTTATCTGCATGAAAAAAAAATATATTCTTGATCAGTGAAAAATAAAACTAGAGAAAACAAGCTTTAGATTGAACCTATGTTTAAGATGGGAGATATTATAAGTGTAATGATAGAGAATTAATGCATATTTATTTTACAAATACCAGGGTCACTTATCTAGGAAAGAATCCAATACCTAAATCTATATTATTTACATAACATGTTTTAATACTGAGGCCTACCCATGTATATCCACATGCACTTGGCTTAATCTTTTAAATTTCGCACTGTAGGTGGAAAGACTCCAGAGGCAGTTACACAAGGAGATGGAATTAAGAAAGGCACTTGAAACTGCACTCAGAATATCACAACTGCCTCTATCTGTTTCCTCACTTGACGAAGAGGTTAGAATGTGTCTTTGTTACAGATCTTTTAAAATTTTAAATCATGTTACTATAGCCAACATTGAGTTGATTGCAGATGAGGGTAGAGCTTGAGGAGATGGCTCAAACAGAGGCAGATGTCGCAAATCTGAAAAAGAAGGCTGATGATCTTGAGTCTAAGTTTGATAAACAGCGCGAGCAAACTTGTAGGATTGGACATGAAATAAACAATCAGCTTAACCAGAATGCTGGCCGACATAAGTCGTAAGAATATATTATGTCCCTCCATTCTTCTTGTGGTGTTTTTCCTATTCTATGCATGACTCTTCCAGTCAACTTGTTGTCATTTTGTGCATCCAAAAGTCTGTCTCTTGCAGATAATATGGAAAGTGGATCCCTTCAGCAAACGCATGTTATCTGCAAGCATCTTAAAGTGGAAGCTAGTTCTTTTAATCACAGACGTAATGGTTGTAATTTATCACATCTGTTGATAAAAAAAGAGAGTAAATAGAGCTCACATTAAACTCTTCAAGAAACTATATTAAAATAAATTTGTTAGACTACTAGATGCCTAGTTCATGTCTCTCATCGGGTCTCATTCACATGGGCTTGGGATTAAATGTAAGAAGCTGCTTGGTTCAAATTCTAGAACGGGAATGATAATGGGGATCATTGAGGAGGATAATGTCAATGGGAATGAAGTTCATTGAAGGGTGTGGGGATGTTATTATAACAATGGAAATGATTGAGGAACTTCGATTTCATTTCCATTACCATCCCCAATACCCCTTACCAAGCGCTCCCCAAAGTTAATTCATAATAAAGTGAATTCATAACCCAATCTAGATTTTTCTGAAGATTTGGAATCAGTCCAGATTTATCTGTAGACACTTTTGAAGCCATTCTAAAGATGGCCTTACATATACAGCACAAAGACATTCTCAATAGACTTGAGGGGAAAACTCCCTCTATCTCTCTCCCTCTCTCTTTGGGACAAGAACACCAACCCACTTCTTAGTTTGAGAGGGATCATACGGGATAGGGATATGCTTCTAATCATATATCTATCAGAGAACATAGTGAGTACTGTCAAGATATGAGCCCATTTATTTTTTTCCTCGCTTATTTGTGCAGGAAAGAGAGAAAAATGGATGGTGGACTCTCAGCTATCTCTAGTACTTCTGAGAATTCGTCTAGAAGTAAGGTATGCCCCTATCAGTGAAAAATGAAATTGATGTTGGTTGATTGATTTTTACTTTCTTCATTTTACTAATAGCAGCTGGGCTGGTCATGTTTCCATTATTTCTTTAAGAACTGAATTCAATTTTATGTGATCATAAAAATTATGATAGTTATTTTCTTGACAATAAGCGAACTTTTTGGTATCTATTTAATTACAAAAGAATATAATATCATGATGGAAGTTGAATCTATAATTTCTGGAAGATGGTGATGATCTTGAGCATAGACATGCCACCAATCAATAGTCATAACTTGTTTTGTCTGAAAAATGTCTGTCTTAAAGCTCCAAAGGAGTATCTCATATAGTAAAGTCAAGCAGTCTTGTCCTCATTAGTGCTTGTTGATGTCAGTACCATAAGTACGACATTACCTGTTGGCATTTAATCTCAATTACTTTAGGTAACCCATTACTAGAAATTTTGATCCTTATTGCTAATTTGATTGGATATAGTTTATTTGCAACGACTCTTGGGACATATAATTGTGTCCAAAGTTCAGTTCTGACTTCTGACTCTGGAATTATTACTCCCAAATTATTACTCCCTCCGTCCCACAATTATCTTCACACTATCCTTTTTCGTCAGTCCTAAGATAACTTGCATCACCTAAAAACGAAAATATCACATCAATCTAATATCCTCAAAATACATTTAAATTTCAAAAGTACCACTCTCGGATTAACACACATAACATGCTTTACTATATTTATTTATTATCTAAAAAGACTACATTACCCCAAAAGCCAATAAAGTTAGTAAATAAAAGTAATTTTTCTTAAATTCCATATCTACGGTGATGGTGCAAGCAAATCCAGGACGGAGGGAGTAATTAATTTCAGAATAACTTCTTATGTGACATTCTCCTTGATACATGCTATATAATAAATTACTAAAAAAATGTTATAGTAGTATTACACTAATGTGTTCAAAGTTAATGTGCTGATATTTGATGATTCTCAACTTAGTGAAATCTAAGTTAAAGTGATTATGTTTTTTGTCACATATGATTAAATTTATATCCCAATATTTCTATATTAGACTTTCAATAATTTAAATGAAAATGCTTGGATTCTTTACACTTTTTTTCAATTCCTCATTCATGAATACTGTTCACTCATTTAAGCATCTGAATCTGGTCATCGGATCCATAATAGAAGGAATTACCGCGCGCACGGACTACTTATAAATATCAGCATGATGTTAGTTAAGAATAATATTTCAAAATTTAACCAAAATTTTCTACTTTCAAAATAAGTCCAGCATTTGAAAGTAATTTAACTTGTTATACATCTATCAATCTTTAATCCTTTATAGATAAATAAATACACGTAGCTGTTTAAGCTATCATCTAACTATTAACTTAGATTAAGTTATAACCATGGGCTTTTATTATTTAGAGTACTAAGTGCAATAATTATGCCCATGGCAAGCATAATTTGCACCTTCTTCCTTCTGTGAACAGCATGAATCCAGTTTGGAGAAGTCAGAGAGTGAAAGAGATAAGAAACGGGAGTCATCATCTTCTTCGAACATACAATTGTCTTTGAACCATCAAGGAGATGCTGTACAAAATCCAAAAGCTGCTGGAGGTTTGGCCAAGGGACCTGAGATGGGATCTATGAGGCACGCCTCCTTGTCTCGAAAGTCTAGCTCAAGGACTGAGGTAGGATTTTCCTCATTCTCTTCGTGCTAGTTTTATCTTTTGAATATAGTTATAACATTAGTGTTAATGCTTGATATATGTTTGCTTCGTCTATCCCATCTGCTCTTTGTCTAGGAACCTAATGAAACTCGCTCTATTCGGCATGGCTCCTTATCAAGGAAGTCTAGCTCAAGGACTGAGGTAGGATTTTTCTTATAATCTTAGTAGTAGTTTTATTTTTTGTATACATTCATAACAATGCTTGAAATATGTTTGCTTCGTCTATTGCCTCTGCTTTTGTCTAGGATTAAATGATGCAAAAGAATCAGCAGTAAGAAAATCAACTAATATCAATTTTCTATCCATGTTATTTCTAATGTAAAAAGACTTGGATGTTTCTTATTTGATTTGGTATCATGATAAATAAAGTGAATACAAATTTATTTCACATAAATCTTTCAAAAAGACGTAAAATTGAAGAGCCATTTGCAATATGTACCTTATACGTTGTTCCTCTTTCCTAAAACACCAGCACATGTTCTTAAATCTTTTTCTTACTCATATTTAGTTCAAGATCCAAATTTTGAGTTTGAAAGAGTTTGAAATTTTTAATGTGAAATGTCTAAAAAAATTTATTCAATTCCTGATCCATAATGAACATCAAATTCTAATGTGGAACAATGATGTTATGAATCCAAATATACTTAGCTCTCAGATTCTCGATCAATATCAACCTTCCTGGGACATTCTTCTTTTATAAAGTAATAATGAAGTGCAATTTTACAAAAAAAAGCATAAGAATGTCACATATGTGGTATTAGTTTTGTCATTTTAACATTTTGATTTTGATGTTCTCTTATCTTGTGATATGAACCTATCTGGGCATATCACGCGCTTTCTGGAGTATGAACATAGTGAAATAGTACCACAAGTTCAATTCTGATTCTTTATTTGATCCACTTCTCCCATACGGCTATATATAATATGTTTCTAATTCTTGTGTGATTGAACACCAAATGCCAGAATGTCTTGCATGTGCAACTTTCATTATGCTACATTATGTGTGTGTGTAGTGAGAGAGACAAATGAAAGTTGGCATTGTTACAGCATTAAACAGATTGAGAAAGAGAATGGTTGTTTGTTGGCTGAAAAGATATTTATGTTTGTGTGATAGGGCACTAATTCTACCACTTCTGCTCTGTCAAAGCTGACAAACAGACTTAACTTCTTAAAGGAACGACGTACACAAATCGCAAGTGAGCTCCAATACTTGGACAAGGATGGTGGTCGGAATTCCTGGTCATCTCAGAACCCGGATCAAGCTGACTTGTCCGAGCGTCATCACGATCCCAAAGGTAAAAGCCGAGAACACGAACAACGGGAGCGCTCCGGACAACATGCTGAGAAAACATCAAGGAAAGCAGAAGGCTCTCAGAACCTCGAACGAGGCATGTCCGAAAGCTTCCCAAATCCAGATAAACCTCCTTCCAAGTCTACTGCTAGGACATTCTCTAGATGATCATATTATTACTGCTGCTTTGGACAACAACATTCACCACCTTTTTTTTTTTAAATTTAATTTAACTTTATTTTATTTTATTTTCAACTCTCAAATTAGAAAACTGATTTTTAATTTATAAGAGTTTCCCAGTTCTTAATTTGTGGTCATTCATCTCCCTTTTATTTGCAAGATTTTGCCTTCCTTGGCGCAAAATTCTAAATTCGTGCTTAGTGGACTGGAAACTTTAATTTTGATGTACAGTTATATTGACAAAATTTTATACAGTGAAATAAAATTTTCTTTTATATCCTATTTATTATCCATGTCATGAAATTTATTACGCGAGGCTTATAAAATTATCTTACTATATCATACAAGCTTTAAATATCATGTTAACTGGAGTACTTTAAATTGTGGATTACTCCTCCCTGTCAACCTTCACTCTTTTTTTATTTGTTTGTCTCACAAAACTTTTCGTACCTAAAAAAAGAAACATTACTTTATGCAATAAGTTATTTTAATTTCAATTTTGTCATTGAGTTTTCACAAACATACCATTATTCTATATTTATTTTATTATCTAAAAATTCTACCATGTCCTCAACAAAGTTGATCAAAATGAGACTTTTCTTAAATAACATTATCAGCAAGTATTTATGGGATCCCTTTTTATTTCTTTCTTGTCTTTATTACATATGAATCTTGTTTTACATAGTTGGATGAGTGGCACGAATTAAAGAGAGAATCTAAACCCTTGCTTTATGTTTTTCATTCTGGTTTAGTTAACTTGATCTCTCCTACGTGTTGCCTAGAAAGTCCAGATCAATTTTCATTGATATGGACATGGATTCAAAAAAGGGGTTGCTCATCTGATAAGACTAAGTGCACAGAGACTGGAATTCTGACAGTGTGTTGTGAAGACACCCAAGCGATAGAGCCTTGAACATATGATCCATTTGTGGCACTAGCAACCTCTTGTCTACTAAAAGAAACTCTATATTCCAACCTCTGGTTGACATCAGAAAACACGAGTTCATCGGGGCGAACCACCATGTTTACACCCCAAATATTCTCGGTCTGTACATGATATCTTGATTTGGCATCTCCAACGTTTGTCACAATCCTTGAGTACTCTTGGGTGGTGTTGCCAAGTTGGATGGCAAATGATGGATAGTTCAACTGTGCTTCATGCATGGATACATTGCAGTTGATGTTTTCTTGATTGGCAATGAGTTGGACCTGTTCTTGTGTGTAGATATGACACAAATAGGAAATGTAGTCTGTTGTGGAAAGATCATAGACGAGGCCGGGGTGTATTGCTTTGGAGGGGTTCACTTGGCCTGCACCAATGGCGAAGAAGCCTGCAGGCGCGTAGTTCTCGTCTAGGATTGGAGTGTCGTCGGCTGAAGTCATGAGAGCGGACTTGATCATGGCCGGAGACCAGTGAGGGTGCACCTCTTTTACTAAGGCTGCTATGCCACTCAGGTGGGGGCATGCCATGGATGTGCCTGATATGATGTTGAAAGAGTACCCGACATGTCCTGTCCCGGGCCAGGCTGCAAGAATACTTGACCCGGGGCCGACTATGTCGGGTTTTAGGATCCTTGGACTTTCCAGGCTAGGGCCCCTGGAGGAATATGAAGCCAGCATGGGAGCTGTTTTGTCTCCAAGTTTTGTACCTTGGAATAAGATGGTTGCTGTGGGTGTTGTGGTGTTTGAGTTTTTTATGTAGCTTCTAATCTTATCTCCAGCAGCGTAACTCACGTGCGACACGGGGAGCACGTGAGCATCTGCTAGAGTGGAATATGCGTCAGGGATATCATTCATCAGAATCATAGCAGCGCCACCTGCATCCTTGACCGTTTGGCCTTTGGTAATACGGCTGGCGCCGCCACCCCTGATGCATAAAACTACCTTCCCCCTGATGTCCGCGTTGTCCAGCGACCCGGGCCCGCACCACGGCTCCAGCGTGGTGTTGCCCAGGTCGCCCGCGTAAACCAGGGGCAACAATGTAGGAACAAAATTACTTGGCTGGTAAACAGATTGCCCATCAAACTCATCCTGATTTCCAAGCAACACTTTAGCAACTATTTGTCTATCAATAGTGGTGGCACCAACTGTGAGGATCCATGGGGCATCATTAGCCAATGAGAAACTCTTAGGACCATTGTTGTTGGCTGCACAGCTCACAAGAATGCCCTTTCTCATTGCAGCAAATGCTCCAATGGACAAACCATCTATATAGTAAGGAAAAGAGCTTCCACCAATAGACATCGAAAGCACATCAACACCATCCTCAACCGCGGCATCCATGCCAGCCAACACGTCGCTTTCGAAGCAAAGTGTTGACTGGCACACTTTATAGATGGCTAAATGAGCCAAGGGAGCCATTCCGGATGCTGTGCCGTTGGCCTGGCCAATGGCACTGGCACCCGGAATAAAGTTGCCCGCGGCCGTACTGGCCGTGTGGCTACCATGTCCATCTCCATCCACAGCCTGCCCACCCACATCACTCCACACAAAGCTCCTTGCTCCAATCACCTTGTTGTTGCAACCCTTCCCACCATTCAACTCACATTTCCCCCTCCACCGGGCCGGCGGCGGTGGGACCCCCTCGTCCCGAAAAGACGGATGACCGAGGGCGATCCCACTGTCTACGACCCCGATGATCACACCCTTTCCGTAGTTCGAGGCGGGCCAGGACCCAACATCCTTAAAAAGACCCAAGAAGTTAGGACTCTCAGTTGTCTGTAATGTGTACACTTTCTGTGGCCTTGCATGTAAGAATCCCTCCATCTTCTCCATTTCTCTCACTTCATCTGCAGACAGCTCTGCAGAGAAACCACTGATGACGTGGCGGTACTTGTGCCCCATTACAGACCTTCCATTGGTATCAACCAAGAATGAGTCGTACCAACTCTCTATGTTTTCTGATTTTTCTGGATTTCTTACATGAACAATATAAGTTTCACGTTTGGTGTGTGAAATCACTTGTTCGAAAATTGAAAGACTAATGACCATGATAAGAAACAAGCAGTATAGCTGCATCTTTCTGGAAATATTGTCTTAAATTTTTTTACTATACATACATCAATATATAGTAATCCGTCTCGTTACACTCTTCACTCTCAATACGGAATTTAAGAAATGGAACGGAGGAAGGGAGTATATATTTAGGTTGGAGAAAA
Source organism: Pogostemon cablin (assembly GCA_023678885.1). Lineage (NCBI taxonomy): Eukaryota > Viridiplantae > Streptophyta > Magnoliopsida > Lamiales > Lamiaceae > Pogostemon > Pogostemon cablin. The sequence goes on along the minus strand of CM042990.1, from coordinate 8,343,011 downwards.
ATGCAGCAGCCATTTCATGTGCATGCATTTTTTAAGTGATATGATGGGTTGTTAAATTAAAATAAAGGATTAATTGCATGTAAGTTCTTAATTAAAATACACAAGAAATTAATGTGAAATATAGCCTCTATTCATATAGAATATGATGCAGGTACATCACTAGCTACTTTTATCATCTTTTTCGGATGCAACATTAGTCCTAACTTTTTTTTTTGTTTTTTTCTTATATGGTCCGTCCATCTCCAATTGTTTTTATGACTAGACTCAGCTAGTTTGGTTTCCATGTTAATTAATTCGATTAATTGGTAGAGATCCTACTTATGTGTTTTTCTCTCAATGTACTTTTAATTTGGTAAATGTGCAAGTACTACGGTTGCAATTTTCAAGAATTTTGTTAAATATAGTCTCTCATTTCTACTCTACGTTTACGGTTACATGCTGATAAAGAAACTTTTTTTAAACTTATTTTAATAATATTTGACTATTTGAGAGTGATTTGATATTTTTAGCTAATTATAAATTATAAATATGTATTAGTGAAGGTGATAAATTTAAAATTAAATAGTATTTTTATGTTAATGAATTGAGTTGATAATTTTTTTAATTTGGAGTATCTAAGAGTTAGGACAAATAAATGAGAAAATTATAAAAGATTTTATGAGACAAAATGAGTATAATATTGTTATGTACTCCTCTTAATCTTGCTAGTTACATTGTTTTTTACGAGGATTAACAACTTCGTAGAAATTTTATTTCACACTTTTCATTTTCATCTGTCTCTGTAACAACAAATTTTGTATTTATAATAAAATAAATACAAATTGAGTACAAAGATAATTTCAGATGAATTTAATTTGGAGAATATGTAAGCGAGTTATAATCTCAATCAATCCTCTGATTCTTCTCTCGAACCAATTTGACCTTGACTTATATTGTGTGTGTTAACTTTGACTTCTTTAACTGGTGTGTATGCTGACTATGTTGACAGCGTGTGTGTTGAGTTGGATCTTCAAACGAAGCTTGTCCGAGCTCGGATGTGTAGTCTTGAAACGTTGATTCGGAGGCGTTGAACCTTTGTTCGGATTAAACGTTGACTGGAGAGCTTTCCACAAAGAATGCCGAAGAACTTTATGTGAAGAACGCTTGATCTGGGGGCTTAGCACCTTAATCCCGGATTTGAGACCGCTCTTGACTTGAAGTTACTTTGAAGATGATCTTGAGCTTTTCTTGACTTGAAGCTTGAAGATCGAAGGCCGTTCTTGACTTGAAGCTTGAAGTTGCTTGAACATGTTCTTCACTTGGAGCTTGAAGATCTTGAGACTTACTTGAAGATCTTGACTTGAAGCTTGAAGATGCTTGAACTTGTTCTTCGTTTGAAGCTTGAAGACTTGAAGACTTGAAGATTGCTTGAAGATCTTCGACTTGTTCTTCACTTGAAGCTTTGAAGAGTTGAGGATCTTGAGTTGTACTTCGCTTGAAGCTTTGAAGATTTGAAGACTTGAAGATCCTCGTATGTTCTTCACTTGAAGCTTTAAAGGCTTGAAGACTTGAAGATCCTCGAGTGTTCTTCGCTTGAAGCTTTGAAGGCTTGAAGACTTGAAGATCCTCGAGTGTTCTTCACTTGAAGCTTGAAATCTTGAGGGAGCCTTGCTCGTGTTCTCGATCTCTTCAAGAGCGTCGTCGTCTTCGAGTGCTTGAATGTGTGTCTTTCAAATGAATGGAGGAGAACTCCTTTATATATGTGAGAGATGAAGACCCTCATAAATGACTTGCATTCTGATTGGTCCACTCTATTTGGGTCATATTCTGTGGGCTTAGGCCTCCACTTGTTTGTAGGGATGTAATCGAACCGAATCGAGTCGAACACTACTAGGTTTGAGTATCATTTGATAAGGAATTATCGAACTCGAGCCCGAGCTCAAACTCGTCAAGAAAAAAAATATCGAACTCGAGCTCGAACTCAAATTGTTTGTTAAGGCTCACGAACGTGTTCACGAACTCATAAAATAACTTGTTTATGAACATTTTTCATGAACATTTAAATATTTTTCTCGAAAATATTAAAAGAACGTTTGGTTTATAAACATCTAATGTTATTTATAGAATTAAATAAACAAACTAACAAAATAATATAATAAACGTTAAAAAAATATTTAAATATTTAAATAATGACTTAAGTTATTATCATATTTGTGTGGTTTAATATAAAATATTTAATTATTGAATATTAATAAATAAATAATAATATATAATACTAAAAAATAATTATAAAATTTACGAATACGTTTGCGAGTCATTAACGAACTCATTATCGAATATGTTCGCGAGCTTTTGAATCGAACACTCTTAGGCTTGAGTTTGGTTTGATAGACTATTTGAGCTCAAAATTTAAGTTTGATTTGGTTTGTTAAGGTTAACGAACGAGTTCGAACGAAAACTTTATCAAATCGAGACTCGAATAGTTAGCGAACGGTTTGGTTCGCTTACATCCCTACTTGTTTGGGCTGTAATCAGGCCTATTTTACTTGGATCTATTTAATTTGTATGAGTTTGTTTGACTTAAATCATGCCTCATTTGACTTGAGTTTATTTGACTTGGGTCAGACCTCATTTAATTTATGTCCATTTAACTTATTGGGCTTAAATTAATTATCAATTATTTATTAATTTATTTTAGGAATTTATTTATTTAAATTTCAAAATAAATTAATAATGGCTATTTAATCCAAAAAATCCACGTGTCGCCATTTAATTGGACCGTAAATTTTAATTGCTTATAGTCACCTCATTAAACTTTATCATCCAAAAAAGAAAACATTACATCAATTCTCAACCCTAAAAGTATATTTTAATTACAAATTTATCACTTCCGCTTAATACACAACATATTTTATGATTTATTTATTACATAAAAATATTATATTATCCTTCAAAAGTCAATAAAGTTGGTCAAAAAATAATTTTTCTTAAACTTTGTATCTACAGTAAAGGTGAAGTTTAAATTGAAACGGAGGGAGTATAATATTTTAATATGTAGAGAGATGAGAGAAATAATATTTTAATAAAAAGTGAGTAATTGTATTAGTGTTGTGTGTAGATTCTATAGAAATATATATTAATTGTTTTATGTTAGTCTCATTTACCAAAATGAGAAATGTAGCTCTTGAGGTGAAATCCTTAAAATGAAAATATGTACTCCCTCCGTCCCGAGCTAAGGGTTGTTTTTTCTTTTTGCATGTGAATTAAGAAGTATTATTATTTAATGTGTAGTTGATAGTTGTATTAGTGAGGATGTATGTTCCATATTTTAATTGTATTAGTGAGTGTGCGTGAGTCCCATGTATATAAAAAATAAAAGATGACTCTTTGGGTGGAACGTCTAAAATGACAAAAAAAGACTCTTTGAGTAAAATGGAGGAGATAGCTATTATTATAAGACAGAGGAAATATACTATTATCCAATGATTTTAAAACCTCTTATAAACCCAAAACAAATGCAACCTAAATGTGCACTCCTATATCATCTCATGAATAACTTTTACATGCGAACTCTAATTTAAGTGATTTTGCAATCCACGCGACCATCTTTTCATAATTCATAGTACATGTTATCTAAACAACTCTTGACATATCATTTCCATAATTTCTTAAATTCTTCACAAATAAGACCTAAAATCTGTTGTTACTAGAAAATACCCATAAAAAACTAATATATAGTAACAAATTAAGCATACAAGCGCACAAATAACCTCAAAACATACATAAACCAATTAACAAATGGAGCAGATGAACATTTAAAATAGAACAAATGAGGTAGATGAACATGTAAAATAGATGACGTTCATCAACCTTTCACCCAAATGGAGGGAGTACTATTTTAGTTTATCAAATTCTTGAAGAACATAAATGAATATATGGCATACATACAATAATACAAACCTAAACTAGTAATATTGGAAATGTTACCAAATTTTTTTAGACTCACAGAACTCATTCCAAGTCTTAAACAATTTTTTTTTTCAAAGAAGAAAGGACCACAATGTGAGTTTCAATAAAAAGTGGACCATAACGGGTTACTCGATATGCACAAATTAGTGACAGCAGACAATTGTCAATATGTGCCCATGTATCAGAGAGATGTCAGGTTTATTCAAAGGTTAACAAGAAGAGATGGAACGTATGATAAGAAAAAGAAACCAAATACTCTCTTTTTACAATACCAATCTGCCAAATATAACTATGTGCGCGGCTATTTACACCCCCAATTTTAATAAACGCACCCCGTAAATACACAAGACTAAAATATCCTAATTTGTTAAGACATAAATACCCTTATATTAATTATTAATTAATATTTCTCATTTATTCTTACTTCCAATTTCTATACGTACCCCAATGAATTTTCTATATGTACCCCAATCTCATAAGGTTAGATGACGTATATATGAACGTGATCTTTGCCTTAAAATCGTAAAATTTCAATGTGTTCAGATGCTCTAACCGAACAGGTTCTGTGATCGAACGGGAAAGATTAATGAGTTTGGTTAGCACCATTCGGATCCTCTGATCGAACAGAATTTTATGTTCGTTTACAGCGGCTGAACAGATTGATTTAAGCATGGGTAGATTGAATTTGACGTAAATTGAAAGTGTTTGATTCTGTAGTTCTCTGATTTCCTTCTATTAATTAAAAACGTTGATCCATGCGGACGAAGATATACAGCAAAAGTGACATAACAACCTGGCGGCAGCGCTGTTGGCGGAGACTCGGGTTCCAACACTTTGACGATCATGCTAAGACCTCTCTCGCAGTGGCCGGAGACGCCGCTGATGAAGTAGAATAGGTAAGGCCGAGCCAGCATGAAGACAGTGTCGCTGTTATTGGAAACCCGTAAGGTATCATTAACCTGGAACCTATTGTTGGAAGCCCAATGATTGTAAAAGTGTTTATCATGGGGAGAAGGTGGGGTGAACAGCCTTTATCCAACTCCAGACACTTAACTGTCACCGTGTGAAAACATAAATATATTGCTATGGTGATGAATGATGTTGAAGCCATTGCTCATGTTCTCTGTTCACTAATGTATTTTTTTTTCTTTTCGTAGATCCCAATTTTTTGGAGGACGCAGTATTTTTATTTCATGAGATTACTTTTTGTTAAAAGACTAATGATTTTGATTTAATTATAAGGGTAAAATAGTCTAAAATGGGGTATATTGAGTAATTTCTAAATGTATTTTTTATGTTTGGTGAAGTACATTTAGTAATTGGGGTTTGGGGTGTGAATAGCCGCTCCATATAACTATTCTTACCATAACTTGATTCACACGGCATTACATTTTGCTATTTTTACACAAAAATTAAGAAATGATGGTCCAAACTGCAAACATACAACACATCTTCAACAACATTCAAGTATATACCTTCCACACACTCAAAAATAGCACATTATATGTTTGTTGGCAGTGCATATGAATTATAGTTACAAGGGATGAGGCTGCAATGCACCTTGCAGATTTTTAACGGCACTATCATAGTTCACGAATCCCATGAACCAGAATTCGTGATTGTCAACAGATATGATCTGGATATATTTTTCTGCTGGATTTGTTTTGCTCGCTGAAGGATTAACTGCCTTCAGCTGATGCAGTGGAAGAACAACCTGCAATAGTAAATAACAGCAGTGTTATGAAAATCATTTAAAAGAGTATAAACCTCTGGACAGAGAAAGATCAGGCAAGTGAAGTAAGGTTCATGTGCCGAGTAGTTCAAAGAAATCAAACCAAAAATCTTAAATTCAAGTAAAACATATATCCAAATAAACTTTATCATGATATGCTCGATCTGCTTCCACTTTCGGCCTATGACACAAATGTAAAGGCAAACCCAATCCTAATAATACATTTTATGATATACTTATTTCCGTTCTCAGTCACAAGCAGACAAGACAAACAATCATTGATAAAGAAAATAAATATGCTAAGATGCTTCCTTCCAAAGAATTTTAGGAAAACATTACCAATATTGATACGATTTTGGCACCTTTGGAGGATATTAAGATGATTTCACTTGAACCTTTTCATTTAAAATAAAAAATAAAAAATAAAAAAATTGTATCATGTAAAATAAATTTTACTAATCAAATAAAGTTCTTAACCAATTTAACAGTATTTCTGTATGAAACAGGAAAAACTGCAATTACCCTATCAAAGATCCAAAGTTAATTTTAAATGGCATAATGTACACAATGCTGTTTGTGCAGATTAGAGTATAAGCTGTATGATATTTAGGCAGTTTGTCTCATGTGATTACAAACACAGGAATGGAACTAGATACAATACTCCTGAAAATTCCACTCTATAAGGTAGCAAACAACAAAAAGTTAAAGAGAAATAATTCAAGACAAATTAGCAAATTGGAAATGTTCAGAAAACAAGCATTAGGCAAATTTAATGTCAGACCTTGTAATAACTCCAACGAACTTCCTCAGCAACTTTGTATGAAAGAGGGTCATCACTGCAAAATGCTACTTTCGCTGTTGATAAATATAGGACTCCCACAACAGGACCCGCAGAAGTAGACAAGTAGCACCCATAAGACTTGAGCAGTTTTTCCTCTGGGGCATTTTCAAATGTATTCTGAAAGACCTTTTCATATCCACCTTCTGCCAAAACCCTAGTACCCTGCGCTATTCTCCCAACAGCAGCATCTGCCAGGCTTGGACCTGTTTTCACTGATAAAAGTGAAAAAATATCAGAAAGCATCCACATGTCAAAGATTATCCCCACCTTTTACTAGATGTCCAAACAACACAAGTAATTCAAGAACCTTATAATTATTAAATAATACGAATACTAATGTGCTTTACCTTTAATCGAACTCTAAAAGCACATTGAATCATTATTATACCATGAAAGGGAAAATTGAAGAAATATCTCACTTCATCTATCAAGGGTAACTAATACCTTTTGAGAGAGAAATATATTATAATACCTTAAACCAAGACAGATAAGAAGTACAATGTAATCTACGACTAACACTGAAGAAACTCGTAGGATATTTATATGCCAACAAACATCTGAATATTCAAGTTCTCCTGTCTCTGTGGCTGAAGGTATACTTACCTTATCCAACAACTTGCATTTTTTCAAGAAAGATGCTTGTAAGGCTGTAAGCCAAATATTGCATGGATACATAATACGTAGCAGCTAATTAAAACTACTGAGTAAGAATAAAATTTGATTACAAATGAGAGTTTTTCTACCTAAGCTTCATAAAAGGCCAGGTATGAGAGAGAAAAAAGATAAATAAATAAATATAAATATATATATATATATATATGCCCATGCTCTTAGCCAACTGGAGTACATAGCATAGTTGTTAAAGGAGAGGGGCGCATAGTAGCGCAAGGACCCAAGGCACGCCCGAGGCACACGCCTCTTTTACATCTGCCCATATATACATAACTATATCTACTTACATCATAACTACTTACCTAAATAAAGGTAAAAATCATATAACATCACATAATGATACATAATAACACATGAATAGCATGATAACATATAGAACATCCAAAACATAATTAACTTCAAGGTTAAAATCTTCAATATAAATTAATTCAACCAAGAAATAAGTCCTATGCCATTAAAAACAAGGTCCAACAACCCATGTCTGATCTTATCTAATCTTATTTAATCTAATATAATGTAATATAATATTATCTAATCTAATATAATCTAATCTTAATAATTAAAATAATCTAACTGAAATAATAAGATATGTATCTGATCATATCTTATCTAATATAATCTTGATAATTAAAAGAAACTAACTGAAAAAAAATAAGACACATGGAATCCCAGAATTACTTCTTCCCCCTTATCATGCTAATTCATGAGAGATATATAAATATGAGTTGGTCTCTTGTGTCCCCCGGTGCATAAGGTGTAAAAGGTATACTATTTTGTTCTAAAGTGTATATACTTTAATTGATAAGGGTATGATTTTTTTTATTGAAAATGTCGGCTGAAATATGAATAGTATAAATATTTGATTACAAAAATTAATTTTTTTTTCCTCAGAAAATCAAGAGTACAAACTCTAATACTAAAGGGTATAACTTTCGGAAAGTGTGGAATTTGGGGGCACGGTATCCCCAGGGACACGGAAGTTTTAGCCTATAAATAAAGGTCAATTACACTCAGAGAAGAGATAAGAATTGTTGTATACAAATTAAAAGTGTGTAAGAACTTATATAAAAAAAAAAAGGATAATTGGGTAGTGGATAGGCTCTACAATGATGTTTTAAAAGTCCAAACCTTAACCCTAATTATATATCTACCGCATAGTAATAAAGCCCAGTCCTTCCAAAGCTAAAAATCATCAACTGAATAAGAAAATTTCAGACTAGCAACTTCAAAGAAAAAAAAAGGCTTGTATAGGCGAGTGGCAATTTCAGACTACCGCATAGTCCCACTGGGTTGTATGAGTACTTTTTTTTTTCCTTTCTGAAAACCAATTCTCTTGGTACTAAAGACCATCAAAATAAGGCAAATAGATGACTAGGTCAAATGTGGTTCCAAATTCCAAAGAGACTCAATGCTTTGGTTCTACCATTGGATCCAATTTCCAATCATACGTGATAGAGGCGAGTGGGACCAAGTGCCCTGTACTGTTGGAGCCTGAGGCGAGAGAAGCGCTCCTCTACTCTCTAGTACAACCTGTTTCTACAACTTATAATATAAGTATATCCTACTGACCTCACAATTATCTAAACGAAATAAAGGTACAAATCACACAACAATATAGCATAACATAATAACACATAATAACTTATCACAGAATATCCGTACATAAGCAACTTCAAAGTTCAAAGCTTCATCACAAATATGACACCAGGTCTTCAAGTTTCAATTCATTAGCAAACTAATCAGTAATGAAAAATCATCATGATTCATGATAGTTAATTGTTATCATGCCCATTATTCTCTTCCTCATCAATTGAGCATCTCTTTCATTTGCCTCGTTTATGAAACCCTAATGCTAAATCAAATAAAGTCCTAGCCGCTAGAGCCCCCTCCAGGCTCCAACACACCTTAAAAACTAGGGATCCATTTAAGAGCAGGTCACATATCAACATAGTCCTTACAGCAATTACTCTAAAAGAATCAATAGTCATGGTGGAAGCAAAATTGGCAGAGTGTGGTCTTATAACAGGTAAACTCTGGGATAGATAATCATAACTTGGTTTTGTACCGAGGGTAGAACACAGAAGACTTTAACACTGGTGCACCTGAAAGATACTACACTATACCAACATTGGTCAGTCCATTTATACAATTGTCCAAAGTCTAAACTAAAAGTTATTTATAATAATGCACAAGTTGAAATCTGAATTGTTTAAGATTTCTTCAAGACAGGTTGTTGGCAAGAACCCTACACCTAATACATGTGACTTTGATGGTCACAATACCTTGGAGGGGAGTTGGAGAATCAATTTTGTTCTTCCTACATTGTTTATTATAATAAAAAAATTCTATCGGAAGTAGCCTTTGTATCTGGCAAACATACGTAGATCTAGATGCACATCACATAAAACAAATTTTAAACACAAGAGAAGAATGCACAAACTTACCATTTAATTTACCTTTCCATTAACCATATACTTACGTAGGACCACAAGCACATGACCAAGTAGAGTAATTTAGGTTGATATACTAATAAGGGGAACTATTACTACAAAACAAAAAAAGTTATACACAAGCATGGACATTTCAGGATTTACTCTCGAGTATCTTTCACCCAAAAATAACAAAAATAATAATCTATGGAAGTGTTTATAGATCAAATTTAAATTATCCCAACAATTTGATGTTCGTGCAATTAGTTGACTTCTTATTATTTATCCCACATTCGACATCCACCAAAATCTGACATTAAACATAGGGCAACGAGAAGGTGCATATAAGAAAAATAAAAAATTCAAAATTCCATGTTTCAAATTCAAATACAAACAGGAGTATAGAAGAGGAAGGGTGAAGGACTTACAGTGCTGCCACATGTTTCCAGACAAGTCTTGAGCCTTCTTAGTTGCCTCTGCAGCCCTCTTTCCCCATTTACCCAAAACATCCTTAACCTTGTCCATGTTATCTAACACCCCAAACCCAAAATTTCATCAGACCAAGAAAAAAGAGTAAAATAAACAAATCACTCCTGTTAATTGATAACAACGAGAAAAATACAATACATTTCGTCGAAGACGCTGGGACGGGATGCGGAGAGACGTAGGGATTTGAGTCCGTAGGCATGGTGGTGGCGGCCGCGGAAGCACCGGCGGCGGGATTAGAGCTCCAAGTATTGGCGACGGGAGCGACGTCGTCTGGCTCGAGTTTCGGATAGGGAGCGTAGTCGGCTTGTTCCGATTTCAAATCTTTGGAGGGGGTTTGGGATTCAGTTCCGGCATCCGATCTCGATTCTTTAGTGTGGGTTTGGGGTTCATCGGATGGATTACCCTTAGAATCTGAACTCATGATTGATTATGGATTCTATGAGATTTGGCGTTGTGGGGATTGAACTCGTCGCCTTTACCCTTGGAATGTAATGCTGATGCACACCGGTCAAACATCTTTTTAAAGAGAAATATGATCTTTCACTTAATAATTTTTTATTTTTTATTCTTGGTCATTTTTTCAAAAAAAAAAATTAATTAATTAATCTTGACATATTTTATTTTTATTCTTGGTCATTTTTTCCAAAAATAAAAGACTAAAATGATATTATCTCTCTTTTTAAGTGTTAACATTGAGCTATTATTATTATTATTATTATTATTATTATTATTAGTTGTATTAAAGAGATGTGATTGGTAGTTGTGAACTCTTTTTACTAAAAGATGAAAATGAGGATCTTTGAATGAGACGTCCAATATAATAAAATGATGACCTTTCGGCAGGACGGACGAAGTAGATGTGAAGGCATTGTTCATTTACGATTTTCAAACTCAGGTTTTGGTTTTCAAAACTCACATCCATATTTTAAAAATCATCTCTATATACCTACTACATTCTCTATCCTCAATTAATACACTTTCTCTCTCTATCTCTCCTCTCTCATTTAACTTTTTAAATAAATTAATACATTGATTTGACATAAAGTTAAAACATACCCTACTCAAAACCCAAAACAAACATATAACACACTATTCATGATTTTCAAACACCACATAACTCCAAACCAAACATAACCTTGGGGTATGTTTGGATGGAAGGATATCACTTGAAATCAATGAATTTATAAATTCAAGATTTCAAATTATGGATTTGATTTTGAATTTTTTTTAGTTGTTTGGTAATGGATTTCAAATCCCCACTCAAATTGTGTAATTTGAAATCATTCCGCTGTTGTGTAATTTATATATATATAAATATTATATAAAATTAAATAATAAAAATATTAACATCCAGCCTACCCTATCGAGTGTGGGGTAGTGGCAGGGTGGGTAGGGGGTAGGATTGGATGTTAATATTTTTATTATTTAAATATTAAATTTTAAAATATTTTTTAAAAAAAATTTGGCGGATGGCGGGCTGGGGGGATTGATGGATTTGGGTGGTAATATTTTTATTATTTAAATATTAAAATCTAAATTTAAAAAAAAAATGGAGGAGGGTAGGCGTGTGTGGTAATATTTTTATTATTTAAATTTTAAAATCTAAAAATTTATAAAAAAAAAATTGGGATGTGAAGCGCGGGTAAGGGTAGGTTAGGTGGTAGAGTTCCCTCCAAATAAAAATTATTTTTAATAAAATTTTAGATTTTAATATATAATATAATATATTATTATTATTTTATTTATAATATATAAAATTCTAGTTTAAAAATAATTTTTGAATTATGGATTTAAAATCCTTTCAAAAATCCATAATTTATCCAAATAGGGGAATTCAAATGAATTGATTTAAAATCCAAGGAATTTAAATCCATTGAATTTGAAATGACACAATTCAAACACAACTTTGTGGAATTGTAGAAACCTTTTCTGGAAACCTTTTCCAATGTGCTTGTGGAATTGCAGAAACCTTTTCTGGAACCTTTCCGAAAGTGCTTGTGGAATTGAAGAAACCTTTTCTGAAAACCTTTCCCAAAGTACTTGTGGAATTGCAGAAACCTATTCTGGAACTGCAATAACGTGCACCACCAATCTCTCTCAAAGATTTTAGAGAATTGTGATCTGTTGCCCATTTTGAATTTGTAAATAGTAAAAATGCCTGCTTTGACTAAAGTTGAGCAAAAATGCCAACTTTTGAGTTAATTTTACTGTATTATCTCTGCTGGGTTAGTTTCAGGTAGTGTTAGCCTATAAATCTAGACAAAATGGTCTTAGTGATCGAGTGATCTACATTTTCTTGGTATTATTTTTTGTATTAATTCTAGCAGTATTTTTTTTTTTGCATAATTATTGCCAAAGACCGAGTTAAATGTGCATGCATATATTTAATAACACTTGAATTTAAATTTTTTTAATTTTATAAATAAAAATATTTTTAAAATAATTTTTAAAATGGAAAATAAAATTAAAAGTACATGCATATTAAAAGACCGAGTGACCCAATTGTGGAGTTTAGAATAATCTTTTAAAATTGGAAATAAAATTCAAAGTATCAGTGACCGAGTGAAAAATTATACTGAAAGACCGAGTGACCGATGGCAGTTTAATTTGATTAAGTAATAATTCAATATAATTAATTAAATACGAAGAACTAAACTCCCCTCCAAAACCGAGTGATCGAGTGGGAGTCTAATTTGATTAATTAAATACTAACATCAAAACTCTCATCAGGGACCGAGTGACCCAGTGAGTGTTTAGTATATAATAATTAATTAAATGAAAATATCTAAACTCCCATCAGGGACAAAGTGACCGAGTGGGAGTTTAATTTGATTATTAAATGTATATAAATATTACCGAGTATGTATTTAATTTGATTAATAATTCTATATAATAATTAATTAAATAGAAACATCTAAACTCCCATCAGGAGTGACTACATTAAATTTAATTTAGTACAAGATAATGTTCATATAATTAGTGATCTTAATTCTCAATTATTTTTAAGATTAGTGTAATGAACTTTATAAAGTCAGAGTTCACAAACTATCAAGCATACAGTAATTGTATAATAAATAGTTCCAGAATTTTGAAGATAAACTATGCCAATTTCTTCCTTGTTGATTACCATTACGAATTTGGGGACATGTACGACGTGAGTGGCCTACCTCATCACAAATCAGACATTTATTAGGCCGTCGTCTCTGTCGCTCAATTCCAGAACTCATTCGCGATATTCTTGGACGCCCTGCCTGTGAATGTGGAAGGGGTTTAATGACACGGAAAGCAGCAACCTCGTCTGGCGTGACCTAGTTATCTAGATGGGGAACGGGCATGACAACCTCAGACCATATACTGACAATGCTGTCATGATAATAAAATTGCGAAACAAAAGAACTGCTAGGCAAACCCAATTTACTACAATAAAAGAAAAGATGAATATTAATTTGACAAAATGAAATTGTAAGTAAGCTAATAAGAGAAGGCCGACTACTCACTCGATGTCCTTTAATGCATGCAAACAAGGAACTTGCTCAAACTGGAACTCCCTACAGGAGCATTTTCTAGCTTGAATGTCGACAACCTAGTTATTTTTATCTTTGTAAACCTTAAACATGGTCTGTAACAAGCCTTCCAAAGAGAACTTTTTGGCCTCGCGCATTTTGTCAACCAAATCCTTGTGCAATCTGCTACATTACACCGAGGTGACCCTCTGAGCCTCTGTCTTGTGCTCGTAAAACTATTTCTCAATGGTTGTGCAGGCCACCTTAAGCAACAAGCATATTGGTAATTTTCGTGCCCATAAAAGTGTTGAATTATAGGACTCAGCTGCATTTGATGTCATGTACTCGAACCGTTTCACTCGACAGTGCACTCTCGTCCACCTATCAAGACCAAGGCCATCGATAACATTCATCAAGCTCCCAAAGTTATGATTGTGCTTATTTATCATACAACTGTTGTGCAATGTCATATAAATATTTTATTGAATATGTAACATAAACTTGTGGGTAAAATAATGTAAGGATGTTATACGTACTCTTGAAATTCAGGCAAACTATATGTGTACATCGCCTAGCCAAATTGGTAAAGAATAACATCTCTATAACCCATCATCTTTCTCTTTAGATGAACGTAGCATAAGCCGTGTTGTGCATTAGGGAACACAATTTGTTCCGCATGAGCATTGCTTTTGTGTCTGTCTGATACGATCACTAGACCATCTGGTGATCCAAATGCTTCCTTCAACCTTTCCATGAACCATGTCCAGGAATTGTTATTCTCCGTGTCACCTACTCTGATGGCAAGGGGAAACACACTATGATTCCTATCTTGGGTCATGACTACAAATAAAATACCTCGGTATTTTCCCTTTACCTTTATATGTGTTCTGTCTAATACGATGACCGGTCGACCGTACCTCATAAATCCCTATCGTGATGTTGCTAGGGCATAAAATATGTACTTAAATACAAACTCCATTCAAAACAATTTATGCATGAGTTAGCATACGGTGGGTATTACTGAACGTTGTGTAGAATTGAAATCTAACTTTGTACCTGAATCGGTCATCATCACTGATAGATATTCTTATGTGTGATCCTGGATTTGCGAGCTCAAGTTGGTAAAAATATAAAGATAACATGCTGAATGAAGTGTCGTGGTCGCTAAATGTGTGTCCAACTGCACGATGCTTGCCTCTAAGTGTTGTACTGTATCAATGTCAAAGCCAAACTCGGGCAGGATTTCCTCCATCATCCATTTTGGCATTTTTCAATCATCTTGTCCCCATATTTACTAGTAAAGTATTTTCCAAATATTTTTGAAGATACAGTGCGTGGGCGTTGCATATCTGGATCTTGGTTACAGGTGTGTTGGTCCACGAGCTTTATAACTTGCCAGACTCCCTTTGTCCCATCGGAGTGCATCTTGAATGGACAATTGTGTGTAGTTCTGTGGCTGCATACTGTGTTCAACATTTTCGTATCGGTTTTTTAAACTTTTGTCTTCACTTAATTTTTTAGCTCGTACATCCCGATCGCCGTCTGTAAATGATCTTTGGTCTTATAGAAATCTTTAAGGACCAACTCAACGAATATGTTAAATGACGGAATATCTGAAGCGAGCCTGGGCATAAGGTTTGCTGGGAAACCTGTATTGGGTAATCAAAGAGCAAATATAAATTTGAATCATCGTTAAAGTCTAACGCAGAGTATGCAATAATAAAGCATTTATGAAATAATAAAATCATTACCGGGTATTGACCAAGGACGAGTGGGATGGGATAGGTTAGGCTCTACTGGACGGTGAACGTACGGCGGAGGCAGATCATTTGTTACAGGTTCAATAAAGCTCAATCCATCCCTTTCTAGGATGTAGTCGCAAAGCTCGTCGAGCAGTTCTTCCATATAATCAACATCTTCAACATTACCCCTTTGTGTTTGTGAATTTACTTTTTTAGAGTTGACTGACCCATCATCAATGTTTTCATCACTCTCCCAGCTTGTCTGTGAACTCTTCTCATCTGTGTAAGGCCCATCATCTTGTTGATAATCTGATTCAAATACTGGATCTGTGCATCCAGTTTCCATTGACATATATTGTTCATTGAGATCGAACATATATTTACTAGAACTAGCACCTAGGAAAGCAGCCCCGTGCGAGGCCTCTTCACGTAGGGATTTCAGTGTGATGTAAAATACATGTGGACCAGGATCTCGGAATTGATGTAAAAGAAAGTCATTATTAATCTTTTGTCGAACCAAACTCTGGCCTTTATCTTGAAATGAATGAATTACGTATCTGCATCGTGTAAGGCCAACTCTAACAACTGAATGGATTTCACTGATCAAGACATCATAACTCAAAATTGATTCCGGTAGCATGATGTACTGAAACTCCCCACCTTTGTACTGTAGATCATGCCATGTTCCCCCCATGATACTTTCACCACTCTTCCCATCATAAAAGCACTAGAATAAAAAAATATATTAAGTTTATTTTAATATTTATAAAATAATCATTATGTGCAGATCATTATTCAATTATGAAAATATATTACTGATAAAATAAAAGTCCAAGTCCGAGTATATGCAAATTCGAGGCCGACTCAAAATTAAGTCCGAGTATATCACTGATACAAAATTAAAGCCGACTCAAAATTAAGTCCAAGTATATGCAAAATTAAGTTTGAGTATATTACTAATATAAAATTAAGCGTATGCCATGATTTATCAAGGGCCGAGTCCGAGTATATAATCTAAGGCTGACTCACACTATCTAAGACCGAGTCCCATTAATTAATTTCAAACAAAATTTAATATAAGGCCAAGTCTTTTAATCATACTAACCAATTATACAATCATTTATTCTAATGTAGAGTCCGATTAATCTAAATATTGTTGAAGGCCAAGTCCAAGTGTGTAGTATTTTAATTGAAATTAAACTAGGTTTTATATTTAGTAAGTATAAAAATTAATGCATTTCATCCTTAATTTGTAATTTAAAACAAAAACATACCTAAAAAAAATACTTAATTAGTAATTTATAAAGTGGATTAAAAAAACACACTTTATGTTTTATTTATAAAACATACCTCAAAAGTGGATTTAAAACAAAAACATACTTTATATTCAAAATAAAAACATACCTCAAAAACATATATAATTAGTAATTTATAAAGTGGATTTAAAATAAAAACATACTTTATATTTTATTCTAAAACATACTTCAAAAGTGAATTTAAAATAAAAACATACTTTATATTTAAAACAAAAACATACATCAAAAACATATTTAATTAGTAATTTTTAAGGTGGATTTAAAACAAAAACATACTTTATATTTTATCTTTATTTAAAAAATATTACTCTCATCTAACACACATAACATACTTTATATTTTATTTGTTACCTAAAATACCCTAATACCTTAAACATTTCATAAATTAATACACATTACTATGTTAAACAAGAATTCTAACAACATAAACATCACGAGGGTCCCCACAGAAAATACCTTGTTAGCCTTCGACAGGGACTGAACGATATTGTCGTTGAATAAGAGTGGAATGTTGTTGCCTCTTCATTACAATCGTTTGTTTGTGGAGTGAAAATGAGATGACAATGAAGATTTGCTTACAAAGTTAAAAGAATGGTTGGTGGAAGTATTTACTTCCAAATTTAAGGTTATGTGATACAGTAGGATAGCATATGTACTTTCGTATCTTTTTGGAATAAATGAGAGATTGAGTCCGAGTGAAATGTTATCAATGTCAATAACAACACCGAGTCCGAGTGGATGTATTTGATTAATTGGGTTAAAAAACGAGTGCTATATTAATTTTAAAAAGTGAAGCTAAGGATGAGTCCGAGTTATATGTAAGAAATTCATTGTTATACTGCCTAAATGAATGGTCAAAAACCGAGACCGAGTTCATTTAAAAAAATCATTGAAGGTCGAGTTCGAGTGGTTATTTTGATTAATTGGGTCAAAGTCTAAGTACGACTAATAAGAGCTTCAATTATGTTTTAGAATTTTTTTTTTCAAATTTAGACATAGTGCATGAATAGTGAAAGACCGAGACCAAGTGAATTTTAAAAATAAATTAATGTAAGGCCGAGTCCGAGTGCATATTTGTTTAAGAATCCTCTGTGTATTTTTTATGTTAATTAATATTAAAATTTTCATTAATAATTAGTAATCCGAAAAGAGGATTTAAAACAGAATAAATTAAGTTGCATTTATAAAATTTGATTAACCAATTTTGGTTGAATTGGACAGTATAAAAGATATTGTTGAAGGCAATGCAGTGTTTAATCACTAAATTCAAATGAACAATAATGACTAAGTTATTCAATATGTAGTACACACCACTAATAAAGTGTATTTACTCATCGATCAACCTACATCTCTGATAATTTCAGAAAAATATCTCCCTTGCTAAAAGTCTCTTGTACTCCATCAAATGGTCGTCGTTGCCCCATGCTTAGTGTTTAGTGATGATGCATTGTATAGTACGCACAGAAGCCTGTCCACAACTCCAGCTATCATTCTGGGGGTAACAACTGTACTGGCTTACTGTTACCCACTCCAGAGTATGTCTACTCTTCTGATCTGGGCTCTCCCATATGCAGCCATTGTGTGCCATGATTGCAGGGATGATTCGACGTAAGGGCAGTGTTTCTTCACATCTATGAATCTCCATATCCAGTTCATGTTCCCAAAATAAATCTTTAATATAATCAAAATTCAACATATAGGCTTACAAAAGTGAAGTCTACTTAAATTGCTTACCCGTTCGGCTGAAGCCCACTGTGTTGTTGCAAGCGTCCAGCTAGCAGGCTCCCATGAGTAAAACCTACTAGTTGCATACCCATCCAATCGCTCCAATACATCTTCCAATAACTTGATATGTTTGCTCTCGTCATTTTTATTTGTGTTTGTGTATGTTGTCCAGTGTTGCTTAATGACCATCTACAACGAAACAATAAGAATTTTTTGCAATCAAAGCGCAATCATGCATAAATGCTGATTAGTAATGGAAAATATACCATGAACTCCTTTGGCATTATAACGTAAGTGCCCTGAATTTTTAATGGCCAGGCATCAAGCTGCCCGGCTGATTCAACAAGGAAACACAAGCTTGTATTAATATGTTGCACATTGTTATCAACAAATTAATGAAATGATATATTGTATTAATTTATAATTCAATAGTTATAATTTAATTAACCGACATATACTTACATGGTCTTCTAATCACACTCCCTCAGTCTCCATGTCCTTGAAGAAGTTCCCTGTCACTTGAAATCCCTTGCCGACATCCAACCTACGTGATACATAATTTCTCAATAAGCAAAAATTATATAGTTTGATCAACATATAAATGTTATGTTACTTACCTTGCTTTTGGCATAAGCTTGAAAGCCTTGTACTTTTGAAGCAATGATTGCTGCTCCTGTGTGGTGTATGGGGATAACAACATGTGGGATGGATTCCTCTTACGTACTAGCTGATGTGGGATGGAGAAGTCATGGCCGGGACTTGATTCAGGATCGTCTTCATCATCAGCTGAGGAAGGCCTTTTGGCAGGTGGAGTCTATTCAGCAATACTTTGGACCACCCTTGGCTGGGATTGACATGTTCTAGATGACAATGAGGGATCCTCACCAAACCAACTAGATGATTGAGGAGCCATCGCAGGTGTATCATGCACGAACTGGGCAGTATTGGTTAATGTACCTGTCACTTCAGAATCCCACCCCTAGAAGGGGGAACAGGTGGCTCGATCGATGGGAATTATAGTTCTGGCGCAATGTTTCTACCTCCGAAGAATGATCGAGCAACTTCCCTCACCCCTCTTTCATATCTAGGCTGTGCTCTTGTCCAAAGACCAGCAAGACACGTAGCTGCGTTACGCAATTCATTCCCATACTGTACTTGATCTGTCCGCATCTGATGCCAGTTATCATCCCACATCTGAAATCTGTTATCCCAAGCAGCGTATCTCCTTTCCCATTCATCAAATCTTCGATCCTCTCGTTCCTTATGGAATGCCAGGTAAGTCTTCAAGTCGTAGAACTTTTTATCGTGGTAGTCCAACCTCGTATTAAGCCTATGCCACCTGTCATCTTCGGCACCGGCTTCAATTGCAGAAGCTCTATGGCCCTGATGTGTAGACTCCTGTGTGAAGATAATATTGGGTCCCGCCCCTCGGTCGGTATATCAATAAAGATTTCAGGGACCGATGCAGCGGGATCTACATGCTGGGAGTGGTGTAATTTTTGCGCGAGAGGGCTATGAATGGTGGGAGTCGCGAGATCGCTGTGAGTGGTGGGAGCCGCGAGATCGCTGCGAGTGATGGAAATGATGAATGTGCTCTGTATCAACTATGAACTCCAACTGATTAATTTGATCTACCTCCTTATGGGCATCTTGTGATGAGTTGCTTGACTGAATGGGATTGCCAACATCCACTCCTATGGTCTCCACTTGCAACAAATTAACAGATATACCCAGAGCAAATGGTAATCCAGAGGACCAATAGGACCCACCCATGAAATCAGAATCGGCAACACCTGACACTATCTCACCCTGAATACATGTGTCTTCCAATGCTCTCGGAACATATCCCACTGGCTGGAATATCGTATCATACAACACCTGCACTGTATGTACTTCTATATTTTCCTTGGGTGGATTTTCTTCCTCTTCCTGAACTTCAATAGGAAGGGTTGTCCTCTTTTTCCTGCTCGTTTTTCTTAATGTGTGGTCGTTGGTTTTTTACTAATACACCCTAAAACTTGCATCCGGATCCAAATCATAACCTGTCCAGTAACGTGCAGAGTACTCGGTGGGTAGTAGAACAGACATATCAATTATCGGTGGATACTGCAAATCGAACAACATATTAAAGACAATGAATTATTACATTACATTAAATTCTCATACAAATTAAGATAAAAACAACATTTACTGAATGAAATAAATCACTGGTATCAACTCGGAGTGTCTTAAATGTCCACCTTAGGCAGAGGGGCCTCCTGTTATCATTAGGCGACCTCGTTATAAATGGTTGTGCAAATGAGGGGATCCGTTCGCAAGTCCAAATCTATATTATATACAAAGATAGAAAACTGAATTAGTAAACGTTGCATCGATTGTGGACAAAATCTAATGACAATTCGATGAGTGTATATAAGGTTTACCATTAGGGCCTAGGTACAACCATAAAAGTGATAGCGATATTTATCAGGGTTGATGCCAGCAGGTAACTCTTTCAACACTGCATCCATGTAGTGAATGAGATGGAGATACATATATCGGCCCCAAGAGAATCCATTCCAAGCATCCGTATCCTCTACCAAGTTCCACATCCAATCCTCTACGTTCACCTTACTTGTATCCTATCCAAGGAGAAAGTAGTACACCAAAAGAATTTTTTCTACTTTCACTGCATCATCTCCTTCGAATTTGTCTGACCCAAATAAATCAATCAACGCAGCCATGTTTATCCTAGGACTCGCTGGTCTTCCTTCCTTGACCAACTTCCTCGCATACAAACTGTGACAGCTTATACTATAGTTCCAATTAGGATTAAAATTCTCTCTATCCTCGAATCCCAGACCCATCACTCTAATAAAGTGCACCGCTGTAAACTCAAGTAAAGTATCAAAAACCATAAACCATCGACTGTACTTAGACCCTCCGGTTACCTTAATCTCCTGACTCATCAAGTTATGCAGATACATATGTGTCCCGTAACCACGATCTAAATCCATAAAATGACCAAATCATGATGATCTAAAGGACTGTTCTGCTCCCGGCCCATAGTTTTTCGATACAGTAGAGATTATATCCAATATATTCTTCAGTTTGCAGTAATTTCTAATCCCATATTTTTCCCTTGCATGCTTAGTCATTTCCACTCCCATTATTTTAATCATTAGAGCACATAATTTTATTAGATAACTTTATGTTATGAATTCTATAACACCAAACAAATAAGAATAATACTTTTATTGATAAATGCGATATAAATTTAATATTGTTACACTCATAATATCAAAAAAAAAATAACAACACATAAATTCTTATAAGATTAATATCATAACGATACACATTGCAATATCAATATGAATACAAAGTTTATAAATAATTATAAGATTAATACTAAGATTAGTCATGATTGTTATTTACAGTCTATATTATCGATTAACAGTGAATACCTTTAGTTTATGAATCAGTTTATACAATTTTAATATTATAAATAAATTATGCATTATATTAAAAATATTTATTGTATATTGATTATTATTATTGAAATTAGTCATAATTTTTATGCATTATTTAATTTTCATTAAATTAAATAACAAAAATAAAATGTATTAAATAAAAAAAGAAAAGGTTTGTGATTAAATTAGAAAAATACATAAAAGGTTGTGTATTTAATTGATGATGATAAGAAAGTTCGTGATTTAAGTAAAACAAGAGGATAAATTCTTGTATTCTTTTGAGGCAAAAACTTGTGTGCACCCAGGCACACGGGGCACACGCCGTGTGCCTTTAAATTTTTTTATTAAATTGTATATCCTTTAGTATAAATATGTGTCCCTTTATTTAAAAAAAATAAAACATATTAATGAAAAGTGTATACCCTTTAGAACAAAATAGTGTACCATTATTAATTAAAGTGTATACCGTTTAGAATAAAATAATGTACTCTTACCCATAATACTAAATTTTAAAGGCACGTGGTGTGCACTTGGGCGCACGCAAGCCTCACTCTTCTTTTGAGTAAAAAAAAATAGTTCAAAAATAAATTGTTAAAAAAGGAAAAAGTCATGTATTTTATTTTAATGTTATTAACCCAAAATAAATTGACCATCAAATTACACATTAATTTAAATTCAATAAACATGGATAATTAAAATAATCCCAATTTTGAGAAGATTATTAAATCTCATAATTATTCATTAATTAAACTAATTAAATATTATATTAATTAAACTCTTATCATTATTATTATCATTAAAAAAATATTAATAGCACTAACAATATACTAAAATTAGTTGGCATCAACAATTACTTATAATAAAATAGTAACATGCAAGCGACATAATAAGCTTATACTTAAAATCCACATAAACGAAATAAATAAAACTCCTAATTAGATATTAGATTAGATTTCTAATGATATATTATATTACAATATTTACTCGGTAGCCAATTATTACTGATTTCACTCGGTCTTTCATTTTTAAATACAAATCATGATTTTTTTAATAGAAAATCAACTCGATCTTTCAGTTTTCATTCAATTAACCAATTATTACTGATTTCACTCGGTCTTTAATTTAATATATTAAATTAGGAATTTCACTCGGTCTTTCAAGTCAAGTGTCTTTCAATTATATGCTCGGTCTTTGACTTCACATGTGAATTAATGTGTTCTACTCCATCTTTTTTGCTGAGGATTGTGAAATATCAAGACCACTCGGTCTTATATAAACTTGGACTTATATGAACTCAGACTTACGCATTCCAGAAATCCTAATTTCTCAACAAATAACCACTGGGTCTTTGAATCTATCCATCAGATTTTCACAATGCGCGTTCAATTTCACTAAACATATTATTCCAATTTTAGATTAATATAGAGATACAAAACATTACAACACTAATTCCTAACCCTAAAATCATAAACAACGAATGTTCACTAATTCACCATTACAATAATTTTTTTACGGCAGTACATATTCAAATTCAAAAATTCTAATTTAAGACGAGGCAATATTAGAAAGAAAACTCACTGGTTGCTCCATCTTCTGGGATCTGTTTTTGCAACAAATTTATTACCGCAAATTTAAAAAAAATTGAAAAAAGAAGTATGACTGCGATTTGGGGACCGAGAAGAAGAAAGAGGCAGGAGAGAGAGAGTAAAAAAGATTTCAAATAAAAAACAAAATATTCAAATTGATGTCATGGCCGAGTAAAAATCAGAGTCAAACTTACTCCATGTCAGTCAACCAATATGAAAATCAACTTTCAAAGGGTAGTTTGGTCAAATTGACTCAAAACTGGCACTTTTGAATTTTTAGTACTCAACCGGGCATTTTTGATCCCACGATTTTTAAAATGGGCACTATAGCCTGGCCCCCAAGATTTTATGGAACTGCATAAACCTTTGAAACCTTTTGTGGAATTGCATAAATGTGACCTCACTACCCTGTTTTCTATAGGTGATTAAAAAAATCTAAATTTCTATTTTTTCTATTTTTTTCAATTTCACTAAATTTAGTAATCATTCAATTTTAATTTTAATTGTTCATTTAATACTTTTGATCTTAATCATGGATACTGATCCGCGTGAAGAGGAGGAAGATGTTGGAGAAAACGGAGCTCAATTCGGAGTTAAAACGAGCATGAATGGGGATTGAGCATTGGGCTAGATGGATTGAGTTTTGGGCCACAAGTGAGCTGGAACATGGCTGCTGGGGCTAATTGGGCCGCTGGAATGGTTTCACATGGGTTGGAGCAAAGAATTGGGCCATTTCTGTAATTGGCTCTGCTAATCTGGGCCGCGCATTGGGCTGATGCAAGGCCCAAATGGGAGCCAACTTACCGCTGGGCCAGGAAGCACGTCGGTGTAAGAGGCCGCTCACAAGACTGATTAAAGCTTTTTATGGGCCTGGAATTAAATCGAAAATAACAAGCTGCCAATAGGATTGAACCCAGCACCTTCCACGCAAGACCGGTTCTTATGCCCGCTCCTTAACCAACTCGGCCAGATCACTTCTTGTGTTCGGTTTTCGAACGGTCACTATTTAGCCGTGAATCTGGAACCGGTCCTACCCCCAAAAATTACTAAAAATTCCATAAATCCCATCCTTGTCCCAAATAGCTTAAGTATCCCACATTAGAAACTCCCCCAAAATTCTTCTTACCCTACAACTATAAACACCCTCATTTGGAAGCCTCATAGAACAATTCTCCATCAATTAAATTCCATTAAATTGAATCATTAGATTCAAAGAGAGCTTTTTCACTAAAGAAGGGGGTGAGGGATTCGTCCGTAGTTTAAATGTTTTTTTAGATTAGATTTTTATTGTTTTTCAAGAAGGATAGGATGATCCTCATTGATGTAAAATTTCATTAGGTGAAATCTAATCCTACTTATCATCTTAATTTGCTTTGGTGGGTGATTGATGCATGATTATGTTTCTTAATTGAATTTCCGACTATGATTAAGTTTTGGTTATGGAATATGTATGCATGCTTTAATTTGGGATTAATGCCTTTGATATTAGTGTATAGTGATTAGGTTATGTATTGTGTATCGACATGTATTGTTGTTGCTTTCACCTTAGTTGTTTTACATGACTATCATATGTGAGTTTTTTCTATTTATTGCATTAGGATTAATATGGGGGGAGTTTGACCAAAACCTTCCTATGTTTAGAACTACATAAATGAACACTAGTGAGATTACTTGTAATTGAGTTAGTGAAGGGAACCAATCCAATGTGAGCATAGTACCTAGAAAGGGAACATAGGAAAACGTCCCTACCTCAAAGAGAAAATTTTTCATGATAATATCTCTAGTAGGTATATTAATATCCGTAAGTACCTATGGGAATTGTGAGCATTGGAGACGATCTAATTAGCCATTTTTACTTGCATCCTATTCATCTTGGCAAAGAGCTTAGATGTAGATATGATTTAGTGATCGCTCTTACCATGATTTGTTTAAAAATGGAATCAATTAATGATTGTTTGAGTGCATCGAGAAACTACCATTGCATCCAAAAATATTGTAATTAGATTTATTTTCCTTGCATTTTATTTCCTTTTATTTTTCTTATCCTCCTTTTCGATCGTCTCTAACTAATCACGATACTATACCTAAAGGCCATGAATCCTAAACTCTCCCGATTCGATAATTCAACTTGGTTGCCCATGCCTGCACGACAAGAGTACTCTTGCTCTTTTACATTGAAAAATGCGATCAAGTTTATGGCGCCGCTGCCGGGGAATTTAGTCGTATTTGTGACTTTGGGTTCGTTGAGTGGTTAGGATAGAGACATTTTTTTGCTTTGATTTATTTTTTGTTTTATGGTTGTGTTTGTAGGGCCTAAAGCGTGGAGCCATGGTATTGGCCTTGAAGAGCAAATGAGTGGTGCAAATTGAGGTAACGAACATCTTCTCTAACTTAAATTCGACTTTGTCTAATTTAAGTTTGGGGGGTATGTTCTCTTTGTTACTTGACTTTTCTATGGTTTGAATTTTAAAAATTGCATCAATGAACTCCTAATTGAGCATATTGCACCGGCGCACATTTAAGTCCTTACTCTTTTCTTTGGCACATATTTTTTCCTTTTTTGTTATTTTCGTTTTTTTTGTGCTTTTCTTGCTTTATCTTGTTTTTAATAAGGAGAAAATCTTTCTTGGCTCTCTTGTGCTTAATTGTGAGAAATTTTGAGACTATAATATTTGGTTGAGACTTGTGGCGAGATGAATTTTTAGTTGTGTACTTGTTGAGCTATGGTTTATGCTTGTTTTGTGTTGTCTTTCACTACTATAAGTCCGTGAGCTTTTGAGCCTTAAAATCATGAAATCAAAGGGGTTTTTCCTTTTTTGTGTGAGCATCATTCTTTTGTGTGCATTCTAGAACTTGTCATTGTGTCTTCTTGAAACTACATGTGTGTGAAGATTGTTGGAAATGATTTAAGGTCATCTTTGTTTTGACAAGTCACTTAGCCAAATTTATCCTACCAAATGAAATCATTTTGTAGTTTGCCCCTTTGAGCTTATTATCCTTATTTCTTTGGCAACCTACAAATTTAGTCATTCTTATCCATATTTTATATCCTAGTCACCTTTGTCGATTAGTAGAGGATTAATGGGGATGAAGTTGTTGAATTGAGCTTACAAGAGAGTTTTGAAAGAGAGAAATGGTGAAAGTGCAAGAAAATAGGGAGAAAAGATGAAAAAGAAATAATGGAGGTTGAGAAAAAAAATTGAGTAAAGCTTGTATAAAAGAAGCATAAATGAGCTCTACTAGAAAAGTGGAAAGAGAGCCCTTGGGGGAAAAAAACAGGAAATAAACTCAATAGTGGAAGAAGAGAAGAAAAATGTTATTTAGTTTGTTGGATGGATAAATTCTATTTTTGATTAAAGTAGAAAAATGAAAAAAGTGTGGATGAGAGTTGAGGCTACCAACCAACTTGAATTCTTCACTAATTTGAGGAAAGAGAGAGTGAGAGTTGATAATGGCTGTCAACTTAAATTCTCTACTAATCTTGAGCTTACTTTTCCTAAATATTTTTCCTACTCAATACCAAAAAGCCTACATTACAACTCATGTAAAGACCTTATTGATTCAATAATTAACACACATACAAGTGGTAGAGAGCATAGACTTTTGGCAAGCATATGGTATTGTCATGCATTTGAATTGATTTTTGAGAGTATACACTTCTCCCGTACACTTCTTTTGAGTGTGAGAGTAATGCAAAATCTAGAGAGGAGTAGTGAAGGTCTCACTTGCTTGCACATTTCCTAAGCTTAACTTGTATGCATTTAAATTGATGTCTTGTTATTTATTTTGATTGAATTGAAATGGTTTTGAAATGACTCAATTATCATTGATATCTTGATTCAATTCTAGGTGAATTCCCCTCCTCGTTCTTTCTTTTCTTTCATTGCTCGAGGATGAGCAACACTTTAAGTTTAGGGGGTTTGATCGGCGTGAAATTCACCTAGAATTTGACTAAAATTGCATGAATTTATGTGGATTTATTTGACTTTAATTCAATAAGTAAACTTTAATTCTATTTAATGAAAATTATTTTCCTTGCATTTTATTTCCTTTTATTTTTCTTATTCTCCTTTTCGATTGTCCCTAACTAATCACGACACTATACCTAAAGGCCATGAATCCTAAATGTCACCGGTTCGATAATTCAACTTAGTTGTCCGTGCCTACACGACAAGAGTACGCTTGCTCTTTTACATTGAAAAATGCGATCAAGTTCAGATACTATTTATGTTAGTAATATTTTTTTATTTAACTTTTTATTAACAATATAAATTTGATAAATATAAAAGATATTTTTAGCATATTCCATTAATGACAAAGACTTGTGTGAGACTGTCTCACTTAAGGGATTACGTGAGACGATCAGAAAGTGATAACTTTTTATAATAAGAAGTGATACTAAATTAATGAAAAGTGATAATGCTATTTTATGAACAATTTATAGTATAAATGAAAGTGATAACATGTTATAGCGAAAGTGAAAGCTATTTTAAAAAGTGTAAAATGGTCTCACGTAAGACGGTCTCATGCAAGACCTACCCTCTATTAATTCTCAATCAATATACTAATTTTAAATTAATATATCAATTAATATATTTAAATTTAGAAAAAATTACTCTCACATACAAAATATTAAAATAAAATACCAAATATAACCCTAAACACATACACTTTTAAACCACAAATCCTAAACCCCTCACCCATCCACCGCCGCCGGACCACGGGCGGCCGGTCTCCGGACCACCGCTGGATCTCCGGTCGGCCAGTCGCTGGACCACCGACGGATCCCCGCCGACCGATCGTCTGACCGCCGCCGGATATACACTTTTTTGCTGCACGTACTTTTTTTACTGCACACGAATTTTCATGTTGCAAACAAACATTTTTGTGCAGCATATTGTAAGGGTAATAAAAAAAATTTTAATGTACCTAATAGTAAGTACCCCTTAAATTTAATTTAATCTATATCCATATCTATATAAAATATAATATCAAATCTTTTTTTGGTAATTTTCCCTTTGTTTTCTACAACATTCCTTTCAATCACAATAGTTCATTCATTCAAATCTTTTTATATAAACCATTTCATTAACTAATCAATTTCATACTTTTTTTCTTTTTAACTAAGGAATGTAATAGTTAATACGTGGGAGTGGAGGAATCCTCATTCCTTAAAATAAGGATAAGTGGGGTAAGAGAGAATATTATGGAATATTTTTTTTATATAATTTAGTTTGATATTAATTAATTTATTTTATTTATATTGAAAATTTTAATAATTGATTGAAATTAATAGAAAAATAAATAAATTATAATAAGTATATTGAATAAAGATATTCATATATTATTTAAAAAGAAAAATATAAAATAAGAAAATTAATTGAAAGTAAATAAGGAAAATATAAAAAAATATTTAAAAATAAAAAAATGAGAAAACTAGACGTCATTTCGAAGGGGAAGACACGTAGAAAAAGTACTGTTATAGCATATGATTAACATAAAATAATAATTTAAATATAAATAATTGTAACATAATTTCTTCCATGCAACGCATCGGCGGGTAAAATCTAATTATATTACTAATAATAAATCAAGAGTATTTTATGTGTTCAAAAATATAATATTTCATTTTAAAGGGTATAATTTTTTATTAATATGGGTACAATTTTTTCATTGAAAGTGTCGGTTGAAATAGGGAGGAGATTAATGTTCATCCTAATTGTTTTGAGTGAGGCTCCTGCGCACCGTGCGCCTTTGCAATATTCATACTCCTTTGCAATACATAGGTTTAAATAGAATTTGAGGGGGAAGAGTTGTGTTCACATTGGAACACGGAGTATTTCTCCATGTCCCCGGGTGCGCAGGAATTTTTACCTATTGTTTTTCTTGAAAAACGAAAAAATATACTAATTTTTAAACTAAAAATATTCAATATTCAATGGTATAAAAAATTGATCAAGTCGTACCTAGATTCGTGCGCCTGCCCCAAGTTATTACCATAAATCAAATCATAAATTTGTAATTTTGTCCACCCACGATCCACTTACATAAGTAGTATACGGATTTAGCTATGCATCTAATTATTTTCATAAGAAATTGTATTAGTTTTTATCTAAGTACTTTTTATATTTTGTAGTACCATTAGTTTTGAATTTAAAAACTAACAATATTTTTATTTAAAAAAAATTAACAGTTTTAATTGATCACTAACAAATTGTATTAATTTTAATCACTAATGTATGTATTTATTATTATACGTATATAATTATTATTATCAAGCTTTAACTAGGCTCGTTAGCTTAATGAGTATAAGGCTAACTCGAATTCGAGTTTGAGTTTTATGGAGTTTAGTCAAGTCAAGCTATCGAGCGACTCATTTATTTTAACATTCTAAGCATGCTCAAGTGCCGATTATCTTGCTAGTTTGAAAGAGGATAAATGGAGCTTTGTCTAACAAAATAAGATCATTAAAATAGTTACATACAAATTTTTGCCACCAAGTAAGAGAATATTATGGTGAAGCACTTGCTCAAAATTTTTGAGCTTATAGGGTTAACTTTGATAAAAGCAACATTTCAATTTCAACAATTCAATTGAAAAAAAAAATATTCGGAGTATGACAGATATATTGGGTTGTAGTATAGAAAATATGTCAAATCATTATTTGGGAGTAAAGGTTAGAATTAATCACCAAAAGTTATTAGTTAGGAGTGTTCTCATTATCAAGATTAGAAATAAGTTGGCATTATATAAAGACAAGCCAATCTCTTTGTGGCAGGCGTGGATTACACTTGTGCAAGCAATTTTATTTGTAGTGCCTAACTACTCTTTACACTGCTTTAAGTAACCAAAATATATGTTGAATTAGATTATTAGTAAAGAAATTTTTTAGTGAAGGGGAGATGATAATAATAAAAAAATTCATTTGGTGGGATGGGATGATTTATGCAAAAGCAAATACTCTGATATTTTTTGGCATATTAGATTTGAGGATGTTCAATCTGTTGAGAAGAATTTGGAGTGAATAGTAAGATGAACATAAACTAAATAGAAGAACACAAATATAAGAGGGAAATAAAAATTTTTATTAACTACATCAAACTCACACTTCTCTTACACAACCATTCTCTTTATATAGAGAAGATAAAGGGTACTATCTATTCTAATAAGTAATAGCCATTATTAAATATTTTACAATACTCCCCCTTGGATATTATGACGTGATAATGTTATATGCATGCCTCGTTAAAATTCTCGCCATAAAACCCTGTGGGAAACACCAGTCGAGGAAAAGAGTACATGTCTTATAATTTTAATGTATTGTATATGTCTCATTATAAACCTTAGATAAGAAACCCAGTGGGAAAAACTTAGCAAAAGGGAAAAAGAGTACAACTAATGGTCTTCAGGACCCAATCTTCAGGATTGTTTAAAAGTTGTCGCTCCCCCTGAAGACAATAATCTTCCAAGCCTTCGCATTCCAATATTATGGATAAGTATTTCAAAAGTAAATGTGGGGAGCGATTTAGTAAGTAAACCTGCTAGATTTTTACTGGATCGAACCTTTTGTATGGTAATCACACCATTCTGTTGGAGCTCGTGTGGATACAAGAATTTTGGTGATATATGTTTTGTTAAGTTACCTTTCACATATCCACTACTCATTTGTCTAATGCAAGCTGTATTATCTTCATATAAGACCGTAGGAGAGGTATCATTTTCTATTCCACATGAATCATGAATATGATTTATCAACGATCTTAACCATACACATTCTCGTGAAGTTTCATAAAGAGCAATAATTTCTGAGTGATTTGAAGAAGTAGGAACCATAGTCTGTTTTACAGATCTCCATGAGATAGCAGTGCCGCCATAGAGAAAAACATAACCAGTCTGAGATCTAGCATTATGGGGATCAGACATATAACCAACATCCGAGTAACCCACTAATGATATGTTTTTATTCTTTTCATAAAACAATCCAAGATCTTTAGTACCTTGTAAATACCTGAGGATATGTTTAACTCCATTCCAATGTCTCCTTGTAGGAGATGCGCTAAATCTTGCTAGTAGTTTAACTGCAAATGCAATATCAGGTCTGGTGCAGTTTGCAAGATAAAGAAGTGCTCCAATGGCACTCATGTAAGGAACTTCTAGTCCTAAAATATCCTCATTTTCTTCTCTAGGCCTAAAAGGTTCCTTATCGATGTCAAGAGATTGAACAATCATTGGTGTACTAAGTGGATGAGATTTATCCATAAAAAATCTCTCCAAAACTTTCTTTAAGTAGATAGACTGATTATAAAGATTCCTTCAGGGAGATGCTCGATCTGCAGGCCAAGACAATATTTAGTTTCACCCAAATCTTTCATTTCAAATTCCATCCTTAAGTATGAACGAGCTTCTTCAAGTTCATTACTTGTTCCTATTATGTTTATATTATCAACATAAACTGAAATAATACAAACTGACCTTTTAATGAATACGCATGGGCATACATCGTTATTTTGTATCCCTTTTTCAAAAGGAATTCACTTAATCGATTGTACTACATTCGACCAGATTGTTTTAGACCATACAATGACTTTTGTAATTTAACACAATACATATTACGATTTTCGTTTTCACCCATATTGTGAATTTTTAATCCTTCAGGGATTTTCATATAATGTCATTGTCTAATGACCCGTTGATGGATGTTTTTTCAACACACAATTAATCCTCAAGTATGAAGGATATCAATTTAGTTTCGAAGTTGACCAAGTTATATATCGAACGCAAGGGACGGATAAATATCAATTCAATTATATTTTAGTAGACTAAGACTATGTTTGAAATATAATGGTTGTGGTAACAAATATTAATTGAAATAGCAAGTATAAATAACAAGAGAAGAGATAAGTGAGTTGTGATCAAGTAAGATAGTAGGTAGTTCGTCGGGTCATCCAACTCCACTTATTAATTCATCTTCTGTGTGACGGTGTCCGACTCTGCCTTGTAATTTATGGACGCATCAATAAACCATGCAAATTCACTCTATAGACATAAGTAAATATGCATATGACACGTGTGAATATCCTCGGAGCAAGAGATATAATTCACCCCCCTTTCTAGGTACTATCATAATCAATTATTTCCCGTGCACTTAGTACTCTAACCCGATTTGATCTCCCTTTATAGGTACTATGAAATTATACTCTTTATCCTACTTATTAACCCGAATATGATTCAATTAACAAGTATTCATATAAGATAGTTTTAATAAGACTTCGGAATTCCTTCTCTTAGAATTATAATATAAAACCCTGATCAGCAGTGAACGCACTCAACCAATAATCAAGTTATGTATTCAGACTCTACACAACAATTATTGATGCACAAAATGACTGTGAGTATGGATTAAAAACGTGCAATCTTATATAAAATAAACCACAAGTAGTGTTGTACGGAGTTTACACACGAAAGATAAATTAACTCATGAAACCTTCACAACCCTAGAACTACCGAAGCAGCACTAGCCCATGATTGACCTAAGAATAATCATGGTTAGTTGGACCAATCTTACTTGAATCTCCAGCGGAACCTCTATCACAGCCCCTCCGGATGACGGACGATCGATCTCCTCCCAACTCTACGTCTCCACATCTTCTTGTATGATATATGATATGATCGATCTCCTCTACTGCTGCATAAGCCTTCTTTTATACTTGTAATCACGTCTTCTGGGCTTGTAATGGGCTTTTTAAGTGATCACACGTATTGACTGTGTAAAAATACGGATATGATAAGTTCTCGACCCTCAATTCGACTTCAGCAACATGTCGAATTGACCACCACAAGTCGAATCGAAAGTCGAATCAGCCACTGTAAGTCCCAGGTGCTCGATTCGACCAACTGCCCTGGTCGAATCGACGTGACGAGGTCGAATTGGCAATTCTACCAATCGATTCGACCTCGATTCAACCTGATGCCCAGGTTGAATCGCCACTGTCGTGGTCGAATCCACCTTTTGTACATGTTGTGCTGCCAATTTGACCTGAAGGGCTGGTCGAAGGGCTGGTCGAATCGATCTCATTCAGGTCGAATTGCACACCTGCTTCGCCCCATCGGATGGCTTCGACTTCCTTTCTTCAGTTTTCAACACTTCCACTCAAATTTCCTTCGAAAAACCACTCAAATATCTCCAACAACACCTGATTCGTGATTTTATATAATATATATCAGTTTACAACCGATTTCATCCTTCAAACACTCCATAATTGCACAAATTCAGGGGCAAGATTCGTGAATTAACACACTCATCAAACCCCCAAACTTACATGTTGCTTGTCCAGAGGCGACGCAATCAAACCAAGGAGTCATGTATAATTCACAAGAATCACCAAGTACAAAACATATTACACATGCAACTTCATCAATTAAAAACAAGTATTCCTGCATCATACATATCATTCATGCAAAACATCACCCAATTATATTACCATTCGGAGTACTAAGTTATCTAGCTCACAAGTTAAGTGTTTACTCTCTCACTCAAGTGCTAATCGAACTTAACAGGTTAGTGTATACGCTCATACTCAATCCATACGAACGCGTAACCATAAGCTTGGCAAGGGTCTCAAAAATCAATTCACAATCAACTAATGACTAGGATCACAAATGACTTGTTTTTGGGTTGTAATGTTGGCTCTTTAGAAAGGGTAGGAAAATTTAGATAAAGTGACTCAAACACTAGTAGAGAGTTACCTTGGAGGTTCTTGCTTTCTTCATTTGGCTACATATTCTCCTCCAATTTCTTCTCTTGCACTTGCAATTTTGAATTTCTTTCTCTTTCTTGCATCAACATCATTCTTCTTTTGATAGTTCGGGTACCGGTTGTCGGCACTACCTTTTTTGAATAGCAATCGGGGTACCAGTTTCAGGCACCACCCCTAAACAAGATTTAACAATACACTTTCTTACTTTACTCAACCTTATTCTATCTTCCTTCTTCCTCTTGCAACACTTATTCACCTCAACTCTCTACCAATGAATAAGATATTTAAACAAAGCTCAAGTAAAAGTAAAATAAGGCTCTTTTATTCGGCTTGCAAAAGAAAAAACTTTTAAAGGCTCAAACGGGGCTACTAAAGGTATACATAATCAATAGAAAAGTAAAATTCGGCTAAGTAACTCAAGTAATCAAGAATGGCCTAAGATCATATCCTAGCAATTCACCAATTGTAAGTCTCACACAAGACTCCAAGCCAAGTTCTAGATTACGTTCGTATGAATGATTCCCTCAAGAATAAACTATCATGATCAAGCATGATTAAAAGGCTCAAATCCTCACATGGGTAAATAGAATCCTAAGTACTCCTCATAGCACATAATCAAGATCAATTTCACAAGAACTCCACATACTTATCAAATTATATATGCTTCTCATCAATGAAATTAACACGTGAACATATGAATGCACAAAATCCATGAAACCCATATATCAAATCAATCATACAAGTATCTCTACAATCCCTACTCATGCAACATTGTCTACCCTCACCATCCATATCCAAGATGATCAAATATAACAATTAAGTACATGCCACTCACGCAAGACACACTCATCATGTAAAGAGAAAAAGATGAATGGAGATGAGATGAATCAGAGAACAAAAAAACCTGCACCTCTACTCCTCCGGAGCATTATCATTTTCATCACCATCATCCTCACTCATCTCATCAAATCTCCTCTCCACGATCCGGTGCAAGTCACTAATGTGTCTATCCAAATAATCAACACGATCACTCAGCTTACCAACCCGCTCATTCATGCCCGTGTACCGATCATTAAGCATGGCATAGTTGGCATTCGCGAGCTCAAGTTGTCTATTCGTCTCCTGCTGATTCGTGCTGATCATGGCCAGATGCTCATTCAAGAGACGGGACTGCTCCCGTGTATAATTGTCCGATCCAGCCCACTGCTGCTGTCGTGGCACTGTCGGAATGGGACGAGAAATCCTCTCCTGCTGCACCGGGATGTCCATCTACTGATACTCGTCCTCGTCTCCATGTGGCTACTGTGACAGTGGTGGCCGGAACTCTCTCTGATCTACAATCTGCTACAGCTCCGTAACCATACCGGCTGCACACATTTGGGCCATTGTTCTCCAATCTCTTCTCGTCTAGACAGTCACAGATAAGGCGATGTGGCCCAATGAACTCATTAATCTGTTCTTCTCCTCCCGAATGGTGTCATGTCACTCACATCAAAGGAAAACATGAAATCGAAGGGTTAGGGCCCCTCGTGAAGAACCAATCCCCATCTCTAAAATGCAAATCCTCCCTTCACGAAAGAAAACATCACCAAATCAGGCTCTCCAAGGACAGGTGTAATGCCGGTGAAGTCCATGCCATAATACTCAGCCACGGTCGTGAGTAATCATCCGATATTCATCCTTTGAAACCCGTAGGTCCTAAACCGATTCAGCTGATAGATAAAATACAAACCTACATTGAACTTCACTCCATTAAGCATGCACCACAAAGCATAGAGCTCTCCTCTCGACACGCAGCTTCCCTCAGAGTGGGAAAACAACGTGTTGCTCAATACTCTATCCATGTACCGGAGCACGGGATTCTTTATCATAGAAGCACGAGCGCCCGACGTCTTGTTGTCGACATCCTCCCCAAAAATCTCTCGCCAAAACCTGTTGGCATTGAAAAATCCATTCTCCATCCGAGAAATCTCTGTAGGAGTCTGAAACAACACATTGAACTCCTCCGCCGACCATGTCCTCATCACTCCCCCAGCTAGAAAGTACACTCATAAGGAAACCCCATCAGATCCTTCTCAATCTGGATCGAGCACAAAACTTCAACCGTCACATGGAAATATGTCGGCTTTTTTAGCTCCATAAAATGATGGATCCCCACTTGGTCAAACATCCACAACATATCATCTCGGATCTTCAACGTGAGCATAGCATCATCATCTTGGTACCTTGTTCTAGCTATCTTCTCCGAAACTTCAGCCCATTTTTCTTTAATCTCATCCCACTCGTCCATTCAAATTTTGAAATTTGCAGGCAATCTCTCCTTAAGTCTCAATTTCTTTGTCACATTATCCTCCCAAGAGGGCTTATCTTGCCTCTTCTTTGATCGAATCTCTACTTCCTTGCCCTTGTCTTTTCCTTGACCTGAAAACAATACTTCAATAACGACCAAAAGGGAAAAACAAACCAAGTAATTGACTAGCATAACATCTAACTCTACTCAAGACTTCAAGTTTCAAAGCATCATCAGTCAAGCCAAACTTTTTCAATACTCAATCATTTTGCTAATTAACTAAGATTCCAACACCAATCAAACATAGTAATCAATCAATCATAACCAACAACAAGCATGCTTCATTAATTCAAGCAATTCGATATGATCAATCACAATGAACTACTCAAATTTAACACTTCTAATCCATAATCAACATGCTCATCAATCACACTCCCTAATCACCCAACAATTCACATAAAACTCAAGGTTCTAACATCAATTAAGCAATCAAATCGAACCAATTAAGTATTCACACGAACTTGTTTACAACATTCAATCATCACCATGAATCCTCAAATAAACAAGTTTCAATCAACTTACCCAACCAAAATCAATACATAGAACATCAATCCTAGGGTAATTGAGTCGAGAAAACGTACCTTTTGTTCTTCCAATGGCTTAAATTGAACAATTGAATGAACCAACAAAAATCGCGTAGATAAACACTAACTACGACTGAATTCGCCCAAAAACGCGACAAATTGAAGGAATTAAGGGTGGAGTGTGGTGTAATCGGTGCAAAAAATGAGTAGGATTGAAGAATTTAGGCACTGGTTCTGCGATCAGGAGTGAATTCGAGAGGAGGTGGTGCGCAAAGTGGTCGAATGGTATGAAAATCGGGGTTAAGAACACACTTACCTGGCCCTTCGACCTTGATTCGACCTGTCAACAAGGTTGAATCAACTTCATCGTGGTCGAATTGACCTTCTGGACAACTTTCTCCTTCGATTCGATCTCGATTCGACTTGGTCCCCTGGTTGAATTGACATGCTTCAGGTCGAATTGAAACTGTCGTGGTCTAATTGGCTCATTGGAAGATTTCGCACTTCAATTCGACCTCGATTCAACCTGGGCCTCTGGTCGAATCGCTAGGCCTCAGGTCGAATTAGACTACTGGACAAATTTTGCCCCTCGATTCGACCTGTATGCTTGGATTCGACCATGCCACTTAGTTTAATTGGCTCTCTGATGCTCCAAAATCGAGTGTCTTCATTCCCTACACACTTCAAGCTTAACAATCAAATATTATGTACCAAAATAGAGCATAACTTCATCAAGAATCAATCATAAAACTTAACATTCATGAGTAACTCCACAAACAACTTAAAACACGGAACAAAACACCACTAAACATTAGGCAAGTTACAAAAAATCGACACATAAAAACTGGTTAAAGTTTTAATATGCCGCAAAAATTAACTCCCCTAATAAACGTTACAAAGAAAAGATTATACTATTGGTGCTTATTGAGGTAAGTACATCACACCCCCAAACTTAGTAGAAACTATAGTCGAAACTAAATTTACAAAGAGATGTAATTGCCGATAAGTAATCACTTCAAATATAAAAATTTTTTACTCACACGAAATAAATAAAGCAATAAAACGGAAGGGCAAGCCCCCAACAGGCGCTCATGTTTAACATCGGAGAGTCACGACGGTACTAATTTAGTGTAAGGTATCTTCAAAGATGACACAAGCATCATTCGGCAACTTATAATGCTTCAATCGATGCCCATTCGCCGCGATAATATCTCCATCTTTGTCAATAAGCTCAAAACTCCCCCTCCATAGGTTCTATGAATCTTGAACGGTCCCATCCATTTCGACTTTAATTTCCCTGCAAAAAAACTTCAAACGAGAGTTAAAAAGTAATACCTCATCACCTTGCTTGAACTCTTTGTATGAGATCATAGAATTCCATCTACTCTTGGATCGTTCTATCATTCATAACTTCCTGCTGCATGATCGGTACGCACTGAGATATATCCCGCTGATTTGATTTTGTTGAGACTCAAGTAGCTTGTTGATATTCGACAAGCCAGAGACGATCTTATCTTCTCTACTTGTTTTCACCATATCATGTTTAACCTTAGCCAATTTTTCAAGGACGTAAGTACCTCTAACTCTATTAGTTGGCCAATCTCTCGAG
The DNA here is from genome assembly GCA_023678885.1 of Pogostemon cablin. Taxonomy (NCBI): domain Eukaryota; kingdom Viridiplantae; phylum Streptophyta; class Magnoliopsida; order Lamiales; family Lamiaceae; genus Pogostemon; species Pogostemon cablin. The sequence continues at coordinate 8,304,339 of CM042990.1, read as the reverse complement.
TTCATCGAAATATCTTCAAAAGTTTCTCGGCCTCTACGGATGACTTAGTAAGCAATGCTCCATTAGAAGAAGCATCCAATAACACACGTGAATCACAGTCCAATCCATTGTAGAATATGCTAATATATTGAGCTTTAGATAGCCCATGTTGAGGACACTTACAAAGCATGTCCTTGAATCTATCCCAAGCTTCATGAAACTTCTCTCCACTACCGATAGCGAATTGGTTAATGTCTTGCTTCAATTTGAACACCTTTGAAGGTGACATGTATCTTTCCAAGAACTTTAACTTCAATTGTTCCCAAGTAGTGCACTCAGCTGCATTAATAGTGTTGTACCAATCTCTCGCCTTTTCAGTAAGCGAGAATTTAAACAAGAGGATTTTCCTAGCATCTTCATGTTCTCCTGCGTCTTTTTGAGTACTTGCATATCCCAAGAACTTGTTTAGATACTGCTGCGGATCCTCGAAAGACCCTCCTGCAAAGAAGTTCCTTTCTATTATGCTAATAAGAGTGGGGTGAAGATCGAAATCCGCATTAGCCCCCCTCGCTCCTAGTAGCCCAAAGTGTCTAGCCCCGTTGTTCTTGAAGACTTCACAAATGGCTAGATTATCCAGATTGGCCATTTCGTTGCCATGTCGACTTCCTCTACTGCTGCGTTTAGATCAACTACAGTTTCAGTCACTTCTGATTTCAGTTTGTCCACTTCAACTCCAAAATTCAGAGTTGTAGTTGGCTCTTTATTCTTGCTTTGAATCTTACTCTTCTTCTTCTTGGTTGATACTATGATCTCAAGATTATAAGACTCTAATTTACCTTGCTTTGATCTTGTGTGCATAAACCTGAAAAGATTAAGAGTTAGAACACAAAACATGAATTAAAATAGTCCTAATAAAACTAGAAATAATAAAAAGATATTTTATGCCGTCCCCAGCAACGGCGCCAAAAACTTGTTGGGCGTTTTCTCAACACACAATTAATCCTCAAGTATGAAGGATATTAATTGTAGTTTCGAAGGTGACCAAGTTATATATTGAACCCAAGGGACGGATAAATATCAATTCAATTATATTCTAGTAGACTAAGACTATGTTGGAAATATAATGGTTGTGCTAACAAATATTAATTGAAATAGCGAGTATAAATAACAAGAGAAGAGATAAGTGAGTTGTGATCAAGTAAGATAGTATGTAGTTTGTCGGGTCATCCAACTCCACTTATTAATTCATCTTCCGTGTGATGGTATGAATATCCTCGGAGCAAGAGATATAATTCACCCCCTTTCTAGGTACTATCATAATCAATTATTTCCCGTGCACTTAGTACTCTAACCCGATTTGATCTTCCTTTATAGGTACTATGAAATTATACTCTTTTAACCCGAATATGATTCAATTAACAAGTATTCATATAAGATAGTTCTAATAAGACTTCGAAATCCCTTCACTTAGAATTATAACATAAAACCCTACTCAGCAGTGAACGCACTCAACCAATAACCAAGTTATGTATTCAGACTCTGCACAACAATTATTGAATCGCCCCTGTCATGGTCGAATCCACCTTCTGTACATGTTGTGCTGCCAATTTGACCTGAAGGGCTGGTCGAATCGATCTCCTTCATGTCGAATTGCACTCCTGCTTCGCCCCATCGGATGGCTTCGACTTCTTTTCTTCAGTTTTCAACACTTCCACTCCAATTTCCTTCGAAAAACCACTCAAATAGCTCCAACAATACCTGATTCGTGACTTTATACAATATATATCGGTTTACAATGAATTTCATCCTTCAAACACTCCATAATAGCATAAATCTAGGCACAAGATTCGTGAATTAACACACTCATCACCCGTACAAATACGCAGTCACGACATCCATTAACTGCATATCTAGTTTCATATTGATTGCCGGAGATATCGAATAGCGAAAAGTTATGACATCCATAACAGGAGAATATGTTTCATCAAAATCTATACCGGGTCTTTGCGTAAACCCTTGAGCTACTAATCTCGCTTTGTATCTCACCACTTTGTTATTTTCATTTCTCTTTCATACAAACACCCATTTATATCCTACAGGGATAATATTTTTGGTGTACGAATCATTGAACCAAACACATTTCTTTTGTTTAGCGAGTTAAGCTCTGCCTCAATTGCATCTTTCCATTTTACTCAATCAGAGCGCTTCCGGCACTCTACTATTGATTTTGGTTCTGGATCCAGATTATCATTCGAGATAGTAAGTGCAATTGTAGAAGCAAATATATTGTTGAAAATTTTAATATTTCTATTATACGTTTCTCTAGTGTTAGTAAAATTCATGGCAACTTCTAGATTTTCATTATTTCCCAAAAATTCAGTATCTGATTTTTCCACATCCCAGTTGTATGAGTATTTGATGCATGTGCAGTTTGGCTGAGGTTTTTTTCTTCAGGATAATTCTCTTCAGGAAATTTTTCTTTTTGAGATTTCAAGAGTGATCGAGTTTCATTATTAATTTTGGATTTCCGCGGATTCTTATCTTTTTACACCGATGGGTCTTCCACATTTCTGGCGTTGAGGAACATCAGTTGAATTTTCTAGTCCTTTGGGAACATCACACTTGGTGGTGCATTAACAGCAGGTATATGAGATTTTGTCACTCCTTTATGATCAATAAATGCATCTAGCAATTTATTTGCTAAATCTTGCAAATTGATAATCCACTGAACTTCTAGTTCAGTTTGACTAGTGCGTGTATCTAAATGTTGAAGATTGGTCTCATTCCATGAGATTTCTCGGCATTCTATTGAATTTTAACTTTTATCTCCCCCTAATGCCGGGAAATAATCTTCATCAAACATGCAATCAGCGTATATAGCAATAAATTGATCCCCTGTGAGGGCCCATTGAGGTAACCAACGTATATACCTAGTTTTCTTTGAGCGCCCATTGAGGTATGCTTTGGTGGTGATATAGGAATATAAACTTCACAACCGAAAGTTCGTAGATGGGAAATATTTGGTTCTTTACCATGCACTAGTTGCAGGGGGAATAATCAAGATATGCAGTTGGCCGTATCTGTATCTGTAATTAAAGAAGCTGCATGTAAAACTGCATGTCCCCAACAAGAGATGGGTAAATTGGAATTTTGTAGCAATGGTCTAGCAATTAATTTGATACGTTTAATCAGTGATTCAGCTAGACCATTTTGTGTGTAGACATAAGGAACTGGATGCTCTACTTTAATGCCCAATGACATACAATTATCATCAAATGCTTTTGATGTGAATTCACCAGCATTATCCATTCTTATAGATTTAATTGGATAATCAGGAAATTGAGCTCGGAATTCAATAATTTTAGCAATAAATTTTGCAAAAGCATTATTTCGAGTGGACAATAAACACACGTATGTCCACCGTGTAGAAGCATCAATTAGAACCATAAAATATCGAAATGGTCCTGAAGATGGACGAATAGGTCCACATTTATCTCCTTGAATTCTTTGTAGAAAAACAGGAGATTCTATTCCAACTTTGGTACGAGAAGGTTTAATTATGAGTTTTCCCTTCACACAAGCTTCACATATAAATTCATTTGGAGAAGGAATATTTTTGTTTTATATATTATGCCCAAAAGAATTGGTAATTATCCGACGCATCATGATTTATCCCGGATGACCCAAACGGTCATGCCACAATTTAAAAGAATTTGGATCCTTAAATTTTAAGCTCATTGTGACATTTTTATTATGTGGTCTGATATATGTATAATACAACCCCGATGAGAATGAAGGGAGTTTTTCAATGACTTGTTTACGACAACCAATCAACTGAGTCATTAGAAGATATTCGGTATTATCTTCCTTTTCTGTTTCAATATGAAAACCATTACCCCGGATATCTTTAAAACTGAGAAGTGTACGTTTAGATTTTGGGTATAGAAGTGCTTCTTGGATAATTAATATCGTGCCCATGGGGAGTATTATAGAAGCTCTACCAAAGCCCATTATCATAATATTATCATTTGCAATTGTTGTAACACTCCCTTTTTTCTCAGTTAAAGTCTGAAAAAATCTCTTATCTCTAAGTATGGTATGAGTAGCAGCACTGTCTACTAGACATAAAATGTCCTCGTTCTCCATATTTTGATTACTGAAAGATATAATCTAATAAGATTTATGAAATAATTATAAAATTAAAATAAGAAACGTAAAGCCATTACCACATGAAAAAGCCATCACAAATAATGTAAAACAGATAGTTTAGTACATATTCAATGTTTTAAAAGCAACTAAAATGCATGAGAATAATTAAATTGTCTAGCAGTAAAAAATTTAAATAAAATGAGAATAAAGATCACATTTGATCTCCATAATCTTCGAGCTCGAATCCCAAGAGGTCGTCATTGTCATGGTCAAATTCATTCTTTGCTTCTGGTAATTTTGCATGATGAGATTCACCACTTATTCCTTTTCCTTTTTTGTCTTTTTTCATTCTTTGATATGCTTCAACCAAGTGCTTTGGTGTACGACAAGTACGAGACCAATGACCTTCGCATCCACATCGATGACAAATTTGATTTTGGAGTAATTCTTGTTGAGTGGAATTTGAATTTTGTCCATGAGATTTGTTTTGAATTATTCCACCACCATGTGCCCTATCAGTATTATTATATCCTCGACCTCGACCACTATCTTGATTGGGTAAATTAGAATTACCTCGTTGAGGCCAATTAAGATCCCAAGTAAGATTGCATCGACCACCACAATCATTTCGAGGAGTCCAATTTGGATTTCCTCATCTGTTACCTGTTGCTCTTCTTTTACCACTTCCACGCCAAGTGTAGTTCCTCTTGAATGTACCATGTGCTTCAGGCACAGGTTTTGAACTAACTGGTCTAGCATTATGATTTTTCATTAGCAATTGGTTGTGTTTTTCTGCTACCAATAATGCAGAAATAAGCTTAGAATGCTTAGAATAATTTTTAGCTCTGTACTGCTGCTGGAGTACGAGGCTACTAGCATGGAAAGTGGATATAGTTTTTTCAATTAGCTCAAATTCTGTAATATTCTGCTTACAGAGTTTCACTTGTGAGACAATACGGTATAAAGTGGAATTGTATTCGGTCACAAATTTAAAATCTTGAAACCTTAAATTCAGCCAATCATATTGAGCTTGAGGGAGGATTATCACAGTTTGCTGATCGAAACGATCCTTCAGGGATTACCATAAAACAAGAGGATCTTTTTCAGTTAGATACTCATTTTTAAGATCTTTGTTTAGATGGTGGCGAAGAAATATTAATGCTTTAGCCTTCTGGGCAGGAGTACTTTCAGCTTTTGAGTTGATAGTGTCACTTAAATCACACGATGCGAGATGAATTTCAACATCTAGGGCCCAAGTTAAATAGTTGTTGCCGTCAAGGGCTAGCTAGACAAATTCTCTTTTGGTGATGTCGGACATTTTCAATAAGCTACAATTATTAATAAAATAAATAATTTAGCATCATATAACGCTGAATAATAATGTAAGATTTCGCATCCAATATTTAAATAAAATATTGTTAATTAATAATATTACATACTCCATAAAATAATTTAATCTTTGTATTGATAGTATGTGGTATAATAGATTCCAATGAAATTATTTAATATGCGACTAGAGTTTTTTTTAATCATGATTGCCAATTAGGCATGCACTAACCATAAAGAAAATACATTGACAACAATTACAATTAGGCATGCACTAACTATAAAAAAATATATTGACAATAATTATTGTCAATTAGGCATGCACTGCACTAACCATAAAAAAATATATATTGATAACAATTATTGTCAATTAGGCATGCACTAACCATAAAAAAATATATTGACAACAATTATTGCTAATTAGGCATGCATTAACTATAAAAAATATATATTGACAACAATTATTGTTAATTAGGCATGCACTAACCATAAAAAAATATATATTGACAACAATTATTGTCAATTAGGCATGCACTAACCATAAAAATATATATATTGACAACAATTATTGTCAATTAGGCATGCACTAACAAAAAATATATATTAAATTGTTAAGTGATTTGAAGAATAGATCTTACACCATCATTAATTAAGTAAAAAAATGCGATCTTAATGATACATTTAAATAATTTATTTAATAATTTATCGATGTCCACCAATCTTATTAGTACATTTTCCATATATATAAAAAATATACATATATTTCATAAATATTATTATTTGCAAATTAATTAAAATATGAAATAATGATTGTCAATTTTGTATGATAAAAATTTTGATTTCGAAAGAAAAAAAATTCTTACTTAATTAAAAAATAATATGAAATCATAAATCGTTAGGGACCTTTGTAAATTTACATCAACTTCATGCATAATATAAATAATTAAGCATGATTAAAAAAATAATGCATCCATCCGAATTAACATATATGTATGGTGATTTAAAATAAAAATATGAATGCAATCTTTCGTGTTATGGATAAATCATAATATGGATCATATACACATCAATTTATTTCAATTTATAAAGATGCATGATAGAAATAATTAAACATAACTAAAATTTATTTATTTATTATTATTATTATTTAACTCATGAGATTTAGATCAATAATTTCATGATCAAACAAATATTGTCAGAAATATAAATTACTAATATTTAAGATTTGAATATTACCTTGCAGAAAAGACACGATTCTTTTCTAGGGTCCCTTCAATTTGTGGCTCTGATTGGTTAACTCGTGCTAATAACGTGTTGAGAAGAATTTGGAGTGAATAGTAAGATGAATATAAGCTAAATAGAAGAACACAAATATAAGAGGGAAATAGAAATTTTTATTAACTACATCAAACTCACACTTCTCTTATATAACCTTTCTCTTTATATAGAGAAGATAAAGGGTATTATCTATTCTAATAAGTAATGGCCACTATTAAATATTTAACAACACAATCTAGCATTATCGAGAAAATAGGTATGGAGGTTGTTATATGAGCTAAAGAGATTGTGGGTAAAATTTTTAAAATCAAAATATGGAGAACTTAAAGGGAATGAAAGTGGGAGGAGAAGTACTATGGTCTTAGTGTGTTGGAGGGATCTCAAAAGGCTGTACGAGGCCTTCCCCAGTCATAAAACACAAAAAGTAGGCTTTTTTGTGTACGCGTCAGCGCCAACTCAAAAGCAAAAAATCTCTACCTCCAAAACAAAACTCTTCCCCAACAATAAAACAAAAAAGTAGGTTTTTCATAGGACCCACCTTAATTTATTTTATTCTCATTTAATTTTATCAATTATATCTATCTCATTTTCAAATAAATTATAAATAGTTATACATTTCAATTATTAAATTTTATAAAATAAAAAAAATTAAAAAAATATTATTTCAATAGATAGAAATTGGCACGCGGACGAAAATTCACATTGAAGGCATTGAATCTTCTCCGAAGTTTGAAGAGTTGAACCGAAATGCATCAACGGATATTTATTTATTTTGATGATAAAAAAATATTTTGAGTTATAAAATATAAGATTGAATTGAAAATAGAAGATAATGTAGAAAAAAAGAAATGGAGTGGAAAATATATTTATAGTAAGAATATAATATAAAAAAATGATAATAGTTAGAAATTTACGGTCATAAAATAACGTTATTATTTACTAAATGAAGCTATCTCTTCAAATTTGTTTTTAAAAAAAAATCAAAAGAAAGTTGGGCGAAATTAGCCATGCCCATTCTCATCCAAATTTAATTATGTGGATTTCAGAAAAAAAAATTAAAAAAAAAAGTTATAATTGTGGAAGCAAACCCTGCACAAGGGCCCCACGCCTTTATTGCCTTCATGAGCGCGTGTCATGCACGCCCCATATTATTGGACAGTGACAGACACTTTCTTCCTCCCACTCTCCCACTTTTTCTTAAAATCGTGAATTTAAAACCTGAGAAAAAACCTACACCCTCTCCCAAACAATAAAAACTTATCTCCAAGGTTTTTTAATATTGCCATGTCAATAAAAACCTCCCACTGGGGGAGGCCCGAGGGGTGTGAACGATTATTTAAAATAACATTATTAAGGACCAAAATGACCTCCACATGGTGACTTTTGTAGCTCATCTCCAAGACTTTATATTTCTCTTCTTTGGACACACAACGACGGATCATCCCATCTGTACAATTTTTGAATAAGTATGATTCATCCAAAAAATGCTTTTTTACTTCTAACATATAATTTTTTTCGACTTGTACTCTCTAAGAAGTGTATGATGAATACCAAATGTAAGGTAATTCACAAAATCTGCATGGCATGAGGATGAGCTAACCATTAAAGCAAACACTTCGTGTAGATCTCCCCATTGAGAAAAATATTCTGAAGAAGCTCCATATCTCAATCCCCCTTCTTTCTTTTTGAACAGGACATGTGATCCGCTATGACATCCTTCACATTTCATTTATCTCTAATCTCTACGTCGAACTCTTGTAGCAATTAAACACACCGTATTAATCTCGATTTTGCATTCTTCTTACTCATCAGCATACACAACTACTAGGAACTCCTACTCTGTTGTAATATAATTCACTTGACTTGAATTCAATGTCTTGGATGCATAGTAAATAGCCCTAATCTCTTATCCTAAAATTGCACCTTTTCAGGCCTCGAGGCGAGGCATATTAAAAGTCCAGATTTAAAATCGTGTACTAGGTAAGTCTTTTGCCCTAACTATTATTCTAAACCCCCAATTCTGAGCTCGGGCGACTATTGCACGCAAAATTGGCCCGCCAGCTGGTGAATTAAATGAAATTTGTAGTAGAGAGCATCCATCACTTTCAGTTTTCCCTTCCTTCAAAGCATTCACACTTTCATTCATTTGAAGAAATATATGTACTTCATGAATTCCACTTGTGGTTTAGAATTAACGCTTGGGCTTTTGGATACTTGTGATTTGAGCATGTTTGTGATTCCCATACTTGAATTTGGATTGAATTGGGCATGAAATTGAGAATTACATGTCTAGGACTTATTTTGTGAAATTTCTCAATTGCTCATGTTATTTAATGAATGTAATGAAATGTTAAGAGTGCTGGCTTGCGGGAATTTGATAGTAATGGACGTGAATTGCAAAATTTTGGCTTGGGCATGTTGAGGTTGAACTTGGAAAATGTTGGTATATGTAATGCATGTCAAGTGTTTGTTAAAATCTCCCAAGGATTTTGTCCAATTGTGTGCTTTTTAATTGAAGAGTCATGGCATGATTAGATTGAGCATGAAATTTTCAAAAGTGCATATTTAGGATGGAATGATGCAAGGCTTGTTTAATCATGATGTGTTAGTGCATTGAATGTCTTGATGATTGTTGGATTGATGGATTAAGCATTAGTCAATTTGGCGTTAGGCATGATTGAATTGTTATTAGAAATTTTTGTGAGGATTGATGCATGCTAAATATTTGATGAAATGTTCCAATGGAAATTCTACTGAAATATTAGAGTGAATTTGAGGAGCTTTGATTTTATTCTCTCGGGGCATCAATCTTGCTTGTATTCAAAGAAGTTATAATTGACATTATTTGAAAATTTGACATGGCTTGAGACCTAATTATTGTGACTAATCTATGCAGATGGCAAGAAGGAAACATGGAGAGAATTTCTTGTCTTAGAGGGAGATGATTTAGAAACGGTAAATAGGAATTTAAGAGCAGCTAATTTCCATCCCGATCAGATGGATAATTTTTTTTAAGGAGATTGGGACAAGTATGCATCACCGATGGGTTGCAGTGTGTCCTAAGGTGAAATTCACCAAGTTTCAAACACAACAGTGCATGATGAACTTGGGAATTAAGGGTGAATGTAGGTGAATATTTCAGAAGGTTGGGATGGAGAATTTCTTCGACAAGAGACCAGCAACTTACAGGACCCTGACAGCCAATTTTTTTAATACGTTGGAGGTTGTGAAGAACCAGAACCATTTCACTACCTCAATCAAGTTCCAACTCCAAAAAAATCGGTATGAAGTAGACAATCACAAGATGAATAAGTACTTTGGGGTCCTCGAGACAAAACTAGAGTCATCTATTCCATGAGAGATAGGTACGATCGCCATGCATGGGCTTAAGTTGATCATCGATGGTGCAACCCAACAACATATCTATGATCCTAGCTCTTCCCAAGCCACGAGCATAAAAAATCCCATGATGAGTTATTTGGAGAAAATCATGTCGAATACAGTGCTCACCCATTCAGAAAGTGCGATAGTGAGAGAAAAGAGCTATACATGCTATATTGTTTGTATTACAAGCATGTGTTCAATATGGTGGGGTAATTATATTCAGCACGTGGAGCGGTTGGCCACGAGGTAACGTCATCAGAGGATGCTTATATGAGGGATGATTAATATAATTGCAGAAGGGTTAGGCATCGATGTGGAGTTATTGGAGCCAGTTCTAGGCGAAGGATTGAATCTCGGAGCCTTATGAAAATGGAGTTTCTTAAAATGATAGGGGATGTGTATTGTGTTATCCAGCTCAAAGGGAGCCATTTTCCTTTTCCGGCACCTCGCCTAACTTCCATCTATTCGAAATGGAAGCCTGAGAATCTGGCCATGGTGAGTCCTATTCATACACGAATAGTGAAAGCTTTCTATAGAGCTAACCCTGAGCAGGTGAAATCATTCAGGAGATTGAAACATGTGAGATAGTTGCATGTAAACCTTGCTTGTATGCACCGAATGCATGGCATGAAGTGGTTCTACAATCAGTCTAGATCATTGGCAGCATTTTGCAGTAAAGATTGGTTCAGTTATGCAGCTGGGAAGTTAGAACTTCATGTTAACAAGTTAGAAGATATTTGTTAATAGGTTGAGTATAGGCTGACGTGGCTCGTTTTAAGTGGCCTGAATAGGTTGTATTTTGTCTGCTATTGACTGGATAAATCAGTTTGGATGCTGAGCTATTCATTGGTGAAAGAAACAGTAAATTAGCTACAAGGCTTACACGTTAGATTCAGCTGAAAACTAGATGCTCCCGTTAGTCCTATAAGTTAGGTGTTAGCAGATTATTCATGTAGATCATTGAGTGTATTCTAGCTCATTGAGTGTGTGAGATTTCTCTATGTAACCTTCATCAATAAGAGAACTTTTTCTCTCCCGTGGATGTAGATGTTAACATGTCAAACCACGTTAAATCTCTTTGAGTTTTTATTTCTTTTCTTCAAATTTTTAGCTTATTGTTGATCTAGTTTCACAAAGCCGTTCGTACTCAATCTTGATCTCGTATTTGGACTTCAAACCACAACAATGGCGCCGTCTGTGGGAAAGAAGCAGAAACGAGAAGGATCGAGATGAGTTCTACATGGGTAGATGAAGATGATGACGTCGGATGGGCGTATCTTGCAGATCAGCAAAAAAGAAGGAGAAAAGAATCCTTCAGAAGGCAGTTCGGTGGAAGAATTGGATAGAGCGCAAGAGATGGAGAAGGAATACGCGTTCTTTCAGATCAAAGGTGAGAAAATCAGCGGGTCGATGTGCAACCAGACAAATGTGGTTCGGATCAGCAAGAAAGGAGTTCATGATTTCCAGCAGAGTATCAGGTTGGTAGCATGACGATGTTCTTGTAGAAGGTCGGCAAATTGTTCGATAGCGGTTGGAGTTTGCGAAACTCGACGGAAAATGACGGTTCTTAGCAGCAACAATAATCAAGAATTGGGCAGCGACATAGCCATCAACGATTTCGGAGTATCTTCCAACGAGAAAAAGATAACCATTACTGGATTTAGGAAGCGATGGTTGGGGGCATTGACCAGCAGCAGCAGATTTGGAGCAGTTGAAATGGGATCAACGGTGAGACAGGAAGTGGACGGGATCGACAACGGGCAACGACTTCTTGGGGGGGGGGGGATTAGTGTGACCTCTGTTCCAGAGAAAAGGTTGGTCGTGATTTTCCGGCAAGATTCTTGGTTCGCAGCGACTTCACTCTCTGACTGGTTTGTGAATTTGTACGATGGCTAGTGTACACCAGGAGGTTCGACGGAACTGGGCGGCGCTGAGGAAGGCATCAGTGATCTTCCGGCGAGGAAATTGGTTCAACTCCAGCAATGATTCAGAATTGCAGACAGGTAATTGACATGGGTAGCAATTTTTTCTCCGATGACAGGATTAAACTTCTGGCGGGTCATTCGTGATTCCTGCAGGATCATTTGGCAAGAGTTTGCAGTTTTGGGCTTGTGGCTGTTCAGATACACACTATCAGAAATGGTGAACTGGATTAGTACAAGGTGGCGATGCCAGCATTGTTCAAATGGAGCAGCAATGGCATGGATGATTCAAAATCATTTTCAGCGATGAGAAAAGGTGGCCTGGCGGTACTTGACTTCTGGCTGCAATTGGGCATTTCACTGTGGTAAATAGCGGATTCGATGCGACGGGTGGAGAGCTGCATTAGGCAAAGACGACTGAAGCAAGCTGGGACTGCGCAACAGTGGGACTGTGAGCCTCCCCGTGAGGCATGCAGTTGAGATGAGCAGTGGTCCTCTTTTGGAAGGCAATGAAGCTTCTGGAAGTGGCCCTTCAACAACAACAATTACTAATGGAATTTCATGATCAGAGTAAAAGAAACATGGGGGCTCGGTGGAGGTGAAATCAGCTTAACAGCTTGGGATTTCATGGAGGGGTAAGCTCAACAAGGTTTGTGGAGTGAAATTTTCTGGTAAGTGATTAGTGCGTGGGAAACAACAATTCAACGGTGAAACTTGGAGATGTGGTGACTTGGACTCGGTGGCGTGGTAACAATGAGCAAGTGGAGAAAGCTTTGGGTAATCCTAGTGAGTTAGAATTGACTTCAAGTGTTGACACATTCATTAGAAAAATGGTTCAAACTTGTTTGGCTTGGCGGTATGTCAACGTTGATACGTTGGATGTGATTGCTCAAGGTGGAGTAGTGATGGAGAAGAGGGTTGCTATGAGTTAAGAGTGATCATTAGGAGAATCAGAGGTTTGTTCTTGATTTAGAGCAAGGTTTAAGGTGGAGATTGTGAGATAGTTGCATGTAAACCTTGCTTGTATGCACTGGATGCATGGCATGGAGTGGTTCTACGATCAATCTAGATCATTGGCAGCATGTTGCAGTAAAGATTGATTCAGTTATACAGTTGGGAAGTTAGTTAGAACTTCATGTTAACAAGTTAGAAGATATTTGTTAATAGGTTGAGTATAGGCTGACGTGGCTCGTATTAAGTGGCCTGAATGGGTTGTATTCTGTTTGCTATTGGCTGGATAAATCAGTTTGGATGTTGAGCTATTCATTGGTGAAAGAAACAGTTAATTAGCTACAAGGCTTACATGTCAGATTTAGCTGAAAACTAGACATTCCTGTTAGTCCTATAAGTTGTGTTAGCAGATTATTCATGTAGATCATTGAGTGTATTCTAGCTCATTGTGTGGGATTTCTCTCTGTAACCTTTATCAATAAGAGAACTTTTCCTCTCTCGTGATGTATATCATTTATCTAGTTTCACATATCCGTTCGTACTCAATCTTGATCTCGTATTTAGGCTTCAAACCACAACACAACAGATGATGATGATGATGATTTGATTGTTGTTTGAGCTGAGCAAGCACAAGCCGTAGGAGGTGAGCAAGAACCAATGCAAGAAGAAGAGGAGCCAGTACATGAGGTGGAGTTTGATGAGGTAACTTCAGACCATCCATACCATGACCCTGAGGAGCACATTCCTATGTAGGATGAAGCGGGTCCAAGCCACAGCAATGAGTGGTTGGCAAGGATATAGAGTGATGTCTAGGAGTTACAGCGTGGCCGATAGGAGAATGGGGTGCAGATTCGTCGTTTGCAAGACGGGCAAAGGAGAATCGATGACAACTTCCAGCAAGTGGTTCTCACATCAACACCTAGAGGAGATGATGACTATAGTGTTCAACTTCCATTTTCGAGGTGCCCAACCTCAGTACATCCCGTGGCACTTGTAAGACCATTGAAGGGAGTGGGGACAAAAGGATAACATAACATTAAAAAACTCACATTATATACTTATTGAACTTCTTAATTTACGTAATAAAACAACCAAGACGAAGAGAGCTTACAAACGAGACGTAACTACCTTCCGTCCCACACTACCCTTCACGCTTTACTTATTCATCCGTGCCACAACACCTTCCACACCCCAAAAATTATAAATATCAATTTATTCAACCACCTCAAAAACTACTTTAATTTCAATTTTGTCATTCTTTCTTCACATGCATACTATTACTAGGGATGACAATGGGTAGGGTAAAACACATACTACTCTATACCCTACCCTCCTACCCATACACTATCATATTACCCTAAAATAGAGCTTCTGATAGGGTACGGGTATACCCATTGGGTATAAGGATAATTCTTCAGTAAATGGATACCCGCAATCTTGGTAGATTTTGCGGATAATCCATGGTTACCCGGACCCACCCAACCCTACCCTTCCCAAAATTTTTTAAAAAAAATTTATAATCCACCAAAAAAATAATTATAATACATAAATAAATAACCTAAAATAAAACATGCAAATTAGAAAACAAAGTCAATAACAAAAACGTCTAAGTCCATGTGTGTTAACAAAAAAATATCATAAATTCATAGTTAATCAAATAAAATCATTAAACAAATATCATAATCCAACAATTATTTTCATAGTTTGTGAGAACATTTTAAAAGAAAGTGATAATATTTTTAATAAAAATTGATAACTTATTATGAAAACGGAAAGTATGATATGGTTTTCCGCGAAACGGTCTCAAACAAGACAATTCCTTTCATAAATAGCTATTACTACTTTTTATCAAAGATATTAATATTATTTTTTATTAAAAATGTTATTACCTTTTATTTGTACACATAGATTATTCACAAAATAATTCACTAAACAACTATCATTTTTATTAATTCGAATATCATTTTTTTGTTAAATATATATTAAAAATAATTATAATTCTCAATTAATGTAAATAAGTATTGTTATATTATTTTTAATTAAAAATAATTATAAATAAGACATAATATTATAACATAGAACAAAATTTATTATAACTCTTAATTACTTATATTTATATTAGGACAAGAATATAAATTTTAATTAAAAATATTAAACATATTATAATAAATAAATATTATATACATCATAAATTTTACATCAACAATATTATTATATAAAAATAAAATATTAGATTTAGATATTTAATTAAATATATATTACTATTATATATATATAATATACATATTCGGGTAAAATTCGGGTCAGGTACGGGTAAAAATAAGAGAACCCGTACCCTACCTTTACCCGTATAGTTTCCTTTTGGGTTTGACTCGTTATCCGATTTTTTCACACCTGATATGCGGGTACCCGTCGGATAACCCAACCCGACGGATAAAATTGACATCCCTAAGAATTAGCTAATGTAATGAATAAAAAATAGATGTGCAATATGCAGTAATATTATAAAATATATCAATACAACAAATTTTATATACTTTCTTCATCCTATCTAGGGATGTAATCAAACCAAGTCAAGTCGAACATTACTAGATTTGAGTATCATTTGTTAAGAAATTATCGAACTCAAGCTCAAACTCGAACTCATCAAGAAAAAAGTCAAACTCGAGCTCGAACTCAAACTGTTTGTTAAGATTCGCGAATTTGTTCACGAACATATAAAGTAACTTATTCATGAACATTTAAATATTTTTTTTAGTAGATATTAAAAGAACATTTCGTTTATAAACATCTAATGTTATTCATAATATTAAATAAACAAACTAACAAAATATAATAATAAATTAAAAAATATTTAAATAGTCACTTAAGTTAATATATATTTGTGTGCTATAATATAAAATATTTAATTATTGAATATAAATGAACAAATAGTAATATATAGTACTAAAAAATAATTATAAAATTTACGAACGCGTTTGCGAGCCATTAACGAGCCCATTAAAGAATATGTTCGCGAATTTTCAACCTGAACACCCTTAAGTTTGAGTTTGGTTTGATAGACTATTCGAATTCAAAATTGAGCTTGGTTTGACTCGTTAAGGTTAACGAACGAATTCGAACGAACACTTTATCAAATCGAGACTCGAATAGTACGTTAACAGTTTGGTTCGCTTACATTCCTAATCCTACCAAAGGAGTGTCTTTTTATTGTAGGGTCTTACTCAAAGAGTCTCATTTTCTTCTTTACACACATGAAACCCATACACACCAACTAATACAACTATCCACTACACATTAAATAATATTACCTCTGTCTCATAAACAAATTCACGCTTTCTATTTTTGTCTGTCTCATTAATAATTTCACACCCTTAAATAAGGAAATACATACAAATCAATAACCCTACAACACACTTTAGGGGATGTTTGGTATATTAGATGGAATTGGAATGAGATTAATAGTGATAGTAGTGATGAATGGTAATGAGTTTATTATTTGTAATTGTGTTGTTTGGTTGATAGTAAGGAATTACTATCATAGTTATTGATTTTGTTTGGTATGATTAAAGTTTATTTTGAAATTAATTCTAATTTTTATCATAATTTTTTCTTTTAATATAATTTTACTATTTTTAAAAGATATAATAATATTTAATAATTTAGAAATTTTTTATCATTAAAATATTTATAAAAACGTGATTTGCCTCTTCCAGAAATTGGAATGAAAGTGATACTACTGGCTTTGGTGAGGAATGACTCATTCCTTGGTTTATGGAAATAAAAAATATTGTAGCACTATAAAACCCTTTAACCAAACTTTTCTTTTTCATTCCAATTTCAATACCCACCTCTAAACCCATTAACCAAACACACCCTTAATTTCAAAATCAAAATTGTTACCTTTTTACAACTCACATTACTTACTTTATAATTTATTTAATATCTAAAAATATCAAACTACCCCTAAAAGTAAAATACAAAGTAACTTTTTCTTAAACTCTGTATTTACAGTAACTGTATATTTCTCTTTTAGACGGAGAAAGTAATACTCTTTAATTTACGTGAAAAAAATAAAAGACCTCTTTAAATAGGTTGGAGGGATTATTGGGCGTGACCCAAATGAGCGTGGGGTGTTTAAAAGTTGAATCCGGCCCACCGAAACAAATAAATATTGATACTCAGATTCAGTACTCTGAGCGGGGATAAATTAATCAAATTATAATGGGTATTATTCCAACGTCTCTTCTACGTCATCTACCACCACGTAGGGATGTCAACGGGTCGGGTCTGGGCAACTACTCGGACCCGACCCATTTTAAAAGTTCCAGCCCCAGACCCGCACGGGTCTTATTTTATAGGCCCAGACTCAAACGGGACGGACCGCCCCGCTCTTTTTTTTTAATTTTTTAATTTTTTTTAAAAATATTTTATTTTATTTTTTAATTTTATGTCCACCCATAAATCACTAACTCTCTCACTTCATCATTTTTCATAACTTCAAATAATAATTATATCAAAAGAATAAAAATAAAATATAAATAATAATAACAATCATAAAATTAGTAGTAAATTATTAGAATTTTAAATGATTATTAAAATAAAAAAATATAATATTTATATTTTGTATGGGCCGGGTCGGGTACCCGCAGGTCTGGGATAATACCCGAACCCGGCCCGTTTCAAAATGGGTTCGGGGCGGGTCCGTCCTGTTTTCAATTCGGGGCGGGTCTGGTTCAACCCCCATATCGTGCGGGTCGGACCCAAATTGATACCCCTACCACAACTCAGCCTCCTCTGCAGCGATTCTCAATTAATCGGGCCTAATCAACAAGGAAACACAATTGTAAGATTTCCTTAAATGTAATTTGTCTTGAGGATGCCCTGAAAAACTCGTAAAATTTTATTACATTTGAGGTTATACAGAAGACATAATTGTACAATAAGTGTTTATAGATGTATGTATGTACTCGCTTTTTGATTCTATGGAATAAGCAGCTTTTCTTTTGATAAATTCACTAACTAGTATTAATGTGTTCTTGTGATGAAATTAAGGTGTTATGTTGGTGGTTCAGTTATATGTGCCAGTCAGTCTGATGCAGTGCTCTTTAATTTGTGATCCATAACATGTTTGAAGGGTGAAAATTGAAAATATTTTGTAGAAATAAATGATGTAGATTGAAAGAAATTATATAATTAGAGCAGTTCATGACAGAAACTTGATCTTATGTAGATGAATGCGGGCAGTTATGCATCTAGGAGTTGCTCTTATTATTCTTGGAGTTGCAAAAGGATGAGGCCCAAAAATATAATGTCTCTCCCAGATGAGATGTTATTCGAAATTCTTGTTCGTCTCTCTGCTGAAGATATTTATGAGCTAGCATAGCCTGTATGTCGAGTGTGGTACCATTTGATTTATTCCCACGACTTTGTACATGCACACCTTCATCATGCAACTCCTAAACTTCTTTGCCAGAATACCGATAAGTATGACGATGCAGTGTTTATTTCTTATCGACGTGGCCAAATTGAATTATCCAAGTTTGGTTACTATTTCAACTTTAGAGTTTGGGCTAGTTGTAATGGTTTAATTTTGGGATATGAAAGCCATAAAAATAGTATTTATATTGTAAATCCTGCAACCAAGAAAAACTTTGTTCTCCCTCCATTACCTTATATAGTATTTGATTGGAGTTCTATTCCTGGTATGGCTTATGTTGTTGCTTCCATGGAGTTAAAAATGTTTATAATGGTGTTTCCTGACGAAGCATTAAATTTAAAATGGACATGTTAAATATTAACTATCGGAGTGGATAAGGATTGGAGGAAGCTATCTACTCAAAATTTATCTCCTGCAGCTGAGGAAATAATGGACTCTACCCCAAAAACTATAGAAGGTTATATGCATTGATCGATCACGAAGTTATGACTTTGAATGTAAAGACTCCTCACGATGACTCCTCACCCAGTGCCTCAAATTTATGAAGTGTGAATCGAAAAAGTATTTTATATGTCGACCAAATGAAATTTATCATTATTGATTGCCACTAGGGAACTTTTTTGGGAGGTTTGGGAGATGAAACTGGAAAGTGGAGAATGGAGAAAGCTGCCTAGCATTGATTTGGAAGCTCAAAAAGTCAGGTTTGAATAGTTAGGATATAAAGACGACAGAACACTGCATCCAGTTGGCTGGTTAGATTACCCAGAGGTGTTGGTCTTGGCTACTTCCGACGATAATCCTGAATGTTGTTTTTATAATCTTCGTATGCATGTAATAGACTCGATCCAAATACCTTTCTGTAGTACGTAGTATCGCTTTACAGTCCATAAGTGCAATCTGGTGTGGATGGATGCATGATGGAGTAGCTGGATGACTTTGAAGGAAAAACATAAGAGTTTGTTACTTTTTGTTTATGTAATTTGTTGCTTGTCTAAATGATAGTATATAATATAATGGACTGGGTAAAATTTGGGAAAATCCGGCGAGGATGGGTGACCTGGACATCTGAGTAAAATTGGTCAATAGAATCGCCACGTCATCAAATTAACTAATAAAAAAAATAAAAAATAAAAAGCTGACTCACCACACCTAATTTCCTAAAATATATTTTAAATTATGTTATTAAAATTAAAAAATAAACATTAAAAAACACATAAAAAACATAAAACAAGATTAAATAAAAAAAAACGTGAAAATAGAACCCCTAAACAAAAAACAAATTGCAGAGGTAAAGATTGAGAATGTGCCATTTATTCAATTCTAGGGTTCATCTTCCCAGTCCATTCGCTGATACGTAAAACGACAATAAGACTAATTTCGGGTAGTAGAGAAGCAAGTTCTCCCTCCAAAACCCAAGAATTCGAGTTCTAGATGACGATGTCTGATTAGTCATTTTGTAGTTGGGATAACCAATTCAAGAATTTATCGAACCACAGGAAGGAAGGTACTAGAGATTAAGCGATATCATATTCTTGAAATTTTATAGAGACGAATCATCAAATGGTTGGTTGTTAAAACTAGTAATCAAAATAATTAACCAAGTAATGATCAAACAAAGCAAATAGATAAATGAAGGATGGTTTTCCAAATTGAACAAAAGTGAGATTAACAACACTAAAGAAGTGGTAATTCTAGGATTCATGCATTAATCTCATATGTGTCAAGGGTAGAAGACTAAGGGTCAACACGAATTCCACTTAAACTTCCTCTCGGAATGGATAGGATGTAGATCCTTTACAAAGTCTCAAAATAGGTCTAAGGTTGGTTCTCAATCAAAAAATTTCAACTAGGTACTAATTTTAATTAGAGAGTCCCTTCACACGATCAATTGACCTCTCGATCTAACAAATCACATGTTCTATCAAAGGGTTCTAAATTCTAAAGGATTTATCAATCTCTTTACAATTTATAATGCACATGAAGTGTTTGATGAAATGATTCACTTAATCATTCTAATCACATAATTGATTTCTCAATCTAATCACATATTTAGAATAACAAAACACACAAATCATCATATCTCAAGATCTCAAGCATCAATGATAGAAAGTCCATTTATCCAATCAATACATGATTTTAAATACATAAATCCCAAAATTATCCAACAATCATCATGTTGCTAATCTCACAAGGGAGATTAGTCTACCATATTCATAAAAAAATTAATATAGACAATTAAATCCTTACAAATCATGACAAAACTATGAGGTTTAGTACAAAGTATGGATGAAAAGTCCCTTGAAGTGCTTCAATTGTGATCTCTTTCCTTCCCTTGCGAATCTCCTCTCTTCCTTGTTCTTTTTCTTCAATTGGATGAGAATTTTGATGGTGGGATGAAAATAGATGGAATGGATTATGAAAGGGTGAAGACGATGGTGTAAAATGAGAGGAAATGTGTGTGATGTGTGTGTGCAGCTCTGAATTTTGAAGAAAACTTGATCAAATGTTGAGATATTGGGTATTTATACCCCTTGGGAGCTTCTAGAAGAATTTTAATTTTTTACTGATTTTGCACCTACACGGCTCCTGTGCATGCACACTGCCTGAGTCATGTCAATGTTTCTGGTCAACGTTCAGCTTGAGACAGCACACGGCTCCTGTGTTGAATACGGCCACAGGGGTGGGCGTGTAGGTTGTTCAGGATCCAGCGCAGGCCACCTCTTACAGGCCCGTGCGCTGTATACGGGCCGTGTGCCTGCCACGGCTCGTGTACCCTACACGAATGGGCGTGTTTGTGCTACAGTGCTTTCTTCTTTCTCCCAACTCCGTTTTTGCTCCGTTTTCACCTGTTTTTAACATGTTTAAGCTCATTCTCACACATTTCCATAAAAACACATAACACAATTAAATAGCACATAAAAATGGATAAAATACTACGAAAATGGATATAAAAGTACACTAAAATCTAGTTAAAAATATCACTAATCACACCCTCAAACTTAAAGTGTTGCTCGTCCCCGAACAAAAAATGATAAACCAAGAGGGAAGATTTTCACCTAGGAAAAGACTTAAGAACATGAGCAATAACACATAAATAACAATAATAACTACAAATTATGCTAATTATCCTACAATATTAGATTCATGACATGAGAAATTAACAAGTTCAATCAAAAGAAAATAAAGAGTAATATAGTCTCTTTCTAGTCCAAGCCTCACGTCAGATATTAATTTCACTCAACACTCTAATCAATAAGGTAAAATAGCACTCATCAATCGATTGACTCGACTCGCTTTAAACTTGCTCGTAGACTACATTCACAAACCACCAAAGCTTTAATCAATGATCAAAAAGGTCTTTCATTAAGGATGTAATGATAGACTCTTTGGTATGGTAGGGAGAATTTAGGTAGAAGTGATTATTCATGTGCAAGAAATTGAAGAGGTGGCTATTTTCTTCCATCTTCCACTTTTCTTTCTTCCTTTTCTTAACCTTGCAAATTTCAAACCTAATCATCACCTTTTCTTTGATTATTCACTCTTTTTGATTGTATGCTCCCTTCTTTGATATTTTGATTTCTTGAGCATCTTTGTTACTTTGCTCTTTTTCTCATTTCTAAGATTGCATATGCACTCTTGCTTGCGTTCTTTTCATCCTTTTCTTTTATTTATTTACCATTTCTTTTCCTTCTTTTTCTTTCTTCTCACCCATTTCTAGCTACCATCTCCACAATCACTCACACAAAAAGGGTAAATATATAAGGTTCATGTGCGTAATCAAGGCTTGTAATGTGCTTATATCACAAGAAATAGGCTTAAAGGCTTAAAATGGTTAACTAGGGATAATGTTCATAGTAGGGAAGTATATGGCTATGGCTATGAATTACAAGGATGGCCTTAAATCATATCATCAACCTTCACAAATCGGGCTCGTTCCTATAGTCCTTGAGCAAGTTTTAGCTTATCAAACACAACCAATCCACTCATAAAAAGAAATACCATGTATGCACGGTTGAGACTCAAATACTCACAAGTTTGTTCTTAAACTTAAAGGAACTTATTACACATTATTCATCTCGCAATTGAACAAATTAAATAAAACATGTCATAATTCGAAAGTATAGAGATTCTTAATCATAATTTGCCATCACATATCACCAAAACATGTCATCACCAATATTAAAAAATGACTCACGACATCCCAAAACAAACCACCAAATCAATCCCTAAACCAAAAAAATAGAAAAACACAAAACATATAACAAAAAGAAACACCAAACAAAGGACAATACAAAAGACATATCATGCAAGAACAAAATTGCCATCACAAGAAAATTAAGCACAAATCCACATCATCCATAATCAAATTGAATCACATCATCCTAACCTTAATTGAAAACGAAAACCTAAGTACAAAAATTAAACATCCCAAAAACATAAAACAAAACAAAGTATCAAATCCATAACAATTCAAATCAAACTAAAACGAGCTAAATGAAGTGTTGAGCACTAAAAGTACCCCCTTCAATTCTCCGGGGGAGGAGGTTGCTAGTACGGTGCCCAAGGGTTGTAAGCACGAGGAGACACAGGGAATTGAAAGTTAAACATCACAGTGAGCATCTCCTCCATGTTGTTCGAGTGAGAGCGGGCTTGCTCATCGTAGTACCTTCTTCAAGATGTTGCTCCTCATGAATCTCCCTCATTAGCACTTTTTGTCTCTGCTGTTCCTCATGAAGTTCTCTCATCTGCTCTCCATGTAAGTGTTGTGTCTGCCTAATCACTCGAACTTCATTCTCAAAGAAGTTCCACCTTGCATCCCTCATTCCGGGACCCATTTCCTGCTGTTGCTGACATTCATCCTCTTCTTTCTCGAATACCGGTAGTTCTGGTGCTTGCTCCTCAAACTCCACATGGTGAGGTTGCTCTTCTTCATTCCCTACCTCCATGGCCACTAGCTCGGCTATCAGATTTTCTAACTCCCGATTTTTCTCCACACGCATCTGCCGGAGCACCGTCTCCACTCCTTCTCGATTCTCACGATAGAAGACTCTCACAATGATAGAGTATCAGGGGCTTGCCATTGCCATGTTCTTGAGCTGCCTTGGAGTGTCTACAGTAGTAAGCTCAGTAGCAGGTAGAGGAAATGAAGCTCCTTTATCTTTTCTTAAGCAATAAGTGTTCCCTATCAATGATATGAGCTCCATCCTGACGAGCTGGTGGAAGTTGAGACCTTCACTTGTCATCATGTGTGGCATTCCTCTGAGATAGATGCCTAGCCCTTGGGCTTTCATTGTTACTATTCCTCCAATCATCACTCCTTGAGACGTTTGCCTTTTTGCCACTCTTTCTGAATGTTGAATAAAATGTGCCGCCACATTAAACTTGATCTCTTAACATAGACAGAACATTATGTATAGCTACTTTTCACCCACTGCTCCACTCTCGAAACGGCCCAGAACAGTATTCGACACAATGTTTTCAAGATATCTCATCACAGGATTTCTGATGGCTGTTTCTTTTGAAGCGCTTGGTATGTAACCCTGATACCTAGTTTCCCCCCAAAAGTTTGGGGATTGAAACCCCCTCCTGGCACGAAGCTTTTATGGCCCCTCATTGTCGGGCATCCTATATATCTATTCAACTCATTTAAAGTTATATCTGTCCTCATCACGTTGTTAAACTGGAAGGAGATTGATATAGGAAACTTGTTCCTATCATTTTTGACCTCGAGTGTGCTCAAAAACTCGCTGTGAGGTGTAGATAAGTGGGAGGTCTTTTGTCAAAGAACTCTTCCATCTCCACTCGTCGAAACATGGTTCTCAAATCATTCTCAATTCCAAGACCCACCATGGTAGCTTGACCTTGAAATCTAGTTGGCTTTACTTTTAGCAGAATGGGTTCCCATCTAAGTGCATACTTAGCCTAATCTTCATCAAACTCCACTCTGAACTATGACGGTTGTATCCCATTTTCCATTAAATGAGCATCTAAGTTAGCCATTTCCATTTCCGTTTCTACCATGATGAAGTCTTCAACATGTCTTCTTGCTCTCCTTTCGGCCATCTGCAATATTCAACATCATCAAGTTATATTCAATTTCATCACAAGGAATGGTAATTAATTAAGCATAGAATTATCACTTGTTATTCAACTAAGTGTCAACTCTATCATGCTTTAACACAAACTTATCATGAGAACATAGCTTCCAAGCACCACAAACAAAGGTTAATTCTAAAGGATTTTCTATTCCAATTCAAGCAACTAGCCATCACAACAAAGCTTACTCAAAATTTGCTACAAGATAATCATATGTATCCATTCAATCATTCATTATTTTCACCTCCTAATCTCATCATATGTGCACAAATTATCCAACAATATCTCAACAATGCTCATTATTCATGTAAATCTTTCAGTTTAATTCAAAAAGTCACTTACGCATTTCATCGAACACTAGACATGCAAAACATTTCAAAATAATTTTTAAAAAGAATATCCAATTCCCTCATGCCCAAATCCTCAACACCTAAACTACTTCACAACAATTCAAACATCATATGAGCATTATAGATCAATTTGTCACAGCACACATATATTCAATTCAATTATAATCAAAATCCCCAAATTCAATTTCTCATGAACCCTAATTCTTGCACCATTCAATCAATTCATCAATTAAAACTTGCAAATTCATGCTCCACAATCTTAGACATGTTTCAAACATGCTATCACTCAAAGCCCATGTAAGAATTTCGAATTTCGAACCTTCAATTGAAAACTAGGGCAAGAATTTCATACCTTGATTAATCTTGGAGAAAATTGGATGAATTTGGTATGAGGAATTGAATGAACAAAGTTTAAATCGCTCAACCTTACCAACATTTGCAGCTTTTCAAAGGATTTTGGAATTTGGAAGTGTATTCGGGTATGGGGAAACTTATGAGCACGGGTGAAATGGAATGAGCAGTGTTGCACTCGCCCCTTTTTAAAACTGCATTCTAACACGATACGGCTCGTGTCCTGTACACGCCTCGTGTACTATCCCTCTACACAGGCCGTGTTATGTACATGGACATGACATGTCCGTGTAGGCATTTCTGATCCCCTCGCACGGCTATCACTTACAGCGTCGTGCGCTGTACACGGCTCGTGCGCGAAACTCACCCTTAGCCTGAACGAGTAGCTGCTTCTGATACCAGTACACGGCCACTCTTATAGGGCTGTGTACTGGACACAGCTCGTGTAGCTGCTTTCCTGTTTTTCACTTTTTCAACTTCAAACTTTGTTTTCCCTTGTTTTTATACTTCCAATACACCCTACATCTTATTCATGCTCAAAAACTCATCAACATCATTAGCTCAACAGGTGTTATCAAAATAAGGATTATCATATACTTCAACACCACCAAACGGACCAAAATCAAACCGAATTCATGAGAAAATTTTCAAATAGACCCAAAAATACAAGGATTCAATATGAACACAAAGTGAAACATATCATACCACGCTATATCCCTCCAAACTTAAATTGAAACAAGAGTTTCAAATTAAGTTTGCAAAAAGTGGTAAGATATACTATTACACATCAATGAAGCACTCATTGTATCTTCAAAACTCCTTCTCACAAACACAAACCACCTACAAGGCCAAAAAAGTAAAAACAAGAAAAGAAAAATATTTAAAAACCTAAACAATTCAAAGGATACGAGCTTTCAAGAGATAAATGTATCCACATATACCAACCCTCTTTGAGAGGGAGAATGGTAATGCTTAACTCTTTGACCATTAACAACAAAAACACTTCCATCTGATCCTTCGAATTTTAAAGAGCCATCATCTCTAGCCTCGATCACCAAGTATGGACCGGTCCACTTCGAACAAAGTTTTTCGGGGAATAATTTAAGTCTTGAATGAACAATAGAACCTTATCCCCCGAAATAAACTCCTTTGTTTTTATCCTTCATCATGCTACCTTTTAAGCTTCTCCTTCAAAATTCTTGAGCTTGAGTAATCTTTTTCTCTAAATTCTTCTAATTCAACCAATTGGAGACATCTTTTCTTTCCGTATTCTTTCTCATCAAAGTTCAACTTCCTAAGGGAACATAATGCCTTGTGCTCCAACTCCACGGGTAAATGACATGTTTTTCCATATATGAGCTTGTATGGAGAGAAACCAAGAGCGGTCTTATAAGTCGTTCGAAAGGCCCAAAGAGCATTGTCGAGCTTAGAAGACCAATCTTTTCAATTTTCATTGACTGTCTTTTAAAGTACAAGCTTCACTTGTCTATTTGAGACCTCCGCCAAGTCATTTGCTTGAGGGTGATAAGGTGTAGAGACCTTATGCTTCACTCCATATCTATTCAAAAGCTTCTCAATAATCTTGTTGATGAAGTGAGATCCCCCATCACTAATCATGGCCCTTGGCACTCCAAACCTAGCAAAGATGTTCTTCTTTAAGAATTGCTTGACCACTAGAGCATCATTTGTCCTTGTCGAGATTGATTCTACCCATTTGGAAACGTAATCTACCGCAAGCAATATGTAAAGGTAACCATTGGAAGGCGGAATGGGCTCATGAAGTCCATCCCCCATACATCGAACACCTCAACTTCAAAAATATTCCTCATGGGAATCTCATCACGTTGCCTTATACTTCCAATCCTTTGGCACCTATCACAACCCTTGATGTACTCCTTACAATCCTTGAACAAAGTTGGCTAAAACAATCCCGATTGTAAGATTTTTGCCCCCGTCTTTTGGAACCCAAAGTGTCCTCCACATGGTGAACTATGACACATCTCCATAACACTAAACTTCTCTTCTTCTGGGATACACCTCTTTATGATCCCATCTGGACAATTCTTGAACAATAAAGGATCATCCCACAAATACTCCATGACATGATGATAGAACTTTTTCCTACGGGATTTGGGAAGATGATCCAGCTTGAGACCACAAGTTAAATAGTTCACGAAATCTGCATACCAAGGTCTCCCGATTTTTCACAAAGTATACATCCTTTGAAAATCAACTTGAAGGATTTCTTCGTCCGAAAATACATCCTTAATGAACTTCATGGTTCCTTCTTCATCAATATTTTTCAAATTTGACAAGTGGTCGGCTATGACATTTTCAACCCCCTTCTTATCACGTATCTCCACATTGAACTCCTACAACAAAAGAACCCAACAGATTAGTCTTGGTTTAGCATCTTTCTTGTTCATCAAATACCTAATGGTGGCATGATCCATATAAACAATAGTTTTCGTGCCCACTAGGTATGGACGAAAATTTTCAAAAACATAAACCACGGATAAAAACTCTTTTTTCATTGTGGTGTAATTCTTTTGATTTGCATTGAACATCTTCGATGCATAATAGATAGCACGAAACTTCTTCTCTCTCACTTGGCCTGTCACTACTCCCAATACGTTGCCACTTGCATCACAATGGAGCTCAAAAGGCTTACTCCAGTCAGGAGAGACAAGGATTGGTGAAGAAATTAGAGCTTCTTTGAGCACCCTAAAAGCATCAAGACATTCATCATTGAATTCAAACGGAGCATCTTTTTCAAGCAATTTACACAAGGGTTTGGCTATATTAGAAAAATCTTTTATAAAACGTCGATAGAACTCGGCGTGGCCAAGGAACGATCTAATCCCTTTTTCATTCTTTGGTGGGAAAAGATGTTCAATGGCTACAACCTTCGCCTTATCAACTCTCAAACCTTTCTCCGATATATAATGCCCAAGTACGATACCCTCTTGAACCATAAAATGGCATTTTTCCCAATTCAAGACTAGGTTCGTATCTTGACATCGCTACAAAACCATAGAAAGATTAGCCAAGCATATATATCAAATGAAGATCTAAAGACGGAAAAGTCATCCATAAAAATCTCCATCATATTTTCAATCAATCCTCCAAAGATAGCCATCATGCAATGTTGAAAGGTGGCATGGGCATTGCACAACCCAAAGGGCAATTTATAAAAAGCAAACGTGTCATACGGACAAGTAAAATTTATTTTCTCTTGGTTCTCGGGGCAATCATAATTATTTGGTTATACCCCAAGTAACCATCTAGAAAACAATAATACTTGTATCCCGCCAACCTATCAAGTATTTGATCAATAAAAGGTAAAGGGAAATGATCTTTATGAGTATTTTCATTAAGCTTCCTATAATCACAACACACTCTCCAACCCGTTTTTACCTTTCTAACAAGTTCTTCATCAAATTCTGTTTTAACAATGGTTAATCTTCCTTTCTTAGCCACAACATGCAAAGGACTCACATGAGGACTATCACTTATGGCATAAATAATATTAGCATCTAACCATTTCAAAACTTTTTTCCTAACCACTTCTTGCATAATTGGGTTCAAACGTCGTTGAGGTTGTATGCATGATTTAGCTAGTTTCATCTATTAACCTTATGTGATGCATGCATATTGTGGAACTAATTCCTTTTAAATCATCTAGACTTCATCTTATAGCACTCTTATGATTTCTAAGAACCCTCAACAATTTTTGAAGTTTTAAGGATGAAATAGAAGATGATACAATTACCGAAAAAATCTTGTTGTCCCATAAGTACGCTTACATAAGGTGATCGGGTAATGGCTTCAATTCCTCTTTTCTCTTTTCAACCTTGGACTCTTCACTCTCCACTTCCAATGGAAGGTATTCCCTCTTTCCATAGTACATCATTTTAGCTTCATCTTCTTGCATTACCCTACAAGCATTCAAGTTATGTAAACAATCTTTTATCATCATCTTCTAAACAGTATAAAGAAGAAGTAGAATTGAAAGATAAATTAAGAAAGTGGCTTATGCTTGTCTCAAAAGGATCCTTGGATAAGAAAAATGGCAAGTTCTTTTGAACAATCTCATCAATCAATTCAATCCTTCTACATTCTTCTTTCTCATCCGGATGCCTCATAGAACTTCTTAATGAAAACACCACTTCCTCTTCGTTTACTCTCAAAGTTAACTCTCCTTTGTGCACATCAATCAAAGCTCTTCCCGTGGCCAAGAATGGACGACCCAAAATCAATAGAACATTCGCATCCTCGTCCATATCAAGCACTACGAAGTCCACTGGGAATATGAACTTCCTAACATTAGCAAACACATCTTCAACTACTCCCTTAGGATAGGTCAAAGACCTATCCGCAAGTTGCAATGTAACTGCCACAGGCTTTACTTCTCATATCCCAAGTTTCTTAAAAATAGACATAGACATTAAATTGATACTTGCACCAAGATCATAAAGAGCCTTATGTACATCACTTTTTCCCATTTCACATGGTATGACAAAACTCCCCGGATCCTTGATCTTTGGAGGCAACTTATTTTGAATTATGGCGCTACACTCCTCCATCAAGTTAATCATCTCGTTCTCCATTAAGATCTTTTTTCTCGCCATGATGCCTTTCAAAAACTTGGCATGATGAGACATTTGTCTCAAAGCAGCAAAAGATATATTGATGTGGATTTTCTTGAAGATTTCCAAAAACTTTGCAAACTTTTCGTCAAGGCCCTTCTTCAAGTATCTTTGTGGAACGGAATAGGCACTTGAGTTTTTTGTATGCCCCAACTATCCCTTTCCAACTCCACTTCATCCTCTTTCTTTTTCATTGCCTTAGTCCTTTGCTATTTTTTTTCAACAACTTCCGGCTCAACCACGTACGTTTCGTCATTTGCTTTAGCTTCAACTTCAATTTCTTCCACAAGCTCTTCCTCAACCAAATCTTCCTCATTCATCTTCTCTTCTATCCTCTCATTTTTCATAGGCATAGAAGGTCCTTCATAATTGGTTTCACTCCTCAAAGTTATCGCCTCGCATTGCTCCTTTGGATTCACAACGGTGGTGGACGAAAATTTCCCTTTTTCATTCGCACTCAACGAACTAGCAATTTGACCAACCGTGCACTCTAAATCTTAAACCTTTTACCATTAGCTTCATCAATCTTCCTTCTCGACTCATCTTGATCTTTGTTTGGTGCAATCAATTTTTCAAGGAGTTCATCGGTCGTTGTTTTCCCTTTATTGTTCGGTGCCTTAGCTCCTGGATGATAGCCCGGAGGATAAGCAACCGCATTGTTTGAGTTGGAGTAGGAAAAATTGTCTTACTTCCTTTGCTGTTGGTAAGAACTTCCACCACTTTGATTGTTATACCTTCCTTGTCTTTGCGGAAAATTTTCTTGATTTTGGTTGAAATTACCTTAGTAATTATTTTGGTAATTACCTTGGTAACCTCTCCCTTGCATGTACAAAACATCCTCCACACGTGGCATAGACATGACCCATTGTTCTACACTCAAACTATTTGGAGGAAGCACACATTGCTCTACTTGCCCTTCAACTATATTTGTCTAACGACTTCCGCCGCTATCATTTCAACACTTGGCATACTTGACTCCATACTAGCACTCTTCACACTATAATGTTGTCCTTGATCCATGTGCTCAAACCCATAGCACCCACTAACTCTCTCCAATGTCCATTGATAAATATTTGTAGTAATCTCATCAAAAATCCTTATAGCCCTTTTCGGAGTCACTCCTAATACGAATCACCGGCCGAAGTATTAACAAGTATTCTTTAACCATTTACCAAACCTTAGTAGAAAAACCCCACTTTTTGATTTTCCAAAAAACCATGTTGTGGACACTTGTGAAGCATATCCTTAAACCTTTCCCACGCTTCATAGAAACTTTCTTGAGGCATTTGTTTGAATTGAGTAATCAAGCTCTTCATTTGAAGCGTCTTAGAAGGTGGAAAATACTTGTTCAAGAACATTTGTGCAAGCTCATCCCATGTGTTGCACGTACCCGGAGTAATAGTGGAGAGCCATGTTCTAGCACGATCCCTCAACAAGAATGAGGTGCTTGTTCGTTGTCTTGCACATTTTGCACTCTGTCTCCATCATACTCAACATCAACACGTTCATCATCTTGATTGTTCTCTATAATAGATCACTCTTTTTGGACTTGCTCTCTTTTCTCCTTCTTCGAAATGTATATGTTCAATCTCCAAGTCAATCGGTTCTACTTGACTTCCCTTGGACCTTGTGTGCATACACCTTCAAAAATAAGAGAAGTTAGAACAAAATTTTCAAAAACAAATAAGGTAAACAACAAAAACAAAATTGTCTCTATTAAGATCACTTAAAACAATCCTTCTTCAAGCTACTAGCAACTGTTGCCTCCCCGGCAACGGTGCCATTTGATTAGTCATTTTGTAGTTGAGTTGACCAATTCAATAATTTATCAAACCACTGGGAGGAAGAAACTAGAGCTTAAGAAATATCATGTTTCTTGTAATTTTATAGAGACGAATCATCAAATGGTTAGTTGTTTAAACTAGTAATTAAAAGTAATCAAAACAAGTAACCAAGTAATGATCAAACAAAGCAAATAGATAAATGAAGGATGATTTTCCAAATTGAACAAAAGTGAGATTAACAACACTAAAAAAGTGGTAATTCTAGGATTCATGCATTAAACTCATATGTGTCAAGGGTAGAAGACTAAGGCCAACACGAATTCTACCTAAACTTCCTCTCGGAATGGATAGGATGTAGATCCTTTACAAGGTCTCAAAATAGCTCTAAGGTTGGTTCTCAATCAAACAATTCCAACTAGATACTAAGTTTAATTGGAGAGTCCATTCACACGATCAATTGACCCCTCGATCTAACAAATCACATATTCTATCAAAGAGTTCTAAATTCCAAAGGATTTCTCAATCTCTTTATAATTTATAATACACATGAAGTGTTCGATGAAATGATTCACTTAATTATCCTAAGAACATAATTGATTTCTTAATCTAATCACATGTTTAGAACAACAAAAACACACAAATCATCATAAATCTCAAGATCTCGAGCATCAATGATAGAAAATCCACTTACCCAACCAACACATGATTTAAATACATAAATCTCAATATTATCCAACAACCATCATGTTGCTAATTTTACAAGGGAGATTAGCCTACCATATTCATAAGAAAATTAACATAGACAATTAAATTCATACAAATCATGATAAAACTATGAGGTTTAGTACAAAGTATGGATGAAAACTCTCTTAAAGTGCTTCAATGGTGATCTCATTCCTTCCCTTGCAGTTATCCTCTCTTCCTTGTTCATTTTCTTCAATTGGATGAGAATTTTGATAGTGGGATGAAGATAGATGGAATGAATGATGAAAGGTGAAGATGATGGGGTAAAATGGAAGGAAATATGTGTGATGTGTGTATGCAGCTCTGAATTTCGAAGAAAACTTGATCAAATATTGAAATATTGGGTATTTATATCCCTTGGGAGCTTCTAGAAGAATTTTGATTTTTTACTGATTTTTGCACCTACACGGCTCGTGTGCATGCACACGGCCCGAGTCGTGTCAGGGTTTCTGGTCAACGTTCAGCTTCAGACAGCACACGGCTCGTGTGCTGAACACTGCCACAGGGGTGGGCGTGCAGGTTGATCAGGCGACATCTCACAGCCACCTCTTACAGGCCCGTGCGCTGTACACAGGGAGTGTGCCTGCACACGGCTCGTGTACCCTACATGGCTGGGCGTGTTTGTGCTGCTGTGCTTTCTTCTTTCTCCCGACTCCATTTTTACCTGTTTTTAATACGTTTAAGCTCATTCTCACATATTTCCATAAAAACACATAACACAACCAAATAGCACATAAAAATAGATAAAATACTACGAAATTGGATATAAAAATACACTAACATCTATTTAAAAATATCACTAATCAACGTCGTATGACACTGAACCCCCCACCGCCGACGATCTCTTCTACAAGGGCCACCTCCTCCCCCTCCACCAGATTCTCCACCCCTACGCCACCGTCCCCTGCAACCACGCCACCAACACCTCTCTCGCCTCCTCTCCGGATACCTATTGCATAATAATAATTACATTAAACTTATCGGGTACCTTCCACATCTAAAAAATCATCGCCCAGAATTCGTATCCTTCAACGAAGCAGACATTACAACCACTCGCTTGCAGAAGCAATACACATCTCCCGATTCATGACTCGAACGTGACATGGATACTTGAAGGAGGGAGGTTACTCGATGGATTGTGGATTTAGATTATGGGTTCCTCTTCGATTTGCTTCTTCGTCAATTTGGGGATTAGGTTTCAAAAATGTTTGATCGCATATTTGGGGATACAAGACAGTTCATTTCTTAAATAGCTATTACTACTTTATATCAAAGATATTAAAATTATTTTTCATTAAAAATGTTATTACCTTTTATGTATACACATAGATTATTCATAAAATAATTCACTAAACCACTATCATTTTTATTAATTCGAATATCATTTTTTTGTTAAAATATATATTAAAAAATAATTACAATTCTCAATTAATGTAAATGTAATACCCGAACTTCTCACTAGTCATGTGCCAATATAATTTAATTTGTGTTATGTGTATTTAATAATTTCATGATAATTATGTGATTATTATGTATTCTACATTTCATTTATCTTTACATTTTATTTGATACATTCGTGATAGAAATTGTGATAATATGTGAATAAATGTGTGCATAAATATTTACATGCATTAATTTAGAAAATAATAATAATAATAATAATATGCAATGCCTAAAATCATTTGGTTATAAAGGAAAACACGTAGGTAAGATATGGATAGTTTATCCAACATTGGATTTTTAGTTCTTATTAATAATAATAATTATTACTATTTTTATAATAAATAAATATTATATAATATAAGTAGTGGAGTTGGTGTTCTTATTAATAATAATAATAAAAAATTTTCAATTGATAGGGTTTGTCAGTCACTCACCCCCAACATCTACCTATACATATAATGAATTATTGAGATTACTAACCACCCCATTTTGGGGAATCAATTATTTAGAAAAAAAAAAAAATATATATATATATATATATATATATATATATAATAAAAAGGGAGAAAGGGACGGTGGCTAGTCAACACAAGTATGGCATGCATGACAAAATTGCAGCCATGAGTTTTGATATTAAAAAAAATATTAATTATTGATTTTTGCCCCAACCCCAACTTTTGCTATAAATACTCCATTTGGGGAAAATTGAAGGCAGCGAAGAGAGTTCGCAATTAAAAAGAGAGAGAGCGAAAGGAAATGGGGGAGTTCGTGCCAGAACGAGAAGGAAGAAATTAGTGACGGTTCTTCACGGGTCTAAAGTATTACTATTGTCGGAGTTCAAGTAAGTAGAAGTCCAACTACAATGCATAAACATGTTGTGTGTGAATTATTTGTGATTAATATGTGATAATTATTTATGAATCATTTGTGATTATTTTAATTACGCTATAAATTATTTGGGATTAATTTGTGGTACATGTTGTGGATTTATGTGATTTGGGGAAAGTATGTTTCATATTCAATAATATCATTTGTAAATTATTTGTAATAAATTTGTGATACAAGTTTTGGATTTATTTGATTTGAAAAAATAATATTATTGTTCTATATAGATTTATGTGATTGGAAACTGTTGAAAATATAATTGTATGATCTGAAAAGATAATGGTTATAAGGATCTGTGTGATCCGAGATAAAGTTGTTATTTTAAAAGGGGATTCGTGTGATCAAGAAGAAGTGGTTATTCTATAAATGGATCTATATGATTGAGGTGAAGTTGTTATTCCAGAAGTGGATTGATGTGAATCGAAGTTAAGTTGTTGTTTTTATTTTGATTAAACGTTTATAATGGTGTGGTAAATAGTTTATGATGCATATTTAATTGCCCTGGTTGCATACCATGCATGAACATAAAAAAAAGTATTTTTCCCAAAATTAATAAGATACTAATGGTGTGTGCGGGCACTATATATGAATCTCTGTCAGGGTTCGGAAAAATCATTCTCGACACTTTATTCTGGGTTCGAAAAAATCATTCTCAGTACTTTATTCGGGGTTCAGAAAAATCGTCCCCACCACTACGCCAGGGTTCGAAAAAATCATTCCCGGCACTATATTCGTGGTTCGGAAAAATCATCCCCATTGAGCTCAATTGGGGTGCATATCATAAGTGTGTCGTGGGATCCCGCAACGTGAATAGTTTTCAAAATAAAATAGACTAATTAGAAAGATTAAGAAATAGGCGATAGAAAACTAAATGCATTTTCATGCACTATCATACATGATTTCTACTTACTGAAATTTTTGTCTCACTAGTTTATGCATTATAGGTGAGCCTGATGATATTTGAGTATGTGGTGTACTGTGCAAGCTGTGGAGCTCCTACAGGGAGAGTTGAGAAGATGTACATAGATGACGACCTGTTGGGCTAGACCGTGAGTTTATTTTGTTTCCGCTGATATTCTTGTTAATAAGTATTGTCACCAGTTTGTGTGGATTAATGTGGTGTCAGAAACCAGTTACGTATGTTGAACTGGTGTGACCATTTGGTTAATAAATATATTATTAAAAAAATATTTAGTTTTTATAATGACGTTGTTTATGTTAATTAGTGAATTATAAGTTATGTAAAGTTGGTTGTGACAGAGTGGTATCAGAGCGCGGTTTGGGTCCTGCAGACTGTCTATGTACATGAACTCATTCCTTGGGAGAGCAGCTTTGCATGTAAGTGTTATTTTCCTTCTGTGTTATTATGTGTTTTGTATATTATATTGGCCATGTGGTGTAGGACTCGTAGTTAGTAGACAAAATTGTAATGACTACGTGTGAAAGTTCTGAAAGTGATAGAACTGCTGAGCAAGCAACACTTACTGAAGAAAATAATCGTGATGCGGTGATTACTCGACTGATGGAATTGGTAGAACGCCAGTCCCAACAAATACAACATCTAATTCAGCAAAGAGACATGGGTGGATAACCAGAGGTTAATACTAATCAAAATAGACGTCAAGTAGAACGTGTGGAAATGGTTTATGAGAGGTTTCGAAAGCTTAGCCCTCTGATATTTGAAGATGCAGCAGACCCCACAGATGCAGATGATTGGTTACGTACGGTGGAAAACATGTTTCAATATAGTAGAATTCCAGATGGGAACAAAGTGTTGTGTGCCTCTTTCATGCTACGAGGAAGTGCAGGTCACTGGTGGGATACCATTAAAAGTATCGAGGATGTCACGACTATGACATGGTAAAAGATTAAAGAACTTTTCAGAAATAAGTACTTTACGGCACCAGTAAGGGTGATGAAGATGAATGAGTTTATACAGTTGAAGCAGGGTGGTATGTCAGTCACAGATTACCTTCGTAAGTTTAAACAGTTGTCAAGATTTGCGAAACACATGGTGAGTACGGAGGCATTGAAAGTGGAAAGGTTCGTGGAAGGTTTAAGACCTGAGCTTTTCAGAGATGTGAGTATGGCGGGATTGCAAGGAGCAACATACTCACAAGTTGCAGAAAGGGCTCAAATTGCTGAACAAGCAGAAATGAGGATCAGGCAAGCACAGACTATCAGACGCCAGTTTCAGCAGAAACCAGTGCAGCAGTTTGGGAGAGATAATAAGAGGTCAATGCCATTTCAGTGGCCGAAACCTAATGTTCCAGTGAATCAAGGGCAAACACAAGGAGAACAAAACAAGCGTCTCAAATTCGATCAGGGTAAGGTGCCGCCGCCGCCACCACCACCCATATGTCCTAATTATCTGGGACCACATGGTGGGGAGTGTCACATTCCTTTGAGAACGTGTTACACATACGAGGAGAAAAGACATGTGACTATTACTTGTCCTAAGAAAGGGAAGCAAGGACAGCAGGTGAGAGTTCCAGCAAGAGTATACACTTTGACGCGGGAGGAGGAAGATGCGAATCCCTCAGTTGTCATGGGTAAGTTTGCTATTTTTGGCACTTCTACATATGTGTTATTTGATTTTGGAGCAATACATTCATTTGTATCCACTGAGTATGTGAGGAAGTTAGGTAGAACATCTAACTTAATAGGAGCTAATTATGATGTGATGATACCTTCTGGTGAACCAAAACAAACTAGTCAACTTCTTCGAGGTTGTGTTATTCCCATTGAAGGGAGGTAACTCCTCGCTAACTTGATTGTGTTAAATATGAATGATTATGATATCATCTTGGGCATGGATTGGCTGTCAAAGTACGTTGCTACAATAGATTATCAAAAAAAGAGTATTACTTTTCAGCCATTGAAGGGAGAACCATTTACTTTTGTTGAGATCAAGAAGTACTTCAGATTTTCTATGATATCGGCAACAAAAGCACAACGGTTGTTGGAAAGTGGTTGTGAGGGTATCTGGTGAGCGTGATGAATATTGAGGGACAACAATGTCCATTCCTCGGTGATGTATCAGTAGTTCAGGAATACCCGGAGGTATTTCCAAATGATCTTCCAGGTTTGCCACCAGAATGGGAAATTGAGTTTGTTATTGAGCTGCAACCCGGAACTGCTCCTATATCTAAAGTGCCATATAGAATGGCACCAACTGAATTGAAGGAATTGAAGATACAGTTGCAAGAGTTACTAGACAAAGGATTTATCCGACCTAGTTTCTCACCTTGGGAAGCACCAGTTCTTTTTGTTCGAAAGAAGGATGACACATTACGAATATGCATCGATTACCGGGAACTTAACAAAGTTAAAATCAAGAATAAGTATCCATTGAAGGGAGGTTGTGTTATTCCCATTGAAGGGAGGTAACTCCTCGCTAACTTGATTGTGTTAAATATGAATGATTATGATATCATCTTGGGCATGGATTGGCTGTCAAAGTACGTTGCTACAATAGATTATCAAAAAAAGAGTATTACTTTTCAGCCATTGAAGGGAGAACCATTTACTTTTGTTGAGATCAAGAAGTACTTCAGATTTTCTATGATATCGGCAACAAAAGCACAACGGTTGTTGGAAAGTGGTTGTGAGGGTATCTGGTGAGCGTGATGAATATTGAGGGACAACAATGTCCATTCCTCGGTGATGTATCAGTAGTTCAGGAATACCCGGAGGTATTTCCAAATGATCTTCCAGGTTTGCCACCAGAATGGGAAATTGAGTTTGTTATTGAGCTGCAACCCGGAACTGCTCCTATATCTAAAGTGCCATATAGAATGGCACCAACTGAATTGAAGGAATTGAAGATACAGTTGCAAGAGTTACTAGACAAAGGATTTATCCGACCTAGTTTCTCACCTTGGGAAGCACCAGTTCTTTTTGTTCGAAAGAAGGATGACACATTACGAATATGCATCGATTACCGGGAACTTAACAAAGTTAAAATCAAGAATAAGTATCCATTGCCCCGCATTGATGATCTGCAGCTATCTTTTCAAAGATTGATTTACGGTCGGGGTATCATCAGTTGAAGATTAGGGAGGAGGATATTCCAAAGACTGCATCTAGTACAAGGTATGGGCATTATAAATTTTTGGAGATGTCGTTTGGTTTGACAAATTCTCTGGCAGCATTTATGGATTTGATGAATAGAGTATTTCAGGAATTTCTCGATAAGTTTGTGATTGTGTTTATCGATGATATTCTGAATTACTCTAAGAATAAGGAGGATCATGCTTTACACTTAAGAAAGGTGTTAGAGATTCTGAAGGAGAAGCAGTTATATGCGAAGTTTAAAAATGTGAATTTTGGTTGGATCAAGTTATTTTCTTGGGTCACGTAGTATCGGGAGAAGGAATTTCGATGGATCCAAGTAAGTTAAAGCAATCCATGATTGGCCACAACCCTCAAATCCCACTGAGGTTCGTAGCTTTCTTGGATTGGCTGGATATTATCGAAGGTTTATTGAAGGATTCTCTAAGATTGTTTTACCATTAATGCAGTTGACCAGGAAGAATGTGAGGTTCATATGGACGGAGGCATGTGAACAGAGTTTTCAGGAATTGAAGAGATGGTTGACATCAGTACCTATCTTAACAATTCCTACGGAGAAAGGAAATTTCAAGGTTTATAGTGATGCTTCGAAGAATGGTTTTGGATGTGTATTGATGCAAAATGGGAAAGTAAATAGCATATGTATCCAGATAATTAAGGGAGTACGAGAAGAACTACCCAACTCATGATTTGGAGTTAGCTGCAGTGGTGTTTGCACTCAAAATTTGGAGGCATTATCTATATGGGGAACGTTGTGAAATATATACTGATCATAAGAGTTTGAAGTACTTCAGAAAGAGCTGAACATGAGGCAGAGAAGATGGTTGAAACTGGTGAAGGACTACGACTGTGTTATCAATTATTATCCGGGTAAAGCCAATGTCATTGCTGATGCATTGAGTCGAAAAGCAATACAGAGTGTGGCTGCTACAAGCCTAAATCAGAAACCAGGGTTGCTTGACTTGCAAAGAATGGGTGTGGAGATCATTCAGGAAGGATCGTTGGAAGCAAAAATGGCAGCTTTGACACTTCGACCAACTTTGATGGATAAGATTCGTCAGGGACAAGAGGTGGATAAGTTGTTTGACAAGATAAAGAATAATGTCAACTCTGGAAAGTTTTCTGACGTTCAGTTAAGAGATGATGGCGTAATTCATTATAGAGGTCGATTATGTCTACCTGATGTGGACAACATTTGAAAAGAAATGATGGCAGAGGCTCATTCAACACTGTACTCTGTACATTCAGGAGCTACTAAGATATATAGAGACTTGAAGTTACATTATTGTGGCCAGGGATGAAGAGAGATGTCGCTCAATATGTGAAGCAATGTTTGACTTGTCAGCAAGTCAAGGTTGAGCATCAGAGACCAGCAGAAACTTTACAGCCTTTATTTATTCCAAAATGGAAGTGGGAGAATATCACTATGAATTTTGTCACTGGACTACCGAAGACAGTGAAAGGTCACAATGTCATTTGGGTTATTGTGGATCGTTTACCTAAGTTAGCCCATTTTCTTCCTATTGCTTCTATGTACTCTATGGATCGTTATGCCCAACTATATATTCAGGAGATTGTCAGACTCCATGGAGTACCACTTACCATTGTATCAGACAGAGAAATGAGATTCTTGTCTGCTTTATGGAAAAGTTTGCATAAGGCGTTAGGAACATAGTTATCTTTCAGCACCGCATTTCATCCACAGACAGATGGACAATCGGAGCATACAATACAGATTTTGGAGGATATGCTTAGAGCATGTGTGTTGGATTTTCAAGGTCAGTGGAGTAAATTTTTGCCTTTGATAGAATTTTCGTACAATAACAGCTACCAGTCCACTATTGGGATGACACCATATGTAGCACTGTACGGGAGAAAATGTAGGTCTCCAGTACATTGGGATGAAATTGGAGAGAGAAAACTTTTGGGTCTAGACTTGATTCGCGAAATGTCAGAAGCTGTTACCCATTTTCGAGCAAAGATGAAAAGTGCTCAGGATCGACAGAAAAGTTATGCCGAAAAACGGAGAAGGAAATTGAAATTTGAAGTGGGTGATCAGGTATTCTTGAAAGTGTCTCCAATGAAAGGGGTAATACGGTTTGGAAGGAAAGGAAAACTTAGTCCAAGATATGTTGGACCGTTCACTATCATTGAGAGAGTTAGAAGTATTGCATATAGGTTGGAATTACCAGCGTCCATGTCAAGAGTACATGACGTATTTCATGTGTCTGTTTTGAGAAAGTATGTTCCGAATCCATCTCATATTCTCAGGCAGGAACTAGTTGAGTTGAAAGAAAATTTGAGTTATGAGGAAATATCAGTTGAGATTTTACGACGAGAAGTGAAGAAGTTCATAAATAAAGAGATACCAATAGTGAAAGTGTTATGGAGGAACCGACTAGTTGAGGAGGCCACTTGGGAAAGAGAGGATGAGATGATGGCTAAATATCCAGAACTCTTCAGGTAAGTAAATTTCGAGGACGAAATTTTTATAAGGTGAGGAGAATGTAATAGCCAACTTCTCACTACTCATGTGCCAATATAATTTAATTTGTGTTACGTGTATTTAATAATTTCATAATAATTATGTGATAATTATGTGATTATTATGTATTCTACATTTCATTATCTTTACATTTTATTTGATACATCCGTGATAGAAATGGTGATAATATGTGAATATATGTGTGCATAAATATTTACGTGCATTAATTTGAAAAATAATAATAATAATAATAATAATATGCAATGCCTAAAATCATTTGGTTATAAAGGAAAATACGTAGGTAAGTTATGGATAGTTTATCCACCATTGCATGTTTAGTTCTAATTAATAATAATAATTATTACTATTTTTATAATAAATATATATTACATAATATAAGTAATGGAGTTGGTGTTCTTATTAATAATAAT
This sequence comes from Pogostemon cablin, assembly GCA_023678885.1. Taxonomy (NCBI): domain Eukaryota; kingdom Viridiplantae; phylum Streptophyta; class Magnoliopsida; order Lamiales; family Lamiaceae; genus Pogostemon; species Pogostemon cablin. Next base: position 8,262,618 of record CM042990.1, on the reverse strand, counting down.
AATAATAAATTTCAATTGGTAGGGGTTGTCGGTTACTCACCCCCACCATCCACCTATACATATATGAATTATTGGGATTGCTAACCACCCCATTATGGGGAATCAATTATTTAAAAAAAAAAAAAAAAAAAAATAATAATAATAATAATAATAATAATAATAATAATAATAATAATAATAATAATAATAATAAATAGAGAAAGGGACGGTGGCTAGTCAACACACGTATGGCATACATGACAAAATTGCAGCCATGAGTTTTGATATTAAAAAAAAAGATTAATTATTGATTTTGGCCTCAACCCCAACTTTTGCTATAAATACCCCATTTGGGGGAAATTGAAGGCAGCGAAGAGAGTTCGCAATTAAAAAAAAGAGAGAGAGAGAGAGAGAAAATAGGGGAATTCGTACCGGAACGGAAATGAAGGAATTAGTGACGATTCTTCACGGGTCTAAAGTGTTACTATTGTCGGAGTTGTCCAAGTAAGTAGAAGTCCAACTACAATGCATAAACATATTGTGTGTGAATTATTTGTGATTAATATGTGATAATTATTTATGAATCATTTGTGATTATTTTAATTACGCTATAAATTATTTGGGATTAATTTGTGGTACAAGTTGTGGATTTATGTGATTTGGGAAAGTATGTTTCATATTCAATAATATCATTTGTAAATTATTTGTAATAAATTTGCGATACAAGTTTTGGATTTATTTGATTAGAAATAATAATATTATTGTTCTATATAAATCTATGTGATTGGAAACTGTTAAAAATATAATTGTATGATTTGAAAAGATATTGGTTATAAGGATCTGTGTGCTCCGAGATGAAGCTGCTATTTTAAAAGGGGATTCGTGTGATCAAGATGAAGTGATTATTCTATAAATGGATCTATATGATTGAGGTGAAGTTGTTATTCCAGAAGTTGATTGATGTGAATCGAAGTTAAGTTGTTGTTTTTATTTTGATTAAATGTTTATAATGGTGTAGTAAATGGTTTATGATGCATATTTAATTACTCTGGTTGCATACCATGCATGAACATAAAAAAAGTATTTTTCCCAAAATTAATAAGATACTAATGGTGTGTGCGGCCACTATATATGCATCTCTGTCAGGGTTCGAAAAAATCATTCCCGACACTTTATTCTGGGTTCGGAAAAATCGTTCTTAGTACTTTATTCGGGTTCGAAAAAATCGTCCCCGCCACTATGCCTGGGTTCGAAAAAATCATTCCCGGCACTATATTCGAGGTTCGGAAAAATCATCCTCATTGAGCTCAATTGGGGTGCATATCATAAGTGTGTAGTGGGGATCCTGCAACGTGAACAATTTTCAAAATAAAAGAGACCAATTAGAAAGATTAGGAAATAGGCGATAGAAAACTAAATGCATTTTCATGCACTATCATGTATGATTTCTACTTACTGAGATTTTTGTCTCACTAGTTTATGCATTGTAAGTGAGCCTGATGATATTTGAGTTTGTGTTGTACTGTGCAAGCTGTGGAGCTCCTACAGGATTTTGAGAAGATGTACATAGATGACGACCTGTTGGGCTAGACCATGTGTTTATTTTGTTTTCGCTGATATTTTGTTATGTAATATAATAAGTATTGTCACCAGTTTGTGTGGATTGATGTGGTGTTAGAAACCAGTTACGTATGTTGAACTGGTGTGACAGTTTGGTTAATAAATATATTATTAAAAAAATATGTAGTTTTTATAATGACGATGTTTATGTTAATTAGTGAATTATAAGTTATGTAAAGTGGGCCGTGACAGTAAATAAGTATTATTATATTATTTTTAATTAAAAATAATTATAAATAACACATAATATTATAACATAGAACAAGATTTATTATAACTCCTAATTACTTATATTTATATTAGGACAAGAATATAAATTTTAATTAAAAATATTAAACATTTTATAATAAATAAATATTATGTACATCATAAATTTTACATCAACAATATTATTATATAAAAATGAAATATTAGATTTAGACATTTAAATAAATATATAATACTATTATTATTATTATTATTATATATATAATATACATATTTGGGTAAAATTCAGGTCGGGTACGGGTAAAAATAAGAGAATTCGTACCCTACCCTTACCCGCATAGTTTCCTTTCGGTTTCGGGTTTGGGTACTACTCGATGTGTTATCCGATTTATCCAATTTTTTCACACCTGATATGTGGGTACCCGTTGAATAACCCGACCCAACGGATAAAATTGTCATCCCTAACCATTACTTACAAAATTAATTAAAAAGTGCAATTTTTCTTAAATAATGTAGTACAATAAATGGGAAATATAGTCAGGAACAAAGAGAGTATTCATGGACGAAATATTCTCTTTGAAGTTAAAGAACAAATAAAAAAAAAAAAACTCCACTTCATAGACAAACATAGCCCAACAATTTGTACTTGTCAAGTGTTACCAAACACAGACTCAGCTCGGGGCTCTTGAAAATATCGAAGGTCAAACAGGAACACCAATCTCTCTCTTTCTGCAGAGCAGACAAACAAAACCTGCCAATGGCGAATCTCAATCTCTAATGTACCCGTCAATCTGAACCCAAATATTTTCCCTCTTTTCTTTCTCCCACAAACCGCTCTGTCTCAATCCATGGCCTCGTCAATTACAGCAGGCGCCCTCTCTTTCAAGGCGACCGCCTCTCACTCCTCCTCCCAGTTCCCACCTCGCACCGCCGGAACCACCCATCTCCGACTCCACCGGGTCGCCCGTGAGGTGCCACCCACCACCCTCTCCAATTCCACCAACGACGTCGTGTTGGCCCCCAAGTCAGCCGCCGCCCTGGAGAAAGATCCACGTGCACTCTGGAAAAGGTACGTGGATTGGCTGTACCAGCACAAGGAGCTGGGGCTATACCTGGATGTCAGCCGGGTCGGATTCACTGACGATTTCTTTCTGGATATGGAGCCCCGATTGCAGAAGGCGTTTAAAGACATGGAGGAGTTGGAGAAGGGAGCAATTGCGAACCCGGATGAGGGTAGAATGGTGGGCCATTATTGGTTGAGAAATCCCAAGCTTGCTCCCAAAGCTATCTTGACTAAACAGATTGAGACTACATTGGAACGAATCTGCGATTTTGCTGAGCTTGTCATCAGTGGTAAGGTCAGTTTTTTTATATTTTCTTATGCAGTACACGTTGGCTCCTACTTAATGTATGAAGATTCATCGATTAAAAAATTGTATCCCATAGATGTTTTATTGCGTCATTGATGAATTAGCAATGGTTAGATAATCTGCAGCCACATGCCATAGCTGAGTAAGAGAATGCTATACAATTCTTGATAAAATGGCAACAGCCTAAATTTCAGTGTTAGTTTCATCGCCCTGTTGATGAAAATTCTAAACATTAGGGTTATGAGGGTTTGGTGTTAATAAAAGAATATTAATAGAGGTGTTATTTTGATTATAAAACCTGGTTTGTATTAAGGCGGGGTTAAAGTTTTGCTATAATTTTCTTTTATCGTCATATTTTTAGCAGACTTGTTGTCTCTGAGATTGGAAGCATTTATACTGCAGATTAGGCCTCCTAAGCAAGACAGATTTACACAAATCCTTTCTATCGGAATTGGTGGTTCAGCCCTCGGGCCGCAATTTGTTGCAGAGGCTTTGGCTCCTGATAATCCCCCACTTAAGGTACCTGGGAAAATCTTTATTGTAATAGCATGTCTTTTGTGGTGTTCATTGTTCCGTCTTCGCAGATCTGTAGTCCTCTTGTCTAACTTACATAGATTCAAGATATTTATTTCTTTCTTCTCACAATGGATTCATATTCTGATGGTCTTTAAGCATTGTTAGTTGATTGTGTAGAACTCTTGTATGCTCTATAGAATAAGTACTGCTATATTGACCTATGTTTCATTTGGAAACTTTAACTTTAAGTAAATCTAAATATTATTGGACTAAAGACTATTTTCATGCCAAGCTTGGTTGTCCTTGAATTTCATGGTTTAATCCTTACTGACCTTGCATTGACATCCCCTTGCCTATTAGACACTGGGATTTATATAAGAATTCTGACATTCATGATTCATCTTGAATTTGGGTTCAACTAGATCCTCGTGTTGGCAACACGTGTTGCAAAGTATTTCTTTGAGTAACCGCATTCTGAATTAGTTGTGTTGTTATGAATTTGCTTGGGCTTACAAACACAGTTAAGGCCAACTTAAGGGACAGTCTGAATTAATAGTAAATGGTTTCCAAAAAAGCTTTTGCCATCTTCTTCGTACAATGATATTGTTATTAGATTAATTCAAGATTGTGTTTGAAACTAAACAAATCTTTAATTTTCTCATCATTATAGAGCAGGACTTCTAAACATTGTCGTGGCAGCTCATTGTTTTTCAGATTTGATGTAATTTTTCGCATTACATTAAGCTGTTGGAAATACTTGTATCCGACACTAAAATGAATGATATAGGAATATGATAGTGCGCCATGCGCCTTGGTAGGGTAAGCATATTGTCAAATCTTTGATGTTACTATTGATTTGGGAAGTAGCCAAAAATAAAACTCAAGATATAATATCATTAATTGTGTTACACTTAACAAACTCATCTGGTCATCATCTACTTTATGTTTTGCATCTAAGACACTGCTCGATACTAATTGTTAGCATGTATTACATGCCTAATTTTGGTATGCTTCATAAGATGTGCGTGTAATTTTAAGAAATGGCTCCCTTTTCTATTATTTTATGAAGTAGAATATTAGCTATTAATTATAAGAGTGTAAGCTCAATTTATTGCCAAATTGTTTTATTTGTCAAACATTGGACGTTACATAGCAGAAAGGGGAAAGTGATATGGGGAGTAATTGTTCATGGGTTGTGCTAGAATGTAATAAGAGAATCTTTGAAGAGTTTGAGAAGACTATAAAGGAGAGGTTGAATGGTACAGTTTATGGTCGCATCTTTGGTTTCAGTTCAAAATATATTCAATAAGACATTCCCAAGCTCTTATTCTCTAATTTTTGTCTCTATATTTTATTTATGATCTCAAGTTTCAAGAAAGAGAGAGTTTGCTTGTGTTCTTTTAAGATGGATAATATCCAAGATTTCACTGTATTTGTATATTTATTTCACCATCTATAAATCTGGCGTAATCTTCTTTTCATTGCTATTGGTAGTTTCACCTTGCCATTTAACTCCATTTGCTCCGATATTATGAACTTATATATGAATTCTGATTCTTTCTAATTCCTTTTTCAATCTTACGGTTGCATGTTGGTGTTTTCTCAAAGTACTTTCCATAACTTATGCTACTTCTTGACCACTATGTTTCGCTAATAAAAAGAAAAAGGCATTGCACTTTAAACTTTCTGGATTCTTTCTTTAGTTCCACTGGGGGAGAATTGCATTTTTAGTTTTCATTTTATAAATCATCTCAAGTTTTAATTTTTACCCGGTATTAGTTTTGCAATTACTTCCATCTAAATGGCTTTTGTAAATGTCATTCTTTTTTTTCCCATGTAACTGGCTATCGTGGCTATATGATAGAGATATTCTTGGTGCCAGTTTTCATTATCTCCAAGAACTTCAGGCTCTTATAGTTCCGTTTTGTTGAATTCCAATTGATAGTGCTGTGTATGGTGGTGTCCTAATATGTTATGTTGTAACATTTTTTCCAGATAAGATTCATTGACAATACAGATCCAGCCGGGATTGATCATCAGATAGCACAGCTTGGTAGTGAGCTGGAATCCACAATTGTAATTGTGGTTTCAAAGGTATGAGGGAACCATCTTTGTTTAATACTATTTTTTAAAAAAAAAATGGTCAGATCTAGGCATTTGCTGCAAATCTGATACCATCTTTTGATCTTTTAGAGTGGAGGTACACCCGAAACAAGAAATGGCTTATTGGAAGTTCAGAAGGCCTTTCGTGAAGCTGGTCTGGATTTTTCAAAACAGGTCTTTGTCTCAGGTTTTTCTTTCTGCATTAAATCAGGAAACTACCAAAGTTTTTTGCTTGATAGCTTATTTTCATTGGACATATTTATGAGCATGTTTGACCATATTCTGATGGAGGTAAAAATTCGCAAACATGACTCGAAGAAAAGCCAACAATGTTAATGATGAACTCAGACTGGGAGCCATAAACAATTATCCAAGATATTGATTAATCTTAATCACACTAGAAGACACCTATGAATAAAAATAATTAACCCTAGCCCATGTAAGGTCCATGGGTTTTAACAAACAGACCTAACCAATACATAACGAATATATAAGTCCCGTGTAACACAGACCTAATCTAAGGAAATGACGGACATAGTAGAGACATGAACATTAAATAATAAGGATAATGAAATAACTTTACAGGCAGACATGGATTGCTGACATATCTGTGAGCAGAATTGCTTGTTTTATGTTTCATTGAATTGTGGTGAAATTGTTGATATATATGTGTACAGGGTGTTGCAATTACACAAGAGAATTCATTGCTGGATAACACTGCGCGGATTGAGGGATGGATAGCTAGATTTCCCATGTTTGATTGGGTGGGTGGTAGAACATCTGAAATGTCTGCCGTTGGTTTACTTGCAGCTGCTCTTCAGGTTCATTTATATAACTATATTTTATGCTTCTTATTCTTACTTAATTTTCAAGCAAAGAACAAAGCCCCTCAATTCATATAAGATTACTCCAGGGAATTGATATTAAAGAAATGCTTGCTGGTGCTGCACTGATGGACGATGCCAATAAGACCAAACTAGTAAGACTAATGTTTTTCCTTTCTATAGGGCTAGTTACTTTAATTGATTTCCGACTCTTAGCGATTCTGTAAATCTGATCTTAAGTTTTCTGCTTTTATGCTTGTCCATAATTTGTATTTACCTCATTTAAAATTCCATTTATGCAAGTTTTTTTTAACACTTTAATTAACAAGCATGTTCGTATAAAACATTTTGGCCCTCGACAAGATTATTACATGGTGCTGTCGTACTTAGTTTTATAGCCTATTAATGCGTGGACATTTTGGTATAGATCTTATGTGAAAAAATGGAGGAATTTCATAAAAGTACCTTTTTGATCATATATTATGCAGGTCAGGAATAATCCAGCAGCGCTGTTAGCTTTATGTTGGTATTGGGCAACAGATGGAGTAGGATCCAAGGTTTGTATTATTCCAATTAGGGAAGTTCTAATAAATATTGATGCAATTATGTTGTTCATTTCACCATTACTCACTGAAATGAACTCTATTTTATGGCTGCTGCAGGATATGGTTGTCCTTCCTTACAAGGATAGCCTATTGTTGTTTAGTCGGTATTTGCAGCAGCTAGTAATGGAATCTCTTGGAAAAGAGTTTGATCTGGATGGCAACCGGGTATTCTGAAAAAACCTCTATCTTATTGATTTACAATTTCCTTGACATCTGAACTTAAAATACTTTAAATGATCGAATTAGAGCAAATTGTGTATTGATACCTCCACTTTAGTTCCTGTATTGAAAACTCAGTTTGTTTTAGTTCACCCTCCACCACGTCTCCCTTAATTGAATTTGAGAGGCATATATGTTCCGAAATACTTATAGAGGTTCTCAAAGCTATATACCCCTGTATATTATTGTGGTTGAAAGAAGCGGAGAAGTCTAAGCAGTATTTAACAATTGCAATGTATTGATGATTTTGAAGATTGAATACTAAATAAATTTTTACAAATTTCAAAGAATAAACTTTTGATCGTTGTTAGAGATCCAAAAACATTGTTGGATATTGCAAATGATTTGATCTGATTACTCCCAATGTCTCAGTATTTGGCTGTCTTTATTGAAGGTAAATCAAGGGATAACTGTTTATGGGAACAAAGGAAGCACTGATCAGCATGCGTATGTTCATTTACCTTTCGTTGATTGCTTATTGTCAGATTTCTGCTGCAAATATTTTAAATCTCCTCTCTCACTTTGGCAGCTATATTCAACAGCTCAGAGATGGTGTACACAACTTCTTTGTGACTTTCATTGAAGTTCTACGGGACAGACCACCTGGTCATGATTGGGAGCTTGAGCCAGGTGTGACCTGCGGTGACTACCTGTTTGGGTTTTTACAGGTTAGATTTTATGAATCTATAGTTCTTCTTTATTTCAGAACCACGAATTTAAATTCTTTTTTGAGGTATTAGGTTTCTATATTTTGGGTAAAACTTTATTTATTGTGTACTAAATAAAGGCAGTGGCTATTTGAATTTTCTTTTGTGTTAATATTTGTGGAGGTGGTAGACTTCTGATTTCAGTTTGAAAGATAAACTCTGAAGGGCCCAGCCGGGCTTGTACATTTTGACTTGTTCCATGAAACAAGATTAATGATTCTTATTTGCTCATTTAGTTTGAGTTGCAATCATGCATCTATTCCCTGCCCATGTATGTTCAATGATGCATATCTTGATGTACAGGGTACAAGAGCTGCATTATATGCAAATGATCGAGAGTCTATTACAGTCACTGTTCAAGAGGTTACGCCCAGATCAGTTGGTGCTCTGGTAGCACTTTATGAGAGAGCAGTTGGCATATATGCTTCGTTGGTCAATGTCAATGCCTACCACCAACCTGGTATAATATCCCATGTGCATTCTTGTGCTGGTTTCTTGCAGAAAGCACACAAGTGCAGTGAAATATTGTCTATAGTCTTGAATTATCCTCCATCATGGATTAGTCCAACACACCATTATCTTTTGGGCTTTTGGAATTCTTATTTTCGTTCTGACTTAAAAAATCATAACTTAGTCGTGGTATAACCGCAGGGGTGGAAGCTGGCAAAAAAGCAGCTGGAGAAGTTTTAGCTCTTCAAAAACGTGTTCTTGCTGTACTAAACCAAGCAAGGTATTTTTAAAATATACCAGCTAAGGAAGTTCTTACAGATATACCCTTTGTTTTCATGACCACAAAACAATTACTTATTGTATTACTTGCAAACTCATTTCATGTATGGTTTCTGTATGTTGCAGTTGCAAAGAGCCCGTTGAACCGTTGACACTGGAAGAAATAGCGGATCGTTGCCATGCCCCGGATGATGTAAGTACCATTAAGTGTTTACTTGGTCTTGTCATACTTATCATAATGAATGACTAGTTATTTATTACACTTGATGGTTGCAGATTGAAATGATATACAAGATAATAGCACATATAGCTGCAAATGATAGAGCTCTAATAGCAGAAGGTAGTTGTGGATCCCCCAGAAGCGTCAAGGTTTTCTTAGGGGAGTGCAACGTTGATGATATGTATGCTTGAAACTAAATATATAACACTGGCTTTTTCTACCAACCGCTTTCTCTTTCTCCCCCTCTTTTCTTTTTCTTTTTCTTTTTTATTTTATTATTTTTCAAAAATAATTTATGGAGTGGATTTAGATTGCAAACAAAGATGAAGTTTTACTTATTTCATCCACCACAATTGTTTGTGGTTTCAACGATGGATGCTTTCTACATTGACAAATAAGAGTCGTCCTTTTATTTATGATTAACAACACGTGTACTAGTTTAACTTTCCTTTGCAAGTGTACAAAAATTTGTGCAAATAAGTTATATATAGATTATAATTCTGTGTAATTTATTTAATATTATTATTTTAACTTTGTGATTTATGATTTTTCTATACGTATAGTGTTTATTTGAGATTTTATTGCTAATACCTTCAAAATTATTATCACTTTGAATATATAAGGATATTATTATTTTGTCCATCATGTTTCTTTTTTTTACTCTTAAAAGTTGATTATATTCTCTTCGGATCAATAAAGTTCTAGCTGAGGAGAAGCTTAAAATATCAATACCATGAAAAAGGTTTGGTAAATTATTCTGTGCACCGGAGCAATATACACTCATTTGTAGAAACATATACACTAATAAATAAAATTTGTTGGTAAATTTTATGTTAGTTTTTTTAATTAAAAGTTGAATGTTAAAAATATATATATATATATATATATATATATATATATATATATATATATATATATATATATATATTCTTTGTAATACATATACATCGGAATACCAACTCAAAAGCGTAAGAGATGCAATATTATAGTAAGAGATGCAATATTACGAGGAAGAATTGTTAATATAAAGGGCAATAATTAATTGCAATTTAATAAGGGATATTTGTGATATCTTGATTGATACAATCATCTTTATATATCATCATTGATCTAGACTAATCCTTAATGAGTGTTTGCACTAAATAAAATACATGTAATCGGGTTTACATACGTTTAAATGTAAATCCAATTACTTATTAGTACATGAAAAATTACGCTTTAAATACATAAATTATTATTCTTCTAAATTAAAAAATTACTCTTCAAATTTGTTGGAATTTAGATATATGCATAAGAGATGAAAATCTGCAGAGATCTATTTTTCATTCATCATTTTAGATAATTTACATACACACATCCAAAAGGGAGAAAAGGTGGAGTAGGTAGATACACCATACTTGCACCATGCTTACACCATACTTCAATATTATAATATTTTCAAGACTTAGAATGACCACAAAACATATTTCAAACTTTGACTAAAATAATATATCATAAAGCATCTTAGACAAATCTCAATTTCTAACACTCCTCCTTGAGATTTTTCTTAGATACTCCAAGCTTTGATCTCAAAAACTCAAATTTGACTTTAGGAAGTGCCTTTGTCATGATATCAACAAACTGAATTTCAGAGCTGCAGTGAACCAGCTTTACTTCTCCATTCTTTTCGGCTTCTCTAATTGAGTGATACTTGACATTTATGTGCTTCGTCCTTCCATGCTGCACTGGATTCTTCGAAATAGCAATAGTTGATTTGTTATCCACCCATAGAGTAGTAGCATCAATTGAATTTGCCCCAACTCCATCAATAGTTTTCTTAACCAAATGGCTTGGTTTGTTGCTGTTGCTGCTGCTGCTGAAATATATTCAGCTTCAGCTGAAGATTGTGCAACCACATCTTGTTTCTTGGAGTTTCATGAAAAAACTCCACTCCCAAAAGAAAACACATAACTGATGTACTTTTAAAGTCATCAACACTTCCAGCCCAATCGCTATCTGAATAACCAACCAAACTTTCACTTTCTCTCTTCAAATAACATACACCAAGGTCAAGTGATCCTTTAATGTATCTCAACACTCTTTTGGCAGTACCAAGGTGAATCTGACTTGGAGAATGCATAAACCTTGATAAGAGACTTGTAGCAAACATTATATCCAGTCTAGTTGTACTTAAGTACAATAGACTCCCAATCAAGCTTCTAAAAACTGATGCATTAGCCTTTGTTCCACCATCTCTTGACAATTTTTCATTCACTACCAAAGGCATAGGAACTGATTTTGCTTTGTCCATCTTGAACCTTTTCAAAACTTCTAAGGCATATTTTCTTTGAGAAATGAAAATTCCATGATCATTTTGCTCAACCTCCAATCCCAAAAAATATTTCATTTCACCAAGGTCCGACATCTCAAACTCATTCTTCATATCAGTCTTGAATTTCTTCAAAAAGCTAAGATCACCACAAGTGACTAGCAAATCATCAACGTACAAAGACACAATAAGATCCACTTTAAATCCAACCTTCTTGACATAGAGAGTATGCTCACTTTCACTTCTTTGAAAACCTTGTTGTAGAAGATAACCATTGATTTTGCTATACCAAGCATTAGGAGCTTGCTTAAGACCATACAAAGCTTTCTTGAGATGATACACCATATCCTCTTTGCCCAAAACCTGAAACCCTTCCGGTTGCTCAATATAGATGTCTACATTGAGTATGTCATTCAAGAATGCTGACTTGACATCAAAATGAAACACTTTCCATCCAAGTTTTGCAGCAAGTGCAACTAGAAGTCTAATTATATCATGTCTTGCCACCAGTGCAAACGTGTCAAAAAAATCAACTCCATGTTGCTATGCATATCCCTTCACAACTAACTGGCTTTAAGTTTGTTTATAGCACCATCAGGATTGAGTTTGGTTCTATAAACCCACTTAACTCCAATCACATTTTTGTTTTGAGGTCTTTCTACCAATTTCCAAGTTTCATTCTTCTCAATCATGGTTATCTCCTCCTTCATTGCAGCCACCCAATCTACTTCACTTGCACCTCATCATAATTTTTTGGTTCAAGTGAAGCCACATTACATCTATCATAGATATCCTCAAGTGTCCTTGTTCCTCTAATTGGAAAATCATCATAATTATCATTCATCTCTTCATCAAGTATTTCTTCTTCATGAGAAGAATTTTCGGGAAATACTTCTTTTCTTGAAGCATTAACTTTCTTCTTTTTCCAATCCCATTTGGAAAATTCATCAAATTTCACATTTTCGCAAACCTACATTTTTTCTGATATTGGATTCAAGATTCTATAGCCTTTCACATTGCTGCTATATCCCAAGAATATGCATGTTTCAGACTTGTGATCAAGTTTATCTCTCTTGATATCTGGAATTAGTGCATAGCAAACACATCCAAATATTTTGAGATGCTCCACTGAAGGTATTACTCCATGCCAACTTTCATATGGAGTATGACCATTCAATGCTATTGTTGGCAATAAATTCAGCAAATACACTGATGTATTTATTGCCTTTGCCCATAATTCTTTGAAAAAAAAATTTCAAACAACAAACATCTTGACATTTCCATTACCGACTTGTTCTTCCTTTCACTCACCCCATTTTGTTGTGGAGTATATGGTCCAGTAAGATGATTATGAATGCCTTCATTATCACAAAATTCCTTGAATTTGTTTGAAGTATACTCAGCTCCGTTGTCGGTTCTGAGCATCTTTATCTTGCATCGCAACAAAACCTTGAGTAATCATCAATAAATAGTATAAAATACTTGCTTTCATTTAAAGATGAAACACTCATCGGCCCACAAATATCAGAGTGCACAAGCTGCAATTTTTCTTTTACTCTCCAATTGCTGTCATAAAATGGTAGCCTACATTGCTTTCCAAATTGGCACACATTACACACAACATCCAGTTCATAGATAGTAGGCATATCATTTACTATCTTTTTTGTGTGCATGTTCATCAAGGTTGAGTAGCTGAAATGACCCAATCTTTTATGCCATAAAACTAAATCATCAACTTTGTTGGTACAAGCATGAAGTTTAGATTCACTCCAATTTAGATGGAAGCCTTTATTTTATATTTTTACAGTCATAACTTCATTCCCTAAAGGATCAAATATAGTACATGACCTATTTTCAAAATGCAAGGAATAATTTCTTTCTAGCATCTGTCCAACACTCAACAAGTTCTGATCTATCTCAGGTACGTAAAGCACATCTGTGATTAGTATAGTACCTGAGGGTGTGTTGACAATTACTGCTCATTTTCCTTTCACTTGCACTTGCTTCTCATCTCCAATTTTCACCCATGAGTTGTATGATTTGTCCAAATCATTAAAAATACCAGCATCTCTTGTCATATGATTCGTACAACCGCTATCGATCAACCAAGTATCTCCATAGCTGATTGTAGCATAACAAGTGGCAACAAAGAGATTCTCAATTTTTGCTCTTGATTTTCAGCAACTTGAGCTTAAGTTTGCTGCCCTTGTTGATTTCCTTTGTTCTTGCAGACCTTTTCAACATGCCCGAATTCATTACAAGCTCGGCATTTAACACCAGGTCTAAACCAACAAAAGTTTTCAGTATGACTTCTTTTCTTACAATGAGGGCAAGGTGGATACTTTCCTTTTTTGCCTCCACTCTTGTAAGCATCATTCTGTTTCTTTTGTTTGTCTTTACCCTTCTTGTCCCCAGATTGCTTTTTCCCACTCCCACTGCTACTGCTTGAGAGATTTTCCATTTGCTTGCAAGGAGTGCTCCTTCCGTTTGCTCCTCCTGCCTCAAAGTCCTCCTTGCTCAATTGCTTGAAAAGCATTAACAACTTCATTAAGTGTTAATGTAGACAAGTCCTTTGAGTCTTCAAGGGAAGAAATTTTGGTTCAAACCTTTCGGGTATGCTGACAAGGACTTTGCTTACAATCCTTTTATCAACTCCTCTCGAAGCAATCTCAGTTTGTTTACAACCTTCATCAACCTATCAGAATACACTTGAACAGTCTCACTTTCAGACATCCTCAAATTTTCAAACTCCCTCCACAAATTTAACACATGTACTTGCCTTGTTCTTTCACTTCCTTGGAACTCTTCCTTTAACTGATCCCAAGTTTGCTTTGCTGTTTCACAATTCATAATTCTTGTGAATATTGCATCAGAAACTGAAGAATGAATGGCTGACAAAGCCTTGTACTACTTTGCACTATATTCACTATGTTGATGGATTTGAGCAATGGCAGCCCAAGCTGGGTAGTTTTCACCATTAAAAATAGGTGGTGTTGGAGCTGAAAAACTTTTGGAAGGCATAAGAAATTTGATGGTTGATTTTGAGGTTTATTTTAGGGAAAAACCTTGCTAGTTTTCTCTTAAATTCTCACACAGCCCTTAAGATCAATGAACTCTTGATACCATGTTAGAATTTAGATATATGCATAAGTTCATTCATCCTTTTAGATAATTTACATACACACATCCAAAATGGAGAAAATGTGGAGTAGGTAGATACACCATACTTGCACCATACTTACAACATACTTCAATATTATAATATTTCCTAGACTTAGGATGACCACAAAACATATTTCAAACTTTGACTAACATAATATATCATAAACAAAAAATTCTTGTAAAGCCTACTTTATTTGTTTATTCTTTAGTACATGAAAAATTATTCTTTAAAGACAAATTATTACTCTTCAAAGGGTAATTTTTTATATATTAAAGAGTGATTTTAAAAAAGAAAATTTACATATAAACCAATTTAAATGAGACCCGTGAGACATACTCATAAAATAACATTATAGAATTCAAAAATCTTCCAAGTTGACTATATATGTCCAAGTTTGAAGCAGCTTACAATGGCTTCTACACTTGAATTTGCGTAAGACCAACGGAGATCCCCTATTTTACTATATTGTTTCAATGTGTTTTACTTTTTCATAAGATAAAATGCTATGCGTTAATAGTTATACCCTAATAAATTACCATTCGTTAGATTAAGAGATAATTGTAACAGATGGCATACATTTAATACAATGGAATAGAAAATTAAATAGGCAAATGGAATTGGTGGTCTCATTTCGACCACTGCGTGTGGTTTTATTATTATCTATCATCGATGGTAGAGTCATAAAATACATCGTCTCGAAAGCAAAATGATAATTACAACACTGCACAAGTTCAGCATTAGTAAATCACCTAGCATTACATCTAACCTGGTGTATTATACATTTTGTAATGAAAGTATCAAGTTAAATTCACACATGTATGTATGTATATCCCTCTCCCCCTCTCATCAGTATGCTTTGCCATATCCCCCTCCTTTCATCAAAACTTCACCACAATCAAGGTGAGTTGTTTTAGAGCTAGAATGACTGATTTAGGGGCTCCTTCACAATGGGCAGCCTCACATCATGTAATTTAAGTGCCAAAGACAACGTGAAAATTTACATGGCCATGGGCAAGGGCATCTGAGGAAGAGAAAATTGAGTCGATGCAAAGGTTAAACGATTTCACTGTATCACAATTGGTTTCTGTGAAGAAAATAATGAACCACATTGTTTGCTTCTATCATGATAATCAGAATTGGAACCCTTGTTCCATTAACCCTTATATGCAAACAGCTCTTCGATTCACTTGTTCCTTCACCGGTTTGACCACTCATAATCTCTCCTTTTGATATCTCACGTCCCCCATTTCCCATAACTTTCCCTCTCCCTCGCTCTCAACCCACTTTACTCTTGCTTTCTCCTCCCTTGTTTTCCGCACCATATCCTATCTTTCTTCCAAAGTACAGTCATGCCTATTCTCATACTCTAGAAGGTGTGAGATGCAATAACTAGAAATGGAAAAACAATTGAAAGGAATGGAAAGAAACGGGTTTATGGACAAGGAAAAGAAAATAACAATAGTGATGGTAACTTTAGATGAGGGGGTAGGAAAGTAAAAAACACTCCACACTAAAGCATAACAGGATACTGTATATACTGTCAATTGACAGGGAAAATATGCAACATATGTGCTACTTCATTCGCAGGCTTTTGAGAACAAATATTTAAGCATTTGAATCTAAACCATCACACATACCTCATATCAGGGTGACTGCTTTCAATAGTAGATCCTCTCTTGAGCTTGTACATGTCATGTCACAGATGCTTTTGCTTTGGAGTTTTTTTGGAGGTTCGTTTTACGAAGTTGAGGATTCTCAATGGAATATACTAAAAGAATACCATCTTTAGTCCCAGCTATGAAGCACTCTTCCGGGGTGACAGTCAGTGAAGTAATAGATTTCCCGATTCCAGCATATTTCATAAGCAAGTCAAGGGAGTTCATAGAGCGTACAGTAATCTGCCCTTGGTCTCCTGCACAGACAAGAAAATCTCCACAACTACTCAATTCAAGGCAGCTTAATCGGCCATTGGATTCAGTAGTTGAGATGTGCCTCCCGTTTACAGAATAAAGGTGCAAACTAAGATCATCTGCATATAGGACAATTCTGCCATGGCGAGAAGCAATAAGTTTGGACAATGGCCTGCCTTGTGGATGTCGAATAGATCTAACATATCTACCTTCCTGTAAAGTATGGAATACACAAGTTCCATCTTTCGAGCCACTCAATACTAAATCAAGCTCATTACTCGCACATAAGCATGTAATGATGTCATCATGCCCACAAAGAATATGAAATGGAGTATCAGAAATAATGTTGTCCTTCCAAAGATTCTCTGTTCGTGCATTGCGAGATCTCTTTTCAAGAGATCTAACACGAAGAACTTCCCACACCATTACAGTGGTATCATAGCTTCCAGTCACAAGTATGCTTCCATCAGATGTGACTGCAAAATTATGTGACTAACTGAAATATCTCAAATTATTCACATAATGAAGGCAGTAACATAAAGGTAACATTAGGTAGAAAGGAGGCGAAAGATATTTACTTTCTAAACTAAAATGAAAAAATATTTATCTAGGATAAACCACTACATCTTATTTAAAAGATAAGCGTATGTCATATTTTAAATACTCAAAATCATAAAAAAAAATAAAGTGTCAGAAATCAGAACCATGAATTTCTCTATTTATAGGTGGTTGACAAACATTAAACAAGTATCAGAAATTCTCATGATCCAAATGCCAACCGGGAATAAAATCAATACTAAGTAAAATATCAAGTTTTTTCAAATGGTGTCCAATAAGAAGACGACATTGATTTTAGATCTCTTATAGAGCTCAGTTACAATAATCTCAGATATAATATCAAGGAGATTGCAGGGAATTTAAGTACTGATAAAATTAATTCACAGAGTCAAAACCTACCTGCGACGCAGCTGACTACATCTTTATGATGTCTCACACTCTGCACCATTCTTCCATCAGAAAGGGAATTGACCTGGAAACTGTTTTCCCAGTTGCCACATGAAATGAGAAAGTTCTCAGATGGTGTCTGCAGTGTTGCAAAGCACTCTGCTCCAGGCTCAAAGCTGTCAGCCAGAGGACTCCCAATTCTAGAAGGGGAGAGTACGTCGGAACCAATTCCAAAAAAAGGATCCTGCATGTATATGCACGTAAATAATAATCTTAAGGAGTAGTCCTTGAAAGAAAAATCACCAACATACCTGAGAGCCAGAAAAGGTAAAGTTCCCACCAGACTGCAATTGTGTGGTTAACCACATCTTAACGGATATTGTCTGGCATTGCTTCACAGAAACTATAAAAGAGTCCAAGATATTGACATAAAGCACTGCTGAAGAAGAATTAAAAATACATGGAACAATAGAAGTTAAGTTGACAGATCCAGGAGCAAAGTGCAGAGGATGAGCAATTGGGATTGGTGGCCCTCTCCTTGGGTGTTTTTTCCTAAAAATTTGAATTGGTGTCTGACCAAAATTAGCAATCTGGTCTTCTATGGCCGACCTTTGAAGATCATCTTCCATGTTATCCAAGTTAACAGCACCTTCATAAGTTAGATAATAAAAAATATTTGCAGCCTGCACATCAATATCACATGTATCAGGCAAATTCACACAGGGTGTTAACATTGAGTCAAGTAGAAAAAAAAAATCGATTTCACGTACTTCAACTGCGGGTTTTCCACGCTGTTTATAACCAAACACCAAGTCAATCCACTGGTGAAGGTTTGAACTAACGTACTCACTTTCAAGAGCCTCTCGATTTTTACTTATAAATTCTTCTGGTGAGCCCTAGAAAAAGATTTTGGAATAAGATCTTCAATTAAATTATTTAAAGACATTATAATTATTAACAAACAAGTTAAAAATTAAAACTCTAAAAGGAACAAAGAAATTAGACGTCAAACCCAGCACAACATTGAAGCTGAAAATAAGTAGGTCATAGGAATTTTTTATGTTTTTAACAAGCTAATTCCATCTCTAACAACCAAGACATCCAAAAAGAGCGCACACGTGCGCACACACACACACACAAAAAAAAAAGAAAAAAAAAGAAGATAAAGATAAATAAGACAAACAGACGACAATAGCAATTATTCAGCCTTCATCACTGTTGGTAGAATTTGTATTATCTAGTCTAGTACATAACAAGGAGTTTCCAACAAGAAGAGAGAAAGGAATAACAAAGAAATGATATTGCGTGTAAAATTCATACCTTGGCCCAGGGGGGAAGGCAAACATCACCTATTGGTTCACCATCTTGTTTTACTCCAAAATGATAAGAGTTTGAGTTCAATAAAAATTCAGGCATGTAAAAAAATTCAGGAATCAATTCCTTCACATCACTTGTATTTGAAAGACAGTTTTTGTAAGTGCCTCCAATGCTTTGGAAAAGGCGGTCGGCATGATCAAATTTACCACCCTAGTGTAGATAGAGAAAGGACACATTTTGAGAAAATCAAACCATAATAATAAAGATGCAAAACAAGGAAGTCATTACAATTTAAAGAAATTAAATCTAAGCAACTACACGATTAGATAAGAGCAAGACAATCAACTTCAAAACTGAATGCTTAACTAGAGGGTGACATTTAAAATAGAATAGCATTCCAGTATGACCAGAAACGCACTGTAATTGGATAAAAAATGCATACCTGCAAACAACGGTTAAGCGTCGTAAATGGCTCTAACCTAAGTAGGTAAAAGAGCACAATTCCCATGCTTGAATAATGAGAACCATAATAGAAACTGTTCGAGGATGAACAGGGAATTATTACAAAAAGAAAAAAGAAAAAAAAAAGATTGAGTATTTGACATTAGGCATAAAAAACCTAGGGAATCCAAATTACCTGGGAATATCAGGATCAACAAAGTTATGGTATCTATCCTCAAAAACCTGAGTCATTGAAAATGAAGTAAAACACACAGCATTCATGTAAGTACCTCAGGATCCAGAGAAATAAAATCAAGACTACCTCTAATCGTTTTGGATCAAGGGCTCCAACAGGCTTCGATAAATCCCTAAATGTTGATGACTTTTTCAAATCTAGAGTTTCTGAGGTATAATCTGCTAATACCCAAGGAAAAACAGGATATTGGGTTAAATCATTATATGACCTTCCTGCAAGGGTGTTGAGGATCATCAGATATTCAAAGTTTGTTATCTCTCTTCTCCTCCAGCTTTCCCTAGCAGTTTCCGCCATTTCCTGAGCTAGGCGTCTATCAACAAATGAAATAACTCCAGTCTTGTCCTTCTGTCCCTTGAGGAACATAGATTCATTTCTGGTTTTCACTACCAGATTTCCAACATCCTTTGCATCTTTTTGGGTGGCGAAGTTCAAAAATATTGGAGCAACTGAGTTAATAAAGAAGACCTCTATTGCAGTGTATCTCAGCAAATATCGTGTCCAATGAACAGCCTTGATCTACAATTAAAGAAAAAAAATGTGGTTTAGGCAATAGCCACATGATGTATATACACACAAATAAGTTGAAAGTATGAAAAAGCTTCAGTACATTAATTATGTTCCACCACCGATGACGCTTACTGCTCCTATGCTGCTTTTGGAATTTATCCCCATTCACTGAATCAATATTCTCATTGTTGATTAGTCTTTCAGAATCCACAATCATGTTCATGGACAGCTTTAGAAGTTTTGGCTTCTGAGGTCCTCCACAATGTTCAGGCTTACAATGATCTGAAGAAGAATAATTTTTAATAGAAGATGACCCGCCTGTACCTTCCACAAGAAACCCACCAAAGAAATGTAAGGATTTTTTTGTTATTGCCAATCGCCCAGCTAATTTTCTTTTTGGCATCACAAGAACACAAGGAATTTCCATAAGAACCTGTACATATGAAGAAAATTAGAGTATTTGAAATGCTAAATGAACAATTTTGACAATCAAATTCATACCTCGCTGTTCTCTGATTCTGAGGCAGGGGGGTAATCATCTCTATCTTGCACGGTTTCATGCTCACTACTCTCCTTTGTCACCTCCTCGCTCCCTGAAGAATCCTCAGTCTCTGAAATCTTTTCGTTACTAGATTGAGCCTCATTTTCAATTGGTTCTGATGAAACCTCCTCTGTAATTCTTCGAATTCCTTTCGGTGAAAATTGCTTCATTTTCTCCATAGTCAGAGCCCCTAAACCATGTGTGCTATCACTGGTGGAAGACAGTGCCTCATTGCTAGGTATAGTGGCAGAAGGGCGACATAGCTTATCATCAAAATGATAATTTCGTCTTAACTTCTGCCTGCGACGCCATCTATCCTCGGATTTATCAAGTTTCCAGTGCGCAACCATGCTATTTGGGAAAGGATTAGCGGACCATGGACCCCTTTCATCAATTAGCAAGCGAAAAGTATGAATCCACTTTTCCTGTGAAGAAAAAAGTAAAAAGTAAAGCATATTAACTGAAGGGAAAAAAAAAAACAGTTTATGAATGAAGCTAATGATAATATCAATAAATTACAGCCACAATTTGCTGGTCCTCATCCAAAGAGCTCTGGAAAAAAGATCTTCTACTGTCATCATAAGCAAGAGTGGTGTTCAAGCTAGTCTGTATCTGATCCACAAAACCTCTATTTTGAGTAGATTCCATAGACATATTCTCTTCCATTCTACTTCGTAATTCACCTAATTGCAAATTTCGGTCAGCTATCACATTCTTCATGTACTTGGCTTCATCAGCAACCTGCATTATATAGGGAAAAAGTTAGAAAATAGAGTCAATATCAATATCTAGCATTGACTAGTGAATTTATATTATGCTAAAATAAAGTTAAAAAGGAAAAATACTGTATTATATAATGCACACACACACACATGCAAACACACACAAAGTTTTGGAGACCAGGATGCAATTATAGATTTTGATTGTCTACTTTCATTAGATGCACCTATCAAAAATCCAATTTTATATGCACACAGCAACTAATAATAATAAAAAAAGTAGATAAAGAACGCACTGCACTAAGAAGTCGATCCTTTTGGATGAAATTTAATATAGAGTTTCCTTCCTTCGATTTACTACCAAAATCAGATAAATCCTCAGTGCCCGTGATATTCATAGCTAGCATTGACTTCCCACAGTTAACAGTTTCTCGTATCACGCTGGAAATAACATGAATGCGAACACCACCATCAAGCATTCCATACTGGGATCTGACAGCAAACAAGGACCTGAAACCAAAATCAGAGGGTAGATGTATAGTATTTTTCATGATTAATTCCACTGTGTATATCTAATTTATATATAACCTATTATGAACCAATCCTTCAAAAGCTATTCAGTTATGTTCAGAAAAGAAAATTACCAGATAAAAAGTTGCAGCCTGCTCTTGCTTTGCTCATCATCAGCAGTCAGAAGGAAAGGCAAAATAGGGATAACCTGTTTAACACACCGTGATGCTCTCTCAAGTGATGATCTACAAAGATAGACAATCACTAGGCGATTAACAAATCTTAGGCCTCTTTCCCCTCTTAAGAGCATAGCCTTATCAACAGTTTTATTAGGCTTTCCAACTAGTGCACTGCTAATTCCCCCTGACACAACTGCAGCCATCTCAGCAGCAGGGATGTTCAATGATTCTACTAATCCACGAGCTCTTTGGCTTAATGTTGGCATACTAATTGAAGAAGATCTTGGTAACATCTTGGCCGGGCACTTACCGCTCATCTGATTGATAATAAACCAAAGGTCATCATATAAATTCCACCACTCATCAGGAATTTTTGCATCTTCATTTAAGTCTTGCTGGTTCTGTACCCTATATGTCCTATTAAGATAGAAAAGGAGACTAATTTTGGAAAGGATAAATGCAACTGAATCAAGGTAAATAGATAAAGTTAAAGTAGTATCACAACATAAAAATCAAGACATAGGTACCCAGATAAGTTTTCGGCAGGCACTCCCTCCAAGGTCGCCAATGAACCAGCATTCAAGTCAGGGCAGTTATCTAGTTCCAGAAACTGCTGAGAGGGACACATGGAGCTGGTTGCGGGGAACTGCCACAGAAGAATATTAATATTTTAAACATATAATGCGCCTCGGTGAAAAGACTATAAAACATAAAATGATCACTCAGCAACGCCAGATATAGCATGAGCGACAACAAATTACAAGTCATAGTCACAGAGGAAAATTTACGACAACCACTTTAGGTCTTTGGATTTTCCATAAAGCATATATTTGAAACTAAAGTGTAAATAAGGAAGGCCTGGCAATCTTTATCTCCAAAGAAAGCTTAATGAGATAGAGACCCATTATTCTCAGACAGACACAACCCACTAACATGATCAATTTTACACATTAATGTTCAGGTATTCCGTAAATAATAGATCTGATGTGTGAAATTTTGCTAATCTTCATTCCATTTAAGAGTATGGAATTAAAAAATAAAGTCACATATTATTTTATTTATCCCACAAAAATATGATAAATCAAACAGCAAGAGAAAAGATTAATGAAGGTCTCAATGTTCAAATACGTCATTCTTCACCAGTTTAATGGTTCATTTAGTTCTTCCCATCAGGATAGCTTCTACATTCTCTGAGACTCCGCTTTAAGGAATGCCATTTTCCATTAAAAAAAAAAATATATATATATATATATAAAATGCCCTTACTATCTGAAATGAAGACACCCCCCCAAACCCACCCCCCACAAAAAAGAGAGTAAATTTTCAATCAATATTAACATCATTCAAAATAAGTGCTCATACTCCTCAGTTTCGGATCTATAGAGTGACTCTCATCTTTAATTTCTCTTATAATTCCTCTGGTAGTACCTCAATGTCTTCAAAATATCTCTTACTGTGTTCTAAACATATCTTACTATGAAACATTATTACTGCACCTCCTTCCAAAATATGTTCTCACTTGGAGGTGCCGTAATAATGTTTTATTTTTAAGAAGCTACTGACTTTCTTTTTATTTATTTTTAGAGAGTTTTACCTGAGCCAATTTAAGTCGTACTTATTTGGAGTTGTAAGTTACACTAGGACATCTATAAGGTAACATACAGTTCATTAGTTAATCTTGAATATGTTATTTAGGAAAATTTTATGAGAATGCAAGGGACCACACCAATCCATCCAACTTAGAGGAACCACACAAGTCCATTCAAACTCAGTGCTTTACTGCTTTATCACATAAAGCGTAACAACTGTCAGAACGTATATATTTTGCAAGGGTGCCATAAAAAACTTTCCACCATGCTATCTCCAAGCATCTAATTATCTAGGTAAATCTTTTTCTCAAAGAACTCCAAAAATTACCTTGCAGGAACTTAAGTTCTAGCTTAACAGATGTCAAGAGCATAATTAGCAGACGCAATATCATCTAAGGGAGAAGCAGACGCAACCGAAACTCAAAGAGAAATATGTAATCCATAATTAGCATTATTACATGGGGAAAACTAATTTAATGAACTAAAAACACGTCAAGAGCATCCAGGAAGAAGACAGGAATATACCTCGGACACACCAATTTGGACATTAGTCAGGATATCAGAACAAATGCACCAAAATTGACAATAATATTTCAAGCTACAAAAGCTCCAATTGATTGAATAGGGGAAATAAGTTGTTAGTCAGGAGACATACCGGAAGCCGATCATCCAATTCAGAAATGAGCATTTCATCAACTAATTTTAGAACATATAATATGTTGTCACGACATGGCTGAGAGACAAAAACATTTTCTTCAGTAGACGAGTTAATTAGCTTCTGGATCAAATCTTCATATAAATCACGAAGAAAAGACTGATATGAGATGCTAACCTGCAAAACAAGATATTGATTGAGTTCATCCTTAAATCATGCAGAAACTGAGAATTATACTTATTATTAAGCAACAATTTGACATACTTGTTCAGTTTGAATTAGCAAAAAATTCAGAGTCTCTTCTAAATTCTGCCAGCCACCTTTCACAGAAAGTATATAGTGACCAAGAACAAGACTGTAAAGGCATCTCACAAAATATTGCTCATCTACGTCAGAGTCATCACGAATTTCCATTTGCAATTTGTAATTCTTCATTACATCAAGCTTTACAGAGGCAATCAGCCATGCATTCCATCCATTTTCCTACATAAACAAGCTACTACTCAGAGAGGTGAATCTTTGGCACAAACAATAATGAACCATAACTTTATTACCATAAGAGCTTCAATGTTTGAGGGATTTGAATCTAGAAGATCTAGTAGATCACCCATAATTTTCATTCGTGAAGTGCGATCCTCACAGCCTGACAAAAATCTGAAAATGAGAGATAAAACCTGAGGAACGATGAACTGAGAATTAATTTTGCTATTTTTCTGTCGATCAGATTGGTTATGCTTCCGCAAAACCTGCAGACAACATATTAATAATGAGTTTTACAGCATGCATACTCACACTAAACCTCCAAGGAGAGATAAAGCAAAATGGTTAATAAAGATCCTAAAAAAAATGCAATGTTATAACCTGTTTTGGGCTAGCACCACCTAAAAGAACGTCAAACAGTGTAGCACAAAGAAGGTCTGTCTGGGGAAACTTGAAGAGCCTGTCGGATATAATGGAGAAAATTTGTTGCTTATCTAAGCTAATTTTTTTATGACCTTCAGTTAAATATTTGACCCGTCCAACTGAAATGTTGAAAAGTCTAGATCCTTTCTTCTCAGAAGGAAGACCAACAAGAAGCCTTCCAATAAACTGTAATCCAAGCAATCTAACTGGCTCAAAATCCCTACAACAGTGATAGATATAGATTATAAAAATGAGCCACCAATTGTAACTCTCAACTCAATATGAAGACAAAAACTGCTGGAGAAGAGAAAGGGCAGATTTTAAGCAATCTCGAAGCTCATGCAATAGTGCAGAAGACCGTCTTGAGTATTTAAATAGATCAAAAAATTAAAAAGAACACCATAAGCATCTTATAGGCAAAGGGTGCAGGCTGATATGATGATATAGAAGTTCATACACCATAAATAATTCAGACCACCAATCTTGTAAAGACAAAGTAAGCATACAAAACAGATCGGATAATCAGACAAGAAATTAACAGTGACAAGAACTTTTGGCACTAAAAAGGGAAAAAAAAAAGTTGAAATGTTTAGATAGAATATTGCAAATTAAATATAATAGCATAAAACAGACTGTAAAAATAATAGAATTTAGCATTTCATTGGTTAAAATATGGAATTCAAATTATATCTTTTCAATTTCAGCAATTTTGTATATTGGGAGTGGAAAATTAACAGCAAATGTTTCCTTCCGGATAAGAAAAATAAACATACAGAAGTTTTTAATCAATCACCATCACCAAGCAAGATAGTGATTCATCATAAGATGCTTTCTTGGATTTCACTTTCAAAAAATAGAAGAATAAATCGTTGAACTGGATAACAAAATCAAGATAACAACCTCCACAGAAGGTTGATAAAGATATGACAGCCTCCAATTGAATGAACTTGTTCCAGAAAGGAAGCAAGGAGTTGCTTGTGGGAAATAGCACGTATAATCATGTTTAAAATGTCTTCAACGCATGCCATGTCCTGACATGTTTCACAAAATGCGACAAGTGCTTTTATATCAGATGCCGTTATATGCTCCCTGCAAATACAAATATAATTAAAAAGATACTTTAAAAGCTCTTCACAAAGCTTATCCATTAACCATGATGTCAAGCACAGAACACACCTGAGGCTCATCTCACCAAGACTTAACAAAAGGAGACGAATTTTATGTATTTCTTCTTTATCAGGTTTCTCTCCAACAATTTGCTCTGTCATGACCTGTGATATTGGCTTGCTTTCGAGAGCAGGTTTGTTCACAGTGCTATCACAATAAAACTTACGAATAATGTCAAGAACTCGAGGAAGCCTACAAATACTCTTAAGCAACCTTGGATCATTATCAAATTGTTGGATGAGGAACATGTAAAGCTCTCGATGCACCTGATAAACTGTGTGGACCCAGATATGAGGGTTAAGAAATATATAAGAAATAGCATCTCTCACCAGCAACTCAGACAAACCTGGGTATTAGAAAGAAGTTATTAGATAGTGCACTTTTGTTAAGTGAGCAACTTCATGACAAAACAAAAATATTGTATAATATACACAGATCTTGAACCAAAACAAATTCCAAAAAATTATAAGCAGCTTAGGCTTTACTGTTTACCTCCATTAGCAATAACAGTAAATAAGTGCTTTAATGCTGAAAGAGTTTCCAAATTCAGATGCCTGGCTGGAACTTGCTGCAGTAAAAATCCCAGTACAGAGAATCCTGAAAGTAGCAGCATCTGTTGTTGATTGGCTAAATTATCATCCAAAACAGATGCTATAAGCTTAATTGTTTCAGCAGTCAAATTCTCATTAATGGGAGCAACCAGCATCTCTCCAACTTGTTCACATCCATTGTTTTCATACATATCAGATTGTGTTAAAAGAGGGAAGAAAACAGAAACCCCTCCAACACAATAAATGTTATGCTGCAGCAGCCGTCGAGAGCAGAGCTGCGTGCCACCCAGTATAGTTGCTTCGATAGGCCTCTTATCAAGTACATGATCCATGTTTGGTGAAACATCAAATAGCGTCCTACCATTACTTGCCTGGAAATGATAATCAACATTGCTTGAAAATTGTGATACGGCAGAGTAAAGATCATTATGATATATTTGTTCAAAAAAAATAATAAAAACCTGGACATTTAATCCAAAAATGATTTTTGATGCAAGGCCATCTTTAGCATCATGAACCCCACCAGAAAGAAAGTTATCCACGTATACTGAAATTTCATTATCAAGGAAGTAGTACATATAGCTTGGTCCTAAAGAACAGATGCCCTGCACAAGTTCGGAAGAGATAGCGTCGCTGAAAAGGTACGTTGGACCAATCTGTCCACAAAACGGAGAAGCATCTTTGACAGAATACATGACACCCTCTTCCTCATATGGGGGTAGAATGAGTTTAGCGCCAATAGTGCAGGTAGTCAATGGTTCACTAATCTTTGGATATCTGGAGTTTATGAGTTTCAAATTGAAAATTCTTTAGTTAGTCTGCAGAACTGGAAATGATAAAATTCTATTTTCAGATTGGGCGTGGTTATAACACCCCCAGGTAGGTACTCTCTATACACCCATTTTTATTAAAGAATTATTATGATCTTCCAAAATAACCCTAATGTACAATTATAAACTTTCAAATACTTTAACACATTTCTACACTATCGCATTCTATCAAAGAGTATTACCCTCTCACTCACTCTCTCAAAACGGTACTCCAACACATTCTCTCTCTCTTCTTTTTTTTTTTTTTGAGATATTATGCAATTAAATGTATATTGCCCGTATTGTTGATGTGTAGAGTAAAATATTTCAGTTCTTCAATAAACTTAGGGTTGAAGCAATTTAACACCGAAATGTTGATGCATAAACATGTTTGGATATATACTGCAAACAGCTTCATTACTGTTTGGAAATGAACATGGTTCAAAATTTAAAAATATAATCACAATTTCTGTACGGCACCAAACAAGTCAGTACGAAGAGTTTTTCCGGATAAAATTTTTAAGCCAAAACATATCAAATTTCTTAAAATTTTGTACTATGCGTCTGTGTGTGAGGGGGGGGGGGGGGTATTCTTTTATATTAACTTAACATACCCCACTATTTTTTCGGGTGTAGAGAGTTATCAGGGTTGTAAATAGCCACTCCCTTTCAGTTTTTCTTCAACAATTATGATTACCTGCACTTTTCTGAGGAAATGAGAACCCCATCCAAATAACACTTCAGCTGGCTTCCCCCTGAAAATGCTCTACCAACAGAATGTACTATACAGAAAAAATGCCACTTCTTTCTGACAAGGTTGAAATTCATCACAGCACATTGCTGTTTCTGATTAAACGTCTGAAACATAGAAAAAAGGCATTAGAGATACAGTTGTTTCAGTCTATATTGGGAGATGAACATCATCACATTACAAAGTTCAAGAAGCAGATTCTATTGACTTATTCAGAAATGGCTGTAGTCCAAGTTGAGAAAAGAAAACATATAACGTCAGAGCCTACCTCATATATTAACTTGTCCAATGAAAGGACAGCATAGCATCCCCGTCCATTTTCTGTAAGGAAGCTAAAAAGCCCCATTGCACCACTTCGAGGAAAGCTTTCTACCCTGAGCCAACATGTAAATGAAAATCCTTTGTTCATAGGCCACTGAACTGGTGTTTTAATTACTATGCCCTGCATACACAGCGCAAAGGTTGCATTGTAAATCTGATAACCAAGAAGCAGTGTTTTATGATAATCATAAATGAATACAGAACTACCCCATAAATGTAAGAGGCGAAACACTACACATTAGGGGCTCATTCAGTTATTGGTTCAAATGTAGCACCTTTTTTTTCTCCAATATGTTAAATTTCTTATAAATGGCCCAAAACACAAGGTCCCAGATATTAAATGTTAAATTTCTATGTGAGTGACAAGACAAATAAGCCCCTGGAGGTTTAATAAAATTATATTGACTCTTTTTCAAATGATATAATTATTAAGTAGCAGTGGTAATTATAGATAAGAAAATGGAAGTGCTCAAGTATAACAAATTCAAATGGTCACCATAAAATTAGAGTGAAATCTACATTCAATATACTCCCTCCGTCCCATTGCACATTTCTTCATTTGTTTGTTTCGTTTCTCTTTTCACACCCCATAAACAGTAAAAATTTCAATACAAATAACCTCTCAATACTCTTTATTTTAAAAAATTACACCATCACCTAACACACATAACTTACTTTATCATTTATTTATTACTCAAAAATACTACATTACCCTCAAAAGTTAATAACCTTGGTAAAAAAAGTAACATTCTAACTCCGTATCAACAGTAATTGTGAAATGCCTAAAGGGATGGAGGGAGCATTATTTATAACAAGAAGTAGACATAGGCTAAGAAGAAAGAGAAGGGAAGAGATAAATTAAAGACCATTGCTTGATTTTCTGCAGAAGACACAAATTTTGTCTACAAAATTTCTAAATTAGTATGAGCATAGATATTGACCAGACATTTAGTTTGGGTAAAATCTGATATCAACAGTGCTATTTCACATAGTTTTATTTGATTATTCTTGAAAATTCTGAAAATAAGTAGTGCAAATATTTATGTTCTTAGCTACAATTTTATAATTCTATTGGTTAGGTAAGATAACAACCTAACCATAAATTATAAAGTTCTCAATTACTCCCTCCGTCCCACAAAACCTTTCACACTTTCCTCATATGTTCGTCCCACAAAACCCTTCACGCCCCAAAGAAAGAAACATCATTTTATCCAACAACCTCAAAAGTTATTTTAATTTCAAAATTGTCACTCCTTTTTCACACACATACCATTACTTTATACTTTTTTATTACCTAAAAATACTACACCACCCTCTAAAGTCAACAAAGTTGGTCAAAAAGAGCAACTTTCTTAAATAATGTGGAACAGTAAATATGAAGTGTTTTAAAGGATGGAGGGAATACTAACTAAGCAAGCAATATTTTAATGCATGCCAAAACAGGAAATGCTAACTATTTTAAAATGTTTACACATCACATCTGTGAACCACACGGAAACACTACAATTAAAAAGGTCAACTGGTTAAAAGGATCTCAGTACAAATGGTTTATAAGTCCAAATCCTATTTCTGCGATGATCTATTGTATGACGGTGTAGGCTCCAAATCATGAGAAAAAGAGATGTACCATCAATATAATTGTTTACTATAAGGAAAGTTCAAATAACTAATAGTTGTAGCATAAAGCAATAATATTATTTGTTGATAGATATCTCCATTTATAATGCAAGTTACCTTGTTGATAAGAGAACTCCAAGCAAAAGGTTAATATCGAAATACGGCTGATTTTCTTTAGAAGAGAAACAATCATTTATCTATGTAAATGGAAGTTCTCATCAAAATAATATATTTTAAAACTACCAGTTTTGACATGTATACATGGTTTTATAAACATGCATATATATATATTGATGAGAACTTCCATTTAAAATATATATAACCCACTAAATGGGTATAAGATTAAAATTGGGAGCCGTAATGAGGGTAAATGGTTTGAACTTACAGAATCAAACCCATTTAGATCAAAGAAAACAGTTGGTCCTTTCTCATTTAGCATTGTCAGCATGCTCGATAAGAGTAATGAGCGTGAGTACTTCTGTGAACAAGTGCTCTCACTACGAAGCAGAGCAAATATTTTCCGGATATCCTTCCCAGATATGCTATGCCCTCCAATCAAATGAACTAACTGGGAGATTTTCAAAAGAATAGTTTCAGAATTTTCTTGTGAAAACCAATTCAGAAGAAAGTCAAGCATTCCTGCTCTAACACATGATGCTTGATTAGATAGAGAATCCCTTAGCAGAAGTAAGAACATATTCAGCCCATGGTGCTGCAACGAGTCACTGCTCTGCCCAATTAATAAGTGGAGTAGATTATTCAGACCAGTTTTAGATGTTAATACAAGTAAACTAGAAAAGTAAAACCACTATTCAAGTGAGAAGGATACAGGAGATTAAGATTATAAAAGCTCGTGAATAACAAACCTTTTGAAGAACGCTGAGATAAAGCAAGATAGCATCTTCATTCTGATAAAGAAAATTAAAAAGAATATTAGAAACAAAAATAAGATATTTATTAAGTCAACATTAGTAATTTTTAACTCTTGGTACCCTTAATAATTTACCTTAATGACAGAATTCACTTTGAGAACAAAGTTCCCATCTACAAGCATATGAAGCAGCGCGCTTAAAAGTGCTTCACTAGGCTGCCATTGGCAGAAATCTAACAGCAAACTCCTCAAAGTCTGATAACCCTTTCCAACAAGGGCCCTAAAAGCAACCTTAAAATTGAAAGACAAATTAAATCAAAGAATAAAAGTTAGAAGCACTAATATGTACAGCTGCTCTTATGCATACTTGTACACCATGGGCCATTGGCACATCGCTAATAGAACATGTGAAACAAAATAACATAAGTCACATCCTCTGAATAAAACAGGCCAGCACTAATCAGTAACAAAAAAAAAAAAAAACTAAACAGTACCAAATGCTCACACCACGTTGAAGTATCACAACAATTCTCATAAAAGTACTTGACAGGAAACTAGAATTACAAAATAGTACATCCAAGAGAGACTACCAATCTACAAAAGGCAGAGACCTGAAAACTATAATAAAAAGTGAAGTTTCCGTTCAAATATTTCAAAGTCCACAAGATATGAGCCACTTTTTACCCTTCTGCAAGGGCTATTTCTTTCCAAATAAAATCAATAAAACTCCACCCCACCCCCAATTGCAATGTCCTCTTAAGCAGATTAAAACGGTGATTTGGAGAGCCAAGTCATTAACAGAATACTATTACATACACCATGGAAGACACAAAACTTTTTTTTTTTTTGCCAACATCCTGGGCATTGGCTTCAATCATGGAATAATTCACATGTCATTCCCACTGACACATAATAAAATTTTATTGTTGGCCAAGTAGAACTACACTATACATGAGCTATACTCATAATACTTCATGTCTGTACAACACATAAATGCAGAACAAAACAAACTGCATCTATATCATATAGACCTGCCATTTTTATTTTCTTTTAATCACAAGCAGAAAAGATCTTCCAAGACTAACCAGCATTTCTTGACAAATTGAGATAGTGAATCATATCAACTACCATTTTTCTTCAATTTCACCAAATCAGGTTGTGACTTTACTAATTATTTTTCCTTGTAAATTTCTATTAGGAATATCAATGACATATGAAGACACATCATCTCCAGACAACAAATAGAAGCTGTTAATGAGGGATTGTACGTTTCAGTTTGGGGAAACCTTGGGTGCATGCAAAGCTGCTGTGTATTTTTCACCACGGTAACAACAGAATTTTCTACTGGGCTAGAGGTGATGAAGTGCAGATGACAGAAGAAACTTAATAAGTGATCAATTAAATCAATCAGTAGACCTCAATAAAAAGCAAGCAGGGCAATGGTTATGAAACAGGGAAATGCCTATGGTGCCATTTTGGACAGATAAATTGGATTCTTACCATACACGAATGCCACAGAAATCCATAAAGCATTTACCCTAACAGAAACTAAACCATACATCACAAGTATCAATGATATGCTACACTTAAGTCCCAACCCTAAAGCAATGTTCATAGATTCATGCTTAAAACAGGTTCCACAGTTTATATCCAGCATTATGGCACAGAAGTTTATGATTAATTTCTAATAAAAAAATTTTAAAAAAAAGAAATGAATTTTAGGACAGGAAAGTACAGAGAGATGGACTCAAGTTGAGCAAGGACAAGTACCAGAGAGAAAGTACATTAAGTTCAAAAGAAATTCCCATTACATCAATATCATCAACAACAATTCTTATTTAGGCATTTGACATTTGACAGTTGTATAATGGTATACACATTGTGTATTGCTGGGAGCTTTCAACTGCCTGAATGCAGAAAATTGTTACAGGTTCTAGGAGCTTGAGCATGGTGTAAAGACTTATTCAATGGAAATAGTGAGCCTTAATTTTAATGAACGCCGTATAGGCTATTCTTATCAAGATTATCAATTTCTTGTTACAGATACAGGACATAGAGTTGAAAACATGGCACAAGTCATTACACCACAATACAAAAAATATGATTCACTTAAAAAAAAATGAAAAGTGCCTAGTAACAAGTGAACAATGCAAGCAGTGGCGGCGATGCAGCAATGACAGAGAGGTGTCATGGATTACGGAATAAACTGGAAATTAAGATTCAGAAGGGCCACTGTTTCTTCAGTTTTTAAACCAAGTAATCCCTAGGTCAGAATTCAGAGATGTTTTCTTATTTATGTATGTGTTCTTTGAGTTTCTTTAATCTCAAAAACCTTCTGTGGTCTTAGGTGAGAATATTTACAGAGTTCAGAGTTGCTCATCAGGAAAGGCACAAAT
Organism: Pogostemon cablin; assembly: GCA_023678885.1. NCBI lineage: Eukaryota > Viridiplantae > Streptophyta > Magnoliopsida > Lamiales > Lamiaceae > Pogostemon > Pogostemon cablin. The sequence continues at coordinate 8,229,093 of CM042990.1, read as the reverse complement.
CTCCTTAAACTACACCCACCTCAGGCTTGAGAAGGCTCACCCTGGAGCCCCTGCCCCTCAGGTCCACCCCTATCAACTATGAACATTCATATTAGGTAATCGGTCAAAATTGACCTATCACTTTCCAAATTTATTATCTAGAAACAATAAAAGAGTTATCTGATTAGCTATGTTTGTGATATTGCATTTCTATATAGATCATTTTTTAGCCTTGAGCTAATTGAATACGTGTTGAATTATGATCAGCATTTAATGCTATGATTCTAGTTTGCATGTATCAACCTTATCTTCCAGTTGCAGAGCAGCACTCTTAAGCATTTTCAGGTAAAATTATACACCAACAACATATCATCAACCAATGTGTACCAGGTTTCAAGAGAACATGAAAGATTCATCCCAAAAACAATAGAGTTAAATGTTTGTTGCTCCATTGGAACAATAATTAATGACAGGATTGCTATTGCATAAAAGATATCTCAGCATCAAGCAAAATACCACGTTCTTAATCTATGAGCAATCAAAATGAGGGTACCTTTGATTCATCATTCTGCGACAACAAGGAAGTCAACGTTTGAATTACATTCAAAACCAACTTCTCTCCATTTTCAGCATCCAGATACCCATTCAACAAAGAGACAACATGCAAAAAGCATTCACCGTCTCGGAATAAAACTTGATAATACTGGTGACAAAACAAAAGCAATTTGCAAATCAAATCACCAATTTTCATGAAAATATCTTCATTTGCATGAGGAAATATATGCAAAATAAATCATTAAAATACCTTTTGATCCATTTGTAGCATTTGTCTCATTTCAACCAATAACTCAATCGACAAATCTGCAAAGTTCGTAACTCGATCTTTGAGATGCGTAAATGTCTCCAAATACTTGGTGCAAAGAAAAACCTTTGCTTTCTGGTCCTCTTCAGAAAACGGAGCAACCTGTCAACAAAACAAAAAACTTGAGCCATATAATAGAGAAATAGAGTTCACCATTTGCATTATCAAATAAAATAGAACATAAAATATAGGTATGCCTACCTTCATAAGTTCAAGCACATAACTGAGCATAAGATTTCTAAAATTATCTTCCCAGAACAAGTCAAACATGCAATTGATACACAAGGAACTGCACAAAATGGACAGCTTTGCATCATCTGATGCTGAGAAGTACTCCGTGAATAATTCCATTAATGTCTTCATGCATTTCTCGTAAACCTCAGTCATCTCAGGCGAATATGACACCTCATGGCTTTGACAAGATGTAACGTGCCTTTTAATGGTTTCAGGAAAAGTATTTGCACTGCCAGGCCTTTTAGACTCCTGGACCAGAATACAGGCAACTTTGAGCATCCGAGGAATTGCCGCAAGTTTCATAAATGAAGAAACAGTCTTCTCAGCTGAAAGCCGCAATATAATGAGAAGGCTTTTTGCCATGACAGCAGTGAGCTCAAGGTTAATTGCAGATTGTTCAAGAGCATCCACTAATACAGTACATTCGGGCTGTCATATATTAATCATCAGATGATCAGAGAAGCAAAAAGTTAACGAAAAACACACTAATAAAAGCAAATAATAAAATAGAAGAAGAATCAATCACATTCAGAGCAATACCCAAATGTCGTTCTTTTATAAATCATCAAACAGACAAACTCGCTCCCTTCAATAAATGCTTAACAACTAAGCCAAAATTCATCAAGAGTGTTCTTGTCAAAGATATTATTAGGAACAATAGCAAACCAAAATGCAAAATATCAAGCACCCTGTCCTGAAAATATACGTTTGGAGCAGCACTATTTCGTATCTTGTTAGAGAGAAAAGATAGAATGTAGATTAAAGAGAAATTCAAACAAGTTTCTCTTAAAAGAGTCATTACCAATGGTCTAAAATCTACATTTGTATCATTAGTAATACATGGTTTTGCATAAAATTGGACTCATTTCATTCCATCTTCAAGTCCTGGAAGTGTAGAATGATGTTTTTCTAGAACATGAGTTATTTTGTGGGTTATATTGTGTCAGTTTTGATTTATTCCATTTCATTATAACTTCATATCTTAGATTAATGAAATTAACCTTCGCCAACTAATAATAAATTGGTCTGTGCATCTGCAAACTAGAGTGACTTGTACTTAAAATTTTGGAAAGTAAAAAACCATTAAAATGTGACAATTTGAATGTTCAATTTGAACGTATTCCACTGTCTGTAAGACCAGTTAGTTTAGTTCACTGGTTAAGAAAACAATTGATTAGTCTATTTTGAAGACATTAAACGTTTAATTGATGTCTCAGCACTAGATAGCACCACCACTGTCAGCCTCAGACCTACTCCTGACTAATCTGGGTGGTCATGTAAATAAAGAGGGCAAATTTCTGTGGAGGATTATAGTTTTTGGCATTATATTGGTCCATTTAATACGAAAGAAATAAGAGAGTTTTTTGACAATACGTGTAAATCCTTAAAGGAAGTACGCGGTGCGGTTAAATGTATAATTGTTCTTAGGTTATCGGGTCCTGGAATTTTAAAAGTCTTCATATCTCTGCTTTAGTTACTCTTTCTAGTTTTTAATGAAATCTTTGTTTCTTATCAAAAGAAAATGATAAAATGATACACCTCTCAAACAAGCTGACATGGAATGCAATGCAACAGAGATCACTCCGGATAGACTTTATACGTGAAAATTTAGCAAAAGAATAGGAAAAGAACCAACCAAGTTATGGGGACATCCACTTAAAGTTGCTGCAAATTCCATGAATGATATCACTTCAACTTGGAGAGTTTTAACTTCTTTTGCACTTAGATCCTCAGTCAAACTTGAGCCATTGTATCCTTTTTTGTCCACTAAAGGAACCTCATTCTTGCCACAATTCTCTACAGAATATTCAGCAGGAGCCGGATCAAAGTAGAAAAAACTCTCAGAGAAGATAAAGTCCCACACACATTCAGCACGGAAGACGTCAATTAATGATGGTGCAGAAAGAAGAACCTTTTTAAATGCAAAAAGGGCATAGTGTTGCATTGTGTAGGCAAAGATCCTGAGAAGGAAACATAATAAGTAAAAACTATAAAGAATAAGACCTTTTATGAACAAAAGGAGAACAAAGAATGATATAGATTAATATAGATATGATATAGTTATATCACAAGTAAACAAACTAAAGAAATTATATATTTGAGAGAAGGAAAAAGAGTAAACTGCAAAGAGTTGACACCTTAAGTGACTAGGAATTTCTTTTTTATCTGAACAAGCCTTGATACATGGGAAAACTGTAAGAAGCACCCATGTGAACCACTTTACAGAAAGTTCTGCATAAACTGCGGACACTAATATGGTATTTCTGCTGTTGGAGGGTAGAATGCGATGAACTGTAGTTTCTTTTGAATCAAGAAGGAAATAACCAAGAGCTGAACTCAGCCTGGTAACGTACTCTTTCCAATGTTGTAAATAAGATGGATCAGAGAGAAATGGAACAGGAAAATCTGCTTCACAAACTTCTGAAGCAGATGATTTCGTTCCTTTAAATTCATCCACATGATCTTTCCTAGAAGAATCCTTGCCCTTCTTGTACTCTTGAAGCATGAATGCAACAGAACAGAAGCTATTTGCAAACTTTTGAACCCTTCCGTTCTCACACAGAAATTGCAAGTTGTTGAAATTTCCAAAGCTGAAAACTAGTCAAGGAATTAGTAATTTTTTGTATTTATGAACACGAGATGAAAGTATATAATGGATTTTATTCTGAGTACTAGTATAGTAAATGTTCTCGCAATACATCAATAAGTTTGAAATTCATGAATCTCTCTCAGCAGGCAACCGTGTAACAAGTCGAGTAGCATGCAATATTTATGGTTTCCCTAATCAACAAAAAGTGATTAATCAACTCGCAAGTGGTAGAGCATGCACAACCTTTTCTGAGCAATGTGAAAAATGATTAAAATTTGGTGCTGAAAGGATACATAGCTTCCCTAAGAACCTTCAATGAGAGAACATGGATGTCAAAGATATCCTGCAATGGATTATTTTTTCTGCAGAAAGAGACGAGTAAATTAAGAAATTAACCAAATTACTTCAATTGAACTACTCTAGATGATAGGTTTATGTTATGATGTCCCACATCGGTTCCACACGCAAGTGTGGACGGGCATATAAGTGGGGGTCAACCCTTCACCTTCAGCCATGGTTTTAGGTGAAGTTAGGGCTCCCTAGCTTATGTGCCTAACAATTTGGTCCGACCTGCCGGATCTGGACGGGCCATGGGAAGGGGCTACCCGATGTGTGGGCCCAGGGGTTGCCACCCCGGATGTGGGCCCAGGGGGGTTGCCACCCGGAGTTGTGGGCCCTAGGTGCGGGTTGCCACCCGGAGTGTGCCGTCCGTGGACGTCCGGTTCGAAAGGAGATGGATTGTTATGATGTCCCACATCGGTTCCACACGCAAGTGTGGAAGGGCATATAAGTGGGGGTCAACCCTTCACCTTCAGCCATGGTTTTAGGTGAAGTTAGGGCTCCCTAGCTTATGTGCCTAACAGTTTATACCATTACTAATTGTCATAAAGCATAAGGCAAGAATTTTGCAGGTGTTATAAGTACAAATTTAGAATAAATATTTCCAGGTTTTTTTCATTCAGTTTATAATTTTCAAATTCATTTCTCTTTCCTATTTTGTCTAATTGGCATTCTTTTGTTTCCTTTTCTTTTATGTTGATGGATAGCGGATGGAGAAACCAAAGTATAGAGATATTATATATGACCAAGAAGAAGAGGAAATATGAAAAAATTTATTAGCAAATATTTAAAACCATTAACAAGTTGATTGATCTTTATCATGATACAAGTAAATGCATTTACTTAGCAGTTTAAAGAGAGAACCTTTGTTCATAGCTCAACGAATTGTTCCCAACCAAGCTATCAATTGAAGGAATTCCAAGTCCATCCAAAAGAACTTCCAAACCTCCAATGCTTCGAAAATGATTTTGACCTCGTGGATTATCCACCAAAGCTGACCATAGTGCTCTGAGAGTCAAGTGCTGAAGGGACATATCTGCCCATTGTTCTTTCATAATCAATCTCCTGATCAACCGCAGTATCTCTGAAATAAAATTAACATCATAGTGAGAGTTCATCTATAATATAGGAACTCTAACATCTGACAGCAAACATATGCAATGTAAGCATTTCCAGCAAAATATTGAGGGGAAAATTCAGTAGTATGTAGTATCAAAGTACCTGTTCATATACAGTAGAAGGAGAAAGAACCAAGTATACCAAAGAGATTCAACACACACAACACAGACTACTTAACACCAGTTTTACATATTTGTCCATCATTAACAGTTATCAAGAACGTTAAAATTCTATCCTATTATTCACTCATGAATGCCCATACCTGTAACTCAGTCAGAAAACAAAAGTATTCTATTCAAACTGGGGTGACCATACAGCCTTTCAGGTGGTTATCTTAATCATGCCTATAAATATATAATTTTAAATATGCAACTGTTTCAACATTATAAGGCTCAAAAAAATTAAAATAAAATAAAGTCTAAATGAACGAAAACAATACATTAAATGGGATTAAACAAAATCTTTAAAGTTGAAAACAGCATGCTATAGGTGAAGCCAAGAACATCCCAAATTTAAAGGGATGCAGAGTAATGATGAATATTAGTATGAATGATTGAATTTTTGCATTTAACAAATCAAATAAGAGGTCCAGCTCCAGTTAAGTATCGTTCCTTTTTCTTTTTTCACTTAATTATTTTGAATACCCATAACATTCTACTTACTGATGACAAGAATATTCACGATTAGAAGACAAGACATCCAAGCAAGATCATACAAACATTGGAACATATCTTACAGTGATAAACCCTAATACCTATGTGCTAACCAAATTAGAAACAATCAAATGTCTAAAACACTGTTTCAGAATCCGTAAGGCTAAAAACTGAACTTGATCTTATCACAACATTCTAGAAGGGAATCTTCATAATCATAAAACATTCTCTTATTCCTTAATAAACAAATAGATCAGAGTACAATTGTAACAACAAATCTCCATAGGATGATTCTCTACCTACAAACTATTCCAGGTAAGCAGAGAAAAATCCAAACATTTTTCAGAATGTCTTAAAAGACTAAGTTCAGCCAAAACCTTGGATCAAATAAACTGAGATAAGGACTATAACATCTTTTGACACCATATTCTGCCCCAGATTTATTAATATCTAAATTTGATGGTATCATTTACAAGAAATGCAAAGTCTAATGGGGGATTATTGTTCCGGATGTATTCTTGTCTATTTGGTTAGAAAGGAACGGGAGAGTTTTGAGAACTCATATGAGCATATAGAAGAGTTTGGGGTAGGATTAAATATTGAGTTGCTCTTTGATATAAGAGAATAGAAGTTTAAGGTCCTCAGTTCTCAGATTAAAATAGATATCGGTGTTATGCAATGTAATTGATATTTTCATCTCATGTAAGGGACTCCTCTCCATCATAATTAAAAAATTAAATAAATAAAGAAAGAAGTATATCCATCTACTTGATACATACTGACAGTTCAACTTGTTCTTAAGGGACGAATATCCAGATAGAGACTGTTATAAAAATCAAGAAATGTTTTAGCAATAATGATAATGACGACAAAAGAATAATCAACACAAATTCTAGTCAAAACAATGTATTCATGCCTAGCAGGCTCAGTATTCAGAGTAGTTTCAATTTCAGGCTTTTTTTTTTTTGGAGAAATATGAATAGCTTCAGAACCAGACTCTACAACTATAAATAAAAAATGCTAATGAAAATGCTTGTGCACCTGCTCAATCATGAAGACACAAATTATATTTTTAACACTTCAGGATACATGGATAAAGGAGTTGGGTGTATTGATACTTGCAATTTTTAATTCAGGTATATAAATCATTCTAGTTAACTCTTGACCATTTAAGAAAGTTTCAGATCCAAAAGGCGAGATCTGGCATATAAAGTATGAGTATTGAGTTCCAAATATTCTTTATACGTCCTGATATTTCTGCATTCATGATTCTCGAGTACTTGGGAGTCGGGATCTAATTTAATCAAAGAGGACCAGTTAAATTCATTCATAGAACTGCTTGGTTCTACATCACTAATCTTTAGTTCCCAGTACTTTATGAATTAGCCGTGAAAACTTCGCTTTATTACATAGCATAATAGAAATCATTACTCATCTAGAAAGTTCAGTTGAACTGCATGAATATTTATACTATTAAGTATTAACAGGATAAAATATACAATAAAGCTGAAACTGCATACCTTACCTAATAACCAATTAAGACCGCCAGCTTCCATAACTGATACAACTGTTGTTTGATGCCAAGATAGGAGGGTTTCAGAAACAGGAGATTTCACAGAAGAAGAGGGATCACTATAAATTTTATCACTCTTTGTGGCAGAAAATTCTGCATTCATACTTTTGAACTGTACATTTTCTTCTGTACTTGGATGTATATCAATGAAATTGCAGATGATGGAAACTACATGAATAAGTATCTGCTGCAAAATCCCTGCATTCTGTACCATAGTACTTAACAAACTTTCATCTGCTGGAAGAGCACTAGTTATGGTCTTAAGTTGGACAACAGCAGCTGAAACAACAGTATCCATGAGTGAGCTTTAAGACTGTAATATACTAAACTTCCAAACCAAGTATTACACAATGTAAAAATGTACATCAGGAAATCAATGATATAATCACAAGACTCCCATTAAATTTTTTTTTAAAGTAAGCAAACACATATGGGTTTCAACACAATCAAAGTTCATTTTAGTTGATACGATGCAAAGTCCATTGCAGATCTCAAGTCAAGAAGATTTCCATATAAACCAAAGGAATTCTTGTTTTCAATCCCCAGAAACGATTCCTTCACCAAAATCAAAAAATTGCAATTTATCCAGACAAAAATCAATAAACACGTACTAATTCATCCACCAATATGATAGGGTACACTTTACAATAACATCACAAGGTTATACATAATATGATGTAACACAATTAACCAGATAAACTATTTAATTGACTAACCAGTAACTAGTACCACATAATTTTAGATCTCAATGAATTACATAAAAAATAATATGCATACAAAATGCATTAGAAATTGGCACATCCAGTATTTTCACCTTCTAAAAAGGGCAAGTGCTAATGATACTAAATGTTTTGATTGAGCTTAGCTCAGCTTTTGACTGTTGGATTTTAAAGTATTTTTGGTTTGCAGAGTTATGGTGGGTTAGGATTTCGAAAGGTGATGATGTTGTAATATTATATTGTTTGGTAATGATTGAAAAGTAAGAGATAAGATAAAAATTATAAGAGATAATGAATGTTTAAATTAATTATATATTTAAAATGAGAAGGTGTTATAGGTATGATAGGGTAGGATTTTGGGGATTTATATTCTGGCTTTGTAATCTGGAAAAAACAAACATACTTTTGGGTTCAAATTCTAATCAAAAAGCCTAAGCCATAACCAAACATAGCCATACTAAAAATTTGATACCTACAGTCACCGAAAAATAGAACCAGTGTTGCAACTCATGTAAAAATCAATATCATACCTTTCATCAAAGCTGTAAGTTTCTGAATCCCACCATGGTAACCAAACACCTTGCAATTATGAATGGACAGGGTCACAACTGTCAGAGCATCTAAAGCCATCCATGATTCATTTGGTAAATTCATACTTGTAGTAATGCTCGCTTGATCTATTGTCAATTCATTAAGTTTAAAATATTAGGCAGATAGAACTAATGTCAACCATAGATCAAAACCCAACGGCAATAACATGGAATATGAAAAAATGAAAATTATCCGTACAAATAATAAAAATCACTACATGTTGAGCAACATTAAAAATTGAACCAGTTCATATAGTGAAGTAGATTAAGCTACGTATGAACAACAGTGGCATGGTTCTACAACCAATCAAACCATATGATTTATCAATGAATCACCACATTAAGCTGCTGAAAGCTTTTTCCCACTTTTCAAGTAAATGATCTATCTTTCTGAAACTAGGGTTAGGGTGTACATACCATCAATTAACAGTTGTGATCATACTAAATTATTCTAATTATAGTTTTTTAAACAAAGCAAGAAATCCTGCACAAGGCAATACAATGCACTTTTTGTTTTTCCTTTATGATGCTAATGCAGGACATTAAATCATTTACTCACATATGCTACATCCATTTAGGCTGAGATAATTATTTGGTCATCTTAAATTTTAGAGGCAGGGATGGTATTGCTTGTAAGTAGAATAGAAGGTGAAAGATATTACACAAACATACTAAGGGACAATCAATAACATCTAAAATCAAACACTACTAGTAACTTTTAGGATCACGAAAGGACAGATATGATTATCTTAATTTATTTTCACATCTAATGCAAGGAGGATTCTGAAAAAATCATAAAGACCAAGTTCAAAGGCCAATGGCCAACCCAAACTATTTAAGTGGAAAAGGAACTGGAAATAAAATACAAACAAAAACCTATAGCACGATATCAACAAGAGTTGTTACAGTGCATAATAGCATAACACCAACTTACTGTCCATAAGCAATCTTGTTATTTGTGAAACTTCAGCTGTCAAGATTAGTATTACTTCAGCAGGGTGACCAAAATTGCAGCCAATCACCATATCACCAACATTTTGTCCATAGTCCACAGGTGAGATGGTAGCATTTTCCTCGGGAGTTTTTTCCAGATTGAACGGTTTCCAGTTCCGGAATATTGTCAAGAACTGCTTGAGAAAAATATGGAACAATTTTCTCTTTTCCACCTGAAAGATAATATAAGCAGAGCTCATGCAAATTTTCAGAATTTTTTTGAAGTAGGGATGAAAACAAAAATGGAGGTTTTTCCAGTAAACGCATAACATATCTCTCTAGCTATAAGCTATTGCAAGTTACTACTTCAATGAGTTATTTGGGATGTTTTTCACGAGTTTCACAGAAAAGAACTAGACTCTTTAGCTCATCACATGCACTAGAAACTTCTTCATGAAAGATATTCAACTGCACCCATTTTCGGCTTAAGCTCAATTCAAACATCTGAAAAGCTTCTATATAATTATGGTTTTACAGTTTATTCAATCTTTTTCTTTAAGATGATCAATCTCATTATAAACGTTGGTTAAGCACTAGGACAAAACATGATTATGAAGCTTTTAAGAGGTTATAATTAGAATGACTCTTGCGTACTCATTCATCACTATAAAATGAGTTTACAAATATAAATCATATTCTTGAAACACATCAAGATCTCCTTTCCTTTTGTGAAATCAACTTAGAATACCTATACCTATCTTCTAAATTTTAGAGTTTATATATTTAAAAAAGGTAACAAACAAAGAAATATAAGGGATCATTTAAGCTACAAAAATTATTTAAAGAGCTTTAAAGCTCTCATCTTAAGAAAATTCAAAAAAACTCTTTAATTCCCTGTAACATGTTTTCACCAAAAAAGATAACAGCAATCAATACAGAAATAGATAGTTTGAACAACTGTACTAAGGATAGTTCTCCAGAAACAAAGCTAGAGTTCTGGCCTTTACATTACGTGGTATTGCTCAAGGAAATATTCAAAGGTTTAGGGGAACTGACTTTATAGATAGAATCGTCTCGGCAAATAAAATAATCTTTCAAGAATAGGTTTATCATTCATGTAAGCTAAGTTTTGCAGTTAAAAGGTAGAACCATCTGGATATTGTCACCAAAATAAGACATTAACCAATCTTACATCAAAAAATTACATAGGCATACCTCATCAACAGCACTAATGTATCTTTCCAGGATTGCCTTCAAATTTGACTCATCACCTACATCACTGGAGAACACAAGTTTGGTAATGATAAGAATAGAAACCCAAAAGAAGTTTATCCCAAGCAGATTCCATTAATTGTTGTAGAGAAGAAAAAGATTAGTGCCCAATATCTCAAGTCAGGGAGAAGAAACACATCAACTTAAGACCTGAGACCTATAAATAGAATCCATAGGCAATAGCTAGTAAATAAGCTGAGCTAGAGAAAAAAAAAGCTTCTTTAAAATTTTAAGCATGAACTTTTTTAAGGACAGATTATAGAATAAATTGAGAAATGCATCAGAAAAGTCCTCATAAATAAAAACCAAAAACAGTAAAGTGGCTTTCTTCGCAAACCCTATGTACAAATAATAAAAATTCCAAATAGATTGACGAAATCGGGGTAACAATGCGCATAAGTTGATATTAGTATTAAGATATTTAAATACATCTTATAGAGCTTTATAAGGCAATCAATGAGATATAGTTGCAAATTTATAATATTTACAAACAAGTAGAAGTAAGTAACCAAGTGGGCTAGCTCACTTGGCCACTGGGCTCCTCACTAAAGTGAGTGACCCAGGTTCGATTCCCTTTGGGAATGAATAGGGGGGAGTTATAAGGAGGCTTGGAGAAAGGGGGGAGTATGGGTGCTTGGTGAACTAACTACTAACTATACTAACAACTAACATTTACCCAGAAAAAAAAAACGTAACTTTGTAACAGAATACACATATATAATGCAAACAAAATGCTCTGAAAAAATGGTTAATTATTAGGACATAAGAGTGTAAGGCTTGAGCCTCTCTCTCTGCCATATGGTTATGACTAAGATGAGTATCGTAAAGCTATTATCAGCCTAGAGCAAGACTTGAACAATGGCAGAACAATTCAGGTTCCCTGCATATTTTGTTTAACTATCAACTCCAAGATTCACATGGTGCATTTCACAACCATCAGGTAACTAGTAGGAAAATAGAACTCCTAAATTGTGAGCCTGAATCATATAATCTGCTTATAAATCAATTGACAGAAAATACCAGAAGGTGATCCTCGGAGAAGGAGGAGGAAATCGCCGGGATTGCGAGAGTGAGCCATATTCTCCACTTTGGCCACTCGAATTCCTCCAAATGAGGTCTGCTACACCTTTGACAATATTCATGCCTCCTTGCCACGCCAGTTAAGAGCTTTGAAACCAGCTACAGATATAAAAACAGTACACCCAACCTGCCATCCTTTACGAAGGCCCTCTCTGCACTTAGCTGGAATAGAGAAGATGATGATAAAGGGACTAGAAGAGCATAAAAATGATAAAATAAGATTAGCACTGTTCAATGCTCATGTGAATCGACAAGTTTGAAAAAAAACAACAATAACCGCAGCAAATTAAAGGGGTTATCATACCCTATCAATCCATCACAACGGAAACAACTTGAATAAATAGAAGTGAACGAACGGCCAGATAACATTAAATAAGCACACTAGCACACAAAAACAGCTCCACATACTCCAAGAAATTCATCATCAGTCTTCGGAGTTCAACGAATGACATGCGAATTAATATCCTCATTAAATAAAGAAAATGATCGAAAAGAAATGATTGGCACGAAACTGATCGGATCAGAAGGCGAATATGTATGTCGAAGCTTAATTTATAATTCTTTAATAAGGGTTTGAAGAATTAAGATCTGGAAATGTTAAAGATTTCCCTTGAAGCTCCAAAAGGATATAAGCTAATAATTATGGATTAAGTTGAGAAGTCGAGAGGATGGCGTAAAGAGATTTATGTTTTGTTAATCCTATCGAAAGTATAAGCTGACGCTTTTCTGGTTTTTAAAACACAAGCTATAACATGTTGTACAATTTTTAATCTTATTATTAATATATCTGTGCCAAAACATCATAATCTTATTGCTAATATTGTTATAAGGCAAAGTCTTATGTGAGACCGTCTTACTTAAGTGTTTACGTGAGACGGTCCCTACATAAGACGGTCAGAAAGTGATAACTTTGTGCAATAAATAAAAAGTGATAATATTTTATAGTAAGTAATATTTTATAGCGAAAGTGATAACTATTTTAAAAACTAAAAATAATCTCACGTGAAACGGTCTCAAGCAAAACTTATTGTTATAAGGGATCAAAATCGACCTGGTGGAGATACGATTCTAATTCAATCGGTCTAATAGAAAAGTTCATTCAAAAAAAAAATTTAAAAGTATATTTTACGGAAAATACATAATTACCAAAACTATTTAAGGAAATTCAAAATTCAATTAAAAAAAACAAAATAAGGAGGTTTGTAATAAATACTCAAAGACAAAAACTTGGTTGAGATGTCTCAATAATATTTCATGAGATATTTACCGAATAATTAAATTAAGTAAATTTAAAGAACTCTATTTAGATTTTATGAAATTAGAAAATTGAAAAATTAATTATAAAAAAAACTAATTAGATCTAAGTAATTTTAAGGCACGTTTGGTCAAATTTTAAACTTATTTACACTTAGATACAACGAAGAAAAGAAATTACTCTCAATAATACAAATTAACAAGAAAATGACTAATGGCATGATTAGTACGAATGAATTAGATTGGAATGGAATCATCATTCAATACTGTATTTATATTTTAATTATTGGTAAGTTTTTTTAATAGGAATCATCATTTCATAAGGAATGTGTATTCCTTTAAATATGAGAATGGTGATCTCAATTAGGTGGGTTTAGATATTTCATACATGTAGGAATCAAATTAAAATTTTCATTTTAATAAAAATAATGTATATTCATTTATTTTTTTATTTTATAATATTATCTTTTATTTCAAATATACATAAATATATTAAAATAATATTTTAATTATTTTTTAAAATCTTATTTAATTATTCATTTAATATTTAAAATTTATGAAATAAACAATAAAAAAATAAATCTTATTTAATATAAAATGAAGTATCATGTAATAAATTTAAAACATAGAGCATATGTTATTATAATATGTCTTGTGAATTTTTGAATTTATATATTTTTTTAATATTTGAAAATTTTTATTATTATATAAATATTAACAAATAAAAATAAATAAGTACTTCTTATGTTAAAAATATAATTTAATTATTTAATATAAATAATACAATAATTACACTATATTATAGAATATTAACAATGAAATTAGAATTAATTAAAAAATGTATTTTTCATTACTTATGACACGACCCACTTCACATAACTTATAATTCAAATACTAATTTATATAACCATCGTCATTATAAAAACTGCATTTTATTTTTTTCACATAATATGCTTATAACCAACACAATAACACCAGTTCAACATACGTGACTAGTTTCTGATACCACCTCAAATCAGATAAACTCGCGACAATACTTATTATATTACACAACCAAAACATCAGCGGAAACAAAATAAACCCACGGCCTAGCCCAACAGGTCGTCATCTATGTACATCCTCTCAAAACTGGAAGGAGCTCCACAGCTTGCACAGTCACATCACACACTCAATCATCAACAGGATCACCTACAATGCATAAACTAGTGAGATAAAAATCTCAGTAAGTAGAAATCATGCATGTCCGTGCATGAAAATGCATTTAGTTCTCTATCGCCTATTTCTTAATTTTTTTCTAATTGATCTCTTTTATTTTTAAAACTGTTCACGTTGCGGGATCCCCACGACACACTTATGATATGCACCCCAAAAGAGCTCAATGGGGACGATTTTTCCGAACCCCGAAAATAGTGCCGAGAACGATTTTTCCGAACTCTGGCAAAGTGGTGGGGACGATTTTTCCGAACCCCTAATAAAAATGTCGGGAACGATTTTTCCGAACCCTGACAGAGATGCATATATAGTGGTCGCACACACCATTAGTATCTTATTAATTTTGAGGAAAACACTTTTCATGTTTATGCATGGTATGCACCCAGAACAATTAAATGTGCATCATAAACTATTTACAATATCAATATCAACATTTAATCATAATAAAGTAACAACTTAATTTCAATTCATACAAATTCACTTCTGAAATAACAACTTCATCTTGGATCCCACCGATCCTTATAACCAATATTTTCTCAAACCATATAAATATATTTGCAACAGTTTCCAATCACACAGATCTATATAGGATAATAATAATATTTCCAATCACATGGATCCACAACTTGTATCACAATATTATCACAAATAATTTACATATACTATTATTAAATATGAACCCTACTTTCTCCAAATCGCATAAATACACAGCTTGTATAACAATTTAATCACAAATAATTCATATTGTAATTAAACTAATTACCAATAATCCATAATATAGTTATCACATATTAATTACAAATAATCCACAAACAACATGTTTATGCATTGTAGTTGAACTTTTACTTACCTAGATTCTGACAGTAATATAAACCCCGTAAAGAACTGTAACTAATTCGCTCCGACACGCACGTTCCGGCGTGCTCCCTCTTCTCTTTCTCTTCTTCCTCTCTCTCTCCTCTCTCTCCCTTTCTGCTCTCTCTCTCTCCTTTTTTTTTTCTCTACGATTGAATTGGGTGTGAGGTAATCATCTCCTCAACACCCATACACATATATATATATAGTGTCATGCATGCATTTTCAAATTTGGCTGCTAACAGGCAGCCACCACTTTTGACTTTTTTTTTTTATATATTATTATTATAATAAATAAAATACGTGTGATACTTAATAATTAAGAAAAGTGTATTTATACACATAAAATAATTAACTAATATATCCAAATTAATACACATAAATATTTATGCACCCATATATTCACATATTGTCACCATGTTTATCACGTATGTATCAAATAAAATGTAAAGATAATTAAAATGTAAAAACAATTATCACATAATTATAAAATGCACATAACAAAAATTAAATTATATTGGCACATGAGTAGTGAGAAGCTCGGGTATCACATCCTTCCCACCTTATAAAAATTTCGTCCTCGAAATTTACTTACCTGAAGAGGTCTGGGTAATTAGTCATCATCTCATCCTCTCTTTCCCAAGTGGCTTCTTCAACTAACTGGTTCCTCCATAATACCTTTACTAATGGTATTTCTTTATTTCTGAGCTTCTTCACTTCTCGCCACAAGATCTCAACTGGTACCTCCTCATAACTCAAATTTTCTTTCAACTCAACTGGTTCCTGCCTGAGAACATGAGATGGATTTGGAACATACTTCCTCAACACAGATACATGAAACACGTCATGTACTCTAGACATTGATGCTGGTAACTCCAATTTATAGGCAACATTGTCAACTCTCTCAATGATAGTGAACGGACCAACATATCTTGGACTGAGTTTCCCTTTCCTTCCAAACCGCCTTACCCCCTTCATTGGAGATACTTTCAGAAATACCTGATCACCCACTTCAAATTCCAATTCTCTCCTCCGTTTGTCTGCATAACTCTTTTGCCGATCTTGAGCAACTTTCATCTTCTCTCGTATACGGGTAACAGCTTCTGACATTTCACGAATCAAATCTGGACCCAAAAGTTTCCTCTCTCCAACTTCATCCCAATGAACTGGAGATCTACACTTCCTCCCATACAATGCTTCATATGGAGCCATCCCGATAGTAGACTGATAACTGTTATTGTACGAGAACTCTATCAAAGGCAAAAATTTACTCCATTGACCTTGAAAATTCAACACACATGCTCTGAGCATATCCTCCAAAATTTGTATTGTACGCTCTGATTGACCATCTGTCTGTGGATGGAATGCTGTGCTGAAAGATAACTGTGTCCCCAATGCCTTATGTAAACTCTTCCAGAAAGCAGACAAGAATCTCGTATCTCTGTCTGACACAATGGAAAATGGTACTCCATGGAGTCTGACAATCTCTTGTATATACAGTTGGGCATAACGATCCATGGAATACGTAGAGCTAATAGGAAGAAAATGAGCTGACTTAGTCAATCGATCCACAATTACCCAAATAGCATCGTGACCTTTCACTGTCTTCGGTAGCCCGATAACAAAATCCATCGTGATATTCTCCCACTTCCATTCTGGAATAAATAAAGGCTGCAAAGTTCCTGCTGGTCTCTGATGTTCGGCTTTGACTTGCTGACACGTCAAACATTGTTCCACATATCGAGCAACATCTCTCTTCATTCCTGGCCACCAATAATGTGTCTTCAAATCTCTATACATTTTAGTAGCTCCTGGATGCACAGAGTAGAGTGTTGAATGAGCTTCTGCCATAACTTCTTTCCGAATGTCATCCACTTCAGGTAGACACAATCGACCTCCATAACGAATCACGCCATCATCTCCTAATTGGAAGTCAGAAGACTTTCCAGAGCTGATATCATTCTTTATTTTGTCAAACAACTTATCCTCATGTTGACTCTGTCGAATCTTATCCATCAAAGTTGGTCGAAGTGTCAGAGCTGCCATCCTTGCTTCCAAAGATCCTTCCTGAATGATCTCCACACCCATCCTTTGCAAATCAAGCAACTCTGGTTTCTGATTTACGATCATAGCAGCTACACTTTGTATTGCCTTTCGGCTCAATGCATCAGCAACCACATTGGCTTTTCCTGGATGATAATTGATAACACAGTCGTAATCCTTCACCAATTCCAACCATCTTCTTTGCCTCATATTCAACTCTTTTTGAGTGAAAAAGTACTTCAAACTCTTATGATCAGTATAAATTTCACAACGTTCCCCATACAGATAATGCCTCCATATCTTGAGTGCAAACACCACTGCAGCTAACTCTAAATCATGAGTTGGATAATTCTTCTCATACTCCCTTAACTGTCTGGATGCATACGCTATCACTTTCCCATTTTGCATCAATACACACCCAAGACCATTCTTTGAAGCATCACTGTAAACCTTAAAGTTTCCTGTCTCCGTAGGAATAGTTAAGATAGGTGCTGATGTCAATCGTCCCTTCAATTCTTGAAAACTTTGTTCACATTCCTCTGTCCATGTGAACTTCACATTCTTCCTGGTCAACTGTGTTAATGGTGAAGCAATCTTAGAAAATCCTTCAACAAACCTTCGATAATATCCCGCCAATCCAAGAAAGCTACGAACCTCAGTGGGATTTGAGGGTTGTGGCCAATCATGGATTGCTTTAACTTTACCTGGATCCACTGAAATTCCTTCTCCTGATACCACGTGTCCCAAGAAAACAACTCGGTCTAACCAAAATTCACATTTCTTGAACTTCGCATACAACTGCCTCTCCTTTAGAATCTCTAACACCTTTCTCAAGTGCAGTGCATGATCTTCCTTATTCTTAGAGTAAATTAGAATATCATCGATAAACACAATCACAAATTTATCGAGAAATTCCTGAAATACTCTATTCATCAAATCCATAAATGCTGCAGGAGCATTTGTTAATCCAAACGGCATCACTAAGAACTCATAGTGCCCGTACCTTGTACTGAATGCCGTCTTTGGAATATCCTCTTTCTTTATCTTCAACTGATGATACCCCGACCGCAAATCAATCTTCGAAAAGATAGCTGCACCCTGTAACTGATCAAACAGATCATCAATGCGAGGCAATGGATATTTATTCTTTATCGTAACTTTATTGAGATCCCGATAATCAATGCACATCCTCAATGTGCCATCCTTCTTTCGAACAAACAGAACTGGTGCTCCCCAAGGAGAGAAACTAGGTTGGATGAATCCTTTGTCTAGCAACTCTTGTAACTGTATCTTTAATTCCTTCAGTTCAGCTGGTGCCATTCTGTATGGCGCTTTAGATATAGGAGCAGTTCCTGGTTGTAACTCAATAACAAACTCTATTTCTCGGTCTGGTGGCAAATCTGGAAGATCATCTGGAAATACCCCCAGATATTCCTGAACTATTGGTACATTATCAATAACTGGACATTGTTGCCCCTCAACATTCATTACACTCACCAGATACACCTCACAACCACTTTCCAACAACCGCTGTGCTTTTGCTGCTGATATCATCGGAAATCTAAAGCTTTTCTTGATTCCAACAAAAGTGAACGGTTCTCCTTTCACTGGCTGAAAAGTGATACTCTTCTTCTGACAATCTATTGTAGCACCATATTTTGACAACCAATCCATGCCCAATATGATATCATAATCATTCATACTTAACACAATCAAATTAGCGAGGAGTCTTCTTCCTTCAATAGGAATAACACAACCTCGAAGAAGTTGATTAGTTTGCTTTGACTCACCAGAAGGTATTATCACCTCATAATTAGCTTTTATCAAGTTAGGTGTTCCACCCAATTTTTTCACATACTCAGTGGATACAAATGAATGTGTTGCTCCAGAATCAAATAGCACATATGTAGAAGTGCCAAAAATAGAGAACTTACCAGTGACAACTAAGGGATTCGCGTCTGCCTCCTCTCGCGTCAAAGTATACACCCTAGCTGGAGTTTTTCCCTGCTGTGTCTGCTTCCCTTTCTTAGGACAAGTAGTAGACACATGTCCTTTCTCCCCGCATGTGTAACACGTTCTCGGAGGAATTTGACACTCCCCACCATGTGATCTAAGACAATTAGGACATATAGGTAGTGGCGGCGCCGGTGGCACTTTACCCTGATCAAATTTAGGACGCTTGTTGGGTTCTCCTCGTCTCTGTCCTTGCTCCACTTGAACATTTGAATTCGGCCTCTGAAATGGCATCGGCCTCTTATCAACTCTCCCAAACTGCTGTATTGGTTTCTGTTGAAATTGACGTCTAATAGCTTGCGCTTGTCTGATCCTCGTTTCCGCTTGCTCAGCAATTTGAGCCCTTTCTGCAACTTGTGAGTATGTTGCTCCATGCAGTCCCGCCATACTCACATCTCTATAAAGTTCAGGCCTTAAACCTTCCACAAATCTCTCCACTTTCAGTACCTCCGTACTAACCATATGTTCAGCAAATCTTGACAACTGCTCAAATTTACGAAGGTAATCTGTGACTGACATGCCACCTTGCCTCAACTGTATGAACTCGTTCATCTTCATGGCTCTCACTGGTGCCGTAAAGTACTTGTTTCTGAAAAGCTCCTTGAACCTTTCCCATGTCATAGTCGTGACATCCTCGATACTTTTAATCGTATCCCACCAGTGGCCTGCACTTCCTCGTAACATGAAAGAAGCACATAGCACTCTATCCCCATCTGGAATTCTACTGTATTGAAACATGTTTTCCACCGAGCGTAACCAATCCTCTGCATCTGTGGGGTCTGCTGCGTCCTCAAATATTGGAGGGTTCAACTTTCGAAACCTCTCACAAACCATTTCCACACGTTCTGCATGACGTCTATCTTGGTTTGCATTACCCTCTGGTTGTCCACCCATATCTCTCTGCTGAATTAGTTGCTGTATCTGTTGGGACTGGCGCTCAACCAATTCCATTAGTCGAGTAATCACCGCATCACGATTATTTCCTTCAATAAGTGCTGCTTGCTCAGCAGTCCTATCCCCTTCAGAACTTTCACTTGTATCCCTTACCATATTGTCTAATAATTACGCTTCCTGCACCCCATGACCAATATAATTTATAAGACACATAATAACACAGAAGGAAAATAACACTTACTTGCAAAGCTGCGCTCCCAAAGAATGAGTTAATGTACATAGACAGTCTGCAGGACCCAAACCAGGCTCTGATACCACTCTGACACGACCCACTTCACATAACTTATAATTCAAATACTAATTTACATAACCATCGTCATTATAAAAACTGCATTTTATTTTTTTCACATAATATGCTTATAACCAACACAATAACACCAGTTCAACATACGTGACTGGTTTCTGATACCACCTCAAATCAGATAAACTCGCGACAATACTTATTATATTACACAACCAAAACATCAGCGGAAACAAAATAAACCCACGGCCTAGCCCAATAGGTCGTCATCTATGTACATCCTCTCAAAACTGGAAGGAGCTCCACAGCTTGCACAGTCACATCACACACTCAATCATCAACAGGCTCACCTACAATGCATAAACTAGTGAGATAAAAATCTCAGTAAGTAGAAATCATGCATGTCCGTGCATGAAAATGCATTTAGTTCTCTATCGCCTATTTCTTAATTTTTTTCTAATTGATCTCTTTTATTTTTAAAATTGTTCACGTTGCGGGATCCCCACGACACACTTATGATATGCACCCCAAAAGAGCTCAATGGGGACGATTTTTCCGAACCCCGAAAATAGTGCCGAGAACGATTTTTCCGAACTCTGGCAAAGTGGTGGGGACGATTTTTCCGAACCCCTAATAAAAATGTCGGGAACGATTTTTCCGAACCCTGACAGAGATGCATATATAGTGGCCGCACACACCATTAGTATCTTATTAATTTTGAGGAAAACACTTTTCATGTTTATGCATGGTATGCACCCAGAACAATTAAATGTGCATCATAAACTATTTACAATATCAATATCAACATTTAATCATAATAAAGTAACAACTTAATTTCAATTCATACAAATTCACTTCTGAAATAACAACTTCATCTTGGATCCCACCGATCCTTATAACCAATATTTTCTCAAACCATATAAATATATTTGCAACAGTTTCCAATCACACAGATCTATATAGGATAATAATAATATTTCCAATCACATGGATCCACAACTTGTATCACAATATTATCACAAATAATTTACATATACTATTATTAAATATGAACCCTACTTTCTCCAAATCGCATAAATACACAGCTTGTATAACAATTTAATCACAAATAATTCATATTGTAATTAAACTAATTACCAATAATCCATAATATAGTTATCACATATTAATTACAAATAATCCACAAACAACACGTTTATGCATTGTAGTTGAACTTTTACTTACCTAGATTCTGACAGTAATATAAACCCCGTAAAGAACTGTAACTAATTCGCTCCGACACGCACGTTCCGGCGTGCTCCCTCTTCTCTTTCTCTTCTTCCTCTCTCTCTCCTCTCTCTCCCTTTCTGCTCTCTCTCTCTCTCCTTTTTTTTTCTCTACGATTGAATTGGGTGTGAGGTAATCATCTCCTCAACACCCACACACATATATATATATAGTGCCATACATGCATTTTCAAATTTGGCTGCTAACAGGCAGCCACCACTTTTGACTTTTTTTTTTTATATATTATTATAATAAATAAAATACGTGTGATACTTAATAATTAAGAAAAGTGTATTTATACACATAAAATAATTAACTAATATATCCAAATTAATACACATAAATATTTATGCACCCATATATTCACATATTGTCACCATGTTTATCACGTATGTATCAAATAAAATGTAAAGATAATTAAAATGTAAAAACAATTATCACATAATTATAAAATGCACATAACAAAAATTAAATTATATTGGCACATGAGTAGTGAGAAGCTCGGGTATCACAACTTAAGTTATTCCCAAGTAATACTAATCATGAGAACTTTAATTTTTAATCATTCATTTCACATCTTTTTTCCATTTATAAGTTATTTCCATTCCAACATAATTTCATTCAATCATACCAATCATGCTGTAAATTAGTCTTTCCGGAAAGAATGAGGTTACTCAGTTATTCTGTTTCCCTTTTCTATTCTCCTCTCCACTTTCTCTCTCTAAATACCCAGTGTGTGAGCTTTCCTTACACGAGAGAACCTGTTCTCATTAATGGTCGGAAACCGTGCCTGAAATCGTATCCGGAGACGGTCGCCTTGCCTACGGAGGCGAAGTATGCCAAAACGAGGACCAACAACATGAAGCATGATATGCCGGTTGCAAATAGCAATAACAAGGCAAGGGCGTGGTTGTAAAGGCCCCAATAAATTCCTCCACTGCATCATGTCGTGAAAGTCCACATTTTTGGAGGTACTTATGGATCAGAACATTCGTATCGATTCTACCATTGGTGGAGGAGAATCGGTCGAATCAGGCCATGGACTCCAACAATGTAGAATACCAGCACCAGCCGCTTCGACGGTGGTGAACCATTTATTTAATCGCGCATGGAGCCGAGAGGAAGGTGGATCTCGAGAAATGGAGACGTCTTGGGAGGGATTGAATTTCTCGAAGCTATTGGTGTTGCATAAAGCCCAAATTGAGTTGTTTTGCAGATAAGGGAATGTGAGATTTCAGGCCCCTGTAGGAATCAACCATTTGTGAAATTGACACAATCAGTCCATCGAAATGATGGCGGGATAGAATTAGTTACCCAATCATGCCAGACGATGATCTTCATTATTTTCACCTAGATTTTCATGTAATTTTAGTTGTTATTTTTATGTATTTTGTCTGTCTTTTGTATATTTGGTGGTGTATTTTGTACATTTGAGGATAATTTTTAATGTGAGGAAAATATCTTGAAAATGACCAAAATGTGTTCAAAATAAGTGAAAATGGAACCAAAACGAAGTAGGGAGTTTTAATGAATATCACATGCTAAATCACATCAGAACTTGACTCGAGTCCAGTACAGGACACTCATCGAGTTGTGCATGTTGGCCAGGCTGGAAGTCGACTACAATACCTGAAACACCAACTCGACCTCTTCGAAGTCGAGTTTTACAACTCGACTCAAAATCCGTCAAGTCAAAGAATGCTTTGCCAGAAAAGTGTCTACCGAGTCAAGTTCTACAAATTGAGTCGAGTTCAGTCAATTTCTACCAGCTGTTTAAATGAATATTCTAGGAGATTTCCATGATTGATTGACTTTTGTAATTATAAAGTCAGTTTACGATTTCTGGGATAGAAACACACATTCTCACACTTTTTCTCACACACATTCTCCCTCTCCATCTCCACATTCAATACATCACATTCCTCCATCAATTTCCATTCAATTTTCATAATTCTTTCCATAAATCTTCCATTGATCATAAATTTAAGAAGGAGAAATCAATTGAAGATGAATTGGGCATGCTAGAAGAATGAGAGCTCTGTATATTAAGGGAAGCGATTCATCTTTTATTTTGCACTTTTTTCTCTAAATTTGGGTCATATTGAGCATTGTAATTAGTTTGTAATGAATTCATCATGCAAATGTTAGGCTAGACTCTTAGTGAGAGTAGCTATAATGATTGATTAGGAGATTTTAGATTGTGAACTTGTTATGTTGAATTGATGGGATTGAATATATTTTCTATCATGAATGCTTATCTCTTAATTCATATGTTGATGTGTGTTGATTAGTGTGAAAATCTGCATGTTTTAGGGTCCAAACTGTTTTGTGGAATTTATGTTCGTAATTTAGCACTGAATGGTTAATTTTCATATATTTAAGAAAATGATGCATTTGAGGTGTTATTTCATGTTTTTAAGTGAAAATATTGAAAAGTGCAAAGTTGGAATGAAGAGTGAAATCGTGAAGAATGCTGAAAAACGCACGTCCACTTTGCATAATTTTTCTTTATTTGTGTAGAAATCTAAACTGATCATGTAATATATAGTTGGAAGTCCATGGAAGATAAGATCATTTTGACTCAAGAAACACCTCAATCGAAATTCAAATGAGGAAGTTATGATCAAAACGGTGAAGTCGCGCAAGCTGTGCCGACCCAGCATAACTCATGCCACTCTTGAATGACTCTTGTCGCCCTCAAATGGTGGAATTTTCATGATTTCTTTATATGGATAGAAATCCAAGTAAGAGAGAATCGTGTGGGCGTAAAAATCACCTCAATCGAAATTCAAATGAAGAAGTTATGGTCAAAACTATGAGGTCGTTGGCAGCACGAATGGCATGAGTTGGCCACTCCGTGTGTCACGACCCATGCGACACGACCCGTGCCATGGCTAACACAACTCGTGCCACTTTCCAACGGCCCAATTTTGGGCCCAACGTGTATTTTGACTTGAAAACCCTTTTTTGAGGTGGAACCCAAGTCTTATGAGCTCTCAACTATAAAAGGAGTCATTGAGGAGTTCCAGAAACAACTTTTCACACCCATCATCTGGCACAATTCCTCAAGATCCACCATCCCATCCACCCATCCCGCATTTGGAGAGTTATAAGTGTTTTTTTATTGGAGAAGGAGCACGGAGAATATTTAAAACACTGGAGGAAAGAACGGAGAATTACGCCATATCTATGGTTTTCTTTTTATATCTTTCATATTTTTTATTTAGACCCAGTGTTAATCCTATAAATTTTCATGACTGAGTCGTGCTTTAAATTTGGGCCCGTTGTTTTACTTCTTACTGAAACGTAATATATATCATAAAAAAATTAATAACTATAGATAATATTGCAATTTTTAAAATATAACGTGACTAACAATTTTGGTGGCAAATGTATTAATAAGATCAATATAATCAAGTTGTTCTGCAAGTTTTTTCTTAATTTATAACATAGCCAATCCATTCAATATTTCTTGTGATATTGTTGATCGAAGAAAAGTCTTGATGAGCTTCATCCTTATTCTCTATGATAATATTTTTATTAGAATTAAAGTATTTATTAATATCACCAGCTTGACTTTGAACTAAATCTTTAATTCCCGCTTTCTTTTTCTCTTTTGATATCCATACACATGTTTGGGAGGCTGCTGTTCTTTGTCCCATTTTTGGTTAAAAATGATTTAGAGCAAGAGAACTCTATCGTTGTTGTAAATATAGTGACAAAGTAACAAAATTTATAGAATATCGTCCCAAGGGAAAAGTAAAATCAAGGTGTATCTGGATTTGGCTTTAATCATATTTTGTAAAAGTGATAGAATTTGAGTTTTGGTTTTAGACTAACAATTATGCTAAGCAATTAACTAGAAAAGCAAGTAATGACTATGATTATCAAAGAACAAAGATGAAATGGAATGATTGAAATAGATCTTAGAAAGAATGCAAGACTAACTACAATCAAAGTCAAGGAAGCAATCTAGATATGCAAGACTCTAGTAGCAAACATCATCAACAATGGACTAGAAGCAATCGCAATTGTACCCCTAATCCCTATGGCCAAGGTGACTAGGTTCTCATCCCTTTTACAAGATTAAATCTCCTTAGATTGGTCTTATTATTAATTCTCATGAAGGTACTATGACTCTAAGTTTGGTTATTCTCATTCAATTACTCAAATGTCCTCTTATAAGTGTTCTATGCATTCAAAGGATATGACTTACATCTCCTCATACTAACATGCATATTCATTTCACTAATTGATTCAATTCACCCCTAACATATAACATCGGAATGACCATCCTAACATCATGTGTATAGAAATCAATCACACAATTAATAAAATGAAACATGAATCACAATTTATAAGAAGAAATTCATCATCAATTCAATTTACTACTAAAATCTCACAAATCTAGTTTAACCTTAACTCATCATGTGGCTATCCTCACAAGAGGTCTAGCCAACAATAATCAGCTTACAAACCTTACAAAGTTCATAAAATTCCATTGCTAACTTCAAATCAAAAGAAATGCAAAATGAAAGTTGAAGTTATTCCCTTGCGATTAGGAGTTGATCTCCTTCCTTCATAAGATTTCCACTCTTATAAGCCTCAAATATCTCTAAGGATGGTGTGGGTGAAAGATGTATGGAGTGAATTATGGATTAAAAGTGATAGAAATGGATGAATTTGGTAGATTTGAATGTAAGAGAGAGAGAGTGTGTGTGTAGAGATGGTATGGTAGTGTGCGTTAGATCTTAGAAACTGCTCAAATGGGACTCTCTCGTAAATCACGCTAAAATTGGATATTTATACTCCTTGGAATCTTCAAGAACACGTTCTCAACCTGTGCTAATTTTATGCACTACTCGACTTGAGCTGCAGAGCTCGACTCGAGTAGGTGCACTTTTCTCGGCGTGAAACTGCATGTTGACGGAGCTCGGCCCGTGTGCTGCATACGGCCTTAGCATGGGCGTGTAGCTGGTTCTGATACTCGCACACGGCCTCCTATTATAGGCCCGTGTATGGTGCACGACACAAGCTCGACCACGCAGCTCGATTCGAGCTTCAGAGCTCGACTCGAGCGTGGTCGAATCCTGTCCAGCTTCTTCATTTCAGCTCCAGACTCCATTTTGCTCCGTTTTTGACTTGTTTTATATACATTTAAGCTCATTTCCACACATTTATCAATTTGTACATACTTATCCTAATTAACATAAAATTCCACCAAAAGTTACACAAATACGGATAAAAACATCCGAAAATCCACAAATAAAGACACTAAAATTTAGGTAAAAATCGACGATCAGCAGCTGATGAGTGTGTAAATTCATGTAATTTGAGCTCTGATTCATGTGATAATGATGTATTATTTGATCTTAAGTCAAGATAAATCGATATATGTAGTGGAAAGTCACGAATCAGGTGCGTGTAAGGACGTTTGAGCGAATTTTCGAAGGAAAACGGGATAGAAGTGATCAAAACCAGAGAAGGGGTGTTGTAGGCACCCGGTTCGACCAAATGGGGAGTGGTTCGACCAGTACCCATGGTCAAACTAGGTGTAAGAAGATAGTAGAAGTTTGGTTCGACCAAGCATGGTGGTCGAACCGTGGTTGAACCAAAAGCCTAAAGTTTAGCAAAATGCGATTCGAGCACAAAGCTTCTGGTTCGACCAACTGTTCGGGTCGAACCGGCCACCTGACAGCTCGTTACAAGCTGGTTTGACTAGGCTGTGTATGGTTCAACCAGGGGTGTTGGTCGAACAAATGCGCGAGAAATGTCCGGATCCTTATTTTTACACCTTCAGTACGTGTTTTCACTCAAAAAGCACATCCAATGTCCATAGGAGAGCTAAAGCTATAAAAGGAGCTGAGAAGGGACATCATTCACCAACTTCATCCTACACAACATCCAAAACCTTACCATCATCCAAAGAGCTGTGGAAAGAGATTCATTTGTCGAATCATGTGAGAACCAAGTGAAGATTCAAGATGAAGAGTGACGTGATGGCGCCCGCATCTAGGGTTTACTTCTCATCTTAATTTATCTTGTAATTTTCAAAACAATGGGTAAGATCTATCCAACCACCATGATTGTTCTTCGAACAATCATGAGCTAGAACCGTTCCAGTAGTTCTAGGGTTTATGAAGGTTTTATGAGTTAATTGAACTTCCGTGTGTATACTCCGTACAACACTACTTGTGGTTTATTTTATATAAGACTATGCATTTTTAATTCATACTCAGAGTTGTTTTGTGCATCAAATTAATTGTTATGTAGAGTCTGAATACATATCTTGATTATTGATTGAGTGCGTTCACTGCTGAGCAGGATTATATGTTATGATTCTAAGTGAGGGGACTCCGATGTCTCATTAGAACTATCTTATATAAATACTTATTAATTGAATATGATTTGGGTTAATAAGTATGACAAATAGAATAACTTCATAGTACCTATAAAGGGAGATCATATCAGGTTAGAGTACTAAGTGCACGGGAAATAATTGATACTGATAGTACCTAGAAAGGGGGTGAATTATATCTCTTGCTCTAAGGATATTCACACATGTCACACGCTTATTTACTTGTGTCTATAGAGTAGATTTGCATGACTTAGTGATGCCCATATTCCACAAGGCAGAGTCAGACATTGATACATGGAAGGAAAGTTAATAAGTAAAACTGGATGACCCGAAGAACTACCTATCTTCTCACTTATTCACTTTCGTTTTATCTCTACTGCTTGTTTATTTTAATTGTTCTTTTAATTATTTATTTATCGGTTACTTAATTACCACAACTATATTACCATATTAGTCCTAGTTAGATTAGATTATAATTAAATTGATAATAATACGTCTTTTGAGCACTTGGTCGCTTATCAAAGCTACAATAACATCCTTCACACTTGGTGATTAATATTGTGTATTGAGAAAACGCTCATCAAGTTCTTGGCGCCGTTGCTGGGATGACATTAATTATTAGTTTATTATTTCTAGTTTAATTGAGACTATATTATTCTTTTCCTTATTTTCTAACGCTTTTTTTCTTAGGTGTATGCTCACTATATCAAAGGTAGGAGAGTTAGTGCCTTATAATCCTGAGATTGGAGTATCATCGAGGAAGAAAAAGAAGAATAAGAACAAGAACGTAGAACCAACTGCAGCTCTTAATTTAGGAGTTGAAGTTGATGAGGTGAACTCGCAAGTAACAAGCCATGAAAAGTAGCACAGTCGTTTTGTTCGGCACAGCTCGCGCGACATCACCATTTTGATCATAACTCTCTCGTTTGGAATCCGATTGAGGTGTTCTTTACGCTAAAACAACCCTATCTTCTGTAGCTTTTCATCCATGTATCAGACTTCTAGTTTAGAGCTCCAAACAAATACAAAATAATTACACAAGTTGGACGTGCATTTCAGAGCATCCTTGCACAAATTGCACCTTTTCTCCAACTTGGCACGTTTGATCCCTTTTTCCACCTAAAACACAATAAAACACCTCAAGTGCACATTTTCTCACATATATCGAATATAAGATACTTGTGCTAATATATGACAACAATATCAATAAAAAAGGTGTTAAATTGGACACTAAAACATGCTTATTTTCACTATCTTCTGCAAGCGATTGAAGCTGCAATCGGAGATAACTTGGAATCAGAAGCAGTCAACATGGCGGCAAATTCGGATAATCTTTCCATCTGTGAAGTTTTTAAGAATAACGGAGGAGGCAATGCGGGGCTGTTAGGAGCAAGAGGGGCCGGAGCTGATTTTGATCTTCACCCTGCTCTGATCAGCATGATTGAAATGAGTCCCTTCTCTGGGGAACCTTTGAAGATCCTCAGCAACATCTGAATAAGTTCATTGGTTATGCAAGTACACAAAAGGATGCAGGAACTCATGAGGATGCGAGGAGGATTATATTATTGTCTCGCTTACTAAAATGTCGAGAGATTGGTACGATACTCTTGATGTTGCTGAAAGCACTACCTGGGAGCAATTGAAATTGAAGTTCTTGGAGAGATACATGTCAACTTCAAAGGTGTTTAAGATGAAACAAGAAATCAATCAATTTTCTATAAATGGTAATGAGAAATTTCATGAGGCTTGGGACAGGTTCAAGGACATGCTTAGAAGGTGTCCACAACATGCGCTATCTAAAGCTCAATACATCAGTATTTCTACAATGGAGTGGACTGTGATTTTTAAGTTAACTAGATGCTTCATCTAATGGAGCACTGCTTATAAAGTCATCCATTGAGGCCGAAAAGCTCTTTGAGGATATTTCGATGAATTCAAGAGATTGGCCAAC
This sequence comes from Pogostemon cablin, assembly GCA_023678885.1. NCBI lineage: Eukaryota > Viridiplantae > Streptophyta > Magnoliopsida > Lamiales > Lamiaceae > Pogostemon > Pogostemon cablin. The sequence continues at coordinate 8,199,003 of CM042990.1, read as the reverse complement.
TGATAGAGTGAGAGACACTTATGTTCATGGAAAAGTAGTGCATGTTGAGCATATTATGGTTAAGTCAAGTAGAGAAGATGAGATCGTCTATAGTTTGGCTAGTATCAACAAGTTACTTGAGTCTAAGCAAAAACAAATCATTGATATAGCACAGTGAGTACCAATGATACAGCAGGATCTTTGTATTGAAGGAACTAACCAAGAGGAATTGGAAGAGGCAAACTACGCCATGGGTCAAAGTATTCAAGAAACGAGGTTCCAAAATCAAGAAAATTGGAATTATCAAAGGAACTAAAATAATAGTTGTCCCCTGGGTAATTATCAACAACCAAGGAGGTCGGAGTTTTCATGGAGTAATCTTAATACAACAGTACAACCTCCTGTTGGTGTTGATCCGGGTGCTAAGGTCGAAGAAGGAAAACCTGGTTTTGAGGATACGGTGAACAGGTACATGGCGAGGAATGATGCAAGAGTGGAAGCCTGGAGGCCAAGCTAGAGGTGAAAATTGATGCAAATCATGAGGATATATCTAAGCAGATGAAGGACTTGACGTTGTTGATGGGGCAGATGGTCGGGAATGTGAATCAATTAACGTAAACAATAGAGAAGAGAAAGTTCCCATCTCAGAGTATAACAAACCTGAAGCAGTGCAATACCATCACGTTAAGGTCTGGAACACAGTATGAGGGACTGATGATACCGAAAATGAATTTTGAAGCTCCAGGAGCTCGATTCGACCAAGCCAATAGGTCGAACCACAATGTTGAGGTCGAACCAAGCACATAGGCAATCTCTGGAACTTCCAGTGACCAGTTCGACCACGATCATTATGGTTCGACCAACCTTGTTGGTCGAACCGAGGTCGAACCAACCTGTCTGCAGCACCCTGTTTAAGCACTGTTCAACCACGACTAGTATGGTTGGTAGAACCTTGGTCGATCCAACTGTCCGATAGAGAACGCACTTTCAGAAGTATGGTTCGACCGTTAGTCGTCTGGTTCGACCAGTACCCATGGTCAAACTACCTCATTCGGCACTATTTTTCATACCGAATGCTTTACTTGATGTTGATGCTATTCCAGTACCATCCAAAGAGCATAACACTAAGCCTATAGCGGAGAAGAAATGGGAAAGAGTAAAGAGATTGAGAGCCGAGAAGGACAAAGCGGAGAAGGTTGAACGTGATGAATGTGGGATTCCCAAAATAAAGATACCTCCTCTGTTTCCTTTCAAGTTAGTCAAGAAGGGATTGAAAGAAAAATTCAAGAAGTTTACAGATATCATAAACAAGATATGCTTGAACATTCCTTTCTCTGAAGCAATCTTAGAGATGTCATACTATGCCCGCTTTCTAAAAGATATACTGTTGAAGAAAAGAAGCTTGAACGGAATTGAAATGGTGAATTTGTCTAAAAACTGTAGGTCTATCATTCAGAGGAAGCTGCTAGCTAAGTTAAAGGATCTGAAAAGCTTCACTATTCTATGTGAGATGGAAAGGGGGCAGAACGACGAGCCTTGGGCGATCTGGGGGCAAGCATCAATTTGATGCCATTGTCAATATTTCAAAGGCTTGGTTTGGAGGAGTTAACTCCCACAATGGTTGCTCTACAATTGGCTGATAGGTCGATGACCTTTTCGAAGGGCATGATTGAAGATGTTCTTGTGGTCTTTCCTGTGGACTTTCTTGTACTTGATATGGAAAATGACAAGGATAATGTTCCTTTGATGTTAGGGAGACCATTCTTTGCCACTGCTGGAGCTATGATTGATGTTCAAAAGGGTGAGCTAAGGCTGCAGATGGATAAAGAAAAGGTTCTTTTCAACCTTGATAAAGCAATGAAGATGCCGATGGAAACACAGTGTCACAGCATTGATGTGGTGGAGGAGATCGTGAAAGAAGATATGTCTTTGATCCCTTCAAATGATCCTTTAAAGACATGCTTAGCGGAGTCTCTTACTTTTCCCACCACAGAGCTAGATGAGCTCTTTAATGAGGTATGTATTGAATTTCTTGAAAATCTACTTGCTCTGGGTGATGACAGGTATGAATAGAAAAGGATCAAGTTTGAAGAGGTGAAGTGGACTAGAAAATACTTGACATTGGATCGTGAGAGCACATCAAAAGAAGAGAAGAAAGAGGAGTTGAAACTGCTGCCGGAACACTTAAAGTATGCCTATCTAGATGACAATGAAAAATATCCGGTTATTGAATTTTCTTCTCTAACTGATGATCAACTTGAATAGTTATTAGATGTGCTTAGAAAGTATAAGTCTGCGATAAGTTGGTCTCTTGATGATTTGAAAGGCATTAATCAATCTTATTGCATGCATAATATAAGATTGTTATATGAGGCCATGAGTAGTATTCAGAATCAGCGGAGGGTGAATCTCACTATTCAAGAAGTGATTAGGAAACAAATCTTAACATGGCTGGATGCAGGAATTATATATCCAATTAGTGGTAGTCCCCATGTGAGTCCATTGCATGTTGTAGCTAAAAAGGGGGCATGACTATTGTGAAAGCCGATGATAGCGAGACCTTAGCTACTAAGATTCCTACGGGATGGCGTGTGTGTACTGATTACAGGAAACTGAATAAAAATACATGCAAAGATCATTTTCCCCTTCCTTTCATGGATCAAATGCTTGATCATCTTGTAGGGTATGATTTTATTATTTCTTGGATGGGTACTCTGGTTATAATCAAATCATGATTGCACCTGAGGACCAGGAAAAGACCACTTTTAGTTGCCCTTATGGAACCTCTACTTTTAGAAAGATGTCTTTTGGATTGTGTAATGTGCCTGCTACATTTCAGCGCTGCATGATGACGATATTTGATGGCTTGATTGAAAAGATTATAGAGGTGTTTATGGATGATTTTTCTATTTTTGGTTCCTCCTCTGATATCTGTTTGACTAACCTATCTACCATTTTGAAGAGGTGTATTGATACTAACCTAGTTTTGCATTGGTAGAAGTATCACTTCATGGTAAGAGATGGGATTGTATTAGGACATCATATTTCAGCCAAAGGATTACAGGTGGATGAGCAAACGTGGTGGCGATTGAGAAGCTACCACCACCTACTAATGAGAAGGGAGTGCGGTCCTTTCTTGGACACGCAGGATTTTATAAGTGATTTATTAAAGACTTCTCAAAATACTCCAAACCGTTATCTCAGTTACTTGAAAATGATGTTCTTTTTGTGTTTGATGAAGAATGTCTAACAGCTTTTCAGGTTTTGAAGGAGACACTTATTACTGCACCTATCTTGATCACACCAGATTAGACTTAACCATTTGTACTTATGTGTGATGTAAGTGATTTGGCACTTGGAGTGGAATGCTCACTTCATGGAGTTCTTGACCTGGCTCGAAGAGTAGAATCAGCTCTGCATTGTTACTTTTTAGTGACTCTATGGTGCAAGTTCCGTAGCAGTTCTGCCCGTCAGTCTCACAAGCAGCCTTATCATGCACCACAACACCATACCCCTTCTCCACGATCCCAACAACACTCTACCACTCCCTCGGGATCGCGCCCGGGCTACCAGGGTCGCGACGACCCGCTCTTGCCGCGCGAGCAGCTCGAGCAGTTCGCCGACAGCTGACGGGTTCGGGACTGGGGTTTTTTGAGTGATCACACGCATTGAGGGTGCAAAAATACAGATATAGTAAGTTTTCACACGTCAATTCGACCACAAGCTAGGTCGAATTCACCTCATCTGGTCGAATTGCAGGTCGAATCACCTTACTGGAAGCTTCAGACATCGGATTTGAGCTTCAGGTGCTGGATTCGACCAACACAGCAGGTCGAATTGAGGTGTCGTGGTCGAATTGCTTCTTTTGCCGTCCAATTCGACCAGGATTCGACCACATGGTCAGGTCGAATTCAAATGTTGTGGTCGAATTATTTTGCGCAGTCTTACCGTTTCGCGTATAACTTCCACATCCGAGCTCTAATTTGATTGATTCTTGCCCTCACGCGATCCTCTCTTCCTTGGATTTCTATCCATATAAAGAAAACAAGAAAACTACAAGATTTGAATGTGCAACAAGCCATGGAAAGTAGCACAACAATTCTATTCAGCACAGCTCGCGCGACGTCACCATTTCGATCATAACTTCCTCATTTGGAATCTGATTGTGGTGTTCTTTAAGCCAAATCAACCCTCATTTCAGTGGATTTCCACCCTGTATCACACGAACAGTTTTGATCTCCACAACAATACAGAAAATTTACGAAATTTGGATATGCATTTTCAGCATTCTTGCACAAATTGCACATTTTCTCCAACTTTGCACTTTTCATTCTTTTTCCACCTAAAACACAATAAAACACCTCAAGTGCACCTTTTTCTCACATACAATGAATATAAGACACTTGTGCTAATATATAACAAGAATTTCCATCAAAAGGTGTTAAATTTGATACTCAAATACGCTAATTTCCACTCCCATCAGTCTCCTCAACATAAATGGACAACTAAACTTTTTCGAATTTGTTTCTCTTTTTGTTACCTTCTTATAAAAAAAAAACTTTCTTTTTCAGATCAACCTCCTTATATCGATTTTTCTTACCCTTGAACTCTCGATACATGCTGTAACAACAAAATTTGTATTTATTAAATAATAAACACAAAAGAAATTACAAAGACAATCCAAGATGGATTGAACTTGAGAATTGAGTAAACAGCTTCTATTTATCCTCTGATTACTCTTTTGAGTTGACTTCTTGATTTTGTCAACTTTCCGAGCCGGATCTTCGAATGAAACTTGTCCGAGCTCATGCTTGACTTGATGCTTTTCAAACGTTTATGCGGAGGCGTCGAGATTTGCAATGAAATTTAATTGCCTACACATGCCACCATGTTTATAACCCATAGATATCCTTGCCCTCTTAGAACCGCCACCATTATCAGATCCCTTCACCACCAACACTATTTGATTTTCTTTACCCATACACGAACCCAGGATACCAATTGTTCTTGTGTTTGAAACCATTCATGCGTTTCAAACAAGTCTGTGAAGTCTTCATCCATATAAACATCTTTACTCAATTGGTCACATTAGGAGATACATCGTGTAGGTGGAACACGTGAATCCTGAAAAAAATAAATAACATAAGTATCAATTCATGCTTACAAATGCTATTATTCGACCACTGATGGACGAAAATAATCCAAAATTTTGTCCATCATTAGCCGAAAACTCATATAAATGTCAACCAGTACTGGTCAAAAATTTATATAGTGGTCGACCATCGAAAAATAACACAATAGTGTCGACATTCCACATGAAAGAAATATTTCAACCACTACTGGTCGACCAAATATTATATTTTTCGACCAGTGGTGGTCAAAAATTGCTGTCCCATGCAGCTTGGTTGGTCGATTTTAAGCTATTTTCAGAAAAAAAACACAAAACTACATTTTAATCACTTAAAACACATAAAAACACGTAACACTATGATCTTTGAGCTACCTTTGTCCACATATGCTGCATTTGTGTGTGGGTGTGACTCAAAGATGATTTTGTGAACTAGTTTTTTTTTGGTTTTTTTGTTTGTTTGTTTATTTTTTTTTAAAAAGAGGTGAGTGTATGAATTTTTTTTTGGAATGATGAGTGTATATATATATTCTAATATGTTTGGTGGATCATGGATGGGTGGGTGTATGAATAAGTATAAAATAAATAGCGAGTGAGAGGTATGTGTATGGTTTTAATTTTTATGAAGGTATTTTTGACATTTCCTATTACATATTTAGTGAAGGTGGGTGTATTCGGTAAAACGGTTTGTGTGGATAATTGAGAGCAAAATGATATTTTCTCTAAATTTTCCTTCAATGTGGACTTCTCCATATTTTATTTCTATTAATCCAATTTTAACTTCAATTGGACTTTGATTGATGGGCTATCTGGGCCTCGTGAGTAATATCAAATCAAACTTATGAGCTACAATTATAATAAGCCCATTGTTTTGGGCTTGATTTAATTATTATTATTATTCCTTAACAAGAAATGAGTAAATCAACAATTTCGTTCATATGAATCATATGATCATATCTATTCTAGTGGATTAATATATTGAATAGATATTTGCTTAGAGTTGGTGTATTGTGTATTTGAAAGTATAAGAATGTTACAAGATATATTATTTTAAGGGATAATAAGATTATTATCTTTTCATTAAAAGAATTGGTATAAATATTTTTTTACAAAGAAAATTAAAACTTTTATTAGAAAAATAAAAGTTGCTGTTATTTATTATGCTAAAGAAGTATTTCATTTAATTAATATTATTATATTTTGAGTAGGACCGCTTATCATTTGCTCTAGTATTTATTAAAAAAATAAAAGTTGCTGTTATTATATAATATTATTATATCATTAGTCCCTTCCTCATCTCTCTCTCTCCAATATTCCATTCGCAAAACAAAATGCTTGATCCTTCTGCTAATTCTGTCATTGTTTTTCCGAATTATCACAAATTATACTTGTTCAGATGAAGACAACTGTGATCCGGTTGTAGACAGGGATTCGGCGGGATTCACGGCCTAACTGGGTTGAGAAATGGGTGCTTCTCCTGCCAAATTCTTATTTGGATTCCTCTTTTTCTCCGTCCTACTATGGATTATATTCATGTAAGCCTCTATTACAAATTTTTATTTTTGTCTTAAAGATACTCGCTTCGATGTTCCTGATCACGTAGAAATGTATCTGTTTTCTGCATTCCTATTCAGTTAGGTAATTTGTAGTTGCACTTCTTTTGTTTTTGTCTCCAAATGATGAGGGAAATACGAATATCACCCCACTATTCAGGCATAGCACGTGACACTTTAATTAGTATTTTATTTATCAATTTATGGTTATGGGTAACTTTTTTGGGTCAGTGATTCTAGTTTATTTACTTTTCTGGCGTTTCACTTAGATTCTGAACGAATATCTTTCTTGTGTTGGCTACTCCATAATTTTCTGCGCTGCCCTGTTTAATTTACTTAGAAGTGATTAAGTTGCATAGGCTTAGATTCTGTTATTAAGTGAGGAAGTGACACATTCCATCTTTAGGAGATGGAACTTGGAATGAAACTACAATAACTAGCACAAAGTAGATGTTACTCGCATAACTGTGTGACTGCTTTGGCATTGAGTGATTCATGTTAAGTTGAAGCTGGAAAATCATCTAATGCTAAACATGAGCAATGGGGAATTATTGACTCAAAATTTCTTTGCGGGAGCCGGGAGGGAAATGTAGTGTGTCTCTTTTGAATTAATATGTGGAATAGCTACTTGCCAATGGATTTGATTGAGGACATGTTTGCATCCTTAGCTTAATATATTTCTGAAACATTCATCTATTTTTTTGTTTTATCATTGCACATAAATCATATCATGTGGGTACTGGACTGCTGGAACTCAAGTGAACTGCTTTATGCACCTCACATATGATCACTTGTCTGGGGTGATCTTCATTGTTGACATTCCCAACCACCACTAAAGTGTCTTGTCATTGCTTTATTAGGTGACGTCTATGTTCCAATGACAAAATAGTCATAATTTAGGCAACTTAATCTTCATACAACCACCAAAAATTAAAGGTTTTCTGAAACAGGGGATGTTACAGAGGGCTCAATAATGAACAAAAGTTTTGACTCAAAACTGGCCTCAAAGTGCTGTATGGATATGTTACCCCGTTATATTATTAAACTAAAAAGGCAATGCAACATCGCTCAATGAAGTACATAACAAGCACATAACGTTCTGTCAATGCCTTTCTGCAACTTCTTTTTTCCCTTATGATGGTGATTCGGGAGTTTGGTAGGAGAACAATGTAGGATACATGAATTTTAAGGTGTTTAGGGCCTAAATTCTACTCTGGCTCTATCACGAGAACCATACTTAACTGTTCAAGACTATAAATCCATAAATCTAGTGGAGTAAGATATTTATTCCTGGTAAGCTTCTTTAGATTGGAATAATATAGTTATCATTTTTTGCTTCTTCCATACCCTTTATTATACCCTTGCTGTTGTGAGTTCAATCTTTTTGTTTGTTGTCATTTGGTAGATACCATTAATATTTCAGAAATTTGATAAATCCTATACTTGTGCAGTTGATCAACTAAGGAAACCCTTGAATTCAACAGGGTGTATTAAAGTTTGCGTCATAAAGAAATGAATATTGGATAAGATTTTTTGTCAACTTTTTGCCAATATCCTTTTATTATATGTGGCGTTCAGATTTTTCTTCCATATTGAGGCTCAATATTATTTATTTCTTCCCGATACCTCCTAACTCAATATAGTTTGGGAGTTCTCTTAATAACTGATATAAAACCTTGTGGTGAACTGTTGTTCTGGCTGTTCAATGGTCTTTTGGCAAAGAGATATGAGAATCTTTAACAATTTTTTGAGGGTGTTTGGGTTAGAATTAAGTATACGGCCAGCCTTTTGCGTGTCTAGTCACAAATTATTTAAGAATTTTTCCATTTTGATTTGATAGAGATTGGAGTATAGCTTTGTACCTATGCTGAATGGACCCTTTTGAGTTTTGGAACTATTTATCCCTAATAAAGTTACTAATAATATCTTAGTTTCTTAAAAATAAAAAACCTCTAGATTAGACACCGCTGACTGGAAACTTATTTCGGACCCTAAGATTTAGCAATTTAACTGATCTTGATGTTTCCTGTTTCAGGTTTGCATCCAGGTTACTGGCTTGGATTCTAAGTCGAGTTATGGGAGCATCGGTTGGATTCAAAATTGGTGGATGGAAATGCTTGAGAGATGTTGTTCTGAAACTAAATAAGGTTTGTGGTTATTACACAATAAGGCTACCAATATACTTTGAACTGTATATAATTTTCCAATCCAAACACAAACATACTGTTCTAAAATATACAAGTGATTTGTTTTGAACGTTTGATACTGGAGAAAAATGGTGTGGTGGTTACATGAAAATATCTCTATATTGTAGTTATCAAGTTCTTAAAATTTTATATATATGTACGTTGCATTATTTGAGTAATGAAATTTGAATTAAATAGGTTATGAAAAAGCATTGACCAAGTTAATTAGGAAAAAAATATTTTGTTTAATTCGCTTAATGAAATAGATTCTGCTACCTGTTAGCTATCAATTAGATGAATTATGCTGGGATACGCTTCTTATTATTTTAATTTATTTTAAAATTCTCAAGATCAGAGATGATATTCTTTAATTATGATGAGTAAGTTCTGTATATATATTGCAGAGTTGTTCTTAAAGTTATCATGCTTTCTTGGACAGATATTTTAATTGGCCTCGTCTTGGTCATTATCAATTGGTAACCCCCCCACCAAAAAAAAAAAAAAAAAAACACACACACACACACACGCACGAACGCACACACATATCCAATCAATATATAATATTAGCCCAGTTTTGCTCTCTGAAAGTTTGAAATTGTCTTTCTGCCATTTGATGACTAAAAGGGTACCCACATCATATCATATATTATGTAATAAGAGCAAGAATTAAAAAAAAATTGTACTTCTGGCCATTGTAGTCGAAACCAAGTTCGCACTACTTATTTCTTAAGAAAATAATTTAACAGAAGGATTACTGAACAATATAGTTATTGTTTCTGTTCAAAAGTGGGGACACTCTAACCTTTGGCACATAATCGCTTTGCTGCACCAATCTTTTCATGTGTGTTTAGGAGGTATATCTAATCAAACCAAGTTGACGGTCTTTTTTTTAAAAACTTTTGTGTGATAGCTTGTTCATTGGTTCTGCAAAAAAACTAAGTGTGGCGTCAACAGTGTAATGAATGCATACATTGATCTCATTTCCCTTTTCTCTCCTCCATCAGGAGTGATAAACTAAAATGATATTTGTAATTTGAGATTTCAAATCTATAATCTTGATGAAGCTTATATGGATTATCTGATTTGAGGAAAATATCCTGATCTGACTCACCATGGACTTGTGCTCACATGATATTTTGCATGCTTCTCCGTTTGATAATTGCAGGGTGCTGTTGAATCCATATCCATTGGAGAAATAAGACTAAGCTTACGGCAATCCCTGGTTAAGCTTGGGGTTGGTTTCATGTCAAGGGATCCAAAATTGCAGGTGTTAATATGCGATTTAGAAGTTGTACTCAGGCATTCGCAAAAAGGCACTCAGAAATCCAGATCAAAGAAATCTCGCAGCTCAGGTAGAGGAAAGTTTATGGTATTGGCTAACATGGCACGGTTTCTGTCAGTTTCTGTGACCGACTTGGCTTTAAAGGTAATAGTGTCTGATTTCACTCAAAGTCTCAATTCCAGTATTCTACATTATCTCCCAATTTTTTGCTGCATATTTTGCTTCTTCAGTGGTTATTCAGAAAATAAAATGTGAATGTTGTGTGTTTGCATTAGTGGTCATACTTGTAATTATCAACTATAATGCAGAAGTACAGCCAATGGGATAGTAAAGATCCGTGAGCAAAAAAAAGCTACATATGCAACTTTTGGAGGGGAAAGAATCTCTCGTAATATATCAATGAAAGGCACATGAATTTTATAATTAATAATAATGTTGTGGCAATTAATCATGTAGTACCAATGAAAAATGCTTTGAGATGGAAACTCTCAGGAAAAAGAGATACTAGAAGTCACATCTTCTACGCACACAAAAAAGGGGGAAAATTTTAGTATTGTTATTTTGATAGTTTTCCTATAGATAAATCACTGATAAACCTGACAAAATCCACAAATTGGGGTCCCACTATCGGGGAGCTTGCATAAATGTTAAGGGTTTGCAGAAGTATTTTTACCAGCTTAATTTATGCAATCTTGTGATTTTATATTCAGAGGCAATATGGAAGATGAAAGTAGGCAAATTACCATCCCTCACTCTCCCCTATATACACACACCACTCCGCATGCGAGCATTTCCTGGACGTTGACTAGAAATGCTCAGAATACAGAGACAATTGTCATTAAAATTCTCTAGTTTCTTGATATTTGCCAGGTGCAGCTCATATGCCAACTGAGATTTGTTGAGGATAAGAAGATGTTTTTATTTTGACATTGTGTGCTTTTTTTAGATGATGCAACGTCTAGTAAATAAAATAAAATCGATTGTGTATTAAATGGTGTTGAGCTTCTAGCTTTAATTTCCATTGAAATGCTGATTTTTTTAACCTTAAACTTGCCTTTAAACCATATTTTATTGGTATGTGCTTTGTTTGTTATGACAGACACCTAGGGCAACTGTGGATATTAAAGAATTGCGAGTGGACATATCTAAAGATGGGGGATCTGAGGCAGGCTTGTTTGTGAAGCTGCAACTTTTTCCTATGACTGTTCACCTAGGTGAATCACGATTAACCTCTGCTGAATCTTCTATGGCTTACCCATTGACAGATGGGGTTTCTCCTCCTTTTAGCTGTGAAGAATTCTCTCTCTTGTGTGAGTTTGGACATAACAGGTACCCTTTGTTTCTTGACTGCTTTCCCTGCATTTGTCAAAAGTTTTAGGATGGATTTGAGATTCATCATGTCTTTTATATTTTTGGCCTTGCCGAATTGCTAGCTGGGGAACTAATCAACAAACTTTTGTTTTCTATATTGAAAGGGAACAATGCTTTTATTAGTAAATTTCAATCAGGACTAGTAGTCCAAAAAGATTACTACATTCAGGACAGGATACAAAACTGTTCTCCAGCCTCTATCCAAATCAACGGAAAAGTTCTTGAACAATTTATGATTAGAAACCCAAATGCTGTCCCTATTCTTGATTCTACCAAACTTCCTCTAGAGATTCAAAACATCTAATATTTCTTTAAAGCCAAATAGACCTTAGAACAGATGAATCTGTGGTTCTCAACAAAAAACCCAATGAAATTCCAGCTCCCCAACTACTTGCACCAGAATTGATTCGAAGACAATGAATTAATGTGAGTGGGTAGAAAATGGAAAGTAAGAACCTAGTTTGTGTTTTGAAACAGCTCTCGGATATCCTCCAGCCCCTCTAGTCATGGTCTGGAATGGTGCTTCCTTGATGTCTTCTTCATCACTTTCTTTCCAGAACCCCCCTGTCATCCTCTAATAGATAAGGATAGTTTCTAACAGTTTCAATCATCTCGTCATCTGCTCTCCTGATTATCAAAGGAGAATTTCCTTTTCACAATCTAGTAGGAGTGGCATCTTCCCCATCTCTGTGTGTATAGTTTTTTCCCTTTATGAATAGACAATGTCCTATTTATTCTATTTAACTACATTTTCAATGATTCTATTGAGGATCTCTGAGTTTCCTTTTCTCTTGCCCTTGGGTTGTTTCTTCTATTATGTTTGAAGCTGGTTTTACACATCAATTATGTCTTGCTTGGTCCACTTGAGAAATGGGCCCCAATTGATTTGGGGATTGGTTTCTTGATTGTGGGCTCTTTTAATTGACTATTACGAATTGGGTCACTTTGGGACTTGGAAGTTACTTGTTTAAGGCCCAATATACCATCAAATACTCCTTCTGTCCTAAGTATTTTGCTCACTTTCCATTTTCTTCTGTAATCATTTATGCACCTTTCTAGAAATGGCAACTCTACACATTATTAACATCCTCACAATATCATAATCCCACAAAAATGCCACCTTCATTTTACACTTTGATAACCAAAAGTCAACAACTTTATCCACATATGCTTATTGAATTACCCAAATAACCCCTACTTTATATTACGTTATACACCTGAAAAGCTACTTTTCTTAATCCACTTGCCCGCATATGCATGCAAAAATAACCAGGACGAAGGGAGTAAATAAGATGGGATTTTTGGCCCACTCGAATTGGGCCCCAATTTCAACACACATCTCCATCCAACTTCCTTATCAAATTTGGTTGGTATGTTCATGAGACTCAACATTCAGTTTGGAGAATCTATTCTTCACTTCGCCACTAGGGTCTTGTTTAGTCCCACCGCCGACTTCTTTAATTATATTCTTGATTCTAGTTCTGGCCATTGCTGATGTCTCTTCCCATTCCTTCCTTGATCTAAACTAACTCTTTTTTAGGATCCACTCGTTTTCATGAAGGAAAACTCTTTGCCTTCTATGTTCCTCACAGTCGGAGTTATCTTTGGTTCCCTTTTTTCTGCCAACAATGATGGTGGTCATATGCTGGAAACACAGACTTTTTCTTTGATTACGACCCAAAAACGTTGCTGATGATAGGCTGGGATCTATGAAATCTCAACCTGCTCCCTTCAAAGTCATTGCCATATTATGCTCAAGGAATCCAAACTTAACTCCTTTAACCTTAATGCAGGCAGAACATAGGCAAACAAGATGTGACGTTCTCTCATCAATTTGAAGACGTCAACATCAGTCAACAGTAGTTTTGGACTTCTTTTGATTCCAGAGATTGAAAGGGAGTTCAAGAATCTCAATCCAACTATCCCTGCACATGAAAGTTACTGAGGGGACTGGAGCAGGCTATCATGACAAAAGATCTTCCTTTTAAAGAGATTCAATTTGGAACTTTTATATGTCCAAGGTTCAATATTAAAATAATTTCAAGGGTTTAAACGCTTCGCCAAACTGGTCGGATTGAGAGTCCTATCTCTCCACACCTACTTTGAATCAATTGAAAAGAAACCATGTGCTGTTCTCTGTTATAGAAAATGCTTTTACAAATTTTGCCTACCAAACAGCCTTAATCCCATAAAATGAGAAGAGCCTGATCTCATGATTCAACATCTTCCCTATTGAACGTTTGATATCCTCCCAGGAATTGTTATCATTTAGCCTAGTTATCCCCAGTGCCTTGCTCTAGTCTTCCTTTCTCAACTCTTTTTGGGGTTCCTCCGAAACGGCCTCTGCGTAGCTTCTTAGGTTGTGGCCTTCTTTGCTGCCAGCATAAACTACCGATGTATTCCTTGCGTTGACACTCGACTATTTTCTTTAGTATGGAAGTAGGAATGCATTCAAGTGTTTGTGTAGTAGGATCAAACCCAATCTATTCCTTCCCTCAGGGATTTTTACGTTCTGATTGTGTTTCCATCCTCAAAATCTGACTGTCTTGAAAAACGAGCCACCCTTGTTCTTCAGTCTTTGACATAATAGGTTCAGGCCTCTAAATCTTTTGGCAATGACTTCATTGACTTGGTCCAAGGTTGATTTGGTCACTTCTATTTTTTGCTAAGCAACCACACCCCTCCTAAGTCGAGGTCCACGAAAAAACCGTTGTTTATGGGATAATTGCTCTGTTATCAATAATGAAAAAGGGATAAACTTTCTTCTCAATATTCAATTACCTCTGTAAAATTGATATCTGGAGTCTCTCGTTGATGTTAACCTCCTTGCATCCTGCTTTAGTGTTAGATCTTCCTAGATTTTCTTGTTTTCGTCTCTTAGACCCTTGTGCCTTTTATTTTCTCTCTCCAGCATAATTCAACCCATGTCATCTATCATTTTAGTTGAATATTGTTAGATTTGCTTTAATATCTAAGTTCCCACATGATATTCAAATTTCAACATGTACATCAAAGATTTTTGCTTGCTGTTACGTAATTGATATATAGGAAGCTCAATCAGCTTCTTCAACTTTACTAACTTTTGTTAGCTTTGCTCATCCCATTGTATTATATATTCATGAATGTAATTTCTTTTTTTTTATTTAAAAAGTGGGTAATGTAATTGTCATCACAGAAATTTGAGGCGAGTCATGAGAGAAAGCCAATGGATTGGTGGATTTATATGTTTTATCTTTTATTGTGCTTCTTGGCTAGTTTCTAATCTGTTTGCTTATTGGATTGAGTGTTAAAACCTCCTGGGGCCTTTTGAGGGATGAAAGAATAAATGCTGCTCTTGTTTTCAGAATTCACTAGTTCATTGGAAGGATGGATATTAGTGCATGTCGTTTGCTCACCCTATTTCTAGATAGTTAATCTTCTGTGGAGTTTGATCATATGGCGTGCACAAAACTTGTCCTACTTGTTTTTGAGATGTATTAGGTAGTTTATTATCTGTTTATCTGTAAATAATCTCTCTTTTTATTTCTTTTAAAGTTGGCTTAGTGGATAATCATCACCTGGGGCTTAAAGTTGGCTTAGTAGCAATTACCATACTCTAGAATAGCCCATTTTACTACAAAACCTAATCCATTTTCCCAGCATTGATTTAATTTAAACATTAGAACCTGCTTTTTTCAGATTTCTAATTTTTTTTTCCTTTTTTCTTGTTTTATTAGTTTCTATCTAAAGATTTTTTTAAAAAAATTAAAAGGTAGAGGAAGAAAGGAAAGGATTTTGATTTTAAATTTAGAACTGCCTTACTACTGTTGGTGCAGGGAAGCAGGTGTACTTGTTAGAAATCTGGACATTACTAGTGGGGAAGTGCGTGTGAATTTAAATGAGGATTTACTGCTCAAGGAAAAGAATTCATCTGACTCCTCTCCTGAACCTTCCTCAGAATCCTTGCAAGAAAACAAGGAATCAAGGCCTGCTAAAAAAGACCAACAGGGAAAACAAGCATTGGCCATACCCAAGTACACTCCCCTATTCCCGGAAAAGGTCAACTCAATTTGATCGCTTTTACATAATGTTTTCAGCTTGTTTTCTCCTCACCCATCTTCTAACGGATTCATCTTGTCTTTTTGTTGTAATTACTGATTATGCATGGAGGATTATGATGTTAGTATGTGGTATGAGACAAGCCTCCATGCACTTATACCTTGTGAAATATAGAACCTTGAGAACATGGAAAAAAAAAAAAAAAAATATATATATATATATATAAGCCTTGTGAAATCCATGTGTGTGTAAATCAATGAGAGAGATCTCATGAAATAAATGGTTATTGGTGAAGACGATGCCATAGAACTCACGGCAGATATTTAAATTTTTTTCCTGAATTATTCTCACCATGTTTTAAGCAGCGGGAATCTAAGTGTATGTTTCAAGTAGAATCTTACTGTAATATTACTTGGGTATAATCCCTAAAATGAGAGAATTATGTGCATAGGGTGAGTTAGATGGATTTGTCTCAATTATGCTTGTATAATAATTTGGTACACCTCACGCCCTTGTTGTTTTGATATCAGAATGTTCATCTTCATTTTTATAGTAGTTCTGGTCGCATTTTTCAATTATTTTTTTATTAGAAGTGTGCAATGTTTGGGCAATTTTGACTGAGTGATTTAACATATTTTTCATATATATTTTTTTTAGGTTGCCTTCACTTTTCCTAGAGTTGATGTGAAGATTGTACATCGGGGTTTTGGGCTCGTGGTTGAGAATAGCATTAGGGGAATCCAAATGAAATGCATGAAATCTCAATCTGTTGAAGATGTGGGGGAAAGTGTTAAACTTGATGTTCAGATGGAATTTAGTGAGATATATGTAAGTGCATACACAATCAAATTTGGATGTAAATGGAAGTATGATTTCTCTCACTTTTTTTTTCCTAATGTGATCTATTATGTTGTAGCTGCTCAGAGAAATTGGCATCTCTATTGTGGAAGTTCTTAAACTTGATGTTGTTTCCTCCATTTACATACCACTGAAGGTATGCTTTTTCACAAAATGCGATCAATAAAATTTAAGTTTTGTCAAACTATCTTAACGTGTGCTTAATTCTTGATTAAATTTGTACTTTAGTGCGCAATACTGAGTTAAAAGTTGACGTTTGTTTGAGGTTTATTTGGGTTTTGAATACATGAATACCTGATAATCTATGTTTGTTTTGGGTTTTGGTAGGATTAAAAGAAAATTCATGTCACATCAATATGTAAAGAGGTGGGTGGTGATATGTGTAAGAGAGTATTAATTGATGGGGGGGGGGGGGGAGAGAGAGAGAGAGAGAGAAGAATGGAAAGTGGGTGGGTTGAGAAGTAATAGAGTTCATAGGTGTATATAGGGTTGGTTTTTTAAACCTAAGTTTGGGTTTTGAAAATCAAAATCTTGTTTTCAAAACCCAAAACAATATTTGTCTCAACTTTGTATTGAACCCTTGTTAAAAATATATAAATGTAGAGAGTATTGAGGAAACTTCAGAGAAGGTGTGGGGTAAGGCTTAGGTATAAAGAAGTCACATGGATCTCAATACATGATTCGTTGCTTTCTTGTATCAAAATCCCAATGTGCTAAGCATTGAAGTGGAGTTCCATGGTTCTGTTATTCTACATATTCAGACAAGGGATGACCCATCCCTTGCACCAAGGAGTTAAATATATTCAATTAATAGCCGTTTATTATATATAGAAATGCCTTATCTTGTAAGGATTCTGGATGCAAGTTCATTCATGTATTAAGAACCTACTAGTATCTAACTGAGTGCTGCTAGGCATAGTAAAATTACTCTAAGGTATAGTTATAAGAGGCATGCCTTTGACGAGGCTCGGGCCCTTCCGCCATTTTTTTTTCTTCAGATTTTGGTGATTTATGGCATTGTTCGAGAGGTGCACGCCTCTCTGTGCCTTTATTCATCTCACAGGAGGCGTGCCTCCTGTACATGGTGATAACCTTTTTTTTGGGGATTATTTTAGAGTTGTTACATGGTTTCATTAAGCAAAAAACATTTTTGCCTCCTATTTAGTCTTTGTGGGGAGGGGATTGAGCTTTCTACCTAGGTTATACTTGGATAAGGGTTAAGGTTTTTATAAACAAAACACTAGTCAAAGAGAAACCAAGGACCCACCCACTCAGTGCTAGACCACTGACTAAAAGGAAAAATAAAGCTGACAGAGCGTTAAAGGCTCGTCTTTAAGACTGAGAGATGATGATGAAGATGAAGATATTGAAATTGATTTTGAGTGTGAAGGGGACGAGGTGGAAAAATCCAACGAAAACAATGCTCAATTTGATGATAAGATGTGAGGATGGGGATGATGATTGATTAGTTTGCTAGTTTCTAATCATTTGAAACTTGATAACTTTTTTAAACTGGAAGACTTTGTTTTATTAGCTTATTGTTTATTTATGTTGATATGCATGGATGTCCTATGTTTCATCATGCTATTTATGAGTTATTTTGTATCATATGTGATGTTACATTGTTATGAGATTTTCACCTTTATGTTGTTAGATAATTATGTTGTAAGCAGGATATACTTATGTATATATATTGTAGAAAATTATTAGGCCAGGTTGTACAAGGGGCGCCTTTTTGCGCCTCTCATTTCTAACAACTAAGCTCAAAGGAGAATGTAAAGATTTCAATTATGATAAAAACTAGTTTATTATCGATGAGTCTTAGTGTTAGTTTAATGATGTCAATATTGAGTGATGTACCGAAGTGTTTTAACTTTGTACCACTAGCTTCTATTTCCTTTCCGAGTAGATATCGATCAATCCACTTGTTTTCTCTTCAATTAAAGATCTTAGGCAAATATATTCTAAAAAAAAGTCTGCAAAATGTTCATGATCTTCTAGTGATGATCTCTTTAACATTCTACTGTCAACTTTGATGTATTGGAATACACTCCATTAGGAGCAGAGCAAGCCATCATATTAATTTTCACTTAAATTGATGTTGCATCTCTTCTACATTCTGCAGCATTCCACATAGGCAAGACTCTGTCATGTTTACTGAAGACTGGTAGAGGAGCATTAATGAGAATCCAATATGGGAGTAATTTTGCTGTCTAAAATAATGGATAAGGAGGAATGGTATAGGACTTGTTGCTCATATATAGTATATAAGCCAATTGGAGCACCATGCAAATTTAAGCAACATTTGTTGCCTCAAATAAAATGAAAATAAAGTTTCATAAAATGCCACAATCCTGTTGCAACCCTCCAGGTTATTATATTATTTGTAAAACCTAGATAAGTTTGTGTATATTATTCCAATAAAAGACACTTGTATTGTGGCATAAAAAGATCTAGGGGGTACAACCAATACAAAGATCCAAGTAATACAAAAAATAAAATTCACCTTCATTAGTATAAAAGTACTAAATATTCTGTACTTCCCTTCAAACCTAAGCATATATATCAATATACCCTGCTTGTTGTAGAATTTTGAACTTCTGAGTTCAGAAGTGCGGTATTATGGCGCATTGTGCTTGAGATGTTGGCAGAAGTAGATGTATTTATAGTGGGAGTAGAAGATCTAGGGTCACAATCAAAACCATGAAAGAAATAATGATCTAAGTAATATGGAAAATAAAATTCCCTTTGTTACATAGTACTCCCTCAGTCTCATTAATTTGTGCTCTTATTTTTGTGCAAAGATATTAAGAAAAGTTGCTTTTAAGGTGTATAATGTATGATAAAGGAGGGTTATTTGGGTAAATCAATGAGAAACAGTGTATAAAGTTGTCAGGTTTGAGTTAATACTTAATAAAGTGCAAGAAGTAGGTGACATTTTTGTAGTATTGTGGTTTTGTAAAAGCATCCATAATGGCTGTTCTAGTATGCTATTTAAATGCAAAATGACATTTAAACTACTGTAGGTTGGAATTTAATTGCCAAATCATCAAATCATGCTTCTGCCATCTGATATATTGAATGAGCATTTACTTGCGAAGTTGCAGCTGACAAAACATTTGTGAATGTGAATCAACGCGTAATAAAGGAATGAATGAGTGCATCAGTCGCTTTGCTCTCCAATTTTAATTAAGTATGCAGCATTAAATATTAAACTAAATTTATGGATTAAAATTACTTCAAATATCTTTAGAGTTTCATGTTAAGTATCTATTTTTTAGAAAATTTCATCAACTTAAAAATTTCTTCAAAATCGATATTAATATTTTCATTTATGCATAACGTAAAATAGCATTTTCTTAGTATGTTGATACAGAATACTAATGAAATATAATGAACAAAAGTGGGCTCTATAAAAAGTGAAATCAAATGAGTGGGAGTGATGTGTGATTAAATGGATGATGATGTGGAAATTATGTGGAGAAGTGAAGAGTCCATTTTTCCAATTTATTGAACCCAACCATTGTGGATCCTCTAAGGGTGTTAAATGTTAATATTGTGTAGGGTTGTTATTTTTAAGTGTGCGTATATATATTGGGACGAATGAAAATAGAAACTGTGTTGAAATTAGTGGGGGACATAATGATCTTCTGTAGCTCTCCTGGCTTATCTTTTTCTTTTTTTTGAACAAAAAGAATGAAATAGGAAAATGGAAAACAAAAATAAAAGCTGAAAAAAAAAATTGAATCTTTGTACCATATTGGGTAATTTCATTATCTTCCACCTTTTATACTTGAGTTCAAATTTCTAAAAATACATTTTGTTCCTTCAATGGTTTTAGGATGGATGGCATCAACCCAATTGTAATGATGCTCCAATAATTTTCCAGAAACTTGATTGTCTTCAACCCTGCTTTACTCCTACCGTCTATTCTGTTAGAATAAATTGAATAAAGCAAATCCCACAAATATAAGATATATTTCACATAATGACATTATCATTTTTCATTAATTCAGTATCACTTTTTGTTATAAGCTATCACTTTTCACCCGTCTCACCTAAGCCCTTACGTGAGACGGTCTCACACAAGTCTTTATGGAAAAGTGATAACATTTTATAGGGAAAGTGAATTATTTTAAAAGTGTAAAATGGTCTCACGTGAGACGGTCTCATGCAAGACTTACCCTATACATTGGACAACTTGAAAAATAACTGTACTGAAATCACAGATATATCTTGCAGTTATAGAACTTCCCAAATTGACTTGAGAAATGTGCTAAGAAGCACATAGACTAGTTTAGCTATCCTATAACTGCGAGAGAAACATTTTTGATAGTTTCATACTGGGGTTTCACTTTTAGTCTTGCTAAATTTTAAAGGCTTTTTGGAGGATTGGGCTACATTGAGATAACTTAATAGAATCATACTGTCCACATAGTTGTTAAAGGCGAGAGGCGCAAAAAGGTGCAAATGCCTTGTTGGAGCCTAAGGCGCGCGCGTGAGGTACAAGCTACTCTAGAACATATATACATTAATGTATCCAACTCAACACAATTGTCCAACTAAATAAAGGTCAAAATAAAAAAAAAATCAAATAATAATACATAATAACTCATAAATAACATATTGACAAATTAAAAACCCGTGCATAATGTCATAATAAACTTCACAATTCAAGTACTCAACACAAATAGACAATCAAAATAAGCAAATTAGTAGAATCATTCAAGTTTAAGAAAATATCAAATGTCAAAGACTCAAATGATTACCAATGAGATAAAAATCATAATTATCATTGTCTATGGTCCTCATAATCTTCATTTTCCTCTTCACCATCAAATTGATCATTATATTAAAAAATTCTTCCTCTTCATGAAAAATATAGAAAAACAGAAAAAAAAAATTCTAAAATTCTTGTGGCAGCCACTATTATCTCTTTCTAAAAACCATAGTGGTTTGTGGAGAAGAGTGAAAGTATGAAAATGAAACTCAAACCCTAGTCCATATTTATAAATAAAAGTCAATATTTTACTAATAAAAGTGTGTTTACCATGAGAAAATTTTAGAAAAAATAATTCAAAAACTGACCATATTTGGAATTGTACATGAGGCACGCCTCAAGCGTGCTTTTGACATCCAAAAAGGCGCACAAAGGCGAGGGTTTTTTGAAGATCAACCTAAACCCCAAAAAAACATGAATCCTAGGCGATGAGGGCTTCGCCTCGCCGGAGGCGCGCCCGAGGTGCGCCTTTAACAACTATGACTGTCCATGCTTCTATGTTTTGGTTTTTTGGTGACATCTAGGTGATATCTACAGAATGATATAGATCCCTGTTTCTGTTTCTGTGTTTTTTTTTTTTGAACTGTGTGCAGTGAGTATTGCACCCTTTTATTCCTCTGGTCCTTTCTTTCTGTTGCAGCTCAATTCACCCATCAGATCTGAAATTGATGTGAAGCTTGGAGGCACACAATTCAACATAATCTTGAACAGGTTAGAGCCATGGATGTCTATTCGTCCTCAAAAGAAGAAAAAGAATGAATCATTGGAAAAAAGTTCTGCCAAGGAAAAAACACTGCCATCTGAACAGAAAAATATCATGTGGACATGCACTCTTTCAGCCCCAGAGATGACAGTTGTGCTTTATAGTTTGAGTGGTTTTCCTATCTACCATGTAAGACTCTACCGAATACAAATTTCCTTATGTTGAATTTCTCTATTTGACTTGGGTGATCAATCAATAAACATTGGATCTTTATAACTTCTATTTTGTTTATTTTTTTTTACATTTTTTCTTATCATAATATCTTCTATGACTAATATTGAACCAGCATGGTAATGCGAAAATCTGAATATCTTGTACATTATTATGTCTTTCCTCTGTAAAAATGCTGGTTTGACTGGAATAGCAGGATTGCAAATCTCTTTAGGTATGTTTGGTGGGTGGAAATTTGTGGAATTCATTAATAAATCTGCATCATACTTGCATAGTCTGTTCTTTGTTTGGTTTCTTTAATTTTATTCTAAGATATGTTCGATATATCTAGTCAATAATTTGGGGATTATAACATAGCTCATATTATAGTATAATTTACAATCCTGCAATCCAACTCTATCCTTGTGGTAGTATTCAAAAAACATAAATGCCTCTTATAACAGAAACAGTATCTGTTATCCTTATTATCCCTATCCTTATCCATGTACACACTCACTTCTAGCCAGCCCTACTACATTGACCTCCCATACTAGCTCCCTTCTCTACTTCTCTCTCATCTTCTCTTCCATCTAAGCCTTTGTCTTTTCCCTCACCCTCAAATCTATACATAATTTTCTCATACCCATACATTTGTGCACGTAGATTGAAGTGCCATGAAGAAGTTGGTAAAAAAAAAGTATCCTAATTAAAAAATTGACTTCACACTTAAAAAAGTAATAACAATAATAATCTTAATATATTCTGGAATGCATCATTAGCATTGATTTCTGATATAGAAAAAAGCTGTTTTGGATGTATTGACCTTAAGTTATAAAACTTACCTAACTATTGAAACAGCCAAATGCACTTCAGACACTAGGATTTGTTTATCTCTTTGGATGTCACCCAATTTCCTGTAATGCACTGTTATTTTTCATGGAATAAGTGATACTGAAATGTTTAGTTTCAACTATCAAGAGAAGGCATTTCTCTTTGTGCACTTTCCCCAATGTAAATACCCTGCGATAAACACTTTATTTGCAGTTCTTTTGAGTCATTTTGAATTCTGCTCCTGTCAAATATACTGTAATTGAAATTGATGCTATGCATACACTTTTCTGATCAAACTTCTCTGCACGAGCATGTTCGATCATCTGTGGATTCAGGCTTAATTTATGAATTGTAGTGACTATTGCATGGTGATTTATAGAAGTCTCTCCAGCTAGATATGAATATTGTCCTTGTTTATTTCATGGGGAGGACACCTATTACAGATATTTATTTAATTGGGTTAAGATGCTGATATTTCTGAATTTCTTCTGTCACAATTCTTTTTTCTATTGAAGTTTAATTAGTGTAATCATATGGAATTTCTTTTTGCGCATCATCACTTAAGCTATAGTTTTACCTTTAAAGATTAACTAAAATTCTCCTAACTATCCCTTTTTGAAACTGCAGGGCTGTGCACAATCATCACACATTTTTGCTAACAACATATCTAGTACAGGTGCTACGCTGCATACAGAGCTTGGTGAAATAAATTTACATATGTCTGATGAGTATCAAGAATGCTTGAAAGAGAGCTTGTTTGGTGTGGAAACGAATACAGGTTCACTGTTGCACATTGCTAAGGTCAGTTTGGACTTGGGGAAGAAAGATATGGATTCACAGGATGCTCTGAAAAGTAAGATGGTTCTTGATGCTGATGTTAGTGGCACTGGTGTGTACTTGACCTTCAGGCGTCTTGAGACTCTGATATCAACTGCTCTATCCTTGAAGGCTTTCATGAAAAAATTATCTAATTCCAGTAAGAAACCAGCACAAAGCAAAGAAATGAGGTCATCCAGGCCATCAGGAAAAGGGATTCAACATTTGAGACTAAATCTCGAGAGGTGTTCTGTAAATATCTGTGCGGATGTTGGATTGGAGGACGTGGTTGTTCCAGACCCCAAACGTGTTAATTATGGATCCCAGGGTGGAAGAGTCTTAATTAGTAACTCTGCAGATGGGAGCCTACGCACTGCACATATAATGGCTACAACTTCAGAAGAATGCAGAAGGTTGAAGTATTCTGTATCACTTGATATTTACCACCTCAAATTTTGCGTGAACAAGGAGAAAAAATCTACACAGATGGAGCTTGAAAGGGCTAGGTCTATTTACCAGGAAATTCCTGAAAATAATCCTGGAGCAAAAGTTACCCTGTTTGACATGCAGAATGCGAAACTTATTAGGAGATCTGGTGGTCTTAAAGAAATTGAGGTCTGCTCTCTCTTTAGTGCCACGGATATATCTCTAAGATGGGAGCCTGATGTGCATATTGCATTGGTTGAACTAGGGTTGCACCTGAAGTTATTAGTAAACAATCACAAACTTCAGGGGCTTGATGATGTGGAGAAAACTCCCTCTAGCAACAATACTGAGCCAACGAAGGGCATGCCATTGGAATCAGTCAAGTCTGAAAAATCATCAAAGAAAAGTGAATCCATTTTTGCTATAGATGTGGAGATGCTTAGTGTATCAGCAGAGGTTGGAGATGGGGTTGAAACTTTTATCCAGGTACAATCCATCTTTTCTGAGAATGCCCGAATTGGAGTGCTACTCGAGGGGCTTTTGCTCCAGCTAAATGGAGCGAGGATTCTTAGAAGCAGCAGGATGCAAATTTCACGAGTGCCTAATGCCTGTGGAAGCTTATCAGATGCAAAATCTGAAGCCATCACTACCTGGGATTGGGTAATTCAAGCCCTTGATGTGCATATCTGCATGCCTTATCGGCTGGAGTTGCGTGCAATTGATGACTCTGTGGAAGAAATGCTGCGAGCTTTGAAGCTTGTCACTTCTGCCAGAACTAAATGTATACTTCCTCAGAAGAAAGAGCCATCAAAACCCAAAAGACCTAGTTCAACAAGAACTGGATGCATAAAGTTTAGCATGCGTAAATTGACAGCTGATATTGAGGAGGAACCAATACAAGGTTGGCTTGATGAGCATTACCATCTTTTGAGAAATGAGGCGCGTGAATTAGCTGTTAGGTTAAGCTTTCTTGATGAAATTCTTTTAAGGGGTCAGAGTAATGATGTTGATCAACCAAATGATTCCCTTGAAGGAAAAATTCGCTATAATGATGAGGAAATAGATTGTAGAGATGCTTCAACAGTTCAAAAATTGCGTGACGAAATATACAAGCAATCATTCCGTTCATATTACCAGGCCTGCCAGGGCCTGGTTCCATCACAAGGATCAGGAGCATGTAGAGATGAAATCCAAGCTGGTTTTAAGCCTAGTACAGCCCGAAGTTCTCTTTTCTCTGTTATTGCTACTGAGTTAGATCTTACCTTGTCAAAAATTGAAGGTGGTGATCCGGGGATGATTGAAGTTTTGCAAAAGCTTGATCCAGTATGTCGTGCCCATAATATTCCGTTTTCGAGACTCTATGGAGCAAGCATTGTTTTGCATACAGGTTCCCTTGTTGCTCAGATTAGAAATTATACATACCCACTACTTGCCACCACTGGTGGTCGATGTGAAGGGAGACTTATACTAGCTCAACAGGTTTGCCCATTTCTTTTGGTTTTGTATCTTGCTTATTTGGAAATTTGTGCTATTTGACATGTTTGCCTATTTGATAACTTAAAAAAACTTCACCAAATTCCTTATTCCCAAATTATCAATCTAATATATGATGATTTTACATAGTTGGATGTAGCACTATAAATTTGGAAAGCTTATTTTAAGCTGCCTAATTTCTTTCAAAGAAGCATTGGGTTGAGGTTTAAAGTTCTTATTCATAGGTACTTGTATTGGATCCGGAAGAATATTAAGCTTACATTTTTTAAGAGGTGGTAAGCATGATCAGGTATAATATGAGATTTTAATCAGCCAGGTTAAGTTCAGGAATATGGTGCGTAAGGCTATGTTTTGGTTTGGGACTTAGTGGGCTTTTGAAATTTTGTTTTCATTGTTTAGGGAATTTGGAAATCCTGATAGTGATAATTTTGTTTCTTTTTTTTTTTTTTTGGGATTTTGGTAGGGTGAGAATTAAATTTATATCAAATCAATGTGCGAGAGTTGATGGTGCTATATTATGATATTGCTGTTTCGTGTATGGATTAGATGATAAAATTTTATGTTTATACATGCATATACGTACATATATATATATACTCACACACACATACATAAACCCACACGCAGTTATTATATAGAACCCATTAGAGGGTTTTTAGAAGCTAGATGATACTCTACTTTGCTTGGGGTTTGTTCTGGGTCTAGCGAGATAAATACCACACAGCAAAAGGTATGACAAAGAGTTTGAGGTAACTAGCCACGTCAGTTTACTTGCCTCACTAAAAACTCGCTAGTGGTTGAACTATATATGTTTATATATATATATATATATATATATATATATATATATATATATGTTTAAAATTTCAATATTAACTCAAATAATGATATAAAAACCTAGAAATCTATATCACTTTTTCAATACAATAAAATTTTGCCCTAAACTTTAATATATGCCACTCCACTAATCCACCCTATTATATATATATATATAAACATATATAGTTCAACCACTAGCGAATTTTCAAAATTCAAAATAGAATGTAATTGGAAACCTAAAAAGAATATCCCCTTAAAGTATCTTGATATAATAGTTGTTAAAGATCGAACGTAGATCCAACTTTTGATTCACTCGTGAGATTCAGGTGGGGATCGCTCTTGAGACCACCTGAGCTCCTTCATGTTCGAGAATCCGTACATCCTTTCTCATTGTATGGATAGATTTTCTTTTTAGAAAGGGTGAAATTCTTTTTCCTTTCTACAGGGACCAAAAGATTGTTAGCTATATGAAGAATGATAGTATTAATATCTTTCTTGGCGCAAGTCATAGTTTTAGTGCTTTTAGTGGGCCAATGTGGGCGCACAATGCTTAAAGTTGTGTGCCTCATTGCGCTTTTTGTGTCTTCACAGTATTGCACATGGCGTGCCTCATGTACACGTACTCTATTTCAATTTAAATCATGTATTTGGAGTATGCTTATAAATTAAATAGCAACTTTACTCATAAAACTCAAATTTTAAAATACAAAATTTCTTTCACAAAATTGAAAATAATTATGTAGAGAAGGGGTTTTAGGGTTTAGGACATTAGTACGTTTTTTCTCCTTTACTAGCCACTTCCTTTACAACCCAATAGAAACTAAGATTTTAGGGTTTATTGTCTTAGTTATTGCAATTTGATTGACTGATTTTAGGGTTTATTGTCTTAGTTATTGCAATTTGATTGACTTGACTGATGGTCATTTGTTTTTCAATGTTCAAGTACTTGTCATTTTTTACATTTAGTTAGGCATGTAATCTAAGTAGTTCTAACTTAACCCGAAACCATGGTCAAAGGTAAATGGTCAACCTTCAGAACTGATGTGGGACATTGTAAGAATCCAATTCCATTCGAACCGATGTACATGTTCGGCACATGCCTAGGCTCACAATCGAGTAGTCCTTTACGCAGACTGTCCAGAACCAAGAAGTTGGACCAAATTATTATGGCAGCCCTTCCACACTTTTGTGTGGAACCGATGTCCCACATCGTATCACAAACCCCCTATGCTTGGGTAACTCCTTTTCACATCCTGTTGAATCGGCAGGTTGGACCACATTGTGATGCATATAAGCTAGGGAGTCCTAACGTTACCCAAAAACATGACGGGTAAAGAATTTGCACCACTTATATGTCATTCCACGCTTTCATCTGCATCACACGTGCCGTAACACTTAAAATACATTACATACATTTGTTGAATGTACAAAAAAGAAAAAAACACTAAGTTTGTACTGCATTTTGAATATATTATTAAATAATTTACTGAGAAAATCATAATTATGGCATCATTTTCTCTAATTTATAATATTTAAATGCAGGCGACTTGTTTTCAGCCACAAATCAATCAAGATGTCTACATTGGAAGATGGAGGAAAGTGAACATCCTTCGTTCAGCTAGTGGCACAACTCCACCAATGAAAACATTTTGTGATTTGCCCATCCACTTCCAGAAGGGAGAAGTGGCCTTTGGTGTTGGTTTTGAACCATCATTTGCTGACATCAGCTATGCTTTTACTGTGGCACTACGTAGAGCCAATTTAAGTGTCAGGAATCCCAATCCAGTAATTCAGCCCCCTAAAAAGGAAAAGAGCTTACCTTGGTGGGATGAAATGAGAAACTATATTCATGGGAACACCACTTTGAGCTTTTCTGAGACAAGATGGAACATTCTTGCAACCACTGATCCCTATGAAAACTTTGATAAACTTCAAATTGTTTCAGCCTATATGGAAATCCAGCAATCTGATGGTCGTGTTTATGCTTCTGCCAAGGATTTCAAGGTTTTCCTTAGCAGTCTAGACAGCTTACTGAAGAATTGCAACTTGAAACATTCTTCTGCATTTTCTTCTCCTTTTCTTGAAGTCCCAGTTTTCACAGTCGAAGTGACAATGGAGTGGGATTGTGAATCTGGAAATCCCCTAAATCATTATCTATTTGCACTTCCTAGTGAAGGCATACCCCGTGAAAAGGTTTTTGATCCCTTTAGATCCATTGCTCTTTCCCTGAAATGGAATTTCTCTCTTAGGCCTTCTCTTACCTCTAACAGTTTTCAGTTGGAATCCTCTCTGATTAATGATGAGGTTGTTCCAGATGTAGCTTCTAGTAGTCCATTGAAATCAAAAAATGCACCAAATGATTCACCAACTGTGTATCTTGGTCATCACGACTTAGCATGGCTTATCAAATTCTGGAACTTAAATTACCTGCCTCCTCATAAATTGCGGATGTTTTCCAGGTGGCCTCGCTTTGGAGTCCCCAGGATCCCCAGATCCGGAAATTTGTCAATGGATAAGGTAATGACGGAATTTATGTTTCGGGTTGATGCTACCCCTACGTGCATAAGGCACGTTCCTTTACATGATGATGACCCTGCAAAGGGACTGACCTTGAAGATGACAAAGGTGAAATATGAACTCTATTATGGTAGGGGTATTAAGCAAAAGTATACATTTGATTGCAGAAGAGATCCTCTTGACCTTGTCTATCAGGGTCTCGATCTTCACATGCCCAAAGCATATGTAAATAAGGAAGATTGTGCAACTGTTGCAAAAGTAATTCAAATGACTAGGAAGAAATCCCAATCTGCATCAATGGAAAAGGCCATTACTGATAAAAACAGCTCTCCAAAAACTATCATGGAAAGGCATCAAGATGATGGATTTTTGTTATCATCCGATTACTTTACAATTCGCAGGCAATCCCCGAAAGCTGACCCTGCAAGGCTATTGTCATGGCAAGAAGCTGGCAGAAGAAATCTTGAAATGACCTATGTCAGATCTGAGTTTGAAAATGGGAGTGAAAGTGATGACCATACGAGATCTGACCCCAGTGATGATGATGGATATAATGTAGTTATTGCTGATAATTGTCAGCGGATTTTTGTTTACGGTTTGAAGCTTCTGTGGACTATTGAAAATAGAGATGCTGTTTGGTCTTGGGTAGGTGGTTTATCTAAGGCATTTGAACCTCCAAAGCCATCTCCTTCTCGCCAATATGCCCAAAGAAAATTGCATGAGGAGAATGCTGCCCATGATTCACCTGACATGCAGAAAAATGATAACCAAAAATCTCCTTCTGCTGTTGATTGTGCAAGTACTTCCCAGAACATGGAGACCTCAACAACTTCACCGCCAAATTCAGAGGCAGTGGAAAATCCTTTTACCAGTGCAATTGGTAAGTTTAAAAAGTCCTCGCCCTGTTCATCCTCACTCATAATAAACTCATTAACTTTTGTGCATGGTAATGAATGTGTGTGTGTGTGTGTATTTATATTTATATATAGAGAGAGAGTGTACTGATTTAGAATCCAATATTGTGTGCGCTCATGTACTGATTTAGAATCCAATATTGTGTGTTCTTATGGAGCCAAAGTCAGGACAAATATCTAGTAATCTGATACAAATTATTAGTGATATGCGGAGTTTTCCTACCCAAGAAACCCAATATTGAATTCCGTACTTGCATATTTATTGTGTTCTCATTTTATGGACAAGTTTTCTAGCTCTTGGATATTTGGTTCCATTGAATTCACTTGCCTAGTATGTTTTTGTTCTGTTTGTTATGATGTGATATATGTTGTTATACTCCCTCCGTCCTATTAAATGTTTCATGTTTACTGTTCCACATTAAATAAGAAAAGTTGTAATTTGGACCAACTTTATTGACTTTTGGGGGTAATTTAGTAGTTAATAAATAAATTGAAAAAATGTTGTGTGTGTTAGGTGGAGATGACAAAAATTGAAATTATAGTGTCTTTTGAGGATGTTGGATTGATTGGACATTTCCTTTTTTAGAGTGTGAAGGTGTTGTGGGACAAACAAATGAGGAAAGTATGAAGGGTTTTGTGGAACAGAGGAATTATATTAGAGAGAAAATTTGAGTGCATTAGTCGAATTGGAAGGAGCCTTAGTTTTATTTTTTTCTATATAATTTAGTTTAAGAGATACGTTTCAATACAATGAGTTGTAGATTCAAGATCTACCCCAAGTCTTTGATGTGAAATATCTTTGTTTACAAGTAAAATTTCATGAGGTAGAAATAAGTTAAACATTTTTGTTTTCCTTAATTCTTTGGAGTTGTTTGTATTGAGTGGAACTTTGTTTATGTTTTTTATTTGCTTAATGCTTAGTATATACACATATTTAGTTTTCATTATTAAAATAAAATTTAAACACTTCAATGTTCAAACACTTTTGTTTGTGGCTATTGGTTGGTCAGATACAAAATCAAAGAAAGTTTATGAATGATTCAATTCCGAGAGATGATTAGGCCATTTTGTTGTTATTTTCTTAATAGTTTAAATTATACGTAATGCTTATGTATATTTTAAACATTTGACATCATGAATCATTTTGGTTATTAAAAATCACCACCAGTTAAATAAGTTAACCTAGAAGCAGGACTAAGTAATTAAAACCGATACAGGAAATATCTGGCTGGATCATTTCCAAATGCCAGATCCAAATTTGTGGGATCCATTCCAGATGGAATTATGCCTCCTCTGCATCTTCTACTTGTCCCCTTCCCTTTGAAGTCCTTTTTGTTCCTTCTACCTACTTTTTCCTTGTTTTTTTTTTACCCAACTACCACCACCTCCCTTGGTACCACCAAGCCAGCCAACTGATATCCGCTCTATGATATGATTTCATATTTGCCAGTACTTTAAGCATCATTTAAGTCCCATTTTAAAAGCAAGCCTTCCGAACATTCTAACTATATTTGAATGATAACTCAGTAATTATCTGGCAGATAACTAAAAACACAAAATATGAATTGAGTTCAGTTTGAGATTTTTCTCAAACGATAACCATATTCCTAATAACCTCTTTCTCGCCAATGATTGAAGATACAAAATTTTCTCATCTAGTAAAAAAGTAAGGAGTCTTAACGTATTTGTACAATATATTGTCACTTAGATATCACTATTATTATATATATAATATTGAATACTTATCACAAACTATTCAAGTTTTTTTTTTTTGCTTCTGATTTGGAAAGGGATTGGAGTATAGTAATATAATCTGTATTGATTGTACTTTTTTGAGACTTCCGTCCCTAGTGAAAATGAAATTACAAATAAAAATTCTGTTTCCTGTTTTATTATATATATAATACAAACATACTTACTTACACATACACACCTATATTATAATTTCTCTTAAAAGAAAGTGAAGACGTGTGGGTACAAATACATAAGTATTGTCACAATTGATCAGATTTGGATGGATTGGAGGCTGGAAGGAGGAGGCATTTGTGGTGTGGAGATTCTTGAGAATGGAGGGGAGAGAATAACTGAGACGAATGAGGGTGTGTGTCTATTGGGGCTGTCCATAGGGGAAAAAATTCTTATTAGGGTTATTTATGTCCTTTTATATTTTTAACTGGCAATTTTGTAAACTCACCTACCATATTGATTTTTACTTTAATGTATCTAAATGGACCTGTAACCCAGGTGTATCTAACCTAATCGTTTGGGATCAAATTTGTGGGTTAGTCTCATGCTAGAAACTATCTATATTCTGGAACATGATTCAAACAACGTTCTTGTATGTGCATAAAAACTTTTCAGATCTTCATAGTCTGCCAGAAAGCTGAGGAATCATATCTGAACTCCGAAAAGTAATCTCATATAGAACATGTTGGTCAACGACTGAAGAGCCAATTCAAGTTGACGCATCTTGTCTGGAGGCCATATGATTTCTGTCTAAAATCATTCTATGTTGTTGCATTATATAAGATAATGAATGATGTTTCTCTAGTGAATTGATTCTGTTTGTGATTTTTGTTTATGCATTCCATGGATCAGAACTGCCAATATTTCCCAGCCCCTATTCCCTTAATATTTTCTGGCATGAAAAAACTTCACATTTTAAATGTTATAAGTAACCTTATATCTGCACTATATGCGTCTTTGTTGGAATATACAGCAAAGTATAGAAACTTTGATGACTCTGAGGAGGAGGGCACACGCCATTTCATGGTGAACGTCATTGAGCCACAATTCAATCTTCACTCAGAAGAATCTAATGTAAGTTCTCAGTTCTAGAACTGTATATATGTCACATACCTGTACTTTTATGATGCACCTTGAAATGTGGGTCCCTGAATGATGCACATGCTTGACCTCTACGGTCAACCGGCAGATGTATGTAGTCTTGACCTAAATATCAAGTATTCTGATCAAGTCTTCAAGCTTCAAAAAAGTTTCCCAGGTAGTAGTAGATCAATATGCAAAGCAACTCGTATGGGTTTGATTGTGAAAGCATGAAGTATTAGGTCAGCCACTGATTTTATGGAATACATTTTCAAGTGGAGCACTCTAAAGCACCTTGGGATCTTACACATTTCCAGGAGTTTTCATGATGCTATCTAGTATTTTCCCATATAAGCGAGAAGGTCTTAGGCTTTTGAGCTGCATCTTTTGCTCTATTACTGGGTTGACACATAATATTGAGCTAGTCATGAAACTAATAGGGTAAGTGCTATATTTGTTTGGACTTACAGTAGACGCTTGTTGACAGGGTAGATTCTTACTTGCTGCTGTGAGTGGTCGTGTTTTAGCTCGATCTTTTCACTCAGTTCTTCATGTTGGTTATGAGATGATTGAACAAGCTCTTGGTGAAGGAAAGATCCAAGCACCAGAATCTCAGCCTGAAATGACATGGAATCGCATGGAGTTCTCTGTGATGTTGGAGCACGTCCAAGCTCATGTAGCCCCAACTGATGTGGACCCAGGTGCGGGACTGCAATGGCTCCCTAAAATTCGTCGTAGCTCACCTAAAGTAAACCGTACTGGAGCTTTACTAGAACGGGTTTTTATGCCTTGTGACATGTACTTCCAATATACAAGGCACAAAGGTGGAACTCCTGATTTGAAGGTATGAAAATGATTATAAACAACTTTCAAAGCAAACCAATAGCATACAGACCACGGTGATGAATAAAGTCATTCCTTATATTAAATAAATCCTTGTAATTAATTTACAGGTAAAGCCCTTGAAAGAGCTTACATTCAATTCTCATAATATAACAGCTGCAATGACATCTAGACAATTCCAAGTCATGCTTGATGTGTTGACCAATCTTCTGTTTGCCCGACTTCCTAAGTAAGAATACTCTTGACCTTGTGTTTATGATGTTAAATATTTGTGCAACTTCTTAATTTGCACTCTTTAAGGCTTCAAGTGATTGGTTACTGATTCAGGCCACGGAAAAGTAGTTTAACATATTCTGCTGAAGATGATGAAGATGTTGAAGAGGAGGCAGATGAAGTGGTTCCTGATGGTGTTGAAGAGGTAGAACTGGCAAAAGTTAACCTTGAACAAAAAGAGAGGGTACAGAGATTGATCCACGATGATATAAGAAAATTGTCTCAGCGAAGTGATATTTCTGGAGACCCACATCCAGAAACGGAAATGGATCTTTGGATGATAACTTGTGGAAGGTTGACTCTGGTAAATACTAAACAAGTTATTTACTAGTTTATTATGTGCTGATTGTGCTTGTATATTTATGCATTCTTACCACAGGCTTGCATATAATTGTGTTTCAGTAATCATTACTGACGCATTTGTCAACCTCAGTGAGGGGACAAGTAGTTCTCTCCAAGCCAACATGTTCTTAGTTGTCCCCGTGCTTTATTCAGGGTTCTTAAGCTGTTCATCTTTCCTATCGTATAATTTCTAGTCTGATCTGCCAATTTTTGAAAGTTGGGAATCTCAACAATATTTATTCATAATAAACACTATTATTTGTTGATTTTAACATGATTATCCAGTGTTATAAAAATATTAGAGATAAAGGTTTCCATCATTTTCATGTAATCAATATATAATGAAAAAAATTTGATGATTATAGAAAATATTGTTGGGGTGAGTGGACTGCAGGGCGGTTGATAGAAGGGTGCAGAAAAGTGATATTCTGGGATAGAGAGACGAGATCCAAAGGGGAGTAGGGGCACTACTGCTCTGTTGGAGTTGATTCCTATGTTCTGCATAGAAGTCAACATAATGGTTCTCTGTTATTGGAATTATTAATTCTCAGACGAAGAATAGACTTGATTCCATGAGATATTTGATGGATTTTTTTCATGTGCATATTTTGGAGTTCATGACTTTAAAGAGTATTCTCAGGTGCAAAGATTGAAAAAAGAGCTCATAACTGCGCAAAAATCTAGAAAGGCTGCATCAGCTTCTCTAAGGACAGCTTTGCAGAAAGCTGCACAGCTACGTTTAATGGAAA
The DNA here is from genome assembly GCA_023678885.1 of Pogostemon cablin. Taxonomy (NCBI): domain Eukaryota; kingdom Viridiplantae; phylum Streptophyta; class Magnoliopsida; order Lamiales; family Lamiaceae; genus Pogostemon; species Pogostemon cablin. The sequence goes on along the minus strand of CM042990.1, from coordinate 8,164,065 downwards.
AAGAAAAAAATAAAAGCCCTTCGTATGCTATGCGTATATCCGTGCAAATTAATAAAGTGGTCTGGGGCATGCTCATTGATGGGAAGTCTTTTGCCGAAGCTGAGATAAATGACATGGTACGTCCTTGTAGATACAATCTGTTGCCTTATGCCTTTTACTGATTTGCCTGTGTGCTAATTCACTTGTGGACTTGCTGCTTTTACCTTGGATAAAATAACATATACCTTCTTGCCTTATCTGGTCTAGATTCTTCCAATCACTTTAAACCAACTTCTCATGTGTTTGTTCTTACAATTTCATCTCCCTATTCACTTTGTCATGAATTGGACCACAATGATCTTGTTCCCTGCAAGGACTATTTATTTACTTCAACTGAGTGAAAAATTTTCGTTACTTATTTAGTAGTTAAAAGACTTAAAGTACACCTTTATTATTTTCTCATGTAGATTCTATTTGGCCAAGAGTTTATAATTAAATAATAAATAAATAAAAAATTGCGCTATTTGTAAATACAATCTGGTTACTAAAAACTCTGATGGGAAAGTTTAGGAAAACTTAATTCCTTAACATGCTTTTACTTCTTTTTTTCTAAGTTATAATCTGAAAGTGTAATGCTTTATGTATCAGTATTGAGTACTAAATCTTAACATGAACATAAAAAAAGTCTCATAGGATGTGTGGACACAATGGATTAGATAGAATGGGTAACAAATATGTTAGAGAAAAATGGGACTCCCCAGTAGATGTGAAAACAAGTGAAGCGCGCTTGATATGATCTTAACATGTATGTTGGAAACCTTCAGATTCCCTAGTAGTATAGTGTAACTCGTTAACAAGGGATGAGAAAGGACCTAATAAAATTCTTATCTAGGGTTATATCCTTGTCATGTAAATGGTGTATTGATTTAAGGATCCAATTTCTTTCCTTATTTAATAATGTCATTCTTGACTCTACTCATTCTCTTCTTCCTGGCAAGCCTGGCTCTTAAGGGAATGAGTTCGAAGAGGCTGAAAGGTGTAAGAAAATATTAAACCCCACCCAAAAAAAATAAAAAATAAAATAAACCCCCACCCCCCTTGCTACCATTCTTCTTAGTAGTATATAATTTATTTATGTATTTAATATGTAAATATTTTTTAAAAATTAACTTTAATAAATTTAAAAGATTTAATTTTTAATACAATAATTTAAAAAAAAAAATTATTTGTCATAAATAAAATTTTAATTTTGAAATTTAAAAATAATTGTTCAACTATGGATTTGAAAATTCTTTCATAAATCTATAATACATCCAAACAACGTAATTCAAATGAATTGATTTAAAATACTTGAAATTCAAAATACATTCATTTTCAAATACATGGGATTTCAAATGACTAAATCCAAACACTACCGAAAATTAGATATCATGAAGGATATTTGTGTCATCTCTAAGAAAGAGAAAAGTGATGAAATAAATATTGTAGATGTATTTATAACTTCTTTCCTTGTAAACTGCCTTTTTTTTTCAAAATTAAGTTTTCCTTAATGCCTTAACCGCAACATAATTGTTATGTGTATGCATCATAGATAGGTAGAATGAGTGTCAAAGTTATAATCAATTTGTGTTGTAAAATCTCTTATTTTTGCATGTAAGAAATCAATTGATGATATAGATACTCTCTTGTGAGACGGGTTATTTGTGAGACATGTGTGAGACGGGTTGATCCATCACTAAAGTATGCTTATTTGTACTTAAGTATGTAAATAATAAATCATATTATAACACGTTAAAATCATACTTTAATGCATAATCCAGCATACTTTAGAAAACATACTTTAACAACTATTAAACATATTTTATCTAAATAATAGACATACTTTAACACGTCTCACAAACCGTCTCATGTAAGTAACGTCTCACAAGAGACTTTTTCTTGATGATATAATTCTCATGTAAACAAATTTGAATTTTTTTTATTTTATTTAAAAAATTAACAGCTAGCAACCTGTAGTCTTGTAAAATACTTAGGCTACAATTTTTTTTTTGATGCAGATCTATGATTTTGATAGAGACTACAAAGATGTAGGTGTTGCTAAGTTCACTACAAAGTATTTTGTGGTGAGAAATTGTCTTCCCAGTGCCAAGTCAGACATGCTTTTGTGTGCATGGAATCCTCCTTCAGAATGGGGAAAGTATGCAATATCTCCTTCACAAGTATTTTCTTTATTCTTTAACTTGCTTATCCCTTGACTGGCATTCAGGCACTTGTTGGTAATATAAAGAATGGGCCAACTCCCTGAACATGTCTAAGAATTATCGAAATGTTAATATCTAGCATGGCATCATTATTGAGTTCGTGATGCCACTCTACCTATTAATCAGTCCCGACTACTATCATGAATGCAATCAATTAAAGGAGTCATAACTAATCTTCCATCTGCATGTCTTATTTGTTTCTTTTCTACATGCAGAAAAGTGATGCTCCGAGTAGATGCAAAACAAGGATTTCCAAAGGATGGAAACTCTCCTCTTGAATTATTCCAGGTCAGTGGTATTTCATTAGTTCCTTGATACTCAATTTCATTCCACGTCTTCTTGTGACACTTCGTTTGTTAAGCTTCTTCAGAGGTCCAGTTTCACTGTTCTTACATAAACTTGCTACCGTTTAGGTGGAGATCTACCCTTTAAAGATACATTTAACTGAAAGTATGTATAAATTGATGTGGCAATATCTCTTTCCTGAAGAAGAACAAGATTCCCAAAGGCGACAGGTTAGTGTAATAATGCAGCGATTTTCAGCTTTCAACCGGACAATTGCTCGAGTCAGCTTTCATATTTTCTATATTTGTCTTCAATGTATAGGAAGTATGGAAGGTCTCAACAACAGCAGGTGCTAGGCGTGTAAAGAAAGGCTCGATAATTCATGATGCATCTCTATCCTCCGGTAACTCGATAAAGGATGCTGAAACATCCAAATCAAGTACCTCTGGTGCTGCAGCATCAGGTGCAACTAACCAAGCTGGTTCTCTCGCTGATTCTTCCCAAGTGAGTATTTTATTGATCCCACTTTAACTGTACGTATTATGCTTTAAAGCAAGAGAATTAGTGTACATTATTGCAGTGAAAGGTTTTTGAGTTTATAGTGTGAGTAGAAGCCTAGGTTTACAAAGGGAAAAAAAATAAAGACCAAGTAATACCAAAATTAAAGATTTACCTAGTTCAGACAGATCATCTAAACATGGATAAAACTAAAGAAGGAACCATAATATTAACATATTTTTCACACTTTGGGGGTTACAAACTTTAGGAATGTGAAGATATAGTTCAGGACTCATTCTGGAATGTAGTTTGTGGATTATACTCCACAGCCACAGTCCTAGTCTTTAGGACAAGCACTACTATAAGATTAAGAAGGAAAGACTAGCAATAATTAGCAGCAAGATAGTGAGTTCCGGTTCAAATTAATCAAAAAATTTACGAAGTCATTGTTACTGGATGTTGTCAACTTCCTTGAATTGAAAGATAGAGAGAAGAGCTATGTTCAAGGGGTAGAATTTCCATCAAAGAAACCATAATTAAGGGCTTTGTTATTTGCAGGGTGAACAAAAGACACCCTAGGAAGTGTTCAACGCCAAAAACTTTAGTTACTGTTTGGCACCGAACACTGCCACCAAATATAGTACCATTCAATTCCTAACATTTTTGCATATGTGCAGAAGAGCGCAATGGATTTTTTTGGGGTGTATTTAGTAAATAGAAAATAATGTTTGAATCAGCGTGGAGTGTATAAAGAGGATTTGGGTGTGTAAATAGCCATCCCCATTCTCTTATTATAAATAATAAACTTAATGATTTACTTTAATCAATCATATATAAACCTAAAACCAAACCTCGACTTTCATTTGTTTGTTGAAATGATTGAAAAGTCAACATATAGAGCGGATGCTTAGTCGATCCCTGCATTTAATAGCGATATGTCATGAAGACACGAACATCATAAGAAATTTTTTCTATTATTATTTCTGGATAAATATCAGTTATTAATTTAAAGGCCGGTTATTGAACCAGAAAATTGTCTAGCAAAATATGGAACAGTGTATCATGTTTCTTTCCAATTGGGAAGTATCCCATTTAATATGCCTGTTTAAGATATTCATGCATGCATGATGCATGTCCATGCTGTAATGCCAAAAGTGAGGCTGCAGAAGAAACTACCACATCATAACACCTCATGTACTTGGACCTGACGGTTGTTTGACAATCCTGAGTGTCATTTAAGCAAGGGAATTGGCCAATGATACTATTATGCAAGTTTCCTTGAGATAAATGCTGTTCAGAAGAAGAATACTCTAGGAGATCTCAGCACCCATATTGTATCTAGAAGTCCTAAGAAACCTTGTGTGATACCCATCATCAAAAGGAGCTTTATCAAAAAAATTCTGCTTGATTTATCAGATTAAGATTGCCTACTACCCATTTTCTTCCACCTTAGTATTGATTTTCGTAATTGGTAAAGACTACAGTAATTTACTGATTCCTTGATGTATCTAAATGCAGGCATCAAAGTTGCAAAACTCGAAGGCAACACCAGAGCTAAGAAGAACGTCTTCCTTTGATAGAACGTGGGAAGAAAATGTGGCAGAATCTGTGGCTAATGAACTTGTAATGCAGATGCACTCTTCAACTGTTTCTTCGACAAAAAGTGGTCCCATTGCTTGTCTTGGACAGCAAGAACAGCAAGATGAAACCAGTAAAAATAAATTAAAAGATGGCAAATTAGTAAAGCCTGGTCGGACCTCTCATGAAGAAAAAAAGGCTGGAAAGGTACAAGAGGAAAAAAGATCCCAACCTCGAAAGCTGAGGGAGTTTCACAATATCAAGATTAGTCAGGTTGGTAATTCCTGTAAGACTTGTTGCTTGTTCATATTCATTGTATAATTTCTTTTGAAATTGACTTGTGTGTGACAATGGATTAGGTTGAACTGCTGGTTACCTATGAAGGATCAAGATTTGCAGTGAGCGATTTAAGGTTGTTGATGGACACATTCCATCGTGTTGAGTTTACTGGGACATGGAGAAGATTGTTTTCACGTGTAAAGAAGCATATAATCTGGGGAGTTTTAAAATCTGTAACGGGGATGCAGGTATACTATGAATAATTGTTTTTCTTCTCTCTCTATTTTGACATGGGTTTTGTGAAAAAATAGCTGACCTACATTTCGATCTATAGGGCAAAAAGTTTAAAGATAAAGCGCATTCCAGTACTGTAGCTGTTCCAGAGAGTGATCTCAATCTCAGTGACAGCGACGGAGGTTCAGCAGAAAAAACTGATCTAAATCCAATGACCTGGCCTAAACGAACTGTTGATGGAGCAGGTGATGGTTTTGTTACCTCCATAAAAGGCCTTTTTAGTTCCCAGCGCCGAAAGGCCAAGGCTTTTGTTCTGCGGACGATGAGGGGTGAACAAGAGAATGAGATTCATGGCGAGTGGAGTGAAAGTGAGGCAGAGTTCTCACCTTTCGCCAGACAGCTGACTATTACTAAAGCAAAAAGACTGATTAGACGACACACTAAAAAGTTCAGGTCTAAGAAAGGTTAGTGCACATCAACTCTTGTTTTTCATGCTTGCAATTTCTTATTATGAGCGGATTCATTCATGGTGAGTAGGAAACAATACATTGCCTAAACTGATATAATAATTGATAAAGAAACCAACCCTCTACACTCTATGCTTGTTTTATTTTCCTGGCCAGACATATCGATGCTGATGTAAATTTGAATCATGGATATGATTGGATTTCTTTGAGTGTTCAATTTCAGTCAAATATAATGAATTTCCTACTCATGGAACCACTCTATAGTATAGTACACAACCCTCCCCTTATCAGACAAAGAAACGGCCCATGAAGTCAATTACTAGCAGTAGAGAAATTAGTGGGATGCTATTCCACCCATGGTTTCAAATTATACACACATTTCCTCTTGTTGGTAATTTTGTATTATGAGTTATAATTTCTGATCCATGCTAGCTCCCACAATCTAAGACGTGTTTGCTTTTATGGAAGAAATTAGACTAAGCAGTTTTCCTACTTTCAGGACTATCATTTCAGCAGAAAGAGTCGCTTCCTGAATCTCCCAAGGAGAGCACACCCTTTGAAACCTTTGAGAGTGATTCTTCAAGTGGATCCTCGCCATATGAGGATTTCTCACGGGCGGATTTTCAAGATACATAGAAAGTTCATGAACCACACCGTGTCTTATCTGTTGTTGGCCTCTAGAATTCTCAGGGAAAGAAAGAAAAAGAGAAGTATAAAAGAAAGTTGATTCGGGACAAAGTAATCTGAAAGAAATGGGGATCACTTGTCACCAATCGGGTAATAAATATTTATTTTACTGTTTATAAGTAGAAACTCTTACTTCTTGTGAGTATTTATGTTCAAAGTACAAATTCAATGTTGTCCATAGGAATAACTTGAAGGCTCCAAAGAGCCAACGATAGCATAACGAAGAGATTCAAATGGGTCATAATTATTTTACTGTTTCACAAAACTGAAAAATCTTTTGGTTTTATTTTGATTGCCAACACGTCAACGTTAGCCCTTTATATTGCCATAGTTATTTCAGATTTTGATGTGTATGGAAGTTTTAGTTTGGAGGACAAAGGGTCGTTCAGTACTATACCGTACATATTCTTTCATATTACTGCATCTGCATACCTTACATAAAATTTTGATATGCAAAATTTCATACTGTTATCTAGCATTCTGGCATACTGAAAAATTCAACTTTTAAAACATGTGTTATATTGTTATCATACCAAAGGTTAGATTTATGATGTACTAAATTTTCGATAATTGATTAATCATTTGTGTCAAAATGGGCGTACCAATTCAAATATCAAGTATGTCGAATATAGAATACTTCCTTTATTCTTTAATGGAGTCTACGGTTACTTTACTGTATAATATGGAAAAGTTCTTTTACTTAATTTTAGAGGTATATTGATATTTTTAAGTAATATAAGTAAATTATAAAGTTAGTTGTATGAGATGTAAAGATGTGATAATTTTGAAATTAAGTGTAATGTTGAGTTATTACATTGTGTATTATTTTCTTATTTATAGCGTGAATTTGTTTATATGATAAAAAAAGTAACTTTTTAAATAAGAATGCGCTCTTTGTTCGTCTTAAGTTTCATATTAATATTTCATACATATTACTTAAAGATTTATGTTTCATATTTTAGCAAGTATGATACACCTTAAAATTATTATCTTAAAAGTTTTGCTTTTATTATGTTTTTCCACCAATTCAAAATAAAGTAAGTATCAAAAGGTAAAAATATAATTGAATTTCACCCACTAATTAAAATATTATCAACAAAACTCAAATTTAACTATTCAATTTGAAAATTGATAATTAATGTAACGTGAGAGAGCTAACATAGGAATGAGTAGAAAGAGTGGTTGAAATAATCCACGATTGATAGGAGGGAGGAAAATTAGAGATAGAGAGAAATGGAGGAAGAGAGAATGGAAAAGAGTTTGAGATGGAATATGAATTAGATTCAAGAGGGAGTCGGAGTTAGAGAAATGAAATCGCGTGGACAACTCAATTAAGTGAAGGGATGACATTTTATACTCATCACCAAGATCAAATCTCATTACTACAATGTGGGAGTAATCTCTCATCATGATTTACCTTTTCACCACTTATCGAGTCGAGGTGTATGGGAATTTAGGGTATAATTATCAAACTATAGGTTTATATGTTTGCACAATTATATGGCATCTATTATTGAAGCTGTCAAACCACTCAAACCTACTGTCAAACCATTAAAATTGAATGATTAATTATAATACAAAATATGTGGTTTAAAATTAAACATATAATCGAATCAACCAAATCATCATCACGATCACCTTCAAATGAAGATAACATACAAGGAAGTTGGAAAAAAAAGCCAATCAATCAATCGGGTCAACTAGACGTCACAGCCTATTTAGATATGGCTAATTCGTTCGAGCTAAAACTCCAATTTTTAACTAAATGAAAAAAATATAGCCCTAACCTGTTTTTAAGAGTTGATCGGGTGGTTCCGTGGTTCTACGAGCCACGAGATTTTTAATCTCTATTTATATTCTATACATTTTTTGAATGCTTAATGTTCCCTCAGTTCCAGGAAAGATGACACACTTTCTATTTTGGGTTGTCCCACAAAAGTTTGCACATTCCTAAAAAAACAAAAAGTCAAATGCAATTATCATTCTCCATACACTTTATTTACAAAAAAACCACGCCTACCTAACATACATAACATCCTTTATCATTTATTTATTACCAAAAAAATATCATAATACCCCTAAAAGTCACCATTTTATTAATCTTCGTGCCAGGTAAGGAGTGCAATCTTTCCTGGAATGGAGGGAGTACACCTTATAATATTTTTTTATTTAATTAATTAAACATACCTCAAAATAGAAATTATACGCCTTCTAAATTTCTTATAAGAGCGAACGTTCGGCCTCGAATGCAAAAATTACGAAAACTTTTTAAGTTTAGTGTTCTGTCATCAAACAAATACTTTTTGTTCAGTTACTAAACACAAAGTCATTAAAAAAATAATAATAATATAAGGATAATTGTTTTTCTTAAAAGGTTTAGGAGTATATATAAATAATCCGTGGATGTTAATAGTCGCAATTCTTTTTCCTCAACATCTATGGTTTACTTATGTACATATTTCCTCTTTCACACTAAAAACTTCGCAATTCTTGTATTTGGATGTTTTACTAAAGGTATACTCCCTTCATCCCATTTCAAATGACACACTTTTCATTTTAATTTGTTGCATAAAAGTTTACACGTTCTTAAAAAAAAAGTACAAAGTCAAATACAATTACCTTTCCCCATATATTTTATTTACAAAAAAAATCATCCTTGCCTAACACACCTAACATACTTTATCATTTATTTATTTATTATTATAAAAAAAATACTGTAATACCCCTAAAAATTACTCCCTCCGTCCCAAAATACTTTTCACGTTTACTGTTCCACATTGTTTAAGAAAATGTGCACTTTTTGACCAATTTTATTGAATTTGGACGGTATTGTAGTATTTTTAGGTAATAAAAAATATAAAATAATGAGATGTGTGTAAAAAAAGAGTGACAAATTTGAAATTAATGTAACTTTTGAGGTTATTAGATAAAGTGATATTTCATTTTTTGGGGTGTGAAAGGTTTTATGGGACAAATGAGAAAAGTGTGAAAGATTTTATGGGACGGAGGGAGTATTACTTTTCTTAATTTCCGTGCTGGAAGAGACATGCAAACTTTTATGGGACATGGGGTTTGAAACCTACTCTTTAAAGTCATTGGTTTTAAAACAATGATATTTCATGTTTATTTTGAGTTTTAATATTATAATGTATTTTAATTTTATATTAAATCTATACGTAAAATAATTAGTAGTGAGAGGAGAGAGAAAGATAATAAGGATAAGTTAAAGAGAAAGAAACATAAAAAATGCACAATGATAATACTCCCTCGTCCTACCTTTAACTTCACAATTTTTTGTTTTGATTTGTCTTAAATTCAACTTCACACTTCTAAAAAAGAAAAAAAAACTAATTGATATATTCCTCTAACTTACTTTAATTTCAAATTTATCATCACCATTTTTAACATAAATAAAATACTTTATCATTTATTAATTATTCAAAATAATATACTATCCCCAAAAGTAAATTAAAATGATTTTTTTTGTGTTTATTAATAATCATGAAAATGAATTTGGAATGGAGGAAGAAAAGTTTTCACTTTTATAGTTTACAATGCATGTACCTTTAGATTATGTTAGTTTTGACTTCTGAGTTTTAGTAAGATTTGAAAACTATAAACAGAGATAATCTATATTTTAGTTTTTGGTAAGAAACCATCACAATCCATCTCAATCTTAATTAATTTATGCTTTATCAACAATTCAAATTAACTTAATTTTTTAATAAAATAATTATTTCTCTCTTATTTATATATACTTACCCTACAATTATTAATATGAAATTGAGCGAGGCTTGCGTGCGCCCGATAGCACGGGAACGCATTCCGTGTGCTTTTAAAAATTTAGTATTATGGGTAAGGGTACATTGATTTGGTTTAAAGAGTATACACTTTAATTAATAAAATGTACACTATTTTGTTCTAAAAGGTATATATTTTTCATTAATATTTTTTTTTCTTTAGAAAATAAAGGGTACATATTTTTATACTAAAGAGTATACAATTTAACACAAAATTCTAAAGGCGCACGGAGTGTTGTTCATGCGCCCAGATACACACAATAATTTTTTTAGAAAATAAAGGGTACAAGGTATACAATTTAATACAATTTCTAAAGGCGCACGGAATGTGGTCTGTACGTCCTTGTGCACAGGAGTTTTTGCCTATGAAATTTGAGAATATTTTATATAAATATTTAAAATTATACTCCCTCCGGCCACTTGAAAGGTAACCGTTTGTTGTTTGCACGCGGACAATTTTAAGGTCTTTATTTGCTTTTTGCACGTGGATTAAGGAGTATTATTATTATAGGTAAAGTGGGTAGTTGTATTAAAGGGAAGTGGTGGGTCATATTGTGTACTTTCTTTACTAAATTAATACATTTGAAACGAACGTCAGGAATAGTGAAATGAGTACCTTGTAAGTGGTCGGAGGTAGTAATAATTGCATAGATTAAATAAGAAATAATAGGCTAACACTTATTTGAGATCATTTTTCTTGAGATTATTTTTACGTTTTTTTAAATATTTTTCACTTTTTAAAAAATATTATCATTTTTTATTTATACTAGCTAATAATTGTTAATGAAATAAATATTATCATTTTTTATTTATACTATCTATGATTTGTTTATAAAAAATAATTCACTGTTTCAATATAGATTGAATTGCAGATACGGAACTGTTGCAAGATCACGGGCGATACCTCTAGCTGAAATTCTTAGATAGTCAAAATTCGTGAGAGCTGCGATCACGTAACTTCACTGAATTGGCCAAACACAAAGCCATGAATTGAGCACAGCAATCTCACCACAAAGGAGGTGACTCATTTTATGAATGAATGTTCTATAATATGAGTAATGTTTATTAACTATATTTAAATAAGGAGTACATTTTTAAATATCATGCGGAATAATTGTGCTAATTATGCGGAAGCTTTACAGAATTATTATGAAACCATGCCATTAGAAATTGATTCATATGATTGAAATTATATACTCTGTAATATAGGTCTTATTAATATTGCAAATTAGAAAAAATTTTAAATTTTCTGCAAGTCTTACCTATTACACCACCAGTATCCGTGATTGAGATGATTTGCAAAGAGGTGGATGATGTAGAGGAGGAGGAACTTAAGTTATCTTGATATTTACTTTTTCTCATACGTACATTATAATATTATGATGTATTTTTTTATAATTTTTTTTATGGGGCAGTAATTAGTAGGTTCAAAATATATTTAAGAATTATTAAACGATACATTCGCTTTAGAATATTACTGATAAACACAAAATTATATTTTGTTTTACCTGTAATATCCGTCTGTACATTAGTGTGCATTGTTAAAAGATAAACCAAAATACACGATTAAATATTTATTCTAATGTACATTAGTGTATATTTTTAAGAAATAAATAAAAATAGGCAATATTTTTTAACTAAAATATGCGATTAAATTATATTCATAGTAATATATATTAGTGTTTTTAATAGAGAAACAAAAATACGCTATTAAGCTGGAGGTTTAAGAGAGAGGCCGTGATTGTTCTGTTAGTGGTTAATCAAAATTATTATTAGTGCAAAAGTTGAATATTAATCATTGTGAATAAGGATAAAGTAGGAAAAATAAAAAGTTGGTCTCTTTGTCTCCGGAGCACACAAGTTTTTGCCAAAAATAAAAAATAATATATATTCATCAGTAATTATATTAAATTAATGTATTTATTAGTAATTACACCCTCCGTCCCGGAGAAGTTGGTATAATTTTTTTTGACACGGAGATTAAAGAGTATAATAATTTAATGTAAAGTGAAGTAAAGTGAAGTGAGAGAAATAATATTTAATGTTAGTTGTATCAGAGGTGATATGTGGGGTCCATAAGAATAGATTAATTATTTTTGTGTGGGTCCATGTATTAAAATGAAATGTGTCAACTTTAGTGTGACAACCCAAAAAGGAAAGTGTGTTAACTTTTATGGGACGGAGGAGTATGATATACATAGACGTACGTGTTAATAATAACCCTTTTTTGGGTTATTTTTATTTTTTGTTTGATAAAAAGTTCAAGTCACATATTTAAACATTGTAATTTCAAAAAATCTATAATTGGGTACACCATTTTACTTTTTATTAATTCGTGAATGTGGCAAAAGACGTTGATGCACTATTTATATCATTTATACGAATGTATTCATATCTTTTAATTATTTAGTACATATTATTAATATAAAATATCAATGGATATTATATGTTGGTATTTTTTACCAACATATCTTCTTCTTCTTCTTCTGATTCTTCTTCTTCTGACCGGCAGTGGTCGGAGGCTCGGCGGATGTGGCGAAAGTTGAAGGCTTAGAGGCTGGAGCAGTTGGTATGTGTATGTCGCGTGTGTGGAGTGAAGAGTGCAACCCTAACTTCTAACTCTCAAATCCCTTATTTATATTTGAGATATAGTATCAAGGGCATCTTGATGAGTCTTGACTTAGGAGGATGAACTGGTAAACCCTAATTAAAAGTGCTATTTAATGTTACTTCAACTATCAAAAATGAAAATCAACACAAAAATATTGTCATTCTCAAGGCGCACACGTTGAGGCGCAAAAAGGCGCGCGCCTTGAAACTTTGTGCCTTGAAAACCTATATCAAGGTGCCAGGGGTATAGCCTTGGGGGAGGCGCCTTTAATAACTAGGGAGGGGCTAAAGCCCCCCTCAAGCATACACAAGCCTCCGCCCTATTCAGTCCTTTCTCTAATGGTATCTGATCAATCTTGACTGGTACTGTATAAGCCCTGATGTTTTGCATCGATTAAGGCATAATATTATGTTAGCATGTTTCTAGTCATTGTGTACGTGAATTAAATCAGATATGCATGATAACCGGAGATGGTTAGGGTTGGCACCTCATTACTGGCTTCAAGAAGACAGCTACTAATTAGTTTTGGAGTGTTTATTGGATTGTTTCTTGTAGCTTAGAATGTAGCCTATCAAACTAAGTAACTTGTATTTTGGAGTTATTTTGACAGCTCGTTTTTTAGCCGTAAGTTAGTATGGGGCCATCCAGAATCGGGATTTCAGGTGGAGTAACCTTATTTATTTTAAAGAATAACACTTCATATAGAGTGATCTTTATTGAAATAGTGCATCATACACCTGGTGCATTTCTCTTAAATTTAATATTTTTATAAGCAACAATTGCATGAGATTGTTTCACGTTAAACCGTTTTTACGTTTTCTTAAATAGTTATCACTTTTTGTCAAAGAAATTATCACTTTTCATTAAAAATGTTATCTCTTTTTTATTTATATTATAAATTGTTCATGAAATAATTCATTACACTACTATCACTTTTTATTAAATATTACTTCTTGTTAAATTTTTATCACTTCTTAATCGTTTCACATAAATTTTTCGTGACGATCCCACTGTTGAAGATTGAAACATTTTTCCTCAATGACTTTTCCTTCTAAGAACTAAGTCTTCTTTATTACCTTTTGTTATTTCCCAAGTTCCAACAGTTATATTTTTAAATCTATTTGTACTGGCTAGTTTATACAGCCTCTATATGTAGGATTGTTCTCTCATTCTTTGTAACATAGAATATTCAATATATGAGATCAAATTCCTTTTTCATTCTTTCTTATTTTTAACATGGTATCAGAGCGGGTTAATCTCGTCTCTTAGTCCTTGTTCTTACCATCTTCCGCTCACACAAAGTCTGTTCAAAGACTTCATTCAACACCTCATAGGTGTTCTGCTTCATAAAGAAGCTCAACCCTCTTCTGAATTTCATCCTACAAACAGAAAATTTTTTAGGTTTATCATCATTGAACCTTTAGAAAATCTTTCTGTTCTTATCATCTCTTTCCTCAAGATTTCATCACCAGATTCTCAGATTTCATAAGGGGGTCAGTTTCATCGAATCGTTTCTTGATTCTATAGTGCCCTACTTCTCTTCTCAAACCATCAATTCATCATCAACATTCGAATTCTCATGGCGAGCAACACTTTCAAAGGTCACTCGAACCAGAGAATCACGAATACTGTATTCAATAGGCAAAATTACATTTCTTGGTCCAAATCTGTCGAAGTATTTCTGAAATCAAGAAAGATGCAGGGGTTTATCACTGGAAACAAACCCAAGCCGGTGGCTACAGACCCTAAGAAACCAACCAAAGAGGAGCAAGCTGAAATTGATGATTGGGATGCCAAGATTCCCAAATTATCAGTTGGCTTGTAAACTTAATGGAACCAAAGATTGGGGATATCTACATTACCAAGGACTCTGCCTTCAACATATGGAATTCAATCAAAAAAGATTTATGGCAATTGTCAGATCCACGCCCAAATCTTTCACTCAAAAGCTGAAACCTACTCTCAAAAAGGGACCAGCTTCCATTGCAGAAATCATAGAACAGTTTGACAAAAGAAGGTAAGAATTGAGACTATATCAACCAAAAACCACCGACATAGCAACCATTGAAGAAAAGGAAGAACAGGAACAAGTATACCAATTGCTCGCTGCTTTAGACAAGTCGTGGGAGGCTGCTCATAGCCAAATTCTCATTGCGGCAACTTTTCCACCGTATGAGGAGGTTGTCGCCAGGCTTCAACAAGAAGAAACCCATAGAGCCCGTACCTCATCCTCCTCACTTCAAACTGGAAATATCGAGTGATATGTTGGCAATCGATGAACGAACCAAGGAAAGGGCAAGAAAACCCGTCGGCGCTGGCAGAACAAAAAATGTGCAGGTACTGCAAGAAGCCGAACCACGTGAAGGAAGAATACTACCATCTCCACTCAGAACTCCGGCCGATCAAGCACGACCGTGGCAACCGGGGAAACGGCAGCAATTTCAAAGGGTTTGCGACGCAATCTGAAAGAAACTTAGGGCTCTATGAAGAAGATCGTTCTAAGATTAACGTGGACCAAGGCTTAAGGGGAGAAGAAATAAATGGGCCACAATCTAATGCGGCCCAGTTCACTAATGCCGCCCAGATCAACTATGATCCAGCCCAATTCTCCTCCCTTGTGGACCATGTTGCTCATGCCCTACAAGCCCAAAATACAAATCAGTCCACTAAGACAGTGGATGCAGGTTCAATTATTTCTCCCATTTAAATTCCAATTACTTTTTATCTGATAATATTTCTCTGGGCCAAATTGTTTAAATTTTAATACTGATAAAAGGCCTACCAATACTTCAAGTTTTCACGACTTCGATTTTTCAAAACCAAAATCCTTTAATTGTTCTAGCAAAATTTCTTACAACAAATTTTCAAATAATTCTACTAAAACTTGGGTTGTAGATTCCGGAGCAACCAATCATATGACCGGAGATTATTCTATTCTTTAAAAAATATCAACTATTTTAGATAAATCTCAAAGTATTAAAGTTGCCAATAATATTTTCGTCCCACTATTTGGGAAGGGATCAAGTTATATTTTTTCAAAAAAAATTGATAACATTCTTTATTTACCATCCTTTGCTCTAAATTTATTGTCCGTAAGCAAGATCACAAAAGAATTAAATTGCCGCGTTATATTTTCTGACATTGATGTTGTCTTTCAGGAAAGAACGACGGGTCTAATAATTGGTGAAGGAGTTCTTGTTAACAACCTCTATTTAATCAGTTTTCCTAGTCTAGCATTAAATATTTTTAATATGTCTCTTTGGCACAAAAGACTTGGACATCCGACCAACCAAATTTTTAACAAAATATTTTCACATTCTTTGTTTCATGAAAAATGTGATGTTTGTTCTTTATCAAAACATGCAAGGCTTTCTTTCACTACTTCTTGCTCAAGTACTAGTTCCGCCTTTGATTTAATTCATTTCGATATTTGGGGTCCCGCCCCAACTACTGCTTATAATGATTTCAAATATTATGTTAGTTTTATAGATGACTTCTCAAAATATACTTGGATAAATTTACTAAAAATGAAAGTTTTTTTTTTAAATTTCAAGACTTCTTTGCCTATGTTAAAAATTACTTCAATAAGACTATCAAAATTCTTCGAACGGATAATGGGACTGAGTTTATAAATTTGTATTTTCTAACTTTCACAAAAAATAATGGAATTATTCACCAAACATCGTGTCCCTATACACCCGCACAAAATGGGGTAGCGGAACGAAAAAACTGCCACCTTCTAGAAGTTACTCGCTCTCTTCTCTTCAAACATAAAGTCCCAAAACATTTTTGTTCTGACGTCATATTAACGGCAAATTATCTTATTAATCGTTGTCCCTCTCCTAATCTCAATAACCTATGCCCTCACAAAATTTTTTTAAAAAAGGATGCCAATCTTAATCATTTACGTACCTTTGGATGCTCCTATTTTGTTCACGTTAATCGTTCCGACAAACTTAATCTCTTATCTGTCAAAGTTATTTTCTTAGGATACTCTGTTTCTCAAAAAGGTTATAAATGCTATGATCCAATTTCTAGGAAAATTTACATTTCTAGAGATGTTACCTTCAATGAAAATGAACCTTACTACTCTACTTGTGATTCCTCCGATGACCCTAATTCTGTTTTCCTTATCACAACTTCTAATGATTTTAGTTCTCCTCAGATAAATCAGGACAAAATGGCGACTCCCATTCATCTCGAGGAAGAGAATACTCCAATAGAGGGAGATCAAACCCCAACTGTACCAATTCGAATCGAAAAAATTCTATAGTTAATCAACCTCGGAGATCTCTTCGACAGACATGGCCTCCTACCAAACTGAACGACTACGTCACCTATTCGGTATTATATCCTATTCAAAACTTTCTTTCATATTCATATTTTTCTAACTCGCATCATGCCTTTTTGAACTGTATTAATCTATATGAGCCTAAAATTTTTGAAGAAGCTAACCTTTATCCTACTTGGCGTAAAGCCATGGACGAAGAATTAGTTGCCTTCGAAAAGAATAATACTTGGTCTCTTATTCCTCTTCCTAAAGGAAAAAGAGCAATCGGGTGTAAATGGATCTACAAAGTTAAATTCGATAGTTTGGGTAAAATCAAAAGATATAAAGCTCGCCTTATTGCTAAAGGCTTCACCCAAACTTACGGAATTGACTATGAAGAAACATTCGCACCTATTGCCAAAATAAGTACTATTAGAATCCTACTTTCTATTGACACTAATAAAAATTAGTTTTTTCATCAAATGGACGTAAAGAATGATTTTTTGCAGGAGACCTAGAAGAAGAAGTTTATATGACTCTTCCTCAAGGTCTTAAAAATACAGAGTTCTCTCTTGTTTTTAAACTTCATATATCCATTTATGGTCTTAAACAATCTCCCAAAGTCTGGTATTCTAAACTTAGCCACGCTTTACTTTCTCAAAATTTTCAAAAAGTTCTGCTGATTCATCTTAATTTATTTACTCGCACTTCCTTAAAATCATCTATCATTGTCTTAGTTTATGTCGATGACATTATTATCACCGGTGACAAGGAAATCGAAATTCAAGATGTCAAAAACTTCCTCAAACAAACATTTGACATCAAGGATCTAGGCCTCCTTAAGTAATTCCTTAGAATTGAAATAACTCACTCCAAAATAGGATTATTTCTTTCCCAAAGGAAGTATATACTCGATCTTCTTCAAGAAACAGGTAAACTTGGTATTAAGCCCGCTAGTAGTCCTATGGAAACCAATGCAAAACTTAACTCTGAAGATTGCTCTCCACTTCAAGATGTTTGCATGTACCAAAGGCTTGTAGGAAAACTCATCTACTTAACTGTTACTCGACCTAATATTATTTTTTTCAGTTAGTGTTGTTAGTCAATTTATGCAGGCACCTCGGACCATTCACTTAGCTTCTATTGATCGGATTTTCCAATATCTAAAATTGACCTTGGGCCAAGGAGTTTGAATCAAAAACAATAATGATGTGAGCATTCAAGGTTACACGGATAGTTATTGGGCAGGAAGCTTCGATCGGCGTTCTACTAATGATTTTTGCACCATGGTTGGTGGAAATTTAGTAACTTAAAAAGGGAAAAAGTAAAATGTGGTGTCTCGATCAAATGTCGACGCAGAATACTGAGCAATGTCATCAATTGTTAGTGAACTTACTTAGATAAAGCAACTACTTGAGGATATGAACATTCAAACCAAATGAGCAATTAAAATGCATTGTGATAACAATGCTGCTCGCCACATAGCCTCAAACCCTATTTTCCACGAGCGAACAAAATACACTGAGGTGGATTGTCATTTCGTTCGAGACTGGAATAACAAATTTTGTATTTATGATAAAACAAATACAAATTGGGGTACAAAGATAATCCAGACAGATTTAATTTGAAAGATATGTAAACGAGTTACAATCTCAATCAATCCTTTGATTCTTCTCTCGAACCAATTTGGCTTGATTTGACTTTGACTGGAGTGTGTGTTGATTGTATGTTGACTGCGCTGACTGTGTTGACAACGTGTGTTAAACTGGATCTTCAGATGAAGTTTGTCTGAGCTCGGATGTAAAGTCTTATTACGTTGATCTGGAGACGTTAAACCTTTGTCTTGATTGAACGTTGACTGGAGAGAATGCTGGATTGTAGGGGCTTGACACCTTGATCTCTAATCGGAGGCGGTTGGCTGGAAGAATGTCGGATCGGAGGGGCTTGACACCTTGATTTCTGATCGGAGGTTGTTGGCTGGAAGAACACCCGATCGGAGCGGCTTGACACCTTGATCTCTGATTGGAGGTTGTTCTTGACTTGAAGATGCTTGAAGATCTCAAGGAAGCACTGCTCGTATTCTTGATCTCTTCAGAAGCGTCTGTGTCTTCAAATGTTTTAGTATGTCTGGAATGAATGGAGGATGACTCCTTATTATATAGGTGAATGATGAAGAAGCCCCATAAATAACTCGCAATTTGATTGGTCAATGGCTGATTTAGCCTGATTCTGTGGGCTTGGACCTTTCCATGTATAACACAGTTTGATTGGTTGATCCTTGATTTGACCTAATTCTGCGGGCGTGGGCTTATTTGACTGGATCTTTCCCAACTATCAATTATTCACTAATTTATTTTAGGAATTTATTTATTTAAATCCCTTAATAAATAAATAATGAATTGATAATTATTGCATTAATTTGTCACATTTTTTCCTTTAATAGGCAATAACAACTGCCTATGAATGCCCCCTCGCATTTTGTTCACGGACGCCTTTGTGTTGAAGTGAACAAATTACGATAATCCATTCTTGTTCAACATGATTAAATTTTATTGCTTGCCTCACCAACTTGATACGAATAACCCGAATTATGACTGAACTTAACAGAGTGCTAGGCTGCTTAGTACCTCTTTGAAGAGGATCAAGTCATAACGTAATTCAAAGGGACATGATTTGGTATGAATGGGGGGGTGTCGTACACATTTTACACTCATGTGGGCCAGGAGTGACATGCAGTTTAGGCTCGTGCGTCATGGAGCGTTGAACTTGAATTTGCTGACAGTTTATACTTCTATCAATGAGTCTTGAATTTGAACTTGTAAACAGTTTATATTCGTATCAAGGAGCCTTGTGTGGACATTTTTCACTCATGTCAAGGAGCTTTGTGTGTAGATAGTTTATTCTCTTCCCAAGGAGATTTGATTTGATGTGTAGATAGTTTATACTCATATCAAGGAGTTTCGAATATGTAGATAGTTTTCGCTCGTGCCGTGGAGCATAACTTGAGAGATATTAGATAGTTTTAACTCATATCAAGCAGCATAACTTGAGGATTTTAGATAGTTTAAACTCGTATCAAGGAGTATTATATGGACATTTTTAGCTTATTTCGAGGAGCGTAATATGTAGATAGTTTTAGCTCATATCAAGGAGTAATGTGTGGATAGTTTTAGCTCATATCAAGGAGCGTAATGTGTAGAGAGTTTCGTCTCTTCTCAAGGAGATTTAATTTGAGTTAGACAGTTTAAGCTCGTATCAAGGAGCATTGTGTGGATAGTTTTAGCTCATATCAAGGAGCATAATGTGTAGATAGTTTAAGCTCGTATCAAGGAGCATAATATAGACAGTTTTCGCTCATATCAAGGAGCTTAAACTTGATTTATCAACTATTCATTGCCCCTCAATCTTAGAATACGTTGTTTGCTCTTGCTTCCACTTCATTTCTATGAATCATTATGGAAACTGCAGTCTTTGATTGCGGTTCATCAGAAGGCATGTCTTCAAACTCATAAGAGTCTTGAATAGAGGGTCATTCGATGTCATTCGATGTCAATCTCAACTCCATGTCGTAAGTTCTTGTAGCCAATTCTTCAAAACTTTTAGGCCGAATTCCTTAGAGTATGTAGCGAAGATTCCACTGCATCCCTTGAATACACATTTCAATAGCTGAAGTTCTGTTAACTTTTCTTTACAATTGAGGCTTAGGCTCCTCTATCTATTGATATAATCGATGACATACTCTTCATCACTTTGATGAGCAATTGTTAGCTCCATCATGCTAACAATTCTTCGTTTGCTATAAAAATGGTTGAGGAATACTTTTTTCATTTGCCCCAACTATCAATGGAGTTAGCTTCCAAGTCGATATGCCAATCGAAGGCATTTCCTTTTAAAGATCGGATGAATTGCCTCACCATGTGATCTCCATAGGTCCCAACATCATTGCATGTCTCGATGAAGTGCGCCACATGTTGTCTTGGGTTGCCTTTGCCATCGGATTGTTGAAACTTGGGAGGTTGGTAGTCAGTTGGCATCCTCAAGTTGCCAATTCTCTTTGTATATGGCTTTTTGTAGGTGGCAGAAGATTTGGAGCTTACTTCAAACTTGTCTTTTATCGTCTCTATGATAATGTTTTTTAATTAGTTGATATGAAGCATTCCCTCAGCTAAAATTTCCACTTTTTCCTCAATTTGCTTCTTTTCAGGTGAATGATGTTTCGTCGAGTCTTCCTCCTCGTGCTCATCCTCAACTTGTTTCTTATTTGCATGTCTTGTCTCCGCATTATCCATTTTCTTCATAAGTACGGAGATCTTTACGTCTTGAGCTTCCATGTGCTTGTTGAGTCCTTCAATGACTCTCATCATACTTGCGAGTTGATCCTCAAGGGTCATAGCACTTGTCGTCATCACTGCAACTTCAGTTGAGGCATGTGGTGAGTTTGGCGTGGAGCGAGTAGTTGAGCAGACAGAATCATCATCACCATCTTTATCGCCCTGTAATGGCTTATTGAGAGTAATTCCCACCACATGGTTTGTCTTTGAGGAGTCTTTAGGCATACTTCTTGTAAAGTCTTCAACCTTATCAGTTTGCAACTATGGAGGTTTTAATACAATAAACCTTCTTATCGCAATCTTTAATGGAGTCATCATTTGAGTCTTCACAGCTTGCAGCTCTAAAGGCTTTGAGGTAGATGATCTTTTGATCGCGATCCTAAGAGGAGTCATTATTTGTGCTTGTAGAGAGAAGAGATGAGAGGTAGAGACGGTCCCACGGACGTGCCAAAATTTATAACAACAAATTTTATATTTATGATAAAATAAATACAAATTGGGGTACAAAGATAATCCAGACGGATTTAATTTGAAAGATATGTAAATGAGTTACAATCTCAATCAATCCTCTGATTTTTTTTCTCGAACCAATTTGACTTGACTTTGACTGGAGTGTTTGTTGACTGCGCTGACTGTGCTGACAGCGTGTGTAGAGCTGGATCTTCAGATGAAGCTTGTTCGGACTCGGATGTAAAGTCTTATGACGTTGATCCGGAGGTGTTAAGCCTTTGTTCGGATTGAACGTTGACTAGAGAGAATGCCGGATCGGAGGGGCTTGACACCTTGATCGCTGATTGGAGGCGGTTGGCTGGAAGAACACTGGATTGGAGGGGCTTGACACCTTGATCTCTGATCGGAGGTTGTTGGCTGGAAGAATGCCAGATCGGAGGGGATTAACATCTTGATCTCTGATCGGAGGTTATTCTTGACTAGAAGATGCTTGAAAATCTCAAGGGAGCACTGCTCTTATTCTTGATCTCTTCAAAAGTGTGTGTCTTCAGATGTTTTAGTGTGTCTGGAATGAATGGAAGATGATTCCTTATATAGGTGAAGGGTGAGGAAACCTCATAAATAACTCACAATTTGATTGGTCAATGGCTGATTTGACCTGATTCTGTAGGCTTGGGCATTTCCATGTATAACACAGTTTGATTGGTTGATCCTTGATTTGACCTAATTCTGCGGGCTTAGGCTTATTTAACTGGATCTGTCATAATTATCAATTATTCACTAATTTATTTTAGGAATTTATTTATTTAAATCCCTTAATAAATAAATAATTAATTGATAATTATTGCATTAATTTGTCACATATTTTCATTTAATAGATAATAAAATTCAAGTGCCTACAGAGACAAAGTTCAAAGCGGGATGATTCAAACACCTTATACTGGGAGTAAGGATCAACTTGCAAACATATTCACTAAAGCCTTGTACAAATCAAGACATAAGCTCTTTCTTGACAAGTTAGGAGTAATCAACCCGTTCACCCCTACACTTCAGGGGGAGTGTTGAAGATTGAAACATTTTTCCTTATTTACTTTTCCTTCTAGGAATTAAGTCTTCTTTATTACCTTTTGTTATTTCCCAAGTTCCAACAGCTATATTTTTAAATCTATTTGTACTGGCTAGTTTATACCGCCTCTATATATAGGATTGTTCTCTCATTCTTTGTAACATAGAACATTCAATATATGAGATCAAATTCCTTTTTCATTCTTTCTTATTTTTAACACCCACAAAAGAAGTGATAACAATTTAAAGGCAACGCGTGAGAACATCTCATGTGAAATTGATTTTTCATATTCGTAAATTATTATTACTTTTTATTAAATATATTATTACATTTTATTTATACTATAAATTATTCATGAAATAATAGACTGCACCACTATTACTTTTTATTAATTCGATTATCATTTTTAATATTAAAATATTATTATTTTATCCATGTCATGTAAGTCTCCCCGAGCCATTATTAAAATTTGTATTCTTTTCTCGTGAAATGAATATCACCGCAGAAGAATTGGATGAGGTCGAGTAACCATGAATTGTGAGTATCCATTTATCCACGGAATACCCGAATGCCAATGGGTATACAAAGCCTACTTAATAATGAATTTTTAAGGTAACAGAATAGAGGACAACTAGAATGTCGAATAATAATTGAAAGTGCCTACCCGTAATCTACCCTACCAGTAAAAGCAATAAAAATGCATCACTCGATATCCACGGATTCTTTTAATGTTGTCAAATTTAAGATAAGTGCTGTTAATAATTGAGCAATCATTTAACTCGAGAGTTCTTTTCATGTTTGCCAAGATTTAAACAATGGCAAATGTATATGAATACTCATAATAATATCTTAACATTCAAACAACTAACTGCCTTGGGAGAGGAATGCAAACTTTTTTGCACTATAACATTGTTTCAGTCCATCCCATCCGACAATCAATCCCCCCATTTTCACTATACAACAGATGGAAACACAGAATTACATCTCCTTGTTTTCTTTGCCATCTCTAGTTTTGGCTAGGTGATGAGGAGTTTCAAGTGCTGGAGTGTTGGTATCCTTATCAACGCTCTCGTTAGGCTGATCGGAGTTCCTCTCTTTCAGCTGATTCAGCCTTGCTCTCAGTAATTTCACCGAGACATCAGTTTCACCGTTTGCTTTTGGTTCCTCCGGTTGAGACACAGTGGGCGCTACCTGGACCTGAATAGCCCACTTGGGCCATTTTTTCCTCGGATTATTAGGCTTTGGAATGCCTGATGATGCCTGAGAATATTCACATAATAATTCAACAGACAGAAAGTTTAAAAGATTTTTAGTTTTTATGCATGATTTGTAAGCAACACATACCAGGCTGTTTCCAATATCAGACAATGGCTTCCTTGCAGTAGCATGCTTCTCAGATAAAGCAGTTTGAAGTAGCATTGCGCCATGAGAAGCAAGATCTATTTGATCTCCAGGAGACTCGTCGCTACAAGTTTCAATCAACTTGTCCTCCCTATTGCTGCACCTAGTACGTCCACAGCTGCATGACGGACCACAAGCACCGTTTGCAGCTCTGCATTCACATCTTAGCGTCTTGCATTGAGAACTCCTACTGCAGGAACAACATAGTCCCTCCGTTGAACTTACAGGAGCTGATGGTTCTAAATCAAGACCTAATTTTTCAACATTGTTATCCATCTTAGATTCCGTTCTCTTTTTAGTTTGGCGTTTTCTTTCTCTTGTTCGTTCCCATTCACCATCATCCTCATCATGTGATCTATATATGTATTCATCATCTGATGTATCCATATCTTCTACTAATGCGGTCCCAAATGCCCCACTGTTAAGTATGGAATTTCGGAATCCCTAAACATGCATATCAATCATGTTACTTAAATATAATGATTCTAAAGAACTAAATGATATCCTCCAAATTAAGTTATATAGGAAAGAACATATATGTGAAAGTATACCTTGGGTCGTAAATCATAAACATGCCCATCACCATCCCCAATATGAGCATTCACACAATTGTTGGAGCAGTCTCTCATTTCACTAAACCGTCTCTCCAAAGCCTTCTGAGAAAATTACAGCATCCAGATTTATTAAGATTATGCCAAGAACATTAACATTTATGCCAGAGACTTAGTTGCTCACCATTAAATTTTCCTGGCGTTTAAGTTCAGCTTTTTTTAGCTCCAGTTGTCTAACCAAACTGACTACTTTTTCCTTCAAATCTCTAATTTCTGAATCCTTCTCTCTGTCATCAACTTCTCTATCCCTAAGCTGGCATCTGTTGGGGGCAAATTGACGGAAGCAAATCAACTATATGCAATTTTCAAACGCAAGCATTAATTCCATTTAAAGTTTCCAAAGGGAAAATTACCTAGAGGATGCTGCCAAGTTAAACAGGAAGTTCATGATATCTTTAGCTTCAGAAAGAGAACGGACTTGGTTCCACCTTCCTCTGCCACTAAATGCTCGTTCACGCTCCTCAGCTTCTGATAACTGAGATGCCATGGAAACAAGAGCACTTGAAGAAGTAGCAAGCATATTGTCAAGGGCGAAAATCCTCGAATTTCTAGCACCAGGAGACATCATCTGAGGGAATTTACTACAATTGAGGAAATGATTAAGTGATTCAGTAAACAAAACCACTTAATTATCATGGAAAGAAACAGATAAAGAAATATATAATTCAGCTGTGGAACTTCATACCCCAAGTTCTGCTGCTTCTCAATCAGTGTCTCTTCCTTCAATTTTGCAACCTCTTCAGCCATCATAGCCCTCCTACACATTGAAATCACAAATAAACTTATGAGTTAAAACTATACAATTAAAGTACAGAAATGGTAATAACTTTCCACATCATCATCACAACCCATGATAGTCGACATCATTGTTTGGTTTATTTTGTTTTTGGTTGTTGATATATCTTCCCTGGACTAAAATATGGGGTTTAAAGCTACTAATAACATGTCCTACTAACATACCATTGTACCAAATGAGTAATTAAAAATTTGGCAAATTCCATTCATAATCAATACAATAGAGAGGCTTTGAATGATTATTGTCACCATGAAAAACTTCCATCCAACGACTTCCATTTCTACCACATGAATATAGAATTATTGAATCATAGATAATAAATTGTACAAATATTTGTCTACTAACTCCGTACTTTCCACAATGTATTTCAGGTGAGCATATGTGGAAATCCAGAATCAAAATAAAGGCTAAAAGAAACATTATTAGTTCCAAAATCTCTTGGATTTGTTGTCTATTCAAGATACAACAGTTAAAAGTTAGAGTTTATGCTCTTTCTCAGCTTCAAAAACAATTCAATGAAAAGTTGTGTGGAGAAAAAAAGTAATTAAACGGGATCACATTAGTCAAGTCCAACAGAAATAAAGGTTAAAAGAAAAAAATACGTGCAGAGAAACCAAAAATCAGAACAGTTCCAATACACGAAGAGAAGTGCAAAAGTAAAAAATCAAATATTTTTTTAGAGTGATGGTGTTTTACTCTTTTAATTGACGCTCGTACTCCATCTGCACTTCATGTACTCCTACAGTAACTTCAAGTTCATGTTCTATAGTTTTCACCAATGCCTTGAAAGGAAAAGAAATATAAAAATATGTTAATTATATTGAAAGGATAGATTACCAATAATTCCATGCTAAGGAAATTAGTGATATATGCTAATATCATCATAAAATGCATTTACCTGAATTCCAGGACCTCTGTTACTTCCTCCAACTGCATGTGTGAAGGAAATCAATAGATTACATACTGAATCATATTCATCTAAGAAACTACAACCGTTAGAATATCAGTATAACAATTTTATTCTAACCAGATGTGTCGCGTGAACCTTTCCGGGAATCTATCAACTCTTTAAGGCGTTTTGTAGCCATAGCAGCTTCTTCAGTCTTCCTCTGCAAAACCTGATAAGTAACAACCTTGTTAGAATATTCAAAACTCTAAGTACGTAGAATTGAGTGAAGACCCCGAATTACCAGCTTTTGCCTCTGGTTAAGCGCCAACAGCTTATGCATCTCATATTCATTTCGCCTTCCCTCTTTTTTAAGCTATAGAAATGACATTCACAAATAGATTATTAGTTTCACAAAAATATAAAAAGCAATTTAGTCCGCAGGATGAAAAAGAGGGTAGAAAGTGATGTATCCATAAAGAAACTGTTCCTAGGGGTCCTTTATTTGTAGACGATAATGAGAATGAGAATAGGATTGGAAAGTGGTGAGGAATCACTTTTTTCCACCCAGAAAATGAGGAATCAAATAACAATTCACGGAATGACATAAGTTAGCAGACACCCACTTTACTTTCATTCTCATTCCTTTGCCTACACATCCTAATTTTTGGACTAGTGATGGACAGCTGACCTTATTATAGGTTAAAAAAAAAAAAAAAAACTTAAAAGAGAAAAAAGTTAACTAAAGACTGAACTCAGCAAGTAAATGAATTGACAGATAGTAAGCGATAACCTGAAGCACTTCTTTCTCCCGAGATGCTTTCCACAGCCTAAATTGCTCAGATTCTTGTTTAATTTTTTGTTGCAGTTGAACCTTCACATGAAAAATAGAATAAATGGCAGTGAAGATAAGGTTTGTGTTTAAGTGGGGATACCATATAGGAGTACCTTGTGTGTCTTTATTTTTTGGATCTCATCATGTAACCTTTTAGAAGCTTCATCGCTTTTTTGTTTCTGTCTCAGCAATTGAGCTTGTGCATCCTGCTTTTTCTTTAACTCAGCAACCTGTGGAGAGAATGGGGTTATTAGCAAGAACAAGAGTATAAATTTGTAAGGTAAGCTATCATTATGGTTCACCTGTGTCTCGAGAACATTCAGTTTTTGAAGATACTCTTCTTTCAACTTTTGAGCACTATCATCAGAAGTGGAAGAGATACTGGCAAGATTATGACGAAGTTCTTCAATCTCTTTCTATTTAAAAAAAGACAAGGGCATTTTAGAGATATGCACTTCGTGAATGTTGAAAATACATTTACAAAACCATACCTGTAAAGCCCTTTTTTCTATTTCCAGTTCATGAACTTTTTTCTCATAATGCTGTTTAAGAACTGACGTATCTCCACTCACAACCCTCTTCATTTCCGCCTAAAAGAGAATTAATGAGAGGCCATTAGTAAGTCCATGTGTGTTTGTGCTATAGAGAGACCAATAGATTTTACAACAACCTGGCTTGTTGCAGGAAAGGCAAAATATAGAGGTTCAGAAACACAAAGATTACAACTCAATTGTACAATATAGTTTATAGTGCCAGACTGCCAGTTGCATACTACATATTATTCTCTGAAAATCTTGAATTATAAAAGGTAGTAAAACATATGGGAATTTATTGATCCAATAACAATAAAATAGAGTTCCACAAAATATCATATTTATCATGCTATATGAATTAAGAAACTAATGTACATCCATGGAACACGCTTTATTCTTCTCAAAACTAATTGACTAAGTCTAACACATTCTTCATTACTTGTTCTTGTGCATGAGATCCACAAGCCCTTTGATACTGTTTGGTTTTACCTCAAAGCAAGCAAGTTAATGTACAGTAGATCTTTAAACATATATGTAATTACTAGATTTTAAGATTACCTCCTTCTGTTCAAGTTTCTTGTCCAACTCTTTTAGTTCTCTGTCCAGTTGCTCTTGAAGAGAAGAATGCTCAAGCTCTTTCTCCACATCTTCAATCACATCTGCAAGACATCAAAAGTTGAGAATGAGAGACTGAGCATCAATTACCCTAAATAGACATATATGTACCCAACTGGGTTAGTTAAACATTATCTCAAGTGCTTGTAGCCTAGAAAGGATTAACAAATATGAATCGAGACCTGTTCTGTCCAATACCAGGAATAATTGAATCACATGTACACAAGATATTAAGCACTAGGCAAGGTTAGGGTGCAACAGACATTAAGATTAAACAGTATAACAGCTCAAAGAATACCATCTGTTTCTTCAGTTTTTATATCAAAGTCCATTAGATATGAATGTCTTGAGTGAGTCCCATCAACTTCCAAATTGAGATAATCATTGGACTTCCCACTGGACGTCTGTTTCTTTACTAGCTCCTCTAATTCATGAATTCGGGTAATATAAGTTTTCACCATGTCAAAATCCTGAAGAACATTGAAAATATGCAAGTCAAAGACAGGGAAACTGACAAAAAGGGCCATGTAAAAAGTATACACAACTAGTGGAATACAAAATAAGATAAGTCAAGACTTTAACCTTATCAGATGTGGTACATATCTCATCAACAGGTTTCCCATTTTGAATTGATTCAATTTGCATAATGAGTCTATCTCTTTCCACCTGATAAAATTTATTTGATAACATGGATGTTACTAGTGTTTCTTGAACCCTACTTATTTTGTAGAAAGCCAATTTTGAAATAAAATAAGGCCAACCTGAGCATCAATGGCACGCTGTGTCAAATGCTCATAACCAGTTCGACATTCTTGAAGCTCTGTTTGTAGCTCCATTTTACTTGCCTCAAGCAAAGATATTTTGTGCTTAAGAATCTGCAAAAGAATACCAATGGAATAAATTTCTCAACTACAAGTAAGAGTGTTGCATAAATTGTTAATCAATACAACCTTATATGTAGTACAGGGTTTCAAATATATATAGGGATTAGTTAATGAAATCTAAACTTAGAGAGAGACATAAAGTGAATCATTTTAAACTAGTGATTACTTCTTCTGTTGACTCAACAATAATGCTTTAAAACAAAATAGAGAGATTTAGCAGTATATACCTTAATTTCTTCAGCTGGAGCATTAGAATCTCCACGTAAGTAAAGTAACTCTGATTGCAATTGTTCAATTTGACTCCGCATCCTTTGCATTTGAGCTGCTACTGGGTCACGGTTGATCTACAAAGTTAAATATGATAGAAGTCCATCAAAATATTCTTTTACCAAAAAATTTGACACTGGAATGATGATTAGATGGTAAATATATATTTGAAGCTTACAATAGCTTTATTCTGAATATTCCGTGTTCGATTAGCATATTTCAACGTATTAAGGGTCTCTTCAGCATTAGTGTCAGCAGGGCTCACACATGCTGTCAACAACAAAACAAATTAGTTGATATTTATAAGGAATGATACATAGGAGTTCCCTTATCATCAATCATCATTAATAATAATACATGTTAGATAAGCACGAGACTATCTTATCGAATCTATTTAATGAAATATTGGAAAATAACACTCACTCCGTCCCGGTAATTTACACACTGACTGAACTAGATTATAATGAAATATTGGAAAGTAATTTTCCCAAAAAATAATAGGAGTAATAAATTCTTTTCTCTCCATAGTATGGTCACATAAGCTAGTGTAGATGTTGAAATGGATTAACTGATAAAATGACTAAAAGAGAATAACTGTAAACGCATACCGATCATAATCGTTTTGCTATTTCCACCAAGAGAATCCTGTTACAACGAAATAATAGTTTAATCAATATTGCACCAAAAGATGAAAATATTTGATAACGTTTTTTCAATCCAATTCAATTGGCATAAAAAAGAAAAGATCTCAAAATACCGCAAAAAATGGGCCCAATTAATGCATATGCATCAAAATACCACAAAAAATGGACCCAATTAATGCATATGCATTAAAATTCTTAGTATAAGTAACCAAGTTTACATGTGCACATACATAGAAAAATGGAACATCACATGGAAAAAATCCGAACTCCTTATCAGAGGACATCTAGAGAGCAAAAAAAAAAAACCAGTCTTGCCTGTAATATGCGTGTTAACTTGCTATCACGATATGGAACATGACCTCCTTCTTTACGCTTTTTCTCATCTCCTAAAGCGCTTATGACATTACCAAGAGCCAATAATCCTTTGTTGATGTGGATACCTAGACAACAGAACAGAATTTTAGCTTAGTACCAAAATAAGCCCAAAAAAAAAAGATTTACATCTAAAGTTTTCACTGTCTTAAATAGAATCCTTGTAAAATACAGACACAACACAGAATACTCGAGTCATTCGTAGTTAAGATTAAAAAATTCTCAAAGCATATTATGACAGCATATAAAAACATAATAAGCATCACCTTCTTGTAAGCGCGTCCCATCTGCACCTGTTCTTTTCGCTCTCTCAGAGCCCGCAAGGTCTACCAAGTGAAGCTTTGCCATTAAAACATCATCACCAACATCATTTCCAGTCAAAGAATGAGTTATTCTTCTTTGCTCCATTGAGATTGTGAAAATGGCATGTGAACGACTACATAAACAGTTAAAAGCAGGTAACGAGTATGCCATGTTGAAGAATTAGATGATCTTAACTTAAGCATTGTAAAGCAGACGATAAGCATATCATGAAGAAGAATCAGATGATCTTAACTTAGGCAAGCTTCAAATCCATGCAATAATATAATAACAAGCCTTTGATTAATTAAACTAGGAAACAAAAGGATAACCAACACACCTTGATTGACTGTTCATATTGGTGCTTCCTGTGGCGCGACACAACGAGCCTTGAAGAAGATATGAAGCCATCTCCGCTTTTGACCGAACCTCTGACTCTGTAACTCCAGAAAGTGTAATTCCTCCTGTCACTCTTTCTCTAATTTGAATGGGAACCCTTGCAGGCCCAGTAGTCTTTTGATCTAGCAAATCAAATACTTCTTCCTTGAAAATCTGCAAGGGTTCAGCTTAAACAATAATTAAATTGAAAATGAAGTATTTTCCATATTTAAGTAAATCAGCAGGTTCAAGATTTGATACCTCTATAAAAGAAATCCTAATCAAGAACTCTGTTGAGTCTTTCAGAGACTCCACTCTTGAGAAGATAGTATCCATCACTTTAGGGATGACGCCATTCTCATGATCTTCACCGTTATAATTTGTACCCATGGTATAGGTCTTCCCAGACCCAGTCTAAAAATAAATATAGAAAATAACAAGAGTGAGCATAGGCATTACAAGAGTGGTGTCCTACCAACAATTAACTAAAATTTGAATAAAAGAAACTTTTTTGTGAAAGTAAAACAATAAGCAATTAGGTATTGGAAGGAGAGGGTTAAGCTGCAGACCTGGCCATAGGCAAGCACTGTTCCATTATACCCATTAAATAGGGCATCAACCAGCGGGGAAACACATTCATCGAAGATTAATGAACATGAGGTACCCCTGCTACCAAAAACGTGGTCAAATGTGAAAGCATGTGTTCCAATTTGAACCTGTTGGTGAAGTGAAATTCCATAAGAATTTTACAATTACAGGTGAATCTACAGCATAAGATGATTAATGCGGTGGAAACAAATACCTGCTTTTCCGCCGGGAAAACCGTAATGCAGTCGGTACAACCTAGGAGAAGCTCGGAAGTGACGAGGGGTCGAATATTGACTGCCACCCTCACACTCTGGGACTCGGTGGCCTCCATTTGACAAATCTGAAAGAGAGAGAAAGAGATAAAGTCAGTTGAGCAGAATTAAAAGCCCAAAACGTAAATGAAATGAATTAATTACATTCTGAGATGAAAATGGCGATTCCGATAGGCGTCCAGAGAGTGGATTGGAAGAAGAGAGGGATGAAAGAGGGCGGCTATTTCATTTGAAAAGGAGAAAGGGAGGAGAGAGAGAGAGAGAAGAGGGAGAAGAACGTTATGGACTTGTGATGGATGGACCTAAAAAAAATTGAAATGAAGAGAGGCGGGCACAGCAAAGAGCAAACCCAAACCCCAATTCAAATTTGAGAGGGTCACGTGCATTCAGAGTGCTGTCGAAACGGCTCGCTTCAGATTTACTACCTATTTTTCTATTATTATTATGGATGTTTTTATTTAGTAAATTATTTTGGGGTATGACTTATAAGTGAGTTTTGCGTTTGGATCCAAACCTACTCATTCGGAATATCCTATTTGAGGTAATTCAATTTCAGTCCTCAAGTTTGTTAAATTCGTATTTTTGGTTATTTAGTATTTGATATTAGTCATTTTTGTCCACTTTTATCCTTTATTTGTTGGAAATTTTTTAAAATCATCGAGAATTTTCGAAATTGTTCCTTTATGATTTGGCATAATTCAAACTCAGTCTCCTTAAATATTCTAGTGTCCGATTTTAGTCATTTTTCTCCAATTTTGGTCCCTTATTAACTAGAAATTACTCAATGTCGCGGAAAATTTGAGCATGAGATACACGCACCCAACAATTTTTTTGCTCTCCCGGATTGTTTTTGTTTATGTGCCAGTTTCACTTATTTTCATTCTTCATAAATACTACATAAATACGTTATAAGAGACAAGTAAATTCATATCAAAATATAATTTTTAATGATAATATTCTACTTCCTTCATCCCGGTCATAGATCCTCATTTGTTTTTTGCACATGGATTAAGAAGTATTATTATTTTATGTGTAGTGGGTAGTTGTATTAGTAGCGAGTGGTGGGCCATATGTGGAACATTTTTATTAAAAGGGGAAAATAAGGACCTTTGAATGTGACGCCCAATATAGTAAAATTGGGACATTTAGGTGGGACGGAGAGAGTAATAAACAACCTATTTATATTTTGAATAATTAAGGAATATGAAAAAAATATTAAAAATTAATATTGTAAGATCGCATATAAATATTAAAAATCAAAATAAATAAAAGTATTGATGATATATTTATACATAATTAATTATATATTATATAATAAATTAATAAGATTATATATAGAAGAGAGGAATTTTTTAGAATTTTAAAACAATAAAAAATAATTAATAAAAAATAGTTAAGGAAATTCAAAGGGTCTGACTATTCGCACCCCCAATATTATTTAATATACCTCATTTACTAAATAAACCCTTGTAGTAGGGCCTCGGAGTTGGGCTCCCATTCCCCCAGTTCATCCATTGGGCTTGATGGTCCCAAAGCTCAGCAAGAAAGACCCCCAAATTGCTAGGAGCGTCCGCCTCATTGAAGCTACTAGGACACTTGCCCCAATTGCTTGAGATACACAGATATTCTCTAAGATATCTGCGTAGGGGATATCCTAGATCGGATCCTAAAGATAGTCACGAGAGGCTAAACGCATTTAATGCTTGCACTGTACGCATATATTGCACAGTGACCTGACGATTCATCCAGATTCGGATGACGTCAGATTACATAATATAAATATGGGGACAACCCACAGCAATAAACATCATTAATTTACCCCCTCAAAAAAGGCACAAGACTGCCTAGGGGGCAAACCTCTCTCCACATTTTATGTTAGTTTAGTACAGATAATCCTTTTGTTATCCACTAATAGCCACTTTAACCCACCATTAAGAAGGGATAAAATCTAACGAGCAACATTTGGCGCTAGAAGGAGGGCGGACACTCGCAGCTTTGGCGACTGCCACCCTCAATATACCCCAACCCAATCGTACATTCAATGGCGGATGAACAGGACGAAGCCACCCCCAGCAGGGTTGATGCGGTTACCAGTCGGCATTGGCAGGAAGACCTGAACCCCTCTCGAACTGTAGAGAAAGAGGTTCCGCGTGATACAAATCTAGAAGAATACAATCCGCAAACCAATTTTCGTCAGAAGTACTTCGACCTTCTCAAGCAAATGAAGGGAAAGCGAGCGGCAGGACCAAAGACCGCAAGTCGGAGGCTAAGTTTCAGCCTCAAGAAGAGCTCGATAGAACAGACAAACGAGCGACAACGAGAACGGACTCCACCTAGAAGGTCAGTGCACGAGCGAGTGGGGCAAAAGGACGTACGAAAGCAACCGAGAAATGCCCAGAAAGTGGTAGACGAAGGACGCGAGTGGAGGAAGATGGCATCCCACTCTAACTCGGTCGCCAGTCAATCCCCCGCACGCACTACCGGACGCATAAATGCCAAAGATCGACTAGGACCAGATCCGGTGAAGTGTCGACACGAGCAAATGGGAGAAAGTGCGGGAGACTATCCTGTAACTCGACTCAAACGATAGCATGATGCGGATATAAATGCGCTAAGGAGACGACTCGATCAAATGGAGAGAAGAAACGAGGCCGGACTCCATAGCTATAACACTCCTAATATACATATTGATAATAATACTATATTTATAAAATAATAGTAATGACGTTTACATATAAGCATAATCATTTATAATAATAATACTAATTATATGTAATAATAATAATTATTATTAATATTATTATCATATATATATATATATATATATATATATATATATATATATATATATATATATATATATATATATATATATATATATATATATATATACACAAAATAGTAATAAGTCTGAATGGGGCACTACCACATCTAAGAATATGCACATATATATTTAATAATGGTGTACCCACCATTAAGGGCCCCCACCGCCCCTACCCTAGGGATTGGTGGAGGAGGTAAAACGCAGGATGTGCCTCAAGTGGCTTATAGAGAGGGCTCACTGTTAAACTTGTGCTTGCAAGGAGCCAAATCCATGCCAAAGGCAGGATTCGAACCCCTACCCTGCAGCAACCAAGCTCAGTTGAAAGGCATTTCCACCTTCCCTCTGCTCAGTTGGATTTAGCCCCTTGCAAGCACAAGTTTAACAGTGAGCCCTCTCTATAAGCCACTTGACGCACATCCTGCGATTTACCTCCTCCACCAATCCCCAGGACAGGGGCGGTGGGGGCCCCTAATGGTGGGGTACACCATATATATTTAATAATAATAATAGCAATATAAAATTAGGATAATGGAATAAGTGCACTTTATTAAAGTAAAGCGCATCAAATATTTGTGGTCAGATTGATGTAGACGTCATGGACTACCTACCTTTCACTTGGCAATATAGTAGACATGCACCCCGGTTCGGAATCGCCAGTTCCGGTTCCGAACCGGCGGTTCCGGTTTCAAGGTAGGGGGAACCGGAACCGAATCGGGGTACGAAGGTTTCGGTTCCGGAACCGACGGTCCCGGAACCGACGGTCCCGGTTTCGGTTCGGAACCGCCGGTTCTGATTTTAATTTTTTTTTTGGTTAAGCGTAAAAAGTAAAAAAAATTGAAAAACCGGCAGTTCGAACCGGAACCGCCGGTTTTTTTCCCAAATATGAGGAACCGGAACCAAACCTTCCTTAGCCAGTTCCATTTTTTTTTGTCGATTTCGGAACCGGCGATTCCGATTAAAACCGGCGGTTCCCCGGTTCGAACCACTGATTCCGATTTTTTTGTGCATGTCTACAATATGGGATATGTATTAGAAGAAGCATGCATAACCACGTAGCCAACCGTAGCTAACCTATATACTAGGCTAATCATTAAGCCATAAGCCTAACACAAAAATTTTTCCTATAAATAGTTCCTATCTGAGTGCAAGGTAACCACAACATATACCCACACCATCCATACATCATGTTAGGGTAACAGCGAAGGGGGATAAGCTACAAGGATAGAAGTAAGTTTATCATTAGCGTTATTTTTATCGCATTATATATTAAAATGATCCTCTCGTTCCTTAGACTCTAAATATTAAATCCATATGTTTCAAACTTTCGCCAACAAGAATAAAACATTATAGTGTTATATCTTAAAATGTTCGTCTCTTAACGTAGATTTCAAATACTAAAATCGTTTGTCGTTTTGATGTCTCAATTATTAAATATTTTCTGTTAAAGTGTCCATGCATGATGTCTTAAATTATATACCATTTTGAAGCATTTTTCATGAGGAATATAACCATATAATTTGTTTTAATTTTGGACGTAAGAAATGGAGCATGCATCTACCCGTAAGGTTAAATTTTGGTCACATTTTCTTATAATGTTCTAATACATAGTTTTGACTCTCGTCTCACGAGGATCACAAAAATGTTTTCGAAATTTTAATTGGAGTTATATAAATATAGTTTAAATAATTTTCTATAAGTTTAGGGTTTAAATAAGAAATTAATAAATAGTAAGGATTAAGTAAAGTGGGATGCTTTTAATAATTATTAGTTCACGATTTTAAGTAATTTCTCAAAACATTTATTTGATTCTTTTAGTATTAGTGCGTAAATATAGTTTGCTTTAGGAATAGAAAATTTATTTTTTTTATAGTTATCATGCATCATTAAATTTTGTTAAAGGATCTTAAAAGATTTATTATATTAAAATTTACGTCTTTATTAAAATTTTATTTACTAAACCATTAATTTTAAATTAAACATAAACCTAGTTTATTAAATATTTTAAGCTTAAATTCAACATATTCTTTCAAGATATCCATTATCATTCATAGTTTTCTACCCACTTAAGGTAGGGGTAATTTCTACTCTTCACCGAGTATTATTACATTCCATGTTTATGATTGTTATTGTTAATATGTGTACGTAATAGACATGTATATACAATTGGAAAATATTTCCACATTTGCAGCTCGATACTAATTGACATATTGCCGGACGCAACCAGAGCCGACGCTAATTGACATATTGGCGGACTTTGAGCCGTCGTTGACACATATTCATCGACTGCCACATTATTTTATTTTATACATTTATCTTACTTATATATATTAGCAAGTGCAATCATTAATGTTCCCCTACTGAGTGTATTTTAAACGCTCACCCTATTATTTTGAATTTCAGATTCTACAGAAGGTGAAGAAGCGTGACTTAAGTGGAATTTTATTTCTTGACGATATTTGCATGTTTTGTAAAATAAACTACTTGACGTTGTAACTCTTGTCCTGGAACATCATGTTATGACTTCCGCTTATGTGCTACTTTTCAGTGACGCCCATGTTCTAGGGCAACTCTTTTTATCTATTTTACCGTTTATTTATTTGTCTTTCTATTTATTTTTTAAAATATATATATATATATATATATATATATATATATATTATATATAATGAGAATATCATACTTAAAGAATTCAGGGCGTTACAATAGCATTCCCGACCTGGAGTTTGGGAGGACCCCGTTCACTCATAGGGTCATTGCGACTGCCACCATGAAAAAAATACAAATCCCTCAGATCCCCCAATACGCCGGCGATTCTAGTTCAATCTCGCACCTCAATAAATATGTCAGATAGATGCTGGCACAATGTTGTTCGGAAGAGGATCGATGTAAGATGTTCCCCTTGACGTGGGAGATAAAGCACACTCGTGGTTCGAATCTTTTCCCGCTAACTCCATCGACTCGTGGGCGCAACTCGCTATAGCCTTCTCGTCCCACTTTGCATATTTGGGGCAGGGAAAGGAGCCGAAGCAGAAGTTAGCTTGCCTACGGCAAGGACCAAAGGAGTCCCTGAAGGATTTCATAAAGAGATTCAATGAACAAAACACGCCAATATAGAAGAAGTCTCGGATGAGACACCAACCATTTTGGCAACTGCCGCCTTTCTCCCAGGGTCACCCATGTGGACTAGCTGCCAACAAAAATTACCGGGCAGTTACACAGCCTTCATGATCTCGGCTCAAGCATTTATCCATAGCGAAGAAATTCTCGAAGAATATAAGAAGTCTAAAGGCGATCTTAAGGAAGGCGATAATAAAAAGAAAAAAGGAGAAAAAGACTATAAAGCTCCGTCTTCTTTCAAACCGTTCTCAGATGATGACCAAATTCAGGAAATGACCGAGGTACTCGATCTCACTCTCGAAGACATATTTGGCAAGATACGAGACAACAACCTGTTGAGTCCCCCGCCTAAGATACGCGTAGATCCAGCCAAGCTAAATAAGAAGAAATTCTATAAATACCACAAATCCATCGGGCATGACACCAACAAGTGTCGAGACCTGTTGGCTGGATTACTAAAATTATTTGAAGATGGGAAGCTAGATCAGCTTGTGTCTGGCCCAAAGCGGAGAGGAGAGCAATCCATTGTGACGAGCGAACGGTTTAAAGGACCAGTCAATCCACAAGGACAGATCGGACTTGGAGACCGTCTGCCCACACCACCTCGGGAGGTATACATGATGGGTGAAAGCTAGGTGGGAACTTCACAAGTCCTAACCACTCAGTCACAAAAGAAATGGGAAGTCGAGCTGCGAGACTCGACAGGTACCAACATGTATTCACGGCTAGTCCTCGATCGTCTCTACACAAAGCCGACATATTCTTCTCTAAAGAAGATCTCGTCGAGGTGCGAACCCTCCACAACGATCTGCTAGTGATCTCAGCTGTGATCTTAGGTGTAAAGGTACACCGGTGCCTGGTCGATACAGGTACATACACAAACATTATATTCAAAAAGGCGTTCATAGCCATAGGAGGACTCTCTCACCATAAGACATTTTCGTGTGATGTCGAGATTCGAGATTTCAGTAATGCCGTTACTACCCCTTGATGCAAATGGATCTATCAATCCAGATGTTGGACGAAAGACAAGCGGTGAAAGCCCAACACACTCTCGAATTCAAGGTAGTATATCTCCCGTCACCGTACAATTGCATCTTCGGACTGACATTTATTCACCAGTTCAACTCTGTTCTATCCACGCTCTACCAATGCCTTAAGTTTGTGACCACTGACGGCTGAGTTGGCACCGTTGGAGGCAGCCAAAGGAAGGCCAGTGAGTGTTCGTTTATTGAAAAAAGAGATGGACTCAACTACCACAATCCAAGTTTTAAGTTAATGATGATAGAGCAGTCGAATCAAGAGGATGAAGCGAATCGAGAAGAAGCCCAGCCACTGGATGACCCGATGACAGTAGACCCGAATCCAAGGAATGACCAGAAGCTCCGACCCTTTGATAATAAGGAAGTTAACCTACCCTCAATAATCGATGAAGATCCGAGATCGGAAAAGAAAAGGAAAAGAGGGGAACCAGCCGAAAAAGTCGAGGCAATAAGGATGGAGCCAAGCAACTCAGACCTAGAATTGTATGTCGGGTCGCAGCTAAAAGAGCCGCACAGAATGGCCCTGATCGAATTCCTAAGGTCCAATCTGGACGTGTTCGCCTGGGCACCCAATGACATTCAAGGAATAGACCCAAAACACGTGTGCTACCGGATCAACACAAACCCATCCTATCACCCCGTGGAACAAAAAAAAAGAAAGTACAGCCCCCGAAAAATACAAAATCATTGAAATGGAAGCCACAAAACTGTTGGCGAACAATCTAGTGAGGGAAGCTTTATTTCCCTCATGGTTTGCTAACCCGGTCTTAGTGCAAAAGGCAAACAAGTCCTGGAGATTATGCATCGATTTCATAGATCTCAACAAAGCATGCCCGAAGGACAGTTTTCCACTACCGCACGTCGATCAAATAGTGGACGCCACGGCCGGCCACGAACTAATGAGTTTTATGGATGAGTATTCAGGCTATTACCAAATCCTTATGCATCCAGATGACATAGAAAAAATAGCTTTCTATACCAAAAGAAACTTACTGTGCTGGGTAATGATGTCATTTGGGTTGAAAAATGCAGGCGCCACATATCAGAGGTTAGTGAACAAGATGTTCCAAGAAGAGCTGGTGAAGAGCATGGCCACAAATGACCATATACGCTACCTGAGCAAAGCGTTTGACATTCTACGGCAATGTGAGATTAAACTTAATCCTAAGAAATGCACGTTTGGAGTATCCGCAGGAAAATTCCTCGGGTACATGGTGAGTAAAAGAGGAATAGAAGCCAACCCGGACAAAGTGAAGGCCATACAAGACATGAAGCCTCCCAAGCACTCCAAGGGTGTACAAAGACTAGCCGGCAAGATCGCATCCCTCAGTCGCTTCCTGCCCAGAGCATCCGATAAATGCAAACCTCTCATGGACATGAACCGAAAAGAAAATTTCGATTGGATGTCTGCGGCCCAAAAGACCTTTGAAGAATTAAAGGACATATTGGTTAACACACAAACCCTGTCAAAACCACAGCTGGGAGAACCTCTCAGGCTGTACCTAACAACTTCAGAGTCGGTGTTAAGTGCGGTGTTGGTTAGAACCGAGAAGAAGCAACAAAAATCGGTGTATTATGTGAGTCAGATGCACGTGATGCTGAACTCAGGTATCCAGCAGTTGAGAAGCTCGCTTAATGAGCGCATGAAAATTGAGACCCTACTTCCTAGGACATTCAATTGAGGTGATAACATCCTTACCACTGAGACAAGTGCTCTCAAAACTAGACGTAGCAGGAAGACTGATAAAGTGGGACGTGGAACTAAGCCAATTCGATATTAAGTATTTGCCCCGATTGGCAATCAAGGCGCAAGCCCTAGCCGAGTTCATAGCAGAACTCACCATCCCCATCTTACCGGGAGAAGTGATCAACAAACCTTGGCAGATGTCAGTAGATGGATAATCTACAACTTACACCTCTGGAGCGGGCGTGGTGCTCACAAGCCCCACAGAAGAGATGTTCTGTTCGGCGATCAAGTTTGGATTCCCAACGACCAACAACGAAGTTGAATATGAAGTTTTACTCTCCGGCATGAGAATGGCACTGACAATCGGGATCAAAAGAGTAATGATCTTCAGCGACTCGGAACTAATGGTCAATCAAATAAAGGGAGATTACGAGGCCAAATATTAGCAACTAGTCGGCTACCGCAAGCTAGTAGCAGACATGATCCAAAAACACGTCTATATCACGTGGGTCCCCAGGCTACAAAACACCCAGGCGGAAGCACTGGCCCGCCTGGCAACTTCAGAGAATGCCAAACATCTGAGAAGCATCAGCATAGTAAGACAAGAAGCCCCGAGTGATCAGGCAATCTGGCATATCAACAAAGAAGAGACATGGATGACTCCCATTAAGGCTTTCCTGAGAGAAGAAAAGAAGTCGGAAGACAAAGCGGAAGCTAGACGACTACGACGACGTGTTGTATAAGAAAGGATATTTAGTGCCACTACTGAGATGTTTGGACAAAGATGAAGCCACCAAAGTGTTGATAGAGATTCACGAAGGAGTCTGTGGGAACAATTCGGGAGGTCAAGCCCTGATATTAAAAATAATCCAACAGGGATATTTTTGGCCTACTCTTTGGAGGGACACCATTGAATATGCCAGAGCATGCAAAAGCTACCAAATTTACTCTCCCATAATCAGAGCTCCCTCCACTGAGTTAGTTACGTCAGCGGCACCTTGGCCTTTCGCCAATGGGGAATTGATCAGATAGGCACATTCCCGCCCGATAGAGGATGTGTCAAATACGCCGTGGTCGCTGTGGATTACTTCTCAAAATGGGCAGAAGCGGAAGCGCTAGCTACCATTAATGAAGCCAATATGATAACCTTCATATGGAAAAATATCATTTGTCATTTTGGGATACCCAACGCCATTGTGACAGATAACGGGAAACAATTTGAAGGCATGTGGCTCCAAAGATTTTGTGACGGACTGGGGATAAAGAAGTTATTCTCAATGCCTTATTACCCCCGGTCAAATGGACAAATTGAAGCAGTAAACAAAGTGATTAAGCATACTCTCACATCAGGTTAGAGAACTTTAAGAAAAATTGGGCCCCGCAACTACCTGGAGTCCTTTGGTCATACCGCACCACCGCCAAAACGTCAACTGAAGAGTCTCCCTTCTCTTTAACGTATGGCACAGAAGCGGTCATACCCGCGGAAGTAGTCTGCCCAACATTTCGCGTGTCTTATAAAGGAGAAGGAACCAATTCGAAAGCCATAGAACTTAATCTTGATCTATTGGAAGAAATTCGACTATAGGCGGTGGAAAGACATGCGATATACAAATCAAGGCTAGAATCCCAATACAACAAAAAGGTACGTAGTAGGGATTTTACCGTCGAAAATTTGGTAATGAGGAAAGTCTGTCAACAAGTCGGTGGAGTGTTCGGTGCAAATTGTGAAGGCCCATACAAAGTAAAAAGAAACTTGGGTAACAGAGCATATGAGCTCAGCGAACTCAATGGCGAGAGTATCAAACATCCATGGAACGCTCAGAACTTAAAGCGCTTCTATGCTTGAACATACTTAACCAAATCACCATGTGCACAAGTTGTAAAGAAAGTGTTAAAGCCACGAGATTATAAGGCCATAATAAGCAAAAGTGCAAGAAATAAAATGCTCATTGTACCACAAAAGAACCTACTGCAACATCATAACCCAAGAGACAAGTTTTACATAAAGGAACATAAAAGGGGCCTCCCATCAAGCACCACTGGGACCGACACCGCTAGGCCCGGCACCACCAGTGCCACCCGTGCCACTAGGACCCGCACCATCTCCAGCTCCAGAGAAGTTACGAAGACTCCTCATCCATGCCACTTCCACCTCCAGTTGGGCAACGCGCTCCCTCTCCCGTTCTAATTCATGTTCGGCCAGATAGCGAGCAACCTCCAACTGATGAACTTGGCTCTTAGCCAAAAGTGCTCTCTCCCTGTAAGTTGTGGCCCAAGTATTAGCAGCGGTGATAAGCTGCTCTGCCACCATAGCCTGTCGGGTCTCCGTCATAGAAGAGAGCCCTTCAGCATGAGTAGAAGCTCTCGAACTAAGGCCGTCACAAGAAGGAAGCAGCACATGAAAATCAGTGCATGTCCAACACTCACCAAAGCAGTGTTTCCGATCTCATGAGGCCCGGCACTTTACAACCAGTGAGATAGCATGGGGTTCCATGAACGAACGGGAATGAAGCCAGCTTCTGAGATGCTCAGCTCCGATTCAATGGCTGATCGAGCATCACCCATACTCCTCAGTCGTAACAATTCCTCCAAGGTAATCAGAGGAACACCATCACCAATGTCGCCTCCTGTGGCATGAGTTTCCCCTGCTGGAGGAGTCCGCTGTTGGGCACCGCTATCAAGCCCTCCCTCTCTGAGGGTTGGGTTGATGTCGGGGCGAAGAACTTGAGGCTGACTAGTGCTTGGCGGGTCTTCAATCAGATTAATACGAATGCCGGCGCCCCAGCTAGCACGGCGAGTAGCCTCCAGAATGTCACTTTCTTGTATTTCAGTTTACTCCATAGGGGCTTTCCCCTTGTCAGATGGGCGAGCGCGTACCGTTTTGTCGACGTCCATAGAAACCCTATCTTGAGTCACCCCTATAACAGCTTCCTCAGTTCCGTCAACGTTGACGGCTGATGCGCGTTTTTTTCCATGTAAAATTAATCCCCAAGTATTAAGGATATCAGTTGCAGCTTAAGCAAGCGACCAAGTGAATATCGAACCCAAAGGACGGCGTATTATCAATTTAATTATTTACTAAATTAATTAAGACAAAAGGCAATTAAGTTTATGAAATTTAATTATAATCTACAAAATAATTAAATAAAATAACAATTAAAATAAAATCACTTAGAAGAATACGAAAGTGAATCAAGTAGGAGAATAGGTAGCTCTAGGGAAATTCAGTTTCACTCATTAATTTTTCTTCCATGTGTTGATGTCCGACTCTGTCTTGTGCAATATGGATGCATCACTAAACCATGCATATCTACTCTATAGACAAAAGTAAACATACGTGTAACATGTGTGAATAACCTCGGAGCAAGAGATATAATTACACCCCTTTTCTAGGTACTATCAGTATCAATTATTTTCCTGGCCAATTGGTACTCTAACCTGATATGATCTCCCTTTATAGGTACTATAAAATTATTCTCTTTATCCTACTTAATAACCTGAATTCAATTCAATTAATAAGTATTCATATATGATAGTTCTAATGAAGCTTCGGAGTCCCCTCACTTAGAATCATAACATGAAATCCTGCTCAGCAGTGAACGCACTCAATCAATAACCAACATATCTAATCAGACTCTACATAACAGTTAATGATGGTCAAAATGACCGTGAGTATGAATTAAAAAGGCACAATCATATATAAAATAAATCCACAAGTAGTGTTGTACGGAGTTTACACATGAAAGTTCAATTAATTCGTAAAAATCTTCACAACCCTAGTTCTACCAAAAAGGCTCTAACCCATGATGTTACGAAGAACAATCATAGGTGTTGGATAGATCTTACCCGGATGTCTGGAAAATTTCAAGATAAAT
Organism: Pogostemon cablin; assembly: GCA_023678885.1. Classification (NCBI taxonomy): domain Eukaryota; kingdom Viridiplantae; phylum Streptophyta; class Magnoliopsida; order Lamiales; family Lamiaceae; genus Pogostemon; species Pogostemon cablin. The sequence continues at coordinate 8,119,341 of CM042990.1, read as the reverse complement.
TAGGAAACGAAATAAACCCTAGATGTGGGAGTCATCGCGTCCTTCTCCGTCTTGAATCCTCCTCTTGGTTCTCCTCTTGATTCCATAGAAGAATCTTCAAAGTGACGGATGGATAGAGGAAAGGATGTGGATGATGGTTGGAGGTGATCCCCCCTTATGGGGTGGTGTAGGATGGTTGTGTTGTGTTGTATCCAATCCGTATTCTATTCTCTTCAATTGTATTGTGTGATCTACATCCCCTTTTATACATTTAAATTCTCCTTATGGGACTTGGATGGGCTTTTTAGATGAAAACACACACTTGGGGTGTAAAAACATGCAGAAACATGCACTTGGGGTGTAAAAATCGGATTCGGACGCGTCTCAGGCATGGAGTTCGACATAGGATTCGACCTAGGGCTTGGTCGAACCCTGGTCGAATTGAAATCGGCGATAATTCGCGCTTCAGGCTTCTGATTGGACCAAAATGGCTTTAGTTCGACCAAGGGGTCTGGTTGAACTGGACTGTCGTGGTCGAATCCCACTTGCACCGTCTCACTGTTTTGCATATAACTTCTACATCCGTTCTCCAATTTGAATGAATCCTACGCTCACACGATCTTCTCTTCCTTGGCTTTCTATCCATATAAAGAACTCTCAAAAACTCTAAGAATTAAATATGTAACAAGCCATAGAAAGTAGCACAGTCGTTCTATTCGGCACAGTTCGCGCGAAGTCACCATTTTGATCATAACTCTCTCATTTGGAATCCGATTGAGGTATTCTTTACGCCAAAACGATCCTCTTTTCAGTGGCTTTCCAACCATGTATCACAATATCAATTTTGATCTCTACAAAAATACAGAAATATTGCACAAGTTGGACGTGCATTTTTCAGCATTCATTGAATAAGTTGCACCTTTTCTCCAACTTTGCACTTTTGATCCTTTTACCACCTAAAACACAATAAAACACCTCAAGTGCACCTTTTTCTCACATATATTGAATATAAGACCCTTGTGCTAATATATGACAACAATATCAATAAAAAAGGTGTTCAATTGGACACTAAAACACACTAATTTCCACTCTCATCAACGGCTCTACACCACGGAGCCTAGTCCTTCCCCTCACTGCCGCGGAAGTATCTTCGGCCACAACCAGACTCAGGCCGGCTTCTTGACGGGGTCTACGATGCAGGGAATACATTGTGGAGCGTTAGATTAAGACATGTGGACGTGATCGGGCTTAAGATCATGGGAAGAATGATGTCTGACATGACAGTTTGAGAAAAAATTGGCGGCGAAGATAGAGGGGATCCACAACATTAAATGCATAATTAATATATGTCAGAACCACTATTAAATACAATGATTGCCATTGAAGAACAAAAATACAAGCCAGGTGAAAACCAACAAAGGAAAAATTAAGAAATACAAAGATATTCCATCCTAGAAACTATGTCCCGGCAGGAGTACTAGTCAGAGCAAGAGCAGAATGAGAAGGGGCCATTGCGGAAGTCGATGTTGTAGACGACTGAGAGGCCACTCGGCTGGGAAAACCCAGAACACGGAAAAAATCGGACACAAGTCCCAATGGAGCCAAGTTCATCCCCTCAGACTCCCAATCTATGTCAGCCGGCAATCCCTAGGCGGCGATACGGGCGTGCAACATTTGGGGAAAATTTTCTAAAAGAACTGTCGCGCCAATTCTGTTGGCCAACCGCACCGAGTACGCCAAAGCCTTGGCAAAACCCACTAGTCCAGCAATTTTTCTCTCGAAATTGATTAAGGACGAAAAGTTCACCTCATATTTATGGGTCAAGGCAGATATCTCATCCTCTTTGGCTTTTATCTCTTCCTGAGAGTCAGCCAGTCGCCTCTTCACTTGGTCCAACTCCTGGACGAGTCGACTCTTTCCCCTCCTCCGACTCATTTAAAGCTTCCCCGGTGGCCCTTAACGACGCTTCACATGGAAGGAGTTTCTCCTCTGCTAGCCTCAACTGCTCCTGAACGGCCTTTAAGACATCCTCCAAAACCTTATGCTGCGGACTGCCTCCTCCTTAACTGCCGCAATCTCTTCCGAGTGTCTCCGCTTTGCTTTCTTTGCCTCCTCCCTCATCCGGGATAGATTCGCTTCCCTCTGGCGACCCAAAGCAACAGACAGAGCCGTCTCCTGGCCCCGGCGAGCCAATTAGAGGGACGTCTGGCTTGAATAGCTCAAAGCCCGTGTGTGATATCTGGTCGCCGCATAGATAAGGTCCTCAGGATTTAAAGCCCCTATAATATCATTTTCTTCTTGAGTGAAGCTAGCAGGGATAGACTACATTGCCCTTAGCATATATGTGGGAAGAGTGGGTTGATTGGGATCATAGGGGTTTGACACATACAGGCTGCGGAGCACTGGTGGCAGAGAGTGAACCTCCAGAGTAGAGGCGCCAACCTTAAAACCGAGATAAGGGGTCTCGATCGAAGGCGCTCCCAAGGCGGCCCCTCCAAAAAAAGACCATAACTGTCGGCCCGAACCCTCTTGCTTGGGGGCTCGAAAGGTCCGCTGATAGGTGCCGACTGATCATCTGCAGCCATTCCACTAGAACCCCCAGAACGCCGTTTCACCATGAGGACGACAGGAGAAGAACAGGCGGAGTCGTGATAAGTCATATTTTAGCACAATTATTTGGTTGAAATTCTATTTATTTGATTGACTTATATGCTAATTTGGGTGCTAAATTGACTTATCTTGTCTTTGGTAAATTAGAGCTTTAATGTTTTAATTTGATGTGGAAACAGGTTGTTTTGTGGGGAAATTCGTTGCTGCCAGTATAACTGACACTGAACCCTTCAGTGTCAGTGGAGGCCTACAAAAATTCAGATTAAATAAAGAAAGGTGTAGCTGGAAATCTTCTCACATGTCTTCTTGCATTCCACAATCATTCCAGATCAGGCCCACATCTTTTGGAGATCAAGAAAAGATATAAAAAGAAGAGATCCTAAAGATATTTTTGGAAGAAACAAATAAGGAAAGAGATCAAGCAAAAGAGGAGGAGTTATTATTTATTTTTGGGGCTGCTATACAAAGGGAATCACGTTATTTTCCTGGGCAGATAAAAACGTGAGTTGAAAAATATCAGAAGGGGCATCAGTCTCTTTCTCAAAGGCAGAATTGGCGTGAAGATTCAAGATCATCATCGAGAACCATCGGTTTTTATATTTTAATTCTGTTTTTGCTATGAACATACGAGGCTAATCCCCTTCTCTAGTTTAGGATTTCGTGAACCTCCCATTGAAATTCAGATGAATTATTAAGGGTTTTACATTGAATCTTTTGTGCAAGTTTATTCTATTACATACTTTGATGTTCTTAATAGTTGTTTGATAATTAATTTAGTCTGATCAACTATTTAATTATTTTACCGCTGAATGTTATTTCATGAACTATAATCCGTAATTGTTATAGGAATTGGATTAAGTAACAAATAGAGATTATTTCCTCTAGGTGTAATATGATCTAGGTTGTATGATTCCTAGCTGGATTTCATAGCCTAGTAATTCTGTGTTTAGAGTTGTAATGCGTTTATGAGTTCGAATCCATAGGGTCACTCGTAGATAGTTCAATTTAGTGGTCATACCCTAGTTGATGAACATAAGAACATTCGGGTTGATTGGTCGTACCGTCAACCTAGGAATTTGAGTTTGCACGTTAAGATAGATGTTTAATTCCTGTAATTAATTAATTTAGTAAACGGGATGAGATCGACATCTTAAACTATGCTTTTATCAATTGGTTAATTTTATAATTAATTTTCATCTACTTTGTTATTTAAAAATTGAGTTGATTTATTACTTGAGTTTTTATCGATTTTTCACAAACAAAATCCCCTCTTTTATTTATTTTATTATTTTCAACACTTTAATTTAATTAAAATTCATTATACTCTCTTGAGTTCGACCCGTACTTGCCATTATACTAAGTATTTTAGTAAGTCGGAAATAAATTATATTTTGGTAGACCAGCGATAGCTTATCAAGTCGTGAAGCAAAAAATCCTCTTCACGCCCCCTCCGAAGTGACTATCGCATCATTGAAACCTTCTTTGGGCACAACGTCGATGGGCTCGCGGTTCACGGCAACATCATCTTCCACAAAATCACTGGTTTCTGAAACCAGTGCGACCACATCTTCTTGTAAAGCTCGAGGGCTTGCCTCCGTCGGTGAAGACTCGTCCACCTCTATTATGTCTATTAAGGCATCTGACCTTAAAGCCGCCTAACCAAGGGAGACGGACGACCCAATAGGAATCACCGCCACCCCAACGGGATGTCTGGGCCAAAGAGAGAGGTCCCCAGGGGCTCCGAACCGGCACCAACGTGAGCAGCAACAGTCACCACCAACAAAGGGACCGGCGCACCCAAATCCACTATGAGCCCATACTTCTTTAAGAGCTCGTCGGTAATGATGTTGGTGCTCCTCTCCGGAGTACTCATTCTACTAATGACGCTCACTAGTTCCAAAAACTCTCTTTGGAAGGAGGGGGCCGGACGAGTGTCCTTATCTGAAAATCAGGGTTAAAAACACGAAGACTATACCTCTCGGACAAATAAAAGATAAGAAATAAGAGGACATACCTCTACGAAAATGAATTAGCTGGAAGGCCGAGGGAACCTTAATTTACGGTGGCTTCCATATGCCTGTTGCCCAGCACCACCATTTCTTCCAATTCTTTATGGAGGTAGACTTCCCTGAGAGAGTCAATCCCCGAGAAGGGTTGACTCGATAAAACCCTTTGTGTAAATTTTTCTCTGAAGGACGCATAAGTAGTCAATTTCCTTAAGAGACAGATGGCGATACCTCTTCTTACAAAACATGAGTATGAACCAATTATCGTAGCCCAGGCATTCGGAGAAAGTTGATATGGCGCCAAATTCCAATAGTTAACAAGTTCTGCTAAGCAAGGATGAAGGGGCAGACTGAACCCTAGTTTCAACATATGGACATTCACTGCCACTCGCTCCTGAGTCGGCATGCTCGCTTTCTCGTGCTCAATCGGCATAATAAATTTCACTACCAGTGCCGCATATTTCTAAGATAATTCCTCGAATTGGGAATGAGGAATGATGATGTCTTGGAAGTGGGCCCATATCCCATTGTGGGCCCCATCATGTGAAGCAATACGTGCCCGAATGTTCTCCAGATCCGGCATATCCTCCACCGTAGCAAACGAAAAAGGTAAAGAGCTGGTCACTGCCGGAAGCCTTCGGCGCGACGAAGAAACTTTAGTCTCTTCCTGCAGGTCTTGAAATGCCCTCTCTAGGGATTCCGATATCCCTTCTCCACCACTTGCCATCCGCCGGGGGTCTGACTGGCCCGCGGAATGATCACCGAGATTCATGCTTCAAACGAATAAAGAAAGAGAGTTGGCAGAGAATTACGAGTTGGAAGTGGAAACGTTGAAAGGGAAAAAAAGAATCAAAGCAACGAAAGGCCCCTTTTTATAGCGCATCTCCCCAATCGACGTGACCCCTGCTCAGAAAATAATCAATGCGGAGCACACCCAAGGTAGCCTAAATGATGAAAAGGCGCGTCGAAAAACACTCCAAGATCTCGAAACGTCGCTTCAAGATCTCTAGCCCTCCTAAGACGTCACTTTAAAATTTTAAAATTTAAGATTAGGGCACGTGCGTGCATTGAGACGGTTCCGCCTTCACTCGCCACGCGCTAGAGACGACGAAACCTGAGGACTAATGTAGTAGGGTCTCGGAGTTGGGCTCACATTCCCCAGTTCATCCTTTGGTCTTGATGGTCCCAAAGCCCAGTAAGGGCCCAAAGGCCCCCAAATTGCGAGAAGCGTCCGCCTCATTGAAGCTACTAGACCACTTGCCCCAATTGCCTAAGATACTCAGATATTCCCTGAGATATCTGCGTAGGGAATATCATAGACCGGATCATAAAGATAGTCACGAGAGGCTAAATGCATTTAATACTCGCACTGTACGCATATATTGCACAGTGAGCTGACGATTCATCCATATTCAGATGACCTCAGTTTACTAATTGATCGTTAATAGTAGGGATGACCAATTAAAGAATTTATCGAACCCAAGAGAGGAAGATACTAGAGTTTAAGCGATCTCAGTTTATCATGATTTTATAAGGACAACGGAATAGGGAGGATAGGTTGCAAATGAATGCAATTAAACTAATGCAAGAAATCAAGATAAAATGAATGCAAAAATGAATAGGCTCCAAATGATGCAATGATGAGATTAACAACAATCATGGCATAGATAATAAAGTAATCATGCAATTAATTCTAATCTCTTATGGACAAGGCATAGGAGCGATCACTAATTCCACCTAAACTCTCTTTCGAGATGGATAGGATGTAGGCCCTCAATAAGGCTCCCAAAAGCATATAAGATCGTGACCAAAGCAAACACCTCCCACTAGGTACTAATTACTCTACGAGTTCCCTAATTAGGTACTAAATTGTAGGCAATATTCCCTTTTAAGGTACTATGAATTCACTAATGGATTGGTTCTCCTCACCTAATCAACCAATCTCTCGATTAAGCTAATCAAATATTCTATCAAATGGTTCTAAATCTAGAAGGATATCTCTATCTAAATAAATGCACATGAGGTGTATGATGAAATGATTCAATGAACTATCCTAAACACATAATTGATTTATCAATCTAATCACATGCACATGACAATTAATCATACATATCATACATATACATCAAGCAATCAACATTCAATGATAGAAATACACAAAGCCCATTCAAGATTAAAATCAAATTGCATAAACACTAAATTATTCAACACTAATCATGGAGTTAATCTCACAAAGGAGATTAGCCTCTCATAGTCACAAGGAATTCAACATAGACATTAAAATCCTTACAAACCATGATCAATCTATAAAGAAATGCACAAAAATTATAATTAGATTCCCCCTTTGAAGTGCTTCAATGGAGATCTCCTTCTTCTTCTTGTGATCTCACTCTCCCTTGCTTCCTTGATCACTTGGATGGTGGATTTGATGGAGGGGATTAAGTGTGGATGGATGGATGAAGAATGGATGAAGATGATGGTGTAAAATGGAGAAAATGGTGTGTGATCTAGGTGTAGGAGTGAAACCCTTCAAAAAATCTAATCAAATATTGAAGTATTGGGTATTTATACTAATTGGGGGGCCTTCTAGAAGAAATCTGATTTTTTTACTGATCAGACACCTACACGACTCATGTGCTGCAACACGTCTCGAGTCGTATCAGGGTTTCTGGGTCAATGTGAACTTACGACGGCACACGAGTCGTGTGCTGCAACACGGCCAAGGGATGGTCGTGTTGTGCGTTCTGATGTCGTCGCACGACCATCTCTTACAGGCCCATTTGCAGTACACGGCTCGTGTAGCAAGACACAGCTCCTGTACTTGAAACAGCTGGTCGTGTTCTTACTGGCATGTTTTCTTCTTCCTTCTTCTTTCTTCTGTCTCCCTTCTCCATTTTCGCTCCGATTTCACCTGTTTTACATATGATTAAGTTCATTCACACTCAATTCCATAAAAACACATAACTCCACCAAATAGCACATAAATACGGATAAAAATATACGAAAACACACATAAAAAGATACTAAAATTTAGATGAAAATATCACTCATCAGTTACCTAATATAAATATGGGGACAACCCACAGCAATAAACATCACTAATTTACCCCCTCAAAAAAGGCACAAGACTGCCTAGGGGGCAAACCTCTCTCCACATTTTATGTTAGTTTAGTATAGATAATCCTTTTGTTATACACTAACAGCCACATTAATCCACTATTAAGAAGGGATAAAATGACGAGCAACAACCCCAATAATTATTATTAAAAAAAGATAAAAATTTATTTTATATACCCCATTAATGACAATTATATTCTTTTAATTACCTAACCTAACTTTCACCCATTGTACCGTAAATTAAATGATTTATATCTAATATATTATGAAAATAATTTTGAAGCTGGGATATATGTATACTGGAAACCAAGTAATTACTTGGGAAAAACAAATTACTCTTTCTCTTTTATTCATGCACTTAAAAGTTCCTCCTATACTTTTATTTGAATTAGAAATCAATGCATTTCTGCAGCTTCGACATTTGATGTTATATGAACATGTAAGTTGAATTTTTCATTTCTGATTTTAATGCAAGAAATAACCCTCTATCTGGGTCGATCCCCTCTTGTTGTAAGCTTTGTAGGCAGCGGCGGCGGTTTGTGGAAGAGTGGCACTGAGAAAGAAGGAAGGCGTGATGGAGAAGCACAAAAGGGTGACGTTGATAATCGGATTCTCCATTAGGATCTCCTTTTTCATCATTTCTTGCTCTAACGTATGTGGCCAACGAACATGAAACACCATTTTTTCTTCCTTAACAACCCATTAAATGGCCTGCAATAACTTGAAATTAAAATTAAATTGAGATATGGAGTTTTTAACAATTAAACAACAATTAAGGGGCGAGGGAATTTTAGTCTTATTAACAAGGGATATTCTAGTCTAAATCTTTACGGGATAGTTTAGTATTTTCGGGGGTGTAAATAGTCGGCCCCAAATGCAAATAGTACCCCTCCAAATAAAAACAGGGTAATTAAGAAATTTAATACTAAAAGGTAGTTACATCAAAAAATTTATGCTAAGAAACTTGTAGAGAATAATTAGATGTATAAAAGTACCTATATTAATTTTTCTTACAATGATTATTCGTGTATATATATATATATATATATATATATATATATATATATATATATATATATTAGTTTGGAATTAATTTAAAAGATTATGCATGAAAAGATAATAAATTTTAAATAATTTACCATAATCTACTAAATACAAAATAATCAACAAAACATTATGAATGGTATAAAAATGAAATTACAATACAAAATAACATTAAACTTTAGATAAAATATTAAATCTCATGAATGAAAGGAAATAAATTATTCGAACATTATAAATAACTAGTGTTGAAGACGTGCTACGCACGTCGCATGCACGCCATACATCTATTGAGTTATTCGTCGTCTTCAATAATAAATAATTAGATGGTTCGGAATTGAGAAATAGAAAAGACGTTCAAATATTTTAATGTGATACATGTACTTAAGGTTGAGATCTACACAAAGAAGAAGTTCAAAAGTATCGAGTTAGCAAAGAGCAATCACAATGACATCAAACGATCCCCATTAAAGAGTACAAATATGATGAAAATAAAACATCGAGCATGTAATAAAATTATAAGATTAATTATGTCAAACGATTTAGGAAATTTAACATAGTGGAGTGTATTCATTATACATGTAATAGCAACCATGAAGCATAAACGTGTATGCGGAACCAGGCTTCTGATGAGTGTAAAATAATGAGATTCTTAAAATGATGTTTTACTGACCTTTACAAAATATTAATGATAGATATTACTCATTCAAAATCATATGATGTTTTGTGATGGTGTAGTAGGAGTATTTATTTATGTAACAATAAGCAAATAATAAAATTGAGTATAAATATTATATATTGTCCCAAAAATATTACTTTTAATATATTAGTCATGATATACAAATAAATATTATATTTTTGTAATAGCCTTGTTTATTTACAAATTAAAAAAAGAATAAAAATACTACTTATAAATATGTCAACTTCTGAAATAACAAAATGTACACTTTAAAATGCTATAAATGAATTAGGTATTTCCATTATTATGTGGTTTAGCAGAATGCTTAATGATGAGGAAAGATGTACTCCAGTTTAAGTTTTCATATTAATTTTGTTTTTTCATAGCATAAACTATTATGAAAAGAAAATAAAAAACTAACTGTTAGGTTGAAACTATTCTATTTAAATTATTAAAAATTAAGATAAATACTCCTTCCGTCTCATCCTAATAGTTAGGCTTAGGATGAGACGGAGGGAGTATATATGTAGCAAAAATTTATCATTAATTTAAGGAAAAAGTTATTTGGAGTTTGAATAAATTTATTTGGGTGATCTTGAATTAAGGCTCTTCAATATTTGGATTTTAAATATACTGCTTTGATTGTTCTTTAATTCGGTTGTGTATATAATTAATTATGTTTGATATCCTCATTTTCACTCATTCATGTTTTATAACTTTTCTTTTTTTAATAAATTAAATCGGATGATGAACAGAATGATGGCCATTAATTTTTCTGATCTGTAAATTTTAGTCTAAGTTTTCAATACAGTACAAAGGCTTTGAAGGAGTTCAGCAATGATGAAGGTGATTACAAATTAAAACAATAGTATTAAAGGAATACTATTATACATTACATTTAATATTAACATTACCCATCAAACAATGTATAATATTATTACTACCTTTTATACATTCTATTCTATGAAATAAACTCACTTATTTATATTATCTCCTTATATTACCCTGCATAATACTACCTACTTTCATAATACTTATTTATCTCATTTACCTACAAAATGGACCTTAATGAATTAAAAGAAGGCACTCTACATATATAATCATGTGAAAACTTTTTAAAGTTTCAACTTTCAAAGATTACAATTAAGGGTAAAATCTAAAATTTTATTAATTACAAATGAGCAAATAAAATATTTAAATATATTCATGGTTGGCAAATAATGTTATTCTAAAATTACTAAAATATTTTTAAAAACCAGGCATAGTACCCCTTACCAAATGGCTGGGTGGAACTGTGTAAAGTGATAGAAAATAAACTAGTACTAGTAATTACAACCACAAAAAAGGAAAGTCCAAGAAAAAGATGTGTTGTTACATAATTACATGCATATTCAAGAAGAGAGTTACACAGAGATGGATTCTAGTCATGGAGCAGCACTTTCATTATGTTGCGCATTTTAGATGTATGTCATCTGCTGCAATACTATTGTTTCCTGTTAGACTTCCATCCAATACACCTCTTCTTGTGACCATAAATGCTGACACAAAAAATAACACAATGTAATTGAGCTTATAGTAATGAGTGATGAGAAAAAAAAGTTTTATGTACTGATCAATGATCTTACTTAAAGTATTAACATTTGGTTATAAGAGAATGATCTTATTAAAAGCAAAGTGATCCCGCGTTTTCTTTGCACGCAAAATTAATCCCCAAGTATTTAGGATATCAATTGCAATTTAAGCAAGCGACCAAGTGAATATCAAACTCAAAGGACGGCGTATTATTAATTTAATTATTTACTAAATTAATTAAGACAATGCAATTCATTTTTAAGATTTAATTATTAAACTAATAAATAATTAAGTAAAATAACAAATTAAATAAAATATCACTCGAAGAATACGAAAGTAGATCGAGTAGGAGAATAGGTAGCTCTAGGATAATCCAGTTTCACTCATTAATCTCCCTTTCGTGTGTTGTTGTCCGACTCTGCCTTGTGGAATATCGACGCATCACTAAACCATACATATCTACTCTATAGACACAAGTAAACATGCGTGTAACACGTGTGAATAACCTCGGAGCAAGAGATATAATTTCACCCCCTTTCTAGGTACTATCAGTATCAATTATTTCTCTTGCCAATTGGTACTCTAACCCGATATGATTGATGCGCGTTTTCTTTGCACGCAAAATCAATCCCCAAGTATTAAGGATATCAATTGCAGCTTAAGCAAGCGACCAAGTGATTATCGAACCCAAAGGACGCGTATTATCAATTTAAATATTTACTAAATTAATTAAGATGTAAAGCAATAACGTTTGAGGATTGATTGATTAACTAATAAATAATTAATTAAAATAATAATTAAAATAAATAACACTTGAAGAATACGAAAGTGGATCAAGTAGGAGAATAGGTAGCTCCAGGGAAATCCAGTTTTACTACTTAACTTCCCTTCCGTGTGTTGGTGTCCGACTCTACCTTGTGGAATATGGACGCATCACTAAACCATGCATATCTACTCTATAGACACAAGTAAACATGCGTGTAACACATGTGAATAACCTCGGAGTAAGAGATATAATTTCACCCCCCTTTCTAGGTACTATCAGTATCAATTATTTTCATGGCCAATTGGTACTCTAACCCGATATGATCTCTCTTTATAGGTATTATGAAGTTATCCTCTTTATCCTACTTAATAACCCATATTCAATTCAATTAATAAGTATTTATATATGATAGTTCTAATGAAGCTTCGGAGTCCCCTCACTTAGAATCATAACATGGAATCCTGCTCAGCAGTGAATGCACTCAATCAATAACCAAGATATGTATTCAGACTCTACATAACAGTTAATGATGCACAAAATGACTGTGAGTATGAATTAAAAAGGCACAATCATATCTAAAATAAATCCACAAGTAGTGTTGTACGGAGTTTACACACGAAAGTTCAACTAATTGGTAAAATCCTTCACAACTCTAGTTCTACCAAAAAGGCTCTAGCCCATTATGTTACAAGAATAATCATGGGTGGTGTTGGATAGATCTTACTCGGATGTCCGGAAAATACAAGATAAATTAGAAAATAAATAAAACCCTAGATGTGGGAGTCGTCGCGTCGTTCTCCATCTTGAATTATCCTCTTGGTTCTCCTCTTGATTCCACGAACGAATCTTCAAAGTGATGGATGGATGGAGAAAAGGATGTGGATGACGGCTGGGGGGTGATCCCCCCTTATGGGGTGTGGTATGGTTGTGGCCTCTCTTATGGCTCTCTTGTTGTTTTTCTCTTCTAATGGTATGATCTACACCCCCTTTTGTATTGTATACTCTCCTTATAGGCCTTGGAATGGGCTTTTTGAGTGATCACACGCATTGAGGGTGTAAAAATATGGATATGGTAAGTTTATGTACGTCAATTCGACCATGAAGCTAAGTCGAATTCACCTCCCCTGGTCGAATTGCAGGTCGAATCACCCTACTGGAAGCTTCAGACACCAGATTCGATCTTCAGGTGCTGGATTCGACCAGCACAGCAGGTCGAATTGAGGTGTCGTGGTCGAATTGCTTCTTTTGCCGTCCAATTCGATCAGGATTCGACCACATGGTCAGGTCGAATTCAAATGTTGTGGTCGAATTGTCTTGCGTAGTCTCACCGTTTTGCGTATAACTTCCACATCCGAGCTCCAATTTGAGTGATTATTGCGTTCACGCGATTCTCTCTTCCTTAGCTTTCTATCATATAAAGAACATAAGAAAACTGCAAGATTTGAATGTGCAACAAGCCACGAAAAGTAGCACGACGTCACAATTTCGATCATAACTTTCTCATTTGGAATCCGATTGAGGTGTTCTTTACGCCAAATGAACCCTCATTTCAGTGGCTTTCTAACCATATATCACACAAACAGTTTTGATCTCCACAACAATACAAAAAAATTACGATAATTGGATGTGCGTTTTCAGCATTCTTGCACAAATTACATATTTTCTCCAACTTTGCACTTTTCATCCTTTTTCCACCTAAAACACAATAAAATACCTCAAGTGCACCTTTTTCTCACATACAATGAATATAAGACACTTTTGCTAATATATAATAAGAATTTACATCAAAAGGTATTAAATTGGACACTCAAACACGCTAATTTCCACTCTCATCAATCCCCAAACTTACCCGTTACTCGTCCCGAGGCAACAGAATAAAAATAAAGCGAGAGAGAGTAAGAAAATTAGCGAGGAAACAAGGACTATGACCAATACCCCATTCAAAATACAATTGTCATCAACTTAGGTCATGCAACTCTCATTACATGTAATAATCAATTCGTAGCATACAAGTTAAGACAATCACCACCAATTCAAATGCTCCATTGACATGCTCTCACGGGAAGTATATATCACTCGCACTCAAGTGTAAAGATGTACACTTATGGGTTAAGGTGTTTACGCTCAGATTCAATTCAACTACATTCGTAACCATTAGCTTGCCAAACGTCTCAAACTCTTAACCACTAAAAGTATGATTCGATAATGGGATCAAAAAGGACTTTTCTTTTGGATGTAATGTTGGCTCTTTGGTTAAGGTAGGAAATATATGGACAATGTGACTCAAATAGTGGAGAACTAAAGTTGATTGATCACTTCAACTTTCATCTTCTCTTCCTTTTCAATGCAGACGATTTTCATTCCTTCTTCACCTTCAAGCACAACTATTTTTTCTTTTCTCAAGCACATCCTTTTTTCCTTCTCTTTTTTCTGCTTTTTCTCTCGAGGTACCAGTTTTGGGTACTACCTCATGCATCCTCCATAGGGTACTAGATTTAAGCACTACCCTAGGGTGTTTGATTCAATGGAGTACTAGATTTAAGCACTACTCCAAGATTTTCTCCTTAAATGCATTACTAATGGTGTTTAATTTCATTCCTTCCCAAGCTGTTATCAAGCTCTATCAACTCACTTTGAAAAGCCATTAATTCTCCACTGATAAGACAATCAAAGCTAAAAAAAATTCAGATGCTCAAAGTGGTTCTTTCTCGTAGGCTACCAAAGAATGAGGTTTTTAAGCTCAACGGGGCTAACTACGGATAAACAATCATATGGTATGGAATTATTTGGTTAAGTGACTCATAATTCAAGGATGGCCTAAGATCATCTCTCATCATCTAACAGAACATGTAGTTTCAAGTAAGACAAGAGGCAAGTTCTAGAATATACACACAAGAATGATACTCACCAGAAAAGAAAATATCATGTGATTATGTATCATGATCAACAAGGCTCAAAATCTCACATGGGTTTTTAACAAGTAACAGAGCATTTTTCATAGTAAGTAATATCCCACAAGTACACATAGAACTTCATATCACAATATAATTCAAGTACAATTCCTTCATCAATTTCAAGAGCATATGAATTTCAGGCACAATTTAAAACAATATAAGCTCACATGGATCATCAAAAATATAAATGCAATCCTTCTTCTCTCATAAATTATAAGCACACAAAAAATTTAAAAAAAGGAAACGAGTGCACCTGATTTCTCCTTCAAAATACACAAGCTCCTCGAGTCAAAGCCTCAGTGTAGAACTCGTCTTGTCACTCCAGTTACTGTTTTCTATCATCAAAGCTTAAACACACTCGTCATTACAGATTCGTCAATAATAAAATAGGAGAACCCTAAGAATGACTCAATTGACTATCTAATCGACTCCACACACTGGAAACACCACTGAACACTCGGCAAATTATAAAAAATCGACACGTCAAAACCGATTAAAGCAACATACCGCAAAAAATTAACTCCCCTAGCAAACATTACCAAGAAAAGATTATACTCTTAGTACTTCAATGAGGTAAGAACATCACAACCCCCCAAACTTAGTAAAAACATAAGTTGAAACTAAGTTTGCAAAAAGATGTAATTGTCGATTAGTAAGCACCTTAAATATAAAAATTTCTTACTCACACGAAAGAAATAAAGCAATAAAATGGAAGGGACAAGCCCCCAACAGGCGCTCATATTTAACGTCAGAGAGTCACGACGGATGTAACCTTTTAAACTACTTGATTGGAGGACGGTCTTGTCGCATCCTCACCTTCAAATACTTTCTTTCCCTCTTCTTGTCTACACTCAACACCTCACATTTCTTGGTTACAAAAATATGATCATTGGAATTTTCTTCCTCCCATGGCTGTCTAGACACCTCCTTGTCAATCTTCCACTTAAATTCAGAATCACCTGCCTTAGAAAAATCAAGATTAAACAAGCTAGAAATCACATCAATGCTCTTGCACGATTGAGTCTCCATGGGCATCTTCATTGCATGATCAAAAGAGAAAACCGCATCTTCATTATCCATCTGCAGTCTAAGCTTCTCGGCTCTCAACTTCTTTATTTTTTCCTACTTCTTCTCCATTGTAAGCTCAGTATTCTGCTTATGTAATGGTACTGGAGTAACATCAACATCATGTGGAGAATTCGGCACGGAAAATGGTGCAGAACAGTTGGGTTCGACCTGGATTCGACTAGGGTTGCTGGTCGAATTGGGTATGTAGTGGTCGAATTGTGCACCTGGAGTCCATTCTCTCCATGTCTGCTAGATTAGACCTGGATTCGACCTGTAGGTCTGGTCGAATTGAAGTGCTCCTGGTCAAATTGAGCTTCTGTATGAATTATGTCATTCGATTCGACCTGGATTTGATCATGAGGTATGGTCGAATTAGATGGCTTCAGGTCGAATCGAACTTCTGATGAAACAGAGTGCTCCGAAGGGTAGGATTCGACCTGGATTCGACCAGAGGATCTGGTCGAATCCTGGTGTTTTTGGTCGAATCGAGGCTCTGTTACTTTTGAATCACGCCCAGGTGTCTCATTCGACCTCCACTATTGAATTCGACCAGGATTGTTGGTCGAATTGGGGTCGAATCGGGCTCCTGATGTCTCTAATTTCAGTTCTGGCCTCATTGGTCCCTCATACTGCGTTCCAGACCTTAACGTGATGGCTTTATCTTTCAATTTTTGTGTTAATTGATTCACATTCGTGGTCATCTGCCTCATAATCAAAGTAAGGTCTTCAACTGCTTAGATAATCTGCATGATCAACATTCATGGTATCCTCAAGACGATCAATCCTTGTATCATTCTCAGCCATATATCGATTGAAGGTATCTTCAACACTCTTCACTTCGTGCAGCTGTATACTAGGCCCCCTTAGTGTCAGCTATGTAATCTGCTTCTACTGAGACTCTAGTAGGTTGTTGATGTTAGCTAGACTAGAGACGATCTCATCATCCCTATTCGGCTTCACCACTTGATGTTCAATCTGCGCCACCTTGCAAAGTACATATGATCCTCTATCTCTCTCCGTAGGCCAGTCACGTGAATTTGTAGAGATATCTTCAAATAACTTTTCTGCTTCAAGTGCTCTCTTTGATAACAGCGCTCCACCTGATGATGCATCAGTAAAAACACGCGACTCACAATCCAATCCATAGTAGAAGATACTTATATATTCAGCCTTAGATATTCCATGATGTGGGCACCTCCCGAGCATATCTTTAAACCTATCCCACGCCTCATAAAATTTCTCACCTTGATTCATAACAAATTAGGTGATCTCTTGCCTCATTCTTAAGATCCTTGAGGGTGGCATGTATCTCTCCAAGAACTTCTGCTGCAGTTGGTCCCACGTAGTGCAGTCGGCTGCAACAAGAGTTTCATACCAAGCTTCTGCCTTATCAATCAAAGAGAACTTGAATAGGGTGATCCGCCTAGCATTATCATTAGCTCCAGCACCATTCTGAGTGTTTGGATAACCAAGAAATCCTTGGAGATGCTGATATGGATCTTCAAAGCAACCTCCAGAAAAGAGATTCTTCTCTACCATGTTAATAAGAGCGAGATGTATCTCAAAATCATCATCTTTCCCCCTTACTCCTATCAACCCCATGTTGCCAGCCCATAGTTCGTGAAAAATTCACGTATGGCAACATCATCCGAATTTTACCTTGCTCCGGCCATGTTCAGCTTAATGTGTTATTTGCTCATTTCCTTCCTTTCATTTTCCTAGTGCACAAGTACCTCAGAAAAATTCAAGGTTAGATAGAAATAAATAATCACAAATAAAGGTCTTAATCAAACTAGAAATAATAAAATTAATAATAACAGCCATCCTCGGCAATGGCGCAAAGAACTTGATGCGGGTTTTCTTTGTACGCAAAATTAATCCCCAAGTATTAAGGATATCAGTTGCAGCTTAAGCAAGCGACCAAGTGATTATCGAACCCAAAGGACGGTGTATTATTAATTTAATTATTTGCTAAATTAATTAAGACGTAAGGCAATAATGTTTGAGGATTGAATGATTAATTAATAAACAATTAATTAAAATAACAATTAAAATAAATAACACTTGAAGAATATGAAAGTGGATCAAGTAGGAGAATATGTAGCTCCAGGAAAATCCAGTTTTACTACTTAACTTCCCTTCCGTGTGTTGGTGTCCGACTCTACCTTGTGGAATATGGACGCATCACTAAATCATGCATATCTACTCTATAGACACAAGTAAACATGCGTGTAACACGTGTGAATAACCTTGGAGCAAGAGATATAATTTCATCCCCCCTTTCTAGGTACTATCAGTATCAATTATTTCCCTGGCCAATTGGTACTCTAACCCGATATGATCTCCCTTTATATGTACTATGAAGTTATCCTCTTTATCCTACTTAATAACCCAAATTCAATTCAATTAATAAGTATTCATATATGATAGTTCTAATGAAGCTTCGGAGTCCCCTCACTTAGAATCATAACATGGAATCCTGCTCAGCAGTGAACGCACTAAATCAATAACCAAGATATGTATTCAGACTCTACATAACAGTTAATGATGCATAAAATGACCGTGAGTATGAATTAAAAAGGCATAATCATATATAAAATAAATCCACATATAGTGTTGTACGGAGTTTACACACGAAAGTTTAATTAATTGGTAAAAACCTTCACAACCCTAGTTCTAACAAAAAGGCTCTAGCCCATGATGTTACGAAGAACAATCATGGGTGTTGGATAGATCTTACCTGGATGTCCGAAAAATACAAGATAATTTAGAAAATGAATAAAACTCTAGATGTGGGAGTCGTCGCGTCCTTCTCTGTCTTGAATTATCCTCTTGGTTCTCCTCTTGATTCCACAAACGAATCTTCAAAGTGATGGACGGATGGAGAAAAGGATGTGGAAGATGGTTGGGAGGTGATCCCCCCTTGTGGGTGTGGTATGGTTGTGGCCTTTCTTATGGCTCTATTGTTGTTTTTCTCTTCTAATGGTGTGATCTACACCCCCTTTTCTACTTATAAACTCTCCTTATAGGCCTTGGAATGGGCTTTTTGAGTGATCACACACATTGAGAGTGTAAAAATACGGATATGGTAAGTTTCCTCACGTCAATTCGATCACGAAGCTAGGTCAAATTCACCTCCCCTGGTCGAATTGCAGGTCGAATCACTCTACTGGAAACTTTAGACACCGGATTCGAGCTTTAGGTGCTGGATTCGACCAGCACAGTAGGTCGAATTGAGGTGACATGGTCGAATTGCTTCTTTTTCCGTCCAATTCGACCTGGATTCGACCACATGGTCAGGTCGAATTCAAATGTTGTGGTCAAATTGTCTTATGCAGTCTCACCGTTTCACGTATAACTTCCATATCCGAGCTCTAATTTTAGTGATTCTTGCGCTCACGCGATCCTCTCTTCCTTGGCTTTCTATCCATATAAAGAACATTAGAAAACTCCAAGATTGGAATGTGCAACAAGCCACGGAAAATAGCACAACAATTCTATTCGGCACAGCTCGCACGACATCACCATTTCGATCATAAAATTCTCATTTGAAATCCGATTGAGGTGTTCTTTACTCCAAATAAACTCTCATTTCAGTGGATTTCTATTCATGTATCACACGAACAGTTTTGATCTCCACAACAATACAGAAAAATTATGAAATTTGGATGTGTGTTTTCAGCATTCTTGCACAAATTGCACCTTTTCTCAAACTTTGCACTTTTCATCCTTTTTCCACCTAAAACACAATAAAACACCTCAAGTGCACCGTTTTCTCATATACAATGAATATAAGACACTTGTGCTAATATATAATAAGAATTTCCATCAAAAGGTGTTAAATTGGACACTCAAACACACTAATTTCCACTCTCATCAATGATATCCCTTTATAGGTACTATAAAATTATCTTCTTTATCCTATTTACTAACCCGAATTCAATTCAATTAATAAGTATTCATATATGATAGTTCTAATGAAGCTTCGGAGTCCCCTCACTTATAATCATAACATTGAAATCCTGTTCAGCGGTGAACGCACTCAATCTACAACCAAGATATGTATTCATACTCTACATAACAGTTAATGATGCACCAAACGACCGTGAGTATGAATTAAAAAAGCACAATTATATATAAAATAAATCCACAAGTAGTATTGTACGAAGTTTACACACGAAAGTTCAATTAATTCGTAAAACCTTCACAACCCTAGTTTTACCAAAAAAGCTCTAGCCCATGATGTTACGAATAACAATCATGGATGTTGGATAGATCTTACCCGGATGTCTGGAAAATACAAGATAAATAAGGAAGCAAACAAAACCCTAGATGTGGCGTCGTCGCGTCCTTCTCCATCTTGAATTCTCCTCTTGATTCCACAGACGAATCTTCAAAGTGATGGATGGATGGAGGAAATGATGTGGATGATGGTTGGGGGTGATCCCCTCTTGTGGGGTGTAGTATGGTTGTGGCCTCTCTCCAATCTAAAATATTGTATTGTGTTGTGTGCCTTTTCCTCCTGCGAAAGCTCTTCTTTTATACTCATAGGACCTTCTTATGGGCTTAGGATGGACCTTTGCTTGAAACACACGTCAAATTTGGTAAAAGACATCCGAAATTATCGTAAATAGCATCAGCGACACGCCGCTCGACCAAGGCATACTGGTCGAACAAGGAGCTACTAGTCGAGCAAGCTCTCTGGACGATTTTGGCATTATTTTATAAAAATATTTAAAATTACAACAATTACATAGATTAAGAGAGAAAAAAAATTTAACTCCACAATTGTAGTAAAATTCATTTTAAAAATACACTGAAAATAATATATCGATCCGATAACTAAATAAGAAATAATAGGGCAACACTTGTTTGAGATCATTTCTCTTGAGATTGTTCTTACGTTTTGTTCTTTTATTTTTTTTATTTTTTATTTATTTAATATTTTTCAAATTTTAAAAATTATTCACTTTTAAAAATATTATCATTTTTTATTTATGCTAGCTATGAGTTATTTATGAAATAATTCATTGTTCCACTGTCATTTTTATTAATTCAAATATCACTTTATATATATATATATATATATATATATATATATATATATATATATATATATATATATATATATATATATATATAATCACTTTTTATCCATCTCAATTTTTTTTTACACTTCCTTTTTTTTTTCATATTATCACAACCCAAATATTGGATTGTTGATGAAGTTAGTCTAAATTGATGTGAGAAAAAATTAGAAAGGAGGAATAACTATAGAAAGAATATTAATTGAGAAAAAAAAAACGTGAATTATAGGTGAACTTAGATTAATAGAATTTGTAGGTATTTGTTGGGAGTTTTTAAAATCTAAATATGAATTTTGAAACTAAAATATGGGTTTGAAAACCCAAAATAAATATAGCATTCATAATATATCCAAATATAAGATCGTAACTAAGAAAACTGTAACCTCATTTCACAAGTACACAAACTAAAGAAATTTTAACTTTGAATCAAGATTTTACTTTAGAAGTCTAAGGCGCACGCAATCTTTGTCCTTCCCACTCGAATTATGGATGCACGTCCACTTTCAGACAGCCCAAGATGAAGATAATGAATTGAAAAAGTTCTTTGGCATCTAATGATAATAATAATTAAAAAAAAACACCAAATACCAAAAAAAAGGATAAAACTAAAATATAAAGTGAGTAAAGTTTTATCCCAACACCCTAGCAAATCATTTTAACCCAGATTCTGTATGCTTGCACAAAAGATTTCTCCCAAATTTACAACATTACAAAAAAGGAGTCTGATGTGAAGGAGCAGCTACCACTAGGCGACGTGAATCAATGGCATCATAAACTGGGAAATGATTCAACGTTGAGATATTCATATACAACACTTCACAGATGCAGTTCATCTTTGGACATATCACTCGCAAGATCAACAGGGGACATTCGCATCCTTTTTGCAATGTGCTCCTCATCAGCTGATTCTGATCTCCAATCGTCCGGATGGTTCGACTTGTCTTCAACAGCAGGGGAAACAGAGTCCTGATTCGGCAACTCATTTACTTCTTCACTAAACTCAGAAAAAGCCTCCAGGAAAACAGAATCACCTTTTTGGTTGCCAATATCAATGAGACTCACTAGTTCTCCTGAGGAAAAGGCAAAAAGAAGAAACAGTCAGTTGCTACACACACCTCTAAATTTATGCTCATAAAATGTATGTTTAGATCTCTATTTGGTCCATTACTCCAATTATATCTTAAGTAGGTCCTAGATTATCATTTGTGAAAATTGAGTCATACTTTCACCTGTAGTAAATTTGGTCCTTCAGTAACCAATATTTGGACTGGATTCAAATAAAGTTGGAAAGATATGGACTCAAATTAGAAAAAATGCCAAGTACAAGGGCTAAATGTTTGCACATGAGAGTAAAATTGGAAGTGCAGGGACCTAAATGTTTACAAATATATAGAGGGGGATATATAATTCAAAAACAGAAAAGGGGAAGCATCTAACAGGTACCAAAAAATACACCTTTTTCCTAAATTTACCTTCTAAGCCAACTTCTTCAACAGATCCCCGTTTTTCATCAGCTTTTTCTTCTAATATAACACCAGAGTCGCAACCAGATGTTTCAGGAGATGAGTCTACATCTGATGAAGGTTGGTGAACTGTCTCTAATCTAAAATCTTCAGATGAGCAAGGAAAGATGCGTGCTTCAGCATTGAGACAATCTGAATCCAAGAAGACAGGTCCTGCTGGTTCTGTCGCAAAACACTCACTATGTTCTACCTCCTCCTATACAGAAATCACGTGAAATACATATTAATGGAAGTATTTTGCCAATTGCCAATTGCCAATTGCCAATTGCCAATTGCCAATCATAAAGTTCAAGGAACAAAACCTTCTCTTCTCAAAAAATTAAGCATAAACTGTAGTAGCATACAACACATGCATTATGTATTATTTACCGACAATAATTCTATAGACAATACGTAAGAGTGATCTAATCTGTTGCCAATGGTAATCCACACTCGTCATCAAAAGTTGAATAACAAAACTTAGGGAGAACTGATAAATGATAAAATGATAGTGTTTAATTTACCTCAGTCAAAGAAGGTTTTTTAATCTCATTAAGAGCTGCTTGGCTCTCAAAAGCTCCCCAGGATGCATTTTTAAAAGGTTCTGGAGCAGATTCTTGCTTAAACGATTCTTGCTTAAACAACTCCTTTAGAACCAATGCTTCAGGCATGGTACATTGTGTAGTCCTTACAGATGAAGCTGGTAATAAAGTCATCTCAATTCCCTGCTGGAGCTGACATACTGAGCTCTCACCATAGCCATTCAAAGGCTCCAATTTTACCGAAAAGTCAACACCTTCACCATAGTCATGAGTAATGCTCAAAAAACCACGGGAGCAATGCATGCTACTCCCCTCATGCTGACAACAATCTTCGGAATTTGATTCCAGCAGAGAATTCACTAATCTCTCAATATGAGCTCGCTTCAGTGAGGCTTCACCAGGAGGAAACCAGTCTGCTTGGAGCTGGAAACAGTCACTTAAGCATTAGGTGTCTTGATATTAGCAAGCTTACAGGAGAAACAAAAAATCAAGATCCCTTATGGAATGCCTGTGGAGAAATATCTCAAAAATAAATTGAAACGCAGACAAACCATATAGCCTCAAAGGGTTAAGAAATAAGTTGCAGCTAGAACATTGGCAGGGATTATTTACAGATAGATCTGTGATAAAGTTTTGCCCATCTCATTATAAGCTAGAAAAGGCAGTGATTTTGATTGCTTTTGCTTTGAAAGAAGTGAAATATTAAGAGATCATGGAAAATTTTGTTTATAAATTTTAGAAGTTGAAAAAGTAGTTGAGTATTTGGTATTAAAAAGAAGCTGTTCAATGTTCACTGAAGAAAACCCCTTTCACAGAGGTTGATATTGCTGGGTTGTTATATGGCGGTAAGTTTGGGATTATATATGCCCACTGATATTAAATTTCTAAGAAGAATAAAACTTGGATGTCGATTCTTTGACCTTTCAATTTGCTTGATTTTAGAGATTGGAAGCAGGAGCATATTTACCAAAAACCTCTGCTAGTTAAATCACACCAAAAGATTCTAAACATCTGCTTTAACAAAGGCATTGGTGAACACAGCGTAAGACTGCTTTGGGCCAGTCAACATAAAAATATATTAAAATAGTCACTAAGAACAAGGAGTCGATTAAAGTGCTTTGCATATTAAGACATGAAAGCAGATTCAACAATATATATGATCAACTTAATAGTCAGCGCCAAAGACTACAAGTCTACAAAATAAGATGGTCGAACTTCAAGTACATAGTTCATCCTTAGCAAGGTGATTTGAGATTATTGCACGAAGAATTCGCACATGATATGCAATTGCCATCAGTTTCCACAGGATGACAACACCTCAAAGTCAGTTCAACTCAAACATAAGCCACATCAACTTAAATTAAAGAAACCATGGTGTTTGTATAAGCCACTATTCAAGTTCATCCCTTAATTTTTATCTTATCATCTACCATCTTGAGAGAAACCAACATGCTTTGGCCCCAGCATTTTGCAGAAATTCCAGTTTTTTTGGACTTCATTTAAAGCCTTTAATTTCGCCCTACAATGTCAAACTATGATGCTTGGACTCTTCAAAATGGGTAGAGTACACGTCTTTCGCTATAACATGGGTACAGGTGTGGGATCCTTTGAAGAAAAAGTGGGCAAATCTGTTCACATCCATAGAGGTAGATAAAAGAGAAAGTTTCGTGGGTAGGGATGGGAGAGAAGAAACATCAAACACGGAAATAGCAAGTGCAGGAGGTGAAAGACAACAGAACGCATCCCACTGTATATGTGAGATGGATGACAATATTATTACATAAAATGGGCTTAAAAGAACTAAAAAGCCAACACCAAGTCTGTGTACCAGTATTACTGCTTAAAAAAACTGCCAAATAAACACACTACACAACAAAATTGGACATTACATACTAAAAAGATCTAATAACTTAATTATATATACATAAAACCTCGTAGTGTTATATAGATGTATCCCTGCATTCATATCCTTCATTTGGATCCTTTTTAGTGGTATCCAAGTATACACTACAACTCATATATAAACATTTCTTTTCCATAGGTAAAAGAAATCGCCTCTGGCCTCCCACATAAGAAACACCAACAGCTCAAGCGAAAAAATATATAATATGATCAGGATGACATCCTCTCTTTCTATGTGTAGTCCTTATAATTTATAAATTTTCAATAGTATGTGCAAACCATATAAAATTCATATAGTTCCATGGGAAGTACATAAAGAACAGAAAAATTAAGTAAAAAACTGTTGTGCAGATTCCAATTATCTCAACAGGTAGTATAACCAGCCTACAAACAATAAAACAGAAGGAGTAGTCTTAATGTTGATAAAGAAGGCAAAATGCGCTTACAAACTTGGAGGATGATGCAATCTTGTAAATGTTGAAGCTAGGAGGAACTTGCTCCAGAAAAAGCTCTACATAGTGAAGCAAGAAAAGGCCACAATCAAAAGAGTTTGGCTGCTGAGGTAGCTGCACAAACCAATAACTAAAGTCAAGGATCATGTTGTCCGAAATACTTATGAGAGCATAAAGCTCGGTAGTCAAAAGTAGAGACGTGCCCAGATATACTCATGATCTGGAAAAAAAAAAAAAAGGTTAATGATCCCATAAGTCCAATCAAAACATTGAAACCAGGCTCTAAAAGATTCACAATCTTTACTTGAGGATAATACAAAAAATAAATATTCACTAACTGTATATTTCCCAGTTTTCTCATTTCTGAATTCTGAGTACATGATAAGGCATATATTTATGTGGAATCTACAATTGTGAATTTCTTTATGCTTTTTCTAGCTTCAGCGAGTTAATAGTGACTGAGATGCATGATTAACAGCACAATGACACCCTCTAGGATTTCGATATAAAGATGCAAGCAAAAGAGGTGTGATAATGTAAAGTAGAAATGATCATTAGACATGTGAACAACATTTAGCAACACAGGTCAGTAATAAATTAGAAGTTCGGGTTTGGAGTGCACAACTAGTCAACTACATAGGATCAACTCCCTCAACCATTCAGATTTGTGAAAAAACAGAAGTACAAGGATCCTGGAATTAAATCAAGAGTGAAAATGTATTTATCTCATGGAAAGAATATCTGGGCCACAGCCTCAAATCTGATCATCAGAAGTATGAGATGGCTGGCAAAATGAACCTAGATATCGAATGTTGACTCTTGATGTCTTATTATATCATGTAGAAAAGACAGCCCACCATTATTTATCAGCAACTCATGATGTCCCACATCATTTGTGAATTTTGATAACGTAGTATACAGTTAATTCTCTTCTTCTAAATTGAGTCCATACAAAGCAGAAGAATATCCAAGAACTAAAGCCCTGATTGAATCTATGAAAACCACATTAAAGCAGCCAAAAAGATTTCATGTGTTTTATTCTGTTGAGAGGTACAGCGTTCTGTTTATCTCTGATTTGGTTTGTAGAGTACTCTAACTATATGAAGACACCAGAAGGTAACGTAAATCTTTCTGTCTATTGAGCCAATGTTATGAGAATGTATACATACCTCGAGAGGTACAAACTTTAAATTCCTGAATTTTGTATACAAATCTTCACATGTTCCCTTTTGCCTTTCTTTCCATTCCTCCCATAAATAACTGTCATTTCGTGTTACAAATTGACAAACGCATAAAATGGAATCAGAAAAATATGAGTGAAAAAAAAGGTAAAGAAAACATGAGTTTCCAAGTATTATTTGGCTTAGGACGATTGTGTGACGGAGAATATTTTATCTGATATTGTCATTTAAGCAAAAAATGTCATTTCAAAGTTGAACTTCAGGAGAGATTCTCTAATTTCAAGGGATATACAACGTGTCCATGAGCTGAAAGAGTATTGGACAATTACTTAAATTAAAAGGTATGCACATTCAAATAGCCACCTCAAACCCAACTAGCTCAAAACAGAGGAAGTAATAGGTAACTGCCATGAACTCGTACTATTAGTACTATTTCCTATCTTGTTGCAAGCTACTACATTCCTTGAATAAATGAAACAAAAACACACCGAGATACACACACAACACGCTTATAATTTAACAAATTTATACCTTTGTATAAGATCTTTGAGGCCCAAATGATTTCCTCTAAGAGAATCCATATGCAATACACAGGGCACTCTAACTGAGTTGTCATCATCTGGCAATGGAAACAACCAAGAAATATGTCAGAAGATGGAAAATATTCCAAGACATATTACACGGGCCAAAAAGAACTTGCCTTTATAGCTAGCAACGTCACCCAAGTAACAAATTACAATAAGACTCCAGTGATAGCTGCCAAAACATTGCATTATAAGTGTATATACTATGGCTTGACAGCAGAGGTTAATAATCAGAAAATCAACCAAGAGTTAAAACTTTCTAAACTTCTCACCTGTAGTTGACAGGAATAAAAATGAAGTCCTTTTCAAGTAAATTTACTTTCCTTGTCCATTTACGAACCCGTTGAAAAGCTGCCTTGCCATCAAAAGCACTGGATGGATCTCTATCCATGTCAGCCAGCTTCCGAAAGAAGAAACTATTGAAAAAATGGAACTTAGTTCTCTCATCCGTGTTTTGTTTAGTCCTCAAATATCTGTTATAAGGTTAGACTTTGATGTGAGCCAAGGAAAGGTTAACTGAACAGTAAAAAATATAGTAAAAAATTAAGTCAATAAACTACCAGATGAAAAGATCGAAAGACGATTTACAATAGGTCAAATGCAATTTGCCAAAAGTGCAGAGGAAGAATAAATATCTTTCAATCCACAATCTATAGTCTGGAAAAAATAATTTAACTAAACCCACACTTTATCCCACCCACTGAGATTCATAACCTCCCCCGCTTTTGTTTTAAGCTATATCCATAAAGAACATCACACTATTCCTCAAATTACAAACATATTCCATGCCAAGCTGCTTTATACTTTTTTGACAGAAATATTATGATAACAAGTGCTTAAGAGAACTAAAACTATAATTACTTGCTTGAAAGTTAGAATATATGCCATGCGAAGAAAAATAGAGCTTTAATAAGACCGAATCCATATCTGCAGACGAACTTACTTGATATAAAAATCTATGACTGTATCATTGACAAATGTTTCTGGCAGTAGGAGATCAACATCACTTTTACTTATAGAAACAGCATCAGGATCACCTTTAGGGTAAATCACCTCTTCGAAAGGCCTATCAAAACTGTAACATTGAAATGTAGCTCAGTTAACAAAGTAATAGAACAAGCAAGAAGGCCATTTCTTATTTTACTATGGCTTAATCAGATTGCAGTATAATATGGGAGATGCTATACTGAATGATAATAATAATAATAATAAAAAAATAAAAAATAAAAAATAGTTGCTAAGGATGTAATTGACCAAAGGGTCTTAAAAACTGGGAATGTTTATTGTATAGTTCCCTTTCGTAGAGAAAGAAAGGAGCATATATAAGTTTTTTTTAAAATAAGAAACAAAGATTTTATTAAACTTAAAAGAGTACAAGGGACGAGGAATCCCCTGCATGAAATGAGACACCAATCATCACGTAGAGGAAATATAAATGTAATTCCCAATACAAAATGAACAAATTATTTAGCTAAAAAGATAGGTTATGTTACTGAAAAAATAGTTTTAATACAACAGCAATAATAAAGACATTGCATAAATGATTTGACAGCCCTAGAAATTGAAATAATTGAAAATAGGATCTCCCCTTAAATAGGCTTTATTTAGAATTGAAGTGAGTTTAGAATCATACCCAGTTTAGATACACATGTTTTACTGAAGTGTAGCAAAGTTAAACTGTTTCTATACATATTCAAATTGAGTATGCACCCATCAAAATTTTTAAGTAACCCCAAAAACCATCCCCTCCTAACCCCACTTAGGAAAACAAACAACCTAGTAACAAAAAGGCTTTACATCACAATCTTAATTTCAAGGGTAATGGCAAAATTTTCTTCCATCTTCGAATTATCCAACACGGTGGTGCAAAAGGAAAGAAAGCATATCTGGGCTTGGAAAATACATTTAAAATAGACTGCTGAAATACCACATCAACACTAATGTGGGCTGGTCTATTACATTCGAAAGAAAAGTATTTTCCACTTATACTGTCTTTTAAATTTAGATCAAGTTGACCTGAGAGGACAAGTGATGTTGATGTGTCATGGTTAAAATAAAAATGAAAATTCAGAGAGTGCATGAGGTATGAATTTTTTATAAATGGGACAGAATCTCCACTTCAATTTCCTAGCAAGCATTGCTGCTTTCCAATCCCCTTATTCAATTAATTAATCATTTTACAGGTGGTAACAAATGTGAATGACTGGCCTTTATTACACAACAAAAAGAGTGGTAAAAAGCTGTTCATCCAATATCATACTCCCATCGTCCCATTACACTCCACACTTTCCTCATTTGTTGTCCCATTACACTCTTTACACCCCAGAAAAAGTAAAACTTTTAAAACAAATACCATATCAATACATCATATTTTCAAAAATGTCACCCTCACCTAACACACATAACTTATCATTTATTTATTACTAAATAATACACATTACTATCAAAAGTCAATAAAGTTGGTCAAAAAAGCAACATTTCTATACTTTGTATCTATAGTAAAAATGAAGAGCAAACGTGATGGAGGGAGTATTACATATATATAATCCGTAAATATGTACAATAGTTAATAAAGGAAATGCACTGTAGAGTAAATGATCAAATAATTGAATTTAATGATAAGAGTCCTCCATATATTTCAAATCACAAATAAACAAGAGTGTAGATCAGTAGGAAGTCTAAGGCAATGTTTAGAAGCTTCCTCCTGGATGACTGGTTAGATGACAACTTAGTGCAAGGATGGTTGGTGCATCAGGTAATTGGGGATTGGTCAAAAATGTCAGACCCAAAAAGGCTAAAACAAAGAGTAACTTCTGCCCATCTGTGAGGAGTGATTTTAATTGTTTTTAAGGAGGGGAAAATGGATCTGGGAGAACATGGGAAGGTGAGGAGATTTTATGTGAACACAAAATAGCCAACGAGTGACAGAAGACACAGAATGTGGAAAAATAAGAAATATAAACTAGAAAGGACAGAAAAAACAAGAGTTCAGGGATAACCAAGGATGATCATCCTAGACTTGAGAGAGAGGGCAGTAGGGTGGGTGGGGATGGAGATGACATGGCTAAGATAAGCAACATTTTAGGTTTTCTTCATCCAATAGAGCCGATTTGATAGGAGAGATTTCATAACTGGTAGATGAGGGAATTATTGTTTTAGACATACACAGGAGAGATCACATATCCCATTCCATATACATTAACTATCTGTACAAATCTAATATTTCTCCATAGATGTGACTACAGACTACAGACACAAAATATTACATTATTAAAGAAAACATTATACATAAATAAAACATGATAGAGTCAAGAGCTGTGGACAAAAAAAATAGAAAAAAGAAACACTTATTAATCTTAGGCCCTTAAAAGAGATGATTACTATAAAGGACATGAAAAAAAAGGCCTCCAAGCACATTTTCACTTACTTCGGAAAATATCTTCTTGTTACTGCAGCTTCTCCTGCAGGCAAAGTAGTCCCAGTGCTGAACATGATCCAAGCAAACAACAATGAACACCATCAGAAGAATAATGAGTAATCTCAACTCTTGAAAATTTAGAATAGGTCAAAAGTTGTTCCAGTGCAGAACATGAACCAAGCAAACACCAACGGACACCATAATATGAAAATAGAGTAACCTCAATTCCTGAAAATTTTATAATAGGTACACTGAACTCCCTTCGGAAAAGAATACAAATGCAACACTTAACTTTGAAATATAAAACAAGGGGAATCAAAAGAAACGAAGAAAGAATTTAGACCAACAAACTTATAGCAATTATTAACCCTTTTCGTATCAGAGCAATTCATAAATGTTGTCCTTGCATTGATAAGAATCTAAAGCGGTAGACAAAAACAGAATATTACAACTTACATCCAAGACATGACTGAAACAGAATTCTCAGGGCATTTAATTATGCAAGCCCTAACAAATATTCATAAAGAGATGACTGCTTGAGATTTACGTGATTAAAAGGAAAATGCTTGCAAGTTGCAAAAGAGTATCTTTGGGGAACATAAAATTTTGACTAAAAAAAGAACAATAAATAGGCAGAAAAACGAATTCTAATAGACGCATTCTTCACATGAGATGTAATTCCAGCTAGATGAGTATACAAATGCCATATTGCCAGCAAAATGTCCAATTAGTTGGTTGAACTCAGTTTTCCTTGATTATCTAAACCAAATTAGATTTAAAACACAAAATGCAATCTTAAAAAGAGAAGCACTCAATACTCATAATGCATTTAAGCACAGGACATGTGGTTCAACTCCTTAGAGACCGTTCCTGCTAAAGTGTTGCACCGTAAACACATTCAAGAAATAAAAAATAAAAAGCACACAGGGTTAAAGGAAAATGGTTACCATCACCAAGATAACGAGGTTTACAATATACCAATTTAGCAAAAAATAGTTTAATTACTTTTCCTCACTTTGATTGCACTGGACTGTCAGCTAAAGAAAATTAGTTGAAACTACTTTTCTTATCTTCAATATATCAAGATGTCACCATCTCATAAGACAAGCATAGCTTATTACCAAGATAGAACATTTAACAATGCATACAAAAATTGGAAGTTTCTCATAAGAATACACACGTGATTACAGACTCACTCAAGAAGGACGCTCCATAGTGGCTTATATCTGGCATCCAGAGATTCAATTGCCTCTATTTTTTGGCACAAGTTAGGGTCCACAGCGGGGAATTTCAACTGATGAAGTCCTGATACAGAACGCAGCATAATGGAGAAAAGATCCATCAATAGCATTAAAACAATTCTGAAACAGAGACAAAGAATAACAATTTGAGAGGCACACCAATCAACTGAGATTTTTCGAGGAGATATATATCATGATTCTACCATTTAGTTTTTGTATAACCAAAAGTATGATCTTATTGTCTCTTGGAGATATATGCATTCAATCCTTCATCTCCTATGGCAACCTGCCTAATCAATAGAGCTGATATCTGACTTAACCAAGGACACTTTAGTTATGGTTGTATATAATAAAACACAAGCACAGTACAGGCTATGGGTTTCGTGACACACACTCATAAAACTACAACAATGACCCAAACAGGACATCAGTCACCAAGGAGCAAAGGTGCAAGGCGCACCAAGGCATATTTGTGCCTGAGGCCGAGGGTATAAGGATGAAATAAGTATAAAAAACATATCAAGGCATATTTGTGGCTGAGGCCGTGGGTATAAGGATGGAATAAGTATAAAAAACATATCCTACAATAAAACATAACATAATAATCTAATAAAATGAAGTTTGGAAATGCATGATAAAACAATTGATACAAATATGACGCATACATTAAATTAAACAAATTATAAAAATCAATCAATCATAACTGAAATAAAATAACAATTCAATTACATATGATGTTCAACAATATTTTATTATAACAACCAAACTAGTCTAGCAATCATACCCTCATCAACGTCAAAGTCCTAATTGACAACCAGAGGGTGGCTGGTGGTGGCTGGCATGCAAAAAGGGCGGTCGCCAGTCGGTTGGAGGATGGAGAGTGGTGGCAAAAACAAAGGACTGGTTTGTGGAGGAGTGGAGAGTGTCTCTGAAACCCTAGAAGTCTAGAACTATTATAAACCTTAATTTCTATATTTTGGTGAATAATAAGGTTTATATTTCTTCATGCTGCTATTACTCTTAATAAAAAAAATCAAAAAGCTGAAAAATAGCACATTTCTCAAGGCATGCCTGTGGCGCAGCAAAGCACAAAAAGGGCATGCCTTAAGATTAGGACTTGACACCATGATTTCAAGGCGCATGAGATATAGCTTTAGTCAAGGCTCACCTTTAATAACTATGCCAGGGAGAGAAAACTTATACAATTACAAGAACTATCACTAGAACAAATGGAGAGGCACAAATACCCAGTAATCTTTGCAAATGTAGTAAGAGCAAGCAGATCAAACCAACCTGAAGCATCGTGGACGACACCAGTATCATCTTCTGCCGTATCTTTTGAGATGAAATATATACATACAGTGCCTACTTCGAACTAAATAAAAGTCACCAATGGCAATGTCAGTTTTCACAGAGAGTATGTGTAGACCATAAAATTATATGCCAGCGTCAATGCAGCAGTTATTTACCTGAGCACACCACTGAGACTCTATTTTGACAATATCCTCAATTTCCAAATAGATATGAAAATTTTCATCATCGCCATAAATGGCTTTACTTCTAGCTTCAACATTGCTTCGAGAAAAACTCACCACAGAGTTCAGGTAATGTGTACCATGGTAATCTATATAATCAGGAAAGAAAAAAACTCCCATCTCATCTCCCTGCAATTTGAAAAGACTTTTTAACAAACTCATACACAGTATTAAATGTAACATTACATTAAAACAAAAAATAAATAAATGAACTGTTAGTGTCAAATTAAAATCTCATGACTCTGTATATCAGACACAAAATTATTTTTCTAACATGTTGAAAAACGACGTTTTTTCTAGCACAAAACAACAGAAGCTAAAGCATTTCATGCCAATTAAACATAAACCCA
Source organism: Pogostemon cablin (assembly GCA_023678885.1). Classification (NCBI taxonomy): domain Eukaryota; kingdom Viridiplantae; phylum Streptophyta; class Magnoliopsida; order Lamiales; family Lamiaceae; genus Pogostemon; species Pogostemon cablin. The sequence continues at coordinate 8,085,755 of CM042990.1, read as the reverse complement.
TAAATTACAGGCAACCAAATGAGAAAAAAATGAAATAAAATAAGCATAAAATTTGTAAAACGAAGACATAATTAAAGACCTCTTATATAACAAAGAGACGGGAAACCGAAGCATAGGACACTCAGAAACAAAACAAACATTATAAAAATTCCTAATTTGAATAAAAGAGTGAGAAGGGAAGGATACCCATCACCTCTTTTAGTATTAAGTAAAATTTCCAAACAGGTTACTTCCATATTTCACTGACAAGTAGCGCGAAAAAGAAAGGGCAATAACAACAGGTTTCCCCTTTCAGTAAAGGAGGGTTAAAAAATTCATTACTTCAAAAAATTTACCATTGAGGATTCAAATCAGCGTCCCTTTTGTCACCAATTGTTGAGCAGAGTGGTGGGAGAGTTGGGGCGATCCTACTTTAGCGAGCTCAAATCTTTTACAAATAGCTCTTGGAAGAAGATTTAGGAGAAGACGCAATATAGTTCCGACTGTTCCATGGTCAATTTGGGTGGAAATAAATTGAAGAATTTTCGATGACTGTTTTGAATTTATAGAGGATGTTTGGGGAAGAAGAATTAAATAAAGAGTTTAGTCTTTGGGAATCTAATCACGAAGAACTTGTTTGTAATTTGGAAAGGGATTTGAGTAGGGAGGACAACCGACCGATATTTTCGACGTCTACTTCAAGGGTTAACTGTACTGATAGATAACCTATTTCATGTTAGGGGAAATCTTTTTTTTGTTACATATTTTTGTCATTTTGGGTAACCCGACGGCCGGTACGCGGGATTATTAAATATTGAGCCTTTAGAATTTTGTGTTAAATTGTAATATTTTTAGTATAAAGATGTGTATCCTTTATTTTTTGATGAAAATAAAAAATAATAATGAAAAGTGTATATCCTTTAAAACAAAATAATGTACCATTATCCATAATATTAAAATTTAAAGGCGGGCGCACGCAAGCCTCACTCTAACTTTTTATTAACTTTTTATTCTATTTTGTATATATGTTATTCTATTTTGTATATGTGTTTCTTAATAATTGAATATTTTTTTCACACTAAGTTTTTCATTAAAAAAACTAGCATCCATATGTGTATATTTTTTATTCAATAGTGTATACATATTTTTTAATAATTATATATATATATTTACACTCAATTTTTCATTAAAAAACTAACAATTAAATTGTATACATTTTTTTTCATAATTGTATATGTTTTTATTTATGTAACACCCCAATATTTCATAATCTATATTATCGTAAACTCGACTTTTAAATAAAATTATATTATTTATTTTAGAGTATTATATCTTTTATAAATATAATATATTTATATAATAATAATAATATAATATTAATAATAACACATGTGTATGCAAGTGACTAGTTTTTGGATAAGGATTAAATATATTTGGATAAGGATGAGTTTTAAAGTGACGTGTGTTGTGTGGCCAACTTGGTCTCAAAATTTTAATAATAATAATAATATATGTATGATATTTATGCAAGTTGCATTTTGGATAGGGATGCATACGTAGTCATCAAGTTTTTACTTTTATTTATATATATTTAATATTTGGACAATTATTAGTATTAAACTTGGTATGCAAGTTGATATTATATATATATATATATATATATATATATGGGTGCATATTAGGTGCACCCAGTTTCTTAATTTCATTTGTGCACCGGATCGGACCCATTTTAAAATGGATCATATAAAACCTAAAACTAAGCATAAAAAATCATTCTATATCAGCTTATTCTCTCCATTCAATTCCTGCGATTATCTCTACGGTGATTTCTCCTATGGTGATTCTCAAACCACCGGCGATTTTGCGGCCATGATTCTCAATCCACCACACGATTCTCAATCCACACGCCACTGTTGTTAATTCCTTACGATTTCGCCTCCAGGATTCCGCCGCCGTTTCTGCTGATTTCGCCTCCAGGATTCTGCCGTCGTGTCTGCTAATTTCACCGCTATGTTCTGCTAATTTTAGTGCCAAATTTCGCCGATGTGTTCTACCAGATTCTGCCGTTGTGTTTTTCGATTCAACTGCAGTTGTTGTGTAGTTCTGCATATTTCACCGCTGTTGAAGTTTCATTCCAAAATTAGGTAAAGTTCATCTTATCTTCAATTGTAGTTTCTGGTTTCAAATAATATTGTTAGATTTTTTTCTAGTCAATCCAATTTGTTGTTTATGTTGCGTAAAAAAAGTATTAGTGTTGTATATATTTTATCTGTTAATTGCATAAAGGTATGTTATGAATTGTACATGATTATGTATGGTCTGTATTGTGTAGCCACTTATGAGTTGTGTATATGTATGGTCTGTATTGTACATGATTATGATTTGTATGTTGGATTAGTTTAATTGTATATGTTATCTCTATCAATTGTATATAGGTATGGTATGAGTTGTATGTTATCTCTGTTTCTATGTTAACTGTACATACGTATGTTCTGAATTGTACATAGGTATGGTCTGAATTGTATATAGGTATGTTCTGAATTGTATGTGGTCATGATAGACATCTTAGTAGCATTATGCATTTGATGTGATGAATTTTTCTTTACTGTATATATTTTCTCTGTTAACTGTACATAAGTATGGTTTGAATTGTGCATAAGCATGATTTGTATGTTGGATTATTTTAACTGTATATGTTTTCTCCGTTAAGTGTATATATATATATATATGTTCTGAATTGTATATAGTCATGATAGACATCTTGGTAGCATTATGCATTCGATGTGATGGATTTTTCTTTATTATATATGTTTTCTCCATTAATTATATATAGATATGGTTTGAATAGTACATGGGCATGATAAGTATGGTGGATTATTTTAATTGTATATGTTTTCTCCGTTAATTGTATATAGGTATGTTCTGAATCGTATGTGGTCATGATGGGAATCTTGGTAGCATTATGTCTTCAATGTGATGGATTTTTCTTTACTGTTTCTCCGTTAATTGTATATAGGTATATTATGAATTGTACATGAGCAAGATGAGTATGGTGAATTATTTTAGTTGTATTTTCTACGATAATAGTATATAGGTATGGTCTGAATTGTATGTGGGTATGATGGGCATTTTGGTAGCTTTTTGCATTCGATGTGATGAATTTTTCTTTACTGTATATGTTTTCTCCATTAATTGTATATAAATATGTTCTGAATTGTACATGGGCATGATTAATATGTTGGTAGCATTATGCATTCGAAGTGATTGATTTTCCTTTACTGTATATGTATTCCTCATTAATAGTATAGAAATAACTTGTTATGTTTACTATATGCAGATTCTATTCAAATTTTGTACTCTACTGAAGATGAGGAAAGTAAAGAATATGAGAAAGTCGCAGATACACTAGTTGAATTAAAAAGGAACACACTTGAGGAGATACACAAATTATATTGTAAGCATGCAAGAGAATTAGGATTTAGTGTACACAAGAAAAGAATATATGTACGAAAGCAGAGTCACATTTGATTCTCAATTTTTATTCAAAAATTCATCAACCACATTCCGTTAAGAAGCAGCTCATGTTTAATCATTATATGTAAAAGTAACTTGATTATTTGAAATCAAATTTCATGAATACATCTTATGAGAATACAATAATGGACTTGTTTTAAAATAAATATGGACAAAAAAAGAGTTAAATCGAAGCAATATATTTAAATCTTACTTAATTTTAGGATGAATAAATCAAATGCATTATCCTGCTAAAAATAATCACACAATTGGTCACAAATGGACACGCAATTGGGTCACAAATGGAGTTTAGAGTGGGGAGTTGTTTAGAAGAAATTAAAAAAGGCCAAATTACAATTACAATAACCCAACATCTTTATACATAAACAAACATGATAAGTCCAACATCCAATCTGACATAAAATATGCATAAATAGAGGAGTTCACTACATAAACACATGGATACACCAAGAAGAAAACCAAAAAACGACATCATTCAACAAACTGGAAAACAAACACTCTAGAACCTTATACACACCATATCCCACTTCATTGAACCCATTACTAAGTGGCCATAAATACACAATTTTAGCCTTATATTTAATGGCACAATCAAGTCACAAATCAACATGGTTGGCCCATATGGGATTATAATAGAAACTAAGACTTGTCAATTTTTCCAAACTGGTGGCTTCATTCGCAAAATCAAAGCTTAGGCAAATGAGTCCAGAGATGCTGCCATGACTTGGATAGCAAGCTCGTCGTTATGGCAGCTTCCTTCACACCATCTAATCCAGACAAAGTAGTATGATCCATAAAAGAAAGAATGTGAACACATAAGCAATCTGGCAATGAAAAAGAATGTGAACACGTAAGCATCTGGCAATGGACTCAGTCGATCTATTTGTTTGCTGGAGCTGGAATCTTCTTCTTCATTTACTCCTCTACTGATATATTCCTCCATTGATAAACTGTAACTACTAATTCAATTCACATCTCATTTTGTTCCACTCAAATATGGGTACTCAATTTAAACATGAATTATGTTTAAGCAACAAGTTAAATGAGATTTATTAAAAAAATAAAAATGAAGAATGATATGCTACTAGCTAATTATTTCTCACTCTAAAGAAAATTGTCCACTGGGTTTTTTCTTAGTTAAATGAATGTATAGAAAAAGAATATATATCACAATTGAAAATCCATCATTATTGTTTTCAACTTAAAATAGTTCTAGGTTATTCGAAAGAATGTTTACCTAAATTCTGGCTATCATGCTGCAATAATTTAATAAGGGTTAGGACTTCATAAATTAAAAGTATATTTAAAGAAGAATAGAGATACAGACCTGACATAGTAATCTTTGAGTGGGAGGATAAAATTTAAAACAACTGCATCTCCCACTAACACATATATTACTCCAAATCTGATGTACCACCTAAACTCCTTAACATAGATTTTAGTTTCAAGTAACAACATTAGAGCCATAGAACACCATGAAAGAAACTCGATGCCCAAATGAACTATCTGCAAAGATGGAAAACAGATTAACAATAAACATCATAGTAGCACTTAAAGAGCCAATGTCTAGTTTTAATACTGTTCTGCGGTTTTTTTCTAGACATATCCTTGACACAATACACTTCTTTAAAGGATGAACATACTAACGATAAATAGATGTATATATGTAACTGTTGTCCATACGTAAAAGTGAATAGATAAAATTTATTGGTCTTACTAATAAAAGTATTCTACCAATCTAGATTGCATAATGCATACTCTTGAAAAATCACATAAGCTGATAGAGGAAAATATATCATGTTCAGAAAATTCTACCATCATAGCAAATTCCTTAGGGGTAACAACATGCCCTTTCTTTAACCCAACGAAAAGTCCACTGTTTGGCTGCTTTGGAGCCATTACCTTCTTCTCCGATTTGTCTACGATACGCAGCTGATATTCGAAGAGTCCATTGGATTTTTTCTTAGTAGATGTACAGCAAGTTGAACATCACCAAGTTCAATTGTTCCAATACTTGCAACCCCATCCAACAAATTAACTAAATTAAGAAAATAACAGGATTAAACCACACAATTTAACAGAGAATTTAGGTATACAATAGATTGCAAGTTACTGTGTAAAATCTCACCAATTCACTTCCAAATAGATGAACGCCATCGTCTTCAACTCCTACGACGACAACAAGTGGTCCTCCATACCGACAAGCACAGCAACGTCAGGGTTAGGTTGAAGTACTTCAACAGATTGTGCGGGAGCTGAAGAACAACTGGATGGACAAAAACAACAACCAGTTCATAATGCGTCTCAATCAGGATGAGATCGAGATCTAGAAATAAAGAGAAAAAGAAAATTAAGCTAGAGTTTCCATATAGATGAAGAAAGAAGAAGGAGAGAGGCATGAGGAACCTAAGGTTTCCAAAGAGAAAGAGGGAGCGGAAGGAAGGCTAAGGTTTGATCACGGATCTGAAAATTAAAAATGGGTTAAAAATTACATTTATACTATGGATCGTAAAAATGATTCGGATCTGGGTGCAACCTTGCTCCCAGTTGCACCCAATAAATTGCCTCTATATACATATATATATATATATATATATATATATATATATATATATATATATATATATATATATATATATATATATATATATATATATATTTAAGCACATGTCAATTATAATTAGATAAGACACACACATAAGCTATTTTGAGGGATTGGATAAGAACAAACTATTCAATTTTATATATATATATATACTCATTTCTTTTCTCTACACACATATATTCTTTATTCAATGGAAAGAAGACAACTTCAGTGTGGGGAAATATAATGAGTTTCCAATTTTATCGGTTGTATTCTACTTTTTCAAAGAAAGTTCAAGGTGGTGTAACTTTCACTCTTTACCGAGTGCTACATTTTATGTCATGATTGCTATGTTAAGATATGATATGTGCTACTGATATGTCATGTTATGTGTCATGTGTGCTTTTGTTCGATGACAAATATTTTCCTGCTAACATCGTACTGGGTGACGACTCGGTGCGCACAGACCAACTAACACAAGTTACTGGCTACGTCGGTTCAGTACTAAAATGTATTTCAAAGTATGCTAACATCGTACTGGGGTGACGGCCCGGTGCGCACAGACCAATTAACACAAGTTATCGGATGACGGTTCGGTCTAAAATATTTTTAATGAGTTATCGAACGACAATGTGCAAAAGTAATTTTATTAAAATTGGCATATGTTACATCTTATGATATATTTGACATGCATATTTATTTTTAACTGTGCAATCATTTAAGTTAACCAACTGAGTGTATTTCAGGCATTCACCCCTTCCACTCCAAACCCTTTTTAGGTTGTGGCTGCGACGGCGTACCGGGGCGGATGCGTTGCGTGAAAGCACTTTTTATTAATGCGATGCGCCAAAATCTTTTTATATAAATTCTAATGATATACTTTTGTATAATTTTCACTGTTTATGATATTTTATTAACTTTATTTTATGGTTCACGCCCGCATTGAAGATTAATATTATTAAAAAAGTGCAAATAAATCTCCCTTTCTATTTATTGAAAACTGGGGCGTGACAACTTATTTATATTTTTATACGTTTTTAAAGTGGGTGCACCCTATCTTAGGGTGCACCCAAGTGCACAGTATAATTAGTCTTAAATATTTATTGAATGAGAAATAATTTAAATTAAATATAATAATGAATTATGGTATTGAAAGTTTTTAACTAAAAATGCATACTATCTAACTAGTCACATTTCATTTATATATCTTATGGAGTATATGTTATACTATCTTATTAAATACTCCCTCCGTCCCACCTTTGTTGTTACTGTTTCCACGGAGATTAAGAAGTATTATATTTTAATGTGTTGTGAGTTGAGAGAAATAATATTATAATGTAAAGTTGGTAGTTATATTAGTGGGGGTATTGTGACCCATGAAGATCTTTAGTAAACTAAAGGAGGGTTTAGATTTGATTAGGTGGTAACATTAGGTTAATTTAAATCTGACGTGTCATTTTTTTAGAATTTGGAATTTGTTTTTGCTGGTTCTGAATTCGGTGTCTGTTTTATTATTTCAATGTATTGCAGGGACTTAAAAGCAAATTTGATGAATTTAAGGACAAAAGTATTGCGCAAGCCACAATCTCATCCAAACTGCTCTCCCTCGCACTACGCACTAATCTCCGCCCTCACTCTCCCTCCGCCCTCTTAATATAATCTCTATACGGCCGACGACGAAGAAAGAGAAGACTCCTCCACCGTCATTCAATCCAACGAAATCCGGTGGCTGCAAGCTGAAGAATCTCAACGTGCCCTCTCTCCGACCTAATCTCTACATTGTCAGCATCGAAGAGATCGTCTTCTACCAAGGTAACTGGGGTGGATAGAGTCGGGTGGGCTCAGATATTTTCAATAATTATCCTGCCGTCTCTCACCCCAAACCTGCAGACTCTCTCTCCGCTCTCCGTCTTCCGCCCTCTAATCTCTTTCTTGCCTTGCTCAAAGAAATAAAACTTCTCCACCATCATTCAAGTCGGCGAAACCCAGTGGTGGCACGCAGAGTAATCGCGACCAGTGGCCTGCCCTCAAGTTCCGCCCAAATCTCCTTCCCTCTCCCTCCGCCCTAATCTCTATATTGTCGGCGCCGAACAGATTGGCTTATACCAAAGGTAATTGTCGATATGTTTTTGTCCTCAACTCTATCTGAAGTAAGTCTGCGTATTAAAATTTTTTCTTTTAATTTTTGTTTTTAGCCTCGATTGTTTGGATTTTTTTTTCTTGTACAATTAATAATGGGGATTTGCTTAGTATGTTGGGAGCAGGAGGTATTCAGCGTTGGAAATGGGGCATTGTGCTGGAATTTGTTGAAAAAAGTGGATAATCATCTCTTTGGCTTCTGAATTAATGAATTTGTCTATTTTGTTTCTGTTATTCAAAAAATCATGTGTTTTTGAGCATGAACCCTGTGACTCCAATCTCATACTTTGACCATATTGTCAGGAGATTTGAGTTTATAAAGAACTTGCATTTGAATTTTTTGGTGAGATGTGTTGTGACCATATTGTCAGGGAGTTTATAAAGAACTTGCATTTGATTTTTTATTGGGTGAGATGTGCTGTTATAATTCTCTCCTTCATCACTGGTATGCAGATGGATTGAATTTTTAACTTAACATATGATTAGATATATTTACTGAGAGTTTGTATGCACTGATACATTTATTATGTTTTTCAAATTTGTTTTCTTATTTTAATTGAATTTAATCTGGATGTCTGTGTTACTATTGGATGATCAACCCACATGGTGGGTATTATATTTTACAGCATGCAACCTAATTAGCAGATTCAATCCTTTGTAGCAGATAGTGGAAGCATTGGTAAAAAAAAAACCAGAATCTGTTTCTTGGATGTATTTTATGAGTACCAAGGGTTTTACTCACCTTATTTGATATTTCATTGTATCTTTCATCTTTTAGGACATGGAAAGTTTGAGATTTTAGAAGCCCTTGGAATTTTCTTTGTGCTTTTGATAACTGCTGGAGGCATTGCATGACATGCTTCAGATGTCCTGGCGGTATAATATTTTAATCTCTATCACATCTTAATGTGGAGGAAATATAATGTTTTGTGCTGTTAACTTGAAAAGCTTCGTATTAGAGTTATTTGGATCCAAAGATTCTTCATTTTACACTACTAAGTGTCTTAATTTAATATCTGTTGTTCTACATGTGAAGGATGTATGGTCAGCTTCTTCAGAGATAGTTAATCAAGCTGCAGGTTCATAACCATGTACAAGGCCACCAGTACAGTGGACATCAACTTGGAATTGACATCATCAAATTCTAGCATTGAACATGACATTAGTGTCTATAGATGTTAAAGAACGGATCATTATGTACCCTAATAGTTTCCATTGAAAGAGTATTATTCATTATTGGTATTGAATTATGTTCTTGATTTTCTTTTGACTCATGGAGATCATTGTGAAAGATGGCAAATTAACATTTAAATGAAAAGTTAAATCAATTTGATGAAAAAAAAATCATAAATGCCAAAGAAGCATAAAATGAAATAAGTAAGAAATTGTGAATTACTCGTTTGTGACTGATAATGAAAGATTACAAGATATTGTGACGGATAATGGAAGATTACAAGATAGAGAAAATATATGTACATTAATAGATAGTTTTAAACTAAAAGTGATAATTGAAGAAATATAGAGGCGAAAGAATGAGTGATACATAGAGGCGAGAATAGATAGTTTTAAACTAAAAGTGAAGAAACATAAAGTCGAAAGGATAAAAATAGATAGTTTTAAACTAAAAGTGAAGAAACATAAAGTCGAAAAGAAAGAAACATAAAGTCGGAAAGAATGGGTGAAACATAGAGCCAAGAAAAATAAATAATTTTAAACTAAAAGTTTGAATGACATAAAAAATGAATGAAATATTTGAGTATATGAAATTAATAAAATAAAAATATAAATAAAAGAACTCTTTTTGCCCACATAATCATAAGTCAATATGGAATACAGTATTTAAAAAAAAATCATAGAGTATTGTTTATTTAAATTATACTAATCATTAACATTTTTATTCACTAAAAAACACTATTTAATTATAGTATGCTTTGAAATTTACTTAGATGTTTTCTCTTTCAACTTAATTACTTAATAGTTTACGTCTGTACCAAATATTAAAATAAATAGAATAATTATTCTACGTATATTTATGTAAGTTTAAAGCACTATATCAATTTAAATATTATTGAACGGAAAATATTATTAAAGTTGAAGCACTATATTAATTTAAATAAAAGGAAAATATTATTGAAGTTGTAAAATAAAATTATAGAAAAATTAGTACGAAATAAATGAAGCAAATTGAAAAAATTATATAGCAAAGTTGTATAGTTATTATTGATTCATTTTCTCTTTATGTCAAATAAAAAACTGAAAAAATTATATGGCAAAGATTATACAATTATTATTGATTCATTTTCTCTTATATAAAATAAAATTCAGTGATCAATCGATAAATAGATGATTTTAAATGTGTTTAATTTTTCAATTTTAAATTAGTTTTATATAAATACTATATCAAATTAATCATCTTGATCTTTACCAATACAAAATAATTAAAGAAATAGATTATCAAAGTTAAATAGTATCTTTATCTTGAATAATATTTATTAAAAACTTTTAATATAAAAACTTATAAAAAAATAATTCTTAGTTTAACATTCATTAAATTTCTTGTTTTTTCATAGCTAAATAATTTATAATTATAAACGAAATTTTTTATAAACAAATTATTTTTATAAATTTTATCGTTATTAACATTATTTATTTAGTTTTAGGATTTAATTTTAAGAATAAGGAGTTTATAAGAAATGGGAAGGGTGAGACCGTGTCAGGTGAGATCATTTTGCACTTTTTAAATTAGTTATCACGTTCGTTATAAAATGTTATCATTTTTTATTTATATTATTATTTTCTATTAATTGACTATCACTTTTGATTATATAAGTTATTATTTTTTATTCATCTAAACCCATAAAACGGTGTCACAAGCATCTACCTATAAAAATATAGATATTTTCATAATTTTTTATGATATCAAAATTAAAATTAATTTTTGCTTTTTTATTTTTTGCTTTTTAAGTTGGTAATGAATTAAAGTACATAAGTAAATAAAATATATATGACAAATTTGATTTGTAGGTATAGTTCACACACAAGAATAAGAGATTTATGTCAAAATTATCAATAAACATTCAATCACATTTTTGTATTTTATTTTTTAAAAATCTATTTCATTCAAAATTTCGAAAATTATACTTTTGGAAATTAAATTTATTATAAATGAAATTTATATTAAATTAGTTGTGTTTTAACCATCATTAAAATGAGACCCATGTTGATACATATATAAAAAGAAGATTAAATATATAATTAAAAGAATGATATTTTAATTAATTTTTGTATTAAGATCAATTAAAATGTGCAAAAATAAATGATGCATACCAAGAAGACAGAGAGAATATAATACTTTTATGAATACTATTTATAATTTTAATAAAAATAATTTTTTTTTTGTGAGACCGTCTCACATTGACTGTTTGAGATAGTTTCGTGAACTCAAATATATTTTCAAACAAAAGGTCAGCAATGGGATTAATTATTGGGCAATGAAGAACGTATCATTTTTTTCTTATGTTTTTTATAAGTTTCAAGTTTTATTGTGGTGTTTGATATGTTCTAATTATTAAAAGTAAATGCTCCTACTAATTTGATTAAAACACGCATGAAAACTTTGGGAATTTGAGAGTATTCAGAAATATAAGCAAGTATCTTACATAATTAATAAACATAATTATTATATGAAAGTTACCTTGTACTATCTTGATTAACTATATATATATATATATATATATATTGATGGGTATTATATCAGTAGGCCCGTCTTTTTTTTTTAAAGTGGTACAATCGGATCTAATACTAGTACTTGGGTCAAAGACACTCTCCGGAAATTTTACTCCTTTTTTAACATATACCCATTCGTTTGCCACGTCACAATGTCTTCCTCTCTCATAATGTAGTGTAAGAGAATTACCAGCGGAATTGGGAAAAGTTCGCCGGAGTGATAGTCTTCAACATCAACCTAAAAAAGGTATGAAAACTTAAAATTTCTCATTTATTTTTCTGTAATGATTCTCGAATATGAATCAAACTAGCGGAATAGATGCGAGAATTAATTCTCAAGCTAACCCATTTCGAATCAGAGCATCTCTTTTTCATTGCACTCCAATGTCTGAGCGAAGAAGACGCCCCCAATGGGATTATGTAAGTCCTTTAATTTAATGATTGTTATTGCAAAACTTTGAGCGGTCCTCTGGAAATCCAATGGGAATGATCTTAGATAACATATAAATGCAGCGATGAGAGTCGAATAATGATGTGCTAAGTTAAGAATCTAAAATTGTGGGGTTGTCGTAATGTTTTAGTTACTAAATTCCTTTATTCTAAAATGCTCTTTTGGGTATCCAATGTTTTGTTATTTCAGTGATCTTTTTAATGGACAATTATGTTTAACCAAGCATTTGTAAGCTGTAGTTACATAGCATTCTATTTAGTCCACAAAATTCAATGAAGTTTTATATTTAAATTGCTGGAGGTGCATTGGAGTGCCATTTATAACTACTTTCCAGCTTTTACTTTTGTGATGCTAGGTAACCCATTACAGTTCACACTTTTAATTATCTTTCTATTGTGTGGTTGTAAATGTTATTTGTTGTATTTTGAATAATTGCCACAACTACAAAATAATTGGGCTCTGAGTGGAAGGCAGGTCTTTGTCATTTCCATAATTATAATTATGTAGTAGTGAGCTTGACCTGTGGCACATTTCTTGGCAGGGATATTGGGGACACACTTGTGTGATATTTTTTTGTTTGGTTTGAGATAATTGGAGAGGTTAGAGCAAAGCGGAAAAAAAAATAATGTGACTAACCAAGATGATCTTGGAAGCGATGATTTTGAAGCTCAGAAAATTGAAGACGAAGACAGTGAGGACACTATGAGGCTGTCCAATAAAGATACAAAATATAGGACTGGGAAAAAAAGAAAAAAGGAATGTCTGAGTTGTGTGAAGTGTGACCATTTTGGCATTAATTAGGAAATCCAAATTGACAATCCCTTGATTTTACTTTCAGTCACTTTGACCAGATTCTTCCTTCGCATATTTCATGAGAAGATCAGTTGGGGTGACTTCCGAGATGGACCACACTTCCATTGAGTTAATAGGAAGTGACAAATCTGGTCTACTCTCCGCAGTCAGTGCTGTTTTCACGGTCTCACCAGCCTCATGTGCAAGTTGTTATTAACAAGTTTTTGGATTACTCTTAATTTGATTTGTTTATGTTATATTTATTTCATTAACAACTTTCTAGGTTACTCTATTTTATTAATTAAGTTTCTTTTTAAAATAATTTGAGTTACTAATAACAAGTTTTTATATTAACATGTTAACTTTTTATATTCTGTGATATTTGATTTACTTAAGGTTACTCTTTATAATAAATTAGGTTACTCCTCGATTTGAGACTCTAATTTTATGTTCTATTTTATTTCGTTAACTTTTTAGGTTACTCTATTATATTAATTAGGTTATTCTTTATAATAATTTGGACAACTAAGAACAAGTTTTTATATTAACTTTTTGATTTTTTATATTCTGTACTATTTGATTTTCAAGGTTACTTTTTTCATTTAATAAGGTTAATCTTTATAATAAATTAGGTTACTCTTTGATTTGAGACTCTAATTTTATGAAAATTAAATTATGTTTTGTGAAGAATTAAATTTTATGCAATTTGTAAGTTAAATCAAACTCTAATTTTTTGAAAATTAAATTGTGTTGTGAAGAATTAAATTTTATGCAAATTGTAAGTTGATAGATCATTCTTTATAAATAACTAGATTACTCTATAAAATTAATTGGATCAATTTTTGAAATTAATTAGATAATGAAATCTAATGTCATATATTGTGAAGAATTAACAAGTCCACCGTCGTTTATTCCTACTGTCCTCTAATGGTCACTTAATTAATAACAATAAAAAAGGCTAATATGAATTAATATACTCAAATCAGATACCATGAATTATGTTGAGATAACACTTATATTTTGAAAAACACGAAACAGTCTAAAGGGTCACTTTTTTGAATTCACAATTATACACCACTCCACTCCCAAACTAGAAAAAAAAAACAATAATGCAATATTCACACTTAAATAAAATAAAAAAATAAAAAATAAAACAAGAATCCTATATGACAACTCAAAAGGTTCTTCTCCAATCAAATTAAGCTGAAATAAAATGAAAAGATGTTGTGGGTCTTCTTCTTCTCTTTCTCTAATTATCAGACAATTAATACAGAACTATATGTTGGAAGTGTAAAAATAAGTGTGGAACAGGGGAGTATATAAATTAAATTATATCTCATTATAATATATATTTGCAAAAAAAAGAACTACCGTAATTTCATACGGTAGTAATTAACTATAAAATATTAAAAAATAGGCATGAATTAAAAGAAGTACAGCGTAACACTATTACAATTACAACACTGAACCTCCTCCTTTTTTGTTAGAACTTTTTTTTTCATAACATATATACATTTAATTATTTTATTTTTATTTAAAGTTTCAATTTTGATGATTATTCTAAATTTTTATTGATTAACAAAAATGTATTCTCGTAATTATTCTTTCACAAATTATGAAAATAAGATTTTATTTTGTTGATTTGTTATATCCAGGATGTTTATTAAAATTTTAAAAATTTAATAATTAATATTTAATGTTTATTAATACTTATTTTTTTATTTTTTTATTTGAGTTATATAACTATAATAGTGTAATAATTTTCAAATAAAATATGTATAACTAATTTGATACTATTATATAACTAAGTATAAAGAAATATTTTTGAAGAATATGTTTATGATATTTGAGTTATATAATTATAATAGTGTAATAATTTTCAAATAAAATATGTATAACTAATTTGGAGTCCGACTGCTGTGCACCTGGTGCACCGGTACACCTGAACGATCTTAATCATTAGATTATATTTTAATTTGATCTCTACCATCAAATAAAATAAAATAATAATTTAAAAAAAACTAGCCACACATTTATTTTTAACCCACTAATTGTAAGTGCATCGGTGCACTTTATAGTTTATAGGCTAAAAGTAGGGTGTATTTGGGTAGTTTTTAAATTTTTTATTTTATTTTATTTTATTGAGTGGTGAAAATTAAATACAAATTTGATCTAACGGCTAAGATGTGCCCCAGGTACACCGCAGTCAAACTCATGAGTCCGACTACGGTGCACCTGTGACACCGGTGCACCTGGACGATTTGAATTGTTAGATTATACTTTAATCTAATCTATACCATTATTTTAATTTAATGATTAAAAATTATATTAAGGAAACTACCCACTACCCATATATTTAGCCTATAAATTCAAGGGTGCACTGGTGCATCTACATATGTATAGGGTATAAGTAATAAGTAGTGGGCAGTTATTAATTTTCTTTTTAATTACTCCCTCTGTCTCCTTGAAAGATATTCGTTTACTTTTTGCACGTGGATTAAGGAGTATAATAATTTAATGTTTAGTAAGGTGAGAGAAATAATATTTTAATGTGTAGTGGATAGTTGTATTAGTGTTGAGTGTGTGGTCATATGTAGTGGTTGTGGGTTACATCAATCCAAAAAGATAAATGAATACTTTGTAATGAGACGGACCAAAATGGAAAAATGGATACGTATTAAGGGGACGGAGGAAGTATTTTATTTTATTATGCGGTGAAGATTAAATTAAAAAGTGATCTAAAGGTTGAGATTTTCCAGTGCACCCAAGTTAAAATCTATATTAATTGTTGGTTCAAATATTTTGATTCGAGTATTTTTAAAATTAAAATTATTATTAAAAATTAAAAGATGTAATAAAAGTTAAAAAATAATTATAAATAAATCAAATAATATATAAATTAGTATGGCATTGGGTGAGAAGAGAATTTTTTTTTTTCAATGTATAGAATCGGCCACACCTCATACAAATCAAATGTCAATTACCGGCCTCACCCCACCCCTCACCCTCCTATTTAGACATGCACCGATTAACCGGAATCGGCGGTTCCAACTGGAGAACCGCCAGTTTTAACTGGAACCGGAACCGCCGGTTTCGGAACCGGAAAAAAAGGAACCGAAACCTGTAGAACACGGTTCGGTTTCGGTTCCAGCCGCGCACGAACCGGAACCGCCGGTTCCGACGAACCGTCGGTTCTCCGGTTCATGGTTAAACCGGCGATTTTTTGATTTTACCGGTTCGTCGGAACCGCTGGTTCAAACCGCCGGTTCTCCGGTTCACGGTTAAACCGGCGATTCCTCGGTTTTTTTTTTTTGAGCGGGAATTTTTGAATTTTGAAAATTCAAACGTGCGGCCTAGATCGTGTGACCGTTGAAGATCAACGGCTGAGATGGATGGCGGAACCGGCGGTTCTGGTTCGAACCGGCGGTTCCGCCCAGTTTTTTATTTTTTATTTTCTTAAATTCAAGGGTTGAGATTTTTTTTGTGTTTAAAATTTGAAATAGATGGATGAGATCACTTCCAATCCTCTATAAATACCCCCCAAGTGTGATCAACTTGGGCATACAACATTCACATTCAATCTACTACTACACTACTACTACACTCTCTTCTCTACACTACTTCTTCTTCTATTCCATATTCTACATTTCTACAATTCTACTCAACTACTCAAGTTCTCAATCTTATCTCAACTCTCAAGTCTCAAGTTTCCTTTTTTAGTTCATATATATCAAACTAAAAAAAAAGTTGTAGTCTTTTATTTCAATTCTCTTATTATCACTTTCATTTTTATTCTCTCATTATCATTTTCTATTCTTTCCCACACATATACTACTAAATTACTAATTAGTATACTTCTACTTCTAGTCTCTTAGTTTTAGTTCATCAATCTTATATATTCATCCTTTAGTTTTTTCAATCTAAAAAAAATGTCTAGAAGAGGTTCTTCTTCATCCGATGCCTCACCTTCTTCTTCTAGAGGAAAATCCATGCCCAACACCTTAAATTGTCCTCCACCACCTCCACGCCAACTTCCACCAACTCTAGAAGATATTGAACTTGAAAATATTCCTTCGGATGAAGAAATCTCCCCTCATTTGTTCAACTTGAATGTTAGGGAGATACTTGGAGATGATTTCCCCTCCGACGACGACAACGATAATATTCAAGGTCAATCACAACAAAGGGCGAGTGGAAGTCAACCAACCTCGGGTGGTGCGGGTACCGGAGACGGAGCCGGAGGCTCTAGCGGAGGCGGAGGATCGACTCGAAGTTCTCCACAAGTGTTACGTTCCGATATATTTTCCATTCATTTCAAGAAGGAGACGATTAAGAATTCGAATGAATTCAAAGTTATTTGCAACTATTGTGGCACGAAGTATAAATTCAAGCATGACGGAGGATATGGAACGTTCATCAAGCACATCAACTCGAAGCATCCGGACAAGATTGACATCTCAACCGGTCAAACACAATAGGACGAGGGTTCACGGCCTCTTCCGGAGGAGAAGATTCATCGGCGTCCGGTAACACTATTTTTAAATTTAATGAATCTAATTATTTGAGATTATACCTTAAACTTATGTGCACCAAACATTTGCCATTTAACTTTGCCGATAATGTTTTTTTCAAGATTGGGTAAATCTCACTTTAAATCCTCAAGCCCCACCTTTGCATCGTAATAAACATAAACTTGGTGCTTCTAAAGTTGTTAAAGAGTATGGTTTGGTTTTAAAACAAATTTTGCAACAATTACCTCATAAAGTGTCTATATGTTCGGATATTTGGAGCAATTTTTGGCAAAAAGCGGATTATATGGGTATTATTTGTCATTGGATTGATAGTTCATGGAATTTGCAAAAAAGATTAATTGCTTATAGATCATTTGATGTTCCTCATACCGTCGTTAATATTGCTCACAAATTAGTACTATTTTGCAAGAATATGGTTTAGTTACAAAGATTTTTACAATATCATTTGATAATGCTAGTGCTAATACGGCTAGTTCAGAAAGTCTTATTGATATTTGCAAACCATCAATTGGTGGTAGATTTTTTCATGTTAGATGTATTTGTCATATATTGAATTTATGTGTTCAAGATGATATAAGTGCTTTGAAAACACATATTCAACCTATTAAAAGTGATATATGGTATATAATGAGAAACCCTTCCGTTACTAAAAGGTGGAAAAGATATTGTCAATCTGTAAACATTCACCCAAAAAAATTTCCTTTAGATGTTTCAACTCGTTGGAATTCGACGTATAAAATGTTGCATGACTCTTTTGATTATAAAGATCATATTTGTGCTTTTTACTCACAAGATGCAGGTGGTCAAATCTTGTTTGCTAATCAATGGGACACATGTTACACTCTATGTGATGTTTTGCAAATTTTTAATGATGCTACGGAAGAACTATCCGGTGTTTATTATCCTACTTCAAATTTAGTTGTTGATAATTGTGTTAAAATTGCTATGGTTTTTAGTGCTAATGAAGCACACCCGTTGTTGTCAAATGCTATTCTT
Source organism: Pogostemon cablin (assembly GCA_023678885.1). Lineage (NCBI taxonomy): Eukaryota > Viridiplantae > Streptophyta > Magnoliopsida > Lamiales > Lamiaceae > Pogostemon > Pogostemon cablin. Next base: position 8,067,022 of record CM042990.1, on the reverse strand, counting down.
TCCATGAAATCTAAGTGGTTAAAATATTTTTTTCAAATCCCGGACTTGTGTTTAGTTGCTAAATTGTTTGACCCACGTATTAGAATGGATGGTTTAGAAGAATTGTTAACGCTTTACTATGACTCATTGTATGCTAATTGTGATTCTCCTACTAGATAACAAGCTCCTAATCCTAAATATATAGTTGCAAGTACTTATAATCTACTAAAGAATCTTTTTAAGGAGTATAAAGAACAAAATGATACGAACGATGATCAATCTAGTGGTGATGATAGTAGTGATAGTGTTGATAATTCTAGGAAATATGATGCTCTTCAAAAATTTTATAATTTTTATGATGCTAGATCTCAAAAACGTGCACGGGTTATATCTAATCCTTTTCAAGAACTTGATTCTTATTTTACTAACACTTTTGAGTTTGAAACAAGCGGAACTAGCTTTGATATTTTGAAGTGGTGGTCAAGGAGAACAAAGTCATTCCCTATTTTATCATTGATTGTAAAAGAGGTTTTTGCATCTCCCGCCTCTACGGTTGCCGTCGAACAAGCATTTAGTCTTGGTAATCTCACTTTGGATCCGACACGATCCAATTTAAGTGTGATAAATTTACAAAATTTGTGTTTGCTTGATGATTGGTCAAAGGCAGAAAGACGGATTCAACATCAAAATGAAGAAGACCGATCAGATGATGAAATTACGAATATGGAAGCGAGTTAGATTGGTAGAGTAAGCAAAAAAGGCCATCACCATTCACCTCCACCGAACCAAAGAGGTAGGTTGAGGTAAGTTAAGAGAACTACGTGGACTTTGATTCCTTTCGAGGATACGTAGACAACTTAAATTTAAGTTGAACTTGAATTTTCAAGTTTAATCCTAAATTTAAGCTCAAGTCCTTCCCCTCCTCTATTATGTTGTTGTATTTTATCTTATAAAGTTTGTATTTTTAAAATTTTTGAAGTGTAACAATAGAGTAGTTGACATGGAAGTAAACTTGTAGTGTTCTCTACACTTCTATATTTGTAAATTGTAATGGTTTATACTTTAATAATTAAATTTTTATGTGATCACATTAATTAATATTGTATGATTATTGTGAATTTTAGATCAACTTTGAAATTTTTACTTGCATTATTGAATATTTCATAATGCATACATCAACATCAATATCATATTTTCAATTTTAATGATATTATTATTATATTAATTCAAATTCAATATTTCAATTTTCAATTACACATGTTTCACTTATTTAATAAATAAATTACACATAATAACTGATAACACATGTATGATGTATAAATATAACATAAAGAAAAAAAAACCGGAAAACCGGCGGTTCCGAACCGGAACCGGAACCGCCGGTTCACGAACTGGCCACCTTATTCCCCGGTTCGGTTCCGGTTCCACCTCCGTTGGAACCGCAACTGCCGGTTCGGAACCCGAACCGGCGGTTCCGAACCGGGGTGCATGTCTACTCCTATTTGCTAAAGTCACAAATTTATTGTTTTTTTTTTCAAGTTTATTTTCCTTCTTTTTATTTAGGGTATATTTCCTTAAATTACAACCTTAAAGTTTAGAGTATAATTGTAATTTAACTCTTTTAGTTTATGATATATTTTATTCTTAAAATTTAGAGTATAATTGTAATTTCACTTTTGTGGGTATATTTTACCCTTGAATTTATGGATTACGGTATAATTATAATTTCACCCATAGAATTTATGATATCTATTTGACTCCTAAAGTGTAGGGTTTAAGGCATAATAGTCATTTAAGTATAATAAATTTAAAAAATAAAAATAAAAACAATATTAATTAATAAGGAGAAATTAATTAAAAATGGTGGGAATCACACGTTCCACCAATTTATTATGTGAGACTGGTTCCACCAAAATTACAATTAAATAGTATTACTATGTCTTAATTTAAAAAATTAAAAAGTTATTTTTGTGAGATTATTATATTTTATACTTAAATAAATAAAATAAATAAGCAAAGACTTGTACGAGATCGTCTCATAAATTTCACTCCAAAATATAGAGTATTGAATTTCGCGGATCCGTGGCCAACCTACTACCTGTTTCAACTACCTGTTTATATTTGCTAAATGCATGTAAGGGCGGCACTCAAGTCTCAATTCAATCTTGTTTTTTAAGTTTTAATTTTTAATTTTTATCTTTTTTTATCTTTTACAATTTAAAATTGAATTTTTATTTTATTATTATAATTTATTAGAATAATTTTTATTACATTAATATTATTATTTGTACATAAAGTATGACAATATGTTATTTAAAACACAGTTAATGTAAATTGTGTCAAAATGAAGTGTATAATTAACAAAAAGTTTGGATAATAAGTTTAATTTTTTTTATTATTATATTTATGGTTTATGAAAAATTTCAATTAAATGATTATCACTTTTCTTTTGTTAGATATCACTTTTTATTAAAAATGTTATTACTTTTTATTTTTGATAAAATATAAATTATTCATTAAATAATTTAATTGAACATCTATCACTTTTCTTTGATTAGATATCACATTTTATTAAAAATATTATCAATTTTTATCCGTCTTTATTCATTAAATAATTTAATTTTATATTTGTCACATTTCTTTGATCAGATATCACTTTTTATTAAAAATGATAAAACTTTTTATTCGTCATATAAATCTTTTATTAAATAGCTTAATTGGATATGTATTATTTTTCCTTAATCAAGTATCAAATTATTTGCAATGAAAGTTTGGTTGAGTTAATTAACAGTAAAACATTTCATTAATTGATTGATATTTATAAATTAATAATAGAGATTCTAATCTTATAATTTTGAAAAAAAAAAAATTACTGTTGCATTTTAAACTGCTAAAATTCTACATTTTAACATTATTGTAAAAGATATTAATAAATTATACGAATTGATCAACTTAATAAGCTTGCAAGGTTTTATAAGTGCTTTGTTCATAACTATATTAGACTTTAATATTTAAGTGCTTTGCCCATAACTATATTAGACTTTAATATTTAAATATTAGGTTAGATATAATTCAAATAAATATTATTCGGTTCAAACATTATAAAATTAAGTGAAGTTGTTGCCATAAAAATAACACATCTCGTGCAACGCACGAGTTCAATTACTAGTGTAGTGAATTTAGATCAATTTCAAAAATAATATATTTAAGTCGAATCAATAAATAAAAATTGTGAAAACCTCCAAATGTAATTGATTAAGGATTAATTAATAAATTAATTATCAATCAAATAATAATTAAATAATAATTAAAGTAAAATTTGCTAAGAGAATTAAATATAATAAAATATTTTTATTCAGATTTTTGTCGTTACCAATAAATTCCCCTACCAAGAGAGAAAAGGTAATAGTTTTTTTACTGAAGCACGGTTAAAACTTGGGAAGTGTTCCCAAATCTGCGTTTCTTGGAAATAATGGAAAAAATAAATATATAAAGGTTGGATTTGCAAAGAGGAAAATAAAAAATTGCCACATCATCATTGAGCACTATCTATGGGTGGATTTGCAAAATATTCCCTCCGTCCCAACTTAGGAGTGTCATTTTCCTATTTTGATTGTCCCACCCAAAGAATCTCATTTTCTTTTTTACACACATGAGACTCACACACCCTCTCTAATACAATTAAATGTTGGGACCCATACTTCTACTAATACAACTACCCACTACACATTAAATAATAATATTTCTTAATCTGCGTACTAAAAAGCAAATGACCCTCTTAATGAGAGACGGAGGGACTAAGTGAAAGGTTGTGATTTTTTTTTTAATTTCAAAAGTTGACTTTTTTGCAACTCAAATAAAAGTAGGATTTTTTTTATGCAATTACTTTTTCCGTCCCCTTTAAAGAGGGCATTTTATCCATTTTGGGTGTTTCACTCAAAGAGTCACCTTTATTTTTTACATATATGGGAACACTCACACTCACTAATACAATTAAAATATGAGCCTCACACTCCAACTAATACAACTACTTACTACATATTAAATAATAATACTCTTTAATCCACGTGTCAAAAAACAAAAGACTCTCTTAGTATGGGACGGAGGGAGTAATCCTAAATCTTTCTACCTCTGTTGCTTGGAGTGTACTGTGTGGACATTTTTTTCTCAAACGATTAGGGGTGGTATACCGTACCATACCGAAAAAATTTAGTCACATCGTATATCGTATCGAATTTTCGGTATTAAAAAAGTCATACCGATACCGTACCGATAATATCGGTATACCGAAATTTTGGTATATTAACAACAAATACCATTTTTTACCGATATACCGTAATGCAGCTGTTTCATAACAATACCAACTCGATCATGAAAGAAAAAAAAATTCTAAGTTCAAGTTCTCAATAATCATGTCCCAATCTATCTTTTATATATATATATATATATATATATATATATATATATATATATATATATAAACAAGAAAGTCTGTCATAAATAGTAAGTGGTATTTTCCCACCAAAATCTCTTGCTATAAATAGAATATTAATAAAATAATAAATAAATTTTAGCTAATTATAAATGAGCAGATGCGCATGCATAAAAAGAGGGATCTTTATGGGAATCCTGTGCAGTAAAAATAAAAGATCAGATCATTACCATTTAATTTTAAAATTTAAATCTGATAAAAAAATTTATTGGTAATTGTGCAGTGCCCTTTGCTTGCAGTAAAAGTGATAAAGGAAGGTGAGATTAATTAATTACTTTGAATCTTTATAATGCCCTCACTATAAGCAATCAATATCATTTCTTTACTTTCATTTTTTATATGCACATGCAAAATTTTAAAATCTTTAATTTAAGATTTATCAAGAATAATAAATAAAAAATTTTCCGCACATTTTACTCAATATTAATAGAATATATATTTTTGTATTAATTAAAGAATAAAAAAATCAAAAGATCGATGCCTACACATCCTGTAGCCAATTAATTGATCAGTAAGAAAAGAAAGAAAAGTAAATTAAGTAAATTGGCAAGCAACAATTAAGTATGAATAATTATGTTATTATATTAAGATTTAAGGTAAATTATCGAACACCCCTCCAAGTTTGTCCAAATTACCAAATAAATTTTATGATTTGAAAAACTACCAATTAGTCCCTTTAACTTGTATTTGTTTATAATATTGATAAAAAGACTTTTTAAAAAAAATTGAAATAGAGAGATAACAAAATAACATCAATACTCATGTATTTAACGTGTGAATTAAATATTTAATCTTAATAGGTTTTTCATCAAATAATAATGAGTGAGGCTTGCGTGTGCCCGGGTGTACGGGAACACATTCTGTGCGCCTTTATAAATTTAGTATTATGGGTAAGGATGCATTACTTTGGTCTAAATGGTATTAATTAATAAAATGTACACTATTTTGTTCTAAAGGGTATACACTTTTCATTAATATTTTTTTCTTTAGAAAATAAAGGGTACACATTTTTATACTAAAGGGTACACAATTTAACATAAAATTCTAAAAGCGCACGGAGTGTTGTCTATGCGCCCAAATACACATAATAATTTTCTTTAGAAAATAAAGGGTACACATCTGTATACTAAAATGTACACAATTTAACACAAATTTCTAAATGCGCACGGAATGTGGTCCGTGCGCCTGGGTACACAGGAGTTTTTGCCAATAATAATAATGAGACATCTCATAGCTCAAAATATTTCACATTTTGGTCTAAATTGAAAATTACAATTAGGAGTGATGATAAAATGGTTTCGCTAACAAGCTGATTACACCCATAATTAGAGCTTCAGCCATAATCTCCAAGAACACCAAATTCCTGTATAACCAACTTCCATTCATCCCCTCTTCAGCTACAACAGATCACACTGTCTCAATGATTAAGGTTAAATATTAATTCACAAGTTAATACATGTATATTGATGTTATTTCTATATATATTTTTTATTTAATAAAAAGTATTCTTCAATATTATTATAATAAAATACAAGTCAAAAGGGTAATTGATAATTTTTCAAACTACAAAGTTTATATAATAATTTGGACAAATCTCGAGGGGGTGTTCGTAATTTAATCTAAGATTTAATAAGAAAAAGGATAGTGAGAGTTCAGCAACTAAAACGGAGCCACCGTTCCTGTGGCCAATGGAATATGCCACCCTTAACAAACGATATACTCCCTCCGTCTCTTTTCAGATGACACACTTTTCATTTTGGGCTGTCCCACAAAAGTTTGTACATTCCAAAACAAGCAAAAAGTAAAAAATAATCACCCTTCTGTTGGGATAAACACACGAATAATCAAAGTATAAACTATTCGTCTACGCAGCGAAATGATCAATTATCCCTCTATTGTGTGAATCTATCAGGAAACAATCCTAATAATATGATGTACGATAAAACAAGTAATCAACAATGGACAACACGTGCAATTTAGCATGGAAAACCTTCTCAATGTGAGAAGATAAAAAACCACAGGACCGAAGCCTACCAAAAACTTCATTATGAGATAAAATTCTAAGAGTTATAATCTGCCACCATAGACACTCTATCACAAACGTATCAAGACACTCAATACTTGATAACAAACAACGAGATTAGAAAGTCCTCATCAAACTACACCAACTTCCGTTCAGAGTTCACAACTGTAGGAACCTCAGAATCCGATCTTCACCGTTCAGAATCAACCCCTATGAGTCTTGAACGTGCTGTATAAATTATAGCTCAATCCAACGGTTAGTTTTTTAGAAACAACTCTTTCCCCTCGACTGTGCAGAACAGAATCTCCCAAAAATCTACTTCTGTTTTCGGCCTATTACCATCAACACAAAGCTCCAAGCACGATCTCTACCGTTCAAAATATACTTCCACTAGTTTCAAATGTGCTGACCAAGATTCAGCTCGATCCAACAGTTGAAACTCCGGTTATTGCCTCTGCAATATTATTTGAGAGAATGGTGCAATTGAGAGGGTAAAGGAAGCAATGTAGAGGTCAACCAATCTGCAAAACAGTGTTGTGGGCAAGTAAAACAGAACAAATCTTGAATCCTATTAAATACTTACGGGACAAGATAACACCAAGTATCGGGCATACTTAGGCTTTTCAACCTTGTTGACTATTGGGCTCTTCACATATTTGGTGACCCAACCCAACAAATCTCCCCCTTTCCGATTATGTGGAGAGACTAGCCATTCCGGCTATCACACGACATACCTCGAGCTTTTCTCTAGGAAATGCCTTCGTCATCATGTCAGCATCATTATCATCTGTATGAATCCTTTCAAGTTCAAGCAACTTATCATTGATGGCATCCCTCATCTAATGATATCTCACGTGAATATGCTTCGATCTTGAATGAAATGCAGCATTTTGTTGAGATGGATAGCACTCTGACTATCACAAAATACTACATACCTCTGTTGCTTCAATCCAATCTCCTCCATAAACCTTTTGAATCATAACACTTCTTTACATGCTTCCGTTGCAGCGATGTACTCTGATTCTATTGTGGAGAGTGCAACACACTTCTGCAATCGTGATTGCCATGACACAGCGCCACCTGCGAATGTCACTAGGTAAGCAGAAATTGACTTTCTGGTGTCCACATCTGATCCCATATCTGAGTCTGTGTAGCCAACTAACTCTGGCTTCCCACCTCCAAAGGTGAGTCTCAAACTAGACATACCTCGCAGATATCTCATTATCCACTTCACAGCATTCCAATGCTCCTTTCCCGGATTAGACAAATAACGACTAACAACACCAACTGCATGAGCTATGTCTGGTCTCGTACACACCATTGCATACATCAAGCTTCCTACGGCTGAAGCATATGGGACTCTTATCATCGCTTCCTTCTCTTCATCAGTTGAAGGACTATAATAAGCACCAAGCTTAAAATGAGTGGCAATAGGAGAACTAATCACTTTCGCTTTGCTCATATTGAATTTCTCAAGCACTTTCTCAATATACTTCTCCTGTGACAAGTGCAGCTTCTTGTTTGCTCTATCTCGGGTGATGTTGATACCAAGAATTTTCTTTGCTGGTCCCAAATCCTTCATGGCAAATGATTTCTCAATTATTTCTTCAACCTGTTAATTCTTGAAATATTCCTACTAACAATCAATATATCATCAACATACAGTAATAATATAATGAAATCATCATCCGAGAACTTCTGAACAAACACACAATAATCAGAAATGGTCTTCTGGTAGCCTTGCTCCCCCATAACTGACTCAAATTTCTGATACCACAATCTAGGTGCTTGTTTCAAACCGTAGAGACTTTTCTTCAATTTGCACACATGGTCTTCTTTTCCTTTTACCTTGAAACTTTCAGGTTGCACCATGTAAATCTCTTTATCTAGCTCACCATGAAGAAAAGCAGTTTTAACATCCATTTGCTCAATCTCCAAGTTAAGACTAGCTGCCAAACCAAGTACAAAACGGATGGAATACATTTTGACAACCGGAGGGAAAATTTCTTCAAAATCAACTCCCTCTTTCTGACTGAAACCTTTAACAACCAATCTAGCTTTGAATCGAGGCTTTGAGGTGTGCTCATCTTGTTTTATCCTGTACACCCACTTGTTCTTCAAAGCATGCTTCCCCTTTGGTAGTTTCACCAGATCAAATGTGTCATTTTCATGCAAGGACTTCATCTCATCTTGCATTCCTTCCAACCACTCATTCCTGTGTTCTCCACGAACTACTTCTCTATAGCATTCAGGCTCTCCCCCGTCGGTTAAGAGCACATACTGATCAGGAGGATACATCCTAGAAGGTATACGAGCTCTACTACTTCTTCTATGTGGTTCTTGAACCTCCTGTTCTTGAACATCAGGTGATTGCGGCTGATCGATATCTTCTTCATCATGCAAAGGATGATCGACATGCTCATCATTATCGAAATCAGGCTGATCCTGATTCTTCTCTTCAACTTCTACTTGACCTTGACCGTGAGGAACAATTTCCAAGTCAATCAAGTCATCAGTAGGTGTAGAAACTGAGTTATCCGTCTTCTCAATATCTCTTATGGTTTAATCCTCAACAAATAAAACATCCCGACTTCAGACAAGCTTCTTCTCTACGGGATCATAAAGTCTGTAACCAAACTCATCTTGGCCATAACCAACAAACACACACTGTCGAGTCTTCATATCCAACTTAGACCTCTCATCTTTGGGAATATGCAAAAATGCCTTACATCCAAAGACCCGCAAATGATTATAGGAAACAACTTTTCCTGACCAGATTCTATCTGGAAAATCAAAGTCTAAAGGAACACACGGAGTAAGATTTAAAACATGTACAACAGTACTCAGAGCCTCACCCCAGAGTGATGAAGATAATCATATTTCTGATAGCAGACATCTTACTCTCTCGACCAATGTTCTGTTCATCCTTTATGCAAGCCCATTCAACTGAGGAGTCTTTGGAGGAGTCTTTTGATATCGGATACCTTGCTCTCTACAATACTCATCAAAAGGACCAATGTATTCCCCTCTATTATCTGATCTGATGCATTTCAACTTCTTCCCATTCTGTCTCTCAACTAAGACATGAAACTGCTTGAATGCATCTAGCACCTGATCTTTCTTCTTCAACGTGTAGATCCAGGTCTTTCTTGAGTGATCATCTATAAAAGTAAAAAAATATAAAGCACCACCAAGAGTTCTTGTTTTCATAGGACCACAAAATATAGAATAAATTAAATCGAGTATACCTGATGCTCTGGTAGGAGTTGAGGTCTTGAAAGCAACTAGAGTTTGCTTTCCAGCCAAACAGTGAGAGCATTTCTTTAAAGATGCATTCTTCAAGTCTGGAATGAGATTTCTCTTCTCTAAAATCTTCAATCCCTTTTCACTGATATGACTGAGTCTGCTGTGTCACAACTCAACTATCCCCTTATTCTTAACTGCATTAATAGAGCCATCAAGTAACTTTGCTTGAATCAAGTACAACGAGGAATGTTTTTGACCTCTAGCAACAACTAAAGAACCTCTTGTAAGCTGTAGTGAAGAATGATGTAAGTGTTGAGGTGTGGCATAAGAGGCTTGCACATGTGAGCGAAAGGGGATTACAGGAGCTGATGAAACAGAAATTTCTAGAAGGAGTATCAGAGGTGAAGCTACATCAGTGTGAATATTGCATTCTTGGTAAAACCAAGAGAATTAAGTTTGGGATTAGTGATCATACTATCAAGGCTGCACTGGATTATGTTCACTCAGACTTATGGGTGCCAGCCAAGAACCTTACAAGAGGGGGAAGAAAGTACTTTATCAATTTCATAGATGATTTCTCAAGAAAAGTATGGATTTGTGTTCTAAAATCCAAGGATGAAGCCTTTAATAGCTTCAAGATTTGGCTATCAGAGGTAGAAAACATCAGTGGAAGGAAGCTCAAGCACTTGAGGATAGACAATGGGCTAGAATACTTGTCTGAGCAATTTAATTCTTTTTGTAAAGAGAGAGGCATAGTGAGGCACAAGACTGTACAAGCAACACCTCAACAAAATGGTGTTGCTGAGAGGATGAACCAAACATTATTTGAAAGGGTCAGATGTATGATGCTCAGTGGTGGATTTGGAAAAAGCTTTTGGGGGGAATTAGTTAATACAACAGCTTATTTAATCAATAGGTGTCCATCTACTGCATTAAAATTCAAAACTCCAGAGGAAGCTTGGTATGGAAGACCTGCAGATTATAGTCAATTGAGGGTGATAGGGTGTCTTGCTTATGCTCTTGTAAAGCAAGATAAACTAGAACTAAGGGCATTAAATTGTGTTATGATTGGATATCCAAAGGGAGTAAAAGGCTACAGATTATGGTGCATGGAAACTCAGAAGTTTATCATTAGCAGAGATGTTACATTTAATGAGGATAGAATGCCTCTTAAAGAGAGTAATATAAGTCAATCTACTAGGAAAGATAGAACAGTATTTGAGGTGGAGCATCAAGAAATAATCAGAAAGCAATGAGGATGATCAGAATACAGTACATGGACAAGATGATCAACCTGAATAAGAGCATGAAGAAGCTGAAGAAGAGCTGAACAACTACAACTTGCAAGAGACAGGAAGAGAAGGACTATTCAGACTCCAGCTATGTATGCTCAAGCTGATATGGTCTCATTTGCCTTGTATATTGCCCTTGAGGTGGAGGCATATGAACCAAGGAACTACTTTGAAGCTGTAAGTTGCAAGGAAAGTGGAAAATGGCTTGTAGCTATTGAGGATGAGTTGGTGTCATTGAGTAAGAATGAAACCTGGACGATTCAAAGCTAGATTAGTTGTAAATGGATTTTCTCAAAAGAAAGGGATAGATTATAATAATATCTTTTCCCCTATAGTAAAGCACTGTTCTATAAGGATTCTATTAGCATTGGTGGCTCAGTTCAACCTGGAACTTCACCAAATAGAAGTTACAACAGCTTTTCTATATGGCAAGCTTGAAGAGAAAATATATATGAGGATTCCTGATGGAGTGAGTATTAAGAACTCAGAAAAGAAGGCATGCTTACTTCTAAGGTCACTATATGGACTGAAACAAAGTCAAGTGCAATGGTACCTCAGATTTGATGATTATATAATTGCATCAAGTTTCATCAGGAGCAATTATGATAGTTGTGTGTATATGAATATTACTGAGAAGGTGTGTACATATCTGATGTTGTATGTTGATGATATTTTGACAGCAAGTAACTCTATGAAAGGTATCTTAGATTTTAAGAAGATCTTAAAATCAGAATTTGAGATGAAAGATCTTGGTGAAGCTAAGATGATCTTAGAGATGCAAATCAAGAGGGATAAAACAGCAGTTATTGTAATATTGGATCAGGAAGCTTATCTTAGAAGGTGCTAAAAAGATATAACATGGACGAATGTAAGTCCGTGGTTACTCCAAGTAAGCAAGGGTTGAAGTTATCACTTCAACAATCAGCAAAGACTCAACAAGAGAAGTTTGAAATGAATAAGATTTCATATGCTAGTGCAGTTGGAAGTATGATGTATGCAATGGTCTGTTGTAGACTGGATCTTGCATAAGTAATGAGTGTGATTAGCAGGTTTATGTCTAATCCTGGCAGAGCTCATTGGGAGTCAGTAAAATGGGCAATGAAATACATAAAGGGAACTTTATCTACAGGTTTAAAGTTCAAGAAAATATCAGATGGATGTGATATGTTAAATGGATTTGTGGATGTTGATTTTGCTGCTAATCTTGATTCAAGGAAGTCACTTACTGGTTATGTGTTTACACTATTTGGTACAGCAATAAGTTGGAGAGCTACACATCAATCTATAGTAGCTTTGTCAACTACAGAAGCTGAATTTGAGCACTCACTGAAGCTGTGAAAGAAGCTATGTGGATTAAAGGGATGATCAGAAAACTTGGACTGAATCAAGGAGTTGTGAGCATTTTCTGTGATAATCAGAGTGCAATCCATTTATCAAAACACCAGGGGTTTCATGAAAGAAGTAAGCATATAGATGTTAAGTTGTATTTTGTCAGAGATATGGTAGATAAAGGTTTTGTCAAGGTCTACAAGATCAAGACAGAGGACAATCCAGCTGATTTTTGTACTAAAGCTCTTCCAACAGCTAAGCATGAGCTGTGCAAGAGCTTGATTGGTCTGAATTAAGGAAGTAAGAGGATGTTGTTGTGGCCTTAAAATAGCAGGTGGAGGTAAGTGTTGAATGCCGATTGGAACAAGGCTTAAGGTGGAGAATTGTGAGGTGTTGAGTGTAATCCTTCATCCAATCATTGTTGGACACATCGGATTAGTTAATATGGTGTTAGATGGATGGTTTTCACGTGCTGCATGTAGGTGAGTTAGTCAGGAAGTTAGTCTGTTGGAAGCAGTTACAAAATCAGTTTATTGGCTAAGGGATGAAATTGATCGAGTGGGAACTAGTTCTTGATGATCAGAATAGATATTTTGGGGCGGTTTTTTAGCTGCATCTCATCTATACCACGTGGACTGTCAGTTGGAGCTGATTGCACTTAATTTCGTTCATTATATAAACGGGAAAGAGACTCACAACAACATAGCATCTTAGAGTCCGTTGACAGCAGTTTGTAGTTTGAGTCTTAGTGAGTTGTAATCAATCTGTAGTGTTTAAGATCATCAATTGCCTCAGTGGACGTAGATCATTCAAAGATGGAACGATTGTGTCTTTGCATTTCCATTCTTTCTTATTTATCTATCATTTCTTGTTTGTGTTGGCATTGAATTCACAACAATTCAGATGGTTTGTAATTCTGAATTCTGATTCTACTCCTTTCCCGTTCCCCTGTTTATGTTGTTTATCTACCTTTGAACTTATTTGGTGTTGATGTTTAATATAATTGAACCTTGCAAGCTTCTCCGTTAGCCTTTGAGTTTTAAGACTATGTGACCCGCGTTTCCTTGTACATAGGGATGTAACCAAACCGTTCGCGAACTATTCAAGTCTCGGTTTGATTAAATGTTCGTTCGAACTCGTTCATTAACCTTAACGAGCCCAAACCAAACTTGAATTTTGGGTTCGAATAGTTTATCAAACCAAACTCAAGCCTAAGAGTGTTCGGCTCGAAAGCTCGCGAACATATTCGTTTATAGCTCGCTAATGGCTCGCAAACGCATTCGTAAATTTTATAGTTATTCTTTAGAATTATATATTATTATTTATTTATTAATATTCAATAATTAAATATTTTATATTAAACCACACAAATATGATAATAACTTAAGTGATTATTTAAATATTTAAATACTTTTAACGTTTATTATTATATTTTGTTAGTTTGTTTATTTAATATTATGAGTAACATTAAATGTTTATAAACGAAACATTCTTTTAATATCCAGGCACAAAATTATTTAAATGTTCATGAAAATATATTCATAAACAAGTTACTTTATGTGTTCGTGAACATGTTCGCGAGTCTTAACAAATAGTTCGAGCTCGAGTTCGATATTTTTTTCTTGGCGAGTTCGAGCTCGGGCTCGAGTTCAATAATTTCTTAACAAACGATCCACAAACCTAGTAGTGTTGCTCGGTTCGATTACATCCATACTTGTACATATTTATGACAATGCCCCTTTTTTGTTGTGTGTGATTTCCCTTTACATTCCTATATTTGGATTTTCTCCTATTATCTGATAATGGAATTCCCTTTTGCCCTTGTCGAGTATTTTTTCTGTTACCCTCATATCCATAGATGTGATTTTCCGTAAGCTCTGATAGTATGATTTCAATCATAATTTACCATGATTTCCAATACCAATGCTATAATTTCCCTGAATTCCATAAGTTATAATACCCTGATTTCCGCACCATATATGGTGTCCCCTCATATCCTAACTTCCCATAAATTCTGGTATTCCAGTTTCCAAATACTTGTATGCATTCCAGAAGCGCCAAAGATTGAATTTAGCGCAACTGGAATGCATGAAAAGGGTGATACCAGTCTTGAAGAGGGGTAGGTTTTACTAATAATATTGGACCAGGTCCGTATGAGTAAACTATACTTGTATGTTAAGTGATGTTTACATAAAATAATATGATATTTTATTTAATGGGTGGTCGTTTGTGTTCAATTCAGAAGCAAGATCCTCTCAATGAATTCCCGAACAAAATTTTCATCCATATTTCTAGAAACATCTGTTTGTGGACATTACTAGTATGAATATTGGGTTACAATAGAATGCTGCTAATAACCGTCGTAGATGAGGATATCAAACAGAAAGAAATGAAACATAAGCCTATGGAATATGAGTGAAGCATTAGTTAGGCTATAAGGAATTCATAATGCCCAAAATAAGTTTGAAATCCAATATGTGCCTAACCCCTACATCTAAGCTCACTTCTGAATGTCAGGAATAAGGCACTCTCCAAGATGGCAGTTGGGCCACTCTCTCTTAAAACATGGCCAAGTAAATCATCAAGACGGTTCTCTTCATAAGCATTGATCTTCAAACTTTCTCCCGTACAAACGATCAATTCCTGCAAAAATTGGCCTCAAGAGATGAAAGCAATAAGACGGAGAATCCATTGAGATGGTCTAAAATTATTTGAAGCCGATCACAAATTGGCATATGCTCAGCCTGGCCTATCCAATTGATAGGGTTTAATTCAAAGAATACCCTTGAAAACACAATCTCTGCCACATGAAAGTAAAAATGGAAAGTGTATTTCTAATAGGTTCAACACAATCAATATAAACATTCAACTCAAGGCTCATGCATAAAAGTAAAACTACTGATTCAACAACTCTCACAAGTGGCTTATCCCTCATTGTCACATGGACCCAAACCAAAAGGCCAAAAAGAAGAAACACACACACACACACACACACCTAAACCTCCTCATCCTAAAGATGTTATCATTTGAGAATTTGATCGAAGCAGAAAATGGGGTGAGGGTATGATCAAATTACTACAGCATAAAAAATTTTAAACAACCAAAGATGAACTACCACTGAAAAGAGTAAATCCTACCTAAAGTAAACCAACGCCCTCTTCACTTACCACCCAACCTAAAATATCTTTTTGGGCCTTCCCCTCTTCTTTTTCTCTGTTGTGGCGCCCGCACTCACGTTTATGGTTGGCGGCGGCGGAGCTGGTGCTTGTGGCGGAGAAGGTGGAGGTGGAGGTGGAGGTGGAGGTGGAGGTGGGGGTGATGGTGGTGCCGCCGTCCCACAGCCATCGTCAAACATGGGAGGCATCCATTTAGGGAAAGCAGCTGCATCACCCGTTACAAACCCCATGGGGAAGAAACCCCAGCAGCAATAGTAGGCCTCCTTCCCCGGCACCAGCGGCGGCATGGATAGAATCTCCGTCGCAGTGAACGCCCTCCGACATTTCTCATTATCGCACCTCAAGCAGTACCCTTCGTACATCCTCGCGTACTCGTACAAATTATAACAATACGGGCAAGCCGTCCAGAAATTCGGCGTCCACCCCGAATTCCCACCGCTCTGCTTCCTGTTCGCGTTAATTCCGGCATCGGCGCTGCCGCCCGAGGCTCCGCCGCTCCTCCCGCTCCGGCGGACGGGCAATTTCTGGCCCGAGGCATCCTCCCTGGGCTTTTTCTGCTGATTGAATTGCTGTTTCTGCTTCACGGTGACCAGATCTACCTTGGTGAAGCGAGAAAGGAATTCGTTATCGTAGACAGATTTCTTACCCGGATCGGAGAGAACCGCCCAGGAATCGGCGACGAGGCGGAAGGCGGCGTCGGAGAAGGGGAATTTGTTCTTATCGGGGTGGAGAAGGAGGGCGAGGCGGCGGTACTGCTTCTTGATGAGGTCGGATTCGTCGCAGCGCTGGGGGAGCTGGAGAATGGCGTACCAGTCGGGCTGGTTGTTGGTGAGGCGCTTGTTGTCGGCGGCTAGGAGGACCTCGGCGACGGCTAAGATCTGGTCGGAGCCTTCGAGCAGCGGCTCCGTCTCCTGAGCCAAGATGGCGAAATCGCGGGAGCCGCTGAAATCTTTGTTGCGGAGGAGCTTCTCGGCGATGCCCAGCAGCCGCTCCGCTTCCGCACGGCTCGTGGTGGAGTGATGCTCCATTTCTGGTTGCAATTCTCAACCCCCTCTCTCTCTCTCTCTCTTTTTCTCTCTCACTCACACACACAGTGTGTGGTTTGGTTAGCGACTGAGAAAACGATGTGTAATGTGATGCTTTTTGCTTGGGCTGCTTCATTAATTAATCCGACTAATTAATAAGCGGCATTTGTTGGAGGACTTAAATTTTCATTGGCCCAATTTGAATTGTGGGATTTGTGCACATTTTCCAAGCTTTTCCTTCCTTTCAACGGCCCACACTAAACTTCCATTCACCATAATTTCATTTGCTTAAGCAACTATTACACCATAGGTCCATAGTCATGTTTGAATTGAGTTTACGTGAGTTTGAAAATTACCATAGTGACGATTTAATTTAGTTTTTGATTTTTTTATAATAAAATTTAATTTATGCGTAGAAATGAATGATGATACGTGTAAAAGAATATTAATTAATGCGAGAGAAAAGATGAGAAAAAAAAGAGACAAGTATTTGTTGGGCCCATTGAACTGCTTAGTGGTACAATTGTTGGTCTTCAATTTTTTTAGTGATGGACTAAGAGCACACTTACACCTTGCTACCTCTCGGATCCCCAATTGATTTCTAATGGGAACAGGAAACAATTGAATTCATCTCTTTTTCTCTCTCCTTTTCTGACATTAGACGTATTCTTCTCCCCGAGAAGACATGGGTAGGTATAAATTGCACTCCATGTGCATTTTCACCTTAGTCAGATTAGGTGAGATTGAAAATATTGCAAGTGCTCCGTTCGGTGGGTTTCATGTCCTTTGTTTATCATTAGTTTTTTGTAAATTATTCAGGGATGTCAATTTCGGCCCGGCCCACGGGTACCCGCCCCGCCTTGCATGTTCTGGGATGGCCCAGACTCGGTCCGCATGAGAAACGGGGCGGCCCGGCCCGGACCCGTGAATATACGGGGCGGGTCCTGGTATTAGTTCAGCCCTGCCCCGACCCGGATATGCATATAATATAATAAGAATTTTTAATATTTTATACATATAATTATATTTTTGAGTGTATATTGAGTGCACCCACATGTATATAATTTTTTATTTTATTTTGTATACATGTTATTCTATTTTGTATACGTGTTTCGTAATAATTATATATTTTTTTCACACTAAATTTTTCATTAAAAAAACTAGCATCATATATGTATAACTTTTCATTCAATAATGTATACATATTTTTTAATAATTGTATATTTTTTACACTCAATTCTTCATTAAAAACCTAACAATTAAATTGTATATATTTTTACTCTTAATTGTATATGTTTATGTTTATATTTGAATAAAGGTGCACCCCCGGGTGCACACTATAATTAGTCTATATTTTTTGTTAATATATATATTAAATTATTAATTATGAATATTATTTTATATAATTATTTTTTTTACATATAAATTATTTATAACTATATGTTATATATATACTAGCACAAAACTTGCGTATTACGCGGGATGCTAAGTTATAATTTTATAAAAATATATACTCTCTCATTACCTGGGACGGAGGGAGTATATATTATAAATTTAATATAATTATTTAATTGCTTATAATTTTATAGGTTTAGAATTTAATTTCAGATATATTTTTAACACATAATTGAAAAAAAAAATCACGCAACAATTCATAATTAAAAAATTTCATGCAATAGACTTTCTATAATATATATATATATATATATATATATATATATATATATATATATATATATATATATATATATATATATATACTCCACTCTACTAATCTCAAACCATTCTTCACATTTAATCCCCACTCCAAATAAAATGCTAAATATTTTAGTGTGTGATAATGATGAGTAACTTATACTATGACATTTAATATAATGTCCATTTGAAAAAAAGAATAAAAATAAAAATAAAAATTATTCAATGATATTGAAAACTTCTTTATAAACAATATTTTAAGTTGAGTGACCCATTATAAAATTAATGTGAAAAATATGTAGTACACGATAACGTACCAACACAAATAGATTTCTTAACCTTATTTTATATTATTGAATCGATTGGAACAAAATCAAAATTATGTAAATGAATGTTGATTGACGGTCAATTTGTCACCCAATTGAAATTAAAAAAATACATATATTTATATATATATTAAAATTAATAATAAAATTAAAATATAATCGATACGAATGTTTACAATTATATAAAAATCTGTTCATTCATGATTAGTCATTTTGTAGTTGGGATGACCAATTCAACAATTTATCGAACCACAAGGAGGTAAGTATTAGTGCTTAAGAGATCTCATGTTTCTTGTAATTTTATAGAGACAAATCATCAAAGGGTAGGTTGTTGAACAAGTAAATTAAAATGATCAAAATAAACAAGTAAACAATGATCAATCAAACAAAAATAGAATGAAAGTGATTGGTTTTTCAAGTTAAGCAAAAGTGAGATTAACAACACTAATAAAGTGGTAATTCTAGGAATTATGCATCAAATTCATATGTATCATGGATATGAGACTAAGGGCCAACACTAAATCCACCTAAACTCCCTCTCGAGATGGATAGGATGTAGATCCGATTAAGAATCCCAAAATAGCTCAATGGATTGGTTCTCACTCAAACAATTCCAACTAGGTACTAAGCTTGAAAATGAGAATCCCTTCACACAATTAAACAACCTCTTGATCTAACCAATCGAATGTTCTATCAAAGGGTTCTAAATTCTAAAGGGCGTCTCTATCTCTTATAATGCACATGAAGAGTATAATGAATTGATTCAATAAACTATCTTCAACATACAATTAATTTCTCAATCTAATCACATGCCAATGACAATTAACCATACAACTCAATCATACAAATCAAGCTATTAATAAACAATGATAGAAAATCATAAATCCAATCAACATATGAATTCAAATACACAAATCCCCAAAACTAACCAACAACTTTCATGTTGATAAAATCTCACAAGAGAGATTAGTCTATCATATTCATAAGAAAATTAACATAGACATTTAAATCCTTACAAACCATGATAAACATTAAAGTTTATTACAAAATTGGATGAAAACTCCATTGGATGCATCCAATGATGATCTTCTTCCTCTCCTTGCAATTCTTCTCTCTTCCTTGCTTCTTTTCCTCACTTGGATGGTAGATTTGATGGAGGGGATGAAGGTAGATGGAATAGATGGAAGAATGGATTTAGATTGGGGTATAAAATGAAGGAAATAGTGTCTGATCTATGTGTCCAAGTGAAACCACCCTATTGATCCTCTCTTCAAATGTTAAATTTGAGGCTATTTATAACCTTTCCCAACTTGGGCCTCGAATTTTACATCAACTGGGCTTTTAACATACTCACACGCACTGGAAGGTGAAAATTCCAATTTTTAACCCAAAATCATGCAACACGAGTTGACCTTCCCAACTCGAGTTGCAATACGAGTCGAGTTGCATTGCGTGTAACTCGGGCTGACCTAGCTCGACTCGTGTTGACAACTCGTGCACTCGCCTGTTCGGTCGTGTTGCGAGGCCCTGAAACTTGACTGTCTCCAGAACGCAACTAGACTCGAGTTGCAAGTCGAGTAACAACTTGACAACTCGAGTTGGCTCACTGGATGATTTTTTTGATGTTGCTCTGCTTTGCACGACCTGCAACTCGACTTGGATCATCCTCAACACGACTCGAGTTAGCAACTCGAGCTTTCGCCTGTCAAGTTGTGTTGTGTCGATCAGAAACTGAAATTTTTGCGGATCTCAACTCGATTCGAGTTGCAAGTCGAGTTAGCTCACTGGACGATTCTGGACAACTTACGGACTTCAACTCGACTCGAGTTGCAAGTCGAGTTGATCCTTGCAACTCGAGTAAGCTTGTTTTCAGCCCGTTTCTTGCTCGTTTTTGTTTCTGCTTTATTTTCACATATTTTTAACATGTTTAAGCTCATTCTCACACATTTCCATAGAAACACATAACACAACCAAATAATACACAAAATACGGATAAAATAATACGAAAACACATATAAAAATACACTAAAATCTAGGTGAAAATATCACTCATCACACCCCCAAACTTAAAGTGTTGCTCGTCCCCAAACAACGAAAATGATAAACCAATGGGAGAGATTTTCACCTAGGAAAAGACTAAACGAACATAAAAAATAACTCATCGATAGCAACAAGAACTACAAATCATGCTAAGTCATCCTACAATATTAGATTCATGACATGAGAAATTAACAAGTGCAATCAAAAGAAAATAAAGTGTAATATAGTCTCTTTTTAGTCCAAGCCTCATATAGGTATAAATTTTTCTCAACACTCTATAAAGTGGGGTAAATCAACACTCATCAACCGATTGGCTCGACTCGCTATAAGCTTGCTCGTGGACTACATTCACAAACCACCAAAGTTTCAATCAATGATAAAAAAATGTCTTTCATTAAGGATGTAATGATACTCTTTGGTATGGTAGGAAGATTTGGATAAAAGTGACTAAACACATGTAAGTAATCGAAGAGGTAGCTACTTTCTTCCATTCTTATGATTTGCAACTTTTAAGCACTAATCATCACTTCTCTTTTGATTTTCAACTATTTTTGATTGTATGTTCCTTCTTTTGTTTTTTAGTTTCTTGAGCATCTTTGTTTCTTCGCTCTTTTTCTTGTTTTTAAGGTTGCATATGCACTCTTGCTTGTGTCCTTTTCATCATTTTTATTGATTGCTTACCATTTCCTTTTCTTCTTTTGCTATCTCATCACACCTTTCTAGCTACCATTTCCTCGATCACTCACACAAAAGGTATATATATATATACGGCTCATGTGGGAAATCAAGGCTTGTAATGTGCTAAATTCACAAGAAATAGGCTTATAGGCTCAAGGTGGTTGACTAGGGATGATGTTAAAGGTATGGAAATTTGGCAATGACTATACATGACAAGAATGACATTAAATCATATCACTAATCCCCACTTATCGGGCTCGTTCCTATAATCCTTGAGCAAATTCTAGCTTATCTAACACAACCGATCCAATCATGAAGAAATATCATGTATGCACGGTTGAGGCTCAAATTCTCACAAGCTTATGCATTGGATCTTAAGATACTTTTTATACCACATTCATCTCAAAATTGAACTAGTTAAATAGAACATGTCACATTTCAAAAGTGTAGAGATTGTTAATCATAATTTGTCATTACTTATCACAACAACATGATATTGCTCACATTCAAAAACGACTCACGACATCCCAAAAATAAACCACCAAAATGAACCCTTAACAAGAATAAAAAACACATAAAACATACAAGGAAAGACACAACAAACAACAAACAATACAAAAATACATAACATTCAAAAAAATATAAAAATCACATCCATCATTAGAAAATGAAGCACACATTCATAGCATCCATAATCGATTAAGCTCACAAACATCCCCCTCTTTGATTGAAAAGAATCTTAAATTACGTAAATAAACCTCCCACAACATAACAAATAAAGTAGCATTCTAATCTCAGACAATCCAAGTCAAATCAAATTATGCTAAGCAAATAGAAGTGATGAGATGTAGAGTGAACTCCCTTATAAAGGCATTTGATAGTGGAAATGGTTGGCACGAACTTCTAGATCAAATGCACAACGACTCTCAACTTGATCTCCGGGCTCAATTCGTGCTTCCGCTACACTTCATTTATGCTCAAAAACTCATTCAAAACTATTAGATCAACAATTCGCCATATAAATAAGGACTAGCATGCACTTCAAGACAATTAATCGGACCAAAATCATAAAACTCATGAGAAATTTTTTAATTTGACCCCAAAGTGTAACGTATCATACCACACCATATCCCCCAAAACTTAATTTGAAACAAGAGTTTTGAATTATGTCTGCAAAAAGTGGTAAGATATACCGTTACACGTCAATGAAGAACTCCTTGTATCTTCAATACTCTTTTTTCTCACAAGTACAATCCACCTACAAGGCCAAAAATGCAAAACAAGAAAAAGAAACTATTTACAAACCAAAACTACCAAAGGATACGAGCTTTTAAGAGGTAAATGTGTCAACATATACCAACTCCCTTTGAGAGGGAGAGTGGTAATGTTTCATCCTTTGACTTGACCAAAAAAACATTTCCATCTGATCCTTCAAACTTTAGAGAGCCATCATCTCTATCCTCAATCACCAAGTATGGACCGGTCCATTTCGAACGAAGTTTTTCGGGGAATAGTTTGAGTTTTGAGTTGAACAATAGAACATTATCCCCCAGAATAAACTTTGTTTTAATTCTCTCGTCATGCCACCTTTTAAGCTTTTCCTTCAAAATCCTTGAGCTTGAGTAAGCTTTCTCTCTAAACTCCTCTTAGTTCAACCAATTAGAGATATTTTTTCTCTCCGGATTCTTTCTCATCAAAGTTCAACTTCCTAAGGGCCCATAATGTCTTGTGCTCTAACTCCACGAGCAAGTGACATGTCTTTCCATACACAAGCTTATACAGATAAAATCCAAGAGCGATCTTATAAGCCGTTCGATAGGCCCAAAGAGCATCGTCGAGCTTAGAAGACCAATCTTTTTGATTTTCATTGACCGTCTTCTCAAGAACAAGCTTCACTTGTCTATTTGGCACCTCCGCTAAGCCATTTGTTTGAGGATGGTAAGGTGTAGAAACCTTATGCTTCACTCCATAGCTATTCAAGAGCTTCTCAATAAGCTTGTTAATGAAATGAGATCCCCCATCACTAATCATGGCCTTCGCACTCCAAACCTAGCAAATATGTTCTTCTTTAAGAATTGCTTAGCCACTATAGCATCATTTGTCCTTATTGGGATTGCTTCCACCCATTTGGAAATGTAATCCACCGCAAGCAATATGTAAAGGTAACCATTGGAAGGAGGAAATGGTCCCATGAAGTCCATCCCCCAGACATCGAACACCTCAACTTCAAAAATGTTCCTCATGAGCATCTCATCACGTTGCCCTATACTTCCAATCCTTTGGCACCTATCACATCCCTTGATGAAATCCTTGCAATCTTTGAACAATGTTGGCCAAAACAAACCCGACTGTAGGACCTTTGCCCCGTCTTTTGAAATTCAAAGTGTCCTCCACATGGTGAACTATGTCACATCTCCATGACACTTAACTTTTCCTCTTCGGGAGACATCTCTATATGATCCAATCCGCACAATTCTTGAACAAAAGAGGATCATCCCACAAGTACTCTTTGATATCATGATAAAACTTCTTCCTTTGAGATTCAGTGAGATGATCCGGCTTGAGGTCACAAGTTAAGTAATTCACAAAATCCGCATATCATGGCCTTCCGGTCTCACATAAAGTGTACATCCTTTGAAAATCAATGTAAAGTATCTCTTCATCTGGAAGTATATCCTTAATAAACTCCATGGTTCCTTCTTCATCAACATTTTTCAAACGTGACAAGTGGTCGGCTATGACATTTTCGACTTCCTTCTTGTCACGTATCTCAACATCGAACTCCTGCAATAAAAGAACCCAACGGATTATGTAGAGTAACCCAATTAATAAGAAAGAGTAACCTACTGAATAAAAAAGAGTATCCTAAAAGATGTTCATCAAATATTTAAATTAAATAATAACTCAATCTTTTCTAACAACTTGCCACCCAACAGTAACCCTTAGGGCGGGATCTTTAACCTCTTCAGTTTTTGCATTAAAAGAAAATACTTTCTCCATCTCCTTTACATCGGACTTATTCAGCTATGACAGATCAAGGTGAAGAAGACGATCTCCCATGGATTCGATTATTGCACACCACCCCACTTAGCACGAAGAAGCTCGTATATGGAAATCCAACTTCAGCGTTCTAGAATTCGAGATCGCAGGTCTCATGTCTAAACTTCTCAATTTCTTCATATCTACCTATTCAGAATTCATGGATCAGGAAATTTTAGGGATTTTTTAAGTTGATAAACGACAAAGGGACCTATTCTTGTCACCGGCAATCGCTTCGATCCACCAGTGGCGGACCCATATTACTAAAATCTAATCCATGCATTAAACAAAATGCCAAACTATCTCAAGTTTGACTATGGCATAAGAGAGAGAAAAGAAAAATAGAGAAAATATATGGAAAGAGAAAGAGAAGAGAGGAAAAACAGACGATTTGGAAAGAAGAAGAAGAGAGAGAAGAAGGAAAAAGAAGGGAAGGGTGGGGTGGGGTGCGGGGACAGAGCCCATTTAATGAGGGGGAGAAAGAGTATGGGGGACCATGCAACCATTTTAATAAGGGGAGAGAGAGCAGAGACCATGCAAATATTTTATTGAGGAGAGAGAAAGAGTATATGGGGCACACATTTCAGATCCACGTGTTGTTGAGGAAGGCAATTTTCTTAAAAAGATCTGGTCCTGTGAATTCCAAAAAGTAAGACGGGCCCAATCTAGTCTTTGCACTTATTTTATATTATCAAATAGATTGGAACAAAATCAAAATCATGTAAAGGAATGTTGACTGACGGTAAAATTGATGTCAACCCCAATTGAAATTAAAATAAATAAATAAATATAGATTGAAATTAATAATAAAATTAAAATGTAATCGATACGAATGTATACAATTATATAAATACCTGTGCATCTATAAGATTCACTTTTAAACATATAATTTCCTTTGAATTAGTTCAATGTGGAATCGACACCAATAATCCTAACTCTTATAGTCTTCATCTCTTTTGAGTGTTTAAGATCTACATGTAAAAAACAATAAAACATTACAATATGTAAGTAAAATAAAAAGTAAAAAGTGGATGAAAAAGATGAGAGAATATAGAAAATAATTTAATATAAGAAGGAAAAGATAGAAACGAAGTTAATTTCACTTAGTATATATAGTCTATATATTGTAGTTTTGGATGTAAATGATCTTTCTCAAATATATTAAAGATCTCTATCTCATAGTTAAATAATAATTAATATAAATGATAATAATAATAAGTAATAATTATAGCGCTAATAATTATTAGTTGTCGTAGGATATATGTTCAACATATATATATATATAATTATATTAAAATATAATTCTATTTAATATTCTTATAGTTTATTTATTTATTTAAATATATGGATATTTTTTGTATGCGAGTAAATGTTAAATTAAAATTTATGTGGTCGATGAATATTTAAAAAAAAAACGGGGCGGGGCGGGTCAGACTCGCCCCGTACGAGTCTAGCTACGTGGCACATAATATAGGACCCGTGCGGGTCTGGGACGAGTCTGGGCTAGGCCTCTTAAGAATGGGTCGGGTCCGGATAGTTAATTACCCGTCCCAAACCCGACCCGTTGACACCCCTAAAATTATCCTTAGAAAATCTGAGCACCTCATCTTCTCCGACGACGTCGACCACTAATACTTAAAATTGGTATCAGAGTCGGTCAGTCGTCAGTTCGTTGGCCCCAGTGCGATTCTGTTCGCAAGATCTTTTTCTGGTCTGTACAGTCTCTTTGTGAATGGAAGCTTTTTTCCTCAGTTTTACAGGTCTCGAATTAATAGAAAAATAATTTAGACTCCGCATTGATAGTTTATCCATTTTTAAGTCTTGGATTGATAAATTCCTTTTTTAATTATTAAAGATATATTCTTACATATAACTATATTATACAAAATTTGAGCAGGTATCAATGATTTGGAATAAAAGAGAGAGAACTTGATTGAGAATTCATAAAATTGTTGGACATATAATTTGATAATATGTTTATTTCTTAATATATATTTTGAGATTATATTTTTTTTAAATATTCAGTTAAGATTATGATTATATTAGATAAATTATTTTAAAAAGGTATCTTGAAAGTGTGGAGATAAAATAAAAAATAAAAAATTCAAGTGCTTTCAATCTTAGCCATTGTCATTGATAAGAATTACCATCTTTAAATCTCAATCGTTTGATAATTATTTTGGATATGTGAGGAATCTCATATTCTCTATAAATAAATGACACACAACCCTTGTCCTTCCACAAACCTCTCAAATTTCTCTTTTTATACTCAACATATTATTTTTTTTATCATCATATATCTTTTCTCTAAAATGTCTATACACTCTCTTAATTTATCTAATTATGATGATAAAAGTCATTGTACTTTGTATCTTGATGTTTCACAAGATCCAACTATGGGTAAAAAGTAAAAACCAAACAAAAATCCAATTTTGAGGTCGTGTTATTGAAAAATACAATTATGAAATAGAATTTGTTACTATATAGTACAAAATATACTATAATATTACTAGTAGATACAAATTATATATTTTATTATTAATTATTACAAAATTATTCCATAAATAGTCTCAATTACCCCTAAATACATCGTGTAGATAAACGAGATATATATTTACATTAAAATAATCAGATCATATCCTTCATTATAATTCTCTCTCTGTTCCTATTGTCAAAACTATTTCACACATTAAAATCTCTCTCCCCCATAGATCCTAGATTATGTATAAGTTAATCTCTGAGCACAAATATATAATTTTTGAACACAAATATATTAAAAATAAATATTTTTAAATACATAAATTTTGAATATCAGTAAATTAAGTTAACTTTTGAACACAAAATATATATAATTTCTAAACACAAATATATCAAAGAAAAATCTAATACATAAAATTTGAAAATAAAAATTTCTGAATACATACTATTTGAACACAAATATACAAAAATTATTTGAACATAAACATTACTAATGTGGATGTGATCAAAGGCGACCGAGCTACCAGTGCGACATGTTCTTGGGGTATTTTTTTTAATATAGTGGCTAATTAACCATTAATAATCATAATTCCAAATAGCTAAATGTATTCAAAAATAAATGTATGTAATGTATTCAGAAATAGTTATAAGCAATGTATCATGTATTCAGAAATATTATTTGTATGCAGACACGTTAATATAGTTATCTCCCACCTATTTTTGTGGAGAAATTAGTGGGACACTTTATCTTTTTGCATCACACCTTTTAAATTAATTTTTGAATACAATTAAAATAGGGATAAAAATGGTATTTTATGCATTCAATTTGTATTAATTAGTAATATAATTTATTTATGTATCTAATAGTAATATAAACATATAGATTGTACCTAATAGTAATGAACCCTATGAAATATCACCGCAAGCAGCAAAGCGTACTCAAGGATATTTACAATTTCGTTTCCAAATCATACTTAAAGATTGCAAAAATTCTGGGCATATTTGGAACAAGCTGGACATTCTAATCAAGTGGAGCAAATTATGAAATAATTGTAAGTAGTATATTATACTTTCTTTTAATTGAAATCATACTAATTTATTATAATTTCACCTTAATTTAATATTTTGATAATATGTAGCTGGACAGGACAAACGAGTTGATCTCTAAACATAAAGGATAATTAAATGGTTACAAACTTGGGCATGTATGGCACATTATGAAAAATAATACCTGAAAGAAGTTGCAGAGGAAGCGACTTTGCATGCTCAATAAAACACGTTGGCATCTCTTATTTTTCCACAGCCTTCTTTATCAGA
Source organism: Pogostemon cablin (assembly GCA_023678885.1). Taxonomy (NCBI): domain Eukaryota; kingdom Viridiplantae; phylum Streptophyta; class Magnoliopsida; order Lamiales; family Lamiaceae; genus Pogostemon; species Pogostemon cablin. Next base: position 8,038,887 of record CM042990.1, on the reverse strand, counting down.
CTAGCAGAGGCTCTTCATGAGGGCGACCAGAAGAGATAAAAAAAAAGAAGCTAAATTAAAGAGGAAACAAGATGAACAATCATCTAACATACTAAGCGTGATACAAGAAGAGAGTGTAAAAATGTGTGAAATTTTACACATGTCTGCTGAAAAAAAAAAAGAAAAAAAGAAAAAAAACTCTGAGATGTTGCTTTGATAAAACAAAGAATTGAAGCTCAAACTTGTAAAAATAATTAAAACAATTAATGAGAAGACAACATCTTAATGATAATTTGAACATCATTTTCAATTCCTAACGACGTGAAATCTTCAAATTCGAACAATAAAAAATTATGCAGAAAAGAAAAGTAGAACAGCAACAAAATTCAAGTATCTCATCCAATTTATTTAGACTGTATTTTCGAGATATCAGAAAACGTTATTGGGGTGATCTCTTAATTATTAGGATAAAATTATATTTTCTTTATTTATTTAATATGCTTAATTTATATCTTATACTAGCAATGTTGCTTACTTGCTTTCTAAGATTTTATTTATTAAATTTATATTTTATAACTTGTTGATGTAATGTAGGTTTTTATTAGAAATTTAATATGCAATTATGGATGGAGGTATGATGGGCAAGGGGCACTGACCCCCACAATTTTTTTTAGTAATATTTCTACGTAGATAAACATTAGATTAAAAAATAAAGTGTGGTCAAGCTGTGGTAATTAAAGTCACCACAATAATAGGGTCGAGAGATTGAACTTCAACGGTGTTCATTTCTTTAATTTCTATTTCTATCTTCAGTTATGCTATAATAATAGTTTTTTTATTTCCTTTTTTTATTCTATTATTTAAAATTACTTTTTTTCTTTTTGTCATTTAAATTACCCCTCAATCCCACAATTATGTATATATTTTTTTATTTTGGTCCGTCCCAAAATAAAATATACATTTATTTTTTTTGGTTGATGTGACTCACACAATACTATTATTATATCCACATGACCCACACTACAATAATACAACTACTCACTACACATTAAAATATTATTTCTCTTGCTTCACTACACATTAAAATATTATGCTCCTTAATCTCCGTGTAAAAAGTAAATGTATACATTGTTTCGGGACGGAGGGAGTATTATATATTCATGTTATGTCTTTCCTATTATTGTGAGTGGTTATTGAGTTAAACTCGAGCTCGACTTAGTTAAGAAATAAAATTTTGATTTGACTTGTTAAGTAAAATGAATTGAGTTTTTCGAGATTTATCATCGAGTCTTATTGTACTCTAATTCAATTAATAATTCATTTTTACGATAAAATATTCATTTTGTCATTTTGATCGTCTATTTAATAAAAATTGATTTTTTCTTTTCAGCAACCCACACATAGCCTACCATCTACCACTAATACAACTGTTACTTTACATAAAATAATAATACTCCATAATTCACATGTATAAAATAAATGGTTATCTTATTGATGAATAGAGATAATATTATTTATTACTTATTATTATTGTCGTGCTTTACCGAGACGAATTCAATTCGTTAACAAAATGAGTATAAAACTAGCCCTACTCACAAATCAAGCAGAGCTCAAACCTTAACGAGCAGAGTCGACTATCAGACTCTACTTATTAGGTAAGTAACTTATTTTGTGCAACATTTGATCGCACAGTACACCGAATGGTAGGAAATAAATTGCAAAAAAAAAATTGATTCTTATTTCAACCCCACTTTCTATATTTGGATGTGCTTAACAAAATTGTTGGTGAGAATCCGTTAAAGTCGTTGTTGTTCCCAATGCGATAGCCCGACGGCCCACATAACCTGCACTTTTTAAAATAATCCCACGGGCATCCTCTAACATGCGCTTTTCTACACTACGCCTCGCTGACTCACCCACGACACGTGTCTCCTATTCAGCTGCCTCAACTCAACGTGGCAACCAGGGAGGTGGGGTGTGCATCGTACCCCGAGGCGCAATTTAGCCACAATCATGCGCCTCCATGGAAATAAATATTCAATTTTTTCCCACCCATTCTTTTGCCAGTCGGCGCTTAAAATACCCGTTTCCTCATAACCCACTCCCAATCCCCCAATCACAGTTAAAAGGTTTCTCTCTGCCTTCTCTCCAATTAACCAATCCATGATTTGCATTCTCTCACCGCGCCACCATTAAACAATTCAATTTTCGTATTTAATAATCTTGGTCCTTATCTTTCGCAGTTTTTCTCCTTTTTATTGACTAATAGTGTTTGTTATTGGTGTGTGTTGTGGGTTTTGAAGCAGTGTTACTGTAGCTTTTCTTGTTTAGAAAGAGGGGTTTCTGTTGATTTTGTGAATCGTTTTGAGGTTGACTCTGTGTGTGATTGGATTCGAGGGCGACGATCGGTAGTGGGTTATTGAGTCAATTGATGATTGTTGGGTTTTGTGTGTTCTTCCATTGGTGGGAAGTGAAAATGTGATCTGGGTTTTTTGTTAGCTCGGAGGAAACCAGGGTAGTTCTCAGGGAAGCTGCCAGGTGATCGATCATTTGTCTGTTCACGTGAGAAACGATGCCGCATAGAACGACCTACTTTTTTCCTAGGCAATTTCCGGATCGTAGTTTCAATACGTCGTCAAAGTTGGTGGTGGATCACGAGAAGAAGAAATTCGTGGTCGAGGATAGCAAATCAGAGTGCGAAGATGTCGCTATAAAATCCCAACTAACTAAAGATGGAACCACTTTAGGTGACAGAAGTTGCAATAGTTGTGGTGGGATCTCTCATGGAGTCACGGGGGACAAGATTCACGGAAAACAGTTAGCCGACTTTGTAAAGTGGCTTTCCGACAAGAAAAAGAAAGCAAAATCACAAGGCCATGTCGTCGATCCCGTGAAGATCAGATTGTATGGCAACGATGGTGATGGTATTGAGGAGGAATTGTGCCAGCAACTTCTTGCGCCGGCGGTGGTGAGCTGTGATCGGCCGGAGGATTCTCTCCGGCGGTTGCCAAGTAACGAGAGTAATCTCAGTGTGGATCATTTGCAGGGGAAAGAAAGTGGGTTCCATAGGCAAGTTTCGTTGCAGAGATTGTCGAGCGAGGGGAGCACCAGTTATGCCGGCAGCTTGTTTTCGGGGACTACTTTGGATGGGAATTGGTCGTCCGCTACGACGGCGATACTCAAGGACACCGCCGTAGTGAAAAATGAGGAGGCGGGGGCGGAGACGGAGGAGGAAACCGTTGGTGCCGGGGGACACGTTGAGAATGCGGTGGCGCAGAAGTATAAAGAGGGCTACTATTTGCTACTGATGCTTGCCAAACGCCTCACCGAACAGGCAACGCTTGTAACAGAGCCTCTTATTCCTCGAGAACGTAGGATTCATGGATCTTCTGATGCTGAAATCGTCTCCTATCGTCTCTGGGTATGGGATTTTCTTCACGTTTAGCTACTTTTCTGAGGTTCTCAATCATACTAATCATCAGTCTTTGTTGTTTCAGGTGAGTGGTTGCTTATCTTACAGTGAAAAAATATCAGATGGATTTTATAACATTTTGGGAATGAATCCATATCTCTGGCTAATGTGCAATGATCTGGAGGAAGGTAGAAAAATGCCCTCGTTGATGGCGCTGAGAACAATCGAACCCAATGATTCTTCTCTGGAGGTGATTCTGGTGGATCGACGTGGGGATCCACAGCTAAGGGAGCTTGAAGATAAAGCACAAGAGATATACTTCTCTGCGGAGAGCAATCTCGTTTTAGCAGAGAAGCTTGGGAAGCTTGTTGCTGTTTATATGGGGTAGATATTAGCCATAATGGTTTAGCACTTTTCTTGTTGTATGTTTCCTCCCCCATGAGTGCTGCTTCTATATGATTTTTGTTTCCTCTCAAGAGATTAAATTTGTGAAAATTTAGGGGCTCTTTTCCTGTGGAGCAAGGTGACCTTAATCTTGGGTGGAAGTTGGTGAACCAGAGATTAAAGGATGTGTATAAATGCATTGTAATCCCTATTGGCAACCAATCAATGGGGCTTTGCAGGCACCGTGCTATTCTGTTCAAGGTGAATATTGACATTTTCTGAAGCTAATAAGTAGCTAATGTTTATATTCTTTTCAGATTCTTCAAGATTAGTTGAGCCTCCGTTCTCGCAAGTCCACATATGCGACGTTGCTTGTTGTTGCAGTTTTAGTAAACAGTGAAACAGTTTTCATATTGTTAGATGAAAATAGTGAATCAAGATGTGATTGAGATTCTTTGTAAAAGGACAAACTGCAGTGAACTTGAGAAGTCTAAATAATTTTTTCTTATCTGTGAACTGAATATTTTCTCTACTGTAATTTGATTTAGGTTTGGGTATTTACTGCGAAGAAAAATTGCAGAAAGCGAGACTTACCTGATGTTAATAATGTCTTGCATCTTCTTTCTTTCTTGCTTTCATCTATTCGGTTCTTGCTTTGACAAAGTACTGGATTATCATCACACAATTTTATTTTTCATTTAAATAATGCATTCCGATCACCCATGCTTTTCTGTTTATTTGGGTGCGTATGTATGTGTTTATTGAAATGAACGTCGGCTGGTGGACTATGTGTAGTGTCACAGATCATTTTTATTTTCAGATGCTTCTGTAAACTCTCATGTTCTTTTTTGACATAAAACGTTTTGTGTCTTCAGAAACTAGCAGACTACGTAGGATTGCCTTGTCGGATTGCTCGAGGTTGCAAGTATTGTGATTCTGATCATCAATCTTCTTGCCTCATTAAAATTGAGGATGAAAGGAAACTATCAAGGTAAGATCTGTGCTCTTCATTATCATTTATCACCGAAGTCAAAATTTTGCCACACTGGGTATCTTCCTAGGCTATTAGAAGAGATCTTACTTATGGTTGCATAGGCTGCATACTCTTGGTTAGATTGTATTATCAATGTAGAACTCTTATGCATGTCATGTTTGAAAAGGCTTCCTAGTGATACTACCGAAATGGTCATACATAATGCGTGGCATGGGTAAAGTAGGAGAAATGTGAAGAATTCAGAACAAGAGTATGAAAGGAAGGTTTCAAGTGTAATTTTGTCATATCTTCTTCTCTATATTCATTCCTAAACCGCACCAGTAGACTCAGTTCATCTAGAATTTAGTGGTTAGTACTTGAAGATCCACCTTCTTGGATACCAATATTATTTATGATGCTTGCGCAATATGTTTAGCACCTTGTTATTTTTGAGTGTGTAGTAAGTTAAATTTCACTGGATTTTGGAGCCTTGGTATTGCGTGTGTGTAATGCTCTTGCTTTATATTTATGCTCCACCTATGAACAGTTTTGTTCTACTATTACCTTGTCCTTGACCAGTTTTACTAAGATTTAAATGAGTAGAAAAAATCTAATCTTCATGAGATTTGGCTCTAGAACCTCATTAAAACTTAAAAAGATTATATGTTTTCGATGCATTGAATGCTAAGCTTGAGCACATGACACAAGTAGCAGCTAAAAAATGGGAAAAGTACTGGCACAAGTATCAGGCTACTCTTTCACACCTTTTCTTCTACTCAGGTCAATCAATCTTGAATGTGATCTTACTTTTCAAAAAAAAAAAATCTTGAATGTTATCTTAAGTTACTCTAGTAGTTAAAATCAAGCTCAGCACCATCTAATGCTAATCTATGCTGGCAGGGAATTTGTTGTTGATCTAGTCGGACAACCTGGAAGTGTCCACGGCCCAGATTCTTCGATTAATGGAAGTTTACTTGCCTCTGTTCCTTCTCCATTTCAAATTTCACATCTGAAAGAATCTCAGCAAGATTTTAAGAATGAGATTGATCATCAGTTACTGAACTCCAAGCATGCATGTGGGAACAACCCTATCTATCCAGGTTTGTTATATTTTACTTGATCTGGATTGTATCCTTAAATTTTTCCTCATATTTCCTTATATCTAGAATATAACTAAAATTGTTACATACGGCTGCAATCTGCACTTGATCTCATGCTTCATGACTTACTTTTCTATAAAAAATCCTTGTGTTACCTGATTCTACAATGAAAATACTTAACATGACATATTGCAGTCAATGGCGATGAAACCAAGGATAATATTTTCCCTGAAAATACAAAAGCTGATGGGTGCAGCACAGGAATTGTTGATGGTACTGGTGCTGCAAAATCTGATGACGATTACTCTCGACCTGGGGGTGATAGAATTGTCATAAAACAGACTTACAGGAAGGAGATCGTTGTAGCAGGAAATGCAGTTTTAGCTCAAGCTGGGAGACAACCTCCCAACATAACTCTATCTGAAGCCAAGGAGCCAATGGAGATTCAGAATAAGAATCGTGATTATGCTAAGTATTCTGCTTCGATCATTCCAAGATATTTAAATATAGAGCCTTCTCTTGCAATGGATTGGCTTGAGATCTCATGGGATGAATTACACATCAAAGAACGTGTTGGTGCTGGTATTTTACTATTTTGTTCACTTATAATTTCTTGTAATCCATGATGCCACCCACTTGAAACTGCAGTTCATGATGCATTTGTTTTACTTTGTGATAGGTTCTTTTGGCACAGTGCATCGAGCTGAATGGCATGGATCGGTTAGTTTTATGAGAGACTGGATATTCTAAGTGATGTTGGTTCTCTACAACATTTTATTATAAAGTTGATTCTACTGAGATGAACTTATTATACTTCTTTTTGAACTTCTTGGGCATGAGTCAATGAAATGTTCTGTTTTTTTTTTTAAAGAAATAACATGTCAGTTCTGGTTCTGCAGGATGTAGCAGTGAAACTTCTAACTATCCAGGATTTTCATGATGATCAATTGAAGGAGTTTCTTAGAGAGGTATGGATAACAGCGACTGAGTTTCTTGCTAAAAAAACTGTTTTTTTTTTTTTTAAATTCTTTAGTTATCCCTCTGTCTTTGACGAGTAAGTGCCTATTCCCATTTCCTAAAACAACTTCTCAATTTCTTACAGTTCAAAATCTGGAATCATGTCCCACATAAATTATATATTTGTCAATTTACTTCTCATTTTCCACAAAAGAACATTTCAACATGCAATAATGTACGTTATCCTATTCTATCAACTGCAACCTAATATTTCCCTCATTAAATTCAAATCTCACCTCATCCCTACCAACTCTATCCACTTAATATATCAGTATTCTAACATTATAGTGGATACACAACTTTACTCCAATGAAATAATGTATTGAAATTTAGTAGTTTTAAAGGTTGCACCATTTATACTTCTTATGTTACACTATTAACACAAGCAAAATCTCAATGTATAAGGCTGATTTATGTTTGAATTTCCTAATGATTTCTCAACAAATATAATTGCGTCTTGAAACCCATTAAGAATGTAAGATCTTGTATTCATGTACTCATCCATACGTCATTTTACTTTATTATGATCATTACAAAAGCATCTTTTAATTAATATATTGACATGAGAATTTGGTCTTAAAATACAATCATAACAACCTTCTTATCATCATTCATCCCGAAAATATATATTTTGACTAATTAATGTATTATCTTGTAGAGAATCTATAAATAAAACTTGTATTGCCCTTTATTCCTGATCAGGGTGTACATCTGCGTCGTTTGACAGATAATATTATTACCTTTTGATGATCATAAGAAAAGGTCTTGTGTAATTGTAAAGCAAGTGGGGGAAGGAACACAATTTTAGATGACTAAATTCAGCTTAGGATGCCTGCAATATACACGAATGTTTTGGAAAGTCGAATATTAGGTTCCTGAACGCTTCATAATTGTTGGAGAAGGTACTTAAACTATTCAAGAGTTTTGAGTAGGTCCCTGAACTATTTACACATGTCTGCGAAGGTCCCTAAGCTATGTCAAGTTGAAAACACTTGAAAGTGTAGTTAAAGTGTTAACCTCAGGATTTAGATATCTAAACAATATATTATGAAAATTTGGAGAGGTTTCTAATCTATTCACAATTGGAATATCTAACCTACTATTCAAGAGTTTTTGAGGTGGTCCCTACTGTTAATGAATGTTTGTAAAGGTTCCTAAGCTTTGAAAATGTTTGAAGGCATAACTAAAATAAATATACAAGGACTTAAGATAGCTCTTTCAAAGTATTAGGACCTTCTCAAACATTTCCATAATGCGGGTAGCTTTTGAAACATCTGTGAATAGTCAAGGGACTGCATAATGTTCTTATGGATTTTCCATGGCCACAGTATTTGTTTTCCGAACATAGTATTAAAAATAAAAAAATCTTTTGTTTTTCATCTCATAGTTCACATGCATATACGTCTTATCTTTATGCACTAGTTAGTTGGATGCCAACAGTATAATCACGCAAGTTGTTCATAACTTTGTAATAAGTTGCATTAGTTATTTTTTTGCCTTTAATTTGATACTTTGCTTCTTTCCAAAGGTTGCAATCATGAAGCGCGTCCGTCATCCAAATGTTGTTTTGTTCATGGGGGCTGTTACTAAACGATCACATTTATCTATAGTTACAGAGTATCTTCCAAGGTGATGGGGTTAAATCATATAGCTTTTAACTGAACTGTCTAAAATAAGAGACTGAATTCTGAGCTCTGAACTATGCAAATTCTGTAAAACAGAGGTAGTCTTTTCCGACTGATACATAAACCAACTGCGGGGGAAATCTTGGACCAGAGACGACGGCTACGCATGGCCTTGGATGTGGTTTGTTATCTGTGTCTCTATTTTCTTTATTTTCTCTGATAATAAATTTTCGCTTACATCATGCTAACTTTGTCTCGTGTTGTATTCAGGCAAAGGGAATCAATTATCTTCATCGTCTTACACCACCTATTGTGCATTGGGACCTAAAATCACCAAATTTATTGGTTGATAAAAATTGGACTGTGAAGGTGATTCTCCTACTGCTGCTCTCCAAGGTTTACTAAGTCAGTAAACTTAAATTTCTTTGACTACTTGCACAGGTTTGTGATTTTGGTTTGTCACGTTTCAAAGCAAACACATTCATATCATCGAAGTCTGTTGCTGGAACAGTAAGTCTCTTCCCTCCTCCCCCAGCCACCTGACCATAAGTCTCGGATAAAAAAGTTTTGCTTACATTTGCAATACTCATGTAAAATAGGATAAAGCTATGGGGAAAAAAACCTTTGCTTTCACCCTAAATCAAGGAAGCTTAATTTTGCATAGCTTTTCTTGTGCTTTCAACCTTCACTCCTTGATAATATTTTCCCCTGTACAATATTTAACTAATATATACTATCATTTTGAGTTGAACAAGAAATTTGAAAACTGAGGCTAAATTGCCCACAATCTTCTTTTCAAATCAGTTAGTTCTTCACATTATAACTTGATTTCATCTAATCTGATTTGTTGGGGAAATTCCCATTTGTAATAACTATTCAATATTCACTCATCAAGTGTCCCTATGATTTGTTTCATAACATCTAACAGACAATCATAATGACTCCTTAAGAGGTGCAGTAGTGGAGCACTGTCCCTTGCTCCTCACGGTAATTGTAATGGCTCACTATAGCACGCATTGTCTTCTGAAGTATACTGAATCTGTTATTTGCCATAGTAAGTTAGCTATTGGTAATCACAGGCGATGAACATCTGTTACAAGTCCATTTTGATGCATTTTCTTGACAGTGTCATCATATCAGGATATAATTCTGTTACTTTTCATTTCAGCCCGAATGGATGGCCCCCGAATTTCTTCGTGGAGAGCCGTCTAATGAGAAGTCAGATGTATACAGTTTCGGAGTCATTTTGTGGGAGCTTGTGACAATGCAACAGCCTTGGAGTGGGCTTAGCCCTGCCCAGGTAATTTATCCTCGAACTCTAGGTAATCCATCACAATGCATGGAGAACACATCACGAATGTTGTGGTGTTTTAGGTGGTTGGAGCAGTTGCATTCCAAAACAGGAGGCTTACTATCCCTCAAAATACTTCACCGGTGTTGGTGTCTCTGATGGAGTCATGCTGGGCTGAGTAAGATTCTATTACCATCTTTCTTTACATAACCTTTACCTTGACCTTAGCCCGATAACCTGTTATGATTACGTCTACATCCACAACGGAAGAGATGAGCCAATTTTATTCAAGAATATGGTTAAAATGAGAGAATAAGTATGCCTATTCAACCCCATCCAAATCTTGATGGAACTAGGAAAACCTACAATGCCTAGGAAATAGCCCAGACTTAGGAACCCCCCATCTTGTTTACCGGGGCCCCTATATGCTAATTTTTTACCGCCAGCATAACGTCTTCAAGTCATTGCAAAACAACCTAAAGAATAGAATGAGTGAAATTTATTCGTTTGCCATCTCTTTTCCTTAACTAGAGCCAGGTTTTCACTTGATCGACTAAATGTTCATCATCATCGTTGAGTAACGAGCGACATTTTTGTGTGCAGTGACCCCGCAGAACGGCCGTCTTTTGTTAACATAGTGGATGCATTGAAGAAGTTGCTGAAATCACCGTTGCAGTTGATACAAATGGGTAGCACTTGAGTTTTGTACATGCTATCATCTTCTTCTCAACAGGAGAGGAAAATAGGCTATGTATGCTGATGTCCTAAATATGGACTTTGCATAAATGCAAATTCCAAATAAAATAAATTTTAAGTGCAACTGCCAAACCTATCTAAATCCAATCTTGTCTTGGTAAAACTATATAAGCAACCACCTCTCATTATTCTCTACCCACCATCTACTTTAATCTTAATGTTGGCATTTTCATTCTATAATATATATATATATATATATATATATATATATATATATATATATATATATATATATATATATATATATATATATATATATATATATATTAACAAGTGAATTATTTATTTGTTGATGGGACTTGATATCTAATACGTCGGGATCAATATAGATAAAACTAGCAAATTTTGGATTGGTAATAATAATGAAAAGGCAAAAACTCTTGCGTCCCGAGGACACGGAGAATATTCCGTATCTCCATGTGAATATAATCCTTCCCCAAATCCTATTTAAACCTATGTATTGTTAGGGTCATAAATTGCAAAGGAGCATAGAAATTGCAAAGGCGCACGAGATGTATCATGTGCGCCCGGTGTACAGGAGCCTCACTCTAATGAAAATCATTAAAGAGGGTAATGATAATGGTAATTGTAATGGGTACGAAGTTGATTGAAAGGAATGAACATTAAATTAATAGAAATGATAGAGAATTTTGAATTTTCGTTTCTTTTCATATCAAGTATGAAAAAGAAAATTAATACCCTTTCATTATTCTATCTAATATCCTTTACCCAGTCCAACATGCTTGTACTAAATCATTCTTTTTTTGAGATTATATTATTTGAGTCACTAATCTCTATTCATTAAATTTAGGGCATTGCCAAAAAACAAACATTATGTATTTGTTGCACACATTATTTATTATATACTTAAAAATTATATTTCTACAATATCTTATTAACATTCTTTTTCATTTTTACACTCCACATATATCCAAAATCTAATCCTAATTTTAGTTTCATGTACATCCTATAATACAACCATATTTAATAAAGCTCATTATCTCCTAGTTCAAAATTAGATATGAGGTAGTATTATTGTAATAATCTGCTTTGTTCTTTATTTCCTAGATCAAAATTTGACATATGAGATAGTGTTGAGTTATTAGTGCAAGCCAAGAATGAGACTTGTTACTAAATTATATTAATGTTATTTTTTAAATTATATTTTTATTATTAAATTTTTATTAATTTAAATTTGTTATTCATTTAATTTTTTTATTTAAATGTTATAAATTTATAAAATGTGATACTCAATTGATAAAAAGTAATAACATTGTTGTGAATTATTACATGAACAATTTATAGTATAAATAAAAAGTGATAACATTTTAAGAGAAAAGGGATAACATCTCTAATAAAAAGTTATGACTAATTACCAAGGTGTATTTCACTAATAATTTATAAAATGAATAAAACGTGATAATATTTTTAATAAAAAGTTATTCTTAATTTAAAGAAAAGTGATATCTGTATAATTGAATTAATTCACGAACAAATGATCACTGGAATAATAAAATTGATAGCTTTTTTAATAAAAAGTGATACATGATAAAAGAAAAAGTGATAATTGTTTAATTCTTTAAGAGGAAGAGAATCAATTCAAATATTCTTGAATAGATTTGCATCTTAAAAATCGATTTTTCAAGAGATACTTGAATAGATTTACATCTTCAAAAAAATCGATTTTTCAAGAGTAAAAGAATCGATTCAAGAATAATTGAATCGATTTACATCTTAAAAATCGATTCCTCAAGAGGAAAAAAATCGATTCAAGTATTACCTCTTAAGTATCGATTCAAGTATTCTTTAAGATCTACCTCTAAATATTAATTCAAATATTCTTCAAGTGAAAGAGGATCGACGATTCAAGTACTCTTGAATCGATTACCTCTATGGAATAAGAGGTTGAAAAACTAATTCATGTATTGAATCGAAAACTTAAGTTCTTTTAAGTTAAATAATTTTTTCATATCAAATATTAAAATTGAGTTTGTAAATATTTGTTTTAACCTTTTAAATTTAGTATATTAATATTTATTTATTTACATATATCTTAATTATTCAATTATGACACTTGAATTATAAAATTTATTTTTTTTAATTATTTGTATAATTTGAAACTAAATAAATTTAAATAAAAAATTAAATTAGCAAATTCATAACAAATTTATGAATATTTAAAATAATATTATATATAAATTAATTTTATTTATATTATATATATTTTTTACATTAGTTTTTTAAAAATAATAATTAATGGAAATAGAATTATTATTATTATATAGTTAATTAAGAAATACTAAATTATAATCATTAGTAAAAAGTAATACTACATTTAAATATATATATATATATATAGGAATTATTATTGATAGGTACGAGTGTATATAACCTAATTATTAATAAATACATTGATCTAAACGTGTATTTCTTTTTCCAACTTTACCCTTATTTACTACGCTAAATATTTCAATGTTTTCACTTAACACTAATTTCATTAAACATTAATGTACACTATTTATTGACCGAAGTAACTTTATTATTAATTAAAAATGAAAAAAAATATCTATATAAATTTTAAAACCTGCACATAACTTCCATTTAGATAAAAAGAGTTTCTTTTATAATTTTAAAAGTTTTAACTTTCACACATGATGCTATGACTTTGACTTTAGGATTATTTTAATGTCCAAATATTTACCTGCTCACATAATTGATGCACCTTCAAATCAAAACTTTTTTAATGGAGTATCAATACAATCTGCCTATAAATTTCAACTATAAATTGAATGCAAACAATATAAATGTAAATATATTGACGCAAATACATGCATGTATGGAGAGACAGATATATATCAAAGGTCACAATTCCATATTAAATCAATCTACGAAAGCACTAATCCACTGAAAAGAACCCTAAACCCCAATTTAAAATTTGCAAATAACTTTGGAAAGTGGGGATCTTTCACCATAGTAACTGCGGCATTGTAGCAGTCATCACATAATTTCACACTTTCCAAGTTTTATCCTATATGAAAAAAAAATTTCACACAATTAAAGAATAATAAAATATTAATTTAAATTATTAATTATTAAGTCATTAGCAGTAATTTGGAGTACTCTTTGATGGTGTTGAGTACCCTTTGTACTTGCCACTCACAATTTGCAGATATGTAGAAAAATATCACTTAAACTAGTTTGGAAATAGACACTTTGGTTTAACAACATAAAAGTGTGAATCAAAGCTGTAATTTGCTCTTAGGAAATGCATAGCTCGTAATTAGGGTCAATCAACAAATGCACTCTAAAAGGTTGATTAAAAGTATATAGCATATTCATTTATTCAGATTGGAAGCTAAATAAAAAAAAAATGTATTCTTAACTTTTGCTATGGTGGTGAAGATTGATATATAAAATTGGTTTAGAAGGGAATAATTAATCTTTCTCGATTTTACTTAAACTCTCCACACAGATTAATGAACATCTGATTTTCTTTCATGACTTTTGTTTGAGAAAAACAATGCAGTGGACATGTTTGAACGAACATGACGCACTATATCCAGCAGCATCGAGGAGACAATCCATTTTAACTAGTTTATTAACGGTAGGATTGATTAAAAGTAATAACATTTTAATAATCAAAATAAAGTGAAACGATCACACCGTTAAATAGTCTGTTGAACTCCCCATCACAGCATATATAAATCAACGGTGGAACAAAGCTCGAATATACTCAGTCAAAGTCCAACAATCCCATTAACCTGTATAATTGATGATGTTTTCATGCAAAAATGTTGTGTTTTTGTAGTATTAGAGTAAGGGGTAGCACAAAAGTTGATCCAGAAGAGATTCTAGCAATCAATTTTTAGTTATAATAATCTACTTTGTTCTTCATTTCCTAGATCAAAATTTGACATATGAGGTAGTGTTGAGTTATTAGTGCAAGCCAAGAATGAGACTTGTTACTCATATAACATGTTAAAGATGAAACATCAAAGGAATAACTAATATGGATAATTATATATATATATATATATATATATATATATATATATATATATATATATATATATATATATATATATATATATATATATATATATATATATATATATATTCAAAAGTGTGTGAATTATTTATTTGTTGATGGGACTTGGTATCTAATACGTCAGGATCAATATAGATAAAACTAGCAAATTTTGGATTGGTAATAATAATGAAAATCATTAAAGAGGGTAATGATAATGATAATTGTAATGGGGACGAAGTTGATTGAAAGGAATGAACATTAAATCAATAGGAATGATAGAAAATTTTGAATTTTCATTTCTTTTCATATCAAGTATGAAAAAGAAAATTAATACCCTTTCATTATTCTATCTAATATCCTTTACCCAGTCCAACATGCTTGTACTAAATCATTCTTTTTTTGAGATTATATTATTTGAGTTACTAATCTCTATTCATTAAATTTAGGGCACTGCCAAAATACAAACATTCTGTATTTGTTGCACACATTATTTATTATATAGTAAAAAATTATATTTCTACAATGTCTTATTAACATTCTTTTTCATTTTTACACTCCACATATATCCAAAATCTAATCCTAATTTTAGTTTCATGTGCATCCTATAATACAACCATATTTAATAAAGCTCATTACCTCCTAGTTCAAAATTAGATATGAGGTAGTATTATTGTAATAATCTGCTTTGTTCTTTATTTCCTAGATCAAAATTTGACATATGAGATAGTGTTGAGTTATTAGTGCAAGCCAAGATGTTAAAGATGAAACATCAAAGGAGTAACTAATAGTTGTGCTTATTAGCATTAGAGTAAGAGAGGAGTATAATAGAATTTGATGTAGAAGTTATATAAAGTAAAGTATATTAGAGAGTATTTGGTATCCATTGAGTCACTACATGGCAGAAACGTATATATTGCTCCTCTACTCCTAAACACATATACAAAATAGAATAATATGTATACAAAATAGAATAAAAAAACATACATACATGGGTGCACCCTTTCACCCGGGTGCACCCAATATACACTCTAAAGTTAATGTTTAATTTGAAGATATACATAAATAATAATAAGTTGGATATATTTTTATTAATAATTGGTTTAATTATCTATTCCTAACTAGTAAAAAAATAAAGGTGATATTTAATTTATAGATATAAATGAATAATATAATAATAAATAAATAAAATAGAAATAGAAAGATTATATATATATAATTAAAATAAAAAATACAACAATCACGTCGCAACATCTCATAATTTTAAAAGATTATTTATAATAACATATTCGAAATTAGTATATATATAAAATATACGAATGTGGGTATTATAACATATACTTGCTGGCCGCTTTTTTTATTCTGGCGACAATGTTTTTATTTTATTTCAAAATTACTATGTTGCCCTCGATCAATTTTTATCACGTGCAAAAATTGGCTTGGCTTAGTTAATTTAAGTTAATTCTAAAAGCTTCCGCCAATTAATGCGTTTGCAATTAATTCTTCTACTCTGTCATCATTAATTAATATTAAGTGCTTATCAAAATAAAAAATTGGAATTGTGGAAAAGGCATCACCACATTTATTCATGAAAATTTTATTTACATGTCGCTTTTATGTTAATCCTGCTATTAATATTTTATTTAAAATAATAAGTTTATTTTAATAATTTTAAAATAATTAATATTTTATAATCTTGTAATTCTTACTTTATTTTAAACCATTCTTTTTATGTAGATCTAATATTTTAGTCCTAATAAAACTAACATTGAGCAACAATATTATTTTAAGTTAATTTTCTTATAATAGTTTATAATTGTAGGAAAATTTATTAAATAAATCAATTACTATTAGATACAATTTATATATATATATATATATATATATATATATATATATTACTATTAGATACACAACGTAAATTTTATTATTGGTCAATACAAATTGAATGTAATAAAATACTATTTTTATCCTTATTTTAATTGTATTCAAATATTAATTTAAATGTGTGATGCAAAAAGATAATGTGTCCAACTAATTTTTCTATAAAAATAGGTGAGAGATAACGCATATTAACGTGTTTTTAATATGAATACATTACATACAAATATTTCTGAATACATGATACATTACCTATAATTAATTCTGAATACATTCCATAAAACTATTTTTAAATGCATTTAGCTATTTTGAATTGTGATTATTAATGGATAATTGACCACTGTATTAAAAAAATACTCCAAGACTACGTGTTTCAGTAGCTCGGATCCAGTTCTGATCACATTCACATTGTTTATCTATTTAGAAATATTTATGTTCAAATTTTTTTAATATTTGTATTCAAATTTTATGTATTTAGAAATTTTGTGTTATAATTTTATGTATTCAATTTTTTTAAAATATATTTGTGTTCAGAAATTATATATTTTGTATTCAAAATTTTATTTAATTTGTTGATGTTCATAATTTATGTATTTAAAAATATTTATTTTTAATATATTTGTGTTCATAAATTATATATTTAGAAATTAATTTACACATAATTTACTGATTTATGGGGTAACGTAAATATATATCTATTTTAACTACGTGATATATTTAGGGGTAGTTGAGACTTTTTATAGAATAATTTTTAATAGTTAGTAATAAAATATATACATTGTATCTACTAATAACTAGATAATACCCATCCGTGCGTTGCACGGAAAGAATTAAAGTATATTATATACTTTTAGTTGTGTTTGAATTGAGTCATTTCAAATCCAATGGATTTGAAAATGAGTAGAATTTAAATTCCTTGAATTTTAAATCAATTCATTTGAATTCCACTATTTAAATAAATTATGGATTTTTGAACGGATTTCAAATTTATAATTCAAAAATTATTTTTAAAATAGAATTTTATATATAATAAATAAAAATAATAAAATTTTAATAAAAATAATAAAAACAATTTTTTTGTGGAGAAAACTCTAACACCCAACCTACCCCTACCCACCCAGCACTCCCAAAAAAAATTTAAACAAAATTTTAGATTTAATATTTAAATAATAAAAGTATTACCACCCAGCCCTACCTCTTACCCACCCCCAAACCCCCGGCCACCCCATTCCACATTGAACCTGAAAATAAGATCAAAGTATAAAAGATCAATAAATTAAGTATATAAATAAGGTTTATAGAATTAAAAAGAAAATACAAAAATCGTAGAGAAACGAAAATAAAATAATGAAAACTAAAAAAGAAGAATGATACTTCAAATGAGAATGATTGAACTTGCACATAATATCAAATATGAGAATAATTAAACATAAAAATAAGATCAAATAAAAGTATAAAAGATAAAATAAAGATAACAAAAATAGAAAAAGAAGAATGATACCTCAAAATGATTGAACCTCCATAGATCAAATCAAAGTAAAAGATGAAACAAATTAAAGTAGATTAGAAATAATATGAAAGTGAAATAGAAAAAAAAAAGAAGAAAAAAAAAGAATAAGAATTTGATTAGGTAATGAAAATGTTTATATAGAATGATTTGAAATAATAACAATCATGATTGAAAGCAAACGACGTAGAAAAAAATGGTGAAAAATTATCAAAGATATCATTGAAATATTTGATATTATGAAAATTAGTATATTGATTGATAATTAGTAGAATATATGCCAATAATATTTTTCATATATATGCCAATAATATTTTTCATATTTATCAAATTTATATTGTTGATTAAAAATTAAATAAATAATTTATTATTAGCATAAATAGAATCTACGATTGAGATCTAAAGAAATAGACGGTCAAGATTAAAAAATATATATATATATATACTAATTTAAGCTTATTAAAATTTAGTCAAATATGCCAAAAATATATCTCATATTTACCAAATTTATATTGTAAAATAAAAAAGTAAAATTTAAATAATAAAATCCATTGTTAGTATAATTAAATTTTATGATTGAAATCAAATCATTATTTAGACGGTCAAGATTAAAATTGAATTATTTCTAAATAGAGTATGATTGAACTTATAAATTTAAGGAGAATGATTGAACCTAAATTATAAATAATATGAAAATAGAATATGTAAAAGAGAAGAATAAGAAGAAGCAATAGAGGGAAAAAATAAAAAGAAGATTAAAAAGAAGAACAAAAGATAGAATATTAAAATATAAAAATATGGTTCATATAATTATTATTATATAGGAAACACAAAAATTGAAGAAAAGAAGATAGACAAAAATAAAAAGAATGATAGCTGATTGGACTTACCAATAAGATCAAATATGAGAATGATTGAACCTAAAAATAATATCAAGTAAAAGTATAAAAGAAGATAAAATAAATTAAATTATAAAAATAAGGTTTATAGAATTATTTAAAAAAATCGAAGAGAAAAAAAATAAGATAACAAAAAATTAAAAAATATAATGATACCTTTAAGGAGAATGATTGAACTTGCATATAAGATCAAATAAAAGTATAAAAGTCAAAACAAATTAGAATATATTATAAATAATATGAAAGTAGAATCTGTAAAAAAATAAGAAAAAGAAGAAGCATTAGAGAAAGAAAAAACAAAAAGAGAATGATTGGACCTACAAATAAGATCAATCAAAGTATAAAAGAAGATAAAATAAATTAAATTATGAAAATATGGTTTATAGAATTATTAAAAAAAATACAAAAATCGAAGGGAAAAAAATAAGATAACAAAAAATTAAAAAGTATAATGATACATTTAGGAGAATGATTGAACCTGCATATAAAATCAAATAAAAGTATAAAATACAACAAATTAGAGTAGATTATAAATAATATGAAAGTAGAATCTGTAAAAAAGAAGAAAAATAAGAAACATTAGAAAAAAAAAAGATCAAATATGAGAATGATTGAACCTAAAAATAATATCAAATAAAAGTACATATAAAAGAAGATAAAATATATTAAATTATAAAAATAGGGTTTATAGAATTATTAAAAAAATAAAAATTGAAGAGAAAAAAATATATAACAAAAAATTAAAGAGTATAATGATACCTCTAGGAGAATGATTGATACTATCTATAAGATCAAATAAAAATATAAAAGACAAAACAAATTAGAGTTGATTATAAATAATATGAAAGTAGAATAGAGATAAAAGAGAAGAAAAGAAAAAACATTAGAGATAGAAAAAAAAAGGGAGAAAGTAAGAATTTGAATAGGATGAAAAGATTTATATAGAATGATTTTAATGAATGAACGACCGTAATTGAAAGCAAATATTTATAGAGACGATTCTAATAAAAATAAAATTGACGCTATATTAATTGAAATTAAGCATGTATTAATTAAAAATTAATCAGATTTATATTGTTAAATTAAATCAATAAGAAAGTAAAATTTAAATAATAAAAAAATCCGTTATTAATATAATTAAATTTTATGATTGATTGTAATAAAAGGAAAATGTATATTAAATTAAATTAAATTATAATATATGAATATTGATGGATATATTAATTTAAATTAAGCATATATTGATTAAAAATTAGTTAAATATGCTAAAAATATCTCTTATATTTACCAAATTTATATTGTTAAATAAAAAAGTAAAATTTAAATAGCAAAATTCATTATTATTATTATTATTAGATTAGATTTTATTATTAAAATAAAAAACATTAATTGGACGGTCAAGATTAAAATTGAATTCTTTCTAAATAGAGTAAAATTGAAAAAAAATTGAATTAAATTTTATGATTGTTTGAAATCAAAGAAAATCATATGTCTTATGTATATTAAATTAAATTATAATATATGAATATTGGTGGATATATTAATTTAAATTAAGTACTCCCTCCCTCCCCCAAAGTATTTCACACTTTCTTTTTTATCCATCCCTCAAAGTATTTCACACTTCATTTTACTAAAATTGGTAAAAAATAAATTATTATAATATTCACTTTTTATACACATCCCAATATAATACTCACTTTTTCACATCTTCCAACAACTTTACACATCTTTTTCATTAAATTAACTAAAATATATATTCTCTCTCTTACTTTATACATTAAAAAATAAAATTTTCTTAATCTTCGCGCACACCAATATGTGAAATACTTCACGGGACGGAGGGAGTATTTATTGATTAAAAATTAGTTAAATATGCCAAAAATATCTCTTATATTTACCAAATTTATATTGTTAAATAAAAAAGTAAAATTTAAATAGCAAAATCCATTATTATTATTATTATTATTATTATTATTAGATTTTATTATCGAAATAAAAAAAATTAATTGGACGGTCAAGATTAAAATTGAATTATTTCTAAATAGAGTAAAATTAAAAAAAAATTGAAAAAAAAAATAGAAGTTTAGGTTTGCTTTTATATATGTATAGATATTATAGTATATCTTGTACTAAATAATAATAAATTCATTATTTTAAGTAATTTATAATTATAAAATAAAAAGGAATATATTATCAAGGTTTAATATTTTAATTCTAATAATATATTATTTTAAGTAATTTTCATATAAAAATTTATAAGATGGAGTATATTTCTTAATATTATAATTAATTTATAGTATTATACTAAAAATTAAAATATAATTTGATAATATATTATACTAAAAATTAAAATATAATTTGATTATCATATCCTTTGAAATTAATAAAAAAATTTAGAATTGATCTACTGTATAAAAGTGTATAGTGTACAATAAATACATATTTAAAAACGAGTCATATGTATAATACTAAATGAGTTACTCCTTCCACATATCATTAGCCCGTTCCTTTTCCTCTCCTCTCTCGCCTCCGCCTGTCATTCTACCTCTGCGACCGTCCGCCTCCTCTTCTACTTCCGCCACCGTCAGCCTCCTCTTCTACCTACGCCGCCACCGTCCGCTCCGCCTCCTGTTCTCTCCCTACCTCCACCATACAGTCTTCCCTCTCCGTACCCCTCACTCTCCTTCAAATTTTAGATCTCATCTCACTGCCTCGCCTCAGATCTCATCCCACTGTCCCGCCTCAGTTACTCCGTCGATATGGCGGTGACTGCGCGTGTGGTGGAGATATGCTCCACCTCCATATCACCTCTCTCCCCCTCATATCTCAGATCTAATACCACTGTCCCGCCTCCGTTGCTCTGCTGGTATAGCGGTAGCTGCGGGTGTGGTAGAGATTGAGTGAGAACTGCATCTGTTTTTTTTTTTTTTTTGGTTCACTGTAGTGAAGAATTGTAAGCTGATTTTTTGTTATTAAAATTTAGGCTTGGAAAATTGTAGCAGCTGGATTTATATTGTACAAATTTTAATTAACTAATATATATTATTTTCTTCATAAATGTATTATATACATTAAATGTAAAATTTAAAAAATAATTAAGCATTTAAAATATTGATCAAACTATCAATATCCATAAAAAAAAGACTAGTTTGTATTAGTTTTAATCTACTTTTTATACTAAATGTAAAATTAAAAAGTGAATAAATATATTAATTAAAAATGTACTTTTTATGTTATTGTATTAATTTTATTTTATTAATGTATATGTTTGCATTCATAAATGTATTAAAATACTTTCTATACCAAAGTGTAAAACTAATAAATAATAGAAATAAAAAGGTATACGTTTATTAAGAAAAGTTTGTACGCTGTTGAATCATAACTTATACATTTTCATATTAAAAATATGTCTCAGTATTTTTTTTCAATTTACTAATTAATTGTTAGATCTAATTATTAATTTTACAAATAAAATCTTTATCATGTTAATTTTTAAATACACATTTAAATATTTAAATAAACTATATTTAATCGACTAATGTACATGTACTTTCTTTAATGTATTAGATCTTATAAAAAAATGTATAACATTGTATACTAAGAGGTATAACTAAAATTAATAAATATATTGATGAAAATATTGATAAATATAATATCAATACTCCCTCCATCCCACGTATTTTTACTCACTTTCCATTTTGAGGTGTTCCATGTATTTTTACCCATCTATAATTGGTAATAATACATAATATTTTATTACATATTTTTTACAATCCCAACAACTTTAATTACTTTTTACATTTTATTCATCATTTCCAAAAACTTTATTTATTTTTTCTTTTTAAATCACTAATTTATCCCTACTTCTCCCTACATTATATATTAAAAAAATAAAACGTCTTAATCTTCGTGCCCGTACAAACAGATAAAAATACACGGGATGGAGGGAGTATAATATTTTTGAAAATATAATACATTTATATGAAAAAAAACAAATCCATTATTAAATTACAACTACTCCACATTTGATTAGGAAAATGCATATTAAAAATTAATTAAATTTAATACAACTTTTTATATAAACTTAATGATATTTAAGAGTTAAATGTAATACATTTATATTATAAAACGTATACATTGACAAATTAAAACAGAAACTTCACAAAATCTCCGACAACAAAACAACACCTGCACGCACACAAAATCTCCAACAACAACACAACACCTGGACGCTCTCACCAACATATACTTTCAACACAATCTCCACACACCTTCTACAGTCTCGATATTAAAAATTAATTAAATTTAATACTCCCTCCATCCCGGGTATTTTTACCCGTTTGTACGGACACAGAGATTAAGACGTTTTATTTTTTTAATATATAATGCAAGAAAAAGTAGGGATAAATTAATAATTTAAAAAGAAAAAGTAAATAAAGTTGTTGGGAATGATGAATAAAGTGTAAAAAAGTAATTAAAGTTGTAGGGATTGCAAAAAGTATGTAATAAAATATTATGTATTTTTACCATAAATGAAATGGGTAAAAATACGTGGGACGGAGGGAGTATAATTTTTTATATATAATGTTAATAATCCCTCCGTCCCATTGTATTTTTAACCACTTTCCATTTTGGGTTGTTCCACGTATTTTTATTCATTCCATTAATGATAAAAATACACTACACATTTTATCTACTTTTTACACTTTATTCATCAATCCCAACAATTTTATTTATTTTTTTACACTTTATTCATCATTTCCAACAACTTTATTTACTTTTTTTTCTCAATATTATCAATTTATCCATACTTTTTTTTACATTATATATTAAAAAATCAACACTTTTTAATTTACGTTCACATACAAATGGATAAAAATACCCGAGAAGGAGGGAGTAATACATTTAAGAGTTAAACGTAATACATTTATATAGTAAAATGTATACACTTACGAACAGAAACATCACAAAATCTCCAACAATAAAAACACCTCGCGCATTCTTCACCCACCTGCACTCACCAATAGAAACTTTCAACACACTTCAAATACAGATGGATGAGATTTGATTTGGCTTCTTAGATCTTAAGATTTCAAATGTTGAGATTTAGATCGCCATCTGCCACTCCACATCTACATCTAGATCTACATCTTAGTTATTTAATTCAAATCTACACTTTCAGATCTACATCTTAGAGATTTAATCCAAATCTCAAACACAACAACGATACTTAAAGATGATCTGCGTGCGGTGAAAAAGATATGCGATGGGAAAGATGGAGGCGGTGCGCGGTGGAGGTGGTGTGTGCAAGTGGAGGATAAATTAGAGAGAAAGAGAGGAATCGACAAGTTAGAGAGAGAAATGGTGAACGTAAAATGGCCCATTAAAACTAATTGAAGTATAAATACTCGGGTCAGCGGGTCAAAATTGACCCGGTTGTATCTTAACAATTTGGTACATTAAACTTTGCCAAAAATTTATACTCACGCTCTATTATTCACGTGCTCAAAATTTATTATATGAAAGATTAAGATTATTATTAATATATGTGAATAAATATACAAAATTTTTTAAAAATAAATATGATGACTCCACATACACAATTAAAACATTAAAACATTTTGAACATATAAAAATATTTTTATTAAGATTAAAATAATAAATTTACATTTAAAAAAGTTAAAATATTTTTATTAGCTAGATTAAATTAAATCTTGATTGATAGACAAAATATTTCAAACCTGAAACGAAAGATTATCCGTTTTTAAATTTTGAATTGAAAATGGGAAAATATCACATTTGGTCCCATAAGAATTCATTCAATTCAATTTTAGTTCCATAGGAATTTACTTGTCTCATAACTAGCGGTTTTGATCACAAAAAAATATTATAACCATAAATTTTTAAAAATTTTCATCTCAAATTAACTTATATTATTATAAAATACAAGATTTATATTATTTTCTGTCTTTTAACATAGACATAGTCTATTACGACCATTTTCCTCTATTTTCTTTCTTAATAAAATTGTATTAGTTTTCTTTGGGTATTATTTTTGCAAATTATGGAATCAAATCTGCAAGTTGCCATTTTGGTCTTGCTAACGGTTCAGAATATTTTGTTAACTATTAACAAATTTTGATGAAAATTTTCTATGTGACAAAATTTATCAGTTTTAGAAATTTTTGACATTCAACAATTTTACGGGACTAAATATAAACTTATCCCAATTGAAAATATTCTTATTATGGTCCATGTTTCATTTTATGTTAATAAAATTTCATCTTTAATATAACTAGATATTTTAAGAGCCGACACGTTTTATTGTGTAAAATTTTTTTATTAATTTTTTTATACGTACAAATTCACCCCGCATTGCTCGAGCAATTTGCTCTTCTCCTGCACACAAGGTGTTTGCAAAATGTCCATAATGAGTCCCAAATCACCACAAGAATTTGGGTCAGCTGCACTTCTTCCCCTAACTTCAACATCAAATCACTCGCAAAATCATACTCTGTATCAACAGATGACTATGGTATTGATGGTGGGTTAGGCGTCGATTTGGAAACACTCCAATTGGCGGAATATCCCCCAACATACAGCGATCTGAGACTGGAATACACATTGCGAGAAGGTATGCCTCTCAGATTTCTGCTCATATTGCATAAATTGAATCGATGTTATTAGGAGACAAGCTGCTTGAGAAAATGACTCAGAGAAATTTATTACTGGATAAACATTCAATTGTCAACCACAACCAGTAGCAAAAACCCAAATTAGAAGATGAATTAATTGACGGTTTCAGATGATGTTAAAGATGAACAGTGAATTCAGAGGAAGGAACCTCGTTCTTTCACAAAATCAATTCTTGAAACTTGAAAGAACGAGTTTTTACACTCAAGCATTCAATATTGAACAAAAAAGGATTAGAATTAGATTTAAAAAAATAAAAACTATTTTTGAAAATTGAGATATTAAGAGGATTAAAAGTGGATTCGGGCATTTACAGAATCATAAAGTATAATCTCTATTTATTTTTTTCTTGAGAAAAAAATAAAGTGAAGCATGACGCTTATTACTGTGATTTATTTAGAACAAACTACCTTTTTGAGAAAGACAATGCATTAGACATGTTTGAACGAACATCAAGTACTATATTCAGCAGAATCCAATTGAATTATATTATTATTAACAATATTTTTAAAAATAATGATAACTAAGGTGACAATCCAAGAACTACTTTATTAACAATATTTTTAAAAATAATGATAACTAATCAAATAAAGTGAATGTTAAACAGTCTCTCAAAAGGCTTACTCAATACATGGAGTATATGAAAGTTTCATATTAAGCAAGCTTGAATTGAATTCGAGAATGCAATGGATCTCTTGACACATTCAATATTTGAATCCCATTGTTAGGCCGAGTCACGTTTTGAATTTAAGCAAAAAAAAGCAATACGTATAATCTCGAGTCGAGTATAGAAATTTTAAACAAGCGCAGGGATGAACAACATATATACAGAGAGAAAATGAGAAGAGCATGAATTTGATTCATATTGCTAACTAAATGAAGAAGAATTATTAAGAACGAAAAATAATTGGTATGAATAGATCTAAAAATAGCAGGGATGATCATTTTTCCAGAATCCAAGAATAGTATGTATGACGCATAAAACCCAGAATAAATCCTACAGCACCCAAAGTAACCACAATTCTAACCCATAAGTAGGACACAAACAATTGCACCACAAAGGCATTCCATAACCAGAACCAAAGAATGGAGAATATCAATCCGATGATGGCTCCCACGATCACTTGGCTAACTGTATGAAAATTCTGGGAAACCCGTAGCCATGTCTGAAAATGCACACAGATATAATCAAGTTAACAACCTTGGACTTTCATTCCAGGTCACTATTTTCAAAGCAGATGAGGGGATGAAAGCTCGACTTGCATGGTAATAAAATAATTTACGTATTATGCAGTGAATGCTAGTGATGAAAGATGTACGCGTGAGTTGTTAGGGGGTGAGAGGCACACAGAGGCGCAAGAACCTTAAAAACGCACCTCTTGTACAACCTATCCTAATATGATTCTAAAAACATACATACATAAGTATCTTACTTGTAAAATAATTAACTAACTAAATATAGATAAAAATCACATAATGATACGTAATAACTCATGAATAACATGATAACACATGGATCATTCATACATAGTCAACTTTAAAGTTAAAATATTCAACACAAATAAATATGAAGTCAATAAAACTAAGTCTTCATGTTTCAGAAAGTTGTCAAGTTTTAAATAAGTCAATAAGACAAGGTGGGTGCTTGTGCTTGTGCTTGTTTTCTCCTTGCGTTTTATTCATGAAATTCAAAACCCTAAACCAATTCAATCCTAGATATAAAAGTGAGACTAAGAGGCAAGAAACGGTATGTAACTCACAGGAAAGAATCGCTATTTACATAACAAAATCATGTAACAACTTCAAAGAATTCCTAAAAATAGAGATAATTGGAACATATATTGGAGGTGCGGGCCTCTTGAGATGGAAAAAGGTGCATAAAGGCAACCACCTCTTGTACATCGCCTTAATCACCAAAAAGCTGATTAAATAGGTGCAAGGGCCCGAGCATCCACGGCTAAGGCACGCCTCAGTCATGCCTCTAACAACTATACGTCTAAAGTTTGCTAAATCAAAGCCAAGTGCAGTATACTTACAAAATAAGAACCGAGTGCTATTAGAATTCCACTTAGAGCGGTGGTCAGTGTGTTTATCCCGTAGCTCTCCACAACTGCAGAGAAAAATATACAACATGCATGATATTGCAGAAATAGTAAGAGCAAATGTATACAAATAACAACTTCGAGTTTCATAAAATATCAAAGGTGTCAAAGGTGATACTTGAAATACAACGGTCAAAGTTTATAGTAGAAACAAAAAAGTAAACTTGCTGAGACTTTTATACTTATTTCATCAAGAGCATCATAACTTGACCTAAGTCGCAAAGATGTATATCGGAAATTTTCAGAAAATAACAATGCTTACGCCACAGAACGAGATACGTGGTTGCATAAATGATGGATTGAGCATGAGAAGAAGGCATTCCAGGATCTGATCTTAATGTAGAATTAGGTCTTTCCTGGTTTAGTAATTGCTTAAGCACCAGCGACAGCAAAACATTGACAACAGAACCCATAACAGCCCACAATGCTTCAGCATCGTGCCTCCAGATGATGATTGCAGAGAAAACCACTGTCACAAGCCACTTGCTCTGAATTAAGTGTAGTAAACCAGAATAATTTGTTAGAATTCTTCTAAAGTTAAATTGCATTTTACCAGACCAGAAAAAAATTTTCAGATTAAGAGTTGATAGTTTGAAACACACATGTTATGCTCTAAAGTTTAGTTTCTTTATACGACAATCAAGCTACATAATTGGATATTCTTTAAATAAAAGAAGTGCACAAATTAATCGAAGAACATAAGGAGCCTACACAGAAGCCTACTCAGTACAAGAGCTATGAACTGAAGTCTGAAACTGCCTTAGAATAATACTCCATGGGCCTTAAAAATTTACTAACATAAGAAAGTTTACACACTAATTGCACTTATGAGGACTTAATTTTCTTCTAAGCCAGTTGGTTAAAAGCAAGGGGCCAGTGGACTACAACCTAAGGGGAAGGTGGGTTACAAAATCCCATGAAACTAATAAAGAATTAAGGTAATTCCCATGCTCATTCTTCGTATATGGCATTATCAAGCTTTATTAACTCACCTAATTTTTTATGAAACAAACAGTCTCTTAAAGTAATGTTCAGTTAGGGATGTTAGTTTTTGGTTTTAAAACCAGTTTAAGGAAATCCAGGATAAGCTCTATGTAAAGATTTTAAAATCCAGCTTTAAAAATCATACTTATAAACCCTTTTAGTCCACATCATATATCAATTAATACACTATGTTTTTAATAACATAGTGTTAAATCTCGTTCTACTAGAAGCCTAAACCAAAAGCACATTATCACAACTCATTTGGATTTCATAATTCCCCAAAATTTCAAAACAAACAAACTTCCCCTTACAGAAGACAAAGAGCATCATAAAGAACCCCAATTATCAAATTACTCAACTTTAAACATACTTATCAATGAATTAAACATGCTGCACATTAACCTGCAACAGAAGATTTAATCTTATGCAGTTCTAACAACCAAAATTTTGAAAAAAACAACTAACCAAATCATTCAGAGTAGCTTCAAGCCCACCATTCCCAACTGCCAGAGACTCTTCCACAAGAGCTTCCTGTTCAAAAGCTGAAACACCTTCACCACTCTTACTCCCACGAACCCAACTACAACCCTTCATAAATCTCTGTTTCCTCCCACAAATATTCCAAGAAACAGAGCCCCCCTTCTGGAAATTCCCACCAAAATTCAATCTTGGGGGGGAAAACTTATGGGGCTCCTGAAATCTTGTATGTTTGGATAGTGGAAACGCAGTGGCTGTAATCGGTGTGGTAAAAACTGCAGACATTTTGCATATCCTTGACTGTTAAAGGGAGTCAACGATTATCGGAAATAATTATAATAAAAGGGGGAGTTTAATTACGTTAGGCAATGAATAAGGTCAGAATGAAAACATAAGAAAATAAATTAAGCAAGAAATTATGTGAGAGTTTTGGAGGTGTTATAATGGAATCTAATTAAGTGCTTCCCAATCAGAGAAGTGCCAAAAAGCACAAAATCCAGCACCGGGACTCTTGTGAGACCACGTAATTAATGTTACTATCTCCGTCCTGTATTTTTTGCTTTTTATTTGAGTGTTCTAATTATTTTTAGGTGTTTTCATAAATAATAATAAAAATACACTATATATTTTATCTATTTTTATACTTTATTCATTAATTTAAATAATTTTATTCATTATTTTTAACAGTTTTATTTACTTTTTCTCTCAAAATTATCAATTACTTTTACTTTTTCTTATATTATTATTAAAAAATAATATTTCTTAATCTTTGTGTCCGTACAAACGGGTAAATATACCCAAGACGGAGGAGTACATTTTGAAAAATATTACTCTCTCTGTCACGTTAAAAGGAGGGCAGTGCATTCTTTTTTCACGTAAATTAAAAAATAATACATAATATATAAATGAGGAGAGAGAAATAATATTTTAATATATAGTTAGTAATTGTATAGTGTGGTGTATGGGTCTATCAAAATATATTGAGTATTTTTTGTGTTGGTTTCATTTACTAAAATAAAAAATACATTACTTTTAATGTGACTGAGTAGTATCACTTTTTTTCTATTAGGAGTTAAACTACAATATTACACTTGCACTCCATAATCTAAACAAATATTACACTTTTGCACTCAATAATCTAAACTATTAAATCATATTTTTATTTAATTCTAACACCCAAATAAAAATAATAATTAAAAATAAATACAATAACTAATTCTTTTAAATATTATCACTTTTTATTTATAATTCAAATTATTAATAAATAATAATTCAAATGCATCATTTTTCATTTATTATGAGATCTGCGTGGTGAGGCTTTTGCATAGCTGAGTTATGTATCTACTTGGTGTTATTACCTCTTAATACATTTACACTTTCTTTTTTCCATTTGTATCAAAATGATTTTCACACCCTCAAATTCAAGTATACCGTTAGTATGATTCATCCATTATTTATATAATTGAATTATTATTTAAATATAATAAATTCAAATATTACAAATTATAATATAAATAATATTATATTTATTATAGTGGAAATTTAATATTTTTAAATAATAAATAATTTATAAATAGGTAAAGTGTTGATGGTAAATTTAAAATTAAATTGTATTAAAAGATTATTAGATTTGTTGTTGTTTCAATTTATTGTGTGTGAAAATTAGTTGAGTTCGAAAACGTAAAGTGTGAGGATGAGTTAATAACGAAGAGAGTATTCATCTCATAACACTACTCAGTCTATATATAGAAATTCAACCCTATATATATATATATATATATATATATATATATATATATATATATATATATATATATATATATATATATATATATATTTATATTTATTTGATTCATCTAAGAATATGATTATATGTTTTATAATTAAATAAATCAAAGTGATTAAATTCTAATTAGATTTGAATTTAATTTACATAAAAAGTCTTAAAAAAGAAATTAAATAATCAAAATCAAATTTTAAGTTACACAAGTAAAAAAGATATTGAACAACAAAAACTTACATGACATAAAAAAGACTAAAAGGATATAAGTTTTCGAAATTTTATAAAAGAAAAAATCAATTAAAAAAGTTCTACCAAACATTGATAATGTTGAAAATTTGAAATTCAAAAAAATTACAGGACTATTTTAAAAAGATGCTAAATTAAATAATTATCAATTCAAATGAATTCTTTAGAGGAACCAACCTGCAATATCTTGAAGAATAGAATATACTTGAACTTGAAGATAACTCTAGAAAAACTCAAAATATAAATGAATTTTTTACAGGAACAACCTGTAATATCTTGAAGAATCGAATATACTTGAACTTGAAGATTACTCTAGAAGAACTCAATATATAGCTCTAGAAAAACTTGAAGAAGGATCCATAATTCTTTATAATTTCTTAGTGTTTGGAATGGAGACCCAAAAGCCTTATTTATATAGATAGGGTAACATGAAATATTATTGAATATTATATATATTTATATGATTTGAATTTTTCTATATATATTTGTTGTTTGTTAACTTATTTAAATTAATTAATCAAATAAAAATATTTAAAAATTAATTTATCTAAATTAAATTATATATTACTATATTTAAAAAAAATATTTTCTATTTAAATTAATTAACGAAAAAATATTCAAAATTTAATTAAAATATAAAAGAAAATAGAACATTTAAAAAATAAAATATGAGTTGATATATCCAAATGCGCACGTGCATCTATATGTGTATACATTTTTATTTAGTGTAGTCTTGTGTGAAATTGTCTCACATAAGACGTGCATTTATATGTGTATACATTTTTATTTAGAGTAGTCTTGTGTGAGATTGTCTCACATAAGACGTGCATCTATATGTGTATACATTTTTATTTCGAGTAGGTCTTGTGTGAGACCGTCTCACATAAGATCTCACGTGAGACGGATAAAAAATGATAAAATTATTATCAATTTCGCTATAAAATGTCATAACTTTCTATTTATATTATAAATTGTTCACGAAATAGTTCACTGTACCATTCTCATTTTTTATTGATTGAGTATCACTTTTCGTTAATGATGTTATTACTTTTTGGCAAAAATTTGTGTGTCCCGGGAACACAAGAATAAAATGACAAAAACTCTTGTGTTCTCATGGGAGCACGGTGTGTCCCCGGGATCACAGGAGACAAACTCTTACTTTTTATCCGTCTCGCACAAGCCATTGTCTTTCATTTAATAGTGTATATATGTCTCTTAATAATTGTATAATTTTTTTATTTAGTTTTTCACTAAAAAAACTAACAGAATATTTGCTAACAAAATATATATGTTTTATTCATTAGTATATATGTTTTTATAAGTGTATAAGTTTTTAAAATTGATACACGCTGCACCCGAGTGCATAGAATAATTTATCATAAAATATTATTTGAGCCAATAAGCAAAGCTAACCAAAATCAATTGTAAAAAATTAATGTCAACACTTTTTATATTTTATTTCTTTTCTAATCAAAATATTTTTAAAGGGGAAAAATTGGATGCCTCCGCTAGACCACCATCGGACCGCCCTACCGGTCGGAACCTACATCTGTACCTATATCGGGACCTATATCGGAACCGACACGAGATCTGTATTTATATCAAAACGACATGGAATCCGTACCGACATGGGAACCGACATCTCTCCTACATCGAAACCGACACTCATACCTATATTGGAACCTACATACTCACCCATAGAGACACATTGGATATTATTATAATTTTAATAGTGGTGGTATAAAAATTCAAAAACTGATGTTTTGTTAAAATTGATATAAAAGTTATTTATTGGTGGTAAAGATATGAAGTGTAAATTTTGGATTTTTTTTCAATCCTCCATACTATTTTATGGTAAAGCCCAGAAACAACCAAAAACAGGAGCTTATTTACTCTTCACTCTTCAGTCTTCACCATGTGAGTAGAGTATCCATGCATAAGATATTGTCACAAAAATATTTATGTTTAAGAATCTAATCCTAAATTATGTATATATTAGGACAACACTCAAGAGTATTCAGGCATAGTCAAAAAAATATTATAGTTTAAGAATATAATCCTAAATTATGCATATATTAGGACAACACTCGTAAAGACTACAGCAAATTTTTTTTTTTAAACCGATGACTGCAAACATGTTAGATTGTTGAAGAAATAAACGATTTTCAAAATCCAATTGAAAATTGAAATCTAGTTAATTCATTTTTTGGACGTGGTCTGTTTTTGCCTCATCCTTTATTATTATAGAAAGAAGATCAATTTTACATATAAACTAAGTGATTTTTAGAAAAATTGCTACTTTATTGCATGGAATCAGATCTAAGATCATTATGACGCTCATATTTGGTAAGGAAAACAAAATTAGGATGCAAATTTCGACCTGCCCTACGTGTACCCGTCCCGTAGGAGAAATGGGATGGGCTGGCCCAGACTCGCAAATAAACGGGATAGATCTGTGTATTAATTAAGCCCCGCCCCGTATACAATATAGTAAAAATTATATTATATTATATTATATATATATATTAGATTTAATAAAGTTTTTCGTCCATTAAGTTTTCATATTTTTGAAATTAGTCCATAGGTTTTCTAGATTTTGATTTTAGTCTATTAACTTTGTAACATTCAACAATTTGGTCCTTTGACCTGCTATAGCAGGTCACCAACCGGTTATTGAAGTTTATTTTTCTTAAAATTTTGAAATCAGTCCACTATCTTTACAAATTTTGAAATCAGTCATTTATCTTTATCTAATTCAACTTTTTGGTCCTTATCAGGTCTTTGAAGATTTTTAGCCACAATCAACATTTATCATATCTATCTTACCAGATTTTCATTTTCTTTATATTTTTCAAAATAGATATAGTCCATTACGATCATATCAGACCCAACATGCTTCCGTACATTAGTTTAGCAATATTAATCTCATACTTAACCTACTCAAAACAGTAACAGTACCTTTTTCGACCGTCAATCTACCGGGTATCCGGGAGAGGTTTTACAGCTGCTCCTCACAGCCAAACACGCGCCCCGAAGTATGATGGTTCAGTCCCGTTCCTTCAGCAGACCTCAGCACAACCCTGGTTCGTTTCCTACATCGGGTGTACAGGATGCTGCTACTGTTTCTCGTCGGAAAATATAGAGATCAAGTTTGCTGAAGAATGGAGGTTGCATGTGGGCAGTAGCCCAAGATTATATATTTATTGAATAGAAATATTATTACACACTCATATTACCTAAACAAGAGGAGAAGACTCCTCTAGCTACCTATGGTAGCTAAAATGGAAACACTCATACAAGAAAAGAAAGGAAACTACAATGTTTATTGAATGAGAGAAAACAGAGGGGAATGGTTGATGCCTTCTGCTTTCTCAACTCTGCTATTTATAGAGGCTTGCGGATGTGAAATCCGGATTTCAAAGCCTCTTTACTTTTATTGACGTCACTGCTTACGTCATTGTAATGACGTCACTGCTTACGTTTTTTTATTGGATTCCAACTTTAGCAGCTGGCTGGTCCCCTTTCTCCATTGGATGTCTTCTTGTGGTCCATCCTTCTTGTCGGTCACATGTCCCTTGCCCTTTTCAGAAAGTCATCTGGCTCTTGCTTTTTTGAAGAGTCACTTGTCTTCTTTGGTGCCTGATGATTCTCCTGGCTCTTGGGTAATCTGAAGAGATTTTACCCTCTTCTTTCCATGTGTCTCTTTTACTGTGGGTGGTTCAGTAGTTCTGATCATCCCTATGCCCAACCTTATTCCCTTTCCAAACTCTGGTTCGGTTTGGGTGGAATAGTTTGTGCATATTTTGTTTGTTCATTGCTCAAAATGGGCCATGTTACAATATTTTCGATGGGTTTGTTTGCTCACCGGAATCTTGTTTCTCCAAAAAAGGTCCTATTTTTCCTGGAAGGCTTTCTCAGCAAACCCTGTCTTCTTCTCTGTTAAAGTATTCAACAGAAAAGACCTTTTAAAGACTTGTGCTCGAACTTGAATGGGAACTTCACTTCCACCATTGCTTGAATGCAGGCGAACAAACCCCTCGCTCTTCGCGTAGAGATCTGCTCTTCAGAAAATGTAGAAACCAGGACTGGTTCCTTCCCAGAAGACTCCTTGATCCTATTTGATGCTGAGACATAGGGTCTTCTTAGCTTGATGAAATGGAAGGCCTCGTGGTTGCCCTTCCCGACAGGTTCTGGAGCTGCGCTAGTGAACTAAAGCTCCAACACATCTCCTCTGGATAGAGTCGAGTTGTTTTCCCATGTTTTGAAAACTGTTTTCCCCAACCATTCTGGCAGCTTCGAAAGCTTTGGGAAGCTTGGTGCAATAGTATATATTGAAGCTAGCACCCCAAAATCTTACCATTGTTTCACATCATTTGGATTTGAGTCTTCCCGCATCCAAACTCGGGGATATTCCCCAGATATATCCACCCGACATTTCTCCGGTCGAATTCCTTATCTGGTGTTCAATTTCTCCCAGCTGGCCTGGTATTCCTGCCAATAAGAGAAATCAGCTAAGTTAATACCAACCTTAGCAGTGTCCATCATAGGCCTAAGGTTGATCTCTCCCTCTTTGACCCCAGAGGTGCTGGGTTGACTCGAAGGCTCAAGATGTGACTCAGAAGCCTCGACTTTTTCTTGGATTGGTTCTTCTTTTGGAGGTTCCAATATAGAACTCGTGCCAAGGGTATTTGAATCCCCTGCTCTGGGTTTAGAGCCCCGTTCTCGACTACTCTCCTTTTGTCGATTGCTATTGCCATCAATAGCCCGAAGGAGTGGCTCTCGTAAGGACTCGAAGAGACTCACATTGTTGTGGAATACAATCTCATATGCAATTAGACACTTTGGTCCGATTACCTTCTTGTAATTTTCCAGCCCTCGTTGCATTGAGTGCCAGATTCTCGAATTCCCTTTGGAGCAACTCGAGGTTGTCCATCAGGTGTCTTGAAACAGTCAGGATGGAGTCTATTTCAGTTCCCCCCATCTCTCGTCAGGAAATCTACCAAAACATTATCAACAGATTTAATAATGACAATATTAAAATCATAATATTGACACTCTGCTTGCCATCTTAAAAGTTTAGCCTTTTCTGGTTTAGATTCAATTTTATTTTTCAAAAAGGCTTTGACGTTTGTATTATCAATTTTAAGGATAAATTTCTTTGCGAGAAGAAACAGCGGCCATTTTTTAAACGCCTTCCGAACCACAAAGAACTTCTTTTCATTGATGTGCCATCTCTTTGCTTCATTCTCCGCAAAGAGTCCGCTACAGTATCTGCATGACACTTCTTCTTCAGGTGTGGTCTTAGTTAGAACTGCTGCCCACCAATGGTCACTAGCATCTATGTAGAGTACCAGTTCATCCTCGTCATTTGGTATAGCTAACTTGGGGAGCTTCTTGCAAACCTCCTTTAGTTGTTTAACCATTGCTCGGTGTGATTCTTCCCATTTGAATTCAGCATCTTTTTTCAACAGAAGACTGAACACTTTTCTGTATTACGTAAGATTGTTGATGAACATTCCGACAAAGTTGACAACTCCTAAGAAGCTCTGGAGTTGCTTCTTGTCCTTGAAATCTTCAGGAAATCCTTGAACCTTTTCTACAATGTGTGGTTGTAGAATAATTCCAGACTCATCGATCTCGACTCTAAGAAACTCGATCTGTTTTGTTGCAATTATTGCTTTCTTTTCAGAAAGCACTAATCCTTCATTGTGACATACTTCTGAAAATACTTACAGATGTGCCAAATGCTCCTTCATGTTCTTTGAGGCTATGAGGATGTCATCCACATAAACAAACATGAATGAGAAATAATCTTTAAAAAGATTATCCATCTTCCTTTAATATATCTGTGGTACGTTTGCCAAGCCCATAGGCATGACATTCCAGATATAATGGCCTTGTGGTGTGGAGAAGGCTGTGAACTTCTTGCTTCCTTCTTCCATCATAATCTGGTATAACCCAGATTTGAAACCAAACTTTGAGAATAACTTGGCATTCTTGATACAGTTGACCAAGTGTTCCCTACTTGGTATGTAGTATCCATCGAACTCCAAGATGTTATTGATCCCTTTGTAGTTGATCACAAGTCTCGGCTTTCTCCGCTTGACTTCTCCATGATTTTGAACAGAAATCCTAGACTGCTGTATGGAAATACTCCTGGGGATATCAACTTAAGATCTAGATGTTTTTTAAGTATTTGCTGCATATCTTTCTGATCTTATTTTTCATCAGGATAGGCTTGTATCTCACGAACTCATGCTCCTTTCCTTCTTTCACTTTGAGACAGGCTTTGAGCTCGTTTTTGACCCACCAGGCTAGAGGATCCTCATTTAAGTTCCTCTGTATCTTCCTTTTGACGTCCTCCAAAGATGTCTGCTCTTCGATTGTGTCGTCTTTCTGTAAGTTTTCTCCCAAGCTTGCTTTGAGAAGGTGGATGGTATTTCTATTTAGTTTCTCCATCTTCCATCCTTCTCTTGTCTCGGTTCTCATCTGAATGACTGCTTCGCCATATTTCCTTCGATCATTCATCTTTTGATGGCTAAGTTTGCCTTCATCACCACGCTTGTTGCGGAATCTGATAGGCATTTTTCTTTGAAATGCATTACGCAGTCTTGGTGTGATGATCTTATGTTCACAAAGGGTTGTGAAAATAAGCCTCCTTGTTGCGTTTTCTTGGATAAAACGCTTGAATGTCTGTAGGAAATTATTTCCTAAAAGAATATCCACTTCGGTATCGTGAAAATATATTAGTGGAGTCTTCACATTGTATGATCTGCTCCTCCGATCATAATTTCCGCCTGCTTGATTCCTCTGTTAAGGATTAGCACCCTTTGAGAGAAATCTTTTCCTAGTACCGTTGGTAAGTTTTCGCTTGAGTCTTTGGGAAAGACTCATTCTTTTGCTGTGCAGATGCCGGCTCCTGAATCAATGTATGTCGCAAAATACTCCGCACGATGCTCCTTATATATCATCCCGACAGTGATATATATTGAGAATGGACTTGTTGCCATGGGTGGATCAGAACTTATAACCCCAAGCCTCTATTGGTAAACTTTGTATTTTTTCCCTTGATCGTAAATTCCATTCCATCTTGTAATCTTTCCCAAGATTTGTGATCCTCGAGAAACTTCAATCCCAGCACTAGTTGTTCTGGGAAACTCCCTGCAACTCCCTCGATAATCAGCTCAAGAACACCAAGTTTGAGGTGTCCTTGGTATCTCTCAGTCATTGGCTGTTGAAGATAGTATAAGACATCACAAGGTATAGAGTTTTCCTTTTTGGTGATATCGAATATTACTTCGACTCCTCTCCATCCTTCTGGGAATACCTTGGCATTCTTGATACAGTTGACCAAGTGTTCCCTACTTGGTATGTAGTATCCATCGAACTCCAAGATGTTACTGATCCCTTTGTAGTTGATCACAAGTCTCGGCTTTCCCCTCTTGACTTCTCTATGATTTCGAATCAGAAATCCTGGACTGGTGTATGGAGATACTCCTGGTGATATCAACTTAAGGTCCAGATGTTCCTTAAGTATTAGCTGCATATCCTTTCGATCCTCTTGATTCATCAGGATAGACTTGTATCTCACGAACTCATGCTCCTTTCCTTCTTTTACTTTGAGTGAAGCTTTGAACTCGTTTTTATCCCACCAGGCTAGAGGATCCTCATTGAAGTTCCTCTGTATCTTTTTCTTGACGTCCTCCAAAGATGTTTGTTGATTGTGATGTCTCTCTGTAGGCTTTCTCCCAAGCTTGCTTTGAGAAGATGGATTGTTTTTTTCTTTAGTTTCTCCATCTTCCATCATCCTCTAGTCTCGGTTCTCAAAATACTTCGCCATATTTTCTTCGATCGTTCATCTTTGGTTGGCTAAGTTTTCCTTCATTATCACCACGCTTGCTGTGAAATCTGATTGACATTTTTCTTTGAAATGCATTACGCAGTCTTGGTGCGATGATTTTGTGTTCACAAAGGGTTGTGAAAATAACCCTTCTTGTTGCGTTTTCTTGGGTGAAACGCTTGAATGTCTGTAGAAAATTATTTCCTAAAGAATATCTGCTCCGGTATCATAAAAATATATTAGTGGAGTCTTTACCTTGTACCATGGGGTATGTTCCACTCCTCCGATCATGATTTATGCTTGCTTGATTCCTCTTTTAAGGATTAACACCCTTTGTGAGAAATCTTTTCCTAATACCGTTGGCAAATATTCGCCTGAGTTTTTGGGAAAGACTTCTTCTTTTGCTGTGTAGATTCCGGCTCCTGAATCAATGTATGCCGCAAAATACTCCACACGATGCTCCTTATATATCATCCCGACAGTGATATATATTGAGAATGGACTTGTTGTCATGGGTGGATCAGAGCTTATAACATCGAGCCTCTATTGGTAAACTTTGTATCTTTTTCCCTTGATCGTAAATTCCATTCCATCTTGTAATCTTTCCCAAGATCTGTGATCCTCGAGAAACTTCAATTCCAGCACTAGTTGTTCTGGGAATCTCCCTGCAACTCCCTTGATAATCAGCTCAAGAACACCAAGTTTGAGTTGTCCTTGGTATCTCCCAGTCATTGGCTGTTGAAGATAGTATAAGACATCACAAGGGATAGAGTTTTCCTTTTTGGTGATATCGAATATTACTTCGACTCCTCTCCATCCTTCTGGGCATTTTAGTTCACCTTTAGTTGTGAACTTTTTCGGTTCCTGGATTACCTCCACGATTGGTTTCTTTCCCCATTTCTCACTGATCATTTTATCTTCATGGAAAGAAATTCTTCTCTGCTCGAATCTGAGATTGTCTTGCCTACTCCAGACCGGCTTATCCTTGATCCGCAAATCCATATCATGGATTGGAGGTAACTCCATTATTTCTGGCCTGATTGCACATGCAACCCTTTCAAACACTTCTGGTATCTCAATATACTCCTTCATTTGGAATAAATCCAAATGATGAGTGTTTGACAGAGGATACAAGATACTGTAAGTGATCGAGTAAGGCCTATTCCCTTCTTTCATCAAATCTTTGTTCTTGAAATCTTGATGAAGGGTAAGTCCCCTACTGAAGTCTTTATCTGCCAGATTGTAGGCAATCCTTGGGTGTATATAGGATGCCACTTTGCCTGCGTATAGGTTCCCTGAGATTCCTCCCAAGCAAGCCTCTTTTGTATTCTTGATCCTCTTATCAAAGATTGCAATATCGATTGGTGTATCGATACCTTCTTTGAAAGTTGCTTTGATGAGGATCTGGATTGCTTTTGGTAAGAGTTTCATTTGCTTTTGGGCACGTGGATTAAAGAATATTATTATTTAATGTATAGTGGGTAATTGTATTAGTGGGTGTGCGGCCCCCATGTTTTAATTGTATTAGTGGGTGTGGGTGGGTCTCATGTGTCCAAAAAAGGAAATGGGATCCTTTGAGTGAGACAACCAAAATGGTAAAATGAGACTCTTACCTAGGG
The DNA here is from genome assembly GCA_023678885.1 of Pogostemon cablin. NCBI lineage: Eukaryota > Viridiplantae > Streptophyta > Magnoliopsida > Lamiales > Lamiaceae > Pogostemon > Pogostemon cablin. The sequence continues at coordinate 7,998,292 of CM042990.1, read as the reverse complement.
ACGGAGGGAGTATAAGTTTATAATAATTTTTCCATTCATAAATAAATAAATCTAGGGCTCTGATACCATTTTGAAGCGCGGAAAGTAGATGTAAATATGGCGTGGTATTCATATAATAATAAATCTGACTTGGGACTATTTTTGCACAATTTGGGGTCAATATTGCAAGTTTTCATTTTTTGGTCCCGCTAACAAATCAGAATATTCTGTTAAATCTAACAAAATTTTGAAGAAAACCTCAACGGGACCAAAATTGCAGACTAAATGACCATTTCTGCAAGTGACCTACTCCAACATGACCATTTCTGCATTTTCCCCCATTTTTAAGGTATCATGAATCATTAGATAAATTTAAAGTGATTTGTAAAGTGATGTTTTGGTATTTTTTTAATCCGTTCTAGAGGATTAGAATTGCGCTATCGGAAGTGGCGTTTGAGGTGAAGATGCACATTGTTCGACTCGTTGCACCAGAAATATGGATGCTGTGCGCATAATTCGTCTTGCCTGAGACAGTGGCTTACTCCAAACCTGCTTCAAATTTGTAACACTCATCCAATGTGGTGTGTATGTATAGATATGCAGTATATTACAGTAACATGTTCTCATTATTGTAATCCTTAACTTCGGTTCCAAAAAATGTTGAATGGCACATAAGCTATTTAAATTATAATTTTCTTTTGAGAGAATAACGTAGCACTCGATTAAACAATTACTTGGGGTATCTAAATTTGATTAGGGTGACAAGTGTTGAGAAATCGAAGTCACCTTGAGAAGAAACACCAACATGTGTAGAAGCCTACTCTTGTCACTTTCAGAGCTTAGTATTTTACAAAAATGGGAGAAAATCGGATTTTTATTTAACTGCACTAGGAGCAAACACTAAACCGAAAGAATCTTTAAAACAATCAACATATGTAAAACTACACAAGACACCATATTTACATGCATGTGAAGTCATTTTTAGGACTAAGAAACGCTCAAACACAGTGATATACTACACTTGGCTCTTCGAAACTGTCAGTTTCTGATTAAAATTCAGTACAGTAAGCACAAAATGAGAAGCAAAATCATACTCGGTTAGTCGACTGATTGTTCCCATCGAGCAATCCTAGCCTCTGCTTGGCGACTTTGGACCTATAACGCCACACTTCAAACGCCTCTGTGAGGTCAGGATACCGAATCTGTTTGTTTTCTAACCACTCCGTTAAGATCTCCGCTTGGTCTGCTGATGGTAGTGTAGGAACAATCGAAACAAATGCTGATTCCAAGGACTGCCATAGCTCACCATCAGATTTCAATGTCAAATCATTCTCATCATCAGAATCAACAGAATCAACCGAAAACTTCACCATTCGTACAAATGGAAGCCAGAGTTTGACCATCTGAAGGCGTTTTAGGGTAGGCACAATGACTGTTCCATACCCTATAGCTTCCAACGCTTTGGCGGTGACTTCAAGCACTTTCAACTGTATCCCTAGTAGTGAATTTTTTCCAGCATCTTCAGAAACTTTCAGTATATTTACAGATGTTTCGACCCACGTGTGAACAAAATCACTCAACATTTCCAGCTTTGTCAAAATTTGAGATGCCCATGATAGATCAATTAGAAAGGTCTGGAATGACTCAGTTTTCTCAACTTCGGAAATGGACTCGTGGAGTTCGCCAAGCAAAGAATTGACAAGATTTACGAATCTGGTTAATAATCTATTGGTGCATTGCTTTGCTTCTGTTTTGATCTCGTCATCAGCTGTTAATAAAGGAGTGTCATCGTCCTCAGTTAGCATGTACTCAAGCTGCTCCTGAGCTGACGTCTTCAGATCATTCATTGATGATGGTGGAGATGATGTGGCAAATCGAATGGCTGACACAAAAATCTTGACAACAGCTGAGGGATTAACGGGCTGGAGACGAGCAAGTATCGGTTCGGCTTGGGATCCCATTCCTGGTATGATTTTCAATATCTCTTCCTCCTCAGATTCTTCCCAAGGAACAGCTTCCAAATATCCTACACAGGTGGAAACAATATGTGGGCATCCAAGCTCAACTGCTACTCGCAGTACCCCGAGAGCATTTTTAACACTAGATATCTCAGTCACGGTCCCCTCAGAAGGGATATAGAAAAGTCTTAGAACTATAATGTGATGATTAAAATCACTTTCTTCACAATGAACCTCAACACAGTTACGTGAGTCAAGAATCTGGCATGTCGGCCAATTATCGGAGAGTCGATCAGCAAAATACTGGCTTTTCTTCATGAGAATGTCTGAATGACAGTAAATCCAGTCATCACGGCTCTGTGTCCGAATTCTTACAACAAGATCACTTGTAGATCTGTCTCCAATCCTGCTTGGTGCCTTTGATTCATCATGCTATAATTATTAAGAAGAAAAATATAAAGAAATAATTGTTAAGAAATTTCTAGAATATATGAACTCTTGAATTTTAAGCATGCAATTAAGAGATCTCACAGATAGTTCCATCAACTAGTTCTCAGAGGCTAACTGTTATAGCCTTTCAAGCATAGTTGTACCTGTAGTCAACAATGATAAACAGATTAATGGTCTGAAAATAGGGCGTATTATTCTTTTGGAAATTGAAATAGCAAAAAGGAGGTACTTGCACCTAACAAGGTAATTAAGCATAGAACCTTCAAAATATTATGAATAACAAATGCCCCAACCTCCCCCTCCCCAACAATCCACAAGGAATGCTCCTAGCACCTTTTTTGTCCTATTATCTGATGATGATTGATGAGATGGCAAAATCGTTGTATACATCATTTGATCATAACATGTCATGATGACCCTTCACTGCTCATCAAATCCCAACTTTATGATTATATGCTCAATTCTTTTGAGATAGAATCATTATAAATTAATGCACAACTCTACCTTGAAGAGTTCTTAATAATTTCATTCTAAATGAAATGCGTAAAGAATCCACAAGGCATATTTACTTTCAACTCTAATCAGAAATTATACATGAGTAACGCTTGTGCTTGGACATAATAACAAGTGATCAAACTAATGAAATTTTACAAAAATTCATTTCTTACTAGCGTACAAATAAAAAACCCAGTTGAGTAAAAGTTAATTAAAAAAAAAAGTTAAATTTGAATAGAACGAACTTGGTCAATGTTCATATCGGTACAATGAATATATAAACGCAGTTGTTCAGTAATTTGTAACAAGCCCTTTGCAGAGCCTAATAAGTAATAAGATTATACTCAATCTAGCATCACATGTCCACTAGCAAACACATATCAAAGACTAATCAACAGGAAAATTGCACAATGTATGCTTTTACATCTCTAATTATCAAGGCAGATTAAGAGCGTGCCAAAATACACAGTCTAGGAATGGACATAATTACTTCAGTCTTCAGCTATAATCAATGCTCCAACTACTTTTAACAATATATGTGTAATGTCTAAAGGCACCCTAGTTTCTATTTACAATTACAAGAATCAAAGTAGCAAATAATAACTCTTTACTGAACAACCGCCTCTCTAAACGTTTAAGCTTAGAGAGTACAAAGAAGGAGTATCATGTAACCATAAGTTAATATCTTCAACAACTTATAGATGAATAAACTTGTGTATATTCAAATGGATTCTAGACACTAACAAAACAAAAGCAGAAAACTATAGCTACTATGCGATTCCACAAAAATAAGCAGTTGGCAACAACTATTGGGACTATATGTAGATTCTAACAGGCAGATATCTTCAAGAGAATCGAATTAATTAAAGAAAACAATCAAACAAAACTGAAGAGATATCAGTTCACAATAGCTGCAACAACCAGGCAATGCAGCAAAGAACAATTAAATATCTTAATCAGAACCCTTATCGATTTTTCGTGTGGGATCGTCTCATGGAACCCATATGGAACATTGAACTAACAATCTAAAAGGAGGACGGAAATGTAAGTTCGTCAAACCATTGAGCAATTCTATAGAAATCGAAGAATAAACATTTACGAATTACCATACATTCTACACACAAAAGTCCAAATGTTGATTCGCTTTCTTTACTCCATAAAGAGAATCAATGCATACTAGTACAGAAAAGTCAACAGAGTGAAAGTAACGAAGTAATTCAGCTCATACTAACCTACAATATAGGAATGACAGATATCTGGAAGACCCGAATCCCTGAAAACCCATTTCCGGGATTTTCGAGAACCTTCATTTCCTAATCGAGTAATGATCAGCAAGAGGAGTTCAAATTGGACGGAAACGAATCAAAATGGAGCAACAAAACTGAAAATACAAGATGAACTGCTTCGTAATTTCCCTTGAAGAAATATAGAAGAATTTCGTGATGCAGAATGTGAACATCTGCTAATTGGTAGTAAAAATTTCGAGAGAAAAACGATTTCTAAAACAAAAGCGAGGATTCATTACACGGAGTTAGCAATTTTCGTTTCGGTAGTGAATCTCCTCATCTATTTCTATGGTTAGGTTTCAGAATCGATCGTCGGGTGGATGAGATGGGCCTGATAATACATGGGCCTGAATATATGGGCCCAATTCCTTAACAGGCCTAATCGCACTTTGGTACCGATCTTTAATACCCTCCCCTCGATCCGATAATGTATTTTACGGTTACCACAAATACAAATTTTAGAAAATTTACATTTTGATTTGTTTTTTCAGAAAATTTACTCTTTGATTTGTATTTAAAGATTAGTTTGATGTTTATTAGGTAGTAAATAAATTATGAAATAAGTAATACTACCTCCTTCTATGGAAAGAATAGCGTTTCTTTTTTTCTAAGTAGATTAAGAAAATAATATTTAATGTGTAGATGTGGTTTGAGAAATAATATTTTTATTGTATAGTGAGTAGGTGTATTAGTGGCGTGCGTCTCATGGAGAAATTTTGTGTGGGCCCATTTATTAAAAAGAAAAATGCACCTCTTATATTTAGACGGACTAAAATAGCAAAATGTACATCTTTTAGTGGGATTTAGAGAGCATAAGTTGTAAAGTTGTGACAATTTTGATATTAAGTTGTTTTTTTGGATTGTTGCATTATATATTACTCACTCTGTCCACCCCAAAGTCTTTATTTTACTGTATTGAGTGTCTCATCCAAAGGTCCTCATTTTTCACTTTTAGTAAAATAGCCCCATATATAACCCACCACTCAGTACTAATACAATTACATACTACACATAAAATAATAATACTCTATAACCTTCCGGTGGGACGAAGAAAGTATTTTATTATTTGAATGCGTGAATTTATTTATAAAACGGGAAAAATAATAAATATAAATTTATTTATGAGATAAATGGAGTAATGCACAAAATACTATGTATTTAGTAAATTATTACATTAAAAATTAAAAAAGCTTAACAAGACATCAAGAAATTCTTATAGATATATACTAGGAAGGGCCCCTCGTGAGGTGTACCCGTATTTACTGTTTTTTTTTATTTATTTATGGAAATTGTTCTTCTTGTAAAAATTGTAGCATATATTGCTTGGAATATTGATGTACACATAGTAGAATATTAATGCTAATAATTATGTTGTAGAATAGGTGGAATACTTTCAAATGGGTGATCATACTACAAAACAATAATGGTAGAAAATGGACAGTTAGAGTAGCACCATTCTAAGTATAACATAGCTTAACGTGGTAAGTAAGTAGAGGTATGTTAAAGCAAAGGCCTCCATAAGGATCTTGAGCAACATATAACATAAAGTGTTGTGTAAAAGTCTTAGTAAAACGAGGTTAGCAGAAGCATTTTAATAGATTGTGATCTGGGTATGCAATTCTTGTTTCGTATGTTTTAATACGACGGGTAATGTCTCGCTGGATCAAAAGGTCATTTGTCTGGGGAAGCTGTGGCTGAAAGGAAGAGGTTTTCTGCTGAAAAATTGCTTTGATTTTGAGGCTACTTTATTTGGCAGGAGGCAAGTGATGATCATGTGTCTATGGAATTTTGTACTTTGGCTTGGGGCTTATGTCTTTAAATGAAGGCAACTGTAGAGATTTGCATTTTTTGTAACTTTGAATGGGCTAATGGGTTCTTTCTGTTCTTTCATATAACTTAACCACAAAGTATAACCTATAAGGATGTAATGAAGAGTAAGACCATTGCTACTGGGTCTAATAAATACGTAAATATTATGAGCATATGATGTAAAGTATGTAAGAGTGACGGCTTATGGAGCTGGACCTAGAGAACAGTCATTTTAGATGGGTAAATTCGCTTTTGTACATGTCACTACATGCCTTCAAGCAATTTAAACAAGCTATGAAATAACAAAGTTGACCTGGTATTGAGATTTCCCAAGTTGTTTTGATCCAACAAGATTTAATCAGTTAACAAGAGTATAAATCAGATTATGCAGTAAGCTATTTGTATATTGACAGTCGTTTCAAAAAAAAATTTCGTAAACCAAAGCTTTTCACCCATTTCAGTGAATATCACTTTGAATGCACTCTTTAGTAATTTCCTAAAAAAACAAAGGGACTTATACAATTCAAGTATAAGGGTTCTACTTAATTGAGATTGCTTGATAATGTCCAAAATAAATACAAGCTAAATTTAATACTATAAATAAACTTAATTTGAAGTGTCAAGTTCCCAAACATCATTCTGACTCTGAATCATTTAATCCAAATGCAACATCAAAGAGGGAAAAAAAAAAGACATTATCATGGTGATAGCAAGTTCTTCATTTATAATATCTTAGCATCCGTATTTTCTCACATGCACATATATCTCGCAATCAACAGAAATTTCCCCAGAGAGAAACAATTGATGAGAAAGTTTCCAATTTCAATAAAACAATAAGTGAAAGCAGAAAGTGAAGTTTGAACCTGAAATGTGAACAATCCTAACAGTGACCCTCAGCCATCTGTGTCACTTCAGTGGCATACAATTCGCCTCCCTCTGCAATTTAACCCAAAAGTGGAAGAAAGGAAAACAGAAAATAGAGCAAAAAAAGTAGACAAGAGAAAGCCTCTCAGTGGCGCTGAATCTTGCAAATTTCAGGAGAAGCAACTAAGGGATGAAACCTAAGGGAGAGTGAATTCAGCTTGTACCTAAGATGCCAACAAACTTAATAGAAACCTCACTTCTCTGCTAGGGATGGCAATGAGTAGGGTAGTGTAGGATACGATACGGGTATGGTAAACTCACATACTACCATATACCCTACCCTCCATACCCATACCCTATCCTATTACTCTAAAATAGAGTTTCGGGTAGGGTACGAGTATATTCATCGGGTATACGGATAATCTGCGGGTAAACGGATACCCGCAATCTTAGTAGATTTTGCGGATAATCCGCGGAATACCTGAACCCACCCAACCCAATTTTTTTTAACTATAATTCACCAAAAAATAATTATAATACATAAATAAATAACCTAAAATAAAACATGCAAATTAGAAAAAAAGTCAATAACAATAACGTCTAAGTCCATGTGCATTAACAAGAAAACATCATAAATTCATAGTTAATCAAATAAAATCATAAAACAAACATCATAATTTACAGTAGAACATGCATAAAATAATATACATGTTATCCATTTGAATATTTCAAGAAAATATAATAATATATGATATCATTATTTAGAGATTATATTTTTTGTATATGTTTAATTTATTATATTACTCTGTCAAACGTTAAATAATACAATAAAAATGTTTAGACTATTTACAGTTAATTAGTAAATTGTGAAGGCAAAGACTTTTGTGATAACATTTTTAATAAAAATTGATAACTTATTATGAAAATGTAAAGCATAATATGGTTTCTCCGCGAAACGATCTCAAACAAGACAGTTCATTTCTTAAATAGCTATTACTACTTTGTATCAAAGATATTAATATTATTTTTTATTAAATATGTTATTATCTTTCATTTATACACATAGATTATTCATAATATAATTCACCGAACTACTATCATTTTTATTAATTCGAATATTATTTTTCGTTAAAATATTAAAAAAAATAATTATAATTCTTAAAAATAATTATAAATAACACATAATATTATAACATAGAACAAGTTTTATTATAATTCTTAAAATTTATTTATATTTATATTAGGACAAGAATATAAATTTTAATTTAAAATATTAAATATATTATAATAAATAATACATCATAAATTTTACATCAACAATATTATTATACTAAAAATGAAATATTAGATTTAGACATTTAATTAAATATATAATACTATTATTAAATATATATATATATATATATATATATATATATATATATATATATATATATATATATATATATATATATATATATATATATATGTATATATGTATATAAACATTCGAGTAATTTTCGGGTCGGGTACGGGTAAATATCAGGGAATCAGTACCCATATAGTTCTCCTTCGGGTTCGGGTACTACCCGACTCGTTACCTAATTTTATCCGATTTTTCTAAGCCCATTACGCGGGTACCCGACGGGAAGAAAAGAAAAAAAAATAAAATCAATTAAGCCACTAGGGCACAAATAGCGCCAGTGAATTGCGAAAATTAATAGTAGGAATTAGAAAGTGTTGATTATATGAATTCGATCGAAAATCTCACAACTGAACTATTGCAGACGAAGTATAGTCAAAAGGGCGGATCGATATACATATATTTTCACTATTTACCATAGATGCATTTAGCAGCACTAACTTGAACCACTCTCCTAATCAATTTCCTTCTAAATTCCGGTCTTGCTAGACTATTAATTTTGACGAGACGAATAAAAAACGAAAATATTTTAATGCTTCATTCGTTCGGTTTTAAGGTGTTCATTTGTCTTTTGCACGTGGATTAAGGAGTATTATTATATGTAAAGTGAGTAGTTGTATTATAGAGAAATGATGTGCTTATTGTGTACTTTTTTACTAAATATGAGAAATTGATAACTTTTGAATCAGACATCAAAAATAGTAAAATAGACACCTTAGAAGCGGACGGAGGGAGTATAAAGTACTTTCTCCATCTTATATTAACTTTCAGATTTATTGTTTTACGTTGTTTACAAAAAATAATTTCTTTTTATTGACTTTAGAGGTTATTTTAATTTTTTAGATAATAAATAAAGTGCAAAGTAATATTATGAGTGTGAAAAATTAATGACAAATTTGAGATTAAAATAAGGGTATTGAATAAATGTATTTTTTGGAATGTGAAACAAACAAAAAAGAAAAGTTTGAAAGTTGTTATAATACGGAGAGAATAGTAATACTATTCAATTAATTAATGAAAAGTTAATTGTGCAATAAAACATTTTAGGGATAATTTATAATAAAAATAAAAAGTGATTATATTTTTTAAAAAAATGATAATGAAAAACTAATTAAAAAAAATATATGTATAAATTTTAACTTTGAATAAACGTTAGTAATACAAATTGAACGAGAACTTGTTTTGTAAATACGTGGGCAAAATAAAAGTCTTATTTCTAATATTGGGCATTTTGATTAGTTATAGTCTCTTTCTTTGTGGATTCAAATTGAGCTAATTTAGGAGAAAATCCGGTGGATCACAGTTCGAAATAATGTGCAGTCGCGCCATAGATATCATATCAATCAAGTAAAAGTCTCTTTTGTCCTTTGTACACGTGTCACCTTAAATACAATTCCCACTTTTTTAATTTTATTTAGTATTTACAGTTAAATCTCCATTTTGTGCGTATATAAGGAAAAGGAAATACCCATTACCCACATCACATAATTTCCTTCCAAAACTAATTAAATTAAATTATGGTGTCGGCCGCCGGAAAATCAGTTTCCGACATAAAGCTATCCACGGTGGTTCCGGCGAGCATCACCGGCGAGGACGAGAACCACCACCTGACCGCCGTGGACCTGGCCATGAAGCTGCACTACGTCACCAGCGTCCACTTCTTCGGCGGCGAGGCGGCGGAGGGGCTGAGCATCCACGACCTTAAGAAGCCCATGTTTGAGTGGCTGCAGCTCTATTACCCCGTGTGCGGCAGGCTGCGCCGCCTCGACGACGACGGGAGGCCGTACGTGAAGTGCAACGACAGTGGGGTTCGGATCGTGGAGGCGAGTTCGTCCGACACGGTGGCGGAGTGGCTGGAAACAGTGGACGCCTCCGATCACCACCGGCTGCTGGTTTATCATCAGCCGGTTCTTGCTAATGACTTCGGCTTTACACCATTGGTGTTTCTACAGGTACTAACCATTCTTGTTTCTCTTTTTATCTTCTTTTTACTTTAAGATAATCTTTGTTTACACCACGTGTTTCATCATAAAAATTGACTCAAAATTTAATGTGAGAATAGATCCATATACTAAAATATAGGAGTACTCTACATCAAGGTACATTATACTCCAATAAATAACTATTGTGATTGTACTTTTTGTGATTGTGCTTTTTGCATGCGGATTAAGAAATATTATTTTATGTGTAGTAAATAGTGTGAATAATTGTATTAGTGGCATGTGCAAGTCAATCTAAAAAGGAGAATAGATACATTAAGAGTGAATACATTAGAATGGACGGTGGAGTACAAAATTATATTTTAATACACTCTCCATCCCTCACTAAAAGGGTCTTTTGCTTTTTAGTATTATTTAATGTGTGGTTGATAGTTGTATTAGTATGAGTGTGTCCTATATTTTAATTGTATTAGTGAGTATATGTGGATCCATATTTATAAAAAAAGAAATGAGACTTTTTGGGTATAATAACCAAAAAAAACTCTTTAAAGGGGTTGGAGAAAATGTGTATCATTTATAATACTTTAAAAAATTATTTTTAATTATTCTTAAATCATACTCCCTGTGACTTGGTGAGTTCTTTTACTATTATCGTAGATACCTATTTGAATATGTAGAAAATTTTGAAATGTAATAATTTAATGCAAATTGGGAAATTATATTATTATTATTATTGTGTGTGATAATTATTTTGCGGGGTCTTTTCTATTAAAAAGTTAAATATAATTATTACAGAGTATTTAAATTAAAAATATATACTATTATAGTGATAGGGTAAATTAAATAATCCTTAATTTGGATGAAATAACATTTATTATAGAGAAGATGTAATATCAGTAGTACTCTATATTGTTGTTTTAATAATAATACTTTCTCCCTCCCACGTATTTTTATTTACTTTTCATTTTGGGTGTTCCACGTATTTTTATCCATTCCATTAATGGTAAAAATACATAATATTTTATTACATATTTTTTACAATCCCAACAACTTTAATTACTTTTTTACACTTTATTCATAATTCCCAACAACTTATTTACTTTTCTTTTTAAATTACTAATTTATCCCTACTTTTTCTTACATTATTATTAAAAAATAACACGTTTTAATCTTCGTGCCCGAATAAATAAGTAAAAATACTCGGGATGGAGGGAGTAATAAAAGTGATGATAATATAACTTGTCCTTTCCACGACAATTAATACATGTTGACATTTTAAACATGTCATAAGTCTCAAATAGCATGCATTTTCTTAAATGGAGTCGAATCTGTTGAATTTTATTTTAATTTTTTATTAATTAATTAAAGCTGTTGAAAGCTATTATACTTAAATATACTTATAATAATATTATAGTCCCAAATATAATTAGAATATTAATAAAAATTTTATTTTTAATTTACTTTTGAAGATAATTTAGTTTTTAGTGAATTTGAATTTGAAATGAATCAAAAGGAAAAGTAAGTGTAATTTAATATTAATTTAAAAAAGTATTTTATATAAACAGATGAAATTTTATACTTGTATTTTAGAGCTTATTCTAATCGATCGATTATTTAAAAAGTTTATTCGTAATTTATTTAAATTTAAATTGAACACTTCCTGAGTATAAAGACGTCACTATACTATTCAATTGGGGCATGTATATAGACAATTTCACCTTTTAAATTTATAACTTACTTCCGCTTTAAAATTTATTACATTATTATTTTTAGACCAATTAAGGCAGAACATGTGTACTCTAAATAATTAATGTGTCCCCTTCCTGTAACACCTAAAATTAACTCTAAAAATAAAGGGTAAGATGTAATATAAATCCAACTATTATAATTATATTCTTAAAATTAAAAGTTGATTTCAAGATAAAATATGTCATAAATTATATGAATATGAGTAAAATTATAATTATATCTTTAGAATTAATTTAAAATTCTAAAACTTTAAAATTAGTAAAATATTTAAATTACAAAGATATAATTTTATATTCTTAAAATTAAAAGTTGATTTCAAGATAAAATATGTCATAAATTATATGGATATGAGTAAAATTACAATTATACCCTTAGAATTAATTTAAAATTCTAAAACTTTAAAATTAGTAAAATATTTAAATTACAAAGATAAAATTACAATTATAACCCTAAAGGCGAAATATACTCTAAATCACAAATGTGGTATTACAATTATCCGTGAGAATTAACACTAAATTCTAAGGATAAATAATAAATTTTAAGAAAAAAATATGTTCTAAACCATCGAGATAAAATATATCTAATTTTATCACAAGGGTGTGATTACAATATAACCCTAAAATTAAAGGCAAAGACTTGTGTGAGACCGTCACACATAAGCCCTTACATGAGATGGGCAAAAAGTGATAATTTTTATAAAAGAAAGTGATAATAAATTAATGAAAAGTGATAATGTTCTTTCATGAAGAATTTATAGTATAAATAAAATGTGATAACATTTTATAGCGAAAGTGATAATGATTTATAACGAAAGTGATAACTATTTTAAAAAGTGAAAAATAGTCTCACGTGAGACGGTCTCATACTTGATATACCCAAAATTAAATTATAAAAAAACCATAAAATAAGAAAAAAAAAACATATATAAATATACCTTGATGATTTGCTGGCATTTGTGGGAGGGGAGCTGGTTCCATAGAAGGAACATAAAAATATATATATATAGAAAAAAAGACACACATTTAAAATCTCTTTTATATTTAAAATGCGTATATATTTTTATTATAAAAAATAAATACTAACAAACTGAGAATATCTAAATGTAATAGTTCGGTAGCTTGAAATTTGGAAATCTGAAATAAATACTAAAATTTAATTGGGTAAAGTCCACAGATTTCCTATTCTCATCTCCAATCCTTTATATTTTCAAAATATTTTTGGATGAAATAATCTTTTTAAAAATGACAAATTTATTATGTTATATTTTTATGAGTTCATGTTCAGCTATAGAACAAAAATATTTGCTCAGAAATTGAATGTCTTATAAATTTTTTAATGATTTTTGTGTTTGGTGGTTAAACAAAAACATTTTACTTGAATGGTGAAATTGTCTATCTTTAAAGTGTATTTAATTTTAAAAAAATTAAAGCGGCCACAGGTGTTAATTAGAGTTGTCAAAACGGGTCAGCGGGGCGGCCAAAACCCGCCTCAATCCGATCATTTGGCGGGCCCGAAGCCTAGGTGGGTTGCGGGTTAGAAATGTTCAGCCCAACCCATTCAAAGGTTGATCCCGAGCTATGGCGGGCCAACCCGCAAATTTTTTTCTTTTTTTCTTTTTAATTAGGGATGATATTATTAAAATGAAATACCAAAATAATGGTACAAAATACTATAATATCAACATAAACATGATACCTATAGAATCTGCATTCTTACCAAGTACTCTCTTTACAAAAAAAATTTCAAACATTTGAAAATTCCCTCTACTTATATTTACCACTTAAGTTCTTATTTCTAATATCATATATATTAGTATTATTTTAATTCAAATCGACAAACTCTATAATTTTTTTCTTCTAATATGCAATAATATAAATACAAACACAAATAACCCCCAAATAAAATAATTACCTAAACATAATCAACATTTTTTTTTCAAATTTTCGATCTAAATCAAGAATTAAAAGATCATGTTTAAGGCAGTAAACTTTTGTAAAGCATAATACACGAAAGATAAACTTTAGGCATTTCTCTCGAGTTTGACATGTGACGGGCTTAGACGGAGTGGGGCGGGCCAAACCCGTCTCAACCCGCGCATTTGGCAGGCTTAGGCGGGCGGGCATAAGCGGGTTGCGGGCTAGAAATACTCGGCCCAACCCACCAATTATATAGGCGGGTGCGGTTCGGACAGACGGGCCCAGCCCATTTTGACGGCTCTAGTATTAATAACGGGGCCTAGTGTGAAATCCTCCAATACTTTTTCTGGAAATAAGTTTGATTTTGGTTTTAATTTGTTGATATCATTTTCATATTTATTGTACTCCTTCAGTTTGGATTATATTGCATCACACTTTAAATATAAAATTTCAAAAAAAAAAATAATTTTTTTCCTTTGAAGGTAATATACTTTTTTTCCCCAATAAATCACTTATTAAATGTGTTTATGTGTATTAGATGATGTAGCAATTTTAAAATTAAAAATGTATTTTGAGACTATATAATTAAGGTGATATTTTTATTTTAGAAGATAAAATTTATTGTGAAACTAATAAAAATAAAAATGTAAAGTTTACTATGAATCGATGGATCGATGGTAGTAATAAATTATTCAAAACATTTATATTATGAACTTTATATTAAATGACTTATTAAAAGAAAAAAAAGAAATAAGACGAAAAAAAGGAGAAGGTATTAATATTCTAATTCTAATTGAGACTTATTTAATGTGTAATGGATAATTGTATTAGTAAGTGAGTATGTGTGGGTCCTATATGTGTATAAAAAAGGAAATGAGACTCTTTAATGGGTAATTATATTAGTGAGTGTGTGTGCGCATGTGGATCTCATGCATATAAAAAAAAAAGACTTTTTAGGGCATACGCCAAAAATGAAAGGAATTTTTAAAGTGACCGAAGGGAGTACTTCTAAATCACTCTCAAATCCTTTGATCCAAATAAATAAATACAATTTACTAAAGGGGTGATTATTTGCACCTCCGGATCTACTAAATGAATTCCATTAATTTATAGATTTAAAATAAGTTAATGTGAGAAGACGTAAATACCCTTTTATAAATGAACCTAATAAAATTTCTAAATGCACCCCAATTAAATTTTTAAATGAACCTCAAATACAGCCCTTCTTCAACTTCGTCTAAATCCAATGACTCTTCTTCGGCGTTAAAATCCAACACCTCTTCTTCCATATAATTTTATCGAGTAGCCTACGATCTTGTTCAAAATGAAAAAGAAGACAACCAGATCAGAATCCTTACCTAATATCTAACACATGCAGACCTTCAATAAAAAAAAGGTGTAATATAAAGAAATGAAGAGAATAAAGGTTTTATCAATAATCACACTTAAGCTAAACATGTTCATCAGAGGAATAAATAAACTTATAAATGCAAGATACTAGCAAGATTGCAAAATATTTCCAATTACCAGAAATAATTATTTTAGGAGGGAGGAGAGGAGCTTCAGATCAATCGTATGGCATGCTAAGGCATGCATCTCAGAATTCGGTAAAAGTATTGAATGGACGGCCATTCCAATCATGAACTTCCCAAGGACCATAAAGCAAATCTGCATTAAATGAACGCACGGGAATGCCTTACGCGCTCAAAACCTTCTTTGCACGGCAAATCCAACGTTTTTATTTTTTGGAGGATTGGGAAGAACAGGATATGGCAGAAAAGGCGTTGGATTTTGACGCCTAAGAAGAGGCATTGGATTTAGACGATGAAGAAGAAGGGTTGGATTTGGGGGCATTGGATTTAGACAATGAAGAAGAAGGGTTGGATTTGGGGTGCATTTTAAATTTTAATTAGGGTCATTTATAAAAGAGTATTTACGTTTTCTCACATTAACTTATTTTAAATCTGTAAATTAATGGGGTTCGTTTAATAGATTTGGAGTGCAAATAGTCGTCATTTTACAAACTAATTTAATTAAATTCTTAAATATCTATAATTTTAAATCCTTCATTTTCTAATTATGGATTTCAAAAGGCTGAGTTCATATACAACTTAAATAACAAATTGTTTTTTTGATACCATGTTTATGTATAATTGGTTGATGTATTATTAAAGAAGGCTAATTATAATGTATAACCGGAGCACTCTAAGATAGGGTACATCCACTTTAAAAAATGTATATAAATATAAATAAAAATATATACAATTATGAACAAAAATGTATACAATTTAATTGTTAGTTTTTTTAATGAAAAATTGAATGTAAAAAAATATACAATTATTAAAAAACATGTATACATTATTGGATAAAAAGTTATACACATATGGATGCTAGTTTTTTTTATTGAAAAATTTAATGTGAAAAAAATATACAATTATTAAGAAACACATATACAAAATAGAATAAAATATTATACACATATGGGTGCACCCTTGCACCTGGATGCACCTCGGATGCACCTAATATCAACTCATTAAAGAACGATCTTATATAGATAAAATATATAATTGAGTAGTTAAAATATGATTTATTAAAGTATGATGAATTATATATTTTATATGATTGAGTAGTTAAAATATGATTTATTAAAGTATGATGAATGATATATTTAAGATATTATTAGCAGTATGTTTATTAAACTAAAACGGGCTATACTTGTGTGAGATTGTCTTACGTGAAACAATTTTTATTTTTTCTTTTTAATTAATAATCAATTTTCAATAAATATTTTTAACACTTTTTATGGGATGTTATAATTTTTATACTAGTATATATTATTTATTGTTCATGAAATAATTTACTCCCTCCGCCCCGGACAAAGGTCCTCATTTCCTTTTTGCGCTTAGATTAAAGAGTATTATTATTTTATGTGTAGTGAGTATTTGTATTAGTAGTGAGTAGTGGGCCATATGCGGGTCCCTTTTACTAAAAGGGGAAAAAGATGACTTTTGAGTGAGACGCCTTATATAGTAAAATGAGGATCTTTCGATGGGATAGAGGGAGTACATAATAGTTATCACTTTTGTTATCACTTTTTATCTATCTCTCAATGCTCATTTCGTGAGACGGTCTCATGCATGTCTTTAATTGCCATATATAATTATTGAGTAGTGAATACTGCACCATAAAATCATAGACAAATATTTACATGAGACTGTTTCACATGAGACGGATAAAAAATGATAACATTTTTAATAAAAAAAGTGATATTAAATTATGAAAAGTAATTATTGTTTTGTTAACTATGTTTGTATAGTACAAACTAAAAGTAATACATCTCAATAAAAATGATAATCTGTACCGAACTTTCGATATTAATTTTTAAAAAAATTTGTACCATTTCCCATACCGAACATTCCTAGTATATATAACCTACAGCCCGTCGTAAACTTGTCTGTTAAAACCCGTTAAAACATGGATCTAGGGCCAATCCACTCCACCAACCCGTTTTAATAGTTTTATCCATTTCACGTATAACTTTTTAAAAAAATTATCCAAATAAAGTATGAGTGAGGCTCCTGTGCACCTGGGCACACGGAGCATATTTCGTGCGCCTTTGTAATTTTCGTGCTCCTTTACAATTTAAACTCCTAGCAATATATAGGTTTAAATAAATATAGAGAAGATGGTTATGTTCACATGAAGACACGGAGTATCCCTCCGTGTCTCCGGGAGCACATGAACTTTTTGCCATAAAGGACTGTATTATACCTAAAAGGGCTATTAATTAGCTGCCGTAAGTGGACATTATTTATCAAAGTAAATAAAATGATAAGTTGGTGAAAAACTGAAAATTCAATGTCTGACAGAGATAAATAGATTGAAATTTAACAAAATTAAGTAATTTTGCAAATAAAAAAAAAATATTTTCATAGCAAACATCTAGACTTTGGCAAAAAGTTTCTGTGCAAAGTTTAAATTCAATTCATATTCTATTAATAAATAAATATAAATTTAGTAAATTTGTTAGTGAATACTCCCTCCGTCTGGTTCTAACGTATTTATTTGTCTTTTGCACATGGATTAAGGAGTATTATTATTATATGTAAAGTGAGTAGTTGTATTAGAGGAAAGTGGTGGGTCATATTGTATACTTTGTTATTAAATAGGAAAAACGGATACCTTTGAAGCGGACGCCAAAAATAGTAAAATTGATACATTAGAAGCGGACGGAAGGAGTAAAAATTAATGCGGTTTGTTATAAAAATGCATAGTAAAATATTAATGCAATTTATATGCAAATGAATACTACTTTGTACATAAAAAGTAAAGTAATAGTACAACATTGGAAAGTATATATTTTTTACAAGGGAATTTCACGCTTTTCATTTTTGTCTTTCTCACATTAAATTTTACTATAAAAAAAAAATATCACATCAATATTCAACTCTAAAAATACATTTTAATTATAAATTTACAACTTTCACTTGACACATTTGACATAGGAGTACTTTATAATTTATTTTTATACCTAAAAATGTACATTACTCTTCAAAAGTCAATAAAATTAGTAAAAAAAACTTTTGTTAAACTCCGTGTCTATGGTAACGATGTATGAATCGGAGGGAGTATAAATTACTGAGTTAAAAATAATTCAATTTCTTATAAAAAAATAAAAATTATATATATATATATATATGTATATATATATATATATATGTATATATATATATATATATATATGTATATATATATATGTATGTCTGAACTTGTTACCAAACAAAGAATGAAATATGGGCTGACTAAGGGAAAAAAAACAGATCTAATGCTTAGGCAAAAAAGTTATGTAAATATGATACCTTGATAACAAAACTTTTTTTTTTTAAACGAAAAATTTTCATAATTTCTTTTATGCCAACAAAATAGATCCAACACTCCTGCAGTTGCAGCGGTGTCAAGAGTAATGTTTCTAAGATATTTTTAACTAATTCACATAACTATAGTTTGTACAAAATCTGAATAATCCAAATCTATATTTAAGGGGCATGTTCTATATTTGTTATTTAAAAAAAAAAAACTCCAAAGTGATGAGTATATAAATTAGTGCATACAAAACAATATCATGACAAATATTTTTTTACTAGTTTTGTCTCCCGTTCGATGCGGGTTGTATTATGTATAATGTTTTTATTTTAAAAATATATATTTATAATTTTATATTTTATTATTAAATGTATATATATTTGTTCGTTTATTTTTCTCATCTTATTTTTTGTAAATTTTATTAATAATCGAGCATCTATCTCTTTATCTTTTAATTTCATAATATATATTTTTTTATTGAATAACCCAACCAAAACATTTAAATATAAAAATATATTAAAACTCAATGTGCCATAATAGAAATATTTTCAATTCAAAACTTAAAAAATAGGTAAACTATCAATTTGAGGCCTAAATTAATTTTTCTATAGGTGAGGGGTTTTAAATTATACTCCATAAAACTATATAAAAAATAATAGTGTGTCATAATAGAAATTCTTATTAGATTAAATTAAATCTTCATAAAAATTACTTAAAATAAAATATTAATGGCAAGATTATAAAATATTAATTACTTTAAATAATAAATTACTTAGAATAAAATATTAATTCTAATTTTAAGATTATTAATATTTGTTCGTTTATTTTTTTAATCTTACTTTACTATTAAATGTAGTTTTACCTTCGTATTAAAAAAATGAACATCAATTAATTTAAAAGGAAGCGATATTCATAATAGAATATTTTCAATTCAAACCTGAAAATGAATGAATTATCAATTTTGGGTCCTAATTATTTTTCTACCAATTGGGGCCTTAAAATATACTATAAAACAATTAAAAAGGAAACGATATGCAATGATAGGATACAAAAATATTAAACTTATTATTAGTTGTAAATTTTATTAATAATCGAGCATTTCTCTTTATCTTTCTCTTTCATAATATATATTTTTTTATTTATTGAATAACCCAATCAAAATATTTAAATGTAAAAATATATTAAAACTCAATGTGCCATAATAAGAATATTTTCAATTCAAAACTTAAAAAATAGGTAAACTATCCATTTGGGATCTAAATTAATTTTTCTATTAGTTAGGGGCCTAAAAATATAGTCCATAAAACTATATAAAAAATAAAACATGTATCATAATAGAAATATTGTTATTAGATTAAATTAAATCTTCATAAAAATTACTTAAAATAAAATATTAATTGCAAGATTATAAAATATTAATTACTTTAAATAATAAATTACTTAGAATAAAATATTAATGGTAATTTTATTATTATTAATGAGAGAGATTAAATAAAACAAGCTTAAATAAAATATTAATTGTAAAATTAATGTGAGAGCGACACCACGTACACAATTTTTTCAAGAAGGAACGTGGCGACGCCACATACACAAAATTCTTTTACTTTCATAATATATATATATTTTTTATTTATTGAATAATCCAACCAAAATATTTAAATGTAAAAATATATTAAAACTCAATGTGCCATAATAGGAATATTTTCAATTCAAAACTTAAAAAATGGGTAAACTATCAATTTGGGGTCTAAATTAATTTTTCTATTAGTTAGGGGCCTAAAAATACACTCCATAAAACTATATAAAAAATAAAACATGTACCATAATAGAAATATTCTTATTAGATTAAATTAAATCTTCTTAAAAATTACTTAAAATAAAATATTAATTGCAAGATTATAAATTATTAATTACTTTAAATAATAAATTACTTAGAATAAAATATTAATTGTAATTTTAAGATTATTAATGAGAGAGATTAAATAAAATAATATGTAAAATATTAAATTACTTAAAATAAAATATTAATTGCAAAATTAATATGAGAGCGACACATACATAATTTTTCCAAGAACACGTAGCGACGCCACATACACAAAATTTTTCAATGAGCAACGTGGCGTCGCCAC
This sequence comes from Pogostemon cablin, assembly GCA_023678885.1. Taxonomy (NCBI): domain Eukaryota; kingdom Viridiplantae; phylum Streptophyta; class Magnoliopsida; order Lamiales; family Lamiaceae; genus Pogostemon; species Pogostemon cablin. Next base: position 7,977,452 of record CM042990.1, on the reverse strand, counting down.
CTCACAAAAATTACTTAAAATAAAATATTAATTGCAAGATTATAAAATATTAATTACTTTAAATAATAAATTACCTAGAACAAAATATTAATTGTAATTTTAAGATTATTAATGAGAGAGATTAAATAAAACAATATGTAAGATATAAAATTACTTAAAATAAAATAATAATGCAAAACTAATGTGAGAACGGCACATACATAATTTTTTCAAGAACGAACGTGGCGACGCCACATACACAAAATTTTTCGATGAGCAACGTGGCGTCGCCACCTCACAATTTAAAAAATTTTATTTTTGTCAAGCACTTGTAAATTAATAGTATTAATGATGAGATGGGTGTTTGAGACTTGTGAGATGAGTCGACCTATTATTAAAATATAATTATTATATAGATAAAATATATTTATTGATAGTTAATATATGTTTATTGTAAATCATACCATAACATTTTAAAACATACTTTAATTCATTATTTATAATACTTAAAATAAATACTTTAATTATAAATTATCATAACCTGTATTACAATTATACTTTACCATTTTATAACTTTATCTCACATAATTGCGTCAAAACTTTGTCTAGATTATATATCTTCCCTTTAATATCAAATTATCCATTCTCCATTGATTTAAAGTAATATTGTTGGTAAAACTATTTAGGAATTTGTGTTTGCTTCAAAAAGATAAATTTCGAAATTAAGTAATCACCTTTTAACAAGTGTTTTCCCTTAAATTTTCTCAAAAGAAAAGTTGCCCTTTATATTTTAAAATCGAACGTCCATATTCTTATAAATCATCATATTCTTTATTAAAAATAGAAATATTAATGATCATTTTTCTTAAGTTGATCTACAAACAATTCAGTAGTTAAAAGTTTATATGTAATACTAAACTTCTCATTTATCGTTTCAAATTTTAAATTCAATATAAATAGATATTTTTTTAATCCAAAATTCGTTAAAATTTTTAAATAACAATTATGCAATATAAGCTTCTTTCAATTGTAAAAAATTTTAAATAACAATTATGCAATATAAGCTTCTTTCAATTGTAAAAAATTAATAATTTTAAACAAATATCTTCGTTCGGCCTTCTCATCTAAAATTTCAGATTTTAAATTCAATATCAGTTGATGTATCATTTCTCTTGTCTTAAGTTAGTAAAGTTCTCAAGAAGGTCTTTTAACAATGAAACTTGTCGTAAAAAATAATAGATCAATTGATAATAAATTTAAAATTTAGATAAAGAACTCTTAAGAAGAGTTTATTTCTACATAAAATTTTAAAGTTTTTAATAGTTGAATTACTCATAAATTGACTCGTAAAAATGCTGCACAAAAATTATGATGTAATTATATAAATATTCCGTATTATAGTGATTAAGAGTTTATTTTTACAATAAATAAATTATACAAACTTATTTCAACCTTGAATAGTACTTTATAGTACGTTTATATTTTCTTTAGAAAAAATGATTACAAAAAATATTCATAGTAATTTTTAATTAAAATTTGAGCCTTATAAAGGTACACTTGTGCCTGTGGTGTCAATTAATATGGTCACATGAGTAGGGCCATTTCTTTTTAAAGCCAAAATGATGCAAGGTTGTATATCCTTTAAGATGCTTTTATATTTCGATATATAGAAATAAGTCCCAGTTTAAAAATATTTTTTGGATTAAATTGGTCCATATAACTCTCTCTATATTTTTTTAAGTACTTTTTATATATTATTATAAATTTTTATTTTTATTATCTATTTTTTATTTGTGTATTGTCTCATAAATGAGTGTATATTGGGTGCACCCGGGTGCAAGGGTGCACCCATATGTATATAACTTTTTATTTTATTTTGTATACATGTTATTTTATTTTGTATATGAGTTTTGTAATAATTATATACTTTTTTCACACTAAGTTTTTCATTAAAAAAACTAGTATTTATATGTGTATAACTTTTTATTTAATAGTGTATACATGTTTTTTAATAATTGTATATTTTTTACACTTAATTTTTCATTAAAAAAACTAACAATTAAATTGTATACATTTTTGCTCATAATTGTATATATATTTGTATATATTAGTATATGAATAAGGTGCACCCGAATGCACACTATAATTAGCTCTCATAAATATTCCCTCCGTTCCTTTACTTCCGTATTATTGTTATGTTTCCTTAATTACGGGACGGGGAATATGCAATTTGTTAATAAATAAAGAAAACGTTTTGTATGCGATAGCGAGACAGTGGAATTAATCTTTTTGTGATACACTATTTTATCCCAAATATTTATTATTATTATTTTTATTATTTTTTAAGTAGTAATTTCATGCTAATATTTTTATGATTTAATTTTTCCAAAATATTTTATTCTTGTGATCTATGTACTATTTTATTTTTTCGATTCATAAAATTTTCTAGTTCATTTACAACCTTGCACCTAAAATTTAATATTTATCATTTGAATTTAATATTGGTAATTTTATAAGTATAATTATAATTTTATCCTTATAATTAATGTAATAATCATCTCTATGATTCATTATTTATTTTACCTCTAAATTTAAAGTTTACTCTTAAAATAATGTAATAATTATTCTTGTAAAAAAATAAAAAATAATACTCGTTCTGCTAAACTCTTCATTCTTCCTTTATAGTAATTTACAAATGAAGAGTGAAGAGCCTAGCAGATGGAGAGAGAATAGTGTACTGATAGTTTCATATCTTTCGGGTCCTGAATTGATAGAGAAAATCTTTCGAGACCCTAATTGATAGTTTACCTATCTTTCAGGATTCTGTATTGAAAAAACTCCGTGATTTAAAATTTTTTACTTTTCACAATTTCACTTCATACTTATCTACTAATAAATTAGAATAATAGAAACGGTGAGATAAGCTTCTTTAAAAAGGAAAATACTATCAAGTATCAACCTTACATAAAACTATGACATCAATAAAAAAAATAAAAATAAAAATGTTGTCGTAATTTAGTAGGGAAAAGACGTGAAAAGGTTTAAATGAGATGGGATACGACAATGGACGAATTAAATGGATACAGAGTAGCATGGTGGGTGGTCGTTGGACATGTATTTATTTTGTTTTCCAATCGAACCCACTTTTTTATTTATTTATATTTATATATAGGGACCATATTTCTTTTATTGACATAACTAACTTCATAATTAATTATTTGGAAAAAAAATCATTAATTTCATGATAAGCTCATATTAATGCATGGTACGGATTAGTAACATTCGGAAAGTCATTTTCCTTTAGCACTCGGGTACTTAAAAATAGGGTGGACCCATATACAAATATAAACAAAAACATATATAATAAAGAGTAAAAATATATACAATTTAATTGTTAATTTTTTTAATGAAAATTTGTGTATAATATTCAATAAAAGATACACATATGGATGTTAGTTTTTTTAATGAAAACTTAATGTGAAAAAAATATACAATTATTACAAAATACGTATACAAAATAGAATAATATATATATAAAATAGAATAAAAAGACATACACATATGAGTGCACCCTTTTAACCAAGTGCACCCAATATACACTCTTCCTTATATATTTGGATGTATTCCTTCTATCATGTTCGAAGATTTATATTTGCATTTTGTAAGTGAATTAAGAATGATAATATTTTAATGTGTAGTGAGTTAGAAAAATAATATTTTAATATATAGTAGGTAGTTGTATTACTTGTGTGCCTCTTTAGAGATATATTAATTATTTTGTGTGAGTCTCATTTACTGCAGAGAAAAATGTAAATTTTATATGAAAATGCGTAAACGTTATGGTGGCACGGAGGGAGTATTGTGCATCTGGATTGATCCGTTTAATTTAAATGAGTTGACAATGATACTCGTAATAAAAAAATGGGCCCTCATAAAATAATTAATTATTTTGTGTGGGCCCAAGTTTAAAAAAAGAAATGTAAATCTTAACTTGGGATAAATAATAATAGAAAATGTAAATTTTAACGCAGGTCGTAGGGTGTAATTTATAAGGGTACAATAATAATTATACTGAAAGAATGAGCTATAAATAAGGTGTAGTAGATGGTTATTTTGTTTAGTTTTTAATTATTCAATTTAATTTAATAATGATATTAAATTAAAATTTAATTAACAATTAATACCATCCACATACTAGGTATCAACTACAAGTACAGACTCATAAATTAGCTAAAGACAAAATTAATTGCGTATTAAAATTTATAGGAGTATAATATATGTACAAGTAGGATAGGGGGGGCTGGTTGATAATGTTCATTTGTTACATAATAGACCTGTTTCCATAAATATTTCATTAATTACCGCAGGCTATATGAATGATATAAATATCACCTGTTAATTTTAATTGCATACTAAAATTTATATAATTGTTATTTAAATAATAGTGGTACTCTATTGTTCACTATTTTCACAAAATTGGATTAATCTAACCTAAATCCTATGGGAAGAAAAGTACTTATGTAATGTCGCGTTAATTAAGATAAAAGTATATCATAATTGTGTATAAAATAAAACATTATAATTTTACAATAATAGAATTATATTTAACTAATAAAAATTCAACCATTATAAACAAATTTGAGTCCTCGGTGGACCGATTCACTATACACCATGTTCTTATAAAAAAAATTTTAGTATATAAAAAATTACTTTTTGAAGAAAGAATTATTACTTTTATAAATAATGTAATAAAATTTAAAGAGTATTATTTTTATTAGGAAGAGCAATAGTTCTTTAAAGATCACCTATAAATTAGAGTAAGAATTTGACGAGTGAAGTTTTTCATTCTAAACTAATAATTCATCTCTAGAAAAAGAAAGAACAATCGTAAATTAATATGTATATGAACCCAATTCAGAAACATTCTAAATTAATATTGTTTGAATCTAAAATTCAAGCGAAATGAGAATAACACCCAGTGTAATTAATCATCTAAAGACAAATTTTCTTGTGAGACATCATATATGTGAGACGATTTGTGAGAAGTGTTAAAGTATGTCTATTATATAAATAAAATATGATTAATGGTTGTTAAAGTGTGTTTTCTAAAATATGATAAATGATGAATTAAAGTATGATTTTAGGATGTTATAATATGATTAATTATTGACATACTTTAATTATAAATAAGCAAACTTTATTTATATAATAAGCATACTTTAGTAATGGATCAACCGTCTCACAAGTTTTTCTAATCTAAATTAATCTTGTGTGTATATATAAGTATTGTTAAAGAGTAATAATTTTTTAAATGAGTCTAATTTTATGTCAGATCTCTCTAAAATTAATGCTTTGATTAGAAAATAGAGTGATTATTCATTTTTTCCAAAATATTGTTAATAAAGATTGAATGATCGATTTTGAATTAATAATATTTATTTATACATGTATATAAAAACAAATCTAAATTATTATTTTGGTTTTAATTTTTCTTCATCTTTTTAATTTTATTGTATTTATCATTCAATTTTAATCTTGATTATCCATTTACGAACTTAAGATTTTATTTTGGTCTTCAATTTTCTTCATATTTTTAATTTACTGTATTTATAAATTATTCAATTTTAATCTTGACTATCGATGGTATATATGTGAGAAAAGAGTGACAAATTTAAAATTAAAATAACATTTAAGATTGTTGGATAAAGTGATATTTATTTTTTTTCTAGTGTGTTGTGTGATAAATAAATTAGAAAACTGTGTAGGGTTTGATTAGACTGAGGGAGTATAGTGAAAAAAAGACCCAATCTCTCTGTCTCGTGCGAGCGCACATTATACATCAACTTTGGTTTGAATTAGGACTATATATATATATATATAAACTTCATTCGTTCGATAATAACATATACATTTTCTTTTTTCACGTAAATTAAGGAGTTTTATTACTTTTATGTGTAATGAATATTGGTGTACTTAAACATTAGATTTTTTTCCAAAAAAAAATATGCATCTTTAAAGTGTACGCTCAAAATGATAAAATATATGCATTTCAATTTGACTTGGGGACTATATATATGCTTCATGAATTATGTAGTAATCATTTTTTTATGGGGCTTAATAATCAGAATGGACAGCTCCATCTTTTTGATGACAAAAGGGGCTCTAATTATATATGGTATTGGTTTTGTTCAGTTCACCAAGTTCAAGTGTGGAGGAGTGTGTTTGGGCATGAGATGGGCTCACATGATTGGAGATGCATTCTCTGCTTCCCACTGCATCAACATCTGGGGCAACATCATGGCCAATCAGACACCGCCACGTCACCTCAAGACCCCACCCACCCCTCACCACCCCCTCACCACCCCTACCAATTCCATGCCTTGTCGATCCGTGAAGCAGTTGGAACACCTTGGGGACAACTGGTTGACTCCAACCAACTCCAAAATGCAGATGCACACTTTTCATCTCACTGAAGAAAAGTTGAGCAACTTGCTGTCTGGAGAGAGGAAGATGAGAGAGAGGATTGAGGAATTTGATTTGATCTCTGCAATTGTGTGGAAATCTGTGGCTAAAGTGAGTGGTTGTGAGATTGTGAATGTTTGCAAGAGGAGGAGCTCAGATGAGAGCAGTAGTCTTGAGAATGAGCTGTTGGGCAATGGACATTTGGTGATTGGCATAGTTGAAGTTCCAACCATCATGGAAGCTCAACCACTTGTAGTGGCTAAGATGATTGCTGACAACTTCATCGATGAAACGAATGCGATTGAGATGCGGATGGAGGAAGGGGATGGGAATCTTGATTTCGTTGTATACGGGTCCAATCTCACTTTCATCAACTTGGAAGGAGTGGATGTGTATGGACTGCAGCTGAAGGGAGAAACCCCTATTTTCGCTAATGTAAGCGTTGGAGGGGTGGGCGATGGAGGGGCCGTTGTGGTGGTGCCGGATTCGAGTGGATGTGGCAGGGTTGTGAATGTGATCTTACCTGAAGATCAACTACTACACTTGAAGAATGAACTCAACCTGGAGCGGGGCATTTGTTAGACTTGATCATCCTATTGTCTGTTTGTGTGCGTCTGTTTTGTATTCAAATTAATGTTGCATTATATTTGCTATTATTATGCTGATTGTGCAGTGGCATGTAAGACACTCATTTAAATCTAAGGCGATCAAGTCTTGCATGAAATCATCTCAAGATACTCATTCCGTGAAATATATATACTCCTACTATGCCCCGTTTAGAAAATGGTTCCATTATGTGAGAAGGAAAGCTTTTACAGACAACAAATACTCAACTAATCAAAATCTTGAATGACTACTAAGATTGGAAGAATATCCACCTACAACCACTCCAATGTTTACCAACCATATGTAGATGAAGAAGCATATATATGCATATAGCTAATAAACAACAGCTTTTACCCAAGCATCACTACTATGCAGCCGCGAAAATCGGTGACTTATCCCGGCCACAAAGATTAATGCAACCATTCACAACATATTCCAACAGCACAATACAGAACCAGGGAGAGCAACACACAATTTTAACTCCGGAACATGCAAAGCCACTTTCACAAGATATCTGAGTCCTGCTTGAGTGGCCAGGAGAAGTTGTATAAGACGAGTCCACTCATAAGCACCACACTACCCAAGACGAAGAATGGACTTAAGCTTGAACCTTCTGGAAGGTACGGTAATGGAAGGGAAAGAATGTAGATTGAAATTGGCACTGAAATACCGAGTAAATGTCGTTAGAATTGCTCCACTTGAACTTTCTGTAAACTAATAAACAAGTGATGAGGGCACCTGATGACATCACGGCAAGGGAAGAGACAATGGCAGATGAATACTTCAAAAGATTGAGCACTGATATGTTGAAAGCAATATTTGTTATTACGTAAAGGAGGGGTAATAGTGGGGCTCCATCACAACCTGAAAGATAAAAAAATAAATGGATAAATAATAGAACTAAGTCTTTTATTATATTTTATAAAATGTTTATTAAACATATGCTTTTCCACCTCCCCACTCCCCAGGAATATCCACCCTCTGGAAAAAACTGAAAATAACTTTCAACATGGCTTTCTGGGGATTGAAATGTTGAAGAGATATAGAGGCACTGCCAGAGCCTCGTAACAATTTTAAACACTGATATTGAAGGTAAGAGCATACCTGTTGTATCAGATCCAACATTAAAGAAGCAAGCAGCCCCATTTCTCAAGTACGAGGGAAGCTCAGGTAATGGTATGCCTTTCAAGTTTGATAAAAAAGGCAGAAAGAGGAGCACAAAAAGTGCCTACAAGAAAGGAAGTATGAGATAGAGAAGTTCCAGAGTTTTATTAAATGTAAGATAATGAGTTCAATTGTTCCGTTCTTAAGCATAGAGTGTGAATCTAAATTACAAAGTTCCCCCTTACTTAGTATGAGAAGGATTTGAGGTCCATAAGCATCAATATCTCCACTCAAATCCATAGCTATTGCAGACAATCTCCAATATTTGCTCCATTACACCTTAATTATTGGTGACTTTTATAGACGATCACTAACTGAATTCTTGATGTGCTCAAACTTCAAAATGAAGAAGGATCATAATACCACCACTTTCAACTTTCTAATTCTACCAATATCCAATTTTTTATTTTTATTTTTATTTTTATTTTTATTTCATGTTGTCAGGCATGTCCAGGGACAAGTAAAAAATGACCATAAGGAGCCAAAATGCCCTAGAAACTAGTTACTCCCTCGGTCAGGTTTTCATTTATTGGCCAGATCACAATATCCCAGAATGTCCAGAAAGACTACAAGGCCAGATGGATGAGTTCAATAACCTGAAAATTGATAAAAACAAGTAGAAGGTGCTCTATTTTTCTCTCTCAATTTGAAAGGAAAGCTTGTCTTTCTACATTTATCGCCAAATGTGCTTAAGCACTTGCAGCACTAGGAATTGTTTACAAAAATCACGCAAGAAATATATTGCATGGTGCAAACTTGAAATCACATGGATGCAACATGCCATTTAACAAAACCTTAAACTATGACATTTTACCTGTTCCCTTGACAGTTGGAGATAATGTTCTAATACAACCATATTACATATGCATACAAAACATACACAACATCCGCACACATTTATGTTTCAAAATATGTCGAATTTAGGTAGGTTGCAAATCAATGTTTTGTAACTTTTGTCTCTTTTGAATAGGATATTTCTTTCCTTGTAGTCAACATAATTGATTACCAAAAAAAAAACTGTTTTTTATGATCTTCAAACGTCTATACAATTTTATGTCATGCATATATGTGTATACACATCTGACGACCTTTAAAATTAACAAAGATTTAAACATAATCATTCTAATGATATCATCATCAGCCTATCATATTCTTACCTGAAATCCAGACCCAAAGGAGTTGACAACAAATATGTCCATCATCTTTCCCTGTATTATCAGTCAGGATTTAGTAGGGTTTTGTTTACAATATAAAAATTGGGAGTAGCACATTATCAAGAGTAAACAAATGCACAAATGAGATTTAATTTTTCGCACCTTGAGACGAGATGCAGCATCAAGGAAAACAGTTTCCTGCCCATGTCCACCAGAAAATTAAATTGCATAGTATGTAATGAAAGTGACAGTATTTTATGGGTTACCTTGAGAACAGAAGCAACTGCTTGAAATGCAGTTGAAGCTATCATCATTGCAGGCCACAGTAATCTAACTCCAGAGAGCATTTGATCTTGTTCTGATCCACTGTAACCCAGATAACGAAGTATTACAAGAAATAATATACCATCTCAAAAGCGAACCAACCAACACTAAATTTCCTTAAATTAAATTCGAGCTCAATTTTTAAAGAACAGATATCCCTTCTTTTAGACATGAAGTTCAGCTCAAAGTCAACAACTTGAACTAGAATGACATAACTTCTTTTTTTTTTTTTTTTGCTAGAATACCGACTTCCCTGAGCTCAACCCATACAATAGTAAAAAGCAAACATACAATTTGAATCAACAAAACATGAACTTACTATGGCCGAACTTGATCACCTACTTAACAAAAATAAACCACTACAAATATTAGCACAATTAATTTTGACATTAACATAATTATTGCACATGTTTAGAGTAAAAAACCTTGTAACTGCCAATACAACACCAGCAGCAACAAGAAAGCATCCAGCGAGTTTGTTGAAAGTGTATTGCCTTCCTAAGATGAGTATAGAGAAGGCCAGCTGCCATACTAGAAATGCCTGCAAAAGTAAGTTGCAAAAAGTACTAGATAAATAATAATGAATGGCTTAGGTAGCTGTTTTATATTCCTCTACAATTAATAGATGATGCTTCAAGCAGAATAATTAGGGAAAATTACAATTATATGAAACGACGCTTCTGTCTTGATGCGAGTAAAACTTAAATATGACAGCAACAACTTCTACATAGTAAAAGGGGTATGTGATAAACCAAGAAATTTATCCATCTTTAATCATAGACACACAAACATACACTCCAATAGAAGTGAATCGATACTTACCTTCATATGAGAGAGATGTTATCATGAGAAAAGTGTAACACAAGGCAAATAAAAAGGATAACATTAGAAGAAAAACTTTCTTGCTTAGATTTCATATGAGAACAGCTCTAAAACTTTGGTTAATTTTCAAATTATTGCGGATAATCCAAGCCCAAAATTCAGTATAAATTAGAAGTGAATAGAAGAAAAAGAAATTATATTGTTAATGCATTAAACAACTACAGCCTTTGTGCCATGGAGCATGCATGCAGAAAAAATAAAAAATAACTACTTCAATCTGGATCAAATTGGAGGTACCTGATTTAGAATAGGGATGGCTGGTCCAGGAAGCATGGCTGTAAAAGATATACATTGTTCAATAAAAGGCTGCAGAAGAAAACTGGAACACCTTATTTATCTTCAAGTTGAATCATTGGAATTCATTTCTTTCTACATTTACTAAGCAGCACAAATTCTCTGCCAGAACTACGATTTAAACACTAGCAGATAGACACAATAGATGTCATTCTATGATTTTTAAAAACTGATTAGGTAAGTTCTGCATGATCCATCACATAATAGATGTTATCCACTTTTAAGTTGCTATTCTCATACCTCCGGAGTACATCCCAGCAACAAGTCCAAGAGCTTCTAGAAAACCAATGATTATAAAAGGTGACTTTGAAAAAGCTAACATCTCATCAGTAACAATTCCACTTTTGTATCTCATGTAAAGGGTGAAGAAATATATCGCCACATACCTGGGTATCATATAAACCCATCAATCATAGCTACCCCCAAAACAATTGATAAAATTTCTGCATTTCATAGTAATTAAGCTACAGTACAAACAATCTTTAGTTTTCATTTTTGAGATCACTATCCAGTTATGGTGTTATTTTAGAGGAGAAGCAGAAATTCATCTCATGAAATTGTTTTGTTTTAAATGATTAAATAATAGCTGAAAGTATTTTCAGCAATGTCAACATTAATTCCTCACAGAAATATCACATTCGTTCAACTCTTCATCCTAGAAAACTGATTCCTATAATCCAACTCGATAGTTGTTTTATTATCACAGTGAACCAAAAATATGATTCTTAATTCTTAGCTTGCTCAAACATATCCTGAGATAATATAAATGACGAATGGAGTAATAAATCAAGCAGTCAATCGAAACCGAAACGAAAATTGGATCAACAGAGACCTATTTGATCCATTTTTCACAATTAAACACCAATAACGGCAAAATATTTTGTTCATAAAACGTACCCGAAAGTAGTGAATTGAGCGAGAAAGAAGGGGAATTCCTTCATAGGCACAAGGGCGAGCTTGTAAAGCACACGATTCGCAATGGCAAGAGCAACAGTAACTGTGGCACATGCCACGACGGTGAACTTCCCACTGCTGGAACTGGAATTGGGCAGCGGAGGCGTTTCCGTCGGCGGAGGTGGAGAAGCGTCTCCATTGGCGGAGATGGGTGGGAAATGCTGGAGTCTGCGAGAGTAGTTACAGTAATGAATGTGGAAGTTGTGAGTGGAAGGGAGAGATGAAACGGAGAGATTAACAACTGGAGTTCTTCGATTGTGACGAGAGAGGACAGCAGAGGGAGAATGGTTGGTGGAGAAGGTTATGAAGCGGGTTGAAGAAGAAGGCGATCGGAGGTGTAGCATTGTCGCCGAAGAATGAAGAAAATGCAATGATCTGCACGTGCCACCTAACTTCGTATTTTGTGATGCCATTTGATTTGTGGCACGTGATTAGCATTGGACACCATTTATTTTTGAGTTAGACTAAATTTTTTTTAAACGTGTAGCCACCACAACGGCTCATAATTCTGGTCTCTTGTGGAGGAGATACATAAAAAAACATCAATAATATTAACAATTAATTTATTATTAAATTATTTTCTTCATTATTAATAATTTTGAATTAAAATTATTAATCCTAACATCTTAATAATTTTAAATATATATTTTTTCATTTTAGGTTTCTCTTATTTATTTCAACAAAATTTTAATTTATTATTTATGGTACTAACAATTATGTTTATATTATGATTTATTTTGTAATTATAATTATAATGTAGTACTAACAATTACTGAGTCATTATTAAATTATTTTATTCATTGTAAACAAATTATTTCCTTTATGAATTTTTTAAAACTATAATGTAGTTTTATCAATTAATTCATTATTAAATTATTTTCTTCATTATTAATAATTTTGAAGTAATATTACTGATCTTAACATCTTAATAATTTTAAATGGCTATGTGCAATCAACGGGTATTGATAAACAGATTTGGATGGGTATGAGTATCATAATATATCTTTTTAATGAAATGAGTACGAATATGAGTAGTTTATATTTAAATGTATATGGGTACTTAACAATTAATTTATTATTAAATTATTTTCTTCATTATTAATAATTTTGAATTAATATTATTGATCCTAATATCTTAATAATTTTAAATGGGTATGCGTAATCAACGAGTATTGATAAACGAGTTTGGGATATGTATGAGAATCATAATATAGTATTTTTTTAATGAAACGGGTACGAATATGAGTAGTTTATATTTAAATGGATACGAGTACGTACAGATACCCCTATAGTGAATATCCTACCCTCTATCATCCATAAAAACTACCGATTGTACATTAAAATATTATATCTCTCAAACTATACCACTATAAACTACAACATATCCCTATACCGATTTTTCACAAGTTAATATTTCCCTATAAACACCGTCTCACAAGAGACTATAGTCAAAATAAATTTTAAAAGTATTAAATGAGTATGAGTAATTAATAAAAGACTTTGGGACGGATACAAATATTGTAATGAATTTTTAAGATATCAATTTTTAAATGATATTTATTTATACATGGGTACGAATATTACGAAATAAGCAAATATCTAACATAATTAATAAATATAATTATTTATTATGTTAAAAAAATATAATTATTTTATAAAAACGCTCAATATTTACAACTACTCCCTTTCGTTATATATTTAAAATACACCTTTTCTTAATCTTTTTACTGCTAAAAAAGGAACATCTCAGCATGGATTGAAGGATTGTTGTATATAAAAATTCTAATTCAGATAAATTCTATGTGAAGATATACTTATTTTATAAAAACGCGTGACCGTGCAACACATGGAACTAGTATAACTAAACGTGTATACTTATAATTACACATGCTACAATAACGGAAGATATACTTTTATCCAGTAGTTTAAAGCATAATGTCCCCCGAGAATTTAATATTTATCGGCAGAGTTTTGTTTATTCTTATAATTTATGATATACTTTTACCCAGTGATTCAGGGTATAATGTTCGCCGAGTGTTTAATATTTATCACAGGATAATAATATTTAAATTAAGATAAATTTTAAGTTAAGATATACTTATTTCATAAAAACGCATGATCGTGCAACACTTTGGGCTTAAATAACATCATAATGCTTTTATCCCATGCAACGCAAAGCAATCGTAACATAGCTGGAAAGACAGACGGACACGAAGGAAGGGAAGTTTTTTCAAAGAAGAATGGAAGGGCTTTTTCCTCGGCAGAAGCGGTGGCAAACCGATCTCAAATCTATAAAGAAGGGCAAGTGAAAGCGGGAGTCTTTCTAATCTAAAAAGATATGACAGGTAGCTTTTTTTATCGCATAACTACGTCCTCGAGCCCGACTGCAGCTCCAGCTAAAGCAATTGTAGATGGAATCACTCAACTCAGAGAGCCCTCCCTAAGTCAATTCGTAGATCGGACTTGAGACAGAGAGATACGAATTCAGCCCTACGACTTCGGCTTTATGATACTAGGACCAATAGGTCAAAAATGAACAAAATGAACAAAATTATACCCATAACACCTACGTCATCTTTTTGTTTGTTTTTATTCCTGGGCTGCTGTAAGTAGATCGAGAGCCAGTGGAGACCTACCCTATGGACTGGTATTTCCCAAATTCAAATAAAAAATAGAGGAAGGCTCTGCAGTGCCTTATTTGATTGGTGAATCAAGAAAAAGACTTGATAAAGAATCAAAATCCGCGAGAGTAGGCTGACGAACTTATATGCGGCCGCGAGGAATCAAGAGATCTTTGCCGGTGCTGACTTGGATCCCAACGAGCATTAGATGAGATTTTAGCCTGGCAGGTTAGGATATCATCATGCTCAAAGATGAGCCGATCGTTCGTTAGGGACGGTTTATAGATCAAAAAATTCCCACAAATTGAATGGCTGCATCCCTACTCACCTGGTCCATGCACATCGCTCTCTCCAGGAGGTTGGCCGCCTATCCTAGATCTTCCCATTTCCAAGTGGTACCATCGCCTATGCTCTAAGGGTAGTGTCATTTTAATGTATAATGGATAATTGTATTAGTGTTGCAGGTTAACCCTTGTATTAGTGTTGTATGTTGGTCCTGTAAAGTTATATTAATTCTTTTTTTTAGTCTCATCTACTAAAAAGGAAATATAATCTTGACATAACACACCAAATTACTAATACGTAACTCTTATGATAGAGAGGAGGGAGAATGAATTTAAACTCTCATTCTCCAACCACTAACTTTTGAGAGGTCTTCCCACCATTTCCTTTGTCACTTGAATTACTCCCTCCGTCCACCTTTTAGGGGTGCCATTTTTTTTCACGTGAATTAAGAGGTATTATTATTTAATGTATAGTGGGTAGTTGTATTAGTGGAGGTGTGAGTCCTATTTTTTTAGTTGTATTAGTGGGTGTGTGTGAGTCTCATATGTATAAAAAAGAAAATGAGACCTTGGGGGCGGACGCCCAAAATAAAAAAAAATGATACTCTTAAAAATGGATAGAGGGAGTATATGCTAGACTTAGAAAAATTTAAAGTAAATACTTAGGTAGGACTAGTATTTTTTAATTAATCATAGACCAAATGAGATTTCTAATATAGATCGAAGCCCATTTGTAATGGTTTGAATTCATAAAATTATAGGCAACAAAAAGATTCAAATATTAAAACATAGAATTAAAAACATTCAAACAAAATCAATTCATATCAACATTCAAAGGGAATTCAACTTAATTGGTATCAGTTAGAGGCGATCACGATTATATACTAAGCTTCCTTACAGATTATGAAGGTTGTATATCTCCTAGAGACTCCCAAAAGTTTATAACATCGATGCCCAACACTAATCTCTTTCATCTAGGCACTCATTATTCTCCAAATCTTTCTTAAAAAGTACCATCTAGAGGTAATTCTACCTTTTGTGTGTACTAAGTCTGATGATGGATTGATTCCTCTCATCAAACTCAAATATCATTTTGGTCAAACCTGAACCCGATATTTATCCATACTCGTCTAATACTATAGAGGGTCGTTTTCGTCGCACCCCTATAAATAAAAATATGGATAATATTAAGACACTTAATTACTGCAAACAATATGTTGATCAACAATCTATTAAATCAACAAATCATCCATACATAACAAACCATGCATCATTATATCCAAACAATTAAAATTCATAAATAGAAACTAACACCAATTAAGCGAAAACCAATTTAATTCACATGCTAATAATATAAATAAAAATGCTCTTCATATCCCTAATCCTATGGATTAGCCTAATATGGTCATTAACAAAACAAGTAAATTTTTAATTACAATTATCCATGTAGTCTAAATTCCAAGAAACAAAAAATGAATTCAATCTTCCATATCAATTTCTTGAAGAGATTTTCAATCCTTCTTACTTTCACCCTCTAGCTCTTGAGATCTTGAAATCTCAACACCAAATGAGAAAAATGGATGGAAGAGATGAAGTAGATGTGTGAAAATCTTCAAAATCACCAAGGAAATGCTCAATGCGCTGTTCCTTCTCCTCCAACTTTATATTCTCAGCAATTTATATCATCCATGGTAGCTACTAAAGAAAATAAAGAAAAATCCTGAAGTTGATAAAACTTCTTCAAAATTCGACTCAACTTTCATAAATTGGGGTTGAATTTTTAAACTCGTTGGAACACTTTTACAAAATCTTAGCACTACCTTCGTAATCATGAAAATTAGACTCGAATGACTCGAATTTAAGAAATTCGAGTCGAATTTTTAAAACTCGATCGGGATTTCAGAGCAAGGTTGAATTCCAAAAATTTGAAATCGGTGTATGATCAGGACAACAAAAATTCGATTCGTATTTCAAAAATTCGAGTCGATTTTTTCAGATATTTTTTATTTGCTCGTTTCAACTCAGAATTGAGTTCTTTTTTTCTTTTTTACTTGTGCATCTATTTTTGAGCTTATTTCATTGAAATTCCAAATACAAAATATTTGGTCTCAAATTCAAGTGGTCTAAGACATATTTTCTACACATATTTGATGCCCGTTTCCTCATTTTCTCATATTAGCTCAATAATACATAATTCCTACATGAAAACATAGTTGCAAACTTTGCTCAAAAATTACAAAAATCACACAATACTGAATAAAATATGAAAACACTAAAAAATCACATAAACACTACTCTAAAAATCCACCAATTAATTTTCACACTAAACATGATTTTTACACATGCAATCATTTCTTCCTCTTACATCATCACTTCATGCATTTAATTCTTGATAAAACATTTTCATAACTTCTAAGGGCACTATAGTTGGAGGATGTAGAGTTTAAAATCAAAATCTTCTCATACAAATTTACTTTATCCAAAATAATTCAAATAAATTTAATTTATTCGAAATAGTCCTAAAATTTTTAAATACTCACCAAAGTTATCATTTTTATTTAAAAAATTCCATTTTTTTAATTCAATGGGACTGAACCATGAGACCAAATTAATGTTTATACAAAAGTTATATTAGAACGAAATAATACAAAACTAAAATATTTGGGACGAAAATACATGTCCTAGTTATTTCAGGACCTCTTTGGATAAGGTTAAAAGGTACGAGAAATTTAAAACATAAAACTTATGTCACTACAAAAAAAAAATTTAGCAATGAAATTTACCAACGGAATTCAATCCGTTGGTAATTAGCAATGAATTAGCAACCAAAATGACATTTTTCTTTTAGCATTAATAGAATGCCAACGGATTTATTCTCTATTTTACCAACATAATTCAATCTGTTGGTAATTACTAACGAATTACCAAGGAAATCTTTATATAAATTACCAACGTAATTTTTAACAACGGATTACCAACGAAATTATTTACCAACGGAATTGATTTTTCATTGCTAAAAATTTACCAACCACCACTTTACCAACAGAAATTTACCTACGAATTCCATTGCTAATCCATTGATAAACCAATTTAACAATGAAATTAAGACTTTTACCAATGAAATATTCCGTTGGTAAAAAATAGTTTTTTAAAATGTGTTTGATTTAATGAATAAGAATGATAGTAGAGGAAGTTTGTTACTTTACTATCATTCCATAAATAGTGATTTTATTCCAAAAAAGTTGGGGATCATCCATTCCGATCCACTTTTGGGTATCACTTTGATTCTACCAAACTTTTATTCCAATTCCCTCTCCCCTTCTCCCACTAATTTTTTTTTTTTTACCAATGAAATATTACGCTATTAAAAACACTAGCTTTTGACCCGAGCGTTGTACGGGAATAAGTTATCACAATATTGTTTATATTATGTGTTATATAACTATTAGTTAATATTTTTTTAATATAACTTGAATTTTACGTTGTTAGTATTTGAATTTTAGAAGGTGTGATATGGAGTACTTCACCCATTCTACGAATGTTATTGAATTTACTGTTTGCACAAATATTAAGAAATATTATATTTAATGTGTAATGGATTGAAAAATAGGGAATAATACTTTAATGTATAATATATAACTGTATTAGTGTTATGTGTGGGACTCATGGAGAAAATAATAGTTGTTTTGTAAGAGCTCATTTACCAAAAAGAGAAATGAAACAATATTGTAGGTCATTCTATTTATTTAGTAAAATGTAACAATACTCATAGGATAAAGGAATTTTTTTTAATATAATGATTTGACCAGTTTCAAATTCAACTTTCCTTTTTGTAAGAGCAAACTTTCCATTTTGACCTATTTCAAATTCAACTTCATACTTTCATAAAAGAAAAATAACTAGCTAATATTCCTCTAACATATTTTAATTTCAAAATGTTAATAACCTTTTTAAAACAAATAACATAATCTTTTATTAATTTATTATTATAATAATAATAATTATTATTATTATTACGAACTTGATTGAAAAAAGTACTTACCATTAGGTACATTAAAAATTCCTTTATTACTATGAGATACAAACATACAAAACTATTACTACTAACTATAAAAATATATAGTGATATTCCAATATTACCCTTACAATGTGCTGCACATAAATGTATGTGTGCAGCATGAAAATTCGTGTGCAACAAAAGTGTGTGTAGTAAAAAAAGTATATGAGGTAAAAAAAAGTGTGTACGGTAAAAAAGTGTAACGGCGGTCCGGCGGCGGTGGGTGGGTGATGAGTTTAAGGTTTGTGGTTTAAAAGTGTATGAGTTTAAGGTTATATTTGATACTCTCTCCATCCATCCTCAATGCATCCATTTGCTTTTTGCACGTGGATTAAGGAGTATTATTATTTTATGTGTAGTAGGTAGTTGTATTAGTGAAGGGTGTGAGTCCCTTAGTTCAAAAAGGGAAATTGATAGATTAAGGATGGACGACCCAAAATGGTAAAATTGATAGATTAATAGTGGATGAAAGGAATATTTTACTTTAATATTTTGTATGTGAGAATAATTTTTTTAAATCAATTTATCTCACAGTAATTATGGGTACAAAGTGTGTATCTAAGAGTATTTATTTTAAAAAAATGATATTAATTTTTAATCTTTTAATAAAATATGACATTATTTTATAATTCAAAAATTAAACAAAGCACTCATTAATATTAATAATATTATTTATGACCTATATTGATTAAAAAAATAACATTAATTTATAGTTGTGTGTATTAAAATATGATATTAATTTATAATTTAAAAATTAAACAAAACAATTATAGGTTAATAAATTAAATGGTATAAATTTAATAATAATAATAATATAATAATAATAATAATAATATTAATATGTATCACGTAGATTGACAAAAGAAATGAGATTAATTAATAATCTTGTATTAAAATATGGCATTAATTTATAACTAAAAAAATTAATAAAATGCTTGTTAATAATAATAATATGTATGGCCTAAATTGATAATAATTAAAAAAAAATTGTGTGAGATAATATGTATAGCCTAATTGATAATATGTATGTTAGAATAATTAATGTGCATAACTAGCTCATAATATATATATATATATATATATATATATATATATATATATATATATATATATATATATATATATATATATATATATATATATATATATATATATATATATATATATATAAATTTTATTATTAAATTTTGTTACCATTAGATTAACAACAAAATCCATTAGTAATTTTTTTATTGGAAGTGTGGTGGTTGATAAATTTTTAGCAACGAAAATTCAATTATATTGGTAAATAATTCTGTTAGCAAATAGCAAACGGATTTTATTTGTTAGAAAAAACATAATAAATCCGTTAGCATTCCATTATTAAAAGAAAAATATATTTTTTGTTGGTAATAAATTGCTAAAAATGAGTATTTTAATGTTCCTCAAATTCAACACAAATAATGGACTAACTCTTCTTACAAATGCAGCAAGATAATAAACCCTCCATTAATTAAAGTTCGTCTTAGACACACCCTACAATACACTTTCTCTATTGATCTAGGACGATAAGATCCTTAAGTACACAATTTATAATTATTTATAAAAGAAAGATAACCTTTTCAAAAATAAAAAAATAAAAAAATAAAAGAAAGATAACAATAAATCCTAATAAGATAACATTAATTCAAGTAGCTTGAAGCAAAGCAACCATAAAATATAGCAATATATAAGAATTGAGAGCTACATAAATCTTTGTCATTTATTATAAATACGATATATAATAATAAAGTAAACCAAGTGGTTTAACAATCAAAGTTGTATCATTAAATATAATACGTTATAATTGATCCATATTATATATAAGCAAATAATATTAAATCTGGTGGTTGTTCGAGCGGGGAAGATTGTAGAGCACAAGACCCGCTACAAGAATCAAAGAGCCCAAATGGAAAAATGGGCTTAACCTCACATTCTGCGGTAGGTATGGCAATGGGAGGGAGAGAACATAAATTGCAATTGGCACTGCATAACAACATACATGCTATATGGTTAGAGATTGCACTTGCCAATATATAAAAAACTTACTACAAATATGCAAAGTATAAAGCATAAATATTGAATTTTTACTGCAATATAGACCACACACTACAAGAGTGAAATTATAATTTTTTGGAATTTTTTTAAAAATAACCTCACTTTAATCCCGAGTTGCAACTCGAACTACCGGCGGGGAGGCTAGCTCGGTCATTGACGTGTTGTTCTATTATATATGTCACCCTCAATTTGTCCAAAATGACGTTGCTTTGTGAGCCTTAACTTTTCTCGGTGAAACGAATATGAATACATCCGCTTAGCCCAGAGCCAAACTCACTTGACCCAGTTTGTTCATCACTACCGGACCCTGTTCCAACTCCACATACACGACCCAAATAAGATCCAGAAATTTACGGTTCTCAGCTCCTCGAATAAGTTAGGGCTCACAAAACTATGTTGTTTTGGATAAGTGAAGAGTGACATGCATGATGGAACGACACGTCAGCAACCAGGCTGGCCTGCGGCGGCTCGATGGTTCGAGTTGCAACTCGGGATTAAAGTGGGGTATTTTTTACAAATTCTTATAAGTTTGGACTAATTCGCAATCGAAATAAAGGTTAAAACTTTTCCAACAATTAACCTTAAAATTATTTAAAGCCCCAAAATGACATCATTTTGGATACGTGGAGGGTGACTTGGATGATAGAATAACACTTCAGCTAGCGATCGGGCTGGCCTCTTGATGCTCGGTGGTTCGATTTGAAAGTTGCAACTCTAGATTAAAGTGGGGTACTTTTTTACAAATTCCAAAAAATTTGAACTAAGTCACAATCGAAGTAAAGGTTGAGACATTTTAATCAACTAACCCTTTAAAATATGGTCAAGTGCAAAAAATCGCGAATTTTATTCTTATTGTAAATTAATCACACTTTTACGAAATTGCAAAAAATAACTAATCTTTAAGCATAGTTGCAAAATAAACCTAAATTTTTAAAAAGAACTTCACCTTTAATCCCCTCTTTGAGAAAAATATCACACATTGGGTTTTGAAATTTGATTTTTGTATTGCTATATATAATGAGGTGATTAGGAGAGAAGAGGAGGAGTTTTGGTTTTGATTAGAGGTGTGACCTGATGACCTTCCAACAAGAGATGCAACAATGGCATTGGAAACTTTGAGAAGACTGAGAACAGATATATTGAAGACAGTGTTTGAACCTATGAATATAAGGGGCAGCAATGGTGCTCCATTGCATCCTGCAACATCATCAATCCAACCCATTACTTAATTTATGTCTTTCTTTACTCCAAATGATAAGTTCTTGTG
The DNA here is from genome assembly GCA_023678885.1 of Pogostemon cablin. Taxonomy (NCBI): domain Eukaryota; kingdom Viridiplantae; phylum Streptophyta; class Magnoliopsida; order Lamiales; family Lamiaceae; genus Pogostemon; species Pogostemon cablin. Next base: position 7,955,328 of record CM042990.1, on the reverse strand, counting down.
ATATCAGATTTGAGATATAATTAATTAATCCCATAAAAAACTACACTTTAAATCAAATGATAATTCTAGGCTGCATGAGTTTTTATAACATTGTTTAATTAACTCTAAATTTCATTATGTGACTAAGAATATTAAATCAGTGGAAAATAAGTCTCGACTCAAAATACTTTTCAATCTTAAAATAGTAGTAATAAATTTTTACCTGCTGTTTTGGTTCCCAAGTTTAGGAAACAAGCAGTAGCACTTCTAAAGTAGAAGGGTAGTTCAGATAAGGGCATACCCTTGGAGTTTGAAAGGATGGGCAAGAACAGGACTATAAACAGAGCCTACAAATAAAACAAAACACATCATTTTATAACCACCACTTACAACTGCATTAAATATTGGGTAATTCTTGGGTGTCCCGTGGTCAACATGACCCTCTTAAATATTATAATACTACCTTTTAATTTACTTGAAAAAATAAAAAATCAATATAAGAAGGGATAAAAGAGTAAATGATCACCTGAAATGCAGATCCAAATGAATTGACAACAAAGATGTCCAATGACTTTCCCTAATGACATAATCAAAGATGAATCAATTAATAATGATATTCCATCAAATTAATACTCTGAGAATTAAACAATATTAGTTAAACAGAATACCATTCATTAAGAAATAATTAAGGGAGTACATGTTTACTGTATTTATGGACCTTAAGATTGGCTGAAGCATCAAGGAATACAGATTCCTACAAAATACAGCTTTCAAATGAACTTTAATATCATATATTATTTAGATAGATAATTAATTTTTATAAGAAAAGGATTAATTAGAGAGTAAAGTGATTACCTTAACAATAGAAGCAGCTGAAGCAATCATCATTGCTGGCCACACAACTCTTACTCCAGATAACATTCGCCCATTACTTGCTCCACTGCACCCACCATATACTACTCACTATCTATATCATATCATATAATTCTGCTAATAGAGAAACATTTACGTGAGATCGTATAATAGATTTGAGAAGGGAAAATTATGTTAGGAAATTTATATTTCCTATATAATTTAATTGTGGGCAATATATTAATACTCAATTATATTAGCTATTCAAATAAACATATTGGGCTTAATTAAGTGATTAAAATAAAGTAAGAGCCCATGGATTACACTTATTTGATATGGGCCAATGAGTAGATACCCAATATTACGTATCAGGTGATTATGGGTGGCCTGATATGGGTAATATATATAGATACCTAGGTTATGGTCCCCAACACTAAGCCGCACGCAGTTATCTCTTTCCCCATCTGAAGAGATTACGAAGGTCCTTACGGAATCCAGAGGCTTTAGTGAAGGAAGACCTTGAACCTGCTGCTGATCTTCCGTTTAATTCCGCATAAGAAGATCAATGGATCCAGGTATTCCTCTATATAATTATTTTATGTATCTCATTGAATCATGTTAGGGCTTAAGGTGTATTTGGATTAATTGTTATGTTTCCAACAAGTGGTATCAGAGCCACCCTAATTTTGATTCTTTGATATTTGTAAAATTAAGTTTGAATTTAAATATTTTATTTGAATCACGTTGTGTAGTCGCTTTTCTTTAAATCGAATGATTTATTCGGACGATTTATCAGGCAATTAAAAGTGATGTTAATTATTATTTGAATTGATGTTGTTAGTACTTCGGTTTTGGTAGTGGAAATTGTGTAAGGATATATGGGTACTCAAAATCCACTAAGTCAGTTTAATTATTTAAATTGATTACGTGAAATAAAGTTTTTTTTTTTTTTAGTTGCTGTAATTCTCAATATCTTGAATTTGCTTCTCAAATTTTTATGATCCGTTGACCTCGTTTTTCGTGATATTGAGATAGGGATGTTCGGCAATATGTACGTGTCTTGTGTACACACATCAGTCTTCTATAATTAATTCTGTATTGTGATTGCATTAAGAACTTAATTTGTGGCATTAACAAAAATGATTACATGTGTTACTTATTGGAGTGCACAGTAAAGAAATATATTCTGCCGATTAAATATTTTCATGAAATTGTACTTTTAAAAGTACAGCAAATGCGAACCTTTTTTCATTAAGTATTATGTGGCATATCACTTTCGTATTCTTTTACAGTATTAATAAATATTTCTGTAATTGATTTTTGACATGACTGGTGTTCGTGAATCTAACCCATAATAATAACAATAGAGATTTGATTTACAAATCTCATTTTGAACCCATAAGAAATTTATTTAAATTGGGGAGACAGTTCAATGTCGTTTAATTAAATTAAATATTTTAATATTTATTTAATTAGTCTAGTAAACCTTCAATCTAGTCAATCGAAGCACCATGTTGCCACAGCAATATCGTGTGTGGAGAAAAGCTTTATTGAAATTACATAGATGGGTGTGATATTATTCATGTGTTCTGTGTTCGGCCCACAGGTAGGCACAGTTTGACAGAATAATAACACACATGTGATAATGAGTATGTGATAATTATTTGGATTATTCATGTGAACATGAGTCGGTCCACAGATAGACTCTTGTTTGACAGAACTTATTGTCAATACTTGATTGTTGCACCAAGATTACCACTGTAGTTAATTTTTGTCCACAGACGAGGTTAATGTTACATTTGGTGTCTTGAGATGGGTCCCCAATTTGTTTTACTTATTCGTTCATAATTTGATTTATGACATGAATGTTATGTGAGTATACTTAATGTGTTCTCTATTTAGTTTCTGTTGCTACAGCTCCTAACTTTACTCAACAAATCAATAACATCCCAATGCTTAATGGGACAAACTTCAAGAGCTGGAAAGAAACCCTTGAGATCGTTCTGGGCTGTATGGATTTAGATCTGGCTCTTCGGTCTGATCGACCCACTGCTACTACTGAAAATCCAAATGAGGCTAAAATTGAGAAGTGGGATCAGTCAGATCGAATGTGCATGATGATCATGAAGCGCTCCATTCCGGAGGTGTTTCGGGGCTCTATTGCTGAGAGCAAAAATGCCAAATCGTTCTTCGAGGCTGTTGAGCAGTACTTTGCCAAAAATGAAAAGGCGGAGGCAAGTAGTCTTTTGGCTAAACTTGTCTCCATGAGGTATAAAGGCAAAGGGAACATAAGGGAGTACATCATGGAAATGTCTAATCTCACATCAAAGCTTAAGGCACTCAAGTTAGACATTTCTGATGATCTGCTTGTGCATTTGGTTCTAATCTCACTTCCTGCACACTTTGGGCAATTCAAAGTGAGCTATAATACTCAAAAGGACAAATGGTCCCTTAATGAGCTTATATCTTACTGTGTGCAAGAGGAAGAGAGAGTGCAGAGAGATAGAATTGAAAGTGCTCACTTGGCTATAAATGCTCAAGGCAAGAAAAGAAATCGACCTAATGGTACTGTTGTTGCTGCTTCAGAGCAGAAGAAGCAAAAGGTTGAACCTAAGGATCATAGATGCCACTTCTGCAAGAAGCGGGATCATTTTAAGAAAGATTGCTCCAAGTATGCTGCATGGCGTGCTAAGAAGGGTATACCTCTTACTTTGGTTTGTTCTGAAGTTAATTTATCCTTTGTACCTAAAGATACTTGGTGGGTAGATTCTGGTGCTACTACTCACATAAGTATGTCTTTGCAGGGTTGCCTGCATTACCGGCTGCCAACTGATGCTGAAAGATTCATCTTTGTGGGCGATGGCAATAAAGTTTTAGTAGAGGCTATTGGAACCTTTAAATTGCATTTAAAGAGTGGCTATTATTTAGACTTGTTTGAGACATTTGTTGTGCCGTCTTTTAGACGGAATTTGGTTTCTATTTCTGCTTTGGATAAACTGGGATTTTCCTGGTCTTTTGGAAATAATAAAGTATGTCTCTTTCAAAATTCCAATTTTATTGGTGATGGTCATTTAAGTGAAAATCTTTACATGCTTGATCTTATAAATTCCAATAATGTTATTCTGCAAACACATTCAAGAGGTACAAAGAGAAAATTTTCAGAGGATTCTGCGATTTTGTGGCACAAGCGCTTAGGCCATATTTCTAAACAAAGAATTCAAAGGCTTGTGTCTGATGGAATCCTTAATCCCCTAAATCTTGTAGATTTTCAAGTCTGCGTTGAATGTATAAAAGGGAAACAAACTAATATGAGGAAATTAGGAGCCGAAAGAGCTAAAGAAGTCTTAGAACTTATTCACACTGATATATGTGGTCCATTCCCTACGGCATCATGGAATGGGCAACGTTACTTTATCACGTTCACAGACGACTATTCTCGTTTTGGCTACCTATATTTGATTCATGAGAAATCTCAATCGTTGGACGTTTTCAAGTCTTTCAAAGCTGAAGTAGAACTTCAACTTGGTAAGAAAATTAAGGCCGTCAAATCTGATCGTGGAGGTGAATACTATGGTCGATTTGATGGATCAGGAGAACAACGTCCAGGACCCTTCGCACTTTTCCTCAAAGAATGTGGAATTGTTCCGCAATACACTATGCCAGGTTCTCCTCGCATGAATGGTGTTGCTGAACGTCGGAATCGGACTCTTAAGGATATGGTGAGGAGTATGATAAGTCATTCCTCCTTGCCAGAGTCTCTTTGGGGAGAAGCTTTGAAAACAGCAGTGTACATTCTCAATAGAGTACCAAGTAAAGCAGTTTCGAAAACCCCACATGAACTTTGGAAAGGCAAGAAACCTAGCATAAGACACTTACACATTTGGGGTTGTCCAGCTGAAGCGCGGCCTTATAAGCCACATGAAGGAAAACTGGAATCAAGAACGGTAAGCTGTTATTTCGTTGGTTACTCTGAGCATTCGCGGGGGTTTAAGTTTTACCATCCCACATCAAGAACCTTTTTCGAGACGGGAAATGCTAAATTTCTTGAGGATATTGAGTTTAGGAGGGAAGAAATTATGAGGAAGTTGTCTTTGAGGAAGATTCTGGAGTAGATAATGATTTAATTACTTTACCGATCATAGCTCAAGAAACAACTCCAGAGACTCATATGGAAATCACTATTCCAAATCAAGATAACATTGAAATCCTTCCTCCATTAGCTGAAGAACAAACTCAACCACCTCAAGAAGTGCCATTAAGGAGATCCACTAGAGAGAAGAGAAATGCTATTTCAGATGATTATATAGTATTCTTACAAGAACATGAGGATGGCGTTGGTTTGACCGAAGATGACCCTGTCACTTTTAGTCAAGCCATGCGCAGTTCTAACTCTCAGAAATGGATTGATGCCATGAAAGATGAGATGAAGTCTATGAGTGACAATGACGTTTGGGATCTTGTCGAATTGCCTGAAGGTGTGAAACCCATTGGTTGTAAATGGATATTTAAAACCAAAAGGGATTCAAAAGGCAATATCGAAAGATATAAGGCTCGTCTAGTCGCTAAAGGCTTCACTCAAAAGGAAGGCATTGACTACAAAGAGACTTTCTCTCCAGTTTCATCGAAAGACTCTTTCAGAACTATCATGGCACTTGTAGCTTATTTTGACTTGGAACTACACCAGATGGATGTAAAGACCGCTTTTCTCAATGGAGACATTGAGGAAACTATTTATATGGCACAACCTGAAAACTTTATCTTCGAAGATGCAAAGTCTACAGTGTGCAAATTAAAGAAATCCATCTATGGTCTCAAGCAAGCATCTCGTCAATGGTATCACAAGTTTCATCAAATTATTACCTCTTTTGGTTTTGAGGTAAATGTTGTTGATGATTGTGTATATTGCAAGTTCAGTGGGAGTAAATATATTTTCTTGGTTTTGTATGTCGATGATATTCTTCTTGCAAGTAATGATATAGGCTTATTGCACGAAACTAAGAGATTTCTTGCGAAGAAATTCGAAATGAAAGATCTTGGTGACGCCTCTTTTGTATTAGGAATTCAAATACTTAGAGATCGCTCTCGAGGTATCCTTGGATTATCGCAAAAGAGCTATATCGATATGGTTTTAGGAAGATTCGGCATGAAAGGAAGCAAACCATTAGACACCCCTGTGGCCAAAGGAGAAAAATTCAGTCTTAAGCAATGCCCCAGCAATGATCATGAGAAAAATGAGATGCAAAAGATTCCTTATGCATCAGCAGTAGGAAGTCTAATGTACGCTCAAGTTTGCACTCGTCCCGATATAGCATTCATAGTGGGAGTTTTGGGGAGGTATTTAAGCAATCCAGGGGAGCAACACTGGAAAGCGGCCAAACGTGTCATGCGTTATTTAAAGAGAACAATGGATTATATGCTCACTTATCGGAGGCTGGAGAATTTGGAGATCGTTGGATACTCTGACTCCGATTTTGCTGGATGTCAAGATAGCAAGCGTTCCACATCGGGTTATGTGTTTACATTGGCTGGAGGGGCTATTTCTTGGAAGTCTGCTAAACAGACTCTTGTAGCTTCTTCCACCATGGCTGCAGAGTTCATTGCTTGTTATGAAACATCTAATCATGCATTGTGGTTGAGGAACTTTGTCACTGGGCTGCGTGTGGTTGACGGTATCGAAAGACCGTTGAAAATGTATTGTGACAATAGTTCAGCAGTGTTATACTCCAATAACAACAGAAGTGCTACTAAAGCAAAATTCATTGAAATTAAGTACCTTGTTGTTAAGGAGAGAATTCAGAATAAACAAATTACTGTTGAACACATAGGAACAAATAGCATGCTAGCAGATCCACTAACTAAGGCATTAACCCCGAAGGTATTTCATGAGCATACTGCTCAAATGGGTGTTGTTTCTGATGTTACCTTAGTTTAGTGGGAGTTTATGTTCTATGTATTGAACTTCATATTTAAGATATTCGGAATTCTATAGAATAAAGTTGATGACCTTTTGGTTTATTCTGAATTCACTTAAGTTAATTTCCATTTTGTGATATTTGCATTGTGGATTGATCTCACTAAAGTTGGACCAGTTGGAAATAGACATGTTATTAATCACATTTTACATGTAATTTCCATGCTACTCACCATATTTGATCTATGTCATTGAGTATATTAATATGGTGATTGTCGGGGTTTAACCACGAATAATAATGTGGTGAATGCCGCGGTAATTCCATTGTTAGTGTATGAGATGGACCAGATTGTTGAAGGTAGTCTGAATGAATAGCATAAAGTTGTGCACTTAAGGATCCTTAATATAATTGTCTTCGGAAAATAATATATAGCCCAAGTGGGAGATTGTTAGGAAATTTATATTTCCTATATAATTTAATTGTGGGCAATATATTAATACTCAATTATATTAGCTATTCAAATAAACATATTGGGCTTAATTAAGTGATTAAAATAAAGTAAGAGCCCATGGATTACACTTATTTGATATGGGCCAATGAGTAGATACCCAATATTACGTATCAGGTGATTATGGGTGGCCTGATATGGGTAATATATATAGATACCTAGGTTATGGTCCCCAACACTAAGCCGCACGCAGTTATCTCTTTCCCCATCTGAAGAGATTACGAAGGTCCTTACGGAATCCAGAGGCTTTAGTGAAGGAAGACCTTGAACCTGCTGCTGATCTTCCGTTTAATTCCGCATAAGAAGATCAATGGATCCAGGTATTCCTCTATATAATTATTTTATGTATCTCATTGAATCATGTTAGGGCTTAAGGTGTATTTGGATTAATTGTTATGTTTCCAACAAATTATATTTTTAGTTCCATTCCAAAAATCTCATTTCATTTTTTGTTTCTAATTTTTTTTTTATTACAAAAGTCACAAATCGTTAAATCCAAAAAAAAAAAACTAAATAGAAAGTAAGAACATTAAACGATCCCCATCCAAAAGTTAACCGAATGTACCAAAATAACAATTTTTGAAATAAAAGACAAAAAAAAAAAAGAAGGTTAGGAGCAAAAATGAAATGAAACTGCTCCTATGAAAAAAAAAAAAAAAAATGCAAGTATCCCTATTTGAGAATCACTTGTGAAATCTAAAAGTAGTACATTTTTTATACCACTCATTAGATATTACCAAATTATTCATAAATAATTCACTTGTTTGAAACTTTTCATTAATCAAATATCATTTTATTTATTTTATTAAAATATTACTACTTTTTATCTGTATCGCGAAATTCTTTTTCTAAGTCATTCTCATATAAGTGTTTGTCTTGATAATAAAAAGGAAGCAGTATTTTCCTTTTAACAGCTACAACAAAACCAGCTGCTACAAGACAGCATCCAAAGATTTGGTTGAGAGGGTATTTTCTCCTCAACAGAAATAGCAGCTGCCAAATTAAGAATGTCTGCAAATATATATGTTGTAATCATCTCAACCACTCTATAAATATTGTTTGATACTTTTAGAATTACCCTATTATTGTATATTTCACCTAGGGGTGGGGAAAAAAATCGAAAATTCAGTATGCCGAGCTCGCCGTATCGAAAAATATCGAAAAATACTGAAATTTAGATATATCGAAATTTTTGGTACGGTATAGTCGTCGTACCGAAAAAATCAGTTCGGTATCGGTATTTGTCGAATTAATATTTCGGTATACTGAAAAAATTATATAAATATTTTATTTTATTTAATATTTGTGATTTTTTTATGGGCCTCCATTGTCTTTTGTCAATTTAATAGGCCCAAACTTACAACCCAAGCCTAGTCCATTCAACTTCACGTTTCAAATAGGCCCAAAATTACTACCCAAGCCTAGTCCATTCAACTTCACGTTCCAAATCCTAGCTGACTCCATTCATGATTCATCCCTCCCAAATCCCAATTCGTCTCCCAGACTCACTCTCACAAGTCACACCTCTACAGCAGATTCACAATTCACACCTCTGCAGCTGTTCTACTCACCCTCGTATTAATCGACAATCTTCAAATCTTTGCTGCCCACCCATCCCCCTATTTATCATAGGCGCACGAGATTCGATAATTCAAATTGAACACCGGAGCGAAAATTTCGTCGGTTTGGTACATGGCAATCCGAACCAAGTCTCGTTGGACAAGTTGTTGAAGTAGCTTGGGCAGGTTTTGTTGCCGGTGGTGCCCAGTGTGAGGCTGCCACCTCTGCTGCGAATGTCCACCACCGGAGGAGGTGCTTCAGCAGTTGAGGAGGAGGTGGTGGTGGTGCAGAAGAGAAGGTAACAGAGCGAAGGAGAGAGTGAGTTGAGTATTCTCCATTTGTGATAATTTTTAAGGAAGAAGGATTGATGAAAAATGATTTTATAGATAATGATTTGAGAGAAGCGGGTTCAAGTAAATTGAATCAGTGTTTTGACTCACCTCTTTTTTTTATTATTATTATTATCAACTTTGATTATCGTTCAATTTATCATTTAAAGTTGAAGAAAAACGAACTCATCATCTTTTGAAATGTTGAATTCAATGTTTATTTAAATATTCTGTACTGTAAAAAAAGATAGAACTCGTGTATTGAGTTTTCAGCAACTCGATAAATTTTTGGTATTTTGGTAAATTGACAGTAATTCGGTATATACCGAAAAATTCGACACCGTATAAATTACGGTTTGACAATACTTTTGGATATCGAAATTTCGATATCAATATCGATATACAAAATAACATACTGAAAATTTCGGTACGATATCAGTATTTTCTGTATGCTTTGTTTACCCACCCTTAATTTCACCTAGATTAATTGTTCATCAAATTAATTAATAGTCATTATTAATTGACTAGCACATGTATCAAAAAATATTTTATGAGAAATAATTTTTTTTGTTTCACGATGCTTATAATAAATACGGTCATAACTATTTCTCATCCCAAAGTTTAATACTCACAGTGCTTTCATGCATGTTGTTCCACATTACATTATTTAAGAATTTTTTAAAAAAATTAATTATTGATCATTTGTGGGGCACTTATATACCTTTTTAATAATAAATACTCCCTTCCATGGTTGTTTTTTAAACGTAAATTAAAAAATATAATATTTTAATAAATAGTAATTTAAGGAATATAGCTGGATAGTAATTTAAGGAATATAATATTTAAATTATTGTAGGTAGATAGTAATTTAAGGAATATAATATTTAAATTATTGTAGGTAGTTGTATAATTAGCAGGAGGGATCGTACACAAAAATATTGTAGGTTTGTAATGAATCATATTATAACAATTTAAAATTATAATTTAATTCATCATTCATCGTATTATAAAAAATATATTTTAATTACCAATAAACATATTTCACCTGTATAATAATCATAATTTACTACCAAGTCTTACATATATGTCACAAAAGCATATCAACTCATCAAAAACTGTCTTAGATTAATGGTGTTAAATTATTAGAATAGATTTAATCAAAAAAAATTTCTTTTTAAAGAAATGTAGGAAATTTAAAGGGGATTAGAAATTTTAAAATTAGTGAGAAGGGTGGGGTGGCTTCATCAGCAACAATAGATTTAGCGAAAAAAAAAAACTTATTTGAAATTTATCAATATAATTCAATCGGTTGGTAATTGTCACTTGATTGCCAATAAAAATATAATTTTCTTTTAGTAATGGAATGCCAATAAATTTATGATGCTTTTACTAATGGAATAAAATAAGTTATTATTTACCAATAGACTACTAACAGAATCATTATACTCCCTCCGTCCACTCGAAAGAGAGTCTTTTTTTCATTTTGATCGTTCATTTTAAAGAGGGTCATTTCCTTTTTTACACACATGATCCCCACACACCCACTATTACAACTAAAATAGGGGTCCACACCTCCACTAATAAAACTATTCACTACACATTAAATAATAATACTTCTTAATCAACGTGCACAAAAGTAAAAGACCCTCTTTCGGGCGGATGGAGGGAGTATAAATTATCAACGAAATTATTAGTAACAGACTACCAACGAAATTGAATTTTCGCTGCTTAAAATTTATCAATCACCACTTTATTCACATAAAATTACTAACAGATAAATAACGAAATTTTCCGTTGGTAGAAAAAAGTTTTTTGTTATAATGGAGTGAATGATGTAGATTTGAGGACATTAATGAAATTAATAACTCCCTCCGTCCGCTCGAAGGAGGATCTTTTTCCATTTTGGTCGTCCGTTCCAAAAATAGTCATTTTCTTTTTTACACATATGGAACCCACACACACCCACTACTACAACTAAAATATGGGGTCCACACTCCCACTAATACAACTACTCAATACACATTACAAAATAATATTTCTTAATCACGTCTGTTTCACGGTGAGATTATTTTACTTTTTTTATTAGTTGTTACTTTTTATTAAAAATATATTTATTATTTTTCTTTAAAAGTATTATCACTTTTTATTTATATTATAATTAATTCATAAAATAATTCATTACATTATTATTATTTTTTATCAATTGAATATCATGTTTTCATGATAAAAATGTAATTACTACTTTTTATTTGTCATTCATAAGCTTTACTCTTGAAATGTTCTATCCAAGTCTTTGCCTTCTTCCAAATGGAAAGAATACAGATCCAATTTTCCTTGTCTTATTTTATCTTATTTGCTTGTTTACATTTTCATAATTTAATGCTTTATTCGTGATTTTTAAATTTTTAATATTAATAAATGGAGTAAATTCACATGTTTTCTACGTACACTTTACAAGCCTGTGCTAGTGTCGAAAGTTCGTGAACCAGTTCACTAACGTGGTCGCAAGCCTATTCGCAAACACGTTCATCAAGACGCTTACATATATATAATTTTAGTACCATATATAATAGAGCGTTAACTAACACGAGCTTGAGCTCTAACGAACTCGAATTCAAGCTTAAAATTAAATTATTATTATCAATCTTTTATCAAGCTAAACACAAGGTATTCGCAAATTCTTTATTTTTTAAATGAACTCGAGCCTATTTGAATGAAGACCAAGCCAAGCTCAAACCATAAAAAGAATTTTAACTAGTCGAACTCTAACCTAATAATATTTGACTCGATTATATCCCAAAATATCCAAACGCATATATAAAGCAATTGTACCTGATATAATAATGGTATAGCTGGTCCCGGCAGCATAGCTACAAAACATGAACATAAATATTTTGGTAAATTAAATATTTTTTTAGTAATTATTATTTTGTCAAAATGATAAATTAAATTATGCCAAATTTTATTAAATGAAATATTGTAAACCTTACCTCAAAACGTAAAAATAATTTAAGATTGTCTAATCGTATAAAAATTTAGCTTGTGTTATCATGCATCAAAGTAATAATTAATAATAATTATATAAAAAACTGAACTTATGCATCACTTTCAATTTTATAATTTCAAAATACATCTTATAATATTAATAAAATTAGTCAAACTTCGAAATATCTACAATCGGTGAAAATTAATATTTGAGTTAATAAAGATCGAATTCAAGATTAAATTAAAAGGATAAATAAATAAATAATCCTAATAAATAGAAAATGACAAAATATTGTAAACAATTAATATTTTTATATGGGTCGATACACAATACTTATACAACTACCCACTACATATTAAAATATTATTGTATATATCTTTACTAACTACACATTAAAATACTTGTATAAAACCCGAACCCTTACTACATGGGATTATTTAACTATTATTTTTTAATTAAATAATCAATGTCATATAAATATTCAATAACGCGGGATCATTTAATTATTAATTTATTTTATTAAATAATTAATATCATATAATTATTCACCTTAATAATTGTTGAGATTTTATTTATAGCTAAACAATTTTTTTTAATAAATATAAAGAATTTACAACACATTATTATTTTTTTTGAAAATGCTAATCATAATGTAAAAATTAATACACTTAAATCTTAAATTCTAAATTAAAGAAAAGTATATTACTAGATTAATGTGATGGTGTATGGTACCCTTCTTTATTAGAAATAATATCCTTTGAGACAAACAGAAAAAGTATACTATAACTTAAAATTTTGTGATCCCATGGAATTCCAAAATAATTCGTATCTTATAGATGAGATTCATAAAATCATCTCACATAAGTGTTTGCAATAAAAATAAGGTTTTAAGGTTTAGAATTTTTGTATCAAAACCTTTTTTTAAGTATAACATAAATATAAATTGTTTATGGAAAAACAATTTACAAGTATGATATAAAGTGATTACGTTTAAAATAAAAAAATGATTAACACAATATGAAAAAAAAACACGTAATAATCATCCAATAAGTTACTTTCTCAAACAATTCATGATACATATAAAAGTAATAATATTCTTAATTAAAAAAAATGATACCTAATAAATAAATTGTAATAATTAATTGAAAAAACAAATAATATACATTAAAGTTAAAGTTAAAACATATCCTTAAAAAAAAACAGAATTGGTCTCATTTGACGTGGCTTATAATAAATCCTCCTTATTTGTTGGTGACATTCTCTTATTTATGGGTTAGAAAAAATAATTATATCCTATAAATAAAAATTAAACCCTAAAATATATTAGAAGGTATAAAATATTAGGAGTGTAAACTCAATTCATAAAATACATAGTCGAAAATCAAAACAAACAATTTTCAAACCTCACAAAAATCCAAAACAAACATCCCGCAGTATCCCACATATAAGTTATACGTGAGATATATGATATAACCCACAAATGATAGAACAGGCTTCTAGAAAACCGACGACGGCGGGGGTAATTTGGGAATTGCGATCATCTCATCCGTGGTTAGCCCAGCATGGTATCTCACATGGAGTATGCTGAAGAAACACATTACAAACCTGCCTAATTATCAAACAAAACTTTATTAATCATTATATTAATTATTATATCAAATATTGATATTGATTTTCATGTGAACCGGGTTAATTTACAGTGTAAATCATGTAGTTTCCCTTAATTTAAATCCTTAGCAATATATAGAATATAATAGGATTGGAAGGGGACCACTAGAGTTTAGGATAAAAGAAATTAAAGTTCATATAATTAATTATGTAAATCGAGTTTATAATAGTGTCGTGTTACTTAATTAAGCACTTTTATAAACTTACAATCTGAAATCTACCATAACTATTGCTCCCTCCTTAACAAGTTAGTCAATAATTTTCTCATTTGTCTATTAAAAAAAACTCCTATTTAATAATCACAAGAATTACATAAATTTTAAAATGACGCATATAATATTATTATACACTTTATTTATTTTTAATAATACTAAAATTCCCTAGTGAATATAATTGATAATTTTTTTCTCAAATAGCAAGGAATATGGAATAGTACTATATAGTAAATGTGAGCAGTTACTGAGAAAGAGAACGTTAGTTTATTTTTTAAAAATAATTATCATTATTTATTTTTATTTTTATATTTTATTATATATATATATATTAATTTTTATTTATACTTTCGAATGGTTCATGAAATAATTTACTGTACTATTACTTTTCATTAAGATATAGGGTATGTATTACTTTAAATTAAAATATTATCACTTTTTATTCATCTCATTAAATTCATTATTGAGACAGTCTCACACAAATGTTCACTGACTATTTATTACGTTACAAAAAAAACTGTGTTTTACCAATGGAATATTCCGTTGGTAAAAACCTTAATTCCATTGTTAAATTTGTTTACCAACAGATTGGTAAATTTACGTTGGTAAAGTGGTGGTTGGTAAATTTTTAGCAACGAAAAATCAATTTCGTTGGTAAGCCGTTACTAAAAATTTTGTTAGTAATTTATATAAAGATTCCCTTGGTAATCTGTTGGTAATTACCAACGGATTGAATTCCGTTGGTAAAATAGAGAATAAATCCGTTGACATTCCATTGACAATAGAAAAATGTCATTTTGGTTGTTAATCTTGAATTCCGTTGATAAATTCCATTGCTAAAAAATACTTTTTTTTAATGTTATAAATGACTCATAAATTTAAAATTTTATTTATTACATCATGTAATTAACTCTTGAAATTGTAATCAATAAATTTGATTTTAAACTAATAGGTTTCTTTCGTTAGTCATATTTATTTTTCTAAATGACGAAAAAAAAAAGAAAAAAAAGAAAGGTTAAATATTTATAATAAATTAAAATGATGAAATTGTGACGTTTGTCTTGCATGCATCATGCATGATACTAAACATAATAATCTAAGATATAAAATTTTTTATTGCCAAGTTTCATCTATCATTAATTAAGTTCTGTATTCATATTTTTATCTTGCAATCCCGAAGTAACAATTACTCCCTTCACAATTACTCCCTTCATCCCAAAATACTACTCCATAAACATTTTTCATCACATCTCACATAAGATATGAAACGGATAAAAAGTGATAATTTCTATAATAAATAACAATACTTAATTAATGAAAAATGATAATGTTATTTCATAAATAATTTATAATATAAATGAAAAGTAATAACATTTTATAACAAAAGTGATAATTAATTTAAAAAAAATAAAATAGTATTATGTGACAATAATTGCCCATAAGTATTTTTATACTTAACTTTACATAAATACCCTTGATTCAATTTATAACTCAACAAAAATAAATAGCTAGCTCGATTGTAGTACATATTTTTATGATTCAATTGCACATATTTATAAATCAGATTTTACAAATTAGTATATTTATAGGTCGATAAAATTTTTAAATCAAATTACAAATAGAGTCCAGAATATTTTAATAATTTATCCAAACTCTACGTAAAATTGAGTGACTCAGATTAAATATTATTATCTCACGGAGAAGTTAATACTCAATACTGATAATGAAGCAATAGATTCAATCTAAACAAATAATGAATAGAAGAATATTTCATACGCAATACTGTTGAGTTGAGCCAGAAAGAAGGGGTACTCCTTCATGGGGACAAGAGCTAGTTTCTGGAGCACTCGGTTGGCCGCCGCAACGACCACCACGACGGCCGACCAACCGACAACCGCCGCCCGTTCATCGTCCGCCGTAACAGCCTGCTGAAACCGCGGACTAGACCTAACCTTCCCGTCGTGCCACCTACAACGACGACTATTATACGCATCCAGCTTCCCTTGATGTTTGATCAGGGTAAACTGGAGGCGAATCGGGTCGGATTCGAATTCGACCCGATACGCACGGCTGCTGTACCCATAAGTAATGCTGCTCCAACCCCAGCAGTGGGGACCGGTGGATTTGTGGAGCAATATTCTCATGGGTACTGCAACGTGCTGGGAAGAATAGAGAGAGAGATTGATTTATTTAAATTCATGTAATTATTTAGTATAAAAGGAGATGAAGAAAACGTTACAAGCCATGCCAGAATATAAAATATGATGTAATAAACCTGCCGTATTTATTAGTATGTCATTCGATTGTGCAGTGACCGACAATATTTCTTCAATTATTGTTGATCAAATTAATACTGCCTCTCTCACCCATTTAGTCACGTCGTTATAGTAGATAGGAGTTTAAGGTGATAAAAATTTAACTAATTTTATTGTTTTTTAAGGATAATGTAGTATTTTTAGATAATAAATAAATTATAAAATATATTATATGTGTTGGGTGATAATGATAAATTTATAATTAGAGTGTATTTTAAGGTTGAGGCTGATTGATGTAATGTTAATTTTTTAATTATCAATCATAACCCGTGCGTTGCACGGACATGGTTGTTATTTTATTTATTTATTTATTTATTTTTATTATATTTTATTTTTGCATATAACCCCTCCATTTATTCTAAAGGTCCTTATTTTACTATTTTGATGTTCACTCTAAATGTATCAATTTTCTTCTTTTAGTAAAATGGTCACACATATACCCACTACACAAAAAAAACTCATTAATTCACGTAATGATCACCTTTAAAATAGGCAGAAGTATTATCACATTGTAATTATTTGAGATCAAAGGTTTGAAAATTGATTAAATTATTTAAAGGGTTTGTAATTTATTTAAATTATTTAAATAATTTGAAAAAAAATTGATTAAATATATATATATATATATATATATATATATATATATATATATATATATATATATATATATATATATTACCTTTGGTCCGAAAATAATTTTTACATTCCTAAAAAGAAGTAATTATTTATAACACATTGCATAAATTTTATAGAAAAAGTAAGCAGTAATTTTATGGTACCGTAAAAGTATTATTATATTATTATGTGCATAAATTTCGAGATAAAAAAAGTGTGAAGTTATATCATTTAGGAATAGAAACGACAACGGCTAAGGTATCCGTTTATTTTGGAATACTCATACCCGTTTAAATATTAATTACCCGTATTCGTACACGTCTCATTTTAAATTAATATTTTATTACAAGTTAGTATACTATTGTTAATTAAATATAACAAAAAATCTATTATTTAATTTTGTGGTACCTTAAGAGTGTTAATATTGTACTATATATTATTATGGGCATAAATTTTGAAATAAACAAAAATAAAAAGTGTAAAGTTATAGCATTTAGGAATAAAGATAGCAACTGGCAGGGTACCCTCATTTTTGGGGTTCTTATACTCGTATCCGTTTATTAAATACCCGTATATCTACCCGCCCCGTTAAAAAAATTATTATTATACCCGTACCCGTCTCATACCCATTTATCAAAATTCGCGGGTTACCCATACTTATTTAATATTTATTTATTTTATCCATATTTATATTTATTTATTGTTTAAATCAATATTTTATTATTAATCAAATATTATATAAATTCTCTTTTAATATCGAATTAATTATATTTTAGACAAAGTTTAAAATTAAAATAAGTTTTTAACATAAGAAAATATTTTGGACAATGAAATTAATAATATACAAAATAAATAAAATATTACAACAATAAAGATAAAGATTGTATAAATGATGTTATGTATTCATATTAAAAACAAAACAAAAAATATTACTTTTGACAATAAATTTCAATTAATAATTTAAATATATGAGTTCATATAATAAAAAATAATTTACCTTAAAAAAAATTTAGATATATAAAAAGATAATAAAATAAAAATATATCAAATAAATAAAATATTACGACAATAAAGATAAAGATTGTCCAAATGATATTATGTATTCATGTAAAAAAAATAAAATTACTTAGATATATAAATAATCAATTGACATAATTTTATAGAAAAAGTAAGCAGTAATTTTGTGGTACCGTAAAATTATTATTATATTATTATATGCATTAATTTCGAGATAAAAAAGTGTGAAGTTATAGCAGGTAGGAATAGAGATGACAACGGGTAAGATATCCGCTTATTTTGAGATACTCATATCCGTTTAAATATTAATTAATTACCCGTATTCGTACACGTCTCATTTTAAATTAATATTTTATTAAAAATTAGTATACTATTATTAATTAAATATAACATAAAATCTATTATTTAATTTTGTGGTACCTTAAGAGTGTTAATATTGTACTATAAAGTTTAAAATTAAAATAAGTTTTTAACATAAGAAAATATATTGGACAATGAAATTAATAATATACAAAATAAATAAAATATTACAACAATAAAAATAAAGATTGTATAAATGATGTTATGTATTCATGTTAAAAACAAAACAAAAAATATTACTTTTGACAATAAATTTCAATTAATAATTTAAATATATGAGTTCATATAATAAAAAATAATTTACCTTTAAAAAGAAATTTAAAAAATATTTTAGATATATATAAAGATAATAAAATAAAAATATATTAAATAAATATAATATTACAACAATAAAGATAAAGATTGTTAAAATGATATTATGTATTCATGTAAAAAAAATAAAATTACTTAGATATATAAATAATCAATTGACATAATTTTATAGAAAAAGTAAGCATTAATTTTATGGTCTCGTAAAAGTATTATTATATTATTATGTGCATTAATTTCGAGATAAAAAAAGTGTGAAGTTATAGCAGGTAGGAATAGAGATGACAACGGGTAAGATATCCGCTTATTTTGGGATACTCATATCCGTTTAAATACTAATTAATTACCCATATTCGTACACGTCTTATTTTAAATTAATATTTTATTAAAAATTAGTATACTATTATTAATTAAATATAACATAAAATCTATTATTTAATTTTTTGGTACCTTAAGAGTGTTAATATTGTACTATAAAGTTTAAAATTAAAATAAGTTTTTAACATAAGAAAATATTTTGGACAATGAAATTAATAATATACAAAATAAATAAAATATTACAACAATAAAGATAAAGATTGTATAAATGATGTTATGTATTCATGTTAAAAACAAAACAAAAAATATTACTTTTGATAATAAATTTCAATTGATAATTTAAATATATGAGTTCATATAATAAAAAATACTCCATCTGTCCCACGTATTTTTACCCACTTTCTATTTTGGGTGTCCCACGTATTTTTACCCATTCAATTTTTGGCAAAAATACATAATATTTTATTACATACTTTTTACAATCCCAACAACTTTAATTACTTTTTTATACTTTATTCTTCATTCCCAATAACTTTATTCAATTTTTCTTTTTAAATTACTAATTTATCTCTACTTTCTCTTACATTATATATTAAAAAAATAAAACGTCTTAATCTCCGTGCCCATACAAACGGGTAAAAATACTCAGGACGGAGGGAGTAATTTACTTTTAAAAAGAAATTTAAAAAATAATTTAGATATATAAAAAATAATAAAATAAAAATATATAAAATAAATAAAATATTACAACAATAAAGATAAAGATTGTCCAAATGATATTATGTATTAATGTAAAATTTTTTTTTACTTAGATATATAAATAATCAATTGACACACACACACACACATATATATATATATATTATGGGAGGCCAAGAAATTGAATGGATGAGATAAAATAAAAAATAAAATAATTATTTAAATTAATATTTTATTAAAAATATTTTATTATTAATTAAATATATATATATAAATTCTCTTTTAATATTGAATTAATTATATTTTAGACAAAGCTTAAAATTAAAATAAGTTTTTAACATAAGAAAATATTTTGGACAATGAAATTAGTAATATACAAAATAAATAAAATATTACAACAATAAAGATAAAGATTGTATAAATGATGTTATGTATTCACGTTAAAAACAAAACAAAAAATATTACTTTTGACAATAAATTTCAATTAATAATTTAAATATATGAGTTCATATAATAAAACATAATTTACCTTTAAAAAGAAATTTAAAAAATAATTTAGATATACATAAAAAGACAATAAAATAAAAAATATAAATAAAAGATAAAAATTGTTTAAATTTTATTAAGAATTCATGTAAATAAAATAAAATTACTTAGATATATAAATAATCAATTGACATATATATATTAAGGGAGACCAAGAAAATGAATGGATGAGATAAAATAAAAAATCAAATCAAATCAAATAATATAAAATAAATAAAATATTATAATAATGAAGATAAAGATTGTCCAAATAATATTACGAATTCACGTAAAAACAAATTACTTAAACATATACTCATATATTATAGGAGGTCAAGAAAATGAGTGGATGAGTGAAGCGCGTTTTCTTTGCACGCAAAATTAATCCCCAAATATGAAGGATATCAGTTGCAGCTTAAGCAAGCGACTAAGTTAAATATCGAACCCAAATGACGGCGTATTATCAACTTAAGTATTTACTAAATTAATTAAGACGAAAGTCAATTAAGTTTGAGAATTTAATTATTAAACTACTAACAAAAATATTAAATAACAATTAAATAAATTAAGCACTAGAAGAATACGAAAGTGAATCTAGGAGAATAGGTAGCTCCAGGGTAATCCGGTTTCAATCATTAATTTTCTTTCGTGTATCAATTGTCTGACTCTGCCTTGTGGATTATGGACGCATCACTAAGCCATGTAATCTACTCTATAGACACAAGTAAATATGCGTGTAACACGTGTGAACAACCTTGAGCAAGAGATATAACTTCACCCCCCTTTCTAGGTACAATCAATATCAATTATTTTCCTGGTTAATTGGTATTCTAGCCCGATATGATCTCCCTTTATAGGTACTATAAAATTAACCTCTTTATCCTGCTTACTAACGCGAATTCAATTCAATTAATAAACATTCATATATGATAATTCTAAGAGTTAAATTCATTTTTGGTCTCATAGGAATTGACTTCGTCGATTTCATTCCCAAGATAGATATTTCTTTCAATTTAGTCCCGCAACTATTTAATTCAGTCGATTTATGGCCAATTTTCGCCGGAATCTCGATTTTTGCCTTAAAAATCTCACGTGTGGCACACGCGGCAAGATGATCTGATGTGGCAGTTAGATGAAATTGGAGTTTCATGGTCGCGGGATGAGTTACAAGGAGGCTCTGACTGAGCTGATGGCTTCCTACTAAGCCATGAACGTCGGCGCGCCGGCGGCGGCGCCAGGGAAGCGGAATCTTCCGTGGGTGGATGTGAACTTTGTCGGTGAGGAGCAGCCGCAGTTCGTGTTGTCACCGTCGGGGCCATCGGTGAGCCGGGGGCACAGCAAGGTATTCGGCGGCGAGAGGAAGTTGTTCAACGAAGAATATTCCTGCAAGAATATGATGGAGGAGAGCAGGTACAATTTAAGGTGGTGGGCCTGATCTTGGGTGGGTGAATGATCTGCAAACTTGAATAATTCAGGTGGTGGAGTGGACCACAAAAGATGGAGATTAAAGGAGATGATGATGATAGTCAGATCAGCTTGCCGGATTCCCCAAATCGTGCAGTCGTGTGCCACACATGAGCTTTTTCCAGCAAAAATCGAGATTCCGGCGGAAATAGTCCATAAATCAACCAAATTACATAGTTACGCGACTAAATTGAAAGAAATATCTATCTTGAGACTAAAATCGACGAAGTCAATTCCTATGGGACCAAAAATGAATTTAACTCATAGTTCTAATAAAGTTTCGGAGTCTCTTCACTTAGAATCATAATATGGAATCCTGTTCAGCAGTGATATATATTTAGACTCTATATAACAGTTGAAGATGCACAAAACTACTCTGAATATGGATTAAAAATGCATAATCATATATAAAATAATTCAACAAGTAGTATTGTATGGAGTATACACACGAAAATTTAATTATTTCATAAAAACCTTCAAAATCCTAGATCTACCAAAACGGTTCTAGCCCATGATGTTACGAAAAACAATCATGGGGGTTGGATAGATCTTACCCATATATCTAGAAAATACAAGATAAATTAGGAAACGAATAAAACACTAGATGTGGGCATCGCCGCGCCCTTCTCCGTCTTGAATCCTCCTCTTGGTTCTTCTCTTGATTCAGCAGATGAATCTTTAAAGTGATGGATGAATGGAGGAAAGGATGTGGATAATGATTGGGGGTGATCCCCCCTTGTGGGGTATAGGATGATTGTGTTGTTGTTCCTCACATGAATAATTATGATGTAAAATATATATAGGTGTGAGAAGAGAATTAAATAAGGAAATAAAAAATATGGGTGAATCATGGAGGATTATGTGATAAGGAGATTAATTGTGCTCCAAGAAATAGGTAATTTTCGAAAATTCATGGAAATTCTCGCTGGCAGCTGCGCGACTTCACGATTTTGAGCATAACTTCCTCGTCCAAACTTTAATTTTAGTGATTCTTATGCTCAAGCGATTCTCTTTTCCTTGGCTTTCTATCCGTATAAATATGTCACAAAAGTCCAACATTTGAAGATATAGCATGTCATGTATATTGGAACAGCCGTGCTGCGTAGTAACAGCTTGCGCGGCGTCACCATTTTGATCATAATTTTCTCGTTTGGACTTCGATTGAAGTGTTCTTTATGTCAAAACAATCCTCTCTTTTGTGGCTTTCTAATCATATATCATTATCCTAGTTCAAAGTTCCATACGAATACAGAAAAATTTCACAAGTTGGACGTGCGTTTTTCAGCATTCATTCACAAGTTGCACATTTTCTCCAACTTTGCACTTTTGATCATTTTTCAATCTAAAATACAATAAAATATCTCAAGTGCACATTTTTCTCAAATATATTGAATATAAGACATTTGTGCTATTATATATCAACAATTCCTATAAAAAATGTGTTAAATTGGACACTAAAAACGCTTATTTTCACTCTCATCAATGAGATGAAATAAAAAATAAAATAAATGGATGAGATGTTGTTATAGATTGATAATTATAATCAAGGGATGAGATGTTACAATAACTAATGAAGAGCCAAGATTTAATATTACCAAGTTAAATTAGGTAGATTAAAATGTTACAATAACTAATGAAGGACCAAGATTTAATATTACCAAGCTAAATTAGGTAGATTAAAATGTTAGGAAAAATTTTGGTCTAATTTTGACTTTTAAAGTGTGTTTTATTATATATAAAGATTGTAAAATTTATTGTGGGATGAAAGAAAAAAAATTGAGATGAACCATAAAATAAAAAATAAAAAAATTAAAGAACATAAATTTTCATATAATTGTGCTTGTCACCTGTAGATAAGGTTTATATGTAGGGGTGAGCAATCGGTTATTCGATTACCGAACTGAATTATGGAAAACCAAAATAATCGATTTTCTATATAAATTAACCGAAACCGCCCGAACACATAATAAAACCGAACAGTTACCGAACCAAAATTATCGGTTCGGTATCGGTATTTAACCGAAATACCGTATTAGTTTGAATGAGTTTTTCATTCATGTTTCAAACCGGTCTCCAAACTTTGCAATCTGGGAATAGCTATACATCTTTTGTTCTCACAAATCACAACAATTTCTTTATCACATAATATGAAAGACAATTTCACAAATTTGGGGAGACAGTCAAAAACCCTAATTTATTTTATTTATTTATTTGCAAAAAAAATTGTACTAATAATTAATTTTTTCAACAAAGAACAATAGTTGGAAAATTAATATTCAACTTTCTAGTGGATTTCAAAATTTGCTGAATCCCCAAATACATCAACTCAAATACCCAAATACATCAACTCAGGAAGCCAGTAGAAAGAAATGAAAAGATTTAGAAGAATGATATGAAGTTGCAGATCAGCAGTAGATCTGAGCGGTGGACCAGCGAACGACGATTGTCATTTATGGATCTAGTAGACACCGTACAGCGGGACCTGAGATGCATATTGTAGACAAGCATGGTGGAGAAGTAAAGACAAAGCGACGATGAGGAGGCTATGCAGTGGTGGAGCTTGAGTACGACGGCGGGATTAGGCGTGGGGTATGTGGCAGTGGGGTTGGGTGTTGTCCAGCGCCGCATCTGGGTGGGTTTTGACTTGGGAGGTAGAATGTATCAAATAAAAATGAAAGAGTATTAGTAAATTTAGGGTTTCTTATTTATATATCTATATTTTCGGTTCAGTTATTGGTTAACCGATTTTCTAAATCCCAAAACCATCACCGAACCGTATTACCAAAATTTTACATTCTGAAAATCAAAATCGAAATATTTATATGGTAACTGAACCGAATTGTGTGGTGCTGTTCGGTTTTGTCGGTTAATTCAGTTTTCACCGAATACTGCACACCCCTATTTATGTGTGATCACATGTATGAAAAAATAATTACTCTTGTCGTCTTGCCATAATGGTTACGTTTGTTTTTTAATTTATGATTAAAAATTATAATATTTTAATATGTAGTGAGTTGTGACATATAATATTTTAATGTATTGTAAGAAAAATTGTATCAATATTGTGTTTGAGCTTCATAGATATATAATATTAATTATTTTTGTGGGTCACTACTAAAAGAGAAATGTATGTAAATGTTGATATGATATTATCACAATCTTTTTAGTTTTTGTCTTTCTTGTTTTCTCATATTTTTATTATCCAGGATGTTACAACGTTATCGACAATAAATATTGTTTTTCTAATAGATAAAGTTAGAAATAATTTTTTATAATTGATGAGGTGTTCAGATAATGTGATGAGTATTAATATTATTTTTATATTTATCAATATTTAGTTATTAAAATATTGTTTAGAATATTTACTTTCTGCATAATTATTTATTTTACATAGTATTTATCTTTTATTAGTTAGTTATCAAGATTGAGATATTCTCATAATCTTTAGGATTGCTATTCTTATAAGTATGAGTTGTAACGTGAGAATTGGGAATCAATAAGAAAAGTAAAGTTAATTTTTTAGCAACGTTGTTTGCAAACCCGGTGACTTGCTGACCTGAGTCAGAGTCTCGGTTCTTTATCGTCGTAACTCCGGGTCTGAGTCAGAGTTTCGATAATTATCCTTTAATTTCAAAGGGTGATTCTCATCATTGGTCCACTCGTTGAGAGGTTGTTCGATGATTATTAGGAATTACACACATATTCAATAGTAATGGCAGGAACTTTTAAAGAGAGGATTAAATTATTGGAGGTGAGATTTGATCAATTGGAGGCAAATTTCACCTGTTTAGGGGAATCAGTGAGTAAGATGGGTCCATACGTGAGTGAGATAAAAAAACATGTTGAAAAAATTACTTCGTAAGAAGTCATCAATGAAAGATCAGAAAGATCACTGGAAGTCATCAAGCAAGTCCACAAGAAGCAGCCATCGAAGGAGGAAGACGCCACTTCATCTACGGAAGACGGTTCATCGACTGAAGAGTCTAGTTTATCTTCTAGTGAGTATGATATTGTATTTTTTATTTTTTATAAAGAAATTAATGATTTTTTATGGTGATTCATCGATTGTTCGTGGGGACGAAGATGATGAAGTTTACGGTAGTCCACCAATTTTCGACGAGGAAGGTACCGAGGAAGGTGATAAAGTTTATGATGGCCCTCCAATCTTCGATGATGAAGAAGACGATACAATCTTCTAGGCTAATATTGGCCCATCTGTTGTCTTCGAGGAAAGCCCGTACGATGCAGTTTCTTACGTAGCAGAAAAATTCCATTTGATGGAATTTTGCAAAACTTTTATGAATATAATATTGATATAAGGATTTTGGATGCATATAGTCAATATTCAAGCTTCTTATGTGGTGAAATGCAAAATAAAGGAAAGAGAATTCGTCTCAACTGCGATGAAAAGTTTGTGCCCGGACATAAGCATAAATCCAAGCAAGCATGGTTGATTAGAGCAGATGATAAACTAATCGAACCAGACGATTACGGTTGATCATTTCCAAAATTATCTTTGAGGACAAGGATATTCTTGAAGGGATGAGAATGATGAGTATTAATATTATTTTTATATTTATCAATATTTAGATATTAAAATATTATTTAGAATATTTACTTTCTGCATAATTATTTATTTTACATAGTATTTATCTTTTATTAGTTAGTTATAAAGATTGGGATATTCTCCTAATCTTTAGGATTGCTATTCTTATAAGTATGAGTTGTAACGTGAGAATTGGGAATCAATAAGAAAAGTAAAGTTAATTCTTTAGCAACGTTGTTTGCTACTTGCTTACCTGAGTCTCGGTTCTTTATCATCCTAACTCCGGCCAGAGTTTCTATAATTATCCTTTAATTTCAAAGGGTGATTCTCATCATAATGTTAATGCTCCCGGAATCGGAATTTACTATGCAAGGGAATTGTGGGAGTTAAGATGATAAACACTTATAACCACCACAACTACCATGAAGATCTATGCGCATCAAATTGTTTATAAATATTAGATGTGGGATCGGATTTAATTAGAGATTGAGAGAAATTAAGCATCCAAAAGTTTTTACTTAAAGATTATGTTCTATCAATTTTTAGTACCGTTAAGAAGAAAGCTTGGAAACTTCTCTTCAGTTGGCATTCTCTTGGGATTCGGGATGATTGTTAGGCTTGGATAGATAGATTCTTTTATGTTTGATCATATCATTCATGAGTGATCATATTTTAGATTTCACTTTGGGAAAAATGTTACCTTGTAATTTAAATTAACAAATCAGCGATGGTGTGTTTTTTTGCTCTGAAGGCACTACTTGTGAAACACCCATTAGTTTTTGAGCTGTATTTTATCTCTCCTTTTAAAATTTCAGTTGTGCTTTGTTGTTGTATTTGTTGTCACATTTCTCATAACAATGTTCAGGTTCTATCAGTAGCTATTAAAGTAGGATGTCAAAATTAGAAATATATAATCATTATCATAGGACGGAGGAAGTATATTATTACATTGAGGGAGTATAGAGTATATTATTACATCGTTCCATTTTCATCTTCACATTTACTTTACATACACAAATTAAGAAAAATCATTTTTTAGGGTATTTTGATATTTTTGGATAGTAAATAAATTATAAAGTATGTTATGGATAAAAAGAAGTGTTGACTATTATGGGGGTGTGAAAATGAGTTGTGGACGGACGAAAATAGAAAAAATAAAGATAAATTGTGGACTAAAGGTATACTCTCTCCGTCCGTCCGTAAGAGATACACTTATTTTTTTACACGAGGATTAAAAAATAATATTATTTAATACGTATTGGGGTGCGTGGGCCCTATGTGTTTTAAAAAGGAAAAGTAATCCTTTGGTGCGGATATCCAAAATGGAAAAATCTATACTTTATCGACGCACGAAGAAATTATTTATTATTGATTAAAAAGATTATATCACCCTTAAAAATTAATAAATTTAATCAAAGATATTATTTTCTTTAAACTTTGTGTTAATAATAATAATAGTACAATTGTCTCTATAAAGCACTTGAGGCACATTCTGCGATTTATTTTCTCCAACAATTCAACGATGGGGCACTTATGGTGGGTTACACCATAATAATAATACAATTTAATATCGAAATGGAGAATAATTGTTCTGCGCATATGCAATTGACTTTAGAACACAAGTCGTAGTCAACCATAAATAAATTTAAGAGAATTGTGGTATACTGCGCAAATGAATTTTTGACATTCAAAAAATGCCTACTTTGATTAACTATAAGTAAAAATGCTCACTTTTGAGATGAATTTACTTATATATCCCTAATATGTGTCAGTTTTTTGAGATTTATAATATTAATTTTTGAGATGAGGGCACAACAATATTCTAGATATTTTTAACAAGGACATAGTGAAAATATTATTTTTCCAAATACATGAGAGTTGAGTTATTGACATAATAATACAAATTTAAAAGTTAATCAATATTTAGCAATTCAAGTATCATCAATTATTATTATTATTATTATAAATTATGTAATTTATATTTTGATAAAATATCATTATTTATTTTTTCAAATTTCTTGATATTAATTATTTTATAATTTTAATATAAACTAATAAATGATTTATTTTCTAAACTTTAAATATTTTTATTTATAAATATTAATATATTTTATGTTGATATAATTTATTTTTATAGGAGTAATTTTTTTCTCAAATAATTCGTATATCAATTAGTTGGGTTGTTACAAAATCTCTCAATTAATTTAACATTACATGATTTAGCAACATAATATTAACCATTCAAATAATCAAGACCGAGTTTAGGGATTATACCTATTCGGACATGATATTTTGTCGTCAAATCTAAATACCACGTCAGCAAAAGACTGCTGACCAAGTGATTAAATCTTAATACCAAGATCGAGTGATTAAATCTTAACGTCAGCAAAAGACGGCTGACCAAGTGATTAAAACTGCTGACCGAGTGATTAAATCTTAATACCAAGACCGAATGATTAAATCTTAACGTCAGCAAAAGACTGCTGACCGAGTGATTAAATCTTAATATCAAGGCCGAGTGATTAAATCTTAATATCACAGCAAAGACCGAGTTTAGTAAATATGCCTATTCGAACATGAGGTTTTGTTGTCAAATCTCAATACTCCACGTAAGACCGAGTGATCTAATCATATTACCACGTCAGCAAAGACCGTAGTAATCATACGGGCATTTCAGCAAAGACCGAGTGATATTTAAGAATTAAAAGATCGAGTACTGAGTCAAAAAAACCCAGTATACAATCAACTGTCACATCAAAATTATAGGTGTATTTTGGTCAAATTGCATAAAAAGTATGCATTTTTACTTTTTTTTCTTTTAAACTGAATATTTTTGTATATGACTTTCTGACAATGGCACTGTAGCATTCACCCCTAAATTTAAGATGATGATGTTATGATTCGAGAATATGGTATATGTCCTTGCCACTCTGCTGAGCTAATTGGCGTGGTGCGCGAGGTATTCCAAAAATTGAAAACATGCATTCTGGAACTTTACAAAAGAGTAAAATAATGATATTAACCCTTTTTCACTCTCTAGATATTTTTTACTTTATACTTATGGTTTAACAAATTTTCCTTTTATTATAAGTATAACAAGAATTAAATATATGGTCTCCTTATTAAATATTTTGTATGATAATGATATATCCTAAATTGATAATCAAATAATTAAAAGATTTATAAATAATCCCTTTCAATTACCATAGCTGAAAAGTATAATTATGAACACATTTAAAATTTGAGCTCTCCACCTTCAAAATTTGAGCTCTAGTCGAGCACCTTTGCTCGATAAGTACCGAGTACACCATATTCATCACCAAGCTGGTGCTCGATAGGTACCGAGTACACCATATTGATCACCAAGCTCTCTTAGAACAGCCACTCGGTATTGAGCGGTCATGATCGAACCATCGAGCATCCAGCATCCCACTTCTGGTAGAAAAAAATTCCAACTTTCATTTTTTACCTTTTTTTTATCCCTCATTTTATGCTCAAAACACGACAAAGCACCTCAAAAACACTCTTTTATCATTTAAGCAAAATATGACTATTAGGTGATGTTTGGTTTGTAGTTATGTGAGATTTGAAAACCATGAATACTCATTTTATGTTTGTTTTGGGTTTTGGGTAGAATAGGTGTTAGACTTTTTATGCACTTAAATTAAAATCCTCAAGTATAAGGATGTCAGTTGTAGCGAAATGCACCCAAGCTAAATTATCAATCCCAGTGAGACAGTTAATTATCTATTTATTCTAATTTACCAACTAATCAGAATTGAGCAATCAATATTCAGAGTTTTTAAATTAATTAAATAAAATGTGGAAACAATAAATAACGGAATAATTAAAAGCAAAAGAAATAAATTCAAGTTTTAATCAAGAGACAAACAACAGTTCTAAGGTATCAGGTATAAACTAATTAATTTGGGTTTCTAGACTTCAAATTGTTCATTCATGCAACATCAATGAAAATACACCACTTAATCATGTTAACCCACCAAATATGATCCGATTTTAAACTAACAATATATTCTGATTTATTTCTTAAGGTGCGTGAATATTACCAAGCTTTATCTCTAGATACTAATCAAAGCAAACAATAATACCTCTGGATGGTAAGTTCGAATAACAATGTATTCTCTGAAATTACTACAAAGTTTTATTCACTTCCTACTTGAATGTTTAATTGCATTGTTCCACTAAACAAGTCAAGTATCTGATTTACCAGTTCTTTAGAATTAACGTGTTCACGGACAAACTACCTTAGTTCCTAACAGATAGATAATGTAAATAATGAACACACACAAGCTAACATAATAAACCAAGCATCACAGACAATTATGAAGCATAAAAGCAAAGTCTGATTAAATAAATAAATTCAGAATATCAACTGCATAAAATCCCAATTTTAGTTTAGGTTCACAAATCAATCAAATCAAACCATCAAACCCTAGAACTATATAAGAAATTAGCCCATGAGGTTACAAACAACACTCATGGCTATGCAATTCATTCCAAAAATCAAGATAAAAGGAAAGGAAAAGATAAAAAACATGAAACCCTAACATAAGCGTAGTTTGGCGTTCCTTCTCTATCTCTCCGATCGTCCGATCTCTTTCAATTAGCACTTGGAACCCCCTTCTGGATGGATGGATGAAGAAAGTAAGATATGAATCTAATGTGTGTGTTTCTTGGGCAGCAATTCACGATGGAATATGGTGTGGGTTCCCTTTCTTTGTGTTGATCTCCCTTTTATATCTTGGACTGTTTTTAGGGCTTTTTCGCGTCGAATTCTGGCCAATTTACAGGTCGCGACTGAGCTAAAAAAGAACCCGCTCGGCGGCCCACTTGGCTCGAGCTGGGTCTTGGTCTTGCCGAGCGGCATCCGAGTTGCGTTAGGGCGACTTGCCAAGTCACGTAGGGCACTCTAGCACCCAGCTCAGCCCGACCTGTTAGCTAAGCGGCTCCCGAGCTGGCCCGTTCTGACTCTGTTCCATGCTGCTTTCAACTTTGATTTATTTTCCCCTGTTTTCAGCCTTCAAAACTCACAAAAACACCTTAGTAGCTTCAAAATCTTGTAAATACTTAAACGTACACAATTTCATGCATAAACGATAACTTTCCTAAGTAAAACGGTGTAATGTGCACACATAAAATGAGTGAAATTCCACTCTCAATAGTAGGATAAGTTTTAACTTTATGCCAAATCAATGTATTAATTTATTTAAAAAGTTAGATGAGAGAGGAGAGATAAAAAGAGAACGTGTATTAACTGAGGAGAGATAATGTTGTAGGTATATATAGGGCTGGTTTTTAAAATTTAGATGTGGGTTTTGAAAACCAAAACCTGAGTTTAAAACCCGGAAATGAACATTACCTTAGTGTAAACTATGACACTCAAACCACACAAAGAAGTATTAAATTGAACCTAAAAATATAAGAATTTTCACTCTAATCAAATCCCCCAAATTAAGGTATTTTTCGTCTTCGAACAACTAGAAAAACAAAAACAGGAGGAAGAACAATGAGATAGACAATTCATAACACGACGGACGTCAATAAAAATAACAAGACTCACTAACAATTGCAGTCATTCTTTACCCAGTTCGTATACTTCAATAATAATAAAACACTTAATCCACAACACACAAGTTAAGAAGACTACTAACTCTTCCAAATGCTCACTTCACCTATTCTTACAAGGTGATAAATATTTATAGATCTCTCGCACTCAAGGTGTAAATTATGTATATGTATGCACTCAAATTCAATCCAAGTATTAAGCATAATTCAACAATGAAATAAAAAAGAACGTAATTTTTTTGGATATAGTTAGTTAGGGTCTTTGTACTAGGCTGAAAAATATGAGTTTGATTCAACAATTTCAGTTTGTTCCCATGTTTATAGTTGTATTGTTTGGTAACCAAATCCCCAATATATCTTCATTAATGTATTATATTATATTACAATAAATTTAAAGATGTTACTTTGGGCCTTCGAACCTAATATAATCATACATGACTCCTTGAAAGGGTGTTGTCGCATTCACTTGACTTAAGTAAAGAGTGTTATCCCCTTCAGCAACATATTTCTCTGCTATCTCTACATTAAATAGCCAGTACAACCCGTGGATCCCATGTCTTGCTATTGCGTTGTCTTTTCCAATTAATCCCGTCGTAAATATTGGTGGATCGTGGGTCGGGTTATTCATTCGAACCTATCAATAAAATATACACAAACAACGATAAGAGTTAATTTCTTAAAAATTCATCACATTTCAGGTTTTTTTTTAATTGGTACATCTCTTTTGAGATGGATATAAATAAAATATATTTATGAGTAGTTAAAGTATATTTATAGTCAATTATATTACGATATTTATAATCATATATACTTTGAAAAATATACTTTGATTATTAATAAGCATATTTTATTTAAAAACCAATTATGCTTCTTTGACACATCTTATAACTTCTCACATAAGCGCCGTCTCACAATTAATTGTGAATTTTATTTTAGAATAATAATAACGCTGCATAATTAAAAAGGTAAAATCTACTGTGCAACGATACTTATACGAGACGAATTATGTATATTAAATTGAGAACCCTCAAAATAAAGAGAAAATATCAAAATTTACTAAGTATGATTGTTTTTAATTTTAGTCATTTTTTATTTGTAATACTCAATTTTTGTTTTTTTTTGTTCGATTTTGGTCTTTTTTGTCCAAATTTAATCATCTTATCAAATTTAGTCCTTTTTTTTTTTTTTTCAAATTTAGTCCTTTATATCAAAATTTGTCAAGTTTTGGTCCAAAATTTGGACAAAAAATGACTAAATTTACATAAAAAAGACTAAAATTGAACAAAAAATTACCAAAACTGAAAATTTCAAATAAAAGAGGAGTAAAATTGGAATCAGTCATTGAAGGACAAATTTTGATATTGTTTTCAAAATAAATAACGAATTTTTAAGAAATTATAATTAACCTTGTTAGTAACGATAATTTATTCAACAAAGCATGTATATATTTATAATTAGTATAATAATCCATTTAAAATTTTCATGTGAAGTATATTACCTGCAATTCAGCTTGATTAGCAGATGCAAGTGCTAATCTCAAATAGTAGACACCATCAGGTTGGACAGAATCCAGTTTAAACTTAATTTGCCATGTTGTTGCCTCATATGAACTTTTATCTTTCTTTCTACAACACCACAAAATCAACAAATTTTACGACTTATGAAAATAATCTTTTCCCCCTACTTTAGTCTTAGTTTTAAAATTGGTCTATACGTTTTTTTCACTTTTTGAATTTAATTCATAAATTCAGGAAGTTAAGGGAAAAAATATATATATTTCCCCTTCGAACTATGTATAACACGACATATATACATGCAATAAGTTATACATACAATTTTTATTTTAAATGTTATTATTTTACATACAAACGGATAAAAATACCAAAAATAGAGGGGGTATAATTGATAAAAGTATTTTATTTTAAATGAAATGGTCGAAATATGAAACGTATTAATATTTACTATAAAAAATTTTTACTTCCTCCGTCCCGTACATTTAATTTTTGTACGGGGATTAAGGATATAGTATTTTACTGTGTAGTGGGGTGAGAAATATCGTATAATATTTTAATGTATACGGGATAGTTATATTAGTATTGTGTGAGCCCCATATGATATATTAATGATTTTGTGTGTGTCTTATTTACTATAAAAGAAAATGTAAATCTTATGATGGGAGTCGGGACACCTAAATGAAAATGCGTAAACGTAAACATCATATGTTTCTGCATGTGATTTTAACCCAAATTAAAAAAAATAATATTTTAATGTGCTGTGAGTTAAAAAAATATTCTTTCTGTCCTTAAATATATTTCACATTTTTCTTTTATATTTTGTGGGTTCACACTTTTCTTTTTCAAAAGTGGTAAAAATACATCTCAATAGTACTTATTTATTACACATCTCAATATAATATTTATTTTTTACACACGTCCCAATAACTTTTATGCACTTTTTTTTTCACAAAATTACCTAAAATATTCCTACTTTTTTTACTTTATTCATGAAAAAATATTTTTTTATACTTCGCGCACAAAAAATGTGTAAATACTTTTTGAATTGAGGGTATATAATATTTTAATGTGTAATGAGAAGTTTTACTCTCTCTGTCCGACTACAAAGTATACATTTTGTCATTTTGGACGTCCACACCAAAAGTATATGTTTCCCTTTTAAACACTTAGAGACCCACACACATTATTAATACAACCACTCACTAATACAATTATCCACCACATATTAAATAATACAAATAATCATTAATCCATGCAAAAAACAAATGTATACTTATCCAGTGGACAGAGGGTATTAGTTTTACTGTATATATGGGCCTCATATAAAAATATTACTCCCTCCGTCCAAAAAAAAAACAATCATTCTTTCCTTATTTGTTCCCACTATACTCTTCATCTTCTAAAAATAGTAAAAATTACAAAACAAATAATTTCTCACTACATCATATTTCAAAAAATTTATTTTCACCTAACTCACATAACTTACTTTATCACTTATTTAATACTTAAAAATACCATAATACCCCTAAAAGTAAACAAAATTGGTAAGAAAATAATTTTTCTTAAATTCTGTATCTACAGTAACAGTGAAGAGCTAACTGAAACAAAGGGAGTAAATGTTTTGTGAGGGTCTCACTCGTGAAAAAGAAAAGTAAATTTTATTTTTTAATAAATTAAAATGACAAAATATAAATCTTTATGTGTTACGGAGGAATATGAAATAATACTACAATAAAAATAAGTTTTAATGACAAAATCCTGTTATTATTGATTTCATAGATAAACGTCTTTAATAACAAGAATATGATCAATAGACTTTTACCTAATGAAACAATAATGACGAGATTTCTGTCATTGAAATTCTTTTTCTTTGTAATTGCTTTTCTCTAAAATGAGATGGAGATAATAAATTTAAACCTGGTAACATGGGCAAAAAACCAATCAGTGGAGTAATTGCTTTCCCCAATAGTATAGACCAAGTCTCCTGTGCTATATAACTCTGCATATCTCTCCCATAATCCGTATTGCCTGAACCTATTTTATCATTAATAAACAATACCATTAATAATCATAAGTGAATATAAAATTCGATGCTCACATTTTTCAGAAAAAAATTATATTTATATGCTCAAGAAAGCAAAGCTACGTTTAAAATATTTTTTTGGCACCATGTTGCATGTACATTCTATTATTTCTAGAATTATATTCATCGTCAGTCTAGTATTAATTTTTTGAATTTTATTGTAATTTTATTAATATTAATGTGGTTCATAACATATTTTACCTTTTTGGTTTATAATTTATTTAACATTTGTGATTCATAAACATATCTTATAATTATTATTCATTATATATTCAAAAGTATAATTTTCATAAACATATCTTATAATTATTATTCATTATATATTCAAAAGTATAATTTTCTTTTGACTTATAGCTAAGAAGTGCATACGTTAATCTTCACAGGAAAAATGCTTAAATTTCAATAAAAGGCAAGTCTACTTATATTTTAAAAATATGTTTAAAAACATGAATATTTTTCATTTAATATATACATTCATGAAGTTTAATAGAACAAAACTCTTTTCATTCATCAAATATAATTTTTAATTAAAAATGTATCTATCTCACAACACTCATTTCGTAATTCATATATACATATAATAATAAATAAATAAAACAAATGAATACAAAATTAAAGGAAAGCATTATTAATTTATAGCTTACAAAGCCATTATTATTATTAAAGAGTGAAAAACAAAAGCAAAGTTAAGAATCAAATACAATCTCTCTATTTATGTACTTCTCCCTCCTACAACATAGGTTATTTTTCTTTTGTAAATTACAATGAAAATGTGAACGATATTGTATGATAGAGAGAGTATTATATTCTTCAAATAGCAGATATATAAAAGTTTCTAAAAAATAACAAATGAATAAATAAAGATAGAAAAGAGAAAACCTTTGAGGATGATTGATGTAAAGTTTATTGATGTATTTGGGATTAGGATTGGGGATGTAAAAGTTTTGAGCTGTACGATCAGGAATGCCAATTTCCCATAAGGTTGCTCCATTTCTTGGTGCCTCATACACAATCTTTCCCATATCAATCCTCGATTCTGCATTCATTTATTTTTAATTTCTTAACTAACCCATAATTCATTAATACAATATAGTAATATTAAGTAATTCTTTACGACTTCAATTTCTCTAGAGACAATTTAGTAATAACATATACTTCCTCCGTCCTGGATCACTCACCAAACTATTTAAAAAAATTGATATTTTTGATCAAATATATTGATTTTAAAGTGTATGATAGTATTTTTAGGTAATAAAAATATAAAGTAATGATATGTGTGTGAAAAAAGAGTGACAAATTTGAAATTAAAATAATTTTTGATCAGATTATTGGATAAAGTGATATTTTATTTTATAGGATGTGGAAGGTGTTATGAGAAGAACGGGTAAGGAAAATGTGATGCGCGAGACTGCTTTACAAGATTCTTTCATATGATGGATATAGAGAAAATATCAATTTTGGTTCTATATCTTTTACGAAATCCAATTTTAGTTCTATAATTTTTAGTATTTTCAATTTTAATCCTTTTAGTTTCAATTTTGGTCTTGTAACTTTAAAAATTTCAATTTTAGTCATATAAGTTTCAAATTTAGTCATGTATCTTTTTGAATTTTCAAAATTAGTCCTTTTATAAATTATATTATATTTCAAAAGATACAAGACTAATTTTGATAATTTAAAAAGATACAGGACTAAATTTGAAACTTATAGAACTAAAATTGAAAATTTAAAAGTTATAGGACCAAAATTGAAACTAAAAAGACTAAAATTGAAAATAACAAAAGTTATAGGCCTAAAATTGGATTTTGAAAAAGATATAGAACCAAAATTGATATTTTCTCGATGGATATATATTTCCTTTATTTAAAACTTGTCAATTTTTATCCATTCAACTAAACTTATTCTCTACCAATAATATGGACGTTCATATTAAAATAATTATGTGCGGCATTTAGCACAAAAGTCGTGTTTTACAAAAAGGTTGGGCAGTGTCCTGTTATCGTCGGATAGAAGGAGTATAAATTAAAGTTAACTCTATTATTAAAAATATGTTATTTTTTGTTCGTTTCACAAAACTCATGCTCTTATGTTCATATTAATGGAATGAGGTGCAGTGCTTTTATTGGTTGGGTAGAGAAGCTAAATATTAATAATTTTATCATTTTAGATTTTAAATGGATAATTTTATATCTTTTAAAAGATGAAATCATAGGAAAAAAATCTCGTATCCTGTAATGAAGAGTCAGTTTTGAAAATAAAGAAACCTGGAGAAATGGTTATAATTTGAGGAAGCTTGAAGTCTCCAATAAATCCAGGGATCCATGCATAGAGATTATAATCCCCAGGTCTTATGTTGCTGATGCAAAAGTAGCCATTTTCATCTGCTTTACTCCAAAATTGATACCCCTGCACCGACAAATCATACTTACAACACAACAATTCATATCCAATTAAATTGATTATTTAATTAATTATTACTTTTAATTAATTAAAAATGTTATTATTTTTTATATTATGAATTATTTATGAAATAATTCATTTGTACAATTATCACATTTTATTAAAATGTTTGTGAAACGGTCTCAATTTAGTGTTTCTAATACTCCATCCATTTTATCGAAATGTTCTTATTTTACTATATTGGGTGTCTCACTCAAATGTCTCAATTTTACTCTTTTAGTAAAAGGACCCCCACATATGGTCAAGGTTTAAAATATCCCGAAATATTCTCAATATTTTCCACAATATATCCATTTTTTAGAGTACCGATATCGATAGTGGGAAAAAAGATACTACCTCCGTCTCATAAACAAATTTACATTTTCTATTTTTGTCCGTCTTATAAACAAGTTCACACTCTTAAATAAGAAAATATTCACAAATCAATAACATCACTACACACTTTAATTTCAAAATTGTCACTCCTTTACGACTCACATAACTTACTTTATAATTTATTTATTACCTAAAAATACTATAACCACCTAAAAGTTAAGCAAAAAGCAATATTTTCTTAAATTTCGTATCTCAATAACCTTGAACTTCTCTTTGGGACGAAGAGAGTATTTCTTTTCTGTTATCGAGGAAATATCGATATCGTTTTGTCACAGTTCAAATTTTTAGGATGTCGAAATATATCAAGGAAATATCGATGAAATATCAAAGATATATCGAAATTATCGAAAAGTTATCTATAATTTAAAAGAATCTTTTAATGATTTATTATGTTACTTTTATCAACTAAATATAATTTTTTTATCATTAATTTGTTCAATTTAAAAAATAAAATAAAAAATATAGCAATACTCACGTGAAATCATGTCGTAGTAACTATTTTCTTATTTAATTATCTTTTGTATTAAAATTGTTACACTTTTCTTAAAAAAAATATTATAACTAGTAAATAAAGAATATTCACGTACATAATAGTACACTTTAATTAAGAATACAATTATTTTGATATAGTTGGACAATATAGAATTGCATAATGCTGACACATTCAAAACTATGTTCAAAAGTTTACTAATTTAATAAGCTAGCATCAATATTGTTTAGATAAAGACTATATTTAAGTTTGGAAGTTAAAAATTTTTAACATTGATGCGAGATATGAGGTAAGATTCCTTTATATCACATGAGAAGAAAAAATCACACATCAATAAACTTTTTCTTTTTTTATACTCCCTCCATCCTATAGAAATGTTTACACATTTTCATTTTGGGCGTCTTATAAAAAGATATACATTTTCCTTTATAATAAATGGGATTCACGACACTATACTAATACAACTACTCACTATACATTCGAATATTATTTTTCTCACCTTAATACACATTAAAATACTATATTCCTTAATCCATGTGCAAAAAGTAAATGTAAAGGTTTCTATGAGATGGAGGGAGTAATTCATAAATGAGAATTCGTGGTTGTTTCATTTGCAGCTTGTGAACTGTGTTCAAAATTTTACCAATTTGATGAACTAGTACTAATATTGTTTAGATTAAGACTGTATGACATGTTTTACATTTGAGCCTCATATATAATCATTTTGGTATTAGTTATTATGTACTATTAAACAATTAATAATAATTATTGTATGATTTAAGACAACTTAAATAGGTTGTTATTTATCTACTTATCATATACTATTAGTTTTATTGTGATTTTAAATTGTACTATATATAATTAAAATTAGTTATAATCTATACATATATAAAAGCAAACCTAAACTTGTACTTTTATTTTCAATTTTACTCTATTTAGAAATAATTCAATTTTAATCTTGACCATCCAAATAATGCTTTAATTTAAATCATAAAATTTAATTATACTAATAATGAATTTTATTATTTAAATTTTACATTATTATTTTACAATATAAATTTGGTAAATATGAGATATTGATGAGAGTGGAAATTACATTGTTTTAGTGTCCAATTGAATACCTTCTTGATTGATATTGTTGTCATATATTAGCACAAGTGTCTTATATTCAATATATGTAAGAAAAAAGTGCACTTGAGGTGTTTTATTGTATTTTAGGTGGAAAAAGGATCAAAAGTGCAAAGTTGGAGAAAAGATACAACTTATGCAATGAATGCTGAAAAACGCACGTCCAACTTGTGAGATATTTCTGTATTTGTGTGGAGATCAAAACTAGTTTTGTGATATATAGTTGGAAAGCCACTGAAAAGAAGATCGTTTTGGCTAAAGAACACCTCAATCGGTTTCCAAACGAGAAAATTATGATCAAGATGGTGACGTCGCGCGAGATGTACCGAACAGAGCGGCTGTGTCACTTTCCATGGCTTGTTATACATTCAATTCTTGGATTTTTTGTGAGTTCTTTATATGGATAGAAATTCAAGAAAGAGAGGATCGCGTGAGCAAAAGAATCACTCAATTTGGAGCACAAATATGGAAGTTATACGCAAAACAGTGAGACGATGCAAGTGTGATTCGATCACGACAGTCCAATTCGACCAGACCCCTTGGTCGAACTAAAGCCATTTTGGTCGAATCAGAAGCTTGAAGTGTGAATTATCGCCTATTTCAATTCGGCCAGGGTTCAACCAAGCCCTAGATCGAATCCTAGGTCAAACTCCATGCCTGGGACGCGTCCGAATCCGATTTTTACACTCCAAGTGCGTGTTTCTGCATGTTTTTACACCCCAAGTGTGTGTTTTCATCTAAAAAGTTCATCCAAGGCTCATAAGGAGAATTTACAAGTATAAAAGGGGATGTAGATCACAACAATAGAATAGAGATTGAATTGGAGAGAGACCACAACAATACTACACCCCACAAGGGGGGATCACCCCCCAACCATCATCCATATCCTTTCCTCCATCCATCCATCACTTTGAAGATTCGTTCATGGAATCAAGAGGAGAATTCAAGACGGAGAAGGACGCGACGACGCCCACAATTAGGGTTTTATTTGTTTCCTAATTTATCTTGTATTTTCCGGACATCCAGATAAGATCTATCCAACACTCATGATTGTTCTTCGTGACATCATGTCTAGAGCCTTTTTGGTAGAACTAGGGTTGTGAAGGTTTTTACGAATTAATTGAACTTTGGTATGTAAACTCCGTACAACACTACTTGTGGATTTATTTTAT
Organism: Pogostemon cablin; assembly: GCA_023678885.1. NCBI lineage: Eukaryota > Viridiplantae > Streptophyta > Magnoliopsida > Lamiales > Lamiaceae > Pogostemon > Pogostemon cablin. The sequence goes on along the minus strand of CM042990.1, from coordinate 7,914,346 downwards.
ATATGATTGTACTTTCTTAATCCATTTTCACGGTCGTTTTGTGCATCTTCAATTGGTATCTAGAGTCTGAATATATATCTTGGTTGTAGATTGAGTGCGTTCACCGCTGAACAGGATTCCATATTATGATTCTAAGTGAGGGGACTCCGAAACTTCATTAGAACTATCATATATGAATATTTATTAATTGAATTGAATTCAGATTATTAAGTAGGATAAAGAGGATAATTTTATAGTACCTATAAAGGGAGATCATATCGGGTTAGAGTACCAATTGGCCAGGGAAATAATTGATATTAATAGTACCTCGAAAGGGGGTGGAATTATATCTCTTGCTCCGAGGTTATTCACACGTGTTACACGCATGTTTACTTTTGTCTATAGAGTAGATATGCATGGTTTAGTGATGCATCCATATTCCACAAGGCAGAGTCGGACATCAACACAGGAAATGGAGATTAATGCATGAAACTGAATTATCCTAGAGCTACTTATTCTCCTACTTGATTCACTTTCGTATTCTTCGAGTGATACTTTATTTTATTTGTTATTTTAATTCATTGTTTAGTAGTTAATAATAAATTCACAACTTTATTGCCAACTCATCTTAATTAATTTAGTAAATAATTAAATTGATAATACACCGTCTTTGGTCGTTTTCTTAAGCTGCAATTGATATCCTTAATACTTGGGGATTAATTTTGCGTGCAAAGAAAACGCGCATCAGATATAGTTTTGGCATATTTGACTAATTTTTAATAAGCTTAATATATATATATATATATATATATATATATATATATATATATATATAAACTTAATTTCTATTTTTATTTTCAATTTTAATCTTGACCGTCTATTACTTTTAATCTCAATCATAGATTTTATTTATGCTAATAATAAATTATTTATTTATTTTTTAATCAACAATATAAATTTGATAAATATGAAAAATATTGTTGACATATATTCTACTAATTGTCAATCAATATACTCCCTCCGTCCCAGGTAAGAGAGTCATTTTTCTATTTTGATCGTCTCACCAAAAGAATCTCCTTTCCTTTTTTACACATATGGGACCCATACACCCCCTCTAATACAATTAAAATATGGGACCCACACTCCCACTAATACAACTACCTACTACACATTAAATAATAATACCCCTTAATCTACGTGCAAAAAAGCAAATGACCCTCTTATACCGGGACGGAGGGAGTACTAATTTTCATGATATCAAATCTTTCAATGCTATCTTTGGTAATTTTTCACCCTTTTTTTCTATATGTCATTGATTGCTTTCAATCACGATCGTCTATTCATTCAAATAATTCTATATAAACATTTTCATTATCTAATCAAATTCTTACTTTTTTTTCTTCTTTTTTTTTCTCTATTTCACTTTCATACTATTTATAATATATTTTAATTTATTTTATCTTTTATATTTTACTTTGATTTGATCTAATGTGCAGGTTCAATCATTTTGAGATATCATTCATTTTTTTTTATCTTTTATACTTTTATTTGATCTTATTTTTATGTTCAATTATTCTCATATTTGATCTTATGTATAATTTATTTTGATTTGATCTAATGTGCATGTTCAATTTTTTTGAGGTATCATCCTTATTTTTTTATTTTTTGTTATCTTTATTTTATCTTTTATACTTTTATTTGATCTTATTTTTATATTCAATCATTCTCTTATTTGATCTTATGTCCAGGTTCAATCATTCTCATTTGAAGTACCATTCTTTTTTTTAGTTTTTGCTATCTTATTTCTGTTTCTCTACGATTTTTTATTTTCTTTTTTAATCTATAAACCTTATTTATATACTTTAATTTATTTGATTTTTTATACTTTTATTTGATCTTATTTTCAGTTTCAATCATTCCATTTGAGATATCATTCTTCTTTTATTATTATGGGTGTGGGTGGAATGGGGGGTGGCGAGGGGTTTGGAGGTGGGTAAAGGGTAGGGCAGAGTGGTAATACTTTTATTATTAAAATATAAAAATCTAAAATTTTATTAAAAAAAATTCTTTTTGAGGGGTGAGTAGGGGTAAGTTGGGTGGAAGAGTTTCCTCCACAAAAAAATATTTTTAATAAAATTTTAGATTTTAATATTTAATATAATAAATTTTTATTATTTTTATTTATCATATATAAAATCCTTTTTTAAAATAATAATTTTTTAATTATGAATTCGAAACCCTTTCAAAAATCCATAATTTATTAAAATAGTGGAATTCAAATGAATTGATTAAAAATTTAAGGAATTTAAAATCCACTCATTTTCAAATTCATTGGATTTGAAAATACTAAATTCAAATACAACCTAAAAGTATATAATTTTAATAGTACTTTAATTCTTTAAAATTTTTTAAAATTTTATCAATATAGATATCGATATATCTGTAAATATAAGATACCAATATTTTTATCGATATTTTAAATATTGTATATGGTCTATTTACTATTAATACAACTATTCACTACACATAAAATAATAATACTCCTTAATTCACGTGAAGAAAATAAACGCGGACTTTTCACTAAACAGAGGGAGTATATGTTTTGTAGCGTATGAGAGGATGAAGTACTATATTTATAAGATGATTCAATTGTGAAAAAGAAAAAAATCACCTTGCCCTCTGTTTGCCAAGATCCAGCTTCTCCGGGTGGAGCCAATCCAATGTAACCTCCATTTCCCACTATTAAATCATCACTCACACACCTTTGCATGCAAACATTTTCATTTATATCAATTACTCTGTTAAACTTTTGTGTAATATTTCACATTGGATTTCTAGTAATATTCAAGCCAAAATTTTCAAAATTATTAAATAAATAAACTAATTAACTCAACATAACTTGAATCAAGATATAAATCCAGCGGGCCTAGGCTTATTTAATAAAATATTATAATTTTTAGTTTTATTAATAAAATATAGCTGTTGCATGGAGTTTTACTAATATAGAGTTACCCTTCAAAGTGGCGATTCCCTCCAAATGGCCAACTAACTTTATAACTTCAGTATTGATAACGCAAACATTTAACGTGGATGAAGTCGCCACTTTAAAGGACGACTCTGCTATGCTTATATTAATAACACTCCATGCAACAATCATATTTTATTAAATAAAATTAAAACTATAATATTTTATTAAATAAGACTCAGCCTAACTTGATTTTCTTCATTATTTGAAATCAAATTCATTTTATACCCGACTTAACGAGTTGAATTTATAAACTCTATAGTCAATATGCTCACGAACAGTTTGATAATAATAATATACTCCATAATAATAATAATACTAATATTTTTTTTCATTATTATTATTCAGGCAAGTTTAGCTCGTTCATGAGCTCATAACCGAATCAAGCCACTGGTTCAGTTTATAAATACTCGAATCAACCATGAGAATACTATACTTTGATTAAACTCGAATGCAAAAGAGCTTCTTTTTTTTTTTTGCTATTAATAATAGAAGGCAAAAACTCCTACGCTCTCAGGAACACACCGTATCTCCTTGTGAACACAATTCTCTCCCTCCATATTCTATTTAAACATATGTATTGATAAAGGTTTAAATTGCAAAGGGACACGGTGTCCCAGAGATACAAGAGTCTCACTCTTAATAGAATACCGATGTTAGTAGATCCTATTACACAAAAGTTCATATATTAAAAAAAGAAAATGTGTTTAATTATTCATATATAAAAAAAATTGTAATGATTAAAATCTAAAAATAAACATTAATACTTAAAAGTACCAAAAAAATTAGTAAATGAGTTTAGGGTACGTCTGGTTCACTATTAACACTCTAAAACTATATACGGACCAACATTAAATCTTTAAGAAAAGTTTATATATACTGTAATATACTACTACTCCCCTCCACAAATATTTGCACCCCACTTGATGCACGAATATTAAAAAAATGATAATTTTTAGGGGTATTATGATATTTATTGTAATAAATAAATAATAAAGTATGTTTGGTGTGTTAGATAAGGATCATTTTTTTTTATATAAATAAAGTGTTTGTAGAGGGTGATTGTGTTTTACTTTTTGATTTTTTAGGAAGGTGCAAACTTTTGTGAGACAATCCAAAATAAAAAATGTGTCATCTGAAATGAGACGGAGAGAGCATATTATGTATATAGTATATTATATATGTCACACTATTATACCAGTTTGAATCACCTGTTCTACAATGATGTTTTCCTTGATGTTTCATAAATTATTTTCTATTAAAATACTACACTAATTAATGACCAATAAACTCTTATACATGACAAGTTTTTAATATATACTTCCTCCGTCCTAGGTTAAGAGGGTCAAATACTTTTGTGCACGTAATTTAAGAAATGTTATTGTTTAATGTGTAATGGGTATGTGGAATTTGTGAATTACCTTTCTACCCTTCCACCTAATTAATCCATTAATTGTAGTGGAGTATTTTTATCTTTTGGAAATATAAATATTATTATGAAGTGATAGTGGTGGGACGACGAAAATATTAAAATGACCCCCTTAACCTGGGACTGAGAGAATATACTATTTTTTAATATATATTCCCTCCGATCCGGAATTTTTTACACACTTTCTTTATAAATTACAAAAGAAGTGTGCAAAAAATCCGGGACGGAGTGAGTATATACTAAAATGGGAAATGAAACATCCCATTTGACTATTACATATAATCCTAAAACAAACATCATAGTTTAAATCTTCATTTAAGCATTGAGACAATATTATTATTTTTATATGCCGCTCATGCAATAATTTATATAAAATAATAAAAATATTATACTATTAAATTAGACAAACACTTGTGTGAGATTGTCTCACATGAAAACTTTTGTATGACAAATAAAAATTAATAATATTTTAATAAAAAATGATAGTTGGATTAATGATAATAGTTCAGTAATTTATTTCATGAACAATTTATGTTACGAAAAAAAAAATAATACTCCCTTCGTCTCAAAATTTTTTGTGCACTTCCTTTGTAAATTACGAAGGAAATGTGCAAAAAATCTTAGAATTAAGAGAGTAATATTTTTAATGAAAAATAATAATATTTTTTTTTATGAAAGTGATAACTATTTAAAGAAAGATAAAAAGAATCTAACAAATGGTTGCATGCAAGTGTTACCATTAAATTATGTCACAATGGTACACTGGGCATAGATTTTTAGTTTATTTTTCCTTTAATATTTGATAAGTTAATTAAATTATTAAGGAAAGTATAATTAGTTTACCTGTCTTTAATTAGGAAAGTGCCACTAAGAATACCTCTGATGGCTGATGTTGGAAAATCATCTGATGCAGGGAAACTGTATGGCCATCTCTCAACTTGCTCCACCGCCTATCAGTAATAATTTACAACCTAAGTTTTTTATTTTAAATATTTTTGTAATGATTGTATAAATTTTTATACGGTGCAATATATACAAATTTTGGATTTAAACAGAAGGAAAACAAAAATCAACAAATCCAAAATATATAGTTCTTTCAATAAAAGAAATTGTTATTATTTTTATTAAATATGTTATTACTTTTTTTAAAAAAATATTATCATTTTTTATTCATATTATAAATTATTTATGAAATAATTTATTACACCAGTATTTTTTATAAATGAATCAGTTCACACGTCTCTAACAAAAGTAATAAATTAATATGAATTGCTAAGAACCTGGAGTTTGGCGTCTTCCCAAAGTGAAAGCGGGTCGGGTTGCAGTGGAGTGGTGGAGTTGATGTACACAAAAACCGGGCCAAACACTTTCTTCCATGCCTCCCCTTCCCCAAATTTCAACACTAAATCCTCACCACCATAATGAGCACTAACAAACATCTGCACCAAACTCCACCCAATATATATCACCAAATCTACTTTGTGTGGAATATATATATTTCTTTTCAAATATAAATCAATATTATGAAAACAAAATTAACTAAGCTACTTCTATAAGATAATATAATTTAAAAAACTATATTAGTACTTATTTAGAAACGGAATTGATATTTTGCAATGTTAATATGAAATCACAATAATTGCGTGTCACAAATTTATAACATGATAATATTCATTAGCATCTACACACATTTTTTCCCTTATACATCCACCTCATCAGATTTACAAAAATACCAAGAATTCCCTAAAGTCAGTTTCTTGTGTCCCTATATGCAACATTTTGTTCTAAAATATATACACTTTAATAAATAAGGGTACAATATTTTGTTCAAATACTTTCATTAATTTTTTCCATAAAATAAAGGGTACACATCCTTATACTAAAGGGTATGCCATTTAATACTAAAGAAAATCTACACGCACGGTATCCCCAAGGCACATAAATTTTAGCCAATTATATATTCCACATTTAGTGTTTCATTAGTGTTTCACAATATAAAAAAATTATACCCACAAATAATTATTAAACTCTTTGGGCATATGATGAATTTGGACATTAATTATGACCCATAACAAAAAAATCTAATAATGAAATAGGATATGTAATATAAAAATAAAATAAGTGATCCCCTCCCCTCCTCTTAGTTCATTAACACACACACCCCCCATACACCTACCACGTAACACTTCGTTATCTCTACATTTCTAACATTCAACCCCTCTCAACATTCACTCTCTCAAATTATTATTTTTATTTTTTTAAATTTTTATTTTTTTATGGGGTAATTAATTATTGGTATGTGGATTTACAACTTAATTATTAATAGATACATTGATTTGATATAATTACTATGCAATACATAACGAATTTTTTTCCCAACAATACCCTTGTTCACAACGTTTAATACACAACGTTTATACAGAACAATAATTTAATTGAACACTAATGTACACTACATCAAATTAAAACAGCGAACCCGTATTTCTCTAACAACAATAACCAACACCTCTCTCTTTACCTTTCTTTGAGTCAATGTACACAACAGTTATACTAATCACTCGAGAAGGAGAGTGAATTTAGGAAGAAATAATTTGAAGATTTGCACGCTAATGTACCGATTTTCTAAGAAAGATTTTGGAGGAGGGAATTTTGGAAAAAAACTAACAATCGTTTGAAGATTTGCACGCCAATGTACCGATTTTCTAAGAAAGATTTTGGGGGAGGGAATTTCAGAAAAAAAAATCATCATTTGAAGATTTGCAAGCCAATATACAGATTTAGAGAGAGATTTTAAAGAAGGGAATTTAGGAAAAAATCTTGGGATCACTTTTATTTATTCTAAATCCACGTTAATATACGTATTAGTATCTACAAAATTTGGAAAAAAAAATCGTTTTACTATTCTCCATGTTTACTTTTTATTATTTCTCTCTAAATGTACGTTAATGTACAAAATTACGCTAATTGCTTACTTTCTATTATTTCTCTCTAAATGTACATTAATGTACAAAATTTAGCTAATTGTATACTGATGTACATTTAAATAGTTAATTGAATTATTTTCTCCCCAAAAAATATTTATCTTAAATGAGTGTACAGTGATGTACATTTAAATAGTTTATTGAATTGTTTTCTCTCTTTTTTAATTTGCTTTACACGATGTACGTCGATGTTCAATAATATGGGTAATATGGAAAAAACAAAATTAAATTTTGTATCCGTGTGTAATTTTCTTTACCGAATGTATGAATTACTAATACCTAGATACGCTTTATACATAATATTTATTGACCCTTTTTTTATTATTATTGTTTTTGCAAAAGAATGAAAACCTTAACTCAATCCATCTCAACCTTAAAAACTCACTGAAGAAGTATAATGTCTGATGAAGAAACAACAAAGAAGTTTAAGATGTGTTATTTAAAATATTATTTTTAAGCACTTGAAGTTAGCTGAAGATATGAATTTCTTAACCAATCGGAGACGAAAGCTATTAGATTAATCATCCAACGTCAGAAGAAATTACTATGATTGTTAGGCAAATGTTGGATGATATCTTCTTTCAAAATCATACAATGTTGGACGAAAATTATAGAAATTCTCATCAAATGTTGGACGAAATTTGTTAGAATGTTTGATCGGCCTTGGTCGAACAATGCAGTTTCCAACATTCAACCTGGGCCTAATATTTACACTCGATTTCAACACAATACATGCTCAATCATGAAGTACCCAAAAACTAAACCACACTATTTCAATTGAAAATAATGTATTTTACGTGTTCATAAGAAAATTAAATAATAAAACTTTATAATTAGACACCAAAATCCCAAATGTCTAACACATTTGCATAATTTCTAAATCTAAACATTATTAACTCTTCTTCTTTTTCTAATCTATGGAGATGTGTGTGGTAATTAAGGCGGGCGAAGAGATGTGTTTTTGCCTAATTTCTAACCCTAAAAAATATTAACTCTTCTTTTCTTTTCTATTATATGGAGATCGTAATAAATGTGGGGAAGAGATGTGTGTGATAGAGGTGGGGTGTGGGGTTTGGGGAATGAAGTTACTGGATGTGGGTGTATGAGGTTAGTGGATACTCCATCTATCTCTGAACATCGTTCACACTCTCCTTATTTGTTTGTTCCACATAATTGTTCATCCCTCATAAAGGAAAATATTATTTTAATCTAAAGTCTCAAAATACACTTTAATTTAAAAAATGGCATCCCCTCTTTTTACATATAACATACTTTATATTTTATTTATTACCTACAATGTCATATTATCCTCAAAAGTCAATAAAACTAGTCAAAAAGTAACATTTTTTTAATAACTATAGTATTGTAAAGATGAACGATTTTGGGGACATAATTAAGACTGAATATTTGAGTAATGTTTAAATGAATTTGGATAGATATCTCTTCAGTCTCCTTGATATGTATTTATTTATTTATTTTTTGTTTTATTATAAAGTATTCATTTATTTTTTTTAATTGATATGATAAAAAAACAATTATTATCCTGAATTCATTATATATTGGTTAACACACAACACAAATACAATTAATCACTACATATTAATAAATTATTATATTTTCCAAACTCATCAATATATTATTATATTCTTTAATACATGTGTTGAAAATAACGTATATCAAAGAGACAGAGGAGTATCACAATATACTTAGAATCCGAAGAATAATATTTTTATTTAAAAGATATACTCCATTCATCCCATTTCAGATGTCACATTTTTTATTTTGGGTTGTTCACAAAAGTTTGAATATTCCTAAAAAACCAAAAAGTCAAACACAATCACCATTTTCTGTACACTTTATTTACGAAAAAATCATCATATCTAACACACCTAACATACTTTATGATTTATTTATTTCCAAAAAAATAGGGTTAATTGCAAAAAAAAAAAACCATGAACTTTAATCATATTGTAAATTAATCATCACTTTTGAGAAATTGAAAAAAAAAAATCACCACTTTTAAGTATTGTTGCAAAATAAACTCAATTTTTTTACTAAAGTAGAGTTTTTTTGGATTTTTTTGCAACAATAGTTAAAGGTGGTGATTTTTTTGTAATATCTTAAAAGTGATGATTAATTTGCAATAGGAGTAAAATTCGTAGTTTTTTTTGCAATTAATCCAAAATAATATCATAATACCCTTAAAAGTTATCACTTTTTTAATCTCCGTGTCCGAGAGGGAGTATCACTTTCTTAATCTCCATGTCCAAGAGGGAGTACAGACTTTCTTGGGACTGAGGGAGTATTAATTTATCATTTTGAATAATAATTTTTCACAATACTTAAAAAATAATTTTAATAAAATTGAAATGTAAAATAAACCCGATTTATAAAGTTGATTAAGCGGACTGAGCGGAGTAACTTACAGCAAGTGATGTGGGACCAACATGAGAGGTGAGGTCTTGTTTGAGGGGTCCACCTGTCTTGAATTCGCTGATTGTATTAATTACCCAAAACCCCACCCCTGAATCCATGCATATCCATCCCTGGGCACCAATTTCTTTATTATCCATCGAGTACGAGTATTTGTCATCCACCTAATTTTTCACGTTCATTAATAGAGTAATTTATTGCAAGAAAAATGGCCTTTAACAATATGATCCCTTTCATTATTGTTTCTCTAGTTAAATGTCTTTAATGATAGAAAAGTAAAGATAGTGTTATGTTATTATAGATCATTTTTCTTTCATCAAAAACCTTTAACTAGAGAAACAATAATAACAGGATCCCTGTCATTAAAGACATGATCTCTGTCATTATAGATCACTTTTCTTGTAGTGGAAATCAACGGCAAATTTAATTAAATATTCATTATTCCAAAATTTTTTATTAAACTATAGTAGAGTCAATATTTTTTAAAGAAATAAGCAAAGACACCATTTGTAATGGTAACTTCACTGTCACTACTGATAATGAATAGTGAAGTCACCATTACAAATGGTGACTTTACTGTACATATTTTTATTTTTTATTTTTTAAAATTAATTTTGTTTTCTTCCCCCCACCCAATAATTTGTGCACAATATTAAGAAAATGCAAGAGCTTACGTGATTTTAGGACACCGTGTCTCTAAATCCTACATTTTTAAAAAGTTGTAGATTTTAATATTAAGTGTTATAATCTTTCGTATAAAAAAAATTATACCCTTAGTTTTTTCTAATTTTTTAATTAAATATTTCATTTCATATTTCAACCTACCTTTTCAATGAAAAAATTATTTTGTTATTAATTAAATCTTATATCTTTCAAAATAAATTGTTATACTCATTGTGCTTAGGGATACAAGAAACCAACCCTTAAAAATATTATACTCTTTGTCCTTAGAAGTATTTTATTTATTTATTTTATTTGTTTCATAAAGTATTTCACACTTTGCTTTTTATTAAAATTTACAAAAAATATTCTATATATCTACACATATATATCTAATATATCCCAACATAATACCTACTTTTTCACACATTTCAATAACTTTACACATATTTTTCATTAAAATAACTAAAATATTTATTTTCTTTCTTACTTTATGTATAAAAAAAATTAAAACTCCACACACAAAAATACATGAAACATATTCGAGATGGAGAGATTATTATTTATTAGTTAAATTTTATTAATAATGTATAATTTAAAAAATTAAAAAAATTTGATTATATATATATATATATATATATATATATATATATATATAATTATTTTCTTAATCTTACGATTTGCTTCAATTTTTTATTTTATATAGAGAGAGATTGACATTTATATGTATTTTGTATTCAATTCTTAGAACAAGTTTGGATACATTTAAAATAATGAATTAAATTCTAAATTTAGAATTTAAAAAAAATTAAAAATTTGTAAATTAGAATTTGTTATTTTTAAAGTATATATTTTCGGAAGATTTTAAACATGTTCATAAAACCTTCGAATCCTTTCTCATTATATCACATACTCTTTATAACTTAGAAAAATTCTTCTTTAATTTGGAAAAATTACATTTCAAATTCTTCCACACTCTCATTTATGGATTACTTTTCAGTAGATAAACTATTAATCTTTTGAATTAAAAAATAAGAATTTTTTTATGTAATATAAAGTAATTTTACAAAAATAAAAAAGGATTCCTGTGAATCGATTCACCGGCCCCACTTCTTTAAAAATAACAAATTCTAATTTACAAATGTTTAATTTTTTTTAAAATTCTAAATTTAGAATTTAATTCATTATTTTAAAATGTATCCAAACTTGTTCTAAGAATTGAATACAAAATACATATAAATCTTCTCAATATATACATAAAGTAAGAAAGAAAATAAATATTTTAGTTATTTTAATAAAAAATATGTGTAAAGTTATTGACATGTGTGAAAAGGTAGGTATTGTGTTGAGATATACTATATGTGTAGATATATATGTGTAGATATATAGAATATTTTTTGTAAATTTTAATAAAAAGTAAAGTGTGAAATACTTTATGAAACAAATAAAAAAAATAAAAAAAATACTTCTAAGGAGAGTATAATATTTTTAAGGGTTGGTTTCTTGTATCCCTAAGCGCAATGAGTATAACATTTTATTTTGAAATGAATACACTTTAATTAATAACAAAATAATTTTTTCAATGAAAAGGTAGGTTGAAATATGAAATGAAATATTTAATTAAAAAAAATTAGAAAAAAATAAGGGTATAATTTTTTTTTATACAAAAAAGTATAACACTTAATATTAAAATCTACAACTTTTTTAAAATGTAGGATTTAGGGACACGGTGTGCTAAAATGATATAAGCTCTTGCATTTTCTTAATATTGTGCACAAATTATTGGGTGGGGGAAGAAAATATAAAATTAATTTTAAAAAATAAAAAATAAAAGTATGTACAGTAAAGTCACCATTTGTAATGGTGACTTCACTATTCATTGCCAGACGTGACAGTGAAGTCGCCGTTACAAATGATGACTTTGCTTATTTCTTTAAAAAATAATAACTCAACTGTAGTTTAATAAAAAGTTTTGGAATAATGAATATTTAATTAAATTTGCCGACATCAACGCTATGTTTGTAAGATGACGTTTTTCTTGTTTTTTTTTCACTATGAATAATGATTGTACGTTTATTTTGGATTTTATCATGATTAGTTTTAATCTTATGCTAAATCAATATGTAAAAAAATTAGTTTTTAAAAGTAGATTTTGAAAACCAAAACTTGAATTAAAAACTCATCCGAGAACGAGCATCAATTTAAACAGTTCATAATCGGTTTTTAGTTTTTAAATCTCATCTTTGAATTTTAATTAATCAAATCTTATAAAGTACACCTATATATATAAATAATTATTAATTTTAGATATCTTTTAAACATCAAAATTCATCAATTATACATTTACTTGACCTAAAATTATTAAAACATACTTTATATAAAATTAAAATATACTCTTTCCGTCCACTTGTAAAAGTATCATTAGTTCTTTACATGTGGAATAATAAATGATGTTATTTTATATTTAATGCTGTATTAGTAGAAAGTGATGAGCAATGATGCACTACTTTTGGTTGACAGAGAGAGTACCTATTATCACTCACTACCCATTTGATTTTCAAAATTTAAAATTTCAAACCCAAATTCCTAACTCATATAAACTAAAAATATAAGATAACACCCCAAATTAAATAGAAAAAATATAGAATTATCAATTTTTTCAATTCACATCAATTATTTTATAGTTTTTTATTACTTAAAAATACAAAATTATTTTTGAAAATAAAGTAAAAATTAATTTTTTATTAAACTCCATATCTATCGAAGGAGGGAGTACTTAATCATTGTATCAGTTATGCCGATATTGTACAATCAATTTAAAAACTTTTATTCCCTTCTTCATATTATGTGTGTTAGGAGAATTTATAATTGTGATGTACTTTTAAGATGAAATATTGATATGATGTTTTTTTTTTAATGATGAAATTTAATAAGGAATGGACGAAAATGAAAAATGTAAAATTTAACGTGGGGCGAAGTGAGTAATGATTTAGTACCTCTCCAGTAAATTCAGTTTCAATAGGGTTAACCAGAAGGACAGCTTCTGGATAGTCCAATGGCACTCCTCTACCAGGCAGCCTGTCTTCTGGTGATGGCATCTTTCTTTGCCTATTGTCTTCTATTGCCATGTATCCAAACCTATTTTTTCATTCACAATTATATATATTTCAGAAAAAAAAAAAAAGAAGAAAAAAAAAACACAACGTTTAGCACCAAATTTCCAATTTCATTATCATGTTTTCATCAATTTTAGAGTAAAATCTATACCTAATAGAGTTGTTGCTAAAATACTTGTATTTTTCTTGTAGTGTCTTTTAAGATTTTCTCTTTTTTTTTAGGAAATAATTGTGGGATTTCATAATAGTGAATAAAATAATAATAATAATAATAATAATAATAATAAGGGTTAATTGCAAAAAAAACCACGAACTTTACTCCTATTGCAAATTAATCCTCATTTTTGAGAAATTGCAAAAAAAATCACAACCTTCAAATATTGTTGCAAAAAAAACCCAAAAAAACCCAACTATTAGTCACAAATTGGGTTTTTTTTGCAAAAATACTTAAAGGTTGTGGTTTTTTTTTTTTTTGCAATTTTTCAAAAGTGGAGATTAATTTGCAATAGGAGTAAAGTTCGTAGTTTTTTTTTTCAATTAATCCTAATAATAGTAGGGGTATATAGGTAAATAACTTGTCTTTTCTGAGCTTGAAGGCAATCCTGGTTTCATCGAGGTTGAAAGCAGGCCACCCCTCCAAATGCTCGTATATTGCATATGAATAAAACCCTGAAGTACCACGAAGCATTACGAACCTGCAATTGAATGATAACGTCTTACGAAATGAGTTATGTGAGATAAATAAAAATTAATTTAATTTTAATAAAAAGTGAGATATTTTTAAAGAAATATACTAGCTTGTCGTTATAAGGATGATCATATGAAACATTTATGAGATAAACAAATATTTACTTAAAAAGTAATCATATTCGACGTTTAACACTCCATCACAAGTCTTATTTAGCCATGAAGTATATGTTTTGAGTAAAAAATATTATAGGAAAATAAAATTTAATAAAGAAACATTAATCTTCATTTATATATTCCATATTTATGAACTTTTTTGCAATATAATTATATAAGAAGTCGAATGTGGGTTCTTTTAGGTGATGTTTGTTTTCGGTTTTTAAAATCGAGAATGGACTTTAAAATTCATACAAAAACACCTTTATATACACCTATAAATTCTATAATCATCCACTTATATTCTCTCTCCTCATTTAATATTCATTTTCTCTTTATCTCTCATCTCTCCTGACATAAAGTTAAACTCTACCCTATCAAAAACTCAAAATAAATATATATCACTAATCATTAGATTTTCAAACTCCAAAATCTCAATTCCATTCCTAAACCAAACATCCCCTTAAAGGCTAAAATGTGCGTCCATTACGGACACTTGCCCCAAGATTCTGCATTTTTTTAAAAGTTATGGAGTACTTTTTAATATTAAATGATATACTCTTTATTAGTATAAAAATGTCAATCCTTTATTTTTTTTAAAAAAAATTAATTTTTTTAATCAAACATTTATAATATTCATATTTCAGTCGATCTTTTCAATAAAAAAATTATAGTCTTATTAATTAAAGTATATACCTTTTAGAATAAAACGTTATACTGATATATGTGAGATAAGTTGTGAGACAGATTAATTCATTATTAAAATATTTTATTTAGACAATGACTAGGGTGGGAAGGGGGTACCAATTTTGAAATGTACAATCTCCTTCATTCACCTTCAGTGTGTGTGTTATGATGTTTTAATGAATGAGCATTAATTAATTAAGGGTGTGGATCAAATGGGGTACCTGATTGTATCCTATTCACCCTCGTTTATTTATATAAGTAAAATATATTTATTGTTAATTAAAGTATACTTATATTGAATTATATTATAATACTCTAAAATCATACTTTAATGCATAATTCATCATACGATAGAAAAACACACTTTCACCATCAATGAGTATGTATAGTTTACTTATATAATAATCATACTTTAACATGTATAACAAATCATCTCACATAAACACCATGTCATAAGAGACTTTTTAAAAAAAAAATGATATTAAAATAATATTTAGAAATGAAAATAATTAAATATTCAGATTACCTCTTGTCTATGTTTAATGGGGCAAGAAGGGATGTATGATCCCATGTTCTTGAAAATGATAACTCTATCTGTTCATCTGTTTCAACCACAACTCCGAAATTTGTTGCTTGGATTCTGCATTTTCACATCATCTATTACTTTCTTTTTCTTTTTTTTTTTTTTAACTTCCACTTAGCTATTATTATTTCTCTATTTTACTTCCTCTGTCCTATTTTAAGTTGTGCACTTTATTCCCAAAATAATATGCTCAATCTCAAAATGAAAATATCCTTTTAAGTTGCACAGTTTCTTTTTTTTATTCGAACCAAAAATAATGTGGACAATCTCAAAAATAAAATATCCCACATTATTATATCACATCACAATACTACAATAATATAAAAATGGGATGACTATTTGCACCCCGAAAATGCTAGACATACCCCATCTTTTTAATATACCCCAATATTATAATAATATGTATATAAATATTACTAAATGCACCCAATAAAGACTATTATATCCTCTTCTCTTTATCTTTATTTTTCTCATAAACAATGAAAAAAAATTCTATCACAATTTTCAAATCACACGGCCATCTACTTCTATCGAAACCCTAATCCGCTGCAATTTCAATTACACATTCATATACTTCTATTGTGATACCTTATCACAATTTTCAAATAACAGGGTCATCTACTTCTATTGGAAATTTAGGATACATTATCACAATTTCAAATCACAAGTTTTTTTTTATTAAAAATCCTAATCTGCTGCAATTTACTAACGGTGATGAAGACGTTGGCAATGGACTATTTCGGGAAGGCGGAAGGGCAGAGCGGCGGAGCAACGGTGGCTATGGACGTCGACGATGTCGACTCATATTTAGATCTCTTCGGAGAGGGGCCCATATTGGACCTCCATCGTCTTGCAGATTCTGATTTCTTCAACTCTTTTCAAGATGATTTCGACGATGAAGACATCAACTAGTTTGTATGTTTCACTTTCGATGTTTGAATATCATGTAACGAGTTGATGTATTCAATGTCTTTAATGGTGAACCCCAATTTTTTTACACAAATCCCCAATTAGAGTTTTATTTTCTTATCAAATGATGAACGAATCTGTATTGATTGTTGAAGCATCTCAGACCTTGTTCAACCATTTTAATCAAATAATGCAATTTACTAACTCTTATCCTTAAAAGAGATAAACTAGGTGTTTTCAACTATATAATTATGAACTCAACTAACTAGTCAAGAAATCAAAATCCCAAAAAGTATCATCTTTGAATGTTAAAACTTTCTTGTATGTTTGGTATTTTTGGTTGAAAGATGGTGATGATGAAATTAGGGCAATTAAACCTAGCTGTAGAAATTGTGATAGGAAATCAAGGATTTACTTTCATTTAGTTTTAATCATATAATTTATAAGAGTATTTATGTCTTATTGCAAAATGATATTTTAGTCTTTAATATAAATGGGGTACGTTAAGTAATTCCGGGGGTGCGAATAGTCATTCCCTATAAAAATTCCAAAATAATTATACTCCTTCCGTTTGCCTTCAAATGGTCCCTTTATTTCTTTTTGGACGTCCCACCTAAAGGGTCAATTTTCCTTATTTTATATACATGGAACTTACACATATTCTCTAATATAATAAAAATATAGGGGACCACATACTCATTAATACAACTACTCACAACACATTAAATAATGATAATCCTTAATCCATAAATTACCCTTATATTGGATGGAGGGAGTATACTGTAATATACCTTTCATATGTTCCTGTAGTTCCAATACTTCCTGGTGGACTCCAAACAAGGTCCCAGTACCTGTATGCACAATTTAAATGAGATTTTTTTTTTAAAATTTCTTTTACAGGGTTAATTTAATACTACCTCCGTTCCATAGAAGTTGACATTTTCCTTTTTGGTTTGTCCCACTAAAGTTGACACATTTCATTTTTAATACATGGGACCCACACAAAAATAATTAATATATTCACATGAGCCCCACATATCACCTCTAATACAACTACCCACTACACATTAAATATTATTTCTCTCACTTCACTTTACTTCACTTTACATTAAATTATTATACTTCTTAATCTCCGTGCCCAAAAAAAAATATACCAACTTCTCCGGGACGGAGGGAGTAATATTTTAACTATTCAATTAGAGGCTTCTTGAAAGATTTTTATTTTCATGAATTATGATTCCAAAAAATATAAAATTATCATTTCTAAATTTCAAATGTGATAGAAAGAGAGGATGAAGAAGGGGAAGGAGTGGTCACTATATTGCAGAAGTATAGCGAGAATGGAAAATTCAGAGCAAGTCGAATGTATGCATACTTGAGAAGCAAGCACATTGAAGACACAACTTTTGTATATAAACAGATTTGGCACAAATGGATCGTGAGGAAGCATAGCTTCAGATTATGGATGGTACATAGGGAAAGATTATCCACGAAGCACATAGTTTGGTACACAGGAGAAGATAAACGATGTGATTTCTGCTTTCATGAAGAATCTACAGCGCATCTCTTCTTCCATTGCCCCTACACCAACTGTATTTGGGATGAAGTGAAGAGATGGATAGGATGGAGAAGGGGAAGAATGAACTCAGTTACAGATGCATTCCGTAAAATATGCATGGATACCCAACGAAGCAACAATGGAAGAAGACTCCTCTTCATCACCTTTGCTACTGTGACATACCACATCTGGATGGAGAGAAATGCTCTACATTTTGGCACAAGGATGCTATCTCCGAACCACATTGCCGACATGATCAAATTTCAGATAGCGTCCTTGTATATGAATCGTTGATGTATTGTTTTTCTTTATTCACCTTAGGCCCTTGGCTTAAGTAGATTGGATAGTTGGATTAGAACTTGTATTCACATGTACGTAAGTACAATGTAAACGTTTCTAGTGAAAATACATTTACAAATTTCAAATCATAATAAATTATTCAACAATGAATAAAGTGAATATTAAAATGAGTAGGACAAAGACTTGTGTGAGATCGACTCACGGAGTGACTTTTATGAGATGATAAATAATGATAACCATAATAATGAAAAATGATACCCAATTAATGAAATTAAAATTATAAAAGTGCATCTGTGAATTATTTTATGAACAATTTATAGTATAAACGAAAAGTGATAACATTTTCTCTTTAATAAAAAATTTACAAAACCGTAAAATTGACCGTGACACGAACTCACACAACTCTTTACAAATGAGTAGTACTAATAATTATGAGGAGATGGATTATATTAGGGTTGTGTAGAATATATACCCTCTATTAGATTCATCATTGGCAGTCTCTAGCAAATTGTCAATGTTGTTGTATTTAATGCCAGTCACTATGCCATCTGGTTTGGATACACTCACTGTAATCATCCCATTGTCCATAATCACCTGCAATTCATCTCTACAATTCATTCTGTGTTTTTTCTTTTTTTAAGAAATTAGAAATATATTACTATTCAACATGTGAAAAGGATAAAAATATGGAGTATAAATTTGTATATGTATATATATGACCTTAGTTTCAACAAAATTATGTATACAAAAAACTAACTATTTTAAAATTCAACCATGTTTTAAAAAGTTTAAAATAATTGATTCATATAAATTTATTTTATTCAAAATAATCTCAAAATATTTAATTTTTCCAATTATATTATCACTAAAATGGTCATTTTCATTTTAAAATATCCAAACTTTCTAATTTCATGGGATGCGAATGAATTAGTACTTTTACAAATTTATGAGTTGAAATTGAAAAAAAAAATACTTGTTTAGAGATATAATCAGAGCAAAATTGAAAGATTTGGGTCCTTTTCGAATGAACTATTTCAAAATCTTTCCGACTAAAGTATAAGGATATAAGACTATTTATATTTTAAACTCATGGTTAAATATTGTAATTTTCTAGATAAATAAATAAAATCAATTAATACTAGATAAAAAAATGCTAAAAATAATTAATAAAAAAGTCTTACATGGTGATCTCGTATATGCAAACGAAGTTTATTTGTAGCAGACATTGTTTTTAGTCTAAATCATCCACGGCAAACAATATATTTATACATGTTGTCCATCATCCTTCATTTATTTATTTATACTTGCTTTTTCACCTACCTTTAATTTTAAGCACAATTTTAAATTTGGGTAATCTAATTATTAATAATCAAGGAAAAGTTCCTTTAATTAGCATCTACTTTTTTCAACCACAGAAATTGGTCATAATCAGATTATGACTACATTATGTTTTGAAAAGTTACTAATTATTTTTGGTTTAACTACTCTCTGAAAATAATTTTTATTAGCATATATATGATTGCAGTCGCAAAAGTATTTAAATACTTTTAGCAACAATTATTTGTAGTCACAAATAAATTATTTGAGAAAAAAGATATTTACGAACACTCAATTTTTCTCAATGCATGTACAATTAGAAGGTTATTGCGAAATCGTGAAAGAAAAAATTATTTTTTCTGATAGTGTTTTCTAAAATATATTTATTAGAGCAATTCATGATTTTTTTATATTTTTTTTGACGGATAGAGCAATTCATGATTACTTTAATTGAGAATGAAGATTTGAATTTTAAAAAAATGTTGGGTAGAGATTTTGTTGTGTTCTTTTTTTGGGATAAAAGAGTTGCGTCATTTGGTAAGCAAAGGATAAACGCTACATTAATGTTACCTCACTTGAATTGCAAATAAAGAAACCACTTAAATTAACCTTTATGATTTTTTAACTTGCAAGATTGGATATTGGACAGCTCAAAAAACGTTGAAAAAAAAAGAGAGAAATTTCAGATTTTATAATTTTAGATTGCGTGTATCTTTAATAGTCGTCTCTTGTGAATCATAGTGTGCATCATAAATTTTTGGAGTTTTTTTTTTTTTTTTTTTTTAAATTGGGTTTACATCATAAACTCTTATGAATCATGTAATCCATCTTAATTTAAATGTCTTAATAATACATAGAATATATAGGATTGGAAGGAAGACCACAAAGTTTACATCGTAAACTCAATTTAAACAAGTGTTTGTAAAAATTTTTATAGAACTTTATTTATGGATTGAAAATATAATGGTACATTTAAGTATTTTTGATCTTAAAAATAAATAAGCTTTGAAAACCAGTTAATATTGGTTATGTCTGTTTTGGGTTAATTTTTTATAGTGTAAAATTTAACTTTTGTATCAAATTAATACTCCCTCCGTCCCGGTGTAAGAGGATCATTTGCTTTTTTTGTACGTAGATTAAGAAGTATTATTATTTAATGTGTAGTGGGTAGTTGTATTAGTGAGAGTGTGGGTCCCATATTTTAATTGTATTAGAGGGGGTATGTGGGTCTCATGTGTGTA
This sequence comes from Pogostemon cablin, assembly GCA_023678885.1. Classification (NCBI taxonomy): domain Eukaryota; kingdom Viridiplantae; phylum Streptophyta; class Magnoliopsida; order Lamiales; family Lamiaceae; genus Pogostemon; species Pogostemon cablin. The sequence goes on along the minus strand of CM042990.1, from coordinate 7,893,285 downwards.
AAAAAGGAAATGAGACTCTTTGGGTGGGACGACAAAAATGAAAGACCCTCTTAAGCTGGGACGAAGGGAGTATGTAAGAGATGTGTGGTGATATGTATAAAGTGTATAAAAGGTGTTGTATATTTTTATATTATTAGAAATGGCTGTTTTGGTTTTTTAGTCTACATTGAGAATTATGTAATTCATTACTTATTCTAAGTGGGGTTTAGTAAAATCAAATTACATAAATTTCACCAATCTCTTATATACATCGCATACTACTAGAACACAAGCAAGCTTTTAAGTTCATGATTTTTTATTTTTTTCAAAGAAAATTTATTTATTGATAGAGTACAAGGGGTATTCAAACCCAAATAAATGATGCATATCTCCTATTACATAAAATCATTCATAGCAAAATAGAAGTAGGAGAAGAACACCAATCTAAAAAAGTACTATCTTTAAGAATTTTCCTATTCACCATTAGCCACGACCACACCTTTGCTTTTATACCTTGTATCATCTCCATTGGGTTGGATGCCTCTCCATTAAATATAAAATTGTTTCTTGATGTCCAGATCGACCAAACAATGCATGCCCATAGAGTAACATCAGCATTACATTTTGGCCTAATTCCAAACAAATCCATGTGTTGTAACATATGGGGGATTGACTCAGAATGGGGTGCCATAGATTGCCCCAATCAATTATAGCAACAATTCCAAATCAAACGAGCAATCTTACAACAAAAGAACAAATGCGATAAATTTTCTTCCATCTCACCACACATCACACATTTGATATTGTTGTTGGGTTGATTAATACCTTTCTTTTGCAAGCTGGATTTTGTAGTCATCCTTCCTTTCAACATCTTCCAAACAATAGACTTAACACTCCTTGGAGCATGACATGCCCACAGTTTCTTGAACGCCTTCTTCTTATCCTTGTTTGTTTCCATATCAGTAGAACTCATCAGTTTTTCATAGGCTATACTTGTAGAAAAAATTTCATCTTTTGCATATCTCCATCTCCACATATCTTCTTTGGATTGATCAATTTGCATCCTGTTAAGACAAGACATGAGATCGTTAAGATAACACATATCACACTCTCTTAATGCACGACACCATTTCAATTCCCAATTCCAACCATTCACTCCCCAGTATCCCATTTGACTCACCACCGCTTCTATTTTATCACTAATTCTAAACAACATCCCAAACTTAGATTTTAAAGACATCCCATCAATCCATTTATCAAACCAAAAAGAAATACTATTCCCATTGCCCACCACAATGTCACAATCATCTCTCATTCCCACCCCCTCATCACCCCAAACATTTCACAAACATCTTTCCACCACCTAGACTTTACCTCTTTCCCTAAACCCCAAGGCTCAACACCTCCATATTTGGATTTTATTACCCTTACCCACAGACTCTTTGGCTCATTAAGGAATCTCCACGACCATTTACTAACTAATGCATAATTGAATTTCTCTAAATTTCTAATCCCTAAACCCCCATTCTCTCTTTTTTTGCAAATGTCATCCCAACTAATCCATGGATTTTTTTGTATTCTCTCCTCCCCCCATAGGAAATTTCTTTGAATCTGGACAATATCTCTAATTGTTTTTTTGGCAAGCAATAGAAAGATAGACAATAGATTGGCATTGCAGAAAGGACCGCTTGAATCAACGTGCAACGACCTCCCAACGAGATGTGTTTGTCATTCCACAACGCTAATCTTTTTTTAACTTTATTAACTAGATTCTCCCAAGAAGCTGCTCGCTTATGATTGATGCCAACATTCATTCCCAAATAAGAGAAAGGAATCAAACCCACTTCACAACCAAGAACATCTGCCATAGATTCTAGCGTAACACTGCCCACGTTCAAACCCATCAAACTACTTTTGTTGAAATTAACAGTTAAGCCTGATAGAAGTTCAAAATTTCTCAAGATGTCTTTAATCACATAGACATTCTCCATCTTTTCTGTATACATGAGAATTGTATCATCTACATACTGTAAGTGAGATACCTTAATTTTTTCACAACCAATACTCATGGCTTCTAACATTCCCAACTCAACTGCTCTAGAAATAAGAAGACTTAAACCTTCAGCCACAATTAAGAATAGGAAGGGTGATAATGGATCACCTTGCCTCAACCCTCTCTCGAGTTTAAATTCTTCAGTAGGGCTCCCATTTACAAGAACTGATGCTGATGCAGTTGAGACACAATCCAGGATCCATTGCCTCAATTTCTGTCCGAAATTAAGCCCTATCATCATATCTTCAAGGAATTTCCACTCTACAGTATCGTATGCTTTTGCAAAATCAGCCTTAAATATCAGCGTACTCACTTTCTTTCTTTTTGATTCCTCAATGATCTCATTAAGAACCACAACATCATCAAGAATTTGTCTACCTCCAATGAAAACTGACTGGTTCTCTGATATAACATTTCCAGTACCTTACTCAACCTGGTGGCTAACACTTTTAAATGGGAGAGGACTCTTCGAAGCTAATATTTCCACGCCTTTTTTAGCTTTATAGAAATAAGAATAGTGGGAGGGTGAGAGGAGGGGATGGAGTTGGGAGTCAAGAAGAACCTTATTCGATCCTTGTAGCTTAAACTAATAGAGAAATGTATCGTTTAATACTTAATCGAGTCACTCTAACATGCCCCCTCACATGCAGACGAGAAATTTTGCCTCAAGCCTTGCATGTGGAATTTTTTTATAAATGAGTGGTGATGAGGTTCGAATCCTGAATCTTTGTTATCCATGGGCTCTAATACCATGTTAAATGACCACCTCATCTAAAAGTTAAAGCTAATAGAGAAATGTATCGTTTAATACTTAATCGAGTCACTCTAACACGCCCCCTTACATGCAGGCGGGGAATTTTGCCTCAAGTCTTGCATGTGGAATTTTTTTATTGGTATCAGAGCTTAAGCTTAAACTTTTAGATGAGGTGGTCATTTCACATGGTATCAGAGCCCATGGTTAAAAAAATCTAGGGTTCGAACCTCACCACTACCCATTTATGAAAAAAAATCCACATGCAAGGTTTGATGCAAAATTCCCCGCCTGCATGTGAGGGAGGTGTTAGAGTGACTTGATTAAGTATTAAACGATTTATCTCTCTACAAGTTTAAACTTTTAGATGAGGTGATCATTTAACATTGGTCATTTAACAATAAAGAAATTATTCACATATTCAAAATCATATGGAAGAAATTTGCACTATTAAAAGTAATAGCTTACCCTTGAAGAGCTCTTTGGTAGGCTGCTGATAAGAGCTAATTTACTTAAAAGAAATTTACTACACTTTAATGAGTGTGAAAATCTGCATGTTTTAGAGTTCGATTTAACACCGTTTTTGTGGAGTTTATGGTTTTATTTGACAATTTAATTGTTATTTCTCTAATCTTTGAGTTCAAGATGCGTTGTAAGTGTTATTTCGTGTTTTTAGATGGAAAAATAATCAAAATTGCAAAGTTAGGATGGAGAGTAAAATCGTTCAAGAATTCAGAAGACTTACGCTCACTTTGCATGAATTTTATGTTATTGTATGGATGTCAAAAGTGGTCATGTTATGTATGATTGGAAAACCAAAGAAGAAAGAATCATTTTGGCGCGTGAATCACCTAAGTTAGAATGTGAATGAGAAAGTTAAAATCAAAACGGTTGGACTGTGTGACAGTGCACGACCAAATGTGGCTTGCTTGAGCGTTTTGAAAATTGCACGACCAGAGAGTGTGTGCTTGTTCGTTTTGAGAGAAAGATGAAAAGAATTAAGAATCTCAATAAAGGATACCTTAATTCATAAGAATTTGGAAAGAGTAATATCAACAAAAGTACACTAAAATTTTAGCGATATACTCTACATAACGTCAATGTAACCCAAGAAATTTAAATATCATTATTTCAAAAAAAAAAAATTGTATTAACCATTTCCACCATATAATTGAAGTGAGTTTTTAAGAGTAATAATTATTTTACATAAATATATTACACATTTCATTGATATTATCTAATGGGAAATTATTTTGAATACTCGGATAAAACGAATAACACTAGTGAAAAAATTGAAGTGGCGTAATTAGTTAGGACAAGTGAAAAAAATATAGGAAGTCACAAGACACATGTCTAGTAAGTCTAAATATACAATTAAATTTGATAAAGAGGGCGTGGAATGAGTAAAATAAGCACTCATCTCCTAATATTTTAACTCTAAATATACAATTAATTTTTGATAAAGAGGATGCCATGAATAAAATAGCAATTACTCCATCTCCTAGATGGATGTAAATCTCATGACCGATTCCATATCTTGGAGGTGCTTGGGAGTAATGCTTAGTTAATCTAAATGAGAATCAAAATTTCTTAATTATACTTATTAATTCAATAACTACTCTCCATCCTCTAATAACTTTTAATTTCATTGTGATGGACCTTCTTTCCAATTGAAGAATTCAAAACAAACAATCACAACATTTTCTCTTTCAAACAGCTATATGAATAATATATAAGAGGAAAACAAAATATATAACCTAAAATAAAAATATAAAACATAAATGAAAAGATTGATATTTTTTCTCCCTCTCATCTAAGGCATGTATGAATGTAAAACAAAAATATAATAAGAGAGGACAGTGTATCCTATTGGCAGTTAGATGTGTGTATTGTGTTGGATTGACATTAGATAGTTTGTGGTGGTGAAGGTGTGAGCTAAAAGACAGGGCAGCCATCCACCACAACACCTCTGGCAGTGGGACACGTGGCCAAATCACAATGCTCAGGGTCATTGTTCCCCCACCAAGATATGTTTCTTTCCCCAATGCCCACAGTGAAGTAGAGCAACACTGCCATGAAAGCCACACCTGCATCCAGAGCAGCTGAGAGCACATAGTTGTACCTCTGCCACCACCTCTTCCTGTATCTGAACACGAAGAAGTTGAATATGGTGCCAACCAGGATCCAAGAATTGTAGTTGAGTGCAGTTGCTGGTGGCATGTTGGCCGTTGCTCCGAGGAGCACTGGCAGGTTGATCAGAGGGATCCAAGAATGGTGTGGGAACGCCCTGTGGAATAACCACACGACGAAGGGGCCCAGTAAGCCCCCGAGGAAGAACCAGTTCAGTGCGGGGTAGTTGCCCTCACTGCCGAAGATCCTCTTGGGGCTTACGAGGCCCCAAATGACGGATGCATCAAAGAAGACACGGTCGCTGGGGCACGTCCATGGACTGTTTGAGAACTTGTCCTGGTGGCATATCCCTTCGATCGTGTGGAGAAGCCACCATGCAATGCTCATGTTCACTGTCCCTGCTATCAGTGTTCCCAAGAACTGGAATCCAAGAACTGAAAATCATGAGCATACTAGCTAGCCTCATGAGGTGGGGTGGGGTGGGTGGCCTCATACCTGGACTAGGAACATTGATCTAGGAGGGATCTTCATGTAATGACCAAGCTTAAAATCACTAAGAAAGGCAATGGCTTGAGTCATGCTCATGTATCCATACACCTTGAAGCAGACGTTGGCGATCGGCCTACCTGGATATATGAGCCCCATAACATACTCTGTGATGATGTTCAGGCCTGGAGTCTGTGAAAGCACACATTTTAGTATGAATTTTCATGCACAAAGAATCATAATTTCCATTGAGAGTGTGAAATGGTATTGAGGAGCACCTGATTTGTGGTTGCTGTGATGATGCTGATTGGAAGGGTGAATGAGAAAGCAAGAAAAGCAGCAAACAAAAGAGCCCAAACAGGCATTTGAATCTCTTTTTTTAGGAAGATACAAAGGCAAAGTGACACCACCATTGTTAATCCTAGAAGGATGTAAAACCACCATGAAGGTATATCTTTGTAGTTTTTCATTAGTTTAGTGTGTATATCTCTCTTCCCCTTAGTAGATGCCTTGTATCTACCATATATCTCCCTGCAAAAATTACAAACAATACGTAAACACCTGATTCCATCCCTATTCCATCCTCTGGATTTCCTCCACGACTGTACCTTGTCCTAATCTACTGTTGATGAAACGATATGATTATGACAAGTTGAACTAGTGGAGGAAATCCAACGAGGAGAAGGGTATGTACCTTCCATAGAACAAAGCAACATGGGAAATTGTAGAAGCAATGGTGGCGAATCCGAATCCATAAGTGAGAGAGAAGAATGTGCTCAAGTAGATCCTCCCTTGCTTGGAATACTGTTCTTTATCAAGCTCAAATTTCTGATTAACAATGGCAGTTATGTTGTAATTCTGACCACTTTTAGTAAACAAGTCTGCTGAGTAGATGGGGAAGGTTTTGGCATTGTAGACATTCAATCCCCAGTAGGATATAGGTATGACAATGTACAATATGAGGAAATATCCAATGAAAATATTGGCAATGGCAAAGAAGGGAGAGATGAGAGGGCTGAACATGAAAGAGGCTACAGTTGCCCAGTCTAATGTGAATGCCCCGACTCCGAGGCCATTCAAACCTGACCCTATCTGTTGGGCAGTGACAGAGTGGGGGAACACCCAACACAACCATGAAATGCTCTGAATGGTTTGGAACAAGTAACCTGGGACTAAGTACCATAAGAAGCTGCATGTTAGAGCAATCACGAAGAACTTTGCGCGTGACATTGGCCTCTTGATGCTGCTACCATCCTCGTTTTCGACAGCATTGTCCTTATCCTCTTTTTCATGCAGTGTTCTGTGAACAAATATCAATTCAATTTAACATTGCTGCTGAAGATTTTGTTGATCATAAGGTAGAATGCATGTTCATTTCTTATAATTGTGTTGATTATGCATCTCTCACCTGTATTAATGATTAAACCTTCAGTTTAGACATTAGAGCATATGAAAAGTATGGATGAACTGTGAAGATCTTCTATGGCCCTATTTAGTTATTTCATCTCATTTACATATGCCATTTCTTGCTCTTATCTTGATTTTTCAGAAGAATAATATATTCAAATACATCCTGGCATGCAAATATTAGAATTCTCCAGCCCTTTTTTCGATATGACTTCACTAGGCTACTCAAAGGAGCTATAGAGGGAGTGAAGACGTAGAACCAGAATATGATTCCCCATGCTCTTAACCAAATTATGAAATTCTTATATTGTCTTTATTAATTATTAATGACAATATCACAATTCAATTGATGACAATTAGTCATCACAATCCGAGCCCGTTTTAGAAATTTCAAGTGTCTTATCCATATAACGGTGTACCCCATCATTAGAGGCCCCCCACCTCCCTGCCTTGGGAATAGGTGGAGTAGTTAAATCGCAAGATGTGCCTCACGTAGCTTATAGGGAGAGTCAAACAAAGTTCTTCACTAGTTAGAGAAAATGGTATCACTTTTCACCGTCAATTATTACTTTTCATAAAAATAGTTATTACTTTTTATCTATAACACGTCTTTGTCTCAAAATATCAGCATCACAGCAGATCATAACACTTACTTTCCATATAAGAACCACAAGACATAACCTTAATCTTAAGTAAGATTCATCTACAGCAGGACTTTAGCATGAGAGTTCACTAAATACATCAGTAAAAAGCTAAACAACTCATTGAAAAAGCATGATGAATATTATAAATGACAAAACTCAAGATTAATGTAGATCAAATGCCTAAGTATAAAGTATTCACTCCCTCCATCCGCATATTTTTACACGTGCACGAGGAGCACGTGGATTAAAAAGAATTATTTTTTAAGTGTATAATGTTGAATAACATATGATTATTTTGGATTATGCAATGAGAAAATGTTAATAAAGTCGTCGATTTCTGATTGATAAAGTGCAAAAGTAGATGACATTTTGGCTGCGAGATGTTAACATCATGTAATATTAACACTTTTAGAAACACGCATAAGTAATAGAACGGACGTAAATGTAAATTGTGTTACAAAACTTGAAATGGAGAGTATTAAATACAAAATAAGTACTTTTTAATGGCTATGTCTAGTTTGGGTTTTGGTTTTCAAAACTTACGATGAAATATTAAAAATCTCCACTATATATACATTTAAATACTATAAATCAACAACCTACTCATCATTCATGCATTCTCTCTCATTAATTAAGATGTTTATTTTTCTTTTGTTCTCCCATTTTTACATGCTCTCATATCAATTAATATATTTTTACACATATCACCGTCGAACTTAAACATATTAAGTTGATATGATACCAAAATTTTAAATAAACAGAGATTGGAGATGGTGGTTTAAAAAATATACCTGAAGAGCGAAATCTGGACTAGAGTGCTGGGCCACCACATGTGTGCCGGCTCAACCACGTATTTCCTTAGAAGCCCTGCCCAACCATATCCTAGTACCTGCCTCAATCAAAATGGCATGATATTCAATATAATTAAATAAACAAATAAAAATAAAGTACATGTGAGATGGGATGTGACTATGACTATTATATAGGTAATGTTTAATTATGTTTTTTAAAATATAATAAAAAATGCTTATAAAATATTATGATATGATTTACTACAAACTTATTTTAATTATCAATAAACATACTATATATATTGTAAGCAATACTTTAATAATAGATCCACTGATATTACAAGAAAGTGCTCCATAAATAAATGTCTTGCACAAATTATTATGGATAACACTTGTGAGAGAGTCCCACATGACTCGGTTTTTACTTTTCTAATATAGTTACTATATACTCCCTCCATCCCATTTTTCATATAGCACACTTTTCATTTTGGATTGTCCCACAAAAATTTGCACATTCTAAAAAAGTAAAAAGTCAAACACAATCACCCTTCCTTCCTACACTTTATTTACAAAAAACTCACCCCTACCTAACAAACCTAACATACTTTATCATTTACTTATTACCAAAAAAATACCATAATACCCCTAAAAGTTATCACTTTCTTAATCTCTGTGACGGAAAGAGGGGTGCAAACTTTCTTGGGACAGAGGGAGTAGGTTTTAGTAAGAGATGTTATTACTTTTATATTATTTTTTAGTTAAGTTTTTTTTTTAATTAAAAATGTTTACACTTTTTGTTTATATTACAAATTTTATCAGACAATTATCTTAATTCATCATTAAATTATCACTTTTTAATAGAAATATTATTATCATTTAATATCAATCTCACACATAATATTACATAAGAAAGGTTAGTTGTCACCATCTCATTTAATATAAATTGATTTTGTTTTTGTGCTTAATATTTCATCTAACACTAATAAATTTGAATCTATAAAATATATTTGCCCTTATGACATTGTTACATTACTTTAAATTCTCTCAATATTTGAAGATGTTCTGATTAATTCTTTAAATTAATGAATTAATCAGTTTTAAATTTTAATTTTTTTTTCAAGTATTGAAGAGTTTAATACGTTATACTCTAACGTTAATTAATTTATCCATATTTTAATTTATTTATGTATAAAAATAAAACTTAAAATTCCACTTTAATTATTTTTACTTATCTATTCATTTTAATTGAATATATGAAATATATATGTCTCACATTAAAAAAAAACTATCAAAGTTTAATACACATTAATTTATTTAAGCACATTATACCATTGATTCGTGCTAACTTTAATACAAGCCCAACTATGAAAAGTAAATAAATAAAAATAATACAAATTAAGTATATTATTCATCCGTATCACTTTAAGATTTACGTTTTTTGAAACTTTAAGATTTACGTTTTCCATTATGGGTTGTCTCAGGTTAAGCTTTACATTTAATTTTTTATCAAGTTGGGCGCATATAAAACAATTAATTATTTCATATAAGCCTCACACACAACACTAATACAACTATCCACTTTACATTAAATATTATTTCTCTCAGCTCACTATACATTAAAATATTATGTCTTAATCTACGTGCAAAAAGCAAACATAAACATTAACATGAGACGGGATACTTCATACTTAAAAATAGATTATGCTAAAAAGAACTCATTTTAAATAACAAAATTTCATCCTACTGGTAATTATCAATAGATTGTCAATAAAAATTACATTTTACTTTTAGCAAACCCCAACAAGATTATTAGCAACGAATCACTAATGAAATAAAATTTTCGTTGTTAAAAATTTAACAACCGCCACTTTACCAACAAATTTCGTTGTTCATCTGTTGGTAAACCAATTTAACAATGAAATTAAAACTTTTATCAACAGAATATTTTATTGATAAAAAATAATTTTTCTGTAGTGTTATATTTTATAAGTAAAATAAAAATTTTATAGGGTACATATACAGTGTGCAAGTGTGTGAGTCAGCTGCCGGCTTTACAGGAAAAGATGAGAAGAATTTTTCCAAATTTCTATTCATTGTTTGTGTATCATCCCATAATTCCAATGTGCTATTTGGACTTTTCACTAAAAGGAATCGGTTGGCGTCTAATTTTAATTAAAAAATGCAGCTGGAATCTATGACGTTGGTTTGTTTACAGTATTGAAAATCGACATCTTTAAATTGAGTTTTAAAAATTATTTTATAGGTAAATAAATTTCATTAATGTTTTAATTGTCAATCTTTATTACGTTCTCGGTAATTATAAATCACTCCACATCTACTTCTAACAAGTTTACAAACGTTAATAACTTTTGTCATCAAGAAACTTTTTCCAAATTATTATACTTTCCACATCCCTTAAGTATTCACTTTTTATCATTTTGAGAAAAGAATGTTGTAAAAAATAATAATTTTTATAATAAAAAGTGATAATTAATTAGTGAAAAGTAATAATACTATTTTATGAATAATTTATTATATAAATAAAAAATGATAGTAATATATTTTAGTATAAATAAAAAATGATAGTAATATTTTATAAAAAAATAATAAATAATTACGAAATGATAAAATGTCTCATAGCAATAAAGTCTCGTACAAAACTTCACCTATTATTTTTATATGAAGTCCATTCTAAAAATATATAGTATATATTTTTTATGGAAAAATAAGGGACCACATATATACTAGTATTAATACTCTAAAATTTCATAAAATGACAATTTAGGTTATTCTTTTTCTTAAAAAAGAAAGAGAAAATTTATAAAAATTCACATGTTATTGTTGTATAACTTCTCACTTCACGTAACATAATCTTTATAATCTTCACTCCACGTTAATTTGAATTTATTATCTTCCATTATTAACCTTTCCTTACTTTCATTAATTTTTTAATTCTCATCCCCCACCTAATTACCATAAATATTTATTTATTTTCATTGATTATGGTCTATGACTCTATTTAATACCGTGAGAAGATGGCATCTACCGTATAAACCTATAATTAGGTCCTAACACTAGCCTATATTGTGAAGGTAACAGTAGCATAAAATAGGTAGGTATTACGTGAGATCGTCTCACGTGAGATCATTTTTCACTTTTTAAAATAATTATCACTTTCACTATAAAATATTATTACTCCCTCCGTTTCGTCCTTATAGTTACATTTGTTTCTTGCACGGGGATTAATAAATATAGTATTTTAATGGGTATTGAGGTGAGAGAATAATAATTTAATGTAAAGTGGGTAGGTGTATTAGTGAAATGTGTGGGTCCACGAAAAGAGAAGTAATTAATTTATATGAGTCCCATATACTAAAAAGGAAAAGGAAATGTAACATAAAACGCCCAAAATGAGATTATGTAACCATTAGGATGAAACGGAATGAGTACTTTTTATTTATACTATAAATTGTTCATGAAATTGCATCATCACTTCTCTTTAATTTATTATCACTTTTCTGTATAAAAATTGTCACTCTCTGACCATCTCAAGTAAGCTTTTATGTGAAACGTTCTCACACAAGTCTTGCACTAGAATATTTACCACAATTAATAGCACCAAAAATTAAAAATAATAATACTAATAATAAAAAAAAAGGTACCTGAGTGGTGAGAATGAGGAGCCAACCAGCCACAAAAGAGATGTTCCTCTTATAAAACGCAATAATAATATCCACTATCATCACTGCATAAGCCGGCCCGTTTCCGAACGCACTACCCGCATTCGCAAATATGGATATCAGCACGTGCTCCTTGATGTTAAACGGGCCCGGGTTTAGGGACACCTCCTTGGGCCCCACCCACGGCACCCAAACACTCCACTTCCGGGTGGGCAGCACCGCCGCCATGAACCTCCCGATCGGCAGCGTCGCCACCTGCACCGTAATCTGGGTGACGATGAGCGGCTCTCGCCGGTAGGAGAAGAATTGGTTGAGGAAGGAGAGGAGGACGCAGGAGAGCAGCCCTAGCACCCACATCCGGAACGTCCATACGGGTAGGTCCGGGTCGTCCGTCACCGGTACGGTCAGCCGGACTTCTTCGATGGGCGATACGTCGTCGTCTTCTTCAGAATCCTCTAATTTGGGTGGCATGGTTTCGACTTCCATTGTACCAATTTCTGGGGATTTAGGAGGAGTGAGTGCAGTAGAATTGAAGAATGGGAGTACTGTATATAGGTAGTGTAGGTAGTGTGAGTGCGTGTATGTAACTATGTACTATAGTTATACCGAAAAGAGTGTGTGAAAGTGAAGAAGTGGAAGGTTGCGTGGGCGCGTGAAATAATGAGAACATCGAAAAACACACCAAGGATTAACCAAGGGATTAAGGGAATGGATAAGAAATAAGAATATGACAAATTATTTATCCACTCGCCATATTTTAACAACGAAATTGCACAAATACTAATTTAATAATATTCCTTTTTTACATAAAAGGTATCGGTTAAATGAATAATTGAATTATAAATAGACACGTGATGTATTCTGACAACATTTCATAAAATATTTTTTCATTGAATGACCCCTATAAATATTGGGGTGCTGAACCTAATATCCAATATAAAATGGCCCAAAATCATTATAGATCATCAATTAAATTGCTTATTTTTGACCAAAATATCCCCAATTTTCCTTTTTTATTATTTTATCATTTGGATTTTGGTGTCAGATACCCGACATAGGATACCGATATTGTATTCCCATAATATTATCATAATATCGGATGTCAGTTTCGGTGTCGGACATAGTATTCCGATACAGGATTGACAACGAATCCGACATTTGGTGCTACGACGATGATGTCGGACATGATGTCGATATCTTGTATTGGGGCTCCAACACCATAACCAATATTAAATAATAAAAAGAACAAAAGGTGGTGTATTTTGGTTTAAAAATGAATAATTGGATATGAATGTTATACCATTTAATTGATGATTAACAAAGATTTTTTACTATTCAAATTATTATTTACTTTTGACAATTGCCTCAATATTAAAGTATGCTTATTATATAGGTAAAGTATGCTTAATTGTTGTTATAGTATGTCAATAATGAATCATATTATAACACCCCAAAATCATATTTTAATTCATTATTCATCATACTTTTGAAAACATACTTTAACAATTGTTAAACATATTTTATTTATATAATAAACATACTTTAACACGTCTCACAAACCGTGTCATACAAATAGACTTTGTCTATTTCATTATTTTAAATATTTTAAAATATATTATTAAATATAAATTAGTAAAAATGATTATTAATTAATTAAATCTATAAAGACAAAAAAATTAACCCTATTTTTAATGTAATTTTCGCCATTTATGCATGCGTATTATATGCCACAGCTTATGTCATCTCTAAAAGATCATTTAAAATGAAGAATATGCATATTTTAAAGAGGAATACAAGAAAACATGCTTCAATCACCTCCTTATTTTAACTTTTTAATTTAAAGAGACGTCTTCACTCTTCAAATTTGAAGAGTTAAATGCATTTAATTATTAGTGTTTTAATCCAAAATAGAAGTAGTTTAAACAATCAATAAAAGATAAAATAACGTAATAAATTAACATTGGAAAATAAAATTTAAAGAATTTGTTGGAGCACAAAAAAATTATGACTCTTTAAAATTAAAATCACTATTTATTATATTGTGAAAATGCTCTTCAAATTTTGAAGAGTCTCTTGAAGATGCTCTTAGATATGACTAAATTGAATAATAGGAAAATTCAATGAACTTATAAATAGAATAGTAATGGGAATGAAATGATAAAAAATTATTTTTATCATAATTGGTATCCTTCAGGAATAACTCAAGTACTAGAATTTGTATTAAACTATGTATAAAAAATTATATTTATATTACATGTATATATTCAGTTTAATTAATAATATTAATTTTTTATATATAATTTACTAATTTTTATTTTGAATAAATATTTAAATAATTATATACATTTATATGTAAAAATTTTAAGAATTTAATTTAATTATTTATTTTTTTACCGATTTGAGTATATAAAAATATTTAATTTTTTTATTTAGATTTTAAATGATTTATTATTTTATTTTTTATTAAATAATTTAATCCAAATGATTTTAATAAATATTACATGTTAAGTAAAAAAATAGTAACATATTTATAATTATATAAATAAATGTTGTATAAATTAATATATATGTGTGTGTGTGTGAGAGGGAGAGAGTGTGAGGGTAGGGGTGGGGTGTGATGGGGGAACGATGGAATGAAATGGATAATACCATGGGGTGGAAGGAATGCACATCCCTACATGTAAGGGAATACATATTACTAAAAACATACCAATCGCAGGAATGAGAATTGAATTAGGAATGACGATTTCATTCCAACCACATTTCATTGTACCAATCATGCCCTTAGACTTTAACAAATTAACAAATTGGTATTAAAATATGAAGTATTATCTTAAAATATTAATATGCATATGATTAAATATTATAGTATCATACCGTATTTATATAATCAGTCTGGGATCAAACCGGCTCGAGGTTTATCCAGTTCAATCGGCGGTTCAATCGGGAAGTTAGATAATGAATATTTTTAATTATTATATTTTATAAAATTATCATTCATAAAAAAAATTTATAACCACCAAAATTATTTTACTCCATTATGTTAAATATAGTAAATATTTTGTAAAATCAATGTATATGGTTAGCTGTATAATTAGTTGTATAATTAGCTATCAGTCAATGTATATTGATTAGTTTCCTATTGTGTAGCCTAGGATTTTGCTACAATCATGTGTATATATTATGAGAAGAAAGACACGGAAAACATTCTTTCATGGTATAAGAGCCATAGTTTTTTGTTGATCTCTTTCCGCAGTGCTCTAGCTGTGATTTCCGCCCCTCTTCTTCTTTTTCCTTTCTTTCTTCCCTGTCGTTGGTCTTTCTCCGGCAACGATGTCTTAATCTAAGAATTTTCACCCAACTATTGATGTCTCCAACATTAGGAATCATATTCCTATTGTTCTCGAGTTAGAAAACGTGCAGTACTCAAGATGGGCGGAGTTGTTCAAGGTTCATGCACATTCGAACAAGGTTCTCCATCACATCATACCCCCTCCGAAGGCCACAGATGTCACGGCAGACACACCGAAGGCCACGACCGAAGCGGAGGATGCAGACATGTGGGCTACTCTTGATGCCACAGTCTTATCGTGGATTTACGCTATGATATCTAATGACCTTCTCCACACCATCATTGCATCCGATGCTATGGCAATGGAAGCTTGGAACCGTTTGCGGGACATTTTCCAAGATAATAAGCATTCTCGTGTGGTCACTTTTGAGCAACATTTTTCAACCACCAAGATGGAAGATTATCCCAATGTATCGGCATACTGTCAACAGCTAAAGTCCTTGGCCGATCAATTGAAGAACGTCGGAGCTCCGGTGTCTGAGAGTCATTTGGTGCTTCCACTTGTCTCTGGTCTCACTACTCCGTACTGTAGTGTGGGTACGATGCTTACTCTTAAGGAATCGGGCTAATCTCAGTCCTATTCTGCCATGGTTGTTGCTTCGAATGAGGACGATGCTTCCTCATATGTTCCATTTCATTCGGGACAGGAGAGGGGACAACAACATTCTTGCCGCAAACAACAACAGAATGGGTGAAAAAATTCTGGCGGCCGCGGCAATGGCAAGTAGAACAGGTGTGGCAATGGTGATCATCATTCCGGCAAGGCTGGCCCAGAAAGACGGCCACAACAACAACGTACATTCTGGGGTGAAGTTCGGCTCCTAACTGAGGATGGTTTCACTGGGCTCCTCCCCCCTGCCTTATGCCTACCCAAGGATGGGCTCGCCCACCTACTGCCACCTTTGGGCTTGGAGTGTTGGGCCCTCGCCCCCAGCAGCAAGCATATCAGGCTTTCACTGCTCCTGTGGCTCCATCTTTCAATACTCAGGCTGGTTCGTGTGTGACTTGCATCGGCTATGCACACCATGACTCTAAGTCCACCCGATCCTACTTGGTATATGGACACTGTCGCTATATCACATATGACCTCGTCAAATGGTAATCTCTCATCTTATTTTCATTTGATCAATCATAATTCTAGTATTATTGTCAGAAATGGTCATTCAATTCCTATTAGTGGCTATGGTCATACCTGTTTAGCCTCTCCTAATCCTCCCTTATCATTACAAAATGTTCTTCACGCTCCCAAAATAATCAAGAACCTAATTTCTGTTCGGAAATTCACTACTGATAATTCTGTTTCGGTTGAATTTGATCCATTTAGTTTTTCTGTGAAGGATTTTCATACGGGGATGCCTCTACTGAGGTGTGATAGTCATGGTGATCTATATCCTCTCAAATCTATCCATAATCAAACGACTCCATCAACCTTTGCAGCCATCTCTTCCTCACTTTGGCATGATCGACTGGGTCATCCGGGTGCTCCTGTGTTAGATGCTCTTAGGGTCAATAAAAGTATTAATTGTACTGGAAATTCTAATTCTAGTATTTGTCGTACATGTGTGTTCGAAAAATATATTAAGTTGCCTTTTGCTTCTTCCGCTTCGAGGACTTCTTTGCCTTTTGATATTATTTATAGTGATATTTGGACTTCACCCATTCTGAGTTCTGCAGGGCATAGATATTACGTGTTATTGTTAGATGATTTTTTTCTAATTTTTTGTGGACATTCTCTTTGGCCAAAAATCAGAGGTTGATGATAAATTTTTGATTTTTAGGGCTCATATTGTTCGCCAATTTGAACATAATATTAAAACTTTGCAATGTGATAATGGGAAGGAATTTGACAATGGACTTTTTTGGGATTTCTGTAAGAAAAATGGTATGTCATTTCGTCTTTCTTGTCCTCATACCTCTTCTAAAAATGGGAAGGCTTAACGGAAAATTCGGTCTATCAATAATATCACTCGTACTCTTCTCTCTCATGCATCCCTTCCTCATTCCTTTTGGCATCATGCATTGCAAATGGAAACATATCTTCTTAATATTCTTCCGAGTAAACTTCTGGGTAATAAATCTCCTCTTCAAATTTTATATCACAGGGTTCCCTCATATTCTCATCTTCGGGTTTTTGGGTGTCTATGTTATCCTCTTATTCCTTCCACTAAAATCCATTAATGGAGTTGTCAGTAACTTAATTAATTAATGGGCATTGTATATCTTAAATATGGGGAGACTAACGGGCTTATAATAAGAAGGAGTCCATAACGTAATTATGGGATTAGAACGGTAGTGCAATAATAATATTTTAGTGGTATATATTATTATTATTATTATTGGACTTAAGTATAAGTTTTAGGCTAAACTTGGATCCTTAAGCCCAATGGAGACCCAACTCTAATTTCTCCTCCTGGTCCCTACTGTAGCCCATATATAAGCCATCTCAACTGTCTGAAAACCCTAACTGAAATAGAATCACGTCTAACATTGTGAAGAGGGTGAGGGAATAGCAGATTGAGAAGATCTCGAAGATCGTCGCCCACACGACATCGAGATTGGATTTGGGAATACAGCAGTAGATCGGAATGTTGTTTGCTGCTGCTGTTCGTCAACTTCCATAATTTTTCTAAAATTATATGGAACTTTAAACTAGACGTGTGGTACACCGTTGGAAAGCCACAGAAGAGATGATCATTTTGGCGTATAGATTACTCAAATTTGAGATCGGATGAGAGAGTTATGCCCAAAATGGTGAGGCTACACAGGCTGTCGGCGAGAATTCATCTTCTTCAATATACCCTAGTGAAAGGTAATACGTTTCTATATTTTCTTACTTCCGCTGATTATAGAATCTTATGGAACCCTAACGGTTCACATTAATCAAACGATCGAATGCCAATAATTGGTATCAGAGCTTCGATTTCATGGTGAAATGTGACATGTTGGGCTAGGATTTATGTGATTATGTGTTTTTTACATGGAATAGAGTCACATGCGATGCTTAGGGTTTTTTTTGGAATATTTTGATGTTTTATGGAAAACCCTACCCTTTGATCATGGCTCACGATGCATTGATTTCGGTGGCGGGCTGGACATGATGGCGATGGCATATGACTGCACTTGCAGCGCCACCGATCACCCATAGATAGCAACGTCTGCACCATTACGCATTTGGAATGACTGAGTACGGATGAGTTGTTTGGACGATGGTGAAATTGTGGCTGGAACCAAGTCGGGGCTGCTATGCGACGATGATGGATGATCGAAGGAGAGACAAAGGCTGACTATCATTGGCAGAAGCATAACGACGACGGCTGATGGTTCACTCTTCTCGGCACTGGTGATCGTCGAACGATAGATGGACTGAATTGGCGGTGAAAGTCGCTGAGGAGGCCACCATGCGCGTGCTTCGCTGCCGATGGATGCTGCTGGTTCTCAAATTGGTAGCTTCGGCAGCAGAATCAATGACTGCATGCGGTGGCCGGTGCTCAAGCGATTCTGGCATGCATGATCAAAACGGAAACAGAAGACACATTTCCAGTGGCAGGCGTGGTTCTGATCGACCCTGATGCTATTTCGATCGAGCCTGTCGTGAGTTCCGTGTGAGTTTGATTGGTCGTTAATAGTTGGAATGACCAATTAAAGAATTTATCAAACCCAAGGGAGGAACGTGCTAGAGTTTAAGCAATCTCAAGTTTATAGTGATTTTATAAGGATAACAGAATGGGATGGAGGATAAGCGTGCAAATGAACGCACTAAAACTAATGAAAATAAGATAAATGTAAACATAATGAATGAGTTCCAAATGATGCAAGGATGAGATTAACAACAATCATGACATAGATAATAAAATAATCATGCAATTAATTCTAATCTATCATGGATATGACATAGAAGTGATCGCTAATTCCACCTAAATTCTCTCTCGAGATGGATAGGATGTAGGCCCTCAATAAGGCTCCCAAAAGCACTTAAGATCGATACCATAGCGAACACCTTCTACTAGGTACTAATTACTCTACGAGTTCCCTAATTAGGTACTAAATCATAAGCAATATTTCCTTTCAAGGTATTATAAATTCACTAATGGCTTGGTTCTCCTCACCTAATCAATCAATCTCTCGATTAAGCTAATCAAATGTTCTATCAAATGGTTCTAAATCTAGAAGGATATCTCTATTTCATTCTAAATTAATGCACATGAAGTGTATGATGAAATGATTCAATAAACTATCCTAAACACAAAATTGATTTCTCAATCTAATCTCATGCCCATGAAAATTAATCACACAAATCATACATATACATCAAACAATTCATATCAATGATAGAAATAACACAAATGCCCAATTAAGATTAAAATAAATTTGCATAAAAACTAAATTATCCAACACCAATCATGGAGTTAATCTCACAAAGAAGATTAGCCTATCATAGTGTCACATCCTAAATTTCTAACTATTTAAAAAACATCATATTTAAAAAAAATAAATCATTTTCAGCGGAAGCTTAAAGTAAATAAAATTTAATAAACCAAAATCCAACTTGATAAGTTATAAAATTCAAATGTAATACTTGAAATAAATTGCATAAGTTAATAAGTCTAACAAAAAATTTAGTAATAATAAATTCTTAATGAAAATAAAATTGTGCTAAGCATCTTCCTTATGTCCCACCACGTCAGTTCCTCTATCTGAAATGTTAAAATATTTGGGGTGAGCAAAACCACAAGCTTAGTGGAGAAACATACTTGCCAAAATTAAATACCACATGCAAATACCAAATAAGTAACATGGATCATGTAGATGCAAATGTAAATGTACTGAACAAGATTTCTCAATTATTCAAGTAGTAAACGCCTCGTTTATAAAGGTCAGGAGACCTATATGTACATGCATGAACTCAAAGATATCACATAATAGCACTTAATAGAGTCAAGTAAGAATTTCCTAACATTTAAAATGAAACTGAGTTGACTGTAATTCAAAATATTGATGCAGCAAAACTTCTAACTCACGAACTCCTTGTCGCCTATTAATGTAAAAATAAGTAGGACTAAGTTCTAATACTAATAAGGTAATATGAAACTAAATGGTATGTTAATAAAATCGAATAATGACATAATTAAGTATATCCCAAAAATAAGACTAATTAGATAATAATTAAATAAAATAATAATAAAATATAAATAGGTGGATTGCTGAACGGAAGCAGATTTGATGTACTATGAACAAGGAAAATATGGGAACTGAGACTTGTACACATCGAAACAAAAACCCACGTGTACAACATATATATATATACATAGGTATATTATTTTTCCAAATAATAATAAGTGAAAAGGGGATATTGTATATGCGGTTAGATAAATACACCCATTTTCAAACCAAGCTCCAAATTCTATGTACTGATGATGATGTGGAAAAGTAGTAAACCTTTTCACGGTGAACATATATATATGTGTAAAATATTTAAGTTAACAATAGATTTGAAAATCAACATCACGTAAAAATATAATTCGTATATGAAAAGATAGTTAATATAAGAAAGATTTAATACGCTGATGATCATCTATACAACTTAGAATTAGGTCAATATACCATATATATATATATGTAAACTAAAAAGGAAAACAAATCAATAAGAGGCTAGTCCACAAAGGGAACAAGATCTCAACGTATTATAAAAATATGTTAAAGAATAATACTATGTATTAAGAGTGCATGATCAGTCCAGTCTAAAAGGCAGAAATACCAATTTTCTAATGAAATCACGATAAAAGTGAATGACTTACAATAATAATGAAGAACTTGCACTCTTGAAGAACCAAACGACGAAAAGAAAGAAAAGATAACTCTGGGAAGTGAACAGAACTGACACTTCTGAAATCATATTGATATGGTCTATTATTCTATCATGGAAGAGAATGGATTTTCACGTAGAGTTTCTGAGTGTATATGATATGAAGAGAGATTTATTTATTAAACAGAATGAAACGTGCAGATGGTTTTGATGTGAACGTGATAAACTATCTTACTTCTAAGGGATGATGGGCTGTGAAGTTGAAAGAATAATGGGATCGAATAATCCAAAAATAAATTCAAATCTTAATAAATAAATAATAGATATATGATAAATATAATTAGTAAATTTATGTATATTATACGTATAGAAATATGCTGACGTTACACATAGTCTTAGAGAAAACAACATAGACAATTGTATTTACAAATCCCATGATCAAACACTAAAGAAGTTCACAAAATTAGAAATAGATTCCCCCTTTGAAGTTCTTCAATAGAGATCTCCTTCTTCTTCTTGTAATCTTCACTCTCCCTTGCTTCCTTGATCACTTAGATGGTGGATTTGATGGAGGGGATCAAGTGTAGATGGATGGATGAAAAATGAGGTGTAAAATGAAGAAAATGGTGTGTGATGTGTGTGTCCAAGTGAAACCCCTCTCCTTCAAATTTTTGGAAATGAGGGTATTTATAATGGTGGAGGACCAAAGGAATTAGGGCAAAATTTGGATCATGAGCTTTTTTTGTGTAAAATTCGAATTCTTCAGGAACACGGCCATGCCACCTCACACGGCCTAAAAGAGGCCGTGTTTCTTCTGTAAACACGGCCAAACATGGCCGTGTTTCTCCTTCAGCCCGTGTTTCTTCTGTAACACGGCCAAACATGGCCGTGTTTCTCTTTCAACCCGTGTTTCTTTCTATTATTCATTTCTTGCTCGTTTCAACTCGGAATTGAGATCCGTTTTTTTCACGTCTTTCATTTCGCGTCTAGAATCTATTTTTACCTGAAAATCATACGTTTAAGCTCATTTTCACATATTTTCATAAAAACACAAAACACCACCAAAATATACACAAAATACGGGTGAAATAATACGAAAACACATATAAAAAGACACTAAAATTTAGGTGAAAATATCACTCATCACACCCCGAACAACAAAAATGATAAACAAAGGGGAGTGATTTTTTCACCTAGGAAAAGACTAAACGAACATATGCAATAACACATCAATAGCAATAAGAACCACAAATTATGCTTAAGCAATAACACATCAATAGTAATAAGAACCACAAATTATGCTAAGTCATCCTACAACGTTAAACTCATAACATGAAAAATTAACAAATTCAATACAAAGATAATAAAGTGTAATATAATCCCTTTTTAGTCCAAGCCTCACATAGATTATCAATTTCACTCAACACTCTTTGAAGTAGGGTAAATCAACACGCATTAACCGATTAGCTCGACATGCTATAAGCTTGCTCGTGGACTACATTGACAACCACCAAAGTTTCAATTAATGATCAAAAAGGTCTTTATATTTGGATGTAACGATATGCTCTTTGGTAGGGTAGGAAGAATATAGGTAATAGCTACTAATCAAGTGTAAGTAATGGAAGAGATTGTCAATTTCCTCCATTCCTTAACTTTTATGTCTTCCTTTCTTATTTTTATTGATCACAAGCACTATTCATCATCATTTTCTTGAGCTTCTTTTGATTCATGCTTCCTTTCTTTAACTTTCATGATTTTCTTGAGCACGTTGTTGTTGCTTTGCCCTTTTTCTAATTTTGAGGTTGCATTGCATTCTTGTTTGTACTCTTTTCATCTTTTTTCTTGCTTGCTTACCATTTCCTTTTCTTCTTTTGGTATCTCATCAAACCTTTCTAGTTACCATCTCCTCAATCACCCACACAAAGGTATATACATATATATAAAGCTTAAGTGGGTAATCATGGTTTGTATTGTGCTAAATTCACAAGAAATAGGCTTATAGGCTCAATGTGGTTGACTAGGGATGATGTATAAGGTAATAAAATATTTGGCAATGACTATAAATGACAAGGATGGTCTTAGATCATATCACTAATCTCCACTAATTGGGCTCGTTCCTATAGTTCTTGAGCAAGTTCTAGCTTATCAAACACAACCGATCCACTCATGAAAAAAATAACCATGTATGCATAGTTGAGGCTCAAATACTCACAAGCTTATGCATTGGACCTTAAGGAACTTATTACACCACATTCATCTCAAATTTGAACAAGTTAAGTAAAACATGTCACGATTTGAAAGTGTAGAGATTCTTAATCATAATTTGTCATCACTTATCTCAACAATATGTCATTACTCATATTCAAAAAAGACTCATGAAATCCCAAAACAAACCACCAAAATAATGCTAAACAAGAATAAGAAAACACACAAAACAAATAAGACAAGACACACCAAACAACAAACAATACAAAAATACATAACATGCAAAAACAACAAAACAATCCATCATTAGAAAATTAAGCACACATTCATAACATCTATATTCAAGTAAGCTCACAAGCATCCTCATCTTTTGATTGAAAATTGAAATCCTAGATTATGAAAGTAAACTTCCCAAAAACACAACACATGAAGTAACATGCTAATCCGAAACAATCCAAATCAATATCAAGGTATGCTAAGCACATAGAAGTGATGAGATGTAAAGTGAACTCCCTTAGAAAAGTATTTGGTAGTGGAAATGGTTGGCACGGCTTTCGAATTGAATGCACAATAATTCTCGACTTGATCTCCGGGCTCAATTCGTACTTCCACTACACTTCATTTATGCTCAACAACTCATCAAAACTATTAGCTCAACAATTGTAATAAACATATGGACTATCATGTATTTCAACACAACTAAACAGACCAAAACATACCAAAACTCATGAGAAAAATTTTAAAATTGTGGTCAATTTTACAAGAATCACACTCAAGTGGTGAGTGAGTCACACCACACACTCTCCCCCTAAACTTAAATCGAAACAAGTTGAGAATTAAGTTTGTAAAAAGTGATGGGACTTAACCTTGTAGTTTCCATCAATGATCTTCTTGTAGAGAATCATACGCATCCACACGACTCAAGTTATATCCACCATGCACTAGCCTGCTAAACTTAACTCGAGACAAGAGTCGAGAATTAAGTTTGCAACAAGTGGTGACATACCTACTCGAATCCATGAAGCACTTTTCTTTTCTTCAATATGCATTTTCTCACAAGCATAATCCACTTACAAGACCAAAATACAACAGCAAAACAAGCATCAAAAGATAAAAAGAATGGGTTGTCTGCCATTTAGCGTTAAGTTTAACGTCTTCAAGCCGGACGGGCTTTGCGATCATTGGACCAAATGTTGGTCCATCACCTTCTCTCCTCGCATCCTTACTTTGAACATTCGCTTAGCTCTCTTCTTGTCCACTAGCTCAACTTCACCATTTTTACTTACAAGCATCTAGTCATCATCAAGAAGTGATTCTAGTGGACTCTCTCTTCTTTCTTTGTCTATTTTCCAATCGAGCTCCAATGCGTTCTTCCTATCAACATCACAAGACAAGTTAGAGTTTGACATTTTCATATAATCATGAAGAAATAAATTTAAATTGTCAAAGAGAATAGAGTCATGATCCATAAGACCATCCGGAGGCTTCAAGTAAGATTTGGTTCCTTTTTCTTTGTTACATAAGAATGTAACACTCCTTCCTTTTGAGCTCAAAGAAAGCTCTTCTCCCAACATCAATCTTAGCTCTTCCCGTAGCTAGAAATGGTCTTCCCAAAATGAGTGGAACTAGAGGGTCCGCCTTCACTTCCAATACGATGAAATCGACCGAAAAGGCTAGCCCTTCACTTTCACCTCCAAGTCTTCCACAACTCCTAGTGGCTTCATAACCTCTCCATTTAAAATTTCAAGACTTAGTAGGCTTGAGCTCTCCAATTTCAAGGTGCTCGAAAGTAGCATGAGACATCACATTGACGCTCGCCCCCAAGTCACACAATGCATCAAGAATACCTTTTCCTTCAAAATCACAAGGAATGATGAACTTTCCCGGATCACCAACTTTTGTAGGCCCCTTTTTTGCATCGATTCACTTGTTTTGGGTAGCTCTTCTTTCTTTTTCTCCTCATACTTCTTTTTGAGAGATTTGACATGTTCCTCAAACTCATTTTTCTTCTCCTCCTTCACAAACATTTGTGTATGGGGAATAGAGAATGGAGTGATCAGAATACCCCAATAGTCACGTTTGTACTCCTATTCTTTGACCTTTTCCTCTACTTTCTTTTCCTCTTGCACCCTTTTCCACTTAGGTATCCATTTAGGCCCCTTCTCTTCTTTCTTACTTATCTCATCCATTTCTCCAACCTTGTATTCCACCAACCCTTCTTCATCCTTTCGTTCTTCTTTCGTATCAACTAACAAACATTGAGCTTTAGGATTAATCTCGGGTATGGTCGAAAACTTTCCTTTTTTGTTGAGTACTCAAAGAACTTGCAATTTGTCCCATATTATACTCCAAAGCTTTAAGCCTCTTTTAATTAGCTTCTTTGGCTTTTTTCATCGCTTCATCTCGAGCTTGGTTTGATGCAATCAATTGTTCAAGTAGTTCATCGATCGATGTTCTTCCCTAATTGTTCGGTGCTTTAGCTCCCGGTTGGTATCTTGGAGGATAAGCAACCACATTGTTTGAATTGGAGTATGAAAAGGTGTCTTGCCTTTGTTGTTGTGGATACGAATTTCCACCACTTTGATTATTATACCCTCCTTGCCTTTGTGGGAAATTACCTTAGAAATATTTTGGTAATTCCCTTGGTAACCCCTTCCTTGCATGTAGAGCACGTCTTCTATCTTTGGCTTCGATATAGCCATTGTTCTCCACTCACACTATTCGGAGGTAGCACACTTTGATCGATTTGGCCTTCAACCATATTGATTCCTTGATTCACACTTTGATTCAAGCTCATTTATCTTAACACTTCCATCGTTATTATCTCAACACTTGGTACATTTGACTCAACATTCAAACTCTTCACACTAAACTATTGCCCTTGATCGAAATTCTAAAATTCATAGCATTCACTTACTCTCTCCGATGGCCATTGATAAACATCATAGAAATCTCATCAAAAATCCTTATAGCCCTTTCCGGAGTCACTTCTAGTACGGATCCACCCCCTGAAGTATCAACAAGCAATCTTTGATCATTCACTAATCCTTGATAGAAAAATCCAACTTGTTGATTCTCCAAAAAACCATGTTGTGGACACTTGCGAAGCATATCCTTAAACCTTTCCCACGCTTCATAAAAGCTCTCTTGAGTCATTTGCTTGAATTGAGTAATCAAGCTCGTTATTTGAAGCGTCTTGAAAGGTGGAAAATAGTTGTTCAAAAATATTTGTGCAAGCTCATCCCATGTGTTGCACGTACCCGGAGTAATGGTAGATAGCCATGTTTGAGCACGATCCTTTAGTGAAAATGGAAACAACCTCATCTTAATAAAATCCTCGCTCACCCCATTCATTTTCACAGTGTTAGCAATCTCAATAAATTGAGCTAGATGAGCATTATAATTCTCGTTTGGAGTTTCACCAAATTGTTGTTCTATCACCATATAAATCAAGTCTGCCTTAAATTCAAAGTTATTGGCATTGATTGGTGGACCCATCATTTATGACATTGCCGTTTGCATAAAGAAGTCTCGGATTACCCTCAGATCCACACCTTGATGCACCGGAGGTAGTGGTGGTAGCGCATAAGGTTGTTGAAAACCTTGATGAAGAAGAGCTTGTTGTATCATTTGTTGGAGTAGAGCTTGGTTATTAGGTATTCCGAAATTTGGATAACCTTGTTGTTGATTAGCATTGAATGGAGGTGCGTGTGCGTTGTCTTGCACGCCTTCCCCATTATATTCAACCTCAATACGTTCATCATCTTGATTGTTTTCTATTGGATTACTCTTTTTGATTTTGCTCTCTTTTCTCCTTCTTCGAAATGTATGCTCAATCTCCAAGTCAATCGGTTCTATTTGACTCCTCTTGGATCTTGTGTGCATACACCTTCAAATATAAGAGAAGTTAGAACAAAATTTTTAAAAACAAATACAAGTAACAAATAAAATAAAAATGTCTCAATTAAGATCACTTAAAACGCTCCTTCTTTAAGTTACTAGCAACAGTTGCCTCCCCGACAACGGCGCTATTTGATTGGTCGTTAATAGTTGGGATGACTAATTAAAAAATTTATCGAACCCAAGGGAGGAATGTGCTAGAGTTTAAGCCATCTCAAGTTTATCGTGATTTTATAAGGAGCGGAATGGGATGGAGGATAAGCATGCAAATAAACACACTAAAACTAATGAAAATAAGATAAATGTAAAGATAATGAATGAGTTCCAAATGATGCAAGGATGAGATTAGCAACAATAATGGCCTATATAATAAAGTAATCATGCAAATAATTCTAATCTATTATGGACATAGCATATAAGCGATCACTAATTCCACCTAAACTCTCTCTCGAGATGGATAAGATGTAGGCCCTTAATAAGGCTCCCAAAAGCACTTAAGATCGATACCATAGTGAACACCTCCCACTAGGTACTAATTACTCTACGAGTTCCGTAATTAGGTACTAAATCATAGGCAATATTCCTTTTCAAGGTACTATGAATTCACTAATGGCTTGGTTCTCCTCACCTAATCAACCAATCTCTCGATTAAGCTAATCAAATGTTCTATCAAAGGGTTATAAATCTAGAAGAATATCTCTATCTCATTCTAAATTAATGCACATGAAGTGTGTGATGAAATGATTCCATGAACTATCCTAAACAAATAATTGATTTCTCAATCTAATCATATGCCCATGACAATTAATCACACAAATCATACATCAAGCAATTCACATCAATGATAGAAATAACACAATTAATGCCCAATTAAGATTAAATCAATTTGCATAAAAACTAAATTATTCAACACTAATCATGTAACTAATCTCACAAAGGAGATTAGTCAATCATAGTCTTAGAGAAAACAACATAGACAATTGTATCTACAAATCCCATGATCAAACTATAAAGAAGTTCAAAAAATTATAAATAGATTCCCCCTTTGAAGTTCTTCAATAGAGATCTCCTTCTTCTTCTTGTAATCTTCACTCTCCCTTGCTTCCTTGATCACTTGATGGTGGATTTGAGGGAGGGAATCAAGTGTAGATGGATGAATGAAGAATGAGGTGTAAAATAAAGGAAATGGTGTGTGATGTGTGTGTCCAAGTGAAACCCCTCTCCTTCAAAATTTGGAAATGAGGGTATTTATAATGGTGGAGGATCAAAGGAATTATGGCAAAATTTGGATCATGGGCTTAAGTGGGAAATGGACATTTTTTGTGTAAAATTTGAATTTTTCAGGAACACGGCCATGCCACCTCACACGGCCTAAAAGAGGCCGTATTTCTTCTGTAACACAGCCAAACAAGGCCGTGTTTCTCCTTCAGCCCGTGTTTCTTCTAAAACACGGCCAAACATGGCCGCGTTTTCCCTTCAGCCCGTGTTTCTTTCTATTATTCATTTCTTGCTCGTTTCAACTCGAAATTGAGATCCTTTTTTCCCACGTCATCCTTTTCGCGTCTAAAATCTATTTTTACCTGAAAATCATACGTTTAAGCTCATTCTCACACATTTTCATAAAAACATAAAACACTACCAAAATATACATAAAATACGGATGAAATAATACGAAAACACATATAAAAAGACACTAAAATCTAGGTAAAAATATCACTCATCAGAATTCATCAGGTTTTCGACCGAGTTTGTTGATGGTTCTGAACGGGTCAGCGGACATAGTATGGTTTCGATCGGCCCTGGCATTTTTTCGATCGCGTCTGCAAGGGTTCCCGTTAGGTCTGCATAAAGTTGGGGCGGGTCTGATCGAGGATTCCGAGCGAGTCCTCTAGCTTACAGCGTTGTTCCTGGTAGCATTGTGATGCACAGCAGCGACGGCGAATGGTTGGCAAACCTAGTGGCTCTGGTGGCTGACGAAAATAATCGACAATAAGGATTTTATAGCTTGCGGCGGTTGTTATTACCGTGGCTGAGCAATGGGCTTTCGGCATAGTATAGTTTTCCGGTGACGTACGACGCTTGCAGTGTGGATTTCCTAATGAAGTGGCAAAGCACCGGGACCAGCGTGACGTCTGCAATATGGTAGCGACGCGCTAGATGCTGACGGTGGCACGGTAATGACACAACGGCAAGCAAGGTGCGAAGGTCACTGGTGTCTTGCGGCGCAACTTAGGTTGGGTGCATGCGCCGGTCATCGGAAGGGGCATGACTAGCAGATGCGGATGCACGACGAGAACGATTGCTGCAGCATTGTGGGCATGACTTCCGGCGGAGGAGGGATTGACTCCTGCTGGCTGAAGGTTTTCCGGCGAGTGCAAAGATGACTGCAACAACGTCACTCTTTGTGGAGATTTCCGACGAATGACAGTTTTTCTGGTGGTAGTTGCACGACTGGAAAGTTGCCGGTACAGGCAGGGAGTTTTTCGGGCAGCTGTGGATCCGAGAATGGGTGTTGGCTTAACGCACAAGAATACTTTCTTCTTTCGCAAGTCATGGTCTTATTTTCAAGGAATATTGACGAATTCAACCTATATTTGACCATTTTTTCCTTATATATAATTGCTATAATTGTTTTATTTTGTCAATTATTGTAATATATTTGGATACATGTGCTATTTGATTTACTGTCGTATTTATCGTAATAATAGCATGCTAAGATGCGTATTTTATTGTGAATATTATATGCAAACAAAAACCCTCGGTGTTAAATAACTAAGTGGGAGAGGGAATTGGTAATTAATTCCTGTGGCCTTCATTATTGGTTTGTTAGTGATGTGAGTAAACTTAAGTGTTGGCAATAGGCCTTCCTCCACAATGGATGAGTTTATTCACGGATCATTGATATAGACTTCATCAAATAATTATTGTTTGTAATGTGATACACAAGAACTTGCATGTTGGCATAGACCTTCCTCCCTAACGGATGAGTTTATATGCGGTTCACTGATACAAATTTATAATTGATAATGTAGGAAGTTATCCAAGTGCGTGTGTACTTCTCCAACTGTAAGGCACATAAGCTAGCGCAATGGACTTGAGATCAAATAATGGTTTACACTTAGGTGTAAATAATAAGTATCCTCTCCAACAGAGTCACTGCTATTATTTGCATGGCTAAAGAGGTACCGACTATTAATTATTTTGTCATAAAGTTAGGTTGATGAATGAAATTAATGGGTAAAACCTTCTCTTGTAAATGTTCGAGTTTGTATACGTCCACACTAACGTGGCATGCAGACTCACGGTGCTTGAGATGTCGGTAAATTTTATTTTATATTATTTTGAGGAAATCAATATAAAAGGATAAATTCGAAGATTTGATTGGTGTATTTATTTATGATTCTCTGATTTTTCAAAATGATTTTATCTCGCTTATTATTTACTAAAAAAAATATGTTTACTTGTCCAAAATTAGATGATTAGAAAAGAATCTTAGTTTTAAATCTTACTGCTTAGGAAAATAAAAATGTGTTCTCACTAAGGATGTTCTGTGATGCCTATTAAAGTCTCTAGTGGAGAGGTGAGAGGTTCATAGAAATATAATGGTCTCATACAACTCTTCGAATACTTGAGAAGTTAGAAAGGCAGAAGAAGTCATGGTTGAATTGATGAATGAATTGGAGATGCTTGGAGTGAAATTGAAGGGAGAACCTATATCAATTTATTCTTCATAATTTTCCTGGATGTTTTGAGCAAGTTCTACCTGAAATACGAGAGGTTGTATATGGTGGGGAACTTCTGACAAAACATGTAGCGAAGAAAATCCAATTTCATCAAGATGTGAACAAGGACAATATCTCATTCACTAGTTGTTGAAGGGATGGTATCTACTGACACATCGTGTGTAGATACCGAAATCACGAAATGTCTACAATTACGTGATGATGAGATTATTATAGATATGGGTAAAACTACGAAAGTAGTGGGATGTTTATTTATCTTACGATATGAATAAACGTTTGATTTTGAGAAATTATCTTTACGTACGTTTTTCATAAAAGAATTTGATTTCAGTTTCCATGCATTTACGGATGGATACTCTATTTCATTTAAATGACATGGTTATAGTAATAAAGGATGGAGCTATAATTTGTTATGGTACGTTGGTGACAATTTGTATACTCTTAAATCTTTTTTATCCCACGGATGGAACAAATAATAATTAATAATGTGTCCTCTAATCCTAATAAGAGGAAGAATCTTATAGAAATTATTAGATAGATGATGAATTATTTGGAATTACTAAATTTATTTTATGGGTATGCCCTAGAATCAGCATGTCGTATAACATTTGTTTGTTTGTGGGATATCCTAGAAAAATAGAGGGTGTTGATTTATTTAGTCCAAAAGATCGAAGGATGATTGTTAAAACAAACACTAGATTTTCGGAAAAGAACTATGTAATAAATCACAAACCCATGTATAAGTTGTTCTAAAGGAAGTGAGAGGAAAAACACAAAGTATTAGTACCAATTGTACAAGAGGATATACTACAAGATAAACTGCATTGCGTGTCATATCTGATACACAATTGCATATAGTACCTTGTCGTAGTGGGAGGGTTGTTTTACAACCCGAAAGATTTATGTTTTGGGAGAGTCGTGAGACTTGGTCCCTAGTCTACATGGAATTGACCGATGAAGCACTACAAGATAAAAATGTGATATATTAGCAAGTTGTAATGAATTTTGAAATAGAATCTATGGATTTTAAATAAAATTTGGGAGCTTGTAGGATCATTAAATGGTGTAAAAGCCATTGGAAGTGGTCATACAAAATAAAAGAGGATCATACGGTAAGGTGAAAACCTTGAAAGCAAAGCTTGTTTCGAAAAGGTATACTCAGAAATAAAGGATTTCGATTATGATGGAACATGTTTGCCGGTAGCTATGCTTAAGTCGATTCGGACTCTTTCATTTGTTGTTGTTCATATTGACTATGAGGTACAACAATTAGATGTCAAGACAGTTTTGCTGATTGGAAGTCTTGAAAAAAACGTCTATATGAAGCAATCAGAGTGATACATTACAAAAGGCTAAGAGCATTTTTATTGTAAGCTTAAAGGTGTCCATCGATGGACTTTAGTCAAGATCATGAAACATCTGTTTTTATGAGGAAATCCAGGCATATGGATTTATTCAATACGCGGATGTATCTTGTGTATTGAAAAAGTGACGGAAACGTGGTGGTATTTCTTGTACTGTATGTAGATGATATATTGCTCATTGGAGACAATGAAAGAGTGTTGTCGGGCGTATGAGTATGGTTGATAAAGTAGTATGAAATGAAGGACTTAAGAGAAACAAAATATATCCTTGCGATCATGGTGATCATAAAATATGATGTTGTGCTTATCTTAAGTTTCATGAATTGATATGATCCTTACTCGTTTTAGCATGTGACTTTATCTAAGGACGTGTGTCATATGACACAAAAGAAGATAAAGGTGATAAAGGCAGTTCCTTATGCTTTGGCGAATAAGGAAGTTTAATCTAAGGAATGTTATATACGAGATCGGATATCTATTTTGCCGAAGGCATGGTCAGTGAGTATCAAGGTAACTCGAAACAAGAATGATGAAATGTGGTAAGACATATACTTATGTACCTGAAAAGGACCAAAAATTATATGTGGACTACTGAACAGATTCACTGCTTCTTATGGGTTACATAAATTCAGATTTTTCAAATCAGATAGAGACAACAGTAAATCCACCTCAAAGGTTATATGTTTAATTTTAGGAAGTAGATTCATAAGATGGAGGAGTGTTATAGAAATATATTTCGGACTCCACCATGGAAAGATGATAAATTAGAGTCTCTGAGGCAGCCAAAGTATTTATATGGCTCTAGAGACTTCATGATGGACTTCGAAGTGTTTCTAAGTTTGCCCAAGTTTATCACAATCTATTGTGATTATAATGGTGCAGTTGCAAACTTGAAGGAATCACGAGCTCAAACTAGTGTGATTTGATATTAGATTGTCTTGACTATAGAATCACATTAGTGCACTTCGTGTGTATTGAGCAGGACCACTTAAGATCGTTCGACTTGTACTGTTTATATAGAAGAACTTGATCTCAATTATTATGGATGTTCATGCTCTTAATTCCTATACAATAATCTCGACACGTAAGGCAGTATGTATTTCTTTGATTCATCAATGGGTGAGATTTACATGTAATTAAATTAACAAACTCAGTGAGTTGGGAAATAGTGTTGTCTCTATGGTGTGCAGTTGATTGTAGAAGGATTCCATGTCCGATATAGGTTGATGATGTCCCCTTGAGGAGCTCATAAGGATTATCATGTAAACCCTGCAGGTGGATTTATTCCGGCATGATAATGAGGTTGAGTGGTACTACTCTTGGATGAGATATTAATTAATGGAGTTGTCAGTAACTTAATTAATTAATGGGCATTGTATATCTTAAACATGGGGAGACTAACGGCTCATAATAAGAAGGAGCCCATAACGTAATTATAGGATTAGAACGGTAGTGCAGTAATAATATTTTAATGGTATATATTATTATTATTGGACTTAAGTATAAGTTTTGGGCTAAACTTGGATACTTAGGCCCAATGGAGGCCCAACTTTAATTTCTCCTCCTGGTCCCTACTGTAGGCCATATATAAGTCATCTCAACTGTTCGGAAACCTAACTGAAATAGAATCACACCTAAAATTATGAGGAGGATGAGAAAACAACAGATTAAGAAGATCTCGAAGATCGTCGCCCACACGACGTCGAGATTGGACTTGAGAATACAGCAGAAGATCGGAAGGTTGTTGCTGCTGATGTTTGTCAACTTCCATGATTCTTCTAAAA
Organism: Pogostemon cablin; assembly: GCA_023678885.1. Taxonomy (NCBI): domain Eukaryota; kingdom Viridiplantae; phylum Streptophyta; class Magnoliopsida; order Lamiales; family Lamiaceae; genus Pogostemon; species Pogostemon cablin. The sequence continues at coordinate 7,859,213 of CM042990.1, read as the reverse complement.
CTTTTTGGAACTCTAAACTAGACGTGTGATATACCTTTGGAAAGCCACGGAAGAGATGATCGTTTTGACGCATAGATCACTCAAATCTGAGATCAGATGAGAGAGTTGTGCCCAAAACGGTGAGGCTGTGCATGCTTCCGGCGAGAATTCATCTTCTTCAATATACCCTGGTGAAAGGTAATACATTTATATATTTTCTTACTTACACTGATTACAGAATCGTATGGAACTCTAACAGTTCACGTTAACCAAACAATCGAAAGCCAACACAACCCACATTATCTTGTTTTAGTGCCGAGGCCGAGTATCGTGAGGTGGCGAATGTGGTCTCTGAGTCATGTTGGCTTCTAAACCTTCTCTTAAAGTTGTGTTGTCCGGTTAAGAAAGCTACTTTGGTGTATTGTGACAATGTCAGTGTTTTTTATTTATCGGGGAATCCAGTTCAACATCAACGTACAAAGCATGTAGAGATGGATATTCATTTTTTCGGAGAGAAGGTTGCACAAGGACAAGTCCGCATTCTCCATGTCCCCTCCCGTTATCAAATAGCCAATATTTTCACTAAGGCTTTTCCACATGTGTTATTTGAAGATTTTCGTGATAGTCTTAGCGTTCGTAAACCTCCCGTTTCAACTGCGGGGGAGTGTTAAATATAGTAAATATTTTGTAAAATTAATGTATATGGTTAGTTGTATAATTAGCTATCAGTCAATGTATATTGATTAGTTTCTCATTGTGTAGCCTAGGATTATGCTACAATTGTGTGTATATATTCTGACGATTGATAATGAAGAAAGACACGGAAAATATTCTTTCACATTCGTCCCGAGTATTTACACACATTTGCACCGGTAATTTTTTTTAAATATATAATTTTAAAAAAGTTGGGGTAAATTGATAATTTAAAAAGAAAAGGTAAATAAAGCCGTTAGAAATAAAAATGGAAAAATTAAATAAAGTTGTTGGCATTAATAAATAAAGTGTAAAAAAAAAGATATGGAGCATAATATAACTTTACTGCATAATATCTGAGACACCTCAAAATAAAAAATGTGCATAAATAGTGGGACAGAAAGAGTATAAAGAAAAAATCAACTTAAATAAAAATTGGTAGGTCTTGGATGAGAGTGAGTGAGACCATCACAGATCTCCCGTGAAATAGATCATATCCTATCCATTAACATAAAATAAAAATAAAAAATAAAAGAAAATTAAAGAAAAAGGCCCTATTTGATTTAGTTAATTAAGATTACTAAATCTTAATTATGAAATTGTCGGCGGCATACTAGCAAGTAAGTAAATAAAATATTTTTCAATTTTAATAAATATCACTTTTCTTTAGAGGATATCATTTTTATTTGATCAGGAATCACTTTTTATTAAAAATATTATTGCATTTTAGGCATTTTATAAATTGTTTGTGAAATATACTTTTGTAATTAATCATCACTTTTATTCAAAAATATTATCAATTTTCTTTCAAAATGTTATCACTTTTTTATATTACAATTTTTTATGAAATACTAGTTCACAACAACATTATCAATAATTATTAATTGGGTATCACTTTTAATTTTAAAGGTTATCACATATTATCACATTTTATTTTATAAATTTATAATATTAAATTAAATGAATAATAAATTTTGAATTATTACATTTTTATATAATAAAAAATACTTTAAATAAGAAAAGCATAAATTAAAAAATATGGATTTATTACTATTTAGTATAAATTATATATTCATATTACTATCAGATACATTAGCGTGAAAGTATTACTAGCGGATACAATATATTAAGATGAGATACCTAATATATCCCTACAATAAAATAAAATCTCAATCAATTTCTTTCATATTTATAATTTCAGGATGTTCTCTCAATATTTCTCTCTTTCCTTCGCACTTTCTTTATCTCTTAAAAAACACTCATCTTTTCTCCAAATTTCTAGAGGCTGTTGTTTTAATTAAGTGATCGTCGCTATTTTCACCTAGATTTTAGTGTCTTTTTGGTATGTATTTCTGTATTATTTTTCCGTATTTTATGTGTATATTGGTTGTGTTATGTGTTTTCATGGAAATGTGTGTGAATGAGTCTAAACGAGTTTAAAACAGGTGTAAATGAAGCAGAAATGAAAATGAGTAAGAAACAGGCTGAAATGGACCCAACTCTACTTGCAACTCGAGTTGAGTTGAGGTCCGTAGGAGGTCAGAATTTGTCCAGTGAGCTTACTCGACTTGCAAGACCCAACTCGAGTTGCCAACTCGAGTCGAGTAGGGGGTCTGAAATTTGTCCAGAATCTTCCAGTGAGCTTACTCGAGTTGCAAGGTCTAACTCGACTTGTAACTCGAGTCGAGTTGAGGGCAGAGCAGGAGTTCAAAAATCATACAGTGTGCCAACTCGAGTTGACAAGTTGTCACTCGACTTGCAACTCGAGTCGAACAAGGTGCCGAAGAGTTGTCCAGTTTCAGAGCCTCACAACATGACCGAACAGGCGAGAGCTGGAGTTAGCAACACGAGTCGAGCAACGATCACACGAGTTACAAGTCAAGGTAACTCGACTCGTGTTGCAACTCGAGTTGGGAAGGGCTAACTAGAGTAAGGTCATTTTGGGCCAAAAATCCGGGTTTTCACCTTCCAGTACTTGGAGAATGTGTTTTAAAGCCCAGTTGACACAAAATTCGAGGCCCAAGTTGGGAAAGGGTATAACTACTCTCATGTTCAACATTCAAAAAGGATGGATTAGGTCTTTCCTTGGACACATCGATCACACACAATTTCCTTCATTTTACACCACAATCTCCACCCATTTTATCATCCATTTCATTTACCTTTATTCCACCATCAAATCTACCATCCAAGTGAGGAGAAGAATCAAAGAAGAAAGGAGAATTGTATCTTGAATTATAGTTTCAAGCCAAACACCAAACTAGGGGAAAAATTACCTTTGATTTATATTTCTTAAGTTTAAATTGCTACAATGGATGTTGTTAAACATTGTTTTGATGTTTTGATAATGTTTGTTGTTGGCTAGACCTCTTGTGAGGCTAGCCACTTGATGGATTAAAGATCTATGGATTTGTTGAATTTGTAATGGTTTAATTGATATGACCTTTGGAATTTCTTACATGATTTATGATTTACTTAATTTGTATTATGATATGAGTGATACCCGAGCTTCTCACTACTCATGTGCCAATATAATTTAATTTGTGTTATGTGCATTTTATAATTATGTGAAAATTATGTGATAATAATGTGGTAATTATGTGACAATTGATTTTACATTTTATTTATCTTTGCATTTTAATTGAGACCTCCTTGATAAAATGGTGATAATATGTGAATATATGTGTACATAAATTTTTACGTGCGTTAATTTGGATATATGAGTAAATTATTTTATGTGAATAAATATATTATTTCTTAATTATTAAGTATCACACGTGTTCTCGTAAGAATAATAGTGGATAGAAAAATGTACACGTATGTATTATATCTTAGTTATTAAGTATTGCACGTATATTCGTAATGAATAATAATAATAATATAGTACTTACTATTAATAGTAAGTATAATAATAATAATAACAATAATAAAAGAAAAGAAAAAGGGGTGGTGGCTGGGTCAACACGTATGGCAATGCATGGCTAATCTTCAGCCGTAAGTTTTGAAAAAAAATTACCAAAAATAGTAAGTGGGTCGGTTGATTAACACCGCCTACCACCATTACCTTTTTCCTTATATTGAGGTTATCAACCTCATTTACTAATTGGGAAGCAGAAGTCGTGAGGGTTAAAAAAAAGAAAAGAAGAGAAGAAGAGAGGGAGATAGAGGAAGGAATGGAGAGGGAAGCGTGCATTGTCGGGACTGAGTAAGAAGAGATTAGTTCACGAGGCCTATAATATTACTATTGTCGGAGTCCAGGTAAGTAGAAGTCCAACTACAATGCATAAACATGTTGTTTGTGAATTATTTGTAATTAGTATGTGATAATTATGTTATGGATTATTTGTAAATAGTTTAATTATGATATGAATTATTTGAGATTAATTTGTTATACAAGCTGTGGATTTATGTGATTTGGAGAAAGTAGGGTTCATATTCAACAATATTATTTTTAAATTATTTGTGATACTTTTGTGATACAAGTTGTGGATCTATGTGATTTGAAATAATATCATTGTCTTATATAGATCTATGTGATTGGAAACTGTTGAAAATATATTTGTATGGCTTGAGAAGATATTGGTTATAAGGATCTGTGGGATCCGAGGTAAAGTTGTCATTCCAAAAGTGGATCTGTTCGAATTGAAGTTAAATTGTTGCTTATTGTTATAAATGTTGATATTGATATTGTAAATGGTTTGTGATGCACATTTAATTATTCTGGGTGCATACCATGCATAAACATGAAAAGTGTTTTCCTCAAAATTAATAAGATACTAATGGTGTTTGCGGCCACTATATATGCATCTCTGTTAGGGTTCGGAAAAATCATTCCCGACACTTTATTAGGGGTTTGGAAAAATCGTCCCCAACACTCTGCCAGGATTCGAAAAAATCGTTCCCAGCATTATATTCAGGAATCGGAATCGATCCGACACTAAGTGTGTCTATTGAACTCATTTGGGATGCATATCATAAGTGTGTCGTGGGGATCCCGCAACGTGAACAGTTTTCAAAATAAAAGTGACCAACTAGAAAGACTAAGAAATAGGTGATAGAGAACTAAATGCATTTTCATGCACTGACATGCATGATTTCTACTTACTGAGATTTTTGTCTCACTAGTTTATGCATTTTAGGCGAGCCTGTTGATGATTGAGTTTGTGATGTGACTGTGCAAGTTGTGGAGCTCCTACAGGGTTTTGAGCGGATGTACATAGATGACGGCCTGTTGGGCTAGGCCGTGGGTTTATTTTGTTTCCGCTGATATTATGTTATGTAATATAATAAGTATTGTCACGAGTTTATGTGGTTTGAAGTGGTATCAGAAACCAGTTACATATATTGAACTGGTGTGATGGTTTTAGTTATAAATATATTATGTAATATATATATATATATATGCAGGTTTTAATGATAATGTTTATGTTAATTAGTATTCTAATTATAAGTTATGTGAGGTGGGTCGTGTCAATATGTGTGGTTGAATTCTCTAGTTATAGTATTAGAGGGCCAATCCAATATTGTGATTAGGGTTTTGATTGAATCATATTGTAATATAAATTTGGTATGTTAGTGTATGAAGTATGTGGTAGCATCTTTATATGCTTAGAACATTCATGTGAGAACACTTAATTGATTTATTTTATTTGGTTGATTAATTGAGTGAGAAGACCAATCTTGTTATCATAGTACCTTAAGAGAATCAAGAGTGAGATTTAATCTTTTGTACTTAAAACTTGTAATGAGTTAAGAACCTAATTGCCTTGGCCTAGGGATTAGGGGATTATATGTGATTGCTTCTATTCCAATGATTATTGATATTTTTCATTTGAATTTAACAAGCCATGTTTTGTCCTTGATCTTGTATGTAGTTAGCCTTACTCTTCTTTAGATTGTCCTACATCAATTTTATTTTCATTTTGGTTATTGGATATTTTGCTTGATCATCTTAGTTGTTAATTGCTTTTATTTGCTACTTGCTTAGATAATTGGTAGTTTAATTGCATCTTTTCAATTTTCTAAACTCAAAATCAGATCACTTCTATAGAGTATGATTGAAAATAAACACGGATACACTCTTGATTTAAATTTTCCTTTGATCAATATTTAAACTTGGTCACTCACTACAAACGATAAGGTTTGCTTACCTTAATCAATTTTATACCAAAGTTGAGTCTAAGTTCATGGCGCCGTTGCGATGGAAGAGATTAAATCTTGGCAGTAACGAGTTTGCGTTTAATTAGCTTTACTAGGAGTACTTTTACTTGCTTTCTTTTTATTTCCTTTTATTGTGTTTGTTTTGTTATTTAACTTGGTGAATATTGTAGGTGTATGCACACTCGTTCAAGGTCTCAATCTATCGAGCCTTTGGATTTGGAGTTAGAGGCTACCTTACGAAGAAAAATGAGAGAGTTGTTATGTCCAACAGAGAAAGAAATGGATCACGGATTGGAAGAAGTTAATGGCAATGAGGTTGATGAAGAGGGAAATGGACAAAATTTCCAGCATGGTGTGGAAAATGCACATGGTGCTCAAGTGAATCCCGAGCTTATGCAACAAGCAAATTTCCACCAAGTGCACTTGCATAATCAACTATTGCAAGCCATTATACAACAATTGCTAGTACAACAAGAGGCAAGAAATAATACACAAGCTCCTTCGATAGTGCAACAACCTCAAGCTCAAGGGCATAATGGAGTCGGCATGAATATTAGAGATCATTTTCTACCACAAGTGGGAAATTATGCTATGGGGCCGCCATTAAATATTAATAATTTCGAGATCAAAATGGGGTTGATTAATATAGTGCAAGCGAATCAGTTTGGGGGTGGTACAATGGAAGACCCAAATGCTCATTTAGCTCAGTTCACGGAGTTAGCTAACACCATCAAGATCAACGGAGTGAGTGAGGATGCTATCAAGATGAAGCTCTCTTCCTTCTCATTGAGGGATCGAGCTAAGGCTTGGTATAATACTATATCTCCGGGATCTTGCACTATATGGAGAGAGTTAGCTCAGAGGTTCTTGAACAAGTTCTTTCCACCATCGAAGATGTTGCATTTGAAGAGTTTAATCATACAGTTCAAGCAATTGCCTCTTGAAACCTTTAGTGAGGCATGGGATTGCTTTGAGGAGATGCTTCGGATGTGTCCACAACATGGTTTCCCCCTCGATCAATAAGTTGGATTTTTCTATGCAAGATTGAATGGAGGTTCGAGGATACTTGTTGATGCTTCATCGGGAGGATCTGTATTGGGGCAAACATCGGAGAGGGCTGTAGCTATTTGTGAAGAAATTGCTTTGAACTCAGGACAGTGGCCTTTGGATCGTTTTTCAGGGATGTATGAGATGAAAAGGATAGCAAAGATGGAGGAAGTGTGCATGAAACTATTAGATTTGTATACTAAAAGCCTTGCTTTTGTATTGAACAATGTTTTTAACGATTTTATCTGAAATAAGAATCATATGATCAAACGTTTTTGCATATTATAAATTGTTTATTTATATGTTTGTGCAAAAGTCCATTTACTCTATATTGTAGATAATATGTTGTGCTACAATACGCAGAAGATCATATTATCGGTTTCCTTATAAAGTATAAACAGATGCTCACAACCGAGATAGACGGGGACTATCTATCGGTATGGTTGTAGTGTGGTTTGGTATTAGTTTGTCTTGACCATAGAACCACATTAGTACACTGCTTTGTGTATTGAGTAGGACCGTCTGAGATCGTTCGACTTGTACTATCTATATAGAAGAACTTGATCTCTGTTATTATGGATGTTCGTGCTATTAATCCCTACACAATAACCTCGACACGTAAGGCAGTATATATTTCTTTGATTCATCAATGAGTGAGATTTAAATGAATTAAATTGACAAACTTGGTGAGTTGGGAAATAATGCTGTCTCTATGGTGTGCTGTTGATTGTAGAAGGAATTCATGTCCGTCATAGGTAGATGATGTCCCCTTGAGGAGCTCATAAAGTTTATCATGTAAATCTTGCAAGTTGATTAATTTCCGACATGATAATGAGGTTGAGTGGTACTACTCTCGGAAGAGATATTAATTAATTTGAGTTTTCAGTAACTTAATTAATTAGTGGGCATTGTATATCTTAAACATAGGGAGACTATCGGGCTCATAATAAGGAGCCCAGAACATAATTTTGGGATTGGATGGGTAGTGCAGTAATAATATTTTAATGGACTATATTATTATTATTGGATTTAATTAAAAGCTTTGGGCTAAGCTTGGTTAATTAAATCTAATTGAGGCTCAGCCTAATTTCTCCTTCTGGTCCCTGTAGTAGCCCAACTATATAAGTTATCTCAGTTCCTATTAATCTAAGCATGCACCTCATTTGACGTAGAGAACAGAATAGGAGCAGATTGAGAGAACTCTGGGGATTGTTGACCACACAACACCAGAGTTGACTTTGGGTCATATTGTATAAGATCAGAGGTGTTCACCACAGATCTTCATCCTCTACACCAACCCAGAAGTCAGGTAAATAATTTTATGCTTCCGTTGTATTGTTTATTTGAAATCCTTATTGTTTCACGCTAACCACACGATCCAATTGCCAACAATTGGTATCAGAGCGTTGGTTTCGTGGTGAAATATGAACCGTAAGGTTAGGGTTTATGTGATTATAAGATTAATTGATTTGATCTGGATGTAATCGCATTTTTTGAGCCATTCGTGTGTTCCTTATCGTGATAGAAAGTATGTGTGAAAGGGATTGTATATGTGTAATTATCCATTATTCTTTCGTGTTTCTCCATGTAAATCGTGTGTGATTTTTGTGGATTGTTATTACTAAACACAACACAAACAATACTTAAAACACATCTGCTATCACACACACGACTGTACAAGTCAGTCAGAAAGAAAACGATGGGAGCCCGACGGCGGGTTGAAGGCGCTGACTGGCGTTGGCTGGGCGGCTCTGCAACTCCCGATTGCTGGTGTAAAGGCGACCACCGGCACCCAATGGCGGGACGAGGCAGATTAGTCGACCATGATGGGGCGGTAGAATGGTTACGAGATGTGGCTGGGTTCTAGGCAGGTCGTTGATGCTTCCGGTAGAACCAGTGGTGGGTTCTGGTCGCATCAGGAAGCGACCCGATGGAGTCCTCCATGAGTTGAGGGCCGATGAATCGGGTGTAGGCGGCGACGCTTGATTGAGGGAGGAGTCCGGCTGGGCAATTCGAGGTAATTCTGGATGAGTCGCCGGTTGATTTGATCGAGTTATGGGGGATCCGAGAGAGTCCATGGTTTCTGAGCAGAATCACGGCCGGCGGTAATGCAAGACGGCGGGGTTGTATTCGTCTACTGAAATTGATCGTCTATGACGATGGGTGAGGCGGGTTCCTTGGTGATTCCGAACGAGTCATCGTTTGCAGTCGGGTGTGGTTGGTCGTTGTCGAGTGCGCTAGTGGGAGCATGGAAGATGGCTGGCGGTCATCGGGCACGCTAGATCGACGGACGACGGTGGGCTGACGGTACTATCGCCGAGGTCAGCGGCACCTGTTCGTAGCGTTAGAACTGCGGATGCCTGGACGCGGTTGAAAGGCTGATCGTTGTCGGCATGGAGGAACGTGCGGCAGACAGGGTTTTATCATGGCGCGCTGGCGCTGCTGCAAGGTCTGGGCTATCGGGATGACTCCGGTGGGTTGTCGGCACGTCCGCGGCGCCATGAAGTGCCGGTGTTTGCTATGTGTGCTCTATTTGATCGTTGCGGCTGGGAGAATGTCTAGGGCAGCTCTGCGCTGATGGATTTGAATAAGGCAGTGGGCTTGTTCTCATGTTGGGCCTTTTAATTATTTATGGACTGTTGGCCCAATCATTATTGTGTGGCTACCTGATGGGAATAAAGGGGTTGGCAGGATAGTGAGCCTGCTCATTTAATTAATTGGCTAATTTTTTTTGTGGGATTGGTGGGCTCAATTTTAACTAGTTTTATTTATTGGCTGAGTTAATAGGCCCATTTTCTTGACTTATTATTTGTGCCATTATCCCTGAATATAATTGATTTAATTGTTTTTTACTTGACAATTAATTGTTATATATGGTAGCATGTTCTATGTGATTTATTTTAATTAAATAAATATAGAAGCATGCTAGGATGTATATTTTATTATTGAAATATTATATGCATGTTAAATAAAAACCCTCGGTGTTTAAATAACTAAGTGGGAGAGAGGATTGGTAAATAAATTCTCATGGCCTCCATTATTGGTTTGTAAGTGATGTGAGTAAGCTTGCGTGTTGGCATTAGAACCTTCCTCCCCATCGGATCAGTTTATTCATGGATCACTGGTATAAACTTCTTTAAGATGACTGTAGGAAATTATCCAAGCGCGTGTGTACTTCTCTATCTGTAAGGCACATAAGCTTGCGCAATGAACTTGGGGTCAAATAATGGTGTAGACTTAGATGCAAATAATTAGTATCCTCCCCATCGGAGTCACTGTTGTTATTTGCATGACTAAAGAAAACCGACTATTAATTATTTTGTCATAAAGATAGGTTGACAAATGAGATTATTGGGTAAAACCTTCTCTTGTAAATGTTCGGGTTTGTATACGTCCACACTATCGTGGCATGCAAATTCACGGTGCTTGAGATGTTGGTGAATTTTATTTTATATTGTTTTGAGGGATTTAATATAAATTGATAAATTCGAAGTGTTTGATTTGTTTAATTATTTATGATTCTCAGGATTTTCAAATGGCACTCAACTCACTTTCTGTTATACTTAAAGAGCACAAACTTACTGGGACTAACTATGTTGACTGGAAGCAAAACATGGACATTGTATTAACTGCTGAAGATTATATCTTTGTACTTTCTGAGGAATGTCCTCCGGCACCTACTGATGACTCTATCGAAGAGCAAAGAAATGATTATAATAGGTGGGTCAAGGCTGATAGGACGGCTAAATGCTACATTTTGGCGTCTATATCAAATGTGCTTCAAACTCAGCATCAAGCCATGGAGACCGCCTATGATATGATGCATAATCTTAGGGAACTCTTCAGACATCAGAGTCGTCCTGCTAGGTTGAAGGGCATGTCGGTCTTGATGAACACCAAAATGGCTGAGGGCACTCCCGTAAGGGAACATGTCCTTAGGATGATGGGCCAACTCAATGAGTTGAAAGTTCTTGGAGCTGAAATCGATGGGGAAACCCAGGTCGATATCATACTCCAAATCTTGTTTAGGAGTTTTGAGCAGTTCCGCCTGAACTATGGTATGAACAAACATATGTACATATTGGTGGAACTTCTGACAGAACTTGTGGCGGCGGAAGAACTGTTTCATAGACCTCCTCAGGTTCATGTTGCTGAAAATGCTGCTCATCCTAGGCCGAAGGGTGGTAGGAAGAAAAAGAAGCAAGGAAATTCAGCACCGGTGAACCAAGTGAAAGCAAAGACTGGTGCGGTCAAGAAGCCTAAAGGCAAGTGCTTCAAATGCAAGCAGTCGGAACACTACAAAGCAGACTACCCTCTTCTGAAGGGGAACATGAATGGTAAGTCTTTTATACTAGTTGTTAAATCGTGTTTAGTGGCTGTATCTGCTGACACTTGGTGTGTAGATACGGGAGCCACTGACCATGTCTGCAATTCTTTGCAGGGGTTCTACCAAACCCGACAGCTCAGTGATGGAGAGATTACCATACTCATGGGGAATGCTACAAAAGTAGAAGTTGTCGCAGTGGGAGACGTTTATTTATTTTTCAATAAAAGTAAAACCCTTATTTTGAGGAATTATCTTTATCTACCGCATTTTAGAAAGAATTTAATTTCAGTTTCTAAATTGTTTATGGATGAATATTCTGTTTCTTTTAATGACAAGGTTATTATAAGGAAAGATAGAATTATTATCTGTGATGGTACATTGATAGATAATTTGTATACTCTTAATCCAATTTCTCCCACAATGCAACAAATTGAAACGAATGATACATCTACTAATAAGAGAAAGGAACCTTCTAAAATGAACCAAACATATCTTTGGCATCTAAGACTGGGTCACATTAACTTAAGTAGGATTCAAAGGTTGATAGCTAATGGACCTCTGAGTTCATTAGTAGTGGAAAATTATCCAACTTGCGAATCCTTCTTGGAAGGAAAAATGACTAAAAGGCCTTTTAAGGTAAAGGGGTATAGAGCTAAAGATTTGTTGGAATTGGTTCATTCCGATTTATGTGGTCCTATGTCTGTCCAGGCAAGAGGGGGTTTTGAATATTTTGTCACTTTCATTGACGATTATTCAAGATACGGATATATTTATTTGATGCACCGCAAGTTTGAATACTTTGATAAATTCAAAGAATACAAGGCTGATGTGGAAAAGCAACTTGGTAAATATATCAAAACACTACGATCTGATCGTGGAGGTGAGTACCTCTTGGGAGAGTTTAAGAATTATTTATCGGAAAATGGGATTGAATCCCAATTGTCTGCACCGGGCACACCCCAGCAGAATGGTGTAGCGGAAAGAAGGAATAGGACTCTTATGGAAATGGTAAGATCAATGATGAGTTATTCGGAATTACCAAATTCGTTTTGGGGACACGCCTTAGAAACAGCGGCTTACATTCTAAACTTAGTACCTTCTAAATCAGTAGCCTCCACACCCACAGAACTGTGGACCGGGCGCAAGCCTAGTCTGAAACATGTTCGAATTTGGGGTGCTCCGGCACACGTGTTAAAGGCAGATGCTGATAAGTTAGAATCACGTACTGATTTTTGTCTGTTTATAGGGTATCCTAGAGGAACGAAGGGTGGTTTATTTTATAATCCCAAGGACCAAAAGGTGATCGTGAGCACGAACGCCAGATTTTTGGAAGAGGATTATATAATGGATCACAAACCCATGAGTAAAATTGTTCTAGAGGAAGTTAGAGGGAAAACACCAAATATAATACCAATTGTACAAGAAGATATACCACAGGACACTGCACCGCGTGTTACACCTGATGCACAATTGCCTGAGGAGCCTCGTTATAGTGGGAGGGTTGTCAGACAACCGGATAGATTCATGGGATTGGAAGAGTCATCCGACTTGGTCCCGGGTGAACATGAAATTGACCCATGGAATTACAACGAGGCACTGCAAGATAAAGATGTTCAATTATGGCAGAACGCAATGAAATCTGAGATAGAATCCATGTATTATAATCAAGTCTGGGAGCTTGTAGAACCACCCAATGGTGTAAAAGCTATTGGATGCAAGTGGATCTATAAGAAAAAAAGAGGATCTGACGGTAAGGTGGAAACCTTTAAAGCAAGGCTTGTTGCTAAAGGATATACTCAGAAAGAAAGAATCGATTATGAGAAAACCTTCTCGCCTGTGGCCATGCTTAAGTCAATCCGGATTCTTTTGTCTATTGATGCTCATATGGATTATGAGGTATGACAAATGGATGTCAAGACAGCTTTCCTTAATGGAAGTCTTGAGGAAAACATCTATATGAAGCAACCAGAAGGATTCATTGCAAAGGGCGAAGAGCATCTTGTGTGCAAGCTTAAAAGGTCCATTTATGGATTGAAACAAGCTTCAAGATCATGGAACATCCGGTTTGATGAAGTAATCCAGTCATATGGATTTATTCAATGTCCGGATGAATCATGTGTGTACAAGAAGTGTGACGGAAATGTAGTGGTATTTCTTTACTATACGTGGATGATATTCTGCTCATTGGAAATAATGTAAAAGTATTATTGGGCGTAAGGATATGGCTCTCCAAGCAGTTTGAGATGAAGGACTTAGGAGAAGCTGGACACATTCTTGGGATCAAATTAATAAGGGATCGCAAGAAAAGAATGTTATGTTTATCCCAAGCTTCGTATATTGATACAATCCTGACTCGTTTTAGCATGCAAGATTCCAAGAAAGGTTTTCTACTTTTCAAACATGGAATACCTCTATCTAAGGAGATGTGTCCTAAGACACAACAAGAAATAGAGGCAATGAAGCTGGTCCCTTATGCTTTGGTAGTAGGAAGCCTCATGTATGTTATTCTATGTACGAGACCGGATATCTGTTATGCCGTGGGCATGGTCAGTAGGTATCAAAACAATCCAGGACAGGGACATTGGACTGCGGTAAAGCATATTTTGAAGTACCTGCGAAGGACTAGTGATTATGTGTTGGTTTACAGGGCAGATACTTTGTTACCTTTGGATTATACTGATTCGGATTTCCAGTCAGATAGGGATGCTAGTAAATCCACCTCGGGTTATGTGTACACTCTTGGAGGATGAGCCATAATATGGAGGAGTGTAAAGCAGAAATGTGTTGCTGACTCCACCATGGAAGCTGAATATATAGCAGCCTCTGAGGCAGCTAAAGAAGCAGTATGGCTCAGGAGCTTCTTAATGGACTTGGATGTGGTTCCTGGTTTGCCCAAAGTGATCACAATTTATTGTGATAATAGTGGTGCAGTAGCAAACTCGAAGGAACCACGAGCCCATAAGACGAGTAAACACATTGAGCGCAAGTACCACCTGATACGAGACATCGTTAAAAGAGGGGAAGTCGTTGTCGCTAAGATTGCATCTGAGGATAATCTTGCTGATCCTTTTACTAAGAGTCTTCCAACGAAAGCGTTTGATGGGCATGTAGAAGGAATGGGGATTAGATGCGTGTCAGGAGATAAGATAGCGTAGTCATTTAGTATAAGTAAGAGATTATTAGATTTGTATACTAAAAGCCTTACTTTTGTATTGAACAATGTTTTTATCGATTTTATTTGAAATGAGAATCATATGATCAAACATTTTTGCATATTATAAATTGTTTATTTATATGTTTGTGCAAAAGTTCATTTACTTTATATTGTAGATAATATGTTGTGCGACAACACGCAGAAGATTATATTATCGGTTTCCTTATAAAGTATAAGCAGATGCTCACAATCGAGATAGACGGGGACTATCTATCGGTATGGTTGTAGTGTGGTTTGGTATTAGTTTGTCTTGACCATAGAACCACATTAGTACACTGCTTTGTGTATTGAGTAGGACCGTCTGAGATCGTTCGATTTGTACTAGACATAAAGAAGAACTTGATCTCTGTTATTATGGATGATCGTGCTCTTAATCCCTACACAATAACCTCAACACATAAGGCAGTATATATTTCTTTGATTCATCAATGAGTGAGATTAAAATGAATTAAATCGACAAACTCGGTGAGTTGGGAAATAATGCTTTCTCTATGGTGTGCTGTTGATTGTAGAAGGAATCCATGTCCGTCATAGGTTGATGATGTCCCCTTAAGGAGCTCATAAAGTTTATCATATAAATCTTGCAAGTGGATTAATTTCCCACATGATAATGAGGTTGAGTGGTACTACTCTCGGAAGAGATATTAATTAATTTGAGTTGTCAGTATTTTAATTAATTAGTGGGCATTGTATATCTTAAACATGGGGAGACTATCGGGCTCATAATAAGAAAGAGCCCAGAACATAATTTTGGGATTGGATGGGTAGTGCAGTAATAATATTTTAGTGGACTATATTATTACTATTGGATTTAATTAAAAGCTTTGGGCTAAGCTTGGTTAATTAAATCTAATTGAGGCCCAGCCCAATTTTTCCTCCTGGTCCCTGCAGTAGCCCAACTATATAAGTTATCTCTGTTCCTATTAACCTAATCCTGCGCCTCATTTGACGTAGAGAATAGAATAGGAGCAGATTGAGAGAACTCTGGGGATTGTTGACCACACAACACCAGAGTTGACTTTGGGTCATATTGTAGAAGATCAGAGGTGTTCACCACAAATCTTCATCCTCTACACCAACCCAGAAGTCAGGTAAATAATTTTATGCTTCCGCTGTATTGTTTACTTGAAATCCTTATTGTTTCACGCTAACCACACGATCCAATTGCCAACAGAAACAAGTGGAAGTACTGAAAGAAGATGTCACTGAAAAGGCTATCTCGGAGATATTCAAGAGGATGAATGCTAATTTGCATGTGCCTCAAAACTCTATGCCTATGCCTATGCCTATGCGTATCATGAGTCAATCGTTTCCAAGTTCGAATATTCAGTTGCCTACATCTCAAATGCCTCACCAAGGTATGACCTCCAACATGGGATTTCAAGAATCTTGGGGACAACTTGAGATGTCACTCGAGAAAGTTGACTTCATGCAAAGAATGAACTTCCAAGGAAATTTTGGACACTAAGGAGGAGGATACCCACCTAGGCAAGGTGGATTTGGTCAAGGGAATTTTGGTGGAAACTTTCAACAACCTAGGAGGTTCGATAACTTGTCATATGGAAATCAAGGTAATGTCCTTACACTTCCACCGGGGATCAATCCGGGAGAGAAAGCTCCAAATAGTAAAGGAAAGGCTACGGTGGAGGATCAAATGGGAAAAATATTTGAGCTTTTGAAGCATGAAAGGGATGAGAGGTTGATAGAGAAAGAAGAGAGAAAGCTTAAAAAAGAGAAAAGAATGCAAGAAAAGAAGTGACTGATCGGAGATTTAAAGCATTGAAAACTCAAATGAGTCAAATGGCAAGCGAACAAGGTGAAATGCATCATAAGAGTAAGTTTTCCTCTACTACTGTCACTAATCCTACGGAATAATGTTTGTATGTTACAGTGTGTAATATGAAAAGTAAGGTGGAAAAAGGGTTGGTGGAAGCAACAAACATTGTTTCGAAGGTTGAAGAAGTAGTTTGTGATGATGTCGTGTTCAAAGGAGAGAACGAAGTTGTCATTGATGATGAGTTATCTTTAGATGAAGAGAGGATTATTTGTGATTTTTTGTCCTCGGTTGAAGAGGAGAGTAATTGTAATGAAAAGTTGGTGTTGAAACAAGATCATGAAATTATTGAAGTTGATGCTTCATTGAAGGTTGATGACCCCGAAAAATTTGTTCTTACTTGTAAAATTAGAAATGGGGAATATTTTAATGCTATATGTGATCTTGGTTCGAGCATTAATGTGATGTCATTGGAAATTTTTAAAAGACTTGGCATTGGGAGGTTAAAGGAAACGAATGTGGAAATTGGAATAATGGATGGCTCAATGATAAAGCCTCGTAGAGTTGTGGAGGACATGCTTGTGAAAATAGAGAATTTTGTTTTTCCAGTGAATTTTATATTGGTTGAAAAGCAAGCGGATCCTTTAATTCTATTGATACTTGGAAGACCGTTTTTGGCAATCGAAAGAGCAAAACTTAATATGGATAAAAAGGAACTCACACTCCGATCAAATGAAAGAGAATTGATATTATTAAGCAAGAATTTAAAAGGGGGAGATCTTCATTTGAAGCCACCCATTAAGCCTCCAGATGATCGAGATCGTGTGGTAAGTGAGATTCTAAAGATGAAGAATTGATTAATTTTTTACTTGAATTTGCAGGAAATTATTCTCTAAATTAGAATAAGTTTGGGGAAAATCGACATGTTGATTGGAAGATCGATAAAGGACCCCCGAAATTTGAAAAAGTAAGAAAAGGAGGTAATGAATCGAGTTCAAGTAGTAGAGGAGCAAGAAGTGTGGATAAGAAGGTTGTTAAAGAGATGTTTAAAGTGAAGATGAGGCCCGATGGGGTCTTGGAGATTGTTACATAGCCTAAATGCGTCTAGCTCGACGACGTTAAATTGAGCGCTTGATGGGAGACAACCCATTTTAGTAAGTTTTTCTTTTATTTTGTTTTTCATGTTTTGTTTGTATTTTGGCCTTGTAGGTGGATTATGCTTGTGAGAAAATGCATATTGAAGAAAGGAGAAGTGCTTCATGAATTCAAATAGGAATGTCGCTCCACTTGTTGCAAACTTAATTCTCGACTTTTGTCTCGAGTTAAGTTTGGGGGGTGCTAGTGCATGGTGGATGTATCTTGAGAGTTGTGATGCATATGCTTCTCTACAAGAAGATCATTGATAGAGACTACAAGGGTAAGTCCCACCACTTTTTGCAAACTTAATTCTCAACTCTTGTTTCGATTTAAGTTTGGGGGGAGAGTGTGTGGTGTGAATCACTCCTTGAGTGTGATTCTTGTAAAATTAGGTCAATTTTAAAAATTTTGTCATGAGTTTGGGTGTGATTTTGGTATGATTGGTTGTGTTGAAGTGCATGATAGTCCTTATTTTTATTGTAAGTGTTGAGCTAATGGTTTTTGATGAGTTGTTGAGCATAAATGAAGTGTAGTGGAGGCATGAATTGAGCTCGGAGATTAAGTCGAGATTCGTTGTGGATGCAATCTGAAAGCTCGTGCCAACCATGTCTTTTTAAGGGCTTTCACTCTACATCTCATCACTTCTATTTGGTTGACATGAATTGATATTGATTTGATTGTGTTGGATTAGCATGTTACTTCATGTGTTATGTTTGTGGGAGGTTTACTTTCGTAATTTAGAATTTCATTTTCAATTAAGGATGGGATGTTTGTGAGCTTATTTGATTATGGATGCTATGAATATGTGTGCTTAATTGTCTTATGGTGGTGATTTTTCTGTTTTTTTCATGTTATGTGTTTTTTTGTGTTGTTTCTTGTTTGGTGTGTCTTTCTTATATGTTTTGTGTGTATTTTTATTTTTGTCTAGGGTTGTTTGGTGGTTTATTTTGGGATGTCGTGAGTCATTTTTGAATGTGAGTAATGACATGTTGTTGTGATAAGTGATGACAAATTATGATTAAGTATCTCTACACTTTCGAATTATAACATGTTTTATTTAACTTGTTCAATTGTGAGATGAATGTTGGTGTAATAAGTTCCTTAAGGTCCGAGCATAAGCTTGTGAGCGTTTGAGCCTCAACCGTGCATACATGGTATTTCTTCATGAGTGGATCGATTGTGTTTGATAAGTTAGAACTTGCTCAAGGACTATAGGAATGAGCCCGATTAGTGGAGATTAATGATATGATCTAAGGTCGTCCTTGTCATTTATAGTCATTGTCAAATATTTCCTTACCATGAACATCGTCCCTGGTCAACCACTTTGAACCTATAAGCCGATTTTTTGTGAATTTAGCACATTACAAGCATTGATTACCCACATGAGCCCTATATATGTACCTTTTTGTGTGAGTAATTGAGGAGATGGTGGCTAAAAATGTTTGATGAGATAATAAAAGAAGAAAGGAAATGGTAAACAAGTAAGAAAAATGATGAAAAGAGCACAAGCAAGAATGTACATGCAACCTTTAAGCAAGAGAAGGAGCAAAGCAACAACAAGATGCTCAAGAAATCAAAAGCAAAGAAGGAAGCATACAATCATGAGAAGCTCAATCCAAAGGATAAAGATGATGAATAGTGCTTGTGACCAACAAAGATAAAAAGGAAGAAAAGAAAAGTGGAGGAATGGAAGAAAGTAGCTACTTCTTCATTACTTACACTTGATTAGTCACTTTTATCTAAATTCTTCCTACCCTATCAAAGAGTCTATCATTACATCCTTAATGAAAGACCTTTTTTATCATTGATTGAAACTTTGGAGGTTTGTGAATGTAATCCACGAGAAAGCTTATAGCAAGTAGAGTCAATCAGTTAATGAGTATTATTTTACCTCATATTATAGAGTGTGAGTGAAATTAATATCCTATGTGAGGCTTGGACCAAAAAGGGACTATATTACACTTTATTCTCTTTTGATTGAACTTGTTAATTTCTCATGTCATGAATTTAATGTTGTAGGATGACTTAGCATAGTTTTTAGTTATTATTGCTTTCGATGTGTTATAGCTTATATTCGTTAGGTCTTTTCCGTATTTTATGTGTATATTGGTTGTGTTATGTGTTTTCATGAAATGTGTGTGAATGAGCCTAAATGTGTTTAAAACAGGTGAAAATGGAGCAGAAACAAAAACGAGCAAGAAACGGGTTGAATGGACCCAACTCGAGTTGCAAGACCCAACTCAACTTGCAACTCGAGTTAAGTTGAGGTCCGTAGGAGGTCAGAATTTGTCCAGTGAGCTTACTCGACTTAGTGAGCTTACTCGACTTGCAAGACTCAACTCGAGTTGCCAACTTGAGTCGAGTTGGGGGTCCGAAATTTGTCCAGAATCGTCCAGTGAGCTTACTCTAGTTGGCAAGTCGTTACTAGATTGCAACTCGAGTCGAGCAGGGTGCCAAAGAGTTGTCCAGTTTCAGAGCCTCGCAACATGACCGAACAGGCGAGAGCTCGAGTTAGCAATACGAGTCGAGCGACGATCACACGAGTTACAAGTCAAGGTAACTCGACTTGTGTTGCAACTAGAGTTGGGAAGAGCTAACTCGAGTAAGATCATTTTGGGCCAAAAATCTAGGTTTTCACCTTCCAGTGCATGGAGAATGTGTTTTAAAGCCCAGTTGACATAAAATTCGAGGCCCACGTTGGGAAAGGGTATAATACTCTCATGTTCAACATTCAAAAAGGATGGATTAGGTCTTCACTTGGACACATAGATTACACACAATTTTCTTCATTTTACACCACAATCTCTACTCATTTCATCATCCATTCCATTCACCTTCATTCCACCATCAAATCTACCATCCAAGTGAGGAGAAGAATCAAGGAAGAAAGGAGAATTGCATATTGAAGGATAGTTTCAAGCCAAACACCAAACTAGGGGAGAAATTACCTTTGATTTATATTTTCTTAAGTTTAAATTGCTACAATGGAAGTTGTTAAACATTGTTTTGATATTTTGATAATGTTTGTTTTTGGCTAGACCTCTTGTGAGGCTAGCCACTTGATGGATTAAGGATCTATGGATTTGTTGAATTTGTAATGGTTTAATTGATATGATCTTTGGAATTTCTTACATGATTTATGATTTACTTAATTTGTATTATGATGTGTGTGGTTGAATTCTCTATTTAGTATTAGGAGGGCCAATCCAATATTGTGATTAGGGTTTTGATTGAATCATGTTATAATATGAATTTGGTATGTTAGTGTATAAAATATGTGGTAGCATCTTTATATGTTCTATGTGAGAACACTTAATTGATTTATCTTATTTGGTTGATTAATTGAGTGAGAAGACCAATCTTGTTATCATAGTACCTTAAGGGAATTGAGAGTGAGATTCAATCTTTTGTACTTAAAATTGTAATGAGTTAAGAACCTAATTGCATTGGCCTAGGGATTAGAGAATTATATGTGATTGTTTCTATCCCAATGATTATTGATATTTGTCATTTGAATTTAACAAGCCATGTTTTGTCATTGATCTTGAATATGGTTAGTCTTACTCTTCTTTAGATTGTCCTACATTCATTTCATTTTCATTTTGGTTATTGGATACTTTGCTTGATCATCTAAGTTGTTAATTGCATTTATTTGCTACTTGCTTAGATAATTGGTTGTTAATTACATTTTTTCAATTTTCTAAACTCAAAATCAGATTACTTCTATAAAGTATGATTGTAAACAAATACGAATACACTCTTGATTTAAATCTCCATTTGATCGATATTTAAACTTGGTCACTCACTACAAACGATAAGGTTCGCTTACCTTAATCAATTTTATACTAAAATTGAGTTTAAGTTCATTAAGTAATCATGATGGGTTTTATTTATTGATTTAGAGCTTTATTTTTCATTAGATTGATATTATCCACATGCTATCAAGTTAGGAACATTACCACGAAGTAATCTAAAATTTGTATTCATAAGTATTTATGAATATTTCTAAATATTTCTGAATACATCTGATTAATTGTGATAATCTCTTATGTGATTTGTAAATTAAATTGATTTTAAATACAATACAAATCTAAAATTAGAATATTTCAAAATTGCATTAATTTTGAATAGATTACAAACATGATATCTGATTATTTCTAAATTTTATTGATTCGAATATATTACAAACCTAAAATTTGAATCGTGGACATCTCTTATCGTGTTAATATATGACCAATCTTAATAATTTCTTAAATAATTTTTGAATACCAAAATAATATGATCCATCACGCTAATTTCTTAAGTAATTTGTTAACTAATTTATTTCTAAATACAATATAAATCTGAACCCTGAATGCCAAAATATTTCATATATGCAGAGTGGAAATAGGTCCCTGAATAGGGATTATACGCGGACTATCAATAAGAGATTGAAATAACTTTTATCGATTTTTGTGGAGAAATTATTGGGAGTTATTATCTTTCTATTATTACATTACACATTAGACCTTTTAAATTAATTTTTGAACACAATTAAAAGAAGGATAATTGTGGTATTTCATGTATCTATTATGTATTGATTAATAATAGTTTTTGCCTTGTGTATCTAGTAGTAATATTGATACATAAAATGTATCTAATAGTAATGGACTCAAAAAATATACATATAAGTACTAATTAATTTATCTTTCATTATTAATTTTTAAATTTTTAAATTTTATATTAACCAAATAAGGCCCCTTAAATTTATTTAGGCTCAATTAATTTTACTCTACAACTAATTATTCAATTTTCTAATTCCATAACAACCAAAAAGAGCCCTAGTTAATTGGATTAATGGATGATCCGCCTCTTATAAAAAGATCCGTGAGATAGTCTCACCCAAGTCTCCAATGAAAATATAATAAAATATTTATAGTTTATGCTCCATCCGCCGCACTCAAAAGGTATCTTTTTTCCATTTTGGATGTCTCACCCCAAGAGTTCCCTTTCTTTTTTAATACACATGGGTCCTATACACACCCTCTAATACAATTAAAATATGAGGCTCAGACTCCCACTAATACAATTACCCACTATACATTAAATAATAATAATCCTTAATCCACCTGCAAAAAGAAAAATGTACCCTTTGGGCGGGATGGAAGGAGTAATTCATACTTCCTCCTTTTTCAAATTCAACTTCACGTTTACTGTATGTACGTAGTTTAAGAAAAATCATTTTTTATTTACTTTTGAGGGTAGTATTGTATTTTTTGATAATAAATAAATGATGATGTTATGTGCCATAAAAAGGTTTGACAAATTTAAAATTAAAGTATATTAGAGGGATATGAGTTAGTTGTTTTTTCTTTTTATGGAAGTATGAAGTTGAATTTGAGACGGACTAAAACGAAAAGTGTGAAGTTGAAGTTGGATAGTACATAATTTTATAATATATTTTTTCAATACCGTATTATATAATTTAATCTAAATTTTAATATTATATTTTAAAATAAATAAAAATAACAGTGAAAATTATTAAAAAATGGAAAAAAATAAAAAAAATTATTAAAAATAAATGATAAATAAAAATTGGTTGGACCGATTCAATTGACTTTTTCAATTTTGACCGATTCAATCTAAAAATGGATTTTTAGTGGTTTCTTTGGTCCCTAGTTCCCAATTGAATCATTTTGAATTGGTTGGGTCAATCGTTTATAAAAACACTAATACTATACAAATGTGAGTTACTACACAAGGTAATATTATATTATTTTGTAAAAATATCGATATTATGTACTCATAAGATATCAATAAACATAAGATAAAATATCGGATTTATTACTAACTAGTACAAAATATACATTAATATTATTAGTAGATTACTATATATTTTATTACTATCAACTACAAAAATACTTATTAAAAGTCTTAATTACCCATTTATAAGTCAATTAGTTAAAATAGGTAGAAATTCACATTTATACGTTAATTTATTTTATACTATATTCTATATTTTACTTCTCTCTCCACTAATTTCCATAATCAATTCAGTCTACACAATACCACAAGAATTCTTTCGTCGCAGTCTATCAATTGGAGAGGTAATCCGCCGTTAGAATATGAGTTGGATTTACGGAGTCGGCGTGAAAATCGATGAAATTATCAATCGTGCCTCAGACTCGGCAGATGCTGCTGCTAGATTTTCTGCCATACCTCGAGCACTCCTCGACGGATCTTGACATTTCCGCTACTGCGTTATCCCTACTATGGGAGAAATTGTCAATAGAGTGGTGTAATCCCTACGTTAATAGAGTGGTGTAATCCCTACTATGGGAGAAATCATAAATCAGAGTGGTGTAATCCTGTGCTCAGAAATATTTATCACAATATATTCTGAAATATGTGTTCAGAAATATTTATCTTTGTTTATGACGAAGCATTCTGAAATCTGTGTTAAAAAATATTTGTGTATATTTGAAATCGTCAATCAAGAGTGGTGTATATTTGAAATCGTCAATCAAGAGTGGTGTAATTCTTATTCAGAAATATTTATTAAAATGTATTCTGAAATATGTGATCAAAAATATTTATGTGTGTTCAAAAATATTTATCATGATACATTCTGAAATCTGCGTTAAAAAATATTTATATTTATGTATATTTCTAAATATTTTTTAATACATCGGATCAATTGTGGTAATCTCTTACGTAATTTATAATTGATTCTGAATACATTACAAATCTGAAATCTGAATATTTCTAAATATTTCTGAATACATGGTGGAAATATCTTATCGGATTAATATAATCAATCTTAATTAAACTGGTGAAAATATTTTATCGGATTAACATAATCAATCTTGATTAAATTGATTTTGAATATGTATATTTCTAAATATTTCTGAATACATCAAATTAATTGTCTACTTCTTACACGTAAATTATAAATTAAATTAATTCTGAATACATTACAAATCTGAAATCTAAATATTTCTGAATATATGGTGGAAAATTTTTATCGGCTTAGTATATAATCAATCTTGATAATTTTTTAAGTAACTTCTGAATATTAAAATAATATGATTCGGTAATTTATTAAGTAATTTGTTAATTAATTTATTTCTGAATACAATACTAATCAAATCTGAATACAAAATATTTCATATGCAGGATGGTGTCACAGTTCCTGTATATATAGGAACATATGGGGAATGAGAATTCAACAAGTTTTCTAATTTTGATTTCCTAGAGATTTTGGAGTTATCCTTCCACCGATTTTTGTAGAGAAATTAGTGGGAGTCTTTATCTTTCTCTTATCATATTATGTATATACCTTTTAGATTAATTTTTTAAGATAATTAAAAAAGGGATAAGAGCGGTATTTCACGTATTTATTTTGTATTGATTAGTAATAGTTTTTACGTTATGTATCTAGTAGTAATATTGATGTATAAATTGTATCTAATAGTAATAGACCCTAAAATATCGAGTGAAAAAAAATCACATTTATGAAAAATTATTGTGATTCTCGACCTTGCAATATCCAGTCCTGCAAATTGCTAATGTTCTAATGTCACTTACGCGGTTAAGTTAACAAGCTATTTGAGAGCTCGGTATAATTTGATCTGTGCTCGATTTCGATTATTTGTAACTATTCAAGCTCAACTTATACTTATTTTATAATTATCAAGTTAAATAATAATTATAAAATATATTAATTAAATATCGGCTCGATAAGCTCAATTAACTCTCTTTGCTTAACAAGTCTAATTAAGCTTATGTTTGCTCGAGCTTTCTTGAGTAAATTTAGGTCGAGTTGAGCTCGTTCTTAGACTCATTTCCTAACTAGTCTAGCTCAACTCGATAATTACTCAACCCAAACTTGAGTATCACTGCTTGAACTCGCTCGACTCAAATAACAACTCTAATGTCAATGTGTTAATACTTTTTCTAAAAAATAATAAATAATTATATACTCCACACTTGTAAGATTAATGTGTTGATGATATTTGGTTAAGTTTTTAATTAGAAACTAGATTTTGATTCTGAAAACTTGATGAATAGTGATATACTCCCTCCGTTCCACAAATGTTTGTATGCCTCTTTCTGTACGGAAATTAAGAAAAGTGATAATTTTTTGGGTATTATGGTATTTTTTATAATAAATAAATGATAAAGTATATTAGGTGTGTTAGGTAATTGTGGTTTTTTCGTAAATAAGTGTATGAGAAAGGGTGATTGTGTTTGACTTTATATTTTTTTAGGAAGGTGCAAACTTTTGTGGGACAACGCAAAATGCAAAGTGTGCTATCTGAAATGGGACGGAGGGAGTATGTTTGTTTTGAGTTTTTTATATGTATATTTTAGCTTCATGTCAAATTAATGCGTAAGAAAATATTAATTTATATATGAAAAAAAAGAGGAGAAATAAAGAGAGAAAAATATTAAATTAGGGGAAAGAATATATAAAATCGTGCCAATTGTTAAAACTAACCCATTTGAATGATAAAAATCATTGTCGGCCATTAAATTGTATAACAATTCTACCCAATTGTTTATTTTAGGATCAAAATACCCACATTCCTTTTTTTATTATTCAGTGTCGGCTATGGTATTGGAGCCCCGACACAAGATACTAACATCATGTCTGACATCATCGTCGTAGCATCAGATGTCGAATTCGTTGTCGATCTCGTGTTGGTATGCTATGTCAGGGATCCGACACCTTGACTGACACTGAAACCAACATCCGATGTTATTATGATGGTGTCGAATATGATGTCGGTGTGATGTTGATATCTTATGTCGGGTATCTGACATCATTACCAACAATGAATAATAAAAAGAAGGGGTATAGGTATTTTGGTCAAAAATGGACAATTGAGCAGAATTGATATACTACAATTTAATTGATGACTGACAATAATTTTGGGCAATTTATATTGGGTATTTTGGACACCCTCTTTATAAAATTTGGATATGTTGAAGGTTATAAAATTTATAGGTGTATATAGATAGTTTTGTATAAGTTTTAAAATCAAAAATTAACTTTCAAAATCGAATCCAAACATCATCTCATGTCCTTAAGTTAATCTTTTCAAGTCAATGTGTTAATGGGTAACGTCTAATCTAGTATGTAAGTAATACTCCCTCAATTCCAGAACACTGACATTGTTTTTTAACGGAGATTAAGGAATATAATATTTTAATATGTAATATGGTGAGAGATAATATTTTAATGTACAGTGGGTAGTTGTATTAATATTGTTTGTGGACCCCATAGATAGATACAAATTAATTATTTTATATGAATCTCATTTACTATAAAGGGAAATGTCAACCTCATTATGAAATGCTCGAAATGAAAATACGTAAATATTACGTTATGGTGGTGCCGCGGAAGTATCTTTAGTATCCACAAATGCAACTCATATCTTAAATAATATATATATATACTCTCTCCATTCCAAAGTTTTTTTCTTAAATAATGTAGATAGCGAGATTTTATCCTTCGTTAATTGGATGTTAATGTGGCTGTTTTAGTAGAAATATGGGATTATAGTCACTAATCTAACACAAAAAAGAGGGATGGCTCAAGATTTCCTCTCCGCTTATTATGCCTTTTGGGAGGGAAATGTGTAGTTTGTATTCTCCTTTTTGTTAGGAGCGAACTCCTTATAATGGCGTGGCTGCTATCATCCTTATCTAAGGATCTTTCGACATGTCACGTCGCATTTATTACAATACTGTGGGCATTTAATGGCTGCTGTCATCCTTATTTAAGGATCTTTCGACATGTCACGTCGCATTTATTACAATATTGTGGGCATTAAATGCATAGCCGCATGAGACTATTAGAATATATGTTTTAGGATTTTCCTCCTATTAATTAGACATCTTAGGGGATATCTAATAGGATCGTAGCATGTCAGACCCAAATGAGACACTTGGATAATGGGGTCTAAGAGAGGGTGTGAGATGGAGCAATGCTCCATGTTGCTTCCCGGGGGTCGAGCGCATGCCTTCCCTTCGCTCGTTCTCCCCCTCGTCTCCTTCCATAGTAGAGAGTATAGATAGTAACTCCTCTTGCGGGCTTGGGAGGCGATCTTGACATATTCGTGGGCCCAGTTTTATGGGCCCTACCACAAATAATAAATTATATATATATATATATATATATATATATATATATATATATATATATATATATATATATATTTCCTCCGTCTCGCGTTAATGTTTAAGTATGAGATATAATATTTTGAGTGTATATTGGGTGCACCCAGGTGCATGGGTGTACCCATATATGTATGTCTTTTTATTCTATTTTGTATACATATTATTGTATTTTATATACGTGTTTTGTAATAATTGTATACTTTTTTCACATAAAGTTTTCATTAAAAAAACTAACATCCATATGTGTATAACTTTTTATTGAATATTATATACAATTTTTCATTAAAAAAATTAACAATTAAATTGTATACATTTTTACTCTTAATTGTATATGTTTTTGTTTATATTTGTATATGGGTGCACCTTATCTTTAGGTGCACCCGGGAGCACACTATAAATTGCCTAATATTTTAATGTGTAATGAGGTGAGAGATATAATATTTAATGTGAAATGAGTAGTTGTATTAGTGTTGTGTTGTGTGTGGGTGGGTCCTATATAGAATAATTAATTATTTTATCTGGACCCAACTTGACAAAAAATGAAATGTAAACCTTAACTTGGGACAGACTAAAATGAAAAACGTAAATTTTAACGGGGGACGGTGGGTGTATATATTATAGTATTATATAAATGTAAGAGTATGTCTGTTTTCATGTATGAAAATTGGTTTAAAATTTGGCAAAGAATTGTCTGAGACCGTTTCATGTAATTTCTTATGTGACATGGATAAAAAATGATTATCACTTTCGCAATAAAATGTTACTCCCTCCCTCGCAAGAATACATACATGTATTTAGTGGCACATAGTTTAAGAAAAATAATATTTTGTTGTAATGATGTAAGAAAGAGAATTGATATTTTGGATAATTGAATAGAATAATATGTATGATATAATTGACTTTAACTAGATTGTGTGTAAAGAGAATGTTTTGCAAGAATTTTAAAAATTGAGTGCAATTTGCAACAATGTTTAAAGGTGGAGATTAATTTGTAATTTTTCAAAGGTGGGATTAATTTTGTGTGGTAGTTTTTTCAATTAGCACTTAAAATTTTGACAACAATATATACATTTATTATTTTTTATGTATTCTTTTTCTTTAATCAACGTTTTTTTTTTCTTTCTCTTTCTCTTTCTCTTTCCTTTTTCATATTTTCTATTATATCAATTAATATTCTCTTATACATATCACCATAAACCTTTAAATCATTGATTAAATAAAATTTATTATACCAATACCAAAAACTCAAAACACATACTCCCATAAATTATCATTATTCAATTAGTTTTCAAAATCAATATTTTAAAATTAAGATTTCAAAATTCATATACTTTTAAAAAAATACGTTTAAGTGCTATATAACCTCATTTACATAAAGTTATGCGACCTTATAAAGCGGTTTGGTAGTCCACATAAGTAATATGAATGACCCGGTATAATAGATGCTCCGTTTATTAATTCATCATTGTTATGTGGGTAAAAAGGTCATTGTAGACCCTAATCTTATTCTACGAGATCAAATCTGCCCCATACCTATATTTTTTTCATTCAAGCACTTCTTTTATATCAATCGGATCAAATGATCCTTTTCCCACAAGATTAATATAAAAAATAATTAATTTTTATCCCTCTTAGTTAATTTGTGTCAATACAGATCTCTTAACCCAAGCCACAATAGTCTGGTAGTGTTAGATAGGCAGATCCTCATTCATTCCTAAGGGGCCAAATAAAGAAGAGCATAAAAAACACAATACAAGAATTTTCGTATAAAACTCAAAAGTCGGAGAAAAATCACGAACCTAGAAAATACCACTATGTGAAAAACTTTTACAATCACACAAAATTTCTCTCTCCCGACCACAATCCCTACACTCTTACAAATATTTGACTAATTCACATATTTCTCCTCATTCTCACAACCAAGAATCAAAGAAAAGGAATTTTAACTAGAATCAAACACAAAGATTAAAGTGTACTTGATTGGTGCACTTGACATCAAGTCACAGGGCCTCCTTATATAGCACCAAAGATCCCTCCCCTTTTACTCTTCATCCGATGTGGGACAAAAAAATAAAAGAAATCTTTTCTTTTATTCTCGACAAAACCCAACAATCTCCACCTTTTCCAAATAAAAAAAGATTCATTGGCTTCACCGACAATCATTCTCAATCCCGAGAATCCTACTCCACCATATGAGTAAACCACTTAGAATCGACCATTCTAAGAATTTCCTGCGGCACATATCGAAAACACCTGCTGATATTTATGGTTCTACTTCCAGCACTTGGCTATCCCTGAAAGTCCATATATACATCCACCACACACCCTACATCACCTGTCAAGTAAATGTTCGTGTGCAAACTTGTGGACCAGCTAATATTATTACACCTTTTCCATGACAACTGAACATGTCATAAGGATCCCCAATAATATTAACTCAACATTCGGAGCTGTTGCCGCACAAACTCCTCCTTGACCAACAATGTCACCATTGCTCCACCGTAAGCAATTCACGTGTCATTGCTCCACTTTAAGCAACCACCGCACCATTGCTACACCTTGAGCAAAAACTGTCTATACCGACATGACGTCGCTGCCTTTTACGGTCAAGCTACACCAGGTTTATCTGAACCATTTTCCTACTAAAAGTGTCGTCATTTGAAGCCGATTCTAACTCCCTAGAATTCACGATGCTTTTCCACTTGTCGGCCCGCTACTCTTTACCGATCTAGCGCCCTCGATACCAAGTACCACATTGTCATCTTTCCCGTTGAATCGCTGCTTCCCCACGCTACCAATCATTACTGGAAAACTCATTCATTTCAAACCTCCTTGAGCCGACTCCATGAAAAACCTCATGCCGCTGTTAAGCCAACTCCACCAACGAGAGTCCCAATAATTCACATTGCTGCAGGTCCAAGAACTCCGCCAAAATTATTGTCCCGCAAATCCTACCTTTTGACACGCCACTGTTGCCACAGTCCGGCGCATTTCACAGCAAGAAAGGAAATGCCACCGAATTCAGCTGTTCTTCTGACCCCCTTGTGCCACTAGCTTTTCCCACTTCTTTCATGTCACCCTTAGCATAATGAATAACCCTCTTCCTCCTATAAAGTCTTTTCTGATGTGGAATGTCAGACTATGCTGCAACCACATAGCATACTAAGAATATCATTCATTCCTAAGGGTCAAATAAAGAAGATCATAAAAAGCACAACACAAGAATTTACGTGAAAAACTCCAAAACTGGAGAAAAACCACGAACCGAGAAAATACCACTATGTGAAAATTTTTTACAATCATACAGAATTTCTCTCTCCCGACCCCAATCCTTACACTCTTACAAATCTTTGACTAATTCACACATTTCTCCCCATTTTCCCAACCGAGAATCAAATAAAGGAATTTTAACTAGAATTAAACACAAAGATTAAAGTGTACTTGATTGGTGCACTTGACATCAAGTCACAGTGCCTCCTTATATAGCACCAAGGATCCCTCCCCTTTTACTCTTTATCTGACGTGGGACAAAGAAATAAAAGAAATCTCTTCTTTTATTCTTGACAAAATCCAACAGGTAGTTCATGCGATCTCTTCAAACCCATTTATGATTGTGATGATATACTTTTGAGATCTTGGCCTTCACCATGCGGACATAGAGAAAAGACATCTTATCAACGAGATCGAAGGCGCTTAGTCGATCGAAGCTTCCGCTGGAGATTTTATGAAAGATTTTTTGTTCGATTTCAAGGTTTTACAGTTCTCTGTGATGTGTTCTGCGTGTTTTTCTGTTCCTGTTAATGTTGGTGATGTTGGCATCGGAGGTGTTGGTTTTAGCGTTCGTGACGCTTCCTCCGGTAGTTTATTTTCCTTCTTAACCTTCTCTGTCGATTTCTTCTATTTTCTTCTTTGCCGATATTGAAAGGTGGAATATCCAGACAGCTGAAACAAAAAAAAGGAATAATACGAATTAAAGGTAGAAAAAAATCACAATAATAAACAAAATTTTATAATTTACACAAGTACAAACTTAAAGAACTCTACCTTGGTAGAAATCTAAATCCCAATTTCAATTTTATGAACTTGAATATAGAAGATGTGGGTTGTGTAGGGGAGAGTGAATGAGTGAAATAAACTAAACTCTTTCCTCAAATTTGTCATTATAGAAATACTCAAATTATTGGCTTTTGATTTCAATTAAACGATAATTAATTTTGTATTTTCACATATTACCTGATATTATTCGTGTTACCAAATAATAACTTTATAATTTCTTCACTTTAAATTTGTAATACCAAACAACCAGTCATACAAAGTATTCTTACTCTTATGTGAGAGCATTATATGAATTTATATTCTAATTTATTTCATGTAATATACCAAACTAGCCATAATTTTTTTTATAATTTTTTTTAATATTAAACTCTTGTGAGTATTATTAAAATATACGTATTTAATGTATCGATGTACTAAAATGATCTTAATCGCAAAGTTATAGTGTAATTATCATCTTAAATAAAAAATTTTAAAAATTATTAAAATATAACAATTATACCCTAATAATAATTATTTTTTTTCGTAGTTGAATCATATCATGATAAAAATAAAAATTACAGTATCTTCTCTGTTATTATTTCAAATTTTAAAAAAAATGGATGGATGGATTAAAATTAGTGTTTGATGTAACTGGTTGGACATGCACCCCGGTTCGGAACCGCCGATTCCGGTTCCGATCCGACGGTTCCGGTTCCAAGATAGGGGAAACCGGAACCGAACCGGGGTACAAAGTGTTCGGAACCGGAATCGCCGGTTTTTTTCCAAATATGAGGAATCGGAACCGAACCTTCCTTAGCCGGTTCCGGTTTTTTTTTGCCGGTTCCAGTTCCGGTTAAAACCGGCGGTTTCCCGGTTCGAACGGCCGGTTCCAGTTCATTTGTGCATGTCTATAACTGGTGAACTAACGCAAATTATTAGTTGTTGACTCCTAATTAACTATGCCCAATGTCCATATCTGTATGAAACTTAAAAGTTGAAATCATCGAGTCACATTTTCTACTTCTCATGTACTATGCACATATATTCATAGATTTAAATTATTTTTTTTTTCCTATAACTAGGATAAATTTCAATTTTTACCCCTAAAAAATAAATAATTCAATTTATACCATAACTAACGAATTTATTCAAATTTTGACCAAATTTCGCCAACAAACATGAATTTTGCCGGAAAACCCACGTGCGCCGCACGTGAGGCTTCAATTTGGGGGGTTTTTGACCGGTCAATCCGAGATGACAATTTTGATTGATTTTGAGCTAATGAATCCAATACGTCATATCCCACCTATTTTTCGTTAACAGACTCATTAATGGCTCATAAATGTATTTGTATTTATTACTTAATTTTAACTGGTACTATACTCCCTCCGTCCCGATCAAACTGTACCGTTTGACTGCATAAAGCTCTCACAAAAGCTACAGTAAACGGTGCAATATGGGCGGGACAGAGGGAGTATATTACTATTATTAGTGAACATATTCGCTAGTCTTAATAAGTACTCCATCTGTCCCGGCGTAAGAGTCACTTTTGTTTTTTTACACGTAGATTAAAGAGTATTATTATTTAATGTGTAGTGAGTAGTTGTATTAATTGGAGTATGGCCCCATATTTTAATTGTATTAGAGGAAGTGTATGAGTCTCATGTGCGTAAAAAATGAAAGGGGAACTTTAAGTGGACGATCAAAATGAAAAAAAGACCCTTTAAAATGAGACGGATGAAGTAATTTCAGTTGAGTTCGAATACAATTATTTAAATAAACAATACTCAAATATAGTTGTGTTAAGTTCAACTCGATTCAATTATATTAGTAGAGATGTTTAGAAAGCGTGGAGGTACTATTCGTCCCACGCTCCCATTCCCGCCCCTATCAATCCGGTGACGGCTGTTCCGCACAAAGGAGTCATTGCATGTGCAAGAAATTTCCGGAACCCTTGTTCCAAATTTCGCTCCCTTTCTTCGTGGTTAAGTTTTCTCCTTGGTGGTTGGCGGCTTCTCGGCGGCCCTCGTCTACCACCGCTCGGCACCGCACGACTTCACCTCGTCGTCAGCCCGCGGTTTCGTTCAGCCTTCCCCTCGGCGGTGGAAGAGGTTCTTCATCCTTTCATGTAACCCTTCTTGTTTCTCTCTTATGGGGCAACCAAATTTGCCTATTACTTTTTGTTTATTTACAAACCATATCAATGTAGCTGACCCACAGGTAGCGAAACAAGCTTTGGTGATGATGGTTTGTTGACTTATTTGGGATATTTACAGCTGATGATGATGGTGGGGAAGACATCCCAGAAGAAGAAGCTGTTTGCAGGATCTGTTTAGTTGAGCTCTGGGAAGGAGGCGAGACACTGAAGATGGAGTGCAGCTGCAAAGGAGAGCTTGCACTTGCCCACAAAGAGTGTGCTGTGAAGTGGTTTAGCATCAAAGGTAATAAGACATGTGATGTTTGTAAGCAGGATGTTCGCAACCTTCCAGTAACATTGCTGAAATTACATAATCCTCCTACTGTGATTCGAAGACCAGCTGCTGTACCCCAACAAAGGGAAACACCTCATTACAGGCAAGCTAATCCTTAATTTTGATAATTGTTTTGTCTCTATTAGAGATTACTATTATTCTCATGTGTAAAGTTCATTTATTTTAGATTACTTTTGGCGTACATTGGTTCCACCTTTAACTTTCATATTTTACTGTGGTCTAGATATCATTTTTCTCTAAGCTGACACTTTGTTCACAGTGTCTCATTCTTGATTCTTTTAATACTCAATATTATTTTATTGTTATTTATTTAGTTAGTTTTATTTTATGTGTAGTTCATTTATGAATGTGTTTTACTTAACTCTTGAGAGCCTTTATCTAATTCTGACATAATTTGGTTGCATATGGAGGAAAATCCAAGTGCTAAGCTTATAAAACTTCAGGGTGACTAGCTTTTAAAATTTTAATGCTAGGTATATGTCACTATTTTCCTTTTGCCTTTGTATCTTTACAATCTGAGAGCTCCTTCCAAGCTTATATCTGTCTTGTTAATGTTTTCTGAGCATACATATGATTTTAGTTTCCTAATCTATTAGTAGTATTTTAGAAGCAATTACCTGGTCTGAAATAAGATCAAATGTATCCTAACACTCAATGTCAACCAAGAGGACTTACAAATTGTCCCATCTTAGAATGATTGTCAGATCTACAAGTTATCAGTACGGGAGATAAAAGATTTTTATGATTTTGGATATGCCTGATTTTAGTTGTTCATTAGCAAATACTTTTTGTTTAATTTTTCTTCTCATCTCCTTAGGGTAACAATAATGCCTTAACAGCTGGAAGAATATTTTAATCACATAGAGTAACTGTTTCTGGCTTTCTTTTCATTTTTCTGGGATTCTAATTCTAGGAAAGGATTGGAGAATCGGAAATAATCATTTAACTTACATATCTTATTCATAATCTCTAGGGATTGATTAATACCTTCTTTTCATTTTTTTGAGACAGGGTCTGGCAGGATGTGCCTGTTCTTGTCATGGTCAGCATGCTTGCATACTTCTGCTTTCTGGAACAGCTTCTGGTATTACTCTCTTGTCTAGTCTGTTTGTCATTTTTACCGTGTTCTGTCAAATGTCAGTGTTGTCAAACATTTTTTCCGTTCCCAGACGTTAACCTTTTTGCCTAGACCATCTGTCATCTTATGTTATCACTCTCATCAAAAGCATTAAATAGATCTTCATGATGAGTACAAAATTGTGGAACCAGTTTTTCAACTTTTTGAAGATTCATTGAAAAAGTTAATTTTCTCTCCATCTGAAATAATGTTTATCCTAATTTGCTGTATACTTAACTCAGCATAAGTTCTTGAGCTTTCATTTGGTGGTGGAGTTAATCTTTTCTTACTGAGGCTTTTTAAGTAGCTATACATGCTACAGGGTCAATGTATTGCTGCATGTTGTATCAAGCCAAGTCAATTTTTCTCTCGTCGTATATCCTAATAAATGATTTTTTCCACAACAGGTGTCCGACATGGGGCCACGAGCTCTTGCCATCTCTTTACCTTTCTCTTGTGTCTTAGGTCTCCTTTCAGCTATGATAGCTTCTACAATGGGTATTATCAACAAAATTATTTTCATCCCCTAATATAATCAATGGCATTCCTACTCTGGGTTTTAGTTAATACTACTTATATAGATGTTTATTGTGTATTTGTCCGCAGTATATCATCTGACCTCATTTCTTCCTTAATTTTTGAAGGTAATGATATAACCCTAACCTTTTTAAAAGTCCGACATGCATACCGTATAGCCTGGATACTAACAAATAAAGTAGGATTGATGTTAAAAAGACCCTTATAGTTTATTTTATAGAAAATTGAAATCTTGATCTTCAGATATTGTTAACCTACCATGTTCATGTGGCTTCAATAAGTTTTTACCTTCATTTTTTCATGTAAGGTTTTCTCTTTAGTCTCGTTTCGTGTTATGTGTTTTTCTATATTTTCCATAGTTACTCTAAAACATTGTAGATGTTAACAGAAGAACTAGAATGGTTGTCTGATGATTGGCAGTGAGCAAGAGTTACATATGGGCATATGCTTCCTTCCAGTTTGCAATAGTCATCCTATTTGCTCATATATTTTATGCTGTGGTAAGAATTGCCCCCTTCTTCCTCCCTCCCTCCCTCCCTCATTTACTTCTAGACCTTAGATTAAAATTTATGTCTTTGTTGCTGAAAATCACACACAGCTGAACGTAAATGCCATTCTGTCGGTGCTGCTCTCCTCCTTCACCGGCTTTGGTATAGCGATCAGTACCAATTCGCTTCTCGTGGAGTACCTAAGATGGAGAGCAAGCCGCAATCCCCAGTCGTCACCGCTTCAAATGAGCCGTGTACACGAGCAAAGACACCACCAAAACCGGCAGCTCCACCACCAACACCGACACTCAAATAGTGATCATAACAACAGATCATTGCAAGCTCCGCCAACGCACAATACGCCAGAGTTGCAGCAAAATGTGTGAACCGAAGATCTGAGCTAAAGACTCGAGATGCCTTTAGTACTTAATTTTGCAGGTATCCATTAGTAAATTCCTTATTTCTAGAAGGCAATGCAGTAATGCTGAATAGCTATCATGATGTTATATTACTGGTCAGTAGTTACTGGATCTTGTAAGATAATTTCACCAATTGCTGTAAGCCTCTAAGCCAAGTAAAAATCCTCTTAGTTCCATTTTTTTTGAGTTGGAAATTTTGTTGCTTGCCATTTCAATTTTTTTTTTTTTTTTTTTCAAAATATGAGCTTAACTTTTTTTCCATTTCTTTTAGCATAGATATGTATGAGACCGTAACTTTTGCAAAATTAATAAGAAGTGATAACTTTATATTGAAAAGTAATACCAATTGATAAAAAGTAATATTATTGATGTGAACTATTTCATGAATAATTTATTATATAAATAGAAAGTAACAACATTTTAAAAGAAAAGTAGTAATATTTTTAATAAAAAAGTGATAACTAATTGCGAAAGAGAAAAATAATTTTATTGTGAGACGGTCTCACATAAGTTTGCTACTCTTTTTTATAAGGATGATTGTTTAAAAGATACTCCCTTCATCCGCTTTCAATGATATCATTTTTTTCATTTTAGGCGTTCGTCCTCAAGGGTCTCATTTCCTTTTTCATACATACACACCCACTAAGGCCTTCCCCAACAGGAAGGTTTTTGATGACTGGATCTCTTAAAAACCTAAGGAAAGGGGTTTTTACTGATGGGAGAGCATGGACGTTTTTTGGCAGGATTGATGCATAAAACTCAAGTTTTTTCTAGGGATGTCAACGGGCCGGGTCTGTGGCGGGTACCCAACTACCCGGATCCGCCCCGTTATAAAGGTGTCCGACCCGGAACCCTCACGGGTCTTATTTTTTAAACCCAGACTCAAACGGGGCTGGTCCGCCCCGTTCTCTTTTTATTTTTTAAATTTTTTTAAATTTTTTTATAATTTTATGTGCACTCTTAAATTACTATCTCTCTCACTTCATCATTCTTCATAACTTCAAATAATAATTATGTTAAAAAATAAAAATAAAATATAAATAATAAAATAATCATAAAATTAGTATTAAATTAATAAAATTTTAAATAATTATTAAAATAAAAATATATAAAAAATATATTTTGTATGGGTCGGGCTTGGCCGAGTACTCTAGACCACCCTGTCTGTTTCAAAACGGGTCCGGGGTGGGTCCGCCCCGTTTCCAATTCAGGGCGGGTCTGGGCCGGCCCGTCTCATGCGGGCCGAACCCAAATTGATACCCCTAGTTTTTTCTAAGAAGAAGAGTGGGAGAGTGGAGAGTAGGACTCACTATACATATTTTAAGCGCGTCTCTCTTACACGCGCTTGAGAGAGCAGCGTGGGGCCCACCTGTTTTTAATCTCATATATTCTTTTTTTTCCTCGTTTCTTGCATCTTCTTTCTTTTATTAATTTGTTTTCTTTTTTAATTTCTTTCAAATTCTTTCTTTTAATATCTTTCCTTCTTTTAATTATTTCCTTATTTTAATCTCTTCCCCCACTTCTTATTTATTAATTTTTTATTCTTATAATTAATATAATTTAATTTTAATATATTTCGCAACTTTAATTATGATATTATCAAATTGTGTAAATATCATATACAACTCATGTGTGCACTCATATTTAATTTTTTATTCGATAATATATGTATTTCTCTTAATAAATATATAATTTTTTATAAATTATTTTTCATTAAAAAATTAATAAAAAATTAAATTATAAGTTACAAACTACATCAAAATATATATCATGAAATTAAAGAAAATAATGTTTTACAAAGAACGCACAATATTTTTTAATATGCATTAAAAATGTTTTATGTAATGAAAAAAATTAATAATAATATTTTTCTAAATTTTATTAAATTAAAATAATTGGAATATATAATTATTTATAATTTATTTAAGTGTTATATAAATATAGTTGATAAATTAAATGAAAATAAAAAGAAATTGATGTGGGTCCCCAAAAAACCTATTTTTTGGGTTTATTGTTAGGGAAGAGTTTTATTTTTTTTATTGGGGTTTTTTACTTTTGAGGTGGCGCTGACGTGGTTAGTAAAAACCTGTTTTTTGTGTTTAACCACTGTGGAAGGTCTATTACAACTAAAAAATAGGACTCACACCTCCACTAATACAACTACCCACTACATATTAAATAATAATACTCCTTAATTTCCGTGCCCAAAAGCAAATGACACTCTTGAATCCGGACGGAGGGAGTAAAGTTTTGCATTTCGTAAGCCCAAAATTTTATACTCTTTAGTATTTAATATTATTGGTATAAAAATTTATACCCTTGAATTTTTGAAAAAAAAGAAAATTAATTTCTTAATCAAACATTAATTATTTTAATAGAAATGTGAAGACTTTTTTGAACAAACTAAAATGAAAATTGTGAAGGCTTTTTTTAGATGGGGGAATATTAAAATTTTTATGAGTTGATATTGGGTGCACCCGGGCGGCTCGGATTCTCTGTGTCATTTGGTACACCATCTCCTGTGGCACATCGTTAGATTGACGACACGTAGGAGAGAGAAACTATACCCTAATTCTTAAACCCTACGGGCAATGGTTGGATTTGGTTGGGTTTGTTTTCTCATCTTACGTGTCAATCACATAACGTGTGACACAGAAGATGATGCACCAAAATGGCGCAAAAGATCCGGAGTGGCACCCGGGTGCACAGGTGCACCCATATGTGTATAACTTTTTATTCTATTTTGTATACGTGTTTCTTAATAATTGTATATTTTTTTCACACTAAGTTTTTCATTAAAAAAAACTAGCATTCATATGTATATAACTTTTTATTCAATGATGTATATATGTTTTTTAGTAATTGTATATTTTTTTACACTCAATTTTCATTAAACTGTATACATTTTTTTCATAATTATATATGTTTTGTTTATATTTGTATACGTTTTTGAAAGTGGGTGCACCCGGGTGCACAGTATAATTAGCTAATTTTTATTTATTGACTAACTAAAAAAGTCTCTTGTGAGACAGTAAATACGTGAGACTGGTTATGAGAGGGTGATCCATTGTTAAAGTATGTTCGTTATATAAATAAAGTATGTTAATTCATAGATAATGTATATTTTTTAAAGTGATGAATAATAAATTAAAGTGTTTTTAAAGTATTATAGTATGATTCATTACAAATATACTTTAAGTATTAATATGCATATTTTATCTATATAATTATTATACTTTAATAATGGATCGACCCATCTCACAGTCCATCTTATAAATACCCGTCTTACAATAGAGTAATTTAAAACCTAACTATATCTTTCTATGTCGTGAATTTCAAAAGAGAAAAATACTTGCATGAATTGAGTTCACATGCAATTCTAAAGTTTATATTCTATTATATCCTTATTAACACTATGTTACATATATAAAAAGTCACTTATTTTTATTTTACTTGTTAGTCCTTAATTATTTGTCGTCCTCCCAATTAATGATTTCAAGTTATTTACGGCCTAACATTTGAATCATTTATTAATAGTTTAGAATTTGTATATTAGTAATTTTATTAATAAATTCAAATGAATTTATTCATAAATATAAACAAGTTTATTTTGCATATAAAAATTAGGCAAACGCAATGTTTCGGGAAGAATTTCATAAAACGAACTAGAATGTAATCCCTCCGTCCTGCGAATGTTGATGATTGCTTTGGCAAGTAAATTAAAAAATATAATATTTTAATGTGTAATAAAATAAAAAATATACTCCGTATTTTAATTTATAGTAAATAATTATAATAGTGTTGTATGTGTGCTTCATAGAAATATATTAATTATTTTGTATGAGTCTCATATATATTATAAAAAAAAATGTAAACCTTACCTCTCAAAATAAAAACGCGTGAAAATTATGGTGAAACGGGGGTAGTACTCAATTTAATGAATGACTAAAACTTTTGTATCCCCTTGGACACCATACCCCCAACATCCATAATTTTTTAAAGTTGTTCACTTTAATATTAAATGTTATATTATATAGTATAAAAATTTATACTCTTGATTTTCTAAAAAAAAACTTAACTTTTTAATCACATTTATACCATTCATATTTTAATTTCAACAATGAAAAAATTATACCCTTACTAATTAATATGTATACCCGTTATAAGAAAATATTATATTCTTTACTAATATTCCGATATAAGGAAAAAGGAGAAATGGACCCAAATTTAAAATGATGAAGTCATATACTCCTACAAGACAAAAATACATTCAACAAATCTATCCAACACTATCATATCTATAGCAAACATACCCTTAGTTTAAAGGGCATCTCAAGAAACAAGCAGTCAATGATTTCTACACACCCAAGAAAGAATATTTTGCAAAAGCAATCGGTGTTCTTTTCCAAAAACAACTCTTTCAATGCATAATAAATAACTACCTTATTTTTTGGTCTATAAATTAACAGACTAGACCATTGTAGATTCACATGGTCATTTAAATCCTTGAGTAAAAAGCTATTTAACAGGTTGAAATGTCACAATTACATTCAAGGATCACTAATTATTTGTAGTATAACATAATAGAATACAACTACTTGATAGGGTTGCGATAACTATGTCAAAACTTGAAAACTCAACGGGAAGAGATGGAACGGATGTACCAGAAAAACCTTGTGCGCATACAGCGCTGAACCGCGAATCACCGTACTATACTTCTAGAATTACGTTTTGTCAATGCATCAATGGCTCTGTACATCCATCGGTCTAGCATTCCTGTCGATGATATTGACATGTATGAGAATATATTGCAGATATATGCAGTTGGTAAAGAAGGTACATAT
Source organism: Pogostemon cablin (assembly GCA_023678885.1). Classification (NCBI taxonomy): domain Eukaryota; kingdom Viridiplantae; phylum Streptophyta; class Magnoliopsida; order Lamiales; family Lamiaceae; genus Pogostemon; species Pogostemon cablin. The sequence goes on along the minus strand of CM042990.1, from coordinate 7,817,786 downwards.
ATATTTTAGAATAGTGAAACCATGGGGTAGCACAAATAATGCATGCTCATCGATGCATTTGCAATAGATTTAGCCTAGGATGATGTGGTAGCAAGATCAGTGCGTGACTGATTTAATATAGTAATCTTAGGAATGTAGAAATACCTAAAAATGCAAGAATAACATTTAGTAATTTGTTTCTGGGTATTTTTATAGATACTACTACAATTTTAATTTCCAGACAGTGAGAAAATTGCAAAATTAGAACCTAGAAAGAAAATAGGATGCAAGTAAAAATCAAAAATAGAAATGCATGCAGGGAGCAATAAAATAAAATAAAAATTAAATTTTAAAAAGAAAAAAACGGGAGCAAAAATCAATGAAGATAGCTGCAGGCAAAAAGTGTAGAAAATGAAGCTACAGAGCAAAAATTTTCGAAAAAAATTTAACACACGGAACAAAATAGGCATTTTTCTCACAAATATGACTTTTATAGGTTTAAAGTTGAAAAGGTAAATCAATCAATGCACCTACCAATTAAATACCCATGAATCTAAGACCTAGTTTAGCATTTTGCAAGTGATAGCTAAAGATGCTTTAAAAATCTTACTAAAATATAATTGATGAATTCAACTTCATAAAAAATTTACATACATTAGTAATAAAACTATGTTGCTTGCGAAATTCCAAACCAAGCCTTGCATTTCAAGGTCTTCAGTATATGACTATATGTGAATGCAATTATGATAATTAACCTATTTGAGGCCCTTAACTGGTAAAGTCAAACATATTAAATCATGCACCATAAGCAACAGAAGCAGCAAGCTATTAAAGAGGCAGACTGTCCAATCCATGTAGCATCATACTTTCTGTCAATCAAGTAATGGGGATGCAGCTAGTAAAATGATTTATCAATACGCCACCAATTAGATAACTAAATTCAATAGTCAAAAAGATATACTATGAAAGGACATGGATGAAATAGTTGCTGACCTGTTAAGGCAAATGTGCCACCCAGTACTGCACAAAGACGTGTAATGAAGTGGAGAAAACTTCGGCGTTCCTCCCTAATGGTCACAGTAATTGGTGACAAGTCATACAAAAAGTATACAGCTGCATCAAAACCGCAATATCAATGTCAGCACAGTTTGGAATATAAGAACGGTTTCAGATGCATAAAACCTTTTTAATCTCTGAATAAATGAAGACTTACCAGGCCACATCCTATCGAATTCGTTAATCTGAGAAAAGTACTCAGTGACTGAGAATTGATTCGTAGGTAGGACTTCCTTTGAAATATACTTATATTCAGTAGGAACAATCTACATTATAAAAACATAAGAATTCAAAAGTTAAAACCGCAAATTAGTGGCAATTTGCAAAAGAAGGAATAAAGCCACTGTATAAACCTAGAGAAGAACATTTCAGATGCCTAACCATACCAGAGCAAGAGAGCAAGTTTAAAGAATCCACAATGAACAGTCAATACTATTCATAAACACAACAATTGGTTGGAGAATGATCCTTTGCAGTGACACCATTAAGATAGTAAATAATCATTTATAACTAACAAGGTCAAAAGATGACAAATAACCCTCAAGAGTGTAATTGTATCTTGAACGGATATATTAACAGAAATAGTTTGCTTTGGGTTTCCAAATGCCAAATTTTCGAAATTCTTTGAAATATTGAAATCCAAACTAAATTCATGTATTCCTAACGTTATACCTCTTCTTGACCAAATTTCCAGCATATTATCTTATTGACAAGATATCTAAATTTCTTAAAATCTGAAACCAGATTAAAAAAAAATCCCAAAACAAACAGAACTGCAGCCTGATTAAGATCAGACTCCCGAGAAAAAGGAGATATAATTCATTCTTTGCTTGTATTCAAGGGGCAATTGACTGGCCTAAATAGTAGTAAAACTCCCAAAACAAATATTGAGCAGAGGAAATTGTTAACATGACATATATTACGTCATATATGTCAGAGGAATAATTCAGTTGCCTTATCTCTTTAAGGATTTTGTTGTGCATAAATCCAAATCCAAATATTAAAAATCCAAACCAAAACAATACATATAGATAAATGTAGTAAAGTGTGGAATGCTTCATAGTTTAATAAAATAGGCAGGAGTGCAAACCTTTATGTAGTACTTGAATGTTCCACTTGCTCCACGCAAAATCCGGGATGTGTCATCAAGTGGATTATGTAATCCAGGATATTTGGGCCCAAACGACAAGTCGTGAATTACATGACTCACATTGACACGAGAAGGACTTTCAAATATCTGCATAGTCAAAAAGAAAATTCACAATAAATATTAAATTTCAACAAACATACAAAAACACTACCATGTTTTACAGAGAAGCACCATCTTTGGCACTACAATCAAGTAGGTTATGTTTGGCTTCCAAAATCCTTAAATAATCCAAGGCAATCTCTTCCTATATTTCAAAACTCAAGTCTCAGATGCTACTGATGGTGCATGGTAGGGCCCAAACTGTGGCCTGGACAAACTGGACTCCCCGTTAACATATTTTTTGAAACAAAAATAAAACTAAGTCATCATAGAGGGGCTACCTGATCTAGAGTCTTCACTTAACAAAAACAGCAAAGATTATTACATTGTTCTTTTGAAAATAAGAATACTAAATGCATGTTCATCCATACATTACATGGCTTATAAAATTACAAAGTTGAACTAAAAATACTTGCACCAGGTTTGATTACTTAATTATTATGTGCAGTTGTGTGTTCAATCAATTCTTCCAGCATTCAATTGTTATGATACCCTACATCGCTCCCAAATGAAAGCATTAAAGGGCTATATCCGGTCAACCTTTTAGGTTCAAGCATGGTTTTGGGAAAAGTGAGGACTCTATAGCCTATATGGCACATGCCTAACAATTTGGTCCGACCTGCCAGATCCAGACAAGCTGCGGAAGGGGCTACCCGATAGTGGGTTTAAGGTTTCCATCCCATATTTGGGTCCAAAAAGGGTTGCCACTTGCCAGCCAGAGTTGTGCACCTCAGTAAGTGGATTGCCAACCAATGCGTGCTGTCCGCAGAGGTCCAGTTTGAAGGGGAGTGGATTGCTACAATGTCCCACACCAATTCCACATGAAAGTGCAGAAAGGCATACAAGTGGGGATCAAACATATACCTTTGACCATGGTTCTATGTAAAGTTAGGGCTCCCCTGCTTATACGCCTAACATCAATAGCTAATAATTCTAAACAAAAATAATCAAAAAGTGTTGAAATTTTCAAAAAGCGAATCAGGAAAATTCCCCTAGTATCCCTACAAGAGTATTATTCAAATTCTACCACATACTTTCAGGGCTTATATGACATATTCAAACTGCAGAATCAACATGCCAATTGACTACCAAATGAAGAAAGATGAACGTAGCAGAAATTCCCAAATAGCAGTACAGTGACGGAAAAGAAAACAAAAACAAGAACTTTAAAGTAAAGAGTTTTCTGTTTATGAAAGTTTTAAATTTGATATCTATGGCTATGAAGATATGACGTGATTGTGAAATTCTCCATACAAATCTACCAAATCTGATATGAAATAAGACTGCCCCAAAGAGAGTCATGTTTTTGAATATTTTGGAATATAAATTGTAAATATAATCATGATTCAAAGCAAAGTTAAATCTGAAATTGATATTTCATAATCCCTCTGAACAAAACTCAAATGAATTTTACTGGGATTGAATAGATTAAACTAACCAATAAATAGAGGGGCCAAAATGAGATTAGATGGGTTACATAAGTGGCATGAACAAAATATAAAAGTAGTACTTAGGAGAAATAAGATTTTTTTAGGAATAGAGGGAGACCTAGAAACAAAGGAGGAAATAATATAAAATATACCAGCCTAAATTTGTTTATTATGGCATTTGCCATTCTTAAACAGATATTTGCAAACCTTTTAATATAATTAGGGAGAAATAATTCACAGAATTAAGCAGAATTGTATTCATAAACACAACATATCATTTTTAGACAAAGAAAATATAATTAATGCAAATGCTGACCGACTGTGCAACAAAAATGTTCAATCCATGGACAGAGATGTGGAAGTTCCCAGCAACCCTTTGCACATCTAAAACACCATACACCTGCAACAAACAATGAACAACACGTGGGTTGATGTGCAGAAACTGAGCAGATGCTGCATATTGGATGCATTCCTTCCAATACTACACTAAATCGTGATATTGGTAAAAATGTAACTAATTTACAACAACATATACTACTTTAGCGACAGGAAGACCAAGTAGGAAGTGAATGAATGCATACCCGGCAACCTTCACCATTGGCCAATGCATCCTTCACCTTCTTAATCATATTTTGAGCTTCTTCATCAAGATTGTGATGTTTAACTTTGTGGTCGGACTCCTCATAATGATCTTTGTGGTCATCTGACCATGTTTATAGGTATTATTTTACAAAAAAAATCACCAACAATATTCTCCAAAATAATTTCTATATCACATAAATACATGTTTACAATGTAAAAAATCACCCTGTTTACAGCATAAGCCTGATTAGCATCTATGAAGTAAGGACTAACCACATTCACAGTGAGGACAATGAGGCTAGATAAAGGTCGTAGCTTCAAAGGCAATAAATTAACATACAAACATGAAAATAGATTTCAAAGAATAAAATACAAGAAAATTTTGAGTTGTAGACAGTAGATATAAAATTTATAGTAGGCTGACTCCAATAATATTAAGGCAAGGACTCATGGATAAAAGGATAATCAATTACCGAGTCGTAACTGTTGAAAGAAATTCAAAACCACAAAGAGAGAGTGCATTGGATACATTTCTCCATCGAACTAGTGCAATTTCCAATTTTGATTTTAATGTATGTGATGTTTGTCCTTCTGGGGATACCAATATCTTTCTGTATTGGTTATTGATTATAGAATGGTACAAGATTACTTCATTATTGTAATGACTGGTTGATTAACAAGACTTGGGGGAAGAAAAAGGCTGGAGTAAAATGAAATTAATTATTTTTCAAAATTGCTACAATCAACAGAAAAGAAAGGAAAGAAATTTATCAAATCACAAATACTTAAAACTGATGAAAACCATTTATAGACGAACTAACCATGCCCATGAGCAGCATGTTCTTTCTCAACAAGGTCGCTCAGATACTCTGTGCCAATAATACGGCCACCACTATTCAAGCGAAGCTGTAGAAACAATTAATGGTAGGTATACTGTTAAACAGAAAAATGGCAAATATCATACGTCATCCTCACCCCAACCCCCCCAGGCAATCTAAATTGTTAACAAAAACTAAAGTTCATGCCTTCCATATATTTGTGTCAAGATCAACTTCATGCTTCCCTGACATATCAATTGCATCCACACTTAGAACTGCAAAAAATAACACAGGTTCAATAACAAGAAAAATTCTGTATGCAATTTTAATGAGAGGTTCAGACATTCATCAATGCAGAGATTTTTATTTAACTGAAGGAGAGGATATAGAAAATAGATATCGAAAGTCTAACCATCACAAGGCAATGAAGGGAATGTCATATTTATATGGATAGGAAGTGTTTCTCCACGTTTTAAGTCAACTTCCATCTGCGAGGCACAATTTGTCACATAAAAATCAACCAAGAGTAATTATATCAGGTAAAAATATATATATCCTCGAGAAGAAAAGTTTTAAAAAATTAGAGATAAGAAATTAACCTGGTGTACAGTATACGTTGAAAGATAATAAGTCAATTCATGCACGAACAAAGCTGCCATGATTACCAGTCCAACAACCGAAACTAGTGCAGAATATTGAAAGTTTTGAAGTTAGTAGTGCACCCACCATTCCTACTCAAGACCATTTGACAACCATCACAGCATTTGAGTTAGCAACTAAATCATGACTGAACCTATTCATTCCTACCAATATGGGATCAAACAAGAAATTCAGAGATCTCATTTGGTAATCAAACACCCACGTTAGATGAAATTTATAAGCTCATATGAAACTTCTACAACCAGCTGCAAATCCATGTTTTTCAAAATCCCTAACCTCACCACCAGTTAAAACGAAAGGAATGGGAAAGCCTAAGCATGAGAACTTGAAACAAGTAAGAGCAGAAATAATTAACAACCTAAGCCGACTACAAGACTCTAGGCATGACGTGATCAATGTAAATGGCTTCTAGACCAAACTGCAGCAACAGAAGATTCCCAGAAAAAGATTGGCCCAAAATGCCATAACTCAGAGAACTAATAATCCTTACTACCATTCTTGTAGCTTCCCTAAACGTCAATATAAATCATAAAATAACAATTACATAATATAATCAAGCTAGAATACTGCAAAATAAGCCCAACAAAAAACCGGCACGCACAATTTAAAGTCAATATTTTAAAACGAATTCCAGATTCGACAGCAAGACAGCTCCCTTCGCATCAAGATTTTATACAGTATACGAACATAAAACAATCAAACGAAATAAAAGCGGTAGAGAGAATTACAGATCAAGCAAATAGATAATTGAAATCTTAATTTTTTGAAAAGTAAAACAGAATATCAAAAAAAGGAATACCCAAGGCGCCAGATTTTGTCTTCTGAAGTAAATGCTCTTCAGCCCGGGGAAATGCATCGATGCTTTTCAGGGCCTGCTTAAAATTACCCATCTTTAACCGCCTTTTATGTATATTTTTAAAACCCTAATTTCCCCCCAAATCAAATGATCATGGATTCATTCACCTCTCTGCAGAAGAAAGACGAAAGAAATTTTTTAAAAAAAGAAAAGGAGGAATTTAACGGACGAATGCACAACTATGATTCAGGATTGAGGAGAGAGAGAGAGAGGATATAATACCTTCTGCGCGAGAGGAAGAGAGGAAGTTGGAGAGAGCTAGACTGGAGAAGACGGCCCTGAGAAAATGAGAGGGGGAAGAAGACTTGGAAATTTGAGGAATTTGAGAAAATTCCGGCCGATTATCAAACGAGATGACTCTTTAAGATTTGGCCCAAATCCACACCTGGATTCTCGATCCAGTTAAATTACCGCAAACATCTATGAGACGGTCTAACCGAAAATTATTTTAATAAGAAATGATAATTATTTTAATAAAAAATTTGGATAATAAGAAATATAATTATAATGCAGTGAATTATTTTACAAATAGTAATCTCTTTGGCTCAAATCTATCTTCACGATTATTTGTACGGATATATTAATAAAAATCATTTTTTAATTTATTTTTGAAATAATTTAATATTTTTTGATAATAAATCGGCGATGAATAAGTGACATTTTATAAGGTTTAATTTGCTTTTTTATATTTTAACTATTCGAGATTCTGTCGGCTGCGCCTATTGGCGGCTACCCGCACTCAATCTGCCTCCCAAGTTCCTTTCCGCCGACGAATCTTCTCACTTTGGCCAAACCTGCTCCGGCGGGAATGGCCCAGTCTCATCTCGCCACCGATCCACTCTTCAGCAGCAGCGGCTGATCCGCTACAATCTGCACCGGTGCGCGACTCATCTGCGATGTACTACTTTGGTTTCATCGCCAACTCATTCAACATTTGATTGTCCTATTCACTACCAAACAAAGATGTTGATTGTTCTGGATTTGGTCTGATGGGCTTCGCATTTGCTTGTGTTTCTAGCAGTACACTATCTCTTGTGATGCATCTTTTGTTGCTGATGCTTGATGCTCATTGTTTGTTTAAAGTATGCCCTGCTGAGGTTTGTTGATCTTTTGTTGATGGTAGAAGCATATTAATGGGTCGATTTTCCGATTCCAATTCTGGCATGTTTACAAGCATGCCTTGCTGCTGTTTCCATAGCCTGATGCCGATGCCCCATGGTGTTTATTCCGATTAGTTATGTATTGTTGGCTTTATGCCTAGTTTTCGGTCAATTCACGTGGCTCCCCAACAACGACAACAACCCTAGTGAGATTCCAGGAGTGGTGGAGGGGTCGTTGGAGGCGGCGAAAGAGAATAGTGGAGGGCAACAACATGCTGTTCTTCGGAGGAGGCTCAACTCCGGCGGCGGCATGTTTGGTTGGGATCTTCGTTCGGAACGGTGAATATGCTGCGGAATTCTAAGTACTCGGCGGAGGGTAGTTTCTCAATTCTAACCGAAAAGACGAAATGGTGAGGACTGGGATGATGAGAGAGAAACGGCGAGTAGACTAAATGGTGAAGAGGAAGTAGAGAGAGAAAAATTGTGAGTGGGGAAATGGTAAACACAGGAAAGAGAGTGAGGGTCCTAGGGAAAGGTAATTACAGAGGAGAGAGAGCGTGGAAATGTGTGTGGGGACAGTGAGCAGTGATACCTAATTTTTAATAACAACACATTCTATTATATAGATGGTTAAATTATATTTTTTAAAATATAATAAATAATAAATTAAAGTATAATTTTAAAATATTATAACATGATTTATTTTTGACATACCTTTAATTATAAATAAGCATATTTTATACTATATAATAAGTATATTTTAATAATGGGTTGATTCGTCTCATAACCGACTCATAAGAGAGTTTCTCATTATTAATACTTTCCTTTCCAAATGTCACATGTGACACGTTTTTACTAAAAATGGGAAATTGAGACATTTAAATGTGACGTCCAATATAGTAAAATGTGATCTTTCAATGGGACAGAAGGAGTAGTAATTTACAATGAGATTCGAATTTCAAGCTTTGTGTAAATTTCAATAATAAAGTACTAATTTCTTGCAAGTTTTCAATTTTCTTAATTGTTAAATAAAAATAAAAATAAAATGACAATGACATTATTTATGTCTACAAACCATTTGATGAAACGTATCTATAAATATTTAAGTATCTTATGTACAAAATTATACTTCATCCGTCTCATAATAAGGAATGCATTTTACTATTTTCGTCTGTCCCAACATAAGAGGTGCATTTCCATTTTTAATAAATGAAACCCACACAAAACCATTAATATATCTCCATGAGACCACACAACATACTAATACACCTACCCACCTTACATTTAAATATTATTTCTCTCACCACAACTACCATAAACTACCCATTAAATATTATATCCTTTAATTTACGTGCAAAAAAGTTTCACTCTTGTAGTGGGACGGAGGGAGTACTATATAAATTCAGTTGAAGTGTCAGTTTGATTGGTCGACCAGTTCGGCCGTAAACTGTTTTGTAATCGGTTTGATTTTCGGCCTGATTATGAAAACAGTGTATGTTGATTTATTCCATGTTTGAAGTAAAAAATAATCTGTTGAACAGTTAAAGCACATTAAAAATGTAATTATTTTTACTTGTCACATTAATTTTTTATAAAATAATTTACTAAATAATTATCACTCTTTCTTAATTAAGTATTACTTTTTATTGAAAATATTATCACTTTTTATTTTTCTATAAATTCTTCATACATAAAATAATTTAATTGATAGATGTCACTTTTCCTTTAACATAATTTTTCTTTCCAATATTATCACTTTTTTTCCTATAAAATATTTATAAAAAAAGTTTATTTAAACGATTATCACTTATTTCATAATCTTGCATCACTTTGAAATTAAAATTTTAATATATTAAATAAAAATCTTAAAAATAGCAAATTACATAATAATATTAATAAATAAAATAATTTAAAAAAATGGTTCATTTCTATTAGGTACATTTTATGTACTAATTTTACTCTTAGATACACAAGGCAAAAATATTACCGATCAATACAAAATAACTACATAAAATACCACTCTTATTCCTCTTTTAATTGTGTTCAAAATTAATTTAAAAGATATGATATATAATGTAATAATAAAAAGATAATTAAAGACTCCCACTAATTTCTCCATAAAAATAGGTGAAGGTCACTCAAATCTCCAAAATCCCTTAAAAGAGGAAAGTTGTTGATATTGCGTGTAAATATTAATAAAAATTTCTGAATACATTACTAAAAATTTCTGAATATGTTAATCTTATAAATATGAAAATTTCTGAATACATAGTGATAATCTTATAAATTTGTTTATATGCATTCTAAATACATTATTGAAAATTTCTGAATACATAATGCTAATCTCATAAACTTGTTTGATGCATAAGATAGGAATCCCCACCCACAAACATTGAAACCGTAACGAAGCTATTTCTGCATACATATCACAAAATAGATATATTAATATTTCTGAATACATATAACAACATAAGAAAATCTGAATATACAAAAACATAAAACAAAGTAATTAAACACCAAAATCGTTGGTGAAAACTCAAGCAAATTAAACCCCACATATACGAAGAATTTTAAATTTTCAGGAATTGCATACGAAAAATATAAAATCCAAATATATGAAGAATTGAATACCGAGTAATTTAACCCTCATTGAACTCCAAAATAAAAATGAAAACCCTAGCAAAATGAATACGAGCTATTGAGTTCCAGAATCAAACATCCCAAAAAATAAAAAATGATAAATTGACTACGATTAATTCAAGTGAATCAAAAGACGACTTCGTAAATGGAAGAATTAAATACAAAGAACTAAATAAATCTAACATTGAATTCCAAAATTATTGTGGATGAAAAATTCAACAAAATGAACACGAGCCATTGAATACGCAAAATTAAATATCCCACAAATTAAACAAAAGAAAAATTGAATACTTTAGCAGATTTAATGTCTCAATGAATCACGAAAATCTTGGTGGTGGATTTCTTTGCACGTTTACCGGATTCCTCTAGGTGATAATTTGCAATTTTATTTCAGAAAAGTTGTTATATAAAATCTTCTCTTCTATCATAGAGATTCCAAATTCCATTAATCTGGATACTTTAGCAATTCCAAATCCGATCACTCATCTATGGCCGATCATTCATCTATGGCCAGTGACATTCAGTTTCTTCACACCAGATATTTTGAATTTTTTATCATTGCTAATTTATTTTTTCTCACTTCTACGATGGTGGAAATATTATATATGAATGGTGAAAACAATTAAAAGGATATATAATATTTATTTATAATTAATTTTTATAGGAATAGGACAAGTGTGACTTTTTATTAAACCTGTAGTGTGTAGTAATAAAATATATATTATGTATCTACTAGTAATATTAGTGTATATTTTGTAGTAGGGGGTAATAAATCCTAAAAAAAATTAAAGTTGTAATTAAGTTACAACCGGAGAAGTGAGTAAGAATCAGCGCTTTCTCCGGGATGAAGGCGCATTAATACACAATACTCCCTCCATATCCTCATTGGTAGTTGTATTAGTAAGAGCGTGAATCTCATGTTTTAATTGTATTAGTTGGTGTGTGAGTTTCCATGTGTATAAAAAATGAAATTAAACTCTTTAATTGCCAAAAATAAAAAAAAAAATCTTTGAAGGGGACGGAGGGAGTTAAAAAAGTACTCTTATTTAATTAATGGGTTTAGAAATATTTATCTCACGAAATGAGATTCGTTCCACGGTCTAGTACATATTTTTACCTATATTTTAATAATGTAATATTATTAAATGTACTCTTTGTATATTATTTATTAAATGTACTCTTTGTATATATTATTAAATGTAGTCTTTGTATATTAAATGTAACATTACTCTTGTGGTGATAAAAAATAAAATTTTCTTAAACTTTGTGTCTGCCTAAGTGAAAATTAAATAAATTAAATTGGTACGGAGAGAATATAAATTATGAAAGTAAAAATTATATATTTATATCTTGAACTTTTAAAATGATAGCAAATCTATCATATGAAAATAAAAATAAATAAATAGAGAAATAAAATTATATATTTATAGTTATAGAGTTTGTCTCTTGTGTCTAAAATGCATAAGGTGTATAAAGTATACCATTTTTTTATAAAGGGTATACACTATAATGAAAAAGAGTACAATTTTTTCATTGAAAAAATATACTAAAATATCAATATTATATTATAAATGTTTAATTAAAAAAAATTCAAAAAATACACGTTATTATACTAAAAAGTATACATTTTGAAAAATGCATGACATGAAAATTTTTGCCATAATTATATGATTGAAAATCTAATATCAAAATTATGAAAAATTAGAATATATATGTTGGATTTAATAATTATATATTTTATCTATCAATTCATCATTATATTTCAATTTTAAATTTATAAAATATTATTTTATTAAATTTCTTAATTTTCATTAAAAACTAAATATTTTGTATTAAATTTTAAATAATATTAACAATCCTAAATAATATTGACATGAAACTTATTATTAAGAAATGGAGTAAAATATTATTCAACTTATTATTAAGAAATTATATTATAAAATATTAATTGTCTTCGTTACACCGTTTCACTTTTAAAAAATAAATAAATTTTAATTAAAATGTATTATTACTTTTGAGCTTGTCTTCAATGAACATTGGTGCACCATATACCCTTATTTTAACGAAATATTCTTTATTGAGTGGTCTCATGTAATCGAGTTTAATAGATTTACATATAAACCATATTTTTTAAAATTACTCCTTAGCATATAAAAAATTTGTAGAGTAATATTTTAAAGAAAAGTAATAATTCATATTTTAAAGAGTAATTTTTTTATTGACTAAAGAGTAATCAAAAAATCAGAGTTTACAAAAATTTGAAAAATAATTTTTTTTTTAATTTTGAAGATTAACAATTTATATGTTAAAAGAGAAAATTTTTATGTACTAAAGAACAACAGAGTTTACATATAAACGTATGTAAACCCGATTTACACAAGTGTTTGTGTTCTTTATTGTGTGAAAATTTAATTTTTATAGTAATTAATTTTTAGTCTTTTAAATAAAAAAATATTACTCATCTCAACATGAATAAAAAAATCAAAACATATTAATTTAACTATGAGTAATATTTTCTATCTATAAGAGTAATAATTTATTACTCTAAAGAGTAATTTCCATGTAAAGAGTAATATTAGTAAAATTAGGGTGCATAGTGAAACATGTGTTAGGAATAATTTATCATTAATATCAATTTTTATCATTAGATATCAAAATTTTTTTATTTTTAAGATATTGTAAAATGACTAAAATAAGTTTGGGGCGGTTTTACTGTCTTACCATATGATAATTTGCCGCTTATATGGAGTATGTCTTTTTATAAAACATTTTACTCTATTATCATTATTTAAATCTCTTTATTTTATTTTGCACATAATATAATTTTTTTTACTAAATCTCTTTTTTATTATTTTATTTTACCTTCTATAATTGAAATATCTTTAAAATACTAATTGAGTTTTTTTTTCACATGTTGTCTTCAATGACGTGTTAATTCAATCGGTTGGTAATTATCAATGGATTAGCAAAAAAAAAGACATTTTTTATTTTAGCAACGGAATGTCAATTGATTTATTCTCTATTTTAGCAACATAATTCAATCCGTTAGTAATTACCAATGGATTAGTAAGGAAATCATTATATAAACAAGTATTTTAACCCGTGCGATGCACGTGATAGATTTTAAAAAATAAAATTATATAAATATAGATTTTTTTGTAATACTCTATTTATATATATATATATATATATATATATATATATATATATATATATATATATATATATATATATATATATATATATATATATATAAATATATCGTGGACACATAAACACTTATAATTACGTATTTTTTCAGTCTCATCTTAATAATTACATATTTTTAAATTGAGTGTTTCATTCTAACGGTTACATTTTTTTATTTTTTATTTTTGTGCATGAGACCCACACAATTAAGTAATTATAATATCTCAATGTGACTCATCCATCCACTATACATTAAAATATTATTTATCTCATCTCAATACACATTAAAATACTAAATTTCTTAATTCACGTGCAAAAAACAATCCGTGCAAACAGCAAATATAACTATTAAGATGTGACGTAGGGAATACATATGTATGAGGTTTTATATTGTGATGATATGTATATTTAGTTTAGTTCTTTATGTGTATTGAATTAAATAATTTTTAGTTGAATCGACGTTATACGATACTTATTCATTTTTCATTTATAGTAAATTAATATAATTATAAAAAACTAACAATTATAATTACTTAATTGTGTGGGTCTCATGCACAAAAAAAAATGTAACTGTTAGAATGAAACACCCAATTAAAAAATATGTAATTATTAGGATGTGACAGAGGGAATACATAATTATATGTGTTTAAGTGTCCACGATATATATATAAATTTACTATTACAAAAACTCTATATTTATACTATAATTTTATTTTTTAAAATTTATTCCCGTGCATTGCACGAGTTAAAATGTTTGTCTTAAAAAAAGTCTAATAAAATAAAGCTTAGGTGCAGTTCTTTTACTAATAATTTAACAGTAAATAATTAATTTATTAATTTAAAACATAAACAACTAATAGTAATTAGAATAAGCACATGACCGGTTGAAAAAAAGGAATCTTAAAAAAAGTCTAATAAAAAAAAAGCTTAGGTGGTAGTTCTTTTACTAATAATTTAATAATAAATAATTAAATCATTAATTTAAAACATAAACAATTAATAGTGATTAAATAATTGGGAGATTACTACTAGGTACAAAAAAATCCTTAATTACTATGAGATATAAACATACAAAAATATTACTACTAACTACAAAAATATATAGTGATATTCCAATATTACCCCTACAATGTGTTGCACATAAATATTGTGTGCAGTAAAAGTTCATGTACAGCAAAGTGTGTGCAGTAAAAAAATGTGTGCAGTAAAAAAAAAGTGTGTTCAGCAAAATAGGGGGTGGTCCGGCGGTGGTCCGGCGACCGGCCGAAGGCGGTACGACAGAATTCCGGTGACCGATCGGCGGTCCGGCAGTGGTCCGGTGGTGGTCCGGCGGTGGGTGGGGATTTGTGTTTGTGGTTTAAAAGTGTATGAGTTTAGGGTTATATTTAGTATTTTCCCCTAACATTTTGTATGTGATAGTAATTATTTTAAATCAATGTATCTAATAGTAATTGGGGGTATAAAGTGTGTACCTAGTAGTAATTTTTCCTAAATAATTCATCCAAACCCTTCTGTTCCACATCTCCATCGTCCCAGCCACCCACCTCCATTGCTGTAACCCTATTTCTCTCTCATCCTCTTCCTCTACCACTAGCCTAAGACCTCCTCCGTACATCCGGTTCGAACAAATATCGTTCATCACATTCTAATTCAAAACGTGTGGAACTCGAAGCATCAGTGAAGAAGTGAATAGTGATGTCTCCGTTCGCCGCGGCAATCAACTCCGACGGCCCGGAAGATGTTATGCTCCCCTGTGCAGGTCATCTTCTCCAGTCTGAATCTCATTGCCGGATTTGGGACGCGAACCGTCTCCGGTTCGAAGACTGCCGCCAGCCACAAGCGCATCGAACAAAGACTAGTGCCGCCATCTACCACTCGTCGGCTCCCCCATGCTGCTCGTCGCCGTCAGATCCACCCCTCACCGAACTGGATCTGAGCCCTTACGCCGGATCTGGCTGCGACGCCGCACCAATTCAAGTCTAGCCATCGATTCGTGCCAGTTGTCGTCGACTAGCCGCCCGCCGGAGATTTCAGTTCGCCTACCACCGTTTGCCATCGGTCACGCATTTAACCGCTTGGAACTCACAGCTCGTGGCGCTGCTTCCCATCGGATCTGTTGAGTCGCGGTGCTGCTATATTCTCGTCGCCAATATAGCCGGAGATGTAGATCCATGTGTTAATCACCACGACCCAGATTTGTCAAATTCCGCATGCTACACTCCGCCGTTCTGAATCATCCGCTGGGAATTTGGGAATCTCGGGCCACTGCTGACGGAGAAAGGTAATACATGGTCACCTTTTCTTCTAGGCGCGGGATGTTCACCTGAATTGACGAGCAACAGTTCATCTGCGATGGACTAAGATTTGACGTTGCAACTTAATTTTATTTTTTTAATTTGTTGTTGCCGCGTGGGATGTTTCATAAGGTGGCTTGTCAGAAATGTCTCAAATCTGAGCATGAAAATCGGCTCCGATGAGTTTATTTTTGTTTTTGGGAAATTGTACTAAAATTGGATAAATAGGACCAAAATTGAATTAAAAATGACTAAAATTGATAATTTTTAAAGTTACAGGACTATTCGTGGGTTCTCTCATAATTTCTCCAACTTAGATATTACTTTCAATTAATTAAATACAACCTCCCTAGCTTAACACAAAGTTGCAAGAACCGCAGTAAAGTAAAAAAAAATTCAGAATGTGTTATTCTATTTGGATCAAATTGATCCAGCTCAATAGGGATATATTTGTCTAGTTTGTGTCATTAATATTTTCTCAAGATAAAAAATACCCTTCCTTTCATTATCTTTTATTTAATTAGATTTTGCTGCAAGTAATAGTTTGATTCTTGATGGCAATTAATATTTAGCGACTTCATTCATCAATCGATCACCTATTCATACCATTTTCATACTCTATTTTATAAATTTAAATGTATTTCATCTAATTATTATTTAAATTAATATATAATTTATCAATTAGAACATTAAATTGTTTTATCATGGATAATTGCGATCTATAATTTCTGTTAGTAAAAAAAATTAATCAATCCTAAAATAAAAATAAAAAATTGGGAAAAATATCATATACGAAGTACTACTTTTTAATAAAGTTAAAATAGTAAATAACTGCATTTTTTTGCAATATTAATTTATTAATTAAAATTCACTTAATCTTTTAATTAATTCCTTTATCCTGAAAAAAATAATGTATTATGTGCTCGTCTTAGATTAAAAGTGTAAAAACAAATTGTACTTTAATATTTTATCTTTTGTGAATGCAATACCTTAAATAATAACTTCTTAAAAGAGTTGGTGTCGTGTGTCATATGTGAATAAGGTGGATAAGAATAAAACTTTTTGTTTTTTTGGGTATACACTTTAATTAATACAGATATATTATTTTTACAAAGTCTCTTGTGAGACGTTATTTACGTGAGACTATTTGTGAGACGTGTTAGAGTATGTCTATTATTTAGATACAATATGCTTAATAATGGTTAAAGCATGTTTACTAAAGTACGTTAGATTATGCATTAAAACATTATTTAATATGTTATAATTTGATTTATTATTGACATACTTTAACTGCAAATAAGTATACTTTATACTTTAGTGATTGGTGGACTCACAAGAGAGTATCTCTATTCTTTTTCTATTTTTTTTATTGAAAAGATTTAAATATGAATAGTATAAATGTTTGATTAAAAAATTTATTTTTTTCAGAAAATAAAGAGCACATATTCTTATACTAAATGGTACTATAACATTTAATACTAAATGATAACAACTTCCAAAAAATGCGGGATTTAGAGACACGCAATTTTTAGCCTTTCAAAAATCAATTATATCTCCAAAGTATTATTATATATTTATTCATAATATTTGATAGATATTTATTTTTAGAGGGACTACCCCAATAAAAACCAATTTTATAACCATTTTTTTAAAAACATTTCTGATACTTTTTTTTACTATTAATTAATATTATACTCTTAAAATTACGTACTAAATCAAGGTAAATATTAAAGAGGTAACAAAATAAATCATAAATTATAAAATGGATAAAAGAAGAAAAAAAATTTAAAAAAAATTATAAGTGGAAAGTCTATATAAAAATGGGTTACTCTCTTATTAGGCGGACGACTCTTATATGCTTATTTATAATTAAAGTATATTTATAGAATCATTTTACAATATCTATATAAAATTAAACTTTAATTTATTATTTATTATACTTTAAAAAATATATACTTTTAACTACAAATAAATATATTTTAACTGTATAATAAACATATTTTAACCCACCTCATAATCCACTCACATGGATATCATCTAAAAAAACTTTTATCTACAATAATTTATCTTCGTGGAAAAAATGACCATTTACTTGATTGAATATGAATATGTACACTCAATCTATTTACACGATTTTAAAATTTGTATAATTTAATTTCAAAATACAATATAATAAGCTTTTTAATATAGTAAATTAAGTTTGAATTTATATTATGATATAAAGAAAGTTGTCATTGTATTTATTTATTATTATTATAAAAGTAATATAAATGGGTCATTAAAATATAAATTTATATTTTTATAGAGACATGTATATTACGCGTACTTATGTATATTTACTAAAAAAAAGCTAATTATTGTGTGCACCCATATACAAATATAAACATAAACATATACAATTAAGAGCAAAAATGTATACAATTTAATTATTAGATTTTTTAATGAAAAATTGAGTGTAAAAAAATGTACAATTATTAAAAAACATGTATATACTATTGAATAAAAAGATACACATATGATGCTAGTTTTTTTAATGAAAGACTTAATATGAAAAAAATATACAATTATTATGAAACACGTATACAAAATAGAATAACATGTATACAAAATAGAATAAAAAGTTATACACATGTGGGTGCACCATTGCACCCAATATACACTTAAAAAAAATATAGTAGTAGATCTGATCATTGCAAATATCCTATGAAATATTATTATTTTATATATAGTAGAGAATATTAAAAAATAAAATTAGTATCTTTGAGTTTGACGCTCAAAATGTAAAATAAAAATGTTTGCATTTCTTGGAGGGAGTACATTTTTTAATAGTTGAATATTATACTGGTAAAATTCTTAATTTTATTGTTAAATTTGTTTCTCAATGGATTAACAACAATATTTATTTTTTTAATTTTTTATTGATAAAGTGGTAGTTGATAAATTTTATTATAAAATTCAAAATCATCTAATAATTCCGTTGGTCATCTCGTAAATAATCTATTGATAAATAACAAATGTATTTATTTGGTAAAAATAGTATAAATTATTAAGATTCAGTTGTTAAAAAAAGACAAAGACGTGTATGAGAATATGAGACTGTCTCACGTAAACCCTTACGTGAGACGGATAAAAAGTGATAAATATCATTATCATTTTCGCTATAAAAAATTATTACTTTTACTGTAAAATGTTATCATTTTTTATTTATATTATAAATTGTTCATGAATAATTCATTGTACTATTATTATTTTTTATCGATTGAATATCACTTTTTGTTAATGATATTATTACTTTTTATCCATTTCAAATAAGGATTTACGTGAAACGGTTTTACACACAAGACTTACTCATAAAAAATTGTAATAATTTTAATTTTTTTTGATAATAGGTTGGTATTTATCAACCGGAAATCAATCATTTGTTTAAAAGTAATTATTTTTAGTGTTTTGTATAGTATTGATATTGAAATAGATCTACTTATAAAAATGTTTTGCAAAACAATGGAATGTGCAAACAATTAACAATTAAGTTATTTTAGTTTTTCTTTATTTACACCAATTGATTCGGATGAAATTGATCCGTTTAGTAGCGTCCATTGAAAATATCAGATGATAGTCTGGTTAACAGCAAGAAAATATAGAACTATTACTACCATTACTCCTCACCATATTCGTCGGTGTATCGAACCATTAAATTAATATTAGTTTATTAATTTCACATCATTAATCACTGAAAATAGTTCATCATATAATGATGGAAAAAGAACATGTAAGAAGATTAAGAAAGCAGAGTTTCATCCTTACACGCAAAGATCTTCCCTACCACCCACAGATATTAACAAAACTTCCCATTTTACCCCACCCCAAGTTTTTTTTTTTCATTTTGCAGGCTAATTGGAAACAAAACAAAGGGAAACTATAATTACGCTTTTCTCCTTAACTACTCACTTTCCACGACTCCAGAGTCGGGAAGCTACAAAAACTGTCGAAGTCCAGCCCCGCCGTAACCGCCTACGGCATGTACGGCTGCGCCACCAGAGACGAAGCGGCGGAGCCGTCGTTGAAGAAATTCGGCGCGTCGAGCGTCGGCAGGACACTGCTCGGCTGAAGCCGGTGGATTTTCCTCTCAGGCTCCGGCTTCACCACCGTCGCCACCGACAGATGCCCGTTCAAGCTGCCGAACCTCACGCCGGTCACCTGCTGCACCATCTACCGGAAATTTGCGGGATTCGCCGTGATAAATGTCGTGATCGCGCGCTTCGACGCTCGCGACCTTGCCGGTCGGCGCGACGCCGCCGCGGCGTAGCTTCTGCAGCTGAGCTAATTCGTTCTCGGAGCCGCCGGAAGAGTCGGCGTCTGAAGCGGTGCCGGCTGCGCGAAGAGAGACTCGATCAATTCGGCGAAGTAGGCATCGGCGTCGGAGGACGTCGCCGAGAACGACTTCTGCAGCGCCTTCGTTAGTGTCATTTTCCTTGGTGAAGATGTCGTAAATCCAAGCATCGGCGGCGAATGTAGGGCGGAGCATCCATGGCTGCTCCATCGTCATCAAATTTTCCGACGCCATTTATATCGCACAAATTCGCGCAATTCCTCTGTATAGAGATAAAATTGAATCCACAAATGAGGCAGAAATGGACTCTTATGCCATGAATGGAACTGTAGTTACAGTTTGATTTAAGCTTGTTTTGGAATGGATGTTGAGAGAGAAGAAGGGGTAGGTGGTGTGCGTAGTTGGTGCATCTCTCTCTTCTCCGTAATGTGAAGGCTGTCACAATATCTCTCTTCACCCCATTGGCCAGGCTCTGTGACAATAATGACAATCTCCCACCTTTTGCAGGGAAAACCGGCTGAAGGGGTAGCTTTTGAATTAAAAATTGATTTTTTTATCCAATGGTGTGTGTTAAAATGAGAAGGATCCAACGGCCTCCGCTGACCGTGGTCACCAATGACCTCGGGTCACTGGAGTAGCCCTCTTATTATAAATAGAACATGCATTTCAGTAGCCCTCTTATCATAAATAGAACATGCAATTCAATATAATTAACCTTGTATATGAATTATTGGTAAGGAAAAACTTTAGAACTAAGTAATATTTGTTAAAATAGAAGTACATGCAACTAAATTCTAAGTATCTTAAAAAGAGAAAAGTTATTAGCAATATTAGTGGTTGGAAAGGGAACATAAATTAATTAACTTTTGTTTGATTTTGTGTTTTTCAAAGTTAAGATTGTAGACTAATTTACGTGTTAGACCTAAATTAACTCGGGTTTTAACATAATTTTATAATCACTCCGATTGATCAACTGTCTACATTGTTTAATTTAGCTAAGTTTCAATCCGAGTTTCTAACGATCACCCCATGAAAGTACTACTCCCTCCGTCCCATAGAAGTTGGTATAATTTTTTTTGGACACGGAGATTAACGAGTATAATAATTTAATGTAAAGTAGAGTAAAGTGAAATGAGAGAAATAATATTTAATGAATAGTGGGTAGTTGTATTAGAGATGATATATGAGGCCCATGAGAATAGATTAATTGTTTTTGTGTGGGTCCATGTATTAAAAAGGAAATGTATCAACTTTAGTGGGACAAACCAAAAAGGAAAGTGTGTCAACTTTTATGGGATGGAGGGAGTATTTATTTTGTGATATTTCTTTTTCCTTATTTTATTTTTGTTTATTTAATCTTTATAAACTTCATTCTACTCTTAGAATACCTTACTGAATGATTCAAACCATATTTTGGTATGAGATTATTAAAATAGATAACAGTTATTCAGAATATTTTGTGCCAATCCTAATAACCAATATTGATTCTGAAAAATCAATGTCATTTAAATGTACGAATTTGAATTTCTTGAACCAAAATATTTTTTAGTTTAAATTAAAAAAAAGTTTGTAATGTCTCAAATTGTGTCGGTGCTCCGACACCTTAATCGACATTAAATTCAATATTCAGTACTATGATGATGGTGTCAGATATATTGTCGGTATCCTATGTTGAGGCTCTAACATTTTGACATAGACTAAATTCGACATTCGATTCTATGACGATGATATCGGATATGATGTCAGTGTCTTATATTGAGGCTCCAATACTATGATCGATACAAAATTCAAAATCTGATGCTATAATAATGTTATCGGATATGATGTCAATGTCCTGTATTGGATTCCAATACCATGATCGACACTGAATCTGACATCAGATGCTATAATAATGATGTTGAACATAATGTCGGTATCTTGTATCGGGTATTAGAAACTTTAAACGACACTGAACAATTATACTATTAAAAAATGGGGTGTGTGGGCTATTTTGGTCAAAAAATGATTAATTGGGTACAATACAATAAAATTTAATTGTTTATTGGCAATGATTTTGTCTTTAAAAAAGTTGGGTATTTTGGTTACTCTCCCTATTTTATTAAAGTAATAGATTTTAATAATAATAAAAAATTAATATTTTGGGTAAATATACTTTTTTATCCATTAACTTTATCCGATTTTAAAATTGATCCATTGATTTTACAAAATTTGAAATTGGTTCATTAAGTTCACAAAATTCAACAAAGTAATCCTCTTACTGGCTGTAGCGGGTTGCTTATCAGGTAATGATGACATGATTTTTTTTTTTTAAAAATGAAACAAGCCATTTACGTGACATGGATTGAGGTTAATGGTGAGAGAGAAACCAAAATTGAAGAAAGTGAACCCAGCCGCTGCATCGCTACCCCATCGACGGATCTGCCATGACTGCCCGTGCCCCACCATATGCCGTTTATATCGTCTAGCCAGATTTGGAGGCAGTTCGGTCTCAGATGATGGCGAATTTTGCCGCCTGACATCCCCGTTAGGCAGCGACACCATGAAGTTGCTTAAAGCAGGAAAAACAATAGTGTGGAGGCTAAATGAGGGATAGATAAAATCAATGGAACGACAGAAGTGCAGAAAAAGTGACGTTTAGGAAGCAACGCCCTCGCTGGTAACTACTTTTCAATCATAGACACTTTCTAAAAGCATTGATGCTGCCGCCATGTTGAAACTTTTGGACATGTTTTTCCAATTAAAGTGCATTATTCATGTCTTATTGTAGAGATTTTGATGACTAAATTAGTCCATTTCATGATGTTATTGATTGCATTTTTGTGTGTGGATTTAAAGAGCAAGAATTCTCTATTGTTGTGTACGACGGAGTGACCAAGAAGTTAAAAATATTGAACCCAAGAGGTAGGTACTAGGGCTTAAGAGATCTTGCGTTTCTTGTAATTTTATAAAGGCGAATCATGATCTGATTGGATTGTGATCAAACAAGTAAATAAAATTATCTTAACAAATAAACAAGCAATGATCAAGCAAACAAAAATGGATTGAAGATGAATAGTTTTCCAAGTTAAGTAAAAGTGAAATTAACAACACTAGGGATGTGTCAATTCTAGGATTAATAAATCAAATTCACATGTATTATGGGTTAACAATTAAGTGTCAAAACTAATTCCACCTAAACTCCCTATCGAGATGGGTATGATGTAGATCCTTAATAAGGTCTTAAAATGGCTCCAAGGATTGGTACTTAATCAAACAATTTCAACTAGGTACTAAATTTAATATGAGTGTCCCCTCACCCGATCAATCGACCTCGATTTAACCAATCGAATGTTCTATCAAAGGGTTTTAAATCCTAAAGGACATATCTATCTCTTTAAAATTTAATGCACATGAGGTGCATGAAAAAGTGATTCAATTAATTATCCTAAATAAATAATTGACTTCTCAATCTAATCACATGCTTAAAACAACAAATCACACAAATCATCATAAACTTCAAGATCTAAAACATCAAAGATAGAAAATCAATAAACCCATTCAACATATAAATTTAAATGCATAAATTCCAAAATTATCCAACACCATTCATGTTGCTAATCTCACAAAGGAGATTAGCAAACCATAATCATAAAGAAAACAACATAGACCATTGTATCTAGGGATGACAATGGGGCAGATCAGGGCAGGTACCTGTGTATCCAAGCCCGCCGCCCCGCCCTGCCCCGTGACCCGCCTCGGGTCAGGATTTTAATACCCAGACCTGTTCCTATGCGGGACAGGTCCGCCCCGTCCTGCACAATCTAAAATTTTCATGCATATAACATTATACCACAACATCAATAACAGTAGCATAAGTACACCAACTGTGAGTCACCATAAATACTTAATTCATAGGTAAAATATCCATTACAAATTATCATAAGCATTTAATTCATAAGTAAAATATCCATTACAAATTATCACATATAACAAAAGTATGTCAAGACTCATTTGCCTAAATTCATCAAGGCATTAGCTCCCCCATGTTCTTACTCAAGAAGCTATTGAATCATAGTATCCTTTTTTCATACTTCTTCCTACTACAATAATAAACAAGAATTTCAAATAAAACATTGAGAGATTTAAAGGAATGTATTAATTTCAAGACTTTTAATTAATATATATAGAAATTTTATATTAACATACCTCAGATTGTTTGCTTTCAACATCAGAATCGTACAAAACACTTGCATGCGCATTTTCAAGGGATGTGTCATCTATACAGTAAAAATATAAACATAAATAATTATACAAAAAACACAATGCAAAAATTATAAAGAATATAATAGTTGAAGTAAATTACCTTTCATCTGAATTGATAGCCAATTTTGTGCGCACATTAAAGCCTCTATGGTTTTCGGGTGAAGTCTACTGCGATGAGGGCCAATTAGTCTTCCACTTGTGCTAAAAGCAGACTCAGAAGCTATCGTAGAGATGGGAATAGCTAAAATATCTTTTGCCATTTGGCTTAAGATCGGATATTTACCCACATTTAATTTTCACCATGATAAGACATCAAAATCTGAAACATCGGGTAAACTTTCTTCTTCTAAGAAGTGATCCAACTCTGACCTCATTGGTTTTCTTTTCTTTTGAGATTTAAACAAAATTCACTAAGAGAGGCTGAATTTGTAGATTGGCTACCCTCCGATGATCCAAACCCTTCACTAACTTCTTTAAAAGAATCTCTCTCATATTGTTCATACAAATCACGACATAACATGAGAATTTTCTGTATCTCATTTTCACTTCCTAAACCATAAATCTTCCCAAAATGATACTCTAGCAAGTCAGTTTTAAACCTTGGATCAAGCAAAACTGCCACCCCCATCAAACCATTCACAATAGACCAATATTTATCAAATTTTTCTATCATTTTCGAAGCCATCGACTCAATAACTTTAATGCCAGAAACTTGCCACTGGATTAAAGCTAACTTAATGTCACAAATATTAGGAAAATATAAGTTTGCAGTAGGATATCGAGTTCCAGAAAAAATCTCAGTTGCAGTGTAAAATACCTCAAGCTTTTCACAAATTTCTTTGGTAATTTTCCAATCATCATCACTTGGGCAACACTTGTACTTTGGATCACGATGCTTCAAACGAGCAAACACATCTTTATTTACAAGGGTTACTTGCAACATCAAGTATGTCGAATTCCAACGTGTTTTACAATCAAGTGCAAGCTTTTTGTAATTGGAATACGAACCTGACGAGTCGCTTCCTCAAACTTCTCCCATTTCTTTTGGGTGCCCAACCAATAAGCAACACTATCTCTTACAGCCAAAATTTCCTTTTCGATGACATCTAACCCATCCTTCACAATCAAATTTAATATATGAGCACAACAACGTATATGGAATAACTTACCACAAACTAATAAAGTTTCTGAGGAAAGCTTTTCCAAGAGCAAATTCATCATAGCATCATTGGTCGAACAATTATCAACAATTATAGAAGATAATTTTCGTTCAATGTTCCAATCTAGGAGACATTCAAGCAGTGGTTCACAAAGAACTTCACTTGTATGTGGACTCGGCACAAAAATAAACCTACAAAAGTTAAAAAAGAATTAATAAACATCAAATAAGTAATGAGATAATCCATAAATACATAATAAAAAGTGGTTTTATTAATAATACCCGATAATTCTGCTATTTAGTTTCCAATTGTTGTCAATGTAATGGGCTGTGACAACCATGAATCCTTTCCTTTGAAAAGAAGATGTCCACATATCCGTTGTTACAGCTATGCGACTTTCGTTCCAAAAATTTGCATAGTGGCTTCCTTTTCCGACTCATATATCTTCAAACAATCTGCTTTAACTGTGTTTCTTGACATTGGGTTGAAAAGTGGATTCAAACTCTTGCAAAATGCCCTAAACCCTTCATGGTCCACCATTTTCAAAGGATATTCATGTATAATGATCATTTTTGCAAGTTCTTTACGAGCCGCATCTTTGTCAAAGCTAAAAGGTGAAAGTTCCATTTTCCCTTTGGAAAAGTTAGCTTGTAAAAGTTGTTGTCTTATGTTCTTCATTTTCCTCTTAGGACATCTTTCAATGTGCTTATGTAAGTAACTATTACCTTTACTTGGATCTCCCAACAATAATTTAGCACATAACTTGCACTTGGCTTTCAAAAGACTTCCCACAGTCAGTCTATCGTAATGAGCCCAAAATTTAGAAAAAACCCGTCCACCAGTAGTATTCGGTTCATTTGTCATACTAGGAGAACTTTCAACATCCGGAGATGATGTGTTTGGGATCGAAGTAGATTCATTTGGTGACATTTGTGCTTGTGATTCAGATATCATATTAGTGCTAATAGGTGAAATGGGAGATGGCGATGGAGTTGTAGATTTTGATGTCATGATATCAAAGTATATATACCATTACCTTGTATTTGGAAAAAAACATGGCAGCAGTAAGATTAAATTAACAAATGATACCAATAGTTGACTGATTTACCTAAAAAAAAGATGTATCACATATTGGAAAATTTTTGGCCGCAGTAAGATTAAATTAAAAAATGATAGCAATAGTTGAGTTAACCATCTTAAAACACATTTACCAAAAAAAGAAAGAAAGATGTATCACATACATGTGATGCCGTCACTGAATTAATACGAGATCAATGTAAGAGGTCACCGTTATGTATCAAGGTTGACTGAAACGCTATCATATAATTAAATTTCCATTAAGATTCTAAGAATCAACATAAACAGGGGTTAAATGTATAAGGTTGTGGATTGTGGAAGTGACAACTAACCTCTGTTCGATTCGTTATAATCCAGTAGCCTCCGAACCCTCTTCTAATTCTTTGCACAATACTCGACATTTCTCCCCACCAAAAACGATATCAAACCCCCTGATTTTCAAATTATCAGTAAACGAAATATTAATCTAACTTTGTATTCATTGTTGAGTGTATCTGAATCAATAGATCCACAAAAGGTAGGGACGAATAGGAATTGCCGAAAGAGGGAGGGAATTTACCAAACCCTAGTCGCAATAACAATTGGCAGAAGGAATTAGTGAATGGAATGTAAATGAGGAATTATATATATATTTTTATATATAAATAAATAAAATATAATTTAATATAGTTAAATAGTACGGGGCGGGACGGGGCGGGTCGGGGCAACACCAACACCCATATTTGAACTGCCCCATATAAGGAGCGGGGCAGTCCCGGCCCGTTCTTTGTGTGGGGTGGGTCTGATCTGGCCCAACCGGGGCGGGGCAGCGCGGGGCGGCTTCGGGTCGGGGCAAATTGCCATCCCTAATTGTATCTTCACAAACCATTGCAAAACTAGAAGGTTTAATACAAGAATTGGATGAAAACTCCCTTGAATTGCTTCAATGGTGATCCCCTTTCTTTCCTTGCACTTTTCCTCTCTCCCTTACTTCTTTTCCTCACTTGGATGGTGGTTTTAATGAAAGGATTATAGTAGATGATATGGATGAAGAATGGATGAAGATGATGGTGTAAAATGACCAAAATGATGTGTGATGTGTGTGTGCAATTGAAACCCTTCAAAATCTGATTGAAATGTTGAAATTGGGGGTATTTATACCCCCTTGAACCTTTTAGAAGCTTGCTGATAATTTTCAGATATTTTACCGAACTCGACTCGAGTTTGGCAGCTCGACTCGATTCGGGTCTTGTTTTCTCCGCAGGTTGCAGCATTTAATGGAGCTCGAGTCATATCTACAGCTCAGCTCGTGTTGGCTAGCAAGACTCGACTCAAGTGCGGAACTCGAGTACATGGGTATCGAGTAGACGTCTCTGATGTGTACAGTCGACTATCGGTGGTCGACCTCGGCAACTCGACTCGTGCTGGGTATCAGGGCTCGACTCGAGTGCGTGAATCAACTTGAGGTTGAGTCGAGCTGTGCACTCGTCTTTCCATTTCATCTCCCGATTCCATTTTTACCTGTTTTTCATACGTTTAAGCTCATTTTTACACATTTCCATAAAAATACAAAATACCACAAATATACAAAAATATGGATAAAATAATATGAAAACATATATAATAATGTACTAAAATTTAGGTGAAAATAGCGACAATCAGTTAACACATCCCTTACAAATACTTTGAAGGTTGGTAATGGTACCTCGTCCTAATATTTTTTTCTTCACAACGTTGATTAAATATTTCCAATTAATTACACACCATTTCATTTCCTGATTGGTAGGGCTTTCTGTTGTGGTTAAGGTATTCCTAGATTGATTATACAAACTCCACACTACAAGTACACGATTCGCCTATAAAGCCCGCTGTTGAAGGCAGATATCGAAGTATAAGATTATACTCCCTCCGTCCCACCCAAAGGGTTATTTTTGCTTTTTGGCACGTGGATTAAGGGGTATTATTATTTAATGTGTAGTGGGTAGTTGTATTAGTGGGAGTGTGGACTCCATATTTTAATTGTATTAGAGGGGGTGTGTGGGTCCCATCTGTGTAAAAAAGGAAAGATGACCCTATGGGTGGGACGACCACAATGAAAAAAGGAACCCTTTGGGTGGAACGGAGGGAGTAATATAAGCCTTCAAATTGTATAATATTTTAAACTCCACGTGCTCTCCAGAACTGCACCATATCCCAAAAATGCCTAGGGTACCAGCAAAATACACCGGGGGGATTCCCGGTGTAGGGCCTCCGGCGCTCAAGTCAGTAATCGACCAATAAGAACTCTCACCTCACTCAAGATAGATTTTCAGTACTATATATATATATATATATATATATATATATATATATATATATATATATATATATATATATATATATATCAATTTATCACTCTCTCTATTATTCCATTGACTAACCCATTAAAAACACGTCTTTCCTCTTGGCGGTTTTAATCACCCCCAGAATAGGGATAGCAATGTGTGTGGGCTGACCAAAGCTCATCAATTTAGCTTTGGCTATCTACAAAATCAACCTTTTAAATATAATATTTATTAATATTATAGATTAATATTAATCCACATCAACCACTCTCCCTACTTTGATATGTAATAATTATTTCCAGTGCACAAACTACTCTATCCCGATATGATATTCCTTTATAGGTAATTTGAATTTATTCTCTTAATCCTACTTATTAACTCGAATCAGATTCAATTAGTAAGTATTTATATAAGATAGTTCTTATGAAACTTCGGAGTCCCCTCACTTAGAATCATAACATGAAATCCTGCTCAGCAATGAATGCACTCTATCAATAATCAAGATATGTATTCAAACTCTACATAACAATTAATGATTCACAAAACAACTCTGAATATGAATTAAAAAGACATAATCTTATATAAAATAAACCACAAGTAGTGTTGTACGGAGTATACACACGGAAGTTCAATTAAATCATAAAACCTTCATAACCCTAGAACTACCGAAGCGGTTCTAGCCCATGATTGATCGTGAAACAATCATGGTGGTTGGATAAATCTTACCCATAGTCTTGAAAATTAAAAGATAAATTAAGAAGTGAAGTAAACCCTAGATGCAAGTACCGTCGCGTCTCTCTCCATCTTAAATCTTCACTTGGTTCTCACTTGATTCGACAGACGAATCTCTCCACAGCTCCGTAGAATGATGGTAGGGTTTCGGATGTTGTGTATAATAAAGATGGTCTCTTGTTACTGCGTAGGGTCTTTTTTTTATACTTTCATCTCCTCTAATGGACCTCTAATGAGATTTTTGAGGGAAAACACGTATTGAAGATGTAAAAATACAAATCCAAAACTTCTCGCGTATTGGTTCGACCAGAGCTCTAGGTCGAACCATCAATTCTCTGGTCGAACTAGCCTGTAATATACTTCCAGATGCCTGGTTCGACCGGAACCACAGGTCGAATCAGAAGCACGGGGTCGAATTGAATTGGCACCACTTTAAGCATTTAGTTCGACCACGGTTCGACCTTCGTGGCTGGTCGAACCACATCATCATGGTCGAACCACGCTGTAAGAATTTGCAGGTTGCTGGTTTGACCTGAACCAGTGGTCGAACCACTCGTGTCCTGGTCGAACCAGATGCTTAAACTCCCCTTTTCTGGTTCCAGCACTTTTGTCCCGTTCTTCGAAAATCCGCTCAAACGGCCTCAAACGCACCTGATTCGTGACTTTCCACTATATATCTCGATTTATCTTGACTTAAGATCAAATCACACATCATTATCATAGAAATCAGAGCTCAAATTACTTGAATTTTAGCTCTCATCAATCCCAAACTTAAATATTGCTCGTCCTGAGGCAACGAAATCAAAAACCACAAGAGTAAGAGCAAAATTTACGAGGGCATCAAATCATGTACAATACATACCTACACATGCAATTCTATCAATTTAAAAAAAGTGCTACTCGCATAATACATTTCATTCATGTAAAAACATCACTCAATTATAATACGCTTCGGAGTGCTAAGTCATCTAGCTCACAAGATAAGTGTTTACTCTCGCTCTCAAGTGTGAAGTACACTTAAAAAGGTTAATATACGCTCATAATCAATTCATATTCCTGCATAACCATAAGCTTGGCAAGGGTCTCAAAAATTATTTTATAATCATCTCATTACTAGGATCACAAATGACTTGCTTTTGGGTTATAATGTTGGCTCTTTGGTAATGGTAGAAAAATATAGATATAATTCACTAGTAGAGAATTATCTCGGAGCTTTTCTTTTCATCAAACAACTTCCTCTTCTCCATCTTATTCTCATGATCTTTGCGATTCTCTTTTTTCCTTCTTCACTTGGAATCAACATCATCTTTCCTTTCTTCAAGCGCAAGGGTACCAATTTCAGGCATTACCCTTCTAAGCAGTCGGGGTACCAGTTTTAGGCACTACTCTTAAACAAGATTTAACCATTTATTAACTTCAACATACTCAACTACTTTTTCTTCCTTTTCTTCTTTTCAAGCTAGCATATATTCACCTCAACTCTCTACTAATAAATAAGGTATTCAAAAAGGCTCAAGTAAAGGATGAATAAAGGCTTTTTATCAAGGCTTGTCTAAGAAAATGTTTTTAAAGGCTCAATGAGGCTTCCAATGATTTATACTGATATATAGGAAGGTAAAATTTGGCTAAGAACTCAAATAAACAACAACAACCTAAGATCATATCCTAATAACTAACAATCATAAGTCTCACACAAGACTTCAAGCCAAGTTCTAGAATATGAATATATGAACGATTCTCATAAGAATAAACTATCATGCATAGATGTTGCATGATTTCATATGGCTCAAATTCTCACATGGGTAATAGATTCCTAAGCACCCTTCATAGAATATAATCAATATCAATTCCACAATGAACTCCACATATTTAACAAGTTGTACATGCTTCTCATCAACAAAATCATGAAAAATATGAATGAAACATACTCATCAAAGAGTCAACAACCCATCATCACAATCCAAATCAAATCTCACAAATCAATCCAACCTCAGAATCAGTATAGAATATCAATACATGCCACTCACACCACCAAATACCCAACCTATCAAGAGAAAAGAGAAGGGGGATTAGATGAAGTAGATAAAGATGAAAACCTAGCGCCCTCTACTCATGTGGAGCATCATCATCACTATCTCCCCTGCACCAATCATCCAAATCTCTTTGCAGGCTATCCACCTTCCTATCCAACGCCTCACAGCTATTACTCAAATCTCACAACCTCTGATCCAAAACCACATAGTTGGCATGTAGCGCAATATAACGCATATCAAGTGCAGCATAGCTTCTAGTAAGCAAGCCCAATTGGCGGTTCGTCTCCCTTTGATTGTTGTTCAGGTTGACAAGGTGCTCATTCATCAATCGAAACTGCTCACTGTAGAACTCATCAGGATCACCCCAATACTGCTGCTGTGGCTACTGTGGATGTGGTGGTGGTGGCATCTCATGCTGCTGCTGATGCGGTATCTTTATATCAGGATGCTCAATCAGCTCCTTTCCATACATCTCCTCATCATGCTCTTTTTGTGCTGAGGCTACTGCTGTGACTTTTGCTGTTGCTGCTGTTGCGGTAGCTACCTCTGATCTACTATCCTTTGCAGCTCCTGATACATCCCGGCAGCATACATCTGAGCACAGTCCTCCAATCTCTTCTCCTCAAGCACGTTATTAATATCATCTCGTGTGCTAAAGTGTCCATCATCCTTGATCGTAATCAAAGCCCTCACATTATATGAAAACATGAAAGAATACAGATTAGAACCCCCTAGTGAAAAATCAGTCTCCATCTCGATGTAAAGCAAATCCAGCTTGAACACATGCACTCATCACTAAATCAGGATCCTCCAAAATAGGGGTAATACCAGTGAAATCCATGTGGTGTGACTCAGCCATGGGAGTAAGCAATCCTCCAATATTCACTCTTTGAAACGAGAAACTCCTAAATCTGTAGAACTGTTGAATCAGATATGATCCCAAATTAAACCTCACTCCATCCAACATATACCATAGAGCATACATTTCTCCCCTGGATAAGCAACTTCCCTCAGATCGGGCAAACAACGTATTGCTCAAAACTCTATCCATGTATCTATTGACCAGATTACGGATCATAGCATCACGAGCCTCCTTAGACTTAAAGTCCATATCCTCACTTGAAATAGATCTCCAAAAATCATTCGCTCTAAACTGTCCGTTCTCATGCCTAGAAATCCCCTTAGGGGTTCCTAGCAACAAATTAAAATACTCAGCTGTCCATGTTCTCCTTTTGCCTCCAAGTTGGAATGAACACTCATAAGGAAGAGAACTAACACCCTTCTTAATCGTAATCGAGCACAACACCTCCGTAGTAACATGAAAGTACGTAGGCCTCTTCAGCTTCATGAATTGACGAATGCCCACTTGATCAAACATCCACATTATGTCACCACGGATATTCATCGTCCTCATGTCATCATCATCCTGGTACCTTGTGCGAGTAATCTTATCTGACATAACACCCCATCTATCCTTAATTTCTCCCCAATTCTCCATCTCAATGTGCAAATGCCTCTGCAACCTTTCCTTAAGACGTAACTTCTTAGTAATCTCGTCTTCACGAGGTTGCCTATCCTCCTTCCTCTTAGAGCGGATTTCAGTCGCCTTTCCTTTTCCTACAAAAATAGTACTTCAATACCAAACATATTCAAGGAAAACAGACCTACTGAAATCCAAGCTAATCATACATTAAACTCTACTCAAAACTTCAAGTTGTTCATGTATAATGAACTTCAACATGCATGCTATTCATAAAATTAAACCATAATTCCATAAACATTCTATTCCATTCTCACGTCAACATTCAACTTTTCCAACAAGAATTTCAATAATTTCACCATTCACTTCACTTTCTTCACTCAAGCATGCAATTTATCAAAACCAAATCCACTTAATTCTAACATGCTTCTCTTCACCACAAAAATTGTTCAACATTCCACATAAAACATCATGGTCTAACAAAAATCAACAATAAAAATTGGGCGCATCACTTGTTCATAAGAAATTTCAAACATAAATCCAAATTACACTATGAATCCACATAAAAACAAGTTCAATCAACTTACCCACTTAAAATCAAGCAATAGACCTTCAATCCTAGGGTATTAGAGTCAAGAAAACATACATTTCAATCCAGACATAGCTTAGTATGAACAAGAGATGAAAATTCCTAATTTGGATGATAAACCCTAGTTTTTCAACTAAAAAGCCCCAAATCTGTAAGAAATCAAGTGTGGGAAGGGTGGAAAGTGGTTTAATCGGAGTATAAAGTAGTAAAATCAAAATTTAGAAGAGAGGATTTTTGATTCGGAGAGGATTCGAGTGCGGGTGGTGTGAAGAATGAACGAAATAGGGGCGAAAATCTAATTTAAAACACAACTTACTTGGGCTAGTTCGACTCGAACCAGGTGGTCGAACCACTCCGTCATGGTCGAACCACGCTTCTGGACGAATATGGGTTTTAGTTCGACTCGAACCATTGGTCGAATCGGATCATCGAGGTCGAACCAGCCTGTAACAAACTTTCAGTTGGTTGGTTTGACTCGAACCACAAGTCAAACCACAGCCTCCAGGTCGAACCAGCCTGTAATAATTTCTCTGATTTCCAGTTCAACTCGAACCATCTGGTTTGACTTACGCCAATGGTCTAACCACGCTGCCGTTCCTTCAAACATGATTCTTTTTCGTCCCCTGCAAACTTCAAGCTAAAAAAGATCATTAAGTACCAAAACAGAGCAAAACTATATTAGAGAACCACCATTAAGACTCAATAATTCATGTATATATATTCCGCATATGACATAATAAATAAAACATCACTGAACATTAGGCAAATTGCAAAAAAAGACACATCAACACAAGTTAAAGTTTTAATATGCCGCAAAAAATTAACTCCCCTAACAAACGTTACAAAGAAAAGATTATACTCTCAGTGCTACGATGAGGTAAGTAAATCACTGATTAGCCATAACTTGTAGTAGGGATGACCAATCAAAACAATTTATCGAACCACAGGGAGGTCGATGCTAGAGCTTAAGCGATATCACGTTTATTGTAATTTTATAGAGATGAATCATTGAGGATTGGTTGATTAAACAAGTAATTAAACGATAATCAATACAAGCAAACAAGCAATGATTAGCAAACAAAATAGATGGATGAAATTAGTGGTTTTTCAAGTTGAGTAAAAGTGAGATTAACAACAATTAAGAAGTGGAAATCCTAGGATAAATGCATCAAATTCATATGATCATGGGTTTAGACTAAGGGCCAACACTAAGTTCACCTAAACTCCCTCTCAAGACAAATAGGATATGGAATCAAGCATAATGGATTGGTTCTCATTCAAACAATTCCAACTAGGTACTAAGCTTGAATTAAGAGTCACTTCACATGATTAATCAATTTCTCAACCAAACCAACCATATGTCCTATTAAAGGATTCTAAACTCTAAAGGATTTCTCAATCTCTTTACAATTTATAATGCACATGAAGTGTTGGATGAAATGATTCACTTAATTATCCTAAGCATATAATTGATTTCTTAATCTAATCACATATTTAGAACAAATAAACAAACAAATCATCAATACAACTCAAGCAATTAATAATCAATGATAGAAAACCATAGATCCAATCAACATATGAATTCAAATACACAAATCTCAAAATTATCCAACAACTCTCATGTTGTTAATCTCACAAGGGAGATTAGCCTACCATATTCATAAAAAAATTAACATAGACAATTAAATCCTTACAAATCATGATAAAACTATGAGGTTTAATACAAAGATTGAATGGAAACTTCCTTGATCTATCTTCAATGGTGATCTCCTTCCCTTCTTTGCACTTTCCTCTCTTCCTTGATCCTTTCCTTCACTTGGATGTAGAAATTGATGGCGGGATGATGGTAGATCCAAAGAATAAAGAATGGATGAAGATGATGGTGTGGAATGGAAAAAATGGTGTGTGAGGTGTGTGCAGGGCTGTTAATTTTGGATCTCTCTCTAAAATATTGAAGTATTGGGTATTTATACCCCTTGGGAAGCTTCTAGAAGGATTTTGATTTTTTTAAAGAATTTCACACAACACGAGTCGTGCTTTGCAACACGGCCATAAGGTCGCCGTATTGGGTGAATTGATGCTGTCGCACGGCCTCTCCTTACAGGCCCGTGTTGGCTACACGGGCCGTGTGCTGTGACACGACTCGTGCACCCGACACGGCCAGTCATGTTGCTGCTGCCCTGCTTCCTTCACTGTTTTAGCTTGTTCTCCCTCGTTTCAACTCCGAATTGAGATCCGTTTTTTCCTACGTCTTCCTTATCATGTCTAGAATCCAATAAAACACAAAACACAATCAAATAATACACAAATATGAATAAAATAATATGAAAATACACAATAAAAAATACTAAAATCTAGGTAAAAATATCACTCATCAATCACACCCCCTCAAACTTAGTAGAAACTATAGTTGAAACTAAGTTTGCAAAGAGATATAATTTTCGATAAGTAAGCACGTCAAATATAAATTTTTTTTACTCACACGAATGAAATAAAATAATAAAATAGGAGGAAAAGCCCTCAACAAGCGCTCATGTTTAATGTTGGAGAGTCACGATGGTACTAAATCAATGTAAAGTATCCTCAAAGACGATGCAAGCATTATCCGATGACTTATAATGCTTTAATCGATGCCCATTCTCCGCTAGATGTCTCCATCCTTGTCCATGATCTCAAAACTCCCCATTCCGCAGGCTCTATGGATAATGAATGGTCCCGTCCAATTTGACTTCAATTTTCCTGCAAAAAGCTTCAAATGAAAGTTAAAGAGTAATATCTCATCACCTTTCTTGAATTCCTTGTAAGTGATCTTTGAATCATGCCATTTCTTCATTCTTTCCTTGTAGATCACCGAATTCTTGAAAGCTTGATTTCTGAACTCATCTAGCTGATTGATATGAGCCAACCTCAACTCTTTTTGCTCCTTAAGAGACAAGTTCATACTTCTCACGGCCCAAAAAGACTTATGCTGAATCTCTACAGGTAAGTGGCACGACTTCCCATAAACAATTTGATAAGGTGACATGTCAAGCACAATCTTGTATGCAGTTCGAAATCCCATAAAAAATCATCGAGCTTCGTAGCCCAATCTTACCTATTAGTTCCGACTACCCTCTCCAAAATTTGTTTCACTTGTCGGTTGGAGACTTTATCTTGCCCATTAGCTTGAGGATGATAGAGTGTAGTAACCCTATGCTTAACACCATACTCCTTGAGAACTCTTTCAATAAGTTTGTTGACGAAGTGGGAACCTCCATCACTTACAAGTGCTCTAGGAACTCCATAACGGGCAAAGACATGTTTCTTTAAGAAAGACAACACGGTCTTAGCATCATTCATGCGAGTAGAAATGACTTTCCACCCACTTAGAAACAAAATCCACTTCTAACATGCTGTAGAGAAATACATTAGATGGGGGAAAAGGCCCCATAAAATTAATTCCCCATACATCGAATATTTCAGAAACAATACTTGGCTAAAGTGGCATCTCATCTCTCCTACTTATATTTTCCGTCTTTTAACATCTATCGCATGTTGCTACATAGGATTCATAATCTTTAAATAGATTAGGCCAATAAAAAGCAGATTGAAGTACCTTAGCTGCAGTCTTTTGAGCTCCAAAGTGCCCCCGTTAGGTTGTGCATGACAAAAATCAAGAACACTCTCTATCTCCATCTCGGGCACACACCTACGGATGATAGAATCCGTATAAATCCTGTAGATGAATGGATCATACCATATAAAAGTCTCAACATCTCTTTTAAACTTCGTAAGTTGATACCTGTTGAGATCTTTTGGAATTTCACCCACGACAATGTAATTGATATAATCTGTATTCCATGGTTCCATTCCTTGAGCAGCGACTACACATGCTTTCTCCACTCTTTCAGCAAACACCGCCATAATCTTCTCATCAGGGAACATCTCCTCTATGTAATAGAAAGAATCATCACAATGCTCCCTTGTCTTCAACCTTGATAGGTGATCTGCTAACACATTTTCTGTACCCTTCTTATCCTGGATCTCCATATCAAACTCTTGCAGAAGAAGAATCCATCTAATGATCCTTGGCTTCGCTTCCTTCTTCTCCATCAAGTACCGGATCGCAGAATGATCCGTGTACACAATAGTCTTCATGCCATCCAAATACTGTTGAAACTTATTAAATGCATACACAACAGCTAGAAACTCATTTTCAGTGACAATGTAGTTCTTTTGCAATGCATCAAAAGT
Source organism: Pogostemon cablin (assembly GCA_023678885.1). Classification (NCBI taxonomy): domain Eukaryota; kingdom Viridiplantae; phylum Streptophyta; class Magnoliopsida; order Lamiales; family Lamiaceae; genus Pogostemon; species Pogostemon cablin. Next base: position 7,779,754 of record CM042990.1, on the reverse strand, counting down.
CTTACTTGCATAGTAAATGGTGTATAATTTCTTCTTTCTCATCTGTCCAAGCACCATTCCAAGTGCTAAATCACTTGCATCACACATAAGTACAAATGGTTGAGTCCAGTCCGGTATGACCAAGATAGGTGCAGTAATAAGTGCCTCCTTCAAAACCTGAAAAGCTATTAGACATTCTTCATCAAAATTTAGAGGAACATCATTTTCAAGTAAGTGAGACAACGACTTGGAGTATTTCGAGAAGTCTTTAATAAATCTTCTATAAAATCCTGCGTGTCCAAGGAAGGACCGCACTCCCTTCTCATTAGTGGGTGGTGGAAGCTTCTCAATCGCCACCACCTTTGCTCTATCCACCTGCAATCCTTTGGCTGAAATATGATGTCCAAAAACAATCCCATCTCTTACCATGAAGTGACACTTCTCTCAATTCAAAACCAGGTTAGTAGCCACATATCTCTTCAAAACAATAGACATGTTAGTCAAACAAATATCAAAGGAGGAACCAAAAACAGAAAAATCATCCATAAACACCTCCATGATCTTTTTTATCAAACCATCAATTATAGCCATCATGCAATGCTGAAATTTAGCATGTGCATTACACAATCCAAAAGGCATCTTCCTAAAGGCAAAAGTTCCATATGGGCAAGTAAAAGTAGTCATTTCTTGATCCTCGAGTGCAATCATGATTTGATTATACCCCGAGTACCCATCCAAGGAACAATAAAAATCATACCCTGCAAGAAGATCAAGAATTTGATCCATGAAAGGAAGGGGAAAGTGGTATTTGTGTGTATTTTCATTAGTTTCCTATAATCCGTACACACACGCCACCCCGTAGGAATCCTAGTGGCTAATGCCTCACCATTATCAGACTTAACAATAGTCATGCCCCACTTCTTAGCTACAACATACAATGAACTCACATGGGGACTATCACTAATTGGATGTATAATTCCTGCATCTAGCCATGTTAGAATTTGCTTCCTAATCACTTCTTGAATAGAGGGATTCACCCTCCACTGATTCTGAATACAACCCTTTGCCTCATCTAATAACCTTATCTTATGCATGCAATATGATGGATTAATGCCTTTCAAATCATCAAGAGACCAACCAATCGCAGACTTATACTTCCTAAGCACATCTAATAACTCATCGAGTTGATCATCAGTTAAAGAAGAAGATATAATTACCGGATATGTTTCATTGTCACCTACATAGGCATACTTCAAGTGCTCCAGTTGTGGTTTCAACTCCTCTTTCTTCTTCTCTTTTACTGTGCTTTCCCTATCCAATGACAAGTACTTTCTAGTCCACTTAACCTCTTCAATGTTGGTTCTTTTTGATTCATACCTGTCATCACCCAAAACAAGTAAATTTTCAAGAAATTCAATACATACCTCATTAGAAAGCTCATCTAGCTCGGTGGTATAAAAAGTAAGAGACTCCGCCAAGCATGTCTCCAAGGGATCCTTTGAAAGTATCAAGGACGTATCTTCCTTCACAATCTCCTCTACCACATCGATGTTGTGACACTGTGTCTCCATCAGCATCTTCATTGCTTTATCAAGGTTGAACAAAACCTCTTCTTTATCCATCCGCAGCCTTAGCTCACCCTTTTGAACATCAATCATAGCTCCAGCAGTGGAAATGAATGGTCTCCCTAAGATAAGAGGGACATTATCCTTGTCATCTTCCATCTCTAGCACTAGAAAATCCACAGGAAAGACCAGTTTCTCCACTTTTACTAACACGTCTTCAACCACACCCTTCAGAAAAGTCATAGATCTATCCGCCAATTGTAGAGCAACTGTCGTGGGAGTTAACTCCCCCAACCCAAGCCTGTTAAAGATTGACAAAGGCATCAAATTGATGCTTGCCCCAAGATCACACAAGGCTCATCGATATCGTGCCGACCTTTTTTCAATTTCACATAGAATAGTGAAGCTCCCCGAATCCTTTTACTTAGCTGGCAGTTTCCTCTGAATGATCGAGCTACATTTCTCAGACAAATTTACCGTTTCAATTCCATTCAAGCTTCTCTTCTTTAACAGTATATCCTTTAGAAAGCGAGCGTAATATGACATCTCTAAGATTACTTCAGAGAAAGGAATGCTCAAGCTTATCTTGTTTATGTTATCTTAAAACTTCTTGAACTTTTCTTCCAATCCCTTCTTGACTAACCTGAAAGGAAATGGAGGAGGTATCTTTATCTTTGGAATTTCCCATTTATCACGTTCAACCTTTTCCACTTTGTCCTTTTTGGCTCTCAATCTGTTCGCTCTTTCCCACTTCTTTTCCACTATAAGCTCAGTATTCTGCCCTTGGGATAGAATTGGAGTAACATTAACATCAGGTTAAGCATTCTGCGCGAAAAATAGTGCTGGACGAGGTGGTTTGACCTCGGTTTAACCTTGGGTACTGGTCGAACCAGGTGTGTAGTGGTCGAACCCGACATTTGAAAGTTCGGCATCTCTCGTATAGGTCGGTTCGACCATGGTTGACCTTTAGGGCTGGTCGAACAAGGTCTATGTTGGTCGAACTGACCATCTGGACGCTTCGTATATTGCCTAGGTGCTTGGTTCGACTTTGGCAATGTGGTTCGACCAACTGTTTTGATCAAACCATGATTAAATCGGGCTCCTGAAGCTCAGAATTTGTTTTCGCCATCATCGGTCCCTCATACTGCGTTCCAGACCTTAACGTGATGGCGTGACACTTTTTTGGATTCGTTATGCTTTGAGATAAGAACTTTCTCTTCTCCACCATTTGGGTTAACTGATTCACATTCCCAGTCATCTGCCCCATCAAAAATGACAAGTCCTTCATCTGCTTAGATATATTGGTCAGCACGAAAATTCGTGCTTTTCATAGGCCGTTTCCATATGATTATTGCATTATTTTAATATTATGTGTGAAGTTTATTGTTTATTTTTATATTTTCTATGACTTTACGTGTATTGTTGAGATTTTGCAGATTTTAAGCATATTTAATAGAAATGGATAAAATGTAAGAGGAATTTAAAGGCAAGCATGTGAGTAAAATGCTACAAGTGGATTGTTAATGGTGTGGCCATTAATTTGTATCGGAATGCATAAAATGGCCATGTTGATTAAGAGAAATTGAGAAGGAATTGGTGGGCCAAGTAGTAACTTAATTACGTGGGGCCAAATAATGTTTGAATTGTGGTAAAGTGGTATGCCATGTTTGTTGTAGAAATTGTTGTGGGTTTGTACGTGGGGCCCAAGTAATTAATTGGTTGTGAAATCAAAAGCCCATCACACTGCCTCATCTTGACTATTGGGCCAGCACACATACACGCTGACTACACCAATTTCCTCTAAAAGAAGCGGAAAGGAGAACAGAAGCAGAACACGCCTCATCCCTGTTCTGTCGTGAACAGCGTACCATCACCACGCACTCACAACTCACCTATTGCATTCATTCACTCCATTCATCATCCCGGTGTGTAAATTCGAGGAGGAGTTTCATCTCTATTGGAAGAGACGGAAAGAGGAGATGACAAGATTCTTCAATCCAGGGTTTTATTTTCGAACTTAATTTTTCTTTCAATAAATATGAACAGTGGTAAGATCATTCTTACACCCATGGACGTTGCTTGTAACTCCATGGGGCAAATAATTTGAGTAATTTTAGGGTTAGATGGATTAAGCTTATTTTGATTTGATACTTGATGTAGAGTTCAATACTGTAGAATGTTTATTCACTTTTCCATGGATTTATTTGAGACTATTTGATTTAATCTGTGTAACATTTATTATTATTTGCTTGTCATTGATTAATGCTTGAAATAATTGTAACTTGTGTGTGCAGTAGAATTAATTAGTAATTTGATATAAGTTAAGTAATTGACCTGATTCCTTAATTTATTAAACATGGATTATGTGATGGGTATAATTAATTGATGAATTGTCATATTAGTAATATTCAGGAAATTAAGTAATAAAATTATAGTACCTAAAAAGGGAATACATATTAGTTCTAGTACCTGATGAGGGAGGGAATAATATAGTAAGTACCTAGAGATGGAGATAAGTTTATTAACCTAGAGTCCTAGAAGATGAACCAGAAAAATTATTAATTTGCTTAGACCAAATAAGTGGATTAGTAAAGTTTAGTGACCCTTCCATAAGTATCTATAGGAATTGAACCCGACCATCAAAGTGTTGAACTAATTAGTTTAATCCAGAACCTCTAGAGCTACTATTTTTCATTCTTGATTATCTATATTTTCTTTAATTGCTTTTTATTTATTTTGAAAGTATTCATTAGTTTAATAATCATCATCAAATTGAATTTGTCACATGTCTTATATAATTTAGTGAATATAGAAAATAGATAATTTACCATCCCTAAGATTCGATATTAAAACTTGGTTGTCTGCTGCAACAATAGATATCACTACACTTGGGGATTTATTTGTGTGCACTCGAAAACACGCAACATAGATCCTCATGATTTTTATCTATTTTCGCCTCCAACTTTGCCTCTAGACAATCCACTCTTGCATCATTCCTAGCCATGTACCTATTCACCGTATCCTCAAAACTAGGTTTTTCTTCTTCGACCTTAGCACCTGGATCAACACCAACAGAAGCTTGTACAGCTGCATTAGGATTACTCCATGAAAACTCCGGTCTCCTTGGTCGTTAATAATTATCAGGAGGACCACAATTATTGTAATTCCCTTGATAATTCCGGTTTTCTTGGTTTTGGAACCTCGTTCCTTGAATACTTTGACCCATGACGTAGTTTGCCTCTTCAAATTCCTCTTGGATAGCTCCTTCATTACCAACATCCTGCTGCAAACTTGGTACTCTCTGCGCTATCCCCATAATCTGCTTTTGCTGAGACTCAAGTAACTTGTTGATATTAGCCAAATTAGAGACGATCTCATCATCTCTACTCGACTTAACCATAGTGTGCTCAACCGCACTACTTTTTCAAGAACATAAGTACCTCTCACTCTATCAGTTTGTCAATCTCTTGAATTCATCGAAATATCCTCAAAGAGCTTTTTGGCCTTAACGGGTGTCTTATTAAGTAGTGCTTCATTAGAAGAAGCATCCAATAAAACTCGAGAATCACAATCCAACCAGTTGTAAAAAATACTGATGTATTGAGCTTTAGATAGCCCATGCTGTGGACACTTTCGAAGCATATCCTTGAACCTATCCAAAGCCTCATGAAATTTCTCTCCACTACCGATAACAAATTGATTGATGTCTTGCTTCATCCTAAACACCTTGGAAGGTGGCATGTATCTCTCCTAGAACTTCAATTTTAATTGCTCTCAAGTAGTGCAATCTGCAACATTAAGAGTATCGTACCAATCTCTCGCTCTTTCAGTAAGCGAGAATTTAAACAACATAATACTCCTTGCATCCTCATGATCTCCTGCGCACTTTTGCGTACTTGCATACCCTAGGAATTTATTCAGATGTTGTTGAGGATCTTCAAAGGTTCCCCCAGAGAAAGGGCTCTTTTCTATTATGCTGATCAGAGTAGGGTGAAGATCAAAATCTGCATCGGCCCCTCTTGCTCCTAACAGCCCCAAGTTGCCTCCTCCGTTGTTCTTGAAGACTTTACGGATGGCAACATTATCCGAATTTGCCCTATCTTGGGCAATGTGGACTGTTTCTGCTTCCGACTTATCTCTGGTTGTAGCTTCAATCGCTCATGAGTTCAGCACTTCAACTTCAACTCCTAAATTAAAAGTTGTGGTTGTTTCCACGTTCTTGTTCTTCTTTGCCTTCTTCTTCCTTGATGATGCCCCAATTTCCGGACCAAAAGGTATTAATGGTGCTTGATGAGAGTGAAAATAAGCGTGTTTGATTGTCCAATTTAACACCTTTTTGATAGAAATTATTGTTATATATTAGCAAAAATATCTTATATTTAATATATTTGAGAAAAAGGTGCACTTGAGGTATTTTATTGTGTTTTAGGTGGAAAAAGGATAAAAAGTGCCATGTTGGAGAAAAGGTGCAACTTGTGTAGGAATGCCAAAAAATGCATGTCCAACTTGAGTAATTTTTTTGTGTTTGTGTGGAGCTCTGAATTGGATGTGGGATATATGGTTGGAAAGCCACAGAAGAGAGGGTCTTTTTGGCGTAAATAATACCTCAATTGGATTCCAAACGAGAAAGTTATGATCAAAGTGGTAACGTCGCGCAAGTTGTTCCTGTTCAGCACAGATGTTCCACTTTGCATGACTTGTTACATATCCAAATGTTAGATTTTCTGAGATTTCTTTATATGGATAGAAGCCAAGAAAGAGAGGATCGCGTGAGCACAAGAATTACTCAAATCGGAGGTCGGATGTGGAGTTATGCATGAAATGGTGAGACGACGCAAGCTTGTTCGACCAGTGAGAGTGCGTTCGATTAGAATCATCTTCGTCGAACGGAGGAGGAAATTCGAACAAAATGTACAAAATCATACAGAAAGCTTGTTCTACTTCTGTTCGACTTGGAGGCCTTGTTCGACTTCTAAAGGCTTGGTCGAACGCAATGTCGCTTATGCTATTTTTGGTAGTTTCGGGTTTCTTTTACCAAATTTGGCGTATGTCTCAAGTAAAAGTCCATCCAAGGTCCGTGAGGAGCACTTTACAAGTATAAAAAGGGATGTAGAGAACATCATATTGGGGGAGATTAGGCATATTGGATTGGAGAGAGGCCACAACAATACTACACCCCACAAGGGGGGATCACCCCCCAACCATCATCCTCATCGTTTCCTCCATCCATCCATCACTTTGAAGATTCGTTTGTGGAATCAAGAGGAGAACCAAAAGGAGGATTTAAGACGGAGAAGGACGCGACGACTCCCGCATCTAGGGTTTATTTCATTTTCTAATTTATCTTGTAATTATCCAGACATATCGGTAAGATCTATCCAACACCCATGATTGTTCTTCGCAACATCATGGGCTAGAACATTTTTGGTAGATCTAGGGTTTTAAAGGTTTTATGAATTAATTAAACTCTCTTGTGTGTCCTCCGTACAACACTACTTGTGGATTGATTTTATATATGATAGTGCTTTTTTTATCCATATTCAAGATCATTTTGTGCATCTTCAATTGATATATAGAGTATGAATATATATCTTGGTTGTAGATTGAGTGCGTTCACCGCTGAACATGATTCCATGTTATGATTCTAAGTGAGGGGACTCCAAAGCTTCATTAGACTATCATATATGAATGTTTATTAATTGAATTGAATTCGCGTTAGTAAGTAGGATAAAGAGGGTAATTTTATAGTACCTATAAAGGGAGATCATATCGGGTTAGGTTCCAGACGTTGAAAATAATTGATACTAATAGTACCTAGAAAGGGGGTGAAATTACGTCTCTTGCTCCGAGGTTATGCACACGTGTTACACATATATTTACTTGTGTCTATAGAGTAGATTTGCATGGTTTAGTGATGCGTCCATTATTCAAAACCTTTATTACCAATTTGTCTTAATTAACTTGTGTGAATATCCTTGGAGCAAATTCAATTGGAACACGTGTGAATATCCTTGGAGCAAGAGATATAATTCACCTCCATTTCTAGGTACTATCAGTATCAATTATTTCCCATGCTCTAAGTACTCTAACCTGATATGATCTCCATTTATAGGTACTATGAAGTTATTCTCTTAATCCTACTTATTACCCGAATCAGATTCAACTAGTAAGTATTTGTATAAGATAGTTCTTATGAAACTTCGGAGTCCACTCACTTAGAATCATAACATGAAATCCTGCTCAGCAGTGAATGCACTCTATCAATAATCAAGATATGTATTCAAACTCTACATAACAATTAATGATGCACAAAACAACTCTGAGTATGAATTTAAAAGACAGTCTTATATAAAATAAACCACAAGTAGTGTTGTACGGAGTATACACACGAAAGTTCAATTAAATCATAAAACCTTCATAACCCTAGAACTACCGAAGCGATTATAGCCCATGATTGATCGAGTAACAATCATGGTGGTTGGATTGATCTTAACCATAGTCTTGAAAATTACAAGATAAATTAAGAAGCGAAGTAAACCCTAGATGTGGGCGCCGTAGCGTCTCTCTCCGTCTTGAATCTTCACTTGGCTCTCACTTGAGTCAACAGAAGAATCTCTCTCCACAGTTCCGTAGGATAATGGTAGGATTTTGGATATTGCGTAGAATGAAGGTGGTCTCTTGTTGCTGCGTAGGGTCTTCTTTTTATACTTTCATCTCCTCCAATAGACCTCTAATGGGCTTTTTGAGTGAAAACACTTACTGAAGGATTAAAAATACGGATCTGGAAACTTCTCGCGTATTGGTTCAACCAGAGCCTTTGGTCAAACCATCAATACTCTGGTCAAACCAATCCTTAATAACTTGCAGATGGCTGATTCGACTCGAACCACGGGTCGAATCAAAAGCATCGGGGTCGAATTGACTTGGCACCACTTTAGGCATTTGGTTCGACCACGATTCGATCTTCGTGGCTAGTCGAACCACATCATCGTGGTCGAACCACACTATAAAAAATTTGCAGATAGTTGGTTCGACCCGAACCAGTGGTCGAACCACTCATGTCTTGGTCGAACTAGATGCTTAAACTCTCATTTTCTGATTCTGAACACTTTTGTCATGTTTTCCTTCAAAAATCTTCTAAAACAGCCTCAAACGCAACTGATTCGTTACTTTCCACTACATATTTGACTAAGATTAAATCACACATTATTATCACAGAAATCAGAGCTCTAATTACGTGAATTTTTACTCTCATCAAACACCACAAGATGTGATGTTGAAAAACTCATAGAGAAATCAGATTACAACCTATGGAAGTTGAAAATGAAGGCAGTCCTGATGCAGCAAGGTTTAATGGATGCATTGAAGTCACCTTCACCTACGAAGACAGAAATAACCAAGGATCCACAAGCTACAGCTGGTGCTGAAAGAGATCCAGTGGATGATCAGGTACTCCAAAAGGCATATTCTACAATTATCCTATGCTTAGGTGATAAAATACTAAGGGAAGTTGCAAAGGAAATAATTGCCATTGGAGTATGGAACAAACTGGAATCCTTGTTTATGGAAAAATCAACTGCAAACAGGTTACATTTGAGGCAAAGACTTCATGTCTTAAAGATGACTGATGAAAGACCGTTGATGGATCAAGCTGATGAGTTCTACAAGATCACAGATGATCTTGAAAGTGTGGATTTCAAGCTGACAAGTGAAGATAAGGCCATTATGTTGTTGTCTGCTCTGCCAAGATCCCAAAGGAATTTCAAAGATTCTCTTCTTTATGGGGAAAAGGATGTTGTTCAGTTAGAAGATGTGCCGGCAGCACTAAGATCAAAAGATCTTGGGATTGGAGCTGACAACATTGAAAAATCAGGTGCAGATGGGCTCTTTGCCAAGAAACGAAACTAAAAACAAGAAAGGAAATAAGGGAGGTAATATTGATTAAAAGAAGAATAATGCAAGACAGTCAAATGCAAAGAAGTGCTACTACTGTCATGAACCAGGTCACTTTAAGAGACAACATGTAAAATGGAAAGCCAACAAGTCCAAGAAAACTGATATACTTGGTGAAAAACAGAAGAATCAGGTAAATCAAGTTGGTGAAATGTAAAATAATGCTGGTATGGAAGATGTATATGCTGAGTGGGTATTGGATTCAGGGTGTACTTTCCATATGACACCCATGAAGTTTTGGTTTGAAGAATTGAAGCATCAGAAAGAAGGATCAGTGCTATTAGGTAATGATTAGCGCATGGAGTGGGATCCATCAGATTACTTATGTTTGATGGAGTTTAGAGGCTTCTTAGGAATATAAGATATGTTCCTGAATTAATAAGGAACCTCATATCCCTTGGGATGCTTGATTCTCAATGTTGTATTTCAAACTTAAAAGGGGGGGGGGGTCTCACAATGACTAAGGGAGATAATGCAGTCATGAAGGGAACGAGAAAATCTGATTTGTATTTCTTGGATGGAAGTGTTGTTGTTGGACAAGTACACAACACTGATGAGCAAGATGATGCCAAGCTATGGCATGGTAGGTTGGGCCATGTCACTTAAAGAGGGATGGAAGAATTAGCTAAGCAACAGTTGATTAAGTTAAGTTCAGATGGGAAGATTAGTCAATTTGAGCATTTTATCCTTGGCAAGTCCAAGAGACTGAAATTTGGTGAATCAGAACACACAACAAAGGCTAGAATGGATTTTGTTCACTCAGACCTCTGGGGGCCTTCAAGAACAACAACTAGAGGTGGAGGGAGATACATCATGACCATTATTGATGATTACTCCAGGAAGCTTTGGATTTATATTTTGAAAACAAAGGATGAGGCATTTACTACCTTCAAGGATTGGTTGACAGAAACTGAAAATAGCACTAGCAGTAGGTTGAAATACTTAATGACTGACAATGGATTAGAATTTATATATGATGAGTTCAATTCATACGGCAAGGAAAGGGGGATTAAGAGGCATAATACTGTCCCTGGAACCCCTCAACAAAATGGAATTGTAGAGAGGATGAACCAGACACTATTTCAAAGAATCAGCAAAGGTCTAAGTAAGATGTTTTGGGGAGAGTTAGCTGCAACTGCCGCTTATTTGATCAACTTATGTCTTGCTACAACTCTGAATTCCAAAACTCCAGAGGATATATGGTCTGGTAAGATCCCTAATTACTCACATCTTAGAGTTATAGGTTGTCAGGCTTTTGCTCACATCAAACAAGATAAGTTGGATCCTAGGGCACTTAAATGTGTCATGATAGCTATCCTAAGGGAGTAAAATGATACAAGCTAGAGTTTTATGAGGAGAATAAACTCATAGTTAACAGACATGTTGTCTTTATTGAAAATACGATGCCACTGATCAAAGATACTCAGAATAAGCAATCTGATCTTGAGGTAGAGCCTACAGATATGATCAGAGCTGATAAAATTAATGATAGGTCTACTGATGAGGAAATAAGAGTACAAGATCAGCCTAACTCTTATCAACTAATCAGAGATATACAAAAGAGAATAATAGTACCTCCTGCAAGGTATGTACATGCTGATATAGTGTCATTTGCACTATATACAGTGGTTGAAGTTGAAGCTTATAAACCTAGGAACTACACTGAGGTATTTGCTAGTCAAGACAGATAAAGTGGCTTGTAGCCATGGAAGAAGAGTTGTTGTCTCTGAACAAGAATGGGACATGGAGAATAGTTGATAAGACAAAATCTCAAAAGTTAGTTGGATGTAAGTGGATATTCAAGAGGAAACCAACACTTGCAGCTGAAGGTGGAGTTAGACATAAAGCTAAACTATTAGCTAGGGGATTTTCACAGAAGGAAGCAGTAGATTACAATGAAATCTTCTCACTGTGGTTAAACATTGTTCAAAATAAGAGTATTACTAGTAGTAGTAGCTCAGAATGATCTTGAGCTTCATCAGTTGGATGTTACTACTGCATTTTTATATAGGAAGTTGGAGGAGATCATCTACATAAAGATACATGAAGGTGTTACAGTTGAGAGGTCTGATGCAAAGGATTTTTTTGTTACTCAAATCATTGTATGGACTGAAATAAAGTCCAAGACAATGGTACTTGAGGTTTGATGAGTACATAGTTGCTAATGGATTTCACAAAAGTCTCTATGATAGCTGTGTGTACATCAAGGAAGAAAACAACTGTTATACATACCTACTTCTCTATGTAGATGATATCTTAATTGCTTGTAAAAGCATTCAAGGTATTGATTTAGTGAAGGAAGTACTTATATCTGAGTTTGAGATGAAGAATCTAAGAGAAGTTAAGATGATCTTAGGTATAGAGATTAATAGAGACAGATCAGCTGGTACTTTGGTATTGAAATAGAAGTCTTATCTGACTAAGGTGCTTAAGAGGTACAATATGGACATGTGCAAGTCTATCTCAATACCTGTAAAGCAAGGATTGAGTCTGTCACTACTTAATGGAGCAAAATCAGACAAGAAAGTGGCTGAAATAAGCAGGATTCCATATGCAAGTTCAGTGGGCAGTCTTATGTATGTAATGGTGTGTAGTATGCCAAATCTTGCTTATGTAATGAGCTTGATCAGTAGATTCTTGAGTTGTCTAGAGAAGCAACATTGAGAAGCAGTGAAATGGGCATTGAGATATGTAAAGGGAACTGATCAAGTAGGGTTGAAATTTCAGAAAAGGGAATCAGGATCAAATGTTGTTATTGGATATGTTGATGCTGATTTTGCAGCAAACTTGGATTCTAGAAAATCTCTTACAGGGTATGTGTTCAACATGTAAGGTACATCAGTGAGCTGGAAGGCAAGTCTTCAGTCTGTAGTGGCACTATCAACTACAAAAGCTGAGTTCATTGTATTAACAGAAGCAATCAAAGAAGGGTTATGGCTTGTTGGTTTGCTGAAGGAACTAGGGGTATATCAGGATACTGTGGTGTATTGTGACAACCAAAGTGCAATACACTTAACTAAGCATCAGGGGTATCATGAACGTTCAAAGCACATTGATATTAAGCTTTACTTTGTAAGGGATATAGTGGAAAGTGGTGTTGTGGTTGTAAGAAAGATTGATACATCTGTAAATCCAGCAGATGTACTTACTAAAGCATTTCCAGCTACAAAGTTTGAGCTATGCAAGACTATAGTTGGCATGTATGAAGAGAAGAAGGTTGATGCACCTTTAAAGCAAACAAGATGGGAAGAAGGGAGTAGATTGAGTATGCAACATCTAAGGTGGAGATTGAATAATATAGATGTTTGCATGGGAGTATAACACATGGAAGATGCTCTAAAATACTGAAGTTGAGTTCACACGTGATGCATGGTTGCATGTGAGTCAGCTGAAGCAGCTATAACCAACAAACAACAAAACCGATTGCAAAACTAAATTTTGGATCAAGCGTGATACAACTGGCTTTTGGAGCAGTTGTTGGGCAGTTTATTGAGCTAATTAGAATCGGCTATGTGGCTGCATCTCATCTACTAAGTGAGTTATCTAGTGGAGGTTAAACGTGATCAATAGGTTGAAGGGGGTAGCAAGATATAAGGGCTCAAAGTAGGTTGATCACATTAGTGTTTACATTAGAGAGTTGAGAGTGCTGTGAGCTGATTACAGTGTGTATAGCTATAGGATTGAGATCAAAATCGATATAGATTGTAAGCAACACTCAATAAGATAGTTTTCTTTTTCCCAAGTGGATGTAGATTGAAAAACCGAACCACTATACATCACTTTGCATTCGTTTTTTGATTTCAAGTTATATTATTTCATGTGTGTGTGATCTTGAGTGTTTGAAGAGTTCTTGATCAATTTTCACGTCACCTATTTTGGCTTTTTGGACTGCTCAAGTTAAAGCTGGTCTTCCATTCCTTATCCACCCTTACTTGTGCCAAATAGCCACGAAATACTATATTTCATTAAACCAATTCATGTTGTCCGCCATCCGGATGATGATAAGCTTTTATATTTTGATTGAAGACAATGAGGGACAGCCCACAGTCGAATTGTTCCATTCCCAATACCTGTTAAAAATTTTGAACTCATTTTCTATGTATTTTCTCGCCCGAGAAGTATCTCAGCCTTCCTCAATACTCCCCGTAGCTAAGAAAACGATTGGAAGAATAAATATTTCTTCCTCGATTCTAGAAATCTTGGTCATTTCCTCATGAACAATGGCATTATAGTAGACCTCGTCAAAGCAATTCTAGAGATGCATATTATTCTAAACTAAATCAAAAAATCATCCATCGGATGAATCGTTACAGTGAGCATACGCGAGTGCTTTTAGATTATTCTAAAATAACCAATAGCCCTGGAAATCTATACTGCTTTAAGTTTAGTGCTGTCGTCGCGCCACTTACTGGTGAAGATGATAACTTCTATAACGTCTTCGTTGCATATTCTAGAGTATCATTGTATGTGTATGAGCATACTTTATTCTACCCTTCTACTTTTTTGCAGAAATGAGCTGGAATTTGAGAGTAATCTGAAGAGCAGACTATTCTGCTGTTAAAGCACCATCAGTTAGTGCAGACCATAATTTGGCTACTAACGAGCCACTCCATGGGGTACTTGCACATCTCTTTTCTGCTATGCAGCTATCTTCTCCATCCAACCAAAAGGAAAGTGATCATGCTGAAGATCCTTCTATACTACACACCGCCAAGAGAGTGAAAACTTTAAAAGGTAAAGGAAAGGCCATTGAAAATTTGGTAAATCATCAAGCTTGAAACCCTCCAAGAGAAAAGCTGATAACAACCTCCTGCTACAACTTCCTGATTCTCTCTTGACTTTAAAGAGAGAAGAAACGTTAAACTTCTTGAGTAAGTTAATTACCCCTAAAGACTGCCAAAATCTCCATGAAGTAGAGTTGGATTATGAGAAAGGAAGAACAGCGGGTCTGCTTATCAGGGTAAAATATCTTCTCTTTTCTCATGTTACTTAATATCTAAGATTAAATACTTATTGTAATACTCGAATATGATCATGTTCAGTTCTCCGTGCTTTTTGCCAATCTAATGGCCAAAATGGATTTAACTATGACTGAAAATGTAGAAGATTCACAATCCATAGTGAAAAAGCAGACTGCTGAAATTTTTGTCCTTACTAACTAATTCAGAGGAAAAGACCAAAAATATGTTGTCTAGGATTGATCTCTTGGAACAAGAGCTATGTGAGGCTAAGATAGCCTGGCCAGGTTAGAGAAGAACTTTTCAGATTTGACCAGCTACTATAAGACCTAGGAGGATGAAATTAAGACAACCTCTCTGGCTGATGGAATTATGTTATGCCAACAATAATTATTCAAAACAACTATTTGGCAGAAATTTTTTCAAGACCTACGTCAAGGCTAGTACGAGGCATATACGAAAAGTTCTTGTTATTCGGGAAACATGGGGCAATACATATCTCATTTCTCATTTTTATTACTACGGTTTTGATGCGATTGTGTCTCAACAATTGAGTGCCAAATTTTTGGGAGAATATGACAAAGATGGTCCTATCGACACCATGCCACATCCCCCTGAATTTCCTGGCAATCCTAGTGAACCGTTAAGCCATCCTTGGTGGCTTACTATCATTAATGATGTTGTATCCACATTTGTTACCACTCCCAATCTTCTGTTAGAACTCATGCCTTTATCAGGGTCAAAGTATGACATAGAAAATGCAAGAACTAGAAGCAAATGAAGCAACGGACGTCAAGATGGTGTATCAGAATCTCACAAGCAATGATGATTTGTAATAGCTAGGTTACATGCTATTGAAATTTTCCTTTTGTCGTATAACTAACTTGTATGGACATATTTTGCTATGTTGTCAAGACTCTTGCATATTATGTAGTATTCGAGCTATGATAAGAGCAACACAAACTTCTTCCACACGTTCATTTTTACACAATACTTTCTACTATCATATCTCATGCAAGTGACTTCAAAACATTAAGAAATTAAACCTCATGGCTATTATCTTTTGATGAGAGTGGAAATTTATTGGTCTCACAATACATTATTTTTGTTATAATAAGGCCATATATTCATGTGGGATTGCATGATTTATGTATTTTGCATGATTATGGTGTTATTAATGTGTTTTGTTGAGTTTTGAAGGTTAAAACAGGTTAAAATGAAGCAGAACCGAAGACGGGCAAGAAACGAGTGCGTAAAGAGCCAACACGAGTTACAAGGGTCAACACGACTTACCAACTCGAGTCGTATTAGGTTTCGTAGGAGGTCAGAATGCAAAAAAGAGCAACATGACTTGTCATATGGCAACACGACTTGCAACACGATTAAGGTCGTGTTGCATATCGTGTGAGAAGGAGCAACGTCGGCTTTAGGAATGAACTTAACATGAGTTGACAGGAGGTAGCCCGACTTGCCAACTCGACTCGTGTTGGGGTCTGTGGCCAATCCAATTTCAAAGCATCACGGCACAACTTGACTTGCAATGTCACGGTTTGTCAACATGACTTGTGTTAGGGTTACACGACTTAAGCATCAAGGTAACACGATTCGTGTTGCAACTCGAGTTGGGCATTCCAACTTGTTTTACATTAGTTTGGACCAAAAATCAGAATTTTTACCCTCTAGTGCATGAAAACGTGGAAAAACGGCCCATTGGAGTCAAATTCATAGCCCAGGGTATAAAAGGGGAACAAGACACCTGGAGAAGAGAGATCGATCACATTCCACATAACATATCATGAAATCATTCACGTAACATCCACCCATCCACACACACAATCAGATCATCCATCCCATCATTCCATCGGTCCGAAAGGAGATTCAAGTGTAGTTGAGAGAGGCAATTCAATCAGAGCGACGGAGGGAGAATGTAAACCACGTGACACTAGGGTTTTATCTTTATTTCTTCTTTTGTTGAACTTGTTATGGAATCATTAGTCATGAGGGTTGATGCACGTTTTCTTTGCACGCAAAATTAATCCCCAAGTATTAAGGATATCAATTGCAGCTTAAGCAAGCGACCAAGTGAATATCGAACCCAAAGGACGACGTATTATCAATTTAATTATTATCTAAATTAATCAAGACGATTATGGAAATATAGTTTGAGGTTTAAAATTATTAAACTACTAAACAAGTAATTAAAATAACAAATAAAATAAAGTCACTTGAAGAATACGAAAGTGGATCAAGTAGGAGAATAGGTAGCTCTAGAATAATCAAGTTTCACTCATTAATTTTCCTTTCGTGTGTTGATGTCCGACTCAGCCTTGTGGAATATGGATGCATCACTAAACCATGCATATATACTCTATAGACACAAGTAAACATGCGTGTAATACGTGTGAATAACCTCAGAGCAAGAGATAGAATTCCACCCCCCTTTCTAAATATTATCAGTATCAATTATTTCCCTGGCCAATTGGTACTCTAACCCAATATGATCTCCCTTTATAGGTACTATAAAATTATCCTCTTTATCCTACTTAATAATCTGAATTCAATTCAATTAATAAGTATTCATATATGATAGTTCTAATGAAGCTTCGGAGTCCCCTCACTTAGAATCATAACATGAAATCTTGCTCAGCGGTGAACGCACTCAATATACAACCAAGATATATATTCAGACTCTATATACAAATTAAAGATGCACAAAACGACCGTGAATATGGGTTAAGAAAGCACAATCATATATAAAATAAATCCACAAGTAGTGTTGTACGGAGTTTACACACGAAAGTTCAATTAATTCGTAAAAACCTTCACAACCCTAGTTCTACAAAAAAGGCTCTAGCCCATGATGTTACAAAGAACAGTCATGAGTGTTGGATAGATCTTACTCGGATGTCTGGAAAATTACAAGATAAATTATGAAATGAATAAAACCTTAGATGTGGGAGACGTCGCGTCCTTCTCCGTTTTGAATCCTCCTCTTGTTTCTCCTCTTGATTCCACAGACGAATCTTCAAAATGATGGATGAATGGAGGAAAGGATGTGGATGATGATTGGGGGGTGATCCCCCCTTGTGGGGTGTAGTATTCTTGTGGCCTCTCTCCAATCCAATATGATTCCAATTATCTCTATGATATGATCTACACCCTCTTTTATAATTGTAAACTCTCCTTATAGGCCTTGGATGAGCTTTTACTTGAAGCACATGTCAAGTTTGGTAAAAACATCTGAAATTAACATAAATAGTAGCAGCGAAACACCGTTCGACCAAGGCATACTGGTTGAAAAAGGAGCTACTAGTCGAGCAAGCTCTCTAGACGATTTTGGCATTCTGTTCGGCCAAGCTGCTCTTGCTCGACCACATTGATGCTTGGTCGAGCAAGCCCTTCAAGTCGAACAAGCTCACTGTAAGTTTTGTCCACTTTGTTCAACTTCTTCTCATCTGCTCGACCAAGCCGATGTTGGTCGAGCAACACCTGCAAGTCGAGCTACTTCTCTAGACGGGTTTCTGCAATTTGCTCGACTTGTCACCCTTTGTTAGACAAAACTGATGTTGGTAGAACAGGCTATCTTGGTCGAACAACACTCTAATCTCACCTCCAAAATCGTGTCTTCTAATTCCGAGCCTTTTTCACCTGTTTTCCACCTAAAACACAATAAAGCACCTAAAGTGCACCTTTTTCTCACATATATGGAATATAAGATACTTGTGCTAATATGTGACAACAATTCTCATCCAAAAAGGTGTTAAATTGGACATTAAAACACGCTTATTTTCACTCTCATCAAACCCCCAAACTTACCTGTTGCTCGTACCGAGGCAACAAAATAAAAAATAAAGAGAGAGAGAGAGAGAGAGTAGGAAAATTAGCGGGGAAACAAGGACTATAACACATACCATAATGCAATTGTCATCAACTTAAGTCATGCAACTCTTATTACATGTAATAATCAAATCATTGCATACAAGATAAGATAATCACCACCAATTCAAATGCTCCATTGACATGTTCTCACAGGAACTATATATCACTCGCACTCTAGTGTAAAAGATGTATACTTATGAGTTATGGTGTTTACGCTCAGATTCAATTCAAGTGCATGCGTAACCATAAGCTTGTTTATTGTCTCAACTCTTCTTTAATAAAAGTATGATTCGACAATGAGATCAAAAAGGACTTTTCTTTTGGATGTAATGTTGGCTCTTTGGTTAAGGTAGGAAATATATGGATAAAGTGACTCAATTAGTAGAGAATTAAAACCGGAGATCTTTTGTACTGTAGATTTTTTTACACTTCAAGGCTATCCAGCTTTATGCTCTTCTAATTTTCTTTTCTCTCATTTTCCTTCAAGCTCAATATTTTTTTCTTTTTTCCTTTCTTTTTTTCTCGAGGTACCAGTTTCGGGCACTACCTCTAACATCTCGGAGTACCAGTTTCGAGCACTACCCCTAAGCAACTTATTTTTCAGCTCATAATCACTTGTACAGCTCCAAATATTTTATTCCTTCCAAACTCCATCAAAATCAACTTCACACACTTTGACAACATTTAATTCTCCACTAAATATAGGAATTTAAGGCTCAAATAGGATATCGAAGTGGCTATCTTCGTAGGTTGCCAAAGAAATAAGGCTTTTAGGCTCAACAGGGCTAACTACAGATAAACATCATTCGGTAGGAAATTATTGGCTAAGTGACTCATAAATTCAAGGATGGCCTTAGATCATCTTTCATCATCTAACACACATGTAGTTTCAAGTAAGACAAGAGACAAATTCTAGAATACATACACAAAAATAATACTCACCAGAATGAAATATCATGTGATTATGTAACTTGATCAATGAGGCTCAAAATCTCACATGGTTTTTTAACAAGTAACAGAGCATTTTTCATGGTAAGCAATATCCCACAAGTACACATAGAACTTCATATCGCAATATGACTCAAGTACACTTCCATCATCAATTTCAAGAGCATATGAATTTTAGGTACAATTTAAAAATATAAGCTCATGTAGATCAACAAAACCAAGATCTCAATCCTTCCACTCCTACGAATTAAAAGCACACATACAAATTAGAATAAGGAAACGAGGGCACCTGATTTCTCCTTCAAAATGTATGCACGAGCTCCTCGAGTTGTTCAAATTAATAAGGTCAAGCCTCAGTGTAGAAATCGTCTTGCCACTCTCCTACCTTTTTCTATCATCAAAGCTCAAACACTCATCATCACAGGATTCATCAATAATAAAATAGGAGAACTGTAAGAAATAATCAATTGACTATCTAAGTGACTCCACACACTAGAAACACCACTGAACACTAGACAAATTGTAAAAAATCGATACATCAAAATCGATTAAAGTTTCAACATACCGCAAAAATCAATTCTCCTAGCAAACATTACAAAGAAAATATTATACTCTTGGTGCTTCAATGAGGTAAGTACATCACACCTCCCCAAACTTAGTAGAAACGTAAGTCGAAACTAAGTTTGAAAAGAGATGTAATTGCCGATTAATAAGCACCTTACATATAAAAAATTTTTACACACACGAAAAAATTAAACAATAAAACGGAAAGGACAAGCTCCCAACAGGCGCTCATGTTTAACGTCGGAGAGTCACAACGGATGTAACCTTTTAGACTATTAGATCTAAGGACGGTCTTCTCTCATCCTCACCTTCAAATACTTTCTTTCTCTTTTCTTGTCTACACTCAACACCTAACATTTCTTGGTAACTAGAATATGATCCTTGGAATTACCCACCTCCCATGACTATCTGGACACCTCCTTGTCAATCTTTCACTTAAATTCATAATCATCTATCTTAGAAAAATCAAGATTAAACAAGTTAGAAATCACATCTATGCTCTTGCACGATTGAGTCTCCATGGGCATCTTCAATGCTTGATCAAGAGGGAAAACCACATCTTCATTATCCATCTGTAGTTTAAGCTTCTCGGCTCTCAACCTCTTTGCTCTTTTCCACTTCTTCTCAACTATAAGCTCATTATTCTGCTCTTGGGATGGCTGTGGAGTGTTTTGAACAACATGTGTAGCATTCGGTATCGAATCGGGCACTGCACCACATTGCTAGACCTTTGTTCGACTAAAAAGGACTGGTCGAACAGATGGGGTTTGGTCGAGCAACCTCTCCGATCGTGAGCTCTCATTCTCCATGTGTTGCTCGACTTTCATTCGACTTGGGTAGTCTAGTCGAACGGATGGCATTTGGTCGAGCAACCTACCTGATTGCAAGCTCTCGTTCCCTAGATATTGTTCAACTTCAATTCGAGCAAGGTGGTCTGGTCGAACGGAAGAGTCTAAGTCGAATGGCGCACCTGAAAACAGAGCATCGTAATTCTATTTTTCCGAAGTTTGCTCGACCTCTGTTTGACATGGGTAGCATGGTCGATCAGAAGGCATCTAGTCGAGCAAACTGTCTTGTCGCGAGCTTCCAATATCATTGCGTTGCTCGACCTCCGTTCAACCATCAGGTCTGGTTGAATAGACTTGGTTTGTCGAGAAACTTCACTATTTATTTCTTTTTCACTCGCCGACATCATTGGACCTTCGTACTGCGTGCCTGACCTCAATGTGAAGGCATTATTCTCCAATGTTTGTGTCAATTGATCCGTATTCGCGACCATCTACCCCATAATCAAGGTAAGGTCCTTCAGCTGCTTAGATAAATCTGCATGATCAACATTCATGGTATCCTCAAGACGATCAATCCTTGCATCATTCTCAGCCATGTAACGATTGAAGGTATCTTCAACACTCTTCACTTCTTGCTGCTTCATACTAGGCCCACTCTTATGTCAACTTTGTAATCTGCCTTTGCGGGACTCTAATAGCTTGTTGATGTTAGCTAGACTAGAGACGATCTCATCATCCCTATTTGGCTTCACCACTTGATGTTCAACATTCGCTACCTTGCCAAGTACATATGATCCTCTTACTCTTTCCATAGGCCAGTCACAACCATCCCCGACAATGGCGCCAAGAACTTGATGCGTGTTTTCTTTGCACACAAAATTAATCCCAAGTATTAAGGATATCAATTGCAGCTTAAGCAAACAACCAAGTGAATATTAAACCCAAAGGACGACGTATTATCAATTTAATTATTATCTAAATTAATTAAGACGATTATGGCAATATAGTTTGAGGTTTAGATTTATTAAACTACTAAACAAGTAATTAAAATAACAAATAAAATAAAGTCACTTGAAGAATACGAAAGTGGATCAAGTAAGAGAATATGTAGCTCTAGGATAATCCAGTATCACTCATTAATATCCCTTCCGTTTGTTGATGTCTGACTCTACCTTGTGAAATATGGACGCATCACTAAACCATGCATATATACTCTATAGACATAAGTAAACATGCGTGTAACACTTGTGAATAACCTCAGAGAAAGAGATATAATTCCACCCCCTTTCTAAGTACTATCAGTATCAATGATTTCACTGGCCAATTGGTACTCTAACCCGATATGATCTCCCTTTATAGGTACTATAAAATTATCTTCTTTATCCTACTTAATAACCCGAATTCAATTCAATTAATAAGTATTCATATATGATAGTTCTAATGAAGCTTCGGAGTCCCCTCACTTAGAATCATAACATGGAATCATGTTCAGCGGTAAATGCACTCAATCTACAACCAAGATATATATTCAGACTCTATATACAAATTAAAGATGCACAAAACGACCGTGAATTGGATTAAGAAAGCACAATCATATATAAAATAAATCCACAAGTAGTGTTGTACGAAGTTTACACATGAAAGTTCAATTAATTCGTAAATACCTTCACAACCCTAGTTCTACCAAAAAGGCTCTAGCCCATGATGTTACGAAGAACAATCATGGGTGTTGGATAGATCTTACTCGGATGTCTGGAAAATTACAAGATAAATTAGGAAATGAAAAAAACCCTAGATGTGGGAGTCGTCGCGTCCTTCTCCGTTTTGAATCCTCCTCTTGTTTTTCCTTTTGATTCCACAGACAAATCTTCAAAGTGATGGATGGATGGAGGAAAGGATGTGGATGATGATTGGGGGGTGATCCCCCCTTGTGGGGTGTAGTATTCTTGTGGCATCTCTCCAATCCAATTTGATTCCAATGATCTCTATGATATGATCTAACCCCCTTTTATACTTGTAAGCTCTCCTTATAGGCCTTGGATGGGCTTTTACTTGAAGCACACATTAAATTTGGTAAAAGACATATGAAATTACCATAAATAGCAGCAGCAAAACACCGTTCGACCAAGGCATACTGGTCGAACAAGGAGCTACTAGTCGAGCAAGCTCTCTGGATGGTTTTGGCATTATGTTCGACCAAACTGCTCTTGCTCAACTACATTGATGCTTGGTCGAGCAAGCCCTTCAAGTCGAACGAGCTCTTTTCATCTGCTCGACCAAGCCGATATTGGTCGAGCAACACCTCCAAGTCGAGCTACTTCTCTGGATGGGTTTCGACAATCTGCTCAACTTGTCACCCTCTGTTCGACCAAACTGATATTGGTCGAACAGGCTATCTTGGTCGAACAATAGTCTAATGTCGCCTCCAAAATCGTGTCTTCCAATTCCCCTTTTCACATGTTTTTCATCTAAAATACAGTAAAACACCTCAAGTACACTTTTTTCTCACATATATGGAATATAAGATACTTGTGCTAATATATGACAATAATTTTCATCCAAAAAGGTGTTAAATTGGACATTAAAACACGTTTATTTTCACTCTCATCAAGGGCTGTGTGTAATCTCATGGGCTAAAACCCTTTTACAGTTCTGGGGATAGAAGGTTAGGATAATTGATTTGGAATTTTAGACAATATTGTGAATTCATGCTATTTACATTCTAATTCATTTATTTGATTCAGACTTTGTTTATATGTGTGTAAGGTCTTCACAATATTCCATTTTTGTTGCCCGTGATGATTGGTATGTTGTGTTAGCTTGTTTGCATACATATTTATATTCTCTATTTGATAGGGATTATAGTATTTTATCCATGAACACGTTAATTCCAAGGGCTGGTAAATTAGATACTTGATTTTCTTAGTGGAACAATGCAATTTAGAATTCAAGTAGAAAGTGAATAAGATTGACTAGTACTTTCAGAGAATATTTATTAGTCAAACTGACCATCCGGAGGTTCTTTAAGTTTGCATTATTAGTATCTCGGAAGGAAGTTCAAAACTATTCACGCATCTTTTGATATAAATTGAATAATACTATTAACTTAAAATCGAATCATATTTGGTGGGTTAATAGGGATTAGTGATGTATTTCTGTTAACATAGCATGAATGAATAATCGGACGTCTAGGAAACCAAATCAATTGCACTACACCTGATACCTTAGAGCTATCATTATCTCTTAATTCACTCTCAAATAATTCTTCTTTGCTTTTATTTATTTCGTTATTTATTATTTCAGCACTTTAGATAATCAATAAATTCCAACATTGAAATTGGTTACATAATTCTAGTTGAATAGTAATAAATAGATAACTAACTGTCTTCTTAGGGAACGATATTTAACTTTAGAACTTGCCTCTAAAATTGATATCCTTATACTTTAGGATTAAATTGGAGTACGTAAAATACGCCTATCAAGTTTTTGGCACCGATGCCTAGGACAGTTTTAATTTTTTATTTGCTTTTATTACTTATTTAATTAGAATATTTTTGTTGAGATTTCATTGTCTTTAACTTGAATTTTTCTTGAAGATTGCATGACACTAGGTCAAAGAATGGAACGCAAGATCTCAAATTTAATCCGGAGGTTGAAGTGTCTGCAAGGAAAAGGAGATGAGCAACAAAGAATCTTAACGCACCTCCTAAGGCTATTAAGGTACCATATCCGAAAAAGAAAATAGAGACACCTGATCCTAAAACAGTCGTGGAGAAGGAAGAGGAGCAGATTGAAAATCAGGTTATCCCAGAAGAGGCTGAATCAGAAACAGAAGAGGAAATAATAGTAATGGGAGATAGAACTCATGAGGATGACATCGTCATCAGAGAAACTTTTAAGCCCACCAACTTAGGAAGATCAGACATAGTTGGAGCCATTCAAGCCGATGAGGCAAACAACATAAGGCCAGCCCTGATTAATATGGTGGGGAAAAACCTCTTCACCGGAGGTGTTTCCTTATGGACATCTTAAGCGCTTCAATAGGTATATGGATATAGTGAATTCGCTGATGCTACTAATGATATATGGAAGATGAGGCTTTTTCAGTTTTCTCTAGTTGATAAGGCAAGGGAGTGGTATGACAAATTGGCAAGAGATAGTTGCCCTAATTGGATTGAGCTGCAGCAGCTGTTTATTGATCGTTTTATGCCACCTGGTAAGATTCTTGCACTGAAGCAAGAAATCAATCAGTTCAAGCTGAGAAAAGATGAATCGTTTGGAGAGGCTTGGAAAAGGTTTGCAGATGTGTTAAGGAGATGCCCACATCATGGATTTAAAAAGTCTAAGCTCATCAGTGTCTTCTACAATAGCCTCGTTAATGAATTAAGAGTGTTAGTGATGCATCTGCTAAAGGAACGATTTTTGGTAAGACGTCACATGTCGTAGAGAAGTTGTTCAATGATATCTCTAAGAACTCTAGGGATTGGCCATCTGAAAGGATTAGAGGGACTTACATACTTGGAAAAGTTGCAAAGGTTGAAGAGAAATTCTCTGAAGCTGATAGGAATGATAAGGTTGTCTCTCAGTTGGAATAAATGAACAAACACCTGGTTACTCTGATATCAGGTAATAATGGGGGAGGCAACCGAGGGCCTATAAGTGATGATGTGGTGATGAACCTTCAAGAGGTCGAGGACGCTAATTGGGCAATGGGGCAGAATCACCAAGAGGGAGGCCTAGTAATCAAGGAGGGAATTGGCAGAATCAAGCAAGGTATGAGACCTTTGCATATTCAAATCCGAATAATGCAATTCCATACCCTCCAAATTTAGATCATGGAGCCAAGACTGAAGAAGGGAAGGCTAGTATTGATGATGTGTTGGCTAGATACATGAAGAAGAATGATGTTGAAATTAATAAGATCAATAATTGCATAGTACTAATGGACACGAATATGACAAAGCAGAATGAGGAAGTGAACAAGCAGTTGCTGAATTTAACATATACCATGGGCCAGATATCAACTACAGTGAATCAGTAGCAGCAGCAGTTTCAGAAAGGGAAGTTTTCATCAGATACAGAAATAAACCCAAAAGAGTGTAAAACGATCACTTTGAGATCCGAAAAGTAATGTAAAGGTCCAAAACTGATGCAAGACGTAACAGAACTAATACAGGATATAACAGAAAAAGAGCAAGGTCCCTCGACCATAGCTCGATTCCTGCTCAAGCTGATTCCGGATTGGGGATGACCAAATAGAGTCGAGCGGCGTTCTTGTAGGTCAGGCAGAGCTTCAGAGTACAGTTAAACCCCAGCTCAATACAAGATCACCTCCGAGTTCCTTGCTCATCCAAATTCTATATTGAACCAATCTAATCAAGTCATCACTGATAAAAAATGGCAGTGAGCGAAGAAGTTGAGAGAAATGGAAGAGGTGTTCGAGAAAGATAGTTTGGGTCTCCCAAAAACAAAAGTAGCAATTACGTTCCCTTAGAGATTCTTGTCGAAGATCCTTGATGAGAAGTTCAGAAAGTTCACTGATGCTATGAGGGATGTCTAAGTCACTATTCCTTTCTCGGATGCATTAGAAGAGATGCCATATTACGCAAGGTTCATCAAGGAACTCATCTCAAGAAAGAGGAAGTTGAACAGTGTGGAGACTGTGAATTTGATAGAAAACTGCAGCTCCATTATTCAGAAGAAGCTACCAGAAACATTGAATAGTTCAGGCAACTTCATCATTCCCTATGAAATTGGAAAAGGTCTATCTAGGAAAGCACTGTGTGATCTAGGAGCCAACATAAATTTGATGTCTTTCTCAGTATTCATGAAGCTTGGTTTAAGGGAGTTGAAACCCACATCTATAGTCTTACAATTAGCAAATCGGTCGTTGACATACCTCGAGGAAGTTATTGAAGATGTGCTAGTGAAAGTGTCGAATTTGACTTTCCCTGTGGACTTTCTAGTACTTGATATGGAGGATGACAAGGATGGTGCACCTCTGATCTTAGGGCATCCATTCCTTACTATAGAAAGAGCTCTGATAGATGTGTTTAAAGGAGAGTTGAGGCTTAGGGCCAATGATAAGAAAATTGTCTTCTCTTTGAATAAGGAGATGTAGTGGCCTACAGATCAACAACAATGCAAGTCTGTGGAAGTAAAGGACACAGAGTGTGAGGAGAACTTTACCTTGTCTGATGCAGAGTTTGAGGGTTTATCTAACGATGTATGTATTAATTATCTTGAGAATTTACTTGCATTGAGTGATGCCAGGGATGAACATAAAGTGAAGACCACTGCTGACATGGTGAATCGGAATAAGAAGACCACTGATGAAGATGAAATGAAGCCTGCTGAAAAAACTAATGATCTATATCTGAAGCCTCCGAACATACCTCTAGATTTTCATTCTTATATTGGTGTTGAAATTCTAACTTGTTTAATCCTTATTTTTCTATGCATGTTGACTCTACAATTAAGAGAAGGATTGACAAGGAGGAATCGTGACAGTCATGGGAGAGAAGAGATTCAAAGGTTCCTGTTTCTGTAACAATGAAAGGTGAGATGGTAGCTACAGAAAATAAGAGAGGGAAGAAGTACTTGAAGGTAAGAATGCAAGAAGACTTCCCACCGATCCAGTAGTTCGAAAAGAAGTACTCCTTCAAGACTCTTTGACGTTAAACGTGAGTGCCTGTTGGGGGCCGACCCTCCCATTTTTATTTTTTTTTCTTGAGTCTACGTTGTTTTAGGAATTTTATTAGGTACTGCTCGACTATAGTATATACTTCTTAACAAACTTATGCAGTCACTTTGTTTGATCTAAGTTTGGGGGGGTTACGTACATACCTTGTCTCGCCGCATTGAAGTAAATTCTCTTCATTGTGTAATGTGCTTGGATAATTGATTTTTTGCAATTTTTTAGTATTTTTGATTCATTTTATTATATTGAGTTGTCGATTTTTTTTACGATTGTCCAGGTGTATTGTTAGTTTGTTTTTGTTGCGTGTTTAACCTAGTATAAGTTTGGTTATATTTGGGTTCTTGAGGATGATCGTTGGATCTTTCTTAGCACTTGTTTGGTCTGTACTAAGTGAAATTGAATTTGTGATTGATGTGATGTAGTGATAATTTGGGGTACTGATGCATGAATTAATTGAGAATGTGGTGTTGTGATATTATGTAATGGTGATAATCCAGCTAGAGATGTACTTGGATGTTGGAATACTTAAGATTGTTTCATGTGTTAAATTTGGTTCATAAACCTATGTAGGAGTGCTCGTTATTCTATTAAACCCATGTGAGATTTGAGCTTCTAAGAATAATAAAAATTATACATGATTGATTTATTTCTTGAGATCATCGTTTACATGCATGTATTTTAGAACTTTACTCTTAATCTACTTGAGGCTAGATGATTGATTAGATGATGGGAAATGAACATAAGCCATTTTGTTCTTTAATGAGTCACTAGCAAAATTTTTATCCTATCTTGTAATATAATCCATAGTCTCCCGTTTGAGCCTTTAAGCCTTATTCGTTGGAAGCCTATGAAGATAGCCAGCTCATTTCTTTAAAAGCCTTTGAACCCTTATTCTAGTAGAGAATTGAAGGAGTAAGATTGGTATGGAGTTAAGGTTAAAATTGGTGGAAAGCAATTGAAGAAGAAGGACTGTTAAAACTTGCAAAAAGGAGTAGTGCCTGAAACTGGTACCCTAGTTAAGAAAAAAGAGAAAGAAGTGAAAAGTTAAGACGTTGATCTTTTAGTTAAGGGAGGATTGGTTATGAAAAGTAATTGGAAGAGAAAAAATAGAAGGAGATTGATTTGTCAAGTCAAAGTGTTGAAAATATATCTCAACTTTTGATTTTCTACTAGTGATCAAGTCACTTATTCGATATGTACCTATACTTGTTCAAAGAGCCAATGCTTCAACCCTAAACAAGTCCTTTGTGATCCCATCATTAAGTCTTTCAAGTTAGTGGAGAGTTTAGATAATTCTCAAGCTTATGGTTACGCGTGCATGTGAATTGATTTGAGTGCAAATATTCTAGCCATGAAAGTGTACATCTCACACTTGAGCGATGAGTGTAAACACTATCCATGAGAGTGGATGATGAGCATTCTGAAATGGGAAGTGACCAATTTGATGTTCATGCTTCAATTGAATAGTAATTTTAGCATTTGAGTATATTATCTTAGTTTGGATGTATGTGATCCCTTATTTGCTGTAGAATTTCAACTCTCATCTCTCTCTTATTTTGAATTCGTTGTTCGGGGACGAACAACATGATAGTTTGGGGGGTTGATGAGAGTGGAAATTTATGTCTTTTCGGTCTCACAATATACTGTTTTTGTTATAATAAGGCCATATATTCATATGGAATTGCGTGTTTTACGTATTTTGCATGATTATGGTGCTACTAAGGTGTTTTGTTGAGTTTTTAAGGTTAAAATGAAGTAGAACCGAAGATGGGCAAGAAACAAGCGCGAAAGAGCCAACACGAGTTGCAAGGGTCAACAAGACTTAGAATTTCGAGTCGTGTTGGGTTCTATAGGAGGTCAGAATGCAAAAAAGAGCAACACGACTAGTAATGTGGCAACACGAGTCATGTTGTGTTTGATTAAGGTCCTGTTGCATGTCGTGTGAGATAGAGCAACGTCGGCTTTCAGAACAAACTCAACACGAGTTGACAGGCAGTAGCTCGACTCGGCAACTCTACTCGTGTTGGGGTCCGTGGCCAATCTAGTTTCAGAGCATCGCGACACAAATTTTCAGGTAATGCCACTGTTTGTTGATTAGCCATTTTGTAGTTAGGATGACCAATTCAATAATTTATCGAACCACAAGGAGGAAGGTACTAGTGCTTAAGCGATCTCACGTTTCTTATGATTTTATGGAAACGAATCATTAAAAGGTTGGTTGTGAAACAAGTAAATAACAATAACCAAAGCAAGCAAGCAATGATTAGCAAACAAGATAGAGAAGTGAAGGGTGGTTTTCCAATTAAGTAAAAGTGAGATTAACAACAATTAAGAAGTGAAAATCCTAGGATATATGCATTAAATTCATATGAATCAAGGGTATAAGACTAAGGGCCAACACTAAGTTCACCTAAACACTCTCTAGAGATGGATAGGATATGAATCTCAACGGATTGGTTCTCACACAAACAATTCCAACTAAGTATTAAGCTTGAAATGAGAGTCCCTTCACACGATTAATCAACCTCTCGATCAAACCAATAGGGTGTTCTATCAATGGGTTCTAAATTCCAAAGTATTTCTCAATCTCTTTACAATTTATAATGCACATGAAGTGTTTGATGAAATGATTCACTCAATTATCCTAAGCACATAATTGATTTCTCAATCTAATCACATATTTAGAACAACTAAACACACAAATCATCATAAACCTCAAGATCTTAAACATCAATAATAGAAAATCCATTTACCCAATCAACACATGAATTTAAATATACAAATCCAAAAATTATCCAACAACTTTCATGTTGCTAATCTCACTAGGGATATTATCCTACCATATTCAAAAGGAAATCACATAAACATTAAGATCCTTACAAAACATGATGAACAATAAGGTTTCAATACAAAAGTTAAATGAAAACTCCCTTGGATTACTCCAATGGTGATCCTCTTCTTCCCCTTGCAATTCTCATCTCTTCCTTACTTCTTTTCCTCAAATGGATGGTGATTTTGATGGTAGGATGAAGGTAGATGAAATGGATGGTGAATGGATGAAGATGAAGATGTGAAATAGTAAAAACCCTGATAAACTTGTGGGAATGTTGAAATTGAGGGTATTTATATCCCTTGGAAAAACCTGAAAATCACAATTGACAGTTGGATTTTTCCCAAAAGTTCAATCGAGTTTTTAAAAAGTCAATCGAGTTTCCATGCAAATCACGTTTCTTCAAGCTAGAACACGTTTTCGTCATCCGAAATGCTCAAAAATTGATCAAATTTCAGGAAATTCGGTCGAGTTTTCATGACTTCCCCTGTTTCTAAATTTTTCTATAAGAGAAACTCGATCGGTTTTTTATGCAGATTCTTCGAGCCCACTCTGTTGGTGTTCGATCGTTTGGTTAATGTGAACCGTTAGGGTTCCATGCAATTCTACTGCAGCGGAAGCATAAGAGTAGAATCATATTTCCTTTCACTAGGGTTGATGTAGAGGATGATCAACTGCAGCAAACAACCTTCTGATCTTCTGCTGTATTCCTAAGTCCGATCTTGACGTCGTGTGGGCGACGATTTTCAAGATCTCCTCAATCTGCTTCCTCCCTTATATTCAACGTGTTTTAGGCATAAGATTAGGGTTCCAGACTAGCTGAGGTGACTTATTTATAGGCTACAGCAGGGACAAGGAGGAAAAATTAGAGTTGGGCCTCCATTGGGCTTGAGTATCCAAGTTTAGCCCAAAACTTATACTTAAGTACAATAATAATAATATATTCCACTAAAATATTATTACTGCACTACCGTTTTATAATTACGTTATGAGCTCCTTCTTATTATGAGCATGACAGTCTCCCCATATTTAAGATATACAATTCCCATTAATTAATTAAATTACTGTCAACTCCATTAATTAATATCTCATTCGAGAGTAGTACCACTCAACCTCAATATCATGCTAAAATAAATCCACCTACAGGGTCTACATGATAATCCTTATGAGCTGCTCAAGGGGACATCATCAACCTATGTCGGACACGGATTCCTTCTACAATCAACAACACACCATAGAGACATTATTATTTCTCAACTCACCGAGTTTGTTGATTTAATTACATGTAAATCTCACCCATTGATGAATCAAAGAAATACATACTGCCTTACGTGTCGAGGTTATTGTATAGGGATTAAGAGCACGAACATCCATAATAACTAAGATCATATTCTTCTATGTCAGTATAAGTCGAACGATCTCAATCGGTCTTGCTCAATACACTCAATGTGCACTAATGTGATTCTATAGCCAAGACAAGCTAATACCAAATCACACTACAACCATCCCGACAGAGAATCCCCGTCTATCTCGGTTGTGAGCATCTGTTTATACTTTATAAGGGAACCGATAATATGATCTTCCGATTGTTGTCGCACAATATATTATCTACAATATAAAGTAGGTGGACTATTGCATCATACATATAAATAAATTATAAGACGCCATCATTTGATCATATGATTCTCATTCCAAATAAATTGTTAACATATTGTTCATACAAAAAGCTAGACTTTTAGTATACAATCCAACAATCTCCCACTTATACTAAAAGACTATGCTGTCAGAACCACTGCCATACATCTGATTCCCACTCCCACTACACAACTATCAAAAGCTCTCACCTTACGGTCCTTGTAAATAGATTTACTAGGTTATCATCCGATGCAATCTAGGCGACAACAATCTTCCCCTCATCATACGATTTTTCGTATAAGGTGGTACTCTTAATGTGTTTAATTGCCTATGGACTTGTGATTCCTTCAAGTTTGCAACTGCACCATTATTATCACAATACTTTGTTATAATCTCGGGCAAACTTAGAATCTCATATAAGTCCATTACGAAGTTTCTAGAGTCATGCAGATGGATTTGGCTGCCTTAGAGGCTCCAATTCAACATCTTCTTATGGTGGAGTCCAAATTATATTTCTACATAATACTCATCCATATTATGACTGAACTTCCAAATTTAAACACATAATCTTGAGGTGGATTTACTGTCGTCCCTATCTGATTAGAAAAATTCGAATCTATGTAACCCACAAGAAGTAGTGAATCTGTCTGGTAAGGCCACATATAATTTCTAGTCCTTTTCAGGTACATAAATATATGTCTTAACACAGTTCAACATTCTTGTTTTGGGTTACCTTGATACCTACTGACTATGCGTTTAGTAAAACAGATATCCAATCTCGTGCATAGCATTCCATAGATTAAGCTTCCTTATTCGCCGAAGCATAAGGAAACCATCTTCATCTACTTTATCTTCTTTTGTGTCATAAGACAACATTTCCTTAGATAAAGTCACATGCTAAAACGAGTAAGGATTGTATCATTTCATGAAGCTTGAGACAAGCACAACATCCCATCTTGTGATCACCATGATCGCAAGGATATATTTTGCTTTTCTTAAGTCCTTCATTCACACTGCTTTATCAACCATACCTATACGCCCGACAGTACTCTTTCATTGGGTCCAATGATCAGGATACCATCTACGTATAATACAAGAAATACCACCATATTTCTATCACTATTTTCAATACACAAGACACATCCGGGCATTGATTAAATCCATATGATTGGATTACCTCATCAAAACAGATGTAATTTGAGTTTAAAGCTTGCTTTGGTCCATGGATGGATAATTTTAAGCTTACACTCAATAAATGCTCTTAGCCCATTCAAATGAATCACTCAGGTTTTAGAACTTGATATTGCAATAAATGCTCTTAGCTACATGCAATTGTGTATCAGACGTATCATACGTCGCAGTTTCCTTGTGGTATATCCTCTTGTACAATTGGTACTATACTTTGTGTTTTTCCCTCTCACACCTTTTAGAACAACTTATACATAGATATGTGATTTATTACATAGTCCTTTTCCAAAAAACAAGTGTTTGTGCCAACAATCACCCTTCGATCTTTTGGACTAAATAAACCACCCTTCATTTTTCTAGGATATCCCACAAATAGACAACCATCCTTGCGACATGCTGTTTCTAGGGAATACCCATAAAACGAATTTAATACTTCCAAATAACTCATCATTTATCTAACCATTTCCATAAGAGTCCTATACTTTATTTCTGATACACCAGTCGGCTGGGGTTTGCCTGGTGTTGACAACTTGGTATTCAATCCCAACTTCTGATAAATAGCTCCTAAACTATCCTAAGAGTTACTCGCCACCACGATTAAATCGTAAATGACTTGATATATTTTCGACGACCCTTCACCGCATGTGTCATGTACTTTTTAATTAATCATAGTACTTAGACTTGCGGTGCATCAAAATTATATCTCACCACTTCTCATATGGATAATCTTAGGATTGCATAAGACAGAATGAACCAATTCCAACATATCTATGACTCTACACCCCTTCGCCTTATAAAGCAATCATGACCTAGTTTAAGATGCCAAAAAGGTATGTTTTGTTCATATCTGAAGGTTCCTTTCTCTAATTTAGATTAGAAGAAGCATTATCATTACAATTTGTTGCATCCTTGATATAAACATGATTTAAGAGTGTACAAATTGTCACTAACATACCACGACCTATTATAGCTCCATCCTTTATTATAATGACCATGTCATTTAAATTTAATATAGTATCCATCCGTAAATGTATAGAAGCTGAAATGAAATTCTTTCTATGAAAACGTACGTAAAGATAATTTCTCATAATCAAACGTTTATTCCTATCATAAGATAAATAAAATTCTCCCATTGCAACAACCACTACTTTCGTAGTATTATCCATGTCTATAATAATCTCATCATCACTTAATTGCAGACATTTAGTGATTCTGGTATCTACACACAACGTGTTAGTAAACACCATCACTGATCATGCTTCAACAATTAGCAAATAAGATTCTAACGTTGTTCACTCCTTGATGAAAATGGCTATCCTTCGCCTCACATTTTTTCAAAAGTTTCCCACCGAATACAGCCTCTTGTAATTCAGGTGGAACTTGCTCAAAACATCCAGACAAATTATGGAGAATAAATTGATATAGGTTTCCCCTTCAATTTATACTCCAAGCATTCCCAATTCTTCATCAATCTATCCATGACCTCTTGCCTTTCAAACCTTACTCAGGTATTCGAAAAGTTACATAAGACCATCATATTTATATAAACCTCTCACCTCTCCACAAGAGACTTCAATTAATTGGCATCATAGAACATCTTCAGTAAGAACATATATATTTTCCTAAGCAGTAAGACTAAAACCAAGATTCTTTTCTAATCATCTATTTTGGACAAGTAAATATGATTTCTTTTAGTAAACAATAAGCGAGATAAAACCACTTGAAAATCCTGAGAATCATAAATAAATACACCGATCAAATCTTCGAATTTTATCCATTTATATTGATTCCCTCAAAACAATATAAAATTAAAATTCACCGACATCTCAAGCACCGTGAGTCTGCAAGCCACGATAGTGTGGACGTTTACAAACTCGAACATTTATAAGATAAGGTTTTACCCATTAATTTCATTTACCAACCTAACCTCATGACAAAATAATTAATAGTCGGTTCCTTTTTAGCCATGCAAATAAAAGTAGTAACTCCGATGGGGAGGATACTTATTATTTGCACCTAAGTGTACACCATTATTTGACCCCAAGTCCGCGGCCCAAGCTTATGTGCCTTACAGATGGAGAAATACACACGCGCCCGAATAACTTCCTACAGTCATCAATTATAAGTTTGTATCAGTGATCCGCATATAAACTCATCCGATGAGGAGGAAAGCACTATAGCCAATGCGTAAGTTCATATGCATCACATTACAAACATAATTTTTAATGAAGTCTGATACCAGTGATCCATGAATAAACTCATTCGATGGGGGAGGAAGGCCCTAATGCCGACGCGCAAGTTTATTCACATCACTTACAAACCAATAATGGAGGTCGCGGGAATTATTTACCAATCCCCTCTCCAACTTAGTAATTTAACACCGTGGGTTTTTATATGCATATAATATTCAAAAATAAAATACGCAATTTAGCATGCTCCTATTACGGCACATAAGACAGTAAATCACAGGGAACATGCATAACATATATAACAATAATCAAACAGTTAAATCAATTATTAACAGTTATATATCAGCGAATTCGATTGTTCACCACAAAGCACGAATGTCGGCAAAAACTTCCAGATTATCAAATTTTCAAAATTATCCAGATTATCAAATTTTCGAAGCCATCGATATCGACTATTGAATTTGTCCAGATTATTAAAATCATCGATATCGACCAGATTATCAGATTTCCAAAATTCCAAATTATCATATTTTTGAAACTATCGATATTGACCATCGATATCGTCCAGATTATTAAAATCATCGATATCAACATGCAACCATATATAACAATAATTGACAATTAAATCAATTATGGCAGTTATATATTAGGAATTAATTCGACATCCATATATTATAATAATAGACAATCTATTATGGCAGTTATATATTAGGAATTAACTTGCCAAAATTAGGATGTCTTGTCCAACACTCCAACGATACATGTATATGATATACCAAATATAATATGCAACCTAGCATGCTTCTATTTAATGCAGTAAATCAAATAGAACATGCATATTCATATATAACAATAAAAGATAATTAAATCAATTAATGCAGTTATATATCACGTGTTATATATCACGAAATGAAACGTAGAAAATGTGTCCGGTTACCCGATGGAAAGTATCTGCACGAATCTGCCATCATGTATTGTTCCGTGCACCCCACGCAGTCACACGACCGCATTCGTGCGTCAGAACTTCCTCACACTGCGCCCGTCGTGCTCCATGACTATGTGTATGGCGCATGCGATGAACCAAACCTATCGCGCACTACGCCTGCCGTGCGATAATCCTTTCGCACACGACGATAGTCGTGCACCAATCCATGCACGGCGCCTGTCGTGCGCCAATCCTTCCGTGCTCGGTGCCAGCCGT
The DNA here is from genome assembly GCA_023678885.1 of Pogostemon cablin. Classification (NCBI taxonomy): domain Eukaryota; kingdom Viridiplantae; phylum Streptophyta; class Magnoliopsida; order Lamiales; family Lamiaceae; genus Pogostemon; species Pogostemon cablin. The sequence continues at coordinate 7,743,377 of CM042990.1, read as the reverse complement.
GCACTAATTCTTCCGCGCACTGCCTGCAGCCACCGTGTGAGAGGTTCTCCTCACACGATTGTCATCGTGCCTCGCCTGTCCACACGCTCGACAGCCTCCATGCGTACCCAACACAATACCGTGCGCACCTCTTTCCCACTGTGTACCACGCCTGCCTTGCTTCGTGCCTGCAGTGCACAGCCTCTGCCGTATGCCACTTCGTCTTCTCCAGGCCTGTTTTCACCGAAAGTTCTCACTCACCACGATACAGGGTATATACAGGTACAATCAAATTACACCATAACCCTAATACTCATGTGATTCTAATTCATAATTAAATCACATAATCATATAAACCCTAGCCTAACGTGTCACGCTTCACCACAAAACCGAAGCTCTGATACCAATTATTGGCGTTCGATCGTTTGGTTAACGTGAACTGTTAGGAATCCATGCAATTCTACTGCACCATAAACATAAGATTAGAATCGTATTACCTTTCACCAGGATTGATGTAGAGGATGATCAACAGTAGCAAACAACCTTCTGATCTTCCATTATATTCCCAAGTCCGATTTTGACGTCGTGTGGGTGACGATCTACAAGATCTCCTCAATTTGCTTCCTCCCTTATTTTCTACATGTTTTAGGTGCATGATTAGGGTTCCGGATAAGTTGAGGTGACTTATATATAGGCTACAACAGGGATCAGGAGGAGAAATTAGAATTGGGCCTCCATTGGGCTTAAGTATCCAAGTTTAGCCCAAAACTTATACTTAAGTCCAATAATAATAATAATATATTCCACTAAAATATTATTACTGCACAACCATTTTAATCCCATAATTACGTTATGGGCTCCTTCATATTATGAGCATGACAGTCTCCCCATGTTTAAGATATACAATGCCCATTAATTAATTAAGTTACTGACAACTCTATTAATTAATATCTCATCCGAGAGTAGTACCATTCAACCTCATTATCATGCCGGAATAAATACACCTTCATGGTTTACATGATAATCCTTATGAGCTCCTCAAGGGGACATCATCAACCTATGTCGGATACGGATTCCTTCTACAATCAACAACACACCATATAGACAGTACTATTTCCCAATTCACCAAGTTTGTTGATTTAATTACATGTAAATCTCACCCACTGATGAATCAAAGAAATTCATACTACCTTACGTGTCAAAATTATTGTATGTAGATTAATAGCACGAACATCCATAATAACAGAGATCAAGTTCTCCTATAAGTCAATATAAGTCGAACGATCTCAAGCGGTTCTGCTCAATACACACAAAGTGCACTAATGTGATTCTATAGCCAAGACAAGCTAATACCAAATCATACTACAACCATCCCGATAGAGAGTCCCCGTCTATCTTGGTTGTGAGCATCTTTTTATACTTTATAAGGGAACCGATAATATGATCTTCCGCATGTTGTCGCACAACATATTATCTACAGTATAAAGTAAGTGGACTATTGCATCATACATATAAATAAATTATAAGACACAATCATTTGATCATATGATTCTCATTTCAAATAAATTATTAGTATATTGTTCATACAAAAAGATAAACTTTTAGTATACAATCCAACACACTCTGTAAGAGAAATTTGATCAAATTCATGAAAATTCGATCGAGTTTCTGTGTCATTTCTTGCATCTCCAATTTCATCTCTCGTTTTGCTCTATTTTCACCATTTTTTCATACATTTAAGCTCATTTTCACACATTTCCACAAAAACACATAACACAACCAAAATACGCATAAATACGGATAAAATAATTCGAAAACACACGTAAAAAGATACTAAAATCTAGGTAAAAATATCACTCATCACACCCCCAAACTTAAAGTGTTGTTCGTCCCCTAACAATGAAAATGATAAATTAAGAGAGAATATTTTCACCTAGGAAAAGACTAACGAACATAAGAAATAACACATCAATAGCAATAATAACTACGAACTTTGCTAAGCCATCCTACAACATTAGATTCATGACATGAAAAATTAACAAGTTCAATCAAAAGAGAATTAAAGTGTAATATAGTCCCTTTTTAGTCCAAGCCTCGCACAGGTTATCAACTTCACTAAATACTCTATCAAATAAGGTAAATCAATACTCATCAATCGATTGGCTCTACTCGCTATAAACTCGCTCGTAGACTACATTCACAAACCACCAAAGTTTCAATCAATGATCAATAAGGTCTTTCATTAAGGATGTAATGATAGACTCTTTGGATGGTAGGAAGATTTGGATAAAAGTGACTAAACACGTGAAAGTAATCGAAGAGGTAGCTACTTTTTTCCATTTCTCCACTTTTCTTTCTTCCTTTCTTATGCATTGCAACTTTTAAGCACTAATTATCACTTCTCTTTTGATTTTTAACAATATTTGATTGTATGCTCCCTTCTTTTGATTTTTAGTTTCTTGAGCATCTTGTTGTTGCTTTGCTCATTTTCTTGTTTTGAGGTTGCATGTCCATTCTTGTTTGTGCTCTTTTCATCCTTTTTCTTGCTTGTTACCATTTCCTTTCTTTCTTTTGCTATCTCATCAAACCTTTCTAAACCACATCTCTTCAATCACTTACACAAAATGGTAATTATATAAGACTCTATATACCAATTGAAGATGCACAAAATGACTGTGAATATGGATTAAGATTGTGTACAATCATATATAAAATAAATCCACAAATAGTGTTGTGCGGAGTTTACACACGAAAGTTCAATTAATTCGTAAAAATCTTCACAATCCTTTCTACCAAAAAGGCTCTAGCCCATGATGTTACGAAGAACAATCATGGGTGTTGGATAAATCTTACCCGGATATCCGAAAAATATAAGATAAATTAGGAAACGAATAAAACCCTTGATGTGGAAGTCGTCACGTCCTTCTCCATCTTGAATCCTCCTCTTGATTCCACGAACGAATCTTCAAAGTGATGGATGGATGAGGGAAAGGATATGGATGATGGTTGCGGGTTGATCCCCCCTTGTGGGGTGGTGTAGGATGGATGTGACTCTCTCCAATCCAATATGATCTCTATGATAATGAATAATGATGTGATCTACATCCCCTTTTATACTTATAAGCTCTTCTTATAGACCTTGGATGGACTTTTTTAAATTCGGAAATTCTCGAAAATTCTCACAGGCAGCTACACGACTTCACGATTTTGAGCATAACTTCATCTTCAAACTCCGATTTGAGTGATTCTTGCGCTCACACGATCCTATCTTCATTGGCTTTCAATTCATATAAAGAACTCAAAAAAACTTCAACATTTGAATGTGTAACAAGTCATGAAAAATGGCACAGCCATTCTATTCGGCACAGCTTGCGCGACGTCACCATTTTTATCATAATTTTCTCGTTTGGAATCCGATTGGGGAGTTCTTTACGCAAAATGATCCTCTCTTCTGTGGATTTCCAACCATATATCACACATCCAATTAAGAGCTCCACACGAATACAAAATAATTACACAAATTGGACGTGCGTTTCAGAGAAACCTTGCACAAATTGCACCTTTTCTCCAACTTGACATTTTTGACCCATTTTTCCACCTAAAACACAATAAAACACCTCAAGTGCACCTTTTTGTTACATATATCAAATATAAGACACTTGTGCTAATATATAACAATAATACTCATAAAAAAGGTGTTAAATTGGACACTAAAACACTTTTATTTTCACTCTCATCACCAACCTTGATTTAAAAGAAAATCCTAAATTACGAAAGTAAACATCTTAAAAATATAACATGAGAAGCAACATGCTAATCACATCAATTTAAATTAACATAAATTCATGTCAAGCAACTAGAAGTGGTAGAGTATAGAGTGAACTCCCATAATAGGCATTTGGTAGTGGAAATGGTTGGCACTAGCTTCCGAATTGAATACACAACGAATCTCGACTTGATCTTCGGGCTCAATTCGTACTTCCACTACAATTCATTCATGCTCAACAACTCATCAAAAATATTAGCTCAACAATATCATTAAAAATATGGACTATCATGTACTTCAACACAACCAAACGGACCAAAACAAGTCAAAACTCATGAGAAAAATTTAAAATTGACCCGAACCAAAACAAGCCAAAACTCATGAGAAAAATTTAAAATTGACCCAATTTTACAATAAGACCTCTCATCATCAATATATCATCATATCAAGCACACTCAAGTGGTGAGTCACACCACGCACTCTCCCCCCAAACTTAAATCGAAATAAGTTGAGACTTAAGTTTGCAAAAAGTGGTGGGACTTACCCTTGTAGTTTCCATCTATGAGCTTCTTGTGGAGAAGCATATGCATCCAATGAGTTGGCCCCCTAAACTTAACTCGAGACAAAAGTCGACAATTAAGTGTGCAAAAAGTGGTGTGACATGCTTACTCGAATCCATGAGGTACCTCTCCTTTTTCTTCAATACGCATTTTTCTCACAAGCTCAATCCAACTACAAGACCAAAAATGCAAAACAAGCAAAAGAAACTATTTACAGAACTAAACCACCAAAAGGATACTAGCTTTCAAGAGGTGAAGGTATCAACATATACCAACTCCCTTTGAGAGGGAGAATGATAATGTTCCACCCTTTGACCATTAACCACAAAAGCATTTCCATCCAATCCTTCAAACTTCAAGGAACCATCATCTCTAGCCTCAATCACCAAGTATGGACCAGTCCATTTTGAATGTAGTTTTCCAGGGAATAGTTTGAGTCTTGAATTGAACAATAGAATCTTATCTCCCGGAATAAACTCCTTCTTTTTAATCTTCTCATCATGCCACCTTTTAAGCTTTTCCTTCAAAATCCTTGAGCTTGAGTAAGCTTCCTCTCTAAACTCCTCTAGTTCAACTAATTGGAGGCATCTTTTCTTTCCGGATTCTTTTCATCAAAGTTCAACTTCCTAAGTGCTCATAATGCCTTATGCTCTAACTCCACGGGCAAGTGACAAGCCTTCCCATAAACAAGCTTGTACGACAAAAAACCAAGAGCGGTCTTATAAGCCGTTCGATATGCCAAAAGCGCATCACCGAGCTTAGAAGACCAATCATTTCGATTTTCATTGACCGTCTTCCTAAGAACAAGCTTCACTTGCCTATTTGACACCTCCACCAATCCATTTGTTTGAGGATGGTAAGGTGTAGAAAACTTATGCTTCACTCCATAACCATTCAAGAGCTTCTCAATAAGCTTGTTGATGAAGTGAGATCCCCCATCACTAATCATGGCTTTTGGCACCCCAAATCTAGCAAAGATGTTCTTCTTTAAGAAAGCATTGACTACTAGAGCATCATTTGTCCTTGTCGGGATTGCTTCCACCCATTTGGAAACGTAATCCACCGCAAGCAATATGTAAAGGTAACCATTGGAAGACGGAAATGGGCCCATGAAGTACATCCCCCATACATCGAACACCTCAAATTCAAAAATATTCCTCATGGGCATTTCATCATGTTGCCCTATACTTCCAATCCTTTGGCACCGATCACATCCCTTGATGTACTCCTTGCAATCTTTGAACAAAGTTGGCCAAAACAAACCCGATTGTAAGATCTTTGCCCACGTCTTTTGAAATTCAAAGTGTCCTCCACAAGGTGAACTATGACACATCTCCATGACACTTAACTTCTCTTCTTCCGGAATACATCTTCGTATGATCCCATCCGGACAATTCTTGAACAAAAGAGCCATTCCACAAATACTCCTTGACATCATGATAGAACTTCTTCTTCCTAGACTCAGTTAGATGATCTGGCTTGAGACCACAAGTTAAATAATTCACAAAATCCGTATACCATGGCCTTCCGGTCTCACATAAAGTGTACATCCTTTAAAAATCAATTTGGAGTATCTCTTCATTCGGAAATACATCCGTAATAAACTCCATGGTTCCTTCTTCATCAACATTTTCCAAACTTGACAAATGGTCGGCTATGACATTTTCTACCCCCTTTTTGTCACGTATCTCCACATCGAACTCCTGCAACAAAAGAACTCAACGAATTAGTCTAGGTTTAGCATTTTTCTTACTCATCAAATACCTAATGGCGGGATGATCCGTATAAATAATGGTTTTCGTGCCAACTAGGTATGAACGAAATTTTTCAAAAGCATAAACCACGGACAAGAATTCTTTTTCCGTTGTGGTATAATTCTTTTGATTTGCATTGAACTTCTTTGATGCATAGTAGATTGCTCGAAACTTCTTCTCCCTCACTTGACCAAACACCACTCCCAATGCATTGTCACTTGCATCACAATGGAGCTACTCCAATCGGGAGAGACAAGTATTGGTGATGAGATAAAAGCTTCCTTGAGCACCCTAAAAGCATTAAGACAATTATCATCAAATAAAAATGGAGCATCTTTTTCAAGCAATTTACACAAAGGTTTAGCTATCTTAGAAAAACCTTTTATAAAACTTCGATAGAACCCGGCGTGGCTAAGGAACGATCTAACCCCTTTTTCATTTTTTGGTAGGGGAAGATGTTCAATGGCTACAACATTCGTCTTATCAACTCTCAAACCTTTCTCCAAGTTGTGATGTCGAAGTACGATACCCTCTTGAACCATAAAATGGTATTTTTCCCAATTCAAGACTAGGTTCGTATCTTGACATCGCTGCAACACCATAGAAAGATTAGCCAAGCATATATCAAATGAAGATCCAAACACGGAAAAATCATCCATGAAAACTTCCATGATATTCTCAATCAATCCCCCAAAAATGGCCATCATACAACGTTGAAAGGTTGCGGGGTCATTGCACAACCCGAAAGGCAATTTATAAAAAGCAAACGTGTCATATGAAAAAGTAAAAGTTGTTTTCTCTTGGTCCTTGGGGGCTATCATGATTTGGTTATACCCCGAGTAACCATCTAGAAAATAATAATACTTGTACCCCGCCAACCTATCAAGCATTTGATCAATAAAGGGTAAGGAAAAATGATCTTTATGAGTATTTTCATTAAGCTTCCTATAATCACAACAAACTCTTCACCCCGTTTTCACCCTTGTAGCAAGTTCTTCATCAAATTCCTTTTTAACAATGGTTGATCCCCCTTTCTTAGCAACAACATGCAAAGGACTCACATGAGGACGATCACTTATGACATACACAATATTAGCATCTAACCATTTCAAAACTTCCTTTCTAACAACCTCTTGCATAATAGTGTTCAAACGACGTTGTCATATCCTCATCAATCAACCTAATGCGATGCATACAAATAGTGGGGCTTATACCTTTCAAATCATCAAGACTCCAACCAATAGCACTTTTGTGCTCTCTAAGCACCCTCAACAATTTATCAAGTTCTAAAGGTGAAAGAGATGTAAGAGAACTCAACCGAGTTTTTATAAGCTCGACCGAGTTTTTATACAGATTCTTCGAGCCCACTCTATAAGAGAAACTCGATCAAGTTTCTGTGTCATTTCTTGCATATTCAATTTCATCTCTCTTTTTGCTCCATTTTCACCTGTTTTTCATACATTTAAGCTCATTTTCACACATTTCCATAAAAACACATAACACAACCAAAACACGCATAAATACGGATAAAATAATATGAAAACACACGTAAAAAGATACTAAAATCTAGGTGAAAATATCACTCATCATTTGTCAACGCGACTCGTGTTAGGGTTACACGACTTAAGCATCAAGGTAACACGAGTCGTGTTGCAACTTGAGTTAGGCATTCCAACTCGTGATGCGTTAGTTTGGGCCAAAAATTGGGATTTTCACCCTCCAGTGCATGAAAAAGTGGAAAAACATCCAAGTGGAGTCAAATTCGTGGCCTAGGGTATAAAAAGGGATCAAGACACCTGGAGAAAAGAGACCGATGACATTTAACAGAACACATCGTAAAATTATTCACGCAACATCCGTCCATCCACACACAAAATAAGGTCATCCATCCCATCATTCCATCGGTCCGGAAGGAGATTCAAGTACAGATGAGAGGGGTAATTCATTGGAGAGACGGTAGAAGAAAGTAAACCACGTGACACTAGAGTTTTGTATCTTCTCTTTATTTCTTCTTTTGTCGAATTTGTTATGGAATCATTAGTCATGAGGGTTTGTGTAATCTCATGGGCTAAACCCCTTTTACAGTTCTAGGAATTTAAGGTTAGGATAATTGATTTGAAACCTTAAACAAATATTGTGAATTCATGCTATTTGCATTCTAATTCATTTATTTGATTCAAACTTTGTTTAATGTGTCTAACATCTTCACATTATTCCATTGTTGTTGTCCGTGATGCTTGGTATGTTGTGTTAACTTGTGTGCATACATAATTTATATTGTCTATTTGCTAGGGATTATAGTAGTTTGTCCGTGAACATGATAATTCCCAGGGCTGGTAAATTAGATACTTGATTTTAGTGGAACAATGCAATTAAGAATTCAAGTAGGAAATGAATAAGATTGAGTAGTACTTTCAGAGAATATTTGTTAGTCAAACTGGCCATCCGGAGATTCTTTAAGTTTGCATTATTAGTATCTAGGAAGGAGGCTCAAAACTATTCACGCATCTTTTGACATAAATTGAATAATACTATTAATTGAAATCGAATCATATTTGGTGGGTTAATAGGGATTAGTGATGTATTTCCATTAACATAGCATGCATGAACAATAGGACGTCTAGGAAACCAAATAATTTGCACTACACCTGATACCTTAGAGCTGTCATTTTCTGTTAATTTACTCTCGAATAATTCTTCTTTGCTTTTATTTATTTTGTTATTCATTATTTCAGCACTTTAGATAATCATTAAATTCCAACTTTGAAATTGGTTACATAATTCTAGTTGAATAGTAATTTAAAATAAATAGATAACTAACTGTCTTCTCAGGGAACGATATTTAACTTGGGTACTTGCCTCTACAATTGATATCCTTATACTTTAGGATTAAATTGGAGTGCGTAAAATACGCTTATCATCTTTCATAAGTTCCAAACGTCAGAACTCATAGTCTTAGTCTTTTTAAGCAACATAGGTTCATGCCCTTGCTTAAGATGACAAACCTCGTGGTTCTAATCTTACATTGATCCAAACATCTTTTTAATCAACATGGGTTCATGCTCTTGCTAATTAAGATGACAAACCTCATGGTTCTAATTTTACATCGATCCAGAAGTCATACCTTATGTCTTCGTCATTTTAAGCAACATGGGTTCATGCCTTTGGTTGAGATGACAAACCTCATGGTTCTAATCTTACATCGATCTAGACGTCAGACCTCGTAGTCTTAGTCTTTTTAAGCAACATGGGTTCATGTGTTTGCTTAAGATGACAAACCTCGTGGTTCTAATTTTACATCAATCTAGACATCAGACCTCATATGCTTAGTCTTTTGGGTTCATGCTATTGCTTAAGATGACAAATCTCGTGGTTCTAATGTTATATCGATCCAGACGTCTGACCTCGTGGTCTTAGTGTTTTTAAGCAATATGGGTTCATCCCCTTGCTTGAGATGACAAGCCTCGTGGTTCTAATCTTACATTGATCCAAACGTCAGACCTCAAAGTCTTGGTCCTTTTCACTTATACGGCACACATATCACTAAAAGAACAAATAACATGCTAACGTAGAAAGAAATAATAACACCAAGTCTTTCATAAATAATAAAACACGACATTCACCTACTCGGGCCTCATTAAAACCTAATGGGAAAACCATAAATAGTAAAAAGAATACCCGCTAAAAGCTATCACACATAAAACTTCTTCAGGTTGCAAACTTTCCAAGGCCTGGGAATCCTTTTTCTATTGCAATCTTCCAACTCATATGTTCCACCTCTCATGACATGAGTTACTCTATACGGTCCCTCCCAGTTAGGCTCTAATTTTACATTTACCTTTAGTGCATCAGCTCTGCTTAAAACCCAGTCTCCGAGTTTGAATTTTCTCAGCTTTACTTTCTTGTTATATGCTACCCTGATTCAACTTTTGTACTTCTCAGCTCTAACATGAGCCATCTCTTTTTCCTCTTCCAACATGTCCAGATTTTCTCGCATCAATCCTTGATTTTCAACTTCATCATAATAAAATATGCGCTGGGTTTCTAAGCCCACCTCTACCGGGATGACCGCTGCAGCTCCATAAACTAGGTGGAATGGAGTTTTTCCAGTAGAAGTCCTAAGATTTGTTCGATAAGCCCATATCATAGATTCAAGCTCTTCTGTCCAGTTCCCCTCTCTTTATCTAAACGGGCTTTGATCCCATTCACAATCATTTGATTCGTCACCTCCACTTGGCCGTTGGCTTGTGTGTGAGCTACAAACATTAGTTTTCTGGTGATCTTCATTTCTTGACACCATTTTTGGATCTTGGATCCATTAAACTGAGTACCATTGTCTGATATCAAAACTCTAGGTACTCCAAACCTGCAACAAATACTTTTCCACAAAAATTTAATCACAATAGATTCATCAATCTTCGCCAATGATTCAGTTTCAATCCATTTGCTAAAATAATCCACAACAACAATCAAATATTTTCGTTGTCCCTTAGCTAAAAGAAAAGGTCCAACTAAATCTATTCCCCAATTCGCAAATGGACAAAGAGAATGCATCACCCCCAGCTTTTCCGCAGGTAAATGAATCAGAGGTCCATGAATTTGACATTTTTTGCACTTTTTCACCAATTCTTTAGCTTCTTTGTTCATTGTAGGACAAAAATATCCTACCCTCAGTCTTTCTCACTATTGCTTTGTATCCTGCACGGTCAGCTCCACACCCTTCATGAATTTCTCTCAACACATAATTTCCTTAACTTTTCGACAAGCATCTTAGGTATGGAAGAGTGAAAGATCACTTATAAAGCTGATCTCCCACAATGCAAAAAACTGAGCATTGGGCCTACGACTCTGAGCCGTATCAGTTAGCCTGGACCTCCCAGTGAGAGAATCAAATATAACCATTCTCCAGTCATTATCTTCCTCAATGGCTCCTATCCATGGGTTGGTGGACTCTTCTTCTGCCATTAAAAATGTGATCTAGCTTTGGAATTCTACAGCTGCTGCACTGGCTAACTTTGATAAATAATCTGCTTTATGATTATCACTTCTGGGAATTTGACATACCTTAAATTCGTGGAACCTGCTCCTGAGCTCGTTCACTTGGTTCAGATACATCACCACCTTTTCTCCTTTTACCTCGTATTCCCCATTAACCTGTTGGGTGACTAATTGTGAATCCGAGAAAATAGTCACTCGCTGGCCTCCTATATATGCTGCCATCTTAATTCCTCTTATCATAGCTTCATACTCTGCTCCGTTGTTTGTAAGTCTAGAAACCAAACTTCACTGCAAATTGAAGTTCTCCTCCCTTAGGATCAACAATAAAAATGCCCGCACCACATCTTGAGTTCGTCGATGAACCATCAACATATACTTTCAACTCATCCAAATTAACTACACGAGAAGTTTCTTGGATAAAATCTGAGAAAGCTTGGGCCTTGATGCTATTCCTAAGCGCGAATTCCACATAATACACTCCTAACTCCACTGCCCATTTCACCATTATAAATGAGAGGTTAGAGCGACCCAACACCTGCTTCAGAGGAAATTAGTTCGCACAATGATGCGCGTTTTCTTTGCACACAAAATTAATCCCCAAATACGAAGGATATCAGTTGCAGCTTAAGCAAACGACAAAGTGAAATATCGAACCCAAAGGACATCGTATTATCAATTTAATTATTAATTAAATTAATTAAGACAAGATGACAATTAAGTTTGAGGTTTGAATTATTAATCCACTAACAAAAATATAAAATAACAATTAAAATAAAATATACACTAGAATAATTACGAAAGTGGATCAAGTAGGAGAATAGGTAGCTCTAAGATAATCTAGTTTCACTCATTATTTTCCCTTTCGTATATCAATGTGCGACTGTGCCTTCTGGAATATGAACGCATCACTAAGCCATGCATATTTACTCTATAGACACAAGCAAACATGCATATAACATGTGTGAATAACCTTGGAACAAGAGATATAACTCCATCCCCCTTTCTAGGTACTATCAGTATCAATTATTTTTCTAGCCAATTGGTGCTCTAACCCGATATGATCTCTCTTTATAGGTACTATAAAATTATTCTCTTTATTCTACTTATTAACCCGAATTCAATTCAATTAACAAGTATTTATATAAGATAGTTCTAATGAAGCTTCGGAGTCCCCTCACTTAGAATCATAACATGGAATCCTCCTCAGCAGTGAACGCACTCAATCAATAACCAATATATGTATTCAGACTCTACATAACAGTTAATGATGCACAAAACAACTCAGAGTATGAATTAATAAAGCATAGTATTATATAAAATAAATCCACAAGTAGTGTTGTACGGAGTATACACACGAAAGTTCAATTCACTTGTAAAACCTTCATAAACCCTAAATCTACTAAAATAGTTCTAGCCCATGATATTGCGAAGAATAATCATGGGGGTTGGATAGATCTTATCCATATATCCGAAAAATATAAGATAAATTAGGAAATAAAGAAAACCCTAGATTGGGCGTCGTAGCGTCCTTCTCCGTCTTGAATCCTCCTCTTGATTCAATGAACGAATCTTCAAAGTGATGGATGGATGGAAGAAAAGATGTGGATGATGGTTGGAGGGTGATCCCCCCATGAGTTTTGGGATGATTATGTTATTATTCTCCTCCAATCCAATCTAATTCAATCTATCTTCTTGGTGTGATCTACATCCCTTTTTATACTTGTAAGCTCTCCTTATGGATCTTGGATGAGCTTTTTCTTGAAAAACATGCAGAAACACGCACTAGGGGTGTAAAAATCATATCCGGAGCTGTCCCAGGCATGTTGTTCGACCATGGTTCGATCTAGGGCTTGGTCAAACCATGGTCGAATTGAAATTGGTGATTTTTTGCACTTCAGGCATGTGGTTCGACCAGGGTTCGATCAAAATAGATGGTCGAACCAAACTGTCGTGGTCGAATCACACTTGCGCCGTCTCACCATTTCGTGTATAACTTCCACATTCAGACTCTTATTTGAGTAATTCTTATGCTCACGCGATCCTATCTTCATTGACTTTCTATCAGTATAAATAACTCACAAAAAATTTAAGATTTGAAGGAGTAACAAGCCATGGAAAGTGACACGACCGTTCTATTTGGCACAGCTCGCGCGACGTCACCATCTTGATCATAACTTTCTTGTTTGGATTCCGATTGAGGTGTTCTTTACTCCAAAACGACCCTCTCTTCAGTGGATTTCCAACCATGTATCACACCATCGGTTTTGATCTCCACACAAACATAGAAAAATTTCACAAGTTGGACATGCGTTTTTCAGCATTCATACACAAGTTGCACATTTTCTCCAACTTTGCAATTTTGATCCCTTTTCCACCTAAAACACAATAAAACACCTCAAGTATACCTTTTTCTTACATATATCGAATATAAGACATATGTGCTAATATATAACAATAATTCCCATCAAGAAGGTGTTAAATTAGACACTAAAACACGCTTATTTTCACTCTCATCAATCCCCCATACTTACGCGTTGTTCGTCCCGAGGCAACAAAATAAAAATAAAGAGAAAAAAAGTAAGAAATTAGCGGGAAAACAAGGACATACCCTATTCAAAATAAAATTGTCCTCAACTTAGGTCATGCGACTCTTGTTACATGTAATAATCAATTCATAGTATACAAGTCAAGACAATCACCACCAATTCAAATGCTCCATTCACATATTCTCACAGGAAGTATATATCACTCGCACTCTAGTGTAAAAGATGTACACTTATGGATTATGGTGCGTACACTCAGATTCAATTCAAGTGCATGCGTAACCATAAGCTTGCCAAAAGTCTCAACTCTCCTTTTACTTGTAGCTAGCAAATAATGTAGGTTTTTTGGAGAATGTGGGAAATATATAGTTAAGTGACTTAAAACTCAGATCGATCAAGCTGTCGCCTCTCTCAATCTTTATTTTTTTCCAAATCACTTTCAATTTAAGCACAACATTCTCCTCAAACTCTCTTATCTTTCTCCTTCAAGCACAACATTTTTTTTCTTTCGAGGTACTAGTTTCGGGCACTACCTCTCGCATTCTCCATAGGGTACTAGATTTAAGAACTACCCTAGGGTGTTTGTTTGCATGGAGTACTAGATTTGAGCACTACTCCAAGAATTTTCCTTTTAATCCTTAAAACTCTTCTTTCATCATCTCTCAAATTACCACTCTCTTCAATTAAGCTTTATTGACTATCAAAAGAATGGATTTAAAAAGGCTCAAACGGGCTGACTAGGGTTTTAACGAATTCAGGTAAAGTGTATGGAAAAAGTTGGGCTATTCAAAGATGGCCTAATATCATTTCCATAATCCACTATACTAATCTTGAATATTCAAGGAGACTCAAGGCAAATTCTAGATTACATGCACAAGAACGATACTCACCAGAAAAGAAATATCATGTGATTATGTAACATGATCAACGAGTCTCAAAATCTCACATGGATTTTTAACAAGTAACAGAGTACTTTTCAAGGTAAGCAATATCTCATAATTATACATAGAACGTCATACCACAATATAATTCAAGTACACTTCCTTCATCAATTTCAAAAGCATATGAATTTCAAGCACAATTAAAAAATATAAGCTCATGTGGATCACAACCGTAAACTCAATCCTTCTACTCCCATGAATTAAAAGCACACATAAAAATTAGAATAAGGAAACGAGGGCACCTGATTTTTCTTCAACGTATACACGAGCTCCTCAGCGTAGAACTCATCTTGCCCCCTAGTTACCTTTTTCTATCATCAAAGCTCAAACACACATAATCTCATCACATGATTCATCATAATAAAACAGAAAAATTCAATTGACTATTTAATCGACTCCACACACTAAAAACACCAACATGACACACTAAACATTAGGTAAGTTGCAAAAAATTGACATATCAACACCGATTAAAGTATTAATACGTCGCAAAAAATCAACCCCCTAACAACACAAATAACAAACGAAAGGAAAAATTATACCCTCGGTGCTCATAAGATGAGGTAAGTACAGCACTCTCCCAAACTTAGTAAAAACGTAAGTGAGTCGAAACTAAGTTTGAAAAGAGATGTAATTGCCAAAACGTGAGTACCTCAAATATAATAACTTCTCACTCACACGAAAGAAATAATAAAACAATAAAATGGAAGGGACAAGCCCCCAACATGCGCTCATGTTTAACGTCGGAGAGTCACGACAGAATACCGCTTTCCGAACAACTTTCTTTCCCTCTTCTTGTCTACACTCAGCACCTCACCTTTCTTGGTCACAAGTATATGATCTTTAGAATTTCCTTCCTCCCATGGCTGTCTAGACTCTTCCTTGTCAATCTTCCACTCAAATTCAGAATCATCTGTCCTATTAAAATCAAAATTAAACAATTTAGAAATCACATCTATGCTCTTGCATGATTGAGTTTCCATGGGCATCTTCATTACTTGATAAAGAGAGAAAACCACATTATCTTTATCTATCTGCAGTCTAATCTTCTTGGCTCTCAACCTCCTTGCTCTTTCCCACTTATTTTCCACTATAACTCAGTATTCTGCCCTTGAGATAACACTAGAGTATCATTAACAATAGGTGTAGCATTCTGCACAAAAAATGGTGTTGGATAGGATGGTTCGACCTTGGTTCGAACTTGGATGCTGGTCGAACCAGGTGTATAGTGGTCGAACTGACCATCAGAAAGTTCAAACTCCTCAGTACAGGTTTGTTCAACCGCGGTTCGACAAAGGGGTTTGGTCGAACTAGAGATGTCGTGGTCAAACCAGTCTTCAAAAATTCAGCGTCTCTCGTACATGTTGGTTCGACCACGGTTCGACCAACAGGGTTGGTTGAACCATGATGGTCATTGTCGAACCATGCTTCAGCAAAAATAGGGTGCTGCAGACAGGCTGATTTGACCACGGTTCGACCAATAGGGTTGGTCAAACCATGATGGTCATGGTCGAACCCGACATCAACAGAAACAGAGTGTAATGGACAGGCGGATTCAACCGTGGTTCGACCTTCAAGGTTGGTCGAACCACCATGGTTTTTATCAAAATGGGTGTCTGGATGCTCCAGAGGTTGCCCAGGTGCTTGGTTTGACCTCCGAGGTGTGGTTTGACCTACTTGCTTGGTCAAACCGAGGTCGAATCGAGCTCTTGGAGCTTCAAAATTCATTTTTGGTATCATCGGTCCCCCATACTGTTTTCCAGACCTTAACATGATGGCATGTCACTGCTTCAGATTCATTATGCTTTGAGACATGAACATTTCTTTCTCCAACGTTTGTGTCAATTGATTCACGTTCCCGGCCATCTGCCTCATCAACAACGTCAAGTCCTTCATATGCTTAGATATATCCTCATGATTTGCATCAATTTTTGCCTCTAGCTTGGTCTTTAGGCGATCTACTCTTGCATCATCCTTAGCCATGTATCAATTGAAGGTAACTTCAACACTCTTCACTTCTTGCTGCTTCATACTAGGCCCCCCCTGTGTCAACTCTGTAATCTGCTGGGACTCTAGTAGCTTGTTGATGTTAGCTAGACTAGAGACGATCTCATCATCCCTATTCGGTTTTAGTACTTGATGTTCAACCTGAGCCATCTTACCTAGTACATAAGATCCTCTTACTCTTTTCGTACCAATCACGTGAATTCATAGAGATGACTTCAAATAAATTTTCTACTTCAATTGTTGTCTTAGATAACAGCGCTCCACCTGATGATGCATCAATAAGAATACGTGACTCACAATTCAATCAATAGTAGAAGATGCTTATGTAATGAGCCTTAGATATTCCATGCTGTGGGCACCGCCTGAGCATGTCTTTAAACATGTCCCACGCCTCATGAAATTTCTCACCCTGATTCATAACAAATTGGCTGATCTCTTGCCTCATTCTTAAGATCCTTGAGGGTGGCATTTATCTCTCCAAGAACTTCTGCTGCAATTGGTCCCATGTAGTGCAGTCTGCGGAATCAAGAGTCTCATACCAAGCTTCTGCCCTATCGATCAAAGAGAACTTAAAAAGAGAGATTCGCCTAGCATTATCATTAGCTTCAGCATCCTTTTGAGTGTTTGCATGACCAAAGAATCTTTTGAGATGCTGATATGGATCTTCAAAACAACCTCCAGAAAATGGATTCTTTTTCACCATGTTAACAAGAGCGGGATGCATCTCAAAATCATCATCTTCCCCCTTCCTCCTATCAACCCCATGTTGCCAATCCCATAGTTCGTGAAAATTTCATGTATGGCAACATTATCTGGATTCTGCCTTGCTCCGGCCATGTTAAGAATAGTGTGTTACTTCTTCATTTCTTTCCTCTCCTTTTCCTAGTGCACAAGTATCTTAGAAAAATTCAAGGTTAGATAGAATAAATAATCACAAATAAAAGTCTTAATCAACTAAAAATAATAAAATCAATAATAACAGCCGTCCCCGGCAACGGCCCCAAGAACTTGATGCGCGTTTTCTTTGCACGCAAAATTAATCCCCAAGTATGAAGGATATCAGTTGCAGCTTAAGCAAGCGACCAAGTGAAATATCAAACCCAAATGATAGTGTATTATTAATTTAATTATTAACTAAATTAATTAAGACAAGATGACAATTAAGTTTGAGGTTTGAATTATTAAGCTACTAACAAAAATATAAAATAACAATTAAAATAAAATAAACACTAGAAGAATTACTAAAGTGGATCAAGTAGGAGAATAGGTAGCTCTAGGATAATCCAGTTTCACTCATTAATTTTCCTTTCGTGTATCAATTTTCGACTCTGTCTTGTGGAATATGGACGCATCACTAAGCCATGCATATTTACTCTATAGACATAAGCAAACATGCGTATAACACGTGTGAATAACCTTGGAGCAAGAGATATAATTTCACTCCCCTTTCTAGGTACTATCAGTATTAATTATTTCCTTGGCCAATTGGTACTCTAACTCGATATGATCTCCCTTTATAGGTACTATAAAATTATCCTCTTTATCCTACTTATTAACCCAAATTAAATTCAATTAACAAGTATTTATATAAGATAGTTCTAATGAAGCTTCGGAGTCCCCTCATTTAGAATCATAATATAGAATCATGCTCATCAGTGAACGCACTCAGTCAATAACCAAGATATGTATTCAGACTCTACATAACAGTTAATGATGCACAAAACAACTCTGAGTATGAATTAACAAAGCATAGTCTTATATAAAATAAATCCACAAGTAGTGTTGTACGGAGTATACACATGAAAGTTCAATTAACTTGTAAAACCTTCATAAACCCCAGATCTACCAAAATAGTTCTAGCCCATGATGTTGCAAAGAACAATCATGGGGGTTGGATAGATCTTACCCATATATCCGAAAAATACAAGATAAATTAGGAAATAAAGAAAACCCTAGATTGGGCATCGTTGCATCCTTCTCCGTCTTGAATCCTCCTCTTGATTATCCTCTTGATTCAATGAACGAACCTTCAAAATGATGGATGGATGGAGGAAAGGATGTGGATGATGGTTGGGGGGTGATCTCCCCTTGGGGTGTGGGATGATAGTGTTGTTGTTCTCCTCCAATCCAATCTAATTCAATCTATCTTTTTGGTGTGATCTACATCCCATTTTATACTTGTAAGCTCTCCTTATGGACCTTGGCTGGGCTTTTTCTTAAAAAAACAAGCAGAAACACGCATTAGGGGTGTAAAAATTGGATCCAGAGCTGTCCCAGGCATGTGGTTCGACCTAGGGCTTTTTTGAACCATGGTTGAATCGAAATCAGCAATTTTTTGCACTTCAGGCATGTGGTTCAACCAGGGTTCAACCAAAATAGATGGTCGAACAAAACTATCGTGGTCGAATCACCCTTGCGCCGTCTCACTATTTCTCATATAACATCCATATCCAGAGTTTGATTTGAGTGATTCTTAAGCTCACGCGAACTTATCTTCCTTGACTTTCTATCCATATAAAGAACTCACAAAAAATTTAAGATTTGAAGATGTAACATGCCATGGAAATTGACATAGTCGTTCTGTTCGGCACAGCTCGTGCGATGTCACCATCTTGATCATAACTTTCTCGTTTGGATTTCGATTGAGGTGTTCTTTATGCCAAAATTACCCTCTCTTTAGTAGCTTTCCAATCATGTATCACACCACCAGTTTTGATATCCACCAAAACACAAAAAAAAATTGCACAAGTTGGATGTGCTTTTTTCATCATTCATACACAAGTTGCACATTCTCTCCGACTTTGCACTTTTGATCCATTTTCCACTTAAAATATAATAAAACACCTCAAGTGAACCTTTTTCTTACATATATCAAATATAAGACACTTGTGCTAATATATAACAATAATTCCTATCAAGAAGGTGTTAAATTGGACACTAAAATACGCTTATTTTCACTCTCATCACACAACAATCTTATGAGATATAAAGTAAGGCCTTAGCCTTCGAGCTGTAACCATAACGACTAGTGTTGCTTTCTCTATCTCTGACTAACGTACCTCTGATCCTTGGATTATCTTACTTCCATAATATATTGGCCTCTATATGGACACTTCTTCTGTGTTAAGTACTGTACTCAAAGAATGATCTCCAACTGATAAGTAAACATAAAGTATGTCACCTAGTGAAGGTTTTGTAAGAAGTTGCAGCTTGGCAAGGTGTTCCTTGAGCTCATCGAAAGCTTGTTGACATTTTTTGTCCCAAGCAAACTTGCATCGCTTCCTCAGTGTTTCATAAAAGTGATAACTTCTCTCAGCTGAGCACGCTATAAACCGACTCAGGGCATTAATTCTCCCATTTAAACTATGCAATTCTCTAATATTTTTCGGTGGCTGCATCTTGAGCATAGCTTTGACCTTAGCGGGATTAACTTCTATTCCTCTTTGAGTTACCATATAACCTAGAAACTTTCCCCACCTCACTCCAAAAGCACACTTTGCTGGATTGAGCTTTATTCTATTTTCCCTTAATACTTGGAATACTTTTTCCAGGCCTGCCACGTGATTCGTGGCCTTCAGACTTTTAACTAGCATATCATCAACATACACTTCCATATTTCTACCAATTTGATGGCAGAACACTGCATCAACCATTCTCTGGTATGTAGCATCTGTGTTCTTCAATCCAAAAGGCATGTTATAATAACAAAGAGTTCCAAACGAAACAATGAGACTAACCTTGAACATCTCCTGGATACAGTTGGATTTGGTGGTATCCTTGATAAACATACATCATACTTGAGAGCTCGAAACCTACTGTGGAATTGATCGATCCTTGGCAGAGGATAACAATCTTTGGGGCATGCTTTAATCAAATCCCGAAAATCGATGCACATTCTCCATTTCTCATCACCTTTGGGGACTAAGACCGCATTCGACAACCATTCAGGATATTTAATACGATGAACATGACCCACCTCAAGCAACTTCTGAACTTCATCATTAACTATGGCATCTTTTTGCATCCCAAATGCCCTTAATTTTTTATTCACGGGTTCATCTGGGATCCACATTGAGACAATGCATCGATACCTTAGCAGGAATTCCTGTCATATCTTGCGCAGAAAATGCGAAGATGTCTACATTCTTTCTTAGTGCCCTTATCACTCCTTCATCTAAATGGTGCTCTATCTGAGTTACAATTTTTGTAACATACCCCTTCTTGTCGGGGTACTGTTTCACAAACATTAACTCTTCCTCTGCTTGTATTGATGGCTTGAGCTCGTCTTCTTCCAAAACCTTGCTGAGTTTGGGATGTAAATCATCTTCTTTCACTCGCATCAAATCACAATAAGCCGCTTTATCAGTAGCTTTAATTGAATCTACATAGCACTTTCTGGCACACATTTGATCTCCTGCTACCTGATGAGCGTTTTCTCAACACACAATTAATCTCCAAGTATGAAGGATGTTATTGTAGTTTAGATAAGCAGCCAAGTTAAATATCGAACCCAAAGGATGACGTATTATCAATTTAATTATTAACTAAATTAATTAAAACAAGATGACAATTAAGTTTGAGGTTTGAATTATTAATCTATGAAAATATAAAATAACAATTAAAATAAAATAAACACTAGAAGAATTACGAAAGTGGGTCAAATAGGAGAATAGATAGCTCTAGAATATAATCCAGTTTCACTCATTAATTTCCCTTTCGTGTATCAATGTCCGACTCTGCCTTATGGAATATGGACGCATCACTAAGCCATGCAAATCTACTCCATAGACACAAGTAAATATGCATGTAACACGTGTGAATTACATCAGAGCAAGAAATATAATTTCACTCCCCTTTCGAGGTACTATCAGTATCAATTATTTTCCTGCGCGTTTGGTACTCTAACCCGATATGATCTCCCTTTATAGGTACTACAAAATTATCCTCTTTATCATACTTATTAACCCGAATTCAATTCAATTAATAAGTATTTATATAAGATAGTTCTAACGAAGCTTCGAAGTCCCCTCACTTAGAATCATAACATGGAATCTTGCTCAGGAGTGAACACACTCAATCAATAACCAAGATATGTATTCAGACTCTACACAACAGTTAATTATACATAAAACAACTCTGAGTATGAATTAAAAATGCATAGTCTTATATAAAATAAATCCACAAGTAGTGTTGTACGGAGTATACACACGAAAGTTCAATTCATTCATAAAAACCTTCAAATTCCTAAATCTACCAAAAAGTTTCTAGCCCATGATGTTGCAAAGAACAATCATGGGCGTCGGATAGATCTTATCCATATATCCAAAAAATTATAAGATAAATTAGAAAATGAATAAAATCCTAGATGTGGGAGTTGTTGCGTCCTTCTCCGTCTTGAATTCTCCTCTTGGTTCTCTTCTTGATTCAGCAAACGAATCTTCAAGTGATGGATGGATGGAGGAAAGGATGTGGATGATGGTTGTGGGGTGATCCCCATTTGTGGGTTGTAGGATGATTGTGTTGCATCTCACATGAATAATGATGTAAAATATATATAGATATGAGAAGAGAATTAAATAAAAAAATATAAGATATGGTTAAATCATGGAGGATTATTTGATAAGAAGATTAATTGTGCTCCAAGAAATAGGTAATTTTCTGAAATTTTCGAAAATTCTAGAAAATTCTCGCTGTCAGCTGCGCGACTTCACGATTTTATGCATAACTTCCTCGTTCAAAATTCGATTTAAGTGATTCTTATGCTCACGCGATTCTCTCTTCCTTATCTTTCTATAAATATAAAGAACTAACTAAAAGTCTAATATTTGAATATATAAAAAGTCATGCAAAGTGACACAACTGTGCTGAGCAGGAACAGCTTCCGCGGCGTCACCATTTTGATCATAACTTTCTCGTTTGGATTCCAATTGAGGTGTTTCTTACCTCTCTTCGGTTGCTTTCCAACCATGTATGACACTTCTAGTTTTGAGCTCTACAAGAATATAGAAAAATTATAAAAGTTGGACGTGCATTTTCCAACATTCTTGCACAAGTTACACATTTTCTCCAACTTTGCACTTTTAATCCTTTTTCCAACTAAAACAAAATAAAATACCTCAAATATACTTTTTTCTCAAATATATTGAATATAAGATACCTGTGCTAATATAAAATAATAATTCCCATAAAAAAAGTATTAAATTGGACATTAAAATATGCTTATTTTCATTCTCATTATTACCTCACCCACTTCGTCATCCACCAGAAATTTCATCTTCATGCAGTATGTTGAAATAACTACCTGAAACATACTCAACATAGGCCTTCCAAAGATCATATTATACGAAGAGGGAACATCAACAGTCAAGAATTTCACCATCATTACCTTCATTCTAGCAATTGTCCCGAGTCCCACCGGTAGCGTGACTTGTCCCAAAGGTAGAATCGACTCACCAGCAAAACCATAAAGAGCTGTGTCCACCCGCTCTGGAGTAAAATCCAAGTTCATCTTTTCAAAAAAATCTTTGAAAATTATGTCTGCAGAGCTATTTGTGGCGACATCATATACCACAATCTCAACTGTGATGACTAGAACATCACTATGGGGTTTGAGGTTTGGGCTTTCGTCCTCCTTGACAAATTGTATGTTAGGCCCCCACCTGTTGAAAGTCTCCTCCTTGCAGCATTTGTAAGACTCTAAGACTCGACTATCGAGCACGAAAAGAATCTCCATCGGCAGGTCCACCAACTATCATCTGTATTAACCCTTGCGCGTCTCGCATCTCCCTGTGGAGCTTTCCCCTTATCACTTTGGTTTGCCTCTGGCACCTTCCTTTTCTGGTTTCACGGAATCTTCCTATCTTTATACGTGAATTCTTTCCAATGTCCAGCTCTAATAAGATGCTCAATCTCATCCTTCAAATGAAAAAAACTGTTAGTTCTCGACCATGGAAATTCATCTCTGGGTGCTCTGCAGCTATGCCACCAATTCTGCTGGTTGCAATTTCAATGGGGTGTACCTCTCGTACCTCCCTCGGGGCCCAGATCTGAGCCTCTCACGATCAGGTGTAGCGCTTCTCTTCTACACCTCTTTCTTCTTATCCTGAGGTTGAGATTTCACCTCAGCACTCTTAGCCTTCCTTACATCTTCCAAAGTGATATACTTGTCTATTCCGAATAATAATTCATCAAACGTTGTGTTCGGCTTCATAGCCAATGAAGAGAAAAAATCTCCATCCCTCAATCCGTTGGTCAGTGCATTCACCTTCACCTCAACGAAAGCAGAATGTGATTAAACTTCTTGATATATGTTCTTAAACTTTCATCCTCTGCTTGTTTCAAGTTAAACAACCTTAAAGTTGTCTTGGCCTGCCTTCTCGTATTTGCAAATTGGTGTAAAAACAAAGAGCTGAAATCCGCAAAAGAATGAATAGTATTGGCTAAACCATACACTTTACTCCCTCACTATAACGATGCAAAATAGCAGAATTCTCAAACCTCACAAGATGATCATAGGGATCCGAGGTTCCATTGTACTCATATGTTAGCGGTTTGAAATTGTTATCTTGTAAAACAGCTTCAGAGAATTGACAACCGATAGCCGGGAGAACACAGGCAAGTGAGTGATTTAACTGACATTGCATGGCTTTCATTTTTTTCTTTAAAGCCAATAGTTGAGAATTCATACCACTTGGGCCGCGATATGTCGCGTCGTATGTGTCCTCAGTTCTAATTTTTTTTCTTCTTCACCTTGCGCTTGAGAGAATTGACCTCCTTTTCGAAACTACTCTCCTTCCATGACCTCTTCCGTACCATCCAAGACTGGAAAGGGATTTCTCTTTCGGTTTTGTTCAGCTCTACAATCCTCTCCCTAGGTAGGAGGTTCCTTCCTGACTCCGCCATTACCCTGGAAGGCTAATGCCGACTACACAGCTTGCATCACGATAGTATTAAGTTCCACCTTCGTAAGAGAAAAACATCTAGTACTTGTTGAAGGTGGGGTGGGCGGTATGTCATACCGAAGATTTTTAGTCATACCAAATACCGTACCAAAATTTTCGATATATAAAAAATCATACCGTTACCTTACCTAAACTTTCGGTATACCGATATTTCGATATAGAAAAATAGTATACCTTCTACTTACCGATATTTTGGTATACCGTATCATACCTAAAATATCGGTATATACCTTCCTATTAGATAGTTTTCTATGTTGTTATGCTCCTAAAATTCAATAAATTTAATTAAAAATTATATTAAAAAAGTGCAAGATAGCTATAAAATAAATTCTAATAGATAACAAATTCATAATAAGAAAAATATACGACAATCCATAAATGACCAAATTAAATAAGAGTGAGTCTCAGGTAAATCGGGTTTACATGTAAACCATATTTTTTAAAATTACTCTTTAGTATATAAATATACTTTTTGAAGAGTAATAATTTTTATATAGAAGAGTAATAATTCATGTCTCTAAAGAGTAATTTCTCATGTACTAAAAAGTAACCAATAAATCAGGATTTACAAGAATTTGAAAATTACTTTTTTAATTTAGAAGAGTAACAATTTATATGCTAAAGAGTAATTTTTTAGATACTAAAGAGTAACAGGGTTTACATAATTAATGTATGTAAACCCGATTTATACAAGTGTTTGTCATTAAATAAATAGTACCCAAACCATATGGAATTTATATTAAAATTAACACTTTTAAATTTTCATATAAAATAGAACTACATAATTAAAAAAGAAGTATGAAGTACAAGATATTATGAAAGCCAATCAACTTTATCACTCATTTATAATTACGAAATATACAGTAGGATTTTAGATTTAATCTTTTAATTAAATAGTGTATATATGTAATTTAATTAAAAAATTATAATATATAAATAATAATTATAATTTCATATATCATGTAGTATGATATACCATATCATATTACTCAAAAGTTGAATATTTTATGGTATTTCAGTATATAGCGAAATATCACGGTATTGATAGTTTATATACTTTTATCGTATCAAAATTTTCAATACGGTATCATACCTTACCAAAAACTTCTGCATACCTAAAATTTTGATAAAATCGATATTTTTCGATATGGTAAGAGCGGTATACCAAAATTTTGGTATTTTTTCAGCCTTAGTTGTGCCGATATATTTTCAAGACCCACATCGGGTGTAGTCGTCTTTCTATGAAGGTCTGTATCTTCCACATTGGCCTCATTCGGCTCATTGGCGGTTGTGTTATCCTCTTCCTCCATCAAGTTTCGTAATTATTTGAAACTCCATTTTCCTTCCTCTTCTTTTTTTTTTAAAGTACCAACTCTCGTCTCAACTCAATATTCATTCCACAGACGGCGCCACTTGTTGAAGGCAGATATTGAAATATAAGAGTACAATAGAATAAGCCTTCAAACTGTATAGTATTTCAAGCTCCACGTGCTCTCCAGAACTGCACCAGTTCCCAAAAACGCCTCGGGTACCTGCAAAAATACGCTGGGGTGATTCTTGGTGTAGGCCTTCGACGCTCAAGTCTGTAATCCACCGATAAGAACTTTCACCTCACTCAAGATAGATTTTCAGTACTAATGTATTTTCTTTATGAAAAGTGACTTACCTCCCCTTCTGCCTTTCCTCCTCTATATATATATATATATATATATATATATATATATATATATATATATATATAACTCTCTCCATTATACCATTAACCAATCCACTAAAACCACGTCTTTCCTCGTGGAGGTTTTAATCACCCCCAGAATGATCAAAGCTCGTCAGTTTAGCTTTGGCTATCTACAAAATCAACCTTTTAAATATAATATTTATTAATATTATAGATTAATATTTATCCACATCACCCGCAGAGGAATCACCAATGAACTCCATACTCAATCTTGCTGAGATCTCCTCCTCTTCGGTCTCCACATCACCATTATCCTCACCGACTACCTCCACGATCGCCTCCTCCGCCACGGCACCATCACCCCACATCTCTCGCTACCCCGGCTTCCGCATCGCCACCATCCCAGATAGCCTTCTGCCGGATCAACCCCGGGATGGCGACCGCATCTTGGACCTTACGCTGAAGTATGCAGAGTTCGGCAGGCCCAACTTCCACCATCGGAGCCGATTGATGCCCTGAGCGATGGTGACGGGAATGTTTGGGTGGAGAAGTGGTGGCTGGATTCGCTTCTCCGGCAAGAGGGTAGTGGGCAATTTGTCGAGAGAAAAGGAGGAGAATATTCAATATGGTTTCTCTCTTACTCTGAAGCACATCGGCCAGTCCACGTCTCTTTTAAAAAAAATCCACGTCAGCATTATTGGATGAGCATTCCGCTATAGTTGGTAGGAGGACTATTTTGTTAATTTTTCTAAACTTAATGGTCCAATTTCAAAATGTGTGAAATCGATGGACTAATTTCAAAATTGGAAAAAGTTATTGGATAAAAAAGTGTATTTACCCTAATATTTTATATATAGGGCAAACCGTTGTGTGAGACTGTCTCTGGTGAAGAGTTATGTAAGACGGATAAGAAGCACTAATATTTTAATAAAAAAAAGTGATATTCGAATTGATGAAAAGATATAGTTCATAGTATATTAATAAAAAGTGATCGACGAAAAGTTATCGGGGTGTAATAAATTATTGAAAAAGAAGAATTTGTAATATAAATGACTAGTAATAATATTTTCAATAAAAAATACTTTCTCCGCCCCCATAACAGTTTTCACATTTACTGTTCCACGTTGTTTAAGAAAAAAAAATTTGATCAACTTTATTAACTTTTAAGGGTATTTTAGTATTTTTAGATAATAAATAAAGTGTAAAGTAACGTTATGATTATAAAAAAAAAGTGACAAATTTGAAATTAAAATAACTTTTTAGGTGATGAAATAATTTTTTTTTTTAGATGTGAAAGTTTGAAAACTATTATGAAACAGAAGGAGTAATAATACTTCTAATAAAAAGTGATAACTATTAAAATAATCTCAGTGGATTTTTCCCCCTTCTATCTTATAACTTCTTTTAAATGTAACAACTAAAATAATTTAATAATTTAAAAAAGGGACAAAATTTAAAATTGTCACTATGCATTATTAAGTTACATTTTATTTGGCCACCTACATAAAAAAGAATTTTTTCTATCCATTATTAAGGGTTATTCCCAATGACAAAAGCTCATGCGCCCCCGGGGCACACGCCGTGCCCCCATGGAACACAATCCTCCCTTTCCATATTCTATCTTAAACATATGTATTGTTAGGGGTTTAAATTGCAAAGGGACACGATTTTCCCGAGGGCACAAGAGCCTCACTCATTCCCAATTACCCCATATCCATTAGGAGAAAGGACAAAAATCATGGTTCATTATGTTTGTGTTGACCGTATTAAATGGTGGTGGGTTGGACCACATTTAAAATTATAGAAAAATCTCAAAAAATTTATTCTTCTATTCGGCCTAAGTTTCTTCTATTCGACCCAAAATTCCTTCCATTTGGCCTATTCAACTTATATTTTTTTTCCAAAAAATTTTTTCATATGGATAAAATTTTTCTTCTAATCGGCCTATTTTTTTTTCCAGGAAAAATTAGATGAAAATTACATATCGATAATTTTTTTCTATTCGGCCTACTTTTTTCAGAAAAAATAGATTAAAATTTCATATCGATAAATTTTTTCTTCTATTCGGTCTACATGTCTTATATTCGGCCCAAATAGTTCTTTTATTCGGCCTATATTTTTTTTCAAAAAAAATTAGGAAAATTTTTCATACGGATAAAATTTTTCTTCTATTCGTCCTATATATCTTCTATTCGACCCAAATGGTTGTTCTATTCGACCTATATTTTTTTTTTCAAAAAAAATTTCATACGGATAATATTTTTATTCTATTCGTCCTACATGTCTTCTATTCAGCCCAAATAGTTGTTCTATTCTACCTATATGTTTTTTCCCCAGAAAAAAATCGTAGAATGCATCTTTTTGCATTTTAATAAATAAATACATTCATAGGCCATGTAAAAGCAACAAAATAATGCATTCAGTAGACTGTAAAATAAGTTATTGTATGGTATTTTTTTGTTAAAAAAGAGAGGAATCAGATTTCTCAACATGTGATTAATGGGTCCCTTTCAAATGATATTTTGGACTCTTCCAATAAAAGTTGCTAGAATAAATTGTTTTTACGATAGGTTGACTAAAAAAATTGTTTTTAACCCTTCGTTTAGTAGAAATTAATATGGGTACTCTGCATATATAATATTGCGTAATATGTTGTTTGATAGTGCATAACAAATAATTGAGGGGCCTGTACAAAACCATTGGCTCGTTCTTAAACACTATTCCTCTTTACATACATACTCCCTCCGTCCCGTGAAGTATATCAGGTATTGGTGTGCGCGAAAATTAAGAAAATTTTATTTTTAATGTATAAAGTAAGAGAGAGAATATATATTTTAGTTAATTTAATGAAAAAGGTGCGTAAAGTTGTTGGAAGATTTGAAAAAGTGAGTATTATATTGGGATTTGTGTAAAAAGTTAATATTATAATAATTTATTTTTTACCAATTTT
Source organism: Pogostemon cablin (assembly GCA_023678885.1). Taxonomy (NCBI): domain Eukaryota; kingdom Viridiplantae; phylum Streptophyta; class Magnoliopsida; order Lamiales; family Lamiaceae; genus Pogostemon; species Pogostemon cablin. Next base: position 7,714,240 of record CM042990.1, on the reverse strand, counting down.
AATAAAAGTGAAGTATAAAATAATTTGAGGGACGGATAAAAAAGAAAAGTGTGAAATACTTTAAGGGACTAAGGGAGTAATTAATATCTGGATGACTGTGGTATTAGTAATATATGGAGTGAAACAGTGTTCTTTATTAAGTCTTGAAATTAGAGAAATTATCACAAATAGTCCTTTAAGTATGAGAGAACCCACAATTAGTCCTGTAACTTTGGACATTATCAATTTTAGTTCTTTTTAATCCAATTTTAGTCTTATTTGTCCAATTTTAATTCAATTTCCTAAAATAAAAATAAAACACATCGGAGATCTTCATCTTCAGTTTTAAGACATTTTCGGCAGCCCACATTATGCCAGCAACATCCCACGTGACAATATAAAAAAAATTAAGCTGCCACATCACTTGAACATCTTCCAGTAGAACTCGATGAACACAAGAAAAGTTAATCTTCATCAACATCTGTCCCATTCCCACCGGCACGATCTCGTTCGATTAGCTCCTCGAAAAGAGAGCTGAATCGCTGCAGGTATGGCTCCCTGCATGTGGTCCCCTCCGGGCACACCTCCAGGTCCCCCTCCCAGAGCAGCCACCTCATCGTCTTGCCGTAGCGGTCACGGTCTCTGGCCTACTGGACCGTCTTCAGCGGTGCCATGAGCCCCGACATCTTGCTCAGGCTGTACGTGACGGCGGTGAGGGGCTCCCAAGGGTGGTGCTGTGGAAGACCGGGTCCAGGAGGGTTCGGTGGGTGTAGACGTAGTGCACGCCGCCGCCTTTCCCATTTTCCGACGTCGGAGGTGGGGTTTCTTTTTGACGATACGGACGCTGCTGACGGCGGCGACGCAGAGAGTGAGGTTGTAGGGCTGGCAGATTCCAACGAAGAATCTGCAGAGAGGATGATTCCGATCTGGTGCACCATCGACAACCCTGAGAGCAGCCGCTCCTGCTGCTCACGGTGGCGTCAAGATCTAGGACTTTAATCAGGTGCCTATCTGCATACCCGGAAAAGACGCCGCCAGAGTTTGATTTTTTCCTTAGATTTAGATCTGGAAATTTTATTTTTTTTTCCTATGATTAGGGTTTTGATTTGTGATAATTTTGTTCATAAGAGTACGGTTTGGTTTGATTGGTAGAGAAAGGGAGAGAGGGTAGGGTTTGTTGCCAAGTTGGATATTGCATAATGTGTCCTGCTAGAATCGATGAAAAATCAACCTCCGGTGGGTTTTATTTTTTATTTTTGGGGATGATACAGATTCTCTGGGTTCCTCTGCCGAAGATGAGGCTGCGCCGGCAGATGAGGATGCTGCCAAGATGGTGAAGATTTTGTGATATTATTTCTCAGTTTGATGTTGGAGAACCCCGTGAATGATGATTACGTGGCAAGTCAAATGAGTGATTTGTATTAAAAATGCTTTTGTGTCATCCTACGTGGACCTTGTAAAATGTTTCTGCCGGAATATGTTTCAAATTTGAGCCGCCGACGAGCTTCTAAATTTTTTTCAGAAAATTGGACTAAAATTGGGAAAAAGAATTAAAATTGAACAAATAGAACTAAAATTGGACTAAAAAGGATTAAAATTGATAATTTCAAAAGTTACAGGACTAATTGTGGGTTCTCTCATACTTAGAAAACCTATGTATTCCTAGAGGTTTAAATTGTAAAGGGGCAAGGAAATTGCAAAGGCGAATGTCCTCCGTGCGCATGGGTGCACAGGAGCTTCACTCCAATTTAAATGCAGCCCAACACATGTCTCATAAGTTCTTTCCATTTCCAGCGAAAATGTGAAGTGAGAAACACCAATGCAACAAGTTTCTGTAATTTAAATCGAGAATGGAAGGCGAACAAAATGAGTAAAACTCATATTTGTAAGGTTTCATCTTTGTATTGTGTATCCCATTATATTGCACAATTTATACATGACTCATTTTTTTTAAAGCAAAATTGAAACCCTAATCAAATTTGTGTAACTTCATCTTTTGTTAAGTAGAACTTTATTCATTTTTAGGGTTATTACTTGAATTAGAATTTAGGATATTTCTATGAGTGTGAATTAGGTTTAAAAATTTGGGGGAAAATATTTTAAGATGCTTGATTGTATTTCTATTTTTTGTTAAATGATTGTATTCAGGGGATTGAATTACATATACAGGTGCACACAGATTATTAATATAGAGTGAGGCTCTTGTGTCCCCGGGGACGTCGTGCTCCTTTGCAATTTAAACCCCTAGCTATACATAGGTTTAAATAAAATATGAAGAGAGAGTGTTGTGTTCCCATGGGGACACGGTGTGTCCCAGGGCACATGAGCTTTTGCCATTAATCAAATACTGTAATTTGGACCTTTTTTTGTGATTGTGATACTCATGCCTTCTCAATTTAACACCGCTTGTAAATTGGCTACTACAATGGCTTGTTTCGCAATCCATTTATCTATTTTAGTTATATACAGAGATTCTTGATTCTAAAGTTGATTGGTTTTTTTAATTCTTGTTATAGAATATATATGTGGAATGCATGGAAGTGCAATTGGTGTTGTGGCTAAGAGGGTTGTCGTTGCATGTGCCTGAATTGTAGTTGGAAAAGACAATGGATATCTTGGCATCTCCTATCTTTGGTGCTAAACATAATGTGAGTGCTTGTTTCCCCAAAATAATATTCTGTTAATTTCATTGACATGAATTAATAGGGGCCTCTTTTGTTATGCATTGCATAGAGGGTTGCATAAACAAAGTGGTTCAAACAAATCATTTTTGCCTAATTACTTACACAAATTCATGAAACTTGTAATTGCAATTACTTGTTTCTACTCTAGACCCTGCTCTTAATTCTCAAAACAGTCAGTTTCATCAAGATGTTTCTTATAGTGATAAAGCTGTATTTATCAATTGGTAATCTTTTTTAACCAACATGTTTTTTTATTCCAATTAACCAAAACCTATCCTTAGTGGTGGCATTCTGTTTTTCCTGTCCCCAAGAGGCAATTCCAATAATTAAGCTATTGAATGAATTATTGAGTCGTTATACTTGTTTCCATTTTGTTTTGCTTTTGAGGTAGAAATTAGAATCCTATTTATCTTGAAATGGATTGATGATACTATTTAAACATCAATGTCATAATCTTTTACTGCTTGAAGAGCCTGCTTTATGCCTCAACTATAATAAGTTTTTCATTTTGATTGCATGAACAAGGTTATACTAGACTAAGAATCTGAAAGATCACAATAATTTCAATTTGTGAATTGTAGTTCTGTCAGTTTTGGGGTTTGAGACAATTATTGAAAGTTCTTAATTCATCAGTTGTTAAAAAAGCATGTATTTTATCAGTAATTTATCATTTAAAATGTGTCTTGTTGAACTTGGATTGTAATTGAAACCATGGATTTCATCAGCTGTTAATCATGTATATAGGACTTGGATTGTAATTGAAATTATCGTTTTTATCAGCTATTTATCATGTGTATTATTTAATGGTGAATGATACGATAAAACCATCAAAAAAAATATATATGTTCTAAATGTGATAATTTGTTAAAATTTTGTTTGCACTTAATTTTTTATTTTATTTGTTGGAGGACGTATTTAGACGAAAAATCTCTATTAATATTATCTCATCTATTAAAACTACTATTAATTTAAAATAAAATAAATATGTATATTAAAATTGAATTTTATGATTAATTCCATCCCAACGTGCTAAATTTTATTTAATATAATCATGGTAATATTTAGTGTGTTAGATTTTAAATAAAATTAATCAATTATATTATCAAATTTTAGAGTCCGACTAGGGTGCACCTGGACAATCGTAACCAAAGATTAGTTTTTAAATCAATCTCTACCATTAAATAATTTAAAATAATTATTTTTTTAGAATAAAAAAACAACCCTACTACCCATTTTAGATATAAATTGGGGGGTGGACGGGTGCACCAGGTGCACCGCAGAATGACCCCAAATTTTAACATTATAAAACAAAAAATTAAAACTATTTCAAAATATAATAATGGATATTTTAAATTAAGTAATTTTTGTTTGGCAATTTATAGTGTGCACCCGGGTGCACCTAAAGATAGGGTGCACCCATATACAAATATAAACAAAAACATATACAATTAAGAGTAAAAAAGTATACAATTTAATTGTTAATTTTTTTAATGAAAATTTGTATATAATATTCAATAAAAAGTTATAAACATATGAATGTTAGTTTTTTTAATGAAAACTTAATGTGAAAAAAGTATACAATTATTACAAAACACGTATACAAAATAGAATAATATATATACAAAATAGAATAAAAATACATAAACATATGGGTGCACCCTTGCACCCGGGTGTACCCAATATACACTATTTTTATTTTATTAATTTATAATAATATATACTGCGAATTTGATGAATGATGATGTTAAATTTTACATATAATATAATCCAAAATAAATTTAAATAATATATCTTTGTATGGATCATCTTTGCCTATATATAAGAAAAAAAAATGTATTAATCCATAAATTTAACAAGGGTATAAAAGTAAAACTATATTTTATACTTATTATTACTACTATCTACCAAACACCTTCACAATATTAATCTCAATTTTTGTATATCATACCAAACAAACTCATTTTTTCATATAACCCACTTATATCCACGTACATAATACTTTATCTTACAGTATAACTTACCAAATGAGCCGTTGTGAAAAGGGCTAATATGTATCATTTCCCCTTAAAAAAATTCCACAAATATGCTCCCGAAATATTTGGAAGTCTAGATACTCCACCGACGGTGAACAATTGTCGTGTTTTCAAGAAATTAGATAAAAACAATAATTAATTAATTAAATTAAATTAAATTAATAAATGTAAAAAAAAAAGTTGGTACTAAGTACAACATTTTTCTACTCCTTTTGATTCAATCCTCTTCTCACTCTTACTCCTGCGTTTCTTTCTTTACCAAACCCCATCCATTCCCACAACTTGCATTCAAATTCCCCATTATTTCTTTATATTTTTAATCCCCTACTATTTACATCTTCAAAATCACTATATTTATCCCAATTTATTAAATACACCACATATGTTATAGATAAATATACATATATTACGAAGTAGACCTCAATTAAGACAAGTTAAGGAAGAAGAATCACACAGTAGTCAGAATGAACTACAATCTAGAATGGTGAATAAAATGATCTCCTACAATCTAGAAGGGGGAATAATTAAATGTTCTTGCCTCTGCGAAGATCCACCACCATCCAAGAAACAAATCTTCCTCCATAGATAACAAACCCAAATTTCTAAATCATAGCACCAAAATCTTTTCTACTTTGCCAAATCATAATTTAGATCTCCTCAAAATTTAATGAATACACAGACGACTGCTTGTGAAGGCCGAAGGGTTTGTCATTCGATGGCCTTCCACCAACGCCACTAATCTGTTGTTGCCTTGTTTTCTATTTCTTAAATTTTGAATTTCTCCCAATATGAATACGTTCCCAATCAACTCGAATAAAAAATATATAACTCTAATCAATCTGTTAGGTCACACTACGCATACAAATGAAGATAAAAATTGAAGTATATGTAAGAGATGATTCTTAGTTACAGAAATTTCTCAAGGAGCGGATATACTCAAAGCGATAGAAAACCCTAACTACCAGAATTAAATTTTCATTAGGGTACATTTAGTAATTATGTGTTATGAATAGTTAACTCCTAATTAAATTTAAACTAATCATTTTAATAAGGGTATATATGTCTTATTATTAAGAATATTTAATTTTCTTTATTTATGAGGTACGTTTAGTAAAGTCGGTGGTGCGAATAACTCCCCCTTCTAATTATCTGTAAACATACTTTACTTACGAACAATATACTATAAAACTCTGCATGGGCAGCTCAACTGGTCAAACAAAAAAAAATCTTGTACAATGATCAAGGACCGAATCACAACTGCAGAATGGGAGCAACCTCTTTATTAAACGGGCGGGCTCCTTGTGTGGTAAGTTAAAATGTCTAACCCTTATTACTCGGTTGAGTTACCATGATTTACCTCCCTCACAAGCTGTTGGACGGAATGCGAGGGCCCTTGGGATAAGCAAAACCGCCTTTTATACAACAATTATACTATAACAGTTAATCGATCCGTCTCACAATCTACCTCACATGTTATCACTTTCACCGAATATTATTGTATTTAGGTGTAGTGTTTACTTGATGAGAATGGTGATCAAATTGACTCTTTTTCTTTTTTTCTCCCACATGGTTGATGTTGGGTGAGCAATTGGTGTTGTGGGTGAGTTATGATGGATGTATGTAACAGACATGTGATGATTTGTAAAAGTGTGGGTAAGTTAAGGTTTAAGTGTATTGATATAAAAGTAATGTGGGTGTATACAAAATATGAGTTTAAAATGTATATTATACATAATTCGAAAATATTCTAAAATAATTAGGACATTTAATTATTTTTGTCTCAAATCTTTTAGTTTTTCTCTGATTTCATCTCAAATCAATTTGTTTTACCTTTATCCCATAACTTTGTAAAAGCATCGATTCATTTCAATTTCATGGAATTAGAAAAATTAAACATTTTTAAGTAAAATGACATTTTTGAATAAAAATTTAAATGCTATGAGATTATTTCGGAAAAATTAAGTTTTATGATACTATTTGAATGAAGTAAAACGACGTAATTTTTTACAGGTGGCGTATGACATTGGAGAGAGAGTGTGGTCAACGAATGGGTAGCCTCCTGCTGCATAGAAGTAAAGATTTAAACTTTCCCAACAATTAACCTAAAATTTAATGATGAAAAAACTTTAGATGATGAAAAATAATAGTCTCAAATTACTCGCATTAAAGTTCCTACTATTAAAACACAATTATCTTAGGTATTAATATATCTAATCTAATCATTATTGTTCAATCAATGAGAGCCCACCACTTCAAAAAAAAATTAGAGATCAACAATATAAGACATGTGCTTTATACAAAATTAAATAAAGAAATTACTTCTCAATAATAATAATAATTCAATAATAGCATAATTATTTTTATAGCTAGCCTTTTTGTTAGATTGTCTTTGATGGCATCATTTCAATATATTGTTAGGTTTTGATTCTTCTAGTGTTACATTTCTGGTTGCGCACCATTGGATGATTGATATATATATATATATATATATATATATATATATATATATATATATATATATATATATATATATATATATATATATATATATATATATATATATATAATAAAACATATATTTTAAAAGGAAAGTCTAATTAAAAAAAATTCTAAAAGGAAAGGTTAAACCCTAGGGGGAATGATTGTAATTTTCTTACTGGTAAACCTTATTTAATTATCACCTGCATTAACGATGTTATCACTTTTCATATTTCATACTAAAGTTAGTCATGAAATAGTTTATGAATTGAATAGTTATCACTTCTTATAGATCAAATATCATTTTTTTAATTAAAGAAAGAAATAAAAAACTTACCACAGCATATATAAATATATATATATATATATATATATATATATATATATATATATATATATATATTATGTCAAATGTAGATGGGAGAAAATTAGTCGAAATTAATATATATATTATTATTGATCAAACAACACAAAGAAAACAACATGACGATTCAAACAATAAACGAAACACGACCACAGTGAAGGACATTGCATATATGGCATTCTTCTTTTAGTTGTGTGTTGGAATTAACACCAATATTAATATCCTCCATTGCAGTGATAATTTTTAAGCCCTCTTATTTGACCTGCACAGTAAACACGCACAAATAATTGATTAGTGAAAAATCAAGCTTAAAGAAATATTAAAATAAAGAGTCTAAATTAAAACTCCCTCCATCCCAAGAATATATACTTGCACACTCTCCTTTCTAATCCGTCTCAAAAAGAGTATTTGAACCACAAAATAAAATTTGAACTTTTTCCAATATCAAAAATTATTTTAAATTGCAAGTATTCTTGAGACGGGGAGGGGAGGAGTATTGGCCGTTACATCTTCAGTGGTGAATAGGGAAGCTGGGCAAAATAACGCCGAAATTAAACATAGTGCAATGAGAGAGAAGAAATTGAATAAGAGAAAGAGAGAGAAAGAGGTGAATATCCTAAACTTTAAACTCGATGGGTGAATATACTCTAAACCACAAGAATGAAATTACAATTATAGTCTAAACCCTAAACCCTAAAGTAAAATATACCCTAAATTATAAGGATAAAATTATCATTATGCTCTAAATCCTAGGAATAAAATATACCCTAAAACAAAGAGGTACCATTAAATAAATAAGAAAAAAACAAACAGCAATAAGGTGTTAGCGGAAACCGTATGCAAAATTGGGTTGGGCTAGCAGTTACACGAAGAAAAAAAAAAGGGCTTGTACTCTCTCATTTCTGGGTATTTTTGCCTGTTTGTACCGGTAAGAAAATTAAGAAGTGTTTTTCTAATATTCCATATAATATAAGAAAAAGTAGGGATAAATTGGTAATTTTGAAAGGAAAAGTAAATAAAATTGTTGGGGATGATGAATAAAGTGTAAAAAAGTAAATAAAGTTGTTGAAACCGATAAATAAAGTGTAAAAAGTAATATATAATGTATTTTTATTATTAATAATAAAATGACTAAAAATACGTGGGACACCTCGATATTGGAAATGGATTATACGTGGGACAGAAGGATCACTAGTGATTGTATAAAATACTAATATACATGCATTTTGTACGCCCTGTTATTTAATGCGGATTCCTTATTTATTTATTAGATCAGAATCAGATCCGTTTCTCACGCCTCAAATCAATCAATGCGCTTGCATCAAAATATTCCATTAAACATTACTTAAAAATTTGGGATAGTTCATAGTTGACCCTGGACGATGGTGATCCAAATCTGCAGCAGGTTACAGATAGTATGCTACTCTCTCAATCCAAATTTCAACCTCACACTTTATGTTTTGATTCATTCCAAATTCAATTTTACATTTCTATAAAAGTAAAAAGCAACTAATTAATATCCCTTCAATATACTTTAATTTCAAATTTATCATTATCTTTTTAACACACATAAGTTACTTTATTATTAATTTATTACCCAAAAATATCATATTATTTCCAAAAGTAAGTCAAATAGTGATTTTTCTTAAATTCCGTATCTACAGTAAATGTGTAGATGAATTTGGGATAGAGGGAGTATTAAATATATTTATTTTAATTTTATAATATTTTATTCTCATTCTTCATTAATCTCTACTATATACTCTTCTTATGTTGGATACGATTTCACACATCAAATATTTTTTTCTTTAATATTTAAAAATAAATATTTGTACATTGTACCGTATCTTGATTACCAAGAATTTGAACAAAAAATAAATATATTTATTTTAATTTTATAATATTTTATTTTATTCTCATTCTTCATTAATCTCTACAATATTACATTTAGGATATCAACGGATCAGGTCCAGAATTGACCGTTTTAAAAATGTTCGCCCAGACCCGCTCAAAAATCCGCACGGGTCCTACATCACAGGCTCATGCCCCGCCCTTGTAAGGGACGGGTCCGCCCCGCCCCGGCCCGCCCCGCTTAATAAGGCCTCATGGCTACACCTCTGGTGCCCACCCGCTGCCAAGCCAACACCCCCTCCAAAAATCTCAATTCATGCTCAACAATGGACACCAATCTAATCACCCCATCAATTAGGCGAACTGAATTCCCTTAAGAAAGGAAGGTTTTGGATTAAAATTAATGGAAACTTAAAATAAATTAAATAAAAAAATTCAAAAGAAGTAAGAAATCCCTAATAAACGGCTCAGAATAAAATTAACAAAAAAAAAAGAAAAAGGTTAATTACATTAAAATACATGACATTTTCCTCTTTTTTCAATTTAATCGCGAACTTTTTTTATTGTCAAAATAATACATGACCTTCTAATTATTCCTCAATTTAATCCCAAACAATCTTTTTATCAATTAAATACATGATTTTTTGTATTTTTTTCAATTTAATCACAAATTTTTTATTTTAATCTTTTATATTTTGTTATTTGTTTAAAATTCTTTTATTAATGAAAAATCAATGCACATTAAATAATTTAAATATAATGCATACATTTTAAATATTAAATAAATTGTAAAACAATTCATAAAAAAATTCACATAATTTGCCTCAAATTTAATTAATTATTTAAATTTTAAATAATTACACAATTGATAAACAAAATAAATACCTGAAGGGATAATTAAATGCAGAACTCAGTAAAATATTGTAATTGGTACGGTTAATAACATAAATAATTAACATTTTAACATATGTATAAGTTGGTATGAATAATTAAAATTATATAATATAATTTATATTTAATATATCTTATATATACTAATTACGAATACGCTGCTATAAATAATTTTTTAAAAGTATGAGGTGTCGCAACGTGGTTAATTGTGGTATTTTTTTATTTTAATTTTAAATATATAATCTTTCTACTTTTATTTAGTTATTTATTTATTATTGTTCATGTTCATGTATATCTATTAATTAAATATCACCTTTAATTATATTTTTTTATTGGTTAGAAATAGATAATTAAATCAATCAATAAAATACCACCTTTAATTATACTTTTTTTATTGGTTAGGAATAGATAACTAAACCAATCAATAAAATTAGGGTGAGTCTTGTACGAGACCATCTCAGGGTTCTCCTTACGTGAGATGGATTAACGAAAAATGCGGCCTGGCCGGTCACCTTGCAAACTGGAAAGTAATGGCACGTTAATATCACGAATATGAATGCAATTAGTTAAGTGCGATATTCTTTTTTTTTATACATTTTAAAATTAATTATTTTATTAATTATTAATTTTACTAGTAATACTTTAAGGGTAGGTTTTGAATGAGACCGTCTTACGGATCTCCTTACGTAAGGCGGACTATCCATTAAACTAAATAAGTATATTTCAAATTAAATTAAAAAGAAATTAAGAAAAAAGAAGGTCCTGTTTGGTGTAATTAAATTTAACAAATTCTAATAACTACCTGCCACACGCTGATTGCTATTGTCCATGCCGCTCACGTTCACGACGCTAGGGTGGTCTAACCTTTTTGTTATTTAATTGTCCTATTTAAAATCATCGAAAAATTAATTAAATTTCATTTATCAATTCTATCTATTAATTTTAAAAAATAAATGAATGTCTAGTTTCTTAAAATTTTATGTTAATGTTATACATCATCATAAATGAAAAAACAAGTCATATTTTATTGCTTAGTAATCAATTTTAATAAAATTATTATTATTATTATTATCACTTTATATTTATTTTAAGATTTGTTCATAAAATAATTTAATCAAACGGATAACACATTTGTTTTATCATGTATCATTTTTTTATTTAAAATATTATCACTTTTTATTATTATAGTGAATTTTTCGTGAAATAATTTAATTAAACGAATATCAAATTTCTTTTATTACGAATCACTTTTTATTAAAAAATTTATCACTTTTTATTATTCTAGTAAATTGTTCGTGAAATATACTCTCTAAATTAATTATCACTTTTTATTAGAAATGTTATCACTTTTTATTATTCCAATAAATTGTACATGAAATACACTTTCTTAATTACTTATCACTTTTTATTAAATTTATTATCACTTTTTTTTTTAAGTGAAATCACTTTTCATTTATATTATAAGTTGTTCATGAAATAATTCAAAGTATCGTTATCACTTTCATCAATTGTAGATCACATTTTGTAAATTTATAATAATTAAATGAATAGAAAATTGGGTAGTTCTTGCGTGAGACTGTCTCACGTGTGACAATTTTTTACTTTTTAAAACACTTATCACTTTTACTATAAAACATTATCACTTTTGCTATAAAATGTTATCACTTTTTATTAATTTATTATCACTTTTCTTTATAATAATTATCACTTTCTGACCGTCTCGCATAAGCTCTTATGTAAGACGGTCTCACACAAGTTTTTGCCAAGAAAATTTTAATAAAAAATTTATTAAAATTTTAAATAATAAAAAATATAAAGAAAAAAGCGTAAAAAAAAATTGAATACATAAAATAAATGGTTTTGCATTCGAAACTTATCAGATGCTTTACGAATTAAGTATTATAAGGATTTTAAATGGGCTGCTTCCACTCAGTTTCAGTTTTCGGCGTGGAGGAAATACAAGTCTTAATTAAGTATTATAAGGATTTTAAAATTTTTTTAATTTAATAACAATTAAAATATGCTTAATGAGTTAATGTGTGATCCGTCTCACATAAGGGGATTCGTGAGACGGTCTCACCCAAATCTTTGTCATATTTTAAATATAGACAAAGAGTTGTGTGAGACCGTCTCACATAAGGACTTACGTGGGATGGTCAGAAAGTGATAACTCTCATGAAGGAAAGTGATAATAAATTAATGAAAAATGATAATGCTCTTTCATGAACAATTTAGTGTATATAAAAAGTGATAACATTTTATAACGAAAGTAATAACGATTTATAGCGAAAGTGATAACTATTTTAAAAAGTAAAAAATTGTCTCACGTGCGACGATCTCACACAAGATCTACCATTAAATATATTGTAATCATTCAAAAACTACAAGTGATCGTCACGGGTTCACCTGGGGATCCACATTGAGACAATGCATCGATACCTTAGGAGGAATTCCTGTCATATCTTGCGCAGAAAATGCGAAGATGTCTACATTCTTTCTTAGTGCCCTTATCACTCCTTCAGCTAAATGATGCTCTATCTGAGTTACAATTTTTGTAACATACCCCTTCTTGTCGGGGTACTGTTTCACAAACATTAACTCTTCCTCTGCTTGTATTGATGGCTTGAGCTCGTCTTCTTCCAAAACCTTGCTGAGTTTGGTATGTAAATGAGTTTGGGATGTAAATCATCTTCTTTCACTCGCATCAAATCACTATAAGCCGCTTTAGCAGTAGCTTTAATTGAATCTACATAACACTTTCTGGCACACATTTGATCTCCTGCTACCTGATGAGCGTTTTCTCAACACACAATTAATCCCCAAGTATGAAGGATGTTATTGTAGCTTAGATAAGCAGCCAAGTTAAATATCGAACCCAAAGGATGGCGTATTATCAATTTAATTATTAACTAAATTAATTAAGACAAGATGACAATTAAGTTTGAGGTTTGAATTATTAATCTATGAAAATATAAAATAACAATTAAAATAAAATAAACACTAGAAGAATTACGAAAGTGGGTCAAGTAGGAGAATAGATAGCTCTAGGATATAATCCAGTTTCACTCATTAATTTCCCTTTCGTGTATCAATGTCCGACTCTGCCTTATGGAATATGGACGCATCACTAAGCCATGCAAATCTACTCTATAGACACCAGTAAATATGCATGTAACACGTGTGAATTACATCGGAGCAAGAAATATAATTTCACTCCCCTTTCTAGGTACTATCAGTATCAATTATTTTCCTGCGCGTTTGGTACTCTAACCCGATATGATCTCCCTTTATAGGTACTACAAAATTATCCTCTTTATCCTACTTATTAACCCGAATTCAATACAATTAATAAGTATTTATATAAGATAGTTCTAATGAAGCTTCGAAGTCCCCTCACTTAGAATCATAACATGGAATCCTGCTCAGGAGTGAACACACTCAATCAATAACCAATATATGTATTCAGACTCTACACAACAGTTAATTATACATAAAACAACTCTGAGTATGAATTAAAAATGCATAGTCTTATATAAAATAAATCCACAAGTAGTGTTGTACGGAGTATACACACGAAAGTTCAATTCATTCATAAAAACCATCAAATTCCTAAATCTACCAAAAAGTTTCTAGCCCATGATGTTGCAAAGAACAATCATGGGCGTCGGATAGATCTTATCCATATATCCGAAAAATTATAAGATAAATTAGAAAATGAATAAAATCCTAGATGTGGGAGTTGTCGCGTCCTTCTCCATCTTGAATTCTCCTCTTGGTTCTCTTCTTGATTCAGCAAACGAATCTTCAAAGTGATAGATGGATGGAGGAAAGGATGTGGATGATGGTTGTGGGGTGATCCCCATTTGTGGGTTGTAGGATGATTGCGTTGCATCTCACATGAATAATGATGTAAAATATATATAGATATGAGAAGAGAATTAAATAAAAAAAATATAAGATATGGTTAAATCATGGAGGATTATGTGATATGAAGATTAATTGTGCTCCAAGAAATAGGTAATTTTCTGAAATTTTCGAAAATTCTAGAAAATTCTCGCTGTCAGATGCGCGACTTCACGATTTTAACCATAACTTCCTCGTTCAAAATTCGATTTAAGTGATTCTTATGCTCACGTGATTCTCTCTTCCTTATCTTTCTATAAATATAAAGAACTAACTAAAAGTCTAATATTTGAATATATAAAAAGTCATGCAAAGTGACACAACTGTGCTGAGCAGGAACAGCTTCCGCGGCGTCACCATTTTGATCATAACTTTCTCGTTTGGATTCCAATTGAGGTGTTTCTTACGCCAAAAAGACCCTCTCTTCTGTGGCTTTCCAACCATGTATGACACTTCTAGTTTTGAGCTCTACAAGAATATAGAAAAATTATAAAAATTGGACGTGCATTTTCCAACATTCTTGCACAAGTTACACATTTTCTCCAAGTTTGCACTTTTAATCCTTTTTCCAACTAAAACAAAATAAAATACCTCAAATATACTTTTTTCTCAAATATATTGAATATAAGATACCTGTGCTAATATAAAATAATAATTCCCATAAAAAAAGTATTAAATTGGACATTAAAATATGCTTATTTTCATTCTCATTATTACCTCACCCACTTCGTCATCCACCAGAAATTTCATCTTCATGCAGTATATTGAAATAACTACCTGAAACATACTCAACATAGGCCTTCCAAAGATCATATTATACGAAGAGGGAACATCAACAGTCAAGAATTTCACCATCATTACCTTCATTCTAGCAATTGTCCCGAGTCCCACCGGTAGCGTGACTTGTCCCAAAGGTAGAATCGACTCACCAGCAAAACCATAAAGAGCTGTGTCCACCCGCTCTGGAGTAAAATCCAAGTTCATCTTTTCAAAAAAATCTTTGAAAATTATGTATGCAGAGCTATTTGTGGCGACATCATATCCCGCAATCTCAACTGTGATGACTAGAACATCACTATGGGGTTTGAGGTTTGGGCTTTCATCCTCCTTGACAAATTGTATATTAGGCCCCCACCTGTTGAAAGTCTCCTCCTTGCAGCATTTGTAAGGCTCTAAGACTCGACTATCGAGCACGAAAAGAATCTCCATCGGCAGGTCCACCAACTATCATCTGTATTAACCCTTGCGCGTCTCGCATTTCCCTGTGGAGCTTTCCCCTTATCACTTTGGTTTGCCTCTGGCACCTTCCTTTTCTGGTTTCACGGAATCTCCTGATCTTTATACGTGAATTCTTTCAAATGTCCAGCTCTAATAAGATGCTCAATCTCATCCTTCAAATGAAAAAAACTGTTAGTTCTCGACCATGGAAATTCATCTCTGGGTGCTCTGCAGCTATGCCACCAATTCTGCTGGTTGCAATTTCAATGGGGTGTACCTCTCGTACCTCCCTCGGGGCCCAGATCTGAGCCTCTCACGATCAGGTGTAGCGTTTCTCTTCTCCACCTCTTTCTTCTTATCCTCCAAAGTGATATACTTGTCTATTCCGAATAATAATTCATCAAACGTTGTGTTCGGCTTCATAGCCAATGAAGAGAAAAAATCTCCATCCCTCAATCCGTTGGTCAGTGCATTCACCTTCACCTCAACGAAAGCAGAATGTGATTAAACTTCTTGATATATGCTCTTAAACTTTCATCCTCTGCTTGTTTCAAGTTAAACAACCTTAAAGTTGTCTTGGCTTGCCTTCTCGTATTTGCAAATTGGTGTAAAAACAAAAGCTGAAATCCGCAAAAGAATGAATAGTATTGGCTAAACCATACACTTTACTCCCTCACTATAACGATGCAAAATATCAGAATTCTCAAACCTCACAAGATGATCATAGGGATCCGAGGTTCCATTGTACTCATATGTTAGCAGTTTGAAATTGTTATCTTGTAAAACAACTTCAGAGAATTGACAACCGATAGCCGGGAGAACACAGGCAAGTGAGTGATTTAACTGACATTGCATGGCTTTCGTTTTTTTCTTTAAAGCCAATAGTTGAGAATTCATACCACTTGGGCCGCGATATGTCGCGTCGTATGTGTCCTCAGTTCTAATTTCTTCTTCACCTGCGCTTGAGAGAATTGACCTCCTTTTCGAAACTACTCTCCTTCCATGACATCTTCCGTATCATCCAAGACTGGAAAGGGATTTCTCTTTCGGTTTTGTTCAGCTCTACAATCCTCTCCCTAGGTAGGAGGTTCCTTCCTGACTCCGCCATTACCCTGGAAGGCTAATGCCGACTACACAGCTTGCATCACGATAGTATTAAGTTCCACCTTCGTAAGAGAAAAACATCTAGTACTTGTTGAAGGTGGGGTGGGCGGTATGTCATACCGAAGATTTTTAGTCATACCAAATACCGTACCAAAATTTTCGATATATAAAAAATCATACCGTTACCTTACCTAAACTTTCGGTATACCGATATTTCGATATAGAAAAATAGTATACCTTCTACTTACCGATATTTTGGTATACCGTATCATACCTAAAATATCGGTATATACCTTCCTATTAGATAGTTTTCTATGTTGTTATGCTCCTAAAATTCAATAAATTTAATTAAAAATTATATTAAAAAAGTGAAAGATAGCTATAAAATAAATTCTAATAGATAACAAATTCATAATAAGAAAAATATACGACAATCCACAAATGACCAAATTAAATAAGAGTGAGTCTCAGGTAAATCGGGTTTACATGTAAACCATATTTTTTAAAATTACTCTTTAGTATATAAATATACTTTTTGAAGAGTAATAATTTTTATACAGAAGAGTAATAATTCATGTCTCTAAAGAGTAATTTCTCATGTACTAAAAAGTAACCGATAAATCAGGATTTACAAGAATTTGAAAATTAATTTTTTAATTTAGAAGAGTAACAATTTATATGCTAAAGAGTAATTTTTTATATACTAAATACATAATTAATGTATGTAAACCCGATTTATACAAGTGTTTGTCATTAAATAAATAGTACTCAAGAGATCTACACAAGAACCATATGGAATTTATATTAAAATTAACACTTTTAAATTTTCATATAAAATAGAACTACATAATTAAAAAAGAAGTATGGAGTACAAGATATCATGAAATTCAATCAACTTTATCACCCATTTATAATTACGAAATATACAATAGGATTTTAGATTTAATCTTTTAATTAAAAATTATAATATATAAATAATAATTATAATTTCATATATCATGTAGTATGATATACCGTATCATATTACTCAAAAGTTGAATATTTTATGGTATTTCGGTATATACCGAAATACCACGGTATTGATAGTTTATATACTTTTATCGTATCAAAATTTTCAATACGGTATCATACCTTACCAAAAACTTCTGCATACCTAAAATTTCGATAAAATCGATATTTTTCGATATGGTAAGAGTGGTATACCAAAATTTTGGTATTTTATTCCAGCCTTAGTTGTGCCGATATATTTTCAAGATCCACATCGGGTGTAGTCGTCTTTCTCGGAAGGTCTGTATCTTCCACATTGGCCTCATTCGACACATTGACGGTTGTGTTATCCTCTTCCTCCATCAAGTTTCGTAATTATTTGAAACTCCATTTTCCTTCCTCTTCTCTTTTTTTAAAGTACCAACTCTCATCTCAACTCAATATTTTTTCCACAGACGGCGCCACTTGTTGAAGGCAGATATTGAAATATAAGAATATAATAGAATAAGCCTTCAAACTGTATAATATTTCAAGCTCCACGTGCTCTCCAGAACTGCACCAGTTCCCAAAAACACCTCGGGTAACTGTAAAAATACGCTGGGGTGATTCTCGGTGTAGGGCCTTCGACGCTCAAGTCTGTAATCCACCGATAAGAACTTTCACCTCACTCAAGATAGATTTTCAGTACTAATGTATTTTCTTTATGAAAAGTGACTTACCTCCCCTTCTGCCTTTTCTCCTCTCTCTCTCTCTCTATATATATATATATATATATATATATATATATATATATATATATATATATATATATATATATATATATATATATATATATATATATATATATATCACTCTCTCCATTATCCCATTAACCAACCCACTAAAACCACGTCTTTCCTCGTGGAGGTTTTAATCACCCCCCAGAATAGGGATAGCAATGTGTGTGTGCTGATCAAAGCTCGTCAGTTTAGCTTTGGCTATCTACAAAATCAACCTTTTAAATATAATATTTATTAATATTATAGATTAATATTTATCCACATCACCCGCAGAGGAATCACCAATGAACTCCATACTCAATCTTGCTGAGATCTCCTCCTCTTCGGTCTCCACATCACCATTATCCTCACCGACTACCTCCACGATCGCCTCCTCCGCCACGGCACCATCACCCCACATCTCTCGCTACCCCGGCTTCCGCATCGCCACCATCCCAGATAGCCTTCTGCCGGATCAACCCCGGGATGGCGACCGCATCTTGGACCTTACGCTGAAGCATGCAGAGTTCGGCAGGCCCAACTTCCACCATCGGAGCCGATTGATGCCCTGAGCGATGGTGACGGGAATGATTGGGTGGAGAAGTGGTGGCTGGATTCGCTTCTCCGGCAAGAGGGTAGTGGGCAATTTGTCGAGAGAAAAGGAGGAGAATATTTAATATGGTTTCTCTCTTACTCTGAAGCACATCGGCCAGTCCACGTCTCTTTTAAAAAAAATCCACGTCTGCATTATTGGATGAGCATTCGCTATAGTTGGTAGGAGGACTATTTTGTTAATTTTTCTAAACTTAATGGACCAATTTTAAAATGAAACTGATGGACTAATTTCAAAATTGGAGAAAGTTAATGGATAAAAAGTGTATTTATCCTAATATTTTATATATAGGGCAAACCGTTGTGTGAGACTGTCTCTTGTGAAGAGTTATGTAAGACGGATAAGAAGCACTAATATTTTAATAAAAAAAGTGATATTCTAATTGATGAAAAGATATAGTTCATAGTATATTAATAAAAAATGATCGACGAAAAGTTATAGGGGTGTAATAAATTATTGAAAATGAAGAATTTGTAATATAAATGACTAGTAATAATATTTTCAATAAAAAATACTTCCTTCGCCCCCATAACAGTTTTCATATTCACTGTTCCACGTTGTTTAAGAAAAATTTTTTTGATCAACTTTATTGACTTTTAAGGGTATTTAGTGACAAATTCGAAATTAAAATAACTTTTTAGGTGATGAAATAATTTTTTTTTTAAGATGTGAAAGTTTGAAAACTATTATGAAACAGAAGGAGTAATAATATTTCTAATAAAAAGTGATAACTATTAAAATAATCTCAGTGGATTTTTCCCCCTTCAATCTTATAACTTCTTTTAAATGTAACGACTAAAATAATTTAATAATTTAAAAAAAGGGACAAAATTTAAAATGGTCACTATGCATTATTAAGTTACATTTTATTTGGTCACCTACGTAAAAAAGAATTTTTTCTATCCACTATTAAGAGTTATTCCCTATGGCAAAAGCTCATGCGCCCCCGGGGCACACGCCGTGCCCCCATGGAACACAACCCTCCCCTTCCATATTCTATTTTAAACCTATGTATTGTTAGGGGTTTAAATTGCAAAGAGACACGGTTTTCCCGAGGGCACAAGAGTCTCACTCATTCCAAATTACCCCATATCTGTCAGGAGAAAGGACAAAAATCATGGGGCCATCATTATGTTTGTGTTGACCGCATTAAATGGTGGTGGGTTGGACTACATTTAAAATTATAGAAAAGTCTCATAAAATTTATTCTTCCATTCGGCCTAAGTTTCTTCTATTCAACCCAAAATTCCTTCCATTTGGCCTATACCACTTGGCCTATTCAACCTATATTTTTTTTCCAGAAAATTTTTTCATATGGATAAAATTTTTCTTCTAATTGGCCTATTTTTTTTCCAGATCGGCCTATTTTTTTTCAAGGAAAAATTAGATGAAAATTTCATATCGATAATTTTTTTTCTATTCGGCCTATTTTTTTCCAGAAAAAATAGATGAAAATTTCATATCGATAAATTTTTTCTTCTATTCGGCGTACATGTCTTATATTCGGCCCAAATAGTTCTTCTATTCGGCCTATATTTTTTTCCAAAAAAAATTAGGAAATTTTTTCATACGGATAAATTTTTTCTTCTATTCGTCCTATATTTTTTTTTAAAAAAAAATTCATACGGATAACATTTTTATTCTATTCGGCCTAGATGTCTTCTATTCGGCCAAAATAGTTGTTCTATTCTGCCTATATTTTTTTCCTTCAGAAATAAATAGAAAATTTTTTCATACGGATAAAAGTTTTCTTCTATTCGACCTACATGTCTTCTATTCAGCCCAAATAGTTGTTCTATTCTACCTATAAGTTTTCCCCAGAAAAAAAATCGTAGAATGCATCTTTTTGCATTTTAATAAATAAATATATTCATAGGGCATGTAAAAGCAACAAAATAATGCATTCAATAGACTGTAAAATAAGTTATTGTATGGTATTTTTTTGTTAAAAAGAGAGGAATCAGATTTCTCAACATGTGATTAATGGGTCCCTTTCAAATGATATTTTGGCCTCTTCCAATAAAAGTGGCTAGACTAAATTGTTTTTACGATAGGTGACTAAATAAATTGTTTTTAACCCTTCGTTTGGTAGTAATTAATATGGGTACTCTGCATATATAATATTGTGTAATATGTTGTTTGATAGTGCATAACAAATAATTGAGGGCTTGTACAAAACCATTGGCTCGTTCTTAAACACTATTCCTCTTTACATACATACTCCCTCCGTCCCGTGAAGTATTTCAGGTATTGGTGTGCGCAGAAATTAAGAAAATTTTATTTTTAATAAAAGTGAAGTATAAAATACTTTGAGGGACGGATAAAAAAGGAAAGTGTGAAATACTTTGAGGGACTGATGTAGTAATTAATATCTCGATGACCGTGGTATTAGTAATATATGGAGTGAAACAGTGTTCTTTATTAAGCTTGAAATTAGAGAAATTATCACAAATAGTCCTTTAAGTATGAGAGAACCCACAATTAGTCCTGTAACTTTGGACATTATCAATTTTAGTCCTTTTTGTCCAATTTTAATTCAATTTCCTAAAATAAAAATAAAACACATCGAAGATCTTCATCTTCAGTTTTTAGACATTTCCGGCAGCCCACATTATGCCAGCAACATCCCACGTGACAATATAAAAAAAAAATTTAAGCTGCCACATCACTTGAACATCTTGCAGTAGAACTCGATGAACACAAGAAAAGTTAATCTTCATCAACATCTGTCCCATTCCCACCGGCACGATCTCGTTCGATTAGCTCCTCGAAAAGGGAGCTGAATCGCAGCAGGTATGGCTCCCTGCATGTGGTCCCCTCCGGGCACACCTCCAGGTCCCCCTCCCAGAGCAGCCACCTCATCGTCTTGCCGTAGCGGTCACGGTCTCTGGCCTACTGGACCATCTTCAGCGGTGCCATGAGCCCCGACATCTTGCTCAGGCTGTACGTGACGGCGGTGAGGGGCTCCCAAGGGTGGTGCTGTGGAAGACCGGGTCCAGGAGGGTTCGGAGACGTAGAGCACGCCGCCGCCTTTCCCATTTTCCGGCGTCGGAGGTGGCGTTTCTTTTTGACGATAAGGACGCTGCTGACGGCAGCGACGCAGAGAGTGAGGTTGTAGGGCTGGCAGATTCCAACGAAGAATCTGCAGAGAGGATGATTCCGATCTGGTGCACCGTCGACAACCATGAGAGCAGCCGCTCCTGCTGCTCACGGTGGCGTCAAGATCTAGGACTTTAAACCGGTGCCTATCTGCATACCCGGAAAAGACGCCGCCATTCGAGTTTGATTTTTTCCTTAGATTTAGATCTGGAAATTTTGATTTTTTTCCTATGATTAGGGTTTTGATTTGTGATAATTTTGTTCATAAGAGTACGGTTTGGTTTGATTGGTAGAGAAAGGGAGAGAGGGTAGGGTTTGTTGCCAAGTTGGATATTGCATAATGTGTCCTGCTAGAATCGATGAAAAATCAACCTCCGGTGGGTTTTATTTTTTATTTTTGGGGATGATACAGATTCTCTGGGTTCCTCTGCCGAAGATGAGGCTGCGCCGGCGGATGAGGATGCTGCCAAGATGGTGAAGATTTTGTGATATTATTTCTCAGTTTGATGTTGGAGAACCCCGTGAATGATGATTACGTGGCAAGTCAAATGAGTGATTTGTATTAAAAATGCTTTTGTGTCATCCTACGTGGACCTTGTAAAATGTTTCTGCCGGAATATGTTTCAAATTTGAGCCGCCGACGAGCTTCTAAATTTTTTTCAGAAAATTGGACTAAAATTGGGAAAAAGAATTAAAATTGAACAAATAGAACTAAAATTGGACTAAAAAGGATTAAAATTGATAATTTCAAAAGTTACAGGACTAATTGTGGCTTCTCTCATACTTAGAGGACCATTTGTGATAATTTCTCCTTGAAATTACTACTTTGCCCTTGACAATAAAACAGAAGAAAGTCGGATCAATTTCTCTCATTTTCCTTCTGTCTCCTCTCTCTCGCTCGCTCCAATTTAACATTCATCTCTAATTTCTTCGTCAATGTGCAATTCCTGAATAGAATCGATGTTGTTGTTATGAGATGCACAATTTAAAGACAAAAGTTCTTGCGCCCCGGGACACGGAAGGATACTTCATGTCCCAATGTGAACACAATCCTCCCCCTTCAATTCTATTTAAACCTGAAATGGAAACCTCACACTTAATGTCTGATCAACATCAGTAGGAGTGTATCTGTAGTTTAGTTGTGTGTGTGATCATGTTAAACACCAGAAACGGGTGCATGATCATACTTAATGAACTGAAAATCAATGCATGTGATGAGATGTGACTGGGGCGGTTTACAGCGGTTGTACAGAAGTTATGGTAGTTCGTTGGAAGCAGTTCTATGCATGGATCGAAAGCTCATAATGCTAGCTATGAGCTGGAAGTGGTTGCAACAGAAATAGATTCCATTTAACCACCCATATGACAGCTGGAAGATGCTGCACTCGATTGGTCCCATAAGTTTGTTATCACATGTGATGTATATATATAGCTGTAATCTTAGCTTGTATGTATTAGTAACCATCTAAAACCCTCTGCAAGCAATACAAATTCATCATCATCAGAAGTGGACGTAGGCTTGGTTGATAAGACGAACCACTATACATCTTGTTCTTCAATTTTCTTCAATCACACACTAGCACACACTTTGAGTTTTGATTTAGTTTTCTTACTGAGAGTTTGAATCAATCCTTGATTCGGTGAGATAAGTTTACAAAGTGATTCATCAGATTCATTAGATTAGCTCGTGTTTCGACTTTAAAACTGAGAAAACCTATGTATTCCTAGAGGTTTAAATTGTAAAGGGGCAAGGAAATTGCAAAGGCGAATGTCCTCCGTGCGCACGGGTGCACAGGAGCTTCACTCCAATTTAAATGCAGCCCAACACATGTCTCATAAGTTCTTTCCATTTCCAGCGAAAATGTGAAGTGAGAAACACCAATGCAACAAGTTTCTGTAATTTAAATCGAGAATGGAAGGCGAACAAAATGAGTAAAACTCATATTTGTAAGGTTTCATCTTTGTATTGTGTATCCCATTATATTGCACAATTTATACATGACTCATTTTTTTTAAAGCAAAATTGAAACCCTAATCAAATTTGTGTAACTTCATCTATTGTTAAGTAGAACTTTATTCATTTTTAGGGTTATTACTTGAATTAGAATTTAGGATATTTCTATGAGTGTGAATTAGGTTTAAAAATTTGGGGGAAAATATTTAAAGATGCTTGATTGTATTTCTATTTTTTGTTAAATGATTGTATTCAGGGGATTGAATTACATATACAGGTGCACACAGATTATTAATATAGAGTGAGGCTCTTGTGTCCCCGGGGACGTCGTGCCCCTTTGCAATTTTTCCTTTGCAATTTAAACTCCTAGCTATACATAGGTTTAAATAAAATATGGAGAGAGAGTGTTGTGTTCCCATGGGGACACGGTGTGTCCCAGGGCACATGAGCTTTTGCCATTAATCAAATACTGTAATTTGGACCTTTTTTTGTGATTGTGATACTCATGCCTTCTCAATTTAACACCGCTTGTAAATTGGCTACTACAATGGCTTGTTTCGCAATCCATTTATCTATTTTAGTTATATACAGAGATTCTTGATTCTAAAGTTGATTGGTTTTTTTAATTCTTGTTATAGAATATATATGTGGAATGCATGGAAGTGCAATTGGTGTTGTGGCTAAGAGGGTTGTCGTTGCATGTGCCTGAATTGTAGTTGGAAAAGACAATGGATATCTTGGCATCTCCTATCTTTGGTGCTAAACATAATGTGAGTGCTTGTTTCCCCAAAATAATATTCTGTTAATTTCATTGACATGAATTAATAGGGGCCTCTTTTGTTATGCATTGCATAGAGGGTTGCATAAACAAAGTGGTTCAAACAAATCATTTTTGCCTAATTACTTACACAAATTCATGAAACTTGTAATTGCAATTACTTGTTTCTACTCTAGACCCTGCTCTTAATTCTCAAAACAGTCAGTTTCATCAAGATGTTTCTTATAGTGATAAAGCTGTATTTATCAATTGGTATTCTTTTTTAACCAACATGTTTTTTTATTCCAATTAACCAAAACCTATCCTTAGTGGTGGCATTCTGTTTTTCCTGTCCCCAAGAGGCAATTCCAATAATTAAGCTATTGAATGAATTATTGAGTCGTTATACTTGTTTCCATTTTGTTGTGCTTTTAGGTAGAAATTAGAATCCTATTTATCTTGAAATGGATTGATGATACTATTTAAACATCAATGTCATAATCTTTTACTGCTTGAAGAGCCTGCTTTATGCCTCAACTATAATAAGTTTTTCATTTTGATTGCATGAACAAGGTTATACTAGACTAAAAATCTGAAAGATCACAATAATTTCAATTTGCGAATTGTAGTTCTGTCAGTTTTGGGGTTTGAGACAATTATTGAAAGTTGTTAATTCATCAGTTGTTAAAAAAGCATGTATTTTATCAGTAATTTATCATTTGAAATGTGTCTTGTTGAACTTGGATTGTAATTGAAACCATGGATTTCATCAGCTGTTAATCATGTATATAGGACTTGGATTGTAATTGAAATTATCGTTTTTATCAGCTATTTATCATGTGTATTATTTAATGGTGAATGATACGATAAAACCATCAAAAAAAAATATGCTCTAAATGTGATAATTTGTTAAAATTTTATTTGCACTTAATTTCTTATTTTATTTGTTGGTGGACGTATTTAGACGAAAAATCTCTATTAATATTATCTCATCTATTAAAACTACTATTAATTTAAAATAAAATAAATATGTATATTAAAATTGAATTTTATGATTAATTCCATCCCAACGTGCTAAATTTTATTTAATATAATCATGGTAATATTTAGTGTGTTAGATTTTAAATAAAATTAAACAATTATATTATCAAATTTTAGAGTCCGACTAGGGTGCACTTGGTGCACCTGAACAATCGTAACCAAAGATTAGTTTTTAAATCAATCTCTACCATTAAATAATTTAAAATAATTATTTTTTTAGGATAAAAAAACAACCCTACTACCCATTTTAGATATAAATTGGGGGGTGGACGGGTGCACCAGGTGCACCGCAGAATGACCCCAAATTTTAACATTATAAAACAAAAAATTAAAACTATTTCAAAATATAATAATGGATATTTTAAATTAAGTAATTTTTGTTTGGCAATTTATAGTGTGCACCCGGGTGCACCTAAAGATAGGGCGCACCCATATACAAATATAAACAAAAACATATACAATTAAGAGTAAAAATGTATACAATTTAATTGTTAATTTTTTTAATGAAAATTTGTATATAATATTCAATAAAAAGTTATAAACATATGAATGTTAGTTTTTTTAATGAAAACTTAATGTGAAAAAAGTATACAATTATTACAAAACACGTATACAAAATAGAATAATATATATACAAAATAGAATAAAAATACATAAACATATGGGTGCACCCTTGCACCCGGGTGCACCCAATATACACTATTTTTATTTTATTAATTTATAATAATATATACTGCGAATTTGATGAATGATGATGTTAAATTTTACATATAATATAATCCAAAATAAATTTAAATAATATATCTTTGTATGGATCATCTTTGCCTATATATAAGAAAAAAAAATGTATTAATCCATAAATTTAACAAGGGTATAAAAGTAAAACTATATTTTATACTTATTATTACTACTATCTACCAAACACCTTCACAATATTAATCTCAATTTTTGTATATCCTACCAAACAAACTCATTTTTTCATATAACCCACTTATATCCACGTACATAATACTTTATCTTATAGTATAACTTACCAAATGAGCCGTTGTGAAAAGGGCTAATATGTATCATTTCCCCTTAAAAAAATTCCACAAATATGCTCCCGAAATATTTGGAAGTCTAGATACTCCACCGACGGTGAACAATTGTCGTGTTTTC
Organism: Pogostemon cablin; assembly: GCA_023678885.1. Lineage (NCBI taxonomy): Eukaryota > Viridiplantae > Streptophyta > Magnoliopsida > Lamiales > Lamiaceae > Pogostemon > Pogostemon cablin. The sequence goes on along the minus strand of CM042990.1, from coordinate 7,687,368 downwards.
AAGAAATTAGATAAAAACAATAATTAATTAATTAAATTAAATTAAATTAATAAATGTAAAAAAAAAAAGTTGGTACTAAGTACAACATTTTTCTACTCCTTTTGATTCAATCCTCTTCTCACTCTTACTCCTGCGTTTCTTTCTTTACCAAACCCCATCCATTCCCACAACTTGCATTCAAATTCCCCATTATTTCTTTATATTTTTAATCCCCTGCTATTTACATCTTCAAAATCACTAAATTTATCCCAATTTATTAAATACACCACATATGTTATAGATAAATATACATATATTACGAAGTAGACCTCAATTAAGACAAGTTAAGGAAGAAGAATCACACAGTAGTCAGAATGAACTACAATCTAGAATGGTGAATAAAATGATTTCCTACAATCTAGAAGGGGGAATAATTAAATGTTCTTGCCTCTGCGAAGATCCACCACCATCCAAGAAACAAATCTTCCTCCATAGATAACAAACCCAAATTTCTAAATCATAGCACCAAAATCTTTTCTACTTTGCCAAATCATAATTTAGATCTCCTCAAAATTTAATGAATACACAGACGACTGCTTGTGAAGGCCGAAGGGTTTGTCATTCGATGGCCTTCCACCAACGCCACTAATCTGTTGTTGGCTTGTTTTCTATTTCTTAAATTTTGAATTTCTCCCAATATGAATACGTTCCCAATCAACTCGAATCAAAAATATATAACTCTAATCAATCTGTTAGGTCACACTACGCATACAAATGAAGATAAAAATTGAAGTATATGTAAGAGATGATTCTTAGTTACAGAAATTTCTCAAGGAGCGGATATACTCAAAGCGATAGAAAACCCTAACTACCAGAATTAAATTTTCATTAGGGTACATTTAGTAATTATGTGTTATGAATAGTTAACTCCTAATTAAATTTAAACTAATCATTTTAATAAGGGTATATATGTCTTATTATTAAGAATATTTAATTTTCTTTATTTGTGAGGTACGTTTAGTAAAGTCGGTGGTGCGAATAACTGCCCCCTTCTAATTATCTGTAAACATACTTTACTTACGAACAATATACTATAAAACTCTGCATGGGCAGCTCAACTGGTCAAACAAAAAAAAATCTTGTACAATGATCAAGGACCGAATCACAACTGCAGAATGGGAGCAACCTCTTAATTAAACGGGCGGGCTCCTTGTGTGGTGAGTTAAAATGTCTAACCCTTATTACTCGGTTGAGTTACCATGAATTACCTCCCTCACAAGCTGTTGGACGGAATACGAGGGCCCTTGGGATAACCAAAACCGCCTTTTATACAACAATTATACTATAACAATTAATCGATCCGTCTCAAATTGACTCTTTTTCTTTTTTTCTCCCACATGGTTGATGTTGGGTGAGCATGGGTGTTGTGGGTGAGTTATGATGGATGTATGTAACAGACATGTGATGATTTGTAAAAGTGTGGGTAAGTTAAGGTTTAAGTGTATTGATATAAAAGTAATGTGGGTGTATACAAAATATGAGTTTAAAATGTATATTATACATAATTCGAAAATATTCTAAAATAATTAGGACATTTAATTATTTTTGTCTCAAATCTTTTAGTTTTTCTCTGATTTCATCTCAAATCAATTTTTTTTACCTTTATCTCGTAACTTTGTAAAAGCATCGATTCATTTCAATTTCATGGAATTAGAAAAATTAAATATTTTTAAGTAAAATGACATTTTTGAATAAAAATTTAAATGCTATGAGATTATTTCGGAAAAATTAAATTTTATGATACTATTTGAATGAAGTAAAACGACATAATTTTTTACAGGTGGCGTATGACATTGGAGAGAGAGTGTGGTCAACGAATGGGTAGCCTCCTGCTGCCTAGAAGTAAAGATTTAAACTTTCCCAACAATTAACCTAAAATTTAATGATGAAAAAACTTTAGATGATGAAAAATAATAGTCTCAAATTACTCGCATTAATGTTCCTACTATTAAAACACAATTATGGCTTAGGTATTAATATATCTAATCTAATCATTATTGTTCAATCAATGAGAGCCCAACACTTCAAAAAAAAATTAGAGATCAACAATATAAGACATGTGCTTTGTACAAAATTAAATAAAGAAATTACTTCTCAATAATAATAATAATTCAATAATAGCATAATTATTTTTATAGCTAGCCTTTTTGTTAGATTGTTTTTGATGGCATCATTTCAATATATTGTTAGGTTTTGATTCTTCTAGTGTTACATTTCTGGTTGCGCACCGTTGGATTATATATATATATATATATATATATATATATATATATATATATATATATATATATATAATAAAACATATATTTTAAAAGGAAAGTCTGATTAAAAAAAAATTCTAAAAGGAAAGGCTAAACCCTAGGGGGAATGATTGTAATTTTCTTACTGGTAAACCTTATTTAATTATCACCTGCATTAACGATGTTATCACTTTTCATATTTCATACTAAAGTTAGTCATGAAATAGTTTATGAATTGAATAGTTATCACTTCTTATAGATCAAATATCATTTTTTTTAACTAAAGAAAGAAATAAAAAACTTACCACAGCATATATATATATATATATATATATATATATATATATATATATATATATATATATATATATATATATATAAATTATGTCAAATGTAGATGGGAGAAAATTAGTCGAAATTAATATATATATTATTATTGATCAAACAACACAAAGAAAACAACATGACGATTCAAACAACAACACATAAACGAAACACGACCACAGTGAAGGACATTGCATATATGGCATTCTTCTTTTAGTTGTGTGTTGGAATTAACACCAAATTTTTGTCATATTTTAAATATAGACAAAGAGTTGTGTGAGACCGTCTCACATAAGGACTTACGTGGGATGGTCCAAAAGTGATAACTCTCATGAAGGAAAGTGATAATAAATTAATGAAAAGTGATAATGCTCTTTCATGAACAATTTAGTGTATATAAAAAGTGATAACATTTTATAACGAAAGTAATAACGATTTATAGCGAAAGTGATAACTATTTTAAAAAGTAAAAAATTGTCTCACGTGCGACGATCTCACACAAGATCTACCATTAAATATATTGTAATCCTTCAAAAACAACAAGTGATCGTCACGGGTTCACCTTGGGAACCACATTGAGACAATGCATCGATACCTTAGGAGGAATTCCTGTCATATCTTGCGCAGAAAATGCGAAGATGTCTACATTCTTTCTTAGTGCCCTTATCACTCCTTCAGCTAAATGGTGCTCTATCAGAGTTACAATTTTTGTAACATACCCCTTCTTGTCGGGGTACTGTTTCACAAACATTAACTCTTCCTCTGCTTGTATTGATGGCTTGAGCTCGTCTTCTTCCAAAACCTTGCTGAGTTTGGGATATAAATGAGTTTGGGATGTAAATCATCTTCTTTCACTCGCATCAAATCACTATAAGCCGCTTTATCAGTAGCTTTAATTGAATCTACATAACACTTTCTGGCACACATTTGACCTCCTGCTACCTGATGAGCGTTTTCTCAACACACAATTAATCCCCAAGTATGAAGGATGTTATTGTAGCTTAGATAAGCAGTCAAGGTCAATATTGAACCCAAATGATGGCGTATTATCAATTTAATTATTAACTAAATTAATTAAGATAAGATGACAATTAAGTTTGAGGTTTGAATTATTAATCTATGAAAATATAAAATAACAATTAAAATAAAATAAACACTAGAAGAATTACGAAAGTGGGTCAAGTAGGAGAATAGATAGCTCTAGGATATAATCTAGTTTCACTCATTAATTTCCCTTTCGTGTGTCAATGTCCGACTCTGCCTTTTTGAATATGGACGCATCACTAAGCCATGCAAATCTACTCTATAGACACAAGTAAATATGCATGTAACACGTGTGAATTACATCGGAGCAAGAAATATAATTTCACTCCCCTTTCTAGGTACTATCAGTATCAATTATTTTCCTGCGCGTTTGGTACTCTAACCCGATATGATCTCCCTTTATAGGTACTACAAAATTATCCTCTTTATCATACTTATTAACCCGAATTCAATTCAATTAATAAGTATTTATATAAGATAGTTCTAATGAAGCTTCGGAGTCCCCTCACTTAGAATCATAACATGGAATCCTGCTCAGGAGTGAACACACTCAATCAATAACCAAGATATGTATTCAGACTCTACACAACAGTTAATTATACATAAAACAACTCTGAGTATGAATTAAAAATGCATAGTCTTATATAAAATAAATCCACAAGTAGTGTTGTACGGAGTATACACACGAAAGTTCAATTCATTCATAAAAACCTTCAAATTCCTAAATCTACCAAAAAGTTTCTAGCCCATGATGTTGCAAAGAACAATCATGGGCGTCAGATAGATCTTATCCATATATCCGAAAAATTATAAGAAATTAGAAAATGAATAAAATCCTAGATGTGGGAGTTGTCGCGTCCTTCTCCGTCTTGAATTCTCCTCTTGGTTCTCTTCTTGATTCAGCAAACGAATCTTCAAAGTGATGGATGGATGGAGGAAAGGATGTGGATGATGGTTGTGGGGTGATCCCCATTTGTGGGTTGTAGGATGATTGTGTTGCATCTCACATGAATAATGATGTAAAATATATATAGATATGAGAAGAGAATTAAATAAAAAAATATAAGATATGGGTAAATCATGGAGGATTATGTGATAAGAAGATTAATTGTGCTCCATGAAATAGGTAATTTTCTGAAATTTTCGAAAATTCTAGAAAATTCTCCCTGTCAGCTGCGCGACTTCACGATTTTAAGTATAACTTCCTCGTTCAAAATTCGATTTAAGTGATTCTTATGCTCACGCGATTCTCTCTTCCTTATCTTTCTATAAATATAAAGAACTAACTAAAAGTCTAATATTTGAATATATAAAAAGTCATGCAAAGTGACACAACTGTGCTGAGCAGGAACAACTTCCGCGGCGTCACCATTTTGATCATAACTTTCTCGTTTGGATTCCAATTGAGGTGTTTCTTACCTCTCTTCTGTGGCTTTCCAACCATGTATGACACTTCTAGTTTTGAGCTCTACAAGAATATAGAAAAATTATAAAAGTTGGACGTGCATTTTCCAACATTCTTGCACAAGTTACACATTTTCTCCAACTTTGCACTTTTAATCCTTTTTTCCAACTAAAACAAAATAAAATACCTCAAATATAATTTTTTCTCAAATATATTGAATATAAGATACCTGTGCTAATATAAAATAATAATTCCCATAAAAAAGTATTAAATTGGACATTAAAATATGCTTATTTTCATTCTCATTATTACCTCACCCACTTCGTCATCCACCAGAAATTTCATCCTCATGCAGTATGTTGAAATAACTACCTGAAACATACTCAACATAGGCCTTCCAAAGATCATATTATACGAAGAGGGAACATCAACAGTCAAGAATTTCACCATCATTACCTTCATTCTAGCAATTGTCCCGAGTTCCACCGGTAGCGTGACTTGTCCCAAAGGTAGAATCGACTCACCAACAAAACCATAAAGAGCTGTGTCCACCCGCTCTGGAGTAAAATCCAAGTTCATCTTTTCAAAAAAATCTTTGAAAATTATGTCTGCAGAGCTATTTGTGGCGACATCATATCCCGCAATCTCAACTGTAATGACTAGAACATCACTATGGGGTTTGAGGTTTGGGCTTTCGTCCTCCTTGACAAATTTTATATTAGGCCCCCACCTGTTGAAAGTCTCCTCCTTGCAGCATTTGTAAGGCTCTAAGACTCGACTATCGAGCACGAAAAGAATCTCCATCGGCAGGTCCACCAACTATCATCCGTATTAACCCTTGCGCGTCTCGCATCTCCCTGTGGAGCTTTCCCCTTATCACTTTGGTTTGCCTCTGGCACCTTCCTTTTCTGGTTTCACGGAATCTCCCGATCTTTATACGTGAATTCTTTCAAATGTCCAGCTCTAATAAGATGCTCAATCTCATCCTTCAAATGAAAAAAACTGTTAGTTCTCGACCATGGAAATTCATCTCTGGGTGCTCTGCAGCTATGCCACCAATTCTGCTGGTTGCAATTTCAATGGGGTGTACCTCTCGTACCTCCCTCGGGGCCCAGATCTGAGCTTCTCACGATCAGGTATAGCGTTTCTCTTCTCCACCTCTTTCTTCTTATCCTGAGGTTGAGATTTCACCTCAGCACTCTTAGCCTTCCTTACATCTTCCAAAGTGATATACTTGTCTATTCCGAATAATAATTCATCAAACGTTGTGTTCGGCTTCATAGCCAATGAAGAGAAAAAATCTCCATCCCTCAATCCATTGGTCAGTGCATTCACCTTCACCTCAACGAAAGCAGAATGTGATTAAACTTCTTGATATATGCTCTTAAACTTTCATCCTCTGCTTGTTTCAAGTTAAACAACCTTAAAGTTGTCTTGGCCTGCCTTCTCGTATTTTGCAAATTGGTGTAAAAACAAAGAGCTGAAATCCGCAAAAGAATGAATAGTATTGGCTAAACCATACACTTTACTCCCTCACTATAACGATGCAAAATAGCAGAATTCTCAAACCTCACAAGATGATCATAGGGATCCAAGGTTCCATTGTACTCATATGTTAGCGGTTTGAAATTGTTATCTTGTAAAACAGCTTCAGAGAATTGACAACCGATAGCCGGGAGAACACAGGCAAGTGAGTGATTTAACTGACATTGCATGGCTTTCATTTTTTTCTTTAAAGCCAATAGTTGAGAATTCATACCACTTGGGCCGCGATATGTCGCGTCGTATGTGTCCTCAGTTCTAATTTCTTCTTCACCTTGCGCTTGAGAGAATTAACCTCCTTTTCGAAACTACTCTCCTTCCATGACCTCTTCTGTACCATCCAAGACTGGAAAGGGATTTCTCTTTCGGTTTTGTTCAGCTCTACAATCCTCTCCCTAGGTAGGAGGTTCCTTCCTGACTCCGCCATTACCCTGGAAGGCTAATGCCGACTACACAGCTTGCATCACGATAGTATTAAGTTCCACCTTCGTAAGAGAAAAACATCTAGTACTTGTTGAAGGTGGGGTGGGCGGTATGTCATACCGAAGATTTTTAGTCATACCAAATACCGTACCAAAATTTTGGATATATAAAAAATCATACCGTTACCTTACCTAAACTTTCGGTATACCGATATTTCGATATAGAAAAATAGTATACCTTCTACTTACCGATATTTTGGTATACCGTATCATACCTAAAATATCGGTATATACTTTCCTATTAGATAGTTTTCTATGTTGTTATGCTCCTAAAATTCAATAAATTTAATTAAAAATTATATTAAAAAAGTGAAAGATAGCTATAAAATAAATTCTAATAGATAACAAATTCATAATAAGAAAAATATACGACAATCCACAAATGACCAAATTAAATAAGAGTGAGTCTCAGGTAAATCGGGTTTACATGTAAACCATATTTTTTAAAATTACTCTTTAGTATATAAATATACTTTTTGAAGAGTAATAATTTTTATACAGAAGAGTAATAATTCATGTCTTTAAAGAGTAATTTCTCATGTACTAAAAAGTAACCGATAAATCAGGATTTACAAGAATTTGAAAATTAATTTTTTAATTTAGAAGAGTAACAATTTATATGCTAAAGAGTAATTTTTTATATACTAAATACATAATTAATGTATGTAAACCCGGTTTATACAAGTGTTTGTCATTAAATAAATAGTACTCAAGAGATCTACACAAGAACCATATGGAATTTATATTAAAATTAACACTTTTAAATTTTCATATAAAATAAAACTACATAATTAAAAAAGAAGTATGGAGTACAAGATATCATGAAATTCAATCAACTTTATCACCCATTTATAATTACGAAATATACAATAGGATTTTAGATTTAATCTTTTAATTAAAAATTATAATATATAAATAATAATTATAATTTCATATATCATGTAGTATGATATACCGTATCATATTACTCAAAAGTTGAATATTTTATGATATTTCGGAATATAGCGAAATACCACGGTATTGATAGTTTATATACTTTTATCGTATCAAAATTTTCAATACGGTATCATACCTTACCAAAAACTTCTGCATACCTAAAATTTCGATAAAATCGATATTTTTCGATATGGTAAGAGTGGTATACCAAAATTTTGGTATTTTATTCCAGCCTTAGTTGTGCCGATATATTTTCAAGATCCACATCGAGTGTAGTCGTCTTTCTCGGAAGGTCTGTATCTTCCACATTGGCCTCATTCGACACATTGACGGTTGTGTTATCCTCTTCCTCCATCAAGTTTCGTAATTATTGGAAACTCCATTTTCCTTCCTCTTCTCTTTTTTTAAAGTACCAACTCTCGTCTCAACTCAATATTTTTTCCACAGACGGCGCCACTTGTTGAAGGCAGATATTGAAATATAAGAATATAATAGAATAAACCTTCAAATTGTATAATATTTCAAGCTCCACGTGCTCTCCAGAACTGCACCAGTTCCCAAAAACACCTCGGGTAACTGCAAAATACGCTGGGGTGATTCTCGGTGTAGGGCCTTCGACGCTCAAGTCTGTAATCCACCGATAAGAACTTTCACCTCACTCAAGATAGATTTTCAGTACTAATGTATTTTTTTTATGAAAAGTGACTTACCTCCCCTTCTGCCTTTTCTCATATATATATATATATATATATATATATATATATATCACTCTCTCCATTATCCCATTAACCAACCCACTAAAACCACGTCTTTCCTCGTGGAGGTTTTAATTGTTGAAAGTAATTTGTAATGATGGTCCAACTCCATTGAAGACATACGAGGAGGCAGTCAAGTAGAAGAATCAAGAAGGTTGATAGATGAATGTACACATTAAATTCATGCATTAAATCTCATGTCATGTAATGACTATAAATTGATGTATTCTACCATGAAATGAACAAGCAGAAAATTAGCTACGCAAATATCGGATTGCAAGATATCTATTCTGCACTTAAATATATCCATACCCCAATATATTTTTGGTATCAGAGCCAACTATATATCTGTTCTTCCTTCAAATATTCAAGCATGGCGAGCAGCAGCGATCTCGCATTCACATACTCTCAACAAGGTGTTCCGATTTTTGCGGGACAAGACTATGAGCTATGGAGCGTCCTGATGAAGACGTTATTCATATCTCATGAATTATGGGATATTATTAACGATAGATTCAAAATTCTCACTGCTGCGGAGGAGGCAATCTTGACAGCAGCATTGAAGAGAGAGTATAAGGAGAACAAGACGAAAGATGCAAAAGCTTTGTCCTTCTTGCATCAAGGGGTAAGTCGATCAATTCTTCCGCGCATTATAAGTGCAAAATCATCAAAAGAAGCTTGGGAGACTCTGAAAAATCAGTTCGGAGGCTATGAGAAAGTCATCTCAATCAAACTACAAAATTCATGGCGAGATTTCGATAACTTGATGATGAAAGAAAATGAAGGCATTCAAGAATTTTTGTCTAAAGTATCTACTGTTGTCAACCAGATTAGGGGCTACGGTGATACTTTAGATGAGAAAAAGATCATTGAAAAAGTGCTACGATGTTTGCCGGCGAAGTTCGAACACGTAGTGGCAGCAATAGAGGAATCAAAGGATCTATCCAAGCTAACGTTGAATGAACTAATGGGTTCATTAGAAGCCCATGAAAAGAGGATGAACAGGTTCTCAAATCAAAGCATGGAGAAAGCTTTTCAAGGGATGGTGAATATTTCAGAATCTTCAAAGTATAGTGCATCTTCTGACAGAAACAAAACGTCTACACAACCTGGTAGAGGAAGAGGCCATGGCAGAGGCAACAATACCTTCCGAGGCCGAGGTCGAGGTCGAGGAAGAAGCCGAGGACGAGGAGATTCCAGCAACTCGAGGTACAATAACAATGATCAAGATTCTTATTGCCGTATTTGTCGAAGAAATGGGCACGACACCGAAAGTTGCTGGAGCAAATGCAAGAAATGCAAAAATCCAAATCACTCTCAAAAGGATTGTTGGTATCAAACTGATGGTGGATCAAAGGAGGCAAACTTTACTGAAAATGAAGATGAACAGGTATTCTACTCTTGCCTAAATTCTCAACAACCTCTTGAGAATGTTTGGTATGTCGACAGTGGTTGCAGCAATCATATGTCCGGAAACAAGAAAATATTTGTGGATTTGGATGAATCGTATTCATCAGAGGTGAAGCTTGGTGATGGAAAAGCTCTCAAGATCAACGGCAAAGGCTCCATTGCAGTTCAAACCAAGGAGGGGAATACAAGCATGATCAAGGATGTATTCTTTGTGCCTCAATTGACTCAAAATTTGTTGAGTGTTGGTCAGCTTATGCAAAAAGGCTACCAAGTGGTTTTCAATAATGATCTTTGCATCATTATTGACACACAAAAGAATCTTACGATGGCGAAAGTAAAGATGAGCATGAATAAGGTCTTTCCTCTCAACTTGCCATATTCGGAGAAACTTGTGCTCCAAAGCACAACTGAAGAAGAACACAAGTTATGGCATCTAAGGTATGGACATTTGAGTTTCAAAGGATTAAATTTGTTGCGAAGCAAAAATATGGTGCAGGGTCTTCCTAACATTGAGGAGAAATGTGGCCCTTGTGAAGGATGCATTTACGGCAAAATGCATCGTCTTCCTTTCCCAAAAACATCCTATAGAGCTAAAGATGCTCTTGAGCTTGTGCATGCCGACATTTGTGGCCCGACGCAGACGGCTTCACTTAATGACAACAGGTACTTCCTTTTGTTCGTTGATGACTACACAAGGATGATGTGGGTGTATATTCTCAAGCAAAAATCTGAAGCATTTGCCAAGTTCATGGATTTCAAAACTTTTGTGGAGAATCAAAGTGGCAAAACGATCAAGTGTCTTCGTACTGATCGAGGTGGCGAGTTCATTGGAAACGCCTTCATGAATTATTGCAAAACCAAAGGAATTCAAAGGCAACTAACAGTTCGATACAGCCCACAGCAAAATGGAGTTGCGGAGCGGAAAAATAGAACGATTGTTGAAATGGCTCGAAGCATGATGACAGGCAAACGTATTCCGAAATCCTTTTGGGCTGAGGCTGTAAATTCAGCCGTGTACATCCTCAATAAATCTCCTACGAAGGCAGTACCAAACATGACTCCGTATGAAGCATGGCATCGAAGAAAACCTCAGGTACATCATTTCAAAGTGTTTGGTTGCATTGCTTATTCTCATATTCCTTCACAGCAAAGAGAAAAGTTTGATGAAAAAGGAGAAAAGCTTATATTTGTTGGGTATAGTGACGAGTCGAAAGGCTATCGTCTACTTAATCCAAAGACCAACAAACTTATTACTTCACGTGATGTTATTTTTGATGAAATGGGTTCTTGGAATTGGGAGAATGAAAATCAGAGAGGGAAAGCAATGATCATGCCTACTTCATCAAAGGAGAATGATGATCCTAGCTCAAGTGGAACTTGCAGCAGCCCATGTACTCCTGGTCCAAGTTCACGTGGAGAGTTTCATGCCGACTCCGAAAGTCCGATTTCGAAATTTCGAAGCTTGGCTGATATCTATGATGCTTGTAATGTGGCACTATTCTCTTGTGAACCACAATCCTATGTTGAAGCAGCAAAAGAAACATGTTGGCAGGAAGCAATGGATGATGAGATTGCAAGCATTCAAAAAAACCAAACTTGGGAACTTGTGGATCCACCTGATGGGAAAAATGTGATTGGAGTGAAATGGATCTACAAGACAAAATTCAAAGAAGATGGTTCGATTCTCAAGCACAAAGCCCGTTTGGTAGCGAAAGGATATTCTCAGCAGCCCGGTATTGATTTCACGGAGACGTTTGCACCAGTGGCTCAAATGGAAACGATTCGGATCGTTCTAGCCATTGCTGCACAGTTGGAGCTACCAATCTATCAATTGGATGTAAAGTCAGCATTTCTTAATGGTGACTTAAAGGATGAAGTCTACGTACAACAACCTGAAGGTTACGTTGTTAAAGGAGAAGAAAAGAAAGTTTGCAGATTGAAGAAAGCTTTATATGGCTTGAAGCAAGCCCCCAAAGCTTGGAATAGCAAGATTGATGGCTATTTCCAGAAAATCGGATTTGTTCGAAGCATTAACGAGGCTTCATTATATGTGAAGAAGGAAGGAAATAATTTTCTCATTGTTTGCTTATATGTAGATGATTTGATCTACATGGGCAGTGATCGTGTGATGGTGGAAAATTTCAAAGAAGCTATGATGAAAGAGTATGAGATGACTGACTTGGGTCTCATGAAATATTTTCTCGGGATTCAAGTTCGTCAAACAAAGGGTAAGATTTTCATTTCTCAAGAGAAGTATCTTGATGGTGTCTTGAAAAAATTCAATATGAGTAGTTGCAAGCCTATTGCAACCCCATTGGCATCAAATGAAAAATTGCAGCTGGATGATGGAGCAGAAAAGGTTGATGAGAGATTGTACAGGAGCTTAGTAGGTTCCTTAATTTACTTGACAAACACAAGGCCGGATATTGTCTATCCAGTAAGTTTGATCTCAAGGTTCATGCATAATCCAAGCAAATTACACCTTGCTGCAGCAAAAAGAATCATGCGGTATCTTCAAGGAACAAGAAATTTTGGCATCAACTATGTCAAGGAATTGGATGATAAACTTGTTGGTTTCACCGACAGTGATTGGGCAGGTTCGATTGATGATCGTAAGAGCACATCAGGATATATTTTTTGCTTGGGATCTAAGATAATTTCTTGGGCATCTAAGAAGCAGAAGACCGTTTCGCTCTCGTCGGCGGAAGCGGAGTATATTGCAGCGTGTGATGCAGCTTGTGAAGTTGTATGGTTGAGGAGAGTGTTTGCTGATATTCAGCAAGTTCAAGGCACTCCAACTACTATTTTTTGCGACAATATGTCGACTATTGCAATGACAAAGAATCCAGTTTTCCATGCAAGGTCTAAGCATATCGAATTGCGACATCACTTCATAAGAGATCTCGTAAGTGAGCAAGAAATTCAACTGGAGTTCGTGAACACTAAGGAGCAACTTGCAGATGGGTTTACGAAAGCATTTACGTCAGAGAAGCTTGAGCAATTCAGAGGACATGTTAACATTACAAATTAAGAGAGGGTGTTGAAAGTAATTTGTAATGATGGTCCAACTCCATTGAAGACATACGAGGAGGTAGTCAAGTAGAAGAATCAAGAAGGTTGATAGATGAATGTACACATTAAATTCATGCATTAAATCTCATGTAATGACTATAAATTGATGTATTCTACCATGAAATGAACAAGCAGAAAATTAGCTACACAAATATCAGATTGCAAGATATCTATTCTGCACTTAAATATATCCATACCCCAACATTAATCACCCCCCAGAATAGGGATAGCAATGTGTGTGTGCTGATCAAAGCTCGTCAGTTTAGCTTTGGCTATCTACAAAATCAACCTTTTAAATATAATATTTATTAATATTATAGATTAATATTTATCCACATCACCCGAAGAGGAATCACCAATGAACTCCATACTCAATCTTGCTGAGATCTCCTCCTCTTCGGTCTCCACATCACCATTATCCTCACCGACTACCTCCACGATCGCCTCCTCCGCCACGGCACCATCACCCCACTTCTCTCGCTACCCCGGCTTCCGCATCGCCACCATCCCAGATAGCCTTCTGCCGGATCAACCCCGGGATGACGACCGCATCTTGGACCTTACGCTGAAGCATGCAGAGTTCGGCAGGCCCAACTTCCACCATCGGAGCCGATTGATGCCCTGAGCGATGGTGACGGGAATGATTGGGTGGAGAAGTGGTGGCTGGGTTCGCTTCTCCGGCAAGAGGGTAGTGGGCAATTTGTCGAGAGAAAAGGAGGAGAATATTCAATATGGTTTCTCTCTTACTCTGAAGCACATCGGCCAGTCCACGTCTCTTTTAAAAAAAAACCACGTCTGCATTATTGGATGAGCATTCGCTATAGTTGGTAGGAGGACTATTTTGTTAATTTTTCTAAACTTAATGGACCAATTTTAAAATGTGTGAAACCGATGGACTAATTTCAAAATTGGAGAAAGTTAATGGATAAAAAGTGTATTTATCCTAATATTTTATATAGAGGGCAAACCGTTGTGTGAGACTGTCTCTTGTGAAGAGTTATGTAAGACGGATAAGAAGCACTAATATTTTAATAAAAAATGTGATATTCGAATTGATGAAAAGATATAGTTCATAGTATATTAATAAAAAATGATCGACGAAAAGTTATAGGGGTGTAATAAATTATTGAAAATGAAGAATTTGTAATATAAATGACTAGTAATAATATTTTCAATAAAAAATACTTCCTTCGCCCCCATAACAGTTTTCATATTCCACGTTGTTTAAGAAAAAAAATTTTGATCAACTTTATTGACTTTTAAGGGTATTTTAGTATTTTTAGGTAATAAATAAAGTGTAAAGTAATGTTATGATTATAAAAAAAGAGTGACAAATTTGAAATTAAAATAACTTTTTAGGTGATGAAATAATTTTTTTTTAAGATGTGAAAGTTTGAAAACTATTATGAAACAGGAGTAATAATATTTCTAATAAAAAGTGATAACTATTAAAATAATCTCAGTGGATTTTTCCCCGTCAATCTTATAACTTCTTTTAACTTTAACGACTAAAATAATTTAATAATTTAAAAAAAGGGACAAAATTTAAAATGGTCACTATGCATTTTAAGTTACATTTTATTTGGTCACTTACATAAAAAAGAATTTTTTCTATCCACTATTAAGAGTTATTCCCTATGGCAAAAGCTCATGCGCCCCCGGGGCACACGCCGTGCCCCCATGGAACACAACCCTCCCCTTCCATATTCTATTTTAAACCTATGTATTGTTAGGGGTTTAAATTGCAAAGAGACACGATTTTCCCGAGGGCACAAGAGTCTCACTCATTCCCAATTACCCCATATCTGTCAGGAGAAAGGACAAAAATCATGGGGCCATCATTATGCTTGTGTTGACCGCATTAAATGGTGGTGGGTTGGACCACATTTAAAATTATAGAAAAATCTCATAAAATTTATTCTTCTATTCGGCCTAAGTTTCTTCTATTCAACCCAAAATTCCTTCCATTTGGCCTATACCACTTGGCCTGTTCAACCTATATTTTTTTTCCAGAAAATTTTTTCATATGGATAAAATTTTTCTTCTAATTGACCTATTTTTTTTCCAGATCGGCCTATTTTTTTTCAAGGAAAAATTAGATGAAAATTTCATATCGATAATTTTTTTTCTATTCGGCTTATTTTTTTTCAGAAAAAATAGATGAAAATTTCATATCGATAAATTTTTTCTTCTATTCGGCGTACATGTCTTATATTCGGCCCAAATAGTTCTTCTATTCGGCCTATATTTTTTTCCAAAAAAAATTAGGAAATTTTTTCATACGGATAAATTTTTTCTTCTATTCGTCCTATTTTTTTTTTTCAAAAAAAATTTCATACGGATAACATTTTTATTCTATTCGGCCTAGATGTCTTCTATTCGGCCAAAATAGTTGTTCTATTCTGCATATATTTTTTTCCTTCAGAAAAAAAATAGAAAATTTTTTCATACGGATAAAAGTTTTCTTCTATTCGACCTACATGTCTTCTATTCAGCCCAAATAGTTTTTCTATTCTACCTATATGTTTTTCCCCATAAAAAAATCGTAGAATGCATCTTTTTGCATTTTAATAAATAAATACATTCATAGGGCATGTAAAAGCAACAAAATAATGCATTCAATAGACTGAAAATAAGTTATTGTATGGTATTTTTTTGTTAAAAAGAGAGGAATCAGATTTCTCAACATGTGATTAATGGGTCCCTTTCAAATGATATTTTGGCCTCTTCCAATAAAAGTGGCTAGAATAAATTGTTTTTACGATAGGTGACTAAAAAAATTGTTTTTAACCCTTCATTTGGTAGTAATTAATATGGGTACTCTGCATATATAATATTGTGTAATATGTTGTTTGATAGTGCACAACAAATAATTGAGGGCTTGTACAAAACCATTGGCTCGTTCTTAAACACTATTCCTCTTTACATACATACTCCCTCCGTCCCGTGAAGTATTTCAAGTATTGGTGTGCGCAGAAATTAAGAAAATTTTATTTTTAATGTATAAAGTAAGAGAGAGAATATATATTTTAGTTAATTTAATGAAAAAAGGTGTGTAAAGTTGTTGGAAGATTTGAAAAAGTGAGTATTATATTGGATGTGTGTAAAAAGTTAATATTATAATAATTTATTTTTTACCAATTTTAATAAAAGTGATGTATAAAATACTTTGAGGGACGGATAAAAAAGGAAAGTGTGAAATACTTTGAGGGACTGATGTAGTAATTAATATCTCGATGACCGTGGTATTAGTAATATATGGAGTGAAACAGTGTTCTTTATTAAGCTTGAAATTAGAGAAATTATCACAAATAGTCCTTTAAGTATGAGAGAACCCACAATTAGTCCTGTAACTTTGGACATTATCAATTTTAGTCATTTTTAATCCAATTTTAGTCTTATTTGTCCAATTTTAATTCAATTTCCTAAAATAAAAATAAAACGCATCGAAGATCTTCATCTTCAGTTTTTAGACATTTCCGGCAGCCCACATTATGCCAGCAACATCCCACGTGACAATATAAAAAAAAAATTTAAGCTGCCACATCACTTGAACATCTTGCAGTAGAACTCGATGAACACAAGAAAAGTTAATCTTCATAAACATCTGTCCCATTCCCACCGGCACGATCTCGTTCGATTAGCTCCTCGAAAAGGGAGCTGAATCGCAGCAGGTATGGCTCCCTGCATGTGGTCCCCTCCGGGCACACCTCCAGGTCCCCCTCCCAGAGCAGCCACCTCATCGTCTTGCCGTACCGGTCACGGTCTCTGGCCTACTGGACCATCTTCAGCGGTGCCATGAGCCCCGACATCTTGCTCAGGCTGTACGTGACGGCGGTGAGGGGCTCCCAAGGGTGGTGCTGTGGAAGACCGGGTCCAGGAGGGTTCGGAGACGTAGAGCACGCCGCCGCCTTTCCCATTTTCCGGCGTCGGCAGCGGCGCAGAGAGTGAGGTTGTAGGGCTGGCAGATTCCAACGAAGAATCTGCAGAGAGGATGATTCCGATCTGGTGCACCGTCGACAACCATGAGAGCAGCCGCTCCTGCTGCTCACGGTGGCGTCAAGATCTAGGACTTTAATCCGGTGCCTATCTGCATACCCGGAAAAGACGCCGCCATTCGAGTTTGATTTTTTCCTTAGATTTAGATCTGGAAATTTTGATTTTTTTCCTATGATTAGGGTTTTGATTTGTGATAATTTTGTTCATAAGAGTACGGTTTGGTTTGATTGGTAGAGAAAGGGAGAGAGGGTAGGGTTTGTTGCCAAGTTGGATATTGCATAATGTGTCCTGCTAGAATCGATGAAAAATCAACCTCCGGTGGGTTTTATTTTTTATTTTTGGGGATGATACAGATTCTCTGGGTTCCTCTGCCGAAGATGAGGCTGCGCCGGCGGATGAGGATGCTGCCAAGATGGTGAAGATTTTGTGATATTATTTCTCAGTTTGATGTTGGAGAACCCCGTGAATGATGATTACGTGGCAAGTCAAATGAGTGATTTGTATTAAAAATGCTTTTGTGTCATCCTACGTGGACCTTGTAAAATGTTTCTGCCGGAATATGTTTCAAATTTGAGCCGCCGACGAGCTTCTAAATTTTTTTCAGAAAATTGGACTAAAATTGGGAAAAAGAATTAAAATTGAACAAATAGAACTAAAATTGGACTAAAAAGGATTAAAATTGATAATTTCAAAAGTTACAGGACTAATTGTGGCTTCTCTCATACTTAGAGGACCATTTGTGATAATTTCTCCTTGAAATTACTACTTTGCCCTTGACAATAAAACAGAAGAAAGTCGGATCAATTTCTCTCATTTTCCTTCTGTCTCCTCTCTCTCGCTCGCTCCAATTTAACATTCATCTCTAATTTCTTCGTCAATGTGCAATTCCTGAATAGAATCGATGTTGTTGTTATGAGATGCACAATTTAAAGACAAAAGTTCTTGCGCCCCGGGACACGGAAGGATACTTCATGTCCCAATGTGAACACAATCCTCCCCCTTCAATTCTATTTAAACCTGAAATGGAAACCTCACACTTAATGTCTGATCAACATCAGTAGGAGTGTATCTGTAGTTTAGTTGTGTGTGTGATCATGTTAAACACCAGAAACGGGTGCATGATCATACTTAATGAACTGAAAATCAATGCATGTGATGAGTTGTGACTGGGGCGGTTTACACGAAGAAAAAAAAAGGGCTTGTACTATCTCATTTCTTGGTATTTTTGCCTGTTTGTACGGGTAAGAAAATTAAGAAGTGTTTTTCTAATACTCCATATAATATAAGAAAAAGTAGGGATAAATTGGTAATTTTGAAAGGAAAAGTAAATAAAATTGTTGGGGATGATGAATAAAGTGTAAAAAAGTAAATAAAGTTGTTGAAACCGATGAATAAAGTGTAAGAAGTAATATATAATGTATTTTTATTATTAATAATAAAATCACTAATATACATGCATTTTGTACGCCCTGTTATTTAATGCGGATTCCTTATTTATTTATTAGATCAGAATCAGATCCGTTTCTCACGCCTCAAATCAATCAATGCGCTTGCATCAAAATATTCCATTAAACATTACTTAAAAATTTGGGATAGTTCATAGTTGACCCTGGACGATGGTGATCCAAATCTTTTTAAATTTCAAATTCAATTTCACATTTCCATAAAAGTAAAAAGCAACTAATTAATATCCCTTCAATATACTTTAATTTCAAATTTATCATTACCTTTTTAACACACATAACTTACTTTGTTATTAATTTATTACCCAAACATATCATATTATTCCCAAAAGTAAGTCAAAAAGTGATTTTTCTTAAACTCCATATCTACAGTAAACGCGTAGATGAATTTGGGATAGAGGGAGTATTAAATATATTTATTTTAATTTTATAATATTTTATTCTCATTCTTCATTAATCTCTACTATATACTCTTCTTATGTTGGATACAATTTCACACATCAAATATTTTTTCTTTAATATTTAAAAATAAATATTTATAAATTGTACCGTATCCTGATTACCAAGAATTTGAACAAAAAATAAATATATTTATTTTAATTTTATAATATTTTATTTTATTCTCATTCTTCATTAATCTCTACAATATTACATTTAGGATATCAACGGATCAGGTCCAGAGTTGACCGTTTTAAAAATGTCCGCCCAGACCCGCTCCAAAATCCGCACGGGTCCTACATCACAGGCTCATGCCCCGCCCTTGTAAGGGACGGGTCCGACCTGCCCCGCCCCGCTTAATAAGGCCTCATGGCTACACCTTCGGTGCCCACCCGCTGCCAAGCCAACACCCCCTCCAAAAATCTCAATTCATGCTCAACAACGGACACCAATCTAATCACCCCATCAATTAGGCGAACTGAATTCCCTTAAGAAAGGAAGGTTTTGGATTAAAATTAATGGAAACTTAAAATAAATTAAATAAAAAAAATTCAAAAGAAGTAAGAAATCCCTAATCAACGGCTCAGAATAAAATTAACAAAAAAAAAAGAAAAAGGTTAATTACATTAAAATACATGACATTTTCCTCTTTTTTCAATTTAATCACGAACTTTTTTTATTGTCAAAATAATACATGACCTTATAATTATTCCTCAATTTAATCCCAAACAATCTTTTTATCAATTAAATACATGATTTTTTGTATTTTTTTCAATTTAATCACAAATTTTTTATTTTAATCTTTTATATTTTGTTATTTGTTTAAAATTCTTTTATTAATGAAAAATCAATGCACATTAAATAATTTAAATATAATGCATACATTTTAAATATTAAATAAATTGTAAAACAATTCATAAAAAAATTCACATAATTTGCCTCAAATTTAATTAATTATTTAAATTTTAAATAATTACACAATTGATAAAAAAAATACCTGAAGGGATAATTAAATGCAGAACTCAGTAAAATATTGTAATTGGTACGGTTAATAACATAAATAATTAACATTTTAACATATGTATAAGTTGGTATGAATAATTAAAATTATATTATATAATTTATATTTAATATATCTTATATATACTAATTACGAATACGCTGCTATAAATAATTTTTTAAAAGTATGAGGTGTCGCAACGTGGTTAATTGTGGTATTTTTTATTTTAATTTTAAATATATAATCTTTCTACTTTTATTTAGTTATTTATTTATTATTGTTCATGTTCATGTATATCTATTAATTAAATATCACCTTTAATTATATTTTTTTATTGGTTAGAAATAGATAATTAAATCAATCAATAAAATACCACCTTTAATTATACTTTTTTTATTGGTTAGGAATAGATAACTAAACCAATCAATAAAATTAGGGTGAGTCTTGTACGAGACCATCTCAGGGTTCTCCTTACGTGAGATGGATTAACGAAAAATGCGGCCTGGCCGGTCACCTTGCAAACTGGAAAGTAATGGCACGTTAATATCACGAATATGAATGCAATTAGTTAAGTGCGATATTCTTTTTTTTTATACATTTTAAAATTAATTATTTTATTAATTATTAATTTTACTAGTAATACTTTAAGGGTAGGTTTTGAATGAGACCGTCTTACGGATCTCCTTACGTAAGGCGGACTATCCATTAAACTAAATAAGTATATTTCAAATTAAATTAAAAAGAAATTAAGAAAAAAGAAGGTCCTGTTTGGTGTAATTAAATTTAACAAATTCTAATAACTACCTGCCACACGCTGATTGCTATTGTCCATGCCGCTCACGTTCACGACGCTAGGGTGGTCTAACCTTTTTGTTATTTAATTGTCCTATTTAAAATCATCGAAAAATTAATTAAATTTCATTTATCAATTCTATCTATTAATTTTAAAAAATAAATGAATGTCTAGTTTCTTAAAATTTTATGTTAATGTTATACATCATCATAAATGAAAAAACAAGTCATATTTTATTGCTTAGTAATCAATTTTAATAAAATTATTATTATTATTATTATCACTTTATATTTATTTTAAGATTTGTTCATAAAATAATTTAATCAAACGGATAACACATTTGTTTTATCATGTATCATTTTTTTATTTAAAATATTATCACTTTTTATTATTATAGTGAATTTTTCGTGAAATAATTTAATTAAACGAATATCAAATTTCTTTTATTACGAATCACTTTTTATTAAAAAATTTATCACTTTTTATTATTCTAGTAAATTGTTCGTGAAATATACTCTCTAAATTAATTATCACTTTTTATTAGAAATGTTATCACTTTTTATTATTCCAATAAATTGTACATGAAATACACTTTCTTAATTACTTATCACTTTTTATTAAATTTATTATCACTTTTTTTTTAAGTGAAATCACTTTTCATTTATATTATAAGTTGTTCATGAAATAATTCAAAGTATCGTTATCACTTTCATCAATTGTAGATCACATTTTGTAAATTTATAATAATTAAATGAATAGAAAATTGGGTAGTTCTTGCGTGAGACTGTCTCACGTGTGACAATTTTTTACTTTTTAAAACACTTATCACTTTTACTATAAAACATTATCACTTTTGCTATAAAATGTTATCACTTTTTATTAATTTATTATCACTTTTCTTTATAATAATTATCACTTTCTGACCGTCTCGCATAAGCTCTTATGTAAGACGGTCTCACACAAGTTTTTGCCAAGAAAATTTTAATAAAAAATTTATTAAAATTTTAAATAATAAAAAATATAAAGAAAAAAGCGTAAAAAAAAATTGAATACATAAAATAAATGGTTTTGCATTCGAAACTTATCAGATGCTTTACGAATTAAGTATTATAAGGATTTTAAATGGGCTGCTTCCACTCAGTTTCAGTTTTCGGCGTGGAGGAAATACAAGTCTTAATTAAGTATTATAAGGATTTTAAAATTTTTTTAATTTAATAACAATTAAAATATGCTTAATGAGTTAATGTGTGATCCGTCTCACATAAGGGGATTCGTGAGACGGTCTCACCCAAATCTTTGTCATATTTTAAATATAGACAAAGAGTTGTGTGAGACCGTCTCACATAAGGACTTACGTGGGATGGTCAGAAAGTGATAACTCTCATGAAGGAAAGTGATAATAAATTAATGAAAAATGATAATGCTCTTTCATGAACAATTTAGTGTATATAAAAAGTGATAACATTTTATAACGAAAGTAATAACGATTTATAGCGAAAGTGATAACTATTTTAAAAAGTAAAAAATTGTCTCACGTGCGACGATCTCACACAAGATCTACCATTAAATATATTGTAATCCTTCAAAAACAACAAGTGATCGTCACGGGTTCACCTTGGGAACCACATTGAGACAATGCATCGATACCTTAGGAGGAATTCCTGTCATATCTTGCGCAGAAAATGCGAAGATGTCTACATTCTTTCTTAGTGCCCTTATCACTCCTTCAGCTAAATGGTGCTCTATCAGAGTTACAATTTTTGTAACATACCCCTTCTTGTCGGGGTACTGTTTCACAAACATTAACTCTTCCTCTGCTTGTATTGATGGCTTGAGCTCGTCTTCTTCCAAAACCTTGCTGAGTTTGGGATATAAATGAGTTTGGGATGTAAATCATCTTCTTTCACTCGCATCAAATCACTATAAGCCGCTTTATCAGTAGCTTTAATTGAATCTACATAACACTTTCTGGCACACATTTGACCTCCTGCTACCTGATGAGCGTTTTCTCAACACACAATTAATCCCCAAGTATGAAGGATGTTATTGTAGCTTAGATAAGCAGTCAAGGTCAATATTGAACCCAAATGATGGCGTATTATCAATTTAATTATTAACTAAATTAATTAAGATAAGATGACAATTAAGTTTGAGGTTTGAATTATTAATCTATGAAAATATAAAATAACAATTAAAATAAAATAAACACTAGAAGAATTACGAAAGTGGGTCAAGTAGGAGAATAGATAGCTCTAGGATATAATCTAGTTTCACTCATTAATTTCCCTTTCGTGTATCAATGTCCGACTCTGCCTTTTTGAATATGGACGCATCACTAAGCCATGCAAATCTACTCTATAGACACAAGTAAATATGCATGTAACACGTGTGAATTACATCGGAGCAAGAAATATAATTTCACTCCCCTTTCTAGGTACTATCAGTATCAATTATTTTCCTGCGCGTTTGGTACTCTAACCCGATATGATCTCCCTTTATAGGTACTACAAAATTATCCTCTTTATCATACTTATTAACCCGAATTCAATTCAATTAATAAGTATTTATATAAGATAGTTCTAATGAAGCTTCGGAGTCCCCTCACTTTGAAAATTATGTATGCAGAGCTATTTGTGGCGACATCATATCCCGCAATCTCAACTGTGATGACTAGAACATCACTATGGGGTTTGAGGTTTGGGCTTTCATCCTCCTTGACAAATTGTATATTAGGCCCCCACCTGTTGAAAGTCTCCTCCTTGCAGCATTTGTAAGGCTCTAAGACTCGACTATCGAGCACGAAAAGAATCTCCATCGGCAGGTCCACCAACTATCATCTGTATTAACCCTTGCGCGTCTCGCATTTCCCTGTGGAGCTTTCCCCTTATCACTTTGGTTTGCCTCTGGCACCTTCCTTTTCTGGTTTCACGGAATCTCCTGATCTTTATACGTGAATTCTTTCAAATGTCCAGCTCTAATAAGATGCTCAATCTCATCCTTCAAATGAAAAAAACTGTTAGTTCTCGACCATGGAAATTCATCTCTGGGTGCTCTGCAGCTATGCCACCAATTCTGCTGGTTGCAATTTCAATGGGGTGTACCTCTCGTACCTCCCTCGGGGCCCAGATCTGAGCCTCTCACGATCAGGTGTAGCGCTTCTCTTCTCCACCTCTTTCTTCTTATCCTGAGGTTGAGATTTCACCTCAGCACTCTTAGCCTTCCTTACATCTTCCAAAGTGATATACTTGTCTATTCCGAATA
Source organism: Pogostemon cablin (assembly GCA_023678885.1). Taxonomy (NCBI): domain Eukaryota; kingdom Viridiplantae; phylum Streptophyta; class Magnoliopsida; order Lamiales; family Lamiaceae; genus Pogostemon; species Pogostemon cablin. The sequence goes on along the minus strand of CM042990.1, from coordinate 7,663,165 downwards.
ATAATTCATCAAACGTTGTGTTCGGCTTCATAGCCAATGAAGAGAAAAAATCTCCATCCCTCAATCCGTTGGTCAGTGCATTCACCTTCACTTCAACGAAAGCAGAATGTGATTAAACTTCTTGATATATGCTCTTAAACTTTCATCCTCTGCTTGTTTCAAGTTAAACAACCTTAAAGTTGTCTTGGCCTGCCTTCTCGTATTTGCAAATTGGTGTAAAAACAAAGAGCTGAAATCCGCAAAAGAATGAATAGTATTGGCTAAACCATACACTTTACTCCCTCACTATAACGATGCAAAATAGCAGAATTCTCAAACCTCACAAGATGATCATAGGGATTCGAGGTTCCATTGTACTCATATGTTAGCGGTTTGAAATTGTTATCTTGTAAAACAGCTTCAGAGAATTGACAACCGATAGCCGGGAGAACACAGGCAAGTGAGTGATTTAACTGACATTGCATGGCTTTCATTTTTTTCTTTAAAGCCAATAGTTGAGAATTCATACCACTTGGGCCGCGATATGTCGCGTCGTATGTGTCCTCAGTTCTAATTTCTTCTTCACCTGCGCTTGAGAGAATTGACCTCCTTTTCGAAACTACTCTCCTTCCATGACATCTTCCGTATCATCCAAGACTGGAAAGGGATTTCTCTTTCGGTTTTGTTCAGCTCTACAATCCTCTCCCTAGGTAGGAGGTTCCTTCCTGACTCCGCCATTACCCTGGAAGGCTAATGCCGACTACACAGCTTGCATCACGATAGTATTAAGTTCCACCTTCGTAAGAGAAAAACATCTAGTACTTGTTGAAGGTGGGGTGGGCGGTATGTCATACCGAAGATTTTTAGTCATACCAAATACCGTACCAAAATTTTCGATATATAAAAAATCATACCGTTACCTTACCTAAACTTTCGGTATACCGATATTTCGATATAGAAAAATAGTATACCTTCTACTTACCGATATTTTGGTATACCGTATCATACCTAAAATATCGGTATATACCTTCCTATTAGATAGTTTTCTATGTTGTTATGCTCCTAAAATTCAATAAATTTAATTAAAAATTATATTAAAAAAGTGAAAGATAGCTATAAAATAAATTCTAATAGATAACAAATTCATAATAAGAAAAATATACGACAATCCACAAATGACCAAATTAAATAAGAGTGAGTCTCAGGTAAATCGGGTTTACATGTAAACCATATTTTTTAAAATTACTCTTTAGTATATAAATATACTTTTTGAAGAGTAATAATTTTTATACAGAAGAGTAATAATTCATGTCTCTAAAGAGTAATTTCTCATGTACTAAAAAGTAACCGATAAATCAGGATTTACAAGAATTTGAAAATTAATTTTTTAATTTAGAAGAGTAACAATTTATATGCTAAAGAGTAATTTTTTATATACTAAATACATAATTAATGTATGTAAACCCGATTTATACAAGTGTTTGTCATTAAATAAATAGTACTCAAGAGATCTACACAAGAACCATATGGAATTTATATTAAAATTAACACTTTTAAATTTTCATATAAAATAGAACTACATAATTAAAAAAGAAGTATGGAGTACAAGATATCATGAAATTCAATCAACTTTATCACCCATTTATAATTACGAAATATACAATAGGATTTTAGATTTAATCTTTTAATTAAAAATTATAATATATAAATAATAATTATAATTTCATATATCATGTAGTATGATATACCGTATCATATTACTCAAAAGTTGAATATTTTATGGTATTTCGGTATATACCGAAATACCACGGTATTGATAGTTTATATACTTTTATCGTATCAAAATTTTCAATACGGTATCATACCTTACCAAAAACTTCTGCATACCTAAAATTTCGATAAAATCGATATTTTTCGATATGGTAAGAGTGGTATACCAAAATTTTGGTATTTTATTCCAGCCTTAGTTGTGCCGATATATTTTCAAGATCCACATCGGGTGTAGTCGTCTTTCTCGGAAGGTCTGTATCTTCCACATTGGCCTCATTCGACACATTGACGGTTGTGTTATCCTCTTCCTCCATCAAGTTTCGTAGTTATTTGAAACTCCATTTTCCTTCCTCTTCTCTTTTTTTAAAGTACCAACTCTCATCTCAACTCAATATTTTTTCCACAGACGGCGCCACTTGTTGAAGGCAGATATTGAAATATAAGAATATAATAGAATAAGCCTTCAAACTGTATAATATTTCAAGCTCCACGTGCTCTCCAGAACTGCACCAGTTCCCAAAAACACCTCGGGTAACTGTAAAAATACGCTGGGGTGATTCTCGGTGTAGGGCCTTCGACGCTCAAGTCTGTAATCCACCGATAAGAACTTTCACCTCACTCAAGATAGATTTTCAGTACTAATGTATTTTCTTTATGAAAAGTGACTTACCTCCCCTTCTGCCTTTTCTCCTCTATATATATATATATATATATATATATATATATATATATATATATATATATATATCACTCTCTCCATTATCCCATTAACCAACCCACTAAAACCACGTCTTTCCTCGTGGAGGTTTTAATCACCCCCCAGAATAGGGATAGCAATGTGTGTGTGCTGATCAAAGCTCGTCAGTTTAGCTTTGGCTATCTACAAAATCAACCTTTTAAATATAATATTTATTAATATTATAGATTAATATTTATCCACATCACCCGCAGAGGAATCACCAATGAACTCCATACTCAATCTTGCTGAGATCTCCTCCTCTTCGGTCTCCACATCACCATTATCCTCACCGACTACCTCCACGATCGCCTCCTCCGCCACGGCACCATCACCCCACATCTCTCGCTACCCCGGCTTCCGCATCGCCACCATCCCAGATAGCCTTCTGCCGGATCAACCCCCGGGATGGCGACCGCATCTTGGACCTTACGCTGAAGCATGCAGAGTTCGGCAGGCCCAACTTCCACCATCGGAGCCGATTGATGCCCTGAGCGATGGTGACGGGAATGATTGGGTGGAGAAGTGGTGGCTGGATTCGCTTCTCCGGCAAGAGGGTAGTGGGCAATTTGTCGAGAGAAAAGGAGGAGAATATTCAATATGGTTTCTCTCTTACTCTGAAGCACATCGGCCAGTCCACGTCTCTTTTAAAAAAAATCCACGTCTGCATTATTGGATGAGCATTCGCTATAGTTGGTAGGAGGACTATTTTGTTAATTTTTCTAAACTTAATGGACCAATTTTAAAATGAAACTGATGGACTAATTTCAAAATTGGAGAAAGTTAATGGATAAAAAAGTGTATTTATCCTAATATTTTATATATAGGGCAAACCGTTGTGTGAGACTGTCTCTTGTGAAGAGTTATGTAAGACGGATAAGAAGCACTAATATTTTAATAAAAAAAGTGATATTCTAATTGATGAAAAGATATAGTTCATAGTATATTAATAAAAAATGATCGACGAAAAGTTATAGGGGTGTAATAAATTATTGAAAATGAAGAATTTGTAATATAAATGACTAGTAATAATATTTTCAATAAAAAATACTTCCTTCGCCCCCATAACAGTTTTCATATTTACTGTTCCACGTTGTTTAAGAAAAAATTTTTTGATCAACTTTATTGACTTTTAAGGGTATTTAGTGACAAATTCGAAATTAAAATAACTTTTTAGGTGATGAAATAATTTTTTTTTTAAGATGTGAAAGTTTGAAAACTATTATGAAACAGAAGGAGTAATAATATTTCTAATAAAAAGTGATAACTATTAAAATAATCTCAGTGGATTTTTCCCCCTTCAATCTTATAACTTCTTTTAAATGTAACGACTAAAATAATTTAATAATTTAAAAAAAGGGACAAAATTTAAAATGGTCACTATGCATTATTAAGTTACATTTTATTTGGTCACCTACGTAAAAAAGAATTTTTTCTATCCACTATTAAGAGTTATTCCCTATGGCAAAAGCTCATGCGCCCCCGGGGCACACGCCGTGCCCCCATGGAACACAACCCTCCCCTTCCATATTCTATTTTAAACCTATGTATTGTTAGGGGTTTAAATTGCAAAGAGACACGGTTTTCCCGAGGGCACAAGAGTCTCACTCATTCCAAATTACCCCATATCTGTCAGGAGAAAGGACAAAAATCATGGGGCCATCATTATGTTTGTGTTGACCGCATTAAATGGTGGTGGGTTGGACTACATTTAAAATTATAGAAAAGTCTCATAAAATTTATTCTTCCATTCGGCCTAAGTTTCTTCTATTCAACCCAAAATTCCTTCCATTTGGCCTATACCACTTGGCCTATTCAACCTATATTTTTTTTCCAGAAAATTTTTTCATATGGATAAAATTTTTCTTCTAATTGGCCTATTTTTTTTTCAGATCGGCCTATTTTTTTTCAAGGAAAAATTAGATGAAAATTTCATATCGATAATTTTTTTTCTATTCGGCCTATTTTTTTCCAGAAAAAATAGATGAAAATTTCATATCGATAAATTTTTTCTTCTATTCGGCGTACATGTCTTATATTCGGCCCAAATAGTTCTTCTATTCGGCCTATATTTTTTTCCAAAAAAAATTAGGAAATTTTTTCATACGGATAAATTTTTTCTTCTATTCGTCCTATATTTTTTTTTAAAAAAAATTCATACGGATAACATTTTTATTCTATTCGGCCTAGATGTCTTCTATTCGGCCAAAATAGTTGTTCTATTCTGCCTATATTTTTTTCCTTCAGAAATAAATAGAAAATTTTTTCATACGGATAAAAGTTTTCTTCTATTCGACCTACATGTCTTCTATTCAGCCCAAATAGTTGTTCTATTCTACCTATAAGTTTTCCCCAGAAAAAAAATCGTAGAATGCATCTTTTTGCATTTTAATAAATAAATATATTCATAGGGCATGTAAAAGCAACAAAATAATGCATTCAATAGACTGTAAAATAAGTTATTGTATGGTATTTTTTTGTTAAAAAGAGAGGAATAAGATTTCTCAACATGTGATTAATGGGTCCCTTTCAAATGATATTTTGGCCTCTTCCAATAAAAGTGGCTAGACTAAATTGTTTTTACGATAGGTGACTAAATAAATTGTTTTTAACCCTTCGTTTGGTAGTAATTAATATGGGTACTCTGCATATATAATATTGTGTAATATGTTGTTTGATAGTGCATAACAAATAATTGAGGGCTTGTACAAAACCATTGGCTCGTTCTTAAACACTATTCCTCTTTACATACATACTCCCTCCGTCCCGTGAAGTATTTCAGGTATTGGTGTGCGCAGAAATTAAGAAAATTTTATTTTTAATAAAAGTGAAGTATAAAATACTTTGAGGGACGGATAAAAAAGGAAAGTGTGAAATACTTTGAGGGACTGATGTAGTAATTAATATCTCGATGACCGTGGTATTAGTAATATATGGAGTGAAACAGTGTTCTTTATTAAGCTTGAAATTAGAGAAATTATCACAAATAGTCCTTTAAGTATGAGAGAACCCACAATTAGTCCTGTAACTTTGGACATTATCAATTTTAGTCCTTTTTGTCCAATTTTAATTCAATTTCCTAAAATAAAAATAAAACACATCGAAGATCTTCATCTTCAGTTTTTAGACATTTCCGGCAGCCCACATTATGCCAGCAACATCCCACGTGACAATATAAAAAAAAATTTAAGCTGCCACATCACTTGAACATCTTCCAGTAGAACTCGATGAACACAAGAAAAGTTAATCTTCATCAACATCTGTCCCATTCCCACCGGCACGATCTCGTTCGATTTGCTCCTCGAAAAGGGAGCTGAATCGCAGCAGGTATGGCTCCCTGCATGTGGTCCCCTCCGGGCACACCTCCAGGTCCCCCTCCCAGAGCAGCCACCTCATCGTCTTGCCGTACCGGTCACGGTCTCTGGCCTACTGGACCATCTTCAGCGGTGCCATGAGCCCCGACATCTTGCTCAGGCTGTACGTGACGGCGGTGAGGGGCTCCCAAGGGTGGTGCTGTGGAAGACCGGGTCCAGGAGGGTTCGGAGACGTAGAGCACGCCGCCGCCTTTCCCATTTTCCGGCGTCGGAGGTGGCGTTTCTTTTTGACGATAAGGACGCTGCTGACGGCAGCGACGCAGAGAGTGAGGTTGTAGGGCTGGCAGATTCCAACGAAGAATCTGCAGAGAGGATGATTCCGATCTGGTGCACCGTCGACAACCATGAGAGCAGCCGCTCCTGCTGCTCACGGTGGCGTCAAGATCTAGGACTTTAAACCGGTGCCTATCTGCATACCCGGAAAAGACGCCGCCATTCGAGTTTGATTTTTTCCTTAGATTTAGATCTGGAAATTTTGATTTTTTTCCTATGATTAGGGTTTTGATTTGTGATAATTTTGTTCATAAGAGTACGGTTTGGTTTGATTGGTAGAGAAAGGGAGAGAGGGTAGGGTTTGTTGCCAAGTTGGATATTGCATAATGTGTCCTGCTAGAATCGATGAAAAATCAACCTCCGGTGGGTTTTATTTTTTATTTTTGGGGATGATACAGATTCTCTGGGTTCCTCTGCCGAAGATGAGGCTGCGCCGGCGGATGAGGATGCTGCCAAGATGGTGAAGATTTTGTGATATTATTTCTCAGTTTGATGTTGGAGAACCCCGTGAATGATGATTACGTGGCAAGTCAAATGAGTGATTTGTATTAAAAATGCTTTTGTGTCATCCTACGTGGACCTTGTAAAATGTTTCTGCCGGAATATGTTTCAAATTTGAGCCGCCGACGAGCTTCTAAATTTTTTTCAGAAAATTGGACTAAAATTGGGAAAAAGAATTAAAATTGAACAAATAGGACTAAAATTGGACTAAAAAGGATTAAAATTGATAATTTCAAAAGTTACAGGACTAATTGTGGGTTCTCTCATACTTAGAGGACCATTTGTGATAATTTCTCCTTGAAATTACTACTTTGCCCTTGACAATAAAACAGAAGAAAGTCGGATCAATTTCTCTCATTTTCCTTCTGTCTCCTCTCTCTCGTTCGCTCCAATTTAACATTCATCTCCAATTTCTTCGTCAATGTGTAATTCCTGAATAGAATCGATGTTGTTGTTATGAGATGCACAATTTAAAGACAAAAGTTCTTGCGCCCCGGGACACGGAAGGATACTTCATGTCCCAATGTGAACACAATCCTCCCCCTTCAATTCTATTTAAACCTGAAATGGAAACCTCACACTTAATGTCTGATCAACATCAGTAGGAGTGTATCTGTAGTTTAGTTGTGTGTGTGATCATGTTAAACACCAGAAACGGGTGCATGATCATACTTAATGAACTGAAAATCAATGCATGTGATGAGTTGTGACTGGGGCGGTTTACAGCGGTTGTACAGAAGTTATGGTAGTTCGTTGGAAGCAATTCTATGCATGGATCGAAAGCTCATAATGCTAGCTATGAGCTGGAAGTGGTTGCAACAGAAATAGATTCCATTTATCCACCCATATGACAGCTGGAAGATGCTGCACTCGATTGGTCTCATAAGTTTGTTATCACATGTGATGTATATATATAGCTGTAATCTTAGCTTGTATGTATTAGTAACCATCTAAAACCCTCTGCAAGCAATACAAATTCATCATCATCAGAAGTGGACGTAGGCTTGGTTGATAAGCCGGACCACTATGCATCTTGTTCTTCAATTTTCTTCAATCACACACTAGCACACACTTTGAGTTTTGATTTAGTTTTCTTACTGAGAGTTTGAATCAATCCTTGATTCGGTGAGATAAGTTTACAAAGTGATTCATCAGATTCATTAGATTAGCTCGTGTTTCGATTTTAAAACTGAGAAAACCTATGTATTCCTAGAGGTTTAAATTGTAAAGAGGCATGGAAATTGTAAAGGCGAATGTCCTCTGTGCGCCCGGGTGCACAGGAGCTTCACTCCAATTTAAATGCAGCCCAACACATGTCTCATAAGTTCTTTCCATTTCCAGCGAAAATGTGAAGTGAGAAACACCAATGCAACAAGTTTCTGTAATTTAAATCGAGAATGGAAGGCGAACAAAATGAGTAAAACTCATATTTGTAAGGTTTCATCTTTGTATTGTGTATCCCATTATATTGCACAATTTATACATGACTCATTTTTTTTAAAGCAAAATTGAAACCCTAATCAAATTTGTGTAACTTCATCTTTTGTTAAGTAGAACTTTATTCATTTTTAGGGTTATTACTTGAATTAGAATTTAGGATATTTCTATGTGTGAATTAGGTTTAAAAATTTGGGGGAAAATATTTTAAGATGCTTGATTGTATTTCTATTTTTTGTTAAATGATTGTATTCAGGGGATTGAATTACAAATACAGGTGCACACAGATTATTAATATAGAGTAAGGCTCTTGTGTCCCCGGGGACGTCGTGCCCCTTTGCAATTTTTCCTTTGCAATTTAAACTCCTAGCTATACATAGGTTTAAATAAAATATGGAGAGAGAGTGTTGTGTTCCCATGGGGACACGGTGTGTCCCAGGGCACATGAGCTTTTGCCATTAATCAAATACTGTAATTTGGACCTTTTTTGTGATTGTGATACTCATGCCTTCTCAATTTAACACCGCTTGTAAATTGGCTACTACAATGGCTTATTTCGCAATCCATTTATCTATTTTAGTTATATACAGAGATTCTTGATTCTAAAGTTGATTGGTTTTTTTTAATTCTTGTTATAGAATATATATGTGGAATGCATGGAAGTGCAATTGGTGTTGTGGCTAAGAGGGTTGTCGTTGCATGTGCCTGAATTGTAGTTGGAAAAGACAATGGATATCTTGGCATCTCCTATCTTTGGTGCTAAACATAATGTGAGTGCTTGTTTCCCCAAAATAATATTCTGTTAATTTCATTGACATGAATTAATAGGGGCCTCTTTTGTTATGCATTGCATAGAGGGTTGCATAAACAAAGTGGTTCAAACAAATCATTTTTGCTTAATTACTTACACAAATTCATGAAACTTGTAATTGCAATTACTTGTTTCTACTCTAGACCAACATGTTTTTTTATTCCAATTAACCAAAACCTATCCTTAGTGGTGGCATTCTGTTTTTCCTGTCCCCAAGAGGCAATTCCAATAATTAAGCTATTGAATGAATTATTGAGTCGTTATACTTGTTTCCATTTTGTTGTGCTTTTGAGGTAGAAATTAGAATCCTATTTATCTTGAAATGGATTGATGATACTATTTAAACATCAATGTCATAATCTTTTACTGCTTGAAGAGCCTGCTTTATGCCTCAACTATAATAAGTTTTTCATTTTGATTGCATGAACAAGGTTATACTAGACTAAAAATCTGAAAGATCACAATAATTTCAATTTGCGAATTGTAGTTCTGTCAGTTTTGGGGTTTGAGACAATTATTGAAAATTCTTAATTCATCAGTTGTTAAAAAAGCATGTATTTTATCAGTAATTTATCATTTAAAATGTGTCTTGTTGAACTTGGATTGTAATTGAAACCATGGATTTCATCAGCTGTTAATCATGTATATAGGACTTGGATTGTAATTGAAATTATCGTTTTTATCAGCTATTTATCATGTGTATTATTTAATGGTGAATGATACGATAAAACCATCAAAAAAAAATATTCTCTAAATGTGATAATTTGTTAAAATTTTATTTGCACTTAATTTTTTATTTTATTTGTTGGTGGACGTATTTAGACGAAAAATCTCTATTAATATTATCTCATCTATAAAAACTACTATTAATTTAAAATAAAATAAATATGTATATTAAAATTGAATTTTATGATTAATTCCATCCCAACGTGCTAAATTTTATTTAATATAATCATGGTAATATTTAGTGTGTTAGATTTTAAATAAAATTAAACAATTATATTATCAAATTTTAGAGTCCGACTAGGGTGCACCTGGTGCACCTGGACAATCGTAACCAAAGATTAGTTTTTAAATCAATTTCTACCATTAAATAATTTAAATTAATTATTTTTTTCGAATAAAAAAACAACCCTACTACCCATTTTAGATATAAATTGGGGGGTGGACGGGTGCACCAGGTGCACCGCAGAATGTCCCCAAATTTTAACATTATAAAACAAAAAATTAAAACTATTTCAAAATATAATAATGGATATTTTAAATTAAGTAATTTTTGTTTGGCAATTTATAGTGTGCACCCGGGTGCACCTAAAGATAAGGTGCACCCATATACAAATATAAACAAAAACATATACAATTAAGAGTAAAAATGTATACAATTTAATTGTTAATTTTTTTAATGAAAATTTGTATATAATATTCAATAAAAAGTTATACACATATGGATGTTAGTTTTTTTAATGAAAACTTAATGTGAAAAAAATACAATTATTACAAAACACGTATACAAAATAGAATAATATATATACAAAATAGAATAAAAATACATACACATATGGGTGCACCCGGGTGCACCCAATATACACTATTTTTATTTTATTAATTTATAATAATATATACTGCGAATTTGATGAATGATGATGTTAAATTTTACATATAATATAATCCAAAATAAATTTAAATAATATATCTTTGTATGGATCATCTTTGCCTATATATAAGAAAAAAAATATATTGATCCATAAATTTAACAAGGGTATAAAAGTAAAACTATATTTTATACTTATTATTACTACTATCTACCAAACACCTTCACAATATTAATCTCAATTTTTGAATATCCTACCAAACAAACTCATTTTTTCATATAACCCACCTATATCCACGTACATAATACTTTATCTTATAGTATAACTTACCAAATGAGCCGTTGTGAAAAGGGCTAATATGTATCATTTCCCCTTAAAAAAATTCCACAAATATGCTCCCGAAATATTTGGAAGTCTAGATACTCCACCGACGGTGAACAATTGTCGTGTTTTCAAGAAATTAGATAAAAACAATAATTAATTATTTAAATTAAATTAAATTAATAAATGTAAAAAAAAAAAAGTTGGTACTAAGTACAACATTTTTCTACTCCTTTTGATTCAATCCTCTTCTCACTCTTACTCCTGCGTTTCTTTCTTTACCAAATCCCATCCATTCCCACAACTTGCATTCAAATTCCCCATTATTTCTTTATATTTTTAATCAGGGAATGACTATTTACATCTTCAAAATCACTAAATTTATCCCAATTTATTAAATACACCACATATGTTATAGATAAATATACATATATTACGAAGTAGACCTCAATTAAGACAAGTTAAGGAAGAAGAATCGCACAGTAGTCAGAATGAACTACAATCTAGAATGGTGAATAAAATGATCTCCTACAATCTAAAAGGTGGAATAATTAAATGTTCTTGCCTCTGCGAAGATCCACCACCATCCAAGAAACAAATCTTCCTCCACAGATAACAAACCCAAATTTCTAAATCATAGCACCAAAATCTTTTCTACTTTGCCAAATCATAATTTAGATCTCCTCAAAATTTAATGAATACGCAGACGACTGCTTGTGAAGGCCGAAGGGGTTGTCATTCGATGGCCTTCCACTAACGCCACTAATCTGTTGTTGGCTTGTTTTCTATTTCTTAAATTTTGAATTTCTCCCAATATGAATATGTTCCCAATCAATTCGAATCAACAATATATAACTCTAATCAATCTGTTAGGTCACACTACGCATACAAATGAAGATAAAAATTGAAGTATATGTAAGAGATGATTCTTAGTTACAGAAAACCCTAACTACCAGAATTAAATTTTCATTAGGGTACATTTACTAATTATGTGTTATGAATAGTTAACTCCTAATTAAATTTAAACTAATCATTTTAATAAGGGTATATATGTCTTATTATTAAGAATATTTAATTTTCTTTATTTTATGAGGTACGTTTAGTAAAGTCGGTGGTGCGAATAACTGCCCCCTTCTAATTATCTGTAAACATACTTTACTTACGAACAATATACTATAAAACTATGCATGAGCAGCTCAACTGGTCAAACAAAAAAAATCTTGTACAATGATAAAGGACTGAATCACAACTGCAGAATGGGAGCAACCTCTTAATTAAACGGGCGGGCTCCTTGTGTGGTGAGTTAAAATGTCTAACCCTTATTATTCGGTTGAGTTACCATGAATTACCTCCCTCACAAGCTGTTGGACGGAATGCGAGGGCCCTTGGGATAAGCAAAACCGCCTTTTATACAACAATTATACTATAACAGTTAATCTATCCGTCTCACAATCTACCTCACATGTTATCACTTTCACCGAATATTATTGTATTTAGGTGTAGTGTTTACTTGATGAGAATGGTGATCAAATTGACTCTTTTTCTTTTTTTCTCCCACATGGTTGATGTTGGGTGAGCAATTGGTGTTGTGGGTGAGTTATGATGGATGTATGTAACAGACATGTGATGATTTGTAAAAGTGTGGGTAAGTTAAGGTTTAAGTGTATTGATATAAAAGTAATGTGGGTGTATACAAAATATGAGTTTAAAATGTATATTATACATAATTCGAAAATATTCTAAAATAATTAGGACATTTAATTATTTTTGTCTCAAATCTTTTAGTTTTTCTCTGATTTCATCTCAAATCAATTTGTTTTACCTTTATCCCATAACTTTGTAAAAGCATCGATTCATTTCAATTTCATGGAATTAGAAAAATTAAACATTTTTAAGTAAAATGACATTTTTGAATAAAAATTTAAATGCTATGAGATTATTTCGGAAAAATTAAGTTTTGTGATACTATTTGAATGAAGTAAAACGACGTAATTTTTTACAGGTGGCGTATGACATTGGAGAGAGAGTGTGGTCAACGAATGGGTAGCCTCCTGCTGCATAGAAGTAAAGATTTAAACTTTCCCAACAATTAACCTAAAATTTAATGATGAAAAAAACTTTAGATGATGAAAAATAATAGTCTCAAATTACTCGCATTAAAGTTCCTACTATTAAAACACAATTATCTTAGGTATTAATATATCTAATCTAATCATTATTGTTCAATCAATGAGAGCCCACCACTTCAAAAAAAAATTAGAGATCAACAATATAAGACATGTGCTTTATACAAAATTAAATAAAGAAATTACTTCTCAATAATAATAATAATTCAATAATAGCATAATTATTTTTATAGCTAGCCTTTTTGTTAGATTGTCTTTGATGGCATCATTTCAATATATTGTTAGGTTTTGATTCTTCTAGTGTTACATTTCTGGTTGCGCACCGTTGGATGATATATATATATATATATATATATATATATATATATATATATATATATAATAAAACATATATTTTAAAAGGAAAGTCTGATTAAAAAAAATTCTTAAAGGAAAGGTTAAACCCTAGGGGGAATGATTGTAATTTTCTTACTGGTAAACCTTATTTAATTATCACCTGCATTAACGATGTTATCACTTTTCATATTTCATACTAAAGTTAGTCATGAAATAGTTTATGAATTGAATAGTTATCACTTCTTATAGATCAAATATCATTTTTTTAATTAAAGAAAGAAATAAAAAACTTACCACAGCATATATATATATATATATATATATATATATATATTATGTCAAATGTAGATGGGAGAAAATTAGTCGAAATTAATATATATATTATTATTGATCAAACAACACAAAGAAAACAACATGACGATTCAAACAACAACACATAAACGAAACACGACCACAGTGAAGGACATTGCATATATGGCATTCTTCTTTTAGTTGTGTGTTGGAATTAACACCAATATTAATATCCTCCATTGCAGTGATAATTTTTAAGCCCTCTTATTGACCTGCACAGTAAACACGCACAAATAATTGATTAGTGAAAAATCAAGCTTAAAGAAATATTAAAATAAAGAGTCTAATTAAAACTCCCTCCATCCCAAGAATATATACTTGCACACTCTCCTTTCTAATCCGTCTCAAAAAGAGTATTTGAACCACAAAATAAAATTTGAACTTTTTCCAATATCAAAAATTATTTTAAATTGCAAGTATTCTTGAGACGGGGAGGGGAGGAGTATTGGCCGTTACATCTTCAGTGGGGAACAGGGAAATTGAATAACTATAGTGCAATGAGAGAAAAGAAATTGAATAAGAAAAGAGAGAGAGAGAGGTGAATAGAATAGTGTTTAGGTATTGTGTTTGAAATTA